>CM032344.1:2675000-5350000 GCA_019022885.1 Schlechtendalia chinensis
CTCCCACCGTTGCCATTAATTTTAACACCAGTATCTATTAATGTACTTGAATAAGATCTTCCCTGCTGAGCTTGTAATTCTATTATTCTATGCATGATGTTTCGCATTTAAGTCTTCCGCAATAATGACGTTTGGAGCTGAGTTGAGTAATGAGTCCAGGTCTTTCGTTTGGAAAGGCGTATTTGAGCTCTTTTGTTCTTCATTGTTTGTCTTTACTTGGATTATCGTGTTAATGATAGATGTAGTAGTGGTTTTAATTACATGGTGGAAAAATTTCCTGTTAAATAGTATTGCAGTTCTACCGGCTGGAAGTCGGCTATTTACTAGTGGTTTGTTTGTTGTGTAAGTGATAAAATTTGGAAGCTTGAACTATTAATTAGAAGCTAGGTGAGTTTCGTTTAGCAATATCATGTCCACCTTTTTTATTTGAACGAGTTTCAGCAATTTAAGGTGCTTCCGAGTGACGTCTTAAAGTTTCTAAAATAGTATTCTTGTGTCAGACATTTTTAATAAATAGGAGAGAAATCATTTCCGTGAGCGTTGTAATTAGCGGCTCCTTTAGATTTGCTGTTCCGGTGGAGAGGTCTGACTGTAAGTTCGTCAGCATTTGAATGACTGTTTGATTTGTAGGACTGACGGGTTGATGTTTGGATAGGCTGAAAGCATATGACTCCTGAGAGTTATTGATTATTGTTATGCTGTTTGAAGAATTTGTGATTTCTGGAGTTTGGTGTTGAATATGATTTTCTATTGGAGTTTTTCTGTTGGTCGGATTTATGGCTTCTTTGGTAGAGTTTTTCTTAAAAACTTTGGACATTTTTTGAAGTTAGCCGTATGTGAGCCGTCGCAGTTTATGCACTTTGGTGTTTCTTCAATAGTTTTTACGCAGTCTTTTGCTTTGTGTGGGCCGGCACACTTCACGCATCTAGATGCATATCCACAATAAAGGTTGGAGTGGCTGAACCTCTGACAATTGAAGCATTGAGCTGGATTTGTTGTTCTGTAAGGTTATGTTCGGTAAAGTGATCAAATGCAGGAGTAATCTTCTCGCTTTTACAAATTGGCGAACCACAATGATTTCATAGCCTTTCAGAATGAATTCTTCGGTGAATTCTTTTTTGGAGATGTCTGTGGTCAAGCCAGTTATTACAACCTTCAGTGACTTCTCTGCTGGGGTTGGAAAGGTGAAGAATTCAGTATTTTTTTTCTCAAATATTTTTGTACTATTCTGAATATTTGTGCGTCCAAAAACTTTCACGCATCGTTTCCAAAGGTTTTTGTTTCGATGCTATTTATTGGAGCTACGATCATCAGTTTTGCTGCCGCCTTTCTCCAGGATGACCCTGAGATAATGATCGGTGGTGGTAGTTTACTGAGAGAATAGTCGTTAAAAGCATGTTCGGTAGTTGGAGATTGAGAGCCGTCTTCATTGCCTCGGAATGTTTGTGAGCCATTTTGACTCTGTGGGTCCTTGTTTTTTAATGGCGGATTTAGCGGTTTTGAGGGAGAGTGCGTTCTCTGGATCCTAGATAAATTTGAAGAACTAGAAGAAGAACGAATTGTTCTTGATCCCGAAGTGGAATCTGAGCGGTGGATGGAAGGCGAAATGTTACCAGAGTGTTAAAGTTTAGTTATTGCTGAAGCAAATAGGTTTGGTGTTTGGTCGACATGACATAGGAGCCAATTTTTTGTTAAAATTGGCGGGCAACGTAATAGAGTCTTCGCTGTTCGAATCTTTTAACACCTTCCATGATCGGAATGATGCACAACAAAAATAATCTTTGAGAGTTCACTATGTAACACTATCTAGGATTTTAATGCATATGCACGATATGACCTTTCAGAGAGAGATGACTATAAAAGCTTTATCTAACCGTATTTATACAATTTCTATCTCTGATGACGTCAACCAACTATGTCAATCGGAAAGTCCATGTTGCCGTCATTTACATTAAATTAATATTAGATATACATTCTGTAATGAACTTAAGTCGCAATTTAACAATTTTTTTTTATTTTTGATATTTCTATGGCTTCTCTATTCCTTTTAATTATTTACATTTTTTTAAGTTTTATTGATTTAATATTACGGTTAGTATGCAATAAATGTTTCGTGACAGCAGATTTTTCGTCTTCTTAATACTTAATATTTCTTAAATGTTCTTTAAACTTAATGTTTATAAACTTTTTTGAACAGCCTACATAGCATTTATTGCAATTTTCACATCAAATTTTATAAATATCCGATTTCCCTCCTTCTTTTATTTTATCTTTTGTATTTCCTAATAGTGTTTTTAAATTATTATGTTTATTTATTACTATGTTAACCCTATAATTTATGAAAATATTTGTTAAACCATACGACATTTTGGGAAAAATATTATTGCCGACTTTATTATTTTGTTTTCTAATTCATTATTAAGAATGACCGTCCTAAGTTCTTTTGACCATTTATGTTTCGTAACTATTTTTAAAATCAAATCTTTTTCATATCCATTAAATTTAGCGACTTCAGTAATTAATTTTAGGTCCATTATAAAATATATTATTAAAATTAATTTAATGTAAATGACGGCAACAGGGACTTCCAATTGACGTAGTTGGTTGACTCACGACCAATCAGAGAGAGTTTGTGTTGACGTCATCAGAGATAAAAATTGTATGAATACGGATATATATAGCTTCTTTACCACCCAGCATTCATCAAAATCTCCGTCGCTAATCGTCCGATCGTTCACACGTCTTTTGTTCAGAGCCGTTCTGTTAAATTGTATTCGTTCTCGTACGACTCAACTTTAAAAGCGCCCAATACCAGGGCTACGCGGCCATGTCGGTAATTCCATTTTGGACTCGTCGCCCGCTGCAACTCGCGAAGTATCCCCGTGGTTTTCCACGCAACACCCGTCGTCAAACCTACACTAAGAGTACCTCAAACCGAATAATTACTATTCGGTACGCCTGACAAACAACCTTCTAGGAAAAGGAGCGACCACTCCACGACCTCACCCCAAGCAACCTCGCAGCAAATTAGGGCCATCTTCTCCCGACTAAAACCACTTCCGATTCGGCCTCTTCGACGAACGAATCAGATTGCTCCAAATCCAGCAAAAATCTAAAACTTGGCCGTCGCACCAACCCTGAGTCCCCATTAGTCTCAACCGTCTGTCCCAACAGTGCAAGCATCTCGGACGGGGAATATTCGCAAAATCCTACCACATCGCCCGAAGTAGCATTTAATCAAATTCCTAACACATCTGACCTATCACAGATCAAAACAAGCAGAATTCCACCAATCTTCCTCGTATCCGCTGCTTGGAGAAAAAAAGCCAAGAAACTTCTAACCACCATCCCGGCGGGAACCATCCAGGCCACTGCCTTCAAAGTCTCCAACATTAAAATCCAATGATCGATATAGAAATGTACAAGATTGTCCAAAATTATTTTATTAAAACCGAGACCAACTTCTACTCTATCCCAACTGCTGAAAACCGAGTTCTAAAAAACCTTATTATCAAGGAACTTCCGACAAACATAGAGGAAAATGACCTCAGAATGGATCTAATAGGAAAAGGCTATGAAGTTAAAACCCTCAGACAATTCTGCAACGAGAACAAGCACTATTCCATTCACATGGTCTTCCGACGCCAATAATAAAAACATTTTCCAAGAACTTACCATCTGCTTTGTCGACGTCATCTTTGAACCTTACAGAAGGAACAAACCATCCCAGTTCTTTGCATGTCAACGCTTTGGACACTCCAACTTGAGATGAGGCTACCAGCCACGCTGTGTGAAGTGCGCCCGCCCTCATCTGGCTAAAGACTGCAGTAAAACAAAGGAAGAAATTCCCACGTGCGCAAATTGCAGTGGAACCCACACTGCAAACTACATCAAATGCCCGGCTATTCTAGCAGAGCAACAAAAAAGGACAACACAAAAAACAATCTCCACTACTACAAACATCAAACCAAATGCCCTACCTTCTACGGAGCACCATTCCAAGCACTATCCGTCCTTGCAAACAGCACCAATCCAACCACCACAAACTGCCACGCTGTTGAAATCATACGCTGCCGCAACCAGCGTCACCACATCAAATCCACTCAACCAAGAGACTCATACCATCTTACAAAATCTGAGTGAGCTCATTCAGAAATTAGCAACTGGATCAATTGATCTCAAGGACGCCATTATGACCATCCTTTCACGGCTACCCTTATTCTTAAATAACCATGACCAGCACTAGCATTTTATTCTGGAACTGCCAAAGGCATCTCCCGCAAACGCCTTGAACTTCAAAAATTGGCAATCGAACAAAAAATCGATATACTTCTACTAAAAGAAACTCACCTGACTGCTACAAAGAAGATAAACCTACCAAATTTCCTCACCTACTACACTAGCAACGCTCGCAACAAACCCGGCCATCCCCCTCAGGAGGCAGTCGTTTTGGTTAACAGGAAACTCACTCATCACCAAGTCGTCATACCAACGACCTCAATCACGAACACTACAGTTCACATCCAGATGGGGAAATCTGAGCTGCGGCTAGCCGCCGTTTACAAGATCCCGAAAACTACGCTACTCACCTCAGATATCGACGCCTTGTTAAACTCAAACACCTACTCCATCGTAGCTGGCGATATTAACACTAAATACCACTCATGTAACAGTCAAATAAGCAACTCAGCAGGAACCACTCTATACAACCACCTCGACAACTACCTCAACATAGCAATAGCCTTCACACCTACTCAGACCCACTACCCGGACAACCACTGCCCCGACCCGACGCCCTCGACATTTCCATCATGCAAACGGGCAAACTCGGTTACCGACTTTCAAACCTATCCACAGAACTCAACACGGACCACTCGCCGATGATCTTTAATGTCTTCCAGCGAGTTTCACAAATCTCTCCGCCAAAACTACGGCATTCCACCGTCTGGAAAAAAATCGAAGAGTTGTCAGGCGAAATGTCCTTTCTTTCTCCATAATCAAACTCTGTGCAAGAAATTAAAAAATCCATCGCCAGATTCACTAAAACACTTTTCAGCATCATTCAGTTATGCACAACAACCTTCACTCAAAAAACCCAAAAGTCGACTTACCGAGGAACATCCAACGAAAAATAAACACAAGAAACATCTCAGGAAACTCAGACGGCACTAGTAAGGGACCTGCTTTCTTCACATCGAGAAGACGAATGGATCAACTTGCTAGGATTACTGAACGTTGAGCCTAATGACCACACAAGCCTATTCAAGCTAAACAGAAAACTTCTAAACAAACCACTGCCAGACCAACAAACCACGCTAGCGGCAAGGTCTACGATTCTGAAGCCAAAGCCAAAATTTTTGCTAATACGATGGCCACCCAATTCAAAACTCCAAGATACCGCTACCACGCAGATCAATTCATTCTGAGCACCGTCCAACTTCACAGAATTTCAATCCTGAAACCAAAGCCAAAATTTTTGTTAATACGATGGCCAACCAATTTAAAACTCCAAGATACCGCTACCACGCAGATCAATTCATTCTAAGCACCGTCAAACTTCACAGAATTTCAAACAAGCACCAAAAGTCCATCTTCTTCTCTCCAGTTTAAGTCTGAGCAGTCGTTCGCCGACTCGCCAACAGAAGTGCTTCAAGCCTCGATGGCATAACCAACTATGATCTCAAACACTGCAGCAAAAATCCATTCTACATCTGTCAGTTGCTAAACGCCTGTGTAAAACTGAAGTACTTCCCAGATTGTTGAAAAATGGCTTTGATAGTGATGCTACCAAAATCGGGAAAAAACCTCAACAATCCGACTAGTCACCGCCCAATCTCCCTACTCAAAACTCTGGCAATAGTCTACGAACGACATTCTCTCGTCAGACTGAACATCGCCATATCTTCCAAAATCCACCCCGAACAATTTGGCTTCAGGAAAAACCACTCAACGACACTACAACTTATCAAAGTCATCGATGACATCACCGTGCAACTTAGCAAACGGAAAAAAACCGTTGTTGCACTACTCAACGTGGAAAAAGCGTTCGATAAAGTGTGGCACTTGGGCCTCATTTTCAAACTTATAGCAAACAACATTCCTACCCAGCTGATCAAGATCCTCGAGTTATTCCTCTTGAACAGAAAGTTTCAAATCAAAGTGGGAAATTCTACATCTACCCAAAAAAACATTGAAGCTGGCGTTCCACAAGATTCACGTATATCACCGCAGTTGTACGCCACCTACATTAACAACATGCCGCAACACCCCAACGCAAATATGGCACTCTTTGCCGACAACACTCTACTCTACGCCACCTCAACAACCAACAATACTGCCTTCAAACTACTCCAAAAACAACTGGACACAATCCAGCTCTATTTCAAGCAGTAGCGGATCACCATCAACGCTACCAAAATGACAGCAATAGCCTCCTCCAACAAAGCAACTACATACACTACCAAACCTATGATTAACAACACCCCATCAAATGGTCAAACTACATAAAGTACCTAGGAGTAACTATCGACAGCAAACTCAACTTCAACAAACACATCAGACAAACTTTAGGGAACGCTAAAGCAGCCAGATCCCAACTCTATCCAGTTCTCAACGCCAACAGTCCACTAACTTCCCGCATCAAACTCTTGGTGTACCAACTGTATTTTCGCCCAATCCTCACCTATGCCTCACTAGTGTGGGTATCAAACATTTCCCACACTAATCTATCCAAACTAGAATCGTTTCAATCCTCAACGCTTAGAACAATAACTGGCCTACCTCACTACATCAGTAACGTCAACATAAGGAACTCCACACAACTCAACACCATAATAGACTTCATATCGGACCAAACCACCAAATTGAAGAACACAATCACCAATTTACCCTACTCTCACATCAATGCCATCTCAAGTAGATTAACAACCAGTAACATCAACAAAAACCGACCAATCAACTTAAGCTAATTAATCCAGAACATCACACAACAATGAAAAATTCAAGAAATTCCAGCAACACATCCATCCACACATCCAATACTCTGATAGGAGCACAGGCTCAGAACAGAAGACCATCAGCAAACAAAGCAAAAAGCTTCTATGGTTTAGTAGCTCACGCTGGTGATGACAACGTAATTGTTGAAATACATATACGCGGTTAAAGTGTATAATATTTTGTGATTTTGAGTTTATAAATGTAAGTATAAAATAGTCAAAAGTCTATTATATTTTATTATGATAGAAACTGTTATAATTACTTTTATTTTTTTATCATTATCATCAATCATATATCTAGAAAGGTTGCCTGGATATTTCAATAGTAAGTAATATGTTTATACGTCTATGAAACAATGCAATTGTTTACTTTTGTTGAATAATTTAAATTATATTTAAAGACGATTTATCCAAATTAACGATAATAATAGTTAATATGATAGTTAGTATAATATGATGTATAATAATTATTATTCTGCTACTGTATAGTGGATGTAGATGGCCGATATGTTCTAAAAGAAATATATTTTAACTCGTGTAAGTAATTTACACTACTTTATCGTTCTTAAATGACCATTATCATAGCCATTCACACCATATGATGCGAACTAATTATGTATAACCTTGGATGGCAAAATCAAGATAATATAAAATCAATTTGGAAATGCATAACATTAAAATATTATTTTATTTAAATTCAATTTATTAAGAAGATCGGAAATACCTTTTTTTTAAAGAAGTATAAGATATGCTATTTCCGAAACGTGCGCGAATACGAGTTGTTGTGTATGAAGTAAATAGTTAGCAATTGATCATTTTTGTAAGTGTATCGTACACCTGTATCTACATGTATTTCTATTATTTCAAATAGAATTGAATAATTGTATGCACAATGATTTAGACATTAGTTTTGACGAAAATTTAACTACTTAATGCAAACAAAATTTAATGGTGAAAATATCTCATCAGTTTACTTTTGGTAGAAATCAATTTTGACGAAACGTTTTAGTTTTAATTTAATTTAATTTTTTTTTTTTGTGAACTGGTATAAACGCGCTAACATATAAGAATTAAAATCGTTTTTTCAAAAACTTTAAATTAAAATATATAAAATAGTTTCCTACAATTACCTAGAAAAAGAGCTTATGGGGAAATTGTCTTTATTGAAATTAAAATTTGTTTACTTTGAGTAATTGAATTTTTTTCTAGTTCTGAGGTCAATACTAATTCAAAAACACTGTTTTCAATCTTGTCAATATGTAATTCGTAATTCTGAAATTAAAAATTTTTCTTCGTAAGAATGCATGTGTTTTGAAATTCGATGGTTTAATGTTATTTATAAACTAAAATATTCTAAAACATTATAACTATAACTTGTATACCTAGTAGCTTATTTACAAAGAAAATATATCATATACATTTTTGATTAATAAAAAGATTAATAAAAATATACATATAATTCAATATGTTATTTGCCTCTTGCTTTGTTTGATGATATAGCAACATACTACATTAATAGAATGAGTCGTAAGAAATATTATATTATTATTTGATACTAAAAATTAACTATTATAAGTCTGAATACTATTATTAGTGGCTTAAAATTAAGTCAATTACAGTCTAACATGGCATATTGTTAAACAAATATATTTATAGGTATAAATGTATATATGACTTTTTTTATTATAGGAAAGATTATAAAACCTGAAATAAAAAAAATTTTTAAATTTTTCGCATATTTCATTCGTATTACATATTTAAATAATTTTAAAACTTGAATGGAATATAAGGGGTGTTTCATAAAGAACACAGTTTTTGAAATGTATGATAATTTTTTGTTGTTAAGTCAGAAGCACTGTTCTCATATTTTTTGTTTAAAATTGTCTTTGCTATTATATTAGTAAATGCTCGGTTTATTGTGTGTTTTGTTTGTTTATTGTCATGGAGCAGTATGCAATCGAACAACGTGTATTGTTTCTTAATACCTGTTATAAATACGGTGAGTGTATTGCGTTAACTGTTAGGAAACTCCTAGCTGTACGATCTTCGGACACCGTGAAGTACCGACCGCAACAATAATAACGAAGCTGGTCAGGAAATTTGAAGAGAGGACGAACATTAAATGCCCTAGGCGAAAACGATATCGTAAGTTAGGTTATCTTTAAAAACGTGATTAAGAATGTCATTGACAGAGTCACTGTGTACCGATCAAGTAGAGGAGGTCATATGATATTGTGTTTCACACTTAAACCATAATTCGTAGAGAAGCAATACATATTATGTATAATGTATTTCTTTTAAAGTTAAATTGATTTATAACCTAACTGAAAACTCCAAACTTTATGAAATACCCTTTAGAAAATAAAATATGAAAAAATATTGTTATTTATTTTTTTGAGAAATTATGAGAGAAAAAAATTTTTGCAAATTAAAAATCAAAAGCTTACATAAGTTTGAGGTATAATTTATAAGAGTTATTATTATTATCAAATACTATATCGCTTCATTATATTAACAAGATTATTAATTTTAAAGATGGTCAATGAATGTTCCTTAAATTATTTGATGAAATAAATAAATAAAATATTGGCTCATGATAAAACATCACTTTGTATTTGTATAAATTTACGAATCAAATAAAAATAGTATTGATAAAATTTAATAAGAAAAATGAAAGTAAAAAGATATCTTCTAGAATAAATTAACATTTGTCTTTATACTTCAACAATTTAACACATTAATTATAAATGGTTCAATGAAAATATTTGTGTGTTGTTCACACTACTATCAGTGTATAAAATAGAAATATTTATAACATATATTATACAATGTTAATTAAATAAGATCATACATAATATAAAGTATAACTTTTAATCAGTGGTCGAAGTGGGGGGGAGATACTGTGGGATGGCATCCCTTCACTTATAATAATCTACATTTTTCATTCCTCCATATATTTTGTCCAAAATAATACATCCCCCTTATAATTATATACCAAGATTATCGATTTATATTGATGTTTTTCATGTATTTTTTTTTCGGTGACATTTTAAATTGGTTTTACAAGAAACATTAAGGTTTATTATTATTATTATTATTATTATTATCATTATTATTATTTCTTTTTTTATATAGTACAATTATTTTTATTTCATTCAAATTGGACCATTTGACTACTTTTTTTTTATATAAATCGGCAATACACTCACTGCCTTGAAAGCCTGTTGAGTAATGCTTGGGGCAGTGGGTCACCATCGTTAATTCATTTAAAATAAAACAATTATACACTGGGTGGGTGACCTCACAATCTCCAGACATACTACATCTTACAAATAAAATATATACATAATATACAGAACAGTGCCTCCCGCTCTTCATCTTACAAAAACCTTATCTTAACTACGGGTGGGCCCTTATAGCCCTCCCTCTCCTCCAGCGCTGCAATGGAGCTATCCCCTGCATCAACTACCTCTCGCGCTCAGCTTTCTCCTTTTCACCGATCACGGTCGATGCGAATTGGGCCACCACTACCCACTTAGTTGGAAACTCCAACATGTGGTCGGAAATGACATATAATGCGCATAGTGTCGTTTTTAGCTCACTCAAACGTCTTGCAGCAAACGAGCGTGTGAAACGCGTCATCATCTTCTTCGCTGTAAGGGTCGGGTGGTTCGAAATGGGAACACCCGCTCTCCGGGGCACGACTGATCCGGTATAGGAACCTGTTGAAACATTCGTGCCCCGTTAACAACTGGGAGAGATGGAACATCATCTCACGGTGTGACCTCTTCACCCACCGGAAAGCCCACCTGAAAGCTCGTTAAATAATGCTTGGGGCAATGACCACTTAATGCCTAATAAACTTAAAGTCATTTCTTATAATTTATGATGATAAAGAAATGTAAATACGAATACAATAATACTAGTGATTAAGTTATTTATAGACTTGCTCTATGGCACTGCCCTATAATGGTAAACTATATCGTGAGTTATTACCAAAACAATAAATTTACAAAATATAACTTTATGACTTATCACTTATGAATAATTCTGATAAATTTTTTTTTTTCGTTATTTTTAGTAGTCTATAATGAATGTTGTTACTTTTATTAGTATTTAATTTACCAAGATATAAAGTAATTAGTTGTTATTAGTGATTTATTTACAAGAATATCACAAATATTTAGTGTATTGTGCATAATACGATTACTTATTTGCTATTTGTACAGTTTTACTGACTTAAAGTTACAGTATTGGTAAACATATTTTTATTAAATTGAATATCTAAATCGAACTCAAGTACAAACAATATTACGACTTCAGAATAAAAAAATGTAGGCACCCCTCCATTTATTTTGAGCCACTTCGACCACTGATTACAATACCAAGATACATTTTCATAATTTTTTGTATTATATGTATTTATTTAGTATTCGCGCAAGCATACGTTAAATATATTCTGACAACAGTTGAAAGCATTATAAGTATGTATGATCAATTATGATTCATAATGAGGAACATAAAATTATAAATATTGCATTGATAAATGGGCAATTTAAAATTAAAACATTTATTAATAGAAAAATGGAAAATAAGATACTTGAGTAATTGATAAATAAATTTCCCCAGTTTATCATTTAAATTTACAAGTATCATGTTTTTGGGAAGACACGTTGTTGGATGTAATCCATTGAATGACAGAAAAGAGGATTGCCGCATGCACGCATTTTGATTTCGTTGATTGATAGAATTATACCAGACAAAATTGATGCAGTAATTTCAGCAGAAATACCAGACGTCGACATTGATCCAGGCTTATTCGAAGTCGTTACCAAAAACATGATTCATGGCCCACGTTGAGCGATCAATACCAAATCTCCATGCATGAAGGATGGAAAATGCAGGAAACGCTATCCAACACGATCAACTGAAGATGGCGGCAAACTCATCACTCTAAAAGTGCGCAACAATGACGTTGAAGTCGATAATCGTTGGGTTGTGCCGTATTCACCATTACTCTCTAAGATGTTCAAAGTACACATCAATGTCGAGTATTGCAATTCAGTAAAATCGATCAAATACATATGCAAATATGTTAACAAAAGATTCGAAATGGCAGTTTTTGGAGTGGGATATGCATCTGCACCAATCGATGAAATTGAAAGATATTAATTAGGACGCTACATTAGTAGCAATGAAGCTGTTTGGCGTATTTTCTCATTTCCTATTCATGAACGTCATCCCAACAGTTGTTCATTTCGCTGTGCATATTGAGAATGGACAGCGCGTGCATTTTACAACGGAAAATGCACATGCAAGAGCACCTTGCCACCGCAAACAACGTTAACTGCGTTCTTCTCTTTTTGTACAGATGATTTGTTCGCAAGAACGCTTCTTTACTCAGAAGTGCCAAAATATTGCACATGGAATGCATCAGCCAAAAGTTTCAACGTCGTAGACAGGGCAAACCAGTTAAATGACATCCGAATTTATATTCGTCCGACGCTTTATGCCGTCTCTATACAGTTCATCCAAACAATCAAGAATGTTTTTACTTGCGATTACTATTAGTTAATGTACGTGGACCGAAATCTTTCCATGAACTGAGAACAGTCAATGGTGAAGTATGTGTGACCTATCGAGAAGCTTGCCAGAAATTAAATCTTCTTGAGAACGATGCCCACTGGGATACAGCACACGCTGATGCATCAAATACTACTTAACCACAGCAAATACGTGCATAATTTCTGATATTATTGACAACGTGTTTCCCATCTAATCCAAAAGATCTTTGGGGGAAAAAAATGATTACATGAGTGAAGACATTCTACGTCGTTTGTGAGAAACAAATTACAACATGCAATTCACACCAAACGTGTATAATGAGGCATTGCTTTTGATCGAGGATGTATGTTTGGTAATCGATAACAAAGGATTGGTGCAATTAGAAATGTGTGCACCGATCCGACCTACTAATACCGCATATGATCGTGATTTGCAACGTGAAACACAATTTGATATCCATGACTTGGGTACATTTGTTGAAAATAATCTTCCAAAATTGGTTTCAGAACAGCACATTGTATATGGCACAATCATGGAGGCAATAAGCAATCATAGCGGTGGATTGTACTTCATAAATGCATCCGGAGATACAGGAAAAATTTTTCTCATTTCTATGATATTGGCAAGTATACGAACACAGAAAAAAATAGCACTGGCAATTGCATCATCAGGTATTGCGGCAACACTATTGGACGATGGTCGAACAACGCATTCAGCACTGAAATTGCCGTTGAATTTGCAAACCACTGAGATGCCAACATGAAATATCAAAAAAAATTTGGAATCGGCAAAATTCTCCAAACATGTGAACTTATCATATGGGATGAATGTACAATGGATCACAAAAAAGCTTTAGAAGTGCTTCATCGTACACTGCAAGATTTGAAGGGTAATAGATAGCCTTTTGGTGGAGCCACTCATTCTATTGTCAGGGGATTCGAAATAAACTCTGCCAGTGATACCACGTTCAACACTCGCTGATGAACTTAATGCATGTCTCAAATCTTCAGTTCTATGGCGACATGTCAACAAATTGACTTTGAAAACCAATATGCGTGTTCAACTACAAAATGATGCATTCGCCTAACGTTTCGCAAAACAATTGCTAGATATTAGGAATGGAAAGTTGGCAATTGACTATTCTACACAATGTATCACATTGCCAACAAACTTTTGTAAGATAACATCTACCAAACACGAGTTAATTCAAAAAGTTTTCTCAAATATCGCGCGGAATTATAAAAATCATCAGTGGCTTAATGAACATGCTATATTAGCAGCTACGAACAACGGTATCAATGCCATCAATTTCAACATTCAAGACGGAATACCAAGCGGTGCGAAAACGTATATGTCTAACGATACTGTGATGAATCAAGATGAAGTTATCAATTACCCCACGGAATTCTTGAATTCACTCGATTTGCCAGGTATGCCACCTCACCTTCTAACATTGAAAATTGATGTGCCTATTATTCTTCTCCGAAACATCAATCCACCACGACTTTGCAACGGTACAAAACTTTTGGTGAAAAAGATTATGAACAATATCATCGAAGCTACAATTTTGAATGGAAAATTCTAGGAAAAAGATGTACTGTTGCCACGTATTCTAATGATCCCAACTGATATGCCATTTAAATTCAAACTTTTGCAGTTTCCTGTCCGTCTTGCTTTTGCAATGACTATCAACAAAGTCCAGGGACAATCGTTGCAAGTGTATGGGCAGGATTTGGAAATCCGTGCTTCTCACATAGACAACTGTATGTGGCCTGCTCACGCGTCGAAAAAACTTTTTATTATTCGTGTACGCACCAGAACGAAAAACGAAAAATATCGTATATCCAAAAGCATTTGGATAGCACTTTGAATATTGTTCCCCATAATGATTGACTATTGGAATATCTTATAGTGCATCGAGAAATATTCTACATTTGCCCCTTGCGACGCACGGGTATTCAGCTAGTATATATATATAATTTTCCTATTTTTTTTTTTTTATTAATTAGTAAACTCAACAGATGGTATTCAATGTTTTATTCTAACGAATGAAATACTTGTGTTCCTTTGGTGTTTTTCTATACACAAGCTGTAATTTATGGGTTAGCGATTATTACCTCTTAATGCTGCTCTGTCAATAGCCCAATTGTTTAATAAAATATAATAGAGCACATATGACTGTTTTATACTTAAATGTAAAACCCAAAATCACGAAAAAATTGTACATTCTAACTGTGTAAATGTATTTCAACAACTACGTTGTCATCATCAGCGCGAATATTCAACATCGATAACACTTCGCGCTGATGATGTCAACGTAGTTGTTGAAATATGTATACGTGGTTAAAACGTATAATTTTTTGTGATTTTGGATTTATAAATTTAAGTATGTCCAAGTGTTTCCCTTGTCCATCCTGATCAATTTAAATAACAATATATAACACATATATTATTATACTAGTTTATATTATTTACTATTAATATTAAACCAATTACACGATTACTATCCTCGTGTGTGAACTATCTGTAAAAGTTTTCGTCCATAGTTGATTAATTTCAAACAAGCTTAATGTGCATTTGTTTTTATTTATAGATCAAACAGGTATACAAACTCCGTCAAAGTTTTGTTCTTCTGAAAGGGCACCAGATATATTAGATAAAAAACTTATAAAATTATCAAAGTTAGGCCTTGATGCACCTTTATCTACAGACAGCGACGAAAATAATTCATCTGAAAACCTTGAAATGACTTCACTAACAGATTCTGGTTCGTCTTCATTTAAGGACTTTGATTTAAACTTAACAATTGAAGAATATAATAAAATGGTTGAAAATAAAAATAAAATGGTTAAAAAAAAAAAAAAGGTTGAAAATAAAAACAAAATGAAGGTCACATAATATTTTACAATTTAAATTCACCCTAATATTTTGTAAACAAAATAAATTTATTTTTTATTTGTTTTTCATTTTAATATTTATAAAAAATTATTCGAAAAATCACTGTAATTGTATATGTTTATGAGTAATGAAAATAAATTCATTTCTTCATTATTTATTTTTTTGTTTTTTTTTTTTTGTAAGAACAATTAGTAAAGAGCATAGCTATTTCAATTACTAGATAACTACAATATTGCAAGAATTTATATTTTAATTCATTTTCATAATTAGGAGACATGACTTGATTACACATGTCATTTTTTGACTCTCAATGAACAAAAAAAAAAACCATATTGAAATAAATTTAGAAAATTTGTTTAATTATTTTTTATAGACAAAAGTATAATATTTTATACCAAATGTATAGCCTCTAACAAATTTATTCTAATATATATTTATTATATAAAAAAATGTTTATATATATATATATATATATATATATATATATATATATATATATATATATATAAAGGAATGTTTGTGTGTCCTGCATATGTTCCTAAACTGTTAACCCAATTGTAATGAAAATTTAGTGAGATGTTTTACATACCCTCACGAGGATTTCAGTAATATAAGATTTGAAATATGGCCAACAGTTAATGTGGAAAATTTTGGGATTCTAGGCATTAAACAGTTATCATAGTAGACCATTAAAATTGTTATTGAGTTTAAAACATATACTTTTAAAACGTATTATTATTATTATATATATATATATATAATATAATATATATATTATGTATATAATATATATATTAGTATATTTTTTCAAACAGCTGTGCAATCATGCCTTCTAAACGAAAAGCGATTGGATGATCTTCACTTCAAGCACGAAAAAAAGAGGTTAGACTGGAAAAAACTGGAAAATAATCAAGTTCACAGTTTTCTAGCCCGATTGTCTGAAACAAAACAAAAATCTAATGAAAGATAGATACCCGATCGATAGGTACTTCTCAATCCCGTTCGTCTGAAACAGAATAGCAATGTGTAGAAAGACAGGAAACCGATTATACACACTGTATAATCCTAGCGGTCACTGCACGCTAAAATCAATTTTGCTACATAACCAAATTTATCAACGTTATCAATTCAATATGTGCATAAAACGAGAAATTGTCGCAGCATAACAATCTTTATTTGATACAATGAATTAATTTAACATTTCAGAATTGCCCAAGAATGAATTCCAGCAAATGCTTATAAAATTGTAATTAGAACTGACAAAACACTTATCGGTCAACACGTAAGACAATATAATGCACTGACAATAAATGAAATGGCGATCGTTATAGTTGATGAAGAATTTTACTCATGTAATTTAATTCTTCATCGCAGAAATGGTGATGTTCATTGAGTCTCGAAAACTCATCGCTCATACGAAGGTTTGTGCAATATCCGACTTTATTTTATAACGGAGAGGACGGATATCATTCAACATGAAATTGAAAAAACAAAGAATGGAGCGAATAAGAAAAGAAAGCCAATGTAATTAATTACTAGTCGTATCGATTAATGATTCATAAGAACGCTGAATATCGTATCTTGAAATGTATACGAAAAGCAAAACAGAACAATTCCTTTTCAATCGATTAAATCAAACCAAGTTGCGTTCAGAATAATATATACATATACGTGATACAGTAGTTAATAATGGCAATATGAACTTCAATTCGTTGATAAAAATAGTAATTTTACCTACCACATTTACAGGAAGTTTACGGCACATGTATGAATACGAATAAGATGCAATGATATATCATGTACGTCCAAGCATATAGCCGCCCAGATTTTTTCATGACTCTCACATGCAATACTTTTGCAGAACTTTTGTTTGCTAGACAGTCATCATCAGATCGTCATGATATTGCCGCGCGCGTGTTCAATCAAAAATTTAAATCTTTAATGGATTTTATTTTAAACCAACGTATTTTTGGCGATACACGTTGATGTATATACTCTTTTGAATGGCATAAAGAGAGGATTGCCACATGCCCATATCTTAATTTGGCTGATTGAACAAAATATTCCTAACCAAATTGATCAAGTCATCCCAGTGGAAATACCAGATGTCGATATTGATCCTGACTTATTTGAAGTCGTCACCAAATACATGATTCACGGTCTATGTAGCTTATTCAACAACAATTCACCATGCGTTTCTGATGAAATATGTACAAAACGATATCCAAGAGACTTACTTGCAGAGACTATAATTGGAAATGACGAATATCCACTCTATCGTCGATGATCAAGTAAATATGTTAGGAAAACTATAACTTAAAAAGTACCAAATTACTTTATGGACATTGATAACCGTTAGGTTGTACCCTGTTCACCGTTACTATCGAAAACATACAAGAGAAACATCAACGTCGAGTATTGCAGTTCTGTAAAATCGATTAAGTACATTTGTAAATATGTTGACAAATTAAGCAGTATGACTGTTTTTGAAGTTGAGAAGGGAACCGCATCTACCGACGAAGTTAACAAATATTAACTAGATTAGTTAATTAGTTAGCTACATTAGTAGTAACGAAGCAGTATGACATATTCTTTAATTTCCAATACAGGAACGACATCTTACAATTGTTCATTTGGCCATGCACCATGAAAATGGACAGCTCATTTATTTTACGGCAGAAAAAGCAGGTATAAGAGCATTGCCACCTCCACAAATAACGTTACTGCATTTGCCATACTATGCATGGATGATATATTGACAAAGACGATAATTTACGATGATATGCCAACATATTTCATGTCGAATGCATCAACAACAAAATTTCAACGTCGTAAAGAAGGTAAAGCAATTAAAAAATATCAAAATGTACATTTAACTGACGCGTTAGGCCGTCTGTACACTATTCACACAAACAATCCATAATGCTTTACATGCGATTACTTTTAATTAACGTACTTAGACTAACATCCGTCAAAGAATCAAAAACAGTCAATGGAAAAATATGTGCTACGTATCGTGAAGCTTGCTAAAAATTAAATCTTCTTGAAAACAATGAAAATTGGAATAGCTCAATGCAATAACTAATGCATCGAACACTGCCTGGCTACAGCAAATACACACTTTATTTGAAATAATATTGACAACGTGCTTCCCATCCAACCTTAAAGATCATTGAGAGAAATACAAAGACTTCATGGAATGAAGACATCCTTCACCTTTTGTGTGTAACGAGTCGAAATTCAGACGTTCAGTTCACACCAAACGTGTTTTATTGAACTACTGATTTATATTAAAGACATCTGCTTGGCAATCGTTAATAGAGTAATGACACAATTGGGAATGACTGCACCAAATCGTTCTGCAAACAATCATTTTTATTGTATTTTGCCGCGAAAAACACAATTTGATGTCGACGAGTCGCGTACATTTGTTCAAATGAATTTTCCTTAATTAGTTTCAGATCAACGCATAGCGTATGACAGAATTATGCTTGAAACTGCAAGCCAAAGTGGTGTATTGTATTTTTTTTATGGCCTGGAGGAACTGGAAAAACTTTCTACATTTCACTTATTCTAGCAACCATTCGATCACGAAATAATATTGCACTTGCAATCGCTTCATCTGGAATTACGGCGTATCTTTTAAATGTTTATCGAACAACGTCTACAGCGATGAAATACCGCTGAATATGCAAATTTCTGACACTCCAACATGTAATATTCACAAAAATTATGGAATACTAAAAGTTATTAAAATACTGAAATCATGTCAACTCATCATAAAAACCACTAAAATCATAAGTGGTTCAATTCACGTGCTATATTATCAGTAAAAAATAACGATGTAAAAGTGATCAATTTCTGCATTCAAAATACATTACTAAGCGAATCTACAACGTATATGTCAATCGATAACGTTATGAAGATTAAGATGAATTATTCAATTATCCAATTAAATTCTTGAATTCGCTTGATTTGCCAGGGATGCCACTGTACATTTCGACATTGAAAAATGGACAGTCTATCATTCTTCTCCGGAACATCAATCTAACACGACTTTTCAATGGAACCAAGCTTACAATAAAAATTATAATGAACAATATAATCAAGGCAATAATATTAAATGGAAATTTTAAAAAAGAAGATGTACTGTTGCCAAGAATTCCAATGATTCCGACAAATCTACCTTTCAACTTCAGTCGCTAGCAGTTTCCGGTGCGGGTCGCTTTTGTAATAACCATTAACAAATTTCAAGGGCAATCGTTACAAATTTTTGGACTAAATTTCGAAAATTCATACTTCTCGCATGACAGCTCTATGTAACATGCTCACGCATTGGTAAACCTTCAAATTTGTTCGTCTATGCACTAGAAAGAAAAACCAAAATTATTATGTATCCTAAAACATTCCAATAATATAATAAATTCTCTTTATATTCGATTTTGGTTTGAAGCGATGCAATCCAATTTTATCTGTTCACGTGTGAAGTCGGATAGTTCAACTAATATATATATATTCGTTTAAATATATTATATATTAGTTGAATTACCCGACTGCAAGATTACACACTATTTGTATTTTTTTCCCAACATCTTTAATTATAAAATATAATATTTTTTATTTTGTTTCTAAATGACTTCCGCGTTCTACTGAGAGGAATGATTTTTTTCAAAATTTAATTTTGCTCTTTTCTTAGAACTTAAACTGTGGATCGTGTCAATGTCATCACTATTTTATTTTATAAAAAATTTAATATCGAATGATGTAACACTGAATAAAACAAAAGTTAACATGAATTGCGAGTTCTCATCGAATAACAACAAAAAACATATTCAATCATCTACTTAAATATCAACAAATGTTTAACAATTTTTCATCCAAATGTTTAACTTGACTCATTGCAATGTAAGACGCTTATTTTTAATAAATATATGCATATAAGAGTATGAGTTATATAACTAATTAAAAAAGGTGTATAAAACATGGTTTATAAAAAAAAATTCAGTTGTGCTTCTTGCAATAATTATTGAAAATTATATCAAAACCATAATACCGGTCAGTGTGATGTAATATATGAATATTACGTGTATGCTTAATATTTTTAACTGTATACCTAAAATATCATAACATCTAACTCCAATGTACGTATTATTATATAAATAATGAATCAATTATTATTTAATTGTGATAAGCATAAAAATATGTTATTTTAGAAGGTTTTTAATTTTTATAAAATAATGTTTTTAAGCAATATTTAACAAATTGTATGTGCTAAGATAAAGGTAAAAGAGAAAAGACCAATTACTTGAAAAAATGTATAGTGACAGATGCATTATTAGAAATAAATAAATATATATTTTTACTTTATATCGGTGGACTATTTAATAAAAATGCAATGTGAAATTTTCACCACCCAATAGTACTAACTAATGATGAGCCATATAAAGTATTTTTTTGTTAATTTTTCAAACTTTTTTTTTAAAAAATGATTTTAATATCAATTTTTCACTCATATATTTCATTCACTACATTTAATCACATATGTTCACTTGGAGTTACATAAACTATATAATTCATTATGTAACATGTTTATTTTCAAAATATGATATTTTGTACCTTATCATAAATTTTATACATATAATTTAATTTTCTAGCCTTGGTCAATAATCCTAGAACAATATCCCGTAAACATGACAGTCTTATTAAATTAAAATATTTATCCTAACTTTTAGTAAAATATTATTCATTTTTATTATTTGTACAATTTAGAAGTATGTTCTTCTATAACCCAGTTATAATGATATATATGTTGTATAAGAACTATAAAAATAGAAATATATACTTAACAAATATGTAAAAAATATTAAATAAAAATTTAAAATATTTCTATAATTTATAAATATACACATATCAGTTATTACAACTATCAGTGTTTGGTTAACTAATAAGTTACGGTTTGCATAATCACTTTTCCATTTTAATGGAATTTATATAATTTTCATAATTATAAATCTTTATCAAGTAGCTAAAATTGTTGTATGATAATATGTACACAATTTTCTAGTTGACAAATATAATTAAAGGCAATTTAAATACTTACAAGCTATTTTTTTTTCCTTTTTTTTATAATTATTTATTTTTAAAAAGCAGTGCTCGAGAAGCTTTTGCCCAAACATATTTCAATTTAACTGAGATATTTTTTATAAAACAATATTCCTAAATAAAAAATGTTTTTAAGTTGTATAACTTCGATATAGATTCAATATAGTATACTATGTAGTGCGCCGTTTTTTTACAAGAAAATGTAAGACTGTAACGTTATGGGTTCAATCATTTGTTTTCATGATAATACATTTAACGACCGTCAGAAATTATAGTTACACATTATGAAAAACCTTGCAGAAACAGCATGAAATATTGAGGTTTTACGAGAGATTCCGCAAAAGAAGCAATTACGAATATTGAAAAATATTGCAATGTAATATTATTGGAAACTTAGGGAAATTAAAAACACTACCAATTACTGGCCTAGACCGCAATCATTCAATCGCAAGGACGAGGTAATTATCAACAGACTACGAATTGGCCACTCAAGAATGTCTCACGGCCACCTCATGTGTAAAGAAGAAACACCTCTGTGCCCAACATGTGGTGAAACTCTTACAATCAAACACCTCCTCATCCACTGCCGAAAACATGCAGGATCCAGAAGTAGCCTTGAAATCCCAGACAGTCTCCATGAAGCCCTAGGCCTTAACGATGAAAACAGCAAACAAATCATCTTGTACCTCAAACGTATAAACATGTATAATAGTATCTAGTGTAAATAATGTTTTTTTTTTATATATATATCCACAAATTTAATATTGTATAAGCTAATAACCTAAGTTGTTGAAGCTAATAATAAAAAAAAAAAAAAAATATTATTGGACTTTATTATTATTAATACCATAATAACATATTTTGCTAAGTAAAGCGAATAAATAAATAAAAATGTCATATGAGTGAGCACTGATAAATGGGGATTGGACACAAATCGAAGAAACCTATACAAGTGTAGGATTTTACAAAAATTTGTTTAAAAAAAACCAAAATCTTACAGAAATCTAAAAATTAAATGCTACTACCAGGTACCAAATTAAAAATACGCGTAAACATTTTCAACAATTTTTCGTGCATGATAACATTGCTAATCTTCTTATTTCGCCTTCTTATCAATAATTTGCAAAACGATATTCCTACCGATTATTTATTTTATATCTCTCCATTATTTATTTTTTCAGTCGAGTTTATACTTAACATTCTTCTAAAAATTCTCATTTCAAACGCCTCTATTCTACTTTTTTATATTGCTATTGTCTAGCTTAATTCTTGTAGAATTATGATCCAAACGCATGTCATTAATACATGTTCTCTTGAATGTATACAGATTGACTTTGAAGCAAATAGTGTCCTTTTTTTTTATTAAAAGCTACTTTCGCTGGAAAATTGCGTTTTACAAACTTCCAGTAATTTCTTATTTTATTTGTTTATTACAGTAAATATTAAATGTAATTCATAACCTATCCCCGCTCCCACATAGTCTTGGAACATTCAACCTTACATCTTATTACCAGTTGTGAAATCCGCGAGGTGGTTTTTGCGGGGAAATAAAATGTAACATTAAGTAGTCCAGAATCCTCACCAATTGTACGAGAATTCGGGTCCAATAACAGTCAAATCGAGGTTATGTTCCTATCTCTGCAATCGCTAAGTAGAAGAATTATTCGAATTCTCAGCCAGAAAGCTGAAAATAATTCTCTGGTATCTTATCAATCCCAACACGAGCAAAAATGTTTCAGCATGCTCGAACTGCCCGCGTTATAGGGGTATGAGTAAAACAACAATCATAGGAGCGAAAATAAATGTTTTCTCGTTAGTATTCCAGCGGTCATGCCATTGAAGGATAACTCGTCGGCATTGCGTCTTCAAAAAATTAAAATTCTAAACCCACCAAAGTGAGATATTTTTTTAATCAAACCTAAACCTTAGCTTTGTCGCATAATTTGATTTTTTTTTTTACAATTCAATATTGTTTTAACACAATCTATCTATAATAGAATCGTTAAGTACATTTCTGACAGACGCCCAGCCAAATCATATTTTCATGTAAAATAAATAAAATGTGGATATCATCCTGAGAATAGTCACTGCCAGTTCAAATTTATTTTCATAATAGCAATAATATCTTGATAAGTGATAAAAGATCACTTGAAAATCCGTCAAATTACTATTGATGTAAACAATATTATTTTGTGTATAATTATACTATATTATAATAAAATATTTTAGAATTTTTATTGTTGTTTTTGTTAGTACACAAGATAAATTCGGTTTTTCGAATAACCATATAATCTTTTTTTATATCCATTTGTACGTGTATTCATTATGAATTAGGTTAATATTCCATACCTCTAAATAAATCAAACAGCATGCACCAAATGTTTTTTATTTTGTATAAGTTAAGGTTTACTTATCTAGGCAAATAAAACGGAATAAACCAAATGTGTATTGTTTACTTAACAATACTTTATAATTCAGACGCAACTCGTTCCAACTATGTCGTTTCTATTATATTTAAAATCAGTAAAAAGTTACGAATAAGAAGCAAAAATGGTTTCCACTAAATTTATTTTGTTTTTATTTATTTCCATAATAGTTGTCATATTTAATGTCAAATACGCTAATGCTTGTGAGTATATTACATATTAACTGTATAATAAGGAAATAGGAATATATTTAACTAACCAATAAATATTATTTTGTGCACATATTTTAATTTCTACGCGTATATCATACAATACTATAATTTTATTCATAATGTGTCTATATTTCCATTTATAATACATAGATGACTATAAACGTATGTATTAAACAATTCTAATTTAAATTATTTCATAATCATAGTGTAGACACATTTATTTTACATTTTAATAGTTTTCACTAAAAAGCAATCTTATATATAATACACAGTACGTCTGAAAAATTCTCAAACTTAATTTCTGTAGTGAATTTAAATACCGTAATTGCAAATATAACTAATGGTTCCTATAGTATAAAGTCTAATGAGTATATGTACAAAATATCAACACGTTTGGTCACCTCAGTCTCAAGTTATATTCGGCTATGTACGGTATGCTCATGGTACCTCACGAGCTTACAACATGGAACAGAGAATCGCAATAAAATTTTGTGTTCGACTTCAAAAATCATTCGTAGACACTTATTCTATGATACAGCAAATGTTCGGCGATGAAATTGCATTCCGTTCTACTACATATAAATGGTAAAAACAGTTTAAAGACGGTCGAGCGTCGTACGAACGACCTTCAACAGCTGTTAACGACGAAAATGTTGCGAAGGTGCGTGCGCTGTTGCTTGAACAACCACATCTCACCCTTTGGATCATAGTAGAAGAACGTGTGCATCGCATTCATCAATTTCAACCCGAGTATTGCAATATCCGTGTAATTGAACCTCTACATGTCAATGCTCCAGCTCACACCGCAAACACTTTTAACACGTTATTATACCAAAAATCAGATCACCGTTCTATCCTACCCGCCCTATTCACTCAATTTTGCTGCAGCTGATCATTTAATATTTTTGAAACTCTAATTGAAGATGAAATGCCCCTTTTCCAACGATATTCCGCCGATAAATAGGGCTTGTACTGGTAATTTAAAGGCAATGCCCAAAATAATTTCTCCAGAATATATGAACAGTTTTACCGACGCTGCAAAGAATGCATAACTAGACAAGGTTCCATGTAAATAAATAGATAAATAGAGGGTTGATATAAATAAATTCGTTTATCTTTAAATCTGTGTTTTTATTTTATTTAGTTCGGAAACTTTTGAGACATACTGTGTATAAAGAAAATATTAAACAAATATCAAATAATATTATTTCTGATAAAAATATTTCAATTTAGTATAAAATAAAAAATGTAATTGATAGATACAATGCAAAATTAAAGTTACTATCTATAATATTTACAAATACATAAAAGGGTTTTAGAAAAGTTTGTTGAGGGTGATTTTTAATAAGTGTTATAACTTATGCTAAGTCTTAGTAATAAGAACTATGATATTAATTTTCAATTTTGCAAATTTTCAATGCACTGTATTAGTTAGTCCGAGAATAATTAATACGATAATTATCTTTCAACATTTGCATGTGCACAGGTGTGACATGTGTATCATGAATTCTTAATATGAAATAAATTTATTCTTTAGTTTTACTTTATTAACTTATGTATAAAAAATAGATTGTATGGTACTTCTTTGTACGTACTTTTATTCTCATTAATAATAATATATAAACAATTTTAAATTGTTTCCTATCAGACCGTTCCTTTGTTATTCTACTCAGGAATAGCTAATCAACATGCTATCCAATCAAAGCAAATGTTTTTGCACAAAGTGACATCGCTCCTTTTTTATGTTCTGTGATCACTCATAACATTTTAAAGACATTCAATACTTTCCTAGGTTCATATGCTGATGATACATTAATATCAGCATCCCATCCCGATCCTTAAACTACTAGTCAGATGATATAAAATCATCTGCGTATAATTAACATATGGACAAACCGTTGGAAAATATAAATTAATAAGTCCACACATGTAATTTCTACATTACGTAATTTCGACATCCATTATGTCATGTATAATAAAAAAGTCATACTACTAGCAAACGAAGTAAAGTACCTCAGGTTAACAGTTGATAAACGTTTAACATGGAGCGCACACTTAAAACTAAAACGTAAATCAATAAACTCCAGACTGCACCTCCAAAGACCCTTCTTAAAATATAAATTATCCCTAACGAATAAAATTACAAATATAAATCGATAATTCGACCAGCTTGGCTTTAAGATATTCAATTATGGGGATCTGCTAAGCCATCCAATACCAAAACCATACAATCATTCAAGTTAATATGCTTATGATTTTAATATAATCTCTGCCTCTTGGTAGGTTTCAAATAAAAAATTGCATAAAGATTTAAACATACCAACCCTAACGATCTGGTCAAGACTCACTACACCAAATTCTTTTTTAAACTACAGTCCAATACTAATCCACTAATTAAACAAATTTTCACTACCACATCCATCCCCAGAAGATTAAAAAGACAATGTCCCAGAGACTTATTAAATTTATAAGTAAAAAAAAAAAATAATATTAATAATAAATAAATTTCAATAGTTAATCTAGTCAGATGACATGCTGGGAATCATCCTATTATGTATTAATTTAAATTAAATATTGTCCATTAAATCCAATAGCAATCAAACTTACTCATTACATCTGGACTGAATAGATTTTAAATATTTTCTTTTTAATAAAAATTGTCTAATAATACTTCTTCATTATTCATAAAATACAGAATGTAAAAGTAAGATAACTATTGATTACGTATTAGTAAATTATAATAAAAACTATATTTTTAAATTTATTTTAAGTAGTTATATAAAACATGTGAAAGAAATAAGGTTGCCAATTTTTATAATTTCAAAAACTGGACACACCTACTGAAAAGCTTTTTTTTTTAGTCTAAGCTATTGGTATAATTTTAATGTTTAATGTCTCAAAAACTTCATTAATTTGATATGAATAAGTTATGATAATAAATATAACATTTAAATAAGAAAATTTTTATTTTTATTAGTCTATTAGAACTACTGATAATACAATAAATAAATTATGTATATTAATTGAATAAATAAATAAATAATATAATAAATTAAGTGCTATTATGCTATTTTAAAGTTGTATTTTTCTCGCTTTTTGCCGCTTTTATAAGTACTTGACCACTTTTTCTTTCCAATAATTCACAAAACTCCTTACATGGCAACTGTAGTTGAAATTTGTCATAATTTCTGCTTTAATAACTTCTACCCTGAGTCGATTTCTTTCATCAGTCCAAACATTTTTCATTATCAAAAAAATACGTTCCTCAAAATGCATTTGTTTAATAGAGATGACTTATCTGCATTTTCATAAAAATCCAATATACCTACACATGTACAAATATTTTTGTCGAAGAATCTAATAGCAATTTGGAAAATTTTTTAATCCCTTTATTCGATGCGTCAATTGCGATAGAAAAATATGTGTCTTTTAGCTGTTTCAAAACTAATTCTATTGAATATGGACCTAATACATTTTCTACTAAAGCAATAATTTTAGTACGACCACAATGAATTTTAGAAGTTAGTGTTGAATCAGAAAAATATTTCTTTAATAGTTTATTACCGCAGTCTTGAGAAAAATAACTATGATGGTGTTTATACAATGATAAATTTAATTTTAATTCAGTGCAAGCGATATTTTCTGTTACTGTACTATTTTTAATTGCAAACAAACTGTTCATTATATTATTTTACTTAACAGTATTTATTCCTTTTTTATGTTTTTCGTTATTTTGGTGTTTTTTAAAGCAAGAAATCCTTCATATTTAATTGTAAACGTAACCTGACATAAAGAACAATATGCCTTAGACTCGCTGTTTTTTTGTAATCACGACAAATATATATCTTCTTTCAATCATTCATCTAAAAACACACACATGCGTCTAGATTTTTTTTTAACGGTTTCGGTTCACAATCATTTTCACTACTCGACGTTTTAAACAAAATACTACATAAAAATTCACGTCAAATAACAAATATGAACTGACGAGTGACGACTGTCTTTTTGAAATTAGTCGTCGTTTTATCCGTATACTATAGTCCAGGGGTGGCCAAACTTTTTTTGGTCACGATCTACTAAAAATATACTTCACCTTTGAGGATCGACTTTCATAGAAAAATTTTACGTACTTCTGTTTTAGGAGGGAAATCTATATCAAATTTTGAATGCGTAATTCTAAAATGTCTTTCTAGATTACCTTTTTTTGTTGTGGATATTGTTATTCGACATATCAAACATATGCACTTGTCTTTCAACATTGTAAAAAAAAAATCGATTTCCCATTCATGATGAAAATGATACGTTTTTTGTTTCTTATGTGCACTCATACTTATAAATTTTAAAGAATTACGTTTTATTTATTTTAAATACGTTATTATAAATTCAATACAACAGACACCGAATGAACACAGTGAAATGAACATGCGTGAACGATAAACATTTGACATACGAAACCAGAATAAAAGATAAAAATTATACAGATAAAACTTTTCGGCTTATCGATTAATTTTCGTGCGCGTGTCCCTAAAAATAAATTCTAACATGATCGACTTTGAAATTGTCCGCGATCGACCGTTTTGTCGATTTTTCAATTATTTGAGTAACTGTAGATATAACATAATCTATTTTTTTTAGATATTTAAATAAATGTAACAATATTGCAATCATAAATGGTTTATCTATATGAAAAAATATCAATTTTTATATTTATCTCCTCGTTAACATCACATAGAGTTAAGGTTACAAATACCTACTGTTATAATTTAACTATGCTTTGAGTGTTGGTATATTAATACATTTATACATTTATAAATAAATAATTTAAATAATAATAAGTTATCATCTAGGGACGCTGACGAGTAGTAACTTGTTTCAAGGTAATTATTACCATATAGTTAAAAATATATACTTATTAATTATAAAAGATCAAACATACATGCATATTATATAGTTACTTATGAAATAATATAATAATTTATGAACATTTTATGGTGGTAAAAATAGTACGAAGTACAATAAGACAAATGTTAGGCTAAAAATAAAATTACTCAACAATATTACATGTAAAAAGTGTTTATATCTTTAAATAGTGTTTATATCTTTGTATATAATATCATTTTCTATAAAAAAAAAAAAAAAAAAAAAAACAGCATTTTATCAGTTATTTATTTTACACATATATAGTATTTATAAGCATAGCGAACAACTATCCAAAAATGAAAAAAAAAGTGTGAAATAGCCAAAAAATATTACTTCTACCAAATAGAATTCCGTTTTTTTTTCTGTACTTTCAAAAATAAATTTTAATGCATTTAATACATTTAATACATTAAATAGATTAAATAGTAATTCATTTAAACTGTTTGCATAATTAAATGACATCTGAAGAAAATTCAATCAATTTTGAATAAAATATAACTTTTTAACCTTTTATAAATTGAATTTCTAGTTATTTAGATTTGAAGTTGTATTTAGGATACACATTTCATAAGTTGACAACTAATGATTTCAAATGAATGATTGAAAAATTATACCCTTATTTCATATATCGAATTGTTTTTGTCCATTTTGGCAACATAATATAAAGCTTAGTGCTACCATAACTATAAGAATTCAATGTGTGGCACATGATTCCAGAGTAAAATTTGGCAATTATTTACAAATAAATTAAAAATTTTAAATTTTAAAAATTAATTAATTGAAAAATTTTAATGCTCTTATAAAATATATATATATATATATATATATATATATATATATATATTGTAAAATAATAATATTTATAATGTATAATAAAATTAGTATATATTAAATATATATATATATAAAGAAAATATGCCTAGATTAAATTAAAAAAATTGTTTAAAAAAATAACAAATAGTTCCGACTGTATATCATTAACAGGTTATAATGAATAATATATTCATTATTCATTAGTCATTGTAACCTGATGATGACTTACAGCCAAAAGTATTTGTTACTTTCTTAAACACTTTTTAAATATTCTAGGCATATTTTATTTGTATATATATATTTATAATATATACTAATTTTATAATACATGTTTTTTTTTTAATATATATATTATTTTTATTTCACTTATTTACTTGGTGATTACCCTTTCTTGCACTATGTGTAACATGAATATAATATGAAACTTAATAAAATGCCACAAAATAAAATATTAAAATCGATTTATGTCTTTTTATATCCATTAATTTAATAGTCATTGTTATTTTATTTAAACACTACGAATACAAAACCATCAAATTTTCTAATGCAAACTGGAAAATCAAATATTTACAACGTTTGTATTTATTTTTTTGCAAAGATAAAACAGACCCTTTTGAACTTTTTGATTTCGCATTTAGATCTTTGAGTAAGTAATTAACCGAAATATTAATTCAGTAATACCATTTAGAAACAATTATGTGTAACTAACATTAATAATATATAATAGGATTATTTCAAATTGGCGTTTAATTTGACACCAATATAATAAACAATATTCTCTTCATCTAATACTTTTCATTTTTAATATAAATTATTATTGATGAGTTATAAATTTGTGTTTCAACATAACACGTACGTAAGGTACGTGTACAATGCCCATTATATTTTTTTTTTACATTAAAATTCCGTGTTGAAAAAACAACAGAAATAAAAAGACATATATGAAAATAGTGCTTTTCAAGAAAATAATAATAATTCTTAGGAATTTAATGGAACATTATAAAAAAATATAAGAAAGTAGTTTTCGAATGGACTTTATTGTATTTTAATCTAATCAATGTAAAAAAAAAACGATTATTATTCCTATATATCTTCCAGTAAAATAAAAGATGAAAAAATATTCATTCGAAAATCTACCCTAGGAATAACGCAGAAATAGGATGATGAATTTATTTTATTTTTTATTTAATTCGACTCGCATTAACTGACTAACTTTTGTCTAGCTTTTAGGACGATAAATATAAAATAATTAAATTCTTATGTATTATAAACATGTACATATGTATGTATATAGAATATAAGTTCATGAATACACTCACACTTATAATCATTTTTCCATCATACATCCTAACACATATTCCGAAAATTAACTAACCAATACTCGTACAAAAAATGCTTACCCGATTCTAGATTAGTATTTTTTTTTTTTTTTTAATAAATTATTTGTTAAAGGAAATAACAGAAATATATCAAAATACATCTAAAATTATATTATTTTGCAAAAAGAAAAAAAAACAAATTGAATATATATGAAAAAATAATAAAAAAACGTGGAAAAGTTGTTCTCGAATGGACTTATAAATAATTTTTCTTCAAATTTTTGTGTTATGAAGAAATATATGTACAAAAGAATTATAAAAAAGAGATACTTACTCGTAATAGAGTTATAAAATATGTCAAATCTATATCCACAATTATATTTTAGTTTTATTTAAAACAAAACTACATAAAAATTTTAATAATATACAATTTTTTTAATTAGTTAGTTTAACTTATGGTCAAGAAAAACAAAGTAAATATTTTTATTCAGCTGAATTTATAATATTATTTTCATCAAATATTGAATATGTATATATGTACCCGAAAAGCATAGTAATTATAAAAATTTAGATTTTTGTTTTGCTTCCTGTGTAATTTTTCTCGCAATATTAATCAGTTCTATTAGTCAACATGGTACGACTCTTCATTACCTCCGATACAGATATGTATTTTAAAAGTGATAAAATTTAAATGTAAAATTATACAATAAAATGACCTGTTTTTTTTCGACCAAAACCGAAAAGAAACAGACCTAAAGTCACCTGAATATTTAATATTGTGTTCAGTAATTATTTTTAATCGGCAGAGCACGATTTTAATGATCGATAAATATACAATTTTAAAATTTCAAATTTTTTAATATTTGTAATTTTAAATATTGTCATAAAAATATTCATATGGCTTAGTTAAACTTGACTCTTTGAAATGTCGTGTTATTTACTTGATATGGTTTTTGTAAAAAATTTGAATTAATTTTAAATTTGCAGAGCAACAAATGTTGTTGTCAACTATGCGAAATTATTTATTACTTTCATTCAATGCTTGAAAAATTAATAAATTTGTGAACTTGCTAAAATTAAATTAAACAAATATTATTAAATGTCTAAATTTTAATGTTAATTTAACATTCAAATATATCAAATATATTGAACATTAAGTTAACAATATACTATTAACTTTACTAAAAATTAAATTTTTTTTTTAAACTTGAATTTGATATTTTTTTATGAAAAAATGATTTAATCATTAACCTGTATAAATAAATTTCTTTAAATTTATTAGTCTTAAATAGTTTACATGAAAAATGGAAATGTTTGTCTACTTTTATTTTGAGCAAGACTTGGTTAATTTTGATTTTGAGATTAACTTTAATCTACTTTGGCGAAAAAAATGCTTATTTTAGCTGAATAAGATTACTTCTGGATAATTTGTATTCAAAAAAATAAATAAAATACAAATAAGCATTGGCCTATTTATTAAAATTATAGATAAAATTGTATGCTAAAAATATGAATATAAAATTTGTTTAGAAATTATAATGGAATATCGAAATGACATTTACTATAGAGTTATATTGTGTATGTATTATAATTTTTTGTGAATGAATAAAACATATTAAAAAACAAACATTTAAATGTATATTTGTTTTAAATTGTGCAAAATTAGTTTTGGATAAGGATACGATCCTATCTCCAAATCATTGGTGTGAGACATTTTCGTTTAATGGTTCGTTTTATTTTTTGAATATATTATTTTAATGTTTACAGTTCATTAAAAATTATCAGCTAACAGTTTGATTACCATCAGTTGCGTAGTTATGGATGGTGGGATGATGGGGATAGATCCCCCCATGACCTTTGTAAAAAAATTAAACTATTTGTTAATATTATATATATTTATTTATTTACTTATTTTTATTATTATACATTTAATATACATTAATTATAAAATTGAACTGTATACAGTAATATTTAAAAAAAAACATAGACCTGTGTGGGTAGCGAAGCCCCTACCCTATGTTCACCCAACAAATTATCTATCCACCCCCAAAAACATAATCATGACTACACCACTGAGTACCATTGATAACCACTAGCTCACAAGTCTTAGAAGAAGCTTTAATTTTTCCTATAATGTAACATTTATATAAGACCTGAGAGTGGCAAGCTTCCCACCTCATATTTCTTTAATTTTCAAACAATAAAAAAAAGGGTGGATACAACCCAAAACATTGCAACACAGATATGATAAATTAATCGTAAATGTCGGCTTTTTCCCTCATGCCACCTTAAGATACGTCCTAATCAAAAGTTCTCAACATGAATATATAAATATATTTGACTATATTTTAGGAATTATAGCGATAAAAAAAACCGAAGACTTAAGATAGTAGCTTTAATTTTATAGATAAATTAAATCAGCAGTTTTACTTCCTCTTATTCCCCCAAACACTAATATGCTCAGAGATTGCACCCTTTACATATTATGGGGGTTGACGATGGTGCTTGGAAAAGCCAATGATGGATGGGACGAGTAATTTTCGCCGGCTTGCACCAGAGAGCTGACGCCACCAACACGAAAAATCTCGTTCGCAACTCTGGGAATCAAACTCGTGCGCCAAAACATGTATTTCTACCCACTCGAGCACAGCCGATACTTAGTTTTAATTTTAAAGATAATTTTTTTAATTACCATATCTAACTTGACTTTGAAAATAACATAGATCGTCAATGTGCTATACAACTATTGTAATTGTTGAAGCTTAAGTACCTAATAACAAAAACAATTATTCTTAACAATTTCAATTATTAATGATACTGCGTTATTTATTTCAATATCATTTAAAAACTATTTACCATAATAGTTATTACATTGTTACGAAAATTGAAATATAATCTAAGACTTTTACGATTTTAGTGAATGTGGCATTATTGGACATAAATAAAGTAGCAGTGTGCAAAGGTAAAACTTCTGAAAATATAAAATATATATTATAACTATTCAATTAATAAAAACCATTAAATTTGCAAAAATATGATATTTAATAGCAGTAGAAAACAGAAATATGAATAGTTTTAATCTATACAATAATAACGTCTTGGCCTTTAATTATGTTTCAAATCATACATTTAAAGCTGTTTGTATTTCGATTTAACTTCATTTCGAACGTTCTTTAAATTAAAAATAAATAGCTGTTCATTTATATTATCCAAGTAATCATAAAACATCTCAACTATGCCAAAAAAAAAAAATTTACAAGTTTTTTACACGTTTTACATTTTTATTTGCAATTACTTGGTATTTTTTTTTATAGAAATCTATAAATCAACAAAAAATGTAGAAAAAGATTAAAATTCGTTATAAATTTTACTTAGAATGGCTTTCACAATTTTTAAATTTTTACTGTGCAGATATTCAAAAATTAAATATTGACAATGTTCAATAAATTTTGGAGAGGTTTTACAGGAAAAATAATACAAATTTTAGGATAGCCGATCTCGAGTAGACTTCACAATAAATTCAAATCTGGTTTCATATATTTAATTTATAGATTTATTCTATTATTTTAAATAGAAATGTTTAAATGTTTATTATTATTCAAAATATAACTATCTTTGTTCCTTTTATCATCATTAATTAAATATCTAGATAGGATGACTGGATATTTCGATAGTAAGTAATATGTATATATATCTAAGATACAGTCAAGATATTTTTTTTTAGTCTTATAATTTTGGCTATAGTTAAAAATGATTCATCTAAAAAAAGGAATAAAAATATTTATATAATAAGAATAAATATTATTTTTTTGCTACCGTATAGTGGAAAAAGATGGCCGCTATGCTATGAAATATATATATTTTAATTGGAGTAAGTAATTTATAAGACTTTGTTGTTGCTAAATAAATATTACCTTATGCAATCATACCATATTAACATCACAATTCAATGCATGAACTATTTTATCTATATAACCTACAACATTATAGTACAAATTAAATTTAATTACCTGACATTTTTTTGAGATATATCCATGTGTGTAGTTTTGGGCTAACGTTTCGGACTCCTTTCAGAGTCCATCTTCAGAGCGTAGTTAATTGGTCGAGTTTTGTAACTATACTCTCAGATTGGCTCGTGTCTTACTTTCTTTTATACCGATAAAGTGATTATCGATGACCTTATCGTTGACTAGTTGTTTCTAGTTATTTCCGATAACAGCTGGTTGTCCTTGGCATTCATTGTATTTTGTTCTTCCTTTTCTACAACAGCAATTACCATTTGTAGCGATTGGAGCTGCCTCGGTTTTTATAATGGCTTCTCTGATCAGTTGTTTTCTTTTTTCCTGATGTATAATAGATAACCACGATTTGCTAAGTTTTCATCCGTTATAGTTTTTTGAACATATTTCGATTTCTATTACATAAATATATTTCACATAAAGCCGGAAAAAGCGTATTTAAGACAAGTACTACAAAACAACGGATACGCATCAACAAGGCACTAAAGAAAGCAGAGAGAAAGAAAAGCACAATTACAATTAATAAAAAGGAAAAAGAAGACAACTTGAAAGGAACATTGATACTTCCGTACATTCAAGGAATTACTGACCGCATTTCAAGAACTACCAATAAGTTTAAACTAAAAAAAGTCTTCAAACCAAATATAGTTATTAAATCACTATTCCGAAGCCCTAAGGATAAATTACCAGACATGCAAACACCCGGGGTCTACGAAATACCATGTTCATGTGGCAAATCATATGTAGGACAAACCAGAAGATCAATCGAAGTAAGGATAAAGAACATGAAAAAGACGTGGATTAACAAAGAGCGGAAAAATCTTCAGTAGCTAAACATAATAATAAACATAACCAAAAATAATGGACATGAAATCAAATTCGAACGGGTTAAAATACTGAACAAGGAAACTCATTTTGGGAAACGAATGTAAAAAGAAGCAATAGAAATCGAAAAATGTCCAGAAAACTATAAGAGAAAAGACGGATAGAAACTTAGCAAATCGTGGTTACCTATTATACACAAGAAAAAAAGAAAACAACTAATCAGAGAAGCCACAATAACAACAAAGGCAGTCACAATCACTACAAATAGTAATTGCCGGTGTAGAAAAGGAAGACCAAAATGCAAAGAATGCCAAGGACAACCAGCTGTTATCGGGAACAACAAGTAACAACAACCAGTCAACGATGAGGTCATCGATAATCACTTTATCGGTATAAAGGAAAGTAAGATACGAGCCAAGCTGAGAGTATAGTTATAACACTCGACCAAGTAACTACGCTCTGAAGATGGACTCTGAAAGGAGTCCGAAACATCAGCCCAAAACTACACACATGGATATATCTGAAAACAATGTCAGGAAATTAACAATCCAAGAAAGCTTCAACACATTTAAATTAAATTAATTTCGAAATGCATTGCATTAAAATAATTTTGAATTGAAATACCTATTGTAATAAATACCTATATGCGCCCTATTATTTCGAAAGAATTCAATAATTGCATGTACATTGATATAGACCAAAGGGTTGAACAAAAATTCAACTACTTAATGTGTACTAAATTTAATTTTGAAAAATATCGCTTCAGCCTTTTTTATGTTATGGTGGAAACTAATTTTTGATGAAATGATTTATTTTTTATTTTATTTTAATTATTAGTGAATTGATATAAATGCGCCAAAATATAAAAATTAATACCGTTTTGTTAAAATGTTTTAATTAGAATATCTAAGATGATTTCCTACAATTATCTAGAAAAGAGGCTACGGGTCGAATGTTTTTTATTTTTTTAAATAGAATTTGTTTACTTTGAGTCATTGATTTTTTTTTTCTAGCCTGAGGTAAAAAATAATTCAAAACTCGGTTTTTGATACTATCAATATGAAATTTGGGACCCTAAATTAAAATTTTTCATCGCATTAATGAATCAGTTTTGCTATTCATCGATACATTTTATTTATAAGCTAATATAGTATAAAACTTTATTGTTATTACTTGTCAAACTAGTATATAAACTACAAAATAAATATATCACATAAATGTTTTAAAAATTATAAAAATTAACATACACTTCAAGTTGTCTTATTAATAATGTGATTCTTGTTTCGTTTAATGATATAGCAACAAGTGACATTGGAAATACGACGAGTAAGATGCATACTTTCATTGTATCAATGTAAAAAATAACTATTATCTATAGTCTGAATACCAGTGACTTACAATTTAATCAATTGGAATCTGAGAAGGAACATAAATAAATGTGATGAATAAAATGGGAGGGGGATGAGGTATTAAGAATTTAAAATTTCAAAAATTAGGGACACTTTAAAATAATTTAATTACTACAGTAATATACTACTGTAGTTCGCGCTGATGATGACAACGTAATTGTTGAAACACTTATACGTGGTTAAAGTGTATAATATTTTGTGAATTTGAGTTTATAAATTTAAGTATAAAAAGTCATAAGTACTCTATTATATTTTATTATATACAAACATATATTATATATATATGTACACCATATAAAAATAAAAAAATATATATGTATATATATATATATATTTATAATATTTTTATCATAGGCCAGTCTATACAAACAAATATAAAATAGAATTTTTTTTTTTTTACATATTCAATTCGTATTATATATTTAAGGTATTATTCAACAATGGAATATTGAAAATAAAATTTGAAAAAAAATTGACTTTTTTTATTAATTCAAATTCTACGAGATAGTATGGGAAAAAATATTGGTTACAATTTTCAGATTTAGTTTGATTTACATTAGTTTGAGGTATAATTTATCTGAGAATTTTTATAATTTAATATCATATTATTAAAATTATTAAAATTAACAGGATAATTGATTTAAAAGAATGAATATTCTATGAATATTCCTTAAATTATTTGGTGCAATAAATAAATGACATGGTGGAGCGTAATAAAAAAATAGCCTGTATTCATATATATATAGATATATCAATTTTAAATAGTATTGAAGAAGAACAATAAGAAAAACATTTTTAAAAAAAAATGTCTTTTATACGACAACTAAATATATTAATAACAAATGGTTAAAAAATCATTTTCTGTGTTATTCAAGTTGCCGTCAATATGTCAATCTATAGAGTGACATTTGTTAAATTGTGTATATAGCCAAAATTTATAAATTATAAACAAAACTAACCTTGAAAATAGAAATGGTATCATAAACTCAACATATAATTTTAATTAATTAAAATCATATATAATTTAAAGTATATATTATAATATGAATATACATTTTCATAATTTAATGTATCACTATGTATTTATTTAGGATTCGCAAAAGTATACGTTGATTACATTTTGATGACAGTGAAAGACATTATAAGTATGTATGATCAATTATGATTAAAATGAGAAACATAAGATCACAAATATCTAACCTAATATAGAAGAACGAAATAAAAAAATATTTGAATATGTGATACATAAATCTCCGCAGACATCATTAAATATTTTAATCCTATTATTGCTTATGTAAATATGTCTTCCAAAAATTATGACATGTTATATTATAGAAACTTATGAAGAGTTTATCTTTTATGAAGACATTAAATAACATAATTTAACAAGTCATTAGTAACAAATGTATTTCGAATCTTTATTTCAAACTCTTCAACGTCTCGTAATTATGTGATCACCAAACGATTAATGTATGGACGTGAAATTGACTATACACCGTATTGTCAAGATAGTTCATTTTAATTGTAAATAACATAAAACATTGTATGTAACTAGCCAGTGTCACCACATAATGATCCGAAATTACAGTGTTCATAATCGATCAATGGTTTTTTAATAAATAATTACCTGCAACACTATTTTTACTCATCTATTATAGAAAGGAATTCAGCTAAAAAATGTCTAAACTGCTTATACAATCGCTTAGTAGAATGATTAAATTTAAAAAAATTATCGTAAGCTAATGAGACTTGTTTTTAATTATTGTATTATCATATAAATATATGTATAGAAAGAGAGAGAGAGCGAAATACTATCAATTATAAAGAAGATTAGAACTAGTTTACATTACATACTAATAATCCAATTATGTATTTACATTCCATTATGGACTACATTTCTTATTCTCAATTCATAATTATTTGATTTATAACAAATTTAATGTGCATTTTTTTTTATTTATAGATCAAACCGGTATACAAAGTCCATTAAAGTTTTGCTCTCCTAATAAGACAGACAGCCCATCACGTGAAGAACTTGAGAAATTATCATTGTTAGATCTTGATGCGCCTTCAATAGAGGCAATAACATCCCAGACAGACGCGTCTTCATCTATGGACTTTGACTTAAACTTTACAACAGAGGAATACAAGGAAATTATGAAAAAAAGAACAGGATGAAGTGTACATAATACTTTTACAATTTTTAGTTTACATACTATATTTCAGACATAATAAATAAATAAATTCTTTTTTGTTTCAATATCACACGAATATATATAAAAAAATTAACGAATAACATTATAGATGTGTATGATTATTGAATATTTAATTAAGAAAAAAGTTTTAAAATTCATCAAACTGTTAGTATAGTTCAATAAATACCTCGTATGTTATGAGTTATTTTTATTTTATTTGTACATTTGTATACGATTTTTCAATTGTACAATATGTGTTGAAAGGTCTACGTAAAATTGCGTTAAATTTTAATTTGTATATAGTTCATGATTATTATTAAATTCGTATGCAAATTCCTTCAAGACTGTATAGTTTACACTAAATTATATGGCGTGCAATGATATTCCAGAGATCCCATTGTTGAAGGACGGCGATCCGTCGGCATTGCGTCTTTGAAAAATTAAAATTCTAAAACCCGACAAAGTACCGTGTCTTCTTATTACTGAATCTTTATGTTATATACACGTAGTACATCACAAAGGTTTAACAAACTATTTCATGATTTCACGACGATACGATAAAATTTCGATTGATTTAATTTATAGTAGTTATTAATACAATAAACATTCCGTGAACCACACGGTGTTCGAAATTACTGGTAAAATTCGTATTTTCATAGATTCTAACGTATAGTAAAAAAAATAATTTATGAATTCATACTATTATAAGTTTGATACATTTTGACAACAATTAAAAACACTATAAGTATGTATGATCAATTATGATTCATAATAAGAAACATAATGATACAAATATATGTTTTTTGATGTCAAAAATTGAAGTTTCGGAATTAACGTACATAATAGATGGATATGAAATATTTGAATATTTGATAGAAATTTCCCAGTATATCATTTCATATTTTAATCCCGATGTTGATTATGCAAATATGACATCATACCTCATATTATATCGTGAAAATTCTTGCCGGGTATATCTATTATGGAGATATTACATAACTCGTTTCTTCATATCATTGGTTACAAATTTATTTCCAATCTTGAATTTAAACATTTCAGCGTATTGTAATTATGCGATCTAAAAATAATTCATGCATGGATTTGATATTGGAAAACTCCTTCTTGTTAAGACTATTTAAGTTAAATTTAAAATGGTTGGCCATTACCAACCAGTGTAAAAATATACCAGTCCGAATCAATATTTTATTCTTATAAATTCAATATATGTGCTTTGTTCGTTCGTTTTCTAACATAGCACAAATGATTGATTTGGAAACATCTATACACTAGCTGTAACTTTTAGGTTAGCGATATTTACCTCCTAATATTCCTTCGACAATTTTCCAATTATTTCCCTTGGCTATCTTCAGTGGTTGAATTGGAAGGGGGACGCAGGGGGACTGAGTACCCCTTCTATTTTTTCAAATATTTGAACGTACCCATACTATTTTATTAAACAGGAACACGGGGGATGGTATTCGCTTTTCCAAAGGGGACAAAATATAAAATAATATGTTTATATGCCTTCAGAGTATCCCTTATATTTTTTCCCCAATTCAACTATTGGTATATATTTATGATTATACTGTTTTAATATTGTTATAACACCATTTAGCTATACTCGTGTGCTATGAACAAAAGCGTTATACACATTTCCGCATAACTAAATCTATTCGTACGTAATATTGGATGTTCCATCTTTGAACTGTAGCCAGTGGCGTAGCTATCGTAGGGTAAAAGTTGGGCAGTGCCCCGGGGTTCCAGAGCTCAGGAAGTCTCGAGGTCCTTAAACAATTATTATTCTGAAACTACTTCCTTAAGATAATTGAAGAAGTTCTAATAGTGAATGTTTCAAACAATATATGTGAAAATATGTCACAATCAGTATTAAAATAGAATAATAATACACACAATATGCAACGAACGGTGTTCGCAGTAATCTTTATCGCACGACGGCCACTACGGTCCACTATTTAAAAATTTAATAGTATTTTGTATATTATAAAAAAAAATATAAATATATTATATTATTTACTTTAATATATATTTTTTTGTCTGGACACAATTAAAGTCGGTTTTTCAAATTAACACGTCATTTTTTTTGTCTACTTGTATTCTATATTGCAGAAGTTATAACGATCACTCAACTAAAGAAATAAGACTGTTGCACCAAATGTTTTCTATATTGCATAATTTAGCGTACATACATCTAAACAAATAAAGTAGAATACACTACATGTTTATTGTTCACTAAAGACAAACTTCAAAATTATAGTCAAGCTTTGTCGTTCGTATTACACGTAAACTCAGTTCAAAAGTAACGAAAAAGAAAAAAACATGGTGTCCTTTAAATGTATTTTGCTTTTTAACATTTTCGATTATAGTTGACAAATTTAAAGCAAAATACACTATCGCTGGTAAATTCATTACATATTAACATATTATTAGCATATTAATTTTTGTTATTATTACTGTCAGTATATAAGATAAAATTGATTATTTGAATAACAATTTTTTTTGTCTTCGTGAATTTCATATTAAATAAGCTAAGTTTCACTCATCTAAACAAATAAAACAGTTACACTAAATGTTTCTATACTGAAGAAGTTACATTCACACATCTGGACAAGTAAAATAGAATACACCAAGTGTTTATTGTTTACTCAAGACTACTCTGAAACTTATAGTCAAGAGGCGACTAGTTTACAACTTTTTCATTTGTTTTATACGTATGTTCAGTTTAAAAGTAACGAAAAAGAAGCAAACATGGTTTCCACTAAACTTACTTTGTTTTCGACTATTTCGATAATAGTTAACGTATTTAATGTGGAATACGGAAATGCCGGTGAGTATATTACATAATAACAATAGAATATGGAATGCGCAATATATTCAATTATCAACCAACAAATATTATATTGTACGCGTATTTTAATTTTTACACCTACGTCCAAGAATACTTTGATTGTGTTAATAATGAGTCTATACTATTAAATATTATATACAGATGAATATAAGAGTATGTATTGAACAATTCTAACTGAAATATACAAATGAAATGATTTATAAGATGTTTCTAATTATAACATATGATAATTTATATTAAGTTGTAACAATACGAATACGTTATAAATATTCAATGCTAATTTCATGAATAGTAAATATGCAGTTTACGTGCTATTATAGGCGTACGCTTTGGTATGCCATGTATATCTTGTTTTTTTTAAATGTTCCACAGTATGTAAGGTTTCATTTGTATATAAGAGAAAAATAGAATAAAAAAATGGGCATTAACGTATTATAATAATACAAATAGTTCTATATTTAAATATGGTACATTAACATGAATCGGAATCATTGGAATTCATGGCAACAGTATATCTTCTCCTATGAAATTTCCATTTAAGAATGTTGCCTCGATGATAGTGTTCATCATCATTTTTACTGTAGGCCTGGTTTCATTACAAAATCGTGTTAGATTGATGGTCCAGAAAAAAATGATAAACACTCCAATTTTCAATGTCAAAATATGCGGTGGCATCCCTAACGAATCAAGTGATTTCAAGAATTTAATTGGATAATTGATTAATTCATCTTGATTCATGACAGCATCGATTGATTACGTTTTAACTTCGCCTAATATAGAATTATGAATGCAAAAATTGATCACGTTTAAATCGTTATTTTCGGTTTGCTAAGATAGCATGAGTTACTCATGATGTTTGAAACTTTGTGCAATATTTGAGAAAATCTCATTGATTTATCGTCTTTCGATACTGATATTGTAACAAGAGTTTCTTGGCAATTTTATGCGTTGTGTGTGTTTATCGACTGTCATTTTCCCATTCCAATAACTAATAATTGTTTGATGAAACGTTCAACTGAAACATCATGTTGTAGTTGTACACGCATTGTTAGGCTTCAAAGTCAGTTTCCGTACATGTTACTATAAACATGATAATTTGAAAGATGTATTAATTACACGTAATTACAGGGGGAGTTTGTCTGAAATCACCATAAAAAAATGAGCGCGACACCAATGAGACATTCATTTTCTCACAAGTCTCCAAGATATCGGATGTCGTTTCCTACATTCTCCATTAGACATTCATGGTGAATTGTTGTTGAATAAGACACATGGACCATGAATCATGTTTTGATGATGACTTCTAATAAATCAGATTCAATTTCGACATCTGATGTTCCCGCTGAGATGACTTGATTAATTTGGTTAGGAGTGATTTTTCAATCAACCAAATTATAATGATGGCATGTCGCAATCCTTTTTTCCCATTCAACAGAGTACACCTAACTAAGTGTATCGCCGAAAACACGTTGGCTTACAATAAAATACTTTAAAAATTTTAATTTTTGTTTGAACACACGCGAGGTAATATCATGACGATCCGATGACGATTGTATAGCAAACAAAAGTTCTTTAATTTCACCTCATATAGTATAGCATGTAAATATGATGAACGAATCTGGGCAGTCATATGCTCGGACATATTGCATTTCACTTTGTGCGTATTCGTGCATATACTATGCATATATAGAGAGTTACCATTTTTCCAATTGTTTCGATTTTTGCATTCATTTTGACAATAAACTGATAGACTAATTGTCGACATTTCTAGATATGATTTTCTGTGTTTTTATGAATCATTAATCGACATTAATAGTAATTCATTGTACTAACGTTTTTATTCATTCCCACATTATTTCTTCGATTTCTCAATTTGATGTTGAAATGATATCCATCCTCTCCTCAGCAAAATAAAATCGAATATTGTAACCCGTCGTATGGAAAGATGAGTTACCAAGACTCAATGAACATCACCATTTCTGCGATGGAGAATATTTAAGCGAAAAATGATAGCATTTTTATTTAGTTGAATTTATTTAATATTTGCACTAATATTTACATTTTACAAAATAACGTAAATTATATAATAATTAATAGTAAATTAAATAAACGTAGATAAATAATCACTTTTCGTTTGAGAGGCATGATTTCACAACTGTTCGAAAAAATATACTCACTAAAATATAATAACTATATTTTATATTGATTCTATTTGAGTATGTTTTAAACTCAATACCAATTTAAATGGTCACCATAGTAAATGTTTAATGCCTAAAATCCCAAAATTTCCCGTATTAGCTACCACCTTTGTTGGCTATAATTCAAATTTTTGCAAGGATATGCACTACAAACTCACCAAAGTTTTATTATAATCGGATCAACAGTTTAGGAACGCATGCGGGATACAGATAGACAAACATTCATTTTTATTTTATATATTCAAATAACTTTTGTTTACTTATATCTTATAACATAATCATAATCGTATGTTTATTATTTCTAAATTTTAGATTGTAAAAGTAAGATCATTGATTAATTACTTAATTGAATCAGTAATTATTGATTACGTATTAGTAAACTATATTACATTATCTTTTTCAATTTATAATGAATATTCATATTAAACATGTTAGAGAAACTTGAATTAATCCAAAGTTAAAATACATTTGAAACATCTTTTAAAGATTTTCACACAAATAATTCATTAAAATGACTATATTTTACGTAAGGAAAATGAGTTTTTAATATTCAATGGACTTATCCATCATGATTCTTACTTACATGTCAAACATATAAATATACGTATTCTTTATTTACTTGATACGGCTTTTGGATTGAACAGTGTATAATTTATTTATTAATTAAATGTATTCCATAATACTTTTATTAAAGGATATTAGTATGTAATATTATGTTATAATAATATTCTGTATACAAGACAGATGTATGTCTTAATAGCTTAGCGATTCATTTTCAATATTTATTTTTAAAGATACGGAAAAGTTATCGTTATTCGCTTTTTAGTTATACATTCATTTATTCTCATAACTGAACATAACATTTTTCTTGATAAATTTTAATAAATATAACGAAATTTCAATCTTCATGTTTCCTGAATTTGAAAAAATATCTCCTCGTTAACATCATATACAATCAATAATTACAATTAAATACTGTTATGGCTTAATTATTCTATTAGTTTTGGTATACTAAAACGTTAATTATTAAATAATATAAAGAATAATAAATTATCATCTAGAAACGCTGATGAGTAAATATTCGTTTCGCGGTAATCATTATCGTAAAATTATACTTATATGTTTGTTATTTATGACAGTCAAAATATAATTCATTATTAATTTTAAATGTCTTTTACAATAAGAAATTATTTAAATTATTAAACAATATCAACATCATTAATATATTGTAGATTTAAATATAAACTAATATAAAAAATGATAAAAGTTTTGATAATGTTAAAAAAAGTACAAACTACAACGAGGCAAGTGTTGGACATACATATAAATTACTTAGCATTGTTACGTGTAAAAAAAAACGTTTGGATGTTTTGATATTATACTATTTTCAAAAAGAAAACCGTTTTCTTATTATACAATAACTTATTCTTCACGTTATTCAATATTCCTAATACATTTAATAAGCGCATTGAATAATTACAAAATGTTTAATAAACCTGGTTAGGTAAATGGCAAATAAATTTAAATTTTATCCAACAGAATTCCGTTTATTATGTATCTTTTACTCCCAAAAATAATATTTAATATTTTAATTGTCAATTGGTTAATGATATTGAATATCATTCGTAACATATAATTTGAGTCAAATAGATGATGTTTTAATTTTTACAATATATCTGGTATTTTCATTTTTTTTAATTCTATTTTCAGTCTTTTAGATTAGACGTTTTTTTTTTCATAACACACTGAATAAATTAACGACTAAATATGTCGAATGAATTAGTGAAATATTCTACCCTTATTCCATACGTCACATTGTATTTATCTATTTTGGCAATACAGTGAAAAATAATAAAAACGAGTTATTCATTTTTATACCTATTTTATTAGTAGTCATTATCCTTTTTTTTTAACGCTAAAATTATCATTATTTTATTATTGCATACTGCGATGTCAAATATTTACAACTATTGTATTTTTTTTTCGTTCGAAGATCAAACGGAGCTTTCTGAAATTTTCAAGACCGCATTGACCACATTGAGTATGTTATTTATTGAAATATAGTTCTTATTGAGTAAAATTTAGGAATAGCAAGTTGTTACATACATCAATAATAAAAATCGGCTAATTGACCAATTTTATTTTTAGTTGTAAACAAAACTACAAATAATTTTTAACAATTAAAAACAAATCGTGTGCTTTCTTTAATTAGTTCCTCCACAATTTGATTCAGAAAATCAAGGTACTTTTATTAACAATTTAATTTTATGATTTTCTTCAAATATTGAATAATTTTATATATATATATTTCCCAGAAGTAGAACGGTTCAAGTCTATTTTAATTCAATTTTGTGTCATTTCATTTGTGTAATTTTTCTAATGCGACTAATTATTTCTAATAATTAACACGCTACGATTCTTCTGCCTCTCTATATTATATAACAAGCTAAAATTTGGATAGATACTTTTTCGTCAAAATGACCCGGTTTTTCTTTGACAATAACTGAAAATAAAATATTTTCTCGTCAAAATATTCAATATTGTGTACAACATTAATTATTTTTAAGCGGACAGAGGACAATTTTAGATAATATTAAATATACAGTTTAAAAAGTTGCTAATTGTCTATAATTTTGAATATTATAAATGATTATTATAAATATTCATTTGACGTAATTTGAATTGTAGTTTTCATGTTCAAAGTTAAAAATATCTTACACATGGTAGATTCACGACAAATTAGAGTTAATTTCAACTTAGGGAGCAACAATTTTCGATCTACCACGTCAATACATTATTATTTTCATTTAAGGTTTGGCAAGTTAATTATTAGTTTTAACTTACTAAAAATTAGTTAATAATATATTTAATAACAACTAATATATAAAAATACAACTGCATTTAATGTTATCATTAATTCAAAATTTTAATAAATCAATTTTATTGAATGACAAATTAACAAAGTACTAATAACTTATTTTATAATAATTTTTCTATCTATTTTTTATATTAAAATTTAATTTTTCATTAATTTATACAAATACATTGTTTTTAAATGTATCAATTTTCAATTTTAAAGTTTTTATGAAATATGAATATGGTTGTCTGCTTGTATGTGATAAATAATTTTGTTTGGGTAAAAAACATTTCGTTTTCTTTATTGGCGGAAAAGGGAAAAGGGAAATTTTGGCGGACTATTGTTACGTCTGGTTAAATTATGTTAAAAATAAATATAAAATAATAGCATGAGTTTAATTATAAATAATGTATTTAAAATTATATATTAAAAAACTTAAATGCAAAATTTGTTTAGAAATTTTAAGCGAATATCGAGAACATATTTACTATAGAGTCATGTTGTGTATGTATTCTAATTATCGTGAATAAATAAAAACACTGAAAATTAAACAATATACTATATACATATATACATATATTTTTTTCAATAATGCAATAATTAGTTCTAAGTAAGACCACTCTTCTATCTCCAGAGGATTGGTGTATAAAATATTGTAATACTGGTTCGTATACATTTTTTGAAAATATTAATATATTTAACGTTTCAAATGTTAATATTTACAGTTCGTTAAAATTTGGCGTCTCATAGTCTCAGTAAAATTGATACCACTAGCTTAAAAGTGTAAAGCGTTTGAATGCAAAATGATGATGGATTGCCCATTGCAATCCTCACTAGTTTCACCAATACTCAGTACATTAGTTTTGTAATGAAAATTAATTATTCAATTTGGGAACATAACATTAATATTAATATCGAAATTTTTACAAAATTAGTGTGTAAAATTAGTATACATATTATATACAACTAAATTATTAACGTATATTATTATACACATTCATTTGCATTTAACAAATGTACTGTTATGTTGTATTTACGAATCACATATTTACATTTGATATTACAATGATTGTTTGAATACTATTTGAAAATTGTTTTCTATAATAGTAATTTATATCATATTTATTATGAAAACTAATATCGGCAGTAACAGACGATATATATATATATATATACGATTTTAGTGAAAACAAGAATATCGAAATATAGTAAATTACATTTTTGCAAAGGTGAGATAACATATAATATATAATATTTATGATATAACCGTTACATTTTTAAATCCCTTAATTTTGAGTGGTTACTTCTCGATTAAACTTAATTTTATATTTTCTTTAAATTACAATGAAAGGGCAGTTCATTAATATTATCCATACTATAGCAAAATAAAATTTATTTTTCGACTGCTCTTATTAAAATAATTACAAAAGATATAAATATAATGATACGAAAAAAGTTGTAAAAAAATTTGAATTGGTCCTACATTTTTTTTAGAACGAATTCTATATTTTATTTCTTTTTGTTTTCTTTTCTCTTTTCTTCAGATCGTCAAAAATTAAATATTGATAATTATTCATTAAATTTCGAAAAAATATGTAGGAAAAACATTGTTGGAAAATCGTTGTCGAGTTGATTTCTTAACAAATTCATATCTGTTTTCTGGCTATTGACGCCTAGATCAATTTAATTAATAATTTCCAGAAATTATAAATATTATTTTAATTATATTTATTATTATTTTTACATCATCGTCAATCATATACTTAGAAAGGATATTTGCAAATTTAAACGGTAAGTAATTTGTTTATATTTCTAAGGGATAATTCAATGTTTCTTTTCAAAAAAATTTTTAATCTATAATTAAAGACAATTCATATTAAATAGGCAATATAAGTAGTTATATAATATGTTGTATAAATATTATAATTTTACTTGTAGTGAACATGGATGGCCGATATGCTCTAAGAAAATTATACTTTAAATATAGTGAGTAATTGATAAATTTTTATTGTATATATAAAAAAAATATTTATACAATATTAACATTATAAGTTAAAGTAAAAGCTATTATATTACCTATAACGTCAAAGTCAAGACAATATGAAATAAATTTCGAAAACATAGCATTAAAATATTATTTTATTCAAACACATTTTATTAAGGAGATCGAAAAGATAATTTTTCTAAATAGAACTGAATAGACTATTTTTGAAACGTGTGCAAATGCTAGTTGTTGTGTACGTAGTAAATAATACATTTTTGATAATTCATGTGAGTGTATTATGCGCTTGCATCTACATTCACATTTAGTATTTCGAAATAATAAACTAATTTCATGCACAATGACGAAGATATATTTTTATATATATTTGAGGTCATTTTGAGCGTATGCGCATTCTGCATGTATACACCTGTTACTTACTGAAACAACATTCTTAATCTCTTCATGATTGTTAATTTGGCTATTCAGTATTGTACCTACATACTCATAACTTTGCACTTTTTCGAACTTATACTGCCCTTATACTGCTAGTATATTCCTTGACAGATGTATTTGTTGTTCTCTTGTTATACACATATTTTCCGGTATGCTCACCGTCCTAGGACCGAGCACAATTTCTACCATATTAATATACGTTTTATGGAGTTCTTTTTAACGTAACTCATTAATGCCCGCTTTAAAACATCTCTCGGTACTATGTCATACGCGTTCTCTAAATCTATAAACACCATACAAAACTTTTTCCTTTTCTCCCTATACTCCTCTTATCTAATCTGTCTCACACAAAATAACAGTTTCATCATCGATATTCCATGCTAACCGCCAAACTGGTTTTTAGTTACTGATGTCTCACTTCTTATTTTCTTATCTATAATCAGTTCCTAAATCTCAAATATTATTACAATCTCTAATAGAAATGTGCATACTTTTTTAATATATTATTTGACTCTTGATTTGTTTCATGATATAGAAACACGCGATATTGAGGTCATGAGTGGTAAGATATATTTTTTTGTCGCTTCACTATGGGAAACAGCTATTTTAGGTCTGACTATGATCCTGAATAGCTTACAATCAAATTTATTGTGGTTTGAGATATGATATATTAAATAGATATAATATTTAAGCATAAATATATATATATATATATAACACAACACTTGAATGTAGACTGTAGTTATAATGAACATCATAATGGAAAGCGGCGAAATTGATTTCAGTGTGCAGTGACCATCTAGATATTACAGTGCGTACTCGATCGGTTTCTAGTCTTTCTACACGTTGCTGTTCTGTTTCAGACGAACTGGCTTGAAAAATACAAACTCGATTAGTTTTCAGCCTTAATTTTCTTTATTCGTTTATTTCTAAAGTGCGGATGTTCTTTTTTTTCGTGTTTGAAATGTATATCGTCTAATCGCTTTTCGTTTGAGAGGCACGATTTCACAACTGTTTAAAAAAATATAATAACTATATTTTATACTGATTTTATTTGATTATGTTTTAAACTCAATAACAATTTAAATGGTCACAATGGTAAATATTTAACGCCTAGAATCTAAAAATTTCCCATATTAGCTACCACCCTTGTTGGCCATATTTTAAATTTTTTAAAACAGAAACTTTTGTAAGGGTATGCATAACCAGTCACCAATGTTTCATTACAATCGAATGAATAGTTAATAAACGCATGCGAACAGACAAACAGACAGACATTAATTTATATATAGATAGATAGGTTTGTTTCTATAAGATACTATAATAGTAATATATATTTCTGTTTGAAGTTATAAGCTTACATTAGTTTGAGGTATAATTTGTAGGGTTGATTTTTATAAATTAATATTATATGGCTTATTTATATGAATAGGAGATTTGATCATAAAAATGCCATTGAATATTCTCTTTATAAAATTATAACTAATAAAAAACAAGCACACGTATGTTCAAAAATTACTCGCACTAATATAAATTTATATATATAATATTAATTGTTTCAAAAAAGGTGAATAACAAAAAAAAAAAAAAATTACCTTATATTAGAAAAAATTACCATAATACTTTATCAGTTGAATACATAAATTACAGATAACTAAAAACTATATTTTTGTTTTTCGAAATCCTGTCATTTTATCAATGTTTTTGGTGAATTTTGCTTAATTATATTAGTTGCAAAAATGTAAAAATAATAAATAACTAATAATTTTAAATGAGATTGTGATTATGTATTCAACACCGTATTTCGATCATTTAAATTATAAATAATGCACGTGTATAATATAATTTTAATATAAATTTAAATAAACTAAATCGTTATGTATTTATTTAGTATTCACAAAAGAGTATATTAAACACATTTTGGAAACAGTTCAAAGCATTATAAGTATGTATGATCAATTATGATTCATAAAAAAGAAACATAAGAAGACAAATATATATTTCTTGCGTTGACAATTAGGCAATTTCAAAATTAACGTACATGATAGAGAAATCAAATTTAAAAAAAAATTAATATTTGAATAATAAATATCCACATTTAATCATTTAACATTTTAATTCCAATATGGAGTATGTAAATATGACGCCACAATAGTGACTCCTGTTACAGTGTAGTGATTTTTGAAGGGTGGTAATTATTATGGAGAAATTACATAACTCGTCTTTACTTTTCATTAAACAATTTATTTCAAATTTTCATTTTTAATTCTTCAACGTTGTTTGCAATTACCAATCAATTCATGCACATATTTGATATTAAATATACGCCGTGTCGTCAAGACAGTTTAATTACAATTTAAAATGATCATTCAAACATTATACGTAACTATCCTGTAGAACGAACAAAATATACGAATACATATAGTTTGAAATAATGAAGTATCTGCAACATCATTTTTTTTATATTTTCGGAAAGGAGTTATGATGACAGCGGCTTAATCCGTCTTGGTATTTTTTCGTGTTCGATTAGCTATTATATTAATATATTAATATTATTCACAATATTTTAATTTTTGAAGCCCCATTTGTTCGTTAAATTTTTTATCCGCATGAATTAAATGGGTGCGCTACGTTCGCTGTCTTTCTAACACGACACAATAATTTATATGGAAGCAGCTCTACACTAATTGCAGTTTAACGGTTACCGATGTATACCTCCTAATGTTCCATTGAAAATAATCCAATTACTTCCTTTGCCTATCCAAAACAATTAATAATTGATTTAAATCGTAACAAATAACTCAAGAATGCATAATATCTCTGGATAAATATTTTTTGTTATTAGTAGTGTGGTTTTGTTTTCGTCAACAATCAGTCAAAATTAGCTCTAATAAAGTAAAAATTCACTTACTAAATATTTAAAATTCCTAAGAGAATGTTGAAGTAATGAGTTGTGGAATTTGTTTCTAGTTGTTCTATGACACCATAATATATAGAGCGAAATACTATCAATTCATATGACGATTATGACTAGTACACACTATATATTAGTCCAATTATATGTCACGTTTATGAACTACTTTTCTTATTCTCTGTTCAAAGATAATTAAATTTAAACAAATGCAATATTCATTTTTTTTCATTAATAGATCAAATAGATGTACAAACTCCCTTACAGTTTTGCTCTTCTGAAAGGGCACCTAACCCACCACGTAAAGAACTCGCAAGATTATCAGAGATAGGCCTTGGTGTGCCTTCGTCTACAGAGATGGATGAAAAAAATACACCTGAATATCATGGAACGACATCACAGACAAGCCCTGATGCATTCTTATTTATGAAATACGACTTAAACAAAACCATTGAAGAAAATGAAGACATTTTGAAAAGAAAAAGAAGATGAAAATTACAAAAGATATTTCTAATTATGGAGTCACTTACTATTTGCACACATAATACATTTATAACTTTCATCTTGTGTTTTTATTTTATTTAAATATACACTAAAAATTTAACGAAATAACACTATTTGAATGTGATAATTAGTAGTAAAAAAAAATGTTTGTTCAATATTTATTTTCTTGTTTTATAAGTAGGAACTTTTTTTTTTTTTATGTGACTCTCTAGACAAAAACGTAATAATTTTAAAATAAAATACGTAAATATATGTTAAATATTCATTTTGTATGAACGAAAGCATTACAAAAAGTACAACATTTACACTTATATGCATACAATATTCATCAAGAATGTATACATAAACATCTCTGTCCTTGGTGTCCATCGCAAGATAATCCATTTGTTCTTAACACTTTTTGTACCTTCTTGGTAGCTTATAACTTCCTTTTACAATCCATAATAATAAAATTGATTGCCTTTCTATGTTGTCTCTAATTAATATCCGTGCTCTACCGAGTGTAATTATTTTCATATGAATTTCATTTTCCTCCATTCTTATAACCAAAACTTCGAATTCTCTGCATAATAAGGTAAACCAATGGCGCACCTTATTAAACACTAAACAAATTAAATATTGAATAATGTAACATTGAATAGTTCACAAATCTAACATAATACGAGTTCGACCGCCCACCATTCAACACGTATGTCTATCGCGAGTTCGCTTTTACCAATATTGCGATTGCATTTCAGTCATTACGTTAATTAATAGATAATATGACTTCAATTATTATTATTTAATGTCAGCGAAAACACTGATATAAGTAATAATGCCAAATCGGACGAACCAATTATCGCTAATCCGCTAAATAAAAAAAAAATAATAATAAAAACAACTTCTACTTCTAAATCAAGCATGATTCCTCAACAAAAATCTAAAAATCAACTCATAATAGCTCACAATCCCACAATCAAAGATAATTCAACTCATGTTCTTCACATTAACTCTCCTACTATAAATCCTACATTCTCCGGCTCTGACTCTGATCCCAATTTCACCTCAACCGCCAACACTTCCGCCGTAAACCACACTAACAATGTTACCTCTTTTGACATATTATCTGACGCTTCATTCACCTCTGCCAATGTAGCCGTATCTAATATAGAACAGCAATAACAATAACAAACAACAACAAGAACTTCAGCTTCACTACAGTTACGGCCAACGAAAAAACACCGTCTAGAGAACAAGCATTAGTATTCAATTCCATTGACGGTATACCACAAAATGTCTACAAATTAGCAATCGGCAAAATCGTATCTCCAAGAAATATATTTTTTGTTCCACATATATCTAATAACTGGTTTTGTATATTTCTTCCCAATAAAGAAACATTAAACGCTTTATAAGAAAAAACAAATACAGTTCGTATTAATGAGCACGAAATCCCAATCCATAGACTTATCAACCCGGCAAAAAAAAAATGTCACGTCACACATCTGTCCATCCATCCTCAATCAATTAATACTAAATTCACTAAAAAAGACTAACATAACCCCGATCTCCCCAATTAGCCACCTAAAAGCAAGGTTAAACAATATGATATGATCATATTTTTAGCTTCCGCTGTTTAATGTATATACATCAAGGAAAAGTCAGCAATCTCCCCAGATCTATAGTTATTGATTACAATCAAACTCTATTCAAAATTTTCTTTACTGATGAAAAAATCATATGTTTTACATGTAAATCTATAGAACATACATCTTCAACTTGTAAAAAAAATGTCTCCAACATTATAGCTAACACACAAACACCTATAGAACCTAAAAAAACAACCAAACATCCCTAGTCAGATGATAAATTCAGCAAAGAGATCTTGGAGAATATTCAACCACTCGAAATTTTCCATCTAGAAGAAGAACCTATCCAAATTCAAACAAACCGGAACTAAACAGTGGCGAAACAAAACACAATATTACCGAAAATATGCAAGAAAACATACAAATCCAAAAAACACAAAGAGCATCTCCAATGGAACAAAATAAAAGAACATTATCCGACAGCACATAAACCCCACACTTCACCTACAACTACAAACGTCATAAAAATTACTCCTAAGCTATAATCCAAAAAATCTAAAATTCAATAACGTTTTAATTATTTCTCTAATTTAGATTAAAGTAAAATAGATGCAGTACTCAGACCCTCTATAGAATTTTTCTCCAATAGTGAGAATACTAAAATTACATACCCATAATTTAAATATCAATTAGAAAACTTTGGGAACCAATCAACGAAAATTTACACATTATATGAAAGCATCAACTCAAATATACCCAATATCCTTGATTTAATTGAGAAACCTAACCTACAATCATGAACCGAGTAATGAAAACCAAATTAACCAAAATATCAAATCTCCTATTTCAATTTATTCCTCCTTCCTCTCATAACTCGTAACATATATAAACATTTATGTAATACTATAAATGAATAAAAACAATATTTATAAAATACTCACAATCATATATTTACTCAAAGAATAAAACAAACATATGCAAACTAAACCAAAATTTTCAAAATTAATATCAATAAAAAAAAATTTCACACACGCTATGAATAAAAGAAATATAATAATAATGCAATGGAACATCAATGAATTTTACAAAAAACTTGACGAATTGAAATTACTAATATGTGAACACGTTCCAGATACATTATGCCCACAAGAAACTAACTTTAAAAATTCTAATACAGAAACATTAAATAACTACAAAGAGAATTCTGCATAAATATAATAGATTTTTACGAGCTAGTGGTGGTACAGCAATATATATAAAAACCGAATACAAAAAAAAATAAATCAATATAACTTCGCAATTGAACGTCACAGCAGTTTCAGTCAAATTTAAAGGCCTTGAACCTAGTATATGTAACATCTAATTACCTAATCAACATGGATCAAAATGGACAAAGCACCAAACTAAACAAGATTAAATGAGATATATGTAGATGGCAAAACTCTAACTTAACATAAAAAGAAAAAAAAGAAACGGCTTTTAATAAACTGCAAATAGGACACACTAGAATCACACACGGATTCCTGATGGCTGGAGAACGTGCACCGTTATGTCGAACCTGTGGAGTAGACCTCTCTGTCAGGCACATTATCTCCGATTGCCTGAAATATGCCTGAAATCGGACTGAATACAACATACCCTACAATCTGGACTCCACATTTGGACCCGATTACCAGCAGAACATAGTTTTAATCAATTTCCTTAAGAAAATAAACTTCTTTAGACAAATTTATAAAAAAACATATTATATATATATATTATAACTAGTGGTTTTTGCTGCCAATGTTTTTTTTCAATCAACAAAAAAAAAAATATATATCTAATACGAAAAGAATGTGTTCATCAACGAACATAACGAAATGTATAAAAAATATTTGACAATTTGTTGTGTCATTTATATATTTAATTTGAGTCATTGCAATGTTAGGCACTCGTTTATTGTAAACATGAATATATCAGTTATATAACTAAAAAAATGTATACAACATGATAACTACTAAGATGAATTTGCAATAATTGAGAGGCATTATGTCAAAAACACAAAAACCGGCCATCATATTATATCATATAATATACTACACGTGTGCATAATATTTCAATTGTAAATCAAAAAATAACAAAATTCTAACAATACACATGATATATATCAATATAGACGTGATAATCATAAAACAATTTTTATTTTAAATTTCAATTAGTACATTATTTTCAAACATTTTTTAACAAAAAATATTCTTTAACAAATTGATATTTAATTCGTTTTTATCAGCCATATGGTCGAAAATGTTTTTCTCCATTCCACTATTTACTCTTTTTAAGTTAGATCCGTAGCTTAAATGGGTTCCTTCATTTCAATATTTAAAATATTTTTTTCAAAATAGTCCTAAAGCCTACAAAGATAAAGTTAGGTAAATATTTTATAATATATATTAATTTTATTATACATATTATTATTTTATTTTTATAAGAGTATTACAATTTTTTAACTTTAAATTTAAATATTATTTTGTTTAATACGATATAATAATATGACATAATTATTCACAAATTATGACATATAATTTTTGTTGTAGTTACTGTCAGTATACAAAATAAAATTGATTATTCGAATAACAATATTTTTTTTTTGTCTACGTGAATTTTATATTTAATAAATTAAAATTCACTCATCTAAACAAATAAAACAGTTGCACTAAATGTTATCTAAATTGAAGAAGTTACGTTCATACATCTAGACAAATAAAATAGTTACTCTAGATGTTTTCTATATTGAAGAAGTTACATTCACACATCTAGACAAATAAAATAGAATACACCAAGTGTTTATTGATTACTCAAGTCTACCCTGAAACCTATAGTCAAGAGGCGACTAGTTCACAACTTTTTCATTTATTTTATACGTAAGCTCAGTTTAAAAGTAACGAAAAAGAAACAAGCATGGTTTCCACTAAACTTATTCTGTTTTTAACTATTTCGATAATAGTTATATTATCTAATGTGGAATACGCAAATGCTAGTGAGTATATTACAATAATAACAATAGAATATCAAATGCGCAATATATTTAATTATCAACCAACAAATATTATATTATATACGTATTTTAATTTTTACACGTACATCCGAGAATACTATGATTGTGTTAATAATGAGCCTATAATATTATTTACTATATACAGATGAATATACTGGTGTGTATTAATCAATTCTTCATAGACTTTATATTTGCGTTTTACAATTGCAAATTATGTTAATGATATAAATGATTATTTCAGTTTAATTGTAAATCAGAAACATAATAAATAGATATAATGGAATAATAATAAACCATTTACAATATTTACAATTCGTACACGAATAAAATAATTGATGTGGCCAATTTTTAATACAATGTATGATAACTTGTGCAGTCACAATAACATGAATTATATTATTGATTCGGAACTCCTTTTTCACTAATAGTTCATAAGAGAATTACGTGCCATCATAGTAATGCGTTACTGGTATAATATGTGTATCGCGACATTTTTATATGAAATTAATTCATTCCGGAATCCCACTTGGTGTTAGGTTTAACTTATATATATACATTAGGGTGTCCATTAATTTACAAATATTTTTGGATTAAATTCGTAACCCCCTAAATTTGTTTCCTTTTTATAAAGGAATACTCGTCCTAAAATTTCAAACATTTATGTTTATATTAATTCATGCTGCCGATCTTCTTAATTTTTAAAATTCGTGTTTTTTTTGAAAATTTGACATTTTTTCAATTTATTTAACTACACATAACCTATAGAAAAAAATACATTATATTAAAATGACCATTAAAGTATGGTCTATAAAAAAAGTTATTTGCATTTTTTTACCTACTACCTGTTTAAAATATACAAAATAAATATTAATAAATTAAAAATAATACATATATTTGTTAATCATCATATTTCTTAAAAATATACAATTTCATGTATTGTAAAATATAATCAATTATTTGGCTCTATTAATTGTACGAATATATTAAATTTCCTTGTGAACGCAAATCTCAACATGTTACGACATGGTCGCTACAAACAAAAATTGAAAACGCTCAAACAAATATCGTTATATATCATAATATAATATATACAGTATTCGAGTATTCGTGCACATTAAATATTGTAACTTTATTTCTAATATCAAATACATAGTATCAAATCTAGTATCAAATGCAGCCCTCCATAACGTTCTGAAAATACAAACAGTAAATGAACTTGCCAAAAGCCACTATAAAAAATTTCACTCCAAACTAACTAAACATACGAACCCTCTCATTAAAAACATGTCAAAATATTAGCGCACGTCTACGCAAACCATATCATGTTTATGGATATTTCTACAAGTATTCAATGAACGTATGTTTAATTACTTCTAATAATACATGTTAATTATTTTTCAAATTTAGATTGTATAAGTAAGATTATTATTGATTACTAATAAGTAAATTATAACACATTACATTTTTATTTTTATATTAATTAATGTATATATAACAGATATGAAACTAAAATTAACCCAACCTTGAATTGCATTTTAACATTTTTTGAAGAGTATTCGTACAAATAATTCGTTAACATTACTATATTTTATGTACGAAAAATTAACTTTTACTATTTAATTGACAAGTTCATTGTGACTCATTCTATAGCCTACCAACGTATTAGATATTTGTATTCATTATTCCCTTAATCGAGCATTTAGATTTAACAGGGTATACGTATTTTAAATTAATGTACTTCATAGTTCATCCGTTAAAAGCTTTACATTTTTCGTATATATTGTAAAAATTCTAAAATGATGTGAAATACTATGTTTTAATAATCGTCTCTATATAAGGAAGATATATACGCATTTTGATACTTTAGTGATTAATTTTTAATATTTATTTCTTAAGAAACGGAAAAAGCTATTATTAATCGTTCTTTTTAATTATTTATTCATTTATTCGAATAATTGTACAATATTGTATCCATTTTTTTATAAATAAAAATTTATATTTAAATAAATATTACAAAATTGCAATCTTAAATGGATTCTTTATTGGAAAATAACATCCATGTTCATGTTTATCTCTTTTTCAACATCACATACATTTAAAATTACAAATCAAATATGTTATAGTATAATTATTTTATTTAGTTTGGTATGTTAATACATTAATGACTAAATCTTATAAATAATTACAAATTATCATCTAGAATTGCTCATGGGTAAAAGCTTGTTTCATGGTAATTATTATAGAACAATTATACTTATATGTTTGTTAATTATAATATATAAGACCTACATTTATATTGTATATTTATTTATAAACTAACATAAAAATGTATGAAAATTTTATGATGTAAAAATAGTATAAAGTACAATAAGACAAATTTTGGGCATACAATTAATTTACCTAACATTGTTACGAGTATTAAGTGTTTGGATCTTCCAAAAAAACTTCATTTTGTCGGTAATTTATTCTACACGTTACCTCGATATTCCCAATAGTTTTTACAAGCAACAGGGAATAACTAACAAAAACATGAAAAACTCAGTAAAATGGCTGATACATATAATTTTTACAAACAGAATTATGGCAATTTTCTGTTACAAAAGCCACATTTAATATTTCATTAGTCTAAGAGTTAATGATTTGTATACTAGAATATAATTTGTAAAATATTTAATCAATTTAAAATATACGAGCATCATTTTTAAACTTTTACAACATCTCCGGAAATTTTTTTTTAATTGTTTAAAATAATTGTACTCGTAGCCTTTTAGAATTAAATTATTTTTAGGCTACATACTGAATAAGTTAACGAATAAAGACGTCAAATGAGCGAGTGAAAAACTCTATCCTTATTTTATATGTCATATTTTTTTTATCCAATTTGGCAACGTAATATAAAGATTAGTGTTATCACAAATGTAAACATTTTAAATGTATCACATAATTTACGAATAGAGTTGATGCTAATTAATTTGTCGATTTTACATTATTAGTTACATAAATGTGAAACATAAACGTAAAAAATATACAAACAATAACAAATAATGAAAACATTTATTTATTTTTATATCCATATATTTATTTATTTAGTTGTCGTTATCCTTTTTTTAAATGCTAAAAATACACAATAGATTTATAATTATATGTATTTAAATTAATGCATGTTATATTTTTATTAATGCATACTTAAAACTTAAAACTTATACTTATACTTATTTTTTACTAAGGCAACCTTATTTATTCTCAACTATTGTATTAATTTTTGGCGAAGCTAAAACAGAACTTCCAAAGCTTTTCGAATTCGCATATTACACATTGAGTAAGTAATTAATTCAAATATTATTTCTGTAGAACAATTTAAAAATAATAATGTGTATCTAACAACAATAATAGGAAATTGGATTATTGATGTTTGATGTTCAATCTGCCATTAACAAAACAAACATTATGTTACTCATCTGATACTTTTATTTTTAATATTAATTATTATTGATGTTTTATCAATTTGTATTTAAACAGAACATGAGTTAAAATTCTGAAGTTGATGTGAATTAACATTACTATAATTATTTAATATTAATAGAAATAAAAACAAGAGATTCTTAATTTGATTTTAAAGGCATCGGAAATATTGTACTACTTGTAGTATTTTGGATAAAATAATCAAAAGTACAACTACATGATATGAAATAAATTTAATTGGTAAAACTGATAAAAGCTTGTTTGATTTTTTCTGGGTTGTTTTGGATATCAATGTTTTATATTTTAATTAAAACTAATTTTTAAAAAAATATATTTATACTATTTTTTTTTTTTAAGTGAAATAAAAAAAAGTATTTATTCGAAAATCTATTTCTTAAATAACCCAGAAAATAGGATGATAACTTTTTTTTTAAATTACATAGTTATTTTTCAAAATTAATTTTTTAGTTCCATCAATAATTTAGTTTTTGTCTTTCTATTAGGTTCAAATTGTCGTGCTACATAAAAAAAATTATTAAACACTTTCGAATTATTGACATGTGCATACATAAGCGGGTAGAAAATAGGTTCACGATACACACACTGAAAAACATTTACCCGTCATACATTGACAACCACATTCGGAGAATTGTCTACCCAATATCCCTCTTAGAAAAAAGACCAAAAATGACAACAGAAATATTAATATATTTAAAAAGATATTGTTTTGTAAAAAAAAAATTTGAAAGATTTATTGGAAAATATTAAAGATGATGAAATGTTGTTCTCGAATAGATTACATTTTTACAAATTTAAATCTGTATTTGAATAATTTTAAATAATTTTCTTTAAATATTTGTGTACTATTGAAACATTGTATTTATAAAAATATTCAAATATTATATATCTAACATAATTTTATTAGTAAATCTATGCTTACTATATTATTCCAATTTTTTTATATGAGTCTACGTAGAAATTTTAAAAATAAAATGAAACATTTTTTTTTTTTTAGTTCGTGGACACTATAGACCCACAAATCGAGGTATTCCTTTTCTCCTTACGATTTTATTATTACATTTTTTAAAAAAAAAAAAATGTTATATATGTATCCAAGTAATAGAAGAATTCAGTCCAGTTTATCAAAATCTGGGTCATTTTTTTCTACTGTGTAATTTTTCCCGCGTGACTAATTATTTATAGTAATTAATATGCTACGATTCTATTGCCTCTCCGGTACAGATATCTTTTTTATGTGTTAAAATTGTAGGAGCCCATTTCCGACAAGATGCCCAATTTCTTTTTTCGACAAAAACTAAAAATAAACAGAAATTTTCTCGTCAAAATATTCAATATTGTATACAACAATTATTTTTAAGCGGACATAGTGCGATTTCAGTGATAATTAATAATGATGAATACAATTTAAAAATTGTTACTTTTCTTTAATTTTCAATTATAGAAAAGATTATTATAAATATTCATTCGCTGTAGTTGAAATTGAGTTGAAAATTCAATATTCCATGTTATCTACATGTGATGGTTTTCATAGCAAATTAGAGTTAATTTTCAATTCGCGGAGCGACAAGTGTCGAATGGCCGCCATGCGAAATACTTAACTAATTTCATTCAAGGCTTGGTAATTAATGATTTTTGCTAACATACTAAAATCAAGTTGACTAAATAATTGAAACTATGTTAAATGTTAATATTATGAGTTTACTGAAGCTTTCATGGATTGTAAATTTATTATCTGTGTGATTTTCGGAAATATCAATGTTGTGGTTTTTATTTTCCTGACGTTTCGAAACCGTTACAGGTTCCATCATAGGAGTATGTAGTGCACGTCCGACTATCGTGACTACACTGAACAGCAAAATAATCAGGAATAAACAGGAATAAAATAAACAGGATTTTAATCAGGAAAATAAAAACCACAACATGGATATTTCCGAAAATCACACAGACAATAAATGTTAATATTAATTCAAAATTCTAACGTATCAATTATGCTGAATCAGTGGCGCACCCAAAGTGGGTGGACTTCGGGTCCAGATTCCCCCTCACCCCTTAGTGGGAATAATGGTATTAATTATGGTAAACATTTTTAAAAAATCAAAAAAATATTCAATCAACTAATATTACTAAGAGCTGAAAAAAGAAAAATGCATACAAACAATATAGTTTGTATATCAAAAAAACCCTCGCCACAATCAGTCAAGTTTATCGATAATAAGAACATCTAACGCATATTAAGTACATGAAAAAATTGTTTTGTAGTTGCGACAATGCAAAATTTTATTTTTCGTACAAGTAGTTGGTATTAATATTTAAAATAATCTAAATGATAATATGTCACGAATTTTGATACGTGTTACCGACAAAATATTTTCTCGATAAAAATAATAATGAACATCGATGGGAAAAACGATAAAACGTATCTAAGAAATACCACTTCTGAAAGCAGGTTGAATGGACTAGTTACAGTCAATACACTCGTACATCGAGATGTAACCGTCACAACTGACGAAGTAATAAACATCTTGGCAACAAATAAATATCGATTAAATTTTTCATAACCGATTTCTGTGGTTTCTTTTGTTTTATAGTTTCAATATCAAAAAAGCATATATGTTCATATTACTCTAGGGCCCTTTCCCCCATGAAAAAATCCTGGATGTGTCGCTGTGTTGAATGTTAAGTTTATAAAATACTATTAACTTAACTTATAATAATTGTTTCTTTTAAGCGTCCATTTGATTTCGTTGTAATGAAATTTAATTAAACATTTATTAATACATACATTTATAAACCCACAAAATATTATACACTTTAACCGCATATACGTGGTTATCAGTGCGAACTGTTATCGATGTTGACAGTTCGCGCTGATGATGACAATGTAGTTATTGAAATACTTATACGTGGTTAAAGTATATAATATGTTGGAATTTTGGGTTTATAAATTTAACTATAAAACGGTCACACGTGCTAAATTATATTTTATTATTTATTAATACTTACTTTTTTTTTTAAATTTATTAATTTTCAAGTAGTTCAACAGTTTATATAAAATAAGAAAATGTTTTCACACCATTATTCTAGGCATGACGTACTTTTTAAACTTGAAATATGATAATTAATTTTGTTTTGGTAAAAAACATTACGTTTTCTCCATTAACGAGAAAGCAAAAATGACCATTTTGGAGGAATACGGTTATGTCTGATTAAATTGTGTTAAAAATAAATTTTAAATAAAAACATGAGCTCAGTTATAGATAATTAAGATAAAATGGTATGTTAAAAAATATAAATATAAAATTTGTTTAGAACTTTTAAGGAAATATCGAGAGCATATTTACTATAGTGTCATGTTGTGTATGTATCGTATTTATTGTGAATAATTAAAAACATATTGAAAATAAAACAATTTAGTATATTCATTTTCAAACCTTGCAATATTAGTTTTGGATGAGTCTACGATTGCATCTCCAATGCTTTGGTGTAACGAACATTCGAATTCTGGTTCGTATTAATCTTTGAAAATACTATTTTAACTTCTTAAATGTTAATATTTATAGTACATTAAAAATTATCGGATCACAATCTCAGTACTATTGGTAACACTATCCCTCAACCCTTACAAATACATTAAGTTCCTTCTATAAAGTATCATTAATGTAAAACTTGAGAGCGGTAATCTTCCCAACACCTATTTCTTCTATACACTACTTCAAACAACGAAAAAATAATAAGATGAAGATAAACCAGAAGATTAAAATACAAGTGCGATAAGTCAATCATAAATATCGACCTTCGTCATTTTTCATCTCGGGATAAGGCTATATCAAAGATCATCAATACGGGTATCCCAAATATGATTGTCTATATTTCAGGAAGTACCTTATTTGAGAAATAATTATTTATAATTAATAAATATATTTTTATACGTTTTATTTTACGAATAGCGTACCTACATGTTTGCCAATACAATTTCAAAATAATTACCTTTAATAGTACATGATTTACGTTATGAAAGTTTAAATCGGTCGCAATGCTTATATGATTTTAGTGGAAACGCAATTATCGATAGACAAAAGAGTGTTTTTTTGCAAAAGTGAGAAAACAGAATAAATACACAAATTTAAAACTACACAATTAAAAACTACACAATTTTTAAAACCCTTACATTTACATAAATATAATATTTATTAGCATTACTAATCACATATATAAATATATTTATTATTATATAATAATAATAGCTTGGCCTTCAGTTTTGTTTCGAATCTACACTTAGTCATTATAATCTCGATTAAACATCGTTTCGAACGTTCCTTAAGTTATGAATAAAAAGCAGTTTATTAATATTATTAATATTATCCATATATATATATATATATATATATTATCCATTTAATTACAAAATAAAATTTATTCAATAACTGTTCTTACTAAAAATATAAAAAATGATCAGTGTTTTTCTTCTTTACTCGATCTAGTAAATCGAAAAGTATTGTGAAATTTCGTTTTGAATTAGTCGTGAATTCTACTTAAGTACGACGTTTTCATTTTTTTTTCATCTGCAGATCTTAAAAAATTAAATATTGAAAATTCTTCATTGAATTTCGAAGAGATTTGTAGGACAATAATAAAAAGTTGATCTCGAGTATACTTCACAACAAATACAAATCAGTTCATAGACTTTATAACCGTAGATTTGCTTTATAAATTATAATATAAATTCTTAATATTATTTTAATTATAATTACTATTGTTTTTATAATGGTCATCAAACATATACATAGAAAGGATAAGTATTAATTTTAATTGTAAGTAATTTGTTTGTACGTCTAAGAGAAAATTAATATTTGTTTTAAAATAATAATTTGAACTATAATTAGACAATTTATATAAAAAAGGGATCATAAATAATTATAATGTAGTATAATTTATATAATGTACAAATATTATTATTTAACTTGTAGTAAAGAAGGATGGCCGATATGCTCTTAAGAAAGTATATTTTCAAAAGAGTGAGTAATTTACAAATTTTTATTGTAGTTAAAAAATATTGCTATATACATTTATACCATATGAACATCAAATATTAAAGTGTAAGCAATTATATAACGCGCGATGTCAAAGTCAAGGTAGAATTAAATGAATTTTCAAAATGCATGGCATTAAAATATTATTTTATTGAAATCCATTTAATTAAGGGGTCGAAGACATTTTTCTAAAAAGTATTGGTTAGGCTTTTTTCGAAACATGTGTGAACGTCAATTGTTATGCAATAAGTAAATGGTTAATTATTGATAATTCATGTGAGTGTATCGTACGCCTGCTTCCGTAAGCATACTTATTATTTCAAAAGAATTAAATAATTTTATGTATAATAATTTTACTTAAGAGTTAGACTGAATTCAAATTGTTTAATATAATTGAAATAAAATTTAAAAAAACTAACTATACTCATCAATACATTTTATATGTTAATGTGAAAAATAATTATTGACTTTATTTATTTAATTTGAAATTAAATTATGTTATATTATCTTAATACACACGCAAGAAATGTAAAAATGAATACCTCTTTTTTTTAATAAAAACTATCTTTTCTTACAATAACCTAGAAGAAAGGCTAATTGTTTCAAAAGATTTCTGGTAATTAAATTTGGTTTACTTTAAGTGATTGATTTTATGTCTAGTCTTAGGTCAGAAATTTTAAAAAAAACTATTTTCGATTACCTTAGTATTAGATATTGTGACACTAAAATTAATAACACATATAAACACACCTGTTTTGGTGTTCATTTCCAAATTGTACTTTAGTATTATTTGACTAAAATAGAATAATGCATTTTTTTTATTACTTATAAAACTAAATAGTAAGAAATAATAATAAACTAGTACTTTAATAACAAAGTTCATATATCCCACAAATTTTTTAATATGACTAATAATAGTATATCTACCTAATATGTCATATGATGCTTGTTTATTTCATGATATAGGTAAACGCGACATTGAAAAAATGAGTAGTAAGATATATTATTTTATTGCTTTAATGTGAAAAATAGCTATTTGAGGTTTGAATACGAATGTGAATAACTTACAAATAACTCGATTGCAGTTTGAGATACAATATACTGAAGATATATATATATTTATATATATATGTGTGTGTGTGTGTGCACGTGTATGTGTACATGATTTTCTTTCATTATAAGCCAGTCTATATCTCCGGAAAAAAATTTAAATTTTAAAAGTTTGTTGCATGTTTCATTCACACTAAATATTTAAATTATTATTTTTCATAAATGGAATATTAAAAATAAAATATGAAAAATTAATTGCATATGTTTATTTGAGTTCTATACGATAGTAAAAATATAGGTTGTTATTTAAAAATCAAAAGCTTGCATTAGTTTGAGATATAATTTGTGGTGTTTATTGTTAAAATTTAATATTATATCGCCTATTAATATTGATAGGAAATTTGACTTTGAAAATAAATAAATATAAATGTTCCTGAAATAATATGATAATGAATAAAAAACACGCTGATTAATTATTTAAAGTCAACTTGCATTTATATGAATGTCTATATCAAATAAAAATAGCATTCAAAAGTCAATAACAAAATAAAAAATTTATCTTCAACAAAAACAATAAACAATTTTATTTATACTTCAACAATTAAATACATTAATTACAAATAGTAAAAAATATTTTTTTGTGTGTGACGGACACTATTGTCACTATGTCATCCATTTGGATTTCCATTAAATTGCATTTATGTTAAATATGTTAATGTATCTGGTGATATCTGTTAGTTTACATTAATAGCAAAATTGTATTAATAATAGTTAACACATAACTTAAAATTGAGTTAGAATCATATATTAAATATAGAATTTTAGTTAAATAAAATCAAATGTAATATACTGTTTACAACATAGTTTTAATATAAATTAAAATTAATTAAAGTATTGTTACGCATTTATTTAGTATTCTCACAAGTATACGCTCATTTCATTTTGACAACAGTTCAAAGCATTATAAGTATGTATAATCAATTTTAAAGCGTTGAAAAATGGGCAATTTCAAAATTAACGTATATGATAAAAAGATAAATTAAAAATTTTTGTGAATATTGAATAAATAAAACTCTGTCGAAAAATAGGTTTCCTGGGTGGAGGGGTGACTCGCAAATTCTGAAAATGGATTCGCAAATTCTCGCAAATTAAAAGCTTTCGTTTGATACAAATTTTGAAATTCTAGGAAAAAGTGGGTGGGCTACGTGAAGTTGGCCCACCCTTCGGTATTTTTGTTTTTTACTCGGTAATGACTGACTCGCAAATCCTGAAAATGGACTCGCAAATTCTCGCAAAAAACTCGCAAAATATTAGTGTAGGCTTGAAGTTTACACCTTGAAGTGGGTGGGCCAACTTTACATACGTCTATCGTTCTTAGTCTCTGTTTTAATTAACAGATTTCAAACAAATTTAATGTGCATTTATTTTTATTTTTAGGTCAAACAGGTGTACAAACTCCATTAGAGTATTGCTCATCTGAAAGGACACCCAACCCATCCCCTGAAGAACTTGTAAGACTATCAGATTTAGGCCTTGATGCGTTTCTACCTGAAGAATTAAACATTATCAATTTAGAAGACCATAAGGAAATGGCTTCCCAAACAGATATTGATGCGTCTTCTTCTTTGAAATATGACTTAAACTTAACAACTGAAGAAAATGAAGAAATGTTGAAAATAAAAGAAAAATGAAGGTTATATAAGAATTTTACAATTTTTAGATCACCAACTATTTTGCTAAAATAATAAATAGATTTTTTTCTTTACTAATTTCTATTTAATTTTAGTATATATTAAAAATTTAATGACATGTGATATGCGTATTAAAAAAAATATTTTTTCATTATTTATTTTCTTGTTTTATAAGTAAGAACGTTAAGTAGACAGAGGAGTTATTCCAATCACTTGATAACACTTTCGATATTACGTAATTTTTTTGTTATTAATTTTTGGTTTTAGGTGACAAGGTTTGTTTACATTTGTAATTTTGTGTGACTCTTGACAAAAATCTAATCACTTTATTAGTTATTTTGTATGGACAAAAATATAATAAATAGAACAGAATGTATAGATACGTACGAGGGTTGTCCGGTAAATAAAGTACAAAGTTATTTTTAGCGTAAACAATGAACCATATCGGCCGGAAATTTCAGAATTTATAATTTAGGTAATAAACGACATATTCTATGTGATATGACTATTATAATTTAATGTTCCGTCAGCTACGTAATTGTAAACATGGAAAACCAATATTTAAGTTGCACAAAAGAAGAAGTTCACGCCATCAATCGGTTTTTTAATTTTCAAAATACTTCGACTGAAATTCATCGAAAAATAACCGAAGCTTATGGCCCATAAGTAATATCTCGAAAATGTCTATCGGTTTAGTGTACAAAATTTAATTCAGGTTGAGAAAGTGTTGAAGATGAGGCAAGAAGTGGTCGACCAATAAACACGTCCCCCGCCGAAACCATTGAGGCAGTCGAAAAACTGCTACGAGTCGATAGACGACTCAAGATTAAGGAAATAGCCACATAACTTAATCTCCCAACGACCACTGTGCATGAAATTTCCTATGAGAAATTAAATTTTCGCAAGGTTTGTGCGCGTTGGGTACCCAAAATGCTTACAGCCGACCACAAAAACAAACGCATGCGGATATCTCTAGGGTATTTAAATCATGCTCGAAATAATGACGAAAGCTTCCTCGAGCACATCATTCACAGGAGATGAGACATGGATTCATTTTCTGCTCCTTGCAGTCTCAACGAGACTTGAAGACCTGGAAGCATCCCGAATCACCAGTTCCAAAAAAATTCAAGCAAACAATTTCCTGAGAAAAGTGATGACTACTATGTTTTGGGATGCACTAGGAATTTTATTCATTGATTTTTTATCAAAAAATGAAACAATATATGCTGACCGGTACATTAAAACATTAAAAAAATTGTAAGAAAAAATTCGTTTAAAGAAAAGAGGGCAATTACGCTCAGGAAAAGTGAAACTGCTGCATGACAATGCAACCCCACATTCAGCCGGAAAAGCCAAAACTTGGCTGGAAAAATACAAGTGGGAAATATTGGAACATCCACCATATAGACCTGATCTAGTCCCTTCGGATTTCTTTTTGTTTGGTCCGTTAAAAAAACACTTGGGAGGAACTCATTTTTAAAATGAGGAGGAGTTCACGAACGCAGTTACCGAGTACTTTGATGGAAAATGTGCTACGTATTTCCGAGGTGGCATTTTCAAGTTACTCCATCGTTGGGAAAAATGCTTCAAATTAAATGGTGACTATGTTAAAAAATAGAAAAATATGTCTAATTTATTGTGTAAAAGTTTTAAAGTTATAAGTTCATTTTTTATTATTCAGTATATTTTTGTACCTTATTTATCGGACAGCCCTCGTATTACTCGACACTAAGGGTGTCCAAAAAAGAAAGAGACAATTTTTTGTTTGAAAAGGCACCACTACCTTTTAAATTAATGATAACTTTAAACAGTAGAGTATAATAAGAAGAACAAAACAAACCCACGTATAGGTTGATAGTACAATGCATTCACACATAAAGACAATTATGTAAAATACGTTTCGCGTACCCCTCACCATTTTCAAGATGGATTTTCAAAATGAATACACCCGATACGGCCAAACCGCAACTTGAAGTTGTTCGTTGTTTTTTAGACGGAATAACTGTTGCCCGGATCTACGAAGAGATGAAAGGTATATACAACGAGTCAGTGATGCAACCAATGTGGTGGATTCGAGTCTGGACCTCCCACCTTGTTGATGCGAGTGATAGTATTAATTACGCTAAAAACTTTAAATTTTTCGTTTTATAGGGTTTTCATATTACTGTTATTTTATTTTGTTAATATTCTGTTAATTATTTTATATATATATATTATTATATATATACAGTGTTGCGTAAGATTTCATGAATCGGTCGCCGACAAGCGAGTCGGGTAACAATAAATTTGGTGAGACAAGCCTTTATGGCTAAAGCTTGGTTCCTGACGGACGACCAGTAGTGCTGCAATAGTCCTAGTGTAGTGTATTTTTTCCAGAACATAATTTCCGATAATTGTTTTTATTCTTTCGTGAAAAAGCTCCGTTTGAAAAACCAACACATAATTGAGTGCAAAATTAAATACGTGATCGACATTATTCTAATTCCCTAATTAATTATCAACTATTTTCCATCTAAATATTCTAATATTTAAGGTCATTGCGAGGATGTGTTCCACAAATATGATTAAAGAGAGCACAAGACTACACGTCAACAAATACTGATAAATATATCGAATACAAACCCAATGATTTAACACCGTGTCAACTAATGACAGTATCGCGAGTTACGAACAAAAGCATTACAGGTATTTCCGACAGATCCTCAGTTGAAAGACGCTTTCATGCGAAAATGAATGAAATGTGGAAGTGGTTCTGAAGTAGAGCTCACGACCAATTCAAATCTATTCAGCTCTATAAATTGTCCCTAAACAACCCCATAGTGAATGACCGTTTACAATCCCGTTAAATCTCTTTTCACTAAAATATATTATTTTTTCTATTATGATAATATATTATAATTTAATAAATATATGTATTCACTGTTAATAAACAATATAAAGTCTTTTTTTCGAATAATCGTATAATCTGTTTTTATGTCTTTATTAAATTAGTATATGATTAATCTTTAATCAAATAAAACCGTATGCATCTAATGGTTTCTATATCGCGTAAATAATCATTCACACATCTAGATAAATAAAACAGAATACACCATTTGTTTGTTGCCTATTCATACGACATGATTTCCTTAAATCGTATAGTCGTAACTACTAAAACCGTAACTAATATCGAACTTTGTCGCTAACACCATACGAAAAATCATTTCAACGGTCACGAAAAAAGCCAAACATGGTTTCCACTAATATTATTTTGATTTTAACTATTGCCATAAATGTTGCCGTAATTCATTTCAAAAACGCTAATGCCGGTGAGTAAAATACATAATAACAATATAATATAGAATACGGAATATGACTAATATATACTACTATATATATACAAAATATAAACAAACAATTAACATATATTGTACACGTATGATAATTTCTACGTACGCTTTGTACATGACTACGATTTTGTTAATAATGAATTTATAATTTTTTTATAACGTACAGTTGGTTATGCAAGTATGTAATAAACAATTCCGCTTGGAATATATATTTACTAGAACGTAAAAACAACTACAAATTATCGTATATTATAAATGTAATCTAATTCGTTTTTCATTTTAATATATCTCATTAAAACTCAACGTTGCAATATAATATATAATTTAATAAAATAATATTTCCGATAAAAATATTTTATTTAAATTTTAAATCAAATATGTATTAAATAGATATTGTTCAATACATTCTATTCTATACTTTTCTATTACATACCCTCTTTGTTGTTTTCTTTTTTAATATTGTATTTGCAATTACTACAGATATATGTATTGTAATGTCGACATCAATATTATTGTAATCGTCACCGAGCCAAATATACCTCGGCGCAAAACCTGTTTTTCGTTATTGCAAACATTATTATAATTTTTCGTCGTCATCCGTTGTTGCAATCCATCCGCCGCCATGTACGCCTCTGTTGTATTCACCGCCATTGTTTTGTTACCATACTTTCCACCATCACCATTGTTTTCACCGTCGCTTTCACCGTCGTCGTTGTCCGCCCAAAGTATTGGTTTTCAGCAACGGAAGGAACCAACTCCGGGGGCCGAGACGGTGACGTGCTTTATTCCATTTTCGAGAAGGTTGTATATTTCTATTATATATTAAAGTTGTTTTCTGTGTATTTATTATTTATATTCTTACGATATCTTTTATTTTTACAATTACCAATTGCTTGTTATTCTCGTTCGCTGGCTAGCATTTTATATTATTTTATTGTCCATTATTCGTTTACTTACTTTTTCTGTAATCAGTAAAATTGTAAAACCGGTACCAAGCAAAAATCTTATTCTTGTTATTATTTAGAAATCTTTGTTGTTTTTATCCTATACAGTCCATTTTTACCGTTTGTCGTTTTTTGATTTAAAATCCCAAACATATATAACAGATCGTACATATCTGTACCATCATAGGCGTGCGCACTGGTATGCCGAGATTTGTTTTATATGAAATTAATGAATTCTGAAGTTTTACTTTATATAAAGTTTGACTAAAAATAAAACGAAAAAACTAAACAAAAATAAAGAATAACAAATTTGGCAATTACTTAACTTTATTTCATTAATATAAATGTATATATATATATACATTTTTTTTAATGAGACCAATTTATATTATTGCTTACTTTATACCAAATGACTGCGCATGTCTATATATAGCATATGATGTTAACGGAAATTCAAACAAGTATTCAAATAACATAGGTTTATTTTTTCTAATACATGTTCATTAATTCCAAAATTTAGATTGTGTGGGTAAGAATTATTGATTATGTATTGGTAAATTATAATAAATTACATTTTTATTTTTTTATAAATAATTATATAAAATAAATTATATCTTTATATATTTATTATTAATAAATAAATTTACATAGATAAAATAGCATGTTTAAATATAAACATATACACTTTGGGATACACTAGCAATTCATTTTCAATATTTATTTCTAAATAATGAAAAAAATTATTGACTAATGATTTTAGTTCTATATTTACTTATTCGCGTAACTATACATAATATAAACAAATTTAATTGAAATATTTACACAAACGTTATGAAATTCTAATCTGGAACAGTATATCTTCTGGGAAAAAAAAAACCCATTTTGATGTGTATCTCTCCTGAATATCCCGCACTACTGTATTATCACATCGTTTTCACAACACACTACACATCATGTGCGCACCTAAATCATATTTGTGTACACGCCGTTCAGAACTTGCTCGTTATGGTGTAAAATATTGTTATAATAGTCGTCTGATATGCAAGGCGACGATCGCCGATCGCGTCGAGTAACGTTAGAAACTGACCATCGGCGACAGATCCACAGAGCATCCGGACTCTATTGAGGAGTCCAACAATTCCGGTGACTTAATATGCGCGCGCGCGAGATTAGGCAAACTGGACTAGAATGGAATGTCACAAACGCTTGATTAAGATGGTATTGGTATATGTGTACTTGTATAATATAATATTTTTTCGTGAACCACTGTCGGTCTACAGGAATGTAGTGAACAAAGCCTTTAGACCGGACGGAAAAGTGCTGGTGGAAAACACAGAGCATTAACGTCATTCAGGAATTTCACAAAACTTTAAACATTCAAGTTGATAATTGTATTAGTTTACTTCTACACCAAATATAGTATAAATACGTTTTAATCTTCTTGTGTAGTGATTTACTCTATTTGCATTCTGATACCTGAGCGTATTCGTTACAGGAGTATAGTCTAATTATTATACGTGTGTTGGAACATTTATAACTAAATTATATAATTGATATCAACTATCATCTAGAATCGCTCAACGATAAAGGAATGACTGGAGGTAATCATACTACAATATGTATAAGTACGAAATATCAAAAGCTATTATCAGAAGAATTCGTAAAAATTTTAAATAATAATGTAAATAATATTAAAATCGCATTCAATACTAATTAATAATTTAATCAAACAAATAAATTATAAAATAAAAGACTTTCCAATTAATAATTTTAATAAAATGTAATTTTCCTGGTATTTACAAACTTAAATGTAGTTGTATATATTAGATAATATCAATATCATACCATAGTTGCATTCATTGTATACACAATTTCTTTGCTTTTTGATGTATTTTTATTATATAATTTTCTTTTCTTTTCATCGAACTCTGTGTATTTATATCGTAATATTCATAATATTCTCTATGAAATTTCTGTCTTATTTCTCTATGCAATTTTTTCATATTAACTTTACTTTTAATTTATTCCTCGGTTTTATTTTATTTATATTAACCTGATGATAACATGTTGTCAAAACCGGTAGTAATAAATACACATATACAACAACTTTTATATTTTCTTTCTTTTTTCTTTAATAAACGTAATACTCATTGGCTTATTGTATATTTGGGTATATACATATGTGTTTATTCATTTTAAAAATTATAATTATAATATATTGTAAAATTATTGAATATAATAGCCCCTTAGCGTTACTCTTATTCATTTTCTTTATTCAATGATCATTGATTTCGAATTCCAGATAATAAAAAAACACCAAAATCATTGGTTAAGCCCTCACTTAAAAATGACTAACATAAAATAAATAAAACGACATTTTTAGATTTTACATTAATTTTAGGTTACACACTGAATAATTTAACAACAGTAAACTATAAAATGAATAAATAAAAACCTCTAATTGCATATTGTCACGAAAAAAAAAATTATTTATTTTTATACCAACACATTTAGTAGACATTTTACGTTCTTTTTAAACGCTACATGTACAATAAAATATCATAGAGCACTTGTGACTGATTTATACTTAAATCTATAATTCCAAAATCACAAAATACTACTTAGTAGTTCGCGCTGATGATGACAACGTAGTTCTTAAAATATGTATACGCGGTTAAAGTGTATTATTATTTGTGAATTTGGGTTTATAAATTTAAGTATGCTACATACACATAATTATCATATTTGTGCTAATGTATATTGCGAATTCAAATTTTTACAATTTTGTTTTTTTTTTCGAGAAGAAACGACACCTGCTGAGGCTTTCGATATCTACTATAACCACATACACATACTATGTAAGTGTATAAATTAAATATTGCTTCATAAGTGTTAAAATTAGAAATATTAATGTATAGCTAACATCGGTTCTAAACAAGATGTGGTTGCTCGTCATTCAATCTGGGATCTGACATAAAACACAATTAGCTTCATTGGAAACATTCCATTTTCAATATAAATTATTAATAAAGTAGATATATATAATTGTCGAGACTTTTTGTTAACACAAAGTTTCAAAAAAAAAAAAAATAATAAAATAGATAATAATAATTAGGTTTAAACAAAAATAAAAAAAATATTTGTAATTATTTTTGTTTAAACCTGATGGTGACTTTTCGTCAAAGCTGGTAAAAATAAACACACATATACAAAAACTTTTATATTTTCTTTTTTCTTTAATCAACGTAATACTCATTGGGTTTTTTGTCTATTTAAGTATACATATATATATATATATATATAAATTATTATTCAAGAGTTGTCAATCTGTATTTAAGAACCACATGAATAAGATAGCGGGAATTCGTGTGAATTAAGATTAATATAATTATCTGTTGTTAAGAGAAATGCGAATTACATTTTGAACTTAAATAAAATTTATGTCAAACGTTTAATGGCATCGGAAATAGGTTTTTTTGGTACCATTTTTTGTGAAAGCTGGACAAAACTATAACCATTTGAAATGAATCAAATTATAGTCACAAAACTGTTATCACTTTGATATCTTTAATTCTAAGTTATTTTGGAAGTCGTCTTTTTATATTATAATTAAAATTATATCAAACGAAATTCTTTTAAAAATCTTTTCCAGGACACTGAAATAAAATGAAATATTTAATCTAACTTCTATTCAGACTCAGAGAATAGTATGATGAATTTATTTTATATTTTCAACGTTTCATTCGATTCGCATTGAGTGCATGAATTTTTGTCTAGCTATTAGTTCTGAATTATCAGTCAATTCGCATAAAATAATTAAACTGTTTCGAATTATTGACGTGTACGTGTCGTGAGTGGATAAAAAATATGTCCTCAATACACATACTAATAACCATGTAACCGTCACAAACCGACAAAACATACTCCGAAAATTTGTTATCAGATACCACTCACAAAAAGGGCGAATTCGATTCCCTTTTAAATTTATTCTTTTGTTAACTAAAAAAAAAAATCAATGAAAATATTGTTTAAATTTAATTCTTTTTTTAATAAATCTTAATTTATCATGAATCCTATTTTCGATAGATTTTGCCATTTTTCCAGTGTTTTATTATACGATCTTTTAAAGTTGAATATTGATAAGCTTTTAATTTATAATTGACTCAATTAATTTTGGAGAGATTAATGGGAAAATAATAAAAACTGAGAAAAATTCGTTTTTGAATGTACTTCATTTTCAAGAATACAAATCTATATTTGAATAATTTGAAATAATTGTATTATAGAAATATATAAGTAGTGGGTTACTACTATTAATTAGTATTATTTTGAACTCTGATGGCAAGAAATAGTACAAATAGGTTATAATATTATAATAATATTGCCTTAATATAATATTGCAATATGTCAAATATAACTATGCAATCCATCTCGTATTTTAATTACTTAATGCTACGTAGACATTTTTTTATTTTAACAAATAGTATCTTTTTCTTTTTCTTTAATTAGCATGTTTAAACCATAAAATAAAAAAACTAAGTATATTTTTTATCCTATCTATTTCATAATACGACTTTCTTAAAAAATCGAACACGATATATATCTGTATCCGGTAAGCAAAAGGGTCAAGTTCTATTTATACAACAATTGAGATCCATCTTTACCTGTATAATTTTTTTCCCGCGACTATCTATTTCTTACAATTAACATGCTACGATCTTTTTGCCTATCCGGTACAGATTACTATTTAGTATGTGATAAAATTAAGAAAGAACAATTTCCAGCAAAATGACCCTTTTTTATATTCGATAAAAACTGAAAAGGCAAATTTTCTTTCTCGTCAACACATTAAATATTGTGTACAACAATAATCATTTTTATGCGTTAAGAGCATGATTTCATTGACCAATAAATATACGGTTAGGTAAGGTTAGTTTTAACCTAACCTTACCTAACTGTATATTTATAATTAATTAAATATTAATTCGGTATAGTCAAATCGTCTATTTCGTTTTATCACCTCGTGTTTTTGTGACAAAGTAGAGTTAATTTTAATGTTAAAATGTTACTTCCACTCAAGGCTTAGGTTAGGTTAGGAAGTTAAAAAAAAAATTTCAACCATTCACTTGATTTTTATTTGTATCAACAAATTAATTAATCATTTATTTTAAAAAATATAAATGAAACTGAAATTAATTTAAAATTACGTTAATAATATTACACGAGTAAAACAGTACGTAATATAGTTAAGTCAATTGTGACTTTTTGTCCCGTTAATAGTCCATCGTTTCTTTCAATTATCTTTAAAATATTATATTAATTGAATAAGTGATGGGAATATATGATGTAATATACTCTAAAATTGGTCCATATAGGCTGTATTTTTATCAGTTTCGTTAAACTTTAAACATGATATTAAATTGCATTTTGGTGGAAAACAATACGTTTTGCCTGTTAGCAAACAAAGTAAAAGGGTCATTTTGATAGAATGCAGTTACGTTTGGTAAGATGTGTTAAAAAAAAAATTAAATAATTGCATGAATTCTTTGTAGATATTGTAAATTAACGAATAAAAATATGCAATTTATTTAGAATATTTAATTGAATATCGAGAGGAAATTTACAATAATGTCATGTCGTGTCTGTAACGTATTTTTTGTGAATTAATTAAGCACAAAGTAAAATAAAATAACTAAATATATAATTTTTTTAAATCATGCAATATTTAGTCTTGAATGAACTCGCACTGAAATCTCCAAAGAAGTGGTGTATTGAAAAAATGAATTCTGGTTCGTATAATTTTTGAAAAAAACTATTTTATCGTTATAAAATGTTAATATTTACTGTGCATTAAAAAATATCCGCTCGCAGTATTAATACTATTGACACCACTAGCCCAATCTTTAATAAATGCGTTCAATTTCAACTGTTATATAACAATAAAAATACATATATTAAAATAAATAAGTATATATATATATATATATTTAAATATATATATTATTTTATTTACAAGTATTAACTTATAATTTTTATTTCATTTCTGTTCGTTAATTATTTTGTTTCTCTTCATTTATACTTATTTATTTTTTTTTTGCATATCCTTTTTTTACTCTATATTTATTTTCTCTTCTATTTTCACTAGTTTTTATATAATATAACATTAAAGTAAGACCAGAGAGGAAGTTTTCCAAAAGAACGTTGTTTTAAAAAAAGTTTGGAACTTCAAACAACTTTAGTGGTTGATAGCCCAACTAATCACCATTAATTTCAACAATGTTCAGTGCATAAGTATTGTAATGAAAACTAATAATTGAACATAATATTAACATAAATATCAGATTTTTACCAAATTTGTAAATTATACATATTATATACATTTTAAATAATAAAAATATATTATCTAACATAAATTAATTTGTATTATTCAGTTCACCGATTGGCATCGTGCATTGGTGAGATAACAGAAAACACATATTTATAACATATGATATAACTATTACTTTTCTAAAGACCTTACTTATACTAAACTATGATATTTAATAGTATAACAAATTTGATGTGTGAAATATTTATTAATTATACACAAAAAATTGTTGGCCTTCCATTATGTTTCACATCATACATTTATAGATGCATTTCGATTAAATTTCAATTTAAACTCTCGTTAAATTAAAAATAAAAACAGTTCATTAATATTATCCACGTAGTTACAAACGAAAATTATAATTCTACTTCTCAATATAAAAACATAAAAAACGATCAGGTTTTTTTTTACTAAAAACCGAATAAAGCATAAAGGATATGTGACAAAAAATTTGAATTTTTCTTTTAAACGACATTAACAATATATTTCATTATTTATCCATCGATCTTCGAAATTTGAATATTGTCAATTGATCAATTAATTTCGGGTTTTTTTTTTTAATAATAGAAATTGTAGTAATATTTACAATTGAAATTATCATTATTATTATAATTAAAATTACTTTTGTTTTTTATCATCATCATCTTCAATCATTTATTTAGACTATAATAAAAAACTATTCCAGTGTAAGTAATTTGTTAATATGTTTAGGAGACAATTAAATTGTTGGTTTTTGAATAAAAAAAAATAACTACAATCAAAGACGATTCATAAAAAAGAGAGATATTAAGTAGTTGTATAATATAATGTATAAATATTATTATTTTACAAACTAGTTATAGACTATGATGGCCGATATGCTCTAAGAATTGTATATTTTAACTGGAGTGAGTATTTTACAAAACATAATTGTTACTAAATAAATATAACTGTTAGGATTTATATCATATTAACAACTAAAGTTAAAGTATATCAATATAATAAACCTTTCGATACCATAGTCAAGTAAATTTGGAAATGTTTAGTATTACAATACAACTTACTAAAGAAAAAAAATTTTATAAGAAGTATTGATAGGCTATTTTTGGAACGTGTACGAACGCGAGTTTTTGTATAAAAAGCAAATATTTAATTATTTATAATTTGTGTGAGTGTATCGTACGCTTTACTACCACCGCATTCGTATGCACATTTTGTAATTCGAAAAAATTTAATAATTTTATACATACAAATTTAAAAACACAAGCAAGACAAAATATTGATTATTTAATATGTGTGAAATCAAATTATAAAAAATATCTGAACTTGTCTGCCAATTTCGTAAGTTATTGTGGAGTTCCATTTGTGATCAAACGTTTTATTTGATTTTTAATTAACAAGTTCAAATGCTTTAAATTGTTGGAATTAATATCGTTAAAATATATATTGTTTTTGTGGGAGAATCACGGCGTTACAGGAGGGTTCTTCACCTGAATAGATCGTCCTACTCCCTTCATCCGCATCATTTACTGAACAAAATAATCTTACATCTAGGTTTTAATAATAAGGTTTTAGCGCTTTCTTAAGCAAAAAATAGAGGGCCCTATCCTTCTAAGTTCCACTTTCAGCGCACATTCAAATAGTCATAACTAGGATTATTTTGTGTAGCACGTTGTCTTGCCCTCTCTTCCACCTCTCGAGTCGACTTCACCTTGCCCACGAAAGACCTCATCACCTCCCAGTTACTCTGGTTCTTCGGCATGTTCTCCACTGTTGTCTCCAGCTGTAGACTTGCTCCTAGATAGTCCTCTACCTCCCTTTGTAGCTTCTACCATTTATCGCACTGGAACAGTGCGTGTTCTGAGTTGTCGACTGCTTCGCCGCACTTAGGATCAACTAGTTTCTTGAATCTAAGTAGTTAATACCTAAAGCACCCGTTTCTGATTAGCATTTATGCCAGGTGGAAGTGTAATTCTCCGAAGTCTTCTGCTGGCCCATTTCTCAATATTACTGATGAGCCTTCTTTTCCAGCGACCTTTTTCGGATTTGTCCAACTTCTTCTGCTAGCTTCTATACGTCTTCTTCTTAAGATCCTTGTCGTCGATCAATCCAGTGTACGTATTCTATATTTTTCGCTTCTTTGCCTTTCCATTAGGTGGGTCGGTATTATGCCTGAAACCATCAAGATGGCTTGTGTCGAAACCATTCTGTTCGCCGTCGCTAGCCTGATAGCCATCTTTCTCTGTGGTCGTCTCAGCAAAATATCTACGTTTCTCTAATACACCAACGTACTGTATCGCCGATGTTCATTTTTATGAATTTTGTTATTATGATTTTTTGGCAGCACTTTTGTATACGTGGCACCGGAAACTGCCGATATGGTCATCCTCTTTATTTTCGTCTTCGCATAGCATGCATTTTACGTTATTATTAAACTCCGATCTTCTATGGCCTTCTAAACCACACTTTCAGCAAAGTCATCCTCTATCTGAGCCAATGCAACCTCCTTGTGTATTACTGGGCATTTGGCGTTGAAAACATCTCTGTATCTCTGTGATACTACGGACTCAACAGCTGACGTAGCCGATTCTTATTTTGATCGATGCAAATCGGACGATGACACTTGTCGGTACTGACGCTACTATAATAGTATAATGTATTATATTATATTATATATTCCATAATGTATCGGCGTTAACAGGAACCATAACTTTGTCGAGATGGCTTGCATGATTTCCTCGTTCGTGATTTCCTCGTATACGTCCCTAATTTAAATCTTGGTGGTGTCAGTGGGCCTTATACAAGACACGCCATCACCCTTCGCTTGGGTTAGTACTGTTCATTTCTCTGTGTCCTTTGCTTTACGATTCAGAACCACACGCAGGATTCCATTTTTTACCCAGTTTATTGAGTTGCCTCAATAAAACCCTCTGTTTTCACTATTATCAAATCTGGTCTGCTTCGCTAAATTGACAGATCTTTTATTCTGCTTCGCTAGATAGATAGATCTTTTATTCTGCTTCGCTAGATAAGTGTTTTCCGTGCTGTTGGATTTCTTTTGACCACTACTATTAATAGCTTCTTATAATAATATAACGAAGATATCAAAAATCCAATAACCTAGAAAAGTAGCTAACGAGTTCAAATAGTTTTTTCAGAATTTGGTTTACTTTGAATGATTGAAATTTTTTCTAGCTTTAAGTCAAAAATAATTCAAAATCTAACCTACTTTGGATCACTTTAATGGGAGATTTTGTGACACTAAAATTAAAATTTCTTATCGAAAGAATATATTCATTCATTTAAAATTTAATTTAGAATCCAAAATAGTTTAATGTGTTATTATTCGTACTTGTAAACCTAGTACCTAAATTACAATGTAAATATTTCCCACACTTTTTTAATAAAACAAATAGAAATATACATATACTTCAATATATCAAATGATTCAATTTTTTTTCATCATACAGCATTTTCCAAAATGAAATCTTTGAGTCGTAAGATACTTCTATTTTGTTGAATTTTTTTATTTTTATTTTAAGTCTAAATACGATTCTGAGTGAATTCAAACTAAATTAAATACAGTCTGCAATGAAACTTTGTGGATTACATGTATTTATATACATTTATGATTTTTTTTAATCATAAGCTAGTCAAATCTCCAGAGAAAATACAAAATCTTAAAAAGTTTTTCATATTCCATTCAAACTGTGTATAAAAGTAACTGCTATTCATGAATAGCATAATGCAAATAAAATATGAACATTTATTTATATTTCTTTATTTGAGTTCAATAAAATAATATAGAAAAAAAAATATTTGGTTTCGAAAATCAATAGATTACATTATATAGAGGTAAAATTTGAAGGGTTATTGTTATAATTTAATATTGTATGAGCTACTTACATAAACAGGATAGTTGGTTTTGAAAACAGTCTATGAATAACTTTGAATAATTTAATATTGAATAAAAATCACGCTAGCTCATGAAAACAATGTACACTGTATTTATATAGCTGTATATATTAAATGCAAATAATAGTGAAGATCATTAAAAAAAACGGAGAGAAAATGTTTAAAAAGATTAAAATTATTTTTTTCTTCAACAATTAGATACATTAGTAAAAATGTCAAAAAAAAACTTTTTTGTATTTTAACGCCACTGCCTTAGTTTTAATTTACTTGGCGATGACTGCAAAATTGCATTAATGGCGAAAATGCATAAATAATAAATAACACATAATTTAAAATAGGAGTCATATCATGAATTCAACATATAATTTAAATTATATAAAATAATACATACTGTATGTATATTATACAAGTAATACTAATATAAATTTAAATTTAAATATGACGATGTATTTATTTAGAATTTGTACAAGATTACAGTAAATACATTTTTACAACAGTTATAGAACTTATAAGTAAGTATGACAATTTAATGACAATTTATGATTCATAATGAGAAATATAAGAACATAAATTAAAGATTTGTGACCTTGAAAATGATAGAAAACTTAAGTAAAAATGTATTTGAATATTTGATAAATAAATTTCCAAAGTTTATCACTCAATATTTTAAAATCATTGATTATGCAAATGTAATGCCGCAATAGTAAATCATATTATATTGTAGCAAAACCAAACCACTTTATTTGATGTACGAGTAGTTCATACACCAAACTCGATTGCATTTTAGAGCTAAATCCATTTGTTCAATGTTTTCTAAGAAGCAAATGTGTGTGCTTCGTTTGTTGTCTTTCTAACATAGCACAAAATTAATTTGAGAGCAGCTAAACCAACCTAAACACAAGCTGTGATTTTTCTGTTAGCGATGTACCTTTTGATGTCCTTTTCTTGACAATTGACCATCATCTTGACCATCATGAACGTTTAGAAATCAATTTAAATTGTATTAAATAAATTCACTAACATTCACGGACTCTTAGGATAATTATTTTTTGATATTTATAGCGCGGTTTTGGTTATGTCATCTGTTAGTCAAAATCAGTTCTATTCATTCACTAAAATGATTAAATATAATAATATAATCATAAAATAATGAGATTGGTTTTTAATTATTCTATAAAAACATAATATATTCAGCAAAATACTATCAATTTAAATGAAAATTAGAACTAGTATATATTATACACCAGGAGTCTCCAAACTACAGCCTGCGAGCCGCATCCGGCCCGCAAACAAGTTTTAACCGGCCCCCTTAAAGGACGGTAAATAATCTAAAAATATGTGTAATACCCAAAGTCGTTATCGTGCACACGTGTTAATTGACAGAATCACCCGTATTGGCTGTATCATAATTTACTTACTGAATGATTGCATTTAAACAATTATAGAGATTAACAACATTGATGAAATCAATCGACAACGTCTGTTCAATTATTTCTATACATACGTGTGCAGTGAACTTATTAAACTTGCTATAATAATTATTCACTTTACCTAATAATTTAAAATTCACTTAATTGAAATGTCAGGAAGAGGACTAAAAAGAAAAATTAATTCGAAATGCCGTGTTTTTAATGAAAAGTGGTCACTGGATTATATGGTCATTTATTCAGATAACAAAATAATATGTTTTTTTTGTAAAGAAAAAATTTCTGTACTTAAGGAGTATAATATTCAAAGGCATTATGAAACAAAACATTTGACAACTTTTTCACAATTTACTGGGAAATTACGGTTAGATAAATTGCAGTCACTTCAAAGTAATTTTTCATCACAACAATTTTTATTTAAAAAACAAAATAATATTAATGAGGCTGCTACAAAGGCTAATTTTCGTATTTCACGTCTATTGGCAAAAAGAGGAAAAGCGTTTACTGATGGTAGTTTAATAAAAGAATGTATAATTCAGGCAGTTGAAGAAATGTATCCAGAAAAAATTGATACTTTTAAAAATATCAGCCTTTCTGCTAACACAGTTACCCGTTATTAGTAATAATTTAAATTCTCAGGTTTATAATAAGATTCAAGAATTCATTTCGTTTAGCATAGGACTTGACGAGTCAACAGATGTATCTGCTACGTCGCAGCTACTTTTATTTATTCATGGTTTTAATAAAAAATTTAGAAGTTTCAAATGAGCTACTTTATGTACATACCATGCATGGAACTACAACAGGTATAGGCATATTTAATGTAATCGGAAAATCATTTTTACAGTATGACAAGTAAAATTTTTACAGTAAAAAATGAAATGTATTACTACTGATGGCGGAAAAAATATATATGGTATAAAAAAAAGGTTTAATTGGACTGATATTAACGAGTTGTGAAAAAAAAGGTTTAAAACCAATGACTTTGCAATGTATTATTCATCAACAGGCATTGTGTGGAAAAACTTTAAACTTGCTATGTGTTATGGAACCAGTAATATCAACAGTAAATTTTATTCGGTCGAGCGCACTTAGGCATCGTCAGTTTCAAGACTTTTAAAAAAAAATAGAAACAAAATACCCAGATATGCCATATTTTACAGCAGTTCGGTGGCTTAGCCATGGAAAAGTACAATCGCGATTTTTTGAGCTAAGAAATGAAATCGAAATATTTTTAATTGAAAAGAATCGACCATTGCCTTTACTTACTGATTGTAAGTGGGTTTGAAAATTAGCTTTTTTAGTGGATATCACAAAACATATGAATGACTTCAATCTCAAATTACAAGGTAGAGATGTTCTCATTTGTGATATTTACACTTTTGTAAAAGCTTTTAGGCAAAAAATTGTTTTATTTTATTTAGAACACAAATTTCAAAGAATTGTTCTACTCATTTATTTGTGACAAATATAACAAAGAAAGTAAAATTCAATTTCCAGTCGACTTTATTCAAAAAAAAATTTCTGAACTTAAAATCTAATTCCAACAACATTTTTCTGACCTTGACGTAAAAGCTGAAAAAATAAATATTTTTCAAAATCCGTTTAATTGTGATATTGAGAAGTTGCTTCCTACTCTACAAATGAGAAGGTTATTACATTGTAATGTAACGATGCATTAAAAATCAAATATCGCGAAGAGACTTTTATAAATTTCTTCCAGATACACAATATCCAAGTTAAAAAAAAAATTGCAATTGAATATATATCTGTGTATGCTAAGACTTATTTGTGCAAACAAACTTTTTTTAAAATGAAATACATCAAATCAAAATATAAATCGGCCATGTCTGACAAATATTTAGAATCAATTTTGAAAATTGTAACCAGTAACATAGAACCTAAATTCAATAAAATATTAGCAGAAAAAATCAATTTCATACTTCTCATTAATAAAAAAATTTTATTAAAATTAATACTAATTATATTTAAATATATTATAAGAATTATTTTTTAAATATTTATGAATACTTATGTATATTTCTATAAAATTAAAAATTATATTTTTTCATGCATTTTGACCCGCCATGAGCTTTTGATATTTTATTTGGCCCTCGAATAAAAAAGTTTGGAGACCCCTGTTATACAATATCAATCCAATTACGTGTTTACCTCCTGCGTATAACGACTACCTAACCTGTATTTCACTGCCTTCATTCATATTTAATGCTAAACCAATGTAATGTGCATTTATTTTTAGAGTCAGGTGATATATTTATACAAAGTCCGTCGCAGTACTGTTCTAATGAAAGGGCACCTTGCATAGCAAAAGAAGAACTTGATCGGCTATCAGCTTTAGGCCTCGGTGTGCCTTCATCTAAAGAAACAGACGTAAGCAATACATCTGAACATGTGGGAATGTCATCACAAACGGAACACGATACGTCTTCAGTTGTAAAATATGATTTAAATTTAACAATTGAAGAAAATGAAAAAATTTTGAGTAGTACAAGAAAGTGATGATTATATATATATAATACGTTTACAATTTTTCTATTACCTACAACAAAGCGCACATAACAAAATTGATTACTTCATTATTTATATATATATTTAATTTCGATATATATAAAGAATTAATGAAATAGGAATTGAATTATATTTTATTATGAATAATAAAATAAAAATGTATTTCCATTACTTATTTCCTTGTTTTTTAGTAATGACGATAAGTAAACAGGGGAGTTCTGTTAATTACTAGAAGACGTTTACGATATTGTAAACTTTTTTATGATAAATGATTTTCTTCTTTAGAAGATAGAATTTATTTATACATGTGGTTTTTTGTGCGACTCTCTGGATAAAAAAATAATTACGTTTATATGAAATAAGTAAATTTAATATATTTTATTAAATATTTTGAATTGACAAAAGCATAATAAATGGTAGAAATTCTACAGCCGAATCGTATATAAATATTTATGTAAATTTCATCAAGTTTGTACTCATTAGAATCCTTGCTCACCGCCAGATTACACTCCATCTGCAATCTTTCTTTTCAATATCTTTAATAATAAAATCGACTGACATTACATTACATTTTTCTGTAATCGACTCCCGTGTTCTATCAAGTGTAACGATTTTCTTCTAAGCTTAATTTACCCCCTTTCTTATAACCTTAACTGTGAATCATCCGTCTAACAAGATACGCCAAAGACATCTTTTGAAACGTAAAAAATGTAATATTCAATAATGTGGATATTGAATAGTACAAAAAACCAATACAAAGTAAAAGTTTTTGCCGAATAACATAACAAAACGTATTTAAATATTTGTTCAAATACTATAATCAATTATTTGACAATTTTTCGTGCCATCTAAATATTTAACCTGACTTATTGCATTATAAGACGCTCGTTTCTAGTATATTAAAAATTATTTCAATCTCATCTTTTATACTCTTATATTTAATTTTCTACATTTAAACGAATATCTTGAAGAAAACATTCATGAATGATCTCACGTTATCACGTAGCATGAATATGTTTTGAGTATTATTAATCAAGTAAACAGATATAATACAAAAATATTGAATACTTAAATTAATTTTACATACAATAATTATTTAATATACTAAACAAAAATTCTACGAAATATAAATATATTTATCATATATGTAAACGAGGCCGGACAACTATTTATTTCACAATATTACGAGTTACTTGCTAAAACTTCCTTATTAATAAATTCTGTGGTGTCTACATTTCTAAATTATAGTTGATGGCTAATCACCAATAATTTAGCATTTTAAAAAATAAAAACGATTAGTTTTTAGCGCAAGAGTAAACTATATTTGTACCACGAATTCCATTAATTCAAACGATTTTCCGTTTGAAGTTAAACGATTACAGTTTCCCCTCAAAATCTGCTTTGCAATTTGATTTTGGCACCTACTAATAGATTAGAGAAAAATATTGTCTACAAAGAAGTTTTCTAGATAATATTTTTACTGCCTCTTAGTATGAATATTAATATTTTTTAAACCTTCGCTGCAAAAACTCAAGTGAAAAATCAAGTGAAAATGCGGCCAAACTCAATATCAATACAATAAGTAATAATAATACCTTTGTACGAAAATTACCCCAATTTCATACCTCATAGTTCTACATCGCCTGAATTAACGTATAAACCCATCGTTTTATCAAAAATTACCCCATTGAAGTCGGAAAAATAGGTGAAGCAGTGACCATCCCTAGACTAAAACTTTTTGGTGCAGTACTTCTGACACAAACATTACATCGCGTGCGTCAAAACCTGGATTTAATGATCGACATTTCAAATATACACGCATGGACAGAGTCCACGGTGGTCCTTGCATGGTTAACAGCCCACCAAATTCAATTTAAGGTATTTGTGACAAACCGACTACAGAAAATCGCGGAGTTATTACCATTCTGTCATTGGCATTATGTGAATACTCGCCAAAACTCCAACAGATTGCGTTTCACGCGGAACATATCCAAAGGAAGCGTTTTCCCAGCACATCTACTGGAATGGTCCAGAATTCGTAAAACAGTCCGTTACTTGCTGGGCACCTGCGGACGTCAATGTTACCCCATACGATGAGTTATCAGAATGTAAATCTAGCGTAGTGGCGATTAATATTGCTACTGTACCGGATTTCGAAGCTGACTGGTTAAAACGCTTTTCATCTTTGACACGTCTACAGCGAACGATCGTACAAATGCGTCGTTTCGTAGTTAGGATTCGTGGTCTACCGGTTTACTCGGGTTTCATTCGGCATATAGAATTACAGGACGCGTTTTAGGTACTTGTCAAGGTAACACAGATGCATGAGTTTCCCGAACTCATGAGAAGTCTTTCGTTGAAGCCCGGTACTGTTATTCGTCCGGCACTGGCGCGTCTTAGACCGTATACAGATACCGATGGACTCATACGCGTAGGAAGACGTATACGCAACTCTGACGAACGAAAGATTTCAAATGTCCGTTGTTGTTACCTAAAATGAGCGTACTTATTCGTCACTTTCATATACAACACCTTCATGCAGGACCGCAATTGACTTCTTCGTTACTTTCTGCACGATTTTGAATCCTTTCTAGCCGCTCAATCATTCGACATATCATATTCAAGTGCGTGATAAATGCAAAACATCGAGATTCTAAGTCGATACCATTAATGAGAGACCTTCCAAAGGCAAGAATCTGTCCGTCAAGACCATTTAATAACGTGGGAATTGATTATGCATGCCCTTTATTAATTAAAGAAGGAAAACGCCGTAATGTTCGCTCAAAAAAGTGTTATTTAGCAATTTTTATTTGCATGGCCGTCAAAGTAGTACACATAGAGGTCGTGTCAGAAGCATCTACAGTCGCGTTTATCGTAACGCTTCATCGATTCGTGTCACGATGTGGAATTCCAACTAATATTTATTCTGACTGTGGAACGAACTTCTAGGACGTCGACGCGGTATTACGCTCCGTAATACAAGACCCGGTCGCACAAGATATTTGTTCAAAAAATGTAATATGTCAATGGCACTTCAACCCTCCTGCAGCCCCTCATTTCGGCGGGTTGTGAGAAGCGGCTGTAAAATCAGCGAAGTATCATTTAAAACGTGTAATCGGTACTCAAATATTGACAGCCGAAGAAATGGCAACATTCACTCATCGTGTTGAAGCTGTCCTTAATTCCAGACCGATTACCCCGCAGTCCAATAACCCGAATGATCTGCGAGCCTTATCGCATAGTGGTTTTCTTATTGGATGTCCCCTCGTGTCGCTGCCTGAGCCAGAGTTGATATCCTTACCAATTAACCGACTAACTCGCTGGCAACTGTTAAATCAGTTCCATCAATCATTTTGGAAGCGTTGGTCTTCCGAATATTTGAACGACACTGCAGAGTAGAACGAAACGGTATCGCCAAAAACCTAACCTTACAGTCGATGATTTAGTATTAATTCATCGACAAACGCTCCAAGAAGATGGCTCGTGTAGACGCTCTTCATCCTGGTAAAGATGGTGTAGTGGTGACAGTTCGTGGGCAAGATGTTTAAACGACTTGTTGTTCACCTAGTCAGGTTGCCGGTGTTTTTTTTTTTTTTATTTGCGCCCAAAGACATGAGGAAAAATTCCAGAATATCAAAAAACCGAATACATTTATTTGTGTACTTTGTGAATTTAATGAATATTAAAAAAAAACGATGAAAGCAGTTTAAAGACTCTGTTTTTCAACGAGTTAGTATACCATCAAAAATATTGATGAAAACATCACTGAACGTAAGTTATAAGAATGCAACTTAAAATATTAGGTGAGTAAGATTTAAGAGCAGAAAGGAACGTGTATAATAAATATACAACTATACAAATCAATAAAAAACTTGATAAACTGGTTTTAAAATTAACCTAGTAAAATTTAGCAAAGGAATAGTAATCTTAAGTAAGTTAGTTATCTTAGGAAAATTTTACTCTGTACCGGCCGATAACAAAATTGAAGTGTAAAATATCTCAATTTTTTTTATCTTTCTTTTCTCTAGTTTATATTCAATAGCTCTGTTAACTGTATATAATTGTATTTGTTATTTATTGCATGTTAGATTCTAATACCTAGTTATATGAACATTCTTCTTTTCCCTTACGAATAACAAATGTATATTCTGTGCTGGACTCGAAGAACATGAGGCTGAATCTTGGACGTATGCGTCTTCCAAGGCGGGGAATATGTTCGGTAATTAATAGTGAGCGCGAGTGGCGACACTGACGACCGATGTGCGCCACCTCACTGCTTCATGTGGCCGAGTGCGACCCGTCGACGCATACCCGACGCCGTGACCGTTTTGCTCAGCGCGCCCCAGGTTCTTTCGTCGTCGTCGTACCCGTGGGTCGTTGAACGATTTCGTTTTATCTCCAACGATACCCTAACGGAATTCGTCCATGTTTTGTGTCTTTCGCACACACGGAATTATCCGCCTTTTCGCGTTTCGCGTTGAACATTGTACGACGGTCTCGTTTGATGGTAACAACAATTTTAACAGCACCTAGTCTACGTGTGTCATCCACGCTCGCAGGTCGTATTATATTTATCTTTATTCTTATCTTTTTATACTGTATTTTTAAATTATATTACTGATATTATATATATATATTTACGTTGTGAGCCTATTGGGAACATATTATAATTTGTCTTTTTACTTGTATCTCCGCCATACTGCCTTTTCACATTTACGAACCTTGCATGTTGTACAGTTATTAGTAATTAGTTTAGTTTACATTTTATTATTACAGTCCACTTAAATATCAAGTATTTTGTATAATTTACTCGCCCCTCCCCCTTTTTTGCTATACCTGCCCGTTCATATTTTTAGCAACACGATCCTATCCCGCAAACTCCGTCGCATCAGGGAAGGTCGGTTGTGTACAACGATAGTTATTTGTATGTGTACTGAGGACATATTTTTTATCCCACATACGACACGCATATGTCAATATTTCGAAAAAGTTTAATTATTTTATGCGAATTGCCCGATAATTCAGAACTAATAGCTAGACAAAAAATCATGCACTCGATGCGAATCGAATGAAATGTTGAAAATGTAAAGTAAATTCAACATACTATTCTCTGAGTCTGAATAGAAGTTAGATTAAATATTTCATTTTGTTTCAGTGTCCTGGAAAAGAATTTTAAAAGAATTTCGTTTGATATAGAGTTTTAATTAAAATATAAAACGACAATTTCCAAAATAGCTTAGAAAAGAATTTTATTATTTTATTATAATTAACATGAAAAAATAATATTGTTCAAAAGCAAATTAATTTAACTAAATTGTACACATGCACACACACACTCGTGCGCGCGTATGTGTGTGTGGATAAAATAAAAAAAATTGAATCACTCATCAAAATTAACTTTTTGATACTTAGCCCATTATTCATTTCCAACCTTCATATTATAATATAAAAAATATTTGTATTCGTTGTTTATTACGCAATATACAGTTGGTTTTTCGAATAATCATTTTTTTTATATCTACATATATTACTTATTAAATAGTTAGTGTTCAGACATTAAATAAATAAAGCACCATTTGCTTATGGCTTACTCAAATAACACAAGACTTATATTCGAAACGTCACTTTGTCGTTTGCACTATACATAAAATCATTTCAACAGTAATGAAAAAAAACCTAACATGGTGTCCACTAAACTTATTTTGATTTTAACTATTGCCATAAACATTGTTGTAATTCATGTCGAAAACACTAATGCCGGTGAGTAAACTAAATAATAACAATATAATATAATATATGGAATATGATTAATATATGCTAATATAAACAACTAAATAAACTAAATAAAAAAAAAAAAATATATATATTATATAAAAATAATAACATATACTGTACACGTATAATCATTTCTACGCACACTTTATACATGACTATGATTTTGTTAATAATGAATTTATAATTTTTTTATGATGTGCAGTTGGTTATGCAAGTATGTATTAAACAATTCTACTTGGAATATATATTAACTAGAACGTAAAACAATCACAAATTAACTTATGTTATAAGTGTAGTCTAATTCGTTTTGCATTTTAATAGATCCTATTCGAATTTAACGTTATAATAAAATATACAATTTAATAAAATAATATTTCCGATGAAAATATTTAAATTCATTTTTAATTCAATATGTATTAAATAGATATCATACGACATTTATATTGTCACCTATCATATTTAACGTACATAAAAGAGTTTTAGGAAAGTTTGTTTGAACGTATTGTACACAAATGAAATAATTAGTACGGTTTATTTTTAATACACGTGTGATAGTTTATGCAAGGTAGTAATTATATGTTATTCATTTGCGTTATCTTTTTCATTATTAGTTAATACGAAGAAGACGCACCTTCACAGGTGTGCAAAAGAATTGTTTATGTGAAATTAATAAATTCCGGAATTCCGTTTTTATGTAAAGTTTAACTAAAATATAAACAAAAATAAACAATAAACAATTGGGTATTTACGTAACCTTTTCTTCATTAATATATATGTATGTATATATATACATATATACATTTTTTTGTAATAAGACCTGTTTACATTATTGCTTACCCTTTACCAAACATCTGAGCATGCCTATAAACACCATATTAATGGAAATGTAAACAAGTATTCAAATAACATATGTTTATTACTTTTAATAATATATGTTCATCAATTCCAAAATATAGATTGTGTAGGTAAGATAATTATTAATTACGTATTATATACATATATGTGTATTTATATGTAATTATAATAAATTATATTTTGCTTTTATTATAAAAATTTTTATAAAATATGTGAAAAAAAATTTACAAAAAGTTGAAGTGCCTTTAAAATTCTTTTAACATGTTAACATATTAATGATTCTTTAAAATTCAATAATAGATATAAATATTTTAATACTTATTTATATATTACAAATTACATAAGAGGTACATACAAACATACTCATTTATAATTATTATTATTAATTATTAATTATTACTTTTTCAAAGAAATTTAATATTTTTCTTTAATATTATTACAATTTAATTTTTATTTACTGACAATTTGACAAATAAATACTAATAATAAAATGATTATGCATAGGTCTCTAATTGTTTCGGATTCCACTTATCTCGTCACTGGTGTAATAAATATAATATATGATATATGAAAAAAAAATACATTTTTAAATTTGCCTAACAACTCTATTCATACACACGTGTCACATAAGTCGTATATTCAAACCGGAACTAACGATAAAGCTGCCGCGAACCCCCATGAGGCCGCGGACCACAGTTTAAGAACTTCTGATCTAGTTCATCGTGATCGATACTATTACATACCTACGTTGTAGATAGTTATATAAACTATTTCCTTGATGGAGTTTTCAAAATTCACTGAGTATTAGTTTATTATTAATCAACGTATTCCATAGTTCATCAATTATCTAGTTTAAAAATACAAAAATGAGCGAAAAACGTCTCATCGTAACAATTATGTTAGATTACCATACAATATTAAATTATTAGAGCATCTAAATATTATTCGTAAGAAGTAAAGAATAAAATAATATTCTCAGCTAGGGATAGAAAGCTTTGAGATACTCTAGCGTTTCATTTTCAATATGTATTTCTAAATAATGAAAAAAGCTATCGCTACGTTTATGGATATTTTAATTCAATTATTTTCACAACTGTACGTATTACTTACAAGTTGTTTTGCGATAGTCACATAAATGCTAGGAAATTTTAATCTTGGATAGTGTATCTTCCGGAAAGAAACCCCCATTTGGATGTGTATCTCTCCTGAATATCCCATACAGAAAAAGTTACAAACGCGTACTGTTGTATACTCCATTCAAATTGAGTTTGCCCACTCGACCGTCGAAAACTGTTCGCGTCAGTGTATAAATGTTACCGACGGTGGGCCCGATGTTGTCATTACGAGGTGTACACGTAACGAGCTGTATCAACCACATCGTTTTCACGTTTTCACGTTTGCGCGCCTAAACTATATTTGTATACACGCGGCGCAGCAGTGTTTTAATAGTCGTCTGGTATACAAGTCGACGGTTGCCGATCGCGTCGAGTAGCGTGGGTTGCTGACCGTCGGTGACCGATCCACAGAGCATCCAGGTCTACGTTGAGGAGCCCGACAGTTCCGGCGGCTTAGTATACGTGCGCGAGATTGGGCAAAATGAACTAGAATGGAGTACAGTCCAATTATTATACGTGTGTTGGAACATTTATAACTAAATTATATGATCAATATCAACTATCATTTAGAATCGCTCAATGATAAAGGAATGACTGAAGGTAATCATTACCATACGAATATATAATAATTATTTCATTTATGTGATAATATCACTGACATATATATTTTAGATGTACTTGAAAACTAATTTTAGTATTTATGAAGATTTTCATGATACTAAAAAATAGGACTAGTATTAAACGAAAAAATATCAATTTCTTAATTTATTTTTAAAATGTTTAATTTTATCAAATTTTCATATACGAGGGGTGTATTGATATATTAATATAAAACTACATTCCAAAATAAAACCGTATTTTATCTGTAGTTTATTCTACACGCTGTTCGGTATTCTCAGAAGTATTTATGAACGCGAGAAAAAACTAACAAAAAATTATAATTATAATATATTGTAAATTGATTGAATATAATAGCATCTTAGCGTCACTCTTATTCATTTTCTTTATTCAATGATCATTGCTTTCGAATTCCAGATAAAAAAAACACCAAAATCACTGTTTAAGTCCTCACTTGAAATGACTAGTATACAATAAATAAAGCGAGTTTTTTACATTTTACATTTTTATTAGGCTACACACGGAATAATTTAACAACAATAAACATTAAATGAATGAATGAAAACTTCTAATTTTATGTCACAAAAACCACAATATAAAGTTTAAAAAAAAAATTATTTATTTTTATAACAACACATTTAGTAAACATTGTACAATCTTTTTAAACTCTACATATAAACAATTATCATATTTATGCTCATGTATATTGCAAGTTCAGATATTTATAATTTTTTTTTCGAGAAGAAACGACACCTTCAGAGGCTTTCGAGACTTTCTATAATCACATAAGTATATTATGTAAGTATCTAAATGAAAAATTATTTCATAAGTGTAAAATTTAGAAATATTAATGTGTCTTCAGAAAACATCAATTTTAAACAATCATATGCAATCATTAATGTTCGACATTCGATATGGGATCTGATATATACTATACATTTGGTTTCATCTATACTTTCTATTATCAAAATAAATTATTATTGAAGAGTTGTCAACCTGTATTTAAGAATCATATGGGTTAGATAGCGGAAATTAGTGTGAATTGACATTAATTATCCGTTGTTAAGAGAAATGCGAATTACATTTTGAACTTATATAAGATTTACATCGAAAGTTTTAATGGCATCAGAAATTAGTTTTTTGGTACCATTTTTGTAAAAGCTAGACAAAAGCATAACCGTTTGAAGTGAAGCAAATTGTATTCAAAAAACTGTTATCATCTTGATAGCTTCTTTTGTAAGCTATTTTGAGAGTCGTCTTTTTATATTATAATTAAAACTATATCAAAAACGAAATTCTTTTAAAAATATTTTCCAGAACACTAAAACAAAACGAAATATTTAATCTAACGTCTATTTCTAGAATAACTCAGAGAATAGTATGATGAATTTACTTTATATTTTCAACATTTCATTCGATTCGCATGGAGCGCATGATTTTTTGTCTAGGTATTTAGTTCTGAATTATCGGGCAATTCGCATAAAATAATTAAACTGTTTCGAAATATTGACATATGCGTGTGGTATGTAGATAAAAAATATGTCCTCAGTATACATACAAATAACCATTGTCACATACCGACAACACATATTCCGATAATTGGCTAACCGATACCGCTCAGAAAAAGTGCGTATCCAATTCCCTTTTAAATATTTTTTTTGTCAGCTAAAAAAAAAAAGATCACTTAACGTATGTTTTAATAAAATAAAATATATTACGAAATTATTATATATTATAAAATTATTATAAATTATAAAAATAATATATATATATATATATACGAAGAAAATATACCTAGAACATTTAATAAATATTTGGAAAAGTAACAACTAATTTCGACTATAACTCATCAGGTTACATTATTCATAATGACTCATTAAAAAATAATAAAAACTAAGAAAAATTCATTCTTGAATATACTTCATTTTCAAGAATACAAATCTATATTTGAATAATTTGAAATAATTGTATTATAGAAATGTATGAATAGTAGGTTACACACTTTTAATGAAAATTTTTATAACTCTGACTACAAAAAATAGGACAAATGGGTTATGATATTGTAATTGTATTGGCTTAATATAATATTGTAATATTTCAAGTATAACTTTGACATCTATTATATTCTAATTACATAAAGCTACGTAAACATTTTAATATTTTAACAAAATGAATCTTTTTCTTTTTCTTTAATTAGCATCTTTAAAACATAAAATAAAAAGACTAAGTATAGTTTTTTATTCTATCTATTTCATAATATGATTTTCTTAAAAATTCGAACAATATGTATATCTGTATCCGGTAAGCAAAAGGGTCCAAGTAATTTTATATAAAAATTAAAATTTTTCTTTTCCTGTATAATATTTTTCACGCAACTATCTAGTTCTAATAATTAACATTCTACGATCCTCCTGCTTCTCAGGTACAGATCTACTTAATATGTGGTAAAATTGAGATAGAACATTTTCCAGCAAAATGACCCTTTTTTATATTCGACAAAAACTGAAAAGGAACATGTCCTTTCTCGTCAACTCATTAAATATTGAGTACAATAATAAGTATTTTTATGCGGACAGAACATGATTTTATTGACCAATAGATATACGGTTATCTTAAGTTAGGCTTAAAAACATATACGGTTTGGAAATTGCAAATTTTCTAAATATTGTAGTTTTAAAAATTATAACTATAAATATTCATTAGGTATAACTAAAATTATCGTTTCCATGTAGATTATGTGTAGATATATGTTTCCATATAGATTGTATTTTTATCATTTGCGTTAAACTTTAAATATGATATAAAATTTCATTTTGGCGGAAACAATCCGTTTTGCCTGTCAGCAAACAAAGTAAAAGGGTCATTTTGGTAGAATACGGTTAAGTCTGGTAAAATGTAATAAAATAAAAATTAACTAAATAATTGCATAAATTCTTTGTAGATAATGTAAATTAACGAATAAAAATATGTAATTTATTTAGAGTATATAGTTGAATATCGAGAGGACGTTTACAATAAAGTCATATCGTGTATGTATCGTATTTTGTCGTGAAATTAATTGAGCAGTAAAATAAAATAATTAAACATATACTTTTTTTAAATCATGCAATATTTAGACTTAAATGAAATCACGCTTCTATCTCCAAAGAATTGGTGTATTGAAAAGACGAATTCTGGTTCGTATAATTTTTTGAAAAAACTATCGTTATAAAATTTTAATATTTACAGTGCATTAAAAATTATCCGCTCACAGTATTAATACTATTGACACCACTAGCCCATATCTTTAATAAATGCGTTCAATTTCAACTAATATATAACAATAAAAATACATATATTAAAATAAATAAGTACAAAAGAGCCAATGAATATTACGTTGATTAAAGAAAAATGAAAATATAAAAACGTTTATCTAAATGTGTGTTTACTACCGGTTTCGACAAAATGTCATCATTAGGTTTAATACAAATAAAATACAACAACTGAAGAATAAATTAGAAATAAAATTATTTAGAAAAAATTGCGTAGAGAAATTAGATAGAAATTACATAGAGAATAATAAAATAATATAATAATAATATATCAAAAAGCAAAGAAACTTTGTATATAATGAAAGCAACTATGGTGTGATATTAGATAATATTTAATTATCACACCATAGTTGCTTTAATTATATACACAGTTTATTTGCTTTTTGATATATTATTATTATATTTTTTTTTCTTCTAACTCCATGTATTTTTATTGTAATATTCATAATATTATCTATGCAATTTCTATCTAATTTCTCTATGCAATATTTTCTAAATAATTTTTTCTACATAATTTTACTTTTAATTTATTCGTCAGTTATTGTATTGTATTTTATAGGTATTAAACCAGGATGATGACATTTTGTAGAAACCGGTAGTAGTAAACAGACATATACAACAACTTTTTTATATTTTCATTTTTCTTTAATCAATGTAATACACATTGGCTTTTTTGTATATTCAAGCATACATATATATATATTTATTTATTTATTTAAACATATATATTATTTTTTTTTACTCTTTATTTATTTTCTATTCTATTTTCACTACTTTTTATATAATATAACATTAAAGTAAGATCAGAGAGGAAGTTTCTCAAAAGAACGTTGTTTTAAAGAAACGTTTGGAACTTCAATCAACTTTAGTGATAGATAGCCCAAGTAATCACCATTAATTTCAACAATGCTCAGTGCATAAGTATTGTAATGAAAACTAATGATTGAACATAATATTAAACATAAATATCAGATTTTTACCAAATTTGTAAATTATACATATTATATACATTTTAAATAATAAAAATATATTATCTAACATAAATTAATTTGTATTATTCAGTTCAACAATTGGCATCGTGCATTGGTGAGATAACAGAAAACACATAAATAGTACATGTGATATAACTATTACTTTTCTAAAGACCTTACTTATACTAAAATATAATATTTAATAGTATAACAAATTTGATGTGTGAAATATTTATTATTTATTCACAAAAAATTGTTGGCCTTTCATTATGTTTCACATCATACTTTTATAGATGCATTTCGATTAAATTTCAATTTAAACTCTCGTTAAATTAAAAATAAAAACAGTTCATTAATATTATCCACGTAGTTACAAACAAAAATTATAATTCTACTTCTCAATACAAAAACATAAAAAACGATCAGGTTTTTTTTTACTAAAACCGAATAAAGCATAAAGGAAATGTGACATTAACAATATATTTCATTCTTTATCCATCAATCTTCGAAACTTGAATATTGTCAATTGTTCAATTAATTTCGGGGTTTTTTTTTTTAATAATAGAAATTGTAGTATTATTTACAATTGAAATTATCATTATTATTATAATTAAAATTACTATTGTTTTTATCATCATCATCATCATCAATCATTTATTTAGACTATAATAAAAAACTATTCCAGTGTAAGTAATTTGTTAATATGTTTAGGAGACAATTAAATTGTTGGTTTTTGACTAAAAAAAAATAACTACAATCAAAGACGATTCATAAAAAAATAGAGATATTAAGTAGTTTTATAATATAATGTATGAATATTATTATTTTACTAACTAGTTGAAGACTATGATGGCCGATATGCTCTAAGAGTTGTATATTTTAACTTGAGTGAGTATTTTACAAAACTTAATCGTTGCTAAATAAATATTACTGTAAGGATTAATATAATATTAACAACATGAGTTAAAGTATATCAATATTATAAACCTTTCGATACTACATTCAAGTAACTTTGAAATTAAATTGGAGATGTTTAGTATTGAAATATATTTTACTAAAGGATCGGAAAAAAGTTTTGAATTTGTGTGAGTGTATCGTACACTTCACTACCACTGCATGTACACGCACATTTTGAAATATGAAATGGTTTAATAATTTTTTGCACAAAGATCTGCAAGCTGGACGAAATTTCGATCACTTAATGTAGATATGTTATTGGAACTCAAACGTTTTATTTTTTGTTTCATTTTTCAGTTTACTGATGCAAATGCTTCATAATGTAAAATTTCAAATGATTGAAATTTCTTTTAGCTTTAGGTCTAAAATGATTCAAAAGCTACCATCTCGATAACCTTAATATGAAATTTTGTGACACTAAAATTTCTTATCGAATGAACGAATCTGTTTTGACGTTTATTATTAAATTGTATTTAGAATACCAAATAGTATAATACGTCATTATTCTTACCCGTCAACCGAGTACCTAAATTATTATGTCAATATATACCACACATTTTGTGATAAGATTAAATAAAATATACATACACTTCAATATTTCATATAATTTTGATGTTTCATCATATAGCACATACATTAATGAACAAAAAGAGTCGTAAGATATATTTATTTTATTGTTTTACCGTAAAAAATAACTATTCATGAGTTGTATATTGAACAAAAAATATGAACAATTGTTTATATTTAATTATTTGAGTTCATATAAGATAGTATAGAAAAAAAATATTAGCTTTTGAAGATCAATATCTTAGACATTAGAGAATTAAATTTATGTAAAATTTGAAGGGTTATTGTTATAATTTAATAATGTATTATCTATTTATATTAACAGGGTAGTTTATTTTGAAAATGGTCTATGAATTACCCTTACATAATTTGATAATAAATAAAAAATACACTATTAGCTCATGATAAAAAAGTACACTGTATTTATATAAATAGATATATATCAAATGCAAATTGTATTGAAGATTAATAAGAAAACTGAGAAAATTTAAATAAAATAAACAATTTTTTTTTTATCAACAATTAGATATATTAGTGAAAATCGTTAAAATTAACCTTTTATTGTATTTTTACGTCACCACCACTGTATAAATTAATTTTGCGATGACTGTAAAATATTATTAATGGCAAAAATGCATAGATAATAAATAACACATAATCTGAAATAGAAGTGAGACCATGTATTTAACCCATAATTTATATGATATGAAATGATACATATTGTATGTATATTATACAAGTCATAATAATATAAATTTAAATAAATTAAAGTATGATTATGTATTTATTTAGAATATGTACAAAATTACAATAAATATATTTTCGACACAGTTATAAAACTTATAGGTTAGTATGAACATTTTTTGAAAATGTATGATTCAACGTGTATTTCACTGTCTTCATTCATAGTTAATGCTAAACAAACGTAATGTACATTTATTTTTAGAGTCAGGTGATATATTTATACAAAGTCCGTCGCAGTATTGCTCTAATGAAAGAGCACCCTGCATAGCAAAAGAAGAACTTGATCGGCTATCAGCTTTAGGCCTCGGCGTGCCTTCATCTAAAGAGACAGACGTAAACAATACTTCTAAACATGTGGGAACGACATCACAAACTGAACCTAATACGTCATCATCGAGGAATTTCACCTTAACAATTAAAGAAAATGAATTTGGCAAGCACAAGAAAAAGAAAACTACATAATACGTTTACAATTTTTTTGTCACCTACTATATAACACGCATAAATAATAGATTCCTTCAATATTTATGTATGTTTAATTTCTATATATATAATTGAACTAAATAACAATGTTATTGTATTTAGTTATGAGTATTAAAAAAAAGGGTTTTCCGTTATTTATTTCCTTGTTTTATTAGTAATGACGATAAGTAAACAGGGGAGGTATGTTAACTACTAGATGACGTTTACGATATTGCATAATTTTTTTATTATTGGTGATTTTCTTTTTTAGAAGACAGAATTTGTTTACACACATATTATGTTTACACAATATAATTACGCTCATATGAAATTAGTAAATTTAGTACATTTTATTAAATATTTTGAATTGACAAAAGCATAATACATTATAAAAATTCTACATCCGATTTGTATATAAATATTCATGTAAATTTCATCAAGTCTGTACTCATTAGAATCCCTACCCATTCCCAGATTACACTCCATCTGTAATCTTTCTTTTCAGCATCCTTAATAATAAAATTGACAGTTCTTCCACCTCGTCTCTTCTATATTCTACTGAGTATAATGATTTTCTTCTAAATTAAATTTTCCTCCTTTTTTATAGCCTAAACTGTGAATCATCCATCTGACAAGATATGTTGTGACATCCATCGTTGTGTACTTGCCTTCAATTGTTTCATATCATTTTTAAATGTTGTATGATTAAAAAAATATATACAAAAAACGTACGTTTAATGCTACAGGTGCGTGTACCTGAATTGCCTATCTGGAACGCCGTGTGTCCGTCAGCCCGGCCTAGTCGTTCGTGACCGTTCGTATAATCGAAACACGAAGTAACAATGTCATCGGAAAATATATGAAAAAAAAAAAAATGATAGTGAACAATTCGATTTTTGGATCCATCGTGACTGAACAGAAGTACAGTAGGATCTTGTTAATCCGAAAGACGTGGCTATCCGAACCGAGTTGTGCATTATCACTATATTTAGAGACATATTTCCCGTGAACTCGCACCACAAGATAATAATCATTAAAATAATCACGATAGTATATCGTACATGTACATCTCGTTTAAATATTATTGTACACGTCGCGTGCATGTTCATCAGTTGTGTGTCGTCATACAACATAGTGATCGTTTCGCACTGCGTGTTTTATATTAATTTCTCAAAATCAGTGCACAAAAAATGGTCCCGCGTAAGTATGTGACGTTTACGTTAGAGGGTAAATTTAAAAACTTATTCGATTTTTAAGTTTAAACTGCGAGAAAATCGGTTTTGATAAAGTCACAAGCAATTCGAACGACCCTTTTCCCATCCCTTTCCGGTCAACGAGACCTTCCTACTTGTATTACGTCGTATTGTTTTTAATTAATTTGAAACGGAATAACGACAGACACGAGAATTACCCGAGAAAACGGATGTATCAGTCGTTACGCAGATCGTTCCGTACAACGCGACGTCAATGCGAGTTATTCTAGTTTCTCCCTCCCTCTCCCACCACCACACTATACCGTTTTCGTTGTCGATTACGCCACAAGAGTTGTTGAATTTTGCGGACGATTGCTGTCCGCAAAAATGACGGATATCGCATTATATAACAAAACAATACAAGTCATTATCGACCGATATTTACACGTACATATATGTATAGAGCGACCACAAGATCGATTATTTTATATATTTTTTTTTTTTGTCTTTTCGGGTGCGTTTGGTTTTGCATTGTTTTTTTTTTTAATGTTGTTCGCTTTAAACACATAATCGTTTTACGTAAAGAAGTTTTCACGCGAACTCATAAATTATGATTTTTTTCTATGATATTATTTTAATTCTACCTCTAAAACAGCGCGACGCACGATTTTTTCCGGCGGCGCAGTCGCCTGTCAATAACATGGAAATCGATGTTGTAATGACGAAAGCGATATTGTTTTAAAGGAAATCAATATACACATTAATTCGATTTTGAAGCGACAAACTGCATAGAACTTTAAATACGCTTTTTCTATACAAGAACTATTCGAGCAGTCCGTCTTTATGTTTGCGTTATAACGTGATCTGAATTATAGAAAAAACGTGAGCATTTTTATGTTGAAATGTTTAATAACCACATAATAATAATGATGATACATTCCACGCAATAAACACTAATAACAAAATAAAATATATAATTATAAAACATTTGGATCGCTTAAAACCACAATAACATTATAGTCGAATGTTAGTTATAAATACGTCCGAGTACATCGACTGACTGTTTTGGTAATTTTTCTCCAAAAAGTCCGTCTGCGGATTCCGCCTCGTGAAACGAAACCACGTTTAAATCGACTGTATGTATGCGTGTGTGTGTAAGACGGCTGTGGAGACGAAACAACAATAAATGTATTGAATGACGACATTCATGCATATGATTTTTGGAAAAACGAAAAAACAAAAAAAAAAAAAGCGTTATTTACGCGTTACAGATTAATAGTCCGACGATTTCACGAGCACGTAATGCCGTCTGTTGACCAGCTTGGACCTCTTGTTCCTGACCGGCCACCCGGCGAACGAGTGCGACGCGTCGACCGCGGGCAGACGAACTGCCGGGTAGACAGCTGCGTCCGTCTGGAGCTGCGCATGCTGTTGGCACCCGCGCCGGCTGGTCAGCTGCGCGTAGGAGTCCTCCTCAGACGAAGAGCGCGGGATCTCCGGCTGCGGCAGCGGACCGGCGGCGCGCGTCACCGTCCTCGTCTTCGGGTCCATCAGCACCACGTGGTGATGGTGGTGGTGCACCATCTGGACGCGATAGGGCACGTGGATTACGATCCTGCGGAACACGGGAACCGCGCGTACAATTCGCGGCGTTTCGTTTATATTCTCGGCTCCTACACTATGGACGACCGATTTTAACGCGAACGGCTGGACGACCGGAGCAAGGTCACCCGACAGACAACGTCAAATAATAGAATTCGGAAACCATGGCCAAATGACGGCAGAGCGATAAAATGTTCCTGGCGCGTTCCTGGATATCGCGGCGGATGAGGAGAATCGTTTAAAGGAAGACACGATTACGTGTCTAAGCGAAGACGGCGGAAACGAAACGGAATGGAAATATGAAAAAGAAACGGAACGATAATCGGGAAGCAGGAAGACCTGGTGAAATGTATACGGCAACGCTGGTTGGAAAAGTTTAAGAACGACGACGACGTGTTTGGAGAATGAGATAAAATAAAGAATAATAATTGAAAGTTAAAGACATACGATTGAAGAACGGACAATGTTGTGATTGTTTACATACCCGATTTCGCGTTCTCCGGTCTTGTGATAAGAAACACGTTATAGTTAAGCTAATTAAAACCGAGAAAAACAATTGTATTTTTATATTCTACAATTTTAAAACTATTATCTTGCGCAATCCGCTGCGGGTTTTATGTAAAAAACAAAATAAGCCTGTGTTTGATCTTATTAAAACTTTTTTTTTGTATTCTTGCCACACCAACGAAGTTATTATTATTATTTTTTTTTTTTCGTTAATTTAAAACCCGATTATTCCGCGGTCGGGAATTCTACGTCATTGTGTTCGATATGATACAACAATATCAATTCTAATAATCGGAATTCTTAGTACTAAAAAAAAAAAAATACTCACAAATTGTATTAAATTTGTTTTATTAATTTTACAATATTTAACGTTCTATCCAAGAACCAGAACCGAAACCTTAAAGAGTTATGTTCCTTAAACCGGAATCTAAACCGACATAACATGAATAGGTTCAAACCTTCGATTTGAAATGCGATTATTGTTATGGTTGTGATGAAAATACGGCCATCGCTATTTCCGCCGAACTACGAGAAAACCAACAGTCGTGTTCAGATTTTCGTGTAAAAATTATCTACAAACGAAATTTTGATAACAATAGCTGAGAGAAATCATTTTCGTTCATTTGTTTTCGTTTTAGAATATAGTGCAAACAAAAACGTAGAGAGGGAGAAGGAAAGTCGTCATTTGAAAACCGAAAGTTTACGTTGGCAAGAGGGGATAAAATTTCGAAAACGATTCGATAACGAACGAAAATAGAATATTTATTTAGAATCTTGACGGATAATAATAAAAAATCAAAAAAAAAAAAAAACACCGTATATAACACGAACAACGAAACAATAGCTTATATAACTATGAATGTTTGTTCAGTTATCTCCATAAGGCAACCGTACACGTGTAAATCATTAATTATACTGACGCAACGACGTGCGGCGGTCAAGTGTTCAAGTGGAACGCAATCGATCACGATTTTCGACCGGACGCGGCGTAGAATAAAATTATTGTGAAAAAAACACCGTATTTACCCGCCCCCCCCCCCCCCCGCTTCGAACAGAAACAGTCGTCACGCTACAGTAACGCGTGTTATTGTTCGTTTGTATTTCGAGTATTTTTACGTGGCGTACCGTTTTTTTTATTTTTAAACCATGTCGTTCGAGGAAATGAAAAACAATTACGAACGATTGTTGTTGGTCGACCGAAAATCGCGGTCTGGCCATAATGTTTCGTAACGGCGAATATATACGTGTGTGTGCATGGATTTGAAGGCGCAAAATGTTCACGACCAGCATAGGCTATTTATATATTACGTCAATCGCTCGCGTCTTTCGAAAACAATCTTACAACCGTACAGTCCCGATGGATGCCAAAGTGCGTCTTACCATGCGCTAATCGCGTGACGTAAATTCATCAGATATGGTTTCGGTTTGAAAAATAGTACGAACGCGACAACAAAATCGTTTTTAAAACGGCAACGATTTCCAAATACTGTTGCTGTCCCGTATACTATTGCGACGCATGCTAAACGGCCATCGATAACTAATCCCAAGCAAACCGTATCGATATTCCGCCGAAATCGCTAGATGGATCGTGCCACTTACGACGAATTTGCGTTCTGAATAACTGGTTGTTTTATTTCGATTGGTGTTTAGACGCGTGGACGGTAATGAGTACGTAAATCATTGTTTTTTTTTTTTTTTTTGTAAAAATATCGTACTATGATATATTAGTTGAGATTGCAATTAAACGTAGATAACATCATATGTGTTTCGGTTATGGAGACACGCGGTAAGTCGATAACTATATGAACATATCGTGTTTTGTAAATCGAAACGACTACGCGAATATCTCGTCGGTGCCTTTTGTTTTTGTTTGCGTTTAAGCTTCTATCGGTCCGGTCGGTTTTCGACACGATACAACACACGAGCTAACCCGATTTTCTCCGAAATACAACAACCGCTCTTACTATTTACATCGAGTCGCCCGCGAATGTACCGATCTACAAACGATTGCGATCACGACATCGGTCGGTGTTGCTCGCGTGCATGCACACACGACCCGTAAACGTAACGTGCGATTCGGATTTTCGAATCCGTCCGAAACTCCGGCGAGATTACAGATTAGACCCGCGCACCGCTATAATATATAATATACCAATGCGTGAACGTTGGACTGAAAACGCGTTACACACGTTACACAAAACGAATTATTCGCTCGTCCGCCGCTAGTGGTCAAATTCTATTTTGTACAAAAAAAAAAAACAAATGTATTGATATACAGGTCGATTTTTCGTCACGCTATAATATCGTGGGAAATCTAATTAACTTTTTGTTTTCTTAAGATTTAGCACATTCCATTCTATATTTTTTCTAATGAACAATTCTCAAGTAATAATTATTCGGACTGTTGAAAAAGCATTTGTTCATTCTAGTTCTATTGAGCAGCGTAGAAAAACTGTAGGTTAGTAAAATACAAAGTTTACATTCGTTCAAAGTATTACGGTCTACAAACAATCGGTAAATGATTTAGTAATGAATAAAAAAAAAAACACCGAGATATAATGTGTTTAAAGTCTTTGCAGACGATTGTCGGCTGATGACGAAAAATAAATCACTCTGTATTGTTTGTTGTTTTCGATTTGTTGTATCCGTGTCGACGTTCGCGCTGTTATCGAGTGAATAACAATATGATCGTAGAAGACTCTCGACGGTATTCCGAAAACGACGACTTTGCCTAACACTTAATTTCGTCCCACAATACGAGCGTCGGTAAACAAATAAGAAATTAAAATAATAACGAGTGAAAAAAAAACTCTCGGAGAAAGTATCCACTTTCAAAATAAACGGTCGAAAAATGTATCCGTATGATGTGTTCGCAAACCACGAAACAACAATTAACTGTTCATTCCGGTCGGTTGTGTGCTGCACTATAACGCGTATAAATACGAATGTACAACAATAAAAACACAGTTATGCAGTCAAACCCCGAATTGTAATACGTGATGGTTATATATAAACGATTGGAAACTGTACGGGTTTAATATAATTGTTTTCCTGGGCAGTCGCGAAGAACTCATATAGATTAGACTCCAGACGATTGTGTCGGCATAGAGTTTTTCGATTACCGGCACAAACGTTCGTAAACGTAAAAATCAATACCGTTTTCAACACGGTTTCAACAAGAATAACCTCATAACAGCGTAGGGAAGACGAATCGTTTCGTTCACTTGATGCGGTTCGTATGTATTATATTTTCAAATAATAAAAAAATATATACATTTAAGCCATAACAAAGAACCAGCACATGCGAGGGATACTGATGATCATAGGGGTCAAAACCAACAATTAACCACAAGCATAACGAATTTCATACGATTTTCTAAAATAACACTACGCAGCAGAATAAAAAAAACCTAAAATAAGAAAAAAGTACCGTTATGGGACGAGTTTTACGCTTAAAATAGAACACGACCCTTCGATGATCCCGTCTCCTCGTCAGTGTACGTACACTCCAACTACGAACCAGTACTCTCAGCGAAATCGGTTTTTTGTAAAACAAGTTTAGTTGTGCGCACCAACGTATATAAGAGTATTAGCTTATTTAATCTTGTCGTTGAATTCGACTTTGAGATGAGGGCACCGATCCAACCGATTCATTTTCATTTAATCCTATTCGCCCGGTCAGTTATATTCGCAGACATAGTGAAAAGTTCAAATATGGGCAGCAAGGTAAGCAAAAATATAAATTTTTTAAATTTATTCGATTTTTGATTAATTTTTACATGATTTTTTTTTATCTAAACAATTCTCGGACCCACACCTCGTCATAAAATAATGAAAATAATTACGTTATACTCTACATTTGTTTTTATTTTTTGTATTATTACAGTATCTAGATCCATACACAGTATACACCGTTTCTGACGTTCGAAGTGGACAAGAAAAACACACGTCAACTATATATTATAGTAGCGTTGAACTTGAACACAAGTCGGTCTAACGACGCGGCGCTCAGAGGACCGACGGATCGCGCGTACGTAAACTCACCTTCTGTCTTGGCATTCGACCACGAGATTCCGAATGACGAAAAACACGATCTGTCAACATAAACAAAACCCACACACACACATGCAATTAAATGCGAGCGTGTAAACGCGTCCGGGAACAGATGCTAAAAGACGACGTTGTGGAAAACGCGAAAACGAGACTTACGAGAACGGTGCCTCCGCCCAAACGCGGCATCGCGAATGTTCACGTTCCACGACGTGGTCAGATCGGGTCGGGTTCGGCGGACCCGAAATATCACTGCGACGACGTCGGTCGGCCGTCGGCTCGTGACTGTCGCGTATCTCCGCGCGGATATCCTATATACGAGGTGGTTTTGCCGTTGTTGTTGTTGTACGTATCGCGCGACCTGGTGCACGGACAAGTACACCGTTGTTGTCGCTAAACCAAATACATCGGCCAACGTCGGCCGCTAGGCGATTCGCGTTCAACCGGAACGATTGTCGACGTCGGCGCGTCACGGACCGCCGCGTAGAAATCGACCGCCGTGCGTACGTGTAGCGTCTGTATGTAAGATATTATGGAACCCATAAATTGTTCGTTGTCGCCGCCGTCCGTTTCTCCGTTTATTCGTTACGAACGCCCGTTGCCGCGGTCGCACGCGATCAAATAAACCGCATATAGGTCCAATATGATATTCGTCTATGGCGGCGTGTACGCGCGTCGCCCCGTACACGTATATTGACGTACAATATATCAGATACGTTTCACAGTACATCATATGTATATTCGATACGCAACACGTGTGCTACGAGAACGGTCGATATTAATTTCCCCGCGCGAGAACGACGACACTTTTCTTTTCGCCGCACACCGTCGTGTTTCGCGCGGACGCGCGTACGGTTCCTCGGTCGACTCGCACGGCCCGGCCGGGGGAACGCTTGCTTATTGACTGTTGTCTACGCTCAAACCGTTTTCGAACGCCGGCCGAACCGGTCAGAAATGCACGAAGCCACCATCTAAATACCGTGGCCGATAAAAGTATCGGTATATCGATTACACTACTGAAAACCGATACTTGGAATCGGAAAAAAACCGGTAGTAAAAAATGACGTACGACGGATTAAGACGACTCGTTCTGCGTATCAAAATGTCACCGTGGACTTTTGAACGCATTTGAACCGTGCATTCTTCAGCAATCGCGTATCGGCACGCCGTTTTATAGTTGGATCATAAATACTTAAATATTTACGCGTGCACTCGATTGGTGTTTCATCTTCTACGTTGCAACACAAACAAAATAAAGAACCGCAATGGAAATAAAAATGTTTTTCGCCGCACAGATCAGAAGAAACGTCACAGTGCTATTGGCATCCGTCAATTTCGCCCGAAACTGCAACCGTGCCCGTCTTCAAGACGTGATGGAACGGAACGACACGTGTCCAGTGTGCGGGCTATTTTAGACGATTGACATTTCTCTAACGGTTCTCGGTGGTACGTGCTGTTCGGATCGGATCGGTTCGGACGAAAAATAAACCACGCTCGAACTAAAAAAAAGCGTATGGTTTCACGGCTGTTTAACCCTCTTGATCGTCGAATTTGTTCGTTTGTTTGCGGAATCGTTCCTTGTGAATATACGTTCCCCCCACTGTTTTTTATTCAATGTCCCCATGCAGTGGCGGTGTTGATTTAACGGAATTAAAACGAATCCGCCAAGTGGTCGAGAAAAACAGTCGCTGTGCGTAAACATACAAAAAAAAAAAACAGGCATAAAGTGTAAAAAATGTTTGCAAACGACGTGTAAGTAAACGCTACATAGGATGTCGTTTCGATGAAAACAAATCCACCGCTTGTCTTAACTCAACTCTGAAAGATTGAATAATTTAAAACACGATTCGAACATTACGGACAAGATATTCAAATATTTCACGTTATGATCATAGATAAGACATCGTATATGCAATCCAACAAACGTACCTACCAAATAAGTTGCGAGTCGACTCAGAGACGGCTGTGGAATATAAACATATTTGTTATTGATTTTTGATCCTAAAATATTTGGAACCGAATATTCGTACTTCGTTAATGTGTGTAGGGACAATATTTTTATCTAGTATTTTTGAAAATAAATGTACGTTTCTACACTTAACAAGAGATCTGAGAGAAAAATTAATATTATCGAAATGACGAAACATATCACGGAAGACCTCGAAAATGAGGTACGTGTTAATTTAATATCCACATTTACGAATACAACTCACTTAAACTAAATCCGATCGAGTTCTAAACAAATTCGATATTTATAAAATACTTTTATTATTTTTCTAAAAATGTTTATTGAATTAATTATACGTAAATTTCCCAGTTTTCGTCGGACATGTAAGACTTCGTTTTATTTTCGTGTTTGATAGAAACAAAGTTTCGCGTATGTAGAACAAACACTTCTGACGTGTAAACGAGAATGAAAAACAAACTGCAAACGTTTTCTGTTCTGTTTTTTATTTTTATTTTTATTTTTTTTTTTAAACAAATTGTCATTCGTGGTCGTGTTGAAAATAACTCTGTGAAATTATAATATATGTATGTGTGTCCACACAGCTATTGTCTAACGTACACTGTGATATTGGCGTTGATCGTCATCAACTGAATAATTTATATGATCTTGACCTTCAAAAATAATAATTTTAATAATAAAAAAAAAAAATCAAAGTTAAATACTTTCACTTTAAGACGGTGACAAACAGGTACTATAACTATATAATGTCCGATGACGACTTGTGTAATGTATTCGCCGCTAATTGTTGATAAATCATTAGTGAATAATATTGTCTAATTTAAATATCACACGCGCACGCGTTGCGCATGCACAGTGCATAATATTACGAGGTGTGTCTATTCAATAACGAGACTTTAACTCTAAAAAATTTTTATTAACAATGATTAATAAATAACATTTTTCTCCTTCTTGTGTATACTCCCCTTCACGTTCAATACATCGTATTTTCCATCGGTTGAAACAATGTTGGAAATCATTTTCTGGCAATGCCTTTAATACCTCTGTCGATTTTGTTTTACAGCTTCAACAGACTCGAAATGTATTCTCTTCAATTTTGGAAATAGCCAAAAGTCATATAGAACGAGATCTGGCGAATACGAAGGAGGAGTGGGGGGTTGTAACACTGACGTTCGATTTTTGGCCAGAAACCGCTTAACAGATACGGTATTATGAGCCGACGCATTGTCTTGATGCAACATCCAAGAGTCGTTTTCCCACAATTCAGGCCACTTTCTTCTTACTCGTTCTCTAAGTGTTAACAAAACTTGTAAATAATAATGTTGATTAACAACCTGTACTTGAGGTACTCATTCAGTCATTATTACACACTTTATATAGAAAAATACGATTAACGTGGCCTTAAGTCATCAACTTCCTAACAAAATCGTTTGCGTCACTGTGTGACATAACATAATTTTCATATACATCTGTCAACAAACGAAAATTTTCGTTCGCAAATTTTCCAATTTTTCAAAATTTTTACTAGAAATGTTTAATTAATACGCTGCTCAATTTTTTCTTCGTATAATTCCGACGTACAACGCGAGTAAGGTAACTTTAACGGACGCTCACAAGTAAACTATCGAACGTGGTCCAACTAAACTGGTATTGTTTTAGTGCAATGACATCCATAATTTATAAATATACCAATTGTATTCCCTCATCTGTACCCGTTTTATCGCTAAATCGATAGTCTCGTTATTTAATAGTCATACTTCATACAATAATATCATGTTGTAAAAAAAAATATATATATATATATGCATAGACGTAAGCGTTAACCAACAACGAAGACGGTTTTTCCCTTTATTTTTCATGTAAGCGCTATACATTATATCGTGACGACATAATCATATTCCGATTGGTAACACGAAAAACATTTTTCTTTTATTCTGATTTCAGGTTTTATGTAGATTCGCGAGGGGTGCGGTTATATATTACTGTTTTCAGAAGTATCGACTGGCTATCCATGAGGAGGAATAACCTCTCCTTTTTAATATAAAAGCAAATCGACCGGTTTCTATAACCCGAACACATTTTATGCGGACGTTAGAGAACGGTTCTATCCTCAAACTCTAACACTGTTCTAACTTTTCACAATACACAGAAACGTGTAAAAAAACGTTGAAAAAAACGGATTTTTCAAAACTAATCAAAACGTATCCCCACATAACTTTTAGTGTCGTTATCTCAATACGAAGTATTTCAATATTTTTCTTCTTTCTCCTCTTCCTACTCCGTAACTAGTTATTTATTGTGGTAAATTAATACCGCGGAATAAACCACTGTTCAATAGGGCGTCTTCAAGTTCAAGTTCAAGCCTTTCAAGTTCAAATATTCAAGAAAACAAAAATTATGTACATAAAGTCTTCACTTATACAATTATTTCACTAAAGAGTGCATATAGTTCTTCTGTAAAATTGTTACGTGTATATATATATAGATATAAATATTTTATGACTTATGTCCTTCCTTATAAAGTCCGAAACCGTACTGTAGATAAAAAAATATCCTTTTTACGTAGAAACGATAACACGCAAAAATAACGCGCCATGATAATGACTATAAAAGAGATACAATCTTGATGACATTGACATTTCTCTTTGTTTCTATATAAGACTTATAAACTCGCTATCGAAACATTCATAATGTGAAATATTTATTTCTTTATTTTTTACCAGACAGACAATCAAACACAAAGTTAAAGTACATAAATCCAATAATATTTACAAAATTAGAAGTATAAATTATTTAAAACAACATATTATAATGTGTGTATTAATATTACGAACCCAGATGTTTGAAGTCGAACCGTGCTTATTTAAATTATAACGAAGCGAACCCAACTTCCAATATTCAATCCGAAACCGAACCGAACTATTCAATTTAAATATCGAGCCCGAACCCGAACCTTATAAAAAGTTTAAAGGATTATAATTAATTTAAAACATCTAAGTACTCGTTTGATTTAATAATTGGTTAACCTAAATAATTAATTATTAATTCATGAAATAATAATACAAGTATTTAGTATTTAAAATTTTGTTGAGTTGTAACAAAAAATTGGGCACCGGAAAACAAATTCGGTACGAATTTAATTTCCCTTTGTTCGATATTCGATCCTAACTATTTTGTGTTTAGTTCGATTCAAATATTTCCAACTACGAGATCGTTTGGAAAATCGAACAGTTCGTAACATCACTAAATATGTGTTTAAGATTTGAAAGAAATGTGTTTGTTTGTCTGTTATCGCGCACGACCCAAGTTCAAATGGTACGGTAAAAATAAGGCTAAGGGTTAAGGGACGCACGGATTTATTTTAGAGGAATTTTTGTCTAACGCTGAGTAGTCTTTGAAAAAATCGAATATTCACCGTTTATATCTGTTAGTGACGGAAACAGCTGAGACCACACATAATATAATAGTTTAGTTGTATTTATTTATTTTACATTTCAATTGACCTCCGTGCGAATTGTCGGAAAACATAACCCGCCAAAAAAAAAAAAAAACAAATAAATAACTTGAAAATTATTTCATGGTGTCTTTTTAACTACCGAAATACTCGGATAAACATAACAATAAACAGAAAGAGAAAAACGATATTAAAAACTTATTTAAAAACAAAATGTACTAGCAATGTGCAGGAATGCGAGACCTACATATTATTAGCGCTCATATATAATGTTTTCTACGAGAATTGGTCACACGCAATATCGCAGAAAACTAAATATATATATATATATATAAAGAAGAAAAAAAGACTTAGAAACGAGATAGAAGAGTATAAAAGAACCAGTTTAGTTTAGGTTTTATTGGAAAAATGTGCAACGGAGATAATACACGCGCACACACACACATATATGATTAATATTATCTACTATTTTATATATATAAGAAATGGAAGATGAAATAATTGTTGGAAAACGTGAGGATAAAATAAAAAAGAAAAAAGAATGATTGCACTCGCGCGATAAAGTATATTAAATATTTTTATACGTACGTTATAAGAAATGTTTAGTGAACAATGCGCGAGAGAAAAAATTCGTATAATCATAATTATAACACGTGTAAGTAGTAAGTATATATACGATAAAATACGGACACACACACACACAAATATATACGACATAAAATATAAAATATCGAGCGCTTACAGTACAGCGAATGAAGCATACGACGGACCGACATGAAAGTTTCGAAAGAATTCCGATGATTAACGGCTACTACAAGAGTTGACCGTTGTCGATTCCCCTTGCTTTCTTTTCTTACGAGAGCGACGATAATAATTAGATATATTTCAAATAATTAGGAAGACCTTTTTTCGTTTTCACAGTGCCGTGACCGAGAAGCCGCGGCCGACCCACGTAAAACTGCAGCCCTTACCTAAACGCCTTGCCCTTTACATTTTAAGAGACTATGCGAGAGAAAAACATGAATATTTTCATATTTAAGTATGTCTGACCATGCAGCCAAAAACGTAATTACTCCAAGTAAAAAATAAAAATACTTTTTCTAACAGTTGCAAAGACGCGATCGTGTTATATTGTTCAAGCGAATTTAAATTTATTGGTTAACAACACTTTCCTTTACGTCGGAGTGCTCCACTATAGTAACTATAGGTACTATATTTAACACATATTCCATTACACTTAATCATTTTCATAACCGTAAGAAAAATTACAGAACATTTTCAAATAATTTGCAAAAAGAGAAAAATAATACAATTTTCAACACGTTCGTTTCGAACGTGTGAAATAGAGATCCGAATTTTTATTACAAACTCGTACGTATAAAATATTTTAACAATATTAAAAAAAAAATTAAAATCGTTTGCCACAACTTTTTTTAAGTATGCTAAGTTTAAGTATCGAAAAACTATAAAGAATTATTTATTATAAACAAAGTTTCACGCACGAAAGTTTTTCAAAAGCAACGATTTGAATTTAACGTTTAAAATAGTAATAAAACTAACCAACATCTGATCAAGTAATCCATTGGAACCGACAGCAACACCGTCCGTGGCCAATTATATTTTTGAAACTAAACGTGGTCATTTCAAATGAGCTTTATAAAAAGTATCAAAATGAATTAGCACTGATAACATAATACACTACATAGTTTATTGTTTTCCAATGTTCTGTGACTGCTGATTATAAGATCGAACTTTTTAATGTCATTTTGTAACTTTTGAAGTTATCAGAAATCATTTTTCATATTATTTTCATCCAACACTCATACGATACCTGTATATTCGATGTGTTATAATAGCAATATATACATTGTTTTTTTTATTCGTTAAGACTATATTCGTCTATATTTTGCACGATTTCAAATTATTCGCTAGATCTTTATACTTAATATAGAAAAATTATCGAATTATTCGTACTAGACAAATGTTTAATCTGATGCATGTTTGACAAGCCAAACGCATTGGAACTGCAATAGATATCTGAAGTTACTTACATACAAATGTGTATATTTTAAAATTAAATTTAAATTAAAAAAAAAAATTCCATAGACCGTAGTTCATAAGCAATAAACGCGACAGGACAAATATTATTTGGAATTAAATTTTAAAGAGATTCTGAAAACACTTAGATTAGAACGGGTAGAAGATTTTCGGGAGGACCGATTGAAAGCAAGGGTATGCTAACGCACTTTCAACTTAGTCTAATTAATTTTTAACTTTTGAAATAAGTCACTTTCGACTTGTCTGTCTATATATTAATAATCACACGAGATGTGACTCAAAAAAACTGAGGCTTTCTCAATAAAACCCAAACTATTAACGTTATCTACTTAATGATTATTGAAATATCATTAAGAAATATTTATCTAAGAATACTATCTGTATTAATGAAATCGGTTTATTTTTCTTATATTTATTTACCTTGTTATTCGACAATATTGCCGGAAATATGTTAGAAATAATAATTGAACAACATGTTGACAATAAATTTCTTGATATATTAAATAAAACTACCGTGGAATTATTTCGAACGTTAAAAGAAGTTTATAGGAAAGACATTTTTTTCCATGTCTTCAACATTTTAGTTTGGTTAAGACGTGGCAGAACGACCAAGGCGATACTCATCTTTGACGTCTTCTCTTCCACTACAAAACCATTTGTGCCATTCAAAAACGCGAGCCCATGATAATCATTCTTCTCCATAAACATCATTTAACATTCGAAAAGATTCCGAGGCAGTATTATTTAATTTAGCAAGAAATTTAATGTTAACATGTTCGATTATTATTTCTAACATATTTCCAGCAATATTTTCGAACACACACTAATAACAAAGTAAATAAAACTAAAGAAAATAAATCGATTTCATTAACACTGATAGCATTCTTAGATAAATGTTTCCTAATGATATTGAATGATCACTAACTACATAACGTCAATAGTTTGGGTTTTATTGAGAAAATCTCGTTGTTTTCGTGTCACATCTCGTATGTGTTAACACTCTTTGTTCGACGAGTTAAAAAATTCGTTGACTTGCCCATAATCTATAGACTACTGTATGTTATACGCATATACACGAATAATATATGTAAATAGGTGTTTATTCGCGTTTTATTTTTCGCTCTGGGGCCAACAAAACAAACGAAAAACAAAAAAAATACGCTCTGATACGCAATAATGACGCTACAGGTCGGCGTGCCGGAGTCAAAATCACGTGCGCGTAAAATACGCATTTTATCCCGAGTTGTTATCATCACGAGACCGTGAAACGCGGGTTTCAATTTAAACCGGAGACGTGTCTCTCTACGAGCAATCCGCCGGGGCGTGGAGGGTGGGGGTGGTGGAAAACAATAACGTTTTTACTGTTTGCTTATACGTTATTACTCGTAACGCGTATCTCATAATTTAAATGTTGAACGCCGCGCACAGTAGGCGCCGTACGCAAGCCCGCGTGCAGACGATCGCAACTCGTGGCCCGTCGCACGCTACGCTGACGCCGAGATAAGAAGCGCTGATCTACGACCCGCGGTGCTACGATCCATATGCGCGCGCCGTTAATCGCACTCGGGTGATATTCGATTGTTCCGCGGAAACACTATCCTCTTGCTCGGAACGGTATCCAACCGTTAAATACTGTTTTTCGAAAGTTTATTCCATATAACAGCAAACGTACCATCGTTAGAATACACCGCGGTACACGAAACGTTCATAGGAAACGACGACCAATTGTTTGATTTTCTAACGAACCGAACTCGTAATTGGAAACATCCGAAAATAGTTATAACCGAGGAAAATGAGATTCGTACCGAATTTGTCCTCCAGTACCCAATTTTTTGTTACAACTCGACAACATTTAAATACTAAGCACCAGTAATACCAGTATTGTTTTAAATGAATAATTAATTATTTAGGTTAACCAACTTTTAAATCAAATGAGTACTTGGATGTTTTAAATTCATTTAAATTCGTTGAACTTCTTATGAAGTTCGGGTTCGACCTCAAAAACTTGAAAGCATAACATCACTAGTAGAAACGTATTTGTGCGTATACTGTATAATATATTGTAAATACTTTTGAAAATAATTTTTTCACGACGATTTTAACAATATACACATATATCATTGAACGATATACTTACGACTCCGACATTTCGCAAAATTGTAAAACGCGTATTAGATATATTTTACATTTTACGTTATCACAGCCCGTTTTCTATTATGTATAGTGCACATACAATACGTTTGTACGCGTGTTATAGATTAAAATCCGACGAATAAAACACATTCGCATACATGTTTTCTTCTCTTATAACTCCGTCGAATTAAAATAATGAAAAAAAAGAAGAAAAAAATAGTACCTATAAAGAAACGCAAGTTTCCTTTCCTTTCGCTTGTCAGGTCTTCCGTGTCTTTCGCACGATGTTAATTGGCAACGTGTGTTGTACAGTATAACGTGTACGGCGATGATTTATTCTCATTTCGGGATCTTACTATTCTTTCATTCTTTCTTTTTTTCTTCTTTTTTTTACCCTAAAAAATTATCTGTGCGACGTCGAATGAAAATATATATATATATATAATAATCACAACATTTCGAATAGCGGTTATCAACTAGAATATTCCGATTTAATGATAAAATAAGGAGGAAAAAAGAAATATTAAAAATCAAACGAGTTGGACACGTGTGAGAATATCGATTTTCGTTGCGCTACAAACGTACACGCCGTTTGTATCAAAATCGAATTTAATTTTAAACTTTCGAGTGTAATTTAACGTTCATCAATTCGATTGTCGAAAACCAGTAATTCGTTCATTTCGAACAAAAAAATGTATATTTTAATAGTTGACAAACTCGATTTTAACGAGACGTGATTAACTCGATCGTCGAAAATGGTCCGAAACGAGACGTTTTTTTTTATTTCACGTGGCGGAAACGTGTCGCGCACACACGTGTGTGTATATACATATAAATATATATGTGTGTGTGTGTGTCCATACTACGTTTAAGCCGAAAATCATAATTGCGCGTACGGAATAAACGCCGCCATTCTCTTTCGTTTACATTTCGGGTAACAGTGTATAATAATCGTTATCGTACGTATATAATACAAACAACGTTTCGTACGCGTAATATGCTTTAAACGCGTTCAATTACGCGCGCGTCGTCACTTTTTTTTACCTTATTCTGTTTTTGAATTTTCACTCGGTCGTTTTCACAGGCGATTTCTCGCACACAATCGAATATAATGCACGTACGATACCCACGACACAGGATACCGCCGATAGCCTCGCGGCGTTAGGTTAGGTTACGCGGTTTTCTTATTGTTTTGCTTAACGTGTACAAGTCCGCAGCTGAAACGCAATTAACATACGTAAGCATATGTTATATACTCGGCGTGGTTACCTTTTACAGAGACGAAACGGGAATTGCCGCTCGTCGCACATACGACCGTTTTCCGACCGTTGGAGGACATTCTCGGAAATCGAATGGTTTTAAACGAATGTATAGTTATAACCGATTGGCAATCTGTTTAGTGATAATAAGAAAACTAAATGTATTCGACACTACTGAAAAGTATTTAGACACACTTGTTCTCGAGTACTTTACAACACGACGGCAAATACTGTTAATGTGTGTATTGCCGGCGGGCAGTAGAAAAAATACACGTTTTTCGAATCCTACTCGGATACTTTTCTGAGATGAGTATTTAGAAAATACTCAAAATTTACATGCTATCCAAATTAAAAAATTTAATGTGAACGTTTTAATTAGCAACGTTTAGCCTTAAAACATTTAAATTAATAAATATAAGAATGATCGCCAACGTTCTGCGCTCCGTTATGGTGATTACAATGAAATTTGTATATTTACAGAAGTACATTGCAGATAACTTATGATTTTAACGTATTAGCATCTTTTTTGTCAAATTCGATACTTTCCCAACTAGACATGTGTTTAAAACGCACTCCTTTCTAATAACGATTTGATTTTTTCGATGGGCGTTTTTCGTGGTTTTTGACGTTTTAGAGCATGCTTTTTCATTTTTAAGGTCATTTTCGGAATGTGGAAAAGAACTAGTCTAACCCAGATCAAAATAAAAAATATGTGTTATATTATTTCATATCTCGTATGATTCGGTTTTCATATAGACAATTTCATTTTTATATTAACATCGAAAACATTCATTGAAAACCAATAATATATTTAAAAAGACATTCGAATAATCAAACAAAAAGTGTTTTAAATACTATTAATACAATAATGCATAATATATGTGTATATATATACATATATATATATAAATACAGTGATTATTTGTTTTTTTTTCCAGATGTTTAACGCGGTTGACTAATTTTTTTTACGTCGCGCATAGCGCATCGTCACATATACATCGTACAGCCATTACCAAGTTCGCGGTATAATACGTACCATACACATACATATATAAGTACCTAAACAGCTATATCTAGTAAGAGACGGCTGCGTTAATCCGACGGGGTCGTTCCCCTTAAATTTTACGTCAACATAAATAATATATATATTTACGTAACATTACGCGTTCACGCGATGTTGTTCTAAACGCGAGTTTTTACAATGATTTATCACATTGATCGCGATCGTATTAAAAATAAGTAATAGCTATATTAAAATAGTAAGAAGAATTTTCGGTCTGTGCGCGAATGGAGACACATGGCAGCGGAAAATTAGAAAAAATAAAGAACTAGAACAACTATAACAGAGACCGAACATAGTGCAGGAAATACAGAAAAGACAACTACAATATGCAGGACATTCACAGACGAAATAAAGATCAACGATAAAGTTAGTTCAAGTTGAAGATCCTACAGGTAAAAGACTATTAGGACGTTCACGTGCAAGTTGGGAAAATCAGATAAAAAAGATAAATAAAGGATAGAGCTAGGAATGCACTGGAGAAAACTAGCTTTAGATAGAGAACAGTGAAATGAAATTTGTTTGACAGAATGGTCTCAAAGGCCGTAGACAAGAGAAGAAGAAGAATACCTGTATTATCATTCATCTATATCACGACTGCAATTAAGCAATTCATATATAAATATGTATACGAACAGCAGAGACACCATTGTCTCCACTAGAACTTGAAATGTGTCCCTTAGGCCGGAGGACCGTCTACACGAGCAATAGCAATAGCAATAGTCATAGTTGCCCTATACACAATTTTCTTAATTTAAAATTTACACATCAATTAATTTTAATTTTACCACAATATCTCTAATTTTCATATTACCATCCATATCAAGGCTAACATAGTAATGTCTCCATCATCCATTGTCAACAACATTAAATCCTTCAACATTTTCTAAATCCATCAACAACCAATAGGTTGTAATTTTTTTTTTTTTTGTGTGTGTTTCTGGTTGTTTTTGATTACGCGAAAAACATGTCAAATAAAGTACCGACTATATGCAATTCGCTATCGGAATTTAACGCACGTCAACATCGTCCACGAATTCCACCTACACGAAAAAGTGTTCGCAAACTAGATTTAAAATGTAAACCACATAATCGTGAAAACAATTCGTTTTCGGAATCTAAACGTCTTTAAAATGGTCGTAAAACAATTTTTCGCAGATCGTATTAAAGAAAAAACATAATTTTCGCTTTCCACGAGTGTAGTGAAAACGAGATTGGAGGAAATTGTCCAGCGTTCCGCACGTTTCGAACTCCCTGCTCATAGTTTTATCGCTTTGAACGGTTCACAGAATCTGTTCATTACTTTTTACGCCTTCTTATAATTAATATGATATACTATTATAACTATTGTTTAACGCGCCGATCGTAATTGCGATACACCGAGTTTATTTACGTATATATATAATATACTCACATATAATATAATATATTACTTATAATATCGTTATTATTAGCGCGTGCGCGTATATATTAATATATTAAAATATAAATCGTATTGTTTATATATTTTTCGCGACCGTAAGTCTGTGTGTTTATACATATATGTTTGTATATATATATATATATATATATATATACAGGTAGTATAATACCGCAACGCGTAGATCCTTTTCTAGATCCGTTCGCGCGATTTATGATACGATGATAATATGTAAATAGGACTCGGTAATTAAAAAAATAAAAACTGTGTATATATATACATATATACATATATATCAACACGCTTTCGTGGTAGGTAAGCTATACGCATATTATATGTGATGGAAAAACCCAATCCGCTCGCCGCCGCGAGTCATACTATTATCGTCTTGTGAAATATATCTGATTAAACAGTATTTAAACACTTAAGAAAAAAAAACAATGCGTATGTTTTGCAAAACAAAAATCGATTTCGTCATTATTAAAACCCGACTTTCAGACATCCGACATTGGATGACATCCCGACATCATCAAGAGGCTTTTCTTTTTAAATATCTAATTACGATTAATCAATCGTAATTAAATTAAACAGTGTTCGCGTCAACTGTAAAAAAACAAAAAAAAACTGATAAACACGTTGTAGGATATATAGCGATCAACGGCGTAGTAACGGGGGAGAGAAGACCCTCTCGTCGAAATATTCACGTCTTTAAAAAAAATTGAATTTAGAAAAAAATATATATCAACTTTGTGACTTTTTAAAAGGTTGGCAAAGAAATGCCATTGGAGAAGAACCACTCAACAGTAGTGCTCTTTGGAATATCCATAGGGAAATCGACAAATTTACTGAGAAGCGTAGACAATTTTTTTTGTAATTTTTTTTTAAACAATTTCGCCATAATATCAAAAAAAACCGAATTTGCCGAAGCGCTTTGTCGAATCTTATCCTCATTTGAACATAAAACGATTGAAATTTCGAAAAAAAATTCGATCAGGCTATTAATTTTTTTTTTTTTTCAAACCCCGTCCCGAACATTTTTCCCACTACCCACTTTCCCACTGATCCCGATATTTCTTATTCGCAACAAAACGAACGCACCCGATTTTTAATTGTCGTTCGACAGTAATCACGTGCGAACCGTACAATGTACCGTCTTGGATGATCGACGATTGCAATTCGACAGTTGACGATCGGTGTTTGACAGCGTGAAACGGCACGACTCCGGCCGTGAGCGATCTTAATTTATTTTAAAATTCCGATATTCCAGCACACGGTACGTCATTGTTTCGAAGCGCGACGGGCGAAAAGCCGAAAACATTATTAAACGTGTTTCGGCTGAAAAAATCAAAACGTTTTTCATAGTATTTCTTCGCGAGTCATTTTATTTGCTTTTCCTTTATTTTTATTATTCGTATTTGTTTTCGTGTCTTATATCGTCAACGTATTTTATGTTTGGTTCATTTTAAAGGAACCCATACGTAATATACGCGTGCCTAACGAACGAAAAATTCGATTATTGGGGGAAATAAACGCTCCGTTTTGTACGTGTAATTCGAGTCCGTAACGATTCTCTCGCGCGTGTATGTATATACATATACGTAAACAGCGTCGGGTCGTTAAGGACGTCGACTCATTGTTATCTGTGTGTATTTTACGACGTAGTCTTACTAAAACAAATTATACTGTTAAAAATTGACACGTTCGGATCGACACAATGCTTCTGCAGCTTTTCAGTCTTGCTTAATTGTTTTCTCCAGACCGCTGTGTTGAAAACAATAATAATAAAAACAAATCCACCGTTCACAGTCATTTTTCGCTGCTGTCTTGACGTTATCAGATGTACACGCAAACGTATTCGACATTATAATACCGCGAGAACTGTTCACATTGTTATTAACAAAATAAACTATAAAAATGTCCTTGATCTATATGAGTAAAGATATTTTTCATTTACGAGATTGTTATTTTTTTACGAAAAATAGAAAAAATAAAACGGACGCCGGTGAAAAAATATGTGTACATTATAAAAACACTGAAAAATTACTTTTCTACAAGTTCCAGACAATAACGTTATACAGTGATCAAGTTCGTTCGAGAGTATTTTGATCACTACAACCAGACATCACTATAGGCAGCAGTTCGAAAAGCAAATCAATAATATCGTGACAATAATTTTTTTTAAAATTTTTTTTTTGTACATATCAAACATTTATTGTGTTACATGTCAAAATACATAGTATATACATACGTAATCTAAAACTTAGGTTCTTTCAAAAAAGTCGGTGATGTACGCCTGTTGTTTTGGTACAGGGACCGACACCATGTGCTCTAAACGTTTCAAACATAATCATCGCAATTAGGTGGGTTACATTAGGTTAGACTAGGCTCGTGAACAATGAATAAATCGTCGGATTTTTCTCCTTTTGTGTATTTGATAAGTATGTAATTATATTTCTGATATGACTAAATATGTACATATTTCTGATCACCGTAACCTAAAACCTGAATACAGTAAGCGGCGAAAAGTGCACTAATATCGACTGTTCGTTTTGATCCTGGCATTTTTAATCGGCTGATTCTCATAACCAGTGAACACTATAAGAGGTGACTACTGTATTATAATTTCCAGTCGCGGCGCGTTTAATATTTATACCGTCTGATTATGATAATGTATAATACTACTTTACGGCGGCGCTAACGTTAAACGCTTAAAACATAAATTTATTTTTTATTTTTTATTTAATTTTATATCTATAGATAAATCCTTTTAAATTGCATGTCCGTCGATGTGACAATTTACATAAGTTTCAGTGAAACAACATTTGAATTAGTTTATTCAATTTTCCAAATTACGATGGAATACTTTGAAACGATACCGCTGCATCAATCGGAAAATGCTTATCTTAATACATCAATATATTTACTAGCAATGTTACGAACTGTTCGATTTTTAAACCGAACTAAACACGAAATAGTTCGGTGCGAATATCGAAACAAGGAAAATAAAATTCGAATCGAATTTGTCCTTCGATATCCAATTTTTTGTTGTAATTAAAAAAAAAATTGTTTGTAAATACTAAATACCTGTATAATTTATTTCACTAATTAATAACTAATTATTTGGGTTAACCAACTTTTAAACCAAACAAGTTTATGTTTTAAATAAATCTAAATCCTTCGAACTTTTTATGAAGTTCAAGTTTGAAGAGAAAAAAATAATAATAAAATAATGTATTGCGGTTTGATTGCGTTTTCTAATAAGTTCAAAATAATAATATTAATGATAGAGAATATAGGGCAAAAATACTTAAACATTGTAAACTACACGAGACGCGTGAGTCATGTAATCTTCAAAATATTATCATAATGGCAATATAATGGACTGGGAATTCTGTTGGAAAAAAATCATAAATCGTTATAGAGAAAATTTTAATTTTAATTTTTTTTTTCTAAATGATTTAAATCGAGTGAACTCCGTACAGATATGTATATAGCTTAGTATGCGAAATAACAACTTAATTTTCTCCTTTCTAAATTAATTTACATCGGACAAATAACATACGCGATAATTATAAAAATACCAGTTTTATGTAAACATCACGTAGTTGAGTACTTATTTACATAATATACAAGCAGACTGAGACTCATTAGAACTTATCTGATTTTAATGATCAGCGCCGAGCGTCAAAGTTGTTTAAATATAAATATATTAATATATGTGTATGTAAAACCTGTAGAAAGTCGTACTTCACTCGTATTTATGATATTATTACAATTGTGAAGTCCGCAGACTTTTATAATATCAAATATTTTTCAGAAAAACATGAATAATAGAAAAAAAGCTAATAGAAACGAACGTCCGTGACGACCAGTTTATATTATCATAAACACAATACTATAAAATAATAATAATATGCCGTGCGCTTTTTTTTTTATATTTCATAATAAAAAAGTTTGTAAGAAAAAAAACACCCTGTGGTAATGGCACAATTCGTAATTATCAAATATTCATACTTGGAAAAACATGTTTTCATTTGGATAACACGATGTTTTTCTTTTTCTTTTTGTCAAATCAAGAAAAAGTGCAAAACGTACGACTGTTAAAAACATGTATATGACATTGAATAGCACTGTTAAAAAAATGTTTGTTAAAGCGTATAATATAGAACATCATGACTGATATCAATAATTATAAATTATAGTAAAATTTTAAATCACTGTTAATATTTAACAGAGAACTGTCTATTGATTATTTAAAACAAATAAAAATAGGTTTAATTATTATCATTATAAAATTATCATAAGTTATTAATAACTTATTGCTTTTTATTATTGTTTTTCATTGAAACGCATTTTCATTACACAACCATCAACCAAAACCATTAAAATACAATTTACGATATTTCGAAAGCGTGTTTTTCCGATTTTTATATATTTAATCAGAGTTACCTGATATTTGAAAGAATTCAGACAAATAAATGCCTGATCGCAGTATAATTAATGATTATAGTATACAACACAGTTCACAATTGAAGTTCAACTATAACATATTGAAATATAACAACAATCACTAATGTATACTATTATCATATTATCTTACATTTTGTTCGAAAATTATTCATATAGATGCTTAAATTTTTCATTCTTTAATCAATTTCGAGGCATCTCTAAATAATCAGCGCTCGAAGCAAGGATACCCACTCTAGATCCGGCACTGCAAATACATTGAACTTTATAATAATTATTCGAATAAACGTATTTTGTATTTATATAAAGTCACCGTTATTTTATTGAAATTGTAAAAAAAAAATCTTTAACACTAAATTGCCGGACAAGACACGCGCGTCTGCGAGTGATTGTATATGTATTACATCAAGCGAGTTGTAAGTACCTGTATAATATACACGTCGATACTTGTACGTCGTATATTAATACGTCGGGAAATGCAAATAAATGTTCCGTGGTGAAATGCATATACGATACAACATACGAACGCGCGGCGGCGAGATATTTATCGAGAAAGACGAACATTTCTAAACAGTCAAACTCACGTGAACGTGAACTTTTATTTAGAATTCATCGAGAAAATATCAACTATAAACTAAATAGGCGAGGCTCATGAACGTTAGCGATAAAATCATCTAGTTTTAGACTGGAAACGACCGCAGACGTTTATGGACAGACGCGGCAAAAAAACAAATCTAGAAGATCTACGGGATTCTACCAAATTGAAACGGAATAGTGAAAAATATCGGGAGAAATGGAGTGATATACTCGTATAGAAATAGTAAAAGTCGAAGAAGAAGACGTATTTTATACGTATGTCTGTATACTTAAATTATTATTTCAAACATTCATACTAGTGATGTTACGAGCCCAGATTTTTGAGGTCAAACCTAAACTAAACCGAACATCCAATTTTTTGTTCGAACCCAAACCGAACTATTCAATTTAAATACCGAACCCGAATTTAATAAAAAGTTCAAAGGATTTAAATTAATTTAAACCATTCAAGTACTCGTTTGATTTAAAAATTGGTTAACTTACATAATTAATTATTAATAAATAATACAGGTATTTTAATATTTAAAATCAATTTTTTTTTAATTATAGAAAATATTTGGCCCGGAGATCAAATTCAATAAGAGTTTCATTTTCCTCAGTATTCGGTATTCGAATCGAACTATTTTGTGTTTAGGTTCTAACATTTCCAATTATGAGTTTGGTTCGCATCACAAATTGAACAGGTCGTGACATCACTGACATATATTACGAGTCAAATTGATATATTTACGCTGTACAAATCGATATACAATTTATAATAATTGTGTTAACCCCGTTTCAATTAATATAGCTTATAAACGTAATGAACCAGATTTGCACAAATATACAATTAACAATTGATTTGTTTATAACAATAGTTCTCACATTGATAATCTACTCGAAGCCGGTAAAAAAGTTGCCTTCCTTTTTAGTACCACACTCTTTTTCACCAGAAGATAATAAATAATAACGCATAAATTACAAGTAAACGATATTTTGAATAGAAAGAATACACATATATTTCTGTTTGCAGTACAAACAAAGTGACTGGTGTACAACGCGTTGTACAAACTGACGCTGTATCTTAATCACAAATCATTATTTCCATTTTTTTTTTTTTTTAATCTGTTCGGAATTTTTTCATAGGTACTTAAATTTTTGGTTCTTTAATAAATTTCGAGGCGCCTCTAAATAATTGGCACCCGGAGCAAGGATACCCACTTGCCTCCTCCCTTCCTAGATCTGGCATTGGTACCACCGACAAGCCGGTTTGATTTTCGAAAAAAGGAAATACAAAAAACGTGAACGATACTCGCGTACGAGTTAAAATCAATATTTTTCATGGTTGCTTCTACCGAACGTGTCGTGTGAAAATCGCTGCGAAGCGCGTCTTGCGGTTTTCAACGATTTTACACTCGCGAAAGCGCATCACGTGAAAAAAAACCGAAACGGAACACCGTAATAGACGTCATTATGATCGTACGGTTACCATACGTGTGTGTGTGTGTGTGTAAGTATTGTTGTTCACGGTGACATATAAAATCGTACATTTCAAAAATAGACGTATATTTAGAATGAACAATAATACGTGCGGCAAACAGGTCGTATTACATTTCGTACGATGTTGGTTATGTATTATAAGATCTATTTCTCGGCGCACGTATTATCCATACGCTGCAGTAGCGCGCGCGGTGTTCGAAATTTTTTACATGATCGTTTAATATTTAATTGTCGAAATATGGTCAACGCACTGGGTAGGATATATTATTGATGTTTTAAAAAAAAAAAAATGATACTCTATATCGTAGAATTGGATTATACGTTTTCCAATAATTTTCCGGCACGCTTATTATTATTGTTTATGACGTTTACTTCTAAATTGGTCGTCGTACTCGTCGGAGACGAAGGAGAAAAGTTGACCGAACGGTATTCGGGTGCTGATTCAACTAAACCCGAGTCGATCATATCATGTAAATTGATTGACTCGCAAATTGACAAAAAGACACGACGTCTCGAACGCCGTCGAAACCGAAACGCTCACCTCGGACGATGACGACAATGAGCCGAAAGTGTTGCAGATCGCGTAATGTTTTTACGCTGCACGCACTCGCGCGTTTAATACGAACTATATAATTACATCGTGTAAGTACATACGACAAACACACACATGCACACAAATATGTACATATATATATATATATATATATCATTATCATGTTTAGAAATTTGGCAAGATTTTGAAATTATATTTTGAATTTATATACACACACACACACAAAATCGTCGTAAAAAATCGACGCAACAAATAGTGTTCATAACAATAATTGCATGTTATTATCAATTGTACATAATATACACACGGCCGTCGTCGTCGTCATCGTCGCTCGCGATAGTGAAAACGTATATAAATTCGGTACATTCTTTTTTACCAATCACACGTATTATACACGCGTCTGACAGCCTTTCGGATGAATATCCAACGCATATATTGTTCCTGCCCGCGTCCTTCGACCGTTGTTTTTCGCCAACTTACATCCCATCTCGGAAAAACCGCATACATGTACATGCTCGTAACGTTATATATCTCTCGCTTTCATGCGGAGAATAATCGTCTCGTTGTTCCAAACATTATGTCGCATTATATGATTAACGTCACGTGTCGAGTGTATTTACATTCGTTTTGAATACACTTTTGAACATGGTTCGCGTAACAAGACTCGTTTTCGAAAATGTTCACTATAATTGTCGTAAGTACTTGCGTTATGGCGATCACGGACAATAGCCGAGTGCGCGCCGCTCTTTATTGCTATATAGTTCTCATACGATTTATCGACCGACAATACATCGTAGATTTCGGCACTCCGCAAATCTATTTCAAACATGTTTTCACTTGCATCCGAACGTTTCAGTTAAGAATTCGAAATACTTCTAAAAAGTATTTTTCAAAAGTAGTTACAGATTCCTCCGATGAATCTGACGCCTACGTGATAATATTGTATATGCTTGCGTTTCGATTCCAATTTATATTCGTTTTCGTCAAAAATCGAAATTGTAATTTCTAGAAAGAAAATAAGAAAAGAGTCGTTTAAATGTGATAACGCTATACGTGTGTAAGCGTGTGCACAATATGTCGACGATCAGTTTCCTGCGAATCTCGTATACGAAAATATGTGAAAGCATAATCGCGCACGAGAATGTCATAATAAAAAGCAAGAAACGCGCGCGTTCGAGTAAAGTGATAGTGCACAAGTAGTGTACGCGTATTAACTACTATGCGTACAATCGTAATTAATTAATTTAAAATGTAATCGTAGGTACACGTGTATTATATTATAATACTCGCACACAAGGCTCGGCGGAGTTAGAGAGTTAAAATTAAATTACTCAAACTGTTAGTTTTTCTCACAGAAAATCTGACTTTAACTTTATGCGTTTTACTATTTTTTCAACCTTGATATGTGTAAACTCTTCAAGTGCAAAATAAAGCCCGTGATATCGAATCTGAAATTCGAATGCGCACATTTTTGCATGTTTCCGTAGGTTTTGTGGTAAAAACGCTTATTTGTTTGTTTTTACGCCTATTTTTTTTTTTTTTTGTGTGTTATTTTACCAGGTATCGCTAATGAGAAAATTTGAACGTCAATCGATATTGACTTATCGAATTAATACCGTTGGAGGTAATACAATTGATAAGCTCGGCGGGACTTTTATAAAAAAGATCTCGAGATGACGGAGAGACAGGATCGTTCGCAGTGGACGACGGAATGAAAACGAAAACTTTTCACGAACTAATCGGCAACAACGGTATTAAGGTCATTTGTTCAATTACGTTCACTATATTGTTCTCGGTCGGAAAATCGGATTGTCGTCGCCGGCGTGAAAACGCATTTCGGATGGTCGGTCCAGTTATATCAGGTTAGGGTTAGTGTCGAGCGAGGCACGGCATACGAAAATATCGTGAGATCCGTTATACATATAAGCAGCCGGTCGCGAAGACAATCGGACACCGTGCACATAGCGTTTAAGTTTGATTTCACCGACACGACACGTATACCCTGTCGCGAAACCGACCGTAGAGAACGGAATGAAGGTGGTAATAAAGTAAAAAAATAAAATTGAAAAAAAAAGTTACGACCGCGCGTAAGCGTGTGCGAGGATTATATGGCGTGGAAGAAGAATAAGAAGAATAAGAAGAAGCGGAAGCGTGTGCCGCGTCGTACCTGTTGCCGGAGGAGAGGGAGTGGCGCCGTCGCCGCCGCCACCGCCGGGAGACGGGTAAAAAACACGACGGTCCGCCGTGTCGGGTATCATTCGGCCGCGAACGATCGCCGGTCGTTATCATCGTCGTCGTTATTTTTTATAATACACGCGCGGCCCGACGTCAATAATATTATTAATAATAATTCACGTATTTGCGAGACGCAATATTTTCCCGACGACGACGAAGACCGTGTTAACGATATCCTCTTCCCGCGACCGTCACGCACGGCGATCACGATCGTTATCGACATTTCGTCAAAGATTACGTTTTAAATACGAAATCCGTACGGACCGCAATCGAGTCGCCACGACCGCCTGATAAGCCCGCCGTGGCGCACATTCCGGGACACTCCTGCCACTGTATACGACACGCGACGACGGTTGCGAGTAAGCCGCGTGTGTCACGTGGACGCCCGCCAACCACGCAGGTCCGTCGCCTCCGCACACGACAGGTAAGTCGTTATTTATTTTTATCGTCGTATTTGTACGAATACTCGATCTTACGTACGATAGATTTGAAACGCGTAAATGATTCAAATCCGTTGTACTGGGGAGTCGTTACGTTTATTTTCCGCGCAAACATTTATTAAACGCCGAGGAATTTGGTCTGTTAATACGGGATGTCCTTAAACGGAGGAGGTTCGCAGAGTTAGATTTCGCGGGATGGACAAGTGTTGAAAAATACTGCTAGTTGTAATAGTAGTAGTTGTAGTTAGTAGTAGTAGTAGTGAAAAAACGGTCGTACGTAAGGGAGAACCCATTTTTACTCTACCGATTTCAATATAGATTATATTATTATAGCTATTATTGTTCAGCTGTTTATAATTGTTATATATTAATTTAACTATTCAAAATTAATAATATCCGTCCGTAATTAATAATATCATGACAAGATAAAACCGTGGTGTTTCCGACTTAGATTTCACTGAAACATTAGTAAAAACTACACGCGAGAAATACCGTATACGGTTGTTCCGCGTTTATAAATCGATATTTCGCAAACGAAACAAGTGATGATTTATCGGCATTAAAATTGCGTACTTTCATTCAATTTTAAATATTACGTGTGACTAAACGATTCTCCTGCTTCAGACGTTGAAAAATTAATGTTTTAATTGAAATTAAATATATTCTAACGTTTACGGGACGTTCGGTATGAAATTATATGGATTATTATCATAACATTTCACAATCTGTAATGAAAAAAGGAAACTAATAAAGAAGACAACGAGAAAAATTATCAAAAACCAAATACACGACATCGAATTACGAACGTTAACGTTTGAAGCGAATTATAGTTTCTTTTTGTTTTCCACGGCCACTCGTGAAAACAACTCGAAAAAACAATATCGTCACGACAAAACCGAATAATATAATCGAAACATACTTACGAGTAAAATATACATATATTGTATAATATGTATAATTTTTTTCGTTAAATTTATAGACCAACATTGTAATATAATAAAGTATGTGTTCGAATATATTTCATAGACGTGGTATTTGTACGATTTGCGGTATACGTGTATGAATAAATAAATAGATAATACGTGTTGCGGTTAAATCGCGAATTCGCCAGTAACGCGCGTAACGTTATTCGGATTAAATTGTTACAATACGCGCGAAAAAAAAATACGCGAAAGTAATCACGACGGGCTTAGAGTCTATGTGTCCGATTTAAATTATCAATATTTTTTGGGTGGAAGAGGGAAATCTGATCAGTGAAACCCCAGTTTTTTCGGAAAAACTCAAAAAAAACATTATAGCATGTGAATAACTAAACATTTTCTAAAGAAAAAAACGTATTATAAATGGATTTAGCTATATTTTTTTTGATAACCTTAATGGTCGACTACGATCGACATTTTTGCATCGTCGGTTATCGTCTTATCTAAACACAATATTTGAACTGTGCACGAAACGATATCGATGACAGATTAATAGCCAATACAATACGTAACGATATTATTGATTGAGTACACATTCCGTGAATGCACGTACCTATTTCTAGAGTATTACATATATTGCGAAAACTCGTTACATATTTTGTTCTTTTTCGAGTAGTAGCGCACGCGAAAACGATTCCGAGTTCGAAATTATCGTAATGTATCGTAACGTGTCCATTGCATAGTCTGTCCCTTTCAAAAAACAGCTAAAACCGTTCGTCTACAAAAGAAATTCTCTGCAAGGGAAAGCAGAAAAAAACGAAAGAAAAGAGATCGATTTTTCCAATTTTATAACCGTAAGACATATTTGTCCGAAAACAAAACCTAATTTCGAGACTAATTAATGTATATTTGTAGATGCAAATATCGTCTAATCGTTTTACTCGCGAATATTTGCTCATCGTTCTCGGCAAAAAATACGATCTCCCACGACACCATTTCACATAACGTGAATTAAAATGCGACTATTTCGTTCGAAGTCGCAGTTGTTTTTGTTCCGCAAACATATACTACCATACAATAATATGTACCTACTACATGTGATTATAAAAAAAAAAAAACTAGCGAATTATAATTGTCTACATGTGTACGTGAAAAGATCGAATGCGTCGAATGGACGCAACGTATCATCCGCAGTTGGGAAAGTTCGTTTTCGAAAATGAATTCATTCGATTTCCCGTCGGAAACATGTTAGCCAAAAAGTCGGTTCTCCGTTTTATCCAGAACCCGTTCTCGACAAAAAAAAAAACAAAAATAAAGCTCGATTTGAGTTTCGGCCTACAAATATACTCGTATTTTGGGAATTTTTTACTTGACAAATCGCGTTTATATAAAAAACCGATAAACGTCGTTGTCGAATCGACAAATATTATTTCATTCGTAACATTTTTTCTGCCGTTTAAACTAGTTGTAATTGTCGACATTTTTTCAATTTCGCATATTTTACAATAAAAATATTCGCTGATTTTCAACGTTTTTCGCGTAATTTTAACACTCGTCGAACAGTTCTGCGAACATTTAAAATATCGACAAATGATAATTCATTTGAAAAAATTCCAAAACGTTCAAATATTTTTCGACAGTCAGTAAATAACATACGCGCGAGGAATTCGGAAACACGACCGTTGTAAAATATCGTTTCGATATTATGTAGTTTTGTTGTTCCGAGATAAATTAAAAATACAGTCGTGATGCGGTACGCGCGTTCGCTCGAGCCGTTTTGCCTGTACGCGAACGGCCGAGTACGTATAATGTGTCCGACCGGTATACATTAATAACACAATAATGAGTGCGGTTATATTTTGTTTTCCCGACGAACGGCAAAACATATAAATAAAGTCACGAAAAAAAAGAAACAAAAGTAACAGTAATAATGATAAAAATAATAAATACGACGCGCGCGCGCTCGTTCGATGTATAAATGATAATAATATATCGACCGACGACGTTTACTTCTCAACTGAAGTCGCGCGCGCACACGTTGAAAATTATCGATCATTTTTTTTTTTTTTTTACGACTCGATCGTGTTGCACATAAAATATAATACGAGAGGATCTCAAATGTCCAACGATATTATATATATATTAAACTAATCGATGATTATATTATTATTATTATTATTATTATTATTATTATTATTATTATTATTATTATTATTATTATTATTATTGTTATTGTTATTGTTTCCCCCTCCCTCTGTCGTGTACTAAACGGTCTCTTAAGCGACTCGCATTTCACGTTTTTACCGTCGACGACCACAACAACAATAACAGGTAATAGTGTTATAAACGATCGCGGTAACAAAATTTAAGAAAAAAATTGTTGACGACGATTTCCTATTGCTTACGAACCGCGTGTCGCGTAATAACAATGGATGTTGGACATCAACAAACTGAGATGGTACTCGAAACCGGCTCCACAAAATGAATACAATATTTTTTTCGAAAATCTTTTAAGCCCCGAAAATTTATTTCGCGCGTATTTTTCATCGCGTTTATTTCAATTTTTTTTTTTTTAGTCCTTGTGCGAAAAATCTAGTTTTTTTAATACAAAAAGTCGTTTATTTTCGATATCGATTTGATTATGAAACCGCAACGCGTCTTTGCGACAATTTACGTTAAATTTACGAAAAGAAAATCGATTGACATTTCGCGCTTTCAAACGCAAAACACACGACTGTTCAAATGTCAGTCGACTTGTGAACAGCCAAGGATCATCACGATCCTTGAAAATTTGGATATCTCACTGTTCAAATGTCAGTTTATATGATCCAACCGTGTACGATCGATTTGAATATTATAATTATAATTGAATAATACGTTGATGAGATTTTTACTCTTCGCTCTAAAAATGTACAAAAATTACTCGTTTCGTACATTTTAAACGTATTTCGCGTGAGAAAACGTTGAGCGTTTTTATAAGATTCGCGAATAAAGAAATCACACGACGACCGAACAAACGGACACGTGTTTTGGGACGTGTCATATAAACGTTTGGTTTTTAACCGTAGCATTAAAATGCGAATAGTGAAGTGTTTTTATTTTTATATATTCGTTTGATATAATGTACAAAAATGAAAAATCACTTTAAAAAGTTTATACGAATATCATTGTTTGTATCGTTTATAAGTCGTATATAAAAATGACTTCAAGAATAACGACAATTTTCTTAAAAAAATTTTTAAATTATCTCGCGTGTTTAACAATACGGTTTATTTAACGAGTATAGCTGTAAACGTTGTAATCGCATTTAATCCGATTTCCGTATTATACAGTACGACGTGCGGCCGTGCCGCGGCTATAACGTCGCATAAAATACAAAATACAAAAACAACCACCGGCGTTTATTTCGAATTTCCGAATTTTTCGGTTTTTTTTCTCTTGTCCACTTATACACTCACGCGCATACTACTCTCAGTTTGTGACGACGACGACACATATGGTTTAATTTCTTCCTTTCAATACAGTATAATACGTTTTTATTGTTACGGCGGCGGCGTGTCCAAACGTGTGTCTATTCACAACGATTTTCCGCGCGCAGTTCATAATGTACATGCACACTACACACGACACACGGTTGTGTGTGTGTCATTCCACTCGTCCATCCGTCCGACAAATCGCGTATTGACATACGTGCGTTATATCGCTGTGAACCGTCTTCTGTTTCAGCGATGATATACACACGCACTCGTGATCGTGTCGATCCTATTATGAAAAATATATCATCGTAATACAAGTTTCGAGTAGGTGCCGGCCGCGCATGAGTGTTTTCGCCTACATTCATAAACAATCGACGGCATTTAGTTTATAATGTATACATAAAATACAACGTCCGTCTGTCCGTCCGCTTACAATTCGAGTTGTGCCGGACGAACGTTGATGCTGTTCTCATCGTTGCATGGCGTATTTTATCCGGGAGGAGCGTAAAACCGAGCAAGTGTAAGTTTTGTTTGTCGTCGAACTCCGCTCTGCTTGGAATAAAAAACATCAATTCACAGTCAACGAATTATCGCAAAGGTATATTTTCAGACGACGGGCAGTCCATTTCGCGCCTATCGTTTCGCACAAACTTTACAGGCAATACCGCGAGCAACGCCTTCATAGACTCGAGAAAAACGTTCTTGTGTATGTTGTCGAAAGCTATCTCTCACTATAAACACGCGTTCCCAGCAATCGTTTTTGCCAATCGGATTCGACTCCGCGGTCGGATAACGACGGTACCATCGAAACACACAAAGACCAAATCGCGTTACACAATTCTTTAGTTTATGTTTGACCGTCAAACGACATTGAAAATCCGATCACGATTGTCTGTCGAGCTCTCTATCAAACGAACCGCAATCACTGTTCAACGAAAGAGCTGTTTTAGTCCTGAAAAGTGTTTCACTATGCCGTCGAAATCACATCATATTTATGTCAATTCGGTTACAGACGAACGATAGTCGATACATAGTCCGACCGCGGATTTTTTTTAATCAATCGGTTTACCTAGCATGCAGTCACACAACCTCGCACACTCAGAGTTGGATCACCACCGACAATACAGTCGAATTATAAAACTTTACGATTATCTTAGAGAGGCCGTTCGTAAAATCAATGGTTGTGCTACGGGAAAAAAGATATAAATTTATTCATAAACAAATCCATAACACTCTACCGTTATTAGTGATTTGCAGTAAAATTTATCGCGAGTATTATCAAATAAAACAGAGTTATAAAATAATTATCAGGAGAGTGGAAAAACATTTGTTTCGCAATATTAAGATGCTCGAGTCTGGCCAGAAAAAAAGCCGAAATAACACGTTTTCCCCAAACGGACGTTTCCGAGGTTTGCCCGATTTCGGCTTTTGTCCGTAACATACACATGAGTCATGACTAACAATTCGGTACCAGAGTCTTCGAAATGAGAACAGTACATATACGTATGATGTGTTAATCGGACATGTCGGCGCTGATACGCGCAAAGAGAGCTTAAGCAAACACAAAATTCCCCAGGTATTATGTGTGTACTCGACTTATCGTCGAATCGTTAACGCTCGTACAGTCTCTCGCGATTCAAGTGTATACGTACAATACACACATAAATATATATAAATCTATAAACAGTAAGTGCGTACAACTGTCGAAGTTACGGACGTATTTCGTTATTGTTTTCTCTAAACGATTGCAAAAAAAAAAAAAAAAAAAAACGAAAATAAAAAGTGAAAATTTGACTTTACGTCGTCTACCTGTGTGTATTGTACGTGAAAGTGTAACCCCGTTTTCGCTTTAGAAACCCCTCGCGCATCGTCACATTTATGATAATACGTGTACACGCGCGCCGAACCAATACTCTCACACACGATCGTTTAAATCGTTATGATTTTCTATTATTTTTTTTTTCTCTTTACGGTTAACCGCACACACAGGGTCCGCGGACGCCGACGCACGACAATAATACATTTGATTACACGACCATTATCGCCGATCGGACGACGACGACGATAATAACATTAATGTACACGGAAATCAAACCGACTAAATAATAATTATTTCGCGAACGAAATCGAAAACGACGACGACGTACGGCCGCGTTCGCCGTACGAAATTATACGTTTCGCAACATACGATTGCACGGACATCGTTTAACCCCGTCGGTCGCGCGTGTAAAGTTTACCGTGACGGACGTGTGTATGTATGTTGTATAATAATATCGCGAGTACTCCCTACGACCTCTACGCGAATCTCTCTCAAATAATTTCCAACTATAATTTTATAAGAGGAATTTTTGTAGCTAACCGTCCGACGGCGTCTCACCGCGGGCCGGAGGTCGACAGCTCGTTAGATTTTTATTTTTCCGACGCCGTCGATGGTTTCCAGAACGCGATATCACACGCTCGTCTGGAATATACAGAACGAAAATGTATTATTATTATACGTTGCCGTTTTTATTGTGCGGTTCTTCGTTTCGATGTGGCCAGGTCGAGCCTAACCTGTATTTCAAAAAGTGACAATTGTAACGAAAACAATCGATTGGCTCGGCGTATTCAAACGGTGACGATTTCTGAAAGTACTTACCATATAACGCATGTACTCGTATATACGACAAGACGATATTGGCGGATAATCAATTTTCTAATCGCGACGAAAAATCCGCCGATAGAATAAATTAAAAAAAAAAAATCGAGACGCGAGAAAAAAAGCGACGACATCGACAAAAAATATCTACGGTATACATGTATATATATATCAATCAACTCGTATCGTATGATTGGCGTGTATACAACAACGGCTCTCGCACTGTAATCTCGTTCTCGACACACGTTTTCCACGCGCGTTATAGTTCATCGGTGCGGTACGTTACGACGGCTCTCGTCGCCGACACCGAAATGCTCATAATCGATTTAATAACAATTACGTGTAGTACGTCGACGCGCGTATATCATATATATATATATTATTGTTGTCCTATCGCCGAGAGATTCCAATCACGTTCTTCGGCCGTTCGAATGCGCGCCGCCGTAGTTACGGACACAAACACTAATAATAACAACGCGGTCAAATCTAGTTTTTATTATTAAATTTTCGTTTCGTTTTTTTATTTTTCGTTCGGTTTTCTAGTGAAAGCATAAAACAGCGCCGTGCGTGTGCGTGTGCGTGTGGTGCGCCTTGTGCAGCTTATCCCGGGCGCATTGTCATTAATGCGCGCGCGCGTGTAATATAATACAATTGTGCGCGTGTGTGTCCGCAACCGAACGCCTATGAATATTGCATCCGTTTTACACTCTCTAATTGCATTATAACTCCCGAACGGATTTTCCATACGGCATGTCGGTCTCGCGCGCGCGAACACACACACACACGTGAAATATAAATACACCGCGTACGCGTCCCGTCACCTACATAACGTTCGTACACGTGTACAATACGTCACTCGCGATAATTCGATATTATTATTGTTTCCCCGGGTGCGTGCGCGTGTAATTTCACTTTTCGCCGAACCGGTCGCGCTTGCCCTTGGAAACACGGTCGAGAACGAGATCGGCTCTTTTTGTGTACACTCGTTGGAGCGAATCGTATTTGTTCGACTTCGGCACCTCGAGGACGGTATACGTGTATACGTGTAGACGTGTCTTAATTTTCCCGCAAAATACCAAACATACGTTAACGTTAACGGCGTTTCATCGCATTGCATTTGTTTCATTCAAGTGGTAAACTACCGGATGACACGGATTTATTGAAACAAATTTTTCGAACGATTCGAGTGTCCAAGAGAACGGATAACGTCGAATCCCGTTGAATTTTCAAAAAAAAAACAACAACGTTACGCTTGACAACGGTCGCAAATAAAGTGTGCGAGGATAACGGAATACTGACACGTAGCACAGAAATAGGTTTGCGCACAGAGGTTTCGTACAGAATATACGGTTTTCACGTGTCGGACGTTTTTTTTTCGATAACCTATAAAACCATCGTCGGCTGTAAACTGTACACAAAACAATATGTAGCATACATAGTCGTGCGGTTTTCAAACCGTTACGACGACTTTCGTAGTTCCGAAATATCAAATACGTGATCATTACATATGTTCTAGGCAAGTCCGAGTTGTACAAGAAAGACATTTCCGAAAACTACGGGAAAATCGCGAAAACCCTACACAGAACGTTCGACGTGTCCGTTTCGGACGTGAGCGGTTATTGCATTTAATGGTTACGGGAAATCGCGTACAAAACATCGGACGTATACGGAATGTTACGGGCTTTGCAGCCGGTTGACGAAATTAAACGAAATGTCTAGAGGGTGTGCTTTGAAGCCGCCCGAAACCGCCTCCGCGGATGTGAACGTCACTGGTCAAAGGGAGGAGGAGCCGTGGGTTTTTTTAACATTACACCCACTTACTACAGTGTAGATTTTCGGGGCGATAAGACATTTGGAGACCCGCGGAAAACTCTTGAAAAATGCGAACAACTCTACCGTCGCTCGCAACGACCACATACGCGCGCGTATTCGTTTCGACGGTGCATTTGGATGTTTCGATGAAATCGTCGATTTGTTTTTGTTTTTTCCGCCGCCGCGAGAACGGCTCGCAATAAGTCTTCGCGCGACGACCCGAATTGACGACCGTACGCGCGTTCTCTCGATGATCTCTTCGCGAATCGGTTACGATCTTACGTACAGTGACACGTCGTACGATTTATAAGTACGAAAACCCCAAAGGCTGTTCAATGTGTACGAGGAGTGCACTCGCTGCATCGACGCAAACGTTTTTCCGGATCTGCCCCACCGAAAAAAAAAATATATGTCTCCGACGGCTCCCCTGGCCATTATATGATTGACCTGTATATAAATACAACGGGGGGGGGGAAGGTGCAAATTTGTTTTAACAATATTTCAAGAGTTATCGTTATTCGCCTATATAGGCTATATTTAAAGCCTATCTAATATTTAAGCGTGTAACTATATATTTTTCCTATATTATTCTGTGCTCGTAGCTATTTCAGTAATCTTTGTCTTATTTTATTTTCCGGGGGGTCCGGTACCCGTAGATCCTCCTCTGCCGGCGTGTAAACGCCACTGTGCGCGGAGTACACGTAAACAGTATTACGCAAGATAACAACGGTATTGTATTATAATAATGCGGTCTCCCGGTTCGTCGTTATTATGGTGTAGTACGGGTATACGAAACGAACGGTTCGTACGTATTTTCGGGAAAAACTATATAAAAATACCGTCGGCCTCCTTACCCCCCCCCCCCCACTGTACCGTAATATAATGCGGTCTTCCGCGCGCGAGTTTTCCGGTCGTGAGCATCGCGACGAATAGTCCAAACACGCACACGATGTACGCGCGAGATTCGTCCGACCGACACGCCGTTTTTATTATCCGATTTCGTTTTTATAGGTGACTTATACCCGTGCGATCTCTGGTCGGACATCCGAAGACAACAAAAACGCTGTCGTTCGGTACTGAAAGTATTATCGCGTACAGACTAACGCGAAGACCGGACACTTTACTACGGTTTTCTTGGCCGGGAATAAACGTACGTTGTTACGCGGGAGCGGATCCGACCGGCCCGGTGTTTTCGTTTACGACTCGTCGTCCGCTTTCGGAAATGTTGAATCGGTCTCGGCCTCGTAGACTCGGTTACTTAATTAAACCCCCGGCGGTTGTTCGGTCGAACACGTTCACTTGCACGATTCGCGAAAATCATCCCAGGGACGTTATGTGAAACCGAAAGACGTGCGAATGATCACACTGGCTTTATACTGTCGTGTTCATACAATACACGATATACGCGATAATACGCGCATTTAATTTTTTTTTTTTTTTTTAGAGCTTTAAACATTAAACTATTATTACAGCTCGACAATTAGTATAACATATAAAGGTGTAAAAACAAAAAGATAAATCAATAATGTGCAATATACAATGGGCAGAACAAAAACATCCTTACGCTAAGAACCCAGCAGCTTCAATAAAATTTAACACGGTAGAAATAATATAGATAGAGTTACAGTTAAAGACGCGCATTTAACGCGTACGAATTCCCGATTGTTACGAAAATGTTGATACGAAATTTTCCCGATTGTTCGTTCGGAGACACGCGCTTTATCAACAATATGACGACGCTCGTTTGGCCGTCATCATCGTCCAGCGGCGGCAGTATTAGACGTCGTGCTCGCGGACGTCCGATTACACAGTCGCGCGTACTAACATAACGTAATGACAATAATTGAATGTGTAGAAAATACAGTATACATTATATCATACGAAATAGTCGAACGACGCACGTTATTACATTATATTAAACGCATGTGACAACCGGACCGACCTGCCGTCCGCGTAAACAGTACTTTATTATTATTATTATTATTATTATTATTATCATTATCATCATCGTCTTCGTTATTGTATTATGTGTATGCGCGCGCGCGTACACACATATTTCGAGTTTTGACTGATGTGCGGTTAGGTTGACGCCCTTGACAGTGCCGCGTCCGCGCTCGTATATGTAAAAAGGGTACGCGACGACGACCGGTACGCGACATATTTGTCAAGACGACGGACGCGCGAGCGTTTTATCTCTGTACCATGCGAGTAAACATTTATCCTAACATACGTGTGTATGTATATATATACATATGTATAGGTAAAGTGTTGTGGTGTACAAATATACCCAACTGCGAAGCCATCTCGAAATTCCACGTTGCACGCATGGAATTTTCGTATTTTTTTATTTTTTTTTAACTTCGAATTTTCCAAAAATATTTTTTATGAAAATACGTACAGCTGTGTTTGGCCGTGGTGAACCCCATTAACTTTAAATCCCGATCAGATGAAAACGTACATACCATTAAAAAAAGAAAAGAAATCACGCGACGTTCGACGAAAAAGTGTTGAAGGTTGATTTGAAAAATTTAATCGACTGTCCTAAAAACCTTTACTTGGAAAATCGTTCGAAATTTGTTTTTTGAAAAAAAAAATTATATAATAGTATATATACGTAAAAGCAAAAAGGAAAAATAAACTTCCATTCAAATTCTCTCGTCTAACAATTGACGAATAAGAAAAAAATACATAAATCGTAAAAACGGATTTCTTTCGCTTCGACGTATTCGAAATCGTACGCGGTCGTGTACGAATTCATACGCATTGTCAGAGGTGTCGAGTGTCACAAATCCACCGTAGCTTACATCAACGTTGTTTTAAACCACCAAATTATTTCCGAAAACGAAAAAGGTCGCGTTTATAGCAACGCAAAACACAAATGAACGTTGTCGGTTCTCGTATGTGTGTTGTCGTCGCTGTGTCCGGAATCGAACAATATCGTAAATAATATAATCGACGACTCGAGTTAACACTTGACGCCGTCCGCGAACGTACAAGGACGTAACGCCGTGTACACAACATTATAGCGTACGTGAGACACGTACAAAAATATAAACGGTGACGTCCGTCACACGCCGTGCGTGTTTCGCAGCGTCGGATTTTAAACGGCAATAATCCGAACGCGTGGAATTTCTAACATACCTAATTGATAACACTCCGGACGAGATATTTTCCTCTCTCAAAGCGTCCCCACGTGGGAGGTTTAAGTTGTTGTTGTTGTGTATTTGTTTTATTTACACGAGCGCGAAACGAATTCCGGAGATACGGATAAAATATCTATACACGTATGTTAAAATGCACAATTCGGTGCATAATCGGGCCGAGACAGGCGACGCGGAACTTTCAACGTGTTTCACTGCGAAATAACGGCGACGAGGAGAGAAAAAACGCACGCGTTCGATTTCGCAAACCGACGTCACGTATACATACGCACACGACACGTTTTTGGACCCGTCCACATTCGTATCCGTGACGAGCGCGAAACAGTAAAAAAACAAAACAAAAGCGATAACGTTGAAAAACGATCGGACATAAAATGCGCGTTAAAAATCGATATAAATTTCCACGCGCGTCCGAAATACGCGATTGTTATTCCGCGCGTAATCGCACACGTACACGCGCCTGTACGGTACTCGTGAGTTCTCATTGTATCAGTCGTCGAAAATGTAGAAACGTTCACACGATCAGTCTGTTTTCGCAGACGATGAACCGCGGCCGTCGAGAAATTTAACGCGATTCCATCAAAACAGTGTTTGAATGATCAAAGTCGACATTTGAATAAACGCACGCCGTTAAATGAAAAAACAAAACAATAACAATACAATGAAAATTATGCGCGAACCGTTCGGCATTTTCGCTTTTGTTAATACAACTCGAAAATCATATTATTATTATTATTATTATTATACGCGTATATCTCACCAGGCGATTTCTTGGACTACCAAACAACGTGATTATAATTATAAGAACGTACGAATATATACGGGAATTTTTTTGTGTTTTTTTTTTGCGAAAAATTACGATAAATTACGACGCGTTAAGTCTCGCGGACGAAATGAAAAAAATCAGGCGTCAGAATACGACGAAACGTCCGAGAGCTTTTCGTGTCCGCGACGACGACGACGATTAAATGGCGAAGGCCAATTATTATCGTTAAACGGCCATCCGACTATCCGGTTTGTCGGTTTGTTTTATTTTATTATTTTTTTCCCCTATTTTCATAGACCGCTCGCACGTCCGTCGCGTTTCACACGCGCGCGCGCGCCGCACGCAACAATACCGCAATGACCTAGTAAGTCGGCAGAAGAAAAAAAGACGTATAAAAAATAATTGAAGTAAAAAAAAAAAACCCCTGCACGCAGATTTTATCGCGCGCGCGCACATATACGAACGACTTCGGAGACGACGCGACCGTGTTGTGTATACATAAAAAACAAAAAAAGTCGAGCGGGTTTAGGGCCGTGTACTGGCGACGCGCGTTTGGACGTATTGTTATTGACGTGGACAAGCGACGATAAAATTAACCGAGTCCAGTCGATAACGAGACGGATTATTTTTTCCCGTAATGAGTCGTAAACCAGATTATTCGACTCGGGATTGATTTTCTTTTTCGGCCTTCGATTCGTATGCTTTTCATTGCGTACGCGATAAAATTACCTTTTCGTTTGAAACTATAAAATAAAAAAGTGTCGATTCAGACAAAGCTAGCTTCTGTAAACAGGACTTTTTAAAAATCTTCTAGGTTTTACACGAGCAAAATGAATCACTGATACCTGAGCTGCTACATTGTTCAACGAGTACACCAAAAATCGACTAGCTGAATTTATATTGATTCAATTGATTGACTTCAAACATATTTTTAACTAGTTGAATGTTATTGTCTGTATGGAAACTATACATCACGTATACGTGTTATATTACATTGAGTAACATATCTGGATAAATTTGTTATTTGTTATTTGTTATTTTTTTTTTTGAAAATAATTTCTACACATCTGCGCCAAACAATAACCAATCAGTCGTGTACGCATTTACCAATAGTTGTCGATTGCGAACGTACTTTTTCTTATTATGTTTGTCTACAAACTTGTTGAAGTTTTCGAACGTATGAATAATAATAATATATTATTTATTATGTATGGATAATGTAGTACGAGTTTATACCAACTCGGCAATAAGAAATGTCGATTCGCGTGTGCGTTCCGTGAAAACAAACAATCGAAATATGCATTTTAAGCAAATGGTTTCGATGTATTTTTTTTCTTCTAAGATTTAACTTTCGACGAGACGACTATTTTGAATTGCACCAGAAACGTTTCAATGTGTATTACTGATTAAAAAATAGTAATAGTAAAACGTGTGGTATACATTACGGTGAAATCGTAGCTCAGTTGTATATAAAAGTTGAAAAAGTTATTAGATACCGCCCAGAACCGAAGCGGCGGATCCTGTACTAGCAACACCCTGTATATATTTTCTATTTTCTGCTATTTATCGTTTTCGTCGCCGCGGTCTTTCGATCGACCGACCGACTGACTTATCGACCGACCGACCGACCGACCGACAGACCGACCGGCACATATGTACATTTACGTACACACATTATAGGCGTACTCTATTTTAAATATGTATATACATATACAAGCAACGTACATACGCGCTTTCAAATACATTACGCACGTCCATAATACACACATTATAATAAATAGCTGCTATATAATGTTATAAGCCCGATGGTCAGTCGACCGATACGAATAAATATATATATATATACATAAGAACACTCCCAGTCACGTTTTCAGAATGGTCACCGGGACGTTTTTTTTTTTTACGTCTTTCCTTTTTTAATAAATCCATTCAGCTGTTCGCGCCAGTTGTGTTTCGTTTCGTTTTTCTCTTGTTCCCGTAAACCCATTCCGCGGATCTTGTATATTGTCTCAATCGAAAGTATAACGCCGCGTAAGATACGTGCATGTGCATATTATCGTATCGCGTGCACGTTAATAACGCCGCGCGGGTTTCGCTCTCGGACGCAACTATTTCGCGATGCTCTCCGTACAGGCCATCCAGTTCAAGACCGCGATCGCCGACGATTCGAAAGACGGACCCAACAACGGTTAACGTCTACCCGTAGATACCGGTCTCTCCGTACAGTTACACCTTGAACCAGAGGCGTAATAAATACGTCCCGAAAATAGGGTTGAAGCTGAAATGGCTCCCTCTCCTCCGAAATTTCGAGAACATTTTCTTAGATAAGTGTACAATGGATGTTACGTACTGTTGGTCTTCCGAACCGGACTAAATACAAAATAGTTCGGTTCGAATATCGAACCAAGCAAAATTAAATTCGCACCGAATGTGTCATCCGAAGCTCGAAAAAATTTGATTTTAAATACCAAACACGTATATTATTTATTTTATGAATTAATAATTAATTATTTAGGTTAGCAAACTCTTAAATCAAACGAGTACTTGGACGTCTTCAATTAGTATAAGTTCTTTGAACTTTTTATGAAATTCGTGCTCGTTATAATTTGAATAAGTTCGGTAGACATCAAAAATCTGGGTTCGTAACACCACTATAAGTTACACCGTCAGTACTATACGAGTATACTTATTTATACTAATTTCTAAATCTCGTTTTTCAATAACATGCGAGTTGGAAAGTTTTAACCAATTTGTAAGGTCTAATTCTGGGTCAGAATTGCGGAAAGGGCCAGAGGATAGCAAAGCGTTTTTCCTCCCTCCGATTCTTAGTGTACGAGCGTTATTGGCCGTTATCGTCGAACCGCTCGCGTGTACCGCGAAGATTTTTCAAACGCGACCGCGTGATCTTTTAGCCGATTGCCGGATCATTTCGTGCGCAAACAAATCTGCCCGAAACAACGTCAGTGAACCAACATCGTGTACGCGTTCGAACATAGCACAAAGCGTGTTTCGATGTGATCGCGAGCGTATACACCCGATCACGGACATCATATTATTACACAAATAATTATTGATATTCGTGTTCGAATAAACGGATATTTCGAATTTCCATGTCGTGTGTTTTACACATTCGTATACGGTTTTGGCCCGCGCGTAAGGTGCGTGTTACGCGTTCACGAGTAAATGGAATCGCATAATAACGTTATCGAGCGTACAAGGTAGGTCTTGTAGGTCGAGAAGACGAACAATTGATTTTTTTTTATTTTTAAGTTCCCGAGCGAACGCGTGTTTATACTATACGCCGTACGAAAAGGGAAACGGTGCGCATAACGGAGATCGGCTCGCGCGCGCGTTGTTCGCGTTTTCCCGGGGGATCGTTTAAGACTTTCGAACGAACCGACAAGCGCACGTCGAAACGTCTCTCGCCCCGTGTAGCCGCCCCGCCGCGGAGGTTAGACGTAATGTCGTTTGCGCCCGCGCGCACGTATTATATTGCACGGACCACAGACGCGGGCGGAATTTTTTCCTTTTTTCGGTTTGCCGTCCGCGCACACCCGCGTACGCTGCGTTTCCGTCGTGCTTCCCACAAGCACGCGGCGTAAGCGCGGTACCCGCGTACGTTGCGTTTCCGTCGTGCTTCCCACAAGCACGCGGCGTCTCTAATTGAACCGCGTACATGTCATCGCATGCGTATCTGCGCGTGTACTGCACACAACTGACCGCAGCCGCGGTGAAAGCGCGCGCACACGCGCGTTACCTACCGTACACTGCATGTGTTATGTACGCGCGCGCGTTGTACAAAGCGTACGGAAACGAGCTACGGGGACAGGGGAAATAATCGTAATAAAAAATAAACAAAGGATACATTACACCGGGTCATATTTTTTTTGTTTTTTTCCTCCGTGTTGTTTCAATATTATTATTTAGATAGAACCGCTTTCTGTTGCGCGTTCCCGACGCTACGTTTACGAATAATAGTATCTATAGGCGCGACGGGTCCGTTTTTCACCTTCGACACATGAATTACGCGCCGTGAAAAACGAGCGTTTTCATTCGGAAATGGCGTTTCCCGTAGACGGGGACACTAATACTTCGTATAACGTTCACTTAGAATGTTAAAAGTCAACTTTAAAAAAGAAAAATTTCGACTAAAAGTTGAACAATTTTTCAAAAATAATTATCGACAATAAAATATCGTTAGAAATCCGATACACCTACACGGCCTGTGTAATACTGTTATATATGTATGTATATATATTCCCGTCTTCGTCCGAATACAGTGATCCTGAACCGAAACGCTCCCCTCCAGAGGGTTGTTAACGATAATCTTTTTTTTTAAATATAAATTCGACATGTTCGACAACGATTTTAATGACGAGTGGTGGTCAAATAACGTAAAACACACAAAGAGAGGGCTGAACTAGTTACAATGCGTGCACGAACGGTTTAATACGATCCTCGCGTCAACGCGTTACAGTTTAAAATAATAATAATAATATATAATGAGTCGCGTCGTAAAATCGTCACAAAGCACACATCCGGGATGCAACAAAAAAAATTTTTTTTTCTTTTTTCCCGTTATGTATGCGGATATTCCCGTTGTGTAATGTCTTAACGACCATTTTCAACTTAACGCGGTCACCGCTTTATCCCAAAACTCTCGTGTACGATTATTATATTATACAGGGTTATCACGAGCCGGCAATTATCTGCCAATGTTTTAAACGAACGTTTTTTTGTTCCGATATTTTTCGTCCGTACGTCGAAATCGGTTTGAGAAATCTCGTTGGACCGAAATTAAAATGCTTTTCGATTTTCGACATTCCGTGTTCGTCAATAATCGTTACTCGAAACTACTGCGGTTATTAGACGTCTCCGTCCAACAGGGCCAACATTCAATAACTCATTACTCGGGAAATATTCGTCGGGTTTTATTAAAAACCGCCACGTAAATAAGTGAATTCCCGTAAAAATTGTATTCTTTATCGGTTTACAATTCAAATCTTAGACGGTCGTTTTAAAATCAAAAGACGGAACAGTCGTGGCGAACAAGAAACGGGAACGTTAAATCGCGAAAAAGTGAACGGAATGGAGAAGAAGGCGGGAAAAAAATTTCTGAAAAAAAAAAACCAAATAACGAAAATGATTTACTCGTACGTCTGCCGAATTATAGCCAAGACATCGTGTGGCCGACGATAAACGAACACGCTCGGTACATTGTGCGCTCGACGTTAGACGTATAATTAACACGCGGAATTTATCGTGATAATAATAATAGTCGACAAGACGTGATTCACCGCGAAACGAACCGCGCGATCGACGGGATTCCGAACGGTCAAATAATCGCGAATCTCGTATTAATGTTCTACGGCCGTCGATGAATCATAATCGCGTAGATCGTTTTTTACTCGCGAACGGGTTTTTCTTTTTTATAATACGACGCGAGAAAGTGAAATCGAGTGTATCGTACGAGAATTAATAATTTAAAAACCAAAAAAGAAAGAATTGAAATAAACTCCGTTAGGAAAATCGTACCGCAACACGGACTACGCCGCGAGAGTGCACAATATTATACCGGCCTACGTATAAATTCGTTCGAAACGTGTTTAAATAAGTAATGCAATATCATAATAATATATAATAACAGTTGGAGAAATATACGATTTCGGTATACCGCTTATAAGTTGACCGGAATAAAATATTTTCATATTAATATGGAAAATAGTGTACTGTAGTACATATATAATATATATACACGATTGTTTCCGATTCAATCAAATCGTGTCGTCTGGTGAAAAAAAATTATAGAAAAAACAACGACCTCGAAAACGAAATCAAATTATTATTACAACGAACAGACAATGCGTTTGCGGAGACTTCACAGAAAAACAAATCCAGTTATTTTTCAATATATTCATAAATAACTATATAATATGTGAAGCGTTATACGTCTGCAAAACTTGATGAAAAACTATATATTTCCCGGAATTATAATAATAAAATTGCGCAGATAATAAAAAACAAAAACTCGGTCGATATTATTCACAGTTATTATATTTATTAAAATGTACAGGTATAACGGATATTATTTACGCGTTTTGCGAAGAATTCTCCGAAGTTTTGAATTGTCGCGGCCGTGAAATCGAATCCTAATTGTCAAATCGCTGCAGTTTGACCGGCGACCGGCAATCGCAAAGGTTATTGATTTTTTTTTCTTTAATCATGAATCATATTATAATATACGAATAGCGGACGCGACACAATGCATTATTAACCTAACAGTCAAGTTACTCAACGCGTTACTTTCTTCTGAAAATTAATTTTTGAGATAAGTTATTTTTTCAAAAACTCGATTAGAAAACTTCGGATTGACTTTATACAAAGATGTCTGGACGAAGTTAAATGAGCGATGATAAAGTTAACACGAATATTGCAGTACTCATCGCGTACGTACACGGTATTTAGTAACGTTAACACAATAATATAAACTTTATAAGACGTTGTCAGATTTTATTCCATTTTTCGTGTCATTTTTTGTTCTTAATACTAATTAAGAATGTTTAACCAAGTCGTTACTTTTTTAAAATTTTTAAAAACAATCTAAGTGACTTTTAACATGATTGAACTCGATGAGTTTAAAATATATACGTGTATAGTTTGAACGCACATTTGAAATTCAAATCACATAATCCGAATTTAATTATTAAATCAATAAGCAAAATGTACAGTAGACGAATGTAACCGTAATTTTAGAATGTTTAGCGACATGGGCGGAACCGTTTCGCCCAAACTTGGACCTTTCTCCCGTTTCGCCCAACGAAATTGACGGTTATTTAAAATTAAGTTGGCAATGGCCATAGAAATATATTTTCGTTTACACAATACTATTTACTTGACGAATTATTCGTACATCGCTACACGGTATACGATTATGTCGAAGCTGGTCAAAGTTCACTTCGTTTACCCCCATTTTACAATTAGACGCATATACAGTAGCAGAACACGTACGTTCGCCAACGAACTCGGTCTGTGCTCCCGTTTTTCGAAGCGACATTACACTCATAAACATTGCTTGACATTAAAAAACTTCTTAAGTAAGATACGTAAGCGAAATAAGTATTTCTAATCGGTAGATCTTACGTGACTGTGAAGACGAATTTAGTTATATATCGAGAAACAAGTCCAAGTTCTTGTTGAACCATATAAAAGGCATTTTATTATTACAAAAAAAAACCCCGAATTAAAAAAAATAACCGAAAATTCATAGGACGAAACGGGTCGCGTACAACGACATAATGACATAATGATCACAATTGAATAAGTCGGAGTAACATATTATATAGGATTTATCGATATGATTAAACGATAGTAGAAAAAACAGTCTTCAAATGTTTTTCGATCACCTCTACGGTCTCACGTACAAAAAATGACCGAATTTTACTATTATTTATCCTGAATATTCAGCGGCAATATATATATATGATTTAACACGGTTACGTTTTTAATTTAATATTATTTTAATAACACCATTAACGTGCTTTGAATTTCGTTTAAGTACATTTTTCAAATTGTCTATTGAATTCTGCATTATATAGGTGGCGCTGAAAGTCCGTACCTCATCGTAGCTAACAGAAAAATTTGAGGTCCATCGATAAGGTCTTCGATACCTTCAGTCCTATACATCTCTTAGTCCGTGGGTAAGTCACATTGTTTATAAATATATAGATATTATATTAAATTTAAATCAAACGACCCAAATAATACACACGTGTGTAGCTCGAACGAATTCGGAAATAATTTATACGTATATTTAGATCTTTTTCTCGTTTTCGTTTAGAACCTGTAAATAATATGATCGATCGGCTTCACCGCCACGAAACGTTAACAAAATCGTAATTACCCAAATTTTCACAATAAAAATAAACCTCAAACACGCGTCGAAATTATATCGAAATCGTTCGACATCATACACGTATGTATTATTAATTTTCGACGCGCGTATACACATATCTTATAAAACTCGAAGTATATATATATATATAGGTTTTTACGACTACGACGTATCGATATTTCCAATAAAACAAGTGCATTTCCGGTTTTTCACGATTTACTCGCGTGCGCACGCATGTGCGTATACATATTTATATATACATGTATATATATATATACGAAAGTGGACATATGGTATGGTGTTCTGAAACACGTGCGTGTAATTATACATAAACCATCATCGGGTTATTATTACGCGATTAATAAAAGTGAGAAAATTATACGGCAAGTGACTCTTCATATATAATATAGCGCCTTACAAATGATTGTTAATTATTATTGTAGATCCACCGCCCGCCACGAACCGAAATTTACTGAACCGCGTGTGTGTATATTATATATAATTATATCGTAAACGGCGTGTACGTACACACACACACGAATTATACGCTTAAACCAGCAGCTACACCAGTATACGACTGTTGTACTCGAACGAAATTTTACCAACAAAAATTACTCGGATGAGAAAGTTTTCTCGTACGTTTCTCGTATCACGTGTCACGGCGCGAAATACAATAACGCATATCGTATATATATACATATATTATACAGTCATATCAATGACGCATCGATAATATAAAATCTAATGAGTAATGTTAGGTCGACTTTAAACGGTATTTTCGTAACCACGCGAAAACCGGTGACTATGATAATAACTAATATCTATTGCGATTCGTATCAATTTTCATTTATTTTGTATGGTTACCTAAATATTTGTTTTTATTATTACCGTTGAATTCGTCTCGTTTAATATATATGCGTTAAGAAATGGTTGCGTTCATATACAATATGGAAAAAATTCGAAAATCACACCAATTACGTCTTTTGCGTCTTTTTTCCATCGTAAATTCATTAGTACGCGCACTTTAAACAAAGTTCATCTTTTTCGCATCTTTCTTGGTATAATCATAATTCTAATATTAAATTGTTACATATTATACATTTGCAGTGTTATTCAATTATATATTCGACTTTGTTACAAGATCTATCTAAATTTATTTTCCAAACCGATATAGAAAACACATATCCGTTATATTTAAACTGCAAATCGTATTGCACAGACATAAAGATATATTAAGTAGCGTATGTGAAATTCGAGTTTTAAACAATTCTTCAATAGCATACTGTTTCAAATACAAGTCTCCTTAGTGTTTTCACTTCCCCACCCCAAAATTGTGCATGTTCACGAAATGCGGTGAATATATATATATATACGATTTCGACTGTTCCGAGTGAGAAAAAGCGATATATCCAGATCATGGTCTTGACTGTGGGAAAATTCATTTGGGCGATGAAATAACGCGAAAACGGGTTTTAAGTATGTTACCGTGGAAACATTGTACTTAAAATTAACAATTATTATGGTACGCTTTATTCGTGACATTTATTTAAATACCAGTTTTCATTCGGGATTGGCCAAAGACCGTTTGAATGAGCGAAGTCTCTAGACACCAACGGAAACTCAAATGTCGAGCGTATAACGTTTTCGGGGACGTAATTGCCTATAGATCTTGAGATCAGGTAAAAATCGTAAAAAGGAATCTTCTCGCGGACAAGAGGAAAGCGATGGTTATATATGGTAGTATATATGGCAATAATCGTTTTATGTAGAAACCGCGAACGATTAAATCAAATCAACATTTGTCCGGAGTAAATTATCATCGACCCGGTACTAGTATATATTTAATTACAAATAATACGGTGTCGTCGAAGAGAAAACGGAAAAACCGTCGTTAACTTTGCGTCGCTATCTGTTAAACCGTGTTCTCACCAAAGACAACGAGGCTAAAAATCAACTCGACTGTTTGACGACTATCTTTAAACAACTCGACATGTCAGTCTCTGCGTGCTAGTCGCTCACTGTTTCTGCGATATTTATTTCGTACTACCCTAGTTTAGTTTTAATTAGATACTACCTATCGCATTTTATAATTAATTAATGTAAAATGGCAAACGAACAAGAGAAAAATGTGGCTTTCGTACAACTTGTAGAAAGCCACGCATGTCCGTATGATATAACATCGACTAATTAAGCACAATATAATAAAAAAGAAAAAGCGTGGAATGACATTTCCAAACAAAAACAAAAAAACGCATGATTCTAGCGAGTACATTTTTCAGTCCGTGTAATTCGGCTGGATCTTTAGATCTAATTCTTTAGACAGTATGAATGGACTGCGGTTAATGTGAACGATACGCCCACGTTGTTCTTTATTTGACGTTTCTTGTGTTCCAAACACACGAATGCCGCGAGCGTACCCTCATCGGACGAAGACATTTCGACCGACCGACCGACCGTGTTGTGTTTCAATCGGTTTTCAGTCGTTCAGGACGAGAGAACACCGAGGGCCATTCGACTAAAACCAACGGTGCCGCGTGGCCGTCGACGGTTGCTTTTGGGCATCGTGGCGTTCGACACGTCACGGTTAAACGGTAATGCGCTTTACGCGCGCGTTTTATCGTTTCGCGACATCAAACGGCGAATTAAATGTACGCCCGCGCTAGCGATGCAAAATGAAAAAAATTTGACACGCTTTTTCGTCTCGTCTGCTCCACATCTCGCGTCCGCATACGGTTCCGGTACGGTTGACCGTGATCTACGCGAACGTACAGACGCGTCTCTGCGCTCGTTACGAACACGTGTCGACCGCGCGATAATATATTGTTTTAATTATTATTATACACGCGCCACGAACGGATCGACCGGAAAACAGCCGACGGATTTCTCGTTGTTGTCGCGCACTCGTAGTGCGTACACCTATCCTCGTACTCCTCGTCTTATCGTTCTTCTCGTTCTCTTTCGTCGTACTCATTATACGTATCAACGGTACACCACGTCGTATAAAACGTACACGAATAGCGGATACTCGCGCGCGTTCGATTTTCTCGTCTGCGTCCGTTGATTTCTGGAAACTCGATTTTTGCCGGACAAAATTAATAGCGCTCAGAGTTTTCACTGTTTTTGAGGTCGCTTAATTCAAATTTGAGATTCGATCCATTTGTTTAATGGGCCCAGAAAGAGCGGGGGGGGAGAGGAAGCTGACTTTAAGATTTCGGTAAACATTTTATATTGCACATCAAATAATATGTTGTTGGAGTTGCTGAATTCAAATGTAACCGTTATTATCGTGAAACGACACGATTATAGCCGTCGCGTTTTTGTTTTCGGTTTTTTTTTTTCGCTGTCCAACGGAACTGTTGCGATAAAAAAATATCCCGTACGAGTATAAAAGTCGATTAAAAGTCCTTTTCCGCGGCCACGATACCGCGCACAGCTCCGCGCGTTCGCTTTCCACTCTACTCGCCGGCGAAAACTGCGACGACGAACTGTCGTGTGTATATACATTTTATGTGATTTGCGCCGGCGCCTGCTTACGTCGCGTTCTCGTCTGCGAATGTATAGAATCACTGCGTACGTAAGAGAGCGCACGCAAAATGTGTTTGCAGACGTGTGTTATTCGTATTTCAAATATAGAAAAATATCCACGTTCAACGGACAACGTACACAATTGTTCCGAATCGTAAACACGTAGAGTTGTGCGACACTGTCGACACGCGTTCTTCTTCGCTGTGTGTGCTGCAGTGATGTAGTGACGGCGGGTGTAGGACAAAAACCCGCTCGAAATATTCACTTGTTTAAAATTTTAAAAAAAATTAGGTTTAAAAATATATATATTTATCGACTTTGAGACGTTTCAAGGATTGTCGAAGAATTCTTTTGAATATCCACGAGGAAATTGATATTACTGCTGAAGAAATCATCAACGAATTGGTTGAGGAGCGTAGACTTTACTTGTAATTTTTTTTATTTTAAACAATTTCATCATAAATAAACCAGATTTCGATGAAATATCCTAGTTTCATTTCAACATAAAATGATTAAAATTTTGAAAAACAATTAAATTAGTTTTTTTATGTTTTTATCGTAAATACATATAATAATATATGTGTACTATACGCCCGACCGCCTGGAAAGAAATAGGCCGTTTAAAAAAAAAAAAAAAGAGAGAAACAGAAGAAAAATTCAGAAAAATTTCCGGAACCCGTTCAAAAAAATAACTTTCATGACATACTTTATCGCATTAAAGTTTCAGTGACTATAGATGCACTTTATAAGAAACTACAAACGAATACGGGAAAACGATTTAATCGTCTCGAAACGGTCTTCCCGACGGAGCAGGGAACACGTATCGACACGCGGCCGACGGCGAAAAGATTATAATAATATATAGAGTATATAGAAACTGACACGGCTCGTGTATGTGTAAACGAATCGTTTACACCACCGAGCCGATATTTATCAACTGTCCATCCCTTTCCGCAAATAACGCTGAACGAAAATACTTAACCGCCGTAAATACATTACGTGCGATCATAAGGTATTTTCGCCACCGGTACACCGACGTAACAGATAGCGAAATATTCCTATTTATAATAATACGATTTCGCGATATGTTAATTAAGCATCAGCTATTGATTACCCGCAAATCGTATTTGGGTATTATAAATAGGAATATTATATTAATTAAAAATACGATTTCCTACGAACGACGACGATTTTGATATGTCGAACCGACATACTCGTCCAGTACGTCCGTAGCCGTATTAGCGAGTGGTATTTTTTATTATACATTTATTAAACATTATTTTACATTATACGTTTTCTTTGTATTTAATTGTATTAGTGTATATGTTAATAAATATACTACCATAGCGGATATTCATATCGTTATTCCAAATACGTCATCTGACGCATTTCCGCCATCCATTACAACCCGTTACAAATTGGCTCCCCGCTGAGGAATTAGTCCCGGTCTTGCGTGATTCCAGGTAAATTTTTTTTTCTTAAATTATTTTACTACTTGGCCGCTGCATACCGAGTTTTGAATATATACGGTTGTATAAACTATTAAATATTAATAGTAGGCAGAAATATTGTTTTATTTAGTTCTGTTATAATTACGCCGAGTGGTCGCGCGCTATATTAAGATATACATATCGACATAATTATCGCCAAATATATAGCGCGTCGAGGTCATTGACCAACCATTACGATTATTCGATAATTGCGTTATTTTGGTGAGTGTTGTTTACACCGAGATACACGTCAATTTCCTGTGTTTATAATCGCAGTATTTTCGTATTATACAAAATGAGTAAAACATTATACCAAATGACGTTGACCGAAATCAGGAGGGAATGTGCATTTCGCGGTTTACCCGTGTTAGCTGCCCGTAATGATTTACAATGCATTTTGGAAACGGTTATTCGGGCAGAAGGAAATAATCCGTCCACATGTCTGTTACCACCCCGACAACCGATTGTCGTTACGCCAACGATTGAAAATCAATCGGCGGTGATAGACCCGGAATCGGAACAGGCAGACACTGGTAACGATGATTATACCTCCCCGTTACCGGACATAGAAAATGTCAGATTTAGTGAAACACTAAATCCTCCAATAGACCTGTCATGTAGTCACATAGGGATTGATGCTAATCGATCAACCAGTTGCTACAATCCCACACTCGATGCCGAATTTCGGATTTTCACACGATTAACTCAATTAGAGCTGCGAGTGAGGAAATAGGGGCATTGAGACAGGACTTAAGGGTCAATACGGCTATCGGACGGTTAGAATTGAGAATAAGCGCGCTAGAAACAGCGATGTCGCGGTTTTTAGATAATCAAAAGTTCATAATGGATAAAATGGCGAAAATCGAAAACGATTTACAAACGAGTAAATCGTCCAGTAGTAGCGCATTTAGGCCTATTGTTACTCCCAAACATCCGGTGCCACATTTCGAACAGAGTGGCCCTCTTTCTGTTTCGAGTGGTGATCGATCACATTTAGGAGAACAGCAACCACCTCACCTCCAAAACCGATTATCGGAAATTGAACAGGAGGTCAGGAAAACAAGGTTAGCTACTCCTATGTTGATTCCCACACATGAAACAGAGAGAACAAGGGCCAATCAACCGTTAATGCATAGCACAAGGAGGGATCAAGAGGAACCAAAAATTGCGAGTCACAGGGAAAACGATTTCACAGTCGATTCCGGACACGCTACTGGATGCGATAATCGTCATATCGATAGACCGAATCGCACTGTTCAGTTTTCGAACTCGAGCGAAACGATCATGTGTTCGAACTCGGCTATTGAACCCATTACAGAACATTCGATGCTTATTCCAATTCAGGACTTAAAAACTGCTAGAGCTTCACTATCTCAGTTTTCTGGTAGAAAGGAAGAAGTACCCATACGATTTATCGTAAATTCGGAAAGTATTTTGCGTCAAGCAAATATACATAAATCTGCCTGGGTTAGGATAATGGAATCACAGCTGACGGGAAATGCTGCCGAGTGGTGGAAAACCATTAAGGCACTGGATTTATCGTGGTCCGAATTTAAAAGCGAGTTCGCTGAAAAATTCGATAACCCGGATATCCAATCCCGCCTCCGCGCAGAAATCGTGTCAGTACGACAGGGTACAAACCAACGATTGACCGATTTCGTGTTGGAGAAAAATCAGCTGTCGCGTCGGGTACAAACTGGCCTCTCCGAGTCACAGATAGTTAGTACTGTCGTTGGGCTCATGAGAGAAGAGTTTCGTACCCATGCGAGATTACAGAATCCCGCAACATTTTTGGATCTTAGGCGAATAGCTGGAGTTCTTGATATCTCTTCAGATACAAGAACTGATATGCAAAACTATCAAAACCAGCCCGCGAGATTTAAATATGTTGATACAAAAAAAACTTCTCCCGTACCAGTAGTCAAACTGAAACTTGATCAGAAGGTAGTCCGTAAACCATCTCTCCCATGTAAGCATTGTAAAGGACCACATTGGAATAACGAATGTCCCAACAAGCTTTCGGGAAATGGACCGAAACCGGCGGAGCTTAGTCCACTCCACGGGTTCATCACAAATTTCTGACGATACGTGTCAAATCCCTCTTTTATTAGCTCTTAGTTTTGAAAATGTATCACATGAATCGACTAAAGTAGCTGTAGAAGAACAGGGTCAGATAAGTGTCGAAAATTTGAAAAACAAATTCTTGGAAAAGTCATCAGTAGAAATGTCATTAAATAAGATATGTGGGACCAGCATTTATAGATCTTTACCTGAACACTCATCATTACATTCATCGGATGTTGGTACTAGTCACCCAACATCCAACATTCATGTTCAGGATAAAGTATCAAAAATAAATGACCTAAATCATATTTTAGATGACACTACTTTCTGTTTCGAAAATCCAGACATTTCTAACCATAAAAATTTAGTATTTGAGGGTAAATCTGGTGCTAGCTCTGATAATCTTGAACAAAGATCAACTAGTTACGTAGAACCTACAAAACTAATTTTAAAGGAAATGTTATTAGGATCCGAACAGAATCAGAATGACCATGACATAAAATATGACGGTAGCTTAGAGAAACACAAGGACGACAACATTACAGACACAGTTGAATTATCACCCCATAAACAATCGATTGTCTCTATTGAGAACCCCGATAGTTTTGGATGTGCAGCTGTGAGAACTGTAATTAACAAAACACCGACAAAAATATCAACTCCATCTATTGAGTTGGAGTTTGACACGGGTTTTGTTACCGCCTTGTTAGATTCTCAAGCACAAAAGTCGTATGTCAGACCAGAAATTTCTACGAAATTCGGAAAAATTGTGAAAGGACCATTATCATCAGTACGAATGGCCGATGGTCACACTCAAATCATAAGTGGTCACGCGGCATTCGAAGCTCAAATCGCAGATGTTTCGATAACATTCAACGCTGCGATTTTAGATAACCTGTATTGTGAGATTCTTTTAGGACATGATTTTCTTGTAGAAAATGAAGTCTCATGGGATTACGCATCAGGAATGATATACTTAGGTACCTCCAAGCGAACATCAGTCTGCTGGACGGGACCTAAGTCAAACCAAGAGTTAGGTAATCTCGACTTTTCTGACATTCAAATTTCGAGTGATCCTATCGTCAAAGAAAAACTAATGAAAATACTTAAAAAGTATCCAGAAGTTTTCAATGGGACGATAGGCCACACAAAATTGATTGATCATGAAATTAGACTCAAAGTTCCAACACCGATTACCCTTAATCCTTATCCGTACCCAGCTGAAAAGCAAAAGGTTATAAACGAAATGATAAGTGATATGGAGGAACAGGGTCTAATTGAACCGAGTACCTCACCCTGGGCAGCTCCTATAGTATTAGCGAAAAAGAAAGACGGAACATACCGCTTTTGCGTTGACTATAGGCGACTAAACGAAGTGACGGAATCCGATGCTTACCCCATGCCAAATCTAAATGATATGATAAGAAATATGAGAGGAGCGACAATATTCAGTATTTTAGATCTAAAATCTGGATATTGGCAGGTCTCCTTAAATCATAGTTCTAGGAAGTATTCGGCATTCCGTACACGTAGAGGCCTCTATCAATTCAGAGTTCTCCCGTTTGGTCTTAAAAACTCACCTATGACTTTTGTGAGACTCATGAACGAGGTTTTAAGAGGATACTTAGATGATTTTGTTCAGGTGTACCTGGATGATATAGTAATATATTCCGAAACACTGGACAACCATCTAATACACTTAACCAAGGTTCTCGAGCGCTTAAGTATACATGGGTTGACATGTCATCCAAAGAAATGCAGATTAGGAACTACCGAAATCTCATTTCTTGGACATTTAGTGGATTCAGAGGGAATTGGAAAACAACCCGAAAAGCTTAAAGCAATCAAGGACTTTCCAATACCCGGTCGAATTAAGGAGCTTCGTAAATTTTTAGGTGTTTGTAATTGGTATAGTCAGTTTGTAGATAACTACGCTGACACCATAGCGCCTCTAACAAATTTATTGAAACAGGGAACCAAATGGCGATGGACACAGACCGAACAGACTGCATTTGATACCATTAAAAATGCCCTGTACGAGTCCCCAAAGCTAAGCTCTCCCGACTACAGTAGACCTTTTTGTCTCCAAACCGATGCTAGCGAAATAGGTGTAGGAGCTGTTCTTTTTCAACGGGGTGACAGACCGAAGGAAAGACGGATAATCGCCTACGCTAGCAAAAAGTTAAGCGAGACACAAAAAAGGTATGCAGCCGTCGAAAGAGAGTGTTTGGCCGTGGTTTGGGCTGTGGACAAGTTTCGTCCATATCTCGAACCAGGACCCTTTGAGCTCCTTACCGACAATTCAGCATTGACTTGGTTGCATAAGACCAAAGACCAAAAGTCAAAACTAACCAGATGGGCGTTACAATTAGGTAACTTAAATTACAAAATGACGCATATATCAGGATGTCTTAATGAGGCCCCAGATATGCTGTCACGTAACCCATCGGATGGTCCACCAGTCAATGAGGACATGCTCGAAGAGAACCTACTCGGAGTGCCAACGTCATCACATTACAAAACACAAGGCACTTTCGATAGACTTTTCTCTTTGATAGGCAATAGGGAGGAAACTAACGATATTCCATTTTCCGAAGAAATGTTGAAAGGTTGGCAATCGAGTGATCAATATGTCAGTTTCATAATGGATAACATAAACACCGATTGTCCAGCCAACAACACGCGGAGAGAAAAAGCACAACAAAAAGCATATACTATTGTTGAAGGTCTTTTAAGGAAAAATATCGATGACGTTTCTCCTCCCCCAATCGTGGTGCCTTTGGATAAATCAAACCATATCCTATGGAGGTACCATGACCACACCCTGGCTGGTCATCCAGGGTGGAAGGAAACATTCAGGGCTATTCGAAAACGGTTTTACTGGAAGGGGGTGCGAGAAAAGGTGAGGAAATATGTTGGAGCATGCCACATATGCGCCTGTACTAAGCCCCTAAATTCCAAAACAGAAGACCCCATGAGGTCTAGAAAACCGCGACAGCCCTGGGAGGTCATTAGTATTGATTTAATGGGTCCCTACCCGCGCACAGGGAGGGGAAAAACATACATACTAGTGGCCACTGACTGTTTCAGTAGATGGGTGGAAGCATACCCATTAGGTACAGCTTCCACTAAGACGATAGTACAGACACTCGAACGAGAATTCTTTTCACGTTTTGGGTATCCTCGAGTGTGTCTTACCGACAACGGGACTCAGTTTATTTCTAAGGAAATGCTCAGAGCACTCGACCGATGGGGGGGCGGAGGGGTGGACGACTCCGGTTTACCACCCTAGAGCAAACCCCGTCGAACGTCGGAACCAAGAGTTGAAAAAAGGACTTCGCGCCCACCTTATGGGTGAAAGTCATCGCTCTTGGGACACTAAACTATCGTCGATACTCTTCGCGATTCGGAATAGGTTGAATGTAGCCACAGGATTTCCACCATCGGTACTGGTACTCGGTAGAGAAGCCAAACGACCTGGTGATTGGGCCCTGTGTGATGCACCAATCATTCCGCCGCAAGATGTAAACCTACAGAGACAAGAAAAAGAGACTGAAACCTTTGAGACTCTGAACAAGAGGGTGAACCCGGTCACACCGACCGAATCAAGGTTCGAAATCGGAGACTGGGTTTACTACAAAGGACATCATCTCTCAAACGCGGACAAGGGGTTTCATGCAGGATTCGCGCCTAAATGGTTGGGACCTGTTCGATTGGCGGAACGATTAGGGTTAGGAGTTTATCTCACTGACCAACGTCCACCCCGAAAACTCCATGTCTCGTGTTTAAAAATGGCTCAACCGACAGAAGGACACGCTGAGGGTCATATTATACCTCAGTGAAAGTATTAGGAACCCATCATTTGATTTATCCCTCTGTCCAAATTAGTATGAACAAGCCCGCAACAACGCCGGAGCAAAACACCCGATCACCGGCTGTCATCAACTACCGGGAAAAACTCCAGGCGTTGGTAAGAAACCAGCGGGAGGGGCAACGTCTGCTCCAGGATCTTGGCGGACGCTTCCAGGAGTACCCGTTGACCCAACAACAGGTCCGCCAAGCAACCACAGGGGAGTTGCAACAGCACCCGGTGTTGTGGGAAGCGTTCCTGCGGGGATGGCAGGCTTGCATCAGCAACATGCCAGCGCCACCCACCCCAAGAGGAACAGGGTCATTGGGGCAGCGACAAGGTCTAACCCCAGATCCACGGGTCCCACATGACCAGAGACCACTAGTCCCGTGTCGAGCTGGGACAAAAGGTTATTCTCGTGGTCAGGGACCACGAATGGTCGGGCCAGCCACTCAAGCACCTGGAAATCAGCCCACAACCACGGCGGCGACATCGGCGGCGAAAAGGAGATCGGCTGTTCGGCTAACCAATTTCCGACAAAAAAGGAAAATGGAGATACGCCGACGGAGCGAAGAGGAAAGAGCTGGGCCGTCGCAGCAGTTCCGGCTGGCAAAGCCGGAGGTCGTGCTAGCCGAGACGCCCAACACTCCCGAAACCGCAACGGGAAAGGAAGGGACCAACCCACCGTCGGTAAATGAGGAGTCAAGGATGGAGGTGGATACAGGAGAGGCCAGAGACGACCTCGAGGAAGAAATTACCGCCTTCCTCGACCTACCCCGGCTCCTTAACCCATCCAACTCTGGATCGGGAGAATCTCTTACCGGGGTTATACGAATCCGGTTCTATCGAACTCGATAGAGCCAAGCGAGTAACCCTGAAGCCCGCTGACTCTATCATTAGAGTCAGCGATGCATCTAAGAGATAACCCGGTTCCGCAATCCTCCACGCTTCTATGCGATATCGCGTCCCGGTTGGACAGTTTGGGAGGGGAGAGTTGACACGGCTCGTGTATGTGTAAACGAATCGTTTACACCACCGAGCCGATATTTATCAACTGTCCATCCCTTTCCGCAAATAACGCTGAACGAAAATACTTAACCGCCGTAAATACATTACGTGCGATCATAAGGTATTTTCGCCACCGGTACACCGACGTAACAGATAGCGAAATATTCCTATTTATAATAATACGATTTCGCGATATGTTAATTAAGCATCAGCTATTGATTACCCGCAAATCGTATTTGGGTATTATAAATAGGAATATTATATTAATTAAAAATACGATTTCCTACGAACGACGACGATTTTGATATGTCGAACCGACATACTCGTCCAGTACGTCCGTAGCCGTATTAGCGAGTGGTATTTTTTATTATACATTTATTAAACATTATTTTACATTATACGTTTTCTTTGTATTTAATTGTATTAGTGTATATGTTAATAAATATACTACCATAGCGGATATTCATATCGTTATTCCAAATACGTCATCTGACGCATTTCCGCCATCCATTACAACCCGTTACAAAACTGGTTCGAAAACAAAAGTCAAAATAGACAACCGATTCGAATATCTTCGAATAGCAGTAGTATTATTATTACCATTGTAAATACTCCGCGCTCGTCCGAGTCTTTGCATCGTTTCACATAAATGTACGCGTATAAAAATAGGGAAACCAGTGCTCTGCGACAAATCCCGGAGATGTGTAACCGAGATACATGTAGCTACAACATACGTTGTGTTTAATTCGTCTGTTATGAATCGTTCGAGACTTGAAGCATATACACGCATATATAAAACTTTATTCGTAAGTCGTGTCGTGCGTTTACACAAAGCATATAACGTATATGTAGGTACGTTGTTGTCGTCGTTGTCGTCGTCGTGGTTTTCAATTAAAATAAAACCGTCTCACGCGTTTAATGTATGCGGATCTCGAACGGAGATAATGACAATAATATTTTTATTATTATCATTATCGTCGTAAAACCGTGTAGAGTTAATAAAACATTAAACGCTCGACCTATATAATATAATTCCCGCGCTGTGTGCACATTTTTGTACATATTCAAATACTATTATTCTGAAATGTTTTTTTGTAAAACATTAAAAAAAAAAATCAAAGAAAATAATCGTTTGTCCGATTATATCGTTTATATAAATTAGAAACTGATTGACAAACCATTGATAAATATATTTACACGCGTATAAAGGACGATTTCGGGTTTACAAACAATTTCATTCCCTCACCCCTACTCGAATTTCGTAAGTCGAATAGCGCCACTATAAAAATAATTTTCGACACGTCGAAAAACGTAAAGTACGAACTCTTTCAGAATGCTTTCTACGTCTCCACAAATAGATTTTTGGAAAAGTGTTCTTTACGGCACTCACTGTCCGAGACTATTTAACTACTTTTCTTTTCTTTACAACAATGTTAAATATATCAATACGTACGGGCAATAGAACGGGAACTCGTTCGACGTGTCGTTGTTGTACTGTTTTTTTCCACGTAGAATTAAATTACATCCGATAACGAATAGAATGGTACACATATTTTGTAATTTATTATTTCACCACGTTCGCCGATCATCGATAATAACACGAGTGTCTATCTAATCGAATCGTAAATGTTCATACGTACACACGAATGTATACGAACCAATATTGTATAAAAGTATGATATTATAATAATTGTAGCGACGATTTATACGAGCGCGCGCGATAAGATCCCGTACACGTCGAGCGCGAGACTAGAAATACTCGTTCAAATGCAAATAATCACGAAGTTTGCAACTATCTCCAATACGTCGCGCGGCATATAATTCAGACGCGTCAAACCGTATCCGAATATACGATTGTAGTAAACGTTCACTCGCTCTGCCGCGAGTAATTTTTTATTTTTTATTTTTTCGTTTTTCTTCTACTCCGGCGGGGAAAAAACCGTTTTTTTTTTCTTGTTGCATTTCTATAATTTTTCGTTCGCTTGCGCGGCGCTTAACTCGAATAAAAAAACAAAACACCCTACGCAGCGCTTCGCAGCGGACGACGGGCCACGTGTATTTCTTATTCACATATACATTTCGTTTATTTTCTAAACCCGAAAACAAAAACGACAACGCCGGAAGAGAGCTTACACGCGCGCGCCTCTGAAATATTTTTTTGCGGACCGGGTACGACAAGCGGACGCGATTTTCCGTCTCTTTCCCCCGACATCGTCGACGCGCCCGGATGTTATCCCTTCGGACTTTTGCGAAAAATCGCGCAGCGAAATTCATAACAAAACTCATAAATCGTGTTGGGACGTTCGAGCCGTTCGAACACGTTCAAACGAGAAAACGCACACGCTGTACACGGCTTATGCACCTCCCCACCATCATTCCCGTGGGTGGGGGAGGGGTGGTTATGGTGAACGGAGCGAGACGAGTTGCTGTGGCCCTCGAGTCGAAAACTCCGACTTTGTCGAGGTGGTAATCTCGTCCGCGATTCGTATGCTGTTCTTTTTTTTATCCGCCCCGACGTCTCGTGTGTGCGCGCGCGCGCGTTCGCAATCTAAACTTAAACCTATACCGTTATACGCCCATTACCTACGACGAGCGTTACGCCTATTAACACTGCACCGATCGAATAATAATAATAATAATAATAATAAATCGTCTCGACGATTTGGATCGCATCGCGTGCGTTCAACCGACGGCGATAACGTAAAACGCGCGGCTGAGTATTTCGATTCGTTATCGAACACAATATATATATATGCTTCGAACGGCGTATTTATACGATTCGAGTATCTGTTCTGTGTACGGGGATACATGATTTACAGGACTCGAGACCAACCTGACCCGACTTACGCGCACGCGTGTCGCGATGTACAATATTCATAGGACCCGACGACGTGATCGTCGAGCGAATTATTACGCGACCTTCGAAATACACGCGCCAAAAAATATTCGTGTTTTGTATATAACGAAACGTGTCAACTTAGTCGCCAATACGCTCGACTAGAAACAAAACAAAACAAAAAACCGTGCGAATACGTAAAAATCGGTATTTTTTAATTATTTCGTTTTAAAATAAGAATGAAAATACGTGAAAATATAGAAATCCGAAAACGTTGCATAACCCTCAAATTATGTTACTGCGCGTCGTTTGTACATTCATTCTGACGACCGCTGCTAAAATCCGATAAACCGACGCGATTTGATCGACTCGCGGGACCCGGACACGTCAATCCCACACCGTTTAGTCGGCCGAGCTGCTCAAATATTATTTCAAATTGCGATCATCTAATCAATAGTATTATTACGAGTATTATTGTGTTATAATGTTTTTGATATATTTACTATTTCTATAATTTCATATTGGAGCAAAATTTCAATATGAAATTTGTAAACGAGGTTGTGAAGAGCATCCCGAGTTATATTGAAATATTACTGAAAAAGTGGCCACTCAAGTTAAGCTCATAGGTTAGCATAATCAAATATAATCGAAACCATGTATATAATATTTTTGAAATAAAATATCGGAGATCAAATATATCTATTTTTATTAATAAAATGAAAATAATAATACTGGAACTATTGCGCAGCGACGAATGATCTGCAGTTAATAATTTTTTCGATGCAAGAATCGATCCAGAATTTTCTACTGCATTTCATCACATAGTTAAAAAAAAAAAATAGCAAAGAATAATTTCTTCACAACTAGAATCACCACTAGACATTATAAAATAAAATACTGACTAAATTAATATTAATAAATAATTACGAATAAAATACTGAATACAACTGTAGTCGTCGATATTGTGAGGTAACACTAATTTCATAGACCGTGTGCGAAGATAACGAGTAACTCCAGTTGCTTAATCACACGGTCTCCTAGCGATTAGTCCGAAATCCAGGAAATCTAGCGAAATCCAGACGATTAGTTTCTTTTGAGTTTGTGAACATTATTTGTTCGGGACCCCGCCGACGACGATTTGCGCCTTCGTACGAAACCGACGCGATCACACGTACACGGTCGTATGTACATGTGTGTGTTTGTGTGTACACGCCGACGAAATTTAAAAAATGAATCGCGAATAAATTCGCCACAACGACAAAACGTATTGAATTGCACGTAGATTATGTTTAAATCAAAATAGCATCCGTTGATAAGTAAAAAAATGTAAATTGTTTTGTATTTTAACGATAACCTCTTCCACACAATCGTTGTGGTGTACTAGACGCAAATTCGATCACTTTAAGTGAACCGAATTTAATTCAAAAAATATATAATTTTAACTCGTCAGCCTATTTTCAAAGCTAATGTGGGGAGTAGATTTTTGATTAAATGTTTCACTTTTTTTTCTGTTTTAATATACTGAAACAAATTTGAGGTGATACCAACCCATGAAAAAAAAAATATATATAGTGATTTTGTTTTATAGTCATATTGTTATGTGTGTTATTCTAACATAACTTAATCTTTTTTCTTTAACCGTGTATGATATAATACCTATTACTAATAATGTTTTAATGTAATGTAAAAAGAAGTAATTTTTTTTTTTGTAATAAATAAAGTGTTTAATTGCCTTATAAAATTTTGTTTTTTTTTTTAATTATTATATATTGTATTATCAAGAAATCCGTTGAGGTCAACAACGGTGGCGCCCGGAATAACATTAATTTTCTCGCCACGAATGCGCGTTACCGAACATTAAAGGAACGTTGCAAATTAATATTAATTAATAAATATGAAAAAATAGATTCCTAACAATAACCTAGAAAAGAACTTTAACAAGTCCGAATCGTTTTTCAGAATTAAATTGGATTCGCTTTTAAGTCGTGCAATTCTCGTCTGGCATTTTTTGTCTAAAACGGTACGAAAAAATAGTTTCTAGAACGCCTTAAATAATGCAACCGAACTTGCGTAAAAAAAGTTGCCTATTCAATATTCCTTAACATCGATCGGTGTGCGAGACCTGTTCGTTTCAATAGCAGTTACCGAAAATACACTTAAAAACGACATAAGCAAATGAATTATCAACAGAATATAAATAATAATTTTTTTTTTTTAATTTAAGATCAAGGAAACGAATTGAAATAATTTTCCTATTGTGTTATTAACGATCATAGGTATAATATTATAATATTAACATTCGTTTCAAATAACCGTCTAAATTAATGGCTCGGAAATTATTTCTAAACAAAATTTACTATGAAGTATTCGTGTTATGACGTATTGTTTTTTTTTCGATCACGCCGATATAGCGTACAATTCGGTAGACGAGATCGATCAAATGATACCTTTGATTTGAAACGGCTGGAGGCTCTCGTTTATGAAATAGAAATATTGCCTGCGAACGGTTGAAGTTATCGGTGTACGTGAAGTGTTGTCACCACACAATTATCGTATTATACAAAACGTATAAAAATTATACGTTAAAGTCAACAGTACAACAGTAAAATGCAATATAAACGGTTATTAGTATACCTGCCGTAGAACGTTACCTAGACGAACAATATTTAATAGGCTGGTTCAGATAAAACATAAGACTGCGGGAATTGACAGAAAACGTACACAAAGTACCGAAAATATTTACACTTTGGTCCGTGAAACTAAATCATTCGAACGTCCTTAACGTTGTAAAACAGATTACGATATATTCCTATTATTTTTTAAAGGACGCGCGGAATATTCGACGAAAATTTTAAATGATATTTTTATTAATTTTTTTTTTTTAGAAATTTAGAACATCACGCTTCTTGTGTTTGTTTTTCGAAACAACGACAAAAATGTAATCTTGTTGATTTCTCTCTCCCATCACAACGAGTTCACATACTAATTGTATACACGCACACGCTTTGAACGAACATAATACTCGTGTATACGCACAATATAAATATATACTTCATATCGCATTAAGGTCACTGGAAAGTGATATCAAACAAGGAGTTAAGTGTGAGCAATCATGGTAATAGTGATTTCACTGTAATAATAACGCCGAACACACTAATAATGTGAACGAAACGAGAAATTCTCTTTTTCTCCGTTATCGAAAGCACAAAGTTTTCGTCCGCGAAAAGAATGATTAAGCCGTAGAAAAAAATGATAGTTACAAAATAATTTAAAGAAAGATTTACATATGCATCCTTACAAAATTCAAATGGTGCGAAAATTGAAAGATACTGACGATGCCCAGAGACTAAATTTCATGAATGAAATGTTTCGTAGGTTTTGGTCGTTCAGAAACATCTTATGGAAACATTTCATGGCCACCACGTAATCCGGATTGAACTCCAATGGACATTTATTTATGGGGTTATGTTAAAAGTAAAGTGTACGACACAATCCCGATGTCAGTTGATGCCCTAAAAGAAAATATCCGAAGGGAAATCGCTAACATATTGTAAATTTAAATAGACAAATATATTTTATTGATATTCATTTATTAATTATTTACAATTCTAAGGAATTATGAGCTAGCCTGTGTATATATATATATACACGTCGATGAGAGATATTAAATTTAAAATATCAACTCGTACTCTGTTATCTCGACGTCACACGACAAATACAAACAATAATACATAAGTTCAACGATCGAACGTGTAATATCGTACGGGGGGAAAAAAAAAGAAAAAACGAAATAATAAAGTCGCGCCGTAGTACACACCACCTTCTTCCGCTCTCGTGTCATTGCAGCCGGTTTCGCGAGAGAATAATAATAATACGAAACAACAATAATAACCGTGCGCGAACATTAAATCGTGAAAATATTCTCTGGTCGCGGGAAAACGCGTGGTTTTTATTTTTTTACGTTCGCGTGTATTTTTGTTTTCTATTTTCGTCGTCAACGTTAAGTTCAACTTTTCTCGAACTAATCGGTCGCCGGTTTTTATTTTTTTTTAAACAATTTGTCATTCAAAAATGAATGAAGAAATCAATGAGAAATGTCGTTCTCTAGTAGCCGGGCGACTTTTTATTGTTTTCATACATACATCATTTATATAAATGTGCACATCTCGTAACGTGATATCCCACGTCCCGTTATTTTACGACAGTTATTGATTTCGGTGTGTATATATTGTGCGGTGCGGTGGTGCGTTTATTTCTTTGTTTCTGTGTCATACGCATCATAGAAATGACCTTTGGTCGTCGATATTTTACGTTTACCGGCTACTTTTTAAGTACGTTCCACACGTTATATAAAACACGGAATGTCAAACTTAGAAAAAAAGCGTTTAAAATGCGATAAAAAATGCGATCGGCAATATAATTTGTTTTTTACTACTTAATTTCTAATTTGTTGATTTCCACGCCATAAAATGATTTAAACAAATTTTGGACTAATAATAAAAAAGGAATTTATACATGTGAATTTCTATTTAAAATCTTTGTAGTGCAGTTTCGTATTACACAATTGAAAGAAAATAGCACTCTGACGATTGACGATAATCGACATTACTCGTCGAGTTATTAAAATAAGACTTTTGTATAAACCACTAAATAATTTAAAAATCCACGTGTTTTTTCTTTAATTTTTCCACAAGATTGAAAACTCGATTTTGACGAACGACTCGCTGTGCGTTGAATAAACAATAAACGCATTATATAATATATATTTAAGTTTATACAATTGTATACACACGAACTGTGTTGTCGTGAACCTGCTCAAATTCTGTGAACACACAGATATTGTAAATGTGTTTCGATTAAACAGACTGACCGACAAGACCGTCCATAGTCGTCGTCGTCCCAAAATATTCAACAAGTCAGTGTCGCCGACACGAGGTTTTAATTTTCGTTTCGTTTCAAGTCTATGCCGTCATCATCGTGGGCATATGCTTTCTCGCTATAATATAATACGATTTTTCACACGCTCGCGCCATGCCATGCAACCCATCAGAGTATATATATATATATAATGCATGTATCTTCTTTGAGTTATTTCATTGTTTACTTTGTTTCGTAACAATGGGTTTATTATAACATGTTCGGAGACAACACCGCGAGATTTATCGATTTCGTCCGTCTGCAACGTTTCACAACGCCGTGTCTATACTATATATACGACCTCGATCTTTTTTCGCTCGGCATGATCTCCATAAACACTGAACCGAATTCGACAAAACGTCGCATGCGTAGATCGCCATTATGCGGAATGCCATTATGCACGGCGTTTGAATTGGGTTTTAAACGAATTTCTTTAACGTTGCTCTCGTAATTTTTCTTAACGGGACGTCAAAAGAACGCGGTAACGTCTCACAGGTCAATATAACGTTTATTTCCTTCAGCATCCCTCTTCTGATTTATCCCCCAAACCGAGCACTGCATATATACGCACGCGGGTACGTACCGGATCGCGTCACCGCGAAAATCGAGAACAGCCCTCACCTCCACCACCGTACTTCGAGGCACTTGATCCGAAACAAACTCCGGAACCGGCCGGACGACGCCGCGCGGTACCGCCGACAGCCATAGTCATGCCTCGTCGTAATGTTTTCGTATCGTATTCGCGGCGAAAATCTCAAGAGCGCATTGTACAACGACGCGATTCACCGGATTCCTGGTCGTTTGCTCGTCAAAAAGAGTACACGAATATACATGCGTACCGTGCGATGTACACATATCATTATGATTATTACACCATGTGTAATAACCGTAAAGTACGTCGGTTATGGAAAACAAAACGTATATGAATGAATACGCGGACGTGAGAGGACAACGACCGCTGACAAATAATATTTTCCCGCGCGGCGCTGCGCGATAAGGGAAAGTAAGCCTGTGTGTGTCTGTGTGTGTGTATGCGCGAAAATTAGAAAATTACACGACACGGAAAAATACTTCGAATCGTTATTGGCGCCGCGATAACGTGTTATCGTATACGTGTATTTGATTTATGCCGGCAGAGTACGTCGGTCGATCGGAAGAAGAGAAGAACAGAATCGATCGCGTGACAAATGTTAGAAATCTATCGTGACATAAATGCAAAAAAAAACCTTAATAACGAAAATCGATCGGAAATCCGAAAGCCGATACTTTCAACCGCAAATGTACGTTTCGACGAAGATTTCAATAAATTGTGTTCGAACGTTTTATAACTGTCGTGTAATCGGGTTTTTAGTAACTATCACGATAAGTTATAACAAGATTTTTTAACGTTTTTTTTTTTTTCCCCGTAATCTCGAAAACGGTCAGTTACGAACCGACGCGACGCGACACGAACGAGACTCTCGTCCGGACGACCGCGTGCTCGTGATGGTCATCGTCGATTACATCATTGCGCGCGTCGGTTTCGAATTTCCCGGTCGATCAATTGAAATTGTTTGGCTTTAGGTACGAGAGTGCACGCGTTGTACGGATCGCGGATGAACAAAACGTCCGAAAGAAACCCGTATTGTCGAATCCGTTGTCGGGACATGATCACGTTTTTCGTTTCCCCGCCAGCACCTGTCCGCGCACTTATTATCATATAATAACACACGCGCCGCACACGTGACTAATTTACGCGTACCGTAATACGATTGCGCCCTGTGATGATCCCCGGACGATTAAACGCCATCAATCGCCGCCACCGCGTATGCTCTACACAACGTTACGTCGTGTGGTACCGGTTTGTCGTGCCTTCCAACCTAATCGTAATAAAAATAATAATAATAATAATAATAATAGATACTTTACTGTACGAATTTACATATTATTATTACTATTATCGTCGGCGTGTACTATTATTATAAAATGTATACCGCGTGCGTATTGTGTGCGCGTGCACAACGCGATCATTACACGACATTGTACGTACACACACACACACACACGCGCGCGCGCGTTTTCGAGTGCGGAAAAACGGCAAAAGAAACAAAACGAATATAAAAAAAAAAAGTTTATATATAATCACACGTACGCGCATAACGTGATTAGATATTATCCGACGGATCGCCCAGTATTGTATAATATATGATTATTAGAGCTGTGCATTTGCATCTATATAACCGTTCGAAGTTATAAAGTAAGGAGAACTGACGACCATGTTTTAATCTTCGTAAACGTAAAACATCAAATGAAATTTGTTTTCGTAATATTTACATCAATAATCGCGAATATGTTTTTTAATTTAATAAACAAATTTTGTTTAAACTTTTGCATTTGCATTTTTTTTTTTTTAGGTTACAGCGCATTCGATTCGCAACTCGAATTATTATTATCCATGTAAAACATTTCTCTTTCATAAACGAAAGCCCCGTCGTCGTTATGTGTATTACATTCTAATGTACAAACAGTTGCACGTCTCGCGATAGTTTTTGTTTTTTTTTTTTTTTTATTATTAAAAAGACCATTAACACGAAAAATATAAAAATAATACGAAACACAATCGCGCGCAACAAGCGTCGAGGGAAAATAAGAGAAAACGGGAACAAGGGCACATACGCCCGTCAGCTACGACCGCCGTTTTCGCGTTCTAAAACCGTATGCCATTTTCAATACGTACGCAAAGATGTATAATAATGACGACATCGTTATTTCGCACTTTAACCGTTTCGACGTATCGTCGGAAACGAAAATATATGGTTAATTGAAACGAGGACATATACACGTGTATAATGAGGCCTCTAAACGTATCGTTTTCGACGACGGATTTCTTTTTCCGTACGATTTAATTTTTATGCGTCGAAACGGAACGAGTAAAACGAACTACATACAAGCGAATGGAAAGAATTGACGTCAGATTTTTTAAAGACAATTGCGCGGAAATCTACTCAGTTTCTCCGGAAATTCCAGCTCGGTCCGACTAAATATACAATAAAAAATCTAATACCACGTTTTTAGATCGGAATTCTTAAAACATCGCGAATTAAACTGTAAACAATACGTTTACGAAACGATTGAAATTTCGTTCGTTCGTTTTGCGGCTTTTCGGATAGTTTGAAAACAAACTGTATATATATATATATATATATAAACGTACTACTTTAAACCTGCGCCCATATAACCAACGCGTGTACACACACGTATATAGATCGGAAGAACCACGCGCACGTACAACACATACAACGCGTTATAAGACCGGTGCATTTCTCGCAGCGCTCGCGATCTGAGCCCACAACAACGAAGGGGCGGTGTGAATAAATGTCACCTGCAGCCATAAATGTCCTGTTACCCGATACATACACGTCTAACCGATCAGAATTATCGAGACGGGCCACACACGCGCTCGAATAACATATTTTACGCATAGGTCTTTGTACAGTCTTCTCGACGACGGACCGTCGTCATCCGCGCACCAAGACCGCATCGAAAAAATAAATTATTTATAATATATATATATATAATAAGAAACACCGATGACCATTTTTTACCGTCCGCGCACAACCAAGTCGCGCACACCGCACTACGCACTCGTAACACGTCCGCGCGGCGTACACACGTATTACAATACATCATATGACATGTTTATACTGTTTTGTTTCCGAATGATTTTATAAACGGCGCATTGTATTCCTACGCATCTGCCCGCGTCGCGTTACGACAACGGCAATGACAATAACATTTACATTTCAAATCGGTTTGGTTTCGTTGTCCCCCAACGACCTACCGCAACCGCGTTCGCGTACGACCTCCGCCGCAATAGGTGGTTAGCGCGCGCCCGCGCGTATTTTCTACGGCGGACGATTTGTTATTGTTTAAAACGCTTGATCGGCCCCCTCCGCCCTCCTTTTCTTGTCTTTTTTCTGCGCCGAAAACGAAAACCCGGTTGAACCGTTCTCACGGTTTATAGCGCGACGAAAAACACAATTAACAGTCGTTTTCTAATCGACGCGTGTTCGTCCAGTCTAACCCCCCCCCCCCGGGGAGGTGGTTACGCGGCAGACAACGTCCGTGTTTCGTCAACCGACCGCGCGCTAACGTACTTTAATTTGTCCGTGGTCGACTAGCGCGGCACGACTTTTCGGCGGATTCGAATAAACGAATCGTTGAATTTTTAACGGCTTTACGATAAAACAGATATTCATGACGATCGTTTTTTATTTATTTTTTTTTTTTTTTTTGGCGCGGAATCAATCGTGCTTTACCGATGCACCGGGTCGACAAGACAAACCAACCGCACATTCAAAACATATCCTAGCCCAACCGTTTTGAATCGAACGGGTTCGAAAACAATGATAATCATAATCATGATATCGTAAGTGGCGATCGAACGTTCCTCGACGTTCGGACGACGGTGAGCGATTTCGCGACGTTTCGGGTCACGGCTAGGATTCGGCATGTTCGAGGGGGGGGGGATGGGAGGGAACCCCCCCAACGCGCGGTAATAATGACGCGGTTTCTTCTGTCGGGAACGGGGGGGGGGGGGGAGAAATGGAAAAAACGTTCGACCTTGCAAGGCCGCGACCGGGCCAGTGCACTCGTTTGACCCGTCGTCCGGCCTACACCGACTGCGCGTACGTACGATATATAATAACGCGAAGTCTCGCGCGCGCCGTCCGTCCGTCCGTCCGTCGCGTTCGCGTCGTAGAAGGGGGAGGGACGCGAGCGGTACTCCACCTCCGACCGACCGTGTCCGTTAATTACGCCGCACGTTCCGACGACGAATTACGTTCGCGACGCACATTATATTATATATATATATGTGTGTGTGTGTGTGTGTGAGTGTGCGTGCGTGTGCGTGCGTGTGCATGTTAAAGAAAAAGAAAGAACAACAAAAAAAAACGCACTCTCCCGTGTCGGACGGGAGGTGGTGTATAAGACGCGCGCGCGTAAACGGAAGGTAGATAAAAAATTCCCGACCGTAAAACACGTCTTTTACGACTTGTACATACGTGCGCGCAATAAATATTATCGATATCGATACATACACACACACACACACACACACACACATATAGCGTGTAAGTTTTAGAGACGTGTGCCACTTGGGTGTACGGTAGTCTCGTCGCGGTTCAAGGTATGCGTCTGTACGGGACGGCCGCCCCGTTTTTATCGTTTCGTATTGTACGAGGATTTTTTTTTTTTTTTAAATTTTTTTTCGGACGTTTTACACGGCTGCTTTTACGGTTAAAAACTGTACAGTACGATACCGTGTTCGACGGACGGACCATAAACATACACAATAAAACAAGCGGCCAGACCGGCCGGAGGAAATGACTACACGTATCCGTCTCGTACCGTATCCGAAAAAAACAAACTCCGATGATTATTAATCATATACCGTAATATTCACGTGCGTCTTGAGTAGTTGAAATACAACATATAGGCAGAGAGGTATGATGTTTTCGAAATGACTGTCACGCATTTAATTTCGAACCAATTTCAAAATTTATTGTCTTTATACCATAACCGGTACATCGCCATTTGCAAAAAAAACACATTCATTTTCGAAAAAATAATCAACTTCGAAAAATCATATCGGTCAGGTGGCGTTCATTTTTATCGAGGCATTCGTGTAGACGGGTGGCCAAAAGTTGTCCACACTCCTTTCAATCCTTTGAATTTCTCGCGTTATGTTTTCGGAAAGCTCTTCAAAAGTACGTGGTTTGTTAATGTAAACTTGAACTTTTAGATAGCCGCATGAAAAGCAGCCACAAGGCGGCAGGTTCGGTAACCGAGGTGGCACCACGCAATGAAATCAGGCGTCCTAGAAAATGTCTTAAAAAAAGCTATTGTTTCTCTTGATGTATGGCAAATTTCCCCCCATCTTGTTGAAACCAAACTGTGTTGAGGTTGATGCATCGTCTAACCGCCGAACGACCGAGGGGCTGGCTTTTACCGCTTGTCGCACTCTTTCAATTTTTTCCGGGGTCCGTACGGTTCGATCACGTCCCCGTGCAGTCCCCGGTCTCAAAGATCCTGTTCTTTGAAAACTATTCGCCCACTTCATAGTGGTATTTCGTTTTGGAAATGGTTTCGAAGTCGTCGCTGTGTGAGCACCACAGAACGACCCGTTTCAATGAAGGTGTTGTTAATAAACACACGATGTGCTACAGACCAAGGTTATTAAAATAGGCTCCATTGTTACCAAAATAGCATCTGTTGACGAGTAGAGATCAAGTCGTTCCAAAAACAGTGTAACCACCCAAACGCGCGTAACAGTCATTTCAAAAACATCATACCTCTCTGCCGGACCCTGCAGGCACTTCAAATATACGAGCTAGGTAGATTCCTTCTCCCGGAACGATATTCAACGATAAAATGTTTTTCGGAATTTTCGTAGCAAATTTCGTATGTAATGAACTGCGTGAAGGGCAGTTAATCGATTTATTTCGCGGAAATACAACCTACGAAACACGATGAAACGTCATTGATATTCGCGTAAGTCCGTCGAAAAAAGTTGATCGCGCCACTGATGTACACGTTACAGGATTCGCCTGTATAAAGCGTGTGTACGGCCGACGGCGGAGAACAAAAGTGAAAACGCGCGCTTTCGGACGAAGAGAAAAAAAAATAAATACACGATTTTTACTTTTTTAATCTTTCTTTTCCGGACACAACATAATATAGTAACACTTACGCCGTAGTGCGGTGTACTTAAAGACGCCAAACCGCGCGCGAAAAGAATGCGGTCGATTATTGTTGTAGGGCACGCGTCGCAAATTTTTCGTCGGTTTTCTCTTTTTTTTTTGTTCTAATAAGAAAATAATATGGCGCCGGCGATAACGGCGTGAAGGGTTTCGAACGCGTACGTATACGAAGTGTGATCAAGGACGACTGCCTTTCGTGTCTCGATGAAGATGACGAAAATCCGATAACGTCATTCGATAAAGTGACTTCTGACGAGTATTACACGCTGTCGTCGGTTTGAAATCGATACGAATATTCATTTTTATTTCTCGGCGTTTTTCCCCGTAATCGTGCAGCGAATTTCGTCGTTGTGGACGCGTAACTGAAGAACGCGCGCGAGAAATTACGTTTTACACCCGAGGAAAAATGCGAATGAAACTTCTGAACTTCTTGACGTAGACGATACGTCAACTATCCCGCGAAAACCGAGAAACGTCATCAACGTGACTTTCACGTTCGTTCGATCACGCGCCTGTCTTGCTTTCTTTGATCTCGGAAAACTCGCCGAATTCCTTTGTGTCGTATGATTAACGTTTTGTTTCAACATCGTATCCATCAATCCAAGTTTCATCGCCTGCTATGATAGTTTAAAAAAAGAAGTCTAGATCAGTTTCCGCTCTTTCGAGAAGTTCTCGCGTGACGGCCGCCATCTTTCCGTTTCGTTTTTGTTTATCGGTTAAGGGACGTTTCGCTGCAATTCGACTCGTGCCCGAATCTTTGGTATAATATCTCTCGAGACAAGAACCATACGATGTTCCTACGTCTTCTCTGCCGCTTCACCAATAATAGTTGGCCGACGGTTATTTCGAACAATTTCACGAGCCACGGTTTCATACGTTTTATAGAGGTCGAGAACGGCGGTCGATATCCGCCGTATGAATAAAACACGTTTACGGGAAAACGCCGAAAACGTTAAATATTTCAAATGTAGCTGTGCCTACAATCGTGTGCAGTATCAAATACCGAATGTGCCGATAGCAAATGGACAAGTGTGCAGTACATTTTCAGCCAATTATTTTCATTATGTTTAAAAATCTAACGTTCATTGACATGTTATGATTTCATAGTTGGATTTCGTGACGTCCGTGAAAAAAAAATTACCGTGACGCCCGGAATCAATTTTATCGATATGGGTCCGTGCCCGTATTTAACTCAATTAATAATTATAGTAATTTGTTGGAGGGGGTGACGACAATAATGAAAATATTGTCTATTTTATTTTACCTAACCGCTTTAGAAGCGGGCGGGTCGCGGCTAGTGCGATAGTAATGATGACACGTGAAACGTTCCACTCGTCCAGTAGCCAACTGACTAGTCGACGTTTTGTAGACACCGATGACGCGCGGCTAGTTGACTAGCCAACAATCGCGCACGCCGGCTAGTTTACTTTACTCGCAGATAGTCTACAATCTGCTCTAGTTGACTGGGGAACGTGATTACACTGAGCGAGTATACCAGCCACTGGTGAACTCGCCAACTAGCGGCTTGTAATCGAGCCTTAACGCGAAGAAATCACCACACACGCGCGCCGCGATGGTTTTCCGCCGGAAAAATGGTAAAATAAAAAGGCGATAATTTGTTTAAAAATCGAAAAACACGTATTATTACGAATGGGAACCTGTCGATGTCGGATTTTTTTTTTTTTTTTTAATAGAACTCGTTTGCAATAAATCAAACGGATCCATATAATGTAGTGTAAAGACTAAATATAATAAATAAATCAAGACGGAGAATATGGGGTTTTTTTTTTCTCTACCAGCGGCACGATGACGTTTGAAAAAAATCGTTTATCTGTACACATTTAACCGCAGTAAATATTATACCTGTTCTCTGTATAGTGATGAATTGCCTTGCTCGCGGCTGATTTTTGCGATATTTTTTTTTTCCGTACAAACCGCGAAAGTGTAAAAGCAAACCGATTAATTCACACGTTGCGATCCGTTCGTGCGGACCGTGATTGAGTGTGCGCTTTTCGTCGCGGCTCACGGTTTTCGATACACGTGTACGACCGTCGGGTGGAGTGCGATGATAACAGACACGACGCGTACACGCGCAATAAACGGTTCCGAGTCGATAAACTAATTGCACGGACCGCGAGAAGCGTAACGTAAAGACCGACCCGTACAGCGGAAATATGATCCGAGATCGGCTGTCAGGAAATAACGGATTTCCGTTGCCGCGGCGTACAAGGTTAGGTTAGAGACATTCGGGCTGGACGTTGCGCGTATTCGAGCAACCGTGTGTTGCATTCCGACGGGGGTTTTTTTTTCGAAATAAAATTCCGACCAAACACAAAACACGCGTTCCACCGTTAGCGTTTGACCGGACAACTAACTAAACTTTCGTTTTGTCCCGGCGGTGCGGATTTCCTCCGGTAATTATCCGGAATACGAAACATTTGTTTCAGACGTGGTATTAGTTATACGGTAGTCAAACAACAACATGGCCCAGCGTCAAAAATCAAGAAACGAGTGGCCTTTTTTTAAATAAGAAAAAAGAAGCACAACGATCCCCCCGTACGCGATTGCTTTTTCATGTTTTTTTGTCTGGTATTAACGACCGTATTGTTACAGGTCGCGCGCGGCGTGTCGTTGTTATGGATCTCGCATACCTGGCCGTTACCGTATTCGGAATGTGCGCGGCCGCGCAGCCGTGTCGTTCCACGCCGACGACCGCGGGCACCGCCGCGGCGGTTACGTTGCCGCCGCCACTGACGGACGTCGACGGCGAGCGGTCCGGCCGGTCGGTGCCGCTGCTGCACCAGTCCGTCCCGTGGACGTCCGCGGGCCGCCGTCACTACGACGACGTGCGGTACGACGACGCGGTGACCGCGGACGACGCGTTCTACGTGCGCCGGCAACAGTGGGACGACGCGGACGACGACCGCAGCAACGACGTGGACGAACAACAGGCGGCGCCGCCGCCGTCCGGCAGGGCCCGGCCCGGCAAGCCCGCCGCCGACTCGCCCGTGTACTTCATCCGGTTGCCGCCGCAGCCGTACGTGTACGTGCCCGGCTACGGTTACGTGAGCCAGCCGACCCGACTGGAACCGCCGCCGTTCGCGCAACGGCCGCACTCGCCGTTCATGAACCTGCCGCTGGGCTACGTGTCCAACGGCAAACCGGTGGGCGTATACACGCTGCCGCAACAGCACCAGCAGCACCAGTACCAGCAACAGCACCACCACCAACAACAACAACAACAACAACCGCAATACCAGCAGCCGGCGGGCAGGCCGAAACCGAACAGGCGGCCGCAACCCCCGCAGCAAACGACGGCCGACTCGCCCGTCTACAACTTGGACAAAGGCCCGTACGCGTTCAACGGCCGGCCGTCCGACGCGTACCTGTTGCAGACCGCCTACGACAATCTGTACTCCGAAGTGTTGCAAAACATTTACCCGTAGACGCGCGTCCCCGACGATTTATTATTATTATTATTATTATTATATCTTTTTTTTTTAATTTATCGATTATCGTTAATTAGAATTTAATAACGACCGACCACGCGATCGGCACACGTTACGAATCAAAATAAAAAAAAAAAAACATAATATCGACGCGAATGTCCCCACGTTATTTATCTACATATTATCATATTATTTATTTTTATACTTTCTTACATACTTGTATACGTTATTTTAATGATATTGTTATTGTTTATTTATTTTATTTTTTTGTATTTTTTACAAATATTAATAAATATATACATATATATATATATATATATAATGCATTACGCGACGACAGGCGATCGAGAATTGTTCAAAATTACGAAATTCCGCGCGTGCGGCCGACGATCCGTGATCATATGGCCGAAAGAGACTGAAATGCTAATCGAACAAAATGAGGAACCGTGTGTCCCTACTATTCGACCACAAGAATGTAGCGAAAAAAGCGGATGGGAAATCAGGTGGATAACGTAGAAACCATAGAACATAGATTTCTCTGTTAGACCACCGTTCGCCTAACCGCTGCGACACGCGCGCGATCGCTGCCCGAGCAGTAAAACTTCACCGACGATTCGCAAATAGTGCATACTGTTCTAACGTGCGGCGGTGGCGGCGACGACGAAAACGCAATTGTGCCCCCGGGGATATAATGGATTTCTACGGATGAAAATCAAGCTTTTTCGATATTACCGCAAACGGACGTACGTCAGGGATACGTGTGTTTATGTCCGTGACCCGTGCGCGGCGGCAATGGGATTCCACACGACGGTACCGACCGAATGCCGATCATATTGATAACACCATGAATCGTGTGCGCTGCGAGTGTCTCGGTCGCGTACCGATAAGTCCGGGGAGACGCTCGACGCGTACGGAAGTATGCGTGTAATTAATTAAAGATCCTTATAAACGTAACAGCACTGGATTTATGTACCCGACGAAACGACGACAATAATAGCATAACAATAATATCCCCGTATTCTTTGCGCGCCGCGATCCGAGTCGAGAGCATATTTTATACGCGTTATTTGTTTCAATCGGTCGGACACACACAATACGCGTTCTACACGACATTATAATATAACAATAACAATATACGTATATATGTGTGTGCGTGTGTGTGTGTTCACAGTCTCTCCTCTCTCTCACTCGCGGCGAACAATGCGCGTTTTCGTTTGTTTTGGTATTCGAATTTAAATAACGTATAAACACGTTTTGTCGTATACGCGCGCGTTTCCGAATAATATAACACGTATATTTTTACAAAAGACTAATTACGTTGAGATCGTTTCGATTCGTCACCGGTCGAAACCCGACGTGAAACCATTGATCCTACGTTACGACGCGAGACATATTGTTGTATGGGGTTAACTTATACGCGTGTATCGTAAACTACTGACCTCGCCGCCCGTGTATACTTTGACTTCATTACTCATATACGTATAAACATATATATATACGTATATATATATACACAAGAGAGAGTAGTCGTGTACATGATATCATGTCTTCATTAGCATCCACTTACACGTTCACACGATCCACATGCTGTACATATGATATATGATGTCTCCGTGTACGCCATGCTATCGAGCGTATACATCTTTTCGTTTGGAATTTACACCACGTTTTATTTCTTTTTGCGTATAAGAAGAAATGCGTCTGCGTCGATACCATGTGTTTCACCTGGCCGACTGAAACGGACCAAACCGTACACGACAGGTACAACGCTAGAAATCGGATAAATATATCATAATCGATCGGAAAATTCGAATTCGTACCAAAATTAGCCAATACGTACACCGTGATAAAACCACACGGTAAAACCGTTAATACAGTGAAATTAAATTCGACTTTTTTACGTATTCCGGCGTAACACAACGCGTATAGAAACGTGTTATTGAAATGCTTTACGACCCCGCGTGCGCACCCGCCGCCGCCGCCGCGTTTGCCGTTTGCGACACGGCGTCTCGTCGGCCGAGAACCGATTTTTGTAAATGATTTAGTAAAAATCGCCTCGTAAAATATTATTTAACACGACGGATCAACACGCGGTGTGCCGCGATCAGTCGGATCATGCCGCGACGTAACAAATTTAATGAAAACGTACACGCGCAACAAATTAGGCGGGGTTTTTCGATTTCGGCACAGGTGCACGGGTAGCAATTGTACTTGCTCGTCCGAACGATTATCACGAATAATGAAAAACGTGTACGGAGGGGGCGGGGGATCAATATTGCGAGTAATGACACGGTCCGTTCGTAACAGCAGTTACGGTATCGTGCGCGTCAAAAAAACAACAAAAAAATACTATAATTTTACAACAGAGATAGGGTGGGTCCGCGCAAACGTTTTTTTTTTTTTCTATGACCGGCTGTCGACTCTACTCGTGTACGAACACGTCGAAACTCACCGATCGGACAGATTTATGAATGATCAATCGGATCGGCTTACCTACCTCTGTACCGCTCACGTGTTTGATGTTTGACTTTCCGTGTGGGTTAGCGGACGAAACGTGGTGTACAACGAACCTTTCCCGAGGGTCTCACGCCCGGGCCTTTTCAATTCGTGTATAAATTATGATCGAACCCGACCCCGCCGGGAAATCGGTACGTGATGCCCGGAAACCGATCGTTTTTGTTTTTTTTCATTATTCGGTATTATAACCATTACTGTTTTACGTACAAATTTTACTTGTAAAATATTTAGAGTACGCGAATTAATACGAATACATGATTCATCACGGTCGAGAAACGTGCGGGGGTGGCGTACACCGGGCCGCTACGCCACGCTCTACGTACGAACGAGTTTCGAATGAGAAAAACCGGCGAATAAATTTTCATTTTACACCGCCTATTAAATTTGGACATGTGTGCGCGTAACGTTTACGTGGTACGCTTCGCTTGGCCTACGCTTCTGGTCGATAATTAACGCGAGCGGTTTTTTTTAACCACGCGCGCAAAGCGCGTACGGCTACTTGTCGTGTTGGACGACAATTGTACGGCACTGTGAGCGAACGTATCCGAAAAACAGGTTTCCTATTTTCAGATTTATTTATTGAGCCGTTTATTAGTGTCGGTATTGGAACCGTTAGAAACCAGTTGCCTATTAAAGGCACTTGCGAATTCTTTACGTTTTCATGCTAAATAAAAAACAACAACAACAACAACAACAACAACAGCGTAAATGCTATCTGTTCGACGAGGTGACCCACTCAAATCTTAATAATATGACGTCCACTGCAATCTCGGTGTTACACCGTACAGCTGTTTTGTAGAGAAAATTCTACACAGTCTAATATGATTTCTCTGTACAAGACCCGTTACGAATAATATTGTTCTATTAGTGTAACTGTCAATCCGTATAATATATTGCGTTTATAATTAAATCCGTCATTGTGCACGTATTAATACACGCTGTACAAACGCGATGATTAATTCGTTCTCTTCGTAATTACACAAGTATTTCATACTCGGACCGATAAACAAACGTCCGGTTCGAAATATATATTTTCGATTACTTAGACGTACGTATTATTATTTGTTTTTGTTTTTTTTTTTAATTACATATCGAAGAGAACCGAAAACATATAAACGCATAATTAGATAAGGTACAAAAATGTTTCTTTAAGCATATATATGTATAAACCAAAAATTTTAATTATACCCGACGGATTTTGTGATCAACGAAGAGAAATTGTTTTCGGTTTAGCTACAAATAACGTGATCGGTTTAAATGTTCGAAGCAAGTCTTAAAATCAAATAACGCGTCTGGTAAAACAAGTCAATAAAATAATTGGGTCGTTAGGAATAAATAAACAATGACCGTCGGAACGCGTTTCAAAATCGTTTTGAAAATATACTCTCGGTTGAAAGCCGCACACAGGAAACCGGGCCAAGTGGATAATTTGTTCTGTCCATCGCCCGTACTGTATGCAACATTAATTGTGAAAAACACGAGCGCGGCGTTTCCCACATACCGTGACTCGAATTCGTGTCATTCCGGTCGTGTTATTGACTCGATAATACATGCGTGTTACCGTACATGCCGACGCATTTACATTTTTCTCGTCAATTTCGAGTTTAATACCTCTTGTGAAATATCATATACTGCTCTTGGTCTGAACGCTATATACCAATTAAGTTTGGTCCGTCCGGTCCTGGACCGCGTCTTCACGTTTTATTTTTCGTTTTCGAAAATCCCAACACCGTCCGTTTCGCGAATCGCGTTTCGCGTCCTACGCGATTTCTACTTTTTTCTTTTAATCAAGCTTCGGCAATAACAGTTATTAACTATACCTGTTTATATATATATTTAATTTAAATTACAGTATACGCGTTTTTTACACTGTCTGTCGTTCACATTGTGTTCACATGTTCAATTCGTACGTTCTGTTTCTTTTGAGAACAATTTTGTTTGTTGACTCGATTCACAGTCCCAGGTTTCATATGCCGGGTAAATCGTTCTCTTTTCTTTGTTGTTCGTATTGACGACGTGCTGTTTATACACGCTTGACCGTTACTTATGTTTCACACATCGGACACATGTCGTTGTTCTTTGGCCATTGTGTGACCATCGGTAAGTTTCGCGTGTCCAATTCTCAGTCTGTTGATTAGTACGCATCGCGTTTTCTCGCGCTACAGTTTTTTTCACTCCGATTTTGATCGTTCCACGATTTGTCCCGTTCTATTCGACAGATTTTACGTATTTCGATGTCACCGAACACTTGGACATCCGTTTTTTTGTTTCGGCGTTTTTCTTTTATTTTTTCGGAAGGTTTGTTTGGTCGGCTTTTCGGTTTCCTTGTGTATTGCAATTGTCTGGAGTTGAGTATACGGACATGTCTTCCGAGTCGAAACGATTTTTCGAACCGTTCGGTGTGTCGAGGGAATCGCCGGGGATTAAACGACGTACGTCGGGTATCGCTTTTCGTCAACGCGTCTAACACATTTAGAGCGATACAATTTTTCGAGCGATTAACGTTTCGAATTGCACGAACTATTATTATTGTCCGACGAATCCGCGTTCAAACAATACGCCAGATATCTCGGCGACACGACGGTCTGTGCCATCCGGTACGACGCAGAGATATGTCATCTGGGTTATTGCAACGCGACCGCCGACATTCATAACGATTCGCAACAGCGCATTCTTGTCCATTTGTTGTACATACGTATGTACGTAAGTATAATGCCGTGCCAAGCATGGTACGTACACACTCGGGGACTTAAGTGCGCGCCGCTACCGCCCTGCGCCGCGCGTGTTGGGGTGACTCTCTATAATGCGTTTCCGACTCGCTCCCCCCCCCCACCCACGAAAACACGCGAACGACAACGTACGGTACGACCATCGCGGTCATAACATTATCCTCCTCTACGAGGGCACGTATAATACGTATCCCCGCATACAAGCCTGAAGAAAAAACCGTACGGGCGCGTTTTTATCGTGTTCGCGCGACACCGCCCGCCCGCCCGTCCGATTATCGATTCGCCCCGCCGACCAGAGGAACAAACAAACAGAACAGACGACAAACAAATTGTGTTCTAAAAGCGCCCACCCCCGCCGAGTGCTGCGTCGCTCGTATACCTTTTACTTTCACGGTCTTTGTCCCCGACGACGTCGCTGACCGGCAGCGCGTTCGTTACGATCGATTACGACGACTGTCGCGCAGCCGAATACGAGATTATCGCAGTGTACGCGCGAGGTTCCGAAATTAACGTTTTGTCGACGATTTAGACGCGTTTTCTCCAGCTCGACGTACGCAACGATGTGTCGTATTGTATTTTTAATTCTATATTAGGATAGCGTCTCCATTCCCACCACCACAAGCACCGCACTGCTGACGCGTTAACGTCCATCGGGTACGGGGAGAATACGTCCTCTTTCGCCCTCTCGTTTTTAACGTTGCGCGGACCGCGGGCCGCATATTATCCGTACCTAACCTGTTCGTCATGAACATCCTGATTTTGTGTAAACGTCTACGTACAAAAACGATCTCAACATGTGTATACAATACGCGGACGGTTTATTAGCACGTTTGTGTTTTGTTCCGTTATTATTTTAATTTTCCGACGTATAGGTTTTTTACGTTTATTGTTCGTCCGTCGGTCACAACTAGTACGCGACGACTATTACCTATGTACCGCGCGTGCAGTTGAAAAGTTTGCAAAAACAAAACGGACACGCGCGCGCGCGCGAGAAAACCGATTCGTACGGATCGGTGAAAAATCGAACGGCGGACGATCAGACGCTTTCACATTTTCGCCGGAAATAGATTTTTAATGGCTCCGAAACCGCCGCGTACACGATGATATTTTGTGTTCGACTCGCCCGCGTCCGTCCGTGTGCGTGTGCGCGCGAACGGCGTGAGCGCGTCTAACAATATCGCCCCCGCCCTCTTTATTTCCTACTCGGACGAAGATGCACCGGGCACGGAGAGATGAGTGCCTGCCTGGTCGTTGCGTTCCCCAACCGACGGCGACGGCGACGGCGACGGCGACGGCGGCGGCGGCGGCGGCGGCGCGCGCGTTCAGTTGATCTTCGGCTACCACTTTGCGAAGTTTGGCACGGCGAGGCCGCCAGTGGATTTCGTTTTGACGCGGCTCGTCGTCGTTTACTCCTACTAACCTCCCGGCGACGTACCCTAAACGCCGCGCGGCACACGACGACACCGAATCGCGTTTCGCCGTCCACACAACAAATACTTTTCATAAGGTTAGCGTACATATATTATTTTACTTTATTCTACTTTTCCATAACCGTTTACGGTTCGTTTCAATGTTCTTCGCGTCAAATAAAACGCGAATTCCGCCGTGACGACGTGTCTACAGGCGCTAACATTATCCGCGAATCAATTAATAATGTGTAAACGGAGACTTTATTTTTTTTTGATTTGTGTGTGATACTTCAATTACACTGACTTAAATATTCATAATTATTTTGAATAATAATATTATAAAACCGGCTTAAAATATTCTTTACGGCAAACTTACAAAACAATGTCGAAAATAAAATATTTTAAACCGTTTACATGATTTACTATTAAAAGAAAAAATACTAATTTTGGTTTTATAGCAATTTATTATTGCCTTAGAATATCGCTCTATGTGTTCTATAAATATATATATATGTTTTCCTCCGCCCAATAAACCCAATCGCTTTAAAACGACTAAATAATATAAAATATATATTTTATACGCTGCATACATATGTATTTTGAAGAGGTTTGTTATACATTTCAAGGTACCTGCACGACTATTGCCAGCAGAAATGGCATTAGATTCGGAACGTTTTTTTTTTTTTTTTACTTCTAATTTTAATTTTTTTTTTCCTCGTACCTTCGATGAACATCGAAGGTAAACGTATTTTGTTCATTCGCGAAACTCGTCGATAACGTACGTTTACTATACATTTACAAACGAGACTCGCACGCACACCGTACAAAAGGGTCCGCGATTCGTTGTCGTAGTCGAACATTTTATCGACATACTCTCGATACGTCGAACCTACGTTTCATCTCAGTTTATTACCCGATAACCGCAACCCTACGCGAACGCTTCGCGCGGCTTTGTAATAAGACCGCGAACCGTATACACACTGTACGTAATCAAATTGATTCTTTTTTTTTTTTTTGTGGCAAACGAATTTTTACGTTTCGTACATGACATTTCAAAATCCTGCAGCGACGTTAGATTCGACGTCGTTCAGCGTCCGGCTGAAGTCATATATTGTCGCGTATTCCGCGTAATTCAGTCACAATATAACATGTATGCGCGTATTATGTATATATATATAGCTCGTGTGATTTTACAGTTCGCATAATATAGTTGTCGTGTACCTATCTACTGTATATATGTAGGTACACGAGTCAGTCGTATCTCGTGCGTACATACTCATATGTAATAAAATAAACGTGATTCGTTTTCTATTGTTCGACGAATGAAAACAATATTTAGATATATGCGTAAACAAATGTCATAACCACATGTCGTGACGTTAAGTTAAAAAGTTTTGAAGATTTTGAAATTGTTCCCTATTTGCGTTGACGTCAACCTTTGTCCGATTACTAGTTACAAGCGTAAGAAGAACACGTTTATCGTATTGGGTATACAGACACAATCCGATAAACGTGTTTAGTATATTCTGCCTTCGTACGTAATTATTGACATTCGTTTAAATTTCGTCGTCGAACATCGCGATTAAAGTGAATTTTTTTCTTTGTCCGGAGAAAAAAAATACTAAGTCGAGTCGACTTGTTAACTGATATCAACACTTAAAAAAAAAAGCATAATAATAAAAATGTACATAAATCCGTAATAAAAAACGCAAGCTACTGTATATGAAATACAATCGCAACTGTTTGCTGTACATTATGATATTATAATGTGAAGATGAAAAAATAAAAAACCCAAAAATCACCATGGGGAAAAATGTCGGTCTCGACGTGTATAATTTTAAATGGAACCCTGGCCCATGGTCGTCTGGGTTAAACGCGTACGTTTTTCCACGTGACCTCTGTGAATAATAATATATATTACAAGCGCATGTTCGCCGTCAAAGTCTATATATTACGCACGTTTAAAAGTATCAAAAGTAATACACTAGTCATTACATCGTCGATTTTTTATATTTATTAATCTTCTTTTTTTTTTTTGCCTATGAATAAATAATATTTTCTTTTTTGTCCTTTCGCCCGCTGCGTATAAATATATATATATATATACATGCACATCGGGTCAAACCTTTTTCCCTATATATATATATATTGGAGGTTATACGCCCGTTGAAGTCGTAGCGAATATTTTTTTTTTATACATATAAATAAATATATATAAGATTATACGCGTAACACTTAAGGGAATCCAAAATATGTCACTTTAATAAATTAATTTTCAGCCTCGTGGCCGTGAAATAAAAATCACGTACATGTGTTGTTCTGTGCTATCAATGAATTCGTTATTTTTCGTCTTAGTAAACGTTATCATTCAAACTTTGATGGAGACGTACGATTCAAAGATATCACATTTCGATTATTATGAACACTTAAGTGTAAGTAAGAACAATTCGTTATATTCGCAACCTTATACGCTTATAGGCTAAAAAAGAATAGCTAATATTTGCAGTCCATTATTCGTACAGTGTATCATGTATATGTAATAGTTCGTTTGACAAGCTCTTACATTTTCAATATTTAAAATTAATAATTGTTATTCAATCGTCAACTTGTTTATTTATCATTAAATTTAACGATACAAAATCAAATCGAAATTATTGATAAACACAAAGCAAAATAACTTTTGATTTTATTTAAAGTTTACTTTTCTCGCTTTGGGTGACGTAAAGCTCTACATATAAGATCGTCCAATTAACATTAATAACATACAAATAGCGTTATTAGAATCACTACGAAAACGCATAATATATTTTTTACCTGTGATTTTTGTCAATATTTGAAGGAAAAAATTATTAAATAACTTTTAATCAAATTATGATCGCTATAAAAATGAGTGTTCGAATGATAAAACTGTATACATCTTCGTCTTTGAATATTCGTAAAATTCAATTTTTTTGAATACCATCGCATAAGACAACATTTACGACGACGAATATGATAAATTTTTTTTTCGTATTTATCTTTATTAGGTCAGCAGGTGACAATATACGTATACGTTCAGCTTGACCAGTTTTAAGTCACGCGTCTATGTGTGTGTGTGTGTGTGTGTGTGTGTTTAAAATGTTCGACACGTGCTCCATTAAAACTTCGCCAACCAGAATTTTAATAGCATTTTATTGGTGAAAATGCATAATCCATTACACACGTTCGTCTATCTACAATTATTGCATACGTTTGGGGTACTATACTGCGATTTCATATTTATATACCCGTATGCAATATAATAATCTGCAAGATCGGACATGTATTGACTTACTAAAACTTAAGTTAATACATTATTTCAAGCATTAAAATCACAATAAAAGTTAATTAACACGTCAAGTTAACAAAATTAATATTGACTTGGTTCATTAAGTTCGTTTTTTTACATTCCGTTAAACTTTCTTCTTTCTTATATATAATAATAAATTTCTACAGACATATACATGAACTTGTATCTATATCTATACTTAACCATTAATATTAACATTTCTGTACACGGTAACATGGACAAAATGCAAAAATTATAACGATTACACCCACGTTAACATAAGGAGAAATTATTTAAGTAATAATATAGATAGTCTGTTGAATCCAAAAGTAGATAATTAATTCGACTTTAACCCGTTAACGTTCAGCATTAATAATGACAATATGTAATAGGTATATAGACAAACGTGTAAATCCAAAGTCGATGTCGAGTTGGTATATGGATAATTTTCGAATTACTAACATACATATATATATATATATATATGGTATATTATATTAAATATTTTATCTTCGTTTTCTGTGTATATTTTTCCTTTTAATTGCACGGTTTCATCATATTTTTATAAACATACACAGACGCGTAATGATGACGTAAAGTTCGTTAAAAAATTTAATAATTTACTTATAATATAAGCAAGAAGTTTTTAGTTGTTAGCAAGAAAATACTACATCACATTGTTGTCATAATAAATAATGAATCGCTAATTTACCGCATATATTTTTGATATGTACACGAGCCAAAAATTAATTAATAATTATATAAAATAACTCATACGCGTATACACCACATCAATATTGTACTCGGTTTCGATAAAAAAGTAAAAATAAAAAAAATGACTAATATTTCCATGACATCATTTTAGAGATCATGGTCGAACCGGATTAAACACTCCGCTATTACGTCGACTTATTAAACAATTATTACTTATTGATATTCTCCGTCGGAAATCATTAACTCATATCTATAAAACGCATTTTTTTAAAATTATTTTTTAGTTAATTGCCGTTTCCGTAATTTCCAACGAGGAAGAAAAAATCTATAAGTTATATAGTAAAATCAATGTGTAGTAAAACATGTAATAATAATAAAAATTTCAAACAAATTTACATTTACTCCTAGTGCAGTATAAATATACTGTATGTAAGTACAATAAACTAATTATCAACTAACTATCGTCTAACGGTTCAAATTGTTTAGCTACAAAAATCATAATACCCCCGATCAATACATTTTCGAAATTTTCGCGCGCGTTATTAACATAATTATTTTCTCTCTCAGTCTCTCGAAGTTCATAAATTACACCAGAGCAATTCATATAATGTTTTTTTAGAATTTTTAAAGAAATAACTTTATCACAACTTTTCTCATCTCTATACGCAGTATATATATATCATATATGAAGTACATTCAATAAAATTTGTACGAATTTCGTGCGTTGAAGGAAATATTTTTCAAATACCATTCGATAAATAACCGATCACTTTGATATGTAATAAAAAAGTAAAATATATATATATCCCCCCCCACCCCGTGTGAACGACAGGAAGAGAATTGATTGATCGTAATTGGTATTTTATGTCCTATTATGCGTGTCTTAACGAGAATACATATAAGCGGTATGCAACGCGTATTAATACATTACCATAACTAACAATCAACATATGAATTATCCTATACGTTATGTCCTTGTAGGTACTTATGTTATATGTATTATGTATGTATAAAGACGACGTTCAATAAAAAACAAAACAAAACAAATATTAATATTTTCTTACATTATAATAAATATACCGGAGTTTTACCTATATATTAAAAATCGTGCGTTTTTAGTACCCGAACAATTAAATCATTTTTATCGTTCCACACTTACATAAAAAAAAGTATATATATAATTTCAGTACTTAATATCACGCAGTCAATACTTAGGTGCGTAGGTACGAATATATCGTTATAAATCGACAAGCCCTTTTCCACCAAAAAAAAAAGAAATGTATATATATATATACACGAGTATATATTTATAATTAATACGATATAATATAAAAATTAACAAACAGGTTTAAGGCTTCTTGAAGATCGTTTGTATACAGTTTATTACATGTTAGAATAAAACTCTTCAACGCTCGAGTATATATAAAAGTTAACGTTTTTTTAAAAAAACCCTAAGCCTGCAGCTACTAACAAATAATAAATACCGTAAAAAAAAATTTATAACAAAACAGTTTTGTAGTTTATTCGTCTTATACATTTTACTTGTTTTCGTTTATAAAAACAGTCGATATTTATTATTTATCAAAAACTTGAGAAAAATATGACTATTTTTAAAAATCGTACCTAAAATATTTATCTTTTCGAAGGAAAACGGATTCACCCCAATACATTTGAAATTTTATTTTTCCGAATATAATAAATATTCTTAACGCCCCCCTAATGTATATAAAACAGCGGCGTTGTCTAGTAAAACTCGACGATTTGCATTAAACATGTTTAATTGAAAAACGTGTTGTATGAAAAGCACCGGATGGATGCACATTAGAATATTTATTGTTACTTGTCGATTTTATAACATAATTGTAAATATTTTCCGCGCGTTTATGCAGGCAAAATGTGTAAATCTCGCGCTTAGATTTTTACACGCATATATAGAATATCGCAAAGAACTGGTTTTAAGCACCTTTTTTTTTTTTAGGTTATTGTTGCTGTTACACCAGCACGTAGGGAAATCTCGGTTGACGAATTACACTATAAACGTGTATATACGTTGCGATTATAATAAATTTAATATTATAGCCCCGAGAGACAAACGATACTACGTTCATTATTATTTTGTCTTCAAAATAACTATTATATACGAGTATATACACCGCTGTAGAACGGCGTGTCCCAGATAAACGAGATATATTTTTCTACGCTTAACGTGTGTTTTTGACACTCACGAGAATACGTAAAATATATATATATATTATATACGCGATAACTGTTCCACTTTGGATGGATTTTTATATATTTTTACGTATCGACGACTATTGTAACGATATAACAAATAAGCGTCGTTCATACTGTATTAAACAAATAAATATATTTATATACTCTTTTCTTTTTCATTTTTCTCGACTTTGTGAAAATAGTATACCTACCAACGTATAATTCAATAAATTGATTTTGTGCTATTTTATATATGTGATATTTGTATAGTTAAATGCAGTAACGTAATTATTTTTTTATTTTTATTTTTAGAAGATATTTATGGAAAAATTAAAAAATATTCTTTGAGAATTTTACTAGGATAGAAAATAGTTTATTTAAGAGTATTTGGCCTTTTTTCTTTTTTCTCTCTCAAAATTAATATAAGCTGAATAGTTTTCGATAACTACACTAGTGTGTAGTCTTACTTACACTAAGTATAAAAAACAAAAGACATCTCGAGTAAAATGTATCGTTTGAATTTACTTTATATGCAGGAAACATTTGTTTATTATACTTATTATACACTATTAAACAATAATATTGCTTGAATTAGGAAGTTCAACTTAAGTTGGACAATGAGTTGTATTAATTTTTGTTTGTCGTAAAAAATAATACCCGATTGTAAACACGCAATTATAATATTGTTTTGGATATTATGACCTTAAACAGTAAATTCTGAAATTGCGTAAACGTATACACTCCAGTCAATTAAATTTGATAATTTATACAATTAAAAACAAAAAAAGACTTTTAACTTGTAATTTTTATTTGAACTGAATTTATCTGTTTTCGATTCTTATGATTCTTATTTAACAGAGTTGAAAGTACCTAATATAATTGTATTGGTTTTGAATAGTCAAAGAAGAAATTACTTTTGAATTATCCGACTGATATCGACCTTTAAATCGATTTGAACTCTTAGAAACTGTACTATATGAAGAGACATACAATATAACGGATTTTTTTATTATTATTATTATTTATATTTTTCGAGTGTCTTGTTATGTAAATTTCGAATTTATTTAAACGAGTAGCGCGTATTAAATTTTACGGAAGACATACCTATATGTAAATAAATATTTTATGAGGTCAATACAATACTTGAATGTATATTGAAATATTGATATAGATGTGAATATTAATACATAAATTATATTTCGCATATTATTATAATACGTGCGTAATTTAATTCATAAGCATTATATATTATACCTGTATGTATATATTATATGTACGTATATGCAGCCTAATTTTTTAATAACGGACCCAACGCCGTCAAATGCTATAATTATTTCAGATAACCCCAATTATCGGTACACTATAAAATGTTGGAAATATTTAATTAAAAAATTTCAGTTTTGTCTTCGATTTCATATAAAAGGTCGCTGTTTTTGTAAAAATGATTCACGTTTGTTTTTATGACACGTTCTCCGATAAAAATGCATAGTTTGCGTGTCATATTAGGTATATACAATAAATACGACACTCGGCGGGAGAGCGCAATTATAATTAAACACAGGTATCCACAGGTAAACACAGTAACCTATTACATTATTATTATACAGCAGTGTTGTGAAAAAAATTACTTTTCAATAGTATAGTTTAGTATACTACTCAAATATTTGTCAGAAAAAAAAGATTACTATGATACACATTTGAGTATAATATTCGTAATTAATTTGTATTTGTATGCACAGAGGAGAATAAATTTGAGATGGCCTCATTTATTTTCGAGCGATTAACAGTGTAACTGTATAGTATAAATATATTTTTTTTTTCAACTGATATTTGTCCTAGCGTTTGACAGTCGATTTGTGCGGAACGATTAAACATATTTTTTATAACTTTTAAAAATACATAGAAATACGAGTATTTGAGTTCTCGAACACCTCACGTCATACCTTTTATATTGTATTACGTGCCGTCGAATGTGTTTATTTAAAACTATCTATACAGTTACAATGTATAGATTTTTCTCTTCACATATAAGTAAATAATTCGATATAATAATAAAGTCTTTCGAACGGTAATTTAGAATTTAAACGGTTTTCCATTTCGCTTGGAATACACCTTTTACACGGGATATATGTTACACACGTCGTATCCGAAGAAACACGCGAACAACATCATTCCAATATACCAATATACGTCCGACGCACGTCACGCGTCGCCGACGACCCGACCGACCGTCCTGAAGGCGGAGGTTACCTACTTGATGCCCGAACGCCGTTCAGTAAAAAATGTACACGTGTATTTTTTAACGGGCTCGCGGAAACAACGCGCCTACGTGTCGTCGTGGCCGTACCGTCGTGACCCGATCGGGAATCCACCCGTGGCGGTCGTTATCGCGCGGAGAGCCGACGTCGACAGTCGGACCCGACATCAATTATGCGCGTCGTCTCTCTCACGTTTCGCGATCGTGTACGTTTACCCCGCGATAACGGTACAGAGGGACAGGCAAAGTTTCCCCTCCGCGGGCGCCGTCCGCGTCCGGAAGTTTGGCGTGTTCACCACGCGTACGTCGGAAACACGATATGTGTGTTGGTAGTCTCTGGTGTGCGACGGCGCTCGGAGCGAACGAACGTCTTCGACACTTTGTAAAACGCGATCACTAGGACGGGATTTGTGGGTAACACTTAGAACCGCCGGGAAAATTCGATATTTTCACTACCGGCCATATTTACGCAAATGTCAACGTATTTCAATCGGTTACGCGTCATAAAATGTAGAAAATCTTTTTTGGTTTGCGATTACTCAAGCGATTCGACGCTTTAAAACAGTCCAATACACTCTTCATCGCTCTCTTTACTTTCCATTTTTATAGAGTTCTACATATGTATTTTTAATGTGTTTAGAGATTCGATTTTCTTCAAACCCTGAACGTTTAAGACCTGTATAAACTCAACATTGAACATCTGACACTATGTGTGGACGATCGAGCTCACTATACGATAATACGAAAACGTTCGGCTCTAACGCGTCGACACGACGGCGGAACGCGCATTATCGATGTTACGATATCGAGAGGTTTATTATTATTATTATTTCCGCGATGATCGTCATTGGACACGACAATGCGATGTATATACGTAATATGTATGACGGGGCAAACGAAATCAATCGATTCAGCCGAGTTCTGCGTACGATTTAACGTGATAGGCATAAAACAATAACGGCGTATTATACCCGTGCGTGCGTATGCGACGCGTGTACTCATATTTCGAATTTCCATAGCGGTTTTTGTACAAATGCGGCTACCGACGAAGCGACTTATGCGCCATTACGTACAGAGACTCGACAGTCCCTAGCGTTTTTCTCGCCGTCAAAACGATCGCGATATTATAAATCTCGACCGCAGTTATTTCGAGTTTGTTCGGATTGTTCGCAGGCTACCGTAATAGGTTTGTCGTTTCCTTTTCCGATCTTTCTCCTTCCCTCGAAAACTACAATTTTTTTTTTTTATAAACTGGATCGTCTTTGACAATCGCATCCTCTCGTATTTCTCTTACACGTGTGTTTCGTTCTTCCGCCTTCGTTTAGGTCGTCGTAGCCGGTCAACTCGACGTACCCGCACGCGTTTGCTGTCGCGTTTTTTTTTTTTTTAAAATACGTCTCGGGTCGTATCCACAAAAGTCCAACATAAACGGTTCTAATGTACGGAGATGTTTTCGTTCCGGTTTCATACGGCCGGGCACCTGCACGCGTACAGTTTTCGACGTACTTACACAGTCGTACACCGTTACCGTTACCGGCGACGTGCGTGCTGTACAAATATCAAACGCGCGTATTCCTATTAAGACCGTCGTCGTCGTCGCGCATCGGCCTTGTACGGGTATAAACCAGGTGTTTGTCCGGTATTAAAGTCATAATACATATATATATATATAATAACGTATTCGTCGTATTATTATTATTATTATTATATAAACTAGTATCGCGCATAATAATAACGATAATAGAACAGCGCGCGCGTCCGTTATATGTCGCGTCAAAACATATATATATACCTAACCTAACGCGCGCGCAATCCGTCAACGTCGTATTTGTACGTAATATATAAATATACAACGACGACGACGACGACGGACATTCCGAAACGGTGCGCGTCTCGCTGTCTCGGCCGATTGTCACGCGCCTCCGACTGCGCTATACGAGGACGGGACGGGGAAATAGTCGATCGTGTTGAGCCGGTGGCGGACGGTACGCGAGCGTAATTTTATTATCGCGGCCGGTCGTCGCGCCTGGAACGGTATTCCGCCGAGTGTGCCGCGCGCGATGTCGTACGCCGGCCGCGCCGCATACGGTTTTACGGCTTTCAAAAAGGCGAGCCGGCGTACGCGGAATATCGAACGGGCCTTGTTTTTGACAATATACAAGAGTCGCGATTGTGCGTTGGAAAGTTTTGAAGTTTTCCGAGAGAAAAAAGACCACGCGGAACAAAGAAAAAAAACTCCTCGGCCGACCGTGACAAATGCGGACGAAGGGATCGTCGACATTTTCGGTAACACGCTAATTGCACTATAGCGATGCATCCGTATCGACGCGTCGGAACGTCTTGATTTCGCGTGGAAATATTTTGCCATTGTTCGTTGTACAGCCGCGTCGACTGCTATTATTTATATACGTATTTTTTTTATGAAATCCCGAACAAAATAATCGACGGAAAATTCGGAGAAAAAAACACAATAGTATAAAAAAACCCTAAAACGGATATTACGGTGTTTTGTTTTGTTTTTTGAGGAAAACTCTTAACCCGTCTTGACGACCTCGCCCGGATGAGATCATTTCAACGTGTCGTGATCGGACCGCGAATATAATAATAATATTTGTCGTGTACGTACGGGCATGCCCGTCGCAATTTATTATTGTGATCGGCGCGGCAAGTCGTGCCGTTACGCGTTTAAATAATAACATACGCCGAACCACCGCGTGTACAATCATATTATTATTATTATTGTTATTATGTAACAATCGTTCGCCGCTTAGTGTAATTTCGAGGGTTTTTTTTTTTTTGTTCCAAAGCTCCGATTCGAATAATGATAATAATATGTACGTAATTCTTTTTTAACCTCATAATGCGTCGTAATTTCAATTCGAATATATATAATGCGCCAAAATCGTTTAATATTCATCATAAAACAAAGGAAAGGATATATTTTCATTACGTTCAGACGAACAAGAGTACAATTATAATGCTTTTTACAATTGTTAGACTTGAAATAATAATAATAATAATACGCCATTTATATGAAATATTTATATGAAATGTAATAAAAAAAACACACACACATTATTAAAAAGGAAAAAAAAAATCGGAAAATACTGACAAAAATATAAGATTCGGAATTGACTGTACAACATAATCCGAACTCGTACTTAGAAAGCTATATTACGACGTCTTGGCAAGAGCAAAAGTAAATTTCGACTGAAAACTAATAACAATTGTGTACAGGTAACCGAACAATATATAAAAACAGTCGCGAAAAGCCCATATCAAATCAAATATTGTACAATTACGATTCGAGGGCTATCCCATCCGATTTTACTTCCAATGGAAACGGTGAAAAACTCGTTTCGGACGACGATACAATCTCGGTGTAAACATATATTTTTTTGTTTTCAAGTTTTAAGCGCGCGTACGTTTAAAACTTAAAATAAACGCACGCGGTACAACACGTTTGAATCCAATTCGTTATCTTCGGATCGCTCGCCCGGCGCCGTACACAACGCACGTGGGTACGCCGTAGAAAAAAGTGAAACACGGTCGCTCGTCTCGAGCGCACGTCGCTTTTTTAAGCTACGGCGTTAGGTATTCTCGAACGTCATTGTCGGCATATTATGTTATTGTATATGTGCGTCCCGTGTATAAAAAAAAAAATGTTCGCGCTCACAGCATTGCAGTGTAATTATCGTTTTCTTTTCGCGTTTATACGTACGCGTACAAACGAGATCTCACTCGTACACACGCGCGCGCGGTTTTATTTTCTTTCACAGTACGTGTCGTACGTATTTTCACTCTTCAAAAACTATGTTTCGCTGTATTTTAAATGAAAAATGATTAATACACGAACCGCACTAATAACTATATACGAGACTAGGAGTGAACCAATTGAGTTTTTTCACTCGTTACGTTGAGTTGATATAAACAACTATCAGTCAAAGTTACTTTTATTTATTTTTTTTTTTTTTTTTGGTTATGACCTAACTTTCATAAAAAAAACGGATAACGCCACCAAACGTCTTGCATAGTCTCTACTACTATGCTATTGCTATGTGGCTTATAATTCAGGTACCTTTATACAAAGGGTAACTTGATGTTTTCACGTTAAGTTTTAAAAAAAATAATACGTCAAATAACTGAATTGAAATTATAAATAGTTTTGTACTAAACAAAAACAAAACAAACCAAAAATATATATATATACAAAGCCTGACATTAACAATAGCTACTTTAAATTTTTTAATACTTAACGAAATCGTATACATAATATACAATAACAATAATATCCCAATTTCCTGTCTACCCTAAAATGATATGATGCACTTATAATTGTTTTATGATCTTTCGTTTTCGTACGTATAAAATGTGAATTTTCCATCCGTTTGAGTGATGGTGCCTTTTTTCTTTCTTAACGTTGAACCCGAAAAAGAAAACTGGAAAACTCTAAAAAAAAGCCACGGTTTACAATCGAGACATTTATGATCATAAAACAATTTTCGTTTTATATACAGTTTCTATATTTATAACTTTAAACACTGTATACGTTAGAATACGCGTATAACGTTGTGTATTGTTATGGTTTTCATTCCCCCGCATTTCCGAGTGACGTACAACATGTGCACCGTCATCCGATGAACGAACGAAAAACGTACATAACGATGTAATAACATTACACATTATTATTTAGGCACACTCGTGTTTTAACTCCCGGACACCTGTTGTACGCTTTGATCGATTATAATTTATATTAATTCATTAAAACGAATAATAACACGAAGAGAAATGACAAAGGCGACATCGTTTCGATTTTTCCTATCATATGTATTAAGAGCGAAAAGTTCTCGCTTTTGTAATCGACGTGAAAGAATAGATCCAAGTCGAATTTACAAGTTTATTTAAATGTATAATTTTTAAATTATAACTCGGTTATATTATTCAGATTACAATGGGGGGTATAAAAATTACATTAACAGTTTTTAACTCGACTGAAGTCATCTTCTTTTTTTTTCATTAATTCGACTTGATTAATCAACAAAATGAGTTTGCTTGCCCGGCCATAATAATAATATTTCATTTTGGTTTTTTTAATCGTATCGATATTAAAAGAATATCGCGTCGTTTACAACATAATATCTTCACCAAAAACCGTATAGTTTCGACAAAAGCGTTGCTTTTTTTCAACAATTCGCCGTCCGAACATCGAAGTTGTATACCAGTTATACTGTTTTTATTTTATTTTATCTGAAGCGCAATGTACATATCGTGCTCGTGTATACATACAATATACACTGCAGCGCCTCGTAAAAATATCTTGTATTCTGTCGCGATAATAATACATACAGACTATACAGGCATACGTAACCACCACGTCGTAGGCGTGACCGTGTCCTAAACTTTTAAATCTAATAATGATAATAACAAGGACGAAGAGTATACCGAATTACTGCATGCAACGCAGGTCGTGGGAGTTGGGTGGTCGACCGATCTCATCCGCGTTATGCCAGACCGGTTTTTATTATTATTATTTTTACCCTCTCTTCTTTTTACTGCCTAAGACTTGAGTACATATATATATATATATATATATATAATATACATATTATACAAATAATACTGCACCGCGGCCGGAGACCTTTCGTCGTTAAAATAATAATATATATGCTTGTTAACGCGTATTATATACTCGTATATATATATATCCGGTAGTATTTAAATATACAAAAGGTTTTTTTTAGCTTTAAATGTCAGTTAATATAGCTCAATAATTAATTATAAACGGTTACATAAACGATGAACAAACAATTATTTACATAAAATTATATAATACAAAAACAAACAAAAACGAAAAATTAAAATTAAATTGAGAATATATAATACAAGTATATATATATATAAAGAGAAGAAAGATAAAAATTGATTATAGTAATAATTAACGTATATACTTAAATCCGCCTCTCTCGTATAATATCGGTATATGTGTTAACATATGGTTAAAAGGTTCGGTATAATATTATATATTGGCCAAAGAAGAAGGAGCGTCTCTCGGATGGATGTGCGTATTACCTCTCATTATAATTATTAGTAGGACGACAAAAAAATACTTTCTCGAACTCGTGCGTTAAAGAATTTAATTATTCGGATTTTCATTTTTTTTTAGTTTGTTAAAATCCGATCACCTTAATTCTCGCATAGAAACGAATCCGACGTTATTTAACAGTAGGTTAATCACAGTATACGATATGTACGCGTGTATTGGCAAAGGTCAATATCTCGCGATAAATACACTCTGTAGTGTACACGTTGAAAAAATTTAATGAACTCTTGTTCCTCAATTAAATATTGTTAATTGGTTGAAAAATATGAATTATTATTATTCACAAGATAGTAATGCAACAATATAATGATATCCTTGAAGGAAAAGCGATCAAAACTATACGAACGTAATGATAATTTTTTTCTGCAGTCGATTTCATAAAATACATGCTGAATATGATTTCGCTAAATAATATGTATGTAATTAGTTGGCAAACGTGTATAGTATGAACAATGAAACAAATAGTAAAAACTATCGAACCGTCAATAATAATAACGACTCTCGCAGGATCTCCCCTCTCCCCCACCCACTCACGTATACTTTGAAAATATTAAATCTTTCGTTTTGCCACTAAACTTACACGTTTTCACCATTTCCCGTATCCGCGCCCTTGACCCTACGGTTATGACTTAACGAGGTTATTGCCGTTGTTTTGGGAAAAAAAACCGCGAACAATAACCGATCGTGCGTGTGTTCGACGACACCCGTAAGACACAAAACGGAAAACCGCGATTTTAGCGATTTTTTTCTATTTTTATTTTATTGCTAACGTAGTATATAGCCGCCGGACGCTTTCGTCCGTCCGCAAATGTCGAGATCGTGCGTATCAAGTCTACGAAGTCACGGGTAACCACGCGTCCGACACGAAGTAACATGTAAATAACGATTACACGTGGTCGACCGGACGTTTTACCGTTTTACGCGCGCACATGCGATGCGTGTCGTTCTGCGACACGACGACCGTCATCAATAATTATCCCCGACGTCGCGGTCACGTCAGTTAGTCGGGGGTCGAGTTATATAGTTAGTTAGTTGGGTCGGGTGAACGCGGGCGATATAGCAAGCTAGGAGATCGCGTCGCGAAATCGATTTTCTAACATGTTCCAGGACACCGTTTTCGTGTGTTTTGTTTGCTAATTGTCGCGTGCGTGTGTGTTTCATAGGAACGCTGCGGGGCAAACGAGATGCGCAAAATTGCTATACTGTTGTCGGTGACGGCCGCGATGTTGGCAGTCTTCGGCGTCGTCCCGGCGGCGGCGGCGGCCGCGGCGAACAAGCGCGACGAGGACGCGGCGGCGGTGGACGGTACGGGTGATCCGTCCGACGGGACCGCCACCAACGATATCGGCGGGAACGTGCCGGCCGCGGAACCCGTCAAGACGGTCAGACCGCAGCCGTCCGACAACAAGCAGCACAACGCGAAACTGTTGAACCGGCTGGGCATGAAGAGGGTGCGGACCACCAACGGCGGCCCGAACCATCACCGGAAACGGCTGGCCAGCCAGTCGAGGAGCAAGTACGCGGCGGAAGGCGGCGGCAAGGACTCGCAGATGTTCGTCGTCAAGCTGCCGCCGCACGCGCACTTTTACGACGACGGTTCCGTCCACCAGAGGCCACAACAGCACCAGCACCGCGTGCAGCAGTCGAACCACCACCACCACCACCATCTCTATCACCAGCAACAGCCGTACAAGAGCCTGAACACCGTGCCCGTGGGTTTCGTGTCCAACGGCAAACCGGCCAAGGTGTACCATTGGAACCTGCCGGCCATCAAACAGGCGATCCGGTACAAGCAGGGCGGCTACGGCGGCGGCGGCAACGACCAGCAGTCCGCGGCGTCCGCGGCCGTCGGTTCCGTGGCGCACGCGCCGCGTCGCACGCTCTACTACAAGCCGAGGGCGGCCGGCAAACCGATGAAGAAATCGTTCGTCAACAACGGCAAGCCCAACGGGTTCTACGTGGTCAGCAACAAAAACGCGGCCGCCGCCGCCGTGCCGCAGTATCACAAGATCGTCAAGGCGTACTACGGCGACGACTAGCCCGTGAGTATGTTCAACCGGACGGTCTTTCCGGTACGACGGCGTGTAAGATATAATTGTATTTATGTGCGCGGTGCGTACATATCTCGCGCGTGAACACTCGACAGACGGAAATACGTATTACGCACTCGACCGGGCGTCATACGTGTATCAGTTTTTCCTTGCCAGACGCCATCACGCATAAACGACGTTACGATGATAACGTTTCGTCATCCGGAATACTTACTCGCCGCGGGAACGAGACGTTTCCGAGTAGTTTTATTTTTAACCGGCGATGCGCGCCTGCAACAAGCGAGATCGTGTCGAAACGACTAGTTTTGCCGACCGAGTAAACGTACCGGATACGTCGGGAGCACCGCTCGAATCGAGGGGGGGGTGAGGGAAACGCGGCCTCCTGAAGAATTATACGTCTTATTGACTTGTCAGGGGGTTCTTAACGTTTCATTACGAAAAATCGGAGAAAATCGTCCCATTCCCAAAAAAAAAAATTCAAGCACTGATCGGGGGACTGGACGAAAGAGAGGGAATTCGTCAAAACGATAATATCGAATCCTCGGGGATAAGAACGTCATCAGGAATGAGGAGGGAAAAAGACGACAAACTATTAACGTTCCGTCTTACGATTCGACGACGCGTCGGTCGTCACTCGCGAGGGTCCCGTGAACTCTGTCGGCAATCTCGTGCCATACCGATATTTCACGCCTAGTACCCGCTAACGGTACACCGGTGTGTGTGTGTGTGTGTGCGTGTGTGCGTGTGCGTGTGTGTGCGTGTATGCGTGTGAGAGAACGCGCACGCGCGTGTGGGTGTGTTTACCGGTTCGAAGAAATCAAGAATTGAGGAAAACAAAATAAAAATAAAAATACGCGTTAATGACACGTATATAGTTGTCGGCCAACCCGTGTCGCTGTGTATCGGATGTCCTCGACTCGCGCGTCTTTGTTATCACTCGGTTATCCATCCGGAGCGACTGAATCCGGACTTAGGCCCGTGATTTCGAGACCTAACCTAACCAGTCTCGAGTTTACGACGATTACGTCGTTCTTTGGTTGTATCTTTGGTTTTTGTTATATTGTCGACGACAAAATAACTAGCGGAAAATTTGAAATAATCTAGTGACCAACGAGCTGGTTTAGCCGATATCGTAATTACGACTCGTGTTGACTTCAAGGATTTTTATACATGCTGTAAACACGTAACACGCGAAACAACAAATAAAACGTTCAACGCGTTGGTAATTCAGATTCTTCGTTTAAATTGGGTACCGCCGTTCGATTTTACACATACCTACCGAAATCGCTTATTTTTATGTAAAAGATATATAATTTTATGTTCTTAATCTATTCACTCAGTATTAGTTTTGTGATAAAATTGTTCCATATAAAATCATATCGAATTCTTGAAAACGTACACAAATATTCTAAAACCATTCCAAAATGCGTTTCAAATAAAACAAAAAATTCTATAACGATTCTACCACGCCAGTGAGACGAGTATTATTGAAACTTAGTTTGATCATTTTAACGAATTTTCTTAGAAATTTTTATGAAGGAAAAAAAAGGATGTAAATCTCACGGTGGTCTTTACTACTGGGCTATTCCAGTAGACCGGAGCTCACGTGTATCATGGCGAACGAAAACGCTAATACCTCGCGCGGGACGCCCAAAGGCTCAACAGGATTCAGTCGCTCGCGAAAATTCAACTCGAAATCAATTAGTACACCGAATTTTATTCACACGATACGAATAAATAAAACGGTTACGGTATTTTCGAGCATATTAATTTCGTCGTACAAATCCTAATTGTTGTACATTATTTCGTTCGTTTCGACGGCGTGTTTATTATCGTATTCGTTGAATTTCAATCGTTACGAACGTGAAACGAGGTCCTCCTCCTGCGCACGGGGACAAACGTTGGACAACGCAGGCCGATAAGTTGGACGCACACGCTAACCAGTATCGCGTAAAATCGCGTTGAAATATATGAATACAGTCTCGTTGGACCGTTGGCCGATCATGAGAAAATGTTATGCTCATACGTACAACGTGCTCCCGATCGGATCGCGTAGAGGGTTCGACGTACGATTTGGACGGCGTTTTTCCCCCCGATTAAATGCGCTCGCGGAAACGACGCTTTGCCGTCCGTCGTACATAATATACATATATATATATATATATATGCAATCCGCGAAACGGAAGAGAAAGAGAGAAAAAACCTATTATCATATCACGTGCGTCATGTGGCGGAGACGGATATCGTATTAGTTGTGTATTCATTAACGTTGTTGTCGTTATAAACATGAGCATCCGCGCGCCGGTGTAACGTCCTTTTTGAGTCGTTGACCGAAATAATAAACGCACATGTGTATACGGCACGCAACTAAATAGTATACGTTACGTATAAAACACGTTTCTTTTTATTCGCTAACCCTCGTGTGTGTGTGTGTGTGTGTGTGTGTTTTAATATAGGAGTGAAGTGCACGCGGCCGTAACAAAACAAAAAAATTTAAAAAAATATAGTGTTCAACAAGTTGTACGACCGGACCGTTTGGCGAGAAGACATGACGACAACGACGATGACGACGACTTGTAATCTATTTAATTCTATATGATATTTTTCGCCAGAACAATTGGTTTTTTTTTTTGTAAATATTGCGACGTAATCTGCATTTACATTATACATATATATAGTTAAAAGAACTTTATATAATATTACGTACTTATTAGAATATATATTAATTTATTGTATTCAAATCAAAACGTCACTATAAACAATTTTTGTACATATCATATCGCGTAAAATACGTTCTGATAGTTTAATGCATTTAAATAAAAATGCAATAAAAATTATTTTAACCGTATACCGCGTAATACACGTCTGTAATAATTAAAAACAATAATAATAAATATCTACAGTACGTTACGCTCAAATTGTATATCGTGTATCATCAGACTGAATGCTAACATAACACGTATATTACACTTTGTATTATTGTCAATTCATATTTATTATTCAATATAAAATATACATACATTGAAACGTTTTGAATGTTTTTCGGGATACGTTTTAGATAGCGAAAAAAAAAATGGAAAAAAATATTCGAATAGGTGTGGGAATACGATAAGACCTGGTGCGATCCGGAGGCAAGAAAGACGTAGACAGCGGTGGCCAAAACCGTTGCAGGGTTATAAGCCACGAAGAATATGTTTGTGCAACGACAATACAAATTAAGGATCGGGATCGTAAATGCGACCTAATACAGTCAGCTAGGCTGGGTTATAAAATGGATCGCTATATATTATCATACTGTCTACGAAAAATTTTAACCGGCGATGGTGCAAAATAAAATTGTATACTCGCAGCAAATTTATCTCGATCGTCCATACGCTCCCCTCCTACGACGGGTATATATATATATATATATATATATATACGTTGATTTCAAGCAAGAAAATAAGTTTTGAAAAAAAAAATGCATCGTATATGAATATTCGCATTTATCAATTCCGCGGGGTACCTTGCCGACATTTCGAAAAAATATTGAATAGTCCGCGACTTCAAACCGGTGCGTGCAATACTACAATATATATATATATAATTGTATACACACTCGTGCTCAGTCCGCGTCAGCGTGAATTCCAATCGATGATTTTAAACTCGAATGGTAAGTACTAACACTAGTTACAGAGCAAAATGCAATGTTCTCTGCCGGAGAGACATTAATACACGGAGACCGCGGCAAAAAATAAGTCGAATTCTCCCGTCCCGCCGCCGCCGCCACTCACAAAAAAAAATCCAAAAAAACAAAACAAAAATGGTTTTTCCTTTGGCTCAATTGTTTTAAAAAAAATTCTTATTATAAACCTATTGTCACGTTTGTTATATCGTTACATCGTTTCGAGACCCGAGCGCACCGCCGCACATAGGAGTATTTGTATAATAAAACCGCTCAAAATTATTATTTTTTCAATGTAGTATAATAAAACATAATATTTTATCAAAGTTAATTATTTATTTTAAAAATTAACAAATTTTCAAAAAATAATGATTTTTAAGAAGAAGGTTTATCAATTATTCGCTAATAATTGTTAAATCTTCTTCATCTTCTTCGTCTTCGTCTATGACATTTTGTTCACTATCGCTCTCTGCTTGGGGTAAAAAAAAATGAGTGCTTGGGGTCATCATATTGACTGCCTCTTGCGAAAAGGGCAGAGTTTTTTTGTGCTGTTTTGATCTGCAACTACTTATATATGGGTCTGAACTCAGTAGCAGTCTATTTAATACGTCTGTGTTGCAATCGATACGCGAAAATTTTCGACTAAAATTTTGTCTGTATTGTCGAAAATGTTTATTTCGGGCTTCAGCTGCCTCCTCAGATAACTGGCCAATTGGAAGAATTGCATGAGTTACTACTTCAGCGCCATGCATCAACACTTTATGCATAGTTGGAGACATGGGATGCCAACCATACAAATCTATATACTTTTTAGCAGTTTCATGAGCAAAAGCTTCAAATTTGTTAGCATTAATGTTTTGTCCACTTGAAATGACTTCTAGAATAACGTGTAAACGTTTTATTAAATCCAGATTGACGCCAGTGATACGTGAAGAGGATTCCGGGTCTGCGAAAAATCTTCTTGACGTATTGCCGTCATTCGTATTTCCAAACCCTGCTTTAGGTATATCTACTAAAAGCCCTAATTCTTCTTTGAAGGATCTTTGTATTTTCTCCTTTGTTTCTTTGACAACTTTTTTTTCTTCAGTAGATTGAGCTTGCCACTTTTGTAATGGTATTTTATAAGCTAAATGAAGAATTGATTCGAAGAAGCGGATCCTTGCATGAAGAACCGAAAGTCCAAATGAGAGTGCTTCTGTATTGATTTGCTCTATTTTAATAAATTTATTGAAGTCTTTTGATGTCTGTCCACAAATATAACATCTCATTGTAGATGTAGTATCAGTTGCAGCGTTGCACACTTTACCATCTACCATTGTAAGCATCATAGTATGCTTTATTTTTCCAATTTCATTAGATACCTTTGTTTCCTTGAGATTCGTTATTTGGTTTTTCACATATTCTATCTCGTCGACTATTATGTCTTTAGATTCACTAATGAAACGTATACGAATAGGCCTACAAAATCTAGGAGAAGAAGTGACTGGGTTTTGCCATATAATTTTTTTTTGTTCCCCATCAATTATAACAATCAGTCTTAGGGGAACTAATGAACTTTGAAATATATTTGCATCATTATCGGTACTATTTTGAAATTTTTGTTTGAATTGTGCCTGTTTCGAACCATCACAGCCCCATTTTGATATTAAAACCATATTTTGCTGTTCTTCCTCTGAACATCTTTCTACAACCTCTGAGACATATTTATATAGACGCAATGCGGTGTGATCAAGTAATGCTTGAAGTTGTATTTCAGCTGTATTTTCAGTAACTTTTATCGATTCCTTGTCAGGGTAACATTTTTTTTTAGCTTTCTGTATTAATGAGTAACAGGGGTAGATATTTTTTTTGTTACTTTGTATCAGTTCCCACTGTTTTCTGGTAAAATCACCTTCTACAAACAGTGCCAGTGCCTCTTGGAGTGTATATTTCTTTACCATTACTTTTTTTGAAGCGGATTTAAATACTTTTCGATATTTATTAGCTCTAGTGGGTGTGGCGGTAATTTCTTTAATTACTTTTGCCACATCAGTATTTCCTAGAGTGCTATGACTCACTCTAGCTGCATATGTTAACTCCTCGACAGATACCTGCTCGCGCAGCGTCTTAGTTTTTCGACGCTTACTGCAATCGCTAAGCTCTTTGAACGATTTTGATGGTCGTCCTGGTTTCTATGTAACGTTTACAGACCAATAAGGCAGTTTGATATTCGATTTTAGCCATTGTTCATTGTTTTTTATAAATCGATCATGTTTATAACTTGCAGCTGTCCATTTCTTCTTGAAATCGCTCTTAAAAAACTTTAAAATTCTAGTTATGGTACTTTTTTTATCGCCTGGATATTTCATAATTGTTGCAAGTTGTTTTTCCAATAAAGAAAACTTTTCATCGATTTGTTTACCTTTAGAATCTTTCATCATATTATATAATACTCTTCGAGTAAATAACTTAAAGTCTCCAGACGAATCTGCAAGACAAATAATAAAACATTACAAAGAGTGATAACGGTGTCGTAAGCGATCTACAAAAAAAAATATGCACAAATAGTTTTGTAACTATATTAAATCTTACAATAGGCCATATTAAATGAATAAAAAAACAAAACAAAAATAAAAATGTAATTAATAAAAGTTAAAAAGTGAATGACATACGTAGATCACGTACATTTTTATAAATCACTTACGACACCATTACCCAAATGTTTTACATACTAACTTTGAAGCGTTAAAAAACAAAATGGCGGACGTTAGCGGACAATTTTACAAAAGTATATGATTGTCAACAACCTATAGTTATTGCTCGTAAAAAAATTATAGCCCGACAATACCATACTTATTAACAAAAATATTTTTTATCTAATAGTTGTAGGTCAAAATTAACTCTCAAATAGGCCTTCACAAACACGTTTTGTATTATGCACAATAACAACAGAAATATAATGTTATTATACAGGGTGGACCAGAGAAACGGAAAAATTTGAAAGTTATGGTGGCAGCCCTGGGGAGCTTGTAGAAAGGCGATAGTGTTATCGTTATGTTCACAAGTACCTGCCATTTAGTAAACATGGATCAGTGGGTCGGTTCACAACGCGCTTTTGCCGTGAAGGCGTATTACAAAAATAGCGACAGTCTGACTACCGCTCGCAGGGAATTCCGACGCCATTACAATTTGGGACGTCATGAACGTGTTCCATCATGCAAAGCAATCAAAACTTGGGTTAAGAATTTTGAGGAGACAGGTTCAGCTCTCAAAAAAAAGCCACTAGGAGCTAAACGAACTCAACGAACCCCTCAGAATATCGAAGCAGTTCGGACGTCATTCGAAAAAAGCCCACGACGTTCTGTAAGAAAACAAGCAGCAGCATTGGACCTCAGACGAACAACTGTCTGTCGAATTCTACACAATGATTTGAACTTTCAACCTTACAAAATTCAAATTGTGCAAGAACTGAAACCGACGGACTACATGGCACGGCTTGAGTTCTGTAAAAAAATGATGGAAAAAATTAATGGCAACCCCAATTTTATTGACAGCCTGTTGATGTCGGACGAGGCTCATTTTCATATCAACGGATATGTTAATAAGCAGAATAGCCGGTATTGGTCATTTCAAAATCCTCGTGATTTACATGAACGACCCTTACACAGCCCAAAGGTTACAGTGTGGTGTGCCTTATCAATGCATGGTGTAATTGGGCCTTACTTCTTTGAGGATGAGAGAGGGAATTCAATGACAGTAACATCAGCTCGATATGTTGCTATGCTTGAAAATTTTGTTGCAGAAAAACTTGAAAATTTTCCTGATCTTGATAATCCGTGGTTTCAGCAAGATGGAGCCACAGCACATACTGCCAGATCATCAATGGCAGCTGTTCGACAGCTCTTTGGTAATCGAATCATCTCGCGGTTCGGCGACATTCATTGGCCCCCAAGGTCACCTGATTTGTCGGCGTGTGACTTTTTCTTGTGGGGCCATATTAAAAGCAAAGTGTACGTCACTCGCCCAACAACACTTCTCCAGTTGAAAACAAGAATCCAAGAAGTAATTGCTTTAATTCCCATGGAGATGTTACAGAGAGTCATGCAAAACCTCCACACACGATTCCAGGAATGCATAGAGAGGAACGGACACCATCTTACGGATATTATTTACCGAACTTAATATTTTAATGTTTTGAACCTTAAATGGCATTATATGTACTCTATGTTTTTAACAATAAATATTGAAAAATTTTTTTTTTAAAGTTTGTGAGAGTTATTTCACATTTTTCTGTTTCTCTGGCCCACCCTGTATTTAGAAATATAGTACATACCTTCTTCTGCCATTATCAAAAGTTATTTTTTCTCTAAACTGCACAACGCCAAAATAATAGTTTGAGCAACAAATACCACGAACGAAAGTACTAATAACAACGACATGTGGTTCAAACAACATCGTTAGGTACCGTCTGATAACGTGACAAATGGGAAGGTCGGGGGAATTTTATACAACGTAATCTAATAAAGCGGTTATTTAGGTCGATGAATAATAGTGTTGACGAGAGTTTCGTGCTAACTCGATATTTTGACTTTTAAGCGGTTTTATTATACAAATACTCCTATGTGCGTCGACGCCAGTAATATAATATTATATAGTATTTATAACGCGTAACGCAGAGAAATTTGTTTCACTTGCCCATTTTGCAGACTGTATAAACGGTCGAAACGGTATTATTACGATACGCACATTTTTTTCACGTTTTTTTTTTTTTAATCGTTCGTCATTATTTACACAATTAAATGACCCGAGAGAACCGATTACGGTCGTTAAAAACAATCAACGTCGCTCGGAAATGATTTCGTCGTCGTCGACGACACACACACACACACACACACACACGCACGAACAAGCGAAAATCCGATTGATGACGCAAAAACGTCCGACAAAACGGTGATAAGCGGATAACGACGGACGTGATCGTTTATTTATCGATGTGTTCAGGACCGCGACCCGAATTCTCCACCGAGACGAAACCAACGGCCACGCCCACACGGTTTTAAATTTACAGGAATAGAAAAACTTGGGGAAAACATACATTTCATGGAATCGATGTATAATTGAAAAAAAAACTACTCGCGCGACCCGCCGAAAATCGCCACGGAACTCGCCGGCGAGTCGAGAAACGCTTAGGTTAGGTTAGGTTTTTACGCCGCGTCTGGTCGGCCGCCCGACTTAAACGGTTTTCCGAGTGACATTTTGAACGTGCCAATCGTTTCGCGAATTCGTAAACGCGTCCGCAAAGCGATATATGGTATTGTCGAACAGGTAATGCGCGTGCAAACAGCTAATGACGAGATCATGACACAGCGTGGGGTATTTTCTGTCCTTGTCTCGCATAGTAAAATAGACACGTTTCGTACTTCCGATCTAGTGGTACGATAAGAAATTTGAAAACGGATTTTAATTCGTCGTGAAGTCTACTCGAGATCGGTTTCCCAACATTTTTAACTTTTCCTCTATAAATCCCTCCGAAATCAATTGAACAAATTGCTAATTGAACTTAGAAAATGAAAAAGTGGGAACGTCAATCTGTTGTAAAATTCACGACGAATTCAAATCTGTTTTCAGAATCCTTATCGTGTCACTAGATTGCATTAGTTTGTCAGCTGAATGCCTTAATTACATCCGGTGTATAGATTACAGGAAAAAAAATATAAAGTCCAGAATGTTATTTTTACGGAGAGTTTACTTTTCTGGGTTACTATGGTGTTTAATAACGTTGCTAGGTTAAAATGAATCGTTATTAACAATGAACGGTTTATAGAAGGAAAACCGTCATATCCGAAATTGTCAAATTTTTAATTAAACATTACACATTACTTTTAAATATATTCCAAAATCAACCGTCAGAATACAATGCAGACGACCCGAGACAACGAAGAACGCGTCGTAGCCAGCGGAGCGAGAAACGCGCCGGTCAAATGCGATGTCGGCAAACAGCACACTGAAAAAGTGCGTGTGGGCGCGTTACCGGAAAACTCGACAACACCGGCGCGGCAACGACCGAAACAATCGACGGCTGCCGTGCCGGCGTGTGGTAATGGTCAACAACGGCTCGCGGGACAGCGAAACCGGCGTGCCGACGGGTGCGTCGAACGCGACCGGCCCGACGAGAGTACAGCGCGCGGTAACCGGACGGACGAGACCAAAGTTAACGGGGAACGGTGCAGACTTCCCTACAGCCTTCCGGCGAGACCGAAGCACAGGCGGTCGAACATTCGGAATCCGAGCGCACAGGACGACGACGACAATTCGGACGATGAAGAGTGGAGCATCGCTGACGCGCAATGGTTAAGACAGCTTCAGCGGCTGCACCGTCGACAGCGAACGCTTTCGGTGAAAGTTCATAAGCTATTCAAAAGCCAAAACAGGCAACTACAAATGAAAATGAGAAACCAAAGGCCACCGGCGCCGTCACAGTCCTGTCGCCGGTACGGTGATCAAAAACTTACAGCGATCGACCGACCGGCGGCGGCAACGGCAGCAGCAACGGACGGACGACGGTGTCCATGTACATGCCGCCGATGCTCATCGTCGATGTCCTCGGCCGGCTTCTCTAGAAGGGAGAAGAGTAACGATGAACGGCGGCCGCAATCGTTGAGAAAGATCGACCGACCAGCGGCGGCGACAGCAGCGGACAGACGACGGTATCCGTGTACATGCCGCCGATGCTCATCGTCGACGTCCTCGGCCGCCTTCTATAGAACGGAGGAGAGTGACGATGAACGGCGGCCGCAATCGTTGAGAAAAATCGACCGACCGGCGGCGGCGACAGCAGCGGACAGACGACGGTGTCCGTGTACATGCCGACACTCGTCGTCGACGTCCTCGGGCGACCACAGTAGAACGGAGGAGAGAACGATCGACCGACCGGCGGCGGCGACAGCAGCGGACAGACGACGGTGTCCGTGTACATGCCAAAACTCATCGTCGACGTCTTCGGCCGACTTCGATAGAACGGAGGAGAGTGACGATGAACGGCGGCCGCAATCGTTGAGAACGATCGACCGACCGGCGGCGGCGACAGCAGCGGACAGACGACGGTGTCCGTGTACATGCCGCCGATGCTCATCGTCGACGTCTTCGGCCGCCTTCTATAGAACGGAGGAGAGTGACGATGAACGGCGGCCGCAATCGTTGAGAAAAATCGACCGACCGGCGGCGGCGACAGCGGCGGACAGACGACGGTATCCGTGTACGTGCCGCCGATGCTCATCGTCGACGTCCTCGGCCGACCACAGCAGAACGGAGGCGGACGGCCGTAGGGGAGAGAGCGCGTGTCGAAGGCGACCACGGCGGTTACTGGAGACCGGTAGAAACCACCTTCGAGTGCCGTCGTCAGGTCATCAACGGCGGGACGATCGTCATTGATGGACGGCGAGCGGTTTTGACGTCATCGGTTCCAACGCGGCACCGCTGCGCCGAGACGCCGACGCGATCCAAGCCATTCGCCGCGGACAAAGCAACCAGCGCGACCAACGGCACTCGCCCGTTCTGCGCGAACGCGAACTAATTCCGTTTATAACGGATCACGTCACCACGTTTTCAATGTCCTTGTCTTGCGCGCACGGTAAAATACTTACTGAATACGCGCTTCCAACGTCGGTGCGATCAATCTAGCGATGCGATAATGATTCTGAAAACAGATTTTGAATTAGTCGGGAATTTTACTGTAGGACCACTTTTTTTCGTCGTTTATTTCGTAGTAAAATCATCAATGGTTAGCGGGTTTTTTTATTTTAAATCCGTCCAATTCGTTTTTATGGAGGAAAAATTAAAAATGTGGGAATGTCGATCTAAGGTAGATCGTGACTTACTATAGATCGATTTTCTCGAATTTTAATATTTTTCGACACAAATCCCTACAAATTAATCAGGCGAATCCAAACTTACAAAATTGTAATAAAAATGGGAAAGTCTATTCACAGTAAATTTCACGACGAATTCAAGCCTGTTTTTAGAATCCTTCATCGCATCTTTGGATTGATCGGTACTTTGGAAGTACGAAACGTGTCTATTTTACTACGTTTCGTGCGTGCAAGACAAAGACAGAAAATACCCGCTTTCAACCCCCTTTATGCAAGTAGGTATTGCGTTATCTCTTATCTTAATAACTTCTTGTGTGGACACTAAACAGCACCTACACGTACAATACACACACACGATACACGCGCAAACACATACAAACAATACAGGCAGATATTACATATACATTACTCTACCACATTAATATACGTTTTTTAAGACTCCTTTTCTCATTAACGTCAACTTTAAAATTTCGCTCGTCACTCTGTCGTACGCTTTTTCTAAATCTATAAACACCATACAAAGCTTTTTCTGCTTATCCCTATACTTCTGTACAAGCTGTCTCACACAAAATAACAGCAGCTCGTTCAAATTTGAAATTATTCGCGAACACATATCTGTACCCCGGAGTTAAAGGACACCATGTCACAAAATAGTAATTTTACAGGAAGTCAAAGTCAAGTCCACATGGTGTTCTTTACCTCTGAATAAAATGGACATGGTTTCATTTTTCATTTCCTTATTTCCGTTACTTTTGATAACTGGACATAGTGCCCTATAACTTTATAGCGCGAATATAGAGCGAAAAATGTACAAGGACACGAAGCTAACTAAATTTCTTCAAAAATGGACACGGTGTCCTTTACCTCCGGGGTACAGATATTAACACAGTGCCGATTTCTATGGTACAAATTATAACAGTTACTTTTTAACGATTTACTAATATGTGCTAATTATATTTTGCAGGGTGAAATACTTAAAAAGGTGTGTACGAGGAAAATTGAATGGTTTTAATTTTAAGCAACTCGAAATATAAACTTATTTGTAAATTATAATTAAAAAAGTTGTAATAAATTTATATTTTGTAACTGGTAGAACGTTAAATGTATAACGCACATTGTATAATTGTTCACTGCATGGTATAGCGTGTGTGACTCTACGCACTACGTTTTCTTCGTTGTCATTTCGTTCTTAATTACCGACGGTTTTGTATTTTTTGTTTCGTGTTCCTCTCCGTCCCGTCTGGCTGGCCGTGCATTATCTCTCTCTGCGTTTTGTTTGATTTTCGCTCCTTATCGCATCAACATCTCCATCTGCTCCTTCAATAGTTGTACGTTTCGGTGATAACTGCGCGCACAAGAGATACGAATTGGCGCGCGCGCGTTTGTATGACGCAGGTTTTACAATACATTTTTGTGCGTACCGACAAAAGGACAATAATCGTGTTTTCGAAATACCGGAATCGTAAAAATTACTACATTTCGAATTTCGTACGATACGATTTATTGAACGCGTTGACTGGGAACTCGTTCAATAAGTGGAAAAATCACGTTATGAAAAAAAGTATCGATTTCGATTTGAATATATAAAATTATATAATGATTTTTGAGAGCACGTCGCGTCGTCGAAATCGGTAAAAACTACGACCACGACAACTGATAATGAAAAAGGCGAGAAAATCGTTTTCACTCACCCGTTTTGGGAATATATAATGTTTTTAAGGTCGTGGTGATTCATCGCTGTTGCCGTCGTCGATGACGTTGCGAATCGATTGCGATTTATCGTGTCGCGACAGATGCAGAACGTGGCGAACGATAGTGTGAAACAGCACACGACCAAATAATAAAACGTACAGATCTACAACAATGGTTCGTTTTAAGAGCGTTTTAGTGTGTTGAAAGCCCGAAAAATTTTTTTTTTTTTGTAACGGACGATTGACCGTGACGATAATTTATAGATATTAATAACCGTTTAATGGAGTTAAATGAATCGACTACAGTTAGGTATCATTTTTTAGACTGTAGTCAATGTCTAAAAAAAAAACCCCCCTATTACGATGTATAAAACATACATTAATATGCAAATAGTAATTTATACATACATATTATATGCTCGCTTTGAACGCCATCGTTTTCACGTGAAATTGCACGTCGCACATAGGAGTATTTGTATAATAAAACCGCTCAAAATTATTATTTTTTCAATGTAGTATAATAAAACATAATATTTTATCAAAGTTAATTATTTATTTTAAAAATTAACAAATTTTCAAAAAATAATGATTTTTAAGAAGAAGGTTTATCAATTATTCGCTAATAATTGTTAAATCTTCTTCATCTTCTTCGTCTTCGTCTATGACATTTTGTTCACTATCGCTCTCTGCTTGGGGTAAAAAAAAATGAGTGCTTGGGGTCATCATATTGACTGCCTCTTGCGAAAAGGGCAGAGTTTTTTTGTGCTGTTTTGATCTGCAACTACTTATATATGGGTCTGAACTCAGTAGCAGTCTATTTAATACGTCTGTGTTGCAATCGATACGCGAAAATTTTCGACTAAAATTTTGTCTGTATTGTCGAAAATGTTTATTTCGGGCTTCAGCTGCCTCCTCAGATAACTGGCCAATTGGAAGAATTGCATGAGTTACTACTTCAGCGCCATGCATCAACACTTTATGCATAGTTGGAGACATGGGATGCCAACCATACAAATCTATATACTTTTTAGCAGTTTCATGAGCAAAAGCTTCAAATTTGTTAGCATTAATGTTTTGTCCACTTGAAATGACTTCTAGAATAACGTGTAAACGTTTTATTAAATCCAGATTGACGCCAGTGATACGTGAAGAGGATTCCGGGTCTGCGAAAAATCTTCTTGACGTATTGCCGTCATTCGTATTTCCAAACCCTGCTTTAGGTATATCTACTAAAAGCCCTAATTCTTCTTTGAAGGATCTTTGTATTTTCTCCTTTGTTTCTTTGACAACTTTTTTTTCTTCAGTAGATTGAGCTTGCCACTTTTGTAATGGTATTTTATAAGCTAAATGAAGAATTGATTCGAAGAAGCGGATCCTTGCATGAAGAACCGAAAGTCCAAATGAGAGTGCTTCTGTATTGATTTGCTCTATTTTAATAAATTTATTGAAGTCTTTTGATGTCTGTCCACAAATATAACATCTCATTGTAGATGTAGTATCAGTTGCAGCGTTGCACACTTTACCATCTACCATTGTAAGCATCATAGTATGCTTTATTTTTCCAATTTCATTAGATACCTTTGTTTCCTTGAGATTCGTTATTTGGTTTTTCACATATTCTATCTCGTCGACTATTATGTCTTTAGATTCACTAATGAAACGTATACGAATAGGCCTACAAAATCTAGGAGAAGAAGTGACTGGGTTTTGCCATATAATTTTTTTTTGTTCCCCATCAATTATAACAATCAGTCTTAGGGGAACTAATGAACTTTGAAATATATTTGCATCATTATCGGTACTATTTTGAAATTTTTGTTTGAATTGTGCCTGTTTCGAACCATCACAGCCCCATTTTGATATTAAAACCATATTTTGCTGTTCTTCCTCTGAACATCTTTCTACAACCTCTGAGACATATTTATATAGACGCAATGCGGTGTGATCAAGTAATGCTTGAAGTTGTATTTCAGCTGTATTTTCAGTAACTTTTATCGATTCCTTGTCAGGGTAACATTTTTTTTTAGCTTTCTGTATTAATGAGTAACAGGGGTAGATATTTTTGTTGTTACTTTGTATCAGTTCCCACTGTTTTCTGGTAAAATCACCTTCTACAAACAGTGCCAGTGCCTCTTGGAGTGTATATTTCTTTACCATTACTTTTTTTGAAGCGGATTTAAATACTTTTCGATATTTATTAGCTCTAGTGGGTGTGGCGGTAATTTCTTTAATTACTTTTGCCACATCAGTATTTCCTAGAGTGCTATGACTCACTCTAGCTGCATATGTTAACTCCTCGACAGATACCTGCTCGCGCAGCGTCTTAGTTTTTCGACGCTTACTGCAATCGCTAAGCTCTTTGAACGATTTTGATGGTCGTCCTGGTTTCTGTGTAACGTTTACAGACCAATAAGGCAGTTTGATATTCGATTTTAGCCATTGTTCATTGTTTTTTATAAATCGATCATGTTTATAACTTGCAGCTGTCCATTTCTTCTTGAAATCGCTCTTAAAAAACTTTAAAATTCTAGTTATGGTACTTTTTTTATCGCCTGGATATTTCATAATTGTTGCAAGTTGTTTTTCCAATAAAGAAAACTTTTCATCGATTTGTTTACCTTTAGAATCTTTCATCATATTATATAATACTCTTCGAGTAAATAACTTAAAGTCTCCAGACGAATCTGCAAGACAAATAATAAAACATTACAAAGAGTGATAACGGTGTCGTAAGCGATCTACAAAAAAAAATATGCACAAATAGTTTTGTAACTATATTAAATCTTACAATAGGCCATATTAAATGAATAAAAAAACAAAACAAAAATAAAAATGTAATTAATAAAAGTTAAAAAGTGAATGACATACGTAGATCACGTACATTTTTATAAATCACTTACGACACCATTACCCAAATGTTTTACATACTAACTTTGAAGCGTTAAAAAACAAAATGGCGGACGTTAGCGGACAATTTTACAAAAGTATATGATTGTCAACAACCTATAGTTATTGCTCGTAAAAAAATTATAGCCCGACAATACCATACTTATTAACAAAAATATTTTTTATCTAATAGTTGTAGGTCAAAATTAACTCTCAAATAGGCCTTCACAAACACGTTTTGTATTATGCACAATAACAACAGAAATATAATGTTATTATATTTAGAAATATAGTACATACCTTCTTCTGCCATTATCAAAAGTTATTTTTTCTCTAAACTGCACAACGCCAAAATAATAGTTTGAGCAACAAATACCACGAACGAAAGTACTAATAACAACGACATGTGGTTCAAACAACATCGTTAGGTACCGTCTGATAACGTGACAAATGGGAAGGTCGGGGGAATTTTATACAACGTAATCTAATAAAGCGGTTATTTAGGTCGATGAATAATAGTGTTGACGAGAGTTTCGTGCTAACTCGATATTTTGACTTTTAAGCGGTTTTATTATACAAATACTCCTATGTGCGCCGTTGGAATTATATTATAATGTACATATTTTGTCAGGGTCGGCGTGAGGTCAACCTAGGCCAACCATTATTTGGACGCCTTTCTTATATTCATATTTTTATTGTGAAGGATAATACAAAAAAGTAATTCCTGGCATTTTATTATGAATAACGAAAAAGTTCCACATTTTTGAAAAACAATTAAAATACTGGTCACAAACACCGTAAAATATCACGTTTGAAGTTTACCGACAAACCGAATAACTTATTTCGTAGAGTAACTCGATGACAACGACGGCCAGTAAAGACGGCCACATGAATAAAAATAACCCACATGAATAGACGTCACTTCACTTTTACGTAATAAGAAGAAACACTTCGGGTATTTTGTTTCTATTATTTGTCACAAAAGTTCAATTCAAATGACATGTAGATGACAATATTAACATAACGAAAACATCTTTCAATTGTCCCTTATAACACGCAATTTTCATTGTATACACACTTCCGTTAGTTATATTTTATTTTAAATGTTATTTACTAAAATGTGCTATTTAAAAAAAAAATTAAGATCAATGTTTAAAAATTGCAAACAGACACGCCTTTGGCGCACTTCGGCGATTGACGCCTTACCCTCACGCCGGCCCCGCGTATTATTTTGTAATCGCGTACATTGTATTTGAATAATCGCGATTTTCCGTTTCGCTCAACAACCCGCCAAACATAAAACGTATTAACTACATACGCTGTCTACTGGCCCGTTATCGATGTTATGTTACGTTTTTTTTTTATTTTCGTGTCCTACACATATTTATATAAATCGTATATGTCCGGACACGATTTATATATTATAATAATACCGCGCGTGTTATCGTATCGTATTTTGTATACATACATATATATATACATATATATTTATATATTAGGCCGTAAACCTGCCCGGAGACACGCGGCACCTAATTCCGCGGACCGAATTTCTACCGTGTCCGGCGGGGGCCGGTACTTTATGCTAATTACGACAACATAATGATATCGCCGTTATTATATCGGTCCGGCACACGTCCGTTATGATAATTTCACCGTGCCGCAGATGTCCCCGATAATAACAACGAATAACAATAACAATACGCGGCTAATAAACGATGCGATCGGTCGAACGCTCGGGACAAAACGAAAATATGGTAAAAACATGACCGCTATTGAAAAACGCGATTGGAAATCATTAGGTACGTTTTTATGATGGCGTTAAAACGGTTTAAGGCCAAACCCCGTTTTGAAATAAAACGCGTTCACGTCGTGTAAACACTATTAAAACGGTTATAAAAAGTTGTACCGTTTTAAATGTTAAATCGCTCGCCCCGTGTAGCTTAAGAATTTAAAACCGTTTTATATGCTTAAAACGGTTTATCAAACGTACACACAAACGCATGGAGATTGTTTCGATCGAAATGTTTTGCATTTGTCATATTGAATCATATCCAATATCAGATTGTTCTCTTGGCACAAACGACTAGAGCCATGGAGCAAAAAATATTAATTTAAAAACGGTTTATGAAATATTTGCTAAACCGATTTAATTTTAAACCGTTTTAACGCTATCAGATAAACGTAGTAACTGATGACCAGGGCTCGAGACTTTATGCGTTAAAAAAACATTAAAATATGTTGTTAAATATGCACTTAAAAAAGTTAATTTATGCAATCAAATACGCACTATCGATAATATATGCAGTAAAATATGCAGCTATATATATATGTGTATTAAAAGATAACTTTTTAGTTGTAGATTGTGTCATCATTTGTTGGGTCATTTGCTTGTCTTGAACATTTCCCTCCGTTTAATCACCCTCGGGTGTTTTTCTGTTTTTATATGTTGTGTTACACTAGATCGCCGTTCATACTCTCAGTTCACATACTTTGTGAAATAATATTCGACCATTAGCACAAAATACATTTTCCCCAAATTCCGATACAAAACTTTACAATCGACTAATTTGTGATTGTTTTTCTTTCGGCATATTTATTAATTAAAAGAAATACATATATATATCACAATACAGCACGAGGCACCGAATACGAACACGGACACAACGAATATATGTAAACGCAACGATACGATACCGATCACCGAGTACTAACAAGCAAAATAATATCGTATTAAGTCAGATAAAAATAATATTCTCTTCAGTGCTAAAAATAGAATGGGAATGCCTTATAGATGTACGGTATAAACGTGGAAACACGCCACGTTATGGCTATTGATTATCATCTTATCGGCGTTATTGCAGAGGAAATCGAATCGATTTCTGTTTTTCTAAAAATAGAAAAACAGAAAGAAAAATTAAATAAAATGAACAGGGTTCAAAAACATTTTAACAACGCGTTGAAAATAAAAATTTTACATGATTCATAGTTTTTTTTCAAAAATTGCATTTTTCTTATTATTTAATTAGACAAATTATAGAATATATGCAATAAAGACGAATAAATCTCAACGATATGCTTTTATATAAAAATAACCTGAACTATGCAAAAATATGCAACAAAAATTTTTAAATTTTGAATCCTTGTACCACAAAACAAATTCATGTCAAATCAGATTCTTCCTATCTATTCCCCGAACGAATGAGCAAATGTATGAAGTCCCGATCGCTGCTGATGACTAATGCTGTCCGCACTGCAGTAGACGCCTTTTTCCCGGTACCCTTTTTCTCGACCTAACCTACACTTGGCGGCCCCAAATCGTTTTGCCGTCCGCGAGAACGTTGGACGATCCAGACTGTACGTCGAGAAAAAAAAAAAAATACGGGCTTTCCGAACGCGACAAAAACAATAACCGTGTACGACCTTGAACATTAGGAGAACGACCTACGGATGCGTTTTCGGGCACATTTTTCATACAGTCTCGAGATTCAGAAAAAATTGGCATGCATTTTCCACCAAAATCGTGGGCTGCGTGTTCCGTTTTCAACCAGTTTATTTTACGCTAATCCGTTCGGATTTGCATTTGTCGAGAAGCGCTGGACACGAACACAATTTTCAATAACGCGCCTTATATTTATATTTTATTCTATGGCTTCATTACTATTTGCATTCAAATTATCGTACGCGAGTGCAGATCGTTTTAAACGACCGAACGTTTTAAACCGTACGAGTAATTAAAGCGCCTATTATACAATAATAATAAATAGCACGCGTAACAATAACAATATCGTAGTGTACATAATTGTATGTCAGATTGTTTAGACAGAAAGCTTTTTTTTTTTATGACTATAAACATATGTAGTCTTAATTATTGATGACCGCCCGCAATTTTGCTAAACGTATCATACAAACGAGTATTACGTATCGATGAGAGATTTTCAGCGCGCCAACAATGGAGAGGCCCGTTTTTGTCCGAAGGGGGGAAAAATATTTCGTATTAAACGCGTTACCTGCTACGGCTAACGTGGCTGACATCAGAGATTTCATATGTAACTCATCTTCTCAGGGTATACGACGGTTTGCACACACGTGTAGATTGACGTTTTGAAACGACTATTGGTAAAAATATTGATGACGGGACAATAAATAATAAAGCGAGAACGACCGCCGACGAAAACAAATAATTCACGTACGTCCGCGCGTACAACCGAAATCATAGTACAATGATCTCCATACTAGACTTAAATCGGTTTGGTAATGGCGACGTCACTACGATCGCGATGCATTCGCGGTATACAAAAATAACATTCAAATACCCGTTCGATATACGCGACGTCCGTTCGTAACAACACTGTACGACTTCCGGTCGTCGGACGACGTGTAAAACACCGATACGTCCTCGATCTAAACGGAAACGTACGAAAATAATAAACAGAATGCCGCAGGGCTCTTACCGTGATCTTCCCGCGGGTCCGGAACTGCCACGGGTCACACCTTGGCAATTTTCGACGCGACACAAAAACGACCGTGACACACGCAAAACAAAATCACACGCGAACGGCACGGCCGACAAACTTCGAACGACTGAACGAGAGCTTTTCCGCGGACGCCATTTTGACGCGAAAATGTCAAAAACTACAAATTTACCAAAATCCCAAAGAGGTTTGAAAAAACGTACCGCGTCCGTTATTCAAACGGCTAATTCAAAACACACGGATGACTGATGTAAAAACTGTTGCGTATTTACTACTTTGTATTTTCCAATTCGAGCACTGATCGCATCCTCTACTTAAAATTGAAGGAAAGGAAAAATTATAATTTTATTTTTAAATAATTCAATTGTACGAGTAAATAATAAATTTAGAAAAATTTGTATGCGTACGAGTACGCATAGTGAGTAGTGACGTATAGAGACGAAAAGTCGCGTCGTCCGAGATTTAAATACACGGTAAGACGTGCGTTGTACGTGCGGCACTGTTTATCAGTCCACAAACGCGACTATCGGCCTATAAATTACCTATACTTGTATTTCATATTATTCTCCGAGTCAAGATAAACTCCACGTTATTAGTTATTACTTTATTTTCCACGCTCAAATTATTGGCAAATGTGACAGACGACAGTGATGAACTTTTCGAGCACTTACACCGTTTATGCGAGCGTTTGCCGTTGATCGTTATTCGTCGTGACTTGTGCATATATTTTGAAAACCGCGGTACAGCGAATTGTTTTGATTTTCTCTGTTTTATAATAAATAAATAATTTAAAATAAAAAAATTCTCGTCAATGAGGTAAGGAACGATTTTAGTTTCAGATTTATCTATAATTTCTGGGTTGAAGCCTGGTTTCAATCAAATTTTGATAGATGCTATTTTAAATAGGTAATCTACTACTCTAATATCTAAGAGTATGCTATTTAGGTGCCCGAAGAAAAAGAAATTGAACCGTTAATAGCAACGACGTCAAAATCTGAGACAAGCGGTCCTAAACCAGATGAATCTTTTATGTTGCAATCAAAACCATTGAAAAGTTAAAATTGATTAATTATTAATGTACCATGACGTAATTATGGGGGATGATAGCGATAGCCTTTTTTTGTCTGTTAGTAAAATATATACTTTTAATAATTTAATTTTAAACATTTATAAATGCGATTTATTGTTCAATAATGTTTTACACGTTTTCGCGTACACAGTACAATAAATATAAAAATAAATATTACCTACACGCTTACACAGTACCCACAGATAAAGTATCCGCACCCATCAGAATGTATAATATTTAATAAATATCAAATTAATAACATAATATAATAATAATACCAAATAGGTAGGTATAACCCGGAAATTAAATATATCTAACATAGATTATTGACATTGTTATTATAATATAGTATTGCTCACAACACAAAAATATTAAATAATTTTATCAAAATAATCTATTTTCATTATGGAAAATCCTGGTTTTGATAGTGCCACTCGTGATTTTGAAGTCTTCACGTAAATGTTACTAAATATTAATATTATGTTATTGTCTTTTGCAAGTGCTTGTTGTTGTCCACTGTGGTAAATATAATATTATTTTCTAAAAATGGATCTAAATAAAAAATGGAAATTTCAAAATATAAAACCGGTTAAAAAAGAGAAAATACTATTCTTAATTTAAAAAAAAAATCCAAAATAGTCAGTGATGAAGATGTTATACCTAAAGAACGTAGCTTGAATAGATCTGAGGTACAGTTGAAAATTTGATTTATAAAATTATTTAAATCTTTAATAACTTAATTAATTCGATTGTTTTAAATTTTAAATAAATAATAAAACAGATCAATGAATAGCGGACTCTGAACTCGAAAGTGTTAGTAGAAGTGATATACACCTGCCATGTCAAGATTCACAATTTGTAAGTACCCATAAATGATTAATAAACACTCTTATGATTTAAATGTAATATTATTAATTTAAAATAGTTAATATATTGTAGTGCTTTGTGGTTCTGCTCATAGAATTGCTATTTTATTTTAATATTTTACAAAATACTGTGCCTACCTATATTTATATACTTCACCTATACTTAATAATATTTTTAAAATTTTTAAAATTGAACTTTTGAAAACACTGACAAATCAATGTCATCAAAATGATATAGGTGGTTTTCTGAATCAAAATATTCTGATGAAAATAAATATCTTGTAAGTTCTAAAAATACATAAAGTACTCCTAATAATTTGAATACTTACATACCTAATAACTACAGTAAAATGTACGCAATAACAGTCACAATATATATTGAATTATAATTATAATATATGAATTAAATGAAATAGTATATTAATAATTTATTTTTAGAAATAAAAATACTTTTATTTACACACTCTTAGAATTCATGAAATTATTTACAAATCAAGTAGGTATATTTAGTAGGTATAGGTATTATAACTTTTTTAAATATTTAAAAAACAAAATTAAATATTGTTCTTTAATTAAATTACAAAACAAAAAAATAAAACCTTTTTAAAACAGTTAAATTTATTATTAAATCACATTCGGCCCTCACAACACTTTATCGAGATTAGTTACGAATGCGCGTTGTCTCATTTCAGTTGCGGCCAATAGCGTATGAGCAGACCCTCTCGACTGTCTACACCGGTTTTGTTGAGATTAGTTGCGCGTGCGCATAATGTTCCTGTTTCAGCCAATAGCGTGTGCGAGCGAAACCCTTTGGCCGTCCCCGCCAATTTCACCGCATCTAACAACCGTGCATCCGCACGCGCCGTGATCACGTCTTTAGCCGTTTACACGCGCGCGTATACGCACCACGCCAAATAATGTAAAGAAATGTACCGTCTTGTTTTTGTCAACCATTTTTCGTGTGTTATTTTATTTTCATTACATTGCTACATGCACACAAGCTGGTCGGACTTAGGATTGGTAAACCAAGTAACCCATTTCAAAGTATCTTGCAATGGTGACCGGGTAAGCATTTTATTGGATAAACGTCCTCCGCTCGTACAGTTCCTATATTTATCTACACCTAGCGGGATAGAGAATATTTAGTAACTCCCATATACATTTTTGTTTATTTTATCCCCATACAAACCTAATACTCTGTCGGTTGAATGACTCTGATAGAAGTTTCACTTCATCCTCGCGTACTCGTCACACGCACAATTTTTTAAATAAAGATCCTGTAATTTAATATTAAAAATATATTTAATAATTATAATAATGTAACCTAACAGATAAAAAAAAAAAAAATCAATTTTTTACATACATTTTGATCATACCAAAATGTTGAATGTATTTATGATTATAATTTACCTGTCTATGGGACCGTGGGGGGGGACGGAGCCCCCCACAATATGATGTAGGGTAAAAATGTTTTGAAGACACAACTGTTTTGTAAGCCTTCAGAGTACCCCTACTATTTTTTTCCAATTCCACCACCGTGTACACACCTTTTCACTTGCCGTTCTTGTTCCGGTGTACGTTTCATCGTAAACGCGATATTTCGCCAAACTAGTGTCGTGTACGGAAATGAAGTTTTGCCAATTAAACTTTTTCGCATTGCATAAAAAAAACGCATGTACAAGTGTGGACGTTATTTCGTGTACAAAATAATGTACGACAGTCAACCTATTGATATCAACGGTAATTTGTACTCCCGGCCCGTAAGATTCGTAAACACGTAGAGCATTCGACAATATCGATAGAACATCGTTTCCGGCCGTGTCAATAGGAAGATGTTGTTGATAAGCAAGCTTAGCCGTTTCGGTTTTTTCTTTTTTAGTCCGAAGACAAGACTGTTTCGTATTTAAAGTCGCACTCCCTCCGTCAGCGATCGCGTGCCGCCACTAAGTACGAGTATACGCGTATACGTTCACGCGATGTATAATTTTATGCTTGATATTTGAATACATTACATTATAATGTGTTTGACTTTGTACGGACCAGAGTGTACCTAATGAAAGAGAATGTCAATTAGACGGAGAAAGTTTTTTTCTTTTTTTAAACATTTTGTCCGGCGACGGAATGAAATTGGCCTCTTTAAATCCGATTAGTGAAAAACTGAAACGGCGCCATTGTCGGAGACGCGTCTGTACGAGATTTCGAGTTGCACAAATGTGTGTACACGCCTTGTGTTAAAGTTTCTTCGCGCGTTCTAACGTCTAACGCGGCGATTCTCGAACCGTGAGAGGACGCGACATATTTTTTTATTTGATCCAATCAAACAAATAAAAAAGTCCCGTGTTGATGAAATGTGTATAATATTATCATTTACGTAAAAAAACATTTTTCCGTTTATCGCTCGAAACGCTGCGTATCTCGTTCGTATATTCATGTCTTCGGTGACGTAGATACGATTTTTTTCAGGGAGGTTTCAAAGGAACTTTTGAAAATAAGAATATTATTGTGTGAATGTAATTTTTAATAAATATTTTACAAAATAAAATTAGTACGACGTTTATTATTGTTGGCTAGTTCGTTTGAAATTTCCTCTGCATTAATTGGAACCTAATCTTTTTTATAAAGATTTTAATAAATTATTAAGTATACATGCGTATAAACTTATATACGTACATACATTTTATATATGTGTAGGTAAACATATTTATATAATTTTCATGGAAAAACACAATACGCTTTGCCGCGCTTGACCTAACCTAAACTCGTTCAGATAAGGGCATCGCGTATTGATTGTCTATAAACAGTTAACTATAGTAATTAATAATAATTAGTTTGTAATACTGAGAAATCGTGACGATGATAAGTTTGGTATACCGGCGGCACGTGCGAGCGCTACAATGTGCGTGTTGGCTTTTGAATCACAAAGCGTTTGGAAACGCTATCCGTGGTTCGGAAAACTTCAGGTAGATGGTTCCCCGATGTAATTTCATTAATTTTATCTAATACAATAAACGTATTTGTTAATATTAAATTTTAGCATCGTGTACTCAATCGATGAAATTAAATTTCAAAACGGAAACCCCTTGTATCCCCCCACCACCTCCCCTCCAATCTACGCCACTGCCATATCTTACGCGCGCGTTTTCTTGGTTCTGGTGGTAATAATCACCCCGCCTTGCTCGTCGATTCGCTTAAAAAATGAAAATTTTATGAGCTTGCAAAATTGTACTTTAAAACGATTTACCGCTCGATCGTTTCTACGCGGCGTCCAGAATGCCGTGGATATTAAACATACGCGTAAAAGTATTTTTTTAATTATTTATAAAAAAGAAATTCGGTTGGTTTCAATTACGGCCTTCGTTTGCCTGTACACACACACGCGTGTATTTTCATAACCAACGATCATATCGTTCGTTGTTCGTATTCCGATAACCGTTTTGAACATTGAAAATCGACCGTTTCGTACTATTATTATTCCTGTACGCGTCGTATTTATTATTGTACTATGGTAATAACGCGACGACGCTTTGATTTTCAGTAATCTCCGTGTCCGATCTGTTCGCCTGAAACTTGAAAGCGCGCCGCCGCAGATGCAACAGGCACGGGGTCCACGTGCGTGTCTTATTCGGTCGTATACGCTGTACACACGTACGTACCTATATATATATATGCACTTATAGCCTATAACGCAGTATATGCACACGTGAAGAGACGGGGACGTTTACGGAATTAATAAATCCAAACGCGCGCGCGTGTATGATAATATATATGTACGTGGTGTGTTGGTCATATCGTCGTCCGTCCCCATTGTCTGCGAACGAGAAGAAAACGTTAACGTGCACACGGTCCATTGTGTGAAACCGGGTGCCCCCGATATCGGTATCCGATTGTTTTCCATCAACCCGTAACAATATACACGTACTAACGTGGACGTCTGCACGCTTTGACGTCTCGTCGAGGGCGAGCGACGGACCCCGCGTCCCAAGCCCGTCCGACCGCTACGGTCGGTGTTGTTCCCGAACGAACGGAGATTCGCCGCGGGTCTTGATCGCAGCCTTTCGGCGGGTTGAAAAAAAATGAGCGCGCGCAACGGCCAGACGTGTTCCGGGGATCGCGGTCACGCAGCCGACGGTTGTACGTACGTGACGATACGGTATGTCTGATTCGATTAAAACTTTCGTTGTCCGGTGACGACAACACGTGGGGGGGAGGGGGATATTTCCGGAGATACGTTATTTGTTTGTGACGGGCACTATTTTTCGTTCTTTTTCTTTTTTATTGTTTCGCAAAACGTCGATAACCCGCGGGATACGTGTCTATTAGTAGTGTATACGTTATATATATGTATTAACGCGCCGAGTCAATAAAAAAAATAACTCGACTTGACCGAGAAAAAAAAACCGTAAGTGTACAAACGTTAAAGAAAAAACGAACACGCACGCATTACGTAATATTATAATATACACCGCGTGCGTATTTTAACGTCGTATACGACGGGAGGGTATACGGAATGTATTATGTTGGTAACAGTTTTATATGTCGAGAAAATACGATAAACGTATAAAAAACGTATGCATAGACATTTTCGAGTAAAATACTCGTCGACCGCCGAAATCCGTGTACACAATATTATACTCCGTGCGTCACGAACCGAACGTATTTGTCTCGAATTCGCGTGGTTTCCGAGATAGCCGCTACAACAAACCGGTTGTATTCCGAACACTCTGTGTACATAATTATACGTTTTATCGTTTTTATTGTTCGCGAAAATGTATCGCCGGAAACTCGCGTCGTCGTCGTCGTCGTCGTCGTCGTCGCGCGCGCGCATCAATTATCGGATCGACCGGACACAAAAGACCACGACGACGAGCGGGACGTTTCGTTTTCACAATGAACGACCGCGAACACAATACGACGCCCCGTGTCCGTAACGGTGGGTTTGTCGGCGTTTTTATTATTATTATTATTATTGTTATTATTCATTTCCCATATGTCGTAAGCGCGCGCGCGCGCACATTATACACGGGGACACGTGACGTAACGTCGCGTATCTCCGAAGAGATTTTATATTAGCGATTCGGAAAAATAACGACCGCCGCGCCACGGTGTTCGTCGGTTTATACGACGCGAAAAAAATAAATGACCGTACGAATCGCGGCGCGTGGGCGCACACTCTCCGACTTACTCTCCTCGGACGGCGTGTACGTAATAATATATACGCGACGAATGGAGCAAAACGTATTGCTTTATATTTATATATTATAAATATTATTTATATTTATATATGTGTGTGTGTGTGTGTATAACCCGTGAGCTCGTGGCGTGTAAAAAAAATATATATATATATAATTTCCAGATTGTTATTCTTCTCTTTTCGTTTCGACGAGAAAAAAATCGCCGCGCGCCGTTCACAATATTAACAGTTGACGTATTCGCCGCTTGTCGTACGTTTTTTTTTTTTCTTACACGATTAAACTTTGTACAATAGGCGCGTGTTTTAATCAAACGACGGGTTTAACGCGATGAATAACAAATGAATTATAGAAAGTAATACATATATATAAGCATCGTGTGGAGAATAACGAAACGGTTGGAATGAACAAATCGAAGAACAAACGAAAAGCGTAATAATTCCGTGTTTTTACAATAATACATATTCATTAATTATTATGTTATTAGATAAAACATAACTAACAAACTGGTTAGGATAACTAAAAAAAAAGTCCTACGGAACTTTATCGTTATTTATAATTGACGTTCGTTGTAAGACTCGATTGTTTTCGACATTTATTTTTAGACAAATATTTACCGCGAAAATATGCTCCCCCTCCCATATTATCAGCGGGCCGGTTTCGGGCTATTTATGGGCCGCTGATGTGATTCGTGCTTATATGTAAATACCAAATAGGTATAAGTTATCCGAATTCTACCTGTTGAATAAATACATTGTATTATTTAATCAATGTTCTAAACCAATTTATAGTAATAACCTTAGATTATATGACGTAAGGTAATAACAAACCTCATGGCGAACGGTGGACGTAGAATGAAATAATATCAGTTAAACTTTATCAAAAGTATGGTTAAAACCACGATTATAAGGCATTAAATCGTGGTTATAACTTACCGCGGTTATGTGCTTTTTCAATTAACACGGTAATGGTTATCATTTAAGGCAGTGTGTAAATTTGCAGCTAAACTTTATCAAAAATATGATTAAAACCTCGATTATAAGGTTTTAAATCGTGGTTATAACTTACCGCGGTTATGTGCTTTTTCAATTAACACGGTAATGGTTATCATTTAAGGCAGTGTGTAATATATTAACTTTAATTAAAAGTATATACCCATCGTTTGAGAGCTGACGAACACATTTGGTATTATTTGTTTCGTTTTTTGTGCGTGAAAAGCGGAAAAACTAAAAATAAAAATGAAAACAATCGAAAAGTGGTGCAGCCGAGACGACAGAGAAAAACAACATAAATTCGAACAAGCTGCTCACAGCTGTTCACAAAACACTTATACCATGTTTGATGTGTGATGAGAAGAATAACTCCAGAACTCGAATCTCGGGTAATACTTACTAGTCATTGATGACAATGATTTTAGCTGAAAAGTAATGAATTTCTATTATTATTTAAATTTCGTTAAATTGGCCGGTTAAAACGTTTGCGGGGGGGGGGGAGGGAAGGGGGCTGTTTTGAAAAACTGAAATGACGCGAACGACATCAACACGTTTATATTATTTTTGGTTTCCACGAGAATTGATTGCAAACGAAACGACGAACGCATTTTACGCGGTCTACCGCGCACCGGACGAGGAGACCGCTTTCGCCGCGGTAAGAGTACGTACAAACGAACCTGCCTCACGCGTACCGGACGACTATACTTGAACGAATGACCTTTTCTTTTTTATCGTCCGTCGCATATGATTACACGTAAACACGAAAATTTCCATACGAAAATTATCGTGTTTTTGTATACGGAGGAAAAAAAAAATCTCCGACGGGCGCGCGACACAATTCCGGACGAGGTTGTATACATATATACATATATATAAATAATCGCGCATCGTCTTCTATCCATTATAACGTATGTATATATATATATATACGATTTATATCCAAGTGTTTTTATTATAACATATTGTATTCGAATAGTCCTCCCGCAGCGCGAGTTATGAATTAATAAGATATGTATACACGTGACATTGAACATTTTCCCTATCACACGTGTCATTAAAATTATTATAAATAGTAATAGAATATTCGGCGAACGTAACGGTCCACCCAGGAAATAATATACCGAACGATACAAAAAATTTGTTTTTTATGTTTCTAAATCTCGACGCGGCTAAATCAATTTCTCGATTCGAAAATGTGTTTAAAATATTTAAATACGAGTTAGCTGAGTTACTGGGTCTTTCGCTCGAAAGTATTGTAGCGGACGAGTATGATTTTTAATGTTTCCTCGCTTGATTATTGTTTCGTTCTTTCTTTAAATGTCATGATTATTTCGAAGAACATCGTGTCACGCGATTAATATTCTTATCGAATTCGCGATAATGCGGATTATGATGCGATCGGTAAACTTAAATGTGTAAACACCACCTGATTCCGTTTGTTCGAATAGTTTTGAAAAACGTTTTTGTAACTAAAACCGGACAAGAATTCATTCGGTTAAACCGAATTGTCAGGTATTCAAAAAAAAAAAAAACATAAAACGTTTAATCGAAAGTCTACGACAGTCTAGAAAACAGGCTGACGGGTTCCAAATTTTGTTTCGTCCGGTTAATCCTCCGTATACGTCTAATAATATCATTCGGATGGTCGTCGACACGTGGCGCGCGGCTAATGAATGAGTACGTTCGCCTGTCGACGACACGCATTCCGAAAGTCGCGTGTCCCTCCCCAGCACGGAAAAAGTATCGATCCCGCCACGGACACGCGATCGACGCGTGCGACTCGTCTGTAAGACCGGACCTACCGACTGCACGTACACGTGTATGGTTTGGTCATGTTAGGTGGAGAGAAAATGCGGAGGTCGTAAGGACGGTCATGGGAATGAACATTGAATGAGGAACAGCAAGAGGAAGACCGAAGAAGAAGTGGTCAGATGCGATCGGGTGTGTGGAGATCGTGTCGGGTGGAGGTTTAAGGACACGGGTGGCCGACCCCGAATAGCTGGGATAAAGGCGAGGGAGAAGAAGAAGATGTTGTATAATCCCGAACCCGATAATAATAATTATTGTTGTTAATAATAATACTCTGCGTACGGGATCGGTCGTAGACGGCGGCGGTCAAGTGATTAATGTGTATTTGAAACACGTGTGCGTCCGCGCGACTACTAAAAAACAAAAAGAAAAAAAAAACCCCCCAGGAGAAAAAAAACGTCGTCGTGTATCATACGTTATATCCGGCTGAAATGCGGTTATTTTTTTAGCGACAGACATGGGTGTATAGTGCACGGCGGACTGCACCGACGTCGGCGTATCGTAACGAGAGTCGAACTGCTAATTTAAAAGCCGTACAAAATAAATAGCCCGCCGCGACGGTCACGATAATTTATATCGCCGAATTTCACGCGCGCTTTTTGATCCACACATAAATTATACGTATATATTAAATATATATATATATATATATATATATATATGCGTGTGTGTGTGTGTGTATGTGTGTGTAATGCATGTTATTACGCGCACACATGCTCGTCGCGTACGATAATAACAACACGAATGTAAAAGACCGCGTGCAGCATCTCTCCAATACCAGTTAAACACGACGATATTTTATAACAGTTTCGTCTTCGATAAATAATGGAAACGACCAAAAAAAATAACAAAACAAACCGTCGATCACAACATAATATCGGTCGCCGTCATTATGAATATACATTATACAAGTATACGAAAACCTATCGTGTTTTTTTCGTCCGCCGCGGACGAATACTACGCACGGACGCGGGTATAAAAAACGTGTTTTTGAAACGGTAGTAATTATCAGTTATTTATCAGTTACAAATATATGATACGTGCAAAATGAAAGATAAGGTTAATTGAAACACGGGATCTGGCGACTGGTTATTATTTTTTTGTGAAACGTATAACGTACGCGAGAAGCGCCGATATTATTTTCCCCGTACGGTGAAATTAAAAATATAGCGGTCGAGAGTAGTTATTAGACTCGAAGAGGATTATAACGCTTGCGCGCGCATCCCGTCGTCGTTCGTCGATAATAATCGTTGATAACAACTCATGTGTGATGTGCCTGGTGTGGTGTCCTCAATATGTTGAACAGACAAAATGTGAAACGCGTTTTTTTTCCACGCGGAGAAGTCGTCTTTAGAGTTTGAAACGTTTTTTTAATTTTCTTCGAATGAATTCCGAAATCGTCTTATGAATAATAACCTGCTTGCAACCGACCATCGTAACAGGAACTGCGCGAGTCCATGAATACATGAAAATTCGTAATACTACTTCCTTAAAAACATTTTACAAATAAATAGCAGGTGCCGCGTTATCGTTTTTCGAGGAAACGATATAAAACGTTATTTTACGTGCGTCAAAAAAAACACACACACACAACGCGTATTACCACGTACGTATTATGGTATTTATTGTATCTTTGACCAGTTTTTTTCCCGGGTATTAACATTACACACGTGGACTGTAGGCGAGCGCGTTTGTCGAAAGACATTTCATTCAAGCTTCCAAACCAAATCAATGGTCGGGCTGGTACATACGCAATTGTTTATAATGCACATTCAGCTAGGTACCAATCTATTTGTACATATTTTTTTTTTTTTACTATCCGCATATTAGTCATTGTCGTGCGGGTTATGTTGTCGTCGTAAAAATTCTCAGTAGTCCATACGCCTACTTGTTAACTGTTTACGAAAAAATTATTCGGCCTCGTGGCGATCCGTACAGACGATACGGACAACCGTCACGTCCGTTGCCGACCGAAATCGCGATAAATAAACGGATTTCTAGGCTCCGCGATTTCCACTTGATTAACACTTGGGGAACGGCACGACGAGAAAAAACACTTCTATACGAATCCGTTGATAATGCTACTAGCTATATTTGTGAAGTGTATAAGTATATCCAAAATGTAGACATGCTTTAAACGATAAAAAAGAGATTAAAAAAACTCTAAAGAATTGCTAACAACATTTCAAACTCTTCCTAGTCCGAATTCCCGACGACCCATAATTATTATTTAAAATCACGTTCTGTAATACGAAATCGAACCCGTAAAATATTTCGTATAAACAACTTTAATGGCTATTAAAAAAAAAAATTAAAAAACTTATATTTATAGTTTATACATATACGAATATATATAATTTCCCCATAATGAAGGATCCTTGTGTGTATTGAAAAAGTTTCACCCGAGTATAGATATACTTAATTCGCTCCTTTTTTTTTTTTTTATTATTTTTCTAACACAAAGTATATCATTACGCCTTGTGTTCTACATAACATTTACCTCCCATTCGTGTCTTTCCGTGCATCGCATCGAAATGCGAGGACGAGTAATAATTTTAAAAACAAATGATAGCGATAAATTTGTTATAATACGTATAATTATAGAATAAAATATTTTTTAAAAAAGGGAGTTATAAATAACTTCTATAACTTATATGAAAAAATGATAAATTAATGGATACAATACTTTTTTTAAAAATAAAATTATCCCAAATCGGATTCGCTATTTTCCGTAGGTAGGTATTATGAGAATCGTTTGCTGTTTCTTCGTCATTTATAATTCTTAAAGTTTTTACATACGTTATCAGTTCTGTAATTGATGGTTTTGGAATTTTTCTCTTAGAAGTAATCGCTGGGTCTGTCCGTCAAAAGGTGTCACCGCACACCTTTTATTAGCGCAAGACGCGTGAGTGCAGAACTCGATCGGTGAACCGACCGAATCCCCAGGGTCGTCTCCACGGACCACCAGCACCGGGGCCAAGGCCCGTGCGTACCCTTTCGAGGAGCAGGCGCGACTCGGTTAAGCGCCTAGTCCCGCAACCATCACGTTGCAGCCGAGGTAGGCTCCTCGACCTCGCGGGGCACTGCACTCCTCACCCCCGCGGTACCAACCGGGTGTTTGAGTTGACGTTCAACTCGGGGACAACCGTATAGTAGCAAAACGCCATCGATTCAAAACGTACGACCGTACGAAAACACTATTTCGAAACGAACTCGTAAGAATAATCAACGATCACGACAAAGTCGCCGCGGCGGTCGTTTCGGGCGCCAATCAAAAACGGTTCGTTGCACGCGTCCTAACCGGTCATTAAAAATGTTTGCGCGAGACCGTCGCGGAGTAACGCAACGCCGTTTCGGATTTCACGGTCTCTGCGGCGTTTACGTTACTCGATCCGTCCGACGACCGTTACGTTTAGAGTTATCCACGGATTTCCGGGACCGCGCACGTTGTTGTTAATGTATAATTCATACTCGACGCCGTTCGTGTACGTCGTTATTGTCCGCCTGACCCGAACGACGGCGGCTTCGCACGGCAAAAGAGCTTAAAACGGGCCGAGGCCGTTGCCGATCGCGAATACGACAATTCGGGTTGTCTTCGGTGCCGAGAACCGCATTGATCACGAGACCGTTCACGTACCCTCCATAATTAAGCACCGTGAACCAAGGGCAAGGGTTTTCGTCTGGTCGAGAGCTGAGTGAGCGGAGTGAGCGTCTCGAGCTCTCGCGGATACGTTTTTGTCTTGATTGCGCCGTTACGATAAAACATTGATTTTGACTTTGACTCTGAGACGTTTGCGACCCCGGATTGATTCGGCAGGATGCGGTTTCTAACACGTGTGGGTGTTCTCAGTCCGATGGTCTGGACAGCATTCAGCCGTTTCCATTGGGTAGTCGATGTGTAGGTCATGATTACGATTATAATACAACACGAATTGAACTTTATACGAACGTCCGACAAATGAATTGTTGCATATAATACGTGTGTGGGAACCGTTTTGTCGTCAACCGAATTACGCGTTGTGTACGTTAAGTTGCGTTCTTTGATAAAAAAAAAAAAACCGGCGTATGCATTTGTCACCGTTGATTAAATGTAATCAATTACTACGCGTATTAATATCGTCTCGAAATAATCACCGATCCGAGTGCGAAACGAACGAAAGCTTAATTCACAAGTCTATTCGGACTTTTTCTTTATTTTCTTATTCGAAAATTTCCTTTCTGTTCGGCACGCGCGAATGTCCCCGACGGCTGTTTCGTTTTTGGACGTTCGTCACGTTTTCGATCACATTGTAAACGTTTTCCTCTAGATGACGCCACACGTCCCATTCTCGGAGTTTGCATATAGGCGATTTTTAATCGAATTCCGAGAACAATTTTTAATAACTGAAAAACGTTTCAGATTTAATATAATGTTTACTAGTCGTTTCGTGTCAATACATTTATATTATTAATTGATACACATGTTTTTTAAAATACATTTTCGTATGATGAATTCCGATAATATTGCCGTTTACCAAACGCACAAAAGGAACTTTTTACACATTTTTTTTTTTTGTATGTGCCCGAACTTTTGATTTGTAATAGGTTTAATCGTTGAATAATGATAACATTTATTTTTTAAAAAAAGCTGCTAAATTATTCAGATGTTTGTTTTTATCTCTTAAATTGTCTAATATTTATTTAGGTACGTGTCAATGAAGTTCATTACATCAATATTTATTATGTTACATCAAATATTCGATTTTAATCATCAATGGTTTTAAAACAAATCATTACATCGAAACAACGACGACATTTGAATAAAAAATGTTCTCAAATTATTTTTTTAAACGTTTCATAAATTATCGATTATTTACATATTTTCACGGTTATGTAAATATTTTGCAAATGTCTTTAAAAACGGCTCGTGCATATATGTTTTATAACAGCCTTGAAACGCGTTTGTACTCAATCCATAGTGACGATACTGTCGAACGTGTTCTAATGAGAAAAATAGTGTTTAAAACCAATGTGGAAGAAAAAAAATCGCGTCATTCATTACAAATAAAATGTTAATCATTTTTGCTATAAAACGGTTCCGAATCGTTATTTATCTCGCACGTCTCGCGACGTCTGTTTTCCGTGTCCGTATTCGGAACGGATTTTCAAGTACTCTGTAGATAATCGTAACAATTGTTCCTTTTCGTTTTTAACACTGACATACACTGTAAACGAAATAATGATATATAATAATCGGGCTATACATTACACCGAAACGTTAAACGGCGAGCAACGGAATACTTTTCGCGAAAACGATTTCACCGAAAGGACGCCCACTATACGTACGCGTTCAACACGTGTTTTCAACAAAAAAAAAAAAATTAAAAATGTGATTTCCCCAGTCACATTTCGTTTTGAGACCCTCAACATTCGCAAGACCGTCGACTATTTAATAAAGACAGATCTCATTAGACAAATTTAACGCACAATCCAATGTAAATGCATATAAATATCCTTAAACGTTAAAACGTAATGTAAAAAAATCGGCGGCCGTTGTTATTGGTAACAGTGTAAAAAAAAAATCGCTATAGTCTTTTGTTGTGTTTCGCGCGAACCGTTTTTCAACATCGAACGTCAGCTACTCGACGACGACGACGACGACGAGTACATAACGTTATATAACAACAATGTAAAAAGTGTAATTAATAATTCAAAGATATTCGACTGAATACCCCTCGCAACAACAATAATAATAATAATAATAATAATAATAATAATAACCTTTCCCGTATCACCGCTAAAATTAATTATCATAATTAACCCGCGCGTGTTTACATTATAGGCGAATAACACGTACTTGTGGATTATTATTGTTTATAAACACAACGCACGGTTTATTCCATACGCTATTTCAGAGTTTCTAATCTGTAACGCGCTGTAAATCACTCTTACTCGGCTTGTGTATATATTTATAAATACATTTTAATTGTATGTGAATACACGTTTACCTACGCTTATCATTCTTAGGTAAGATATGTTATATTTTTTTTCGTATTATATTCGACATTTATTCCATTAATCGTTGAATGTATAGACCTGTTTTGACATCGTCAATCGCTCGCTTATATAATACGTGATAACAGTATAAAGTATACGTGAATTTTAATTTTTTTTTTTTTTCCGTCGTATACGACAAATTAGCATTGTAAAAACACCGTATAATAAATATGCCTTAAAAACGAACAATTTCGTGTGATTTGATGATGTCCATGATTTCGATGCGTTTGGACTGTTTTTGTGTGAGGTTTCGTTTTTAATTCAATTTAACGGGCCTAATTAGTACGCGTACTTGACATGTCGAGTCCCTCGTTCAAACAAATCGAACGAATTTGTTATATAACGCGAATGTTTTGCAATAAACGTGTTCTATAACTATAAATTATAACAGTGTTGTTGTGCCGAGCGAAAATCAAAATACGATTGAGCTGCACGCGGTACTTGCATTTTCTCCTCGGTTTTCTTGACAATACAATCGAGCACTCTCGGTCATTAAAATAGCAATGCAAATGTGACCATACGCGGATCGAGTTTTTGGGTGACACACGTTTCGATACGAACGTTCAGTTAATGTGAACTTGGGAAGTACTTGGACCGAGAACAAATGTCGTTAAAAAAAAATCAAAGTGCATTTGCGAATTCCCCGTTACCGCGCGGTCCCGAGATGGTTTTTCGCGACGGATCACGGTTGATTTTCGACTTGCAGAACGACGAGTACCGACCACCGCGCGAATTATTTAACTACCCAAAACGCGTTTATACGTTATGACATATTTGGACTGCAGCCCATCACGTGACAACGTAAGAATGACAACGTTGCAGAAGGAATTGTGGTCAATTGTATTGTTTTTTTTTTTTCTTCGAGTGTTCAGGTAGTATTGGTATTATATATAATATAATACGTCGATCGACCCTACGGTTGTCAATCGTAGTTACGATGAATATACATCGCTGAAGTCACGACCTGTAGATGCGCTGTAACGATTAATGAGTTCATACCCTACGATCGAATTACGTTTGTGTTTTAGAAAAGATGTACGTATAATATTTTGTAGATCGTAGCCGGCCGGGGTAAATTGTGCAGTACAGTGTCGTTAATCTCAGACTTAACGGATTTTTCTGTTCGTAAAATATGCATTTTTCAGGAGTGCGTACAGAAAATTTAACCAGTGGAGCATGTCAGGTTGACATTTTTTTCGTCGATAGTTTGAAATATGTATTTAACATGAAAATATACCATTTTACTGGATTCCATCCCTTTGCATTTTTTATAACAGCTTGTTATGGCTGCGCACAAGCCGAGCCCTCCCCTCCCCCCAAAAAACCACCTTTTTGAATGAATTGAATCTCGAAATGTATACCTAGTCCCGAAAAGTTAATTTTAATACTATCGAACTATATATTGTAATCAAATCTAGACGCCTTTTAATCATATATTGATTTATACCCGATTATGACTCGAAAAACGATAATATGACTCGATCTGTATCGTTCCTTTTTTCGGTAATGCGAACCGATCTATTGTTATATTTCTTTTCTATTTCGGGTACTATTTGGACTAAAAAACGTCTACAGTTTATAATCGTTGTTTGAAATTTATTTTACTTACAAAACTGTACATTTTTATTAGGAAAAAACACATATTCACATATCGATATTTTCTAATAAAAATAACATGACACTACGAACGAATCAAATAGTTTTGTCAGGTTTCGTTCGATTGCCCCAAATATGAAAAATCCGTATTTTGTAAATATATATATATAATACGTTTTCTATCCGCTACAGTTAATGTTTACTGTATAATAATATTATTTGTTATGATAATATGTACACACATTACATAATATACATCACTAGTGACTTTTGACGATTGTCTATTTAAATATGAAATGAATATAAGCGAACGGGTGTCATTTTAGAGCCATCGGTAGTCGGTAAACACGCGCGTCACGCTACCCGTAATAAATTATTAAAGTTACCATCGCGATTTCATTTATTCCGTATTATTATTTCAGTCGTCCGTCGTATACACGCGGTTTGAAAATAGTCGATAGACGATACGGGCACCTACCTAGCTGGTATACTATTATTGTTGTTGTTCATAACTTCTAAGCGTGTGTGTGTGTGTGTGTGTGTGTGTATAGATGTATATACACAGCCCAATCTGCCTAGAAGGTGATACGAGTATGAAATGTACGCAGCTGATGCAATATGCGCTCGACGTGTTGCCACTCGAAGAACGTAATAACAATATTAGAAGACGGTAAAAGTTGTTTTCGTCGGGATTCGAAATTACCGACGGTAAACAAATGCGGTTTACACGGCGTCGTGTTTAGACATGCATAATAAATAATTCGGATTTCACGCGTTCGTGTGATAAGTAGATACGTATGGGGGGGGTTTCGTTTTCCTACGGGGGCTTTCTGCTTTTTACGAAATCGTTTCCGAGATTCGTACCGCCAAAACGGACATGTGTACACGCGCTCTAATTCGATGTCGGCGCGAACTGAATTTTTTATTCAATTCGTATTTACCGCGCGATCGTTCATTTACCGCCGACAGAGTTGCGAAAAAACGTAGACGATACCGGAACGCGAACGAAGAAACATTTCAGAGACGTTTCGACGTATTATAACTACGGACGGGGACGTGTACCTATGAAAAAAAAATTGACCGGTTCGGCTCGCCGCAGACAAACGCAATACCCGCCGTTATTGTATCGCGTTGACAACAAGTCCAGTAGGTCGAGTGTCCAAGACGGTTCTTATTTTCACGAAGACTTCCGCCGACTCCGGAGCATGTGTTTTATTGGGAAAATCCACTCTCGTCTACGGCGAATGTCTTAACACTGATATTAAGCGTGCTCGAAAAAGTATCGTCAATCCGTCGCCGACCTGTACACCGACTTAAAAGATCGTTGATGTTAATCAACGTTAACACGTTGTTTTAGACGTGTTTCTACTTGTTGACCAGTCGTTTGTTTTTATTTCTCTTTTACTTGTTCAGTCCCATCGGATTATCGATCAAAATGGCAACGCTTCAGCGTATCGAGTTACAATCAAGCGCAGAATACTTGGATATTCTATTATATGGATATTCTTATATTTCCCCCATTTCGAATTGTCTTACCGCGACCAAACGCGGAACGATGCGTTTCTATATCTATACCATAAATGGTGTCGTCGTTGTCGGACCGTCTACAGCGACGGTAAAACACTATTTTGACAAAATATCAACTATATATATATATGTTATGATATGTAACCAACAGTGATTCCGAACGTCGTAAATTTTTGGTTTTATCAAGTTTGCTTTTAATCTTAAAACAGCGCGTACCCTAATATAAAAACGATTTTTATTCGCCGATCGCCGCGTTATTGTTAATTTTTTTATTATCGTACCGAGATTGTTGTAATGGCGATTTCGTGTTTTTAAATAATACAACAAAACGAAAAGAACGTATTTCGTAAGAATCCATAGCGCGTGTACGGTGAAAACAATGACGGGGGACTGTACAAATATTTTCGAAGCTATAATAATGTTCGAAAAAATACAATACAAACAGACAACAATGGGAACCGGCTAATTTTATTCAATACGGATAACAGGGTTGTCCCTTCTCTACGATATATTTCATTTTATATTATTATTATCATCATTATATATATAAATAGAGTACATTTTTTTTTATCCGTCCCTTTTTTTTTCATCTAGTCTTTCGCTTTATGACCATCCGGCGCCCGTCCGTTTAAGATCACGAGGACAACGAAAACAAAACAATAGTCGCAACCGTGGTAAGTACACGACCTATTTTCGTGTATTGTTTATAGTAACCGCGTTACGGTTAAACTCTACATACGTCGGGTTATGAAAACGCGATAATATCGGACATTAATCTCTTGACGATGTGTGCGACCGAGTAATTGAATCGATATTATCGCGCGAACGATTCCCATTGTGTATTGAACGAAATAACGTTGTTTCACAGACGGCGAATAACACAATTGTTATTGGGCGATCGCCGTGTTTATTTTAACGCGGAAATAATTTTTTTTTTTTTGGTTTTCTTTCCTATCCGCCATTACAAATATAATAAACATTTTATAAACGTCGGTCGTGTAACAACAGAGTACGGTACCGCTAGACCCGTCGGGAACCGAGTTTCCGAGTTACGGGATTCCCGGCCGACGGGTCCAGGAAACCGGGCCGAGAACAAGAGGGAAGTTTTTTATTTCTCTATTTATACATATATATATATATAATTTTCGTTTTGGGATTGTAATTGGGACGGTAAAAATAAAAATGTTTATCGTATGTTATTTGAGTAATCGAATTAAACGTTCTATCGCGATGCGCAATCAGGACGCCAGACGTATCCGCCGAGCTCGCTCACCAATATTCGGCTGTCAACCAGACGAAAACGCTTCCCAGGCGACGAAAGGCTTCCCAACGAATTGGGCCCGCACAACTCTATTCGTGAAAATAACGTTTCACCGGGAAGGGCGCACGTCAACCGAAGGAATAGTCAACAGACGGCCCAAGCGGTGACATTTGTCAACATTTGCCACACGGCCGACGTTCGGGATCGTCGAACCGGACGTCTAAACTAAGCCAACGGCGGCGACGGGCGTTTGATTCGAACAACGCATTGTTAGACGTCCCTTTGAAGCCGGGTAGGCGTGGCCTTGAACGGTAAATCGGGTTTTCGGCGAGTATTTCGTACCCGGACGACGTGTTCCGTGTTCCGGTCCACAGCTATATTCTTCGGAAACGTGTCGCCGCCGCCGCCGCCGCCGTCGACGACGACGACGCCACACCACGTCACCACGACAACGCCCGTCGTCGCCGTACGAAAAATCGGTCAATAATATTATTGTTGTTGTTACATTATGGGTACGATGGCGCGAGGACGCGCGACAACTGTTGAACCGTGTACCGCGGGCGGGCGGGGGGGAGTGGCGTGGGACGGACCGCCGCGCACGTCGCCGCCGTGCCAAACATTGTAAAAATAAAACGCAAACACGCGTCGTCGCGCGAACCAATAATAATATATACGTAACGTTTCTCTAGTCTTTCGCGTTGTTCCCTGCGTAATTATTTGTTTATTTTGCTCGCCGCGCATGACGGCAGGGCATCAACCCGTTTTCTATGCGTCTTCATTGTGTTTGGCTCGAGTACTTGTTTTCCATTCCGTCGAATTCATTATTACCGCGTTTCACAAATTCCCGGCGACACGGTACTTCGACGTTTCTGCCGTGTGATTTTCATTGACAATAATTTGTCGACGTGTCTTGCAAATCGTTAAATTGCTTCGTACCATTCGTTTTTGTTCAGTTTACGCCGTGCAAAGAGCCTAGCAGGTATATATATATATATATATATGCACACACGGACGCGATAAGCGGCATAGGTTTTATTTCGTACGATTCCCCGAGTTGAAATATCGATCGGCACCCCCCGCCGACCGTCCGTGCACGCACCCACCGTGCGAACGCGTAGACGACCCGTCCGGTGTAATTAACGTCGGACACGCCACTGGAAACGACGGTACCACCGTCAACAACAACAACAACAACAACAACGACGAATGTATAATTTTTAACGCGACGGTGCCGTATCGAACAAAACCGATTACGACGTTGCGTCGTCGGCGTATCATTATTATTATTTATTTCCTACGTAAACATCGGACGCCCCCCCCCCCACTCTACCGACCGACGCGTACGCGCGCGCACCAACGGCACGCGAACAGGACGACGAGTCGGTCGCCAGTCGGACGAACGAAACGACAATAACAACAATAACAAATAACAAATAACATACGGTCGGCGGCGGCGACGACGACGACGGTTTTTTAGAATCTCTTTGGCCGTCGCGCTTACAACGTTTTTGACGTGTTTACGCCGTCCTGATAATGCCGAGACCCCTCTGTCCACTCCGCGCGCTACGTAAACGACGACGACAGAACGCCGGCGCGCACGCACGCGGCTCCTTTACGAGGTGATATCAGCTGTTTTTTGTTTTGTGCCGGAACGCACCGCACGTACGCCGACCGCGACGAACCGCGCGAGCGCGAGCCGCCGCCGCCGCACGTATCTCGCTTTCGGATTCGCCAGTGCGCGTGCGAACGCGTACTTACGCACTCGCGCACGCACTGTTATTTATTATTATTTATATGATATACGTATGACGATAATGTTACGACGTGTACGTTATGTTATCGCCGTAGTGGCGAACCGTATTCCGTAGCGACCAGCGCCCCGGTCCTTCCTTCCCTGCCCCGGTCGTCGTCCGTACCGTCACGCACGCGCGTTTGTTGTTTGTTATTATTAATTTTATTGTCATTGCCGTCTGTTGTTATTTTCGCCGCGTTCGCCCGGCGTCCACGGCCGCACGGGCCGACGATTATATTATTGCTGCGGCGCGCCTCGTCGACTTCACGCGACGACGACGACGACGTGAACGGATTTGAACGAAAGTGATTTTCCCGTTCGTCTTATTCACGAGAACGAACGAAATAAACGCGAAAATCGTTGAAAACGACCGAAAAAAAAAAATAAGAAAAAAAGACCGCCGGCACCACGACACCGCCGCCACCGTCACCGTCACCACCATCACCGTCAGGGGCACCAGCGTCGGGACACCGCCAGCACAATCGTCGGCTGGAGCGACGGCGCGCGGCGGTTCGATCGTCACGTGGTACACACCCTCCACCCCGCCCACGGCCTACGGTCATCTGCCGGTAAACAAACGGCGCACCGCCGCCGCCGCCGGCTCTCCCCGCCCGCCGCCGCCGTAGTAGAGCTCGCACGCACGTACCGCAATATCGTCGTCGACGGTCGCGCTCCACACGCAACTCACACACACACACACGCACACACACGCATACGCGCTTGCGCGCTCGCGCACACACGTACTTTGGTTTTTCGTGTCGTCCTGTTCGCCATCGCCGCCGCTGTTTCGACAGAAAACAAAAAAAAAAAAAAACAGCGGTCGTCCGTCTTTGTCGCGCGCACGCCACGTTCGCTCGCTCGCACACGCCCCCGCGCGCACGCGCTCCTTCCCACCACCCGGCACGCGACTACCCGTTACCCCGCCCTGTCGGCCGGACGGTCTATACGGCCGACGCGTTTCGAGTGCGTGTGCGCGCAACGCGTCGTCGTTTCGCGTTCGTCTCGTGCTGCACACACACCGGTACAGACACCGCCGCCGTCGTCGTCGTCGCCGCCGCCGCCGTCGCCGCAGCCGCAGCCGCAGCCGCCGCAGCACCACCGGCCCGCAAAACCGCTACGCGCGAGTGTCGAAAACGACGTGTGACCGATCGTATAATAAATCTTGCGGGGAGGAAAGAAAATCGCACGCGGAAGTGTGCGCCGACCGACCCGCGACCGTCGTTCGTCCGTGTCCGCCGGCGACGGCGACGACGACATTGTTTCGTGCGCGTCGCACCGGGGCCATGTCGTCCGACACGGATTGGACGCTGCACGCGCTCAAGTCCATGCCCGGCAGCCCGACGAACGTGCAATGGGCCCCGGACCAGGACGTGACGGGCGTGATCGCCAAGCTGGAGGGCCGCGAGCTCGAGTACCTGATCCGGCAGAAGCGCATAGTGATCGGCCGGAACAGCTCCAAGGGCCAAGTGGACGTGAACATGGGCCATTCGAGCTTCATATCGCGTCGTCATCTGGACGTGCTGTACGAACACCCCAACTTCTATCTGACGTGCCACGGCAAGAACGGCGTGTTCGTGGACGGCGTGTTCCAGCGGAAGGGCGCCCCGGCGCTACAGCTGCCCAGAAGGTACGTACGCGGACGGCGTTCGGACGGGACTTTTCTTTTTGTTTTACGTTTCTTTCGGAAACGGAATCGTCTCTCCACCTCACCCCCCACCAACCTCGACGACACACACACCCGTCTACTGCCGCTGCCGCGTCCGTCGTCTTGTGTTTACCTAGTCGCGCGATTTGTTTTTCCGAACGTTTTGGGGCGGCGAGATAAAAACGGGAACGCGACGAAGTTGAACGTTGATAACGTGTTTTTGTTGTTTGGTTATAAATGGCTGCACGCAAGTGTGCGTGTATGTGTGTACGTGTGCTGTGTGCTGTGTGGCGCGCGAGTGTGTGTAACGGGTTTTCAAGGTCTCCCTGTTGCCAAAGTTCGAAAACGGTAATATATTGTAAACATACGCGCACACACTCGCCAACATTTATTCCATATTTCTGCGTTACTTATCGATGTGTTCGGACGGATTCTGGTCGGGTTACGGTGTGGTTTTGTCGTTCGTTCGGATTGCAGACGATCGTGCCTGGTCCGTTCGTTCGCGTTCGACCGTCGTATCTGTCCGATATGATAACACACCTCTAAAAACAAAAAAAATAACCGCTGCTTAGGTGATTCCTAGTAAAATTTTTGAGATTTATTTCGTTTGTCTGTGTACCTAAAGTTCTTTGGTTTTAAAGGAAAAGAAACCGAATATATACTGTTGGTCTTGATTGGTTGGATTGAGTTCTACCATGAAATGAATTCCTTTTAATTGACATAAAATATTATTTAGGTGCTCCATTTTCAAACCCCTACTTAAAAATACAACGGGTACCCATGTAAATAAATATGTATTGTAAGAATTTTTTTTTTAAATTTCTATCATCTTTTACTTCTACAGTATAGTTATAATAACTATTATCTATATTATTATACCTTTCGTAAGACTGATAAAAATTATTGTTTACAAACCAATTCATTAATTTAATTGTGTCGATTTTACATTTAACAAGAGAATGTCTGGAAAAGCGGTAATAACTATTAATTGATTGATGTTTGATATGTGTTTTGTGCTAAATTTAACTTCTATTAATTTAGATTATAATATAATAAAATTTTAATCTATATTACATACATTTCTTAATGGCACAAAGTTATTATATTTTTTGTAAACATTTTTTTTTATTATTCAATTGTTTATTCTAATTATTGGTTTAATTAATTTAATTTCATTAAATTGTAGTTACATAATATAAATAACCAGATTTTGTTATGGACATAACAATAATAATAAATAAATAAAAAAAAAAAAAACAGCAAAATCTACATTTTTTTTCACAATACTGTTTTTAATCTAAGAAAATTATACATATTTATATTTCTAACCTAAACTTTAATATTGTAGAAAGCACTGCAAAGCTGTAATTAAATTCTTTGCCTTAATATATTATTATTTATTAAATTTATGTTTATCCACTGGATATGAAATAAAGTCATCCTTTAGCACAAAAACTGACAAATGTTCAAAAATATATAACTGGTAAATTTTTCACGTTAATAAAAAATCATCAAAATCTTTATTAATAGTATAACATATAATTGATTAAGAGGTTAAAATGTTAATCACCACAGACACATATTATTTGTGTCTAGATGTAGATTATTATTGGTTTTTTATTTATTTATTTATTGTATTGTATGTATTTATTTTTATTTTTTGTTTATAGATGTTTAATGCGATTTCCTAGCACTACCATTCGGCTAGTGTTTTATTCGCTAATAGATGAGATGGCACCACCACCTGTATTGCAGAATACGTTTATTCAAGCACAAACTAGATCAGTTGCAACTCCTACAAGAAATTACACAAGTCCTCTGAACATAAATATTCCTCCTCAAGTCATGAAACAAGAACCTTCTACATATTTGTCAAAAGAAAATAGGTTTATGAGTCCTTTTCCTTCTCCTACTGGCACTTTAAGGTGAGGGTATATTATATTTATACGTGTTTTTTTTACCTATTTTCATTTTATTAATTAAATTGCATTGTCCTATTATATTATTATATTAAATTATTGTCATTGTATCCATGCATATATAATAATTATTTAATAATTTTCTTATAATATAAAAAAAAAAAATAATTCTATAAAAGATTTATATTACTTTTTAAAATTATTTTCTTTCTTAACACATTGTTCACACGTTCAATATGAATAATATCACTAACATAACAATATGTTCATACACATATTAAATTACTTCACAAGCTTCTTTTTTAAAAAAAAATTAAAAATTAATAATAACAAATCATCCATTCATATTGAAAATTGTAATAAATTTTTTTTTTTTTTAAACATTTACATAAATATTAATAATTAATATTAATTTGTTTTATTTTTACTCAGCGCTGCTAATTCATGTCCAACTAGTCCTAGAGGTGGTCATAATAGACATACACTTGGACCAGATTTACAAATGGCAGCATATGCAGCTGCTGTAGCTAATCCTGGTCAGATTGGTGTAATAGCTAACCCAACATCATCTGCTATTTATGTAGAAGATAAGTAAGTATTTCGTGTTTAGTTTTCGTGAATATTCATGTTTTAAAATGAAAAATATTTGTTTATTTACTTTTTTTTAGTAAACATTTAATGATGTCTAGTCAGAATAGTCGAGACGAAGAAACTAGCCCGTTAGATGCGACTGTTTTTGACGTAAATATTGCAAACGAACAGTATGTTGGTGATTTTTATAGAAATGGTACATCAACTTCTTCTACGGGGCAAAATTACAGTCCACCTGATACTGTTATCCAAGATAGATCAACACCTATAAATAACAACAATAGCAGCAATTCTAGTACAAAATCGAAAGATGAATCGAAACCACCGTATTCATACGCTCAACTTATTGTACAGGCCGTTGCATCATCTTCTGATCGCCAACTTACATTAAGTGGAATTTATTCATATATTACCAAAAATTATCCATATTACCGTTTTGTGGATAAAGGATGGCAAAACTCTATTAGACATAACCTGTCACTAAATCGTTATTTTATTAAGGTAAATTTAATTTTTATAATTATAAGTATTTATACTAAATACATTTCTTTTTCATTATTATGAAGGTCCCTCGATCACAAGAAGAGCCTGGAAAAGGAGCTTTCTGGAGAATTGATCCATCCTCTGAACAAAAATTGATTGAGCAAGCATTTCGCCGTAGACGTATAAGAGGAGTACCTAGTTTTAGGCTTCATAACTCGTTTGGAATGTCTTCGAGGTATAATGTGAAATTATTTATAATAAAAAAATATAATAATAATGAAACAATTTGTTTCAGGAGTGCTCCTCCATCACCGAGCCATATAACTAGTGGTGATTTATCAATTGCGGATTCATTGTCTAGAGAAACTTCACCATCTCCTCCAGTCTCTTCTTCAGACCAGCCACAAGATGAAGTTTGTTTAGCTAATTCTATCTCAAACCAAACCAAGTCGCCAAATAAAATTTCTCATACTAATGGCGTTCTTCATTATGTATCGTCAACTGGTAATAATTTTTATATTTTTACTATAGTGTATTATTAACATTTATATTTATATATATATGTATGTTATGAGTGTGTGTGTATGTGCATGTAACTGTCAACGATGTTTTTATTTATATATTAGTTACTAGTGGGCCAATATAAATATAAATTTTTTTAAGGGACTATCCATCAAAGAGGACACTCACCAATTTGTTTTCTCTGACTGTAATGCTGCATAGTTAATTAAATGTCTTTAAAACTAAAGCTGTAAATTTAAATATTAAAGTCAAATAACTTACTATAATATTTAAACATATGTTTAATTTGTTGTAGGGATTTTCTCTCAATATTTTAGTTTCTAAGTAATATGTAAGTATTTTTCAAATCACTTATTATAAACACTTAAGTTGTGCTTGAAATTTAAACATTATGTAGTTAATAAAAAAATATGTTGCGCTAAACAGCAAACAGAGAAAACAAATAAGTGTGTAGTTTTATAGGCCAGAGAATTAATAGATTAAAGTCAATACTATTAAATTACACTTTATAATTTTGTTATTTATGATTTGGTCTAGATTATGAAATTAAAATTACAGCTGCTGAACAATATTGGTATTATTATTACTAGTAAACGAAAAATGTATTTTATTACTTATATTAATATTTATTTTGTCGATGTGTGTAAAGCCATGACATTGTGAATTGTATAAGAGAAATTATAATTTGGGAGATATCAATGTATACTTATGTGTATATGGCAATGTGAAATTTTGTGTCGTCAATAATATATATTTGTTAGATTTTTTTTCTATGTCTACCACCTCTAATAACTTTGATTTAACAATAACCATAGAAAAATAATATTTTTATCTAGATAACTTTAACAATGTGAATTATATTTCTTAAATTTTCAGTCTGTCAGTGTCATTTCCATTGCTCAGTCTCTATAGCGGTCTAATCTTACTGTCAACATTATCATTAACTTTTTATTGATAATATAATTTCTCACATCCTTGGCAGTAACAATATGTATACTTTATATAATTTAATTTTTAATATCATTGTTCTTCACTGGTATTACTCTTTTATAAAATATAATATATATATATATATATACATTTATATAATAATTTATTTATTTTATTTAGCCAACAATGAAGCTTCAGAAATGCAAAGTCCTCAACAATTGACATTCTTAAAATCTCGACTAGTCTTGCCAGTGACAACATATAGTAAATCTACAACTAGACATATAACATTAGTGAACAATGGACTTCCAACATCTCAGTCAGGTAAGTTACAATTTATAAAATATATATTATATATATTCAAATTAAACTTTGATAATTCACAGCTGTAGTATTGAAACGCAAACTTTTTTTTTACTATAAACCATATATGGAGTGTATTATTATGTTAGTTTAACAATTTTACATCAAAATCATAATAAACTATATTGAATTGTTGTAACTTGTAATGCATTCCATATATCAGTAAAATTAAAGTGATTTGAAATGTGCGATTTTTTTAAAATACATTTTAAGAAACTGTATATAATGAAAAAACAAATCAGTAAGATAATTAATCTCAAAACAAAATTTCTTTTTGAAAATCGTCTGTTAGGAATCGATAATTAAATTTTCAAATGTATGTATTATCTATGAACTTAATTTTTGTTCGCAGGAAGCACTACTAAAACTAACTTAAACTTTATTACCTTTCCTCCGCCACTCAAGGAGTCTTTATTGCCACAAGCACCAGTTATTGTACAAACATTAGATCAGGCATTTGATCCGTATGTTATGAACATTTTAAATTATAAATTAAATGTATTCATTTTTAACATTATTTGTTATTTTAGTTCTAAATTGAATCATGTTCTAAACATTGAGAAAGCAGTTAATCACCATAAACAAGAAGAAACAAATGAAGTAGATGAGGATATATCTCAAAATAATCCTACGCAAGGCATAGAAATAGAATCTGGTGAATTTGGTGTTCAAGATATTCACGAAGAAATTATTGATGATACTCATAAACCAACCGAGGAAAATATTGAACTGGTTAGTTATTTTGATCAGGTTTTTATGGTATTAAGTCAATTAAAATTGAAAAGATCAATATATATATATTATATATATATTTCATGATTGATGATGTAAAAAAAATCTAATTTTTCAGAAGAAACTTTTTAGTAGCCTAAAAAATTAGAATGTGGATATCATATGGATTTAATTATAACTGATAATATTAATATGTTAATTAAATTCAAATAATCTTTGAATAAATAAAAATGACTTGGTTGTTTTTTGCACATGAAAGATTTAATGTATTTTTTTTTTGTGTGTTATTTCATATGGGAGATTTTACAGCAGATTAGTTTCTCATGTGTAAACTTTAAGTATGATAAACCTTCACTACTGTACATAGGAGGTAAATTAAAAAATAATAAACATACATACAGGAGATTTTTATTGTAGCGTTTAAAAAAATATTTTTGATGACGTATTTTTTTCTGACTACCAATGTGTTATTTTCCAAATTTTAACACAAAGGTTTTTTTACAACAAGCAATGATAATAGTTTTTAAATAACAATAGGAAAAATATAGTTAAGTTTTATTTTATGCGATAGTATTAAATATTTATTTGGCTGTTGTAATTTTAAACATTTTTAAAATTCTTTTATAATTATGTTTAGCCTAAGACATTCAATTCTGAAAAATCGGCTGAAAATGGTATTGAAAACGGAGACCAACAGGTTGCCGACGAAGAAGTTGATGAGGAAGAAGTGGTAGAAGAAAGCAATTTTGAAGAATCCAAAGAACCTGATACAAATTATTCTGACAATTTCCAAGAACCACAAGCTAAGCGTGCCAAATTAAATTATTTCCAACAAGAAATAAATGGCGTTCCATAAAGGTAATTTATAATTATTAAAAGTTGAAAGATTTTATTGTTATGATATTTGAATAGGTCTTCTCCTAAAATGTCTTTTTTTCTTCTGTACATAACATTATGTATAATTTTATATTAAATGGGCTACAAAATTATTGTTAATGTAATAAATTTGTTCTCTTTAATTAATTTTGAATTATCTAGCTTAAATCAAACTAGGTTTTTCTTTCTGTATAATATTTAGTTATTTTCTGAGTTAAGTAATATATACATACATACATATATATATATATATATATATATATAATTATTTTTTTGCTTGAGCAGAATTTTAGGCAATATATTATTATTATATAATTATATAATACCATTATCACAATCAATGATAAGTTATAATCATAAATATTGTATTTTTGCTATACATTTTTATAACTGTTCCAGCTATATATATAATGAGATTAAATGATTAATCTTACTGATTATCAAAATAATTACAATTTCCAAAAAAAAAGTTAAATGAGATCACTCAAATTTTGACACATGATGACGGTTATCATTATTATTTCCTATAACTAATCATTATGTTCCTTGTACATAGTGGTAAAATAACATATCTATTGTAAAAAGAATACAAATAATAATATTAATTAAACAAAAACTAAATTCTGATTTTTTTAATAAAAATTTTTTTTGGTGTTGAAAGGGACGTTTTTCTTTTAAAAGTGCAATTGAAATATAAAATATGTTTTATTTTTATTTTGTTATATTATTTTTGTTGATTGTAAAATATAAATGTTATCAAATTAAAACAAATTGCCATAATTTTTTTTACCCCGCAGTGGACAAAAGCATTTTATCGGTATAATTTGTTTAAAAATTTTTTTGATGTTATGAAATTCATTTTTAATTTATATTAATATGTATGTGATTGATTGGACATTTTATATTGCACGAAAAAAAAACTAATAATTATAATAAATATATATTATATAATTATTTTTATAAAATTAGTTTTTGTCAGTCTACTTAATAAAATGTGTTACCATTTGTGTTTAGAAAGATTTAGTTTACATTGGTATTAAAATTATATAAAATTAAATATGATAACATTTTGGTCTCAATTCGTTGGGTTTAAAACATAAACAAGTTATATGTTGAATTTTCTAATCGCCTTGTAAATATTTCTCGTTTATATCTAGTTATAAATATTTCAAAAGTATTTTTCAATGGGCATACTACGTCATAATGATTATTTTTCCATTTGGTTCTCATAATTAAAAAACACAAAATAATACAAACATAATAATTTGCACAAATGCAAATGTATAATTTAAATACAGGGATCGTTTTCAAGCGCACGGGACCCGACCCTACCTACCTACCATTAATCTGTATCCCGGTCTCTACTGTAGAGAGTGTTGGAGTTGTCTGGAGCAATTCCGAGATGAGCACAAATGTTTTTTTTTTTCTCTCCGTTTCGACTACTGTAATGAACGTGATTTTGTTAAGTCATTTATATATATCATATAATAGATTCAAATTGTAATAAGAAATAATAATAATAAAAATAGTCAACGCAATACTTTTTAGCACACATTTGTAAGTGTATGATTACTATTTACTTTATTTTGTTGAGACATTAAATTTATAAATTATTTAGTTTGAGTGTTATTAATAATAAAAAAAAAAAAAAAAAAAAATATGTTTTCTTTTCAACATCAACTCTCTTGGTTCTTCTTCTCCTTTCACCGTTCCCGACAAAACGCACCTATGAGCGAAATAATTGTCGACTTTGTTTTCTTCACGCGTACAAACGAAAATTTTGAATTTGCACGCGAAAACTGTTACGGCGGCAGCAGCAGCAGCTGTTGTTGTTGCCTTCTCGTATCACACGGAACGTTCTCACGGCTCGTTGGCGCGGGCGTCCGTAACGGTAAATACAGTGCGACCAACGTCCGCGGCCGACGGCTGATAAGGGACGCACGGCGTTGTTGGCCGCCGCAGCTGACCCCGTTCAACAAGTACGCGGTGCACGTTAAGAAAACGTACGTTCGTCGTGTCCGCCCTCGCCGTTATCGTATTCGCCCTGTATGCAACCCCCCACGAGATAGATAAATAAACATTTGACTCGTCGGGCGAACGGAATACGACGGAGTTTTACTAGTTCGGCGGCGCCAAGGTCGAGGACCGCGGCCGCCGGAGAATTGACGGTCCGCGGCCGTGGCGGCACTGTCGCCGCGCTCGGTGAAAACGTTCCGTGTCCGTTCGCAATGGCGTGTACGTGGACGACGACGGGCGAAAGGCGAACGGATTGTATTATTCCTTAGTTTTTGACGACGACTGGCGGACCCGTGTTCACGTCGACGACGCACACGGCACCATCGTAATTGTCGTTCTGCCCGGGCACGCGCCGGAGCGATGTGGTGGTCGTAGTGAGTGAACATTCAGTTTGTTTTTTTATTCTCCGTCGCCGTTCGCATTCGCGTTCTCGTAATCTGGTCGGTATTTCGTTTATAATACGTGTGTTTTGTTCGCGACGTGCACAATTTGAAAAATTAGAGAACGAGCTACGGACGAAAAAAAAAAAAAAAATCATTAACGACGAAAGCTGACGTCCGAACGTGGTGAGTATGTGCACACTACGGGTAACGACGCCGCGTTTACGGCTCACGACGGCCGTCGGGTTTTACGATGAGCCACTCGGCATATAGTAAAGTGGTAGTAGTAGTAGTAGTAGTAGTAGTAGTAGTAATAGTAGTAGTAGTAATAGTAGTAGTAGTAGCGGCGGCGGCGGCGGCGTTGTTGTCGTCGTCGTCGTCGTCCCCGCTCACGATCGTACAGGCCCTTCGCTCCAAAATGGCTCTGCCCCTACCTTTAACCGTCGCGACCAGACGCACCACCACACGTGTGCGTGTCCACCACCGCCGATGACTCGCGCGCGCGTGTGTGTGTCACGTACGCTCGCCGCCCGCCCGTCCGCGTGCCCCCGTACGTTTTCATCCCGACACGGGTCAACGGTGGCGCGTCTCGCCTCCGCCGCCCGTCTTCGCGCGTCCCTCTCCTAGAAGCATTTTTTTTTTTTTTTCCCGGTCGTCGACGGTTCGTTTTTTTTTTTATACCGCGCCACGCGCGCGATAACGGTCCGGTAGTGTCGTGCACGGTTTTCAACGGGTCGCGTCTCGGGCGCGCGGCGTCCGCTCTCGCCGGACCGTACCCAGAGACGGCCAAAATATCCGGCGGCGGCGTCGGCGACGCGGTGTTTGCGCGAAAATGCGTTTTTTTTTTTTCTCTCTCGTTACGCTCGCGTATAGAGAGAACAGACGTCGTTAAGTAGGTCTCGCCATATCCTGATTCTCGATATCGTATTTCTTTTCTCTCACTCGCTCGCTCATTCGCTCACTCTTTCTCTCTCTCTCTCTCTCTCTCTCTCTCTCTCACCGTCATTATATTATTATAACGTTATTTTATATTATAATACCGCGGCGGCGACTACGGTTAGAAAGTGAAAGCGTGTTGCGTACGTGCGTGCGTTTGTACTACTGTTTGTAGTACTGTGCGCACGGTTCGCTACGACGATATTCGCCGTTCGCTTACGTGTTTGTGTTTTAATGTGTGTGTGTGTGTGTGTGTGTTTTTATGTGTGTGTGTGTGTACGCGAGCGTTAGCGTCCGTTGTACTGTACGTTTGTGAGAGCGGACGAGCGCGTTCGTGTGGTGTGTCGTTCGTACGTGATATACATTATTATTTTTTTTTTTTTTTGAAACGCATTCCGACGCGTGTGCGTTCGTCGAGACGCGTTTAGAAATCGTCCCGAGAAAAACGCCGCCTACTCTCCGGGACTCTCCGTTTTTCAGTCATGCGTTTCGACTATTCGGATATGGCGACGTCGTGTCCTACGCAAATAACCCGCTCGTGACAAAAGGTTAGCTGCCCAATATTCTAGTAGTGCTCCTTGAACGAATCCGTAGGACTTTTGTGCCGTTGGCAATTGTTTATGCGATCTCTATACGTCCGCACCGTAATAACGTGTTCGATTTCTTTGTTCGCACGTCAAGAATGCTTGGGCACGCACATTTCGTTATTTTCTGTTGTCTATTGGCAGTTTTTATCGATAATTTTTTCTATGACTCATCAGTGCGTTGTTACAATGTTGTCTGTTCAGCCGAGACACAAATTCACTTCGTATAAAATGTTTATTGTGAAACGTTTAAAATCAAACAACTCTTATTTATACTTTAGGGCACCTCACATAATAATACTATACTAGTCTACTGTTGTAAATTTAGAACAACTTATACCAGCCTAAAGTTATAAATATTGATAAACAGGTACTGTGTTGTACTTTGTACTTTTCTTTATTTAATTGATATTCAATACTGTACACTGTGTACTGTATTGTAAATATTCAATATTTATATTTGATAATTTTTCTAACCGTTTTGTTTGTGTACTTGATATGTATCAAAATTACAGTTAGGAATACGGATTCCTGTTTATTGACCTTATATTTCCATATTGCCAGTCAATATTACTCTTATAATACAACCATTATAACATTCGCTATACTTACTATTGTAAAACTCCTATAGAATTGGTATGTTGTTGGTAAACCACATGAAACACATTAAAAATATTTAATAACAGGATAATTAAGCGACCTTTACAGAATTTATCAAACAGCGATTACATAGTACCAGTACAGGTGTACAAAATCTATTTTAAATTTTTTGTTAACATAAAACCAATTTGGATGATTATTTTCAAAATCTTAGAGTTACATCACAGCACGTTGTACCATACATTTCTTAAAACATTATTTGTCAATATTCTTAAAATTTCAGTAAAAGGTTAATTTTCAAACAAATGTTTAAATTTATGTCATTTTAGCTTTGTTAATCAACTGTTCCTAATATTCCTGTTTGTCAATTGATTAACATTTCATAATGTGTTTTAAATAGTGTTAATTATATATTATGTATCGAATACCTACACAATTCTTTAATAATTAAGAATTTTAATTTTAATGTTTCTTAGAACACTTATTTGACGTATTTCATTTCATAATATATTAAATAGCCTACTAATTAATTCATTAGAAATGGGTATTTGATTAAAAATAGGTACCTATTTTGAAAAAAAAATTCTTAAAACCTTCTAAATTACCTCTTCACATTAGCTACATAATGATTTAACTGTCCTTGACATTTCTAAAGGTTTCCATTAGTTAATACAATTTGAAGTGGTGAGATGTATATATATTTACTAAAAATTTGAATATTAAAATTATAATATTTATTTAAAGTACTGATAGCTTAGTTACATACATGTAAGTAGGCTATATTTTTTGTTTAAAGCTATAAATAAATATACGTACATAAAAAAACTGGTATTTTAATTAAAATATAATATAATATTTAAAAGAAAAGTAGGTTAAATATTAATTAATATTTATTTAATAAACATATACCTAACATTATTTTAGTAATAACTAGGGAACAGAATATTTCATTTAAATAGTTTACCTACCTACATATTTTTACTCCGTTACTTACATGTATTATTATTTTGATAATAATAAGTAGGGAATTGTTTTATCTATATCATTGTGTAAAACATTATGCCATCAATTACACAAGTCTATGTACTTCAATATGAACATAATATATATTTTATATATATCAACAATTAGAATTGAAAAATTAGAAAAATAGAATATTTTCCATCCCATTTCTCTCCTTTTATATTTTATGGTTTAACCTCACCATCCAATATATATTATTTTTATTTAATGATGCATGAATGATGTGGTCAGAATGTTAGATAAGACAAAAAATAAAAATTAAGTGAAAAGTCAATATATTTTAAAACCATTACATATAATGGTACTTATAGGTACAGGTACTGTTGTACCTGATAATTTATTATTACCCAAGAATCTGTTTTCTACCAATTGCTGATAACCCATACATTTAAGCGTAGACAATTTATCTTATAATTGAATATTATAATAGCTTAAAATATAATTTAATACACGTTGTGTTAGGTAATAATATTAACTTATTCTGTATTTAAATATATTTGTTGAAGTTTTTAAAAATTTACACTTCCTTTTGACCTTGATTCCGAGTTTACATTTGTGGAATTTAATAATAATATTGGTATACAATTATATCTTTAGATCAGTTTGATTTTGAACAAAATTTAAATTTATTATAGTTTTTATTTTTTAGATTGAAGTATGAATACTGGAAGTTATCCTACATTTGTGACCGCTGCGCCGGCAACTTCATTTAATACCTGTTCAAGCGCAAACATGACTCAAGTGAATGCAGGCAACAAATATACCAATGTTCAACAACAAACCACTACTGTTAATTCGAATACAATAGTTAATACTTCTAATACTAGCGGACAAGTGGTCGCGCTGTTAAACAGTGATGAAGCGGGTGTTACTTACTTAAGGCCACTGGATTCAAATGGTTTTGCTGTAAATTTAGCTGGCGTTGGGTCGTCTAACCAACAGGGACAAGTAAGTTTAACATTTCATGTTGTTTACATATGTGTTTATTTTGTTTGTATATTAATAATATTTTGAATTTAGATATTTACTATTCCTATAACGGTTCCTGGTTCAAAGCCTGGAGAACAAAGCCAAACTATACAAATTCAAGTAGTTGGCCAAGGAGGCATATCTGGAGATAAGCTATTACCAGTTTTTGGACCAGTATTACAATTAGCGTATAACCAACAACAAGACAATGGAAGCATTCAACTTCAAGTTAGTAAACCACACTAAGATTTTTGAATTTTAGACCATTTGTATAACTTGACTTATTTTCATATTAGTTACAACAAGAAGATGATGTTTCAAATGACCAAATACATAATAACAATAATGATTCAATGCAGTCGTCTGACTTATTACAAGAAGTTCAAGAAGACCAAGTAAACTGATTAGTTTAATATTGATGTAATTTGTTTTATGTATGAATATTTTTTTGTATATATTAGGATATGATACAAGATATTAAACCAGTAATTATCGAACAAAGCGGCACAGATAGTAATGGTATGCCATTTCCTTTGGCAGTAGTGGTAAATCAAGATATGGTAGTGCGGCGCAATCAGCAAGACAACAAACTAATTGGCGATCAAAAAGACAATCAGGCGGACAAACGATTAAGAATTCAAAATGAACAAGATTCAGGTAAATAATAAAGACTAAGTAAGGTTATTAATTTATCAATATTTAAATAGTACAGTTGAAATATACACATATACACTTGGTCAAAAAAGTTTTCATACATCTTTCTTCAAAAAATTATTTTGTAAATATTTTGAAAGGTCCAAAACATAAAGGATTGGTAATTGTATCACAGATGAATGTAGTACGCATATTTTATATTTCAATAAAATAAACTACTTTTTATTTAATATATGATTATAATTAATTACATATTAAAAATATTTAAATAAAGTATACACCAAAAAGTCCATTACACTTATACGATAATTTATTAATCGGGTCAATTTTCTTGCTTTAATTAATAACGTGTTGCTTTAATAACATCGATCATACGATTCTTTATACTATTTACTAGTTTTTTAGTGATTTTCTTATCAATTACACTCCATTCTGTTAAAATTGAATTTTCAATTGCTGCTTATCTTGAACATTATGTGGTCTAATTTGTCTGCCTATTTCATCACATAGATGTTCGGTTTGGTTCATATTAGGTGATTTTAATGGAGTATGAAGTTGTTTAGGAACATTATGATCAACCACATTTTACCATGTTTTGCTGTGTGTTTTGTATCATTGTCTTGTTGAGAAATAAATAAACTCCCTAAACTCAATTCATCCCCAATACTTTTTAAATTATTTCTGAAAGTATCTAAATAAATATAAATATCCATCTATAAACACTAAATTGTCTACTCCTAATGCACTGATACACCCCCATACTAACACATTGCCCCCGCCATGTTTAATAGTTGTGCATAAGTTCTGTGTTTTTAATTATTCAATTGGTTTTCTCCATACTTTTCCTTTATCATTAGATGAAAATACATTGCATTTTGGTTCGTCAGAAAAAAATACAAAGTTCCATAAAATTTGAGGCTTATTAATTTGAGCTTTTGAGAAATCCAGACGTTCTCTTTTGTTAACTGCACTTATAAATGGTTTCTGTCTAGGAGTACACCCATTATATCCAAATCTCTTCAATACATTTCTCACCGTTTGATGTACTACATTTACTCCATAGTCTTTGTTAACCATATATTTGGTGAACTAGTCTTGAGATTTTCTACTACTGTTCTTAGAATTGCCTGTTGTTGATTTAAGTCTAATTTTCTAGGACTATCTAAATGAGGTAAGTTAAATTGCCCAAAATTTAGATTTTTATTTTCCACCACAGTCACCTGATATGAACCCAACCGAACATCTATGCGATGAAATAGGTAGAAAAATTAGAACACATAATATTCGAAGTAAGCAGCAGTTGAAAAATGCAATTTTAACAGAATGAAATGTAATTCACCTGGAAATAACTAAAAAATTTAGTAAATTGTATGAAGGAGGTTATTATTAATTAAAGCAAAAAAATTGACCCAATTAATATAAATTAACTAAATTAATAAATTATGTTATAAGTGTTTGGAAGCTTTTTATTGTTCTTTATAATATTACATTCTTTATTTAAATACTTCTAATATATAATTTATTATAATCATATGTTAAATAAAAAGTAATTTATTTTATTGAAATGTAAAATATGTGTACTAAATTCATTTGTGGTACAATTACCAATTCTTTAAGTTTTGGATCTTTCAAAATATTTACAAAATAATTTTTTGAAAAGAAGTGTAGGGAAACATTTTGGACAAAGTTATTTATTTAATTATTTAGTTTTTTTTTATTTTTTTTTTTTTTTTTTTTTTTTTTTTTTTTTTTGAGAAAATATTATGAATGATTTATGAGCAGTTTGCTTACAGGCAATCAATATGTAATGGCTTATTCATCTAATGGAAACAATTCTGTTTCATTGGCTGATTATATATCAATGAACCATGATAATATACCCCTTGGACACTTTTTAAAATTTTCACCTGACAGTAATAAAAGAGATGGCATGGAATCATCGGGTACTCAAGAAGATGGTAATAGAGAAATGGTAGTGTATGAAGATGCCAGTTGTCAAGTAATTTTGAATTTGTAATTTTATATATACATATATGTTAATCAATTTTTTTCTACTTGATTTATAAATTAAATTATTGTTTGTTCACAATTCAAAAACTTTACACATTTATATTTCAATAACTCAACATGTTTCCAATATTTTTCTTTTTATCAAAGATGTGTAGAATTTACAGTAATACTTTTGTTTGCAACTATCCTTTTATAGCAAATGTATTCATACATATTTTTAATGTCATGTTACTTGTTTTTTATTATTAATAATTTAATATTATTATTTTTAAATTACTCATTACTAGAGCAATTTATAAGGTTTTACATTATTATTATTTTTTTTAATCGAACCATTTGTATACACCTATGATGTAAACATAAAGAGTCATGTAATTTTTTTCAATGTGGGACTGTTATATTATGTAAATGGGTACATTATAAATGTTAAGAAATTATATGGTGAACTATAGCATTCAAATTCAGTTTAACATAACTAATATAATATTTAAAAATATATTAAAAATGAATAATCCTATTAAGTACCAATTGAATATGTAATAATTAATATTAGTAGTAATATTATGTGTACCTGATATAACACTGTAATCATAGTCCTTCTTATAACAATTTTGTGGGTATTTTTATGCATTTTATTTTCACTGATTGAATAAGTGTTTACAACTTTGTAGATACTGGAAAAAATTATTTACAAGTCCTTAGAATAGACATTTTCATGTCAAAAGTAATAAAATTTAATGCCTTGTGAATTAGTAGGCCCCTTCCAATAGTTTATTGAACTAGGTAATTTTGATTGTAGACATATTTGAAATTTAGATAACATACTAAATCCAGGACCAGTACTTTTATTTGATTAACTAAGATGTATTTATATTAAAAATAATTATTTGCTTTGACAATTGTACTTTTTTATATTGAACTAATAAAATATTTTTTTAATTTCTAGGAAAAGGGTAAAAGGAAAAAAAAATATAAAAAGAAACCACCAGCTGCTAGAAAACCACGACCTGGTCAAATACATATTGCAACTGCATTGGATGGTACTCTTTTGTTTTGTTGTCCAGAATGTAGCATGGCTTATCCTGACAAAGAAATGCTTGAACAACATTTAGTTGCTCATAAAATCGAAAGACGGTTCATTTGTGATCTTTGTGGTGCTGGTCTTAAACGAAAAGAGCATTTAGAACGGCATAAATTAGGTCATAATCCAGAGCGTCCATTTGTGTGCAATGTGTGTTGTAAAGGTAAACTTTTTTATTGCACAGTCACTAATTATTATTTTGGCGAAAAAAAATATTAAATATTACAATTTGTATTATAATCATGTTTATAATGTTATTAATTTAGGTTTTAAAAGAAAAGAACATTTAAACTTGCACGCTGTAATCCATTCTGGTGTAAAGACTGAAGTATGCCAGGACTGTGGTAAAGGATTTTATCGGCGGGACCATTTAAGAAAACATACCCAAAGTCACATTACCAAACGTCTAAAAGAAGAACACGCGGCTCTTCATCAAATGGCTGAAATAATTACATCTGATCGCCAAAAAATGTCTGATACAGATCACATACAAAATCAAGGTCATTCAGTGCCAATCATTAATCTTGCCCATCAAGAAATGATTATCGATGCCGTTGCTAGTGGACGGGACAATACTCCTTCTCCTACAAACGATCATCAAATTGTCATCACCAAGAGCAATCAAAAACTCACTGAACAAGAGTTAATCATACTGCAGCAACAGCAACAGATACAACAGCATCAGCAACAACAACAACAACAACCAAATAGTCCGAATATGGCCCAGCAAGAGATGATTATTGAAGCCGTAGGACAGCAGCATCATAGTCCATCTCCTCCTCGTGTTGAACACCATCAACTAGTTATTACAAAACTAGAACCAAATGATGATTCTAGGGACAACGAAAGTATTGTCTTGTCTCAATCTGATGCCAGAGAATCCCTTAATTTACTGCATCATCAGCCTCAATGACCTCTACTTTTAATTCCCAAGGTGACAATCAAACAAAAGCCACCATAACAATGCAAGTATACTTATTGGTAATTTGTTTAATATCTTAGAAAAAAAAACGTTTGGTCCAAACATCAATGTTTAAAGTTTACATGCATATATATATATATTCATATATACATATTTTTGTATTCTTTTTATCAAAATAATAATAATAATTACTTCCATTATTTGGTAACAATGGACAATTATATAGGAAATAATTTATAAAGAAGTGCTCAAAATCCATAATAGAAGTATGATGGTGTGATAACAACTTATATATGTTTAAAAAAGTGGTATCATTTTGTAAACAGTTGTTTTGTGAGATTAGATACTAATTACTACAACCTACTACTATTCTGTTATTTGGTTTTTCTACCCATTCAAATTTTATTTTAATAACGATTGTCATTAACCTAGCCTTTTATTTGTTCACTGTATTGTAGCCCAGCCACCTGTTGATATTTTATTTCAAAATAAAATATTTTAAAATTGTTAGGTTTTATTGAATTTATAATATCTTTTGTTTTGTCGAATAGAAGATGATGAGTAAAGAACCCTCATTGAAGCCTGTTCCAATTGAATGGGATTAAAAAAAAAAAACCCTAACAATTCTCTTGCTTACCATCCTTTATTTTATTAATTACATATGATTTTTATCATTCTGTCAAAAATATAAAAAATATTATTATAGTTTAATAAACTGCAATATTAGAAGCAGGTCGGATAATCGAGACTATAAATTAATTATCGATTACATATTTTTTATTTTTTTAAATTTTACAATATTAAGATAATTTTAGAGACATTCTATATATAAACCTTTATAGTGTAATTTATTTTAAACAAAATTCGTATATATATATGTGTGTGTATATATATATATATATATATATCTAAAAACAAAAAAATCATTATTGCTGAAAATATTGTATAAACATGTTATTTTTATTTTTACTAAACATTTTATTGTTTGTTATTTTATTATTAAATTTTATTTTGTATAAAATGTACTATTAAGGTATTCTTTAAAAAGAAATGTAAAAGTTAAAAGGCTATTTAATAATAAATGTAACCCAATCTATATTTTAATTTAAATAATCTATTAATTAATAAGATTTTTAGTTTTCAAATTATTGAATCAGTGAATGGATATGTCAATTTATCATTTTCCTATTAATTTTTGATAATAGTTTTAATTTTTTTTTTTTTTTTGTAAATTTTATTCAATAAAACTTAATATATGCCCTTTTAATCATATTCTTTGACCGGGACCGTTTCACATTAAATTTTTAATTAATTAGTACTGTAACTGTTAAATATTTAAACAATTTTTACTGTTATTTACTAAATTTCAGCTAAATTATATTACAATTTTATTACCAAATATGATTAAAATTTATACATATAAATTTTAAATGAATTGTAAATTAACACATTTTAAATATGTTTTCTATATTATTATTATTATTTTTATTATTAAAGTAAACACTGTGATACAAAGAAACTAAATTAATGTGTCTTTTATGGATTTTTTTCTGTAATGTCTACAAGGCGTCAGATATTAATTATGTGATAAGTTATAGTTTACATACATATGTGTATTTAAACATACATGTATGTATGTATGCATACTCTGCATACTTATAAACAATGTACACCATGATTTTAGAAATTTAGCAATAAACTATTTGATTTGAGGGTAATAAAAGAAATATAAAATGTTAGCCTAGTTACATTTAGGTTAAGTTAGGTAATTGTAATTTAGTATGATGAGATCCGTTATTTTGTGTTAAGGTTATTTTTTGTTTTTGTTATTTTGTCAACTGAATTGTCTAAACCAAAAAAAAACAAAAAAAAATAAAATGTAATTTATACTACGAAAATGTATGCGACACGATTGTATAATGTTCTGTAAGTTTTTAAATATAAACTATGTGATAAGTTACAGTGTAAATAGAGGTGCATATCATCATCTAGATCTTAAAATGTTAAAAACAAAGTGACAATATTTTTTTACTTAATATGAATTTTTGTACAGCTATTTTTGTTAGCCATATGTAAGAAGGACAACTTGACCTATTTTGTAGTTGAATATTACGGCAAAATTGAATGTTATTAACTACGATCACTTTTATATTATTATTTATCTTAACATTTATACTTATTTGTAAGAAATGTTTTTGTATTGTATAAACAATGATACATTAACTTTGTTGGTTGTATGGGCTAGGTTAATTATAATTTTTGTTTATTTCAGTTTACATTATATTATTTTGTCTTAATATCTTTGGTTAAACGGTTTTAAATAATACATGCATTTATTATTATTGATTAACATATTTTTCTTTGTTTTAGTTTTATTTATAAAAAAATAAATAAATGCATGCGATTTATGTATTTATTATTATTATTTATTTCCTATTTTTATTGGTATTATTCGATTTAATTATACGAGAATCGTTCATATTTTATTTTTCATTACAAAAATGTAATTTCATTCGAACATCGTTAACTCTTGCCTTACTCAATTTAAACCAATGTCTGAACGTTTAAGAGTGAAGCCATCCGCTTGGACAGTGATTTTGAAGTAGCTTTTCCGTCGACACACAACAATACAGTGTACGTATGATATTCGAGGTGTCAAATATTATTTTAATATGTAAATGTATTTACGAATTATAATAACACTGTGCACATGCACAAAAATACTAGAAGAAAGAACTAAAATCTCCAATGATCGTGTGATGTCTGACGTCGAAATTTTTTTTTATTTAAAAAAAATGAATATTTATAAACTGTAGCATATGTACATTAAGCAGACTTGGGGAAAATACTTTTAAAAAGTATTTGGAACACATATGTATTCGAATACTTTTATGATAATAGTATTCCCTAAGTATTCTGAATACTTCAAAAGAAATATTTCAAACACTTTTAGAATACTTTATTTTTTACTAGTTTTCAATAATACAAATATCAAATATAGTAATTATATTATTATTTAATGGAATTAACACAATGATTAAGAAGTAAATTAATAATACCAATTAATTATAAAGTATAACACTATTATATTAACAGTGAAATCAAATATACTTTATTATTTGAATAAGGCCGGGCTGAAACACCAAATATAGCAAGATTATTGATAAAATAATTGTTGTTTTAAATACGTATTGCTGCTATTTTCTACTTGTATTTTTTTTTGAAATTATTATTTTTTAGATTAAAGTTACACGTAATTACTTTTCGTAAAACTTATTAGAAGCTTTGTGTACTCTCGACGACTTATAGTCTATTATATTCTACTTTACATACTCAAACAAGTTTTTGTGGTATAATATTTAGTAATATAATAATATAATATATGACCTCAAACTACTACTAATCACAATATGTATTATAGTAAAATATTACCAAAACATAATAGATACATTTTAAACGGTTCGTTTCATCAAAAATAAACAGATATTAAAATCAATATGAATTTAACAAAAATAATATGAAACATCACGCAGGTACTAATTAAAATACGTTTGAGCTGTAAAAAGTATTCGGAATATTTTCAAAAGAGTATTCCGAACGCTATCCAAGTCTGACACCGAGCAAATTTGAATTTGCAATAATTAACAAAACCTGAATAGTTACGAAGTGACGGGTGGGGCTGTCCCCAGTGACGGAAACGTCGACAAACCGTCGAAATTAACACGCGATAATCCGTTGGACGAGCATCGTTCGATCGGCTGAGCGGTCGCCGCGACCTTTGACGGCAGACGTCAACATGGACAACAGCAGTGGCGCGGCACCAGACATTTTTTCTAGGGGGGGCAAGATCATGGCAAATTGATCATGGAATTTAGTGAAAATCCGTCTATACGGGTTTAATATAAATTATTGAAATACATGGGAAATTCTGTATTATTAGCGTTTTCTGATAAAATATAATCAATTTCGAAATCAAATTAAATGGTGGTGTATTCTGTGGTGTGTTATCTAAACGAATGCACATCAAAAAAAATACGACGAGTTACACAGCGAAACATATGAAACGCAGCAAATACGTAAACACTTGAAATTTAAATTTTCGTTTGTTCTTCAACAGGTAGGGCAAAGGTGGGGCAAAACCAAATTTGGGTAGGGCGCTTGCCCTACCTTGCCCCCCTCTAGCGCCGCCACTGGACAAGAGACCGAACGGTTGCGGCGCGTCTCGATCCGGCCGAACAGAAGGCATTCGTACTCGGCGTCGTCGGCCACCCGCCGGAACGTGTCCCCGACACGGGCGGCGTTGGGCGTTTTCTGGTTTTATCTTGGTTTTTTTCTGTCAGATCGAAATCGTAATTGTTTAAAACCATTGTTTCGTTTTCGCGAACGTTATACTGAACTAAAACCACTTGATATAAACTTTGCGAGTCCACGTTTTACAAATTAATTCTTTATAACATCCGTCAGTCGTAAACCAGACGTTTATTTATTTATTATTGAATTTTTTTTTTTTTGACTAAACATCATAGTAATCATGAATGTCTTTTCTCGCGACTAAATAGTTGTACTATTGTATGTTATAATCAATCAATCGAAATGTCGAAAACGTTTAAAAAAAAAAAAAATCAATTATTGTTCAGGAAATCGACGTATAATCATAGATCATAAACCTGGTATAGAGTTGTATGTTTCGTAATAATATTCACAAATCGATTTGATTTTAACGTTCTTCTTACTATGCGCAAAGTAAATTTAACTTTTGCTGTAAGTAAGGCCCGTTTATTATGTACGATATAGGTAGGTGGTAATTATTTACATATTGCGTGCAAAATCTCTTACGCATAAAGTCCGTTGTACGGCTAATTTACTCGTCATTGTTTCCAATCGAAATTCCACGTGATTCTTCTATTTGTAGCGTTCGGCGAAATTGTAATTTTGTATTTCCATTCGAAAACTCATCGGCGTAGTTACTGCGCCTTCCCGTTGTTTTTCTTTTTCTTTTTTTTCAATCGACGAAAAATTGTAATTTACACCAAAACGAATGGCATTTTGTTCGAAAACGTTCGCGAATCGAGCCGTTATTCTTCTCACGAACACGCCGACATAGAAGGACGGTTCGAATGAGCGCCAAAACGTCGCTCATGGAAAAATCCCCGTATTCGGTTTTTGTTTTTTTTCTTTTGTGTTTTTTTTTTATTTTGTGTTTTCTCGCGCATCCGACTTTATTGATTACGAGTCGACGCCGCCATATTGTGTGCCTTCTTCAATTTCGTCGCGTATAGTGCGCGCCGTACGGCCGTTCCGTCTCGGTCTCCTCGCACGTCCTCGGGTGTCGATTCGTCTCCGGGACCGCCGTGCCGTCCGGTGCTCTCTGGCGCGCAACGGTGAGACGGTCCCCCGCGCGGCACGACCCAACATGACGTCCACGTTCCGTTCGAGCGACATACTCCAGCAGATGGACTTCGCCATGATCGGCACCCATTTCGCATCCGGGCCGCTGCAGATGGACTCGGACTTCGCGGGTGGCGCGAGCGGCCACGCCGGGTCGCAGTGTTCGAACGACGGCGAGCCGACGCAGCAGCCCAACGGCATGCCGGCTTCGTGGCAGAGCATCGCCGCGCCCGGGTCGACGGTGGCCGACTACCTGTCCCATTTGCCGGCTACGCTCACGCTACACCATTTTCTGAAGTACTCGGGAAGAGGCGAGAACGCGACAGAAAAGGACGCGACCGCGAAGGGGAAACCCAAGAAGAGGAGAAAGACTGAAAAGCTGGCGGGGGCGGACGGCGGCGCGCCGCCACTGCCGCCTCCTCCGCATGTGGCTAGGCCCAAGACGGCTAACTTACCAAAGATAAGAATAACCGATTGTGACGACGGCACGACCATGTACGGATGTCCGGAATGTCCAGCCGAATTCCTGGACAAATTTTTGCTCGGTGAACACATCAGCAGCCATCCGATACCGGTAGAAGTAGAACGGCGGTACGTGTGCGATATTTGTAGCGCGAGGCTCAAGCGCAAAGATCATTTGACCAGACACAGACTGAGCCATAGTTCAGAGAGGCCATACGCGTGTACCGTATGCAGTAAAGCGTTTAAACGTAAAGAACAGCTTAATCTCCACCATGTTGTACATACAGGCGAGAAACGACACGTCTGCATAGAATGCGGACGAGCATTTTACAGAAAAGACCACTTGAGGAAGCATGCCAAGAGTCACGCGGCAAGAAGAGATAAAAGTGGACAAACATGTTAGGTCATATTAATATAATAATAAAAATGTTGACATTGGTTATGCCCAATTTTTATTAATTTTTTTTTAAATATATTATACATTTAACTTGTAATTTCTATCGCTTATAGACTTATAATACGCGAGTGTATTTACACTCAACCTATACCACTACCTTTACTATAAATTTGTATATATAATTATGTTATTAGTTATTAACAATTCAAATCTGTATTTAAAAAATAAAATGAAGAAACTACAGTCATTAGTATAATATTAATTTGTATACAATATAGAAGAAATATATTGATAATTCGAATGATTGTATTATTACACATAAATATCTTATATTATTAAACCCCTATCAACTTGTATTTATAATTTGTGTTGAGTGATCAATATTCGAATAATGTACAATGTTTAACCATTTTTTTTTTGTTTTTTTTTTTTGATAAAAGTTCATAGAAACAAAAATATGTAAATAAATTTATTACTATTTTTTACCGCCCCAACCCCACAGACCTTTCACAAATCCAGAAATACCTTCTTTATTATTTGGATCGGATACAGATTGCTGTTTCTTAAATTTTGGAAGTTTTACGAAATTTAGTGCGACATCAAAGAACAATGGTTTACCCGGTATTTCTTCCATTTCGGGTGGTACTTTTATAACATTTGGATCTTTACCCAATATACTCGAATCTTCATAGTACTCTTCCAAGCGTTTTATCAAAGGTAGCTAAAAAATGTATTATAAATATTTAATAAACGTTGGTCAAAATATAAAAAATTAGAAGATTTTATATTACCTTTTGCAATTTGGCATTTGTCAAACTATCCAATTCTTCCTCGTTATCTTGTTCAAGAACACTTTGAGCATGAGCACAATACTTCGAAGACTCTATAGTATTTATCAAGTTACTCAAACGAATCTTCAATTCATCATCAACTTGATTAATAGCAGAAGATGCATGAAGTAATGCTCGTTCATACATGGCCATGGTATCTCGCCAACGATGTAACGTGCTTAAACTCTGACCAATATAATAACATCTATAACAAAATTATAAAATATGAACAAGTTAAAATGTAATAAATTACAATGGACAATTTATTGAATATACCTAAATGCTTTGTAAGCTTTGGCCTTTATGTTTAAATTTTCTTGAAACTCTGAATCATCCTCCAAACCAGGTAATTGATGTTCTTCCAAAATATTTTGTATTAAAATTTCATATAATCTGGTAATGTCTTGAAGTTTCTTGCTTCCCTATAATGAAATAAGACAAAAAGTACATAACATTATTGTAATGTCATCATGAACTTACAATTGTTCCTTGTTTGCCATCATTTTGCAATGCACTTTCAATTAACAACAAATTACGCTGTATTGATCTTTCCAAACGAATAAATGACAAATAAGTATGAAGAAATGTTAATGAAGACGTCGAAGAAGATGAAGTACCATCAAATTTCTGTAATCAAAAATCATATTTAAATTACAGATAACTTAAAATATAAGCTAAGAGTAACTTAACCTGTTCAGTTTTGATGTCATCCCTTATTGCAAGCATAGCATCTTTGCAATCCATCAAATGTTGTTCTAATGAATCACTTTGTTCAGCCAAAGTCATGCATTTATCCAGCATATTATTGAAATCACGATTGGCTAACAAGAATGTTCTTACACGAGAATTTTTTACAGGCACTGTACGATTTCTCCAAGTCACTTCACTTAACGAGTCTCGTGTTTGTGCCATCAAAGTCTAAATGAGTATACAATTTATTTTATCATTTTCAATATTTGTAATATCATTTGTATTTGGCTAAATAAATAAACGTACGTTTAAAGTGACTAATAAATCTCCTTGTGCTTGATTACGTAAGTGTAACAGTTGATTAACATCTGTCTCATTGCCAATGTTGTAGGCACAAAAGCGCAAGCTTGGCTCCAATTCTTCATAGCGATTTCTATATAAAATAGCATCTTCTTCATTTAGTGCAGATGCTAATTTCTCATAAATCATCCTAAATAAACACAATTGTACATTAACAATTGAATTTAACAGTATACAATATGTGTAAGCACGTTAAACATTTAAAAAACTATAAAATTGTACATATTTGTAGATTTTGATTTAAAGAGGACACATTGCCAAATTAAATTTATAGAGCTGGTAAATAAAATATTGTATAAAACACTGTTGATTATGTTTTCATGCAATAATTAATATTTTCTACTGACTGAGCTTCTTTTAAATTTTCTATGGCTGGCTTCCATTCTTGGAGCTCAAATTGTAACATTCCTTCACACCAAGCAACATAAGCTTGAGTTTCCAATTGTGTACGAGCATCAAATTTGTCAGTCTAAAATAAGATAAATTTTTACTAATACAAATCAATTAAGTATTAAGGTATATAATATAAACACCCATGAAAGCTATTTTTAGTTTTTAAATATCTTTAATTTAATTTAAAAACATTGGATATTATTATATTAATATAAAAATAACTGGATATTATTATTTTATTATATGACATCAAGATATACCTCACAAAGTTTTTGAAGTTGTAAAGCATAACTGGCAGCTTTTCTCAATCTAGATACAAGATGAAATTTTTTTCTAGGTTCTGTATTAGCTTCAATTCGAAGTTGCATTGCATAACTCCACGCTCTTTCAGCCAACATGAGTGGAATATATACTGCTCTGAATTGTACACATAATTTACTAATAGTTTTTTTTTAATGTATAAGAATGTATCACTCTACCTTTCATCTGTAAGGTTGGTTTCCGTAATGACTTTTTTACGAAAATGTCTACGATCACCTTGTTGTAAGTGCATAACTTTTCGCAAACGTCTGATACGTCTACTACAATAACCCCTACAAATTCAAAATAAATAATTAAGTATAAACGTATAAACATTTTTAATAAGAAATTATTAATACCTATATCTTTGATAATCATTATGTCTTAAACCATGTTGCTGTTGGGCTTCCTTGATGATCTTCAATACTGTTAAAATATCACTAAGGAATAATATATCTATTTCAATTTAAGCCCATGAATTTTTTTTCTTTTATATTATAGGTCTACTAATATGAATCCGTTAATATTCCCATATTATTGTTAATTACTCTCTTTTAACTATCAAACCAATGTAACTATTAACTTATACAATAACAATTTATTTTATAGTTCCTCATCAATTTGTTTTATATAATAAAAATTATTTTTATGATTTTATATTTACTTTTATGGTATAATACAATAATATATTTTATTTAGTTATATTTAAATTATGTTTGGGCGGGCATTTAAAATTAAAAAAAATAGTTTTAGTTTAAAAAAATACATTTTTACCAATTATAAGAAACATTTATCATATTGCCAACTGTAGTATTGAATTGAAAGGGATGTTTGAATTACTTAATGCATATAATATACAAAAATATACAAAATGAAAATATATAAATATCTAATATTTTGGAAATGATAAGAGTGTGTAATATGTTTTTCTAACCTTATATATCAACTTAATAACAATTGATGGTTTGTAATTTGATTTTCAATCGAAAAAAATATAAAAATATTCATCATAATTATAACATACCTTTTTTTAAACCAAAAACAATTTTTATTGGAAAATACTTAGTGACGCCTATCAAAGTTAAAAGGATACTTTCCACAGAAAATATGGGTATTTTTTTTTCTTCATTTTCCGGTACATTCTCCTTATTACTTTCGCTGGTCACGAGTTGACTTGACATTGTTCCTGACTATTCGAGTTTTTCGATTCTGACAAAAAATGTAAGAATAATCAAAACTACGTTAATTATTATGAAATTAAATTTGATACAGAGTTAAAATCAAAATACTAATTTGTACCTATTTCAAGTGAATACAAACTTATGTAACACGTTCGTTTAGCGCACGATATACGTCGACGACTTTCCAAAATAATATTGAAATGTATTTAATTACTTATTATAAAACAGCAGAGAGACCAACCAAGTATGTACTTCGATGAGACAAAATAAACGAAAATAAGAAAGAAAAAAACGAAACAAGTACAACGTGTTAAAATAGTGATACGAATTATCTATTTACATGTGATTTTCTTGCTAGTATATAGGTATATATATATATATTCCTCGCACTTATTATCGTATTCGTGTTTGAAGCTGTTGCGTTTCATCGACGGAACGTTTTATGTTTTCCGTTTTCCTTATCTCTTATCCGTTAACGATAGAACTTATCAGATTTTATCGTTTTTTAAGTTGTTCAAATACTTTGAACGAAAAAACAATCTTGATTTGACGGTCGATTGTGTCGGAGTTGTCGGAAAGTGGAATAAAAATAAAAATCAATGCGATTTAAGTCTTGTACGGTTTTAACATTTTTATTTGGATAGGTATGTTACACTACGTTACACAATACGGTTTAGACGATTTAGCCATTTTCCCCAATCAGTCCCAAAATTCCAAGAGTTCAACTAAAATTATTCTTGTACTTTAAATAATACGGACATATATTTTTAAATGATAATAACGTTATATTGCCCTCAGGTGCCCGGAGACCGTATTGAAATATGTTCTTGACCAGATGGCAAAAACGACTGTATTTGAAAAAATTGAATCGATGGGCGTCATGTCTTGGTAATTGTTACTGTATTCGTGCAAAGTCTACATCTTATGAATCCGTGCTGCCGACCCAAGCACAAGTTGTGATATGCGGTACAGGTGTAGTGGCCAATTCGCTGGCCTACCATTTAGTCGAAAACGGTTGGTCAGATATTGTTCTCATCGACCAAGGAAAGTATGTATTCATTTTCATCTAATACTACATTAAATATGTATATATACACGCAGATATATATATATATATTTAGGTCATGCGAAGGTACGTCACATTTCGGTTCGGGAACTCTTGGTCTATTCAAACCAATCGCTGAACGCAACATTATTATGTACAGTATTAAATTATATAGACAGTTAGAAGCAAAAGGATATGACATTGGTGTGTTTCTGATATTTATTGATTGTTGTTAAATAAGTAGCAATTACACTGTTTAATCCTTTGGATGTGTATTAAAAAAAAATTTGCATTTAGGTTTAAAACAATGCGGTAGTTTAAATTTAGCTCAAACTAAAGATAGAATGATAGCCTTGAAACGGAGGATTGCATACAATTCACCAACTGGATTACACTGTGAAGTAGAGTCATTTTTATATCAGCTTAAGTTTAACCTTGACTAATCAATTTGAATTTTCGTTTGTTAGATGCTGGGAAAAAACGAACTGAAAAAATTACATCCATTTTTAAATACCGATGATTTAGAGGGGGGAGTGTGGGTACCTGAAGATGCAGTTGCAAATCCACAAGCTATTTGTAAATCCTTGGCTAAACTAGCTTCTGAAGGTGGTGCTCATTATGTTACCAGTTGCCATATACAGAAAGTTATCACTGAAGAAGATCGTGTAAAGGGCGTACATACTAATCGAGGATTCATTCATTGTGAATATTTTGTTAATTGTGCTGGAATGGTAATAATTATTTTTTTCAATTTTAAATAAATATAAACTATATATAATATTGTAGTTAACATAACATATATAATATATTTTAAAATAGAAGATTTATTCATTTATTTATATTTAATGATATATAATTAATTAGTTGTTTGTTAATTAGTGGGCAAGAGAAGTGGGAAATTTGTGTTCTCCTAAAGTCAGAGTACCAGTTTACCCTGCGGAACACTTTTACGTCACGACTAGTCCACTGCCTGGAATTGGTGTCGATCTACCATGTATTAGAGATTTTGATTCTCATATTTATGCAAGGGAGTATAACTCAGGTTTCCTAGTTGGTGGATTTGAAAAAATTGCTAAACCTGCTTTCCTCAATATGAAATTAATACCATCTGAATGGAAAAAAGATATGCCTCTTGATTGGAAACATTTTAGTAAGTAAATGAACATACATAGTAGAATACAGTAGAATTTCAATTAAATCTGTTTTAGTGCCGTATTGGGAAAAAGCTATGTCTCGAATTCCTATCCTTAAAGATGTTGTCAATCCAATATTGACTAACTCTCCAGATACATTTACACCGAATGGTAAATGGATTTTGGGAGAAACACCAGAAGTAAATTTGTTTTAATGTATTTATAATTATATGTAATCGTTGATTTAATATGCATTCACTAAATGCAAACAAAAAATTTTAATGTATATTTTACCTTAAAAAAAAATTTGTACTTAATATGTCTATTATGTGTGTAAAATAAATTATGTTGAATCTTTATCAACATTTTTTCTCATATGTTACATTAAATTGTATGCAGTATGTAGAGTTTGTTATAAAATTATGCAATTTAATATGGTAAATTATCTAGTAAGAAAATTGGTGATTTAATATTTTGTGATTTTTAGATTGATAACTATTTTGTAGCTGTTGGGATGAATGGCAACCCATTACAAGGTGCTGGAGGAATAGGCAAAGCAATGGCTGAATGGATTATTGAAGGAAGACCTACACAAGAGCATTTAGCGTTTGATGTACAACGGTTTTTAGACCTTCATAATAATAGAATGTTTTTACAAGAACGTACAAAAGAAATAGTTGGCAGGTAGTATTTTAGAACATTTTATTTTTGCACGATTTCTCTAAGAACTCTAATGTTATTGCTAATGTTGTTTTATTCAAATTATTTTTATATAATTTAGAGTGGTAGTTCTTAATCTTTTTCTTATCACAACACATTACATTAAATCCTTACAAAAAAAAAAAATATTAATAATAATAATAATAATGACACATAATACAAATTAGTAAAACATAAATTATTACATCTTGTATATTGAATTGTTATTATTTTTAAGACATTATGCGGTACCATATCCTCATCAAAATGAGTATAAACATGCTAGAAACTTACGATGTTCACCATTGTTCAGTGTTTTGGAAAAAAGAGGAGCAATTTTTGGTACGAGAATGGGATATGAACGGCCATTGTATTTTGACGTAACATACAATGGTAAATAATAAATGACATTCATATGAGCTCCAATGTAGATTGAAAAAAGAGTATAACACTTGATTCAGTTATATATAACAATTTTTAAACAACCTAAATGTTATATAAAATGATTTTTCCTTACAAAAATTAAATACTTATAATGAAATATTTATGTACATATTTTTGTTTTAAACAGGAAAAGGACCGCCTCCAAAAATGCCATCAGGTACATTTTATAAACCAAAATTCTTTGATTTTATGTTAGAAGAGTATTATGCTTGCAGAGAATCGGTCGGTATTATAGATATGTCGTCCTTTTCTAAAATGAAAATTCAAGTATGTGGCTATATTTAATAACAATTTTTTTTTAATATCTCTATTTGGACTTGGATTTATGTGCATTAAAAAATTATAAAACATGATCTATAAAATATATATTTATGTATAAACAAATATTTATATTTGAAAAATAATTACTATTTCTTACAACTTGTTATGAATACTTTTATAGACAATTATAAATTACCTAAGTACTAAATAAATAAATGTACAGTTTATGAGATTTTATAAATTACATCATACAAAAATGTGTGATAAATTATTATTACAATATTTATTCTTCTTGCTTTAATTGGGGGCTGGTGTCTGAGATTTATAATATACTATTATATTTAATATTTATAGAATGTTTTCTTAAAATTTGTTAAAACAAATATTTACTAAAATTTTGTGACCAAATTGAAATAATCAAAATAAATGGTTTAATATCATAAAAAATTCCTAACAAATTTTAATTTAGAGCATTGTGTAATATATTTTATACTTAACAAATAAATCAAAAAGAAAATATATCCAAATGCACACAAATCTTAATCATAATCATTATTATCTCATCCATACATCTTATTAAATATATATATATATGTTAATTATATGTATATTTTACATATCTATGATTATAATCATTAATATTTGTTCATTTTATACACAACGTATGTGCATGAATAGGGGAAACAAGATATGAATGAGGAAACCGAGGTAACATACCGTGATCTGTGTGTTAGATTTAAATATTTAATCTTGTTAACATCATTCTGTACATTATTTTCAGTCTCAATGTAACAGTGTAGTTGAATGGTTACAATGTTTATGCACAAATGATGTAAACATTCCTGTCGGTGGAGTTGTCCATACAGGAATGTTGAACGAGAGAGGCGGTTATGAAAATGACTGTCTATTGGTGCGCGAAAGAGAAAATTGGTAAAATAGCTGGGGTTTTTTTTATGACCTTAAAATAATTATTTTGGAATATTATTTTAAATATAAACACAATATATTTATTGGATTATATACAAAAAAAATATATATATATATCAATTCAATTTAATTTTAATTGCTCTAAGAACATGACCAGTTTTAAATTAAAACTTATACCGTTCAATTACTTAACAGTTACCTGATGGTATCACCGACCAGTCAGCAAACCAGAGTATTAGACTGGCTTAAAGATCATTTGCCGAAAGACGAGTCGATTCAGCTGACTGACATAACTTCAATGTATACCGTCGTAAATGTTATTGGTCCTAAAGCCGGTGCTTTGATATCTGAACTGTCACAAACCGATGTTGACATTAATGTACAACCTTTCACATATAAGGCGAGCAATTGGATAGTTTTGTAATTCAGATTATCATGTAGCAGTATTATAATTTAATATTCTTTTTTTCTAGACCGTAAATATCGGTTATGCTTCAGATGTTATGATGATGGCTTTCACCCATACGGGTGAACCTGGATTTTGCCTTTATATACCGTCCGAATACGCATTGCATGTGTATGACAGATTAATTACGGTTGGATTCGACTACGGAATAAGAGATGTCGGCAGTTTGACCCAACGGTTCATGAGAATTGAAAAGTTTATACCGTTTTGGGCAGAAGATTTGACTAGAGACACTACACCGTTCGAAGCAGGCTGCAACCACATTGTGAAACTCGATGCAAGTGATTTTAAAAGTATTTCATACATAGCAGTTTTTAATTTTTTGTTTCGTTTTGCAGAAAGAATATTTCCATGGAAAATTCGCCTTGCAGCGGCAGAAGAATCAAGGAATTACCAAAAAACTTGTTATGTTTATTCTAGATTACTTGGATCCAGATAAAGATATATGGGCATGGGGTTCAGAACCCATTTTCAGAAATGGAAAATTCGTTGGAATTGTAACATCGGCTGGGTAATTTGCATCATAAGTTAACATTCGCCAGCATTTTATTTCAGTTTATGTCTAAACTTTATCCTTTGTCATTAGTAGTAATCTTTTTCAAAAACTGATTTAAAATGCAACTTGAAAAAAAAATAAGCTCACTTTTTTGTCTGTAATATTCATATGATGCATACATCACAGTGCTCTCTCTTAAAATATTACGTTTGTTGTTTTATTTTCAGTTATGGTTTTACTATGGGCAAGTTGGTGTGTTTGGGTTATGTCCGTCAACCGTTTACAGATAATCGAAATAGAAATCATATGGTGGTCACAAATGATTATATACTATCTCCATCGGCAAAATACGAAATCGATATTGCTGGAACAAAGTTTACGGCCACTCCAAAAATATACACTCCCTATATAAATATAACCATGCAGAAAGTCTCGGACAAATCTCAATATGTACCAAAAGTAATTTCACAAATAGCATGTAAATAAAATTGGTTTCTAATCAATACTTCTACATTTTTTTTCTAATTTTTTAACCGTTGTGTATTTAAAATCTACTATTTTTATGATTGTACTTTTGAAAAACAAATTAATAAAAACAACAAATTTTCACAAATTAACTTTTTATTGTGTTAAATTATATAAAAGCCAAATAAAGTATTCCATCCACCTCTACTTCTTCTTCTTTCCTTTACCTTTCTTGTTAGTGGCTTTTTTTACGGCATCTGGATTCTCTGCGGCTTCCTTGGCCTTCTTTTCTTTGATACCAACTAATTTAGCTTCAAGTCTTGCCTATAACATCATTTTAAAACGTTTAAAATTGGAACATACATATATGAATAGTTAAATAAAATAAAATAAATAAATTTGTTTTTTATTATTAGAAGTTGTCCCAAGCAATTGGAAATCAATATTTATCAGATTGAAAAAAAAACCAATGTTTGAATATGCAATTTTATTATAATGTAGAAACTCTGTGCATAATTAAAAAGTAAAGAAAATATAGTTTTATGAAAAGGCTAAGCGTGATTGAGCTAAGCCTTTGAAACTATTCTCTTCAAACTCAGTGAGTGTTAAAATTGTAAATTCAACCTAAAAATCATAATTCTTGAACTGTGTAACATGATTTTGCATTAAATAAATGAAGACAACAAATGTAGGTGTTGTGGTCCTTTTAAGCTATATTAAAGTTAAATGAGATTATACGAGCTAAAATAAAATAATTCAAGATTCCTTATGTATTTGAATAGATTTCAAGAATTGTTAAATACTTAATTTGTGTAGCTTAATTAAATGCAAATATTGGTAAGTATCAGTCTCATTGCTTACATATTTTTACATTCATACTCAAATATTTAATAATTTTGTTACGATGAAAAAATTACAAAAATCAATGTAAAATTTTTAATAACCTAAACCAAATAATAAAATATATTATTCCTAAGGTAGTTTTACAGCATTTTTAAAAAGAAAATGCTGAGAAATAACGAACCCAAGATTTAATTTTGTACAGGTTGACTCAAGAATCACTCATGTTAAATACCAAAAATGGTTAAGAGCGATTCTTTTAAGGATTGTACGTTTAATGTTTTGAATGTATTTAATTATAATTCTATATCAGTTATGTTAATTTGCCCTCATTTATATTTCTGTAAGCTTACACAAAAATATGACTTAAGGAACAAAATAATTAATAATTTTGCACACCTATGACTCGCATGTTTTTCATATAAAAACATGGATTTTAAAAATGTGCACTAACATAGAATTAATATTTTTTTTACCTGGCAAATAGCGTTGAAAGCATTGAACTTCTTTTCTTCTTCAGTAATAGCCCTCGCTTCGGGTTCTGTGCTGACAGACTGTTTGATAGGCAATAAGGCTCCCTTTAATTGATAAGCAGTTTTACGTTCTGCCACCTACACCATGTCAAATACAAGAATTAGATTAAAGTAGGAAAAAAAAATCTAAACATATATACGTACGGTAGCTTCGCCCTTCTTGATTTTGTTGGTCTTGCTCTTAAGAGGGAACAAAATCAATCTGGAACGGTACTCCTTCAAACGTTCAATGTTGACTTGCAACGATTCAACACTTTTATTCCTGCGCCTCGGATCAACAGCGATGCCAATGGTGCGGGCAAAGTGTTTATTCAAACCAACACCCTAAGAAAAACGATTACGCACAAGATCATTGGACAATCGACACTAACAAACAAGTAGGACGCATACCTTGAGTTCTTGTAGGGTAAAACCACGTCCAGCACGGACTTTGGTATGATACCTCAACGTCGGACAATGGACCACCGGTCGCAGAGGACCGGCCGCCGGCTTGGGCGCCAACCGTTTGACTTTCTTGACTCGGCACATCTTACGTCTGTACTTACGAGCCGGTTGATTGAACCACGTCTTGATATAACGTTGCCAATCTTTGTGGAAATGACCGTTGGGGATCATGTTGTTGCCGCTAGGAGCCATCTTGACGAGGGTTCTGTTCAACTATCTGTATCCTGAACGGGACACGACAAAAAAAAAACCAATCGAATTAGTAGCAATCGCACGCAAGCACGAATGACGACGTCCGGAGACATCGCGCGGCGACGTGTTCAACGCCGGACGGGCGAAATATCGTACAATTACGTTGACCGACATACGTACGGGCAGTGACAAGATCGGCCGGACGGTCCGATTTCGGGATTCGAGAGGATGAAAAACGAACGAGAGGACGGCGGCGGGCGTGTACTCGCCGAGAACGACAGGGGAAATCGAACGCGGCGCGCGCGTACGGAAGACGAACGAAATGAAAAGGAACGCCGTTTGTTGGATCACACTTATCGGTAACCTATCAAACACGTTCACGCGTTGTCAGTGTAGGTAGATCGGGGGACGGCGTGTGACGGCGGCGGCAAATGTTTTCGCGTCGTTTCGACCGGTCACACCGGTAAATAACCGCCGATACAAAGTTGATATTTTCGATTTCGTCGTAAACACGGTATTATTGTTATTGTTAGGTTTTGTTTTGTTTTTTTTTTTTTGCTAGCAATATTGCCGCACGTATAAATACGGGAACGCGTCCAACGAGATCCCAATAACCGAACCGTCGTCTCATCAAGCTGGTCACGGAAGACGTTCGACTAGTGACGAATATTTCATCCGTTCGTGTACGTCCGCGCCGTAATCCGTGAGTACGTATTCATTTGAATCGTTTATACGTATATTATTATTGTTGTTGTTGTTATTAACGAAATCCCAATGAAAATATAACCTCGGCAGATAAATAATAAATATCCCATTCGAAAATCATATATACGCGTCCCGACGTATGTTTTGTAATTATCCTTCAACTAGGTCCGCGGTGTAAGCAGTGGCCGAAGTTTTCGTTTTATTTTTTCAAATTCGACCGTCCAAATTTGGAAATCGGTAGTTTTTTCGTGTCGAACTGATACCGAAACGATAGACATCAACGAATTCAATTACATTTCGAAAATCGTTATTTTTCTCACGATTTCTTCGATTCGACGTCTTCGGAACGATTTAAAACAAAAAAACACGATTAATTAACACTTTAGGACCCGTACGTACGCGCAATTATATATGTACTATACGTTTCTATACGGTATATGGATCGGATTTATGTGTTTAAGCACCACATGAGCGATTTCAAAAAAAACGAAACCATTTTCTACATACAAGAACCATGTAAGGAATATACTTAAAAACTCAGTGTTTCTTTCGGACAATTTTCTCCGGGGGGGCGGCATTTAGATTACATCAAGAAAAATGCATTTTTTTGATAATAATTACCTCTGTCCGTTATTATGATTGTGAACACAAAATTACAAAATTTCACAAGTTACACGCATAGTGCACGTATTATATGACGATTGTAGGTCATTCACCGTGATGTCAAAATTACATTTTTCTAATGTTTGACATTTCTTTTACTATTACTTCGAATTTTCTCCGGGGGGGCTGGCCTGAAAGAAACGTTGCTTAAACTGCATATATAAATACGTGTTCTTAGGCTTATACTTTATTGTGTGGTTATATTATTTACCTTTTAATACGGTATACGGTATAAACTCAAAATATGGGATGTTCCGCATGGCCGATCAGCAATATACTTATCTACATAACATGACATGATAATAATTTACGATTTCGAATCGATATTATTAATTATCTGTTTAAGTATGTATGCGTTAACGGACTTTATACCAAAATTGCATAATCGATTATAAAATTCGCCGGCTTACCTTTCCATAATCAGCGATAATTGGGTCTACTTATTAATGACTTCTACAAATAAAATAGATTATACAATATCCACCGACCATTTTATTTTGTTGCTACTCATGTGTTCGTAACGTAAAAGCGAAACCGTAATAGCAGGTAATTATGGCATTTCAAAAAACAAAATTTTCTTCTCTCTACTTAATGTCATACAGGGTGTATCTGAAATGAGTTTCACTCGTTTGTTGGTTATATTCTGTAGGGCGAGAAAATAGGGAATATTTTTTTCCATTTTTCTTTATCTCCAATACTTTTGATAATAACCAATTTACTCGTTAAATAATATTCTAAACTAAAAATAACCCATACCACTGGATTCCTTGTGTCACAACATTTTAAGGTAGAATTTTGCAAGAAATAACGCGGTATAGGTTATTTTTAGTTTTACAACCTAAAAATATTATTTTACGATTTTCCACACGTTTTATGTGATGAGTGATTATAACCAAAAAACTTTTTTTCATTAATTATTGAAATTAACTAGTAACCAACAGAATATAATCAACTAACGAGTGAAACTCATTTTAGATACACTTTGTATATATATATATATTACATAATTCATAAGTTATAACAATGATTCATATGTTGTACATTTCAACGAATTAATATTAAAAAATAGAAATACAAAATGAATATATTATACGTTTAGGCAGAATTTAAAAATAAATTAAAATGTTGTATTCGTATTAATAACTATTATATAATATGTAATAATAATATATATATATATGATGATACAAAAAGTATTAAATTAAATGGTTCATACTCTATGTCTTTCTTTAATTGAAATTCAATTGACTATAATATTATGAAAATACAATTTAATAACTTTAATTTTAAATATTTCGATACGAAGTAAATTCACATTTAAATAATATTCGACTCGTTATAATTAACTCGAAATCGAAATATTCTTTTTAAACTATATGCTGTTAAGAAATTAAACGTTAAACCATTATGTGTAAATTATCATCGTGGATTTTGTTTAACATAAAGTTTGTAAAACAACTTAATTTTTAAGTGATTTATAAATAATATTGTTTGGAGGATAGATACTGATTATTTAGTATATTTTAGTATATTTTGGTTATTTAGTATATTTTTAGTATATTTATCAATGTATTTTATATACAACACATATTATATATTGTAAATATATTTACATAATATAGTATAAGATAAGTTTTTCTATTTTATATATTCATAAATCATTAATAATTAACTAGTTATCATATTTTTTACCACGTAATAAAACGAATAGATAAGGTTAATTTTTACTAGATTTTTCTAGAATATATGCGATAGCTCTAAAATGATAATTCTTAAACTAAAATAATTTAATTAATGTGTTTAATTTTAGTACGTCTTGTATTTGATCGTAATTAATCTACGAATAATTTACTATTATCTAAAATTAAATATTATATTACACAAATTGAAATGTTATTGGTTTTAATCACATTATAACATAGGTATATTTTTTCTCGAGACCCTAGGATTTATTTATAAAATAAATACGTTTTGCATAGTGTAAAATTAACTTTTAATTATGTAATCTGTAATGAAGTAACTATACAATATTGTCAAAATGTAAAAGTATATTAGTTTGTAGATCTGTTGAAAATGTTTTATTTTTCTTAACGTGTATGTAAATAATTCGTTTACTTAAAATTCATGATCAATTTGTTAGTTAGTTTTTTAAATTCCGAACGTGAAAGTGGCGGTCTTTTTTCCATATTACATAATTCATTTTTTTACGTATGTGTAAATTAATGGTTGAACTTAAATCGATATTTCTTGAATACATTGTAATTATTGAAACGTTCTTATTATATTCGAAAAAAACTGATTTTTGACGTATAATCATTTATAAATCTAAATATACCAAATTAAAACTCGTACGAAGTAGAAAGTTCAATTTAATCATTAGTTCTTTATGCTTTATTCGTAAACGAATATTTATTTAGTTTATTTTAAAATCTATAGAAAACAATTTTTTTTCATTGAAACTATGTGCTTAACAAGTCATTTCGATGATTATTCATATATCATATAATTATTAGAACTTATTTCTGAATTTTAATTACAGTATAACATTATTTTTAGCGCAGTTATTTAAAAATATATATTAGGTATTCATTTTCAATTCGTGGGTTCTTAACCTATTACGTGAACATATTTTTGTGATTGGTAAATCATAACTATTTTTTTTTTTTTAATATTATTTTTACTTGTTTTTAATTGGAACTAAATTAATTCATATTTAATGTGCATTATTACAAAATTATTTTCAGAACATCTTTGCGATATAGCTTATAAATAGATGTACGCTATTATAAGTTTTACTCAAATTTGTACCAATTTAAGATAACGCTATTTTGTAAAATATCATCTTATAAAGAAGTTACAGTTATTTGAAAAAATCTCAAAACATTATAACTATTTGCAGACGATATTTTACAAAAAATAAATAAATATATTTATTCAAATTTGGTAATAAGTGTTTAAACTGAAATGTTTGAATTCAACTCAAGTACCATAATTATTAGGAACTGCGTAGCGTGATTTTGTTAGATTGTCTGTTAGATAGACGGGGACAACAAATGTGGGTGTGGCGACCTTTTAAGTATAATTTATATATATATATATGTGTGTATGTAATTTATGAATCTTGAATATATGTGTATGAGACATAGAAATCACATATGTAAAAATATCAAAACCCACATAATATGTAGTCCATAGTCCATAGTATGGAGTATGAACTATTGTAAATTATTTATAGAACAATAAAAAGTGATTATTCGATTATTGACTATACAAAAAATTTGTTTTACATACTATAAATCTACAATTTCCACATTTGTTTTTTAGCATTTATTGTTAATTAGACAAAATAAAAATAATATAACTTACACGTTAATAATATTCAATAATATAATATTTATGAGAAAAAGAAATTTGGAAAAAAATTTTAAATGTTGATATTATATTATATTTATAAATAATTCGCACTCAAGTTTTTGCAAAATCTATTTAAAAATTTTTTTTTATCGAATTCCTGTATTAGATTAAAATCATATTCGAGTTTTTTTGTTTGGATAAAATCAAGCTACAAAAACACATTTTATTATTACAAATGACAATGTTTTAATAATTTCCGAACACTTTAATGTAATAGAATGGAAGCTTTACAAAAATACTATTTCATTAGTATCGCTTCTTTTATTAGATTGCCTAATTTATTAAGAAACAGCCTTGATTTTATTTCTATATACAAATGTTATTGAAGCTCGTTAAATTTTTCACCAAGGACGGCATTTAAAAAAAAAAGAAAAGAAAAAAAACATGCAGCATCCATGCACTTTAGTTTAATGTGTATTTGTTTATGATATAAATTATTATAACAATACAACAATAATATTATCAGTTAATAAAACGATTAAATTATTTTCAGTAAAATGACTATTGAAAATGAATTGATTAATCTATGTATTGACGAGAGCCCGCCCAGGAATAAACCATTAGTTGCGAAATATTTAAGGTATTTACATTTTTTTACTGGTTATTATTGTTATTATTATTAAATAACTAAAAATAATTGTAATATTATATCATGTAATGTTTGCAGGAGCTTTGCTTATCCAGTGTTATCAAAATTATCTCCATTTAACATATCAAAAACTGGTTGTTACTTGGTAGCTAATAAGAATTTTATTTTACAAAAGTATGGTGCGGTAAGTAATTTTCTTAATATATTAACATACTTGTACGCTTCTACACATTAATTATGAATATACCAATACATTATTAATGGCCACATTTTATTATTTACGAGATGTAAACAAAAACGGTGAACTATGCATTTTCGTGAAATTATTTTATTAAATGTGATTAATGATATAAAGCTATTGATAATGACCCTTGATCATGTAATTATTACCTGACACGCAATGTTACAGAACCATTATTATTATATAGGAACATTAATTGTTATTTATGTGGTGATCGATTTCATTTTTATAATATAATACGTGTATTTATATGCCATGAAATATTTATAACACGTATTTCATTTAATCGTTTTTGAACCATATGATTATAGAATAACAAATACTTTTTAGATTTTAAGTTGGAGTATATTTTTTATTTATAAAATGTCACGCAAAAACTTGTTTCATTCCCGATTTGCCTACAATCTAATTTTTCGACAAATGAATCAGTTTTATTAGATTTTAAAAATCTTTTTGGTTTGTATAAAATAAAATCATCGAATATTGAATTTTGGATAATAATGTTGATATGTGGTTCCATATAATGACGTAATGTTTAAAATGATTTTTCATAAAAAAAAAGATAATTTTCATTCGATTTCGATGTTTTTTTACCCTTCGTCAGCGTCCAAAATTATTTAAAATAAAAAATGTGGTTTAATTTGGTTACTAGAGTTGCAGTAAAAATAAAATATTTTAGCGAGTTAGCATAACATAGATACAAGGCCGCCTGCAGGGGAGCGAGAGAGCTATGCCCCCGCTATTTTATTTGATATTTGTTAAAATTGACGATATAATTTCTTTCAAATGTCAAATAATTTTCAGTGTTTTTTTTTATGTGTCATAAAATAATCGATTATTATTTCTACTAATCCCGCCCGAAATAGTCACGGCTATAGATAACCATATCCGTGGAAACAACTTTATAGAACAGCAGTTGTAACATGTGATAATTTGTACTCCCAACTCCATGATTTGTGATTTATAATTTTTAGTTTTTATACTGAGAATATATTTAAAAAAATTGGGTGTACATTTTTTGATATCCCCCTTCGAAATATTTTTCTGCGGACGGCCTTGCATAGATAAGTAATTTTATGAAATTTAAAACAATTGTACTGTAAAAATACTTATGTAATATACTTATGTATAAACTTATCAGCGGTCCACTCTATAAAATGTTAATAAATATTAAGGTATATAAATACATTTTACGTTGATTAATAAATGATGAAAAATGATAATGGTTTTACTCACTGCAGGCTATTTTATCATTCACGTTATCTTTGTTTTTTGCTAATTATGAGGTTCTTAAAAAAGGTTCAGATTAAAGTGTTTAATTAAACGCGATATAAATATTAACATTAAAACTAGTTATAATTCATAAACATTTATTATTAGTATTTTCTTTTTTTTATATATTCTTATGGTTTACAATAAATAAAAATAAAGGGAAACAAAATTGGTTTGAAAATAATAGTAGTAGTAAAGTTGAAAACATTTTGCTGTATAGTAAATGTATAGTAGTGTTTATTTTATAATTTCATAAGGAAAACATATTTGTATCAACTGTGTTAGTATATACATTTCAGATAATGATTAAAGTGTTTTTAAATTGGGATTCCAATCTTATGAGTTATGCGTGATTCAATAGTTGCAGGTTATATTATTTATTTTATGTGAAAATACACGTGCTCATTGTAATTTGCCATCATTATAAAAAATGATAGATCATAAAATAACACGTGCTTTATAGAATCATACTTTAGACCGTGTATAAATTAAAAGTATAAAGTGATTGCTGATTAGTAATGAAAATGAAATAATTGTTACAAATATTTATAATAAATATTTTTAAAAAAGTTGACTTTTTTTTTACCTCAATCTAAATGTAATGAATTAATATAATTATTCTAGTAAGTTAAAAATGACGCCATTAGTTATATAATTGAAACTGATTACCATTATACGTGTTATTTATGTTGTAAAACACATTTTAATTTCAGTTTTTGTTTTTAGAAATTATAAAATTATATATGTATAGTATATATATATATATATATTATATATATATATATATATATATATACACACACGATTAGACACTGTTGAGATAACTTGAAGAAGTTTTTTTCACTTGCTCTTATAAAATTTCCGTCTGTCTCTGCAGTATATATTCGTAGACGAATGGTTCCCAACCTTTTTTTAGCATGACTAAATTTTTAATAGTAACTTACTCCCGATCCAGAAATAAGTGCAAAATATTTCTAAATATACCTGTGACTTATATACTGGACTTATAAAACGCGATGTGAAAAATAAATTACAAACATATTATGTATAAATCGAGTCGAATAGGTATTTTTCCTAATGAATTGTGTATTATTTGTTTTCTGAATAAACATTCATAATTTTAAAATATACATTTAGCATATGAATATTGAATATCAATTAAAATTGTGTATTTTTTCGAATACCTCGTTTTGAGAATATATATTATAATTACTAAGTATCTCGGACATTTTGAACTATTATTTAAATTTTTTTAAATTAAGCTTAGCTTATTTGTTTTAATATTATGTTATCGATTACATTTAAATAATATATACGAATTAGTTTATCAAATACATAACGTGTAATTTTTAGGACGCTGAAAATGATATCACGTTGGTTTTAACAAAATTGGAAAATCTGAAAAAAGAAATTTTAATTAATTCACCGTTCAGAGAATTAACGTCAGATAATGTAGACGTTCCAATTTGGAATAAAGTGCTCGATGACTATTCGGATAAAAACGGAAATCGGCCTACTTTTGTGTTCACCAACTGGCTGTATAGTGAATGTTATATACATCGTCGAATATTCGAAGCCTTTGAAACTAGGTTAGTGATAATTTAATGTTGAAACTTAAATAATGTCTGCCCGACAAAATATATAGTTTCGTTTGTAATAACGTGTTATTAATTATCCTGTATAGTAAATACCTCAAAAACTACGATCCGTTTTACGAGCAAAAGATGAAGGGCTTATATTCGTGTGAGGGTGCTATGGAAATTTTGGCGAAATTCTTAGTTAAATATTTCAATAGAGATGACGTGGAAATTAACGAACTGCGCGAAGATTTACCAAAAATAATCAAGTGTGCGTTGTGGGGAAATCGTTGCGACCTTTCCCAGACCGGCGGTGACGCCATCGCCCAAACCGAGTGCCCGTTGAAACTGGTCGAGTCGTTACAGTACCTCATGCTCGTCGACGAATCGCCAAAAATTGTCGACTTTTTGTGTACCACGCTCAATACGCGCACTAATGACGATAAAATTTTGGGTAATTATTGAACGTTTGCCGAACACGTACATATCTCTCTCTAATTGGCGCGTATTATTCATAGAAGCGTTACGCGCAACTACCTTCGTACATCTATATACGTACATACATAGACACTGCGAGACCAATGTAAAAACAAACATATTTATTTTTTAATTTTCAGACATTATATTGGACAATGCGGGCTATGAACTATTCACCGACTTGTGCTTAGCTGATTATTTCGTAACGTACAAATTCGTGAACACTGTACGATTTCACGGCAAAGCCATACCGTGGTTCGTGTCCGATGTGACCAATCAGGATTTCACGAGCACCGTTGACTACATAGCTCATAAAGTCGATTGTGATGTATTGAACGAGTTAGGAAAGCGGTGGGAAGGTTACATGAAATCAGGTTTGTGATTTATAGCATGCGTTTGTGGACTGTAACTGACAAATCCTAATAATTGGTCTCGGATTATTTTGACTACTATTTAAATTTTCCTTCCCGTCTTACACGCAGACTTGGAACTGGCGGCAGTTTAATTTTCGACAACGGGAAGGGCTTTGAAAATTCTTTTTCTAATTGATAATTTAACGCTGAATTTGTCGGTCTTTTAAATAAGTTGTTATGTAACCGTTTCTGTTTCAAGTTTAATAATATGAAAAAATAATATATATATATATATATTTAAGTTTTTTTAAATTTGCAATCGAATAAATAGGTTACTTTAGGATAATTAGGACATGAATAAAACAAAATCAGTAACTACAGGGTTGGTCGTTGTATGTTAATCGTATTATCCATTTCATGGAAAAAGTAAAAAAATTTAAAAAATAATCAAAAACTATTTGTCAATTAGTCTAAATGTATCCTGTACGTATGTCAAATGTCACGATAATATGATTTAATGTTTAATACATTAATATTATACTGTTATACAGGTCAATGGAAATTCGAATGCGAACAATTTTGGACATTACCATTTCATTTCGGTCAAATTAAATCGTTAGATAACGAATTGTATGAGAAACTTTCACAGTCACTGTTGATCATATCCAAAGGTGATCTTAACTACAGAAAATTGGTGGGCGATGTGTTTTGGGAGCCAACTGTGCCTTTTGGACAAGCAATCGGAAATTTTAAACCTTCAAAATTGATCGCGTTGAGAACGTTGAAGTCAGATATCACTTGCGGTTTACCCAAAGGCGTAGCCGAACGTATATCACAGACCGATCCGGATTGGTTAAAAATTGGAAAATATGCCGTCATCCATGCAGATGGCGTTTAAAATGTTCGATTATAGGTTATGATATTAATTTGAATATTATTTCATTCGATTTTAAGAATTATGACATAGATTCGGTTTGCGATCAAATCGAATATTACTTTATAATAATTACTTTACAGATTAAAGTTTTTATGTAATTTGACCATATAGAATTTGAAAATTGCTTAAATTGTTATATTTTGCTTGTATTTGGTACATTATGTGTTAAAATATGTTAATTATAAACGATCGAATAAAATAATGAATAGATAACTCGATATTTATATTATAAATTATAATAATATATCGGTACTCGTGTATCTAGCATTATTTTATATTATAAATTTAGTTACTTAAAATGTTATCAATATAGATATAGAAATAGATAATAGTTCATAAAGTAAATTAATAATGGTGATATTAAAAAACAAGTGAAATTAAATACACATCAATTGGATTAAAAAGAAAAAACTTGGTAAGAATTTAAATATTTTAAAAATATTATTGTTTTTTCCAAATGTTTAGTAAATCTATATGTACTTATTTATGTAAAACTATATTTATTTTAGCGAATTATAACAATATATTATGAATATTAATCATTATATACTATACACACAGTGTTATTGTATGATTGAACAATGTAATTATTTAATCCTTGACCATTATTAAACAAATATTATTTAAACCTTTAGAAAATGGTTATCCTAAGAGTTGAAAATTGAAATAAAAATGCGAAGTGAAACGTGTCTACTTTAAAGATTTGCATTTTACCAAAGTTTTGTTCCATTCATGAATTCAAGAACTTCATTGACAAATCAAAGTATTGAGTTGAAACTTAGAAGTAACTATATTTTATCTATTTTTTAATATACTTAAATCATTCGTTTTACCCAACCATAACAAACAGAATGATACGTAAATTGCACATTGGACACCAAAACCTGTAGCGTTTCCTTCATCGTGGTCTTATCCTCCAACGTTATATTATAATTTTTAATTCGAAACAAAATTGTAATTCACTTCGAATTAATAAAACGATTTTGAACGAAATTCGGTTTACCTAAAAATAGTAGTTTTCAAATAATGTAAATGAAAACATTTGTTTCTGAATTTTTATCGAGAATTACATGAAAATTTGTGGTGGTAAGCTTAATGATTTATGCTTGGTTTTTATATGTTTGGTGGATTAAAAAATATACTTTATTTTTCAGTTAATTTTTGTGATTATGATAATTTAAAAAAAAAAATTAATTTCAAGTTTAATTATATAATATTATATTTTACCAAAAATAATTTATATATATATACAGTGTCATATCTAAAATAAAATTTTTTTTTGTGTGGGGGGAACATTTATCTGTTAAATAAAAATAAACCAAATTAAATTGTTCTGCATTGACATTTCAACATGGACAATATTGTTATGAAAAACGTTATCGAAATTCGAAAATGTACTAAAAATATATTAGGAGAGAAGAGTTATATTTCTGACGTGTAATATAAACAATTTTTATTATCTGAAAATGATTTTATTCGATAATCATAATAGTCAACCACACATACTAATTCATATATTACTTATACATTTTTAATATTTATTTTATTTGACTATTTAGCAACAATTTTCGTGGGGGAAGGTAAATCTTCCTTGATAAGCCACTGTACATATACATGATACAGCGAATCGTAAGTGCTGTGGATATAGACTCAAGTGAATTGCATAGAGAGCGATTTTAGATTTGTATTATTATTTTGGATATGAAAGCAACATACATATATTTACTACACTAAACAACAATTTGAAAAATGGTATGGTAGGTAACGCGTATTTTCCTTCCGAGTATATTTCATTTTTTGCCTCTTGTAAATAATCAAAACACCGAAATAATCTGTTAAAACGAGTCGGCTTTCGATATTAAGCACACTATCATATTATTCGTCTCACCTCAACCGATTTAAGCCGGGATTCAATTTTGTATGACGTGGAGTGCATATATATATATACACATAATAAATAAAAATCGTGTTACTTTTTCAAATTTAGATGCGATTAAAAGCGCTGCGTATTTAAAAACTCGTTAGTCTAACCGAAAAGGTTTGTAGGTTTGTTATTTTTTCCCCCTGCTATTTTCTCGAACCTACTGAAAATCCACATCAAAGCACGATCGTAAGACTATATTTTATCGTAGGTTTCGTATTCAATTTTTTTTTTTTTTTTAGTTGTTGCTATTCCGCTGTATAGTATCTAAATAAAACGATTTAATATTTTGTTCTGAAACATACACACACACACACACACACATATATATATATATATGTATTATTATTATATATATTAATAAATTATATGTACAATAATTTTTGTTATATATAGCGTTATTGACGATTCGAAAAATGGACCTATATAATAACTATTGTTATTATATCTTATAAGGATATTTAAGGACAAACGTCAAATAACGTGAAGTTTAATGGAAAATGTTTGAGAGTCAATTTCGTGCGCATACATTCATTTGAAAAACGTATTATTATTTATAAATGTTTTTACATTCGTTTCGGCAAATGAATATATTTTCGACGGGTCTATAAATAATTTTGAAAGAGACAAATTTGGTAAAATTGATTAGGGCGTGGTCGAAAATAGCGTAAATGGATTTTCAATGCATACCGGCGGTTGGAGTCTAATTAGTATAACTCAATTGATGTGACTGAATCAAAGAATTTGTTTTGTTGAAAATAATGAACTAGCAGTCAAAGAGGTAAGAGTTAACAAAATGGTTCAAACTACATAATTTTGTCTTATTATAATAGTTATTACAGTTATCGATAGAACACCGTGTTTTATTTGAATTTATGTGTGTAACACTTAATCGTGTTTTTGAGAGGCTGTTCGTTTTTTTCGCACAGATTCTTTTTTTCGAATGTTGATTTGATTTCTGTTAGTACAATGAGCAAAATATAATAATACGAAATTGTGTAAAAGAATATGAGAAGAATTTTTCTATCAAAAAAAAATGAATCAAGATGAATTCGTAAGTTTTTAAAAATGTTTTTAATGAAGTATGAATTTTAAAAATTATGTGTCGTTTTTTGGCGACGCTGCTATTATACGGAACTCGACCGTATTAGGTATTTACTAGGTTTATTTTTTTTTAAAAATCTAAATATGATTAAAGACCTAATTAACATAGGTACATGTCAAAAATATGCGTACTTTTTTTTTAAAAATGTTTAATAAGTTGAGTAAGTATAGAGTGTACACAATAAACATGTATGTAACATTTTTACGAATGTATCCGTCATTTTCCTTTCAAGTTTTTCGATTGTTGATTTTTCTTTAAAATTAATATAATTTTACATGTTTAACTATTTTTTGTTCGTTTTAAAAAATTAATATACACGATTCGATTAATATTGTTTCGTACAAAATATATGTTTGATGATTACATGCGACATATTATGGTGCATTTTTTATCCCATTTTATTACATTGATTGCGACATAACATTTTTCCATTTTCATAAAATGATCCCATTTTGATTGCGACATAAAATATAATATTATTATTTGTATTATTGCATTATACGTCTAAGAGTTATTAAAAAGTCATAATGTAAACGCGTTAAATTGTGATACGCGAACGAAAATGAGTACGGACAGTACTAAGAAAGCGTTAAACGTTCGCGCTTTAAAATTAATGTATTGAGTATGATATATATATATATATATGTATATTGACGATAGTGACTTTTATGTGAAATGTTATAAAATAAAATATATAACCTATAAAATAATTCTCTGACAGTTTATGACAAATGATTGTTTTGTAATATATATTATATAACAATAATACATTTATTATTTATACGTTTTCTCCGGTTTTTAAAAAGTTTTTTTTTGAAAATCCTTACATAATCAATTTCTAATATTTAATATATTTTAAAAATCATATTCATTTATGATTTTCTGTAAGTATTATCATTTTTAATTTAAGGCCTAACAATTATATTTAATAACCGATAAAAAAAGTATATGTATTTTTTTTTCTTAAACATATTTATTTTATGAAATGTAAAGAGAAATTTAATTAACTATATTTTATGAGTTGTTACGCGATCCAAAAATAGTATGTAGTTAAACGCTGTCTTATTATTAGTGTTTTTATTTTTAATTACAAAAAAGAAGAAATAATAACAATTCTAAAGATTTCCATAAACTTTGCAGTTAATTAAACGATAGAAAACCGATTTAAAATTGTGTTTTGCAGACTGTTTAATAATATCATTTCTGTTGTTTCATATGAATACGCAGTATGTAGAGTAATGTATAAATTCGTCGAATTTTCATGGTTAACTTTAGTCTTCGGGGAAAAAACCGCTTTCCTTTACAAAGTTTCAGGTGTAATTAATTATTATCATAATCCATTATATTCGAATTGAAAACCACTGGCATAAATCGTTTTAGTTTTTAAAAATATTTTTCAACAAAAATTTCATAGTGAAAAAAAAACAAGTACGTTATAATATGTATACAAATTATTTTCAATATCGAATTAATATATTTTTTTTTCTTTTCAGAACGCGATCCTTTGTTAAAGTTACCAAGCCAGGTATGATATTGTGCACGTTGTTTCGTCTGCCATGTGAAGTGCGCGATCTTTGGAACGGAGAATTAAAAGAAGATAACATCACTAGAATACATTAAAATATATTAGTTCGGAATAGATCATATTGGCGGCAGGTCCTCGAATTCGAAATCAAAATATAAAGAAAACGTTAAATCAAAATTCGACGGACATCCTTTTACCAATCAAAACAACAGTGATTATTGTAAGTTTTTTTTTTTTTTAATGTATTTAGGGTGGTAGGCTGAGCGTAATATATATTTTTACATGTATGTACTTGAAGTAGATGTGTTGATAGTGACGAAATTCGATAAGTTCAAAATGACAAATTACGAGTATATATTGCAAATACGTGTAAAAAGTGACTTAAAACTTTGTTTATAGATAAGATTCGAAAAATTTTTTCGAGTAAAATTTTATTGAAAGAAAAAAAGGCGCAAACCATTATTTTACATTAATTTTAATAATTAGAATAATAAGAAATACATCTGAACACATTCGTTTTTTACGATTTTATTAACAATCGTACTGTAAAGATTCATTAATGACTTCTCTTTAATACGAAAAGCATACTAATTTATATGAGCGACACTGCTTGAAAATGTGTCGATGAAAAAAAAGTATTTGTTTAAAAAAACAAAATTGTCAACTAATTAAACTTGTCGTAGTTATATTAAGTACAGTACAAAATGCATCAATAGAATATGTTAAAGCATTCTTTTATGCTTAGAATAGCAACATTAATACAGTGAAACCGACCGACAATATCAGATTTAAAAATGTTCAAAGTTCCCTTCTGTTAACTACGTATATAGCGGTATAAACAAGCGAGTAAAAGCAATGATTTCAACTAACGTTTTGAAAACTCCCAACATTCACTTGCTTGAATTAATTCTTAAACTTTTCGTGTGTTACACATTTCTAAAAGGAACTCAAATATAATATTTCAAGGTGCCGACTCATCCATTTATCACTAATTAATAATTATTGTTCTCTAGAGTATGATAATATTAAATATTACATATACAAACGAGTTTGAAAATAGGAACGAAAAGTCATAATGTACATCTATAGACGGGCAGTTTTCATCAGAAAGTGTTCAAACATTATTTTGATTTATTTTTTTTCCCGCTATATAGTATTTTGCTCGTACTGTTATTTATTCCATATATTATGAATATTACGAGCCTATAAGGGGGAAAATGGCAAGGGGACTACGATCCTCATATATCATTTTGAGCCGTGTTCCACGTTTTCCTAAACACTTTAGATTTACGAAAAAATGTGTTAGAAAAATTTTCTTACGTGTATATTATTATTATGAATAGAGGTCTTGTCATCTAATATAAGAAAATCAAGTACTGAATAAGGTCTAGTTGTCTATGTTTAGTCATTGATTATATTATACGTAGTATGCTGTCTTATTTTCTTCAATGATTGCTTACTATAGAATTGTGTTATCGATCGAACAACTTCACAAATCATATAACTAAGAACTAAGAACGTATAAGTGTGTATAATTACGTGTCACGTATTCGCTGATGCTGTCATAATTTACATTATTTTGAAATTTCGAATAACAACGAAAAAAAAAAAATTATTTTCACACAAATTTGTCGTCCTATATGTGATATAGGATATATGATAGGTTATGTGAAAATACATTCCCCGCATAAATCTGCCATTACCGGTCGAACGTGCAGTATGCATTTTGATGTAATATACGTCTCGCACTTATGTATATAATTTGATTTTCAAGTAACTCGTAGGGTTTTTTTAGTCCTAAATTTCGACCCGAGCTTCACAAACTTTCCGAAATAATATAACGTTTCATTAACGTGCATTGCGATTCATTAGACGTGCCTATCTATTAAATGCCAAATGTTATGATTTGTAAATTTTATTCGCGTGTTGAATGTTAATGAAGAAGACAGAAACGTCGTCGAATCAAAATTAATACATTTATACTGTGACTGTTTTAAAATTCGATTTACATACTCGGTTAACAGTATGATGTGATTTCGTTGAGGACGAGGAGGAAATGATAGAAATCATTTCGGTGGCTGGTTTAATTACCGTTTTAACTGGAATAATTGGAAACGCAGCGAATAGAAACGCAAACATCAACAGTACCGCCGAAACGGTTTTGAACGGAATATTTTGTTTGATAACTTGCCTGCCGACAAACGAAATGCGTTCTATTGAACGTATTATTGAACAACACTTATATGGTTTACTTGTATCACTACAAATTGGTCGAACGAAGTCATCTGATCTTGTAACGATACGGAATAAATACGACGCTTTTTGTATTTTCGAACATTTTCGTCTATATTTATATTCGTACCTATGTTAAATAGACACGTATATGTGTAGTAGGCACGTCCAATTTAAATATTTCGTAATATTTGAGAATAAAATGCGTATTAATTATTATCACGATTGAGTTAAACAATTCCAACATAATTATCGAATATGAACAACAATTGATAGATGAGGCGTTATTATATAACGTGTATATGCGCGCGTACTGTCGTTGAACATACGTTTTCTCTAGTAATTTTTACAATTTTGCCGAAATTCTTTTTTTTCTCATGATTTCTTAAAATTTTCAATCTCCAGGCGAGTACGACGCACGTCGCTTTTCCAACGGAAATGTAAACGGAATATTTTCGAAGAATACGTGTATGTTGGGCGTATTGCACGTGACAATGTGTAATAGCTGGAGTCATCGTAATCATTAACGATAAATTATTGTATTATGTTATAATCGCGAAGGAGAACGATAATCTCGACACGATTTCCAGTGTTCAGGAAATTACGGACATGTGATTTCGGATCCGAATTCTAATTCATTGTCATCGTTGGACTCTTAATCGTTATAGCGGGATACGGAGACGACCAATTGTTCGCCTTCAATTCGTGTAAATACGACGGATTCAATTCTTAAAAATAATTAAATTTTTTTGTTGAAAATTAGTATAATTATCATTCACTAGCTGCGACAAGACTATACATATAGTATTTTCATTGATATTTTATACATAAAGCGGTCGATTTGTGCAGTGTTTATGACGATTTTTTAGTTTTCGGTTTTCGACTTCAATACATATATATATATAACTGGCAGAAACGATACTATGACGACCACTTCCTCCATCCATCCAGAAACACGACGCGCAAAGTTCGAATTTTGAAACAAGAACATTTGGACGTGTGAGGCGATCCGAGAATATTCTCGAACAATACATACAGCCCGTTATATTGTGTAACGACGTGCTCGAGAACATTCTCGAACGACGGGACAGGTACATATTATAAACCGGCCATGCGGCCCGAACAACAGTCCAGTCGACTCGTACGGACCACGTGGTTTACACACCTGCCGCGTCACCCGAGAATATTCTTGGCGGCGGCGAGTGTCGATTTCCAGTATCCGTCATCGTCATATACGACGTTTATCGTTTTTATTGATTACATATAAATTTAACGTACATTAAAACACATCCACGACTCCGGCAGCCTTTTTTAATACATATTCTCAAATGGAATTTCGAGTTTGGTTCAAAAACACGTTTTAATTCCGAAGAAATTTGAACGTGACGTTTTTTTTTTTTTTTTTAATTTAATAATATGTATCAACTATTTTTATTTTTTTATTTTTTTAAGAAAATCACGAGAAAGTTGAAAGAGTTTTTGATATGCTGCTTGAAATGGGATTGGATGAAGATTCGAAAATGTGTGTATCCTTACCATCGTACATATGACATTTTCGTCATCTCCTTGAGCATGCCCCTGAGGGTACAGGTAAATTTACAAAAATGTCTAAAATAATGCACGAAAATTAAAAAAATAAAAAGAAAGCACAAGTATATATAAAAACGTAATGTATATATACGTATATAGTCCCGACGGGATAAATTTGCAACGGATATATATATATGTGTGTGGGGCTGACGGAGTGAGGTAAACGTCGCTTTCATCTATTAATCCACACTTTTGATGATGGAAAATGCGTTTGGGGATTCAAAGTTTCTGCAGAATTAAATTGAAATTATATTTAACCTTAGTGTATTGGACAGGAAGCGGCCTGCAGTGGTGGTACTACTAATCACACACTCATATATTATCATATCGTATATGTGTACGTTTTACACATAAATTACGAGCGTGCGCGTCTTATTTTAACACATAACGTGCCAATTTCTACATGCATATTTCGATATTGTATGAAAATTGTTCGGAAACGTCAAACGAATTCCATAAATTTGCATATATATATATATACACAAAATGGTGGCTAGAAGACTAATTGTAATAGAACAGTAATCGTACATTTTTCAGAAAAACTAAAAAAAAACCTATATTTACATTTTAAGTTTTTCAAAATTCCTTTTACGATAAAATAGTTTTAAGCGATACCTGACTACAGTATTCGGGAAATGCTGGAAAAGTGACACTTATAACAACGAAATAGAGAGTAATAACTGTTTTCATAATGGCAATTGTTGTAAGTATTGTTGTACGCGACAAAATTAAAATTAGTCATTGGCGTGGTAACAACAAATCGCAAGTCGTATACGACAAAAAAATATTATCAGATATACATGCTAATTGCTAATTAATATTCTAAACTGGTATGTATGACAAAAATGTCAAAAATCGATAGTAATTGAACAAAAACCGTGTCGATATTCAAAATATAGCTATTGTAATTTTTTTCTAAAAAGTGTCATTTATAACAATTTTTTCATTCTAACCATTGATATAGTTAAAAACCTACATAACGCGTATAGATTTTACGCCAAATATAACATTTTTTAATTTTCATATTTTATTAGTATACAATATAATTTGATAACTAACAGGCACTATAATACATCGATTACTATTTAATAATATTTAAAAGTTAAAAAAAAATCACAACTCTTTTCAGGTGTTTGAAATTGAAGATTTTCACGTGTATGACGATTTTTATATATTATTAACCGAAAAAAAAAATGTTCAACACGATTTGTATACGTGTTTTTATGTTGAAAGTGTCGTTATGATTATTTCCGCACGACGATGTATGATGACGATTTCTTTTTTTTTTTTTTCGTTTATGTCATTTATAATATTATATTAACACAATTTGTATTTTCATTTGTATACGCGCATATACAGATAACATTCCAATAAGTTCTTATATGCAATATATAATTCTCGACTCGTATACAACGGCGTTGATAAGTGAATACGATTTTAACTCCAAGTATACGCTGTTGTTAATTCGATTTAACGGGTTTGAAATTACATTTCAGATTGTATATATTCTATTCGCGCATTTGTTTTTTACTGTAAATGAAGGATCGAATCGGTCGTGCATATTAATGATTTATCGACCGTAATTATAAATTTACTAATTTCGGAAATGCACACAGGCCTAACTTAACCGCGGTTGTTGTGACGTGCGATATGCTACTATATATATATATATATATATATATCTAACATATATAAACACAAGAGCGCACTATATACTGCGCGATACGTGATTATTGTACGAGATAATATCATCGACAACATCGCATGTACGTTTAAGAGCACACGATTTAAATATAGATGATTGAATACATTGAATATATATATATATAATATTGTTTAACGAAGAAAACAAATTGTTGTCTAGCTTTTAGGTCTGAATCATCGTATTAACATGATGTGCGTAAAATGATTAAACTTTTTCGAATTATCGACACATGCATTTTACGATACACTAGCCCTAATGATTATTTACGCTTCGTATAACGACACACAGGTCTACGAAAATTCCGTAAATCGCCTATCGCAAAAAGGATAATTCATAAAATGACAGTATATTGGGTTTTCATTAGGATTGTTTATGTAAACAGTACGTCTGTAAAACCAAATGGTATTCTTTTCGTCGAAGAATCGGACCAACTAAAAAAAAAAATACAACTCATGCCGACCAAATAATAATAATACTGTACTTCGTTCAGACAAAACCATATTATTATTTAAAAAAAAAAAAATGTTCGAAATTATTAATGTACGGAAGAAGCCCACAAAGTATAGTATACGAACTCAAAAGAAATTTGAATAAAATCCGTATTAATTATCATCACGATTTAAATAAGCAGTCCCAACATAATTATCGAATATGAATAACAATAGATAGACGAGGTGTTATATAACGCGTGTTGTAGTTGAGCATACGTCCCCCCCCTTAGTTTTTACAATTTTGCCAGAAAAACAAAAACCATTATTCGCCCAAGTTTTTTCCTTCTCAAGATTTCTTAAAATTATCCTGGAAATTTTCAATCTCAAGACGAGTGCGACGCGCGTAGCTTTTCCGACGGAAATGAAAACGAAATATACTCGAAGAATATATATATATATATATTGGGGCGGACTGCACGCGGCATGTATAATAGTGGGAGACGTCGTAAGCATGGGCCGCACGGTTTTACACTTGTGTGCAGTTTAGTGTTTCACAGACCCTTAGGTGAGAAGATTAAGTCATTCGCGTTCAAACGTCGCGTCATGAACGTCCTAATACCGCTGGCTCTGTCTATATTCTTGCTCAATCAGAACAACGCGTGGTTCATAAATCACAAAAAATCCGAAGGTAATGTCGTTTATTAAATATATATATATAAGCTTTTGAGAGGAAACGCTTATATTTTTTTCTCCTAAACATCAATACAATTGAAAGTGATATTATAATTTTTTTTTTTTTGTTAAAAAACGAATATTACACACGCGTTTAGAAGAAAAAAACGAAATATTTTTCGTATTTATTATGTTTTCTTCGATGTTTGTATATCAATTACAAACACGCGCGCATATTGCAGATATTTAAAATTATATTTTATGTACTTTTATTCTATCCGAATTTTCAAAATGAAATTAAAAAAAAAAACAAATACATATATTACATATTCTTGATCACTAACGAATCAATACGCTCATAATAAAGTCCGATCAATATTCATAATAAAATATATGCATTTACATTTTGATAAATCGTTGTAAATTTAATGCGTACAAAATGCGTATGTACTCGTAATACGCGTGTTGTTCTTACGTAAAAAGAAAAATTGTCTGAAATCCTAAAATGTAGCTTTTATTTTTAATGAAATTCAATGTTTTTAAATTATCTATTAAAACGAATACGGACAATTATTTATTTATTATATCGTAAATGCCTACAAATTAATTATTAGTAAATCTGAAGCATTCGATATTGTTCGAGTAAAAATATCGTTTAAACAGTAAAGTATATTTCCATAGGTGTGCTCTAACAAATATATTTAAATAGTACCCATACATGATATATAACTTTGAATATTTTTTTCGTGTGTATAAAAATGTCTCGACAAAACATCCAAACAGCAATACAATACAACGTAAACAATTTTAATAATAATACAAATTTCGCAATTTTACAACAACAACAAAAAAGTTCTAAAATATTCGTACTAAATATTACATTTGACTTTTGATGGCGAAATGTTATACTGCGTGTCTTCGTAAGCCATAAAACCGGAGATGAATAAAATTACGAAGTCGACAAATTATTGTATGTATAAATAAATATAATAATTTATGTATGTATATATATAGGAAAATTAATATTGCATTAAAAAAAAAATGTAATTTCGTTTTCAAAAAACTATTTTCAATTCGAATTTTTAATAAAGTATATACTATATATATATATATTTATGAAGTACAAAACAATATTATTTTCAAAATAATTATATCATTATCAATTTTAAATTTGCATTTATATATATATATAAACACATTGTTACGCTTTGTTTTTATATTATACAGTGTTTGTTATATTTTTTATCAGATAAAAACCAAGTGCTTCAACAACAGTAACTTCTTTAAAAAAAAGTTAATCGGCATTTGTTTTTACTAAAACTACACATAATAAAATACGCGTATATAACAGCGACACGCGTGTATTTGTCGGATAATTTTTACGCCAGGACGCGGTTATTTTTATTACTATTACTATTATACACCTTAGTACACGTTTTTTTTATATTATTATTTGCAAAAAAAAAAAAAGGAAAAACTTAGTTACGCGTATTTGCAATGTTTTCGAATAAGGTTCACTTAAACAAGTTAATATCAAATTTATAGAGATTTCAGCCGTATTCCTAGTTTTAAGTTTTTAAGTTTGAAGTATGCAGTGACAGACCTCGTATTAAATTAACAATATTTCGGTGTTAAAATTGAAAACGTTATTAATTTTTAAACATAAAAAACCGGAAATTATTGAACTTTTCCAAATTAGCATACATTTTAATTTTTTCATGTACGTATATTGTTAAAACAAATAAGTGGTGAAATGTTCAAGTGTTTCGAAATATTGGAATAATTATTGTTACTAACAAACGAAATTCGATTTGACGGACAGTATCGTTTTTCTCGCGCTTAATGAAACTACAGAGAAAAATCGAAAAAAGCGTCAATAAAAAGTGTTCGCAGACAAAAAAGAAACACACCGTTGTAAAGCCAATACGTTTTTCGATTCGCTACGAAACCAAAAAAGATATAATAAAACAGACGATCATCTCATGTTTGAAAAGTATATTTATATATATAAATATAGGAAATTCGCTTGTTTGCGTTTACCTATTTCTGGAAGTATATAAATGATTATATTTATATACACACGTATACGGTAAACATAAATAAATAAATAGATAGATAGATAAGAGAGATATAAACACGAAGAGTTCTAGACGGCTAAAAATCGTCGGTAACGAAAACACAATTCGAATCGAAAACTAACGCGGAACAGAAAAACTCTCGCGCCAAGCAAGTGGTTTGTCTTCGATGGATATCGACAATAATTGTCCGAATAAATAACACGTGGTCCGTCGTTTATCAACGATTTCGAAAATCGATTGGTTTTTTTCTCGTTTCTCGACGGTTTTCCTAGCGCGGGGAAAATTCTGTATTTGCTCGACGTAACGAGTCGAAGAACAACAACAGAAAAAAACCCCCCCAATCGATTAACTCGCCCGGCCTCGTGAACTAGAAAAATCAAAGCGGTTTTTGTATTGAAATTTCTTTTCCGAAACGCGGTTGACTCCGTCCGACGCTTTGGGATTCGCGCGCGCGTAACGTTTCAAACGACCGCGCGGACCGACGAACGTCTGAAAACAAGAGGCGGTCGTGATATTGTTATACCGTCGGAATACATAATACAATCTAAACCGAAAAAACATTATGTACGCATCATTTATCACCCCGTTTGGAAACGATCGCGTGCGGCGCGTAAAAGCATTGTTTTGTTCACTGATGCGGGGCCCGAAAGTTCGGAATTTAATTTCATAGTCGCGATTTGTCCCGTATAATACACACACCCACCCACACACATATATATATTAAGTGTTATATTGCGATAACAATGCTAACGTTTAATTATTATCGGACGGGATACGCGGCGAAAAATTATTATTTACACCTATTAATCGTCTTAATGAATTTGTCGTGTTCGCATGGTTTTTTTTATTTATCGTATTATTGTTATTATTTTTGATTCGTTCGTTTTACGTAATGAATATACGAGTACGAATTTGAAGTGAACGGAAAAATACGTTATTGCCGAAACGCTTATTTAATGAATTATTTTTCCGAGTAGCCGTTAAGTTCGTTAAATGAAAGTTCTTATTCGGCGATTGGTCGGAAAAAAATATACTTTTTGTCTAGAAAACAAAAAAAAAAACAACTAAATAAAATTACAATTAAAAGTTTTCTCAGTCGAAAATTGTACGCGAACGTATATAACAATAATATACTTTTCGAGCTTGGAATAAATAAAATGTTCGTTTTATCGTCGGAACATTGTCGTACCCGTGGAAAGTATATATATATATTTATCACAAAAGAAATTACCAAAAGATTATATACTGAAAAAATGTATTTCTAAACGGTCGGAGCGAACCCCCCCCCCCCCCAAAAAAAAAAACTTGCCACGGACAAAGAATATTGTTAAGGCTCGCGCGACGGTTTGACGTAAACATAATAATACCGAAAATCCAATAAAATTTAGCGGGACGTTTCAAATACTAACAGCGGAGTTCGTTTCGAACGTGGAGAATAAACACGCACTCTTGCCCGTACCCTCCGACGCGCGTACCTCGAATGGATTTTCTTCTTTTTCGAATACGTCGACGACGGAACGCCGTTGAAAAAGCGTCGTCTGCGCTCGACCGGTGTGTCGGTTATGCATTTGAAAGTGGCGTTCGACCGCGTCTGTTTGTTTTTCATCGATTTTTCCGCACGACATCGATGGACGATTGAAACGTGTGATTGTTGATACGCGTCGGCCGGCGTTACCAGAACGTGTGTTTTGATTTCGGAATTTTCGTCAAACGATGTTGTATATAGTGCATTAGGGTTTGGATTTTAAAACGTCGAAAAATGAGCCTAAAAACTCAAAACAAAAAATCACTCGAGATAATTAAATTTTCTGTGAAAATAATTCAACGCGAAAAATTCCTCCGAACGAATACGTTTACGTGTTTAATTCCGGTCTAGTCTTATTTTTTCATATTCTTAGAAAACGGACCGAAAACGACACGAAACCCCGTTCTGCACACATCGTGCGAGACGGTACTATCTCGTATACAGTTTTAAGACGAACGATCTTCCGAGTCCGTTCCCGAATATCGCTCGTGTTACGAATCGAAATCAAATAAAATAAAAGATATCCGTCGTTTTGTGCGAAAACGTCGGTTCAAACGATTCAACATTAATAAACACGATTGTTGTTTGGAAATTCGAATGTCGCGTAAATATTATACCGTAACATATTTATGACATATCGTTCGACGGGCTTATAAAAATATATTAATTTTCGAGTTCATTTGCATTCCACGTTTAATAATAATAAATCCGTTTATCACGGAGATTCGGAAAAGTCGACGCTATTTTAAGCGGTAAACACCGAGTTTTGCATGGGCGGCAACAAACGAATCGTAATATGACATCGTTTTGCGGAATACGTTATATAGATAAAAGTTCAAACAACGGCGTCGACGAGTTTAGATCGTTTAGTTTTTTTATTTGTCTGACGAACGGTTGTTATTACACCGTGTATTTTGTCGCGATAATGTCAACCGTTTCACGTAATTATTTTGTTTCGGACATTTTCACGAACAAACGAAATTCGATTTGACGAAAAACGTTTACGTGCCGCGTCACCGTTTTTTCGTTTTGAATTTTTCGATAGTTTTTTTTTTCTTCCAACGCGCTCGACGAAACTACTGGGAAAATCGAAACGACGTGCGCCGAACAATAAGTATCCGGATTATATCGAATCCGTTACCCGGACAAAGTGTTCGTCGTGACATCGTGTCGTACGTTTCCCTTAGAATTTAACGTTTAAACAGTACGAACTGTAGCGTTTTGGTTTTTATACGACCGATATAAACGAAATGTATGGACTGCAAACACGTCATTGAGATAATTACGTTTAACCATTCGCCAAAATATATATTATACGCTTATTGACCTGTTCGCAAACTGGCGGAATTATCGAAAACCTGAAACGTGTGGTAGTCAGAATTGTTTTTTTTCGGAGTTCAAACGTTATGTGAAACCGTCAAATTTGCGTCAAACAACTATTAAAAAAAAAAAATTTTTTAACAGAGGCATTTTTTGTATTTTGAGAACTGAAATCGGATATCACATTAATAGACGTAATGACACCCGGGCTGAGCCATTAATCCTAATTCCTATGCTCCATCATCAATAACTACGATAACATATTAGCGTCGTTCAGAAACATTTTACAATTATTCATCATTGTTTTCAAATAATAATACAACTCTGAAATCTATGTCGAAGTTTTCCGCTTAAACCGACGTCCACAGCACCAGCAGTGACTCGCTATATCTTTTTCGTTATCATTATTTTGATATTATAAACGACGACGCGTAGAACTTTTTGACAAGACACATGGGTAAGCCGCACTTTTTCGTGTGGGTGACCGAAGGTAGTGAAGCGGTTATTTTCGACGTACTAATACGTCGTTTTCCCGGTAGTTTTCGGAATAATAAAAATTATGGTTTGTCGAAAAATTCTTTTATTAGACGAAAAATCCGGTTTATTCATGCGCCGAAAATTATTGTATCGTAATTTTCGAATTGTTCTTTCGTTTCGAACGACTTTGTCTGCATAAACATCATCGTCTTATTTTGTGCTTGCTTCCGGTGGGTTTGTCTCCGACATTCTACTATTCCCCGTGATAAAGTCCAAAAATGACTTTTCTAAAGTATTATATATATATGTGTGTCTGATTTCTAATATCTATTGTATATTATTGTGAAACTTTCGTAACTCCGAAGTAACAAAAACATGTTATTGCAAACGTAATAGTTTCCACACGTTTTTGTTTTTCTAAAACAAAAAACATTTAAGTGACTTAACGATATGGCAATGTTTCGCATTTATTTCACCATTATATTGTTCTCGAATATAATGTTCTTTTCTTAAAAATATAAAAAAAAAAATCTAAAATTTTTACTATTTTTTGTTCGTATCTTTTGTTTTCAAAGGATTTTCACGAAACGGTGTGATAACATATATTTATACTCTTTTTCAAGGAACATCATAAATTAGTTGATAAGTTAAAACTCTGTTAATATTAACTCAACATAAATAAGCAATTTGGAGTACAGTTTATATTATTTATTAAATTATGTAGTCAGAGACATCTGTGAGCGAGTTATTATCTAGTTGATTTCTTTTAAATTTAAGTACAAATAAATTAAACAAAAAAATTGTTTACTGAATTTTAACTAGGTAAGTGCTTCTAACAAAAAAAAACAATATATATATATATATACATATACATTTTACGATTTTGTAAGTTCGCATTTCGATTTGTTACGAAATGTTGACAAATATTTGTCGACAAATTTCGAAAGAGAAATCTACAAATAGTATATCATTTACTCTCGGTTAGAACTGGCTTACTAAAGACAGTAAGAAGAAATGTTTTCAAAATGTTTTGGTAATCGTTGATTAATTTATACTTTTTTATATTGTTCGGTATTTAGTATTCATGTGAGAAATGCACATTTTTATTGTGTTTTATACACTTTTTTCATGCACGACCCTAATTTTATATAACAACGTGACGGAAATTGATCGCGTATGCATATCGTACCGGTAAGGCGTCTAACGTTTATAATATGTATCGGTCGAGCGAGAAAATTTTCGATATTTTCGGTACGTCTGTGGCCGTTCGCCCACATGTTGCGTACGCGTGCTAATACTTAAGTTTCGTCATGAAATTTCGAAAAAACGAATTCGGGCCGACTACACGTAGCGCGCCCGAGTTTGTCCTATAAAAAAAATCTAAAACCGTTTTGTCGGACGGGGGCGTGTATTCGTTTTGTCTATACAAGACGTCGTCAAATTAGTTTTAAATTATGAATTTGTATTTTTTTTTTAAACTTTATTCCGTGGAACACGCCACGATATTGTATACATTTCGTATAACGCGATCGATAAACAACAACCATAATAATAATAATAATAATAACAACGTTGTTGTTGACGTGTTTCGACAGGTATTGACAGCAATGATTTCAAATCGGTATGGGACCTACTGATACCGAGAGAGATATCATCGGAAAGAAACGTCCCCAGGGACACGATAAATAATAACAAGTATACAAATTCCGATATATTTTCATCGATGGCGAAACGAACCGAAACGTCTTTAACTCCATACGAAAGTGTCGGTAAGTGATAAACGTAAATCATACTATATATATGTATAGACATTTTTTCGAAAAATAATCTAATACACGTGATCGAAATTCATTAACGCGAAGATACGTACAATACTTTACCGGCCGCTCGTAATTCGAATCTCCGCGATGTTATCTTTCCGTCTAATTAATGCGTATCGTTGCGAAATTTTGCAGTAACGCCGGCGTGTGTTGCCGTGTTGAGCGTAAAAAATGATCTTAGAAAAAACGCGGTACCTACAAAAAAGTGTCACGTATCGATTACAAAATGAAAACAAATTATCAGCACCGCGTGTTTATGCGCGAATCGAGTAAATAGATAATCGTAGTTCGCATACCAGTATGATCGACGAGTGATAATATAAAAAACTGGCGGAAACGAAAGAAAAACACCGAACACGGTAGATCGCGATCGACCGTTTGGCCTCGTTCTTATATATATATATATATATATATGTATATTAATATTATTCCCGACGCGCGGGCGCGCGATTGATCGTTTGACATTAAATGGAAATGAGCATTCCCGTTCCGACTACACCTATACGATACATATATAAATTCATATTTGTATAGCCCTTCGCAGTTAATTAAATATTATTCATGAACGACTCAGACGGAGTAATTTTTCCCTAAATTGAAACAATATGTAAATCGCGTATACAGGGCGATTCCTTCGACGCATTTACACGCACGATTTTTATTGTCGATTTGTCGAATTTTTCGCGTCGCAAAACATTAAGTACACGACAAAACAGCCGCACGGTTTTATAATCAAATTATATTTTTTATGCTCTTCTTAAAAGGCAACCTACAATTTTTTTCTTACGGAATAATATTAAAACATAACAAAAAAAAAAACGAATATGAAAATTTTACTATACTTACGAACTGACAGGATTCACTTTTTATTACGGTTCACACATATCTAACACATGTATCATGTAGGCACCTTAGATAATTTTCGATATTCAATAATTTTTCGTTTCTATTATATACATATATATATATGTATGTGTGTAAAGAAAACGTAAATAAATCCGTAAAGAAAAAAACGTGAATTATGATTAAAAAAGTATAAAAAATATGGCAGATAATGAATAGTAAAAAAAATATATTTCTTTTAATGAAAACACGCTGTATATTTATGTGTTCAAAATGTTACTAAAAATAAAAATTCAAAATGTCTAAAAATTTACAAAGAACTCGTCACAAGAGCGTAGAGCAGTGGATTAAAATAATCACTTTGTATCTGCATTTTTACTTTGGCCTACGCGCATTTTGGAAAATTTCGGTGTATAAAAAACGACTTCGTTAAATTATTGGAAAAACGAGTGTTCATTACGAATGCGCGACAACAATAACTATATTGAATTTATTCCCGATAATTTTTACTGAATAACGCTTTGAATTTTACGTGTTTTTTTTTCACACTTTTAACCAATAATCAAAATTGTGTATTTCGCCGAATTCATTTCAGTTTTTTTTTCGTTTGTAACAATTATAGTCTGAAACAGTCCCGAGAGAGATACAAGAATACTTTTTCGAAACAATTTTTATAATCTCATGTATACATTTTTACGGACGCAACATGAACGACGATATAAATATTTCTCGTAAAAATATCATTATTTCTGAATTTCTATTATAAAAAACTTGCATTATGTTATGAAATATACGTTTTGCGTTTTCGAGTTTTTAGAACTCGACGAATACATGATGATATGATACTACGTATTTGCTTTTTCTCATTTTCATTTTTCCTCTCATTCAGTTCATAAATTATAAATAACGTTTTTAGTTCACCCGCTTGCCAAAAATTTCAAAAGATCCTGTGAATCTGTAAACTTTAGAAACCCTTCGGCACATTTAATTAAAATGAGTTCAATTACTAGAAATAAAAAGTAGATTAAAATTTCTTAGTAGTGTCATTTTTATTTTTGTATTTTGTCAAATTAAATGTAACTTTAATAGAAAAAAAAATTAGTTTGAGTTATAGACGAAAATTCAGCACAAACACACGTACTACATGTACGTGTCTAAGACTAGACATAAGTCAGTGTTGCAGTCAAAAAATTAAAATATAAATATGCATATTATACATATTATATAATATTTTATATTTTGTTCGTTCCCCACCCGTTCGATGATTATAGATAGCATTATACTCATATTGTTAGCAAATGAACATGAAGTATCATCTATGATTTATAACGAATGATTCGTGTTGTTCTACATAATATCTATTTATTTATGTTTCATTTTGGAAACAGACGTCATGAGCGATTTGAAGCAGTTTTTCGATCATATCAGTGCTAACGTCAAACAAATGAAAGACAAATCCAAATACAACATTCAACGGAAATACGGTAAGACGTGATTTTTTCATTATTATAATTTGTTGAATATTCAATAAACAACATAATTTAAAGAATTGAAAACGCAAAAACATAATAACGTTATTATTATAATTGCACGACGTTATTAAGGATGGAATTAATTTAACGATAAGTACGCAGTGACAATAAATAATAATATTCATTTACAGTCGTTAAAAATGGATTCTGCTCAAATGGAAATTACCGATCGATATTATATGTATACGCGAGAGTGTCTTTATGGTACACGTTTTTTACAAACCTTATAAAACTTTATCGCGCATGACTGCGCTCCAGTTCATTATACTTTTTACAATTGCATTTTCAAAACTAATTCTGTATACAACACGCATAACGCTGCAGAAACATATTTTAGAAATATCACAATTTATCACGCGTATAACTTTCTTGTTTGGTACTCGCGCTGGACGGTTAAAAATAATAAGACTAATCAGAATACACAGCCTTCACACGCGAACGTGTAGTGAACCTATCCGACGGTTTCGCTAAACAGCGAATTTATTCACACAGTTCAATACGCACTTGACTGGGCCAAACGCGTGTTTACTTGATCAAACTATCGCCGAACCGAAGACTCTCGTTTCTTCGAGATATCCATAGCAAATCCTTATTCAATTGTGCGGAACGCTGCCGAACAAATTGTAGTTGGTAACGTTTGGACTAATAAGCGATGATACGTTTCTATTGGTTGAAGTTTAGACAGTCAATTTTATGTAAATGATATTATTATTTCCGAAAAGAATCGCTCAAAACACTTTTATCCGAATACTTTATGAATACGATCGACATTCTTATGTACGCCATCATTATAAAAATTAAAAACAGTAATTCTTAATATTAGATTATCATGAATAATTAATTGACAAATTAAAAAAAAAATAATTATAATAATACCAATTAACGTTTTTGGATTTACTTCCTTTCTTATTGTTTTCGCGAGCCGAGTATAATAACCATGAACTATATTTACAAACGAAACAGTGCAAAAGTCGAGCGAAAACAAATATAATACGACGACATGTTCTCGGAAACTTATCTTTATGTTTGCAACATATATTTCGACAGATTCTATATTTGTGTAATATTTATTCGACTTTTTCCATTTAATATAAATCTAATGCTATCATACTCCATTCTGCGTAAATAACCATTGCGCAGTTATTGTGTTATATTATGTACATTACTTTAAAGTTCAACCGTATAAACGAGTAAATATATACAATTATATATTGTAAATACCGCGATACATGACGGCAAGCAGTGTACGCCCTAAACGTACGAACAATGTAGGCACGACGAACGTCAAAATACAAAAGCGGACATATACTGACAAATTAAAAAGTTGTTTTTTTTTTTTAACTTTTTCGCTCGACTGTGAATTGCAATGAAATGTGTGCTTTGATCTAGACATTTTCAACCGCTTTTCGACAGAAAATCGTACCCGGGCGGTGATGGTACTTGATTTGACGATTTTCTCACGGTCGCTTAGAATCGTTTTTCGAACACAACGGATTATCGTTGCGATCAAGCGATTTACGATCAGTTTCGTAATTGGCCGAAAACATCTGACCGAAAAAGAACGAAAAAACACCGTTTCACATTTGAATCCGCGCCTGACTCCGACGACAATAACGTATCATGTCAAACCGACGATTTTACGTACGAATTGAACGGAACTCGCGTACACACGTGTATACAGGTACAAGACCTCTCCGCGGCGCGTAACAATGAATATCATTTACCGACATACATCTGTACAATATTACACTGTGCGTAGATGCGGTCAGCAGCAGCCGATGTGTGCCCCATCTGGGTTTTCGGCCCAGAGTCGGGGAATAGCACGTTCCCTCGTCGGTTAATCCGTCACATTTAATCGGATTTCAAATATATATATATATACACGAGGTGAATGACCAGCGTCAAGTTTAATAGCATTGCACGGATCCAACGAGACTTGAAATAATTGTTTTTCTCTTACGCTCTATATAATATTCGGTATCGCGCCCACGCTCGCGCTCACACACACCCACACCCAAACACACACACGTGTATTACATACGCACGTGTGTGCGCGTATACATCACAACGACTGTCCGGCTTAATCCTCTTAAGCGTTAAGCCCTATATAATATAGATAGGTACCTATCCCGATCCAGCCGTATACCCGGGGCGAACAAATTATTAGTTTTGAGCGCATCGGAGTCACTTAAAGACTCGAGAAAATTTATAATTAAACACGTTGACGACACGCGTACTTTACATAAAACAATCGATTCGTCGTCACACTTTTGGATTTCGTTCCCGCGTCGTTTTCGGCGGTCGTCTTTAGTTCGCGTGAAAACGAACGCAAGCGACCGTCTTCCAAAGTCCGCGTCGAAACCGAACGTACTTAAATTGGTGTGCAAAACGAACTCGTTTCGTATTGACCAAGAATGTTATTTTTTTCGTTTCGACGTACTTGAACGTTTCCGAACTTCACGAATACGCCGAACGAAAAGTTTATTGTTATTCAGGTCGCGCGTTATAGGTAAGGTCAGACGCGTCGCAAGTTATAATAATTATTATTTTTATATTGGCGTTTAAAGTGAGCGGCGAGAGCGCGGAGACTAAAAATAACGCGGACATGTGTCATTATTTCGCCTTGTCCTTTCACACCCCCGACCGAGACGCTAAAACGAATAGTAAACGTTGAATCGATTTGATATAATCATACATAAAAATATTCTGCGTCGACGTATAAAGTTAAACATTGTAATTGTAGGTTATTGTTAAAAAGAAAGAGAAAAACAAAACGTATTGGATAAATTCTGTTACGGTATATGAACAATTTAGGTACATCATAACGCCGACTGGTATTATTTAGCCAGCGAAACGCGTTTTCGGTTAGGAAAACATACCTGATAATAGCCTGATCTGAGTCAAGCGAGATTTAAGAAATGACCCGAAATGGATTTTCGTGTTGTTGGCGACAACAAGGTTGTCAGCGAAAGCGAATTCGACAAGCGCCAGAACACGTGCGGACGTGCCAAACGTTTCTAGATTTCGTTTCGATCTTATTGTAAACGAATGGACTGCCCCTATCAACGAAAGACTTGGAAATTATACATTCTGAAGGCCAAACCGTTAGTCGGTACCACGAGAGTGGAGATCTCCACTAAGCGCCGGACCGGCTTGCAACTCCGAAAGTAGTGTAGTGTACCACAAGATTGAGGGGCCTACCTCGGCTGAACCTGGTTGTGGTAGCGGCGCTATGATAGTAAAATCCCAAACTCACTCATCCGGTGGGAGACTGGAGCCCAAATGACGCTCGCCGTCTCAGTCCAAGAACATGATACACGGGCTCTATGCAATCCGGTGTTGGTGGTTCATAGACGACCCGTGACTTAAAAATCACCCGCGACCGCGTCCCTCGAGTAGCACCTAGTGCTACTCAAGAGAACGTACGATGCGTAGTGGCTCAGGCAATCGAAACCTGGGTGTACTCTCGTGTCCCTAAACGGTCTCGTGCCGTGACGTTTCGGGAAACGTACCGCTATAAAATCACCGACGAGAACATATTTGTATTTTCTTTTCAAGTTTAACGTGTTTATCTTTGAAATCCACGTACATGTATTTATTACGCGTGTTTCAGACATCTCTTATCCGGGGAATTATTTCCGAGGTCGTAAACCGTCCGACAACGTGCGGAACTTCGTGAGATACGACGACGGGGAATCATACCGCGGCACGAACAGTCACGACCCGGGCATCCTGTGGACGGGACTCGGCAAGAAGAAACGCAGTAGTTAGGACGGACGAGAAGCTGTATTTAACACGCGTTTGATTTAATAATATTATATATGATGATATCCGCCGGCCAGGTATTCCCTCCCCCCCCCCACAAACACGGCCTATTACCTGTCGTGTACGCCAATCTCATTATTATATTCTTGCGTCCGTATGATTAATACTTCGCGTCCCTCCCATCAAACAAATAAAATAAATAAATAAAAGCCGTTCGACCACAAGCCATCGCCGGAACATGCGCTTAACTATAACGGAAGTTTTTGACGAAAAAATAAAAATTATTATCCAATAGGTATACATGAGCGTCGTTGTGATAAACACGACGAAAGCGACGGTCGGTTTTTGTGTTGAAATCTTCATAAACGATTTTTAAAAAAATTTCCATTTTCACGCGACATCATTTGTGCTTTACCAGATTATACGTATGTAATATTAGTTAAGACCTTACTACTAGAGAAAAATGTTCGAATCCGTTGAAAGACCTTCACCACATAATTTTAGCTTTTCCCGCGGTTACTCGTTTATCAGACCTAGTTTATGTGTTGTTTATTTATTCCACTGACATATATAATATGTATTATTATCAATAAAATATATTGGAAATAAATGTTAACACATCAGCACGTTAAAAAAAAAAAAATATATATATATATATTAATATTACTTACATAATTAATAAACGTATTCAAAGATAATATTTTTTTTTTTTTAGTCATGTGCCGGTATTCGCGACAACAAATTTGTAACAATTTTACATTCCGAGCGAAGCGAAAATGTACTGTTTTGACAATGATGTGTGTGTTATTTTGTTCAAAATGTTTTTTCGTGTAGGAATAATGATCATGAAATGAGTTACGTTCCGGTAACAAATCCCATTGATTTCCTCCCCCCCCCCCCCGTTCCCAGTAGTTTCCTGAAGACGGATTTCGTATTTTCATTTTTTTTTATTACTTTTTTTTCAAGACCCCAAAACGTGATACATCCTCAGACGTACATAATGTTTATCATGTTCGTCGATTATGATTAATCACCATCAACGCCGCTCTGAACGGTTTTTCGAATATACAACGGACTTTTCGTCGCGGGCTCACCGCCTCGTTCATAACACACATTCAACGTCGACATTGACATAACACTGTGTGGGCGTTATTTCGTCACGCCGACCCGAGACAACGCGCGGATCCACCTGTTGTCTGTCGGACGTCGCGGTCCCGTTGATACGCTCGATTTTACGGACGATAAAACGGCTTATGGACGTGAAACGGTCTTTATACGTAGACATGCATGTATTCAAGTACGCGCGCGTACAATCGACTTATATGTATACGTGCAAACTGTGCAATAATGATTACGTCGGATTAATTATATAATCGGTATAAATAAAAATGCACGCCGCAGCTGACGGCAACAGACGAAACGGGCAAGTGTTTCTTCTAACGTTCTATTATAAACACAAACTTATAAAATATTGTGTACGTGGTCGATATATTAGTGCAAACGACACGTCCGAACGATGGTAAACGGGCGGCGGGATGTTATAATTAATCCGAAATCTACAGCGGCGCGCGATTCCGTGTCTAAGCGACCCCATTGAGTGACGCGTACAGGAATATTAAAAATACGTACACACGCAAATAGATATATATATATACACGAGAAAACGTTTGTTACAACGTCCGAGGCTCAATTGATATGCCGTTGCGGCGGTGAGCGAAATATGAGGCAAGTGTAAGACCACGTGTTTTTTACGAATCACACGTTAATACGTACGAGGTCCGTACGGAAAGTAAGTTCCGTATTCAATCGTAATTACGGTCGTTAGCGATTATTTCGTTGACTTGTTGGAAAAATCGTAAAACCATTTCGAGACTAGTTGGTATTGATGGTACGCCACGTTCTGTGATCCGTTTTCTGAATGCCAGGAATATCAAATCAGCGGATATACATCGTCAAAGTTTACGGAGAAAATGCGACGAATGATTCGATGGTCAGAAGATGGGTGCGATTTTTCAAAAACTGCGTCGCGGTATTGTTTTACGCGCAGCGAACGTAACGCGACAGCTTCGGAACGAGCGCACCGTAAATAACAACGGAAACCGTGTAGAAAAATAATGTACTATTTTTACTTGATGTTCCGATAAATTTTTGTTCATTTCAAAACGGTATCGCGAAATATATTTGAATCGTCGCTTGTAAGGTATGCGATTAGTAACGAAAACCAAAAAAAACAAAATTCTCGCGAATCTAAACACATATATTATTTATACACGTGTCGTGTACGACAAATTTGGGCGTGCGCCCGTCGCGGCAGTATAATAAAACGGCTGCTAATTAACAGTAATTAACTATAGTGATATAGAAGCGTGCCCGATCGAATTAATAAAAGGTTGTCCCGAACGATATACTATAACCATGTATGCGAGCGGTGATTTCGAGCGCAAACTTTTACGTTTAATTACACGCGGTTATACACGAAAAACAAACCGAACAAACGGGGGGTGGTAAATCGATCGATTTGTCGTGCGACGATAAGTCGTCGGCGGGTCCCGCGTTTCGAAAACCGGACGGCTAATGCGCGCGACAAGTGTGCAACAATAATAATGTCTCCAAAACGAATACAGGGGTTAAAGGTACTGTAACTTTTTAGCCACACTACGTATACGTACACGCGGCCGATCCGGAAAACGAGTGTGTATGAGGAGACATTATATTTCCATTCTATGTGACGGCAACGTGTACTCGACTTTATTTTAGAGCCTGCCATTACAATCCAAACATTATATTTATAAAACGATGTCTAATAATTCTTTCAGAAATATACAAAGAATTAGAGGTGGCCGAGATCCTTAGAAGACCGATTTAGAAAAATTCCAAATCTGGAATTCTAAAGTTTTTCAAAAGCTGAAAATCCATCATCTATGCCGCAAAAATACTTAATTGGCCGACAATTTGAAAATAATGTTTTCATGCCTATATACTACGCAACTAACACTTAGTCAATATCAAATGTCAAACGTTAGTGTAGTTATGACATGTTGTAACGTGTCGTATTACGTATTATTACGACGACAGTCGACTATCGAATTGCCTACAACGCAAGCGCCTATACATAGTTAGGGGTTAGGGGTTAGGTTAGGTTACGCGACAACTTCGAAACGAGTGACTTGTTATAATAAGTGTCTAAATAACAATGGAAACCGTGTAGAAAAATTGTGTACTGTTTTTACTTGATGTTCCGATAAATTTTTGTTCGTTTCAAAACGGTATCGCGAAATATATTTAAATCGTCGCTTGTAAGGTATGCGATTAGTAACGAAAACCAAAAAAAAAAAAAAATTCTCGCGAATCTAAACACATATATTATTTATGCACGTGTCGTGTACGATAAATTTGGGCGTGCGCCCGTCGTGGCAGTATAATAAAACGACTGCTAATTAACAGTAATTAACTATAGTGATATAGAAGCGTGCCCGATCGAATTAATAAAAGGTTGTCCCGAACGATATACTATAACCACGTATGCGAGCGGTGATTACGAGCGCAAACTTTTACGTTTAATTACACGCGGTTATACACGAAAAACAAACCGAACAAACGGGGTGGTAGGGTAAATCGATCGATTTGTCGTGCGACGATAAGTCGTCGGCGGGTCCCGCGTTTCGAAAACCGGACGGCTAATGTCACGACAGCGCGCGTTGGGAATACAAGCCGCGCGAAAGCGGTATTTATTGTCCGTAAAGAAACCGGTCCGCACGGAACGAACGAGTCGTGTGGGACGAACATGAAGACGACTTCGGAGGTGACGACGCGCAAGATGTCCGCGTACTGGCTGACGCTGTTGCTGTTGAACGGCATCAACGTGTATCCGGGCCACGGAAAGAGAGGTAACCCGTTAGCGCGAGGTACGAATACAACAAAAACGAAAAAAAAAATAAAATAAAATAATGAAAATTTCCACGTTAAGAGAGCAAAACGGGACGATCGGTCGCACTACAGCGGACGTTCGAGTCGAATGTCGTAAGAGGTTCGTTGGACACGTGATATCACCGATTACAAACGCTCCGTCTCGCGCGTCGGTTTTTTTCTTCCGAAATTATCCATTGAATGAAATCGCGTTTTAATCTCGTTCCAACGTTATAATTTCGTGGACGAAATCACAATCATACACGAGATCACGGTAATAAAAACCTTTTTAATTTAATAAAGTTCAACGAATAGGCTTCTATAGACCGCGTAAAACGTTATGGGTACGCACGGTACAATACGCACGAATCAAAATTGTTTAAAAAAAAGTAATATTAAACGAACGATAACGACCGATTAAGCGTATTATCTATCTCGCACACACGACCACCGTTCGATGTCGGATACGATTCGTGCCAGTCGGCGGCTAACCTAAAAAAATTGGTGTTGCTGAAGACATTTCTAGAGGATCGCCCATCCACCCAGGTCCGGACTATCGTTAATTTTCACCTAACCTAACCCGTGAATCGTTAACTATATCTGAGGACTGACATGTTTCCATTATTTACTTTATTACCTAAACACCTACAAATATATAATCAATGCTAACTGATCAAATATGTATCGTTTTTTAAATCTTTTCTAGCTTTCGTTTTCTCTTAAGTTTTATTTTCTAAATTTTAAACAATATATTTTACTGATGTGGTCAAGTGGTAATAGCTTATTCATATTCATTTACATTGACTACGCGGAATCCACCACCCGCCCACCTCATTATACACTTGAGGTGCATAAGATACTACATAGCCGCCACTGATTCACGTTATCTACGTGTTGCTTCTTCCTGTTGATCGGACCGCGTAGATAGGATTAGATAACGGAAACGTCGACTCGGTCAACGGGTTTTTTTTTTTTTAAATTCAAACCGAAACCGCCCGTTGACTTTGTCGTCCCGTAGCGAACGCGGTGAAATGGTTGGCCACCGCGTATCCGTGGCTGATATGCGCGTTCTGGACGTTCATCACGACGTCGGTGCTCACGTCGCTGGCGTACCGGCGCACCAGCTACGAGGACACGATCGAAATGCTCACGTACATCACCGGCTCGTCGAGCACGCTGGCCCTGTTCGTCATCGGCATGCACAAGCGACCCGCGCTGCTCAAGATGCTGGACATCATCCGAGACGAGTTCTGGTGCAAGGGGCGTGGCCGCTGTGGCGGCGGCGGCGTCGGCGGCGGCAGCGGCCGCAACGTCGACGACAGGCCCGCGGCCGAAGAGTTGTACGCGCGGTTCGTGCGCACGTACGGCACCGTGTTCCCCGTGGCCGCGTTGTTCATGTGCCTGACGCCCATCTTCTGGGTGGCCAAATACGGCGACATCGACTCGCCGGCCGCGCTCATATTCCGCATGTGGACGCCGTGGCAGCAGCTCACGGCCACCAAGTACGCCATCACGTACGCCGTCCAGTTCGTCGTGTCCATGAGCGTGTTGATCAACATCACCGGCATGGTGCTGGCCATGGTGCTGTTCGTCAACGAGATGCAAGTGCAGGTGGACGTGCTGGCGGACGCGGTCCGCGGCCTGGACGTGGACACCGCGTACGACGGCCGTCGGACGAACGCGACCCGGACCCGCGACCGTCTCGTCAGATGCGTGAAACACCATCAGACCCTCATCGCGTGAGTAACGTCCTACGTTACACGGTATCGTACAATACAATATTAAGCGCCGTTCCGTGTTCGTCTTAGGTACTTCAACCATTTCAAATCGTACTTCAATGTGCTATTCGTCGTCGAGATCGTGTACATCATGGTCATGACGTGCTTGGGCGCCAGCAGCGTGTTAATGGCCAAAGGATTCTCGGCGTTTCACATAAAAATGATTTCTCTTCTCATAGTAGTGGTGTCTCAGTTCTTCTTCTATTGTCTGATCGGCGAAACGTTCTCTCTGATGGTAAGCGTGCTGTTTATTATCCGTCATCCGTTTCGCCACGACATCCGCTATGTTCCGAGGGAAGTACACGCGAATATACTTATCGCGCAGCACGACGCGTTTCCGTTTCCGCCGAGCGTGAGTGATCACCTGATTTCTCAGAATGTTGCGTAATACAACGTCGTCGTCGTCATCTACTTTTCGAAAAACGAAATACAAAAAATACCCGAGTATTGTACCGTGAAACAATTGTAGCGTTGGAAATACGTTCGAAGATCGAATTTCGAACGACCGTATACGTCGTAAGAAACAAACGGATGGGGGGCGGGGGAGTTTATTTTTTTATTTTGGGCTTTGAATTGACAATTATCCACGACAATTATTTTAGGGATTACGTGGTTGGGGGATACGAAAAAAAAACCGAAACAAAAAAGCAAAACGAAGTTAAACTAGAAAGCCTGAATGGTAAAAAAAAAAAAAAAAGGATAAAACGAATAGAACGAGAAGTGGTTGTACGGAGGAGAAAACATGTATGGTGTCGGAAGGAATATTAGAAGAATTAAAAAAGGGAGTTCAGGTATGCACGTGTACAAGTTCAATTATCACGTGTCAATTTGGGACGGTTGAAAAGGAGGCGATATATGTCACAGATCGATGGGTTGTCGTGGAGGGTACAGAGGGGATAACTGTTCAATGAAAGTTTAAAAGAATGAGAAGGAAGTGTATTTTCTGCATAGGTTACGATTATGGAACCTGAAAAACCGACGGTCAGAGAATCGTGTTTTCCGACGCGACGATTTCGAACGCAGTATAATAATAATAAACACGACTCTAAAACCGCTCGGGCCGACGTTAGTGCGCGTGCATTTCAATCGTTCGTTTTGTTTTTGTTTGCCGTCCCGCCCGTTCCAGAACCAACAGCTGGGCGATTGTTTCTATTTCAAACTGGTGCAGTGCAAGTGTAAGGAACTGTCGCGTGTCGGTTGTTTGGTCGTGCTCAGAACGCAAAGGCCGTTGCAGTTAACCGCCGCGGGCATGACCAGGTACACGGCTTCGTTGTTGACGTTTACGGTCACCATGAAGTCGGCTTACGCGGGACTGAACGTGCTCTACAACGCGTCGAAATGACGCTAAAACGTCTGAATACATTTTCGCGGTCCGGCTTGGAAAATACCACGAGCTTTAATTGTTACAAATTATAATGACAAAGCGCTTTCGTTATCCGAACAAATTATGATTTGAATAACCGACGACGCACATAACGTCATCGCACATTCGTCTCTATTTATTATATACTGCACGATGTACACGAATTTATTCGTTAGGTTTTTTTTTTTTTTTAATACAAGATTGTAATACTTTGAGCATACACTTGAAATGCGATAAAAATAAAACTGATTTAAAAGAATCGACAGAAAAAACACGTTGAAACGATATATGAAATCACCATGCATATTTTGTTATTGCTGTTGTTGTTTATTGTCTAAATCGTATTCAAGAGGACTCGAAAGCATAATTTTTACTTGCAGTACGATCCGATGTAAGTATACACGTATTCCGAACGATCCATCGACCGTCGAAGTGTGAAACCCCTTAATTTTTATGTTTGTGAATACATATATATATATATATATATATATTAATACAATTATTACGGCATGGAATATAAATTTAAGTTTACTTATGATGATTTTGTAAGTTTAAAATTCTTTAACGTGGCAATCTAGATATTTGTTGACTTCGCGCATTACCGTGTGTGATCATTTCGATGTATACGCCTATTGTGCAAATGCATAAAAAATACTTTACCGCGCCACGTTTTTAAACTTTAAACGATGCAAATAAATGCTAAACAGCCGTTAGTCAAATATTTTGATATTTAAATATCAAAGTTTTCCGAAAGATATTTACGCGTCGAAAATATTGATTGTCTTTGAACAAAAATTTTTAAAGAAGTAGAAAAAATGTTGAGTGGGGTCATTAACGCAAAAAGCGACTTCTAAAACGCGTGTTATAAATAATGTACACGTGAAATGCGGATATCGCCATTTGTGTACGTATATGTATATTTACATAATATGCGTTCACGGACCGGATGAGAAAATTTTAACTCGGTCCGTACAAGAAACGGTCCAGTCGATGTGCGTAATGTCCATTTTCGTGCAAAGTAATTATAAAATGTGTATGACGTGGTAAGTACTAAAGTAACTAAACGTGTATATTGATTGTGATTTTTTAAGACATTAATCAAGTGAAATTGTTGACGGTCAACATTTATATTTTGTGAATGCGATTGAACTAGATTTTTTTTTACGTATTAAACTATCGTGTCTTATAATTTCGAAAGCTTTACAACACATTGCTCACACTCGTATATCTTCACTATCCGATTTAAACGACTTGATACCTGTCGTAGGTAGCGGTATAATTGTTAACAGTTCGATGGATCATTGCGTTTACCGATCTGCTAAATATTACAATTTAAAATGATACGAAAGGAATCTATATTGTAATAAATTAATAAATAACTGTCGATAAAAATAATATGAACGGACGGTCGAATGGCAACAACTAACGATCGAAATAACGTGTTACAATCAAGACAAGTTTAGATATAAGAAACGATTGATTCGTGTATTTTAAATGTTGTCCAAAACGTAGACATTTTTCGCGATTGCCGGGCTCGATAACAGTGACGAAGTTAGAAACAATTTTTTTTTTTTTGGCGGGATCGAAACATTGAGTCAAAACAGTCGTCGAGTTATTTCCAGAAACCAGACGTTTTTTTTTTTTTTTTTTATTAAAAAACGAGATTTAGGAAATCGGTACAAATAAATATATAGGTACAGTGGGGGCGTTTGAACCGTCCCACGTCGTGTCTCGAAACGGGACGTTACTTGGCTCGGCCCGACCCCCTACAATTCACGAACATATTCACTGAAACGTGGAAAACCGACTGCTACGAAAATGCTCAACCTACCGTACACAGACACATCCGCGGGACCAGACAGATCGACCGAGTGCGAAAAGTAAGGCCTTGTTTACACGTGACGAGTACTCGGCCGTGTCACTCGTCATGTTGCTCGGTCTAGTACCGAAATTGACCGAGTCAGCGTTTACACGCATTTTATTTGCTGGGCCGAGTGACTACCCCACTACCAAGATTTTACTGTACTCGGCGTGCCTAAACCTCTCTAAGAAGTCCAACAGAAGCACCGTGTGTACCTCGACGTAAGATCCATTTTCTGGTCCAAATCCGCTTTCACTTTTCTGTATTCAACTCATCTTCCAATAACTCTGTTATCGTCGGAGAGATTTGATTAACGTAATCCTTGAAAAGTCGTTTTATTTTACGATGGCGATTCATACCTAAATATTCGATGAAAAAAATACAACAAACTACACCTCAAAATGCCACTGAATTCACGACTACTCGTTACACGACACTCGGATGGCGGTTTAGAGTACATTACATTTTGGTAGTGGGGGATAGCCACTCGGCCTAGCGAATAGAAACGGTTTCTATTCACTCGCTCGCTTATTTTACTCGTCCGAATACTACTAGGCCGAGTACTGGTTCCTTGGGTTCACAACGGGACAGTGCTCGGCCGAGTACTCGTCACGTGTAAACAAGGCCTAAACACGCGGCCGCATTGACGCGTAGACGGAAACGTTTGGAAACCAATTTGGATTTCGGCGCGAGGCACGACGCCTTTTGGACGTCCGTGATTTTCCGTCGCGGGTTCGCGAAGACGGATTAACGGATCGTCGTTAATCACACGCGCGCGTCCGTCACGTCAACGTTGTCGGACACGATACACCGCCGACGCGGACGGACGCGAACGCGAATATATAATATCGCACGTTTACGCCGGAATTATAATTCGTACCTGGGCATGATATAATATAACGGCGGAAACGCGCGCGCCCGATCCCGATAATTCGTTACGACGCGAACGTTATCGTTACGTCCGTTAATAGTTGCGAAGCTCGGCGCGCCCGCTATGGACGCATATTTCCGTTATTAATCGTTTATCGTCCCATGGTAATCGTCCCATTATCAATGATAGTACACGATTTTCGTTTCGTTACCGAAAGTCGTAACGTACGAGCCGACGAACGTTTCCAACGGTTCGGTGTTTAAAAACCTCTTGTTTTAAAAACGAGATAATTTCCACTCCCCGCACGCTACTCGCGTAACCTAAAACTGCGGTGTACTTGGTGTCGGAAAATGTCCTCATCCGCATACCGGCCACGAAAACCAACATTCAGATATAAATATGTGTGTGTATTTTAAGGCCTTGTCAAACAGAACGCGTTATTAACGTTGCGTTATTATCGTTACGCTACGCGTTATAACGCTAGCGTTATGCGACGTCATACAGAAACCAAAACATCGCGTTATTATTACATAGAGTAGACACGTGACACGTGTTGTCGCGCGTTAAATGAGAAAATTTGTAATTTTCTACAACGTCGCGTTATACCGTCGCGTTTTTTCGCCGCGTTATTTTTATAACGCGCCATGTTTGACGGCTAATATGGTTTATAATTAAACACAACACAATGGTCGCTAACGCCGCGTCAATACCGCTTTCACGCGCGTGAATAACGCGTTCTGTTTGACAGAGCCTTTAGGTGACGGACGTGATTTTCGCGACAAACGTACGCCGCCGTTCCCGTAAGGCGCGCGCGACACGCGGAAATACGGAAACGAATTTTATAATACAGAACCGCGGGACGACGATTCGAGTGTTTTGTTCGCCGAAAACGCGCGTCTCGGTATTCGCGACAAATGGATATCGTCCGACTCGTCGGCCAAACGGACCGCGGAAATCGTGAGAAAAAACAAGAAATGAAAATTCGTCTTACGCGTCTGTAACTGTTCTCACGCGCATACGGTGCACACGGTTTGAAACCGTCGACGACACGACCTGCGACTCGACGTTAAAATGTACTCGTTCGGTATTTTAAAAGGTCTTGCACGGAATTCTCATTCTCCGACGGCAATTTGAACGTGGTCTCTGCGAAGCTGCTCAAGTACACGCGACCGTCCGTTATCGTAATTCTGAGTGACTTTCAAAGTCCGACCTTTATTGTTTAGTTCAATTTCACGTACGCATGAATCGCATAGTATTGCGCAATAACGAATAAAAGGACAAAGTCGATTTGCATAATTTGTTTTCAAAAAAAAAAGATCCTTGTAATAACGGAGAGAAAACATTTTCGAAAATATTTCGATTTATTTTGTTGACCGCAATTTTTTCATTACTACTGCTGCGGAAACGAAATCTTCGAAATAGGTCAGACATTTATTACTCGAAAAGCGTACCTATACATGACAATAATTCGACGACTCGTCGTTTATTTAATTTCTCCTCTCTACAGTGTTATATTATATTGTACGGACGTTTTTATCGTGCAAGACCCAACGCGGAAATGAGAACGTGAGTTTTATTACCAACGACGATATACATACATATATATAACGTGTATTATTAAATATTATAATATATAATGAGTCGTATTGGCGGTGTTCGTGCGTCTCGCGTTTTGGTAAAAACCTATTTTTACCCCGAAAAATTTGGGATACGTCGGGAAACTCCGAACGCGTTGTACGGCGCAATACATCATCCCGCCGCGGTTATCGTATGCGTACGTATAAATAATATTTATCGAATTTAAACGTTCGTAACTTATATACATATCTAGATTTAAACGCGACCGTTTAACGACGAGGGCCGGTATAAGACCTTCGTTGGCAATAACGTATGGGGTTATTCCGAAGTCCGGGCGAATCGGATGTTTGGAGTGGGGTATACGGGAAATGGAGTTCAAACATGGGATGGAAATTAAACCCTCACGCGGTCGACAAAAAAACCGTGATTTTTTTTTTAAAGTGCGTACATTTGATGAGATTTTCAAAATCTTTTTTCGAGCAAATAATAAACGTGTATCGAGACATTTTTTTTTTTTTTTTTTACTATATCATATGCCTGATTTGAATGTTTAGTCCCAACGAGTTACGGCATAATATATGTAATATCATTTATAACCTTGTTTTGTTATTTGAAAATATAGTTATCGTTTTGTTTTTGTTTTTTAGACGTACGTATAATTGCATTAAAATCTAATGCAATTGTAATTATAATTACTTTCTGTGCAGAGGCGGACCGAGACCTTAAAGGCCCAGGTGAGTAAGTTTTTAGGAGGCCTTAAACTAACGTAATCAACACAAACAAGCGACTTGATGTTACGATTTTCGATTTTAAATAGAATAAATAACTTGATAATGCATAACATTGGAAAAAATAAAACCGACTTCGAAAAAATGCACTAAGAAATGTGAAATAATTCACAAAAATCCAAATTGAGACATAGTATCTTACTTTTATCACTCCCGGACTAAATATTAAAGATACTTTATATTTAATTTTCAATTACGCGTTACTAAAAAATAACAACACATTTTACACAAGAAATACACAAAATGTGTCCAAAGCCAAACGCACGTTAAAAATAAATAAATTTAGTATTTACCTGTATACTTTTGCATGAGTATTCGATAGTCTAAAAATTGTTCATTCACAAGCACAGCAACGTCACCGACGAGTCGCGAAGAAACGATCGGAATCATAAATAATAATTAACCTTACAAAAGAAAATACAAAAAGAACTTAGAAAATAATCAGAACGGACAATTATATATGTATATTGTCGTAGACGTTAATAAATGTAGAATGCATGGAAATAAAACATATAAAAATAAGATTTATCTATGCCATGACGTGTATCACATAATTCCAAAAATGGATCTAATAATTTTAATTTTCATAGCAACCGTGTCCTCAGTCCCAGTTGTTTTATTTTTATAGGCGTATTTAGGGTAGGGGGCTTTAGGGGGCTAAGCCCCCATTGTGTTATTTAACCCCCCCCCCCAAGGAATTTTAGTTTCTTTAAATTATAAAAGTATATTATAATAATTTATCGATACGTTGTTTATACCTATTTTAATATATTGTTATTATATTGATAACATTTTTAGTGTAAATAATTTTTGTCCCTGAATTTATATAATGTAAATTCAGTCTCCAGATAAGTACACAATAATGCCACAGAATAAAATATGTCATAAATGATAAAGGATATTATTAAATGTAATAAATTATAAATTTAATTCGGAATTCCCTTATTATCTATAATAATAATAATGTATATATACACAACAACGCGGATAAAAACGTGCCTCGACCGGTTCCAACACGAAATCATGCTGTAGTCGCATCAATTTAGTCATTGATTATTCGAGTACGTTTGACATTACTTTATGCTTATGTTTTGCGTTCACCGTTTAATTTTACGCGTTTTGTCGATATAAAATGGATAAAAAGTTATTTAGTGTATTTAATAACATTTAAAAAATCTCCACATACTGGATACACAAACTTGGTAACAGTTAATAGTGATGGTGAAGATCATGAAGTCGTGGAGCATGGCCCAGTTTACAAGTTATTTCAGATTCAGGTAATTTAGAATCTGGTCCGCCAATACCAAAATTAGAGGTGAATATTTAAATATTAGAAGTTACTTAGTAGTTTATAATTATTTTGCTTTTGCTTTTTTGCTTCATATTATTAATTATTATTTTGACACACTGAATAACCTCTATATATTATATACACTTTATATCTGTTATATAGGCATATCCTAAAACTCGGTTTAGTTTACAAAATCGCTCATTTTCTTCAGCGCTATTTAATCGGTTTCAATGGCTTGAGTATAGCATAGAAAAGAATGATATATTTTGTTATGCATGTCGTAATTTTGGTATGAACAAATCTGAAGAAACATTTACAACAAAAGGATTTAGCCATTTGAAAAAAACAAGTGCGTACATAAACGTAATGTTTTTCCTTAGATATGTACTCTTATTGAGACATTTATAGTCACTTAATATTTATTTATAACTTTTGGAAAGTTTGTTAGTTACTTACATACTTCATTAATTAATTATAAAGTGTGGTAAAAAAAACATATAATTCAAAATTATTATCCCACGATATTATTTTCTGATGGTATACAATTAAAATACCTACTTGTATGGAATTTTTCTAGATTTTTTCCTAGACCCAATAGGTTAAGCGAGAGTATAGTAATAGATTTTCTCAACATGCAATTTCTTAAATTTGTTTTATGCTCATTTTCCTATATCTTGTGCATATTATAACAATCAATAAATATATTTAGTTACATCTCAAGTGTTATTTATATACTTTATTTATGATTATAGTTAACTGGTCCTAGAGAAAAAAGTTTTAAATCGAATAAATCAAAACTAGAAATACACTAGTACTCCTTATCACTTAACATGCATGACCAAATGGTCAGCATATAAAAAATCAAAAATCACTGGATCTGTTCACACTTTAATTTTAATAACACAACATAAAGAAATATTGAAGAACCAAAATTATGTTAAATGCATAATAGTTATCATTCTTTTTCTTAGTCACCAAAGGATAGCATTTAGAAGTCACTAAGACCAAGTGATTCATTTAATCAAGGTATAATAAAATTTAAAATATTAATATCTATAATTTTTATACATTATTATTAATGTTTTAAGGTAATTTCAAGGAAGCTTGCAAAATATTCTGTTTGCATAACTCGGATTTTCAAAACATTTATAATCAATATATAAATTATACAAGTGCTAAAACTCAAAATATTCTTATTGATATTTGTTCAAATTATGTTCGTGACTATATCATCAATGAAATTCAAACCGCATCTTTTTATTCAATCATGTGTGATGAAACAAGGTAATATATATAATATATCCTGATATATTAATTTTTTGAATTCCACTCATGTGGCACTCTGGTTTAGAATAAGGCCACAGGCTGCTCCCCCTGTCGTAAGAGGCGACTAACAAGAGCAGAAGTAGCGTCTGATCTCCTTAGGAGCGGCTACAAAACACAAATCTCAAACACGTCTGACACAGAATGGGCGGTGTTTGGTCAGCGTTTGATCCCAGAATGGGCGGCTGTGATTCACTCCTCCGAGGTTAATGTAAGGAAGGGCATCCTCTCTCCCTACTCTTCCATACTGGGAGTTTTGTTTATTTTATCGAGGTCTCAAGGACTCGACCTCGGTGTGTGATAATTATTATTATGGACTAAGGTTACCTTATGTAAATAAATCAAGAAACAAATAAATTAATATGATTGTATTTTAAGTACTACCGAACGCTGAGGGTCTTTAAGCGAGGTGATAGTTGAGGTCCTCTGGTGGTCTCTCCACTGGACGGTGTCTGATGTTCGATCCGACTCGAGGACTCTTTACTGGACGTCGACTGCCGTTCGACTCTTTACTCGATGTTGTCTGGTGTTCGACTCTTACTCGTCGTTGTCTGGTATTCGACAACTTACTCGTCGTTTCATTCACACACCTTCGTACCGTCTGGTTATGTAGGTCATACCCCAAAAACCCTTAATCAGCACTTCTCTCGCCCCACCAAAGTAGTAGTACATGATGTCTTGTGACTCATTGTTACAATCCTACTGTAAAACCCCCTACCAAAACCCTCTATGTCAATGGATCTTCAATCACGATAGACTCCATTGGAGAAGATCGACAAAAAATGCCGACTTCCACGTGAGTGGAAAAAGGCAAAGTATAAGAAGATTAATTTTTTGAAGTCACTTTATTTTATTTTAAATTTACATTTTAGATGTCATAAACAATATCAATTGTCAGTTTGTGTCCTTTGTAACCTTTCAAATACTTCAAATTGAATAATAATGTATATTATTCAATTTGAAGTATTTGAAAGGTTTATTAGCTTCATAAATGTATCTGAGAAACAAGATGCACAAGTTTAAGTTTATGCGGTTGTCAACTTTTTAAAACTCTGTAAGCTTAATAAAGTGCCTATTGTTTGGCAATCGTATGATGGAGCCAACATCATGTCTGGTAAACAAGGAAGTGTTCAAGCAAAAATCATGAGATACTATACATTTGTAACATACATCCATTGTATGACTCATAAACAAAATTTGATTGTAGTTGATATGTGTAAAAATGTGAAGGTTAGTAATTAATATTAAAATTAAAAATATTTAAATTGTAGTACTGATTGTAATGTACAATTCTATTTCTTTAAAAAGAAAACGATGAAATATTATATATAAAAAAAGTTTTTACATTTATTAAAGAATTTTGGTGCACTCAGTAATATATATGTATGTAAATATTATGTAATATGTGTGTATATATTTTTTCAGTATACAAAGATTACAGTATAAAAAATATTTTCAATATTTTGGAGGCTATATATGTCCATTTTTCTGCACCTTGGAAAAAATAAGAAATTACAAGACATGCAAAAACATCTAAATAACAAATCATGTACTATTTCACAAATTAGTTATACAAGATAAATTTGTCGACATAAAAACTGTAAAGCAGTAATTGACTATTATAAATCTATCATTGATGTTCTAAGCGAAGAAGTGGAAGAAAATCTTGACAAAGATAGTTTAAGAGCAATTGGTTTTTGAATAGTTATTAATTTATATATATACACTATTTAAATATTTTTAGTGGAAGCCCCAGCCCCTCCCGTCATATTTTATCACCCTAGGACTGTTTATTTTTGTATTGTTTCCTTTAATTTGGATATCATTATTTGGCAACGATTATGGTGTGATATGTGTAAGATAATAAATATTAAAAATCTTTTAGAACATCGTAATAGTTTTTCTTTTAGGTATTATATTATTTTGTGTAGGTCAATAGGCCATAATAAAAAAATATAGCTTGAGGCCCAAGTACGAAATTTCTAGATGGCCTAGACGGGTTTGGCCTTCTATCCGCCCTGCCAGTCCACCCCTGTTCCTGTGTATAATAATCTTTTATTTATTATATTTATACAACTTAATAATTTTGTTAAGCAAAATTTGTTCTGGTTAAAATGTTCTCCATTTGTTAATATTAAGTTCAAACAATAAATTGCATATTATACCGCAAATTTTACTGTTTTTTTTTTTTAACGCATACGTATGCACATATTTCAGTACTTTGTAGCACTTAAAGTTCAGAGGCTTGATTATAAGATTATAAGTGCCCATCGTCACACGTCGTGTAGCCTACTGTGTCTCTCATTCGGCTGGTAACACGCGCTCGAGACTTCGGGTTTACGAAAATGACATTGTTATTATGTGGCGTGGGATATCATAGAGGAGAACATTGTTTCGATAAGAAGGATTTGTGTCGCGAATATAATGTTAAAAGGTGACGGTAACGTCCTCTAGCCTATATCTGTCGCGTACGATAATATACGTTACATCATGCAGTTCCGGTAGCTAATATAATAATATTATTTCGTCGAATTCGACATAAATATTATCATAACGTATATATATCCGCAGTGTTGTTGACTGTGAGTGACAAAGTACCGGCCGGAAAATTGTCTTGTAAGCATACCCGTCGTCGAACGTTTCAAACAAACGCTTCAAAATAACTAAAAGTGTTCGTTTATGTATAGTACGTTTTAAATAATTTCTAATGGTATCCGTACATATATTCAGAAACATGTTTATTTAATACGAGTAGATTTTGGCGTTCCGTCACAAGAATAATATTCAACGTTCTCCTCTTGATTCAAAAACACTAATGTCTTTGTTTAAACAGATTAAAAAAAAAAAAATGTTAATTTATATAAGTACCTATACGTTTTAGAACGTTGTGTTAGATTTCAAGTGCCCACCGAAAACATCAAAAACGACAATTGTCTTTAATTTTACCTTGTATATTTTTTTAATTCTTGATTTCTATGAATCTGGTCGATTACATAATGGTATTTACATTATATTAATATTTACAGTCGGAAAAATGTTTCTGTTTTTAATGCAAGTCCGTCCGATGATATTCGATCATCAAATAATGGACTGATACTTTAGCCACGAGGGTCAGATAATTCTAGTGGAAAAGACTAATATTCCGATCGTCTGTTGATTTGTACCGCGATCGGCTTTAGAGTAACGCAAGTGACCGGAGAAATCAAATCACTAATCGACTCGTACATTTTGGTTTAAAAGACTATTTTCACGTGTGTTTTAATCTCGACACTTACCCCAGAAACGTTTCTGATTTTTTCGTTCTTTCGTAGATCCATTCGCGCCGATGCCGACAACTGTCTTGTACCTCTCTGCGTGTCCACCGGACACGATTCTCGTTGATTTGTACGTATTTTATTTTTGAAAAAAAAAAAAAATTATAAATAACACACATTTATACGTATAACAATTCGTCAAAATGTCGTGGGGAATTTTGTTTTCGTTCCCCGCTCGGGGTGACATCGACGTTATTTGATCGTCGCGGTCAAATTCAAAAACGTGACGGGTAGCGGCCCGCGGGTGGAATGTTTTCCTTCTTCTGTTTGTTGATTTCGTCGACGTTAAACGCGAGTGCGCGGAGAACGCGCCATTATTGTTCGCGGCGTCCAAGAAGATCGAGATTTAATTCGGAAAATATATCGTATTATACGTACGTTCGCGCGGCGATACGGCACGATACCGCGTTTTCTTCGTTTCGCGTTGTTCGACGGATGCGGATTTCGCGGACGGAAACTACGGCTTTTCTCGAACAAAGACCAACAAAACTTCGCCGAGTTACTACGCCACGAGTGTGTATATATGACGTCCCGCGAATCCGTGTCCAACATCAAACGAAAATAATCCGATACTACCGCCACTACACCGCGGGGGACCGTGCATCGTCTCACGAACACGTTAAACGGGTGGGCGACGGGCTTGAACGTCGGAGTCATAAACGATTTCGAGCGAGTCGAGCCTTTTTCTCGAAAAAAACCGGGTGCCCAGTCCAAGCGAATTGTGTACAACGGTTATTATTGGCTGCGGCGACGCGTTTTACGTTCACGCGCTTTGATTTTTCTCCACGGTCCTAACCGTGCTTGCTCGAGAAAATACGTCGTCTCCGGCGGACGGCCACCGATGATTACGTCTGTCCGGGAACGCCGCCTCCGCGCGTTTAATTTAATAAGCCCGCGCCGGCGCCTGTCACACGTTTTGAGGAATGGTGAAAATAATTTGTTCGGACGACGGCAGTTCGCTGAAAACGTGATTTTCGGACGAACAAATGGTATCCATCTGCTCGGACGTCGTTCATCGTTGGACACGTTGTCACAATGATTTAGATGATTTTGTACGATAAACAATTGTTTTTTGAAAATTATACGAACTGTGATATACTTCTTCTGTTCGGTAGTGGAACAAATCGTGTCTTTGATCCGGTTCGAAATCCGGACTCGCGAGAAACTAATAAAATACAAATGCTAATACGTAATTTAAGAATTTAATCAGTCGGATCTGAAGACATCGAACCGAGGTCATGAATTGTTATCGAGAGCCGACACGTTTTGTGGTTCGGACGGTAATGTAGCATCGAGACAATCTACAACCGTGGTTGTAGTCGCGGTGTAATTTTTTTTTTAAGTTGGGATGTCGTCGTGGACTAATAGAGCTGAATATTTTACGAATTTTGAGGGAAACCGTGTTGGTGGCGTAGCGTTCGTATTTGTCCGGCGTCAAGAGTCTGAATCGTTGAAAATATTTTTTTCACACGAACTCGGTATGGACATCGTAGATTCGATTCGATTAATAATATTTTACTATTCAAAATCATTTTATACATACTGATATTAAGTAATCACGTCGTGCTTAATCGTACTTATTTGTCCTAGGAATTCTTGCCGTTTTTGTATGTTTTCAATAGCATGGCACATTGCATACGGTAAACAAGAGAGTTTCGATCCATCATTATTGTTAAGTATAGAGATATGTATGTATGTGCATAGTACGATTAATTATTTGCTATTTGTACAGTTTTATTGACTTTCACAGTATTAATAAGTTACATTATTAGTAAACACGTCTTTATTAAATTTGTTAACTAAATCGAACTCAAGTGCAAATAATATTACGACTTTAAAATAAAAATGTATGTCTCTCCACTTATTTTGAGCCACTTCGACCACTGATGGTAGTGTCGTATTGTTTTACAAAATATGTATGTATTCCATAGTAGAATATTGACTTTAAATAATTTGATTTCTGATTTATAGATTCTGTCTTAAAATCCACAGTGATAATGCTTAAACATTTATAGAAATATTAAGACTTAAAACTATAAGATAATTAGTATTCAAAGTGTTATTGAATCTATTTTAGCATTATCTTACCTATTCAACAGCTGGTTTCCAATTATAATTATATTTTTAATAACTCAACAACAAACATATTTTATACATACAGTTTAAAGAGATAACCATATGCAATTAATATTTGTATCTATATAAGACAAAATGTGTCCATAAATCTATAAAATACAAAGTAATGTTATCACCATCATTAATTATTATTTTTATAAGCATCACATCAATCAATTCACACAATATCAATTACAAAATTACTCTGATGTATTGGTAACCATAACATTTTTGGTAAATATTAAACCAATCTACAGACAAAACAACGTCAATATTGGGAAAAAATTGTATTGTGTTGTTTGTTTAATATTATAATATATGTAAAATATATACACATATATTTTAATATATGTTGATACCAACAAAAACACAATTTGTTGGTTCAATTGATTGACATTAGAACTATTATAATATTAGACAAACTAATTAAATTTGTATAAACGAATTAGACACGGTAAGAAATAAACACTAAAAAATTACTGATACTTTATTTCTTTGTAACTGCATATTACCAATAATCATATAGACAGAATAATTAGAATTGTTACCAAAACTAATAGATTTACATAAAACTAATGATACAAAACATTAATGTTCAAAAGTTGTCAAAATATTTATGGTATGATTATTGATTAGTAAATAACTATAACCCTTAAGTTCAAAATATAATTTAAAATTATAATCAAAGTGGGATAAACAATATTACAATAAAAAAAATATATATTATCTTAATATATGTATATAAATTAAATTAAATTAAACTGATCTTTTCCCTTATTTTCATTAGAATTGTTATCATTTTTAAATAAAATTTTCCTCTGGTTCTTTAGGAGCATCTAGATCACGATAATGAATAATTGGTCTGTAATAAAAGTACATAAAAAAAAAAAAATTGACATTTTAATAAATAATATGTTGTAGGAAAGAGAACATAATATAAACATAGAATTATGTTTTAAAAAAAATTTGTGTAAACATTCAAACATACCTTCCACCACCACCACCACCACCTCTAAAACCTCCGCGACTTGGAGGTCTAGAATAACCATACATTCCTCGACCGAACCCAGCACCACCATATGGTGGATATCCAGGCATTTGATAGCTAAATCAGAAAAACAAATTTATACATAAGTTTAATATTAATTCTTATGTTGTCATGTGTAAATGTTTTTAATTTTTAAAAAAAACTCACGGATTTGCAGCTGGTGGATACGATTGTGGTGCATCATTCACATCTTTTCTAACTTGTTTATTACCGGGGTGTTCAGGAAGTTGTGGTCTTTTCAGATCACGGAGATAGTTATTGAAAAATTTTACCTTTTATTGAAATAAAATATTTGTTTAAAATTGTTTGGAAAACATATATTTAAATTTACTTCTTTTTTCACATCGTCCAGTTTATCAACATGTTTGTTGAAAATATGTTTGCGTATAAATTCAGGACCTTTAAACTTTTTGCCTGACAACGGACATAACCATTTTTCTTTTGATATTTCCTGTGTGTTGGACGTCACAAACTTTTCAATTTCTTCTTCTTCACGTTTGGCTCCAAGTTGTAGTAATTCTTTTTCACTTATTTCGACAGAAGTAGAGACAGTCAAAGGATTGGCTTTTGTTTGGAAATTGTGAATATAATCAGTGATTTCTTGTTGTGTTGGCTGTAAGTATACATAAATATACATTATTACTTTTTATATAGTAAATATTGTTTATTAATTGGAGTTGTTAATATTTAAATAATTAAGTACATACCGTATTACTAAGCATTGCACAGCGAGCATGCATAATACCACACCTATTTGGCATCTCATCTTCATTTACATACTCACTATGGTTGTAAAAGTCAACCGAATGTACAATACGTAAGTAGAGTAACATTTTATCCAAAGCCTATAAAGTAAAACACCTTTATTATTACATTAAACTGAATTTGATCAAACAATTGACAATGCATTTTAACACTCAAATATATTTCTATAAAATTTTTTTTTAAATATTATATACATATACAAATATAAAACATCCAAAATAAAATCAATGATTACCTTAAATAGCAGTATATCTTTTTCAGTATTGTCTTCAGGTTCGCAAGTAGCGTTTTCGCCTAAAAGTTCTTCTTCTTCAGCAGACGCTTCTTCAATTAGGAAATCTGTGATGTTGTGTAAAACAGGATTGCGTGACACAACACCATATGTATTTTCTGTGGCAGATTTTTCCTCATCAGTTGCTTGCCATAAACCTGAACGGTTATCAAAATTGTTTATAATGTTAGCGCATAGCTTCATGTCATTACGAGCCACTTGTCTGTGATTGGTTATTCCATTCACAGACCGAATGCGTTTACTCAAATCTCTATTGACTATAGCACCCAACTCGCTATCACGCAACTAAAAATTACAAAACAATTATACATCATAAAAAATACAATATTTATAAAAATTATTTTTAAATGTACAGTACTAGATAGTAAAAAATGTAATGTTTAAACTAAAAACAGTTAAAAACATTAAATGTTTTCCTTAAACAGTTTTAGTCAATTTTACGATTTATTTATGTAATATTCAATTGTGTATACATACATACATACATGTGTATATATATATATACATTTAATTACTACTTAGTTTAAATATAATTTAAATATTTACTTACTCTAACATTATTGAGATTCCAACAGATTTCTTTGATATTAACATCTCTATCAAATGTTACCCAACCACGTCTAAACCAACGACGTTCAGGTAAAGGATCGGCTATTGACAATCTTATAAATCCTGGGAACCGTTTACAAATCTAAAAAAAAATAAAGTGATAAAGTATATTCAATACTTCACAATAGATTATGTTTAGATGATTAAAACAAATCGTTGATATTTAACTTACCGTTTCCAGTTCACATTTATTTATTGTAGGAGCTAAAGTGCGTAAAAATAGTGATGTTGTACGATGTAATGCTCTTGGTTTCACAACATCGTCCTATATCAAATACAAATAACATGTGTAAGTTATACATTTTTACTTGGGTACTTAAAATATTTAAAACAAAAAAACTATACATCTTGATCATTATCGTTTGTTATGTCCATAATTTCTGATTTTTTGTTTTCCTTATCTTCAGTTCCTAAAAGCATATTTTAAATTAAGTTAATTTAAACATTATCATATGCAAAATATAGTAAAAACCAATCAATAATGGAAAATTAGTCTTGAGCAATTCTTTTATAATGAGGTTTTACTGTAATACAATTTTAATAATTATTCAAGTATAACAAATTGGTCAACAAAATTAATAATAAAACAGTGTTCAAACTCCTCAACTAGTAATATAATTTTTTTTACCTTCAGAATTATTTTTTTCAGAATTTTCCTTTTTATTAGTTTCACCATCTTCTTTTTCACTATCCACTTCACCATCAGAATTTGTTCCAGCACTAAAAAATTTTAAAAAGTTTTTTCAATCAAATTTTTCAATAATAACACAATACTTATTGCATACATAATGAATGTTTTAAAATAAACATATTTTAAAAGTTGAAAGTAGTCAAACAATGATATAAAATTATCTAGTGACAAAACAAAAATAATGTGATATTTTGAAAAAAAAAATCATTGATAGTAAATAAACATATGTATTTGCATTACAACATAAAGTTTTTAAATGTTACATTGTTTTGTATATATAACAATAAATATTAATGCTTTAGAGCTCAATTTATTTTAAAAAATATGCGACATTGAAAAATAAAATTATTGTAAAACATTATATTTTTATTAAAAATGTATACAAAACTGTCAAATGTATAAGTAATGTATCATACTCATTTTTTTTAACAGACTCTTTTTTTTCAGATTCTGGTTGCTGCTTAGGTTTTAATGTCTCTTTAGGCTTTAAAACTGTCAAATCATAATCTGTGCCACCTTCAAGTCTTATTACAACTGAATCCAGAAGATGAATTAAGGGATCTGGATTATCTGCATCCACACAAACATTATCAACCTTGCCATTGGCTAAAAATTCTTTAAAAACTTCCAACCGTTTCTATAGGTGAAATAATAAATGTATAAAAAGTAACAATTATATGATTTATATTTAAATCAAATGAGGAAGAAGAACATTTTATTTTTAAATTACTAACTTTTAGTGCTTTATTTTGGTCTTCCTTTCTTTTAACACTATCATCTGGATGATATTTAATCTTGAACCTTCAAAAATTATATTACATTCAAATATTAATATAAAACTTGGGATAATTTATATTTATATGATTTACCATTCCTCGTCTTTATGCGCAATAAAGAATTCATTTAATTGGTTTCTTTTAAACTGTAATTTGTACTCATTATATTTAGATAATGCTTCCTCATCAGTTATATTATCATCTTGAGTGATTAAGAAAGCTTTTAAGGACATCATTGGTGGTTGAGTATCTCCTGAAGACTGTTCTACTGGTGGTGGAACAGGATGACTTACTGTATGTGCTCCAGGGTCTCTCATAGGTATAATCCTAAATTTGATAAAATATTAATAATAGCTTTTAAAATGTAAATGATTAATTAGGACTGAAAACATATATATTTTATGATAAAACTTACCTAGAAACAGGAGGCATATGATGTGCAGGAGGCTCCCAATGTGCACCATAACCATAACCAGGAGGATCATAACCAATGCGTCTGTCTTCCCTGAATTTAAATAAATAAATGTTAATTCGTGTTTTAAATAGGTTCAGAGATAATAATAATTTTATTATTATTGAACTAACCAATCTGGAGGTCTCATTCTTTTAACTGGAGGTGATAAATCTCTTTGAGCACCTGGACTGTAACGATCACGCATTGGACCTCTATAATCACCACGGCCACGACTACGCGCACCCCATGTCTCTCTGTAAAATATACATTTGTATGTAAATAAAAATGTATTGTGATCAAACATACATAACAGATGTTATTAAATAAAAATTTTGTTTAATGTAGCTTATAACTATTGTGGCAAATGAACTTAACTTAATTTAAGTATATTTTTTTTTTATAAACATAATTATATATCGATAAATAATAACTTGTTAGAAAAAATATGTTTTTATCCTATATACAGTTATATTATGTTTTTAAAGAAAATGTGAATAATGCAATATTTATTATATAATAAATAGGTACCTTGGAATTTTCATCACTCTGCTAAAAAAAAAAATATATATATATATAATAGATTGATAGATACATTTTTTATACATACTTTAAAGAAAAAGCAATAGACTTATAAATATTATTTTATAGGTAAAGCAGTAATATATTTTTTTTTTTACAGATTAAAGAAAATTTTTTTTTTGTTTCAAATTTATTTTTAAATTCTAGCTGTTCATCAAAATTAGATGCTTCATTAAGTCTGTAAAACAAACTAAATTAAACTATATTTATATTATGAAAGTAACTTAATTGCTTTGAAAAAAAAAATGTTCGAGGAAATTTAAATTATCTAAAAAATTAATGTAAGGACCTATATATTTTAGTAAATTAATGCCTCAATACATATATAGGTACTTTTATGCCTTTAATTACCTTGATAAAATTAAAATGTATAATACAAATAATTTGAATAACCTTAATATTAAATCATTTTAATCAGGGCTCAAACAATACAATTTACAATTAAGTTTTAGAGTGAGGTACCAAATTAATTTTTAGAAACAAAATATAAAGTCGAAACTGACATTTCAAAGAAAAAACATGTAAGCAGGCCTAGAAAAACAATTAGACCAACTAATCAATTTACTATTTATTCACATTTTTAATATAATAATTTGATAAGCTAGGTACATTTAAATAATAATTACCTATCACATTAAAAATGTCTAGTAAGTAAATGATTAACAATTTACCTGTCATTCCAATCATCGCGCATTCGACGATCATCTCTACGGTTGTCACCACCTCTTATAGATTCGTTTCGTTCACCTCGAAATTTATCTCTTCGTTTCCTATCGTATTCATCGTCACTGTCTCCCATCGCCTACTTTATACGTTTGACCTATAAACCGTTTTATGATTATTATTGATGTTATTATCAACTTAAACGTCGTACGACACGAATTAAATGCCGAGTAATATCGATCTCGAATAAAATAGGAGTCTACCGTTCGGCAATTCACGATCTTGGAATATATATAAATACGTTTTGTGTGGAACGTTCAAAACGTCCAAAACGTGATCAATAACGTTCGTCGAATCAAAATATTATAACTATTATAATGAAACAACGGACATGGGAAAACGAAAAGCATACGCAAAAAATAAGACGTGAACGAGAGCTTAACGCGATGTAAATAAGCAGGCCGCTGCCCACCGTAGTCGAGTTGTTGAAATCACATTACAGATAGAAACCCAAAAGAAACAAACAAAACTCGATAACAGTGCGGACAACGTTCGTGTACAGTACTCGAAATGAAAATGACAAATAAACCGGCGTGATATTATTTTTCAAAATATTCTCGTCGACACCGTACGTCGGCATGTGCCGTGAAATCAAAATATTATCGTATATGAACTCGACGATTTCCGAATCGATCGTCAAACGAAACGATGTGTTCGAAAACGGACGGGAAAAAACCGCGACTTTTTCGTTTCTCCGTCGGCAAACTTGTCGTCGACGGCTATGGCCGAGAAGCGTCCAAATGGAATAACGCACCGCCGACAATTCGTTACGCCCGTGCAACTGATAGTAATTTTATTCTTTTATCACACGAATTATAACAATTATTTTCGTTTTACACAGCAATTAAAATCCCACTCGATTAAAATTGAATACCTAACTAGTTAAATCGCCCGGTTGGTGTATGAAGTAACTCGGTTAACGGATTCAATGTACTCAACTAAAATTTCAATTCTAGTTGTTATTCAATGGAAGCCTATGGGGTACAGTGGTCCTCCGCTCGATGTAAAACGTATCACATTAAATTACATCACATCTTAAAACGTTACGCAGCTTCATTCAAGGCACGTTTCATTTCGTTAAACTCGGTTCAACTTAAAGTCAAACGCAATATATCGAGTGCAGATTCGTCGGTTACTCACGGTTTGTAGTTGTCGTTTCGGCGAACCCCGCAGAACAGCGGCGGACAATCAAACAAATAGTACATTAAAAAATCGTGTGATAAAAAGATAACGGTACCTCGGACGCGCTTGTAGTCGGCGCATTCCTGCGTTTAGACGCTCCTCGACGTCCTTATCGGCGTGTTTTCCGCGCACCCGTTTCGAGCGAACGCTTGACGCGCGTACCGTAATAGATATCATGTGGTAATTCATATCATGAATTTGGTCGGTGCGCGAGGCGGTCCATCGACCATACCTGTGTCCGCGGATCACGGATCCGTGCGAAATTTCCCCGACGAGTGTGACGTCGGACGATATCGTTGTTATTATTATTTTTATAACGTAATGGAAAAACTGATAAAAGACATAAAAGTCATACTCGCGCTGATAATGGCACAATCATCGTCGGAACAACAAATCGTTATTATATTTTGGATGCGTTAAACTTCCTTAATTTTTTTTATTCCTGGTTTTTTTTTTTGTCTTTCTGTTCTCCGTCGTCTGCCGACTCTGTCGATCGCGTACCAACGACACTCCAATACTCACCCGTTTGCTCGTCCGTTTGCGTGTGATAATGGTCTGCGACAACCGTGTCACGACCCATATCGCTTTATGTCAACAGTAATAATAATAAATAATAATGTATTGTTTCGAGGGAGAATTCCGTAGGAAACCCGAGCAAAACTATGCGGGAGCCAGCGTACACGAACCCGTCAGCAATCTGATCCAGAGAGCTCGATACGAGAGGGAGAAGAGAGAAGTACGTATTCCCGAGTATAAGAAATTTTGTGCACGACCCAAATAACATTATTGTTGATTGTTTTTTATTTTATTTTTGCTGTAAAAGGAAGCGAGACGAGAACAACGACGTGTGATCAGGGTGCAATCGTGTGTCAGAAGTTTTTTGATCAGAAAAAAAATCAAACAATGTAATCGAAAGTTGTTCGATAATGCAGTACGCGAGCTGAAGAATAAACCGCCATCCGAAGAAGTACTGTCGTATCTCGTGAAAACCTTGGTGTTTTTTCATGACATCAAAGTCGATTCTCAAAGATTAGTAAGTGCTTTGTACACTTCCATTAACTTATATGATATGTAATTTAAAATAATAATATTGCTTATCTCTATTTAATTACAGTTATGGTTATCTCAAAATATTTTACGGAATAGTGGGAAATTATTGAAATCAAGTTTGGATAGGAATGCCTCGTGGTATTGGCATTTGAAATGGATTCTTTCCCTCAATATCGATTTATTAAATTCTTCATATTTGGAGTCATTTGCAACACCTTTAAGAATCATAGAGGAGTTAACTTCAGTCGAATCTTACAAAAACATACTTGGCTCAGATAATGCAATACTTGCGTTACGAGATGTTAGTATAAATTCATCTTATACATTAAATAAAAAATCTAATTATTTTAAGCTATTTTAATAATTGCTTGAATATTATATTTTTACAATATATTTTATTTTTATTGTTTCAGTTATTCCAATATCTAGTCAAAAAGTGTTATTTCGATAGTTTACGCAAAATTCTTGATACGAAAATTCCGGCAATGTTTGACGTTGAAGAAACTTGTGTTCCACCCTTAGCTAAAAGCATACTTGAATTTGTGAAGAGGCCATTTTCAGTACAATCACCAACATTTTTAGATGAATACACGTTAGAAATTTATTATTAATATTTTGTTGTAAAAAAAACCTCTATGTATTTTAGTTTGCATTATTAAAACATGTAAATTTAAGTAAATTTAACTAGATAATTAAAATTTATTTTAAGCTCCCAAATTAGTATATAAAATTACATATATTGCATTTATATATATCATTCAAATTTTTTTTTTACAGGTGTGTAATTTTGGATCATTTTATACGAACATTTTTAAAAGGACCAATAACCGATATCAATCACAAATTTATTCTACCAAATTTATCAATGTATCAACACAATGTTGATTATATTGGACCAGATTTTAGACAATTGGTCATGTCGTTAACTCATTCATCGATTCAATTTCAACCTAATACAAATTTATTTTATTCATTATTAATTCTTGAGCCATCATTTGAACAATATTCTTTTGGTAAATAACAATGTTCATCATTATATGGATTGACCATTTTATTAGTATGTTTTTGTTTTTACAGTGATTAAATGTTATCAAACTGGACGCGAGGTGAATGCGATTAATGATTATTTGGATATTCTTTCAACATTAACAAGTCGTTTGGCAGAGCCACCAGTTATTGACTATATAAACAAAATGTGGAGGTACAGGAATGTGAACCACGAGAGTTCAGACAATGATGAATCTGATGAGGACGAGGAAGAAAGTGAAAAGTTATTTTGTGGTTATTCAGAAGATGAACTTGAGGCAATGATACTATTTTTATAATTAAAAATTCTAAATAATTCTAACATTAAAATCATTTTTTTTATCAGACAGATTCTGAAATTATGTTCAGAACATTTGAGTGAATCGTTTAGAGTAAACAGAATAATCAAATATGTAGAAGAATCTTGTTCTATAGAATCTATCAATTTTTTACTCGTACCTGTTTGCAAATTATGTCATTATTTACTCATGTCTCACAAATTAGCTGTGCATAAATACAGGTAAATAAAAAGTCCGTATGATTCACAATTTATGTACTTTAAATTTTAAGTAGAAACCATTTTGCAGTAATTTTTTTAAATAAACTTCAGACTAATTAATTTTACAAATTCAGTCATGATTCTTAAGAACTTGAAATAAAAAAAGTATATTTTAGTTAAATTTGATTAAATTAAAATATGTTGTGCAATTTAGAAAATATTTGAATTATGTATTCATTTTATGATATATTTTTATTTTGTTTTAATAAAATGTGTAAATTTATGTTACAACTTTTAAAATTCAAGGTCAAATAATAAATAATGTATCATATATATTTATGTTTTATTTGTTCTAATGATTTTTCGTTTTTATGAGTACTTAAAATTTGAAAAGATAAACAAATAGTGCTATTTAAAATAATTTGTTTTTAATTTAAAAACAATATTGCAACACCGTTTTATGCTGCAACCAGTGTTTAGTATACAAATTTATGTTTTATTATAAAATATATAAGAGAATTTGTGATTATTTTATACACAAATGTTTATGTTTTATTTTTCAGACTATTATATACGTTAGCATTAAAAGCTGAATTCTTAACACATCTATGGAAAACTATTTTAAGAACAGAACAGCAATCGCTGTTTGGCCCTAGTTTAGTTACTACCAGTTTAGTAACGGTGATATCAAGAGGAACAAATTTAGCTCCGGGTGATTTTGACCGTGTAGTGCCATTGTTAGCAACATTTTGTTCTTTGTTCAGTTTATTAATATCAACTTTACATGATGCAGAGTTTAATATAGCAGTTGGAAATAATTCTGGTAAATAACGAATAAAATTATTTAAAAAATCTATTGTCTATATATTTTAAGTAAAACATTCATCATGAGAAGTGCATGAAAACATAGTAAAAAAAAAAAACTGAATAATTGTTTTTTTTTTTTTAGAACAAAGCACAAACAATCCATTAAAGTTTACAGCAACAGATCTTGTATCAATTACATCTATTCTGAAAGATGTGGCCTTGGGCTTAATAGAATTGGCATATCCAGATTCAAGGCCGTCAATAATGCCGTACACTAATAACACAAACCAGAATGCTCAAACTTTGATCTGGTCTCATTTGTTAAAAGTAACATTATTATAACTACCTATATTTTTCGAATCAAAATCCCATAAAATTTACCAAAATAATAATGTAAACAAATATTTTATATTGTAGGTGACAGTATGTTTACTACGACAACTTCATTCGAGAGATCTACGCTGTAGATTTTGTCCAGAAGGACACTGGGTATCGAATCGTTTTACAATGAATTCAGCATATGACAAACCATCGAATATGCATTTTGTGCAATATACTCGAAGATCTAGAGTAAATTATAGACCTTTTAGAGGTATTCCTGTGATTATCAATGGACAATTTAGGTAAATATTATGATCTGTTGTCAAAAGAATTTATGAATAATGCACAAATGTATTTCTATGGTTGACTGTGATAATAAAATCATACTTTTAATATTTAAGTCTGAAATGTACATTAATATTTAATAATATAATTTTATTCTAGATGAAGGTCCTCCTCTAACAACTCGTCAAGTTCGTATTTTAACTGTTTTAAAAGAAATACCATTTGTCTTGCCATTCGAAGAACGGGTCATAGTCTTTCAAGGTCTATTGCTAAACAACAAATTGGAATATCAAAATATTGATGCTCATTTTATGGTTGGATCAAATATACATATAACTATTCGACGTAATTATTTATATGAAGATGCCTTTGAAAAATTATCTATTGAAAATGGTAATACATATATGTATTATATATATATATATAAATACATACACACACAATTTTTTTTTCATTAACTAAACTGTTGTAATTATTTGTATAACTTAGAACAAGAAATACGACAAACATTACGAGTACATATGAAAAGTGCCGCGGGATTAGATGAAGCTGGTGTGGATGGCGGAGGTTTATTAAGAGAATTTTTATCTGAACTTCTTAAAACAGCATTTGATCCCAATCGTGGATTTTTTAGAATGACAAATGATAATATGCTTTATCCCAATCCGTATGTACATTTAATCCAACAGAATTTTGCTGCACATTATTTTTTCATTGGTAGAATGCTTGGAAAGGTCAGTAAAATGTTATTATTTAACAGTTTAATTAATTACATGTTTATTTTTAAATGTTTATTATTATGATTTTAGGCACTCTATGAAAATCTATTAGTTGAGCTACCTTTAGCAGAATTTTTCCTGTCAAAAATTATTGGACGACAAACTGAAGTGGATGTTCATCATTTAGCATCATTGGATCCTCTCATGTACAGGAATTTACTGTCATTGAAAAATTATGATGGAGATGTAGTAGATCTAGGTCTAGACTTTACAATAGTGATTGATGAATTTGGCCAAACTCGTGTGGAAGAATTAAAACCTGATGGGGCCAACATCACTGTGACGAATCAAAATCGAATAGAATATATACATTTGATGGCTGATTACAAGCTCAATACTCAAATTAGAAAACAGTGTTATTTTTTTAAACAAGTAAATACAAAGCGTTAGTTATAAACACTTGTATTATTCGAGTGTAATTCACTCTGATGTGATTAATAGACTTTAATATTAAAATTATATTACTGACATGACATTTAACATAATATAAAGTATGTCTCAGAAATGCTGATAGATTTAAGATAAATTTCTGGAAAATAGTGAGTTAGTATTTCTGAGACTTGTGCTCTGTAAAATAATTTTTAACTTTGATAACTGTCACCAGGGTTTGGCGAATGTAATTTCTCTTGATTGGTTGCGAATGTTCAGTAATCACGAAGTGCAAGTTTTAATATCTGGCGCTGAAGTACCAGTTGACATAGAAGATTTAAAGAAACATACAAATTATGTTGGGGGATATTCATCCGAAGACCCGGCCATAGATTTATTTTGGACAGTTGTTAATGACTTTACTGATGAACAGAAAACAAAACTTCTAAAGTTTGTGACTAGTTGTTCTCGTCCACCTCTTCTTGGTTTTAAGGTATATTTTTTTAAAATCATTTTGTTTGTTTGCAACATTGTTGAAATCGATTTGTTTATAGGAATTGTATCCACCGTTTTGTATTCAAAAAGTGAGTTCTTCTGATCGTTTGCCGACTGCAAGTACTTGTATGAACCTTTTGAAAATGCCAGTGTTCAAAGACTATGAAACGCTAAAAAAAAAGTTATTGTATGCAATACAATCTGGTGCAGGATTTGAACTTAGTTAATGATGTCGATATAGTCAATATAGTTTTTAGTTTTAAAGTTTTGATATGTACTTGAAAACAAAAATATCTTTGAATTAATAAATATATTATCTTAATATGTATATAAATTATAAATATAATATAAATATAAATATATATATATATATATATATAATATATATAATTATATTTTTTCTTTAATACATAATTTGTATTTTAATCTAAGTAGACCAACATAGGAACAATGTTGTTCTCAATGTATACAAAAAAAATTATTTATTTAATTTTTCTATACAACTGCTAAGGGTTTTTTTTTCATTTTTTGACCAATTTGTATATGTTCAATGTCGTTTTAAAGGGTACATACTATATACATATATTATATTCAATGTATAACAGGTGTATTTAAAAATCTATTTAGAAAGATGACTTAGTAAAAATTACGTATAATTGTTGAGTTTAAATTAAACACTGATTGTTAACTTCTTCTCGATTCTACATTATTTTCTAACAAAGCCTAAAAAAAAGGCAGATTAAAGTATTGTATAACTCATTTTAAAATTAATATATTTAAATTCTATTTTTTGCATTGCAAAATAAGTATAGATCTAAAACATGTAAAAGCAGTATTTTTAAAAAAAACATTAATATTCATTTTAAAAAAATTTAATACTTATTAAATTTTTAAACATTTCAATATTATACTGTACAACTATAGTCTTCATGTATTGTATTCATTGATAAACACAGATCAACTGATCTATTTTTGCAGTAATACATTTTAAAGAATCTAATCATATTTCTTTACAAGAAATTATTTGTTATTGTGATTTCCTATCATGTTGAGATAAATGTGATCGCATTAAGTGTCCAACCTCTATACTATATTAATCTACCAAAGTACTAAATTTTGAATGACACATTTAGAAAAAATTATTCTGATTAAGTTATATTATTTTTTTGAAGTTTTTCACAATTGTCTGTCAAACTATTTGAAAATATCACATCACTCATATGTAAGATCATATACATTCATTTGACCAATATAATAGTATGACATAGGTATCCTTCAATATACCATCGAGTATACTTTTTAATGCATATCTTCAAAATTTTGTCATTTGGCAGATTAATTTTTTGTTTTTTTGTGTGATAAAAACAACTATTTATTATAGCTGTTTGTTGTGTATCAATTTATTATCTAATTAAATGTTTTAAGATGTAATAAATAACAAATGGTGTGTGATAATTTCTTCTAGAAATTGTCATTGAAAAAAATACATGTAAATATTTATAACATATATATTGTGAGAAAGATACCTATTATTACTTATTAAAAATATGATTAATTATTATGCATAAATAATAGTAATAATTTGTGTTTAGAAATATTAATTGTAAAATCATGACTTATGAGAAAAATATATATGTTGCTTGTGTTGGGGTTCAAAGCCTAATAATATTTTAGCACGAGACATTTTAATGAATAATTTTAACATTAACATAAATGTCAATAGAAATAACATAAAATACAAATACAAATCAATATTAGAACACATACATTGAAATACTATTATATAAACGTATCACTCTTACACACAACCCCGTTCAGGGTTGTCTTTAAGTTTCCATGGTTGCATCGAACGCCCACGTCTTGCACGATATGTACAGAGTCAGTTCAGAGTTACCCATTCTCGACAGAAGGTATTCTAAATCCCCTCCAGCGGTTGGGTCGAGCAACGACCCAGAGCGGCTTCCTCGGTTTTTTTAAGCGTATCGGTAGGATACTGCTTCTGGCATAACACAGAGTTATTTATATGTCTCTTGTTTATCGACGATCTTAGACAGAGCTTCGTTTCTTCTGGTGTCAAGAGGAGCGATGTCCAACAAATACCAACCAATCGCCACACGCCGCTGTTTAATCGTACGTCATTTTTCTCGACATTTCCAGACCGTTTTTGACCGCACAGGCAAACAACGTTCGGATGCAGAACACGCTAGTGCCAGTGATACGGTCCGGTCGAGTATGGACAGCAATGTCAACGTGTCTGCTGGCCATCGGTGGTGGTGATATTTGCTACTTGCATTTAGCATTTCCGCCGGCACTGCCAGCGCACGCGCTACGACGAGCAAGCTACCGCCTTCCGACCGTGGAGTTACGGATGGATACGCGCAGTTCCGTACGGTCGCGCGACTTATGAGAAGTGTAGTGTTTGGGGATCCATTTCAGCGCGATCGTTACAATCATTAATAACACGTTGACAAACGCAGATATCGCGCGTGAAGGAATACGGACAGTCGAAATAATTGTCGAAAGAAGGAAAAAAAGAAACGTCGCTTTTTTTCTGTATTATTTCATTGTTTCCGCCCGTCCTGAACGTCCAGTAGTCGACGTTCTCGCGTTTCGTACGCGACCGGTTATTATTTCACGTTGTAGCGCGGGGTTCGTCCGTTCTCACGATAACCGTTGCCGTACACACACACACACACACACGCACACCCCGCGCGGCATACAGGGCGACCAAAAAAACAAAACGATATCCTAAACGGTTAATTCGCTCTTTCTTTTAACGTGCCACATCGTGATCCCCGACAAGGCAGAGCGTGTGGCCCGCAGACCGATTTTTCGCAGTATTCGTACAAAAATACAACGGTGGGCCTTGTTGTAAAGGAAAAAAGAAAAAAAAACGAGAAAATCGCTTTTGGGCCACTCCGTATACAACGCCCCGGACCGTGTGCGACAATACCGACAACGTTTACGTGCCGCACGAATTCCTGTTGTCGGCGGCCGAGACGCGCCCGAACGATATAAACGCGCGCGGGGGGGGGGTCGTACGTTTTCTTGTCCGCTTCCCTCCGCTGCGTGCACGTGTTTGTTATCGTTGTTTGCCGTACGTACGCGTTCACGAGGCGACGACGCGAACACCTGCCCTCGGCCGGGTGTCCCGTTTACAGCCGCGCGCGGCCAAACACGTCCGCCGGCGTTGTACATGAGCGTGTCTCTCGGACGGCCGTCGTGCGTACCGACGCGACGGAAGAAAGGAAAACCGGCGCGGCCGATAGTTCGCGGTTTTTTTGTTACGGTGTCGCCCTGAAAGTGAACACGGCCGACGGGTGTCGGTGCGTGTGCGCGCGTTCGTACACATTTCAGAATCGTTACCACGCGGTCGATCACGAATTTCGGTATTCGTTCTCCGCTGATATCCAAAAACATTTTCCAAACATCACGCGTGTATCGTTAGATACGATCCGTACAGCGCTTTGTATGCACTCGCATGTGTTTTCTGGTCGATCGGTACCGCGGTCTTCTTCTTCTTCTTCTTCTTCTTCACCCCTCGCCTCTGTCCCGGCCGTTTGGGGTCGGCCGTCCGTGTTCCAAACGTCCACTTGACACGTTCTTCCACCGTCATCTACGCGCACACCAGCAGTCCGACCACTTATCCTTCGGCATTCCTCTTCTTCCTTCAACGTTCATTTCCATAACCTCATAGTGCTTCTTCGTGCATATTCTCGTCCTATTTTCTCTTGTCACTCCACTCGTCCGTTTAAACATTCTCCGCTCTGTTTTTTCTTGTCGACCGTACAACATAATTGGTCTCACTACACATTCTCGTGGAACACCAGACGCTTCTCTCCACTTGGTCCGCCCGCACTCAATCCTATGTTACACATAAAACCGGTCGGTTTTCATTTTTTTTTTTTTTGTACAGAGGACCCTAAATACCCTAAAACTTTCAACCTCGCTTACCTCTCTGTACGCACGAAATATGTTTCGAGAAGGTGTGATTTTTGTGTCATCCCGGACGTTTTACGGTCGTTGTAACACGTACACACGTGACAATATTGTTTCGCACGACACCCGTTTTGCGACTCGACGTGTATTTTGGCGGCAGTCGGATTCCGGGTAAATAAAATTTACCGAGATTCTCGTGTCGTGCACGAGACAACGTTCATCGCGTGACATTTAAACTAACGACGTCTAACCAACAATCAGACGGTGTTATTTACAGATTGACGGTAAAATAGTGTTTCGCAACCGATGCGAGAATACGTTTTTCAATTGCATCGCGCTGAGATCATAAGTTTACGAAGTGTTGTGATAATCGTTGAAGCCCGTTCGAACCATAACCCACATATAACCGTACGAATAAAACCAATCACGTCCATCCCGCCGCAGCCGGGTTAACGGCGGAGTCCAGACAAAGAAATACTCGCCGCTAACATTTCTGTTTTCCATCCGGACGCGGGAAAAATTCGACAACCGTTTACAAACACATGGTCGGCGACAGCGTTCTATTGACACGTACGGGCCGGGTCAAATATTGTCGACAAACATTTACACAATTCGTCACACTTCGTTCAGTTTAGCCTCGGCCGGGGGCTTGGGCATAGTTTCACGAGTTTCGTGTTGAAACGTTTATTTAATTTTTTTTTTAATAAAATAACGGAATGGTCTAAAGAAAGAGTGTGTTAACTTATTGATTTCGTAATGGTGTTCATTACCATTGTATTCAATGGTGTAGCCAGGATTTTGAAACGGGAGGAACCAAAGCCAAAATTTTTCACAAATAATTACTACAACAATTAACAATAGTACTAAATTTTTTATTTTTATAATAATTGTTTGGACATTAAAATAGTTTAATTTAATAATATTTATTTTGACAAGTCACCATCAAAGTTACTATCTACTACAAATTTATAAGAATTAATAGCACTAGTCAATAGAAAAATTTTTCAAACGTATAAAATAAACTATATAACTACGTAAATACGTTGATTAAGCCGATGTGGGGGGCATAGCCCACTACCCCCCTTTCAGCCCAATGACTACGCCACTGACTGTATTTCTCCTTTACTAAAAGACTAGGATGAACCTTTTTTGTACAAGCCTGTCGGTTGACTTTTTTGGAAACATTTTGTCACCATTTCTTGGTCTGGACACGGCTTTACACACCGTACGTCTGGAACGGCGCGTCGGCGACACTTATCTATTTCTCTCTCTCTCTTACGCCATATGCCCGCGTCCCGTATCACGACGTATTTTATAAACTGTTCGCGGGTGGTATGTGATATACGTGTGCGTACGGATACATTAACGTTATCTTATCGCAGGACAAAGCAGCCTTGATGACACTCGCATTGAGATATTTACAATTTTTAATCATTAATTTTTTTATAGCTGTTATTTTTAACGTACAAAACCCCGAGGCCCGATCAACAAATAATCGACAAACGTGATATTTTTAGAAAACGACGGCGTCAATGACACCGTTTCTAAAATCGGAATATGCGCGTGTATAATCACGTTCGCGGAGCCACAGCGGCATGAGCTGCAGCAACGGCACCAGAGTGGGAATAATCAATAATTCTCGGTGGGTCGGTCGGATGTTGCGTGTTGTTTTGCGTTGCAGACGTTTTAGCCGTTAGAGGTAAAGCGTAATAAATGCAATCGATAGCTAGGGTGACCGGATTATAAAAACGTTTCGGTAAAAAAACAGCGACGACTCCGGGGGAAATGACAAAGCGCGGGAAAACGTTTAACGTACACCCGCGCTGTAACCATTATTGCGATGTGTTCGACTCGGCTTTTTAAAAAAATAAAACAATCATAAACCTGGGCGGTCCTGATAGTACGAGTTCGTCAAGTGAATTATTAACTACATATGCATTAGTTGTTAAATTAACAAAAATATTTATAGAATGTTTTAATGAAATACTCGACAGTATACAATATGTATATTTATATTTATAACATGTATATGTCTTATACAAATAAAATCGTGTGCACGTTTGTGATTTGTTTGTTTGTTACTTGTCTGTGATATTAATTCTGTACGTATTCGTTCTTTTCTCGTCTATAAATACCTATAGGGTCCAAATCGTATTACTACACCAACGTCCTATATATTACATAAATACACTAATTGTAACATTAATATACAATGTTAATTGTTATAAATTACAACCATAAAGATAATAATTATTAATATAAAATTATTTGTATATTTCGTTGTACCCGATGTATACACGTGTATGTGCGCGTGTGTCAATAGCGGGTTTAATCGACAAATGCCGACTTAGCGTCCGTGTTAAATATTTCGTTGTGTGGTCGCCATTCCAACCACCATTATAATTTAAAAAATCAATTTACTAAAACTGTTCTCCTTTCAAATAAATCTATTTTAAAAACCTATATTTTATACATCATGTGATTTTTAAAAAGTTTTATTTTTTGTAATGGGCGTTTTCAAAGCTGCAGCAAATAATTTTGTCTCAAAAAACGTACATTTAAACGTAATTTAGGTACTTTTACGTCGCACGGGCGTCGAGGCATTCAACGTCGAATCGTCTACAAAATATTGTTAGACTTATCAAAAAATACTTTTTTATCGAAAAATATTGCAAAATCAAACCATTCATATTATAAACGTATATTTTGTATTTTGTCGCACGTTTAAAACCAATTTTTGTTACATGATATTATTATATAATGGATTTACACATATTTTCGGTTTTTTAAAATACCGGAAAATCCTAGCCTTACGTTATAAGTAGGAATTATATTAAAATGCTGATATAATTATATAAAATTGAATAAATGAATACATCTAATATTAAATACTAATAAATGAGTATAATTCGATTTTTTATTTTGTTTGATTATTAGATATTATTTAACATTAGTTTTACAATAATTTTTCGTCGACCAACGTACGTATGTATTATCCAACGCGTGAATACGGTTCTTTCCTGTCGTGAGTTCGCATGTGTACCGCCAACCCGCCACTCTATCTAAACGATCTCTTACAAATTCCACGCGGATACGGTTTCTCACCACTATTTTTTCGATTGTGCTTCATCAATGTGCCGTCATTATTATTATTTTTATAATATGTGCAGTTTTAAAGAAAATCCGTAATATAACCGATGACAGGGGGAAAACGATATAATTATACGATAAAGTTATTTTTTATATTATATAACCTGCTAGTGACCACTAAAATATATTACATATTAATATAAATCGCAATATACAAAAACATCTGTGGTTAAGTATTTTTTTATAATTCTTATTTGCAAGAATAAAGGTAATACTATAGTAATACTAAGAGCTTTAGTTTGTTATCGGTGTTTTTATTTTCGATTTTTCCGAACTTGTGTTTTTCGTTCTTATTGTAAAAAAAAACAATAATAATAATAGTAAAATATGTTGAAAACATGTATTGTTGTGTGTTGTGTAAAAATAGTGTACCTTCTACTAGCTACCTACGAATAAAAATAAAATGCACATAACGATGTAAGAGATGGTTGGACAACGCGTACATACATATATATTTATAAGCTACTTAATAATTTAATGCGGTGCCGACAATATAGACTTCATCGAGGCATAAAACAAAATATTAATAATAACAATAATAATAATAAAAATAATAATAATAATAATATAATAATAATATAATAATAATAATAATAATAATAATAATACTTAGCGACGATGACGTCAATGATAAACGGTCGAGATTATAACGAAAATATTTCGTTTTAAATCGTCATACACATATTATATATTAGCTGCGATACGAATTACGAAGGTGTTTAAAAACGTAATTAACTACTTATTAGTTATTGCTATATACTATTATAAAAATATATATGTATATATTATATAAGTACATTGTACGTGCGTGTCGTCTGCGAGTTAAATATGTTTAAATATGGTTTTTTTCATTTTAACTGTACATTGTACGTAAACTATATGATTTGTTTTTATTTTTTAACATAACTACCGCGGTCCGTTTAAAAATCGTTCGACAATTATTTTATCAATATATAATATTATTAATTTATATATTATTTTATGAGTAACTTATATATTAATTTATATATATATATATACATATTATTCCTATATACTCGTGTAATAATAATCGTAACATTTCGTTTAACTATGTATGAGAATGATAATTTAAGTATGATATCTATAGGCATGTGATCAGGTATTGTAACTATACAACGATGTTCATAAAGATAAAACGCCCCTTCGGCAGTATTGCTCAGACGTAGTTTTTTCACAAAATATGAAAAGTATTTTAATTGCATTTCGTATACACAAATACTGTAAAGATATGTAACAAATTATATAATACATATATAAGTTATAACCATGTTATATATATATGTAGCTGTAGTGCTCGAATCAAAATAATGATAATAGTGAAATTCTTAACCTCATGAACTTATGAATGAAATTAACATTTTTCTTTGATTGTATTAGCTCTCCTGTATTCCCACCAAACATAGTCTATTTATATAAAGTAGTCTATTTTCTATAAAATGTACTTTTTCTAATTTACCATTTAATATTTTTTACGAATTAAATTACTCTTCTCAAATCGCAAACTTTCGATTAAATAGTTTTTTTTTTACTATATAATATCCAAAACGCTTACATTTTTATTAATTTTACGAATTCGTACTAAAAAAAAAATTAAGTTTATGTATTTAAGTAATCATAAATATAATCAAATTATTCTGTGTAAGAATTAGAAGAGAGGAGTTCAGATAACTCTCTACTAAAGACTCAATCGTTTTCATAAAAAACTTTAAAATCTACAGTATTTAATAATGTCACAAAAAAAATGTATTATAACTATTTTCAGCCAATATCAATTTTTTTTAAAAAGTTGTTAATGTGTCTGTGATAACAAACTTAAAAATTGTTTTTGCCCTATGCTTGGTGTTTTAAATCAATTGTCAAGACCCGACTATAGATAGTTTTTTCTTATTCAGATGAGTACATTATCGACATTTCGTAAAATCTTTATAATTATTGTATATATTATAATATAACGAATAATGATCTAAGGAGTACGTAAATTAAAAGTTGTATTTATTTTCGTGTACATATAATAACGTTTAGAAAATACGTGTTTGATCTGTATAGAGTAAATCATCCAGAAATGACGAGTTGACATTGTGGGTTTACGTATTATACAATATTATATAGTTAAACGTCAGCACGTCGAGTTTTTCCATTAAAAAGTTATTTACGAACCGACGCAACTGTAGCGACCAGTTGAATATGTGCTGTAAAAACGATGTTCAATTTTTTTATCATTATAATAATAATAATAATAATAATAATAATAAGTACTTGCTGGTATAATAAAATCATTTATGCAATTAAAAGCATAAAAACCTATTATAATAATGTCCCACCCGCATTTTAGTAATAATAGTAATAAAAAAATATGTACACGTATATTACACATTCGAATATCGTTTACAAAGAGCATACAATGTATTGTGACAATATTACATACATATATATCATGTCACTGTATTCCAATTAAAATAATCGTTTATGGCTCGTTTAGAATATTTTATAACACGTATAATAGATGAGATGCATTTCTCCAAATCAAGAACTGTAGTGCATATACATCTATTAAAAATGATTAGTTACTGTTATAACTATTGTATAGCAATCGGAATTATATAATACTATAAATTCATTAATACATGTGCTTATGTTTATAAAATCAATGTGTAAATATTTCACTCGCTCCGCAATAAAATTATAATTACACATATAAAACGATTTCTATATATATTTCGAAATGTCGGTATTATTGTTTCAACATAATATAATAATAATTTAATAATTTAAACAATACTGTATAATATTTGGAGCTTATTTCTTAAAAAATATTGTACTTTTATTCAGAACATCATGAGACGTATTTTGTGATTATACATAGCATAAAATATGATCAACGAAAAAAATAAAACCTGAAAATACAAATGCTAACTAATTACATATGTAATTGAACTCTCTTTTCATAATTATAATGTTAGTTTATAATATATATTATAATATAATTAAATACACTATAATAAAAGAGCGTGTTAAATCGTTTAAATGTGCAACTAGTATATATATTTATTATTGTACTACAATACTTAATTTCATTTAATTAGCCAAAATGGAAAATGTATCATAAAATTAAAATCAAGGATCACCCAAGCAAAAACAGCATTCATGAACAAAAGAAACCGGTCGTGTTCTAAAAACATTAGCATAAGCGTAAAGAAATAGTTAATAAAAGTATTTGTGTGGAGTGTTGCACTGTACGGATGTGAATTCTGGGTACTGAACAGAGCGGAACAAAAGTTCTTCGAAAGTTTCGAGATGTGGTGCTAGAGAAGAATGTTGCGAGTGAGTTAGACAGAAAGAAGAATAAATGAAGGTGTACTAAACGAAATAAATGAAACCAGGAAGATACTTAACACCATTTAAGAAAGAATATGGAATATGATTGGTCATGTCCTGAAACACGAAGAAGAGCTTCTGTGTATTATAATAGAAGAAAGAGAAACGACAAAAGAGAGCGAGGACGACCAAGAACTTTTTACATTAAAAGGATGATAACCGACGCAGGTTTAACAAATTACAAGGAATTACTAAAACTAGAAAAACTAGTCGGTAACAGAGATGAATGGAGAAACTACGGGAAACTGCACAACCAACTTCAGGGTTGACTACAAAAAAAAAAAAAATTGCAATATAGTACAGTATAATGTTTATATATATATATATATTACTAAATGTCAAACGAGAACATATGTACATTATATAGATGCAATACAAATCACAAATGCATTTTGGCACCTGTTCAACGTGCGACCTACATTTTATTGGTATTATACAGCTGCGGCGGTTTACCTACATCTCGCGGGGATGGATAACCACTGCTGCTGCGAGCGTATATATGATAATTAATTATTTATATATTATATGCGCCCTGCGGACTTTTTATATCCGATCTCTCGAGTCTGTCCTTACATAATACATCCCCGACCCTTTGCCCGAATTCGAAGTTTCTTTTTTACAACATAACATTAAAAAGTAAAGGGCATTAAGCGCAACCTGCCAACCTGCTCAACCTTCTAAGGTTAGGTAGACGACCACTTAACGAGATTTTGTAGTCTTTATAAAGTAAATCGGTTTACGTGAGGTAGACACTAGACGGGTATGACAGTAGTACCGAATAGTGACAAAAAAAGAAACGAAAAACAGTTTTGTATTTTTCTTTTAAGTTTAAGTTCCCGATTTAAAATTGCGATAAACGTGTAAAAAACGTTATTATTGTATCTAACAAGGGTTACGATGTTTATGATTATCCACGTTTTATTTATAGATGATCCTTTTACATGCTTGCTCTGATAGAAATTCGTCATATGAAATTCATACTAAAAATATAAAAGTTGTATTTTGCGTGTTTGCAAAATTTATAAAAATTGTTTGGTATTCACGCTGCAAACCATATGTAAAATGTGAGGAGAATCAACGAATTCCGATGAAATTTAAAGGTTATAAGGTAACAGCGAATTTATATTGCTTATATAGCCTTCTGTTTTTAAATATAATTATTGTGTAAGAGGTTTTTTTGGATTTTTTAAAACTTTTTGGCATACGGATAATAACTGTATAATACAATAATACATGTATTTTATATACTATACTCAAATTAAAAAGCGTAAAATACAAAAGAAAAAAAAATGCCAATTTCAATTGGAGTATAATAGCTAATATACTTGCGTAATTGCAGCAGTTGTTTATATAATCTGTATATTTTTGTCTGAATCCGAATTTCGTGTAAAATACACATTTTCGTGTTGAAAATTTAACCTGTATTTGGCTTGACGGTTGAAATATGTACCATATAATATACATATATAATTATGATCGATTATCGCTTAGAACGTGAATTGTTAATTATTATTCAATGCGTTCACCGAGAGAAGAATTGGTATTTTCCAAATTAAATATGGAAAACTGCGTTTCCAAGATTTTATAAGGCGACGATGATATAAAAATTATATTGGATCGAAATTCAAGAAATCATAGATACCGGTAAAATTAATATTTATATGTTTGGACGCACACGACGCAGGTCGATTTCGTGTGTGTAAAAAAAGATTTCGTCGAGAATCGCGGGCCAGACAACCTCAATATATGTATGTATATACCTACGCCACAAATTAAACCGAACAAGTAGATGATCACTGCTTTCCTTATACATAGGTACAGAGTGTTCAAAAAGTATGGAACATATTTATTTCACATTTATTTTGAATGTACACTAAGCACCTAAGCTAAGAGTTGGTCTAGATTTTTTTAATCTTAAAATATGCACATATTTACCATTCTATTAACCATATTTACATCCTATCAACCAATTAATCAAAATTCATAAATTTTTATTGTAATAATAATATGACCGTGCAAAGCACACGGTATTCCATACTGATGGTACCTGAGTGTACGTCGTTTTCATTTTAGAGTATGCCATACACGAATTAATTGTTTCTTTTCAACGCGGTCAAGTGCTTTACGGTTCTGTAAACACGGCGTACATAAAAAATCTCATATGTTACGAAGAACGGAAAAATAAAAAATATACAATGTTAAATATACTATACTCGTTATTATTATTATTCATTATTTTTTTTGTGCGCTATATTTAATACAACCGTCGATGAAGAACGAGCGAATTTTTTTTTATTTCAATTTTTCGTTATCCCATGAGACGTTCGACAACGATAAGATCATGATGTAGACGTATAATTGTCCGCGACGCGTCTGTGCGTTCAATATTATAACGACACGATCGTATTGTCTGGTGGGAGGGGTAGGTACATTAGAGCGGACATTGTCTCTAGACGTATACAAATATATTCTCTAAGAGTGTAGGTTGTCATTTACAAATCAGAAGTTGATATAATTATCACAAATAAAGGGCAGGATAAAAGTATTGAAATTATGAAAACATATAGAACGGAACGCGCAAAAAACGATCTAAAAACAAAACAAAACACAATTGTGTAAATGTTATGGACGACACACTCAAAATAAATAAAACCTTGCATGTCTTACCGAAAACACATTACTCGTAACAATCATGTCATAGATAGTTAGACTGTTATTTTTTCATATTTTTTGTCGCCGTACGATTCTTTTCAAATCCGACGTATCATAAATATAGAGTGTAATCGACCCGTACATTTTATTGTCGAAATGTAATGGTTTTATTCTATTTCTAAAAATATTATTAGTCGACACGGTCAACAATTTTGGTCGACGAAAAACGTTGAGAAATAATGACGGAGGGCCGGCGTCGAGGTTAAACAAATTTTGTTCACAACGCGGTAGCCTCGAGTGTTCACACGTGTTTTGTAAAGCGTCGTTTCCCGTTTCCGAGCACACAAACGCGAATAAGACTTCGGACGTGATAAGACGTGATAAGAGACGTGCGGGGTACGCCTGGGGTAACAACGGCGGCGGCGGCGGCGGCGGCGGCGGAACTACAGTGTGTTGTTCGGAGCAACGTCATTCGCTGTTGCCATTGGCAACAGCTGATTCTCCGCAGAGGCTGCACTGCGCATGTACTCGCTCGGGATCGTTCCGCGGACCCCAAAAACGCCCCGCCGCCGCCGCCGTCGCCGCGCGGACGATTCTTCGTCTTGGCGAGGAAGGCAAGAAAAAAACAAAATAATAATCATTTATATAGACACGCACGCACGCGTATTCGTGTTAACAAACGGGGCGCGCTGCACACGCACACACGCGCACGCATGCATACATTATCATATAACACGGTCCGCGTACGCACGCACGCACACGACACCACACACACGCGCGCACACGCACAAACACACACGCGCACACACACACGCACAAATAAACGCATACACGCGCGCGCGCATACGTATGTGTGTACGTACGGTACGTCTGGCGTGTCCCCTCCGTCAGTCGATGTGGTGTGTTGTTCCCAGTGATGTGTTATTGAGTGTTTTTTTTTTTTTCTCTCGGTTTTTTCTCCAATGTACTTTTCCGCTCGTTTGATACCGTACGGGTTTTTCGCGGTTTCCTTTTCTATATTTTCTTGATGGGCGACGGACCGCCGCATTGTCGTGGTCGTCGTCGTCGTCGTCGTAACGTCATCGCCGTCGCCGTCGCCGTCGCCGCTGCCGTGCGCCGATACGATTCTTGTTAGTCGCCGTGCACGTTGGACCCCGTCGGCCATATTATTGCTGCGGGAATATTAATAACACCTCGGCCTAGCCGAAGCCGCCGTGTTCGTCGGCCTCCGTCGAGCAATGATCCCGTTCCAGCGCGGTCCGTAGCCGATAGGTACACCGTGTTATAATACTTGCCCGCTTAGGTCGTGCGCCCGCGGGCGCCACCGCTCCCTCGTGTCCTGCCGGCAAGTGTCAAATGCCGTTGAAGTCGTCGCCCGTCTAGCAAACACCGCAGCACCGACACGATGGCCGTACGTCGGCCCGAAACCGTATCGCCGTCGACCGTTGTGGCTGTCGTGGGTTGTCGCGACGCAGCAGTTCCAGCCGCGTCAACGACCGACTCCTCTCGCAAACGCAACTACAGCGAAACGGGTAAGTAATTTTTTTTTTTTTTTTTTTTTAAATTTTTTCTTTACCCAACCTTTGTCCACCGTGTTAGTGTCGGTTTTATTTTCATCGAAACGTTCTTCTGTCTTGTCGTCTCGTGATTACTTGTTCTCAAACATTCGGTTGCATACCTTTAACATTCGATATTCACGCCGATAACGGTCCTAATGGTGCTTTCCGCACGTTTCACAAAGCAACGTGCATTGCACCGTCAGTTTCAAGTAACCACCTACCTACTTTTTCATCATATTCCTATTGTATGTGGTCGTCATTTTTCACTCTTATAGTCAGCCGTGGTGATTATATGTCATTATCTTTGGTATACTGCTTGCTGAGAATTATTAATACATATGGTCTCAGTAGAGTAGTCGTTTTTATTTAAAGTTAAGTACCTATGGCGAATGATTGTTCTGTATTAGAGTTGCATTTAAAACATGTTGTTTGTGTCGTTAAAGAAACAGTGCCTAGTATAAAATATTTAATGGACTTTGGTACTGTGTCGTTATAATTATGTATATACCTAATATGGATTTATACTTAGGTGTTTATCAATTGGATAATATACATTTCATATCATAGTCATCTTTTTGATAAACATTTATGTAAAGTTGATGGTTTGATCACCTAAATAATATTACTAATTTTATGAAAGATTCTGTAGCTGTGAATTTTCGATATTATAGTTAGTACCTACTTAATAAATTTACCATAAGTAGATGTATGTAGATACTTATGTTTTCAGTGATGCGACTTTCGAAAACAAAAGATTTGAATTTTTATTGGGACCTAAGTCCCCACAAAAAAAAAAAAAAAAAAAATACTTACCTAGTCCATTCTACATAGGTCCAGGTAAGGTGTTGTTTTTGTAGCCACTATCAGGATAATAATAATATTATTACCATTCAATTTACTTAATAATTAATTACACAGTTTAAACCTAATCAAACGTAATTCACATGCATTCTATTCGGACACAAATTTTTCTGATATTAAAAAAAAATTAGTAGGTAAGGGCATACCTACATATAGTAAGTATGATCAATTTTTTAATAATATGTATATATTTTATAATCTTCTATCTGTATAATGTATCAAAAGTTTTTATAAAATATTTTTATATGAATTGGTTTGATAATAGGTAGATATAGTCCACCTAATATAAAATTGTTCGTAATTATATTAACGTTTACAATGAAATTATATATATATATATATATATTTAATCTTATAGGTATTTTGCAATAGATAATACAAAATTGAGATGTTTTCCATTTCAATATAGAACAATTTTCTCTTTATACTTAAAAATTCAATTATTTAAATTGATATCTCAAAATAAACAATTAGAAATATTGCTAATATAATTAGAAAACTTGCTAATAATTTTTACATTTTTATTCAAAATAGTTTTATAGTTCTTTGAAAAATATAAAAAGAATATAGTATAGAATTAGACACCTACTATTTTTTTTCATATTTATTTTTTTAAAGTATAATCATAATGTAATGATGTAATAACAATTGATATAGCTATAAAATATTTAATTTTAGAGATGAACATTATAAGAAAAAATATAACAACAATTTTATATTATTAAATTAAGAATATAAATATATTTTCTGCACATTGTATAAGAAGATCATATATTATCTATTAAATTAGTTCAATCGTTCAGTTCTAATTTTACTTAAATTAGTGGTATCTTAAGTCAATTAAGATTAAAATTATATCCATCATAATTATAATGATATGTACAACAGTAGTTAAAGTGTCATATAAATTAAATTATATTTATATACCTATATTTTAAATATTTTTAATGAAAATCAAGTACCTATTGATCCGTATCGGTAATTTTTAAGAACAAAAAAGTAGGTATATTTTTGACATTGAAACAAATAACATGACTCATATTCTTTGGTGTAATTAAACAAAGATGCCTTTTAGTCCTTTTAATTATAAGGTATTAGTAAAAATTGTTTATCATACATTTTTCAATGATCTTACTAATCGCATGTCATACTAATAGTTTCTACTCTCTTTCTGATCCTATAGTCATCAAATTGCTCTTGTCTTCCTCAAAAATTACTTTGTTATCTGAACTCTATTTAGTCCACACCACTGATAACAAATTCATAAAATTAAAAACATATGTTTTGGTAAAAATAGCTTCCAGTGAATTACGTTTGATAAAATAATTTGACGACAACCAGTGTCTCTAACATATTTTATTCGTTCAAAAAATTGAAATATTTTCTTATTTATGTATTCATTATCTACTTAATACAAATATTTATATTTGTTTAGTGATATAAAATAACATTAAGGAAGGTGTTACTACCCTAATTCCTCCTTCGACCTTAAAATTACATGTCTATGTGATTTATTCTTTCATATTTTATCGTATTAGAGTTACCTATTAACATTTTGTTGTATAAATCTAAAACTAATTATTGATTTGTGTGTTATATCTGTAATAAATAAATAATTTAATTTAGATTTTTAATTTTTTAAGAACAATTGGTAATGTTGGGTATATAACATAAGTTATTAAACAGATATTTTATATGATAATTTTTTTTTTATTATTTTATATTATACGGTAACTGACAAACAACATGTTCATTACAAATTTTGACCTTGAATTAAAATTTTAAATCTACGTCAAAATAAATACAAATAAACCTGTCATTGTAAAATGATCACATTTTGCATTGTAATTCAAAATCATAGTTTTTTCTCATAGTAGTATGCAAATATTTTTTTCAATAATTAAAATATTGTTAAGTGCTTATCCTATTTTATAGATTTGGGTACTGCCATATTTCAAGGATCAGTGGTTCAATACCTTCTGATACATAATTCTCACATACAATCCATTCTGTTGTGATACCGATTGATAATCGATAATCATATTATATTGTGTTATTTTCATCATCAATCATTTTAACTTTAAATATTTTTTTTTTTTTTATTGATTTGTTTTGCATTCAAATCCAGATGAAAGTGGTATATATGTAGTAGGTACAGAGAGTCATACTATGTGTAAACTGTTTTAATCAATCATCAGGAGATTATAAAATACATGCATTTTCAATGATATTCATTATAATAAATAGAAAATAGTCATGTACAAGAGTACTTAATTAAAAAATACTGTCTACCTGTTTTCATACATATACTTTTCTAAGAAAGACATAAGTATGTATTTCATAAGATAATTCTAAAATTTTGTACATTGTTTAAGTTTTAATCTTTCAAAACCCAATACGATTGTTATATTTTTATATGTATGTACAATGAAGTTACATCATCTTTGTACAAAAGGTATCTTTTCTTTTAAATTTTATAAAGAGGGAATTATTTTATTTTGAAGTCTGTCTCAGTCCTAGTCCGTCTTTGTTAAAAAATATTGGTTTTTGATTTAGTTGTATCTTTTATGTATTTAAATGTATAAATGTTATTTATAAATATATGAACCTAATATTTTTTTATCATTATTAAACATTATTTAAATGTCGAATTATTAAAACTAAATAAAATTTTAATTTTTGAATTTACAATACAATTTGATTTTAATGTTTTATGTCAGATGTTAGTATAAGGACTTGTTAATAATATATATATATATATATATATATATATTATATATATAAGGTTAATGTAGTACCTATACTGTATACATTATTCGTTTTGTTCAGTAATTATTGTTTATTTGATGTCAGTGTTTTTAGATATTTGATTTTTCTTTTGTAAATAAAATGATCATTGACGAAATAATATTTCATAGTCCATGCCATTACCACCACTATTAGCATGTACATTTAGTTGTTATACATTATTTTAACAACCAAAGCTCAGAAGAATAATTATTTATCAGTCAGTTTAAGATGGGTACCTAGATATACCTAGACGACAACATAGTTTTATCTTGAATAAATTATATTTTTAAAAATTGACTACCTATTGTTGTAGTAATCTAGTTACTGTTTATTTTTATTGTTTTTAATAATTTATCACATTTATCACATTTTAACATTGTTGTTTACAACTCATTGATTATTTGTACTGTTATGTTAGTAGTAGGCGGATTAAGTAGATTATATTTCAGTTTATTTTGTGAATAGAATGTCAATATCTAAATGGTGCTTATATTTTTAACACTGTCAAAAATTATCTTATATACATTTAATTGGGGATTTTAGGTTGCTAATGTTTTTTTTTTCGTTTAAATCGATAACATAAAAACTTCACATTATTAATCACATTATTGTATGTAGGTAGACATACTCAGCAGACAGCACCGCTATATATGATTTTGAACAAATAATATTTTTCACGTTCTCCCCTATTTTTAATACATAATTATTATATTAAAATTGTATTTCACAATAATCTCTAGTTACTCTAGGGATTTTTGAAACATGCATGGTATGTTTTTTGGAATACTATAATGTAACTGAGTGGTTCAGTCAATTGAGTAAAAGTAATTTACACAACATGGGGTAGTGGAAATCCACCTTATTATAATATTAATAGTTTATTGTTATTATTATTATTTTTTCATAAAATATATTAGTTTTACTTTTTGTCTTTATTTTTATATTTTATAAATAGTGTACTTGTATACAGTTATTAATTTTTAAATAAAAAGACTAAAGTCTAGTTACAAATATTACCTAAAGCTTCATAATTATAAACAATATTCTAAGAACTCCAAAATTAATTTTCAAGTGAGTAAATAGTTTTTTTGACTAAGTGCTCAATGTAATATACCTCAACTTTGCTTTTAAAGGTTTACTTCTTCTCTTTGAATTTATGGGCTTAGGTCAGTTTAATAATCTATTAAATAGATTATTATCAATTGATATAGTTTGTAATTGTTGATCATCATTAAATATTTATGAGACTGAGTATGGTTGTCGTCGTTGTATAGAATATTTGCATATATGAATACTTATGTATTTTTGTTTTTCTATTTACATTAAATTATATTATTGTGTAAGTTACAAATTAGTTTGTATGATAATACTGTACCTACATAAATGTACACCTAATATTCAAATTAACATTTTTCTTTAAACCAAATTCATAAAGTTTTTTTTCTTGATTTTTAAATATTTTGTTAGATACTATTACTAAGATTATTAATTTTTCAATAAATTTATCAAATTTGATCAAAAATGTTTTTGTGTAAAATTTATCCAATGGGTCTAACTGTATTATTCACTTTTCAATATCTATTTTGTTCTCAAAATCATAATTAATTTTAATAATATTGAAAAGTGTTATTTTCTACTATAAATATTTTATCATATTTGTTATTTGTCATATTATTATGAGTCCTTGTCATCATAGTAAATACATTTTTTTTTAAACACTCATTTGGTTATTAACACCAAATTTTTAACCTGAAGTGTTAGTTTATCAACTATTATATGGAATGTAACTAGGATTACAACATTATTTTTTTAGCTATACATACAAAAATGAGTAGAGTATTAGGTTACGTTGTGTAGATACATGGTAATATTATCAGTTATTATTTGAAGTGTCTTATAAATAAAATATATCTAGTGCAAAACAATAATTTTATATATTGGTCAAGTGTTCATTGTTTTTGTCAAATCTTTTCTGCATCAAACTTAAATCTAAAATTAATAATTTATGATTTTTGTTTAATATTTGGCTATATAAATATCATATTCATCAAAGTGTAAACCCATTGAATTAATTTTGTTTTTGTAATTTAGATAGTTTATAAACACTAGTATTGCATACCTACTAGTTATTTTATTTTTATTCCGAGTTAATGTTTGAGAATTTATTGACTTGACATTATAAAATAATACAATTTACACTTTGAATGAGATTTAAGTTTAAAATTTGCTATTAGAAAATATGAAAAAAATTGTTTATTTATCCTTAAATAATTGATTGAAAGCGGTGGATGGTGGCTTCTTTCAAAATGTCAGAGCTATTATTTAAAAAATATGTTTTTTAACAAAAACATTATTTTGCACTGTAATTACACACGTATCTATAAATTATGATTTTAATCCTTTTATAATTTGACAATATTTTATGTACCTGTGTTACACATAAAATCGTTATTTTTTCATCATTAAAAAATGATTTCCTGCAATTCAAGTACTACTAAAATATAGAATGTTGTTATCTAAGTTATACCCTATACCAATATACATATAAAATAAATACGTGTATATATTATTGAATATATTTTTATATATTTGTAATAATATTTAATAATTTTTTTTAATAAACATATTATTGTAGTTGATTCAGATGTTGATGAGAACACTAAAGATACGATCACTTCTTCAGACAGATTCACTAAATATGTTGATTGTCAAGAAACGCTAGTTGAATTGTCATTTATTAAATGGATGTCTGGTTTTCGATTAGAATGTCGTAGGTTGGCAAGCAATTTTGATAAGGATCTTTATTTTGGTTTACTCAATTTTGTTCATGTGTAAGTACAACATTTATAATATTAATTACATTTTATTAAACTTATTTTAGATTTTACTTCTGAATTGAATATAACATTAATATAAATTTGTTCAAAATATTTTGTTTGGAATGACATACAAATGACTATACAAAGAATGTTTCAGTTTTATGATTTATTTTATAAGGCTTTAAAAATACATGAAACTGCTATAAAAAAGTAAAAAGTCCTTATCATTTTTAGATGGGATGGGAAGGGAATAAGTTTTTTTGCTCTAAAATGATATGATAATTTAGGATTAATTTCAAATTTTTTAACCGGGTCATTGATCCAATTTCAAATGCAGTTCAGTTTGACTTAGTAGTCAGTACTTATTTGACTAAAAAGATTAACTATGGTTTTTTGGTAACTAAAATCTATAATGTATTTTATAATTTTCAATGTTCTTAAAGGTAAATAAAGGAAAATTTCAAAATCTATAAAAAATAAAATTAATAATGTTGTATAAAATGATTGTGTTATTTATTTATAAAAACATGTGCATTTGTTTACAGGAATATAGCTCCAGAAATAGTTGACTGCAGGAATAAAGCCAATAAATCTACACTTTTAAAATCTTATTTAGAACAAGTTCTATTGTATTTCCGAAAATACCACAAAGACAGACAAGTAAACATACATAATATACATTCATTTTATTTTTTAAATAATTTTTATAATATTAGGTATTTGTTTTTATACTTCAGAAATAGTACAACATTTATATTTATTTTTATTATATTTCATAAAATATAAAATTGTAAAATCACAATTGTTTAAATATTAAATTGTTGTTTGTTTTAACTGAAATATTTTGTTTAGTAATAAAATATATTTGCTTAACATTTAAATTATAATTGTTTTCCTTTACAGTAAAGGTTAGTAAAATGTAGGTAGTTTTATACATAATAAAAAATTATTTTTGACAAAGAAGTCAAAAAAATGTTTACATTTTTTAAAAATTATTCTGTTATAAAACTTGTTGACAAAATAAAAACACTTACAAATGTGTGTATTAATTTTTATTTTTATTTTAGATGGGTGCTTATGATGCTATGTATTATGATAAGATGAGTTCATTGTTAGCTTATTACATAGATTTGAAATTAATGGCATCTCAGTAAGTTATAAAGTATTCATAAATTATTAATTTTAAGACATATTTATACTGTCTGTTACATTTTTTTTTTTTTTTTGTAACTGAAACACATTGTATAAGTTGTGATCATTTTAAATTTTAGTTAATATTTGTTAACTTTTAGTCCAGAAATAGATTTTATTATTATTAATATTTAAAAGGGAATTATTTTATAAATTGATTTTCTTACATTGTTGCTTAAGTCAATAATATAGTTAGTGAATATATAATTAAATATTTTTGGTACTTAATGTCTTCTAAATATTCACTTATTTGGAGTTTATGTGCCTGTCTATACTATTTGAAATATTTAAATTTTTTTAATTACTATAATTAAGTTAAATAAATTTATCTTGAACTATTTGAATTAAATTTTTAGGCGTCTCAAAGAAAATTCGTGGTATAGAAAAATTTCGAGTAAAATCAATGCTTCGATATCTATTTTTTTAGGTAAGGTATTAAGATGATATTGAGATGATATATATATATGTATAAATCTTGTTTATGTTTACTCATAACTAACATATTTTATTTTCAATTTTTAGATGAGAACATTGATTATATGTTTGATTCAATATTTCAATTATACTATGTGTTTTACGGTTCACTTGATGTTGTTTCTATAGGATCAATAATGCTTCCAGTCGTTAAGTGAGTAATTTTTATTAATATGTTTGTGAATAGTACAAGTATTGAATAAATTATACTGTAACATTGAAAGAAATATGGTATAAATAATAGTAATTAAATAAATTAACAGATTTAACAGAATTAACGATTAAAAACGTAAAAAGTGTTTGATAAAGAATATAACACAAAATCTGCTGATTTTGTGTCTATAGTAGGTCAGTTTAATGTCCTCTCCTGTAAGATGAAAATATTACTGTTATATGGCTGTAGTAGTGTGTTGTGTAATTGAAAACACTTTTTATATATACTTCTATGTGCACACATTATCTCTTAAAATCCATGCTATCCACAAGGGGGTCAATGTATTATTTGTACTTAATAATATTAAATGGTTTAATTATTTATGTTGCAGAAAATTACTTCGTTGAACGACCTATACCCAAAAAATTGAAGTTTTTAACATATTTGAGATACATTCTGTGCTTCAAATTGTGGAAAAAAATTGTTTTATCTTTGGCTGCAGTTGGCTTCAATAAGAGAAAAGAATTAGAACAAATACGATTATTAATGAGAGGATTGAATCCTCCTCTCGATTTTATAGCTCAACATGAAAAATACAATTGGCCTAATTGGCCGAAATTGACAATATCTCCTAACGGAACCCCAGCTATGATAGAAAGAGATTTGAAGAATGTTGCTTTTGTGTTATACAAAAGTAAGACACCAATTAAGGAATTTTTCAAGGTAAATTTTGTTTTTAAAAGTCCTATAAATATATTATGAGTAAGTGTCTGTGTATAACTGTATTTTATTCCCATGACATTGCTACAATTGAATCATAATTTTAAAATGTATATATTTCCTGATAGTTATTTATAGAATAAATAAATGATAGAATTAATAAATTCAATTCATGATGTTTTTAATTACATTGATAAGTAGATGAATGATGGTTTAATTTTTAATTTGATAATATTTATTAAAATTTAAATAAAAACAACTTGTTCCTTAATAAAAATTCTAAGAATGATTGGTTGTGGGCCAAATATGTTATAATAATGAAATATTCTTAGATGTATTTTGTCCATATTTTTACAGTTATGTCCAGGGAAAATATTTATGCACCACTGAATAAATTGTTAATAATGAAAGTGTATTGTTAAAAGTATAAAATGTTGAATGTTTAATCAATAATCATGTTTATTATTTCAAGTGAAAATTAAATTTGGTAGGAAATTAACTCTTTCAATACTTAAAAATTATATATAATTTCTTTACTATATATATATATATATATAATATTGTTTTTATAAAGCTAATATTTTAATGTAATTATTGTTTTTAAAATTGATGACCTAAAAACGTTCAAATGATTACAATAAACAAGTATAGATAAGATATAAACTATACAGATAGTATTATAATAGATTTTATTATTATTATTTAATTAAAAATAATAATGAATCATTGTATTTTGCTATTTTGAATAAACTGCAAAGTTTACCAAAAATTTAGTGTATTTTTCTTTTTTGAAAAAAAAAATTTTTATTTTGAGAATTTGATAATAATTATCTTCTATTACATTTTTATACTTTGATATTAAAAACGAGCATTTTGACTAAAAGAAATCAAAACAGTTATTTATTATTATTAATAAAATTGTTAAAGTCCACCTTAATTCAAACTTTAAATATATATATAAAAAAAATTTAAATCAACTGAAGTTAAAATAAAAATATAAAATTATAAATTATAGAATTTATAAATTCTAATATACATATCAAACAAGATATTAAAATATTAAACCAAGTAGTTGTACAAGAAAAACATTCACAAAGTATTTTATGAAAATATTTTGTGTTGCGTCTATTATTATTATTATTTTAATAAATTATTGGTTCTTTTTAAAACTTAGACATCACAAGTATATTTTTAATTATTGGTTTTACTGTTTGAATTATGATTATATTTCTTGAGTACTCATATAGAGACAATTTATTTATTATTTATTTGAATAGAATATGTATGTTTAGATATTGAGATTTCAAATTTAAATTCAAAGTAAATTTATAAACATTTTTAGTTTTGGAACAACAATACATTAATAAAAAAATTCACTTGTATTAGTTGCTACTCAGTTCTATTGTATCTGTATATAACTAAATTATGATTAAAATGTGTGATTTAAAAATAATTAAAATTTCTAGGATATATTAGAAGCTTCAAGAAAGGATATTCCAATTTTAATGAAATCAGTTGATGAACAATGTCAAATTTTACGTCCAGATTTGTATGCTGTCGGGGGCAAACAAGTATTAGAAGCATGGGTAAGAAATGAAGTGTTATAACAATAAGTTGACAACAGTGCTTCTAAAATAAATAATAGTTATTAAGGTATTGTGGCATTGAATTAACTACTAAAGCCAAGCAGAAGATTCCCTGTGCCTTTTATTTCGTTTATGGTGTAAACGTTTTTATTTACTGTTAAAATTATTAAGTATTAAACTGTGGAAAGTAATGAATAATATAATACATGTCAATTAAAATATAATTATTTAAAATAATTAGATAAAAATTATTCAATTTATATATTTATCAAATATAACATTTAATTTTAATTGTATGTAAGTAGTTGACGATGTTCAACTCAAAAGAACAAGTTCTTCTCTAATCACAATTTTCTATTTTATGAGCCAACATTTTATTTTGTTTGAAATATTTAATTAGAGTCATCATGTTGAAGGAGAATATTCAGTGTATAAGACATGGTTTAGTACAATGTTTTTTAACCATTTTGAAGTGTTAAATTTTTTAAAATATGATATACTATTTTTGTTAGCGCTGAAAATAATATGTTCTATTCAACGTTATTTTTAAGCTAAATTATTTTGTTGGTAGCCCCCAGATTGCAAATCGATGGTTAAGTAGATTCACTATTATTGATTTAGATGGGTTTTTGATATGTATATGATATGATGTTTGTAGTAGTCCCTCATATCATGTCAGGTTGTTGTAGGCACTTTACTTTAGATCTTGCTGCATAAATTTAGATTTATTTCGTCACCACCCACATTTATTAATTTTTTTAAACCTAACTCTGCACTTAGCCCATTCAGTAAACCAATATAAAATATGAATTTAACGAATTCATAATTTTATATTTTGTTAAAAAAAAAAATAATAATAATGAACTATAGAATGATGAACTACAAACAGTAATTACGTCTTTTAAATTTAATGGTTCGGTTTTTTTTTTCATATTTTATTATAATAAATAACAGTGGTATTGTAAATGTTTATGATGGATTTTATCATCACTTGTTTCTACTTGTGATTCAAAAAAATATCTCCTGTTTATGTTTACCATTGATTAAACTGTTTGTAGCTTAACCAATTACAAAAATATTTACATTTTTCATTTTTCTTTTTACTACATTATTTCCAATAAAAATAATATTTTGAGCACTTCATTTGTTGTTTTAATGACTGTTAGTTGATAATTTATTATGCACACCATCTCTTAAAGTAAACATTGGCTTTACCCATAGAACAAATAAATAATATATACACATTTATAATGTTAATATTTAGTATTTAATGATTTTATTTTGCTCAAAGAAAATAAAAAATACAATTGACAGTATAATAAGAATAGAAATTGCAATTGTTTTAATAATTTTAAAATAATTAAGTTTATTATTTAAAAAAGAGATGATTGGTTGATTTGAAATTATGTATTTATTGTATTTATTGTAATTATTTATATATGTTTTAATTTCTTAAGAAACAAAGGAGTTGGAAAGAAAAAGTTTTAAAATTAAAAAAAATTATAATATATTAAAAAAAAACATACTTATGAAACAAATCGGTATAAGAATAATGAATATTAAAATTCTAAATATAACAAATTATATATATGGTACATGTTTTATTTAGAATTTATAACAAATTAATATGTTGTGACTGTTGCAGGAATTGGATTTTGACAGGGTTCTAAAACCTCTCATACCGACTACACGTTCCTGTAATAGCTTGATAAGAAAAATCAAGTATAATTTGTTTAAAGACATGGTAGTTAAAAGTGATGTTTCTGAACAAAACGTTTGTAATACAAATTGTGTAGTGTCAAATGTCAATAACAACCATAACGATACGACTAACTCTGGAGAGAGCTTGGAAAATCGTGCACTACAATACAAAGAGAATGTCATCTCCAATTCTGACACTGATAAAACTGACCATTTGAATATGTCACGAAGTAAATCAAGCGATGGTAATGAGCAAAGCATCAGAGTGTCAAAGTCCGTATTTGCTAATGGTACCGAATCATTCCCGGTCATCCATGTAAAGCAACAGTCGAACGAAGACATCTTACAAGTCAATGCTAAAATATCAAAATCTTATAAAAATGAAGATTCACATCATCATCATCATCATCACCATCACCATCATAGATTTGATACTTCGTTGTCGTCATTGTCTACTAACAACACAGAGAGTACTGTTCATCATCACGGACATGGCTCCTACTCGTCAAGCAAAGGAACAAAAAGGACCCACCACCAGCACCAGTCCACAATGCCTTTCTGCGACAACGAATCGAGTAAACGATTTTGTAGAACAAAGGCTAGGCATGAAAAAAGCGTTGTTTCGGATTGTTTGAACCAGGGTCACGGGAATATTGTTTGTGTCGACAACAGCATTAACGGAGTGATTTCTCGCAGCCGAGCGGTTGAAACGTCGGTGAGAGAAAATAAATGGGTGATAAAACCGTATCCCGAATCAATGTCTTCTGTCGCTTCCCCGATAAACATGAAACGCGCACATTTCACCGACAGAGATGAGCAGGTAGAGATTTTGAGAGCAACCGAGTTGTTGCACAGTGATCAGGACGACGTGACATCCCCCTCGAGTGACGTGCTTCAGTGGTCGATAAAGTCACCATGTGATATTGGTTCTCCCGAGTCAAAACCGATGGGTGGTAACAATTCTGATCGGACGATGGAAATAGAAATGACCAGCTCGGACACAGAAGGCGGAAACAACAGTCCGAAGACCGAACACATATTGTCGCTGAGGAGCTCTGAGGAAATGATCTCGAAACTGGTCTGTTCTAGACGGGTCGTCAATGAAAACAATGAGAACACGCAGATTTACGCGTTACCAATGGACCAGAAACTGACACATGTCGAACACCCATACGTGGAGAATGCTGTCAACTCGAGTACGCGAGATCTAGAAGTAGTGAACGTGTTGTCGCCGGTTTCCATAAATTCCACTGACATTCCGATGAACAAGAGTTCGTGGATTTCGGACGTGTCGTCGGCCCTTACGCAAAACGATCACAACGATGTGGACGGCGACCATTCCCAATCGTCGTGTGCGCAACAACATTTGCTGTGTAGCAATTCGATCAACGCAAACGCGGCGTGCAGCAGCAGTCGGGTCAGTGGAACAGGCGTCGGTAACCACAATCACAACAATAACAGTGTCGGTGACGTTATGGCCGAACAATTGGGTCATACACAGTTGTCGTCATGCAGTTATAATCGGAACGAGCCAAAAATGTACCCGACGGATGACTCGAATTCAGCCGCGGTGTCTCCCAACGAGGCGTACGGCGGCGGTGGTTCCTCCGCGAACCGAATACAGCCACAGTTGACAGTGGTGAAATCGTCGTCGTCCATTCCCGTCACCGGGTCACCGTCCACGGACGTGGTGATAATGCACGAGCTGAACGATTCGAGCACGTACCGAACGATGAGTTTCAAAGGCAACAATAAATCGTCCGTGGAACCATCGTCGCCACAATCGTCATATAGCTTTACGATGAGTAAAAGGCCGACGACTATGACGAGTGTTATGGGTTTGGCGGACAACGAGTTGTCGGGCAACAAAAACGAGAAAAACGACGTTCCCGACGAGTTTAGCGACGTGGACTCGATGGACTTGCGGATAAACAACATTAGTAACGTAATGGAACCGTGCAAAGACGCCGCCGGCGGTTCTTGTACAAACGGTTTGCTGATGGATCTGAAGTCGATGAACGCGTTAAACAATAGTTTTGACAAATCTGGCGACGGCGGCAACGGTTGGCCGTCAGCGATAAAAAAACCGTCGTCCGAGACAACGTCGTCGAACCTTATCCGGCAGAAGCAAACATTGAAATTGTACGTGGACCCATCGGAACAGTTGATTTCGTCAGGCGGTCCTGTGAATTTGAACTCGCAATCATCTGCGGCTGTGGCAGGAATGACAATCAACATGAACGAGGCACGAAAAATGTTCTTGGGCAACAAGAGTCCGTCGCAGGTGTACTACAATCCGCTGGCGGATTTTCGCGTCTCAGCTACAGACGATCGTCCCAAACAGAACCGTTTGAAAAATAACAGGTCGACGACGGCGAGAGGAGACAAGAAGACGGCGGCGGCGTACATGCAACAGCAGCGTTCTGTGTTGCAACCGATAGACGATACAGGTACAATACAGACGTTGATTGGCACGGGTTACGACAGCGTGCTCAGTCCAAATTCACCAATGGGGGTCGTATATGGCTCGACCGTCGTGTACGACAATCCGCTTCAGTTACAGCAGCAGCACAAAAACTCGGATTGTTTGTCGCCGTACTCAAATTTCGATCAGATGGCGGTCGGCCGAGTTTGCTGCAGGACGATCCGAATGGCGGATCAAAGGACGAACAACAGAACGTGATCAACATGGCGCAGTTGATGCTCCAAGCTAGTAAGAACTGCAAGGTCCATTACAAATGGCCGTTGACCAAAAACAAAAGCCAGACGACGACCGCTGTGTGTTCGTCGTCTAACGGTGGAGAAGCGCTGCGAGAAACGTCTCAGAGAAATGCCGCGAACGTGCTGTATAATTATACAGACGAGGAATTGAATCCGTCCGGCAACGCGCGGTTGTCTCCGAACGACATGCCACTGAACCAACAAAACGCTGCCGTCTGCCAGTCTAATCAACAGTTTCAGGACATATCCAATTTGATCGCGTCGGCGGATCATTCCGGATCCGATGCCGCTGACGAAAAGAATCCGCTGCCGATCGATCATCTTCATCATCACCATCAGCAGCAGCAGCAAGAAACGATGTACAGAAATACGAAAATGTCGAGCCAGAGTCAAGAGACGAACACGACGTTGAGCCGCGAAGTGTTCGAAGCCGCGCGTTATCTATTCAACAAGGGTAAGTTGTTGTTATGTATGTATCCAAAATGTACCAACGGTCATCATTTCCGCGTTATACCGTCGAACGCGGAAATGCTCCGGCACGAGTTCACCGTGCCATTCGACGATTTCCGGTTCAACATCCAGTACAAGTACAAGCAATTGTTGACATCGAATCCGAGAACGTGGCCGAGCGTGCCCGAATTGGTGCAGTTGTCTAAACGGTGCCTGTGCGAGATCTGTGGCGATTTCGATTCGAAACTGAACCAGAACCAAGACATGTTGCACACGTACGTTGACGGCAAAAAGCCGAACGTTGAGGATGACAACGACGAGAACGAACAGCCGACCAATCCGAAGATCAGGTTGAGCTGGAAGAAAAACCTGGCGAAACGGTTCAGTTCGGAAGCAATTGCGAAACAGTCTATTTCTCAGATGATCGAGGACATGGAGAGTCACATAAACCGATTCACACGCGCGTTCACCATTATTTTCCCGTTAGTTAAAGACGTGAAGAAGAGCACGCAAAACTTGCAGAACGCATGCGACAGTTATCCGGAAGACTCGGCAGATGTGTCGTCGTTAAACTCGGAGTGCGCCACTAAGCTGGACATTGCGCACACACACTTTATTAACGACTTGCACATGCACTCTTATCAATATTTACAGTTGCCCAAAGTCATACCAAAGTACGTGCTGGAAGAGTTGTCCAACTCGTCATACCAACAGACGCCCAACCAACAAAACGGGTTGAATACTCTACACCAGTTCGATGAGGAACACTTACCTAATGAGATAAACCGATATTTCGCGGGCACTTGCCCCAGCCCCGCTTCATATCAGTCCTCTAACAATCCGACATTAACTGCTAACAACAACAACAATAACAATAACAACACGTCACACCAACCACCACCGCTCGCCCTACAGGTAGATAACTCTTCGCCCAACATGTCGCGTCAATCGTCGTCATCTATAGGACCACCTAACCTTCTGATAACCACCTCTGCCACTCATCAACCGGTTTTGACAAATTTCACTACTACGTTGCACCACGATTCGTCATGTTCCCTATTAAACGACAGGGTTGCTGCCCCGCCAAAACACAATCATATGTCCCATTATTCTCCGTACTCGGACGGGCAGCAGATGTATGCGGAATTTCCGTCTCCCCACACCACGTATCTTCAAGTTCCTAGCGGCCAGTTTCCCAACCCTTCGTTGGCCACCTGCAATTCTTATTACGGCTCGCCCATACATATGCCGTCTAACAATAATCCCATTCCATCCGTGCCATCTTTTTGTTCAACGGCGGCCAACTCGGTACAAGCCGATTCACCATCATCGTCTGATTGCAGCATACCGTCCCTGGTCGAAACAGTCGCCACCGCTATGCCCGAGCATGCTCTGCTGGATGACAGTTTGGAAGCGGTGAACGCAGCTCATAACTTAATGTTGATCTCAAACCGCCATAGGTACAACAGTACTACCCAAGCCACAACAAGCGTAACCACGGATGCTGTGGTGACAGTAGCCACTGCAAACACCGCAATTGTTACAAATGACGCCAACACTTTTACTACTTCTTGTACATCTAATAATAATCATAATATTTCAACTATGACCGACACTGTAACTAAAATTTTTGTCCCCACTGACCTAACGTCCGTTTCCCTAACTCAAACTACCACTACTACATTGACTACAATAATTACCACAAGTACTAATACTACTACTACTACTACTAATACTAATACTAAAACTGCTAGTACTACTACAGCTTATAATAATAATAATAATACTAATACTAATGATAATAATAATAAAAATAGCAACAACAATAATAATAATAAATTGTCAACAACCGACGATACTTCCGATAATGTTCAGCTTTCTGTAACTGATCCAGATGAGGATCAAGAGACGGACGGCATTCACAATAGTCGGAGGAAAAAGAAAAAGAAACACGATAAGAAAAAAGATAAAAAGAAAAAGGGAAAACGTTGATGATAATTATTTTTTTAACCTAAATTTTAAAATTTTAATTATTAATTTTCCATATTATTATATCTTCTTAATTAAGCTGACATTCCGAGCTTATACAATTTTTTTTTTTTAATATCAATAATTATGACATTTTGACAGATAACTAACAAAAAAATTTTATACACTGATTTTATATATTTTACTTTTTAACAAACTGTGATAATTTAAGATTGCTCATTTTCTTTCTTATATTGAATTTATACTTTAACAAAAGAACAATTTCTTCGTATTTATGTATTTTAACTTAAAACATGGTTTTTTTCACATATATATTTAAATTAATAATAATTCTGTGTCTATAAAATCGATTTCACTTACTTATATTATGATAATTTTTACTTATAATTTTTTGTGTAAATACTGTGTTTAGAAAAATTGATTTAAATTAAATGAATTAGACACGTTTTGAATTCTCTTTTCAGTACAGTTTAAAGTTCAAGCATAATATTTATTTTTTTATTTTTGCATTTATTATATCTGTTTAAATATAACAACAATTTTTTTTAAAAATAACTATCAATCATGGATCCCGAATGTTTCAAATTTGAGAGAGATTAAGTGACACATAGTGGATGCCAACTGTTGTTTAACCGATCAAAATTGTTAAACACACAACACATTAAACAAAATCAAAACACTTTTTTTTTTGAATTTGTTTCAATGTAATATTAGTCCAAATATTAACTAAGTTAGTTAATTTTTTTTTTCTTAATTATTTTTTTTAGTAATAATATGTAATGTTATCAAGTTCTGAGTAAGTACTAAATAATTTATAATTATAAATTGTTAAAAATAATATTATTATATATTACCAGTCTGTTAAGTATTATATAAGATTTAAGTCATATACACCATATTATTAAATAATTTTTGCTCTGTACACTTATGTCAAAAGTAAATTTGTATAACAATCCGGTACCCAAGTAAAGTCTCAAATTTTACAAATTTGTCTACGACTTTGTATCCCCACTGTAGAAATAATATTTCTAGTGTCAATTTGTTGTTAAACTTTCAATTAATTAAAAATTTAATATTTTTCGTTATAAACTTCTAATAATTTTCTTCTTATCACTTATTATTTAATTTTTTTTTTTAAAATGTAATATTGTTTGACTAATAGTATTTTATCGCATTGCATCGATCAAATCACCTGTAAACAATTTAGGTAAGAAAGTTACATAACTATTTATTTATACGTACAAATTACAATATATTTATTTAATAAATTTTATCATATTAGTGACTAAATCAGAGGTGTTTAGTCATTAGAATTTCGCCAAGATCTCCCCTTTCCCACCATTTTATTTATAATTTTCTTGAAATTTTTTTTATTATTATTTTCCATTTAGTTGTTTATATTAGAATTATACTATTAAATATTTATATTAGCACTAGCATTAATTTTTGTTTGAAGTTGTTTTGTTTCATTTATCTACAATTTCCAAAAATCTTTTTTTTTGAACTACTAGTTAATCTATCATTTGATTATTGTGAATTTTTCTTTTGGATTAGTCATTGTTATACGGTTACAATAGTTGGATCAAATTACACAATTACCTATTGTTATTAATTATTTTAAGACAAATTTGTTTGTATATAAACAAAATTATGATTGTTAAAAACACTAGTATAAATTCACAAGACTCGAATCTTACATTTTTGAAAACCCAAACTCGTGTGCAATTTTATTACTTGTGTGATATTCGGATATCCATGTCGTGATTTTTATTTTTCTGACATTTCGGAACCGTTACAGGTTCCATCTTCAAAATACATTTGACTGTTGTGACTACACTGATCATGTGTGCAATTCTTTAATTATTGCCGAGTTTGTATCTTAAATCCTTGCCTTTTTCAGTATCAAATCATACACACATATAATTGACACATTTTTTCAGTAGTTTCTGTAAGTGCAATGTAGAAAACTACCAAAAACCCTAATAAAATGTCGACACATGTTTTAGGTTTTTAGTTTTTCTTCATAATTCTAAAAATAACCTGCAGTTGTTTATTATAATATGTACAAAACCCTGCAAGGTTATAGATCAAATTTGAAATTTTTAAAATATCTAGATTGATTTAGGATATTTTTTGTTATTTTTTTTTTACGCTTTCTACTTATTGTTATTGTTTAAAATAATTTATATATTATATTGTTTATGTTTTATCTAGAACTTCCCATTATTATTATTATTTATTTTATGTATTTAATACGCTTTCAACGAGTTTTATATGTTTTTCTTTATATAAATATATATATATATATATATATATAATATATATTATATATACTCTAACATATATTATATGTACTCAACAAATTAGTAAAACTCAATTCTGAAAACAAGTACTTGTAGGTCTACCGAAATTTTTTCTGTTAATTTTTTACAAATATTCTCTTCAAATTCAACAATAAATGTTTAAACAAAATTTAAGTACTGCATAAATATTATTTTGCTATATTGCCCATTAGATAGGAAGAGACATAACAAATGTGGGTATGGCATCCTCTTTACTAATGTGTAGATATTTCGAATACTTATAACAACGTATATATTTAACAATCTAAATTTTATTGTTACCAATTTTCAAAATTTCAATATTTGTGATATATTTTATATAAATAAGTGCAGGTGTATGTCTACATGTGTACTTTATGTGTATATGTTACTTATTATTATATTTTTACAGAAATGCCATATACAATTCCTGCAGTGTGCACCAATTTTTCAAACTTGAAAGTGTCGGTCCTAAAACATACAATCGAGCAAGGTGTTAGATTTTCGAATCAATTGCCAACAATCTTTGAGGAAACTACGTGTGATAGTTAAATAAACTGAAGATAACAAAAACCATTACTATGCTGTGCAGGTAACAATAAATTTTAATGTTTTCTTTTGCAGAGTAATTAGAAATTAGTGACAATTCAAAAATCGCAAAAATAGTGTAAAATTATCGACACGTTCAATATTTACAATTTTTTTTTTTTCTATTGTAATTTTAAAAGTTATAAAAACATTTATTCGTAATTTAATTAAATTTTAAACCTGTGAAAATTTAACACAATATCTGTTATATGTTTTTCTCTATAACGATACTGAAATAATATTTAAAAATGTTAATTCACAACTTTTAAGTTTTTAATATTTGACCAATAGAAAATGTTGAACTTGGACCTCTGACTTTTTAGTTATACCAAATTAAATATTACAAAATTCGATATTTTTTTGATTGTGTTTCTAAATGCATGTGACATGTTTTTTTTTGTGAGGAGGGTTTTAAAAAATGATTTAATTACTTTAGCAAATTTCAATTTCAGAACTAAAAAACTAAGAATGAAGAGAAGCTAACAAGGTTATTTGAAGTCATTCACATAATAGTGAGATAAATATGGAAAATTCAAAATTTGTTTAACATAATCAAAAATAATTATTCATCAGTCAAGTATATAAAATACACTTGTCGCCATACGTAAGTAAAACATTTTTATAAACCATTTTATGTACGTTTTACCTATTAATGTCCTTGATGTTTTGCGTTACAGTGTTCAAAAATATTTCATGTTAAAATGTTTAAAACACCAATTTTAAAACGTACTTATAACTATATATTGTTTTATGCTTAATTAATAAATTGTTGCGATTACTATATTTCTTGTGAATATTTTCCTAAAACAATTTCATAAATTTCATTGTGGGTTTTCAATTATTACTCAAATGTTTTTGGTCTATTTTTGTCCTCTTGAAAATAGTTTATAAACCAAATAATCTTAAGACTTACAATTTTCAAGTTCTTTCGGTTACATTCAAAGAATTTACTTAAAATTGTGTCGAAACACTAATCAGTTTTTTTTTCATATTTTCAAAAACTATAATCTAAAAAACTCGAAATGTTTAACAAATATTATATGCTTTAATAATCAAGCGAATACCATAAACAATTAAAAAATGAATAGACTATGAAAGATTATCATGGATATATAATGTATGTAGGGTTATAAAGAGCATTTTATAAGTGTAATAAGTTAGGTTAGGTGAAGTAAAATGGGTCTTAAAATACCCCTTTGCTAAAAAGTAAGAGCTTTATAAAAATCAGTACTGTTAAATAATTGTTGAGGTTAATCAAACAATATATTGTTAAGGACTTTAATTTTTTTGTGTTGTCAGAATAGAAAATTAAATGTTGAAAAGATTACAATTACCCAAAAAATGCCATATAATTTGTTGCAGCGATTAGTGCCTACCATTAGAAGATGACTTCGAATAATCACATGTCGTTTCTGCATATCATCAAGACAAAACCCTTCAAACACACATCCAACGCTTCTTCGTTTCCTAGACCTAAACCGACACAAAAATGGATACAATAGACATGCAGCTTTTGTATAGATCACACAAGTCGGGCAAAGTACAATATATAATGTTCTATGCCTGGTGAAGAGTTTCTTGCGCTCGTCATAGTTGATACTTTAAATTTTACACAATGGTGCAATTGCGTGTTAAATTACAATCAATTGGTCAGACAATAGATAATAATGGTTTTTATCCCTAAGTAGTATAATATATGAAAACAGAAAATTGTATTCAATAGCCATAATAATATATATTATATATAATTTTTTTTTTTTAATATTTTGCCTGTTCTAGACATTTTGTTTATATTAAGTTAAATTTAATTAGTTTTTTTTCTAAATTTATGATTTAGTGGTAATGTTTCCTAATTTATTATCGGTCGTGATTGATCTCAATATATTATAATTTATAAATTACATGTGTGAGCTGCCCCAGAATGATAACGTGGGTATGAAATAAATGTAATGTAAGAGATGAATATAATCATGCGAGATAATATTATTTATGATATTACATAATTTTATTAATAATAATAATTATTTTTTTTTGTTATAACTTTAGTTTGTTATTAATATTGTAACCGAGATGATATTCGAATAATTAATAAAAATACATTTTGTACAGAGGAACTTATATATTATGTAGACATATTTTGATGGGAAAAAAAAATTGTATTTTTGACTTGAAAAATGCAAAAAAAAAAATAACTTAATCGCTCATTAAATATAAGTTAGTTTTTTTTTTTTGTAGTGTTTATGTTGTACATATTATTATTAGAAAATCACAAATAGTTGTCGTAGAACAGATTGTACTCTTATACGTATGTTAATAGTTTTAATGTGTATAAAATAAAAAATTAAAAAATAAGTAAAATAAAACTTGTTTTACAAATGTCATTGTCACCGCTGTTTGGGACCGAAAAGACTGCGGTGGCTGTGTTCTAGATGCTCGGGTGTAAAATAATTTTATCTATTATGTAAATTATTATTATTATTATCATTATTGCGATTATTATTTTTATTATTATTCTAATTATTATTGCGATTATTATTTTTATAAAACTGTACAAAATCACTATACATTATATTATATTGTCATCTTATTATATATTAAAAAAAATTTTTTTTAATTTTCAATTATCATACATATATATGTATTATAAAAAAAAAAAAAACAATAACTTTGTAGTAGGTTTCTGTTCCATCTTTGCTTTACATAACATTATTATTCCTTAACAAAGCACATCGTGTCATCGTATGTTTTCTCATCTAAACCCTTAAACATTAAAAGTGGTATATATCTATATATCTTAAATGTAATACTAATAATATTATTTATTAAGAATGTTATTTACTCGTTTGTTAATATTTGCTTGTTTATGGTTTTTATATAATATTATGATGCGATGAAAACAAAATGGAATGTTTAAACAAAAATATCTATAATATATTATATGTACGTGCAATTTACTAGATGGACGTTGTCGTTGTTTGTATATTGTGTTATTTTCAATGGACACGGTTAACAAGCTGAGGGAGGACTTAAAAAAATAAATGTTGCTTCACTTTTTGACAGTGTTTACGTTTTTCGAAAAAGGAGCATAAACTTCGTCGAAAAGCATCGTTTTTCTATTCAATCTGTCGCACAAAACTATTATTTTTTTCCACATACTGTACACGGTTACAATCATCAAAGTAGATCGGTGGTAAACCAATGTCAATTCATGTCGATTGATTATCATGGTATATCTTATGCTTCTGGAGGGGTCATCATGAGTTCCTCCACCCAAAACCATAACTTATGTCATTCGCGTTTACTTGCAGGGTCGGCGCTACCGAAAATCAATGTTGGGGTGCGATTAAAAATTTGCCGACTCCGAATACCGAAAATGTGTTTAGAATTAGATGGTTAAATTGCCAACGCGGGTGTCTAAACGGTGAGTTAGGGGGTGAGGGGATGGTCACGTCCTCCCATGCCAAGACTTTTGTTTTTGTGCTAAAGAAACGCCAAAGGAACGTCGTTCTAACGTACATTCTCTTTCGTGAAATCGTATCGAGCCACTTGGCGTACTTATCAGAACAATGTGGCGTCATCATAATGAAATGATTTTGGTCTTGTATGCGTTTGTAAACAGTGCGAAAAGTACGACGCGCGATCGTCAGTTTGTAGTCGTTGCGCCGCAGGACGCGCTCGAGCGGGAAAAAATCGGTATCGTGCGTTCCGCTAAACGCGTACCCGGTTAGACGTTTATCAAATGTCGGTGCCCGAGGTACTATTCGATTTCGTTTGCCCACGGTATGGACTTGATCGTCGAACTTGACGGAATGGCGTAACTTCCCTACGGGGTACAACGCGAATTCGTTCAACTTGTCGTCCAATCTCACGTAGTACCGATCACATTTGCGAGGTGAAATGAACGTTCGTTTATTCACGAGACGGGGCAAATTAATAAGACGTGAATTTCAGGTAGGCTTTATGATCGCGAAAGGCGCACGTGGACGGGTCCCCCGACCGATCCGTTTGGCGTACAGTTCGTCCCGGCCATGGGCTTTGGAATTCCCGCGGCGCCTCCGTTCTGGCGTCGGCGGATTTCGAAGTCGTTCGAAAATCTTATCTTTTGAACAAAAAGAAATAATGATTTTCCAGGTCATAAATAGAACAAAACCGTGTTCTCGAAAAGGTAGGTACATTTCCAGACTTATTATTATGATCTTTTATTGGCATTGAGGACACATGATAAACACATGGCCGCGTATTCTAATTAAAATTATTCAAGTTTGTACGCGCCATGACAACGCGTCCGCGTGAAAAGGGTCTAATATAATAAAAATTATAAGATTTTTTAGACAATTAAACATCGTTTTCTATGAAATGGCAAAATAAGCGTGAAATAGCGCTTAAAACATAAAAGTGGCGAAATAGCACAAGAACTTCGAAATATGCAAATATATGCGACAGAAATTTTCTAAGGTGCCTCTAAGACTAAAAAAAAAATTTAAAAATCCAAGACCCGACGTTACACACCGCTGTACCGGTAACAGATAACGTGTTGGCGATTGATGCTTTACGAGAGCGCCGCGACTCGGTATTGAACCACTAAACATGACCGTCGGCCGGAAAACGAGCCCGTTCGTGTTATCTGCTAACGCCTTCCCGGATCACCAAACATCGTCGATTATCGTCGGCTCTTCCAACAGCATCAAGTCCTCATCAAGCAAAACGTCTGCCCATCTGTCGATAGTCGTAAAATCTGCGTCGTCCACGGTAGTGTAACGTCGCTGATCTCTTTCAATCGGCTCGCCGTCGCCCATTACAGCCGCGCGAGCATCTCTTTTAATAGCTTTCGGTCGTGTATTACATTTTACGGCTTTCGAGTCGATTACCGTCTTTGGCTGTTGGGACTTTGCCGTTTTTTCCGGAAGGCCTTCACGTTGCCACCCTCTGTTCACTTCGGGTTTTTGTGCTTTCGTGGACGTAGAAGCCTTCACGTTTACAGAACCAACTTTTTCACGTTCTTTGACGGTAACCGACAAGTCGTTTTTATTCACCGGGCCATCTGATCTCCGCGCGCCACCCACTGGCAAACCTGCGCCGTTCTTATTGCCAGGTCGTAGATCACTATTGACGATACTCGACGCACCCCCGTCCGTCGGAGCTAAGCCAGACGGGTCTTCAGAACAGTTCTGCACGGTTATCGCCGTGTTCAGTGTGGTGGTTTTCGGCCCGACATAATATTTCAAGGGTTCCATGTCAATTGCTATCTGCGACCATTTGCAATTTATCGAATGTGTCTGCTTACCTTCTTGACACGATTTGATCTCGGTTTTGTCGCTCTTGCAACGACTCATTCGTACATTCACAGACTTAAAACCGCTTTGGATCATCTTCTGTGTTTTGGTAACCGCCAAGTCATGATTGTTTACCGGATCATCTCCTATCCGCACGTTTCTCGCCGTCAGACCAGCACCGTTCTTATTGCCCGGTCTCAGGTCACTGTTGACGACACTCGGCGTATGATCTTCTGCTGGAGCTAACCGAGCGATGTATTCCGCACTGTGTTGCGTGATTTCAAGACGTTGACACGAACCGTTCCCAGTTATACTGTTGCTTTTTCGTCGTTCGTATTGCCATGCGGCGGACCTAGATTTACTTGTAACACTTTTCCGCGTTTGGACGACCGTCGTGTGGTTGTTATCTACCGGACGATCCATTTTCGTGTCGATCGCTACGTCGTCGTTTCTCGTCGAACTGTTTCCGCCGGTACTGCGTTTCTTAAACCCCAAGAGTCGTCCAAGAAACGACAATTTCCTCCTCCACCACGATTTCTTCATCGTTTTGCTATCCATTTGTCGGCGACCAAGATTTTATCCACTATACTCGTATACTATACGTGGTTTCTTATATTTTAAATATAATATTATAAATATTATATTCGTTTATTGTTTGTGTTTGGCGACAAATCCGAAAGCACCAACTCGATACGATGGTTAGCCCGCCGACGGTATTATTTGGACCAAGTATATATACACAAAAAATAATACCAGGTACTCATAATAGTAATAACAAACGAACATATCAAATGCAAAAATACATTTTAACATTTTTATATTTTACAAGGAAACATAATCGTATCATGACACGTTACAATAAATTTTTATGTCCCATATCATTCAACAAATGATTCTTTACCGCGATGGATCGACCGCGACGACGAACTACAATATGAATCACCTACACGACGATAAATTACAATTAGGCTTATATAAAAAAAAGGACAATATAACAAAGAAAAACCTACACAATTTACCTTCAAAATCTCGTTGTCCAATGATCGGCCGGGTGTCTCGGGAACGACTCATTTCTTGCGGTCTGACATCGCAATATCGACCGCTCCGCGATATGACCCGGTCCAAAGGGGGACTCTTCCATTTTATCGCTCGAACAGTTTAAATTTTTATATTTTTATATTTTCATATTTTTATATTCTATGATATTTTTCGGGGACGTATAGTAATTTCTCTCGTGAACAAGATGATTTCGCGTAATTTGTATTTTTATAACGAAAACTAGTTAAACAAATATCAACTTAAATAGCGGGGGGTGACATGGCCTTTCTCGTTCCACCCCATCCTGTGAACGATCTTGTGTATAATAGTCGAATGTTTTAATGTTACTGACAATATATATTAGAATATTTACTCAAAAGCAATAATGATATTAATTACGATTTCCACGCGAGCAATGAGTAATGGATAAAAGATGGTTTCATAATGACATCCATGTAACTATACCCGCGATTACTGAATTGTGCATTATATTAAGTTTTTTTCCAAATGTTTTAGGTCCAAGTGCGGATCCAAGATTGGGCCAAGGGGCGATCGTCCCACCCCGTAGACTCTTGTTAAATTTTTTTATTAGTATCTTTTTATAATTCTAACTCTTATTTATGATACTTTAGAAAGACAATTTAAAATGAAATTGTAGATATGGGATTTTTCGGTTTTAACGTTTTCGATAACCAATAAAGATAAATACCTCTTTTTATCAAAGTACATATAATTCTTTTCATATATGTATGCAGTTTAATTATTCAACGATACGTGAACCTTAAAAATTGGTGGGTTACACATAATTTAATATACCTACAGTATGGCTCTTAAATATCTCGAACATTTCCGTAGAGGACAATAAATTGTTCCGAATCCGCCACGCAATTCGAGATTTGATAAAGATATAAAGACAGAATTTATTGTCTTATTTCGGTGTATCGCAAACGATTTCCAAGAAAAAGTTTTGGAAAATATTTCATTACTCGATGCGACAAAATGAGGATTGAAATTGTTTTGATAAAGATGGCTCCCCCTCCGTAAGTATGTTCTGGATCCGCGCCTGTTTCGGTCGATACTCATGACTTTCGGAATATAAGTAAAAAAGTATATTATTATGCTCACACTAAATGTGCTTCCAAGTATCAGAACTGTTCGTCTTCAACACCGGATTGTAGAAAACGGCTAACTAAACCAATATAAATCTAATATACATTTATATCACCAACCTGAAAATAGACAAAATTATCAAATCAGCGGTTTAAAAGTGTTTAAGTAAAACACAACAATACGAATAAAATTATGCATTTAAATTAAACCGAAATACTAATACGTCGAGCCGATCCGGTCTTATTTTTCGTATTTGTCCGCACGTTCGTCATCGAATTCGGAGGGAGTTTTCCCCCCTCGTCTAATGTCGGTTGTCAAATCGCCACATTCCGTATATTCCGCAGGCCGTTTTCCACTCCAATCGGTCGAAAAATTGTTATTGTCCGTATGGAACACAATAACTGCTGCTCGCGCCAGAACGAGCAGTCCACTTGTGTTGCACGCATCTCCGCACACTAACACCGTTTGGAAACACGAGTTAAAGGAATCGTTAAGTCAGACGGCCGACCCGAAAACGAGACGTACTTGTTGGCTGATGACGGGCTTCATAAACCTGTCCCGGCATTCAATAAGCGCACGCATTCCTGGATCACCAAAATTCGTCGATTATCGGAATCTGCGGCTCTTCCAACATCATTAAGTCCTCCTCAATCAGAACTTCTGCCCATCGGTCGATCGTCGTAAAATCTGCGTCGTCCACGGTAGTACATCGTCGCTGATCTCTTTCAATCGGCTCGTCGTCGTCCATTACAGCCACGCGAGCATCACTTTTTACAGCTTTCGGCCGTGTATTACATTTTACGGCTTTCGAGTCGATTCTCGTCTTTGGCTGTTGGGACTTTGCCGTTTTCACCGGAAGGCTTTCTCGTCGCCACCCTCTGTTCACTTCGGGTTTTTGCGTTTTCGTGGACGTAGAAGCCTTCACGTTTACAGAACCAACTTTTTCACGTTCTTTGACGGTAACCGGCAAGCTGTTTTTATTTACCGGGCCACCTCCCGACCGCGGATTATTACCAATCGCGATTCTCGGTGGCACAGTCCTGTCCACCGGAGCTGCACGAGCGGCGTCTGCCAAACGGATCCGCGCGTTCGCCGCCGTACGGGGGGGTTTTCTTGTGTTCGACAGGTCGTTACACTTCACGGCTTTCGAGTTGATTCCTGTTTTTGGCTGTTGCGACTTGGTCGTTGTTTCCGGAACATCTTTTCGTCGCCACCCTCTGTTCACTTCGGGTTTTCGCACATTCGTGGAAGTAAGAACCTTCACGTTTACAGGACCAACTTTTTCCCGTGCTTTGACGGTAACCGGAAAGTTGTTTTTATTCACTGGGCCATATTCTCTCCGCGTGCCACCCACCGGCAAACCTGCGCCGTTCTCATTGCCCGGTCGTAGATCACTATTAACGATACTTGGCGTACCCTCGTCTGTCGGAGCTAAGCCAGACGGGTCTTCAGAACAGTTCTGCGCGGTTATCGCCGTGTTCAGTGTGGTGGTTTTCGGCCCGACATAATATTTCAAGGGTTCCATGTCAATTGCTATCTGCGACCATTTGCAATTTATCGAATGTGTCTGCTTACCTTCTTGACACGATTTGATCTCGGTTTTGTCGCTCTTGCAACGACTCATTCGTACATTCACAGACTTAAAACCACTTAGGATTTTTTCTTCTGTTTTGGTGACCATCAAGGCGGGTTCGTTTATCGGGCTATCTGCTCTCCGCTCGTCACTTGTCGTTAAATCTGCACCGTTCTTATTGCCCAGTTGCAGGTCATTGTTGACGATACTCGGTTTATCCTCGTCCACTTGAGTTAAACGATCGGCGTGTTGCGCGATTTTTGCCACGTTACCTGTCATAGTTTTTGATCTGACATTTAGCATGGCTTTCGAGTCTATTCCCGTCTTCGATCGTTGTAAATTTGACGAGCGTTCAGGAAGATCTTCTTGATACGACCTGATCTGAGTCATGTCACTCTGGCAACGACCAGTTTTTTCTTTGACAGACATACAACCATTTGGAACTTTTTTCGGTGTTTTGGTGACCGTCAAGCTGTGTTCTTTTACCGAGCTATCTGCTCTCTGCTCGTCACTCGCCATCAAACCTGCACCGTTCTTATTGCCCGGTCGCAGGTCACTGTTGACGACACTCGGCGTATGATCTTCTGCTGGAGCTAACCGAGCGACGTATTCCGCACTGTGTTTCTTGATTTCACGACGTTGACACGAACCGTTCCCAGTCATACTGTTACTTTTTCGTCGTTCGTTTTGCGATGTCGCGGGCTTAGCTTCACTTGGAACTCTTTCTCGCGTTTGGACGATCGTCGTGTGATTGTCATCTACCGGACGATCCATTTTCGTGTCGTTCGCCGCCGAGTCGACCCTACATTTTTTAGTGTACCTGTCCGTTTTCGTCTTCTTTCGCGACGCGGGACCGACGGCGTTCGACACTTCTTTTCTGTCGTCCGTCCTCGACAGCGTACCAGCACGTTCGTGTTCACGCGCCTGCGTCGACTTCAGGTTTTCTTGAGTCGACGTCCGGACGACCGCCCCGACCGCTGGTTGCCCGTCCGCCGTCGACGATTTCGCCTCGTCTTCGTTTCTCGTCGACCTGTTTCCTCCGGTACTGCGGTTCTTAAACCTCATAAGTCGTCTAAGAAACGACAATTTCCTCCTCCACCACAATTTCTTCATCGTCTTGCAATCCATTTGTCGGCGACCAAGATTTTATCCACTATACTCGTATATTACAAGAGCAGAATAAATTGATTTGGTCCGACAACGGTCTTTAACTTTATATGTTCGAATAATCCGTATATACCAAATTTCTATATGTAATATAAACACGTTTTTATATATATCGGTTGTTATGACGCTTGTGTATGTATGTATGTATTGTTGGTCAGTTGGTGAACACTTGTTTTAATTTTCCATAAAAATATTAATTTTATGATGATACTAAGGAATAATACATATTAATATACGATCATACAATACGGTACTCTTGTCTACTCGTTAGTACTTAAAAACTTGCAGAAATATATATTCTGAGGACATAGTTAATGAATTCGCTTGTGGAATATCTCGTTGTTAACGTAATTACATACTTGTTTTTACGGTTACGTTTTTTGACCGATACGCGGTTTCTTATATTTTAAATAATTTATACTATTATATCCGTCAGGGGAGCACATTGTGTTACGGGTCTGGCAACCCCGAGGACCCCGAGCTCTTACTGGTGGAAATATCAAAGCGAGCGATTCCAATAAAAACGTTTAATCCTTAATAGGTAACCATCAGGTAGGTAAAAAGCAGTCACCATCAGTACTAATTGCCACAACCGTCGTTCACAAAACTGATCGTCGTGACGGGGATCCAATCGAAAAAAAATACAATTGCTTGATGTTTATCATTGAGAATATTTAATAAAGATTTTATAATGTTTACATTTATATTCATGTGTATATATATTTATATACGTAAATAGTAAAAACGGGACACGAAATCATTAATAATAAATCGTTTTTCACAGATATTTTGACGAGTGTATAAAAACTAGTGTTAACGTAGCACAACTGAGTTCATTAGTCGAGTTAACAGTTAATATATTTAAATTTTCACTCATAAGTGAGAGCGAAAAAATAGAATTAATTTTAATAATTCAACTTTTACGCTGGCTGGTCAGCTGAAAAGTAGTCTATAAAAATGAAACAAACACATCTATGTAATATAATAATGATCAACAGTACAGCAAGTCTGTACGCAAATACTGCTATTTAAGCCTATATATGAAAACAAAATAAAATTTTGGTATAGACCGTCAATTTGTACAAAGTTTTATGCTTGTAGTCATTTTTCTACTATATAGCGACGTGAATTTGACACGTCGAAGGTTTTTAGCACAATAGCGAACGACCCCGATTTGCTAACGATACACGTATTGCCTAAATACGTTATAATATAATAATTCCCAAAATGTTTTTTTATGTTATTTAGACGTAAAACTCTCTTTCAAACTGTTTTTATAATGTAAAATCAATGTTTTTAGTTTTGCATTTAAAGTCGTTGTGTTTTCGTGAGATGGTCCGCGATTAATCGACGCGACGTCGGAATAGGCTTACGCGGCATTATTATAATATTTATCGGCTAAAACGAGAACAAAATATACATCGCCCAGCAACAACGCATTGTTCACAGTCACTATTGGCTACGAGTTTACGAATAATTTAGTTCGTTACAATCCGGAAAACGATTTTGGTGAAGAATCAACGTGATAGTTTGATTGGTGTTTTCATCATAACATTTCACAGTTGACAGTATGGACAAGATTCAAAAGTCGCTGAAGACCATGAAGCGATGCAGAAAGTCAATCTGGAAATCGTTGAAGAAAGCCAACCCTCTCTCATGTTTCCGACGAAGTAAGAAGTCCAAACGTACGACGGACAACGTACACGACGGCGTTGTGGTCACGGCTGTCGAAGGTTTAACGGTATGTCGATTCATTTGTAATTCGTATCTTTTCGTTGAAATCGCGGGCGTGTGTATTAATTTATCCGGTAAACTATTTAAACTTTGTTGACTAAATTATTAATTCATTCTCGTCGTGTTAAGTCGTGTACGCGTGTTTATAATTTATACATCGTTTATAACGTTTATACACGTCATCATAAATCGTATATGATAATCGAGTGTAGATATTAATGTGAGATCATAAATTAATCGTATTGTACACATATATATCGTCTGAAATTAAACAAAAAAACCAAAACAGTTACGACAGGAATCAACAGCAATAGAGATCGACGACCACAACGAAGAAGAACAGTTGCAAGTTCAGGCTCCTTCCAAAACGGAAGAAGGAAACGAACACGTGGCTAGCAATACAAATGGTTCGATATATAATACATTTATAAATAACAAAATATAATAGGTATATATTTAAATTTAACTGTGACTTTTTGCATTTTTTCGTTTTAGAACAACTACGAAACGACAATGGAGAAGGCAGGAGAAAGGTATAATATCCGAAAAATAAAAATCACTCAAATAATATTTTATAAAAATTCAGTTTAGACTAATACAATTTTTATTTGCATACGATCAAAATTATTTTTTTTTATAAACATTTTCAAATACTATTTATTATTAGTATTTGTAAACCAATTATAATATTTTTGAATTATCATTTGTGCATAAAAAGAGGAAAAGGGCAAACAAGAAATGTCGGAACAATATGACTTCGCAAAACGCGACGACGGAACACATTGCCGATATCATTGATGGTGATGGAACAGCGTCCCTGGATCTATCCCCGAGAAGTCCAGTAGAAGTGAGTACATTGTAAATTCATTCGTTATGTCGTTATGTACACCGCTTCGTTAAGCAATTAAATTTTGTGAGTCAGGTTTATATTTCTCGTAGTCGTTCAGTATGACTTTATGACAATCGAACGTGTGTAGGTCGATATGCGTTTTAAATTATTTATATAAATAATACGAGAGAATATACACTATAGTACTTGTCTTTTAATGTCGTTTAATTTTTGAATAAAAATAGTCACAAAAAGAATTAATGGCTGCAGTTATCGATGTGCCTATTGAAGTGGACCGATTTCCATCAGAAACCTCTTCCAAAAAGGAAGAAGTAATCACAAATGGAAAAAAGACTAACAGAAAACGTCGCAAGAACGCTAAATCGCATATCGCGACAGAAGAACATAATGGACCACTCGTTGTAGGCGACGCCACATTGTCACTTGAACCTAGTCCAATAGAAGTGAGTACACTGTAAATTTATATTTAATGTCGGTTGACTGTTCCGTTAAGCAATTAAATTTTGTGAGTAAGGTATATATATTTATCGTAGTCGTTCGGCAGGACTTAACAATACGAGCGAATATAAATTTCTTCGTAAATTTTCAGGGGACAGCGTTGGTAGAATCCGAGACCAATGTTTCTCCAACCGTCGAATTGAATGACGAAGAAACGGAACATTCGGAAAGTCGAGACTTCGAATGACAAAAATGATCACGTTGCAGATTTTCATTACTGAAACAGTTAATATACAATATCATTCGTGTGAATCATACTATACGTTAATATATATCGTTTAAACTTAAAAAAAATAGGTACAAGAAGAGTCAATGGCAGAAATTATCAATGTGACTAATATGTCTGACCTAATTTCATCGGAGACCTTTACCAAGAAGGATGAAGGAAACACTAACGGAAAAAAGACTAACAGAAGACGTCGAAAGAACGCCAAGTCACAAAAAATCGACTAGAGAAGACATTGGTGATATTAATGAAGGCGATGGAACAGCGTCGCGTGTGCCATCCCCGAATAATCCAATAGAAGTGAGTATATTCATAAGTTATGTCGTTATATAGATCGCTTCGATAAGAAATTATTTTTGGTGAGTAAGGTTTATATTTCTCTTAGTCGTTCAGAAGGAATTTAACACAATCAAACGTGTGTAGGTCGATATGCGTTTTAAATTATTTATATAAATAATAAGAGTGAATATACACTATAGTACTTGTATTTTAATATATCGTTTAATGTTTAAAAAAAAATAGGTACAAAAAGAGTTAATGGCCGCTGTTATCAACGTGCCTGATAAATCCGATGAAATTTCATCGGAGACCTCTTCAAAGAAGGAAGAGGAAAACACACACGGAAAGAAAACTAACAGAAAACGTCGCAAAAACAAATCGCGTATCCCGACAGAAGAACAGGCTAGGAAACTAGTTGAAGGTGACGATACAATGTCACTTGAACCAACCCCGATTAGTACAATAGAAGTGAGTATATTGTATATTCATATTTTATGTCGGTTGACTATTTCAAAAAGCAATTAGATTTGTTGAGTAAGATATATATATATATATATATCGTAGTCGTTCGGCACGAATTAACAATACGAGTGAATATAAATTTCGTCGTAAAATTTCAGGGGACAGCGTTGATAGAATCGGAGACCAATGTTTCTCCGACCGTCAATTTGAAAGTCGATGCAACGGAACATTCGGAAAGTCGAGACTTCGATGGAAAAAATGATCTTGTTGCAGACTTTCGTTCTGAAACGGTTAATATTTAATATTGTTCGTGTGAATTATACTATACGTTAATATATATCGTTTAAACTTAAAAAAAAAATAGTTACAAAAAGAGTCAATGGCCGCAGTTATCAATGTGCCTGATGAATCTGACCGAATTCCATCGGAGAGCTCTTCCAAAGAGGAAGAAGGAAATATTTACGAAAAAAGGACCGACGGAACACTTTTATGGAATGCCGAGTCACAAAACAAGCCAGAAGAACAGACCAGGCAACTTGTTGAAGGCGACGTAGAAACGTCGATTGATCCATCCCCGAATAGTTCAAATGAAGTGAGTACATCGTATGTTCATACTTTGTCGGTTGACTGTTCCGTGAAGCAATTAAATTTGCTGAGTATGGTTTATATTTATCTTAGTCGTTCGGCACGACTTTAACGCAACAAAAAACGCGTCTATCGATATGCGTTCTAAATCATACGAATGGAAATACATTTCGTTATATAATTTCAGGAAAAGACATCGAGCGCCGAAGTGAACAACGTTGGAACCGAACCTTTGGGAATTCGTGCGTTTGGTGACGGAGTTATCAACAACGAAGAACGTCGAACGGTAAACATACAATTTTGTTCGCGCGAATAAACTATCGTATACGGACACATTATTATTAGTTAGTTCGTATGAGATTTACGGGAACGCCAACGATTGTTTTCCTCCGTCATGATAAGAGTTTTTTATTTTAAAATTAAAATGTATGCGTTCGAGTGATCTCGGAAGTGGTTATCAAAAAGTGTAATTCGTAAATCGCTTTTATGTAAAAAAATATTTCGAAGGAACGTCTTTATATATATATTTACATATAGTAATATAGCACATAGAGTGGACACTTTTTCTGAGACGTCAAAAAATAAGTTAAAACGATCGTAATGTACTTAATACGAACAAACTTTTGTTTTCAAACAGCAGCCGACTGTGATAATAAACAGTACTGGCGACGGAAAAACACGGAGGAAAGTCTTCTACGTATTGTTGTCGTCGAACACAGACGTGGTATTGAATAAGTCCTCGAACGCGTGGGTGCCGACGGTCGCGATGAAACAAGTAGCAACGAACGTCGGATCGAACACGACCGAGGTAGTAGTGCACGTATATCGTGATAGGTGTTTTAAATTGAACGTTTTACGAATCCGAAAATCGGCAAGGCTTTATAAAACGATAACGTCGACGATGAAGTCGTGTCTCAGGAGACGGTTTGTAAAACGGATGTCAGACGAGCGAAATCCGCGTACACGTTTATTTACTGATGTTAGTTAAACTAACAGCAGTTTTTATTTCAACAGGAGACCAACAAAGGCGTCCGGTCGATTTTAAATAAGATCTCGTCGAAAAACATTGACGACATGATCAAGAGTTTCATGGCGTTGCCGATAAACACGGTAGAACGTCTGGAGAACGCCGTTGATCTGATTTTCGAAAAAGTAATATATATTCTAAGCAAAAAAAAAATATGATTACTTTTTCAATTTCGACAAAAATTCATAAAAAATTTGATACATCAACGTCTACCGTTACCGTTATAAGAGCCAATCTAATTTCGTATTTTAATCCGCTTGTGTACGTAGGCGATCCGAGAACAACGTTTCGCGCATTTGTATGCGGTTTTATGTTCGGCCGTGAAGTCCGTAGAAGTGACGGAGAACAACAAGACGACATCGTTCAAGATTCTTATCGTCAAAAAATGTCAGAGTTTCTTTGAAGCGGATAAGGTCCGTCAGACTGCTCTTGCGAAATTACACGAACAAATAGACTCGTGCAATGATCAAGTAATCTATTGTAATTTATACATAACGTATCGACTAATACTTAAACGCGAAATAAATTAAATTAATTGAAATACTTTGACTTTGAAAAGCATGATTAATTAAATAAATTTATTTACATCACTTTATATAATATATATATATACTTAGGCCCTCTGTATCGTGGAAACGATATGTATACGTAATGTATAAGATATGTATATGTAATGATAATGTAACTTTTAGGAAAAGAAGAAAGAACTCCAATTCGAATACGAAGAGAACGAACGAATATCGCGTCGACGTTCCGTGGGAAATTGCTGGTAAAATATTACCCTTCTCATATTTGAATGTTGAATTTTGATTAATTTCACTCTGTATATAAAAGTTGGCTCGTGATACAAAAAAAAAAAAATCATTCGCAACATTATTTTTTTTAGTTTTATCGGAGAGTTGTTCAATCAACACATCATCATCCCGAAAATCATCCAGCACTGTATCATGTACTTGATATGCCAACGTTCAGAGGAACCGATAGAATGTTTGTGCCACCTCTTGAGAACAACCGGAAGACAATTGGAACAAGTGCGAGTTTATGCTATTTAAAAGAATAATATTATTCGTCGTTTTGGTTTCACGACGATGTTGTAATAATAATTTTCACGTGATTGTCAACACTTTCGTATACATTCACATAATATTATTCGATAGTATATGGTTTTTACGAGATTATAAAAACGTACAATCGTTGTACGTTTCAAAAAATCCGTAAGAATCTATCTGGTACCGACATTTTATCAACGCGTATATTATTTTTTACAGTGGTGCGATTTGAAAGATACGTTCAATAATCTTAATGCTTTGGTATCAATGAAAGGCATACCGTCGAGGATCCGTTTTATGATTTGGGATGTTATTGATTTACGGAAAAACAAATGGTCGCCAGGCCATTGAGCGCACAATCCGAAAAACAAAAACGTTTTCGGTTGCGTTATAAATCGTCGTAAGTATTTTTAATGTGTTCATAGATCTTATTCATATATCTACATAGGTCGTGCTGAAGAATCTACCGACGGAAATCTCTTTGTGCGAACTATCGTTCATAGTTTGTATTTTTACATTTTTATATTTCCATGTTCCATGATATTTTTCACGGACGTTTATTAATCTCTTTCGCGAACAAAACATTTTCGCCTAATTTTTAGTTTTATTACGAAAACGCGTGTTTGACTTCCGAATTGTAGTCAACTACTGGTGAATCACTCGCCATTAGGGCAGTTTTCTTTATTAAACGTAAAAAGTTCTTGTGTCTAAGTTAGATTAGGTTTGTCTAACGGGACAAATGTCACGCGGTCGGATGAGGAGAAACGGAAAACGGAAGACGGATGACGCGGGGGAGCAGCGGTACGCATTGATCTGCCGCTCCTCCCTTTATTTTTTAAAAATTAATATGTATACCTTTGTAAGGGGTGGTGTGTGGCCGGGGATTGTCCGGTTGCCCACCCCAGTGAAATATTGTTATTTGATTATTTTTAATAAACGACGGCGACCCACTGCTCTGAGTATTGCTCGACAGGCTTCCAGGGCAGTGTGTGTATGACCGTTTTTTTTTTTAAATATAAAAAAAACGTGACGAATGCATTTGTTGGCTTTGAATCGAGACCGTTACGCGAGCTGTGCCGAGTCTGCGCGATAAACGTTGACGTCGTGTAGTGGCTCGGCGGAAGAAAGCCACTCCGAATGTCATCGACAAATAGTCTGTCCGCGAAATATCGCCATACCACTTTCTTTGTATTACTCGCCTTTTATCATCAGTCCCGTTGTTAGATACTTGTCTCCCTAAATCGAATAAATTTTAATGCCGCTTTTCAGGCACTAGACCCTATGTATATTGCCAACGCAAATTTTTTGCCGTCCTGAAGCGACGCACGACTCGCTCAACATGTTTACCGCGATGCATTCTTCTTACGTTGCCTTCGTTAACTCGTTTAACGGGTACAGTATCACTCGTGTAATAATAGTAGTGTCGCGATCATAGACGTAATGCACGGTACAAAATACATGGTAAGTATGTTGAGAGTATAATACGTTCGATTTGTGTTCAACAAAACCGTAAAGCGTTTATCCAATTCCAAAACGATCGGGAAAACAACGCGTGCCGTACGTTCACATCGGGCCGACGAGTGAAGTTCAATATAAAATCAACGACAACAAAACACTCTCAACACAGCAAACCACTATCGGTTTTCGAATGTATATAATAGATTATTTATTGGATTTTTCACATCGAATCGTATACTCGTATATTATCATGGTGTACACAAAAAACGTTAAGCCTATAATACGTATAAATGGGAACCGAACAGGTGTATTTGTTTATACGGATATAAATATTAAATGTTAAATAAATATATTGATATCGCGAAAAAGCATGATTATCAAATTATGCACGAGTACAAGGGGTTAATCGAGTCAAGCGTTGTCCGCGGAGGCGTTTTTTTGCATGTTTTCTCTAGTGGCCACGTAGTTGCTGACCATGTCTCGAGCCTGCGCGACAAAAACCGTTCACAAAACTGATCGTTGCGACGAGGATCCAAACGAAAAAAAAAAAAAATCAATCTACGCGACTTACCATAGGCGAGTGTTCCAAAGCGCATTTCATGATCTTGTAACCGGCCACGCAGTGAGTGTTCGTTTCTGCGGCATAATCGATTTTTATCATTGAGAATATTTAATAAAGATTTATATATGTATATATATGTACGTGAATAGCAAAAACGGGACGCAAAGTCAATGATAATAAACCGTCGTTCACGGATATCTATGACATTGAAAGTTAATGAATTGTAATATTAACTCAACTCACGGACGGCGTTGTAGCCGGTTGTTTTTTAAGAGTTTTAACAATTTTTATAAACTGCGAAAATTCTCGCGTCCCGAGAACGACAGTCGCATTCAGTCTTTTCGTTTGATGACTTTTCACGGGTCGCGTTAGACTCCGGTTTTCGGTTCGAACGCCACAGGCATACGTTTTAAGAACAAAATCTGTTTTCAATTGAGATTTCGTGAGGTTTTAGAAGGCGATCCGAAGCCGACCGTTTTCGGACGGGTTGTGTCGACGAAGTACATTCAGGAAGCGAGGGGGCGACAAACGTACAAATACGTTTCACGCGCGACTCGCGGCAGAGACGCCAGAATTACTTGTCGGACTCGAGATTTGTCGAGTGTTGTTGAGCGAGGGTCAAAGCGTAGGTGTTACGACGAACGAAACAAACAAACAAACAAATCACCGTCGTAGCAAGACGTCTCCATTATTTTCGCTTCTTGCTTGAGCGCTTCGTTGTCCATGAGAGCCGACAATTCCTTAAACCTTGCCCAGTTCCATTTCCCGGTGTCCGCGTTCATCTGCAATACGAATGCACACGTGCGAGATCGCAAGCCGAAAATTTCGGAAACGCCGTTTACCGCGACGGGTAGACCGACCGTTTCCGTTGATAATAGTAACAGTTCCGAACGAAAAATTGTAAACTGTCTCTCGCGATATCGCTTTTTACGTAAGCTCGTATTCGATTTTCTAACCCCCCCCCCCCCCCCCACCACACTGTTAACGAGTTTAATCGGATAACATCTCGTCAGGCTAGTCGCGACGCAAGACATTCTCGATTTTTCAGCTTTACACACGAATGTATAAAAATTCGTAGAAAATTATTCCCGAGACTCGCACGCCGTACACGTTGAACGCTAATAGAGTGCACAACTATTTTTCGACAGTTATCACGATTTTCTGAATATTCGAACGTCGATATTCGAACGTCGAAAAGGTTCGTTGACTCCAGGCGGAATACACTCGGACGAGAAATCGATCTTAACGTTAACAAGTCCACCAAAGCGTTACACGTGTATTTACATAGATAGATAGATAGATATGTATATATACGTACCGTCCCCATCCTCTTTGCTACGCACGGGCCGAGACACTAAAACGGGAGCGAACAAAAAACAAAACAAAAAACGATTAATCGCTAACGGCAGAAAAAACAAAAATCTCTGGGGTCGGGTTTGGCACCGGATATAGGTCGCGGGGAACCGTCTTCGAAAAATCGGTTCGGCCGTCTGTCCCGGTCTACACTTTCGTCGAACGCTCCACTACCTTACAGTTGTCGTATATTCCGTCGTCGTGGTTTTTGTCCTTCATCAGCAAATCGCCGCAGACGTCTGTTTACGCGCGCAAACAAAACGGATGAATCGTTAGTATCGTCGCGCGTGTACGACGGGGGTCCGGCGCAACGGTCGAATCGCGGGGCGACTGGGTGATGGGTACCCGTTGTGTTTTTTCGAATGTTTTTAACGTACCTCTACTATTTTTTTTAAAAAAATTTTTTTCTTTTTTTTAAAAGGAACGCGAGGGTGTAAAACAACGTTTTGTCATATTGACGAAGTAATATACGTTTGATATTATCGCCGCCAGCCGTCATGATATGCCAGCAGACGCCCGCTATCGGCGGCCTGTGAATTAGCCACGTGCTTCGAGTTGAGATGAACTCCACACGTTACTAGTGCATTGGGGTGGGTCATTTTACATTATTTTCCACGCTCGAATCGTTTCAGGTAAACGTGACGGATGAACTTTTCGAGTATCTACGCCGTCTGTAAAAACGAGAACCTGAACCAGAGTACCTCTACTATTTACCACCCCCCCCCCAATTCGACCACTGGTCCCGGTGTTACTAAGCGCGACGTCAAATGCACACGCACGCTTACCCGGCTTTATCTCCAGTTCTTGCATGCACGAAAACATCTGATCCAACATGTCGTCTATGATCTCGCTCTGGTTGTTGTACTTTCTGTCGGCCGTACTCGCCTGAAACGGGTGCCGTACGCTAATAAGTGTTATGTTGTCGAAGCCCACGTACATTCGTGTCGGACGATCAGGACGAGACTCCAGGCCGGCAGGTCCAGGAGCCCGGGCCGAGAAGCGGAGGACAACTAGTTTCATTCATTTTTTTTTGTTTTCTGTTCTATTGTTAAGAATCGACCACTGTAACCTTTCAAGAACACTACTTGGAAAATAGGCCGGGGTATTTTCAATTTGTATATGGCGGCTCCTTGGAAGTTAACGCGCAACCGATTCCCAAGGAGTCGTCCGCGACATGAATGGAAAGCATATTCATATGTTATAAGATGTTTTCTTGTTTTTTAAATTTAATAATTATTGAAATACATTTCATTAAAATTGTTAATTGAATATACTTTTAAAAACGGTATAATTATATTTGATCAGCTTTTATTCAGTTTTTTTTTTTTTAAATTAATTATCGTTATTGTGGTTTAAATGCGGATTAGAAATTTCGCAATCGAACGTTGACTTACAACACATATTCCTAACATGTTTAACAAAGTTTAATAAACGTAACGTTTATGAACGAAAATTAAAAATATACAACCGTTATTAAACATTAAATCGAAAAACGTGTTATAATTCTTTGGAATTTTTTTTGTTATAGTTATAACTTATTCGTATTTCAAATTTCAAATCGGTCACGGGGTCGAGTGAACAACACCGACGGATACAAAATATTCTTAAAAAAAAAAAAAAAAGAACAAGTCCGTACAAGTTCGGTCGGTATGAATATACTCACGGTGACGACAGAACCGGCGGCCAAAAAGCAAATCAACGACGCGACGAGAAACATGTTGGTGGAGATGCCTTCAATAATCCCGACCGTTATCAATGGCGAGCGTGTTTTTTCGTTCAGTGGATGTCGCGACCCGGCCGTACTCGTTTTTATAGCGGTTCTCCATGTCGTTACGATCCTCGGACAGGAAACTATCGCGATCGTATCGCACGGGTCACAGTTGCGAAATTCATTTCGCAACACAACGGATATTCGTGTACGCGCGCCGTGTCGTGTGCAGGATGATGATTCATATTACGATAGCTATCTCGACGCGATAACGATAACGATATAAATTTACACTCTTGTACCGCGGTTGGCCGTTACAAACGAAATTAAACGTTTCGATTGTTTACTCGATTTGTTTGTTTCGGCTAAACGCGTGTCGACCGCCAGCGTAGAGACGTCGATATTTCAACCGACGAGTTCCATTCCGTCCTAAATGCGCAATTTACTTTTTATACATATATATATATACTTGCGTGGGCGCCCATAAGATAATATTTAGGGGGGGGGACAAAATAATTTATTATTTTTGATAAGCAAAAAAAAAAAAAAGGTTAGGTTCAATAATTTAATGTAGTCTTGTGTTATTTCATCGATGTATGATATTGATTTTAATTTCCAATAATCATACCAAATTAAACCATTCATATTTAACTGTTGTATTATCTCACAGAAGAAACAGACGGGAAATTTATTCAATAAACAAATATATTAATAACGCTTATTAATATATATAAAATTGCTTAAAATATTTTTATTTATGTTAAAAAAATAAAACAGAAATAAAACGTCGACCTTTACAATGGCAATGTGAAAATACCAATTTTAGCAACTATACTTATTTTCCAGGGGGGGGATATGTCCCCCCTTGCCCCTCCCAATGGGCGCCCGTGTATACTTGATATAATACAATTTATAAAACGCTCGTTTCAATATCATTCCGGTACGCTTTTTTTTTTTTTTTTGGTAAATAATAGTTGGATTACGAAGAAAAATTAATAAAACCTGTATAAGACATCCCGATTATAAGTTGCTTACGATACTTTTGTTTATTGTTTTTATCACCGACCGTAGACCGTTTTAACTATTGACCGAGTTATACAAGTTACTGTTTTCTTCTAAAACTTGATTTTCGTTTTCTAAAAGTTGTTCGTAATGACCAGAACTCGACGAGCATCAATACACGTACACGCGTTTAATACGATTACGTATATCGTTTTTCAAACAGAAAAAACAAAAAAAAAACCCGTGTCAAACAAATTACCCCGCGAGACCTTGATGAATGACCATGAGCATTTTGTCATCGTAATCGCGAAACACGACGTGCTGACGTTCACGTAATGACGTTCCGTATATAACGTCGAGTTGGATCGGAACGATAACGAAACGCGTTCAAATTTGTTTGATACCGAAAATCAGGTTTCGCCGTCGTTCGGTGCCGCATGAAGTCGGGACGTTTCGGACTTGTACCAGTGCAGACGAAGTCTCATACGAGCGCACGCGTAAACGATCCGGTCCGAAAACTCCGGCGGTTTCGCTTACTCGGCTTCTCCGACCTAACCCGTTTTCGCAACGCCGGAAAATCGGATCCAGAACTTGATTACGGGGGGGGGGGAGGAGGGCATCTTAATCAAAACAACTTTAATCCTCATTTTGTCGCATCGAGCAATGAAATATTTTCCAAAACGTTTTTTTAGAAATCGTTTGCGACACACCGAAATAAAACAATAAAGTCTGTCTTTATATCTTTATCAAACGTCGAATCGCATGGCGGTTGCGGCTGCTACGGTGATGTTAGGAGATATTTAAGAGCCATACCGTGGGTATATTATATTATGTGTAACCCATCAATTTTTAAGGTTCTCGTATCGTTCAATAATTAAACTGCGATACATATATGAAAACAATTATATTTACTTTGGCAAAAAGAGCTATTTATCTTTATTGGTTATCAGAAACGTTAAAACCGAAAAATCTCATAGCTACAACTTCATTTTAAATTGTCTTTCTATAAGTATCGTAGATAAGAGTTAGAATTAGAAAACGATACTAATAAAAAAAATTTAACAAGAGTCCTCGGCGGGGGGCGGGGGGCGATCGCCCCTTGGATCTGCGCCTGACGACGAACAGGTCGACGTACAGACTAACGAAAACGTTTCACGCGGCGGCGAACGCGGAAAAAAAATTTGTCGGAAAGGGTGTTGGGGAGGGGGGAAAAAAAATAATGGTATCCACACCGGTAAACAGTATTCGATTCATTCGATTTGCGCTACGTTAAGCCGTGCATTGGTCTGACGATTTCACAAAATTTATAGGTTACCCTCCTCTACTAACACAAAATTATATATAAAATTTATCTCCAACCTACGGCCCATCAAGCCGGCCCACCAAGTCGACAATATTATTTATTTATTAATAGTATTTTCTACTAAAAAAAAAAAATTAAATTAAAATAATAAAATAAATGATTTTTCGTTCGTTGTTGTTCTTAATAACTAAAAATAAATCTTATCTATTCTTTAATATCATTACCTCTCAATTCCTCTAAATGCCAAAGCTTATCTCAGATTTAACGCACCGTAAAAAAAGTTTGGAGGACACCTCTGTGCTAAACAATTCAAAATCTGTTGTCAAATTCCAAAAAAATAAAAATAAAATAAAAACTATACCGATGAATATATTTTTTACGTAATAAGTAAACAATTATTAGATTACGGTAACGATAATGGTGACTGTATACTCACTTTACGGCCGTCGTATTTGCTATCGTTTAGATCGCACGTATTGTCCAAAATGTCCGAACACGAGTGTATAATTAGTAAAAAAAACACACACACACACACATATACGTTGTGTTAGATCGCACAAACGGCAATAACAATAAACATAACATTAAAACATCGTGAATTCGTATTTTCAGCGTTATTAAAATAAATAAATAAATGATATTTTAGCACTGTTCGTATTGTCGTATGTATTCACGTAATACGGAAATATCGAATCAAAACACACAGTGTATTAGATATTCGAAACGAAAATCGTGTACATGCTACAATATCAAAAACCGCTCATTTGGATAAAAATCAAACGAAAACGATACTCGTACAATAAGTTTTCACTGTGTATGATATAATATCGCTTGTACGTAGAACGAACCTTGGATTGGGATTGTATATATTTTTTTTCAAATTTGTTAGAAGTTATTTGATTTAAAAGCGGAGCTGTCGTTCTGAACCATAAGAAGACCGTCCCATTTCGACTCGAAAATTAAACGTTCCGATTTGGCTTGACGTTCGAAAAGATATTCGTTTGAGAATAGTTCAAAACTTGTTTGTTTTGTCGAAAATGGCCGTGATAACGTAACGAAAACAGCGAATTTGAACAATTCGAATTGCCACGATCACTCCGTTTTTCGTTAACTATTATCTAGGTCAGGCATGTCAAACTCAAAGTATCAAGTGGGCCAAACATATTGAATAGTTTACTACGCGAGCCGCACACAAACATTTAATGAAAAAAAAAATATTGACATTTTCATTTAAAAAAAAAATCATAGTGATTATTTGTAAGATAGGTATTATTTAATTTACAAAATAAAATCATAGTAATAATTCTTTTTAATATTTTTTTTTCGTTTTGTCCATTACTATTGGTAGCCACGGGCCGCAAAAAAATCATCCGTGGGCCGCGTGTTTGACACGCCTGATCTAGGTTATGGTTTCAAATAAGCTTCCGGCGCTATTTGTCGTCCGTCAAAACGACGCGGGGCAAACGCCGAAACGTCTCTTACGAGTAATGGGCAGTTGGCCGCTTCGACTCGCGTTTAGAACACGGGAAATAGTGACCTCGTAACAGTATATAATTATTCCACACTACTGAAATGATGAACACGAATTTTCGAATGACGGCGCATTATACGCCCGACAGACATAATACACAATGTAGAACGTAAAAACACCCAATACAATAGTCATACGAACGAACAGCGCTAAACGCGACCGATGTGAAATATTATTGTTTACTAAAAACACACGTAAACGATAAGTATCATTGATATCAACAGTGGCCGCCGGGTACCGCATTCGTATCTCCTATCCCGTGGGTCCGAGGGCGGAAACAATGCAGCCACAACGATGACGGGACCGAGTTCGTCACGTGGGACTCAACATAATGCGTGACGGTACGATATATACAAGTGAAAAAATGTATACGACAGAATAACAATTTTCAATTTAACGTGGTGTCTTGCATTGAATCTTATTCATATTCATTTATGAAATAATGAAATATAATATTTTTTAGGCCATATTTATTAAGTAATTAATAAAGGCCCGTCAGGAATCATTTGCCCGCCCATGTATGGCACACGGGACACGAACGTAACCGTAAGTCGCGACCAAAACGAGACGACACGGGACTTTCGTACGCGAAAAGCGACAGTCGACAGAGGCGAATACCAGACGCGGAGGGCGCTCGCGGTTGATTGAAGTATTACGGCGACTCGAAAAAGACGCTCGCGCACACGGAAAACGGTCTACGTCGGCGAACGGACGGGACCCGACACGCTCACGGTGGCGTATGCCGTACGTGACGACGTGGTAGAAACCATTCATCGGCGACAAGTCTGGGTCGTCGAGAGATTATCGTTCGATTACCGCAGTACCGTACGGACGGTCGACCGATACGATGACGTCGGGTAAATGCGGATCGAACTGGCGTTAGTTACTGGGGCAACGCGACATCACAGGATTAATATTTTTATTGCACATCACAACTGTCTCTCACGACGACACAAACATACCAACACAATCGTCATAACGACCGATACATAAATACGTGGATATATTACAATAATCGATTTAACATATACGAATTATTCGAACATATAAAGTTAAAGACCGTTGTCGGACCAAATCAATTTATTCTGCTTTCGTAATATACGAGTACAGTGGATAAAGTCTTGGTCATCGACAAATGGATTGTAAGAAGATGAAGAAATCATGGTGGAGGAGGAAACTGTCGTTCATCGGACGACTCTTGGGGTTCAAGAACCGCAGTACCGGAGGAAACAGTTCGACGAGAAACGACGACGTGGCGAAATCGTCGACGGCGGCCAGGCAGCCAGCGGTCGGGACGGCCGAAAACCGGACGTCGACTCAAGTAACCCGGACGTCGACTCAAAAAAACCGGAAGTCGACGCGGGCACGTGAACACGGACGTGCTGGTACGCTGTCGAGGACGGACGACAGAAGAGAAGTGTCGAACGCCGTCGGTCCCGCGTCGCGAAAGAAGACGAAAACGGACAGGTACACTAAAAAATGTAGTGTCGACTCGGCGGCGAACGACACGAAAATGGATCGTCCGGTAGATAACAATCACACGACGATCGTCCAAACGCGAGAAAGAGTTCCAAGTGAAGCTAAGCCCGCGACATCGCAAAACGAACGACGAAAAAGTAACAGTACGACTGGGAACGGTTCGTGTCAACGTCGTGAAATCAAGAAACACAGTGCGGAATACGTCGCTCGGTTAGCTCCAGCAGAAGATCATACGCCGAGTGTCGTCAACAGTGACCTGCGACCGGGCAATAAGAACGGTGCAGGTTTGATGGCGAGTGACGAGCAGAGAGTAGATAGCTCGGTAAAAGAACACAGCTTGACGGACACCAAAACACCGAAAAAAGTTCCAAATGGTTGTATGTCTGTCAAAGAAAAAACGGGTCGTTGCCAGAGTGACATGACTCAGATCAGGTCGTATCAAGAAGATCTTCCTGAACGCTCGTCAAATTTACAACGATCGAAGACGGGAATAGACTCGAAAGCCATGCTAAATGTCAGATCAAAAACTATGACAGGTAACGTGGCAAAAATCGCGCAACACGCCGATCGTTTAACTCAAGTGGACGAGGATAAACCGAGTATCGTCAACAATGACCTGCAACTGGGCAATAAGAACGGTGCAGGTTTGATGGCGAGTGACGAGCAGAGAGCAGAGAGCCCGATAATCGAACCCGCCTTGACGGTCACCAAAACAGAAGAAAAAATCCTAAGTGGTTTTAAGTCTGTCAAAGAAAAAACGGGTCGTTGCCAGAGTGACATGACTCAGATCAGGTCGTATCAAGAAGATCTTCCTGAGCGCTCGTCAAATTTACAACGATCGAAGACGGGAATAGACTCGAAAGCCATGCTAAATGTCAGATTAAAAACTATGACAGGTAACGTGGCAAAAATCGCGCAACACGCCGATCGTTTAACTCAAGTGGACGAGGATAAACCGAGTATCGTCAACAATGTCCTGCAACTGGGCAATAAGAACGGTGCAGGTTTGATGGCGAGTGACGAGCAGAGAGCAGAGAGCCCGATAAACGAACCCGCCTTGACGGTCACCAAAACAGAAGAAAAAATCCTAAGTGGTTTTAAGTCTGTCAAAGAAAAAACGGGTCGTTGCCAGAGTGATATGACTCAGATCAGGTCGTATCAAGAAGATCTTCCTGAACGCTCGTCAAATTTACAACGATCGAAGACGGGAATAGACTCGAAAGCCATGCTAAATGTCAGATCAAAAACTATGACAGGTAACGTGGCAAAAATCGCGCAACACGCCGATCGTTTAACTCAAGTGGACGAGTATAAACCGAGTATCGTCAACAATGACCTGCAACTGGGCAATAAGAACGGTGCAGATTTAACGACAAGTGACGAGTGGAGAGCAGATAGCCCGATAAACGAACCCGCCTTGACGGTCACCAATAACAGAAGAAAAAATCCTAAGTGGTTTTAAGTCTGTCAAAGAAAAAACGGGTCGTTGCCAGAGTGACATGACTCAGATCAGGTCGTATCAAGAAGATCTTCCTGAACGCTCGTCAAATTTACAACGATCGAAGACGGGAATAGACTCGAAAGCCATGCTAAATGTCAGATCAAAAACTATGACAGGTAACGTGGCAAAAATCGCGCAACACGCCGATCGCTTACCTCAGGCGGACGAGGATAAGCCGAGTATCGTGAACAATGACCTGCAACAATTGACGGCGAGTGACGAGCAGAGAGCAGATAGCTCGGTAAATGAACACAGCTTGACGGTCACCAAAACAGAAGAGAAAATCCTAAGCCGTTTTAAGACTGTGAATGAAAAAACGGGTCGTTGCCAGAGTGACATGACTCAGATCAGGTCGTATCAAGGAGATCTTCCGGAACGCTCGATAAAATTCCAACGGTCGAAGACGGAAGTGGACTCGAAACCTGTGAAAAATGTCAGATCGAACGTGGCGAAAATCACGCAACGTTGTGTGGATTACGCCACTCGCTTATTTTCGACGGACCGGAACACGCCGAGTATCTTAAATAGTGACCTGCGATCTGACAATAAGAACGATGCTGGTCTGACGGCGAGAAACGTGCGGATAGGAAATGATCCGGTAAACAACCATGACTCGACGGTTACCAAAACCCAGAAGATTATCAAAAGCGGTTTTAAGTTTGTGAATGTACGATTGAGTCGTTGCAAGAGCGACAAAACAGAGATCAAATCGTGTCAAGAAAGTAAACAGACACATTCGATAAACTGCAAATGGTCACAGATAGCAATTGACATGGAACCCGTGAAATATAATGTCGGCCCGAAAACTGTAACACTGAACACGGCGATTTCTGCGCAGAACTGTTCGGAAGACCAGACTGGGTTAGCTCCGACGGACGGGGGTACGTCAACTATCGTCAATAGTGATCTACGACCGGGCAATGAGAACGGTGCAGGCTTGCCGGTGGGTGGCACGCGGAGAGAAGATGGCCCGGTGAATAAAAACAACTTTCCGGTTACCGTCAAAGTACGTGAAAAAGTTGGTCCTGTAAACGTGAAGGTTCTTACTTCCACGAATGTGCGAAAACCCGACGTGAACAGAGGGTGGCGACGAAAAGATGTTCCGGAAACAACGACCAAGTCCCAACAGCCAAAGACCGGAATCGACACGAAAGCCGTGAAGTGTAACGACCTGTCGAACTCAATAAAAACACCCCGTACGGCGGCGAACGCGCGGATCCGTCCGGCAGTCGCCGCTCGTGCAGCTCCGGCGGACAGGACTGTGCAGCCGAGAATCGCGATTGGTAATAATCGGCGACCTGGCAATATGAACGGAGCAAGTTTGCCGGCGGGTGGCGCACGGACCGGAGGTGGCCTGGTAAATAAAAACAGCATGCCGGTCACCGTCAAAGCTCAAGAAAAAGTTGGTTTTGTAAACGTGAAGGCTTCTACGTCCACGAAAGCAAAAAAACCCGAAGTGATCAGAGGGTGGCGACGAGAAGGCCTTCCGGAAAAAACTGCAAAATCCCAACAGCCAAAGACGAGAATCGACTCGAAAGCCGTAAAATGTAATACACAGCCGAAAGCTGTAAAAAGTGATGCTCGCGCGGCTGTAATGGACGACGTAGAGCCGATTGAAAGAGATCAGCGACGTTATACTACCGTGGACGACGCAGATTTTACGACAATCGACCGATGGGCAGAAGTTCTGATTGAGAAGGACTTAATGCTGTTGGAAGAGCCGCAGAGTCCGATTATCGACGAATTTTGGTGATCCAGGAATGCGTGCGCTTATTGAATGCCGGGACAGGTTTATGAAGCCCGTCATCAGCCAACAAGTACGTCTCGTTTTCGGGTCGGCCGTCTGACTTAACGATTCATTGAACTCGTGTTTCCAAACGGTGTTAGTGTGCGGAGATGCGTGCAACACAAGTGGACTGCTCGTTCTGGCGCGAGCAACAGTTATTGTGTCCCATACGGACAATAACAATTTTTCGGCCGATTGGAGTGGAAAACGGCCTGCGGAATATACGGAACGTAGCGATTTGACAACCGACATTAGACAAGAGGGGAAAACTCCCTCCGAATTCGATGACGAACGTGCGGACAAATACGAAAAATAAGATCGGATCGGCTCGACGTGGTAGTTGCCTAGAAAATTTGGTTAGAATTTACGTATTAGTATTTCGGTTTAATTTAAATGCATAATTTTATTCGTATTGTTGTGTTTTACTTAAACACTTTTAAACTGCTGATTTGATAATTTTGTCTATTTTCAGGTTGGTGATATAAATGTCTATTAGATTTATATTGGTTTAGTTAGCCGTTTTGTACAATCCGGTGTTGAAGACGAACAGTTCTGATACTTGGAAGCACATTTAGTGTGAGCATAATTATATACTTTTTTACTTATATTCCGAAAGTCATGAGTATCGACCGAAACAGGCGCAGATCCAGAACATATTTACGGGGGAGGGGCATCTTAATCAAAACAACTTCAATCCTCATTTCGTCACATCGAGTAATGAAATATTTTCGAAAACATGTTTTGGAAATCGTTTGCGATACACCGAAATAAGATAATAAATTCTGTCTTTATATCTTTATCAAATCTCGAATCGCGTGGCGGATTCGAAACAATTTATTGTCCTCTACGGAAATGTTCGAGATATTTAAGATTTTTAAGATATTTATATTATGTGTAACCCACCAATTTTTAAGGTTCACGTATCGTCCAATAATTAAACTGCATACATTATATGTACTTTGATAAAAAGAGGTATTTATCTTTATTGGTTATCGAAAACGTTAAAACCGAAAAATCCCATATCTACAATTTCATTTTAAATTGTCTTTCTAAAGTATCATAAATAAGAGTTAGAATTATAAAAAGATACTAATAAAAAAATTTAACAAGAGTCTACGGGGTGGGACGATCGCCCCTTGGCCCAATCTTGGATCCGCGCTTGGACCTAAAACATTTGAAAAAAAACTTAATATAATGCACAATTGAGTAATCGCGGGTGCGGTTACATGGATGTCATTATGAAACCATCTTTTATCCGTTACTCATTGCTCGCGTGGAAATTGTAATTAATATCATTATTGCTTTTGAGTAAATATTCTAGTATATATTGTCAGTAACATTAAATCGTTGGACTATTATACACAATATCGTTAACAGGATGGGGTGGGATGAGAGAGGCCATGTCACCCCCGCTATTTAAATTGATATTTGTTTCACGTGTTTTCGTTATAAAAATACAAATTACGCGAAATCATCTTGTTCACGAGAGAAATTACTTTATTTACTGTACGTCCACGAAAAATATCATAGAATATAAAAATATGAAAATATAAAAATATAAAAATTTAAACTGTTCGAGCGATAAAATGAAAGAGTCCCCCTTTGGACCTGGTCATATTGTGGAGCGGTCGATATTGCGATGTCGGACCGCAAGAAATGAGTCGTTCCCGAGACACCCGGCCGATCATTGGACAACGAGATTTTGAAGTTAAATTGTGTAGGTTTTTCTTTGTTATATTGTCCTTTTTTTTATATAAGCCTAATTGTAATTTATCGTCGTGTAGGTGATTCATATTGTAGTTCGTCGTCGCGGTCGATCCAGCGCGGTAAGGAATCATTTGTTGAATGATATGGGACATAAAAATTTATTGTAACGTGTCATGATACGATTATGTTTCCTTGTAAAATATAAAAATGTTAAAATGTATTTTTGCATTTGATATTTTCGTTTGTTATTATTATTATGAGTACCTAGTATTATTTTTTGTCCATATAATACCGTCAGCGGGCTAACCGTCGTATCGAGTTGGTGCAATAAACGAACAATAAACGATAGTACGCACAAAGAGATTACCACCGGTATGTTAGGTAGTCTTCGTCTTAGAAATCTGCCTCCTGTGTCACTCAGTGACACGCACCCGCAGCTCTTCATCGTCGTCAAAGCGCTGTGAAAATCGGTAATGCCCTCGTCCGGTCAGAGTCGCCGACCCACATCGACGACGCTACTGTCTTCAGACGTCGACACGTTATCGGACGGTCGGGAGGTGACGACAGTACGAGCGGACGACGTAGTCTCGCGGTCCGCCAAGCCGGTCGACATAAAAAGGACGCGCCGTCCTAACTAACCGAAACGGACGAGATGCGTTTGATGTGCGTGTGTTCCACTCACGGAGCACTTGAGACCACCGCGAAAACCTTATCAAACTTTCGGACAGATGTCCTGACGGAGCGCTGGCCAAATGGTGACGGGGACAAGGTCGACAGCCAAGACCGTTCGTCGATCGTTACAGACAGTACTTATATTTTAGGCTTAAGCGTCGCGGCCAGAGTATAGCGCAGAGAATGGGAATGGTACGTGTATAAATATATCTTACTAATTATACGTGTCATGCTTTAACCGACTTACCGCACATCGGGCACGAAGTCGAAATATAACACTAAAATCAATTTCTCGTCCGGAAAACTTCCGTCTCGAGTCGAGAGATTATCAAATCGCCATCGAATATCGCAAGATGATACGTTTTGCATTCTATTCGTATTCAATGTGCAAGTTGTGCATGTCTCGGGAATATTTTTCTACGAACTTTTATACATTTATGTATAAAACTGATAAAAACAGAACGAAAATGTGAAAACAAATCGTTGAGTCAGTATTATAATTCATTAACTGTTAACTCTACTCGTGAACTCGGGTGTGTGTTATGATAACGCTCGTTTTTATACACTCGCCGATATCTGTGAACAACGGTTTATTATCAATGACGTTGCGTCCCGTTTTTGCTATTTACGTATATATATATAAATAAAAAACATTCTAAAATTTTTATTAAATATTCTCAAAGACAAACATCGAGTAATTGTTTTTTTTTTCGATTGGATCCTCGTCGCGACGATCAATTTTGTGAACGGTTTTTGTCACGCAGACTCCAAACACGGTCAGCAACTACGTAGCGACTAAAGAAAACATGCAAAAAAAAAAAAAAAACGACTCCGCGGACAACGTTTGACTCGATAAACCCCTTCTACTCGTGTATAATTTGATAATCATGCTTTTTCGTGATATCAAAATATTTATTTAAAATTATTATTTGTTTATATCCGTGTGAATAAATAGACGTGTACGGTTTCCCATTTATACGTATTATAGGCCTAACGTTTGTGTGTACACCATGATAATATACGAGTATACGATTCGATGTGAAAAATCCAATAAATAATCTATTATATACTATCGAAAACCGATAATGGTTTGCTGTTTTGAGAGTGTTTTGATGTCGTTGATTTGATATAGATCTTTACTCTGTCGGGCGGATATGAACGTACTTTGAAAATTATGAACGTTATTTTCCCGATCGTTTTGGAATTAAATGAACGCATTACGGTTTCGTGGAATACAAATCGAACGTATTAACCTCAATATACTTACCATATAATTTTTATAGTGTGCATTACGTCTATGATTGCCACACTACTATTATTACAAGCAGTATCACTTTTGTCCTATCATACTTGATATCGTCTCATACAGGCCTCGGCGTTAGTGTAAAATTAATATCTATGTTTTCTAATAATTAATTATTATTAAATAATAATTAATAATTAATATCTAATAATTTGTCATTCCATATTTAATTACTGTTGCCTATTGCTATTGGACTTATACTTTTCAATGATTTTGAAATGAGGTATTTAATATGTTGCCCCACAAAAGAAAAAAAATATTTCACAGGTACGCAACTAATTCTATGTCCGCAAACAAATAACAAGACTTATCGTTATTATCAAAAAACACACTATTTTCATCCAGAAAAAAATGACGTCATGCGTTATAACGACGTACGAGGTGACAGTAAACTAATCAAGTTTACCCGTCAAATCCGTTGGCCCATTAACCAAATCTAACCAAAAAAAGATTTTTTGTGTGATTTCCCCGTAGTTGACTTCAGTTCAAAAGTCAATCGTGCGTTTTCGTCATAAAACTAAACATTATGCGAAAATGTCTTGTTCGCCAAAGAGATTACTATACGTACCTGAAAAATATCATAAAATATGAAAATATAAAAATACAAACTTTAAACGAAAGTTCGCCCAACGAGATTTCCGTCGGTAGATTCTTCAGCACGACCTATGTTGAGATATGAATAAGATCTATGAACACATTAATTATACTAACCACGATTTACACCACAACCGCAAACGTTTTTGTTTTTGGTTGGTTTGTCGGATTGTACGCTCAATGACCTGGCGACCATTTGTTTCTCTGTAAATCAATAACATCCCGAATCATAAAACTCATCCTCGACGGTATGCCTTTCACTGATATCTTATTGTTAATTCGTGCCGAACGACTACGATACATATATATATGTATCTTACTTATTAAATCTAATTGATTTTCGTAACAGTCAACCCACATAATATATGAATATACAATGTACTCACTTCTATTGGACTATTCGGGGACGGATCATGCTACAATGTAACGTGGTCTTTATCGAGTTGCCAAGTCCGTTTTTCTGTCACGATTAGCGGCTTGACGTATATGCGACGTTTTTTGTTAGTTTTTTTTCCTTTTGTTTTTACCTCTTCCTTTTTGGAAGAAGTCTCCGATGGAATTCGATCCGCTTCAACAGGCTCATCGTTGACTGCGGCCATTAACTCTATTTGTGGCTATTTTTAAGTTAAACAATATATTAAAAGACTATAGTATATATTCTCTCGTATTATTTATATAAATAATTTAAAACGCATATCGACCTACACACGTTCGATTGTCATAAAGTCATACTGAACGACTACGAGAAGTATAAACCTGACTCACAAAATTTAATTGCTTAACGAAGCGCTCTACATAACGACATGACGTATGAATATACAATGTACTCACTTCCACTGGACTTCTCGGGGATGGTTCCAGGGGCGCTGTTTCATCGCCATCAATGATATCGCCAATGTCGTCCGTCGTCGCGTTTTGCGACGTCATATTGTTGCGACGTTTCTTGTTGGCCCTTTTCCTCTTTTTTTTAACAAATAATAATTCAAAAATATTGTAATTGGTTTTTAAATACTAATAATAAATAGTTTTTGATAATGTTAATAATCGTATATTTTCTATGCTTATAATAAGCAAGAGAATATAATGTTTTACGAACATCGAAATGTGAATAATAAACACGGGAGGTTTATAGCTATTATATACCGGATTAAAAAAAATATATTTGTGATCGTATGCAAATAATAATTGTTTTAGTCTAAACTGAATTTTATAAAACATATTATTTAAGTGATATTTATTTTTTGGATATTATACCTTTCTCCTGCCTTCTCCATTGTCAATTCGTAGTTGTCCTAAAACGAATGAAGCAAAAGGTCACAGTAAAATTTAGATATATACCTATTTGTGTATATAATATAACACATTTATAAATGTATTATATATCAAACCATTTGTATTGCTAGTCATGTGTTCGTTTCCTTCTTCCAAACCATTCGATTCGACGGTTGGAGAAACATTGGTCCCGGATTCTACCAACGCTGTCCCCTGAAAATTTACGAAGAAATTTATATTCGCTCGTATTGCTAAGTCCTGCCGAACGACTACGATAAATATATATACCTTACTCACAAAATTTAATTGCTTAACGAAGCGGTCTACATAACGACATAACGAATGAATTTACAATGTACTCACTTCTACTGGACTTTTCGGGGATGGTTCCAGGGACGCTGGTCCATCGTCATCAATGATATCGCCAATGTGTTCCGTCGTCGCGTTTTGCGAAGTCATATTGTTCCGACATTTCTTGTTTGCCCTTTTCCTCTTTTTTTGCACAAATGATAATTCAAAAATATTGTAATTGGTTTACAAATACTAATAATAAATAGTATATGACAATGTTAATAAAAAAAAAATAATAATTTTGATCGTATGCAAATACAAATTGTATTAGTCTAAACTGAATTTTTGTAAAACATATTAGTTGAGTGATTTGTATTCTATGGATATTATACCTTCCTCCTGGCTTTTCTATTGTCATTTCGTAGTTGTTCTAAAACGAAAAAATGCAAAAAGTCACAGTAAAATTTAGACGCATACCTATTTGTGTATATTATGTTATTTATAAATGTATTATATATATCGAACCTTCTGTATTGCTAATTATGTTTTCGTCTCTTTCTTCCGTTATGGATGGAGCCGGAACTCGAAACCGTTCCACTTCTGCGCGCTCGTCAATCTCTATTGCTGTTGATTCCTGTCGTAACTGTTTTGGTATTTTTTTTAAATTTAAGACTATATATTTGTATATACTATGATTATCTTATGATCTCACATTAATATCTACACTCGATTATCATATACGATTTACGATTATGTGTATAAACGTTATAAACGATGTATAAATTATATACACGCGTACACGACTTAACACGACGAGAACGAATTGAAAATTTAGTCAACAAAGTTTAAATAGTTTACCGGATAAATTAATACACACGCCCGCGATTTCAACGAAAAGATACGTATTACAAATGAATCGACGTACCATCACGTTGTCCGTCGTATGTCTGGTCCGCAAAATTCGTACAAAACATGAATGAGGGCATGTCTTATTCAGCGATTTCCAGATCGCCTTTTCTGCATCGTTCGATAATCTTCAGCAATCTTTGAAACGCGTCCATACCGTCAATTATTATGATGAAAACACGGACCAAAGTATCACGTTAATTCTTCACCAAAATCTTTGACCCGGATTATTATTATTAAATAACTAAACCAAATTAAACGGACAAAATTATTAGTAAACTCGTATCCAATAGTGACTATGAACAATGCGTTGTTACTATGCGATGTATATTTTGTGCTCGTTTGGGTCAATAAATAAAATAATATTGCCGCGTAAGCCCATTCCGACGTCGCGTCGATTAATCGCGTACTTACTCACGAGAACAAAACGACTTTAAATGCAAAACTAAATACATTGATTTACATTATAAAAACTGTTTGAAGTAGTGTTTTACGTCTAAATAGCATCAAAAAAACATTTACTGTACGAATCACGGGAATACTCCGTCAAACATTTTGAAAACCATATGATAACTAATAATATCCTTTGTTGAGTTCTAACGATATCCTGGTGTTCACTCAGTCTACCACATGCAAAACTGGACCAACGTAATTGACTCGTTTTTACCTGTGATACCACCGTGGGCATCACACACACATACACACACACGTACGCAGAACAATATTATTTGTTTTATTTTCGGAATTATTATTATATTATTACGTATTAAATATATAAACATATTAATATAAATGTAAACATTCTAAAAACTTCATTAAATATTCTCAATGACAAACATCGAGCAATTGTATTTTTTTTCGATTGGATCCTCGTCGCGACGATCAGTTTTGTGAACGACGGTTGTAGCAATTAGTACTGATGGTGACTGCTTTTTACCTACCTGATGGTTATCTATTAAGGATTAAACGTTTTTAGAATCGCTCGGGGTTCTCGGGGTCCTCGGATTGCCAGACCCGTAACACAATGAGATCTCCTGACGCACATAATAGTATAAATTATTTAAAATATAAGAAACCGCGTATTGGTCAAAAAACGTAACCGTAAAAACAAGTATGTAATTACGTTAACAACGAGATATTCACCAACTGAACAACAATACATACACAAGCGTCATAACAACCGATATATATAAAACGTGTTTATATTACATATAGGAATTTGGTATATACGAATTATTCGAACATATAAAGTTAAAGACAGTTGTCGGACCAAATCAATTTATTCTGCTCTTGTAATATACGAGTACAGTGGATAAAATCTTGGTCGCCGACAAATGGATTGCAAGACGATGAAGAAATCGTGGTGGAGGAGGAAATTGTCGTTCCTTGGACGACTCTTGGGGTTTAAGAAACGCAGTACCGGCGGAAACAGTTCGACGAGAAACGACGACGTGGCGATCGACACAAAAATAGATCGTCCGGTAGATAACAACCACACGACGGTCGTCCAAACGCGGGAAAGTGATACAAGTAAATCTAAGTCCGCCGCGTGGCAATACGAACGACGAAAAAGCAACAGTATGACTGGGAACGGTTCGTGTCAACGTCTTGAAATCATGCAACACAGTGCGGAATACGTCGCTCGGTTAGCTCCAGCAGAAGATCATACGGCAAGTGACGCGCGAAGATCAGATAGCCCGGTAAACGAACACGGCTTGACGGTCTCCAAAACAGAGGAGAAAATCCTAAGCGGTTTTAAGTCTGTCAAAGAAAAAACGGGTCGCTGCCAGAGTGGCAAAACTCAAATCAGATCGTATCAAAATCTTCCGGAACGCTCGTTAAAATTCCAACGGTCGAAGACGGAAGTGGACACGAAAGCCGTGAAAAATGTCAGATCGAAAACAATGACAGGTAACGTGGAGAAAATCGCGCAACGCTGTGTGGAATGCACCGCTCGCTTGTTTTCGACGGACGGGAGCACGCCGATAATCTCAAATAGTGACCTGCGATCTGGCAATAACAACGGTGCTGGTCTGACGGCGAGAAACGTGCGAATTGGAGATGATCCGGTGGTAAACGATCATGACTCGACGGTTACCAGAACACAGAGGATGATCCAAAGCGGTTTTAAGCCTGTGAATGTACGAATGAGTCGTTGCAAGAGCGACAAAACCGAGATCAAATCGTGTCAAGAAGGTAAGCAGACACATTCGATAAATTGCAAATGGTCGCAGATAGCAATTGACATGGAACCCGTGAAATATTATGTCGGGCCGAAAACCACCACACGGAACACGGCGATAACCGCGCAGAACTGTTCTGAAGACCCGTCTGGCTTAGCTCCGACGGACGGGGGTGCGTCTAGTATCGTCAATAGTGATCTACGACCTGGCAATGAGAACGGCGCAGGTTTGCCGGTGGGTGACGCGCGGAAAGCAGATGGCCCGGTGAATAAAAACGGCTTACGGGTTACCGTCAAAGCACGGGAAAAAGTTCGTTCTGTGACCGTGAAGGCTTCTACGTCCACGAAAGCGCTAAAACCCGAAGTGAACAGAGGGTGGCGACGAGAAGGCCTTCCGGAAAAAACTACAAAGTCGCAACAAGTAAAAACAGGAATCGACACGAAAGCAGTGAAGTGTAACGACCTGTCGAACACGATAAAAACCCGTACGGCGGCGAACGCGCGGATCCGTCCGGCAGACGCAGCTCGTGCAGCTCCGGCGGCCAGGAGTGTGCCGCCGAGAATCGCGAAGAGTAATAATCCGCGGACGGGAGTTGGCCCGGTGAATAAAAACAGCTTGCCGGTTACCGTCAAAGCACGTGAAAAAGTTGGTCCTGTAAACGTGAAGGCTTCTACGTCCACGAAAGCAAACAAACCCGAAGTGAACAGAGGGTGGCGACGAGAAGGCCTTCCGGATAAAACGGCAAAGTCCCAACAGCCAAAGACGGTAATCGACTCGAAAGCCGTAAAATGTAATACACGACGGAAAGCTGTAAAAAGAGATGCTCGCGCGGCTGTAATGGGCGACGGCGAGCCGATTGAAAGAGATCAGCATACCGTGGACGACGCAGATTTTACGACTATCGACAGATGGGCAGACGTTCTGCTTGATGAGGATTTGATGCTGCTGGAAGAGCCGACGATAATCGACGATTTTTGGTAATCCAGGAAGGCGTTAGCAGCCAACACGAACGGGCTCGTTTTCCGGCCGACGGTCATGTTTAGTGGTTCAATACCGAGTCGCGGCGCTCTCGTAGAGCATCAATCGCCAACACGTTATCTGTTACCGGTACAGCGGTGTGTAACGTCGGGTCTTGGAGTTTTTAAGTTTTTTTTAGAGGCACCTAAGAAAATTTTTGTCGCATATATTTGCATATTTCGAAGTTCTTGTGCTATTTCGCCACTTTTATGTTTCAAGCGCTATTTCACGCTTATTTTGCCATTTTATAGAAAACTATGTTTAATTGTCTAAAAAATCTTATAATTTTTATTATATTAGACCCTTTTCACGCCTTTTCATGGCGCGTATAAACTTGAATAATTTTAATTAGAATACGCGGCCATGTGTTTATCAATTATATATATTTCTATATTTATGTTATAAAGTGCAATAAAAGTACAACGAGAAGTCGAACGATAATTCTTCGGTGTTATGAAATCCCGTCGTAAAAGAAATTCTGTTAAAACAGAATTATCAAAAACAGCAAATTACACAAATATATTTATCGGTCGCTTTCGACTGTTGACGTTGTATACATATTCGTATATTTTTACTTACCATTTTAATTTTTCCTTGTGTTCTAATTATGTTTTATAACCTATAACCATTTCTATTACCGAACTACAAAAAAAAAAAATAAAGAATGACTTCCATTAGCTGAAACGATAAATATATTTGAATCTGTCGTAAGGGCGTTTGAAACTCTTCGGGGATCAATTGGAACAGCTATTTTAACTAAATTCAACAATGTCGTTAACAAGAACCTCGGACTTAAAAAAATATTTCAAACGTGTCATCAGGCATTAACGTGAACACCAAACACGAACTTGGACTTCCTGAAGATCTTTCAACTGAAAATTTCGCGTTCTTTAAGTACGCGCCAATTGCGTTTGTCGATGTGGAGCGATCGTTGTCTACGTACAATACTCTGATCAGTAACAATCGAAGATTGTTTACATTTGAAGACTTGAGTAAACATCTCATTATTCAATGTAATTTACGAGGTGAAAAACATTCAAAATAAATATATATTTAGGTCACTTCATGGCGAATGAAATGTAAATTTATATAAAATTTTACCTATTTTTTTTTTTTTTTACAAATTAATTATCGAGGAAGAAACGAGCGAAACATATAGACGATTTTTGTAACGAAATGATAGTAAACATATTTAAAAGTACTACAAATTGTTTACAAGTTAAATTTATAAGTTTATGAGATACAATTCACAAATAAATAATTATTCATTTGTTCACTATTGACGTTATTGTTTGTTTTTAGCGCTCGTATGACTGTAGTTAAGTACATACCAATTATAATGGTCTTGTTTGTAGCCACAAGTCACGAGTAATGTACTATAGTAACGTGGAATGAAGTCCGAACTCAAAATCGAATAATATGACGTACGACGGTGTTGTAGGTCACAGGTTCTCACTTGAATTTGAATTTGATATCTTCATTTGTGGTCGGTTCTAAAAGTTGTTCTTCTAACTGGGACGGTTTCGCTGTGTGGTGACATTTGAAAAACGATCAAATACCCAGTCTGGTATGTCCGTGTTTAAAATGTCCCGGAAGTGGAATTTTCACTTCAGATGTACGTAGATATTTTATACGTGCACGAAATGACGATGACCGATGACGATGACGGTGACCGGACAAGTAATATACATTTTTTTTTATTTATTTATTAGAGACACGTTATAAATAAAAAAAATATTTATCTCAACCATTGAATAAAAACGAAATAACACACTGAATTTTATAAATAAATAAAAAATCAAAATACAAAATAAAACTAAGGAAAAGAGAAGAGAGAAAAAAAATATATATATATATATATAAATTACAATGAAAATCCTAACCTAACCTTCGGCCACAGCCGCTCTGACTACTCTAACCGTCTCCGACGTGATACGTGAAAACCAGACGTCAGGCGCGCTCCGGCTACTCGCGGCTCCTTTCCGAGCGGACGGTCGGTCCCGAAGTACGCTCGCCGTAATACTTAAATGTAATATTTCTTTAGAAATGACGGTGCGGCCATTGTCCTTCAATTGTCTATTATTCTGTTCCAATAGTTTAATTTCCACGGACACTATTTGAAACGCATGATAGGTACCCCCAAACCGGGTTTGTTTTCGAAACATTCATTCAAAATCCGGTTCATACGATTACCAAAGTAGCAATAAATCGCCATGAAAAAAAGAAAGTAACATTTTTTTGTTTTTTGTATAATATTTATATGACCGTATAATTGTGGTAATCGAATTGAATAATAAATGTAATATTTTTAATCGAACAAAAAAAAACTGTGATCCTTAACGGTACATTGGTCCGATTTTGAATTTTGATTCTAACGTTTTTCATTTAACGTTCACCGGAAACACGCACGAAATTCGGTTACGTTTTACCGAAAAAAGTATCCGGTCGCCAATCCGATTACATTAAAATAAAATATAAACTTTTTTGTAACATTTAAAAATTTAAATCGCGAACACATTAAAACTATTTAATCGTTAGCGGCGCGAGTGGCCCACGTATAATTAACAAATGTATGTTTATCGTGCGATGCACGGAAACCGTCGTAGTTGGAATAGAAAAAATATCAAACGAAAAATCGACCGGTCTCAGTTCCTAAACTGAGCACAATGAGTTCATATATTTTTTTTTTTTACGAGAATTACATTTATACGAACGAAAAAAAAAAAAAAGCGCACGAATACAATAAATATGGCGTGCCTCGCTTGAAAAAATCAAAAAAAAAAAATCGAATAATCGATAAACCTAGCGTTCACACAATCACTAGGGCGGGATGGCCGAAAGATTGTTTTTCGTTACGTGTCCACGTTTAAAACGCGACACAACACAACAAACGATAAGGTAAACGCGAGAATTCATCGATCGATATACATAAATTACATATGGTTTATTGTTGGTTTTATCGACTAGATTGCCATTAAAATATCACGAAAACGTTTATTCATATCATTATCGAGCGTCGGAAAAGACGGTCTTAAAGTCTGGTGACTTCGGGCTGCTGGTGGCGGTGCTGCTGGTGCTGGTGGTGCTGGTGGTGGACGACGTGTTTCGAACCGCAGTCCGTCTGGCTGGCCTTGTCGTTTATGCGGCGGACGTAACCGCCGAAGTAACCGCCGCCGTCCAGGTACTCGCAGCTGGCCGAAGACGTCGGAGGTTCCGGGGCACACAACGGATACTGCGGCGGCAACGTGAGCAGCGCTTCGGTCGACTTGGTCGGGTGCCGGATCCGGCCGTGACGGTGGTGCTGCTGCTGCTGCTGGTCGTGGTCGTCGTGGTCGTCGTCGTCGTCGTTGTTGTTGTTATGGCGATGGTGATGGTGGTGGTGGTGGTGGTGATTGCGATGGGCCCCGTTCGGTTTTTGGCCTTTGACGTTCTTCAGCTGCACGTAAACCGCGTGCTGCTGTTGGCCGCCGACCGCGGGCTGCAGGTCGCGGTCCAGATACTCGTAGCCGAACCCGTAGCCGCCGAACGCCTTGGCGGTCAGGTTGTCCCACGACTTGACCGGCTTGACGGCGGCGGCGGCCGCCGCGGTCGTCCCGCCGCAGTTGTCCCGCCGGTACGCGGACGACGACTGCGACTTGACCGAGTGCTGTCTGGACGACGACGACGACGGCTGCGCCGCCGCCGCCGTCGGGTCGTCGTCCCAGTACAGCGTGTCCGTGCTGAGCGACGTGGTGTACGACGCCGGGCTGTTCTCGGTCAGGCTGTTCTGGTGCCGGCAACCGCCGCCGCCGGTCGACGCGCTCAGACACATCCGCTCGTCGGACGCGTACCGGTCGTTCGTCACCAGGCTCGCGTAACCGCGCGAGTGGCCGTCCACCACGTCGCCGGCCGCCGCCGACGGCTCGTCGTGCCGCGAGTTCCGCCGTTTCTCGTGTCCCTTCCGGCAGTACGAACTCTCCGACTTGCACTCTGCGAACACCACACGGTCAGATAACAACGCGCGCGTTTCGTTGGATTCCGTCGGCGGTTTTACACCCGGGCAACGTTGAGAACGGAATTTCCCCCGGGAAAAACGGGGAAGACGTTCATGGACGAGACTCGCTACGGCGGGTCGGCACGCCGGTAAGTGGACTTTTTCAGCGAACGATACCGAAGAAGGGAACGTCAGTTCGTTTTTCTATACATTGCACGGGTACGTATAATTTTCTACGGTATGATCCGATAATAACGTGTCCGGGAAAAGGGAAGGGTAAAAAAACAAAAATGAGGGTGTACATCCACGTCCTCGGAAGTGACGCGTAAGCGATTCCCGCGTGGCGACATTTTGGTGAAAAGATAAAACGATTGTGACACGTACACACACTTCACGGGTAGAAGAAGTCAATGCCAGCCGCGGCCCGTACGTGACCATCCCGTTGCATGGGACAAGTCAATCAGATCGCGTGTAGACGGCGGCAAGGCCCGAATGATTTCCACGCGCTGGCTACTTTTACGCGTGGACGTTTTTGAGGGCGAATGCAAAAGCAGCCGTTGCCATGCGATTTCGTACGGCCACCGGCACGTACTCGGTTGGCGGTGTTTCCCACCCCCTAGCGAAATTTTCGATTTTTTTCTCTTTTTTTTCGGTATTTACTCATTCAATTTTAATGGACAGGGGTATAATATGTTATTACATTACGTTCGCGGTACACCGGCCGGAGAAAATTAAAAATTTAGCTTCCCCCCCGCGAAGAAAACCACCTCACGGACCCCGTTTGTTAATCGTTACCGCCTTACCGACGATTTGCTGACAAATGACAAACGTCGTTTCGATCTTATCGCTGTCCCAAAACGAGCCCGTTACATTCCGTCGGCATGCGCAATCCGCCCGAGCAAAGTAAATAAAACGAATAAAAACGCGTCGATCAGTTTAAACAACCGGTTTGAATATTTTCAATTTATTATATTCCGACAGAACCATATACCTAACCCCAACAGCATCAACAAACATTATATACGACGGGCGAAAACAAAAATAAATAAATAAATAAAATAAAAACATAATAAACACACGTAAAAAAAAAAACACAAAAACAACTCGATCAGGTGCGTTTTTTTCGGGCGGGTCGTCGTCGTCGTCGTCGTCGTCGTCGTCGAGAAAACCGGACGGCGTGTGAGCGTAGACGACAACGGAGTGCGGTGGGGGTGGTGGTGGTGGTGGTTTATTTTCACACGAACGAACACGCAAACGCACACGCGGGTATCCGATAACGAAAAGTATGTGCGATCGCGTTTACAAGATAAAGAAAAACGGTCTACCGCCTGTCTTTCGACGAGTATCTAGAAAAAAAAACAAAAAAAAACAAACAAACAAAAAAAACAAACAAAAAAACAAAAATTAAACTCGATAAACGGGTAAAACTAGACGACTAACTAGACGATAACTAGAACGGCACTAATCGTAACGTTGCGCGAGCGAAGCGACGGCCGGCCGCGGGTGGGACGGGATACGTTGTCGTTACCGTCGTCGGACGGGGACGGGGACGCCGCGACGGTTGCTGCTTGCCTGGGCTTTTGTCGCGGCCGGTCACAACGGCACGGCGTCCGTGCGCCGCCGACTTGTGACGTCGCCGCCGCCGCCGCCGCCGCCGGTGTCTGCCGGCCGGCACGCACCGCGATCCCGGACAACAGGACGCGGCCACGCCGCCCGCGGCCACGTCGTACGCGTCCAGGTCGCCGTCCTCGTCGTCGTCCTCATCGTCCTCATCGTCCTCGTCGTCCTCGTCGTCCTCTTCACCGCCGTCGACGCCGTTACCGCCGTTACCGCCGTTACCGCCACCGGCGCGTATGCAACCCCACCGCGGACAACTGTCGCCTACACCGGAAAGCATTTATGGCATTAACGCACGACCGCGCGACTGATCGCCGTTCCCCCGCGGGATTTGTTGGCATTTCTTTTTCTCGTGTTTTAGTCATCGAACGAACCGAATTCGAATGACGATGAAGCGCACGAAATGAAGGGACAATGAACGGAACGGAGCCGAAACGAAAGTTCGAGGGTTTTCGCGTAACTGCTGTGTGGAGTAAACGTAACCGATGCGTGTAGATAACGAACGGTCGCCGCCACTCGTACGAGCGGAGCGAACGGTCGGACTGAGCAGCCGGAGGGTCCGCATGGCACTCGGGGAACGTCATACGGAGTCTCTACACGGCAAGAGGTCGTAGAACTAATTATGCTAAGATTTGTCGTGGGCCGTAGTCCGACATAGATGGGTGGCGGGGACGACAGGTTCCTCCTCGATCGTCGCGTGAAGAAATACTATCGTACCGGATACCTGAGTGTCATCCGGTATTTCCGTTACTGCGCGTGTATGTTCATAACTTGAAAACAAACTATGCGAGGGGGGTCGGAAGTAATGCTCACGCGCCTCCGAGCGATCTCATATGTGAAACGGGGGGGGGAGGGGTAAGAGAACCATACCGTTATCGCCCATTTATTGATTGTCGCGACCATTCCGTTTTCGCGCGACGAACAAAAACATTTCCCAACCGACTTCCGGCGCGCAGAGGGTTTTTGTCATTATGCCGTCCGGCCGTTTGGCCGTTTGGCCGTGCGATAGATGGCAGTGAGCGACCGAGCAAAACGTTATGTTACACCGTGAACGCATAGCTGCAGAAAAAGCGGCTCCGAAGCGATATTACCAGACAACAATACACCGCGTGTTAATACGTCAATTGCGTTGTGCGGTTATGACGTGTAGTTAAGCACATGGAGAATACGCGAGACCGTAAACGCACGGAGAATTCGAATTTCGGTCTGGAGAGGAGGTCGCGCCCGTCGCGAATCTCGAAAACCCCGTAACGTTCCGGTTGAATTTTGAGTTGAAACGATCGCGAACGCCGTGCGTTTTCCGTCAGACGATCGACGGTCTTCGAATTTCGATAATGAGATGGTTTTGCGTTGGAAATACTGAATTCAGTCCTGTGTAGTTCGCGGTTTGTTTTCCGACGGGCGCGACGTCCACCACCTCTTATTTTTAATTGTTATTCATACGAACGACACGACGTGTGTTATATTTACCTTGCGACGACGATCGCTGCGACGCTCGGCTGGTGAAGTTGTGCTGTTGACAATGCTGCTGCTGCTGCTGCTGCTGCTGCTGCGTACGGTTCGGCGTGTCCGAAGACGTGCTGCACCGGCGGCTAACCTCGACCACGTAATGCGATCGTCTCCTGTGCTGGACCGGTTGATCCGGCGCCAACCAGTTTTCCTGTTGATGGACGTTTTTCCCGTTGTTGTTCGAATAATTGCTGAAAATTTACAACAAATTAAAACTACTGACGCGTCGGAAAATATAAACAGTAAATTTAGGTCATTTAAAAAAAAAAAACCACGCGTTGGACGTTCGATGAGATGTGTGAAACGACGAACGAAACACGCATGGCCCAAAATCGTGTGCACTAGAGGCGACAAAATTGAAAATTATTGTGTTACTCAGACAATTTCAACTATTGACGTTTCTGTTCTGAATTGTTCTAAAACCAATTTGTTAATCGGTTTTCCAAAACAAACGTGTACTTGACGTTTATTCTATCCGTGTCCGTCAACATTCCGTCGTAATAATAAAAAACAAAAAACAAAATGTTTGAAACATGTGATCTCGATACACGTAAACGATTATCGAAATCTCGATTTTTTTTTTTTTATTTCAAAAGAGCTTTTGCCTTACGACATTGTAGCTCAACAATTACAATTCTTTAGTTGATAATATTAACAAGAAAAATGTTTAAGAAATAAGAAAAACGAAATCATATTTTTAATTTTTAATTCGGATACTATATGAAAAAAAAACCCAAGATTAAAAAAAATAATTGTAGCGTAGAAAAAGTTCAAAATTGCTTCTACATTCACAGCTATTCCAATCCACCCCGAGGGAGAAAAATAGACGATTCTCACTGTCTCTCTCTCTCTCTCTCTCTCTCTCTCTCTCTTTACGACCAAGCCGGGACGTTCTAGGAGGATACGACTTACATCGCGTATTGCCTCGAACATGTGCCAAGTGCAATACAGAGAGGAGTTAATGAAAGACATGCGCGGGCGATATAAATTATGGCCTGTTCCGAGCCTACAGAAAATGATCGTTTGTGCTCTAGATAAAATATTCTTGAATAATTCGTGCTAAAAAACGAAGAAAAGTCCGCGAGACACATGGTTCCGATCGATTGAAAACGTCTATAAAAAACAACAAGCCACGGAAAACGTTCGGGTTTTTATGCGTTTTTTAGAGTTACAAAACTCAACTCGCCGACGTCGTATACGTACGAATAACAAATTTAAAAAAAGAGATGTCGGACGAAAACATTTTTAAAAAACGTCGGCGTAATTTCCATAGGACGTCCTTGCAGCAAAAACGGACATCTCGACGGGCCTGTATTTATTTCCCCCAACTTGGCCTTGCAGGTTATCAAACGATTTTATTTTTATACTATTTCATGTACTCATAACGCGATTATTTATTAGTAAAACGATTATCGCAGCCAGTCTAATATAATATCACATTCTATAATTGTTTTTACATTTTTTTGTTTTGTTTGGAATACGCGCACTTGCCAGTATAATCTATTTATTTTTTACGCGTGTTCTTTTTTTATACGATCGAAGAAAGCAATCGCATATAATACGCCAGTCGTTATTTCGTCTCGTAATTATAGTGGCGAAATATCGTTTGCATTAAAAAAAATTCGAAATGTCGAAAACACGACACAATGTATATAGTACATTCAATACGACTGTACGATATTGTCTGTCGGATTTGCATAACAATTAGATTCACCGAAATGTAAAAACAAACGTATAGATAAATATGAAGATTATTTCACGTTATGGGGGGGAAAAACAACTGTAACGCTAATATGTTGTGAAAGTCACAAATTTATATTGAACGCGTATTTTCGTTTCGTAACAAAATTAATTAGTGTGATAAACATCAACAAGTGTTCATGTTTTTTGTTTGTATAAATACTCGCGTATATATCTATGTCAAAACTGTACACATTCAATACATTTGACCAAAAACACCTATTGCTAAGCTAACCGACTCTTATTCGTAAAATTACGATAAACCAACAAAAAAAAAAAAAAACAAAAACAAAATTATCGTCTATTACCGGAGCCAGAAATTTATTTCGGGAAGGAAGACGGTTATTTCTGTTTTCTGATACTGCATTTCTATTTATAGCATAACATGGAAATCTCGATGACCTCGAGTCCACACGCAATTGTAATGATATGCATACATATCATAATTGTAACCACAGCTCACACAAGTACTTAATTACTTGTGTTATAATATTGAATTCTTTATGTTAAACACCATATGTAACTATTTGACATTTTTCCTTCAAAATAAAGACATACTAACATTCGATCCGCTCGGGACACAGATGGTATTTACAAATAATAACAAAAAAAAGAAAACACATACTTAAGCTTAAAGAATAACCTTCACGGACGAGGGATGATGATCACTAGGGTCGGAAACATAAATTAAACGAAAAAGAGAAAAATATCGGTACCGACAAACGCACATAGCTTTCTAAAATACTGCGATACAACAGAGTAACAAAGAAAGGGTCAATTCAAGCAATGAATCGTTGAATGGTAGAAATTTAAAATACTAACATAAACACTTTATGGAAACGAATTTCACACACATTAAAAGAACAAAAAAATCATGCGTAGTTTAGGTAGAGTAAAACATATGTACTTGAGAACTGACCCGAGACGAAAGGCCGCAATGTGTCCAACACGCATATTGTAGCCACTAAATAATAAATTTCGATTGGTAGTTGACCGGACCGTCACGCAGTCGGCATATTAAAGAAATCATAAAACACCAAAATTCACACCCTAGAACCCTCGATGATCACGTCCTCTCGACACAGTGTGTGCGCACACTCCAACCACGAGCCAGCTCTCCTGACCAAATCTGTGTTCCGGGGAACGAAGTTGGTTTTCCGAGACGACTTGATCGAGTTTTGGCTTGTTTGATATCGTCGGTGAATTCGCTCTGGAAGCGAAGTCACCGATCCAACCTTTTCTTTATATTTTATCCTCCTGATTTTCTTATTTTGTATTTCCCCTTTTTTATTATTATAACTCCTTTGTGTCATCGTCCGTCTCTGCAGAAATTAGTCAGACGTCGAGCGCCAGCACAAGGTAAGGAATTTTTATATTTGACAGTTGTTCCGCAGTGTTTTGCCTCACAGTTTTCGTCTTATATTTTCTCACGGTTTCTTTGAAGATAACATATTTTTTTTATTCTGGCCGAACCTAAACGATTCTCGGACTCACACCCCGCGATTTCCCCTAAGCGACACCCCGCGATTTCCCTTAAGCGACAACTTTAATTCCAACACACCTTTATTAATTCAATTTCAATTTTCTTTTCTTTTCTCTTTTTTTTTTGTATTATTACAAAGTGGCGCCCAACACAGGATCAGTACCAGTTAATTTTATTTAACGAAAGTATCTGAGAATTGTTTAGGTCATTTTAAATAAATAATTTTTTTTTTCATAATTCTGTTTGGCAAAATATTACGTTCAATTAATTATATTTTATTTGCATGCATTTCAATACATTTAATATTGCAATAAGTTATTAAATTATAATTTTGCTCCGAGAGTGGGAAATTATAAAATTAATAATCTTAATAAAAAAGACATATAAGAATAATTTTTATTTTAAAACCCAGAGTGGTATTACATTGAGTTATTAAATTATAATTTTGTTCCGAGAGTGGGAAATTATAAAATTAATAATCTTAATAAAAAAGATATATAAGATCAATTTGTATTTTAAAACCCAGAGTGGTATTACAATGAGTTATTAAATTATAATTTTGTTCCGAGAGTGGGAAATTATAAAATTAATAATCTTAAAAAAATAAATAAATAAATAAATAAACAAATTTAAATTTAAAAAAAAAAAAAAAAAAAAAAAAAAAAAAAAAAAAAAAGATATAAAAGATTAATTTTTATTTTAAACCCCAGAGTGGTATTGCATTAAGTTATTAAATTATAATTTTGTTCCGAGAGTGGAGAATTATAAAAATTAATAAACTTAAAATATAAAAATAAATAAATAAATAAATAAACAAAGATATTTTCATTTTTAAACCCCAGAGTGGTATTGCGTCAAGTTATTAAATTATAATTTTGTTCCGAGAGTGGAGAATTATAAAATTAATAAACTTAAAGAAATTTATATAAAACAATTTTTACTTTAAATCCCAAAGTGGTATTATACTGAGTTATTTAATTATAATTTTGTTCCGAAATCGGAAAATTACAAAAAATAAAATTTTAAATAATAATATAAATATACTTATTTACTTTTAATTCCAAAGTAGTGTTCCAATTTCAAGTTCTGAATTTAACTTAGTTTAAAAAAAAAAAAAAAAAAAAAGTTTTTTTTTTTAATAAGAATTTTTTTTGGAGTACAAAAATCTATATGTCCAATTCTGAAAATAATCAATCACTTTTTGAAGACTTAGACCTCTCTAATGTATCAACTTCTTGGGTGTATCGATTAAATAAACAAAACCTGATAAACGAACTATCTAGACGAAACTTAAAAACTACGGGAATAGTAACAGAATTAAGAGACAGATTATTAAAATATTTAAGGGCTGAATCCTCTCAGGACGATTTTGAAATTCCAGTAGAAAAGACACCTTTTTTACCAAATCCAGCCATACGCGTAGATCAATCATTAGAAAAAAACAATATGGCAGATACTAAAAAACCTTATTTCAAACCGGGAAAATTTTCGGGAAATATATCGGAGAATATCGATCAGTTTCTAAAACGTTTTGAAAGAGCTGCTATAATTAATGGGTGGACTAATTCCGAAAAATCCCAATATATTGCTGTATATCTAGAAGGGGCAGCACTTACTTTCTATGAAAATATTCATTATTCAGTTGATTTTATTGAATGGGAAGAATTAGAAGTTCGACTTAGACAAGAATTCGAACCAATCGCGCAATCTGACATGCTACGTATTATGCTTGAAAAACGAAAACAATTACCGGATGAACAGACAATTTCATATATTAATGAAGCAGAATCCCTATGTAGACGCATTAACAAAAATATGCCTCAGGGGGAATTAGTACACAACATCATGAAAGGGTTAAAACCCTCAATAGCACGTTACATTGGAATTATGGAAAATAAAACATTAGACGAACTAAAAAATAATATCAGAAAATATGACCTAATAGAATTTATGGTAACTGGGGAATCAGAAAAATCTCCATTTGACATAGAGAACTCTATTTTCCAAAATAAAATTCAGCAGATAAATAATAATGAAAATTGTACCTATTTAAAATATAATAGATTACAAGACGAAATTAATAACTTAAGAGAACAATTTAAAAATGTAAAATTCAATAACAATAACCACAAGTTAGGAAATGTCAATCAATATAATAAGTGTAGCAACTATAATGATGAAAGTAACAATTATAATAACTTACGCGCGGAAATAGATGATTTAAAAAAAACAGTTGAAGGAAGCGCAAACAAATAATAATGGTAATGATTACAATTTTAATAATAATAATCGATATGGAAAATACAACAATAAATACGACAAGTTACCCAATAATAATCGACAAATAAATCATTATGATAACTATAATAAACCCATAGGCCCAAACCAAACACAAAATGTTGCATCACACTGGTATGGACGTCCCTTCCCATATAACACATCTGCATTTACAATGAACAATAACAATAATAGTGGCAATCGTGGTGGGAACAGTACTAACAATAGTGGCACTCTTCGTAATGGTAACAACGATAATATTATCGTGCAACAAAATAACAATCGAAATAACTATCAAACACATGACACAAGTTACAATAACATATCACAGAATAATTTAAGGAAACAATGCACTTTTTGTCTAAGGACCAACCACATAGAGGAACAATGTTTTATAAAAAATAGAAATTCCATCACTTGTCAATTATGTAATGAGAGTGGACATTCAGCTACTCATTGTAATTTATTAACTAACAACCAAAAAAACTAGATTTGAGGTCAAAACTAGCTGATAATATTTCACCTTTTATTGCAGCACAAAATTCACAAACAATAAATAAAATACAAAGCACTTCCAATGCATTATGCATTAACATTGAATTTAATAACGAGTCGATACCTATAACAGTTGATACAGGTGCGAATGTATGCTGTATTAAACAACAACTATTAAACTCAAATCAACAAATGATTCCAACAAGAATTAAACTTTCAGGTCCGGACAATCAACCATTAGATACATTAGGCATTGCTAATCTATATATAAAAATTAACAATAATAAATTTAAAATAAAAGCCTATGTTATAAAAAATTTATCAAGTAATATGATACTTGGGAATGACTTTCTTTTAGAAAATAATGCCATAATTAATTTTAATTCTAAAACAATTATTTTAAACAATACAACGGAAATCAAGCTAAACGCCTTTAATACAGATACAATAAAACATAAAAACAATGAATTAATCAACAAATGCAACATTACAGAAATAGAAGGAAATATTTTTGATTCTCCTCCAAATTTCGCAATAGCCCACTGTGTATCGTCTGATTTCAAAATGAACAAAGGTTTAGCTAGAGAAATCTGTCAAAGATACGACGTCCGAAATAAATTACCCACAATTATGCCATATGTTGGAGATGTCATTCATACACAACATGATCATAAAATCGTTTTCCACTTAGTTACAAAAAAATTATTTTTCAACAAACCATCGTACAATGACATACAAACAGCGATTCATAATTTAAAATTAGAAGCCTTTAAGCTTAATATACTAGAAATAGCATTTCCCACCCTAGCATCAGGTTTAGACGGCCGGGAATGGCCAATAATAAAACAAATAATTTATTCAGAATTTTTGAATACCAATTTTGATATCCACATATATCATCTTAACAAAAATAATATTACCCAAAATTGGAAGACCAAGGAACATAATAATCTAATACAAAATATATATAACCATTACCTAAATGAAAGTAACAATACAACAAACGAAAATAATCAAACTTCTGACGATTATTTTAATGCTAAAACCATATTTGCTAAATATAAACCGGGTGAAAACGTTCTTAGTGACGGAAATTGTGGTATATACGCTATATGTAATGCTTTAAACGATAACAAAAACAATAAAATAACCTCAATCATGGAAATTCTGGAATTAATTGGCCTAGATGAATTGCCGAATTATTGGTGGTCAGACGAAGAACTAGCGTCGATTGCAGATTACTATAATTTTGATACATACATTTATAATGATAATGACAATACGGGTATAGTTCATGGGAATGGCAATAGACCCCATATTGTATTATATAATGTAAACAAAAATACCCACTGGATACCAGGAACCTTTACAAATAAAAGATCTAACAAAATCCCTAACAATGTTATCCATATAAAAAACATACCCTCTATAATATCTATTAGAAATAAATTAAACATAAATAAAAACATAAAAAAACCAGAACACATAAACTTAATTAATACTAATAAAAAAATACTTACAACATATAAAAACACAAATTCCATCGAAAACCCAACATGTATTGACATAGAGAATCACAAAAATACGTTACATTATAATATGTTAAATAACATTGAACAATTAAAATATGTTAACCCAGACGAAATCAAAAATACACATATATTAGAAATAAATAATAAAAATTTATCTAATAATATAGTAATAATGAATAATTTTCAAGCCTCAAAAAATTCCGAAAATATTAATAACCACCTAAATTATGAACACGAAATAACTAAACTAGACACAACAAAAAATATAACAGATTTCAGTTCCATTGAAAATGTAAACAAAAGTGAAAATATAAAATATGAGGGTGGAAAAGAAATTGAAAGTGAAACCAAATACAAAACTGAAAACGATAATAAAATTAAGAGTAAAAGTGAATATAGACATAAGAATGAAAATGAAAATGAAAACGAAACCATACATGAACACAAAAATTATTTGAGGACACATGAACAAACAATTTTTGAAACAAATGACAAACATGGAATAAAAAATAATATTAAGGTAGTAGACACTAATAATATATCACAACACAATAATGATTTAATTAAATATCAAAATAAAATTAACCCCAAACCCAATAACAACATTTATGACAATGAACACGACATAATACTAAATAAACAACAAATAAAACACGATTTATCAAATGTCGAAGACAATGTTCTACACAAAGAAAAATTGTCCACGCACTTTAAAATTGGAAAAATAATTACAAATATCGATACCAATTCTAATGATAAACAAATTATAACAGACTCTGAAGGAACACCTTTTTCCATATCTCCCAACTTAAATACTTATCAACACAACCAAACAATCAAACTATTAACGGAGTTCAAACACATATTTACGACAGACACATCTAACATAAATGCAGCTAACATAACTCCGTGTAAAATTATCATGAAACCAAACTACACCGACCCAAAATTTAATGCTCCTCATAGAGTATCACCACAACAGAGACAGGAATTACAAAGTCAAATTGACAAACTTTTAAAAGCCGGAATAGTAATACCTACAATTTCAAAATTTGCAGCCCCCGCCTTCTTAGTAAAAAAGAAAGACGTAGGATCATATCGCCTAGTTGTATCATATAAAGAACTAAACGACAGAGTAGAATGTGATCAATATCCAATTCCACGAACTAATGACTTATTAAGAGCTTTAGAAGGCTCAAAGTATTTTACCTCTTTAGACTTAAATAGTGGGTTCTTTCAAATTCCGGTAGACGAAAACGACCAATACAAGTTAGCATTTACATCTGTACTTGGGTTAATGACTTTCACTAGATTACCTCAAGGTTATAAAAATAGTAGTGCTATTTTCCAAAGGGAGCTAAACAAAGCATTCTCACCAATATTATATAAATCCTTAGTAATTTATATTGATGACTTAGCCTCATATGGCAAAAATTTTGAACAAGCCCTAACCAACTTACGTAGAGCTTTTGAAATTATAGATACCATGAAATTTTCTCTTAAAACAAAGAAATGTCATTTTTTCTATGACAAGATAGAACTGCTAGGACACCAAATTTCAACAGACGGAATAACACCCCTAAACAAAAATACTAAAGCAATAACAGAATTTAAAACGCCAAAAACAATAAAAGACGTAAGGTCATTTGTGGGTATGTGCTCATATTATAGGAAACATGTAAAAGACTTTGCTAAAATAGCACACCCGCTTACAGAAATAATCAAAAAAAGTACAAACAAAATTACTTGGCTTGATGAACATGAGAATTCATTTAATAAACTAAAAAAATGTCTCATTTCAGAACCTTTACTTAAGCACTTTGACAATGACAAACACGTTTTCTTAACAATTGACGCATCCCTGCTAGGTTTGGGAGCTTGCATCGAACAATCTCATAACGACATGTTACACCCTATTGGATATGCTTCAAGAAAGCTCTTGACTTCGGAAAGAACATATTCATCCACCACCCTAGAATTATTAGGCCTTTGTTTTGGTATCACTTACTTTCGAGAATATCTTTGGGGACGTAAATTCACTGTTTTCTGTGATAATATCAGTCTTCAATACTATAAAAATTTAAAAATTCCTTCAGCAAGAATTGCCAGACTAACATTAAAATTATTAGATTTTGACTTTGATATTATTTATAAAAAAGGCAAAGAAATCAAAGTGGCAGATGCATTATCGAGAAATGCCATTAACAATATTAACAAAATATCAAATTTAAACGAAAACGAATACAATTTAGATATAAATATAAACGGCTTAGAAACCCAACAACATAATGACAAATTTTGCTCAGAAATAATTAAAGCACTAAATAACGAAGAGACCCATAATAGTATAAAAAGAAAATCGAGACAATTCACAATGCACGACAACATACTGTACTATAAACGCTTTACACAACCGGGAAACATCAAACTAATTTTAGTAATTCCACGAGTACTAATAAATAAAATATTAACTGCATATCACGAATCGCCCACAGGGGGACATACTGGAATATCCAGAACTATACATAAAATTCAAGCAAAATATTATTGGACAACAATAATTAAAGATACTTCAGAATATATTAAATCTTGCCCACAATGTCAAAAAAAAAAAAATTAGAGGGAAAACCAATCGGTTCATTAAAACCTATACCTATACTAACAGGGAAACCATTACAAAAACTAACGTTTGACTACTTAGGACCACTACCAACAAGTAATAATAAAAAATATGTATTAGTTGCAATTTGTAATACCACAAAATATTTATTCACAAAAGCAACCCAATCTGCCACTGCTGAATTAACAGTAAAATTTATTTTAGAAATTATATCACAATGGGGATGTTTTCAAAATTTTTCTTCCGACAGAGGTACTCACTTTCGGAACAAATTAGTAAATGATATTTGCATCTCACTTGGAATAAAACAAATTTTATCAACCAGTTACTCACCTCAAACTCAAGGATTAGTGGAAAAAGTTAACGGAACAATATGTAGCTCATTAAAAAATTATGTAGAAAATAATCAATCACGATGGTCATACTATTTACCATATATAACGTTAAGCTATAACGCAACTCCCCAAACTACTACCAAATTCAGTCCTTTCTATTTAATGCATGGATTTGAACCACACTTTCCTATTGATAATAAAATAATTCCCGAAAACCTACCATACGATATAATAAAAGCCATAGAACAACTCCAAAACATTAGAAACACTATTCCAAATATAATAGAAAAAGCACAAATTACACAAAAGAAATATCATGATCAAAATCATAAATTAATTACATACAATGAGGGTGATTTGGTTATGATAAAATTTCCCTTTTTAGAGACAGGAATGTCTCCTAAATTAGCCCCCAAATACAGAGGTCCTTTTAAAATACTAGAAAAAATTAATGAACTTAACTACAAAATAAAACTAACATTAAATAATCATGAAACAGTAGATACTTTTCATGTCAGACGCTTAAAACCTTACTTCTCGAGAAACACACAGGAAGATAAGGAGAATTTAAATTGCTAAATTTCTAATGAACATATGAACTTTGTAACAAATAATGTAATAAAAAAAAAAAAAAAAAAAAAAAAAAAGTACTATAGCAACTTATATTAAATAATAACAAGAATAATATAAAGTAAGAATAATAATATTAATAATTTTTAATTAAACAAGAAGGTTAAAATACTTATAGATAAACTTTAAACACAAGAATAATAACAAAAAAAAAAAATAAAAACCAACAACAAACATAACGAACTTTGACAAATGAACATGTCCACATATTACAACACAATTAACACAACATTTGGTTTGTCTCACAAAGGGAAAACACCAAGTTACAAAACAACACAGTATCAAAACCTACAAACTCAACACAACACGTATAACACAAATAACACATTATTAATTACACTATTTTCAACATACTTCTTGAGTTTTATTTATATTTTTCATTTCAAGAAAGTATAAGAATTAGAGAAAAGAAATATCAACATATATATGTGTTATAATAACATGTATCTTCCCCCCCCCCCGAATATATACTTATATTTAATTTTAAATATTTCGTTATATAAAAAAGCTTTTCTTTATTTAACTTTTGATTTATACGTATTATCACCTTTAGAACTATTATTGTAATTCTTGACTTGTTCCATAAAGGAAATTTTATCTCAAGAAATTATTAGATTAATAAGATTAGGCATAGACTTAATTTTATAATTTATTAATAAACTTACATATCTAGTATAAAGCAAATTAACACATAAGGAATAAAAAAAAAAAAAATATGTTTAATTCATTTTAATTCACAATTTATTTAATAATATAAATATAATTCTTGGTCTGTTCTATAAAAGAAAATATACACCAAGAATAAATTAGATTTAAAACTTTATGGTAGAAAGAACCTATTTATAACTTTTATATTAATTATCATTATTTTGTCAAAAGGTCACAATTATTATATTCATTTAACATATTATATAAGATTTAAAACCTTAAGAAATATTGTATGATCAAAGCTTATGATTAATTATTTTAAACATGTTTACTTTTTTTGTTATAAAAGTTAACAAACACTGTAAAATCAAAAAAAAAATTTTTTTTATTATATATTAAAAAAATCCTATATATGCTGTAACTCTTAATTAAGATATATATTAAATTGATAATAATTTACAACTTATCTATAATTTTAAGTTATAATTCTTGGTTTGTTCTATGAAAGAAATTATATACCACGAAATAGTAAGATTAAGAACTTATAAAAAAATTGTATTTAATAATCATAATTTCTATAGTTTAATAGTAATTAATTCTACACTAAATGTAAAACATATTAACTTTATATAATATTTCATCACCCTTTTCTCAGATTACGAAACTCAATGTATAACCATTTTCACATTTTCAACAAATAGTTACACCAATTTATTTTAGATATATATGTACTAATAAAATTATGTATTATTGCATAAAATGTCAACTTTTATATAAAACTCGCATTCATAATTATATACCGTTCTCATTATATACATTTGAAATGTAATTCTTGGATTGTTCTATAAAAGAAATCATATTCCAAGAACTTATAATTTTCACGAATTGTAACAATTTACAAACTTAACTTTTATATGTACCCTAAAAATATAACAAATGTCAAGATAGCACGTTTTACTGTCATATTGTAACATTAATACATTGGTAATACTCATTACATCTACCCTAACTTTGAAAATTCAACTGCCTAACCAAAGTTGAACTTCTACCAAGTGAACTTTTGACGAACTTTCGACAACTTTCAACTTTCATTTTCCAAATTCAAAAAAAAAATTTCTACACCGTCCACATCGACGATGGTTGTGAGGGCACAACCCAAAAAAAGACTGGGGTGGATGTAATGATATGCATACATATCATAATTGTAACCACAGCTCACACAAGTACTTAATTACTTGTGTTATAATATTGAATTCTTTATGTTAAACACCATATGTAACTATTTGACATTTTTCCTTCAAAATAAAGACATACTAACATTCGATCCGCTCGGGACACAGATGGTATTTACAAATAATAACAAAAAAAAGAAAACACATACTTAAGCTTAAAGAATAACCTTCACGGACGAGGGATGATGATCACTAGGGTCGGAAACATAAATTAAACGAAAAAGAGAAAAATATCGGTACCGACAAACGCACATAGCTTTCTAAAATACTGCGATACAACAGAGTAACAAAGAAAGGGTCAATTCAAGCAATGAATCGTTGAATGGTAGAAATTTAAAATACTAACATAAACACTTTATGGAAACGAATTTCACACACATTAAAAGAACAAAAAAATCATGCGTAGTTTAGGTAGAGTAAAACATATGTACTTGAGAACTGACCCGAGACGAAAGGCCGCAATGTGTCCAACACGCATATTGTAGCCACTAAATAATAAATTTCGATTGGTAGTTGACCGGACCGTCACGCAGTCGGCATATTAAAGAAATCATAAAACACCAAAATTCACACCCTAGAACCCTCGATGATCACGTCCTCTCGACACAGTGTGTGCGCACACTCCAACCACGAGCCAGCTCTCCTGACCAAATCTGTGTTCCGGGGAACGAAGTTGGTTTTCCGAGACGACTTGATCGAGTTTTGGCTTGTTTGATATCGTCGGTGAATTCGCTCTGGAAGCGAAGTCACCGATCCAACCTTTTCTTTATATTTTATCCTCCTGATTTTCTTATTTTGTATTTCCCCTTTTTTATTATTATAACTCCTTTGTGTCATCGTCCGTCTCTGCAGAAATTAGTCAGACGTCGAGCGCCAGCACAAGGTAAGGAATTTTTATATTTGACAGTTGTTCCGCAGTGTTTTGCCTCACAGTTTTCGTCTTATATTTTCTCACGGTTTCTTTGAAGATAACATATTTTTTTTATTCTGGCCGAACCTAAACGATTCTCGGACTCACACCCCGCGATTTCCCCTAAGCGACACCCCGCGATTTCCCTTAAGCGACAACTTTAATTCCAACACACCTTTATTAATTCAATTTCAATTTTCTTTTCTTTTCTCTTTTTTTTTTGTATTATTACACAATATTACGATCTCGCTTTTCGGTAGCAAGTCGCGCTGAAGAAAAACACAACATTGATTATCATAGAGGTACCTGTGATAACCGTGACTCGAATCTCCATTGATTATGGCAGTGGTGGGCTGATGCAAGTAATAGGAACGTCCGTGCTGGTCGACGAAATGATGCGGTCGGTACGCCAACATGAAGTTTTGTTTGGGAACGTAAATCGGCTGTACTTTGGCCACGTCCTCGGTCGATAACGTGGGCCTAGACATAGAACTTTCACCTGTAACATGCATAATAAATATATGTTTCAACGTAAATAATAAAGTCGGAACATACGCTCGTATATAAATACATAGTGAAATTTGACATGTATTATTGTTTTAAATTGACGGAATGTAAAAATAATACTTTTTAAAATATAATTTACGTTAAGGTCGAAGAAGTGCGTGCAATATATAACGACGACGATACGTCAGTCCGGACACGATTCCGGATCTCGGTGCCAAGTCCAATTTTACGACGTAACTTGTCGATGTATGATTTTTGCAAATCTCTCAAAAAAAAAATACACTATTCGCAATAACTTCAAATGCTTCAAAAACTGTTGCTTGTGCGCTGCGGTTTATTATTTTGTGTTTAACCTAACCACGATTTTGTTGTTCGCGGGACGTCCCACGAGGATTTATTATCTGAAAGTGGTCGTTGCTGTTTATGTTATCACTACAGCTTGAAAAAACAACGGTAAACCTCTCCCGCGTACGTGCACATTAACAATATATTCATATGTACTCCTAATCGTAATTGATAATTTTCTAAAGTAGCACCTACTCCCCCCTGCCTAGTAAGTAACGATATATTATGTACTCAATTATACGGTCAAGTACTTCATCGACTTTACTTTTTTAACGTAACAGACGCGGGCGGCGTTGTAAACGGTGCTCTTTAAAAAGTAATTGAAAAACTACTCAAATATTTTCCAAAAAAATATGTGATTTTTTCCAACTAAAATCCACCGCGATCGAAGAAATATATCTGTTAGTCGCATATGGAGTAAATTATATACAATAACGATTTTCTTTTTGACCGATGAACAGTGTACTGATTATTTAATTTCGACGATTTGTTAATTTTAAAAACCAATTTGTTACTGTTTACCGATTACTTACTATATTTCGGTAATAATTTCACAAAAAAAAAAAAATATATATAAAAAAAAACTTTTACTCAATAGAGTACTGGATATTAAAATTATTTGAAAAAGTATTCGATACTAACAAAAGTATATTTAAATACTTCACAACATTACAGAGAGAGACCGGACGATATTGTGTGCGCAGTACGTCACGGCTCAGGACGGGTTGGGCAGACGAGTTTAACCCGATTGGTGATATTGCTAAAACCGATTCAACAAGAATAAAATACGAGTATAATCATGCGTACGAACATTATTATATTCTCGTCAAATTGGTAAAAAAAAAAAAATAATCTACGCAGTAGTAACTAAAACGATACGCGCGAATTCCGTACCGTTTTCAGTCAGTATTTTTTGATTGGCAGTGTCCTTGGAAGAATGACTGGACTTCTTTCTCGCAGGCAGACTGTGCGTTTTCCACTTTCCTTCCATCAGTTCTCTCTCTTTGATTTCCACCTTTTCCAGTTCTTCGACTTTGGCCTGGAGGGTCCGCTGCAGTTGTATGTACCTCATGTGCAAGTCGACCTGTGGCGAAAAGAAACGAATCACATTTGTTATACAAATCGCGCATAAATTGTCTATATTTATTTGATTTCAAACGCATATCCTAAACATTTTTAGTTTTAATACAAAATCACAATAGCTATTTTTTACACGGAGAGAAAACCGAATCTAAAGGAAAGTCACACGATGCGACATGTTAGCCTAAAACGCGTAGTTTATCAACCGTCCGATTTCAGCGGAAATGCCTCTTCTATATTTTGAATCTACAATAAACTTGTTAAAAAGATGCAACTTTATTTAAAATCGTCAAAATTGTGTAATATGAAATACATGAATATTTTAAGGTGTAAACAGTGCCGGCACAAAGGGGGAGGGTGTGGGGGGCGAGATTTCATCAAAGTATCTTTAAGTCGGCAAATTTGATTGTAATGAACAATATTCATAAAACCGGTAAGGAAAAAAAATGCTAATCCGTATCACGTATGGTCGTATTATACATGTTCAGGGTATTAACAATATTGCGATTTCGGCAATTTCACTTATTTAACACCCCCTCACTCGGAATTTATTCGCGCCGGCCCCGTGTGTAAACGTCAGGGTTCCATATAAGTTTGAATTTTTCAAAAAATCAAATGGACGTAAGTCCGTTGAAACAGATTTTTGCCGCATGTTGTATTAGAATATATTGTAATATACATTAATATAGGCTTCGAATTCTATAGCGGAACTGTCATATTATCACTCGTTACAAAAATTATATATTTACAGACACACGCGGGGATAGTGAAACGCGTAAAATACGAGTATTCCGATTGCCACGCGATATCTGATCACGAATACACACTACTAATTATAGCTATAAACGTCTTCCTTAATTATAACGAAAAACGAGCATAGGTATGTCGGTGTGTATAATACGTATAACACGATTGACGTAATTAAATTTTACTTTTTCTATAATATATACTGCACAAGACACGAGATAGGGTATAGACAACTGTAGAAGGCTTTGCCCTCGTAACCGTATGTTTTTCGTTTTCGAATTTCTACAATTATCGAGTCAATGTATGTTTTAAAACTCGAAAACAATCTTACGTTTTACACATCCACACGATAAAAGTATCTGTGATTATATATATAATGCAGTGAACACGCGTGAACATATACTGCGTTCAGAACATATCGCACGCGCCGTCCAAACGAGTTTGCATGTGTTACGATAAAAAAAACGTGATAAAATTCAAACATTTCGTTTGCATTATTCTAAACTTGATTATACTAGCACATCGCGTGCAGAATTTTAATTTAGGAGTAGAAGAAGGTATTTATTTATTTTGTAATTTCCATATGTTACAAGATAGAGAAGAATTTCAGCAGTCTTTTCTATATAATTTTGTTATAATCTTATTCAGAATGTATCAGGACTAACGGATAAATTCTATAAATTCGGATTTAGGCAATATTTTTAATGTATATACATTTCTATTTTTTGTGCATTTACGCTACATTTAGCATTACATTTTTTCAATTTCTTGTACAATTCAAAATACCTATAGCCATTACGTAAATTTGATTTATTTTTAAAAATTATTTTTTACGATTTCTTTTATGTGTATGTTAAAAATCGCATAAAAAATACATTTTTAAAAGTTTTTATCATCGAATTTTTTCTAAAATTTAACTTATCGAAATCGCTATTTTAAACTGTAAAAAGTAATTATTAATTAAAAAAAAATGTGTGGAAATTATTAAATATGTATATATATATATACATATTATTATAATTTAAAAATCAAAATTATAGTATTTAGCAGTTAGTTCACACTCCTGATACAGACCCTGTGTATAGGTAGATAAATGCGCAAAACGGTTTTTACCTTTCGCACGCAGTCTTCGAATAGTACCACCATTCTCATTCTCGAGTCACAGCTTTTTATAAAGTTTACCAACGCTTTGTGGTCGGACTTTTCCATGTCGACGCCGTTTATTGATAATATCACGTCGCCTAAAACACATTACTGGTCATTAACAGTCGCATGGGAAACCGATCGAAGAAAATCAGAAAATTCTTGTCTGTACCTTCTCTCATTCCGGCTCTATACGCCGGTCCGTCGTAGTCCACGTGGTCCACGTATGTGATCATTTCGATCTCCTGTTCTTTTTTGTAATGAATGCCGTAACTCTGTAAAATTAAGTGATTACTGTTATACGGTATTTTTTCTCTGTCGTTTGTAGCTTAAAGAATTATAAAAACGTCCAAAACAATTACTACAGCTATAAGTCTAGATACGTGTTTGAAAATGAACGCTAAATACACGTTTCATGTCGAGTCAGTATTTAAACAGACGAAACACAAGCTGTTTGGAAAAAAAATGAAAATATATAACTTCACGCTCGAATTGTTTTACTCTTTTTATATCAGTTATCTAGAAAATTCAAAGAATTTAATACGATAACCCAGGCGAAATATTTTATACGAGCTGTCAACAATAATGATATTGTGTCATTGACATAAAATGTAGACAGTTTATACAAACAAACAAAACAGCACTCTTGTCGATAAAAAAAAGTTTTAAAATTCGACGAATTCGAGTATATCATTTCTAAAAATTTGTTGTTTTCCAAAATAAAAATCTAATGATTTACCTGAAGCATGAAGCCGTAACTCCCATTCTTTTTTTCGACAATTATGGTTCTTCTCCGTCGATCTTCTTCTGGTTTTGTAACAGTCACGTGGTCGCATTTTACGCGGTCCAGTATTTGATTCTAAAAAAAAAAAAATCATAAATATATTATTAAGAATCCAAAGTTGTTTTTTTTATTAATATCGAAACAATACGTTCAATCACATTTACATTGTATATTTTGGTGTCAAGTACATAATATTCTCATTTACATAAAACGAATTCAAATTGTATTCCTATTATGTTTTATAATGAAAATCGTCCGCCCAAAGAACCAGTTAAACGTCACGTACATAATAATATACATAGTCTACGTATAAGGCGTGTCATTTAACGGTTGCTAACTATCGTTGTCCGTTTCCTCGATTTATGTATAGTTAAAGTATACAATAATAGAAAAATATCACTACAGCTTTGTACCATACCTGATACTTCTATACGGTTTAGAATGCGACCTATCAAGATGTTATAGAAATTTTTTGACAAAAAAAAAATAAAAAAAATAAGAAATTAATTTAATCTATTTAGATTTATATTTATATTTAAATCTAATTAATGAACGATACACTCGGCTCGATTTGTTCGACACAAATCTTTTATTCTAAGCAGAATTTCCAAAAATCACATTTTCACAAAAAAATCGTTATAAACTAATATACCATACTTCTGTTTTTATAATTGAACAATATTTATTGCATTGAAAATTTTAAAACTTTTAGATTTTGTTCTCTTCCGTGCTCGCCAATACAGTTTGAGAATCACTGCACCAGCACGGCGTGTATAAATATATACCTGCACACATCGAACGGTGCGTTATTATTTCAGCCGCATAATAGTTATAGGTCAAAAGCTATACAAGCGGTCTTTCCGCAATATATGCGAGATGGCCCGAAAGGAAATGGCCTCCGGGGACAATAAACCGGCGACAGCATACATGGTACAATCATATTAATATGTAGAGACAGGTGTGTGTGTGTATTATAGTGTTATATCATCGTTGTATGTTACGTACACAATAATATTACTTAATGTGAATAACGTACGATTGCTTAAAAAAGTGAGTGGATCCTGTCGTCGGAATTCATAAGTAAACGAAGAGGATTCGAAAGAGACCTCGTGGCAACTTTTTGTTTTTAATTTTATGACATACCCATTTGATCGATGTACGTATATATATATATATAACATATTGTTACGTATTTTTCGATTACTCGAATTACATCGGTTTGATAAAACTACGACATTTATTAGAATATTGAGGAATTTTTACGGGACGGATTTGTATATGCATATATACATCGTATAAGCAATATAGACAATAAAAAGAGTCTAACAATCATATATTTTTAAATATATGACACTTTTAATAGTAAAAGATATTTACCAAAAAGTAATCACAACGACGTTTATATTATACTTAAATATATTAAACATATGAATGTCTTCCGACCGGTTTGCCCGATTTTCACGTAATTCGAAAAATACGCTCGCACACACACACACACACATTTTATATTCGCAAATACAAAAATGACATAAGAAAATACACCTTTTTAACGACAAATGTGTTCATAGATAAAATATGTGATTATTTTTTTTGGAGTGTACTATGAAACGCGTTCGTTCTCGATAAAAATTTGAATATTACCTCCACTCGATAAAATCAGGTACCTATTATTGCTCGGTTAAACAATAACAAGACGACGGAAAGTATGTAGTATGTATTATATAATCCATGAAACCAACCGGTGAATTGCGCCACACACACACACGAATCAAATATTAATCAAAAAATGGCTTGGCGACAAAATTATGTAGTGCGTTCCTTTACGCGTTGACACGTGCCCGTCTCGTAAGACAAAAATAAAATGTATTTATTGCGCTATAATTGATATTCTTCGACCGCGATACACGTCGGTTTTCTAATCAATGTAGGTCTACTAGTATCTCTGGGATATAATTGTAAATATTATAATAATAATGACTTTTTAATATACATATATATATATACATATTGCCCAATAATTTATAATTTATTTTCTCTTGACTCGTACAATATATATTCTATATACCTAACCTTTTATAATGCGCAGTACGTTTTATTTCGGTACAAGACTCCGGGCGAGAGACTTTCGACGATAGTTTCGCTACCGAATCATCGTAATATCTATTGAAATAAAAACCCCGCGGTCGTTGAGAGTAATATAACATGGGCGACGAATATCTCACAAAATAACATCAAATGCGTACGACGATTTGAACGTATAAAATAGAAAACAAAAAAAACACTATTCCCACGCGCGTTTAAAAAGCCACGTACTTGTTTTGCGTGTAATCACTTTTCGGACGCCTACGTATATATGTATTATATATACATATTATAGGCAAAACAGGAAGTATTATTATCCGACATCACGAGACCGGTCGTCACTCGCCGGACGCGAGCGCACACACGATTTTCTCTCGCGTCGTCCGTATGATTTCGGCGTGCGTGCGTGCGTGCGTATACATATTTTTTTACGCTGCGTGCGTTTACAATCCAACAAACAGAAATATAGTGTAACGACCGAAGGAGTAAATATATACGATTACGTATTATAATATATTAGAACAACAACGGCGACGGACCTTTCGAAAACGACGTTTTTGAATCGGTCCGCCGACCTAGGGTTTGAACCGGCAAACCGAACACCGTTCTGGAGGATTTCAAGAATATTTCACACTGTATCGGAAAGTAAGTGGACACGACAAAATAACAGACGATTGATCCGAAATAAAATGATGATAGATCATAACATTATGGTACGCAACCATACGCATCGGCTGTTAAGAATCAATGATGTTTTATTCGTACCCAAACCAAATTCCACCTGCGAGCAAACGTAAAATATACGAATCGTATGTGTGACACGACATAAATGCATACATAATGCGCGCTTAGACTTTTAGAATGTATACATTTATATGCTTATAGATAAAACAGCTATACACTATTATACGTTTGCTTAATCTCATTGAACGGGAGCGAACTTGCATGAACTTACGTTTAAAAAAATAAATAATAATAATAATAATTCTTATGCACCTATATCATAGAAAACAAACGGTTTAAAAAGTAATGAATGATCTCGAAAATCTTTATTTAGGGGTTTTTGTTAAGACAACATAATTAATTACTTATACGCACTACATTCAATCGTATAACACATATGTCGTCCACCGAACACTGTGTATTATTAATTTTAATCTCACCTTCTGTACGGCCTTCGTCCACATGTACATTAATATTTATTAAAAATTATAATGGCCTGAAAAACAAGCTTGCGCGTTAAATTGGAATATAATATTCAAGACGACGACGACTATTCATCTTATTTCTTCCCCTCCACTCATTGAACGACTGAGATATTATTTCACAATGCGCTATTATTTGAGCAAGTTTGCCGTGATTGACCTCGTAAATTCATTTTGATTTTAACGTTTGAACTAGGACCAAATTGGTTTACAAAACATGTCAATTCGTCTTTTATATTAAAAAAAAAATTATTATTATTATTATATAATTTACACGATCAAAAGTCAAATTACTGATGGCATTTAAAAAAAAAAACACGCATGTGTTAAAAACAAAACAATATCAGAATATATGATATATATGTAATATATGATCATGATATAATAGTGGGTATACAACAATATAGGTATATATATATATATATTATGCTTTAATTTAAAATTATTTTATTTAAAAAAGTAGAACATCGAGAAAAAAATTGTATTCAAATATTAAACACGATTAATAAATATGATTTGTTTCTGGTTAAACGTGTGTCTATACTCTAAATATGTACAATATTGATTCAAATATTGTTATAGAAAATTACATTGAAATAAGGATTACGTTTTTTACAAAAATTAAAATCATACGAATAATTTTTGAAACTTCGCGAGAAGATAATAATATATAATGTAACACAAAATCGTCTTATTAACATAAATAAATTATTGCGAAACACAAAAAACACAGAAACAAAAAAAAATGAACGTTTTGATGAGAAGAAACCTATTTGTATAATAATTGAATAATTGTTAGAATCTAAAAATTGATTAATAATTAATTTTATCGACGTATTCACACAGTCGAAAATTTGGAATCAAAACAATAACACGCCGCGATATATTATGATTCCAATATTAGAACCATCAGCCAACGGCCGATCGGTGTTTAAGACGCGAGTGCGTACTACAACTCGAAAACAATGTTTTTGAATAATAATTTTGCGAAAGCATTTTTATCGTTGCGGTGCAGAAAAGCGTCGGCAATTGTAATACGAGACTAATCTCTTAAAATAACTATAAGCTCGACCGTAAATATTAAAACAATGTTATTACATTTTATGACTGTGCTGTAACGCGAGCGCGTGTACCGATTTCATTAATGTCGTGTATAAGATGTAATTTTTTCCTTCTCGCGAAATAAATATTGCGTTGGAAAAATGTAACGAATAAACGACGTGCGTTAAGATAAAATGGAATCAATATAAACACATTTGTTCACACTATACATTATATATATATATATATACTTATCTTTTTTTTTGCCCGACAGACGGGAAACTTCTCAATTATGTTAACGTATACTGCATTTATTTATTATTTGAAAATTACGAACAAATATCGAAGTTATTGCGTTACATTATTTATCACATACTATCGTCTTTTAATCGCGTATATCATTTCAATGTAAAATCGATCGAACGATTCATACATTAAGCAACATTGACAACAACACAGCAAAAACAACAAAGACAACAAAAAAAAGCACACAATTAAATATTTGTGTCTGTGTTCGCCATTGTAGAATCTCAGCTTAATCGGTCAAATTATAAGTGTCACGAGGTCGATTTAAAACGATAAAAAGAAGACAAAATTTGACGTCGTAGAAGAATAACACATAAACGTTACACGTACTTATCCTCCGATTGTACGCGCGACGTTACATGAATGTTAAACTGTACGCATACGGTACATAGAATTTATTCGAATTATATATATATACACATATGTATAGTTAACTTCTATTCGTCCGAGATTGCGCAGTGCAGATTTTCAAAAACCGACGTGTCGAAACACAGTGTCGAAAGTTCGAAAACCGTGTCCAAGCCCAGTTATCGCGTAAACGCAAGAAAACTCCTAATCACAAAACATCCGAGAATAACCTTAAATAATCAACGGTTTACAATCGGTTAAAAATGCATGAGGAATGTCCGTCAGCCCGCAACAAACTATATTAATAATGTAGGGTTCGCGTTACCGTACATACCACACATAACAATATTCGAATTCACCCCCCCCCCCACACACACACTCGCTCATTCCCGTTCGATACACAGTAAACGCACGCGTACGAGACCACCTGCAGGTTTTGATTTCTGTGTGCATTACGGAGACGGCAAAGTGTACACGGTGCAAGACCACGCGTGTGCGTGGTTAATTCGAAAAACCGATATTACTGCAGCACGACGTCGACTACGTGTGAGATTTTAAATACATTTACGAATTATTATTATTGGAAACGGAGACGTGCGTCCGTTGTTCCGTTTAGCAAACGGTGTTACAAAAACGGTTCGCCGTGGCGGCGGCGTCCGTTTGAGGGGAAAAAAAAACAATGCGTTTCGGACGTGGTCGCCGGTAAAATACTATCAATAATACACAAACAGAATTTACGATTTTTTTTTTTTTTATATTCGACGACGTGCCCGAAGCGCATGATAATCGTCAATACGCACGTGTGTATAATATTACTTATAACTATTATTTATCAAGCGATACATCCTACACACGGTGAAAACAAACACAACCGGACATTGTATATAATAATAATAATAATAATTAATTATTATTATTATTATTATTATTATTATTATTATGTTGTATAGGTGTACCGGTTAAGACCAAATTTCATTGCACTTTCCCTCCGAATTACAATGTAAATAAACAAGCACATGCGTAAGCGTGTATACGTAACAACATCACTCGTACATACAAGGCGTGTACAGTGTTTACCGGATCGTACGCGCGTAAGAACGAACAGATGCATTTTTTTTCTATTATTATTTAAGACAATTTGCAATCTGTATAACAGTTACAATAAGAAGATTTGATGACGTATATTCAAATAAATGATAAATTAGCATAAATAACAAGACGAGGAAATCACCCATTGGTAACACCTCTTTACATTAATAGGTCTCCACACAATTTTTGCTCAAAGCTGCGCGGTGGATTTTTAGTGAGCGTGGTCGTAGACATATGGGATATACGTGGATTAAAGTGTGTGTTGAGATTTTGGTAGAATTTTGTACATTATCTGCGATAATTCGGTAATTGTTTTTAATTTCAAGTCATTGTGTAAGGCAAGGTTAGATATGTACCAAGGAGCGCGAGTCAACATTCTAAGTGCGATAGATTGGAATGACTGAATTGCCTTAATGTTAGAGGGTTTTGCAGCACCCCAGATTTCAATACCATAGGACCAAGCAAGTCTTGTAAATAAGAACTTTATTTTTTAATAATATTTTGGAATTTAGAAAAGGACGGAGGAGATGTAATCTGATATTTGCAGATTTTCTTTTTTCCTGAAGACGGGTTAGGCGTTTATCTAATATTATACCTAAATATTTTATTTTAGTTCGGACAGGAATGGGAATGTTATTCATAGTTAGATGTAGACAGTCTTGAAGAAATTTTTTTACAGTGAAAGTGACCTGTGCCGATTTATCGGAATTGATTTTTATTCTCCGTTGTTTGGCCCATGTGTCAATTTTATTTGCGCGATCCTGGAATAGTTGACTAACTATGATTGGGTCCCTAGAGGAAACAACTTACGGAAATAATATAACGCGATATTCGTATTTCGAATAATAGAGACATTAAAACAATGCGTACGTATTATTATTATTGTAATACCGTCGAGCGTGGTAACACGTCGGTAATGTCCGTAACAATGTTAATCGAACATGATATTATATTTATCGTAGTCAACGTGATCGTGTATAGTGACGACGTCAGAACTCTTAGCTCAATGACCAAACAGTAAAATGTGTATTTTATTTTTTAATAAATGTTATTATGGCAAAAGGGGCCAAGAAAATGAAATGATATTTAAAAAAAAAAAAACGTCGAATATAATACACAATCGTATATATATATTCTATTGAATTCCGACGAATGTTTATATGCGAGAATTTGATATATAGTATTTCGAATTTTAGTAAATATACCGTTAGCTTTTCGTATTGTTTAAATACAAATTATATAACCACACCCAAACTACTGCAGCGCAGCGCGTATTACATATATACATACATTCATATATAATCAATCCGACCTAGTCGGAGCGGATAAAATTAATATCGTCGAACTTCAGAGAACGAATTATAATTAATAGTAGCGACATTTGTACAGTCATTATTTTACACTCCTATAATATTATAAGACAAATTAGCCGAGATCTCATCTACATTATACCGCTCGCATTGCAATTTACATGAATAAATGTCGAAAACCGTCGAGAAACATCGCGACATTGCACGAAAAAGAACAAAAAACGAAATACTCGCTGTGTGCCGAGTTCGGTGGACTTGTTGTAGTGTAGAGAAATTAAAAATTCGGGTCCGATACGATTATTTACGATAGATGGTGCGTATTATTTATTATGTCACATTTGTCGACGGCGGCGAGAAAAAGAGAGATTTATTTTACATTGGACAATGTTTATAATGTCATCATGAACGTCACTGCGCGGTCAAACCCGCTTGGCGAAATGTACGCGAACCGTCGAAAAACATTAAGAACAATTGTAATTCCCAGTCTTGTTTTTTTGTTTTAGTCTCGTTTTTTATCGCGTGTACTTCCATAGAATAATACTTATACTATAAATATATCACCAGACGGTTGATAAATTAATTACGGTTCATATGCTATATAGTGTAACTATATACGAATCCGTTACGATCCAACAAAAACGTTTCAAAATGTAAAAAAAAAAAAAATTAAAAAAATGCTACATACTTTCAAAATACATTTTGATTATGAAAGAATTCACAAATATACAAACACAATAACATATTTTATGACCAGTCGATTCGATACTGTATGCTGGTAACGACCCAACTCGTATTTAACGCACGCGTTCAATTAAAAGTTAAGCACATTGTACATGACATTTTTAACGCGTAATGTTATTTTGCTCGTCGGATAGACAGAGACAACAAACGCGGGTGTGGCGCGTACTGTTAGCGTCAACACATTTCGTATAAGTCCAAACATATACACAGACGGGCGATTGATAAATCTGCTGAATCGGCCTCGTCGAAAACCTTAATTTTCCGGATCCGGTCGACAAAAAAAAAATTGTCATGTCACTATTATCAATTTGTGCACATATCGTTATCAGTTTAGGTATACCAAATTATTATTTTTTATTTATAAAATGTCTATTTAAATATGTTAATTAATAGTTATTATACATTTTTATTTCTTATATTTTTTACTGACAATTTCTAAACGGCGTCATCGTTTGATATATTCAGTTTTCTTGAACATTATCAATAGCATCAAAAGAAAGTGACAAAATGACCGTGGATCTTAGTCCAACTGAAACTCTCTTAGCAATATTTCAGATGCACCTAATCTATACCTACGCATCATCATCATCAAACTATACCTTCTAACCCATTCACGTTTCTTCTCGAACTTGGTTCTAAATTCAAAAATTATCATCTCATCAAATACATCCGCAGCTGTTATTAAAACGCAATTATTGGCCAATACAACACTTTCTTAAAATTTTAAATACAGAGCACTGTCATGTAGACAAAACGTATTGCTGATGAGACTAAATAAGATTAAACTAATAACACAAATTATTACAACGCTCTATGTGTTTATTTCTATTTAGTGTCACGACACTCGTCATATGCGTGTGAACGGTATACGACATTTCACGTCACGGCGTTGAATTTCGAACAGTGTCACGCAACTCACAGCCGCGACATCAGCGTCGCCGTGTGAACAACTACACACACTATAATAATAATAATTATAATAATATAGAAAATAAGACGTGTGCGCGACGTGCGTGATGCGTTTGGTTTGGCGCCAAGCACGACTAAAATTAAACGCGTTCTACTCTCGTCCGAGGCTGTTCGAGCGGAGCGGATATGTGTTTGCTAGTAATCGTGTTGTACGGGTAGTTTTGCGCGAGAGAACCGTCGCCGCGAAAGAAGACGCGACCGGGTGTGTCACGCTCGTCACGGTCGGCTACCTCGCCAGCGCCGCGATCGAGGAGAAAGTGTTACATTTCAATTTCTACGCGAAGTTTAATTCCCATATTATGCAAAACAGTATGAGTATATAATTATATATGTATGTGTGTGTGTGTGTGTGTGTGTGCGCGCGCGCCCAGGTAACACCGTGTTTAACAAACCGTCGCTACCGATACGGCGATTATGTTTAGCCTAATACTGATGTAATTAATTAATAAAATAACCGAATACTGTGTACGGCATAGATTATTTCATCAAACCGTAAACGACAACACGACAATAATGTTATGATGAATCGACGACGACCGTTCCGTTGCGTGGGGCGCGCACGTGTGTACGTCTAATAAAATTGTATTATTATGAAAAAGTGTCGTCGACAACGTGAATATTATATACTGCATACGCGGAATCAAACGATACTATTCGCTTTGGCGCGAACGTACACGGAAAGAAAAACCATGTTATATATAAAACGGAAGTACGTAGAGTTGCCATGGAAACAAAATAACAATGGTTCGCCAGAGCGGATCAATGACCGTGGTAGGGTGGAGCAATAGAAATCAATTATCGACGACCACAGGCAAACGGCGTGCTATGGATCAGGATATCACAATTTTCAAAGATCTTGTAGATATGGAATGGACGGTCAGGAAACTTGAAATACGCGTACAAGTAGACGAACGAAATTCTAAGACCATTGGGATACGTGTAGTGCTACAGTAAAACACTTTGCGAGTTTTGCGACCTGTAGAACACAAATATATTGAACAGGATGAATGATGACAGCCTTACATTTGAATAGCAACCTATAAGATGGCTTCATCGGCAAAAGAAAAAACATGAAACCAACAAAATAAACACGTCGTACATAGTTGGTAAATAAACTGATTGAACTGCACGCATACAATTTTCTACATTACACGAAATTTAAACTCGAATTTTGTAGAATACAGATCGAATATCATTAAAATAGACTTGTTAACTGTCGCCATAATATATACTATACACAGATTTATGTCAATTTATTCGATGGCTTCGTTCCAACAACGAATTGACTCATTGACATTTATTGAACATTGTTGTTCGGATACGACGATAATGGAAATTTAGAAATTACGACCTCGTGTAAATTACTGTACATAATAAGACAAGTGGTGTATTTTTAATACGATTTTCGATCACGTCGATTAAACAATAAACGAGTATACTATATTATAATATCATTCTGTGTGTAAGAGTGTTTATTATAATAAAAAATAATTATAACAACACACGAAGCAAATAAGATTATATCACGGTGGACAATACACATGTGTTTATTCATTTCTGTACGTAAAAAGCGTATAAAACGAGGATTTTGATATGGAAATGTGATGGTAATAATAGTAATTAGTGAATTCGTCTATTTTTTTTTTTTTCATCGCAAAAACATTTCGTTAACGTCATGTGAAAAACCGCTAAGCAAAAACAACAATCCGTATCTTTTTATGTCTATAGAATATTTTCGTTATAACCGGTAAGTTTATACAACCGATTTGCAGGGGGGGAAATGCGAAGTTCGAAAAATTCCGAACAGAATATTATTTTGTCTAAAATGTTTTTAAGTCTCTTTTAAAATCGTAAATGTAGGCCGACAATACGAATAAATAATAGGTACGTGTATTACAATAAAATGTCTTTTACGTATTTGTAAACAGGTAGACATTAGACATTTCCAACATAAGCACATAAAAATACGGTCGGCTAGGTCGCCCTTCGTCGTTTAATAATATTGTTGTCAACCGGTAAAACACAATTATTGTGCGGCGTGTCGAATTTCCTTCGGTATGTCAATTAAAATCGAACATTCACAGTATGTCGAACGGTAAGTTCTGACAAAGTGGAGAACGACAATACTACATAATATCCGTAATACAAGCACACCTACGAAATGGACTTGGATAGAGAAACGCAATTACCTGCAAAGCTATGGATCCGACGCGAACATATGACATTCAAGTTTTTATAAAAAATCCATTTATGACATTCAATTTTTTATAAAAAATCCCGATTAAAGTTTAAGCTCTAAACGCTAATATTATATCGGGTTGTAATATATATATACAATTAAAGCGCGAGAAATATTCATAAAAAACGAAGACTATTGGTTTTTAATTCCCAATGCTACGTATATATATTTATAGGTAGAAAAAATTGCGTATTAATCACTTTGTTTTTATTTAGGTATAGAATAACGTATTCGTCTTCTTCAATTAAAATCTAAAATGTATGATTTCATTTATAAAGACTAATCGCTTATAAGTATTTATAATTTTATACGGTATATCCTATTGATATAATTAATATATGAAATATTCGTTGAAAATTCGATTTAAGTATTTAATTTGATAAACTTATTTTAAATTAATTTCATGTATTACTATAAATAATCGTATAAAATGAATATTCAATGAGTAAAAAAAAAAAAATCATTAAATTATAATATTATAGATAATTGCATATTTGTATCGTATATACTTTATAATTTACATCATATTATAATTAATTAATAAAAAAATATATTTAACCACAATAATTTATGTAGCTACTCTAATCTGTGTGTAACTATTTAATTTACAATTAAACATTGTAAATATCCGCGTTTCACACAACAGCTTTAGGTTGAATATTTATTTTCAAATGAAATATTTTTAAAAACCTATTTGGTCGAAATTAATTATGTGTATCGTAAAAATTAAACCAGTCAAGTGCACGGAAAAGTTTAAACCCCATAAAAAAAACATTCTTAACGTTTAAATTGTTAACGAACCGGACGGCGGTGAATCGAGAAAGATTAAAACCGTTGTTAATAATTTAATTTTTAATTCGTTATGCATAATTTCCTGGTGATATTATAGGTACGTTATAATTTTAAAATACGCGTTAATCAAAGTAAAACAAATAACGTACACGTATATATCTAAACCAACATACATTCGACGACGTGACCTTGACAAAATCGCGTTTTTCCACTGCAGTTTGTATGATATTTTAATAGTTATTACAGCAGAAGTATATAACACGAAATTGAAGGTCGCAATGAAACCGAAAGACGTCTCACAAATGATCGCCTTCTTAGTCTTCTAATGTATAGAGAGTACTACACGTAATAATGTGTAATGTGCACCGTGTGCGTATATTATATAGCGTATTACTGCGTACAAGGTGATCTATCGTTTGAATAATACGTCATTATTTTTATGATTATAAGTAACGTTCGTAGGGTCCTTCGTTTTTAGTCGACTCATATGACGCTTACAGTGTGTTGGCAAAGGAAAAATATATAAAAAGTACCTATAATTTGTTTAAAAAAAAAAAAGTTTTCTATTCAAATAACTCGAATACACGAGTATGCGTATTTCAATAATATGATCGTCAATAACGCAAAGAAACGAACAAAACGCGAATTCGAATAACAAATTAATTATGTTTTTATACCTTGAAATTATTGATAAATGTATGATCTATATAATATATTTAAAAACCCGAAATGATTTATTTTTAAATATCGCCTACTAATATTTACGAATTACAATATAGTTCGTTTGAATGATTTTTTACGAAGATTCCGTCGAGATATAACTTGTAACTTATAACGTAGATACTAATAAGTAACTATTAACTAGACGGTTTAGAATTTTACTTGGGTATTTCAATATAGCTAATAATATTATTATTATACTTTCACATTAATAATATCATGACTGATGTGCTGTCAAACGATAGATAATATTCCATAAGCACCCAAATGTTGTTTGACCTTTAAGCCCAGTAATGAATTTATTTTTAATTGTAATAATAGTTCAGGTAATTTAAAAACAATAACAGTCATTAAAAACTAAAACAACATGGCCTGAAAAATGTATAATACACTAAAGTTTACTTGGACGTTTTATTCAGCATTATTTTATTTGATATAATTTTATAAACGCGAACAATGAAAAAAAATATAATAAAATAATGTATGTTAACAGGGTTTTTTTCTCTGAGAATATTTGTATCACATTTGATCATATACATTATATATATGCATGTATAAATAACAACTCCAAAAAATGTTACTGAAACTAAGTTTATATACTACGAAATTAAGGTTTAAATGTTACATCCGTATAAAGGAACATACAAAACGAAATAATTAATTCGTTTGTAAATATTTTATTTTCGTTAGATGAGTTAGTAAAACTTTAGTTGACCTCTTAAAAAAAACACTTTATACAACACATTTGCACCATTAGGTAATACGCAGCTTCTCACGCAACGTTTTGGTCTACTGCAACTAAACGACTGACGTGAGACGATTTTTAAAATGGCTATAATACTTTAATTCATTGAATTGTATTGTTCGCACGTTGTGTAATACAATATATTAAAAACGTACCAATGGTTTAGTTGTTTTATTTATATAAAAAAATTTAAATGTCTTATGAATCGTACGATTTATATAGATTTAATCAATAACAATAATTGCGCTTTCGCAACGAGCGTGAGACTGTACGCGATACAGATTTTCGCACAAAACGAATAAACCTATTTAACAATATCTAGTGCCGATATAATTGTATACATTGTTGTCGTCATAAAATTAGACTGTAATTATTGTTAAATATCTTACACCATTTATGAGCAAAGAATCGAATTGTTTCCAAAAGATATCGTTTTTATTTTTAAGTATAAGCTTTTTCATCGCGCCCATCGGTCATCGAAACTATTGTCATTCCAAAAATACTACCGACGGAAATGATGTTAAATCATTCGACGTGTAAAAATAATTATCAATCACAAAAGCACAGCAATTACTACCACAGACTGTATGAATATTCTATATTCATTTAGTCTGTGTTAATACGTAAATATAAATGAAGAAAAAACCAGCAAACAAAAATCTCACAACAATGAACGAAAATCCGTCAGGTCCTTGGTATATTGTTAATTGCTTCGTCAGTTGGGTGTTATATAGAGACGATCGTCGTCAGCGAGTGAAAGCATATAAGTATATGGGTGTGTCGTTTTGCCAATTGACTAAAAGAACTTTATTTCTCACGGACATAACCGAAAATAAGGTTTCCCAGTGGCTCTCCATTTTTATGTTATGGCAATTAATCGCTATTTAACACACGGCAAACATATAGCAAACTAAATTATTTAGTAATTTACATTGAATTATACCATTAATATAATACTAAAAAATAAATGTTCAAATAATATTTGTGATTATATATTATGATAAAGAACGGTAGTTTTATAGGAAGAATAACAAAAAGGTTTCTCCCGCTAAAAGTCAGTTTAATTCTCGTATAGATAACGTATATATTTCAACAATAAAAAACATTAAAATAAAACTATAGCCCCTCTTCAATCGCTGTCCAAAAAGTACGATACTTTCAACGAAACTTCCAACAAGTTATTTATTATTTAATCGTTGACACGAATAGATAATATTCAATATATTTTGATTTTCAAACAAAAAGGTTTTATCTCATTTCATTAATCAAATGACTTCATTATGTATTGAAGGCGTATATATGTATATATACATTATACGTATGCATTTATGACATTCTTTGTGTGGTTTTGTATTAATTTTGTTTTGTTTTTTATTTTGTATTGACGTCACAACAAACACACCAGCTCATTATTTATTTATCAGTAAACACAAAATATTACGTTTTATTTACGTCTGTTGAAAATAGTTACATATCATACTAAATATTTTAAAGATAGTATTTGAACTGTTGTCGAAACATAAAGGATGATAATGTATATGACATTATGCCACGTCGCATATATTTATCTAAATTGCGTATTAAATATTTTCGGTTTGAAAATGTATTTAAGTCGTGTCTAAATTTCTACAGATCACATTATTGTACATTTGCTGCAATGCACAATATTCAAAGGTTACTTTGATATACTAAATACTCGATTTATTTATAATCACGATGCCAATTAATTATTCGATATAACCGTAAACAGACATTCTAACTAGAAATTAAAATATTTTATCATAACAACTATTGAATACGTCATTTGTACGCGTACATTGTTCATCAATCCAAGGTCTAAATTCGTGTACAGTTATTTGCATGACAGTACACATGTTCAATTCATCGTCAATAATTATTATTGAATACTAGTTTATCTTAAAAACGTGTTCGTTGAAATGAAAAAAGTTTAATTAGAACGCCATTATAAATAATTATGATATAACCTCGGATAGAAAACGAAAAAATATCGTATCGTCGGCACGTTAAATACACGATGGAAACGAAAATTAATTCGAATTGATTAGCCGTGAAAACGATTGATAAAAGGCTTCGGGTAATCAAATTGAAAGTCTACGGTATCGTAAAAAAAACCCCCCATCTCTGACTGTCCAACAAAACAAAACAACAATAGTTTACTGCACGCACGGTTGCAGGCAGTGACAAGTGTTTATTTTGCATTTTTTCATGTTTTTTTAATGAACTCGCGTCTGCCGAACGTCACTTAGATACACTATACGCAAAAAAAAAAAAACAATTGGTAATTAAACCGCTCATTATACACGCAAGTTTTTTTTTCGTGTTCACTAAATATTGTACATTAAAAAATTTCCTTTTTCTGAATTTGAACCGTTTGAAACTAAATAATTTATGCGCGTTAGTACATGGTTTACGTATACGACCAAACAAAGCCGGCTTATTCTAAAAATTAACTCTAATTGAATCATAACGATAAATTTTCAACGCTGTGAGAGTATAAAACACTGATACAAATGACTGCGAATAATCACCAGCAATGTCTATAAATATCAACTAATATAATAACCGCTTTAGATAACGCGTTATTGCCTGATAGAAATTTAAAAAAAAAAAAAATTATATTACACAATTGTCTGTTGATATCGCTGTAGTTTAACACCTATTAACTACAGTTAGTAATCTAGAATTTCTACGGTTTTAAGCGTGTGTGACAACAATTAATATTATGTTTACACTCGACGCATACGATTATACAAGGGATTGTATACATCAGGTTTCGGTTATTATTTCAGACGGTTCAGCTGTTCACATTAGTCATCGACGACGCTTATTTTATTTACGTAGTCCAGCGGTTCCCAAACCGTGCAATTGTTTCCGCCGTTCGTTTCACCATAAAAATGTAATAATTTAATAATTGTCCGCCAGTTAAAACAACAAACGTATATATATATTAACAACACTCCGTGATAATTCACCCACACGTGTACAAACAATATTGAAATCCTGACAAGAAAACATAATCATCTAATTTTAGAATTTTAGATAACACACATTCAGATTTCAGGCATTACCCGGCCCGTCGTATATCAGACATACAAATATAATAACATGCGTTATCGTTGGGTCTCACATCATCGAGACGTGTACATTGTAACGTTGTATTGTTTTTCAATAACTGGCTTTATTCTCATTTCGTGGATTTAACGTTCACTACTATTGTCTCCTTTACTAATAATATCTTATTATCCTTACTCGCGTATACGCATACGCTCAACATCAAATATTTCTTGGGGCTTCACGAGAAACTACTGGGTTAAAAAAAAAAGCTCCGCGGCCGAAAAAGTTTGGGAACAACCGCTGACGGTTTCTAGTTTTTTAGTCGTTACAGGAGGGTAAGTAGTGAATATTATATAATTTAAATTATTACCGTGATAATCGGTGTGTGTGTACACACGACGGGCAGTACATAAATAAACACACACACATATACACATAACGACTAACGTTGCGAGTCATGACCGTGAGTCATACGTAGGGCGCAAAAATCCGGCCACCCCTTTATCAAACACAGACCAAATGCCGCGTTAACGTTGCTCTGTGTTTTTACGTAAGATTGTGAGTCGAGTCGAACTACTGCGGCAAACAGAAATAAACGAGAAAAAAAAAATGTACATCGGCACGCCGATAATAATTTCTAAGCCGAGTCGTCAAACGATAGTCAGAGTAGTAAGTAAATGGATAAGAAACAAAAACGTAATAAAAAAAAAAAATACCCATTTTATATGATCGAGATCTATCAGAATTTACAATCGTACGGTATTGTATTGCCCGTGGATAAATACGTGTTTTAATATGCGTTCCGTTTTGGTCGTCGACGTTAAGGTTAAATTGTTTAACTCGCTTAAACCACAAAAAATAACGACGACGATAAAAGAATAAATACATACGAGATCGATTCGTACACTTTGTTTGATCACACTAATAAAAAGATCCGATGAAAATGATTTTTAACGAAGATTGAAATGAACGTACACAAACTAAGAAACTGAAATATGATTACGTATGCCGATGCTTTCGTTGTTATCACGACACACACACACACACACGTATAAAACAATAAAACAACATAACGCAATATAGTTTTGTACTTTATATTATTACTCATCGACGGATTATGAGTTATAAATAATAATTGATAGGAAATGCTTTTGATTACAAAGTGCACGGAAAACATAATCTTGTTACCAGTGGTTGAATTGAAGGGGGGGGGGGACTGAGTACCCCTTTTATTTTTTCAAATATTTGAACGTACCTCTATTATTTATTTTTTAAAAAAAGAAACGCGAGAAAGGACGGAATTCGCTTTTCACACAGCCGACGAAAAATAAGAATAATTTTGTAATATTGACGAAATGACGTATTTAAACACTATCGGCAGTCGTTGTGATATGTCAGCAGATGCCGATTATGGCCTACGGGTTTTCCCATTATTTGTCAGTCCATAAACGCGGACCATCGGCCTACTACAAATTACCACCTACGCTTGATATTATTCTTCGAATTGCCGTGAACTCCGCGTTATCAGTTATTTTCCACGCTCGAATTATTGATAACCGTGACAGACGACAGTGATGAACTTTTCGCGTATACCTATCGAGAACGCAACTATTTTGTAAGCCTTCGCAGAGTACATACTGTTTTTCCCCCGATTCAACCATTGCTTTGTTACCAGTTTAAAAACGAATTTCTCGTGCGATTGTTTTCGGCCGGATAACAACTGATAAAACATCGATTTGCACATTGAACGGAGCGTGCGTGCGCGCGCAGCCAACGCACACGACAATTAAATCGAAATTCGGATTCCGTTTTGTTGAGTTCGATTGGCTCGCGCGACTGGATTAATCAGAATATCGTTCACAATGTATAATATGTGTGTGTAATGGAAAAAAATTCGCAAAGCCAAACCGGTCCCCGCCGAGATTATCGTGCGGCCCGAAAATCGCGCGAAACAAAAAACCTACCGCGCGGCACAATCGTTTTCACGATCGCGTGAATTAATGTCCAAACAATTCGTCATTCCGTCGGGTCGGTCGAGACCAAAACCGTTTGTACGAATCCCTGGGCGGCGTAAAACCACGCTCGTGCGAAGAATTCAAAATCATCGCGTGTTTAATTACACTGCGCTAACGTCGGATTCAAATCGTTTCGTTATACTCGACACGTAATCATAATCAAATCTTCAAATCGAATGAATATGTTAAAAGCGCACGTTATTTTTTAAATTTTTTCGTTGACCCTGCAGATTAATACCTCCCCACCCCCCCCGCGTGTGTGTGTGTGTGACTCGCGCGACCTTTCAGGGGAGGGGGTGGGGGCGGTAAATCGAACGAAACGACAATAATCGTACACACAAAACGGGACCGATTCGACACGGCGTTTTCCGGGATTTCAGAAGCAGGCGCGGATCCAAGGGGGGGGGCCAAGGGGCGATCGCCCCCCCCGTAGACTCTTGTTAAATTCTTTTATTAGTATTGTTTTATAATTCTAACTCTTATCTATGGTACTATAGAAAGACAATTTAAAATGAAGTTGTAGCTATGGGATTTTTCGGTGTATCGCAAATGATTTCCAATAAAACGTTTTGGAAAATATTTTATTATTCGATGCGACAAAATGAGGATTAAAGTTGTTTTGATTAAGATGGCCCCCCCCCGTAAATAAGTTCTGGATCCGCGCCTGTTCAGAAGCGTTGCGCGTTGGCCGTTCGCGCAAAACTATAACGTCCGGAACGCGCACGTTTATCGACCGCGCACGTTGTCGACGACGGCTCCGCGCGCGCAATGCCGGTTCCCGCCGTACGTAATTCGTGACATCCGCACGGAAACGGAACTTAAAACCCCACTCACCGGAGTGTCGTACTCGTCCTGTTGCAGGTAGATGTCCTCGTTGGACGACCGCTGGCGCGAGAACGACTGTTTCCTGCCCGACGGCTTCGGCGAGCTCATGACGGCCGCGAAATCCGAACGTCCGGCGAAAAGAAACCCGGAGCGTCACGTCGTTCGCCGACCGAAAGTCGCGCCCGCGAGGTTATGGTGAGGGTTGTGGAGGGTGAGAGGGACGACGACGACGCGGCGACGAAGGCGAACGTCGATACGCGGCGCACGTCGACGGGAGACGACGACTGACCGCGGCCGCCGTCGCACGAGCCGCCGCGGCCGCGGCGCGTGCGTAACGTCAGCTGTTCGCGGCGTCGCCCACTTCCCCTCCGCCCGTCGTTACCCACCCAACCCCCCCCCCCAAACGCTCAACGCCGCCGCGGCGGTACGACTTGCGTGTGTTTTTACGTTTTTTTTTTATGCTTCGTCCGCGGGAACAACCCGACGGCGCGCGAATCCGTAATCGGGCAAACTCACGTATCACGTATCAGAAATAAACGTGTATGTGATAACGGTGACATTTTATTGCACGATTTTTGATGGATAATAATCGAAAAAATTATACTTGGGTCCCCGAAAGTCATTGCGAGTCAAACGTAAATCACTTTTTATCAGAACGACGCCAAAGTCGTAACGCAAGTATTTTTCGGGGTTTTTTTTTTTTAATTTTAATTTATCATTAAAAAAAAAAAAAACATTTCCATATGATCGTTTAACGTTGAACTTGTAATACTGGAATAATCATTTAGAACTAGAACTGTTATAAATAATTTAGATTGATATCTATGAATTAATATCAATTCAATAGGTTCAACAAACTCGATGGGTATTGATTATCTGTATTTAACGAACATCGACGAATAAATGTTATGTTTTCATAAAACATTTTTACGAAACTTGAACTGATCCTCGTACGAAATAATAATAAACCGACATGGCCACAATATAGTGTTCAAAAACGATGATCTCAATAACAATGAAAAACATGTACAAAAATCAATGTAGACCGTCGGATAACCTTTTCGACAACCTTTTCGTACCCGTGTGCGACACATCATACAGCGACGTGATAATAAAAACACATATGTGTCGTACGCCAACATTTTTTTATTCGTGCGCGCCAACGTCGATTCACGTTTCACGTAATTATATATATGTATAGATATACTCGTTCAAGTTTAAAACCACGTACACAATATTTAATATTAGACGCTAATATTTGGACGTTCGTGCTTTGGGTCCGTTATTAAAAACTAACAACGACAAAATGTATCCGTCTTCATAATCTGTATGTAATTGATGGCATATCGCCGTGATTGGGATAGCGTGTGCTAAGTAATAATAGGTTGTAGTAGTTTGAATTACGAAACAAGTTAGTATAATCAGTACGCTGTACTTGTTTCATTTAATTACCACCTACTATGTTACAGTATGCAAGTGTTACCGAGCACGTTCTCAAAACCGAACGACGTATATATATATATATACCGTTTAATACGGAAAACTGTATTGTGCCGTCGTGATATATCTTTATGTGTTTTTTAGTTTCGTATATATTGTACACCGTCCGGTCGGAAACCGAAACGTAAACGGATTTTTAGGATATATTATTATTATTATTATTATTATACACACGCCTTGTCGTTATCAAAACCGTTGAACACCGCTTTGAACACACAGGATTTATCCGGAGTTTGAGTGTTCACCGGTCTCCCAGAATAACGACTATTCAATTGATTAATTAAAAAATGTGATTAAGGTTCCTTATAATAAGTTTACGCATTCGCACAATCGGTATCGTTATGGCAAGTGAGCTATGCATCCGTCTCACGCCTTAACAATGTTATATTTCAAATGTGTTATTTTATTTGAAATAAACGCTGTATATAAATTACAACGTTCAAAACAAACAACGTTACAAATATTATGTAGGCTGTTAGGATTCAAATGAGTTGCTCAAAATTATGATCTCAAAAAATTATTTTGAAAATATTGGAGAAAATATAGATCGCAGTATCAAACACATTAAGTGTTATCTTCGCACTCGAATTTCTACCGGAATGAGTGACGTCAGAGATAAATAACACTTGTGCTATACGAAAAAGTGTTCATATATACGAAAATAAAAACAAACACACGTCATTGTAAAATACCTACAACACATTGTATTGCTTCGCTCAGAATCTAAAATCATAATTTATTTAATTATGACGCCGAAAGTTCATTATTCGACATTATTATAGTACACACAGACCGCCCCATCGATATATATAACATAATAATAGGTCAAGAAACAGCAACGAGAGCGTTTCATTGATCTATCACGTGGTACGTATACATCATACACGTAGTGATACGTACGAATGGTAAAATCGAATGTTATGTAAATAGTATAATAGCATTGAAACAAGTTATTATATTATCTCAAAAAAATATATAGTGACCCAACGAAAAATATCGAACGATAACGAAATAACAAAAAAAATTTAGCCAGATACAAATTTACTATGTAGATTTTTTTCAGGAACGTTTCTGGCGGGTAGGCGAGAAGGACAAAAAAAATAATTAAATAGAGGTAAAACCAAAGGACCGCAGTTCCTAAATATTAATGATTGGTACAATACACAAATCAACCAATCGGGATCTATATTGAATTAAGTCCTATATAACTATATATATAGGATCAGATACCGAAAAGAAAAATGTATAAAGCATTCTACGACTGGGCAACTAACTGTTGATAATTCAAATTTCTCGTACGATTCTCGTAAAGAAAACATAATACTTTTTTGTTTGTAATAAAATATATATATATATATTTGTTTACGAACGGTGTTATTGATAAAACAATATGATAACGCGTGAACTAATTATTTAATTAATTGTAGAATAAGGGTCTTTTCACACGTAACCACTCAAAATACATGAGGATAGTTTGAATATAAATGGAAAATAAATGGATAGTTTTACACACGATAACAGCTACAAATTGGAAGCGCTTTACACAATGACAGTGGTTGCCTTCGCTTCAATACGCGACGTCTAAAAGTGGCGCTGCTCGTATCAGAACATATTTTTAAATTGCACGTTTCCACGTGACTGCAATCGCGCGACTATTTTTAGCATCGCGTTAGTGGCGCGTTAGTAGTGCGCTAAATGTGCGTTTGATCGGACGATTTCAATTATTATTCAGTCATTAGTGAGTACACACAACAGCAGTGTTCTGTCGATATTATTAAAAGATATTTTGAATATTTGAAATAATGGCGTCTGATTATGCGAATGTAAATGTAAATACTGAAGATTTCATAAGTGAAATAGAGAACTGGCCATGTCCGTCAAGATAGCACCCACACATTATCCGATTCACTCCAAAGTAGTACCAAAATTTTGCTACGAATTGCTTGCACTGGCCCGCTCTATGGAATTTTCAGCACGATGATTACTGCAACAAAAATGCAAAAAGAAATGCGTGGGAAGCTATCATAAGCAAATTTGTTCCCGAATTTAATAATATGTCTGAGGCCGAAAAAAAAGTGATCGGTAAGTAAAACGTCATTTATTGTCATATTGAAGTTAAATACCTACTGTGCATTAAAATGTAGCAAGAACGTTTTTAATATGTTTTAGTAAAACAGTAAAAAAATATTTTTATAATCAACCAATATAATATTAAATGCACGGTGGGTAAACCTAATATAATATAATATATTATATGATAAAAATAAAAATGCTAGAAGTCAGTTTGATTCATTTGATTGAAAGCTAGAAATACAGAAAATAGTGAACAAAATTAAATAAGTTAAAATTTTTTCCATTTGCCATGGTACTTCCTTCAAAAAAAAAAAAATCACTAAATTCTGTTCGAATGTATTTGGATGTCCAGACCCGAGATATCTAAAACAATTAATAATTTTAATTTGATACGGATTTTTTATTGTTACAGGTAATTCATATCAACGAAAATGGAAAAGTCTCCGTGATTCATATACACGAGAATTGGCAAAGCAAAAAAATGATGTGAGATCAGGCTCTGCAAAATACCGAAAAAAGTATATATTTTTTGATCAACTTAGATTTTTAGATACTAGCGCAAAAGCTACAGATGACAGTATAGAATTAAGCGATCAAGAAAGAAATTTAAAAGAAAATGAAGCAATTGTTGAAGAAATAATTACTAAAATACCCAGCAAAGGAAAGCCTAAGAAACGTTATTGTAACGAAGACCTCTTGAAAATTCTAAAAAAAAAATACTATCAACAAGACACAAAACAAAATTTAGAGTATGAAAACGAAGACAGATTATTTTTATTGTCTCTATGTAAAGATCTACAATCTATACCGGATCATATGAAATTAAATGTCAAATCACAGATAATGGGTGTAATAGCCTCTGCCAAACAAACAACTATTGCTACTTCCTCACTTCAGCACTATCCTTTAACCACCCTAAATCAGTGCTCACATCCAATACGTCCACAGTAATATATATAAATCCTTATTCAAGTCTGCCTACACAATCTGCAATCGTGACTAACGTAAATCGAATTATACCAGAACAATGCGCGTACACAGCTTATACAATGAGGACATATTTTCAGTTCAAAACGATTGGTTTAATGATGTATTTAGAAAATAAAAGAATTATTCTCTAAAAATATTTCAATAAACAACAAATATAGTACCAATGACTATTAGCCATATGCAATTATATAATTAACAAGTGTTTTTTTAGGTACATAAAAATTTAAATGGAATTTCAATTGTAAATTTACATTAATATTGTTTATTAACTTGTATATAATAGTAATGAGATGATAATATTTTTTGCCATATAGTTATATTGCTTATAATAAAGCACAATTACTTTAAAAATTGTATATTAATTATTCTTACCTCAGAATTAACGCTAGTTTCTCATCTGGAGGAATAGACTTCCTCATGACGGTATCTTTTTTCGTTATAATACTTTAAATTTCAGAAAGAAGCTCTCCAAATGTACTTTTTGACATACGAAAAGATGAGACAAATTTCTCATCGTCTTCTTGTAAATCGTCAAATAATGTACGAAATTGTTCTCGATTCAGTCTTTTTAAAAGTAATGGATGTATCCAGTATTTTCTTGGTTTATTTTTGCAATTTTTGTTGTTGTTGTCATTAATAGTACAGCCAACAATAAATCACTTTCCACGTCAATTTCGAGACTGATACTAGTAGGCTGATGTATCGCAAAATACATTCACCAACCTACCAACGCGAATACAGTTCGACTAACACGCTTCTAAAATTATATGCAGCACCACTAACGCGCTTCTAAAAAAATATACAACGCCAATGACGTATTGACGAAGCGCTGCTCTAAGCGCCCTAACTTCCATAGATGATAATATCCAAACACTAATACTTCAATTAATGAAAATAGTATATACCATCGTGGTGATAATTGTATATATCCACAGAATTATTCGTTTTTGGCTTTTTGCAATAGACAATACCCTAAATTAGATATGTTTAATATAATACGTTTATAGGCACTTCTGCAGATAATTATGGACTAGATAGTCAGATAATTTATACTATAATTAACGATAGCTATACAATCGGTATATTATAGATTTTGATATACTTTATTTATTATAGTTATCAATTTTAGATCAACTCAATAAATATTATACCAATAAGGGTGAGCTACATACAAATCAGTCTGTAAACATATCACTGACTGTAATTTAATCGTTCTATAACGGTTTTACTCCTGAGCAATGACTAATAAATATTATGTACTCGATTTCTTTTCGTAAGATTATATCTAACTGAAGTACGATTTATCCGTAAGTGCATTGATGGTTTACATACAAATAATATACAATATTATATTTTAATATTTATTTAAAAGTTTAGATTTCTGACCTATACCGTCGATAAGTAATAAAACAGCTGGATATACTCGCCGTAAAATGTGAAAAATGTATAGATATTAAAATGATTGTGTAAACACGTGACTGTCGACCAGTTTTGTTTCCGTCCGCGATTTTCTATTTATAAACACATTTATTCAACGTGTTTATCTGGTCGCAAACGACTGTAGTATTTTGTATACATAAATATACTGCGGCTGCGGTATAGTCCTGTTGAAAACAAAAAATTAAAATAATTCAAACATTTTTATACTTTCTAAAAAATGATAAAAGTACCTAAATATTTCAGCTTTCAACATATAATACGTGAAAACTTGTTCATAAATTTCACGTCTTATTTCGTTTGTTGACATATTATTATACGTTATACGGTATACGCATATATTAATATACACCATATATAAATAAAATATATAGAAAGGAACGGTGTTATTTGCTGAAAAATACAGCGCACACTGCCTAACAGATAGGTAAAAAATAGGTTGCCAAAAAATATACATTACGAGGATATGTTAATTTCTTTTAATTTTAAAACGAGATAATATTATCTGTAAAAGCGTCAAGTGTCACATTACCCGTTAGAAATATGAACACGGAACTATTCCATATACATGTACATACGCTTGGCAGCTTACGAGAATAATTATTTTGTTTTATGTACATACTACTGTAATCAAATACTTATACGAGGTATAAGTATTGAGTACAGTAGTACTCGTATATAGCATTTAAAAAATGTAATAATACTTCTATTAGAATTATACTATTTGGGTAATCTTTTTAATTTATCATAGAATATTCTACTTCAAAGTATAAAATTTATTTTCAATTGGTTTTTTTTGTTATTACACTTTAAAAGAAAATTATTATGTGTCTTATAAAGACAGAATGATTAGATATTATAGTATAACGGTATTAGTCACGTATTAACACCCACACCCACACACATACACACATACCCACACACACACACACCATACCCACACACACACACACACACACCACACACACACACACACACCCACACACACCACACACACCACACACACACACGCACACTCACACACACACACCTACACACACACACACCCACACACACCCACACGCACGCACGCACACCCACACACACCACACACACACACACACACGCACGCACACCCACACACACACACACACCACACCCACGCACACACACACCACACACACACGCACACGCACACGCACGCACACCCACACACACACACCACACACCACACACACACCCACACACCCACACCTACACACACACACCACACACACACACCCACACGCACACACACACCACACCCACACACGCACGCACACACACACACACACACACTCACCTACACACACACACACCTACACACACACCCACACCTACACACACACACACACTCACCTACACACACACTCACCTACACACACACACACACACCCACACCTACACACACAAACAAACATATATACATAATTGGCCCGATTGGCTTTATTCAGTCCTCCTTCAAAGTTCCAATGAACCACGAGTAACCGTCAACGTGTGTAGGACAAGGCGATCACGCTCTTAGACGCGTCGTCGGGCCGTTACTAAAATACCGAGTGTAGTAATACAACACAGACCGTAAAGAAAACCACATACCTGACTCGTGAACAAGTTAAACGAGGCTCGAAATTGCTCATATCAAATCATGCTCAGCCCGGCGATATCCACCGCGCGGAGAAACGATACGTATTGTAGATATACTCCTAGAGTTACAACGTTCAGCCGTTGTTAACTAATTTAACCGATGCAAAATGCTGATATGGTTCAACATTTATGTCGAAACAATCTAATTACATAGATGCTTGTCAGATATAGGACAATACCATCTGTATCCCACGGATCATACAATTATTATAAAAATTTAAAAAATATCATATGCACCTTCGACTACATAAATACAAAAAATTTGCATGCTGAAAATAAAAAAAAAAAAAAAAAACAATGTTTTGTTGCTTGACAATATATAAAATTGCGCGTCGATATTGTCTTCCAATCAAATTTTCTCGCGTCCACTACGGTGAACTGTACAACGTCCCGACGACGGTGCGACAACCCTGCATCACGAATTCCGACGGAACCCAATTAACTGTCGACATGCTCTGGAAATATTAGGATTATTTGTACATATTATATTATATAAAATCGAAGTTAATGTTAATAAATTATTATATATAAAATAATAATAAGTACGTCGATCATTGGACGGTTCGAGGGGCTGACCGTTCATGCTCGTTGACGCGTCGTTAAACAATTATCAAGATACAGAGTGTAATTGATGGATACCGATCTTAAGGGAACGTAGTACCAGAAAATTACGCAACGAAAAAAACGTTTCGTATTTCTAGTGCAGCAAAGTCTATAATAATCGTATATTTGATTTGAAAGTATCCCATAAAATATGAGATGTTTCTTCTCTATGACATGTTGGAAACAGAATTTTAAAAAATGTTAATTTAACTATTAATATTTGTCATTGACATTGAGAAAATTACCTAAAATGTTTTCTTTTATACGTTCCTTAATATTGCAGATATCCAAAATCGGTTTCCAACATGTCATGGTAAAAATTCTCACTTTTCATAATATGTTTATTCCATTTATAACAAATGAATAATGCCTGTGTTCTATTAGAAATACGATGAGATGTTTTATGACAAAGATATACATTTCTTGGCCATAAAGTGGCGGCCGCCTATACTTTAAAATTTAAATCAAAAGTGCACTATCGTATGTGTTCATGGCCGATCAAAAACAACCGACCCTCCCGTCAGCGCACGATAAATGTTACCACAGGCCACTGACAACAGAGACAACGAAATATTTATATTTATAGATAATGCAGTTAGTGTTTGCGTAATTGGGGCTTTCCGCTCAATCTCCTCCACTAGTACTTATAATAAAAATTATTTTTCAGGAACTCCCCAGAAAAATGTTTAAAATCTGCCACTGACACAAATACACAGCCTTACTACCGTTCACTGTGATTTGATGTAGGAATATTTTGTGTATTGATTTGACAACTGAGTATTTAATTTAGTGATTACAATTAGTGTAATAGTTTTATAATTACGATGGATTAAAAAAAAATAATAAAGTTCGCAAAACGCTTATCTAAATGCTTGAGTAAAAATAAGAGCTATATAAAACGTGACGCGGAAAAATTCGGCAAAAAACACGGACTCTCAGGACACTATAACCCAGAGTGAAATACGATCGCGGGCGAGTTAAAAAAAATTACCAGACAAAACGTTTAAAAAAAATTATAGAAGAAACGAAAACGGTAAAATTGATAATTAGTGTTTTGTATAGAGATAATCATTTGTTTATACACAAACAAAATGCCTACTTATATGTATATAACGTTTTGTGTGATATAAGCTAAATATCCTATACGCGGGTGGTCATTAGTATTACAAATACGTTATATAAAAATACATTTATTTTTCCCTACATAACCGCGATATCGAATCCCGGAATCATAATATTTTATCAGATTATTCGATGTGTAGTCGAGACCCGAATAAGCACTCGTTATATGAACCGCCGGACCGCTGACGAGTAGCGGGCGCGTGATTGCGTCGCGTGCTTGCGGATCGTGAAAACACCTAATAGCGCATTCTATCGGTCGTTGTATACGTTCTCGTTTCGGTACGACGTCCCCTTAAGGAAAAACCATATACACGACTCAAAACTGCTCACATCGGTAGCGTGACGAGGAAACAATTTTGGATGGCCGCTCTTGACTCAAATTAGGTAGGTGAATGACGGTTGGATTATGGTGTGTGATTATGAATGAATTATTATTACTTGAATTATTATCGACAAATATTGGTTAGAATTTAAAAGATAGAACTAGGAGGAAAACAATAGCCACAAAGTTACTAAAAAACAGAGAGTTGGTAATTGGAAAAAATAGTCCGCACATTGAATTTAAAAGGTTTAACGTGCTAGTGTATCAAATTCGTGAACAATGGTAAAGATAACACGAAACTGCTCACCTCTGATCGTATTCTATCAGACGAAGTCCATCGCTCGGAGAACCCATACGTTTTGTAGATCTTCTCCAAAAGTAACTACGTTGAGCAGTCGTTAACAAATTTTCCAGAAGCAAAATGCCGATAATGCTAAATAAAAAAAATATAATTAAATACATGCTTGCTCAACATATGACGGTATATTTTTTATCCCACGGATAATTCAAATAATTTATAAATATATCATGTGCACGTTCGACTTCACGAAAACAAAAAAATTTATACGCCAATTAAAAACAAAAAACCAGCACACGACCAATACACGTCGACGACAAGCGACCAGATTTTTTTTTTTTTTTAAGCGCGTAAAATTCCGTATTTCGACAAATTTTCTCGCGTTCACCGCCGCAGCTTTGTTTTACAGATACAACAATTCAACAGTAGTGTGTTAACGCCGCTGAATAGCTAAGTCCGGCGAAATACGAGTAAACATCGATGTGCACATGAAATACTAGGATTATCAATATATAATTTTTTTATAAACAACAATCAAATCGAACCTGGGACGGTACGAGGGGCTGACTGAACTCACTCGTAAACTCGTCGTCGAATTACTATCGAAATACGGTGTACAGTAAATTAACACTGACCGTAAAAAAATCTACACACTTAAACATTTTTTAACAATAATTTACAAACGTAAACTGACCGTTAACTGCTCCCATCCGTTCGTACTCTATCGGGCCGATGCCCGTCTTCTTCAACAGTTACTATGTCGAGACGTTTTTATGAAATTTACCGATGCAAAATTTTGATATTGCAAAATGTTTCAGCTCCAAACATTCTACATAGATGCTTGTCAACCATATGATATTATTTTTCGTATCCACAGATCCTACAATTATTACATAAAGATATAAAAACATCACTTTCTCCTACGTCAACACAGACATTTTACCCGTCCTTAAAAGAAGAAAAATAATATGTTTTTCCATGACATTATTTATTATCACGTTACAAATTCGTTTTTCGACATACCCCCGACGCCGACGCGTAAACCTAATATTACCCTTTCTCGAAACAAACTTAATGGAATTAAACCTTTTTAAATTGAAATACATTTGTATACATTTCAATTATTTTACATAGTCAATATTTCAGGAGGGCGGTACATTTCAAAAATGTTTTAATCAAATTTAAAAAAAAAAATGAAATAGACAATTATATTATTAATTGTATGAATTCGTTGGAGTGTAAAATTTTTCATTTGTACAACAATTGGTCCTGACAGAGAGTATGGGAAAATTTTTAATAGGGAAAATCTAAAATTTGTTATGTCCCTAATCAAGAAAATTTCGTCTATTAATACTGAAATAGACATGAGAAATTATTACAACAATAAGTGTTGTAACGGCGAAATGGACGATGGGCATCGCCTATGGGTTTCCTCATTTGAACGCTATGTAATGTTTGACTTGATAATAGTATGTTATAATAATAAGGTATATTTAAAATAAATAAATAAATCAGCAAGTTTCATATCACCCTCTTATACCCCAAACATATAAATTTTAAAAAGTTCATAACGTATTTCGACAAATTTTCTCGTGTCCGAGGCTGTTTCTCTGAGCTGTACAAAAACGCGGCGGTGATGTGACAATTCTAAATCGCCAATTTCGCCAAAACACGAGCAATCGTCTACTTGTACAAGACACAGCTAAAACTGACTCGCGCGGTTGTCGGATCCCGTAAAAAACAAACTTGCGAGCGACGAACTCAGATCGGTGGCATGCGACAATATTTTTTTTCGGTCGTTGAATGATGACAAACGAACGACGTTGATTCCAAAGGACGATGACAACATAATTGTGGCGTTACAACGTAAAACGGTTTAGTACTGCGCACTGTTGCCCGATCGAACGGTCCGTATTTTTACGTGTATATGCTGTTATGATAACGTCCTCGACGACAAAAAAAAAATTCATTTTCGAAAACCGGATCGTGTCCGACTGCGATCTGCTGTATTCCGGCCAACGACCGAAACCGAAAGCAATCGGATGACGATCCGAAAACCTCGCAGGAACCTTGGGAACTAACCGTTTTAATCGCGCCGAAATTATTTCGATAGGTTTTTCTGTATATTTAAAAATGTATAATTCGACTGTTTTAAGTAGGATATTGCATCTGCGACGGGATAGGAAAAATATTTGTATAAAACCAATCGTCTTCGATATCAATCGCGTATTTTACACAACATTGTTTATCGAAAAACCATCAATTATTACTCATTGCCGTGAACATTATTAACTAATAGTTCAGGCTATCGGTCGATTCGTAAATGTCGCATGTTTGCCTACGATTCGCTTTTACATAAAAAGGTTTGTTTGTTTTTATCGTAAACTATCATTTAACGGATTGACGGTATTAAATCAAAAACTAACAAACGCTTCCAGTGGCGTAGCCATAGGCGTTGCAGGGGGAAGGGGCATCATCTAACACTATCAACGTATTTATGTTTTTATATGGTACAATTTGTACGATTTATATATGTGCTATTAGTTAACGCTCTTAATTCTTATCTATTTTTTGAAAGTAACTTGTCAAAATGAATGTTATTAAATTAAAATATTTAAGTCTAAACAATTGTTATCAAATAAAAAAGGATCATCGAGACTAACTAAAACTTGTATTTATTTTAATATTTATCTACACACATACACACACACACATGTTCTTACCGCGAACATGTACTCTTATGAAAACTGACGACTGTTTGAATCGGATTTTTTGTCGTTAATGCACGTCGACGTCCAGTAGTGTTTCGACGAAGTTTGCAATTCAGCGTATTTGAATCCCCGCGTGGTAGTTGTACAGCTGGCGGGCGATGAACGCGTGGAAATATGTCGAAATACAAAACTGTAGCGTACTTATATCTAATGTCAATCAATAACATATGGTTTTTTTTTTTAATGGCGATTAAAATTGTTGTTTTTACGTAGACGAAATCGCGTATGATTTTTTTATAATAATTCTATGATCCGTGGGATACGAAAAGTATTGTCATATGTCTGACGAGCATCTATGCAGAATGTTTCGAGTTGAAACATTTAACAATATCAGTATTTTGCATCGAAAAATGTATTACGTTTTTCTAAACTTAGTAACTTTTGTAGTAGATGTACGAATGGAATCGTTTCTCCGCTCGATGAATTTCGCGAGATAAACAGCAATCGGATATGAGCAGATTGGCGACCCATTTTCGTTAATTCACCAGTCAGGTATGTGGTTTCCTTTACGGTCCATGATCATTTATAAGACTAGATATTTTAGTAATTATCTGACGACCCGTTTATGAGCGTTCGTTTGGCTCCTCGTAACGTACCAGGTCCGATGTGCTTTTTATTCATATAATATAAGGCGCTTGTCCTCTACGTGTGTTCGCCGCGCGCAAATTTTTTTTTGCCGCGCTAAATAAATGTCACAATGGCGTATCCAGGATATTGAAAGGGGGAGAATAAATTTAAAATCAATAAAATACCATAACATACATTCACACACACACACACACACACACACACACACACACACACACACACATTCACACACACACATATATATAACTCTATATAAGCCTAAATTAAGGAAAATGATTGACGCATACGAGTCCGTGTTAAGTGACACATTTTATGTCTTATGTGTGAAAATCTTTTTTTCAAATTCAAATTTAAATTTTTTCAAAACCTAAATAATGGTTGCTATGGAAACAAACCATAAGGGAGATTTAGGTTTTTTTTATTACTTCAAACATCGATGTTTCAAAAGTATTGATGTTTTTTTGCCATCCCTACTCATTAACTCATCAACGATTTGCAACCCGGTCGGTTATAGCGTGCTCGTGCGTCGAAACCGATAACGACGACACGGCCGTGGTGCGGTTGATACCGGGCGGACACGTTCGGTAGATGGCGTTTTCGGCTGGTGGCCATTTGCGACCGGCGTTCCGGTTCAACGTCGAACGGTTTTCACGACGAAAGCAGTCGATTCGCATTCGAATGTTCGGTGTCCCGTGCGTCGAGCGTACGAAATAACGGCAACTTCGGTTACGATCCGTTTGACGACGAGTCGCGAAAAATCGGTTTTTTTGGTTACACGTTCGGCGCGTTCTCGTAATGTTTGCGCGCGAGAATCGTACTCTTAAGGATCCCGACAACGGTCCGTCTGGCAACTCCGGTTCCCTTTCAAAACGAAAAAATCTTTCGCCTTTTACTAAAGATTTCCGTGGAGGGGAACACTCGAAGGAGTCTAGAAATTTAAATTTTTTTAATCGCCTGATCGTCAGATCGGGCCCATATACGTACGAATATGTCCACCGTAAACATACATACGTGAGTTGACGTTTTTTAATCCGTTGTTTATGCTCCGTGTTACGTCGTCGTTCGGTTTTTCGTTAAACCCAGGCGGGGTTTCGAAATTTTGTGCACCAAAATAACAACAACTCTCATGTGTGTACGTACGTGATATTATGCAGGAGTCGTGACACTGTGCTAACTTCAACACTAATATATTGTTGTTGTACAAAACCTAACGATTATTGAATGTCATATTTACGAATGGTAATTATCGTCATCGTTATCTGCATTGTCAAAATCCGCAGAAAAATCGGAAGACACGTCATTTTCGTTCGATCACTGTCATTTAACGTTTCCGAACTATTTGGTAAATCATCATTGTTGACTATGTGATAAATTCCAAAATAAAACAATCATTTTATGTCGGATTCAAAACCGTAACGTAATCACGTCCGTCGAACGATATCGGTATATATATATTCATACGCACGAGTCTCAAAAACGACGATACGGTGGTCGCCTGACGACCGGCCGCCGTCAACAGATCATTATTGGAATGACTAGAATAGTATGATGTACGACAAATAATCGTAACGCATTGTTCTTTGTTCCGTTCCTGTCCGACGGTGAATTGCCGACCGCCGTCATCGTGTACTTCACCTACTTCACCACTTCACATTTTCACTCATTTTACTCACGCTGACACGCCGCCGCCAAGTAATGTTTGAAAACGTTTTACCAAATTAAATAACGATTAAACACCCCCCCGGAAACACGTATAACTCGCGTAACAAAAATGATTTCATTCCGACGCATATCGATCATATACAGTCATCGAATTCTTTGCCATCCCTAATCGTGTCGCCTGACGGGCGAGATTCAAACCGCGTACGACCGCGTTTGGGTTGGTCATACTGGTCGGAGGACCCCACCTATCACTTTTTCTTTATCACCGCGGACGCTTGACGCGCGGTATCACGTGATTTCCCGGTCCTCGACGTTTCGGCTTTTTGTTTCTCGCCGACGAAAACGCGAGAGAACTGTTCCGTCAGAAACGTTTCTCGCTGTGTTGTCCGCCACGCGGGAATTCTCCGTCCGTTCGTCATGGTAAGTGCGCGGAACGGTTTTCGGTTGCGCTCGACGGCCACGTATTTCAGTGTAATTTTTCTATGTTTTTTTCCCCTCCCCCACAGAAACCTTTAATGTTGCAAGGGCACGAGCGTGCCATCACGCAGATCAAATACAACAGGGAGGGTGATCTACTGTTCTCGTCCGCCAAGGACGTGACGCCGAACGTCTGGTATTCGTTGAACGGTGAACGTCTCGGCACGTACAATGGACATACGGGAGCTGTATGGTGTATTGACGTCGATTGGAAGACAACAAAGTTTTTGTCCGGAGCCGCCGACAACACGTTAAGACTCTGGGATGTAACTACTGGTAAACACATATCGAACGTAACATTAATTTGCTACAGTGTCACTTGTCGTATTTATATAATGAATAATTGACAATTTTGTAGGTGTGGAGATTGGTAACATCAGCAGTAATTCGGCCGTGCGTACGTGTTCGTTTAGCTATTCAGCTAATCTTGCCAGCTACTCAACGGATCAGGCCATGAAACAAGATAGTGAGATTTTCATCGTTGACGCTCGTGACGATGAATCTTTTAGTAAGTTATTTTACAATTATTACTTAATTCCTATCAATAATAATGGTCAACTGTAATGTAAATGTTCTATCACTTGTAGTTGGTTTTAAAGTGTGTTTTAAGGGCTACATATCCGAATTGCGTGCACGTTTTTTTTTGTAACAGGTTCGAACTGCTTATGTAAAAGTTTTCGCCAACCTATATACTATAGTAAATATAGCTAGTAAATTTTTTATATGGCTTTTTTCCTGGATATGGGATTAGATATGATTATAATTTGATAAGTATCTAATTATTTGATACTAATTTGTAACAATCTATACAAAATTTGTAATTTTTGACAATCAGTTAATTGATAGTTAGCATATAAATGGATCCAGACGAAATAAAAATGGAAACTAATATAATGTGCAGTGAAAAAAAAATATACATAATTAATAGCTATAAATTTCATTTCAATAAGTTTTTAAATAATAATAGTCAGAGATGAGCATGCATAAAACGTTTGTGTAAATTTTATTTTAAATTAAGTGAAAATAGGGAAATTTTTTTAGTGTTTAGATCACAAACATAGTTTTCTATGATGAAAAAATGATGTAAATATGTTAATTTCACAAAAAATAAACAATAAATTAAAATGTAAAGCTGTAGATGATCCGTGTAAAAAACTGTCTTAAGCTTTTACACCGAGAATTACGTGAAGAGGACATTAGTAGTTTGTTTACTACAAACACGATGCATATAAGAAAAAATATTCACTATGCACATTCAAGTATAATTCCAAAGTTACTGACAAATTTAGATAAACTATGTTTGGCTTTAACAAATTAAGATGAAATTAAAACAAATCGAGAAATATATTTATTTATTATTAATAATTTAGAATAAAATATTGTAGCATTTTCAACACATACTAACTTGAAATATTTAACTGATGTTTTATATGTTGATGGTATATTAAAAAGTTGACCCAAATCATTTCACCAATTATTCATGAAGCTAAAAATGCAAATTATACACCATTGGTATTTTTTTTTATTGACAGACAAAACTATAAAAATATATAAAGATGTATTTCCCGATTAATTTGATAAAATTGGTGAATTGAATTTGACTTATACATCACATATAATTTACGCCGATTTCAAACAAGCTGTATCTCAGCAATCATAAAATTAGCATGTTTGAGGCATATATTTATAATTCTGTTGTATAAATAAGTATGATAAGCGTATTTGTTCGAAAGTAGTACCGACAAAGTTTTAATAAAAATTATTAATTATCAATAATTCGATAAATAATACATTTTTAAAAAACCTCTCATGCAACTTGACCCTGCCTCAAAAAAAAATCGCGTATGCAATTCAACCTAAATAATGATTTTTGCACGTAATTCGAACGCACTTGTTTTAAGATATTAAAAAATTATTAATAAAATATTCTTACCTAGTAACATTTACTATAATTATGTTATAGAAAACAGCGCTCCAATTTTTAAAATGGCTGTGCCGGATTCCAAAGTAACTTCTTTGATCTGGGGTACATTAGACAATACAATCATTACGGGACACGAAGACGGTGCCATTACCCAATGGGATTTGAGGGTATGTAGATTTCACAAACTATGTTATTATTGATGCATGTTATTATTTTATATTAATTATTGTCATATGTTACAGACTGGAAAAAGTATCGAAACTGTTAAGGACCATCAGGGATCGATCAATGATATGCAAAAGAACCAACAAGGTACTATGTTTGTGACAGCATCAAAAGACAAAACAGCCAAGTTATTTGATGTTGATGATCTAACAGTGCACAAAGTGTACGTGACTGAACGTCCTGTTAACAGTGCTGCGCTTTCACCTATATACGATCATGTCAGTTTATTATTATGTATACCGCAGTCCAAAATAAATTTATATCCGAAAATAAAATTGTTAACACATTCGTTTTCTTTTGTGAAGGTGGTATTGGGTGGTGGTCAAGAAGCTATGGACGTAACGACAACAGCAGCACAATCAGGAAAGTTTGATGCTAGATTTTTCCATGTAATTTTCGAAGAAGAATTTGCCAGAGTAAAAGGTCATTTCGGTCCGATTAATTCTTTGGCATTCCATCCAGATGGCGAGAGTTTCAGTACGGGCGGAGAGGACGGTTTTATTAGGGTACAGTCATTCGATCCATCTTACAAAGAGTTCAAATTCGAATATTGATAATTTATTCTATGGTCAAAGTGTGAAAAAAAATTAAAATTTATAATAAAGTGATAACTTCAATCTTTTTTTTTTACATTAATTAGGTGTGTACTTTTTTTTAATGATACATCACCATACCTTGTAAATTAATTAAATGGTCAATTACAATTTGCACAATAATTATATAAGAATTTGGTTTTTATTGTTTTGAAAAATGTAATTTGGGACTGCATTTGTGACACCAAAAAAAATCAGGCAAGATGGAATTCGGCTGGCTAATAATTTCAGAAGTTTATTTGAAAAATTGAAACATTAACCTATCCAGTTTGACAAAACTAAAAATAAAACAATCTACTAATAGTTTAGTTCAATAAAATATCATAAGTAAATGCTTAAAAAAACTATTCTAATTTTTCACTAACTATCCGATAAAATAATACAGAATTTTATGGTTATATTTTATATATATCCTTGTCATAAAAATATCTATTTTATTAACAGTTTTTAACTGTAATAATAATTTTTTGTGTTTTGAATTCAATTATAAAATTTTAAATCGCAAACGATATTATGACGTAAATCATATAAAATGAATCCACTGTAAAACAAAGAATTATCATCATCAATTATAAATCTAGTTATGTTTGTATAGTTTTCGTTTGAAAATTTAAATGCAAAACACAACTCATTGGTCATAGAAAATAAGTACATATGTATATAACATATTTTTTTCATTCTGCATACTATATTATAATATAATGTGATATCCAAATAATTTGAGTTTTGTCAGATATGAACGATTTTCATGGACACGTGTTATTTTAACCCTGTGTAATTCGAAATTGTTTCTAATGGTTTCTAATTTCCTCGATTGTAAAAACAAACAAATATTTACATTGTCATGATTAATTGTCTTATTGTATTGTCATATAATCTTTTTGTATGAACACCGAAACATCTAAATGGCATTTGTCTATCGGGTGCAGTATTATTGTCGAGTTCAAGTAGAGTTTTAGGAACACAATGAAGAAAAACATTGACCAAAACACATTTAATTCAATTTTGGTTTTTGTCACGATTGAGATATATATGTATATCGTTTTGTAAAATCGCAACAAAGAGCGAGATAAATCCAATTTTTGACATTGTTCAGAACAATGGGATTTCTTCGTTATGAGGCCTAAGTGTTGTTAAAATCCATTTGATTGCATATTTTTAATTCGTACGCATAAAACTATGAACGTGAAAAAAAAATTTGATTTCAGTATTTACTTGTTCGGCAATCCGGTTACGTCAGTAAGTATTGGCCGTTTTATTATTACATAAAGAATTTAATATTCTGTTTCACGTAATAGTAGAACTGCATTTGTAATGTTCAAGATCATTTACAATTGTTAAGCAACATGATAACAAATCCGGATAGGATTGTTGCATTAGATTTTACATTTACGTAATAACTTTATTAATAACAATCACGTGTATCTTTTATATTTTAATATTTTCCATTGTCAATTTCCGCTGAAAATTAATCTTACGAATCGTTCCAAATTATTCTGTCAATACAAAACAATAATACCAATAATACCAGGTTTGTGGTATCAAATTTGTTGTCGAACGAAATAAATAAAATTATAATAGAATTACGCGTTTCATAAATCCAAATGGACGTGTGATAAAAAAAGAAACGAAAAATTCGTCGAGTAGTCGACCCACAAAACGAGATCCACGGTACCAGGGCCGCAGACCGCGAATGATGTTCGTGAAAACCGTGTTCGGACGGTCTGTGATTTACGTTTCGGGACCGCCAGTACCAGGATCGCAGATCGCGATGACCGCGATCGTGAACGACGGTACGGTGACGTTTGCCCCATTTCCTTTTGCCCGCACGTGGGCATTGTTGTTTTTAAACAGTACGCCCGCAGAATTAGTGAGTCCGTAAGATTTACGGTAACAGGATCTCAGAACGAAACGCCGCGTTTTCCCTTCCAAATAACAATCTTCCCGAGAAATTCGTCCGCAACAGAAAAAATCATTTTTCGGCGTTCGATTTTTCACCGTCACGTCGAGAATTACATTATCGTTACGAACAACGAATAATTATTATTATAATTATTATTATTATTACGACCACCGGAATTAATCGAAATATATGTTAATTAAAGTATAACGTAAATGAATAAAAAATATAAGTAACGTTTCGCATTAATCTTTTAAATTAATCGTCGGCACGGACGTCGTCGCAGTCTTTACACTGTTTAATGTTTTAAAGAGAATTTTTTTTTTTTTTTTAAATGTATAGTTCTAATGTAAATTTTAACGAAGATTGCCCAGCCGTTAATATACATTTCATAAACGTTTTCTAGAACGCCTGAACGAATCTACGAATTGTTGTTTATCATCAAGCGAGTTTTGGTTGAACACGTCCTTAATGAGAACGATATTTTCTGTACACCGAACGGAAAATGATGAAAATATATACATTTCGTAAATATAAACGTCCGACACGTAATTTGTAGGACCACGCTGGCAAATGTAATAGACCGGCCAAACCGGCGGTTCCCTTTTTTTTATTTTTTGCGATCCGCCCCTTTGCGACCGACTCGCAAATTTCGAGAAAAGAAAAAAAACACTCGTAAAACGGCGGTTTTGAGCGGAGAACCCGAAATGGACGGGCGTACGTAAATTATGCACGCGCATTTCGAAATAAAATTGACAGCAATCGGCGCCCTTTCAGTTTTAAGTCCGAGCCGGAAGCCGCCTGTATCGTAACGTAACCAACGGACGGTCTAATCACGGATGGTGTCCGTGGTCTCTCTTCGGCCGTTACCGTCATCGAGTAAAACGAACCGTTCCCTTCGACAGAACGTGTTTCCGCGAAAGCCCGAAAGAAAAGATAACAAAAACCGGGTAATACGTTGTCGACAGGAGATGTCCGTCGTGCGTTTTTTATCGCGCGCATGACGAACGGAAAGCACGGGCAGCACTAGGCTTTCGGTTAGCGGGCGCGAGTGAATAAAATATGGAAAAGCGTAATCCATTCGCCGTATCATGTCGGTTCGTGTTCGTTTTTCGTCCGTCGATTCCGTCGATGACGTTGATGACGTTGATGACACACACGGTCAACGAGGGACGGGACCGTTTATTCGGACGGTGGTCGCGTGTTCTCCAGGACTCGCACCGGCAGTGTTGTCGCGCGATCCGAACGCGAGTAGACGCGCGCGCACACCGTGTTAAAGGTAAGGATCACGTCATTTCATTGTCGAACGCTCGAAAGAAGCGAATTTCCCGAAAGAAACTGCTCCGCGGACACTCGGAAGCACCGATGAAACTTACTTGGGTCATAATTTTCAGCTACTCGTGGACTCGTTTCATCCAACTCTTCTTCCCGATCGCTGTCAGACCAACTCGAACGATTCATGATATGTTCTCTTATCTCAAAACGCAAAACGGTACCGACGCTTTTTACTTGTTTTATTATTGGCCGTGGTATCCGTCGCGTTCCATTAATGTGCACAATAGTTATATCACACGACTTGCCACGGCGTGGCGTGTAAATAATGTGTCCCTTACCTTAACGCTCGACGGTCTTTACGACCCGGTAGGACGATTAGCGGTCCGCCCCGTGACCGGGTACACCAGGAGTATCTCGTGTATCACCGGCCCCGCGTGACATCCGAGTTTGTATTGATTGGGTCCGTTTTGCGTACGTTTCTATCGTGTCCCGGCCGAAACAAAATTGTATTCAGTACGTTACAACGCGGGTCGTTTACAGGTTGTCATAAAAAAAAAAAAAAAAACCCCCGTTGTTATTTACCAGATCAGTTTACAGAAGGACGTGATTTACCATTGTGAACTGTCGTCAAACAGAAGTTCAAATCAGATTCTATCCGAACAACAATTTTTAGATTAACTCGGTCAATTGAAAACGCTCATTTTTATTCGTACATTCGTTTTCGAACACAAAACATATTACGCGTTGGCTTAAAGCTACAACGTTGTTAATTTGAATAAACCTAGTAAATCTATCGTCATCTAATTGTATCGTTTTTGAGGTTAATGAGCTATCAGCGTACGTCAACTTAACTAGCCGAGTCCGTGTTAATTTAAATGTATCTAGTTGATGTCCATCCAATGCTAATTGTTAATTATTTACAGACCAATACAATGCCGTCACTTTATCAGTTATTACTTTTCAACAGATAAGTAGTGGGTGACCGTAGAATATTTTCTTTTTTTTTTTAAGACCGGTAGTTTTCATTTTTTGACTCGTTACTGGCCAAGACCGAAATATGCATATGGAACACATGACGTTTTTTATTTCTTTTGTTAAACATTTTCATCTATTTACAGTAACTGCATTAGAAACGCGTCGTAGAGAATTTGGATTTTATCGGGAAAAAACAAATTTTTACCACAACGTTGTTAACTAAAGGCGCGAGTCGTACACAATACAAACCCAAAAAAATACAAATTCAATGTTATATTTGTAAATGTATTTTTGAATTCGAATTGGATCGTTCACTCTAAAATCAACTGTGTCAATATGTTTCGTTGAATTTATTTACTTTTTGTGTTGTTACCAAAGTCCCCCTAAAGTCATCGGCAATCGTTATGTTTATCGATACTTTAACTTGAAAAAAAGAAAAAAAATACGTGCAATCGCACAGTTGTCACAAATAAATTTGGTACAATGTGTTTTATAAACCGACAAATCGATTCGCACGTTTGTTTTTCGTTTTTCGACGTTTTTAAAAACATTAAACGAAATCCACCAGTTTGGTGGAAAATTCTCAAAAGGCATTGGATTTATTAAAAGAATTAATCAATCGAAATGAAAACCCCCAGAAACGTTCTGAGCTCAATATATATGTATATTGTAGCTGACATATCATTAGTTTAACCGTACGGGCAATTGATTCTAACATTTTAAATTTCGTTTCAACGAGAAAACCACAGAATTTGGTTACTTTTTAATGCAAAATCAACCAATTTGATCAAAATTTTAAATTTTAACTTTTTTAAATTTTCTTATAGTTCAAAATATTTTTATTGTTATTATTTAGGAATTCAAATTGGCATAGGTATACAAATTTAAACCACAAATACATTAAAATTATCAATTATGGATTTAAATTAAAACAATGTTGGTACAAGTAACACTTTAAATTTAATATCAGTAAAAAAATGTGAAATTTGTATTTATGTTTTTGAGATTTTTTCAGCAAATTTGTGAAAAATAAATTAAATTGCAACCAGTGTCTTATTTCTAACAATTTAGAATACTGCATGGTTTTATACGGTAAAATGCTTATATAATACCTGTATAATACAAACAAAACTTGAAACACTGTATATTAACAATTCTACCCGTGACCCATACTCATTTAAATTCAGAACAAGTACATTAAACACTACAACATAATATCGTGTTTATTTGTATAATATTTTAAAATCAACTCGAAAAATCAAATTAAAATTTCATGGACTGGAGGTATAGAACGGGGTGGTTTGCGAATGTGTCCACTTAATCAGTGTACACGGGGATTTTATGGTTTCAGCGTTACTTGTGCTTTAATACAATATCTTATTCTTTAAGATGACGCATTGAAATATTATTTTTATTCCCTCTAATTTACAAATCAAAACGTCATGACCACGGAATCAAATACTTGTGCAAGTCTTATGAGAACGTCGTGATATTAAATTTATTATCGTACGCGTCAAGGGGAGGGGGGGAGGGGTCCGGACCCGGAGTCCTCGTCCCTTCGGTGCGCCACTGATACAAATAGAAACGAGCCGCACGCGTGGGGACGGTCGGTTCCGACTTATTTTTAACACGCGTATTATGTATATTTAAATCGGTAAATAAAATATCGAAACCGAAATCAACTCCGCACACGCGAAACACTATAATTATAAGTTTTTCTTTTTTCGTTTTCAATTTGGTTACACGACTACAGGATACACACGCTCACGCACACGTCGTCCTAAACGCTCTTCGCGACAAACGAATTAGTGCTTTGGCGCTCGTGTGTCCAAACTGTGATCCGAATGTAAGTATATATATATACACGCACAATGCAGTATTTTGGAGGGGGAGGTGGAGGGAGGTTCAACCCCTACTCCCTTAATGTTTTTAGTAGTTATAATAATTTGAATTTATTGAACTAAATGTTTAAGGCGGAGACATTATTTAGACACGCATTTAGACACAATTTTATCGAACACAACATTATCTAGTATTTAAACGTGGTAGTTGAAAATTTATGATTCGGTTTTAACCCCCCCGAAAATGTGTTCGTGCTACTGCCTTGTATATGTATATACTTATCATATTAACTTGTATTATTTTACTGGAAAAGTTACCAGAAATTCATCTGTAACAGAATATTACACGCACATTTTACATCCTCGGATGTTTTTCGTATGAGACCGTTAAATATCGTATGGCATAAGAATGTGTTTGTACATTGAATTTCGTTCGTGTCCCGAAAAACTTAAAAGACGAATACATTAATTAAGTACACGACATTGCAGCAAGTCTTATTGCTATATAATTCAATAAACTAACAGCCTACGTTCAATTAACTAAGTGCATTTAACTCAACTTTAACTTATCGTAACTAGTTGACTTACAGTCGAATACGTTGGCGTTACTTAATCATTTATTACTTTTCAATAAATAAATAGCGAGTGACTGTATATATTATATATATAGTTAAAAAAATAATTTTAATTTACTGATCCAACAAAATAAAAATATTATATTTCATTAGGACAGGTTAGGTTAGTACAGTTTTACATTTTTACCGCGTGCGTTACTCGAACAAGTAACACGTTACTCTCGTTACGCATTTCTTCCCAGGATGGACGTGAGGTAAACTCACGATTAGAAACGGAGACCGTCGTGTGGGACATTTCTTTCACCCCCCCCCCCTTTAAAAAAAAAAAAAAAACAAAATCTAAACGACACACAATCGCGCAGTATAACGTAATGTAACCAGTGGCGTGCTCAGGGGAGGGTAGGAGGTTAGGGGTTATATCCCCCCTCCATTGTCTATTTCGCTGATCTACAGAAAACGACTTATTAGTTATAAGAGCCGTTTGAGAGTCATTACTCGATACTTTTTATTAGTTAATGGCAAAAAAGTACAAAAGCTAGGCGGTTGAAATTCCGTTTGGAATAAGCAATCTACTTTCCGTGTATTTCGATTTTATTTTAAACACGCAATACATTTTTTTTCCGATTTAATGGTGTTATGTTAATTGAACGACTTGGTATCAGCGTGTTATAATTTAAATTCATTTCGATTATAGAACGATCTATACGAACGCGCACAATTATGAGCTAGAAACGATTATGGACAGCTTGAAACATAAACGTTTGAGTTTTTGGTATTACCACGACAATTCATTAAAACGTATTATTACTATTTACTTATAACATCCCCACCCCCCCAATTGAAAATTCCTGGGCACGCCACTGAATGTAACACACTACGTTTGGTTGTCCGTACGTACTACACGATTTAATCGTATTGGAGGACGTACTCGTGGAATTGGCGACACGGTACACGCGATCCGACGACGTCGACCGAACCGGCGAAACGAGCGAACCAAAACGGGTGGACCGTTTTCGAGCGCTGTCCGGGGCGATCGGGCTGATGTTCGTGCAGACGGTGCGCGTGTACCTGACGCTGCGCGACCTGCAGACCGTGCTCAACTGGTGGTATCCCGTGCCCGAGACAACGTTCAACCGGACCACCGCTGTCTGCGCGCTCGAGACGGCCGTCTGTTCGCTGAACGTGTTCTGTTGGACGCTGTTCGAATGCTACACGGTGACCGCGTGCGAGACGCTCGGCCGGCCGCGTCCCGTTCCGGGTAACCGTTACGTACCGTACGTGCACTGAACACGCAATGGCTTTCGTTTTCTCGTTCGCGTCCGAGCTGGAAAACAACGTTTTCTTCTTCCCGACGAATGCGTCTCCGTTCGCTATCGTTGATTATTTCATTCGTTATTATCATTGTTCGGATTTTATAGCGTTTTATAGCGTTTATAGCAGAGCGGGCTATAAATTTGTTTTATGCACCAGGGACTCTAAATATGAAATTTTATTTTGCTATTTTTTGCATATTTGAAGTATTTTAGAATTTTAGTGCTATTTTTGAAGTTTTGGTGCTATTTTTTGCTAATATTCTTAATTCAACGCTTTATTTTATATTTTTCATGAATCTCGTTTACATCGAATGACAAATAGTATTCATTTACGTGAATCAATAAGAAAAATTCCCACATTTTCGTTTCATATTGGAAATTGATAAATAATATGATGTTACTTAACATGTCATAATCTCTTTTTAAATAGCCCGGCGATGTCGAATATATTTATACATTTATACGTTCTTATCTGTTATTGTTCCGCATAATTGCAGATTCTATAATATACCGTCGACTGTCGTACGTATTTCAGCGTCAGTCGGTTCTCCGTGTCTTTTGATTTCGTTTCATATTCGTTCATTACTCCGATTGTGTATTATTTGTTTTTCCGTTTCGATATTAAACGTAAAATGCCGAAAAATGGAATATCGAACTATTCGAGACTTAGCTATTTTGTGTCCGAGTTTGGCGATGAGGTTTTTTCGATTGACGCAAGTATTCTGTTTTGCAAATTGTGTGAATGTAAGGTTAATAGTGACATTTTATAAATATATGATAAGTTGAATACAATTTTGATTTGTATTTATTTTTATTTGTTGCTATTTTTGATGTTTTTAGGGCATATTTATAGAGCATATTTTACGGTTTTTTTGGTCATATTATAACACATATTTTAGGATTTTTGGTGTTTTAACGGAGAGGAATAAGAAAGTGTTTTTGATTTTTTTTTTTAAATTACAGGTGATGAAGTTATCGTTCTCCATTGTGTCCGTATTATTGAACACGAGTGACCAAACACAACCGGTATATAACGTTTTCGCGAACAAACTCTAATTGTTACGTTAATTATATTTGATTGACATAGGTTCCGTCTATAAGAATCTATAATCTTATTAGAAATACCCGATTTCAATTCTATAAGTAATGGTTTACGCGTCGACAGTGTAGCGCCCGTTTATATTAATACTATACACGATAATACATTTGTTTGTACCACCGTGATTCCTGTATAATCAGTCTGATTTGTCACCGGGACAATTTGTTACCGTATTCGACATAATATTAGAAGTCTCCTTTGGCTCGACGGCCATATGAAATGCCCAATAGCCGTCGGTCGGCCAAAAGTAGGATATATTATAGGAAATATAACAAACGTTAACGTTAACAGTTTGAAAAACAACCGGTCTGATGAACCAACGAGTGTTTATTATTTTAGGTATATATGTTGTAGAGCAATCAATGGTTATCAACTCGTACCGTTATCGGGTTTTAGCGTTCCCGTGATTTTCGAGTAAGATTTTCTGTTTACAATGTTAAGGCCGTGGTCGTGTTTATCGAGGCCGAAGGACGAGTAAAATATTAACGATATTTATCGCGTACGTTCTATTACGTGTGAGACGAATAGAAACGGGACGCACGCGCGAGCGGCCGGTTCCAACTTATTTTTAACACGCCGGTATAAATCGTATAAATCGGCGAATAAAATATTGAAATCGAAACCAACTCCGGACACGCGAAACACTATAATTAATAGTTTTTGTTTTTCGGTTTTTAATTTGGTTGATATACACGCGTGTCGTGTGAACCGAATGTCATTTATTTGTTCGTCGAACGTGAGCTTATACGACCGGCCACTGGATACAAACGCTCACGCACACGTCGTCCTCGTATTCTTCTGAACGTTTTACACGACAAAGTGGCTATCGCATAAGCGCTATCGCGCGCCCGTGCCCCAAACCTACGATCCGAACGTAAGTATTACAACGATAAGTGACCCCCATTTGTTTTTACTGGACTATCTCCGATTTTTTTCCGGATCAGACCGTTTACATGACGTATAGGATATAAATGCGTTTTTATACGAAATTTCGTTCGTGCCACCGAAAAAATTCGACACGAAAAAATATATTAAACGCAACGCACGCTGCAGGCCAATTATCGTTGTTCGATTGACTGCATTCGATTAACCATAGTCATGTGCATTCAACTCGACTTTAAGTAATTACAACTAGTTAACTTACAGACGAATACAGTGACGTAAATATTTTTGTTTTCTTTTAATAAATAATTTAATTTGCTAAAAATGTGGACGGCGACTCCGACAAATACGGAAAAAAAACGGTAGACCGGTACGCGCGCCCGCCGGACTGTCGTCGTATTCAATAATAAATAACGTGACGTGTGTTCGTGTCCCCCCCCCCCACCACAAAACACAAGTTGCGAAACGGCACGCGATCCGGATGTTATCGACCGACGCGGCGAAACGGCGTGACGGGCAGAACGAGAACGCGTCGTCGACCGTGGTGGACGGCACGCTGTTCAGGGCGATCGGGCTGCACCGGCTGCTGCTGCTGCGGCGGCCGGCCGCCGCCGGCGACGGCCGTCCCTCCGACCGGACTTGCCGGACGCTTTCGCTGGCCGCGTTGCGGCTGATCACCGGGCTGATGTTCGTGCAGGCGGTGCGCGTGTACCTGACGCTGGACGACCTGCAGACGTTCTTGCCGACCGTCGTCATGATCGGCATCGTGATGAACACCGTGTTCAAGGGCCACGTGATGGTCACGCGCGCGGACAGGCTGCGCGACGTGTTGGACGTGGCGCAGTACGGGTACACGGCCGCCGGTCGCGCGGACCCGTCCGAGCTGCGCCGGTGCCGCGCGGCGCTGTCCGTCTGGCTATGCGCGATCGTCGCGTACAACACGGCCTCGCTGATCGTGTGGACGGCCACCCCGTGGTTCATCGACGACCGCGTGCCGTTCGCTAAGCTGGACGGCTCCGTCGGTCGCTACCGGCCGACCGTCCACAACTGGTGGTATCCCGTGTCCGAGGCCGCGTTCAACCGGACGCCCGTGTGGACCGCGATCTGCGCGCTCGAGACCGCCGTCTGTTCGCTGTGCGTGTTCTGTTGGACGCTGTTCGAATGCTACACGGTGACCGCGTGCGAGGCGCTGTCCGCCCAGTTCCGCACCGTGTCGGCCGCCTACGAGGCGTTCGGTCGGCCCTGTCGCGCTCCGGGTAACGGCCGCTGTAAACGATGAAATCATTTGTCAAATTTTACGCGTTTGTCAAACAACGTAAGTGTTTTACACGGTTGACGGAAATCCGGATTGACGGCGTATTTGACAAACGGGTTTGATAGTGTGTGCAGCCCGGTGTGTAGCCTACTAACGGGAGGAGTTTTTGGGTTCACACCCCCGCCGAAAATTTTTATAGAAGAATTAATTTCTTATGAAATGTATATTTTTAGTCAATAATATCGGAAAACTAAAATTAAACCGTACGTTACTGTGTGCAGCGGTGTTTGCCAAACAATATATATTAGTCATTGCTTTGACACCGTGGAGGACACTACGTTAAGTGAAAATAGCAATGTGTCGTTATCACAATTGACCACCAACGTGTTAACTCTTTTTTTTTCTTAATACACAGTGCTAGAGTCAAAGCTAAAAATGCTTTAACTGTATTATTCGTTGTAAGGGTTTTGCACGATAAGTCGTAAGAAACGAACGACAGGTCACACGGCACGTAGAAAACCGAAACTACAGGCAAGTCTGACAAATCCCTTTGATTTTTGAATGGATCGTTTGAGCTATTGTTTGACGAAAACGTAAAGTTTGACCAACGAAATTGTCAAACAAATTTGATCGTTTACAGGGGCCTTAAAAGTTGATGCACGACGATTGCTCGTTTCGGAGGTTCCGTAGTGCACATACCGTCTGTGTACGTGTTTTATTCTGTCCGTAACCGGACCAATGCGACTAATAGTTGCGTTTTATATTCCGACACGTTCCGTTCACAAGACGTTATGTTTGTTGACGTTGATTATTTCAAAACCAAAATCATATATGAATTAAAACGATCACTATACAAAAAAGCAGCACAATCCATAGCAGGAAATTCCTGGGGGGGGGGGGGAATCAACTTTCATACAATGTTTCGAACAAAAAATAAAACATTGGTTCAGTTCAGTGTTTGCCGTAAATAGAAATTTCGTCCTAGAAACGTTCAATTGAGCTCGTCATCTCCAAGCTTTGGTGTAACCTACAATTCGCTAAACGTTTTACATCTTATTTACGGTTATGTCACTCGTATTGTTGATCGTGTTCTTGTAGGTAGGTGTACTCAAAAAATCGACGGTAAGAAAGCGGATCGTTGTTACGAGGAATTAATCAATCACGTGAAGGACAATCAAAAAATAATCATGTGAGTACGAAACGCACGTTGCTTAAAAGTTGGAATGATAATCTGCACACCGTATTCTCGATGACTATCACATATAATGTACAGGAAATACAATCAATTCGTCGACATTGTGAAACCCGCGGTGTTTTTGGAAATTACCATTGGTACATATTCAGTAATCACGTTTGTATTTCTCACTATACTGGTAAGTAATATGAAAACAAGTTTAACTATTCTCACAAAATTCGTTCGAGTACAACAATTCATTTTACCACTATGACAACCGATTTAGATTTTTCTGTTCTCGTCTAGGCGTATATTTTGGGATGGTCAATTTTATCCGCTACAATTATGAGAAACGTTTCTAGTGTTGTGCTATTCACTCAGGAGCTGTTCATTTATTGTTACGTACTCACCCGTTTAGAAACCGCGGTAAGGAAAAACTCAACTTTTCCTAGGTTTAGTAGTATCGACGTGAATTATAACTATGTAAAACATTTAACAATTCAATTAGAAATCGACGGTGAATTTCGGGTTGTACAGTTGTAATTGGATCGAAATGGATTTGAAATGTCAAAAGGCAGTGTTGTTGGCAATGCGCATGAATTCCGCCCAAAATCGTGTGATTAAAGTTTCGCCAAATTCAGTCGTCAATTTGGAAATGTTCGCTAGAGTAAGTGTAATTTAATTTTCAGATTTCTTTTTCTTCACGTCGTCAACATGAACGATGTCAACTCCATTAAATAGTTAATGTTTTAATTTCAAATCGAATATTCAGAAATATCGTAAATATCGTTAAATTTACCTTTAACGGAGTGTAATGAAAACGCGTGTTCATTAATTTTTTAATTTTAGGTGATGAAGTTATCATTCTCGATTGTGTCCGTATTATTGAACACGCGGGACGAAAAAATAACCAGTACATAGCTTTTTCCTTGGCACATTGTAGTTGTTACGTTAATTATATTTTATTGAGATAGGTTCAGTCGTACCTGACTTTAATTCTATAAGTAATAGTCAACATATCGATAATAACAATTGTTTACAATTATATAATTTACGAAATGAGATTTGTTTGTTCTAATGTACATTCTACATGCACATAGATTAATGCAAGTCCGGTATATTATATTTAATGAATAAAAAAATCGTGCGTATTATGAGTACGCGCGAATAAAGTGAAACTTTTTTCAGTCATTCAATCGATAGAGCATTAGGTTTGTATTGGACTCGGTGTCTAGTGAAACTGGTGAAACTGGTGAGGACGGTCGAGCGGTCTAGGTTCGCACGGTATTGGTCGCAACTAAAACGAGACAACGCGAATGCGCAGCTAATATCGAGAAAAAGTTACGTGACCAAGATTTGCAAAAATATTTTGTTTTTTGAAATCATAACTAGGATTGTATATATACAATCGTACATACTTAGAAAACTACATCTTGAAATAAAAACATTTTTCGTATGAGTATACGACCAACTTATAGTTTCATAATAATATATAATATGAGCAACAAAAATAACGGGAAATTCGAACTATTATTATCATTAACAATTATTGTTATTTTATCCTTTCTGTAATCGCCGAAGATTTCCCATTCGTCCTAGAGTTATGCCAGTCGAGAAACCATTTTCGTGTTTTCTCGTCGCCTAATGAAATTTGTCCGGCTTGATCGCTAAAAATATGTGCTACAAATTCTGCATAATAAATCTATGTTGCTAGGCTCATATATATGTTTTCACATCTTTTGAGGGTCACCCGTGGACACTTCCGTTTTTCGTTTTGAATGCAATGTGCATAATTCGGTGATTATATAAAATGCCGGTTGACTTTACAAAAAGTATTAAAAGCTATCTACGCAAATCATTTAAATAACATTCAATGTTGTTTATTATTAAAACAACGTCAATAAAGTTTTGGTTAACACCTAACCTAACCTAAGGTGTACCAAAAACATTGAACGAGAAGTGATTAAAATATACGTTTCGTACATATAAATGGCCGGATCGTAAATAATGTGTGCTTTCGTATGATAAAAATTCTAGGATAACGTGGGTGGGCTGGGTGTTTTTTTCTAACCGCCAGTGATCGACTCGTACAAATATTTATATAGGTTTTTAGTCTACAACACGAAATGGGCGGGCTAACATTGCGTACGTAAATTATTCAACATTTCAAAATTAAATTGTAATTTTTCCATTCCTTTGGTTTTAATCACGAGGTGCCAAGCTACAAGCCGCCACTCACGATGGACGCATATTATCACGTAATTAATAGTTATTTATTTATTCGGTTTTCGTGTTTCGGTCATTTTCGTCGTTAAGCATAATTTCTATTTTCTATTCACAATATCTAAACGATACAAACGTATTTTTCCAACGATATTTGCCATGTATTATTTATTATCTGCAAAACAAATAGAAACGGGCCGCCCACGCGATTAGTCATTTTTAATTTTAATTTAAACCCGCGTGACAACAATAACGACCGGTGAAAACAAAAGTCACTCGCTATGGTCGCGAAACACTATATAATCATCCGGGGTTTCTTAACCAACCCCAACCTTCCCCCCACCCATCCACCACCAACAAAGGTTGAAATGTCGTTAATACACGCGTGTATCGTATGTTGATATGTTAAATGATACGTCATTATACTCGGCCCATAAGAACCGTAAACTATTTACTGCTTGTCGAAATGACGCACACGCGCGCACGTCGTCGTCGTCACCGTGCTCTTCTTCTAAACGTTGTCCGCGACAAACACGTTTAGTGTGCCGTCGTCGGCGCGCCCATCCACTCTGCTATCCGAACGTAAGTAGATACACATCACGTTAACTCGCCGTTGTACGACCGGAAGAACGATCTGGCGATTCGCCCCGCGACAAAACGATGCGTAACGAGGTTGTTGTCCGTACAATTAGGTTATGTTGGAGTGGGGGTGGGTTTGTGTTGGCGTAACGCAAAACCGGTCACGCAAAAAAAAAAATCAATCGTGTCCGGCACAAAAACGTACACGCGCGTTAAAAAGAAAGACCACGGCGGAGACGACACGCGCTCTTTGTACGACGCCGACCGGGTCTTGATTGACGAATCCGTTTCTTACACGTCATATGAAGGCGAATAGTCGCCAATAGTCGTCCGTTGGTACGCACGGAACGTAACTCGTAGACAAAACATACTTCCGCTCGGTCGTATCGTCACGGTATACGAACCGCCCAGATACCGATACGATCGTGTCGGGCTCGCCGGGCTTTCAGACAAGCTCGCGTTTTTAGAGCGACGGCCAGCGGAATTAACACATTCGCCGCTGCGCCTGTCGTCTATAGCCGACATCAAGTCTATTTAATTAAATATGCTTTAAAACGTTAACGCACTGCGCGAAAATTTCTATTTTAATACAGGCATTTCTACAGAACACAATTGTTATTTTTTTCCAATTCGTTTATGAATACCTATTTTTGTTTGGGTTTTTTTCCTTATTGAACTTCTATGTATTTTTTTCAATATCTTTATCTAAATATAAAATTATTGTTAGAATCACGTTGAATCGTATTTAGGCCCTCTGTGTGGTTATTTTAAGTCTTAGTTATTAATTTATAATATTCACATTTTTTATTTAAAATGAATGACACACCAGGTCCATCTAGTATTAAGAGATTACGATAAACTACAATTAAGGAAGGAACGTTAAATTTGTTAGGTTAAATTAAAAAATGTGTTTCGACTATAATTTGAATACAATAATATGTTTTTTTTTGAAGAAATAAATGCAAAAAAAAATTTAAAAATGTTGCCGTTATTCACGAATTTTCATCATTTTATGACGCATCTTATGTGTTACCACAAATTATTTGACGCCAGCGAATGTGTTAACGAATTCGCACGCGGGTTACCGTAATCGGACACCGGAACGCGCGGTGACCGGGACAAACAAAACGATTTCCGACTAACACGATAATACACGTAGTCTAACCCGCCAAGACAATCGGGCCGTCCGGACAAATGAAAACGGTAAAACTAATAGATAACGTAACGTGTTTACGCGCGTAGAACTCGCGGAACGGCACGCGCGGTCCGATGACGTCGACCGTAGCGACCGAACGGCGTGACGGGCACAACGGGAACCGGCCGACAGTGGTGGACGGCACGCGGTGCATGGCGATCGGACTGCACCGGCTGCTGCGGCGGCCGGCCGCGGTCGGCGACGGCTGTTCCTTCGACCGGACTTACCGGACGTTTTTGCTGATCGCGTTGCGGCTGACCACCGGGCTGATGTTCGCGCAGGCGGTGCGCGTGTACCTGACGCTGGGCGACCTGCAGACGTTCTTGCCGACCGTCCTCTCGATCGGCCTCGTGTTGAACGGCATGTTCAAGGCCCACGTGATTTTGACGCGCACAGACAGGCTTCTGGACGTGCTGGACGTGGCGCAGTACGGGTACACGACGGTGGGTTGCGCGGACCCGTCCGAGCTGCGCCGGTGCCGCGCGTCGCTGTCCGTCTGGCTCCGCTGGTTCGTCGCATACATGACGGTCTCGCTGATCGTGTGGACGACGATCCCGTGGGTCGTCGACGATCCCGTGCCGTTCGCCAAGTACGACGGCACCGTCGGCCGCTACCGGCAGACCGTCTTCAACTGGTGGTATCCCGTGTCCGAGACGACGTTCAACTGGACCCCCGTGTGGACAGCGATCTGGACGGTCGAGACGGCCGTTTCCGCGTTGGCCTTGTTCTGTTGGACGTTGTTCACATGCTACACGGTGACGGTGTGCGAGGCGCTGTCCGCCCAGTTCCGCACCGTGTCGGCCGCCTACGAGACATTCGGTCGGCCCCGTCTCGCTCCGAAGTAACAGTTAATACACAACGATTCGTCTCGTTTCCGGGGCTCGGGCGGTGCACATGCCTAGACAATTTATTTCTCGATGAACGCGCACCGGTTTACGTCCGAGCCCTTCGAGTTTGAAAATAACGTCTTCGTTCTCACCATACGTTGTATTCGCTATCGTTGATTGTTTCACATTCGAAAACGTATGTGAATTAAAATTGAACGTAATACAAAACAATTACGCCGTTCATAATAAGAAATTATCTGGGGGAAAAAAAATCTACTTTCATACAATGTTCCGAACAGTTCAATTGTTGTCGATATAATGGGAATTTAATCATAGAAAGGTTCCTTTGAACGCGTTGTCTCTATGCAGTGGCTTAACGTACAATTCGTCATACGTACTTACTTAAATGACGCCGCGTAATGTCGATCGTGTTCTTGTAGGTGGTTGTATTGGAGAAAGCGACCGTATGAATGTGGATCGTTGTTACGAGAAATTAATTGATTACGTCAAGGACAATCAAAAAATAATTATGTGAGTACGATTCGCAACTCGGTTCGAAATTGTAATAATAATCCGCATACCTTGTTCGCGTCCGGTTAGGTCGCCTATAGCGCGTGATGGGTTCCTGTGCATAAGCCGCCTGTCTGGATCGTTTTTTAAAGTGAATCGTGATGCATGAATAATAGATCACGTTAAACAGCTAGGAATAAATACGTCAACGAGTTGGGTTGGAAGCAACATAGAAGTAGGTTGCCTGATATTGTGGTTGGCGGCTAAAACTCTTACAGAGTAGACATGCCAAGGCAAAAAATATAAATAATAATTCATTTTAATGAACAATGAACAAGACTCAATTATACACCGATCGAATATATTTTCCGCGTGTTTTTTTTTCTAATCGTCTAATGTTTTTCCGATTCCCTCAAATAACTGGTTAGAATGGATTACGATAATGATGTCTAGACATTGATTATGTCTATTATGATTGAGCAGGTGGAAAATTTCGATTACCTTAATTCAATTTTGTAAGAAAACTGTTGTCGAATTCAGCAGATGCATACGAAGGTATTTTTGTTTAACATACGGGGAGTGTGTTCAAATCTACTTTTCAAATCAGAATAATTACGCACAGTAGTGGATTTTCAAAATTGGGGGGTAGGTCCAAAAAAAAATAGTACAACAAATTAATAAAAAAAAAAGTATTTTTGTGTTTTTGATACTAGAATATGAATCACTACAAAGTGTCTGGGGGGGGGGGTCAATTACCCTTGAACCACACCGCTCCCACCCGTAAATATACCACTGATTACACTAAACTTCTTATTATTGAATTCCGGTACATAATACAATGCAATAATCATGAAGCATGAATACAGCCGCGAGAAACCTGAAAACGTTTCGCTAATCGTATTTTGTCTTGGCTAAAATTGTATGATTGAATGTATTAAAAGAAATGTTTATGTAATGTAATGTACAGGAAATATGATGAATTTGCTGACATCGTCAAGCTTACAGTGTTTTCGCAAATTTCCGTCAGTACATTTGCAGTGATCACGTTTGTATTTATCTGTATACTGGTAAGTAATATAAACATAATATTAACGTTTTTCATAAAACTCGTTCGAGTAAGACAATTCTCATTTCCATTTTTTCGTTTCTTGTCTAGGCGTACTTTTCAGGATTGCCAATTTTATCTGTTAGATACTTCCTTAGTTCTGTGGTGTTCTTTTTTCAGCTGTTCATTTATTGTTACGTACTCGCCCGTTTAGAGGCCGCGGTAAAAAAAAAGTTTAACATTTCCAATATTCTGTAGTACCGACTGATATTATAATTGCCTAAAATGGTTTACTATGCAATTAGAAGTCGTCGGTGAATTTCGGGTTGTACAGTTGTGATTGGACTGAAATGGATTTAAAATGTCAAAAGGCAGTGTTGTTGGCCATGCAAATGAATTCCGCCCACAATCGTGTGATAAAAGTGACGCCGAATTTCGTTGTCAATTTGGAAATGTTCACTAGGGTAAGTGTAATTTCATTTGCAGATTTGTTATTTCTTTGCTTCACATTGTAATTACATCGGTTTCTTTATAAAATTGAACATTGCGATTTCATCATTACGGTCGGTTTGTTAAGGAACAAATTTGCACGAGCCCAAGTAATAAATGCATGGGGCTGTGTCGTTCTTTTTTCGGCATGTGCATCCCATCATAATGTTCAATAAATTATGTACAACCCATATTTCTTCTCTATTTATTTTTTCTTATCCGACTAGTAATTAAAATCTGACCATTGGAAATACGTTAAATCCGAAATACGCTTCTCGGTCTAAACCACGGAAAAAACATGAACGATTTCAACTCCATCAAATTGATTAATATTTTAATTTCAAATCGAATAATCAGAAATATCGTAACACACTTATATTTAGCTTTAACGTAGTGTATTGAAAGCGTGTGCTAATTTTTTTTGTTAATTATAGGTGATGAAGTTATCATTCTCGATTGTGTCCGTATTATTGAACACGCGGGACGAAAAAACAACCAGTACATAGCTTTTTCGTAGGCACATTGTAGTTGTTACGTTAATTATATTTTGTTGAGATAGGTTCAGTCGTACCTGACTTTAATTCTATAAGTAATAGTCGACATATCGATAATAACAATTGTTTATAATTATATAATTTACGAAATGAGATTTGTTTGTTTTAATGTACATTCTACGTGCACGTAGATTAATGCAAGTCCGGTATATTATATTTAATGAATACAAAAATAGTGCGTGTTACGAGTACGCGCGGATGAAGTGAAACTTTTTTCAGAGTCATTCGATCGATGGAGCATTAAGTTTGTGTTGGAATAAAATAAACAAAACTGTATATGGAAGTTACTAAATATTCTCTATTCCGCTGGGTAAATTATATGTACAGGAACTGTACGAGCGGAGGCCGTTTATCAATAAATTGCTTACTTGGTCACCACTGCTAGATACTTTGAAATGGATTATTTGGTTTACCAGTCCTAAGTCCGACCAGCCTGAGTGAATGTAGTAATGTAAACTAAGCAACGAAACGAAAAGAACACAAAAAGCGGTTAACGTAAATAAGACGGCCGCGGCACTTTTGTATACATTACTTCAGCCCGTGTGTGTACGCGTGTGTGTAATCAACTAATGACTAGTGATGGGCACAACCGAATGAAAACTATCGAACTATTCGATAGTCTAAAACTATCTATTTATTCGATAGTTTTTAAAAACTATCGACGGGAACGAATGTTTTTCGATAGTATCGGACTACCGAACTATCGACCTACCGAACTACCGGACTACCGAACTATCGACCTACCGAACTACCGGACTACCGAACTACCGGACAACCGAACTATCGGTCTATCGAACTACCGGACTACGATGGGCATTACCGAGTATATTCGAACTATTCCATAGTTTTCATTCGAATAAAAACTAGGTCCCGGATATTCAAATAAAATAACGTAAATTTGTATAGTCGATAGTTCGATAGTCCAATACTATAGTATACAATACTATAGTCCATTAATATAGTACGATTTGTTATCGAAAAACATTCGATTCTTTCGATAGTGTTTAAAAACTATGGATTAAATAGGTAGTTTTGGACTATCGAATAGTTAGAAATTTTTCATTTACACGATTGTTAGTATGCAAAGCAACTTTAGTTGGGAGCAGTGGCGTATTTAGGATTTCATCTAGGGGGGGGGGGGTATATATTACAAAATATTTTATTGACCTAAAGAGCACTTCGTAAAATCATACCTATTGGCTATTGTAAATAAGAATATCAAAAACTAAAAAAAATCAAGGGGAGGGGATCTATCCCCCATATCCCCCCCCGTAAATACGCCATTGCTAACCTATGTAAAGTCTATCTCGTAAATAAAAGCATAGATAATATTCAATTTTAATTTTTATCTGTGGTAAAAGTATAAGTAAGTTTTTAATGTAATAAGATACAAATTTATGTTGTCTTATTAGAATATACGATACCTAGTTTTTATTCAAATGAAATATACGGCATACACGGTAGTTTGTATTCGAATGAAAACTATTCGGTAGTCATATTCGAATGAAAACTATCGAATATTTATTCGATAGTTTTCTCTGAACTATCGAATATATTCGGTAGTTAAAACTATTCGGTAGTGCCCATCACTACTAATGACGTGAACGCATCGCGTGCACGTGGTACTCGGTGTCTAGATACGGTTTAACTGGTGGGGACGGTCGAGCGGTCTAGGTTCGCAACTAAAACGAGACAACGCGCATGCGCAGCTAATATCGAGAAAAAGTTACGTGACCAAGACGTGCAAAAATATTTTGTTTTTTGAAATCATAACTAGGATTGTATATATACAATCGTACATACTTAGAACACTGCATCTTGAAATAAAAACATTTTTCGTATTCGTATACGACCAACTTATAATTTTTATAATAATATATATAACTATTATTATCATTAACAATTATTGTTGTTTTATCCTTTCTGTAATCGCCGAAGATTTCCCATTCGTCCTAGAGTTATGCCAGTCGAGAAACCATTTTCGTGTTTTCTCGTCGCCTAATGAAATTTGTCCGGCTTGATCGCTAAAAATAAATCTATGTTGCTAGGCTCATATATATGTTTTCACATCTTTTGAGGGTCACCCGTGGACATTCTCGTTTTTCGTTTTGAATGCAATGTGCATAATTCGGTGATTATATAAAATGCAGGTTGATTTTACAAAAAGTATTAAAAAGCTATCTACGCAAAGCATTTAAATAATTTTCAATGTTGGTTATTATTAAAACAACGTCAATAAAGTTTTGGTTAACACGTCTTTATTGAGACTGACATTTTTAGTACAACTTAAGGCGTACCAAAAAACATTGAACGAGAAGTGATTAAAATATACGTTTCGTACATATAAATGGCCGGATCGTAAATAATGCGTGTTTTCGTATGATAAAAATTCTAGGACAACTCGGGTGGGCTGGGTGTTTTTTTCCTATCCGCCAGTGACCGACTCGTACAAATATTTATATAGGTTTTTAGTCTACAACACGAAATGGGCGGGCTAACATCGCGTACGTGAATTATTCATGAACATTTCAAAATGAAATTGTAATTTTTCCATTCCTTTGGTTTTAATCACGGGGTGCCGGGCTACAAGCCGCCACTCACGATGGACGCATATTATCACGTAATTAATAGTTATTTATTTATTCGGTTTTCGTGTTTCGGTCATTTTCGTCGTTAAGCATAATTTCTATTTTCTATTCACAATATCTAAACGATACAAACGTATTTTTCCAACGATATTTGCCATGTATTTTTTATTATCCGCAAAACAAATAGAAACGGGTCGCCCACGCGATTAGTCAGTTTTAATTTCAATTTAAACCCGCGTGCACACAATAACGACCGGCGAAAACAAAAGTCACTCGCTATGGTCGCGAAACACTATATAATCATCCGGGGTTTCCCCCCACCCCACAATCATCACCACCCCCACCACCGAAGGTTGAAACGTCGTTAATACACGCGTGTATCGTAATGTTGATATGTTAAACGATACGTCATTATACTCGGCCCATAACAACCGTAAACCATTTACTGCTTGTCGAAATGACGCACACGCGCGCACGTCGTCGTCGTCGTCGTCGTCGTCGACGTGCTCTTCTTCTAAAACGTTGTCCGCGACAAACACGCGCGCGCCATCCACTCTGCGATCCGGACGTAAGTAGATACTAGTGATGCTAAACTGTTATAAAAACGGATGACTGTTGTCAACTGTTACCTGTTACAAAAAAAATAACAGTGAAAATAACTGTTACTTTTAATAACTGTTATTTTATTAGCTATTTCGATTGTTATGTGCTTCGAATTCTAAACCAGAAATGGTATCAGATGATTATTGTCTAGCGGCGAGTGAGTCTTGTCATTATAGGCAGATCCGGGGTTGGTTTCAGTTTCAAAATTTATAATACCTACACATATTTTTCCTCAAATAATCATAATAAGATGTTTCTGGGAACAGCAAATTCAAACATCAAATTTCCGATATTAATTAAACAAGTGTTCTTTTATTATTTTCTCAAACTTTTATTATTATTATTATTATCAATGACTTTTCTATAACTATTAACATGTAATATACTAATTACCTTTGATACTTTACATTATTCTAAGAAGAAAAGAATTATTAAATAAGTATGAAATTACATCAATAAAAAAAAGGATATATATTGTGTATAGTAATATTAGTTTTACTTATTAGACAAGTAACAGTGTATTTAAAATGTTAAAATATCAATTTAAAAAAAAACAATAATAGCTCATATGTGATATAACATTTGTGGAAATAATTGTTTTTCTGACGATTAAAATTGATAAATATCCAATAGTACAGACTAAGTATATCATAGTCTGTGCCAATGGACTGTTATCAACGATTACCTAATATGTTACAGTAACAGTAACCGTTATTTTTTCTTCGAAGTAACATCTTGTCATTGTTACTCGCCTAGTAACTGTTACAAATCACTGTTACTGTTATTTCTTATCATCACTAGTAGATACACATCACGTTAACTCGCCGTTGTACGACCGGAAGAACGATCTGGCGATTCGCCCCGCGACAAAACGATGCGTAACGAGGTTGTTGTCCGTACGGTTAGGTTATGTTGGCGTGGGGGTGGGTTTGTGTTGGGGTAACGCTTAACGTTAAAAAGAAAGACCACGGCGGAGACGACACGCGCTCTTTGTACGACGCCGACCGGGTCTTGAGTGACGAATCCGTTTCTTACACGTCATATGAAGGCGAATAGTCGCCAATAGTCGTCCGGTGGTACGCACGGAACGTAACTCGTAGACAAAACATACTTCCGCTCGGTCGTATCGTCACGGTATACGAACCGCCCAGATACCGATACGATCGTGTCGGGCTCGCCGGACTTTCAGTTTTTTTGAAGAAATAAATGCAAAAAAAAATTTTAAAATGTTGCCGTTATTCACGAATTTCCATCATTTCACGACGCGTCTTATGTGTTACCACAAATTATTTGACGCAGCGAATGTGTTAAAGAATTCGCACGCGGGTTACCGTTATCGGGGACACCGGAACGCGCGGTGACCGGGACAAAAACAAACCGATTTCCGACTAACACGATAATACACGTAGTCTAACCCGCCAAGACAATCGGGCCGTCCGGACAAATGAAAACGGTAAAACTAATAGATAACGTAACGTGTTTACGCGCGTAGAACTCGCGGAACGGCACGCGCGGTCCGATGACGTCGACCGTAGCGACCGAACGGCGTGACGGGCACAACGGGAACCGGCCGACAGTGGTGGACGGCACGCGGTGCATGGCGATCGGACTGCACCGGCTGCTGCGGCGGCCGGCCGCCGTCGGCGACGGCTGTTCCTTCGACCGGACTTACCGGACGTTTTTGCTGATCGCGTTGCGGCTGACCACCGGGCTGATGTTCGCGCAGGCGGTGCGCGTGTACCTGACGCTGGGCGACCTGCAGACGTTCTTGCCGACCGTCCTCTCGATCGGCCTCGTGTTGAACGGCATGTTCAAGGCCCACGTGATTTTGACGCGCACAGACAGGCTGCTGGACGTGCTGGACGTGGCGCAGTACGGGTACACGACGGTGGGTCGCGCGGACCCGTCCGAGCTGCGCCGGTGCCGCGCGTCGCTGTCCGTCTGGCTCCGCTGGTTCGTCGCGTACATGACGGTCTCGCTGATCGTGTGGACGACGATCCCGTGGGTCGTCGACGATCCCGTGCCGTTCGCCAAGTACGACGGCACCGTCGGCCGCTACCGGCAGACCGTCTTCAACTGGTGGTATCCCGTGTCCGAGACGACGTTCAACTGGGCCCCCGTGTGGACAGCGATCTGCGCGCTCGAGACCGCCGTTTCCGCGCTGGTCGTGTACTGTTGGACGTTGTTCACATGCTACACGGTGACGGTGTGCGAGGCGCTGTCCGCCCAGTTCCGCACCGTGTCGGCCGCCTACGAGACATTCGGTCGGCCCCGTCTCGCTCCGAGTAACAGTTAATACAACACCACGATTCGTCTCGTTTCCGGGGCTCGGGCGGTGCACATGCCTAGACAATTTATTTCTCGATGAACGCGCACCGGTTTACGTCCGAGCCCTTCGAGTTTGAAAATAACGTCTTCCCTCTCACCATACGTTCCATTCGCTATCGTTGATTGTTTCACATTCGAAAACGTATGTGAATTAAAATTGAACGTAATACAAAACGACTACGCCGTTCATAATAGGAAATTATCTGGGGGAAAAAAAAATCTACTTTCATACAATGTTCCGAACAGTCCAATTGTTGTCGTTAAAATGGGAATTTAATCCTAGAAAGGTTCCTTTGAACGCGTTGTATCCGTGCTGTGGCTTAACGTACAATTCGTCATACGTACTTACTTAAATGACGCCGCGTAATGTCGATCGTGTTCTTGTAGGTGGTTGTATTGGAGAAAGCGACCGTATGAATGTGGATCGTTGTTACGAGAAATTAATTGATTACGTCAAGGACAATCAAAAAATAATTATGTGAGTACGATTCGCAACTCGGTTCGAAATTGTAATAATAATCCGCATACCTTGTTCGCGTCCGGTTAGGTCGCCTATAGCGCGTGATGGGTCCCTGTGCATAAGCCGCCTGTCTGGATCGTTTTTTAAAGCGAATCGTAATGCATGAATAATAGATCGCGTCAAACAGCTAAGAATAAATACGTCAACGAGTTGGGTTGGAGGCAACATAGAAGTAGGTTGCCTGATATTGTGGCGGCGGCTAAAACTCTTACAGAGTAGACATGCCAAGGCAAAAAATATAAATAACAATTCATTTTAATGAACAATGAACAAAACTCAATTATACACCGATCGAATATATTTTCCGCGTGTTTTTTTTCTAATCATCTAATCATTTTTTGTAATCATGAAGCATGAATACAGCCGCGAGAAACCTGAAAACGTTTCGCTAATCGTATTTTGTCTTGGCTAGAATTGTATAATCGTATGTATTAAAAGAAATGTTTATGTAATGTAATGTACAGGAAATATGATGAATTTGCTGACATCGTCAAGCTTACAGTGTTTTCTCAAATTTCCGTCAGTACATTTGCAGTGATCACGTTTGTATTTATCTCTATACTGGTAAGTAATATAAACATAATATTAACGTTTTTCATAAAACTCGTTCGAGTAAAACAATTCTCATTTCCATTTTTTTGTTTCTTGTCTAGGCGTACTTTTCAGGATTGCCAATTTTATCTGTTAGATATTTCCTTAGTTCTGTGGTGTTCTGTTTTCAGCTGTTCATTTATTGTTACGTACTCGCCCGTTTAGAGGCCGCGGTAAAAAAAAAAGTTTAACATTTCCAATATTCTGTAGTACCGACTGATATTATAATTGCCTAAAATGGTTTACTATACAATTAGAAGTCGTCGGTGAATTTCGGGTTGTACAGTTGTGATTGGACTGAAATGGATTTAAAATGTCAAAAGGCAGTGTTGTTGGCCATGCAAATGAATTCCGCCCACAATCGTGTGATAAAAGTGACGCCGGATTCCGTTGTCAATTTGGAAATGTTCACTAGGGTAAGTGTAATTTCATTTGCAGATTTGTTATTTCTTTGCTTCACATTGTAATTACATCGGTTTCTTTATAAAATTGAACATTGCGGTCGGTTTGTTAAGGAACAAATTTGCATGAGCCCAAGTAATAAATGCATGCGGCTGTGTGCATTCCATCATAATGTTCAATAAATTATGTACAACCCATATTTCTTCTCTATTTGTTTTTTCTTATCCGACTAGTAATTAAAATCTGACCATTGGAAATACGTTAAATTCGAAATACGCTTCTCGGTCTAAAACACAGGAAAAACATGAACGATTTCAACTCCATCAAATTGATTAATATTTTAATTTCAAATCGAATAATCAGAAATATCGTAACACACTTATATTTAGCTTTAACGTAGTGTATTGAAAGCGTGTGCTAATTTTTTTTGTTAATTATAGGTGATGAAGTTATCATTCTCGATTGTGTCCGTATTATTGAACACGCGGGACGAAAAAACAACCAGTACATAGCTTTTTCGTAGGCACATTGTAGTTGTTACGTTAATTATATTTTGTTGAGATAGGTTCAATCGTACCTGACTTTAATTCTATAAGTAATAGTCGACATATCGATAATAACAATTGTTTACAATTATATAATTTACGAAATGAGATTTGTTTGTTCTAATGTACATTCTACGTGCACGTAGATTAATGCAAGTCCGGTATATTATATTTAGTAAATAAAAAAATCGTGCGTGTTACGAGTGTTACGTGTTACTTCACACGGATGAAGTGAAACTTTTTTTAGAGTCATTCGATCGATAGAGCATTAGGTTTGTATTGGAATAAAATAATGAAAAATGTATATGGAAATTACTTAATATTTTCTATTCCACTAGGTAAATAAATATAGGAACTGTACGAGCGAAGAGCGTTTTGCAATAACATGCTTACTTGGTCACCACTGCTAGATACTTTGAAATGGGTTACTTGGTTTACCAGTCCTAAGTCCGACCAGCCTGAGTGAATGTAGTAATGTAAACTAAGCAACGAAACGAAAAGAACACACAAAAAGCGCTTAACGAAAATAAGACGGCCGCGGCACTTTTGTATAAATTATTTAGCCCGTGCGTGTGCGCGTGTGTGTAATCAACTAATGACGTGAACGCATCGCGTGCACGTGGTACTCGGTGTCTAGATGCGGTGAAACTGGTGGGGACGGTCGAGCGTGAACAAAATGTGAAAAAACGTTACGAATAACATGACGTCGTGTAGTGACCCCGATCGCTCGTGCTTACACGAACATTTGCGGAAACACGGTTGTCGGCGGATAAGTGTGTCTTTGAAAAAAGAAGGGGTCGCGTACGACACGGTATATAATCACGAGGGTTTCGTATTGTGTACGATTCGCAATAAAGACAAAACCGTTGCGATCATGTTCAGCCGAAAAAATCATAAACGTATTCCTTTAGTCACGTGGTGGATCAGGTGGTCTAGTGGCGGAGGGGGGTTAAGTGGGAAAATTTCCTCGAGCGACACGTTTTTTTTTTTTTTTTGGGGGGGGGGCAGCTAACTTTCAGGGGTTTTGTTTGAATAATATCACTACTTGTTTTTGAAATATTTGATTTTCGATATTTTATTTCACAGTTTGGAAAATAAATATTATCCAGCAACAACACCCTGTTGTTTGGTGTAATAAACGTGTACCTAGGGCAACAAAATTCTGAGTATACCACTGCCTTCAGTCCCGGATAAACGAAAAACAAATAAAGTGATCAAACGAAGTCAAACATCTTGGAGTGATTATTGGTCGTACCGACTCAAATTTACTATTAATACTAAAAATATACCTAAAAAGGCTACCTGAGTTTGGGGTTTGCCATATCCGTTTTTTTAATAGCAAATTGCCGATTCCACTCGCCACGCGCATTAAGTTCTACAAGATGTATGTCACTTCAATTTTATCCTATGCTGGAGCGGCGTCGGCCCCATACATCTCGACTACACAATGGAAACGTCTCGATGGCATCCAGACCGTCGGACTTATTATATTTATGTGAAAAACCACATCCTGCCACACCAGTCCGGGGTAAAATGTCTCAAATACACAATCCGCCCGCGATCCCAATCGATGTTCAACCGCAGTTTGCAATCTAGGCACAAACATGTACGCGAGCCGGGACGCTCGCTCACTCACTCAGCTCTTAATAACAGTCGGACAACCTTCCCAGGCCTACAAATTGCGCCCACGGTTTCTTTTAACTTTCTTCATGGATACGGAGTAGGTGTGCGTTAGCGAAACGTACAGCCCGTAATAATTGGTGCCAAACGTCGGCCGTCTGATAGTTTCAAATGTATCGACCCTGTGTACAAACGCATACTCACATGTCGTCGTCGTCGTGTTCTTCTAAACGTTATTCACGACAAACACATTATAGTGTTATCTTTTTGTGTCCGGAACGGTAATTAGAAATCCAACTGTAACAGAATAATTTTACGTTATAAGAACGACAATGACCGTCGTACCCTTTCGTAGATACCATGGTCGTCGTTCACGCGTTAGGATCGAACCACTGTCCGATAACACGGAGCCGTCGCCTGTGACACCAACCACGGTCAGACCGCACGACCGTGTTTAGGGTCGGTCACATACCGGCCGGACCGCCTATCAGTGTTTGCTTTATCACTGCGGACGCTTGACTTCGGGTGATTTGCCACACAGGCTTATGGGTTTTCGTCGACGGAAAAACGTTTGTGAACTCGCGAGCGAATAGATACGTTTTCCACCACATTCGTCGTCACCACGCGCGGAAATCTCCGTCCGTTCGTCATGGTAAGTGCGCGGAACGGTTTTCAGGCACGCTCGACGGTGATGTGTTTCAGTGTTTTCACGAGCGTGCCGTTACTCGGACTCAATACAACAGCCACGGCGATTTACCGTTTTCGTCCGCCAAAAGCCTGGTATTTGTTGGACGGTGAATGTTTCTCACATACAATGGACGTACGAGAGCCGTATGATATCGACGTCGATTAAATGACGACTAATTATTTGTCCGGAACTGCCGACAACATGTTTAGACTCTGGAATGCAACTACTGGTAAACACACATCGAACGTGACATTAATTGTAACAGTGTCACTCATCTTATTTATATAGTTAAAAATTGACAATTTCATAGGTGTTGAGATTGGTAACATCAGCAGTAATTCGGCTGTGCGTATATGTTCTTCAGCTGTTCGGTTAATCTTTCAACTGATCAGGCAATGAAACAAGTTAGTGAAGTTTTCAATGTTGACGCTCGTGACGATGAATCTCTTAGTAAGTTATTTTGTAATTATTGTTTATTTCTTATTAATAATAATGGTCAACTGTAATGTAAACATTGTATCATTTTTAATTGGTTTTATCGTACGTTTTAAGATATTGACAAAGTACTTACATAGTAACATTTACTATAATTATTTTATAGAAAACTGTGCTCCAATTTTTAAAATGGCTGTGCCAAATTCCAAGTTAACTTCTTTAATTTGGTGTACATTAGATCAGGGGTAGAAATTATTAATGAACTTGAGATCAGTTTTTTTTGGATTATCATGATCGACATCGACTGTTTGATTTAATAAATGACCAGAAAAAAAATGTTTGCCTCACATAATTAATATTAATATTAACATTGATTTTATTTATATCAATAAGATGAAAGTGAGTTATGATCGACTCAAAATTGTGTCATGATTGACCTGTTGGTCTCCTCTGCATTGGAAAATACAATCATTACAAAACACGAAAATTTGAAGGTTTGTATTTTTAACAAACGGCATATTATTATTTTCAATTAATTATCCTGCTATGTTACAGCCTGGATAAAGAATCAATATTGTCAAGGATCATCAGAGATCGATTGATGATATGCAAAAAAAACAAGGTCCTGTGTTTGTGACGACAGCAAAATACAAAATCTCCAAAATATTTTATATTGATGATATATCAGTCCACAAAGTGTATGTGAGTGAACATCCTGGTAACTGCTGCGCTTCCACCTATATACGATCATGTCAGTTTATTACATAAATACCGAGTTCCAAAATCAATTTACAACTAGAAATAAAATTGTTAACACATTCATTTTCTTTTGTGTAGGTGGTATTGGATGGTGGTCAAGAGGATATGAACGCAACAACAACCGCAGCACAAGCAGGAATATTTGTTGCCAGATTTTCCTATATAATTTTCGAATAAGTTTTCTGAGTAAAAGATCATTAGCATTCCTTCCAGATGGCAAGAGTTTCAGTACGGACGTAAAGGATGGTTTCATTAGTCATTGAATCCATTTTACAAAGAGCTCAGTTTTGATTATTGATAATTTATTCTATGGTCAAAGTGTAAGAAAACAAATAACAATTTTTCAGAAAGTGATAACTTCTATTTTTTTACTCCATTATTTAATTGTATACTATTTTTTTTTTTTTTTTTTTTTTGTTTATAATACACCCCTTATAAATTAATTAAATGATGAATTACAAGATGCACAATGATTATATAAATTATTTATAGTACTGTTTAGAGTTTTAATTGTTTTGACAAATGTAATTTGGAATTGCATTTGTGACAATCGTTATTTTTTTAAAAAATGTTTAATTACAAAAAAATAATTATAAAACATGAGTTGCTCTTAATGGTTTTTGTTTTGATATAATTCATGATAAGATGGAACTCGTCTGGCTGATAATTTCAGTAGTATATTTGAAAAATTGAAACACTGATCATTCAAGTTTGACGAAACTAAAAATTAAAAAATCGACTAATAATTTTAATAAAATATTATACTACATAAATTACTAAAGAAATTTCTCTAATTTTTCATTTAACTATCTGGCAAAAAAATACAAACTTTTACCATTATATTTTTAAAATATATAATGTAACAAACGTTTCCATGTGGACATATTTATTTTAACCGTTTTTTAACCTTGGTAATTTGTTTTTTGTGTTTTGAGTTTAATTATAAAGTTATAAATTGTGAAAGATATTATAACATAAACTGTATAAAATTACTGTAAAGTTATATATCATCAAAAATAAATAATAGATAATAAATCTGATTATGTTTGTATATTTTTTGTTTGTTAATTTAAGTACAAAATACAACTCTTTGGTTATGTAAAATAAATATATTTATGTGTATAATATTTGTATTCATTCTGCATGCTATATTATAATACGGTTGAAACGGATTCAAATAATTTTAGATTTGTCAGAAATAAATGATTTCTATGGGCATATTGGACACATATTATTTTACTTTTGTGTAAATCATAATTCTTATGGTTTTAAATTTTCTCGATTGGGAAAACAAATACATATTTACATTGCTATGACTCTTATTGCATTGTTATATAATCTATTTTTGTATGACAACCGAAACATCGAAACGGTATATGTTCTTGAGTGCAATATTACTGTCAGTTTGGAGAAGAGTTTTAGGGACATAATGTTCAGATTGACTAAAAGTCTTAATGTATACAAATTAAACATATTTAAATTCAATTTTGGATTTCGTCACAATTTATATATATATGTATGTGTATACATATCATTTTATAAAATCATAACCAAAAATCAAGATAAATCCAATTTCTGCAAATCGCCCAAGACAAGGAAATATTTATTTATTTCAGTCAAAATGTTGCACAATCCATTTGATTGCATATTTTTAATTCGTTGCACATCGATTCATGAAACTATGACTACAATCAAATACATACAATCAAATTAGCTTTCGGAATTAACATTTTTGGCTACTGGAATTACGTTTAGTTGAAATACACTTCCCGGTCTACGCACGACGGAACGACAACTTCCAACCGCGTTTAAAGTTGTTTCGGCGCATATTTATAGTTAAAATAAATGTAAACTAAAAGTAAACGTATTCTTCATAAATTTAAACCATCGCGTTTTCGGTTGGATATATCGTAACTTGCGTATTATGGGTATCGTTCTATATTCAAGGAGGGACACGTGTAGTGTAATGAGAACGAGATTTGATTTGTTTTCCTATATCGGCAGGTAATAAAGTTATCGTTTTCAATTAGTGTCCGTATTATTTAACACACGTGACGAAAAATATAAATTATAAATTCTAGTTTACAAATCGATAGCGTGACGCTCGTTTACATTAGTATCATACACGATTATTGCATTTGTTCGTACCACCGTAAATTCTGTGTGCAAGTATTTTGTAAATAGAATATTAACAAGTATGAAGAACGATTTACGATTATGGCAGATGTTTCGAAATGAAACGATTTTCCTTCGTGGTTATCGCCGTCATATACGACCAATTTTTTAGTCGACGAAAATTAAAAACAAACAATAATTTAAACTATTATTATTTAAAAACTGCCGATCGTCATTGGTTTTTTCTTGTTATCGTTACGTAGTGATTGGCAACAAAAAATTGGTAAAAAGTCGACTTTTAACGCGTTTGCCCACGAGACAATCGTATTCCATTTAAATCGTCACCCGGACGGTTTATTACCGTACCGTCATCGTTCATTCGACATAACGTCAGAAGTCTCCTTTGGCCATACGAAACATACAAACGATAGTCGTTGGCCGGGCCGCCAATAGTAGAAAAACACGTATAATATTTGATTTCACGGCACCATCAAATAAATATAATACCGACGGTTTGAAAAACAACCGATCTGACAAATTAGCGAGTGCTTTCATTATACGTATATATATATACATATTGTAACGTAATTAATAGTTATTTGTTCGTGCCGTTTTCGTGTCCGTTTATCGTTTCGTGATTTTCGCTGCGATTTACTGGCTGCGGATGTATTTTTCGAGGCCGAAAATAAATGGAAAATATCGACGACGTTCATCGCGTACGTTTTTATTATGCGTAACGTAAATTGGGCCGCACGTGCGGGGGGACCGTCGGGCTCCCAGCTTATTTTTGACGCGAGCGTAACGTTATAAATCGGCGAATAAAATATTGAACATCGAAATTAACTCCGGATACGCGAAACACTATAATTATTCGTTTTTGTTTTTCGGTTTTTAATTTGGTCAATACACGCGCGCCGTAAGAACCGAATGTTATATTTTAATTGTTCGTCGAACGTGAGCTATGCGGCCGACTACTACGGGACGTACAAAACGCTCACGCCCACGCGTCGTCCTCCATATTCTTCTGAACGCTGTTCGCGACAAAACGCATTGGTGCTTTAGCGCTCGTGCGTCTAGGAACTGCGATCCGAACGTAAGTATACGCTGACCGTATTAGCTCGTGTTCATTTACCGGAAGAGTTACCGGACATTCGTCCGTAACGGAGTATCATACGCACATTTTACATCCTCGGACGTTTTTCGTATGACACCGTCAAACAGCAATTTCGTTCGTGTCCCGCAAAACTTTGAGACGAAAAAATTAATTGAGTGCACGTCTCATTGCTGTACGGTTTAATAAACTAACAGCCTACGTTCGATTAACCACAGTTATGCGCATATAACTCAACATTAACTTATCGCAACTTAATACTATAAGACGGCACTTAACAGTTCATTATTTTTCAAATAGTTTTTCATTCGGATCGGTATTTTTTTTTTTAAATTTTTGAAGTTTCACATTTCTACAACGTGTCTTACGTAAAAAAAAGTAACTCCTTTATTCTCGTTATACGCATTACTCCCCAAGACGGAATTATGTTCATACACGGCGCGGGTAAAAAACGTCAACAATACACTCCATGAATCACGTGGTACAATATGTAATTCTCTGTACGAACACGATAAAACTTATGAGCGACTTAGGCCGCTTAGACGAGAAAAAAACGAAAAACGTTACCTTGTACTGTCTACGCGAGTAGAGTTCTTCATACAGATCACCGATGACGTCGACCGAAGCGGCGGGACGGCGTGACGGGCAAAACGAGACCGGGTCGACCGTGGTGGACGGCGCGCTGTTCAGGGCGATCGGGCTGCACCGGCTGCTGCTGCGGCGGCCGGCCACCGCGGACCGGACGTACCGGAGCCGTTTGCTGACCGCGACGCGGCTGACCGTCGCGCTGATGTGCGCGCAGACGGTGCGCGTGTACCTGACGCTGCGTGACCTGCAGACGTTCTTGCCGACCGTCGTGTTGATCGGCATCGTCGTGAACGGCATGTTCGAGGGCCGCGTGATGGCGACGCGCGCGGACCGGCTGCGCGGCGTGCTGGACGCGGCGCGGTACCGGTACACGGCGGCCGGCCGCGCGGACCCGTCCCGGCTGCGCCGGTGCCGCGCGTCGCTGTCCGTCTGGCTCTGCGTGATCGTCGCGTACAACACGGCCTCGCTGATCGTGTGGACGGCCACCCCGTGGTTCATCGACGACGCCGTGCCGTTCGCGAAGCTGGACGGCACCGTCGGCCGCTACCGGCAGACCGTATGCAACTGGTGGTATCCCGTGCCCGTGGACGCGTTCAACTGGACGCCCGTGTGGACCGCGATCTGCGCGCTCGAGACGGCCGTCTGTTCGCTGTGCGTGTTCTGTTGGACGCTGTTCGGATGCTACACGGTGACCGCGTGCGAGGCGCTGTCCGCCCAGTTCCGCACCGTGGCCGCCGCCTACGAGACGCTCGGCCGGCCGCCTCTCGTTCCGGGTAACCGTCAAGCGCACGACGATTACTCGTTTCCGGGAGCTCCGGGGAACAGCCGGTTTTTCGTGTTTTGGTTTTTTGGAAATAACGTTTCCTTCGGTTCGTCGTCCGACGAAAGCGACCGTGGTGGTCCCGTCTCCGTTCACCGACCATTGTCTCGGATCATTTCGAATCCGTGATAATAATAAGAAATTATCCTTGGAATGATAATATTGACTTTCTTACAACGTCCCGAACCGGTCTGTCGTTGCCGTCAAAACGAAAATGTTTCTGGAAAAGTTCCATTGAGTTCATTGTCTTCCAGCTTCGGTTTCGCGTACAATTCGCTACAGGTTTTATACGTTTGTTGTTCTCACAGGAGGCGACTGTTCACGTCGAGATGCCGACCGTACGGAGGCGGATCGTTGTTACGAGGAATTGATCAATCACGTGAAGGACAATCAAAGAGTAATCACGTGAGTACGACGTTGCGCTTTTATAAACCGCACGGACTGCGCTACCAAGTCTTCCTTGGCGGCCAGCTCGTATGACGTCTGAACAACATTTGTCGTTATCGCGTGGCGATTACGTTGTCGTAAGTACGCAAGTTGTCCGTCTGGAACGTTTCTTAAATCGTGAATCGTAATGCAATCGATCGCGTCGAACGGCCAAGTATAAACACGTCAACAAATCGGGTCGGGCGCAACACAATGGCGGGCCGCGTGATATCGTCGTGGTGGCGTCCTAAACTCTTGGAGAACAGTGATGACAAGAAAAATGTATTTGTTTCAACAACAATGAACGAGACTCCAGTAAACATCGGTCGAACGTGTATTGGTTTTTACCTGTTCAACTAGTTTTTCCGATTACCTTACCCGAACGTTTGTCACCGGTTGTTGTGAATCGACAGGTGGATAAAAATTCAATCTCGTAACAATATAGTTGTCGAATTCAACAGATACATACGGTGTATTGTGTTCAAATCGACTATATTCAAATTTATATTTGAATTCCGGTTCTTAGTTAAAGCATAAATACAGCCGTATAAAATCTTTCGCAGTTTAACGTTTTTTGTCTTCACTAAGAAGATATTGAAATTTACTGATAAATATATATAAAAAAAAAAAAAATAGATAAATCATAATAAGCATATTGATAACCATCACATATAATATACAGGAAATATGAAGAATTCGTTGACATCATAAAACCCGCGGTGTTTTCGCAAATTACCATTGGTACATTTGCAGTGATCACGTATGTATTTATCACTATAATGGTAAGTAACATGAAAACAAATTTAACTTTTTTCACGAAATTCGTTCGAGTACAACAATTCATTTCACCGCTATGACAACCGATTTGGATTTTCTCTGTTCTCGTCTAGGCGTATATTTTGGGATGGTCAATTTTATCCGCTACGATTATGAGACACGTTTCTAGTTTTGTGCTGTTCACGCAGCAGATGTTCATTTATTGTTACGTACTCACCCGTTTAGAAACCGCGGTAATATTTCCTAGATTCCGTGGTGACGACGTGTATCATAACCGCGTAAAACGTTTTACTATTCACTTAGAAATCGTCGGTGAACTTCGGGTTGTACAGTTGCGATTGGACCGCAATGGATTTGAAATGTCGGAAGGCCGTGCTGTTGGCCATGCGCATGAATTCCGCCCATAATCGTGTGATAAAATTATCTTCGAATTCCGTCGTGAATTTGGAAATGTTCGCCAGGGTAAGTGTGATTTCATTTGCAGATTCGTTTTTGCTTCACATCGTATACGTATATATATATATCCGTTTCTTTAAAATCTGAACATTGCATTTACATCGCTAGCACCGCAGTCGGAAGACGGTTGTTTTTTAAAGAACGACTGTGCACGAATGCAAGTTCATATATTTGTCGTCTTTTTTTCAGCGTGTCGATAATCTATGTTCAACTCGTATTTCCTTTCAATTTGTTTTCTCTTGTATTATTATTCGCTTGACTAATACAAATTAGCTTTCGGAATGAAAATCTGACCATTGGAAATACCTTTTTATTTGAAATACGCATCTCGGTCTGAATCACGCGAAACCAAACGACTATTACAAGTCATATCGACACATGTTTAAAAGATAATTATTTCAATTTCAAGCCGAAATATTACAGATATCGTGATGCTCTTATATTTAGCTTCAACGGAGTGTAATGATAACATGCTTTAATTTTTTAATTGTTTTTAAACTACAGGTAATGAAGTTATCGTTCTCCATGGTGTCCGTATTATTGAACATTCGTGACGAAAAAACAACCAATGTATAACGATTTCGCGGACATATTTTAGTTGTTACGTTAATTTTAATTTATTGAGATGGGTTTAATCGTACCTGACTTAAATTCTTTATGTAATAGTTTACACATATATAATAGCACTAGTTCACATTAATATTATATACGATATTAGATTTGTTTGTCTTAATATAAATTCTGCGTGCACGTATTTTTTTTATTCCATTGATTAATTGTAAACTATTTTTTTTATTTATTTTTATTTCTTTTTTCTTTTGCTGATACACCAATACCTTGCAAATTAATTACATGATGAATTACAAGATGCACAATAATTGTATAAATTATTTACAAAAACCGTTTAGAATTCCGTTTTAATTGTTTTGAAAAATGTAATTTGGATTTGCATTTGTGACATTCGGTATTTAAAAAAAAATGTTTAATTACAAAAACATAATTATAGAACTTGAGTTACTCTTGATTGTTTTTGTTTTGATGTCGTCTGGCTAACAATTTCAGAAAAATTTGAAAAATTGAAACACTGATTATTCAAGTTTGACAAAATTAAAAATTAAATAATCGATCAATAATTTTAATAAAATATTACACTACATAAATTACTAAAGAAATTTCTCTAATTTTTCACTAAACTATCTGAAAAAATTATACAGACTTTTACCATTATATTTTAAAAATATATAATATGACAAACATTTCAATATGGGCTTATTTATTTCAAGAGTTTTTAACTATGATAATTTGTTTTATGTGTTTTTAATTTAATTACAAAATTTTAAATCGCGAAAGATATTTGACGTAAATTGTATAAAACGAATCGACAGTAAAAAAAAAAAATTATCTTTCTTTAATAATAAATCTGGTAATGTTTGTACAATTTTCATTTATAAATTTAAATGCAAAACTATGGTCATGAAAATAAATACATTTGTATATATTATATATTTTTAAATTCTGCATACTATATTATAATAGGATTGAAACAGATATAAATAACTCAAATCTTGGTATATGTTTCTGTGTTTTGGTATATATAATTAGTATATGTTTTCGAGCGCAATATTACTGTATTCAAACATAATGATTTGATTTGAAGACAAGTAATTAATTAAAAGATATTTAAATTCAATTTTGGATTTTGTCCCAATTTAATGATGATAAATACACACATCGTCTTACAAAATCACAATCAGAGGGCAAGATAAATCCAATTTTTTTAATTGTCCAAGACAAGGAATTTTTTATTTAATACTTATGGTCAAAATTTTGATAAATTTGCATTCGATTGTATATTTTTTATTCTTTACACATCGATGCAGAACATTGTGACTACAATAAAGTTACAGTAAAGTATACACGTTTTTACTTGTTTTGCAAAGTTGAGAAGAGAATGGATCTATCCGGTTGTTACGCCTGTAAGTGTTAGCTATTTTCTTATTTTATTTATTTATTTTTATTATATTACTCAAATAATATTCTGTTTCTCGTCATAATAAAATTGTATTTGTAATGTTTTGGTTATTTATAGTTTTTTTTTTATTAGAAACTTCGTATGAATTCGTTTTAACAATTAAATAGGATGACATTGAACAATGTCAATAAGAAAAACCACAAAAAACTGTACACTGTAAACTATCACGTCAAAACTTGGTTACTGAGCCACAATACAAGATCTCTAGTACCAGGGTCGCAGACGTCATTGATGTTTATGATTCGTGTTCAGATGGTCTGTGATTTACGTTCTGAGTTTGATAGTACCAGGATCGCAGACCGTTTACGACGATCGACGGGACGTGATGGGTCTGTTTTCTTGTGACCATTGTTATTTCATACAATACGCCCGCAGAGTTAGTCCGTTCGTAAGATTTACGGTAACAGGATCTCAGACTGGCCGCTGCGTTTTTTCTCTGGATTATTCCTGTAATTTTTTTCAATAAACGTATAAGAAAAAAATATGTTTCTCGGCCAGTTCCATTTCGCCTAAATTATATTTTATTTACATACAATGAATAATTGTTATTATTATTATTATTATTATTATTATTATGACTGCTAAATGAAATCGAAGCTATATGTTAATAGAAGTATTGAATAAACGAATATAAGAAATTATTCAAATAAGTCATTTTTCACATTTATCTTTTAAATCGTTTTTATTGTATACGTCAGAACGTCGACCGTCATAAACATAATAATCATGGTATGAAATAAAAATAATTTGGGACCAAATGAGATTCTCGTTGGCGAAATGGGATAGGTTATACGTGTCTTTAATAGAATCGAAAGATGCAATCGAAGAAAACGATTTTTTTCCCCATAATCATGGCACGGACGTCGTCGTAGTCTTTTTACTGTTCAATGTTTTTTTGTTGTATTTAACAGTATTTCTTTAAAAATGTAGTATGTATAGTTCGGCGATTATGTAAAGGACCTATTGAATTTTACGTAAATAATTCAAAAGTAGCATAGATTGGCCAGGCGTTATTTATACATTTCATAAACATTTTATAGGACGCCTAAACGAATCCACGCAAAGCATTAAAATCGTGTTCAATGTTGTTTATTATTTGAAAACAACAATACCGAGGACGTCGAATGAAAAACATACGTTTTATGAATTTCAATGGCCGACTCGTAAATGGTTAGGCCGGCAAATAATGCGAGTTTTGGTTTGATAAGAATTCTAGGACAACTAGGGTGGGCCGAGTTCGTGATCGTAAAATTGGCTCGGCGGACAGAGACAAAGACGAACCGTCTTTATAAATACGATAGAGGTTTTGAGATTCCACGGCAAAGTGGATGGGCAACGTGAAGTAGGACGACCCGGTCGGTATTTTTTTGCTATTCGCTGGCGACCGACTCGCTAAATTTTGAAAATAGTCTCGCAAAACATTAGTTTACGTCCTATAACTCGAAATGGATGGGTTGACGTCGCGCGCGTAAATAATGCATATATACATATATATATATATATCAATATTTTAAAATAAAATTGTAGTTTTTCGTTTCTTTTAGTTTTTAAGTACGGGGTGCTGTCCGTCCAAGACGGAAGCCGCCACTCGTTACGCACGTATACTGTAACGTTATTAATAGTTAATTATTCATTACGTTTTCGCGTCTTTGTTTGTTCTCGTCATAATAATGTATAACGTCTATTTTCGATTCACGATATTTAAACGCCACAAACGAGTTTCCCCGAATGACCGAAAGAAAACGGTATTGTATTGACCCTAACGATATTTGTCGTGTATTTTTCATTGCCCGTAAAACAAATAGAAAGAAGCCGCACACACACAACGGACCGGTGAATAAAATATGGAAAACAAAATTCACTCGCCATACGCTATATAATCATTCGTTTTTGTTTTTCCATTGAAATTTTCTTTATAAACGCGTATCGCGTGTGTAGACACGTCATTGTGTCACGCGGCCAACAAGAACCGAATTTATTAATCGCAAGTCGAAATGACGCGCACGTCGTCCTTCCGCAAACGGTCTTTCAGACGGACACGTTGTACAGTGCCGTCGCGCGCGCGTATCCAAATTACGATCCGAACGTAAGTAGTAACATTAGATCATATTAACTCGATTTTTTCACGATCAGGATGGAACGGTTTGGCGGTTCGCCCGTAACAGGGAAACAGAAGTTTTTCGCACGTACGACCGGCCATGTAACGTCGGGCGAACAATAATTGGGTTCGTTTTCGCGAGTTCTTTCGTGTCCCGACCAAATTGCGTGACGTGAAAATACATTCGGTTGATTGTATTGTGAGTTGTTTTCAAACGGTACAACCCGTTCGCACGCCGATAGAAAAGTTCTATTTTCTTGTCGTCGTACTCAGTCGATCGTCAAATAGAAGTTGTAAAAATCAGATTTTATTATTTTAATTGTATATTCGTTTCCGAATACAAAAAAAAAAAATTACGTTTTTGTAATGTACAAGTTACAAAGAGTTAGTCCGAAAGAATTGTTTTCAGTTGATTTAAACTTTGTTTCGGACGCCAACTTAACTGCCAATTTAATTGGCCGAGTCCATTTCAATTTAAACGTGTCTAGTTGACGTTTTTCATTGAACAAACAGTGGGCCGCCGTGCATGAAAACACGCAGACCGTTCGTGATAACAAATAACGCGTTTTCCAGTCGTGGTAGTCTCTCTTCCCTGTGACGCGGTCGCTCTCGTTATGCTTGACGACCGGCCAAGACCGGAACACGAAAGCCCGACCGTTGAGACACGCACAAATCGCTGGCTGACGGTCACCCGCACCGCCGTACCCAAAACAGGAATCGTAGTTAGTCACGAGTTTCACGCATAGTCCGGGTGACGACCGAATAAAACCTTACTGACGTACAGACCGATCGACCAAACGACTGACAGACATCCGACTTCGGAATCCGTTTCTTGCGTCAATGCGATCCGCTAACAATAGTCGTCCGTACCAAACGTGCGCGTCGTACACGAAACATAAACGACTGTACGGCGTTAACGTGGACCAGCGTTCCTTAAACTCTTTCGTCCGCGGAACCCTTTTTCGACGTCCTGTTTTTTCGCAATAAAAATTATAACCGTTTCGTATTGTACGCTGTCGTATTGAAACGATACCTATTATCGTTATCGACGGTCGTTTCTCGTGAGTTCACGATATCGCAGACGGTCATGACCGCCATTCGGTATTTAATGTACAAACGTTTTTTTCTCCTTCGAAATTTCGAAAAAAATTACCCGAGCTTCGCGGAACACGGTTTAAGAAACGCTGGCGTAGACGATCGTTCCACTTCGGCTCGGTCGTGTGGCGACGGACGCGGTGTTTGTAAACGTTCCGGATCGTTCCGGAAGAGCCGAGTGAACCGACCGAGAACGAAACCGGTCGGTCGGTCCTCGACGGTCGACAAACAAACGTCGCGTGCACCCGTGTGGTGCGTTTTAGGACTCGCCGCGACACGGCGACGCACGGTCCGACGACGTCGCCGGACGACGGCCAGCCGACAGTGGTGGACGGCGCGCTGTTCAGGGCGATCGGGCTGCACCGGCTGCTGCTGCGGCGGCCGGCCACCGCGGACCGGACGTACCGGAGCCGTTTGCTGACCGCGACGCGGCTGACCGTCGCGCTGATGTGCGCGCAGACGGCGCGCGTGTACCTGACGCTGGGCGACCTGCAGACGTTCCTGCCGACCGTCGTGTTGATCGCCATCACGTTGAACGGCATGTTCGAGGGCCGCGTGATGGTGACGCGCGCGGACCGGCTGCGCGGCGTGCTGGACGCGGCGCGGTACCGGTACACGGCGGCCGGCCGCGCGGACCCGTCCGCGCTGCGCCGGTGCCGCGCCTCGCTGTCCGTCTGGCTGCGCGCGTTCGTCGCGTACCACGCGGTCGCGACGGCCGTGTGGACGGCCGCGCCGTGGTTCGTCGACGACGCCGTGCCGTTCCGGAACCCGGACGGCACCGTCGGCCGCTACCGGCAGACCGTGTGCAACTGGTGGTATCCCGTGTCGGAGGCCGCGCACAACCGGACGCCCGTGTGGGCCGCGATCTACGCGCTCGAGACGGCCGTCGCCACGTTCATCGTGTTCTGTTGGACGCTGTTCGAATGCTACACGGTGACCGCGTGCGAGGCGCTGTCCGCCCAGTTCCGCGCCGTGGCCGCCGCCTACGAGACGCTCGGCCGGCCGCGTCCCGCTCCGGGTAACCGGTCCGACCGATGGCGGCGGTCACCGCACGGGTTCCGCCGCGGTCACCGTCGCCGCCGCGGCCACGGTTTGGTCGATCGGGAGAGCGGCGGCCGCACGATGGCGGACCGTTGTCACGAGGAACTGATCAACCACGTGAAGGACAATCAGAAAATCATTTCGTGAGTACGATACGCGCGTGTTATTCGCAACGCACGACACAAAACTACCGTCGCGGGGTAAGTCGCGCCGAGACAAAAAAAAAAAAATTTGTACCCGTCAGTTCAAACGCGTACGAGTCCGCGTCTAGCGAGACATTTTATGTTTTTGCTTAAACGTCACACGACGTATAGTGAAAATAAAGACACGACTGTTATCGTTATACAATTATTTTAATTTTATGTGTTAACAAGTCACATTATCAGGAGACGTGACGCTGAGTAGTGCTTGCCGTGGAAACAAACCATAAGGGAGATTTAGGATCTTTTATCTGTAACGCTTTTTCGTGACAGTCCCCAGTGGGAATCTTAATTTAGGCAACGCTTTCCGTGACGGTTTTTTATTTTAATGTGCCAAAGTAAAGACACATAAAATGTCAAAAAATTAATTGTCTAGTAACGACGGGCTAGACCCAAGCGTGGGTCGAACATACTTGCCGCACGGGTTTTTCATTATAATCCGTCCGACAAGTTTTTCCCGTCGGGGACAGCGTAATGTCACGCTAGTCCCCTAAATGTTCTGTAGTTATTCTGGTTAAGATAATCACATAGAAATTCTGTAAATAGTCATACAAATCGCATACGAATTCCATACTAAATATCTGTGCAAAAAAAAAAAAAAATGTAAATTTCCAGTATGGGGGGCTGGCGCGACGTACGTATCGAGGTGGGCAGTTGCGTTCGTCATATTCATTCAATTAACGTGTACACTAAAAACTAAGTACGCTAATCTATAACACGCATGTCGGTGTCATTATCGCATGCAATGTACAGGAAATATGATGAGTTCGTTGACATCGTCAAGCCCGCGGTGTTTTTGCAGATTAGCGTTGGTACGTTTTCCGTGATCACGTTCATATTCATCAGTATACTGGTGAGTAACGTCAAACAAGTTTATCGTATAATCCGTCCGACCAGAACCGTTGTCATTCGGATCGTCTCTGTTCGTGTCTAGGCGTACCTCTCAGGACTGTCAATTTTATCCGCTAGATACCTATCGAGTTTTGTGCTCTTCACGCAACAGCTGTTCGTTTATTGTTACGTACTAACCCGTTTAGAAGCCGCGGTAAAAGGAAAAAAAATTCAATATTTTTTAGATTTGGTAGTGTCGGCGTGTTTTTTTTTTTTTTTGAAAACTGCGTAAAACGTTTTACTACTCGATTAGAAATCGTCGGTGAACTTCGGGTTGTACAGTTGCGACTGGACCGCAATGGATTTGGAATGTCGAAAGGCAGTGCTGTTGGCCATGCGCATGAATTCCGCCCACAGTCGTGTGATAAAAATGTCGCCGCTTTCCGTCGCGAATTTGGAAATGTTCACCAGGGTAAGTGTACATTTCGTTTGCCGATTTTTTTTTTTTTACTATTTATATACTATATTTTTTTTTTTAAACACGAGTTCAAATGCGGTCGCAGTCAATGAATGTGTGCGACCGTGTCGTCCGTTCCGTCATAATGTTTCAATGACTCACGTACAAATCGTGTTTCGTCTCATTCCGCGGTTCTCTTGAGTTGCTCGTCGTTCTGTCGACGTGGACCATAGCGCGCGTGATGTTTCACGTGTCTGCTGTTTATGCGGCACGGGCACTGGTTCACTCGTCCCGAAATATTCATTGAACTGTTTCAATCTCGAAAACTAAACTGTATTCGTTTTACCGTCTGTTTGTACGGAGTCGATTATGTTTATTGTTTGTTCGACGTAATACGGCTTAAACAGAAGAAACCGAATGACCCGCGTATCCTAAAATTGACAATAACGAAATTGGCTTTCGCAATTGAAATTTGCACTACTGCAAATACGCTTCCCGGTCCAATACTCGCGGAGGAACGACCAACTTCATTTAGTCATATCGGTACATATTTAAAGTCGAAATGAATACAAATTAAAATAAACGAATTTTTAAAAAATGTAATCCATGGCGTTATATACGTTCTGGATATATCGTGGTGACTCGCGCGGACAGTGTAATGAGAACGGGTTTTAATTTTTTTTCTTTACAGGTGATGAAATTATCGTTCTCAATAGTGTCCGTATTGTTTAACACACGTGACGAAAAATATAAATTATAAATAACAGTTTACAAATCTACAGTGCGGCACTCGTTCACATAAATATTATTTAGGATATTAGTCGTGTTAACGTAAACTCTGCGCGCACGTGTAATTGTTGCAAGCGGGTATTTTATAAACGAATATTGAAAAGCATACACGAATTCAAGAAGCCAGAATTATGACAGATACAATCGCGCAGAATGTGTCGCACCGCGTTTCGAGATGAAAACCGTTTTCGTTTATGGTTGTCGCCGTAAAACGCAAAGACCTATTTACTCGTAGACGAAAAACAATAAAACGATCACTATATCAAGCAGTTTATCACGTGTAATTTTTTTCGATTTTTTCCATCGCGTTCGGTTGTTTCCGTCGTATTCGGTATCACACACCGGTTAACTTTTGACGTACGGGACGATTTTCGTCCGTCCAGATTGGATCACGTCGATCGTCGACAAACGATTGTCCGTTTAATCGACGGCCACGTGAAATGTCAAAAGCTGTCGGCCGGCCCAGACGTGATGAAAACACGATAAACACAACCGATCCGATAGATCGACGCCCGGGGGGTGGGTTTTCATCACACGTGTCCCCCGAATGTCGCCGGCCGGCGGACACGCGGGCTTTCCGTTCAAAACGTTCATGAAATGCCGCGCACGCGTTTTCGTCGAACATAATAATATACGTTTACGACGCGTGTAAAAGTATATGTGTCGATTACGTGCCTAGACAAACAGAAAGGAGCGTCACCCCCCGGCACGCGTGAACGGACGATGAATAAAAAATATGGACGTCCGCACGCAACACCGCGAGCGAACCCTGTAATCATTAGTTTTCCTTGTCGGTTTTATTGTTTTTTTTCGGACCGATTATTCGCCGTTTAAACGCCCGAGCCGCGGGAACCGACTGTTACGGAGTTGTTCGTCGGAACGATTGATACAACGAGCCATACGGACGATCACGTTCACGTGGGCCACATCTTTTTTCCATTCGCGCGCGCACGTCCAAACTGTAATCTGAACGTAAGCACGCACGCGCACACATAATATCAAGTCGATATTTTTTTAACCTGAGAAGTTATTGTTAGAAATGCACGTTATCATACGCACATTTTACGCCGTCGGATGTTTTTCGTATGAGAATATAATACACAATATTTGAGTAAACGGCGTCGCAGTAGGTCCGTTACTATAACTATACAACTGTAACCGAACTTTAACCAGTTGGCTTACGGACGTAGACAATGACGTTACTCGATCGTTTATTAATTTTCGATAAATAAATAGCGGATGACGGTGTATTTAGTGAAGGAAATACCGTACGTTTTATTCGGATCGTTCATTTTTTGCATTGCGCGCCTTACACGCGATAAGTGAACCGTTTACTCTGGTTACGCATTACTGTCCCCGGGACCGAATTACATAACAAACCCGGTGTAGGATTAGAACGGAGACGGGACGTCTTTTTCCATTTTGATCAAAAATTCTACCGACACGCACCGACGACGATCGGTCACGCGGCGTAATAAAATAGCTTCCGACCTTCGCGGGCGGCGTCGACCGAACCGTTCCAATACAAATTAACGCACGTCGTGTTCGCGTGTGGTTTACGCGCGCGATATTTACGACACAGTCGGCGGCGATCCGATGACGTCGGCCGAAGCGGCGGGACGGCGTAACGGGCGAGACGACGACCGGCCGACCGTGGTGGACGACACGCTGTTCAGGGCGATCGGGCTGCACCGGCTGCTGCTGTTGCGGCGGCCGGACGCCGTCGGCGGCGGCGGCTGTTCCGCCGACCGGACTTACCGGAACTGTTTGCTGACCGCGACGGGGCTGACCGTCGGGCTGATGTTCGCGCAGACGGTGCGCGTGTACCTGACGCTGAAGCGACATGCAGACGTTCTTGCCGACCGTCGTCTTGATCGGCATCGTTATAAACGACATGTTCAAGGGCCACGTGATGCTCACGCGCGCCGACAAGCTGCACGACGTGTTGGACGTGGCGCGGTACCGGTACACGGCCGGCGGTCGCGCGGACCCGTCCGTGCTGCGCCGGTGCCGCGCGTCGCTGTCCGTCTGGCTGCGCGCGATGGTCGCGTACAACACGGCCGCGACGATCGTGTGGACGGCCGTCCCGTGGTTCGTCCACGACACCGTGCCGTTCCGGAAGCTGGACGGCACCGTCGCCCGTTACCGGCAGACCGTATGCAACTGGTGGTATCCCGTGCCCGTGGACGCGTTCAACTGGACGCCCGTGTGGACCGCGATCTGCGCGCTCGAGACGGCCGTCTGTTCGCTGAACGTGTTCTGTTGGACGCTGTTCGAATGTTACACGGTGACCGCGTGCGAGGCCCTGTCCGCCCAGTTCCGCACCGTGGCCGCCGCCTACGAGACGCTCGGCCGGCCCGGTCGCGCTCCGGGTAATTGTCCAACGCACAACGGTCATTCATTTCGGGCGCTTTCGGGGTTCGTGACGAGTTTGAAATAAACGTTTTCAACCGTTTGTCATCCGCCGAACACGACTATGGTCGCGCGTCCGTTCGCAAGACCCACTACCCCGTTGATCGTTTCAAAACCGAAAGCACGTACGTGATAAAACGATGGCTGTACCCCCCCAAAAAAAAAGGCGCAACTACGATCCTTAACCAGAAATTATCAGAGAGGAAAAAAATTGACTTTCATACAATGTCCCGCACAACACAAATAGAACATTATTTTCAGTTCGGTCGTTGCCGGCAAAACGGAGAAATTGAGCCCGTTACCTCCGTGCTTCGGTTTTACGTGCCGTTCGCACGGCAATGACACTCGTGTTGTCGATCGTGTTCTTGCAGGTGTCCGGGAGAGCGACCGCACGAGGGCGGACCGTTGTTACGAGGAACTGATCAACCACGTGAAGGACAATCAGAAAATAATTATGTGAGTACGAATAATGGAACGCGGATAAAACTCTTGCGAGATAGTAGCGCGCTAAGAAAAAACCGATTAATAACAATTATTTAGTAACAACGAACTGGACCCAAGCACGGGTCGAATACGCTTGCCGCGTGGGTTTTCTTATCTATTCGACAAGTCTTTTCCTCTTCCCGACACGAATGGCGAGAGTGGATTAGAATGACCGTGTCTAGACATCGATTTTGTCCGTTACGAATGAACAGGCGGGTAATTTTGCGATTGTCGCCATTCGATTTCGTATGAATACCGTCGTCGAATTTAACAATTATAACTACCAAGGTAGTTTTGTGATCGAGACGGGCAGTTGCGTTCGTCATATTCGTTCGATTAACGTATTCGCTAAAAAAATAAATAGATCAGTTATAATATGCGTCATATCGGTGTTATTATCACGTGTTATTTACAGGAAATATGATGAATTCGTTGACATCGTCAAGCCCGCGGTGTTTTTGCAGATTAGCATTAGTACGTTTTCGGTGATCACGTTTATATTCATCAGTATACTAGTGAGTAACGTCAAACAAGTTTATCGTAAAATCCGTCCGACCGTTGTCATTCGGATCGTCTCTGTTCGTGTCTAGGCGTACCTTTCAGGACTGTCAATTTTATCCGCCAGATACTTTTCTAGTTTTGTGCTCTTCACGCATCAGCTGTTCGTTTATTGCTACGTACTCACCCGTTTAGAAGCCGCGGTAATATTTCCCTAGATTCTGTGGTGTCGACGTGTATCATAATCCGCGTAAAACGTTTGCTATTCGATTAGAAATCGTCGGTGAACTTCGGGTTGTACGGTTGTCACTGGACCGAAATGGATTTGAAATGTCAAGAGACGGTGCTGATGGCCATGCGCATGAATTCCGCCCACGATCGTGTGATAAAAGTGTCACCGAATTCCGTCGCGAATTTGGAAATGTTCGCCCGGGTAAGTGTGGATTACACCCAATCCACGGCAAATACGAACGCAATACGGCCGAGGAAGCCGGTGGTTTTATTTTAATGAACAGCCCTGACTACGATAATGTCGATTGGTCGATAGGCGTGTTATTGACAATGACTCGCGGAGGGCGGTTTTTTTACGGAGAGTGAAAGTTAAAATTCATAGTTACCATCGCAGTTACGGTTTGATGTATCGCGTGACTTGTATACTATGTGGGCATCGTTTTGAACGCCACGTTCAAGGGTCACGTGATTTAATTTTTTTTTTTTTTTATTGATTTACAGGTGATGAAGTTATCGTTCTCAATAGTGTCCGTTTTGTATAACACACGCGACGAAAGATTTAAATTATAAATGTAAACGGTTACAAATGCACACTGTAGCACTCGTTCACATAAATATTATTTACGATATTAGATTTAGTCGGTTGTAACGTAAATTCTGCGTGCACGTATTTAATAAACGAATATCGAGAAGAGTGTAAAATAAAAAGCTATACAATTACGACGGATACGATCGGACCTGAATGCGTCACGTCCAAAATGAAAACACGATCGCGTGTTGTTTACATTGTTGTCGCAACGACATTCATCGTGCACGTCTCATTACGCGTAAATCGAATAGATAGGAAATCCACTCACTCGCAATACGGCAAACGTTATGGAATGATTAGGTTCAGTTTTTCGGCCGAGACTCCGGTTTAGTCACGCGAGCTAGTACGACCGACGACAGGGCACGAACATATACGTATTTGTATCCAAACCGCGAACTGAATGTGTTTGAAGACTCGATTTTGTTCGAACGGAATTGTAATCGGAAATCCACCCGTAACGGAATATTTTACGCGTGAGTGATAATCCTACGTCACAAGAACGACAACGCCGCCCGTCGTGCCCTTTCGTAGATACCAGTAAGACACTCTTCTCGGGCCATGAATTGTGCTCACGGCGGTTCCATTCGAGACTCTCATCATGAATACGGAGCGCGGCCCGTAATAATCGGTGCCAAACGTCGGATAGTTTCGAATGTATCGCGACCCCGTGTACGAACGCGTACTCACATGTCGTCGTCGTGTTCTTCTGAACGTTGTTCACGACAAACACGTTGTCGCGGCACGCGTGTCCAAAACTCCGATCGATTTGGTTTTTTGTGACCGGAACGGTAATTAGAAATCCACACGTAACGGCATGTTTTACGCGCGAGTGATAATCCTACGCGTCATAAGAACGACAACGCCGCCCGTCGTACCGTTTCGTAGATACCATGGTCGTCGTTCTCGCGTACGGATCGAACCACTGTCCGATAATACGGCGCCGACCGGACGTGACACCAACCACGGTCACACCGCTCGACCGTGTTTAGGGTCGGTCGCATACCGGCCGGACCGCCTATCAGCGTTTGCGTTATCAGTGCGGACGTTCGCATCGTGACGTCGGGTGATTTGCTTCGACTTACGGGTTTTCGTCGACGGAAGAGCGTTTGTGATTTCCGCAAGCGAATAGATACGTTTTCCACCACATTCGTCGTCATCACGCGCGGAAATCTCCGTCCGTCCGCCGTCCGTCATGGTAAGTACGCGGAACGGTTTTCAGGCACACTCGACGGTGACGTGTTTCAGTGTTTTCACGAGCGTGCCGTTACTCGCACTCAACACAACAGACACGGCGATTTACCGTTTTCGTCCGCCAAAAGCCTGGTGTGGACGGTGAATGTTTCTCACATACAATGGACGTATGAGAGCCGTATGATATCGACGTCGATTGAATGACGTCAAAGTATTTGTCCGGAACCGTCGACAACATGTTAAGACTCTGGAATGCAACTACTGGTAAACACACATCGAACGTGACATTAATTGTAACAGTGTCACTCGTTTTATTTATATAGTTAAAAATTGACAATTTCGTAGGTGTACGGATTGGTAACATCAGCAGTAATTCGGCGGTGCGTACATGTTCTTTAGCTGTTCGGATAATCTTGCCAGCTATTCAACTGATCAGGCAATGAAACAAGTTAGTGAAATTTTCAATGTTGATGAATGTCTTAGTAAGTTATTTTGCAATTATTACTCATTTATTATCAATAATAATGATCAACTGTAATGTAAACATTGTATCATTTTTGATTGGGTTTATCGTGCGTTTTAAGATATTGAAAAATTATTATTTAAGTACTTGTAACATTTACTATAATTGTTTTATAGAAAACAATGTTTCAATTTTTAAAATAGCTACACCAGATTCCAAGGTAACTTCTTTGATTTGAAGTACATTAGACAATACAACCATTATAAGGCACAAGGATAGTGATAATTTATCCAATGGGATTTGATGGTATGTTATTATTTTATATTAATTATCATACTATGTTACAGACTGGAAAAGTATCGAAACTGTCAAGGACTATCAGCGATCGTTCAATGATATGCGAAAAAACCGACACGGTACTATGTTCGTGATGGCTTCAAAAAACAAAACATCCAATTTATTTAATGTTGATGATCTGTCAATGTACAAAGTGTATGTGACTGAACGTCCTGTTAATAGTGCTGCGCTTTCACCTATATACAATTATGTCAGTTTATTACATAGATTTTTTTTTGTATTCAATCCTGAGATCGGTTACATGATAACATGATACATGATTTACCTTGTAAATTAATTAAATGATCAATTGCAATTTGCACAATAATTATATGAGAATTTGGTTTTAATTGTTTCGAAAAATTTAATTTGGAACTGCATTTGTGACACCCAAAAAAAAATCGGAATAAAATGAAAGTTGGCTGGTTAATAACTTCAGAAGTGCATTTGAAAAATTGAATGACGGTCGTTTCCAGTTTTACAAAACTAAAACTTAAACAATCGGTTAATATTTTCATTAAAATATTAGTACATAAATTACTAAAGAAATTATTCTAATTTTTCACGAAACTGTCTGACAAAATAATGACTTCACGGTAATATTTTATGAACCATACATGCCTGTGACAAAATTTTTTCATTTAACAGTTTCTAACCGTGATAATATTTTATTTGTGTTTTGAGTTGAATTATATAATTATAAATCGCAAACGATGTTATGATGTAAAATCGTTTAAAAGGAATTGACTGTGTAAAAAAAAATTTGTATGGATTAACTCTTGTAGTTTTCGTTTGAAAATGTAAATGTAAAATCCAACTCATCGGTCATGGAAAATAAATACATACATATATAATATATTTTTATGATTCTGCATACTGTATTATAATGCGTTTGAAATGCATTCAAATAATACGAGCCTCGTCGGAAACGAACGATTTTCGTTTCGACAACAATCCGATGTATCTGCCGAGAATATTTTCCATCAACAGTTTCCGCGGAAAAGTAAACGGACGAAAAAATCGCGTTTGTCGACACAAAAATAGTACAATTAATAAAAATATAATTAATTTTATAATTAAAAACAAAACGAAACTTGGGATCACGCGTTTCAAAAATGGCCAGAATCGTCGTACACTGGTGGGGTTTCGCAAGATCGTAATCGTCACGTTTGTGAATCCGTGTCATTTACGTTTTCGGATCGACAGCGTCGCAACATCCGATTACGTTTGTCTTCGGCGACCCCCCGGGAATTTCGTTCCTGCCGTTTCCGCGTGCCAACGGATAATCGTTGTTCCGGCCGCCAAACTCGACGTGTGTGTACGTAATCCATCCCCCCTTACATATCATCAAATATTGTACGCCGACCGTCGTCAGCCAACAATAATCACGTGTCGCGCGGATAAAAATCATTCGGGACCGTCTGAAATAACCGGCCGGCGAAACGGAACGCGTCCGGGATTTTCTGTCGGCTACGGTCCCGGGCCACGAATGGGTTATGTTTTGTTTTTCCGTCGCGGCGGTCTTTCCGCCCTTCGACGTTGTTTTGTGTATTTTTTACAAGAGTTTTACGTAGACAGACGAGACGAGAAGGTTTCGGCGAACACGTCTGCGTCGGGACCGATATGATTGAAACACACGTTTTTTATGAATATAATACCGGCAGACACCGCGGTCCGTAGAAATAGGCTCGTGCGAGTTTTTTGGGTTGACGACGCCCCGCGTACGTCGGTTTATTTTTTTCTACCCGGCGAATTTCGAAAACTTAAGTGGAAAACGGTCAAGCGCTGACGACGCCCCGCGTACGTAGATTGTGTGCACGTACGTTTCGAAACGAAGTCGTATTGTATTTCGTTTCGTTCGGTCTTGAGTGCGGGGTGTGGTGTCCCAGCCGCCGCCGCCCGCGCGCGCGTGTTATGACGTGACCAACGGTCGTCCGTCTCGGTCATATGGTTTTTTGGTTTTCGCGGTCTCGTGTTCCGTCATCGTGCACAATAAACGTCGTCCGTTTGCCGTTCGCGACATCGGTCTGGCGTGCGTTCTGTCCGTACGGCAAGACGCCGTCGACGGCGGCGAATAAAACCACGGGGAGGAAAACAAAAATCCGCGCTGCACGATCCACCGAGATAATCGACACCGGGGAACCCGTCAGTCGGGTGGCGGAACTTCTAAGTGGCGTTCTTCCGGACGGTCTTCGCGAACCGAACGTAAGCGGCAGCGGCGTATCCACTTATAGACCCTATGTATCCGAGATGAGTAGATGATTAATGTTTAAACACGGGTTTTTCTTAAACATTTTTATACAGCGTGATCGAAAAGTCGCGCACACCAAAACAGAAGCGTTTCTGAATAGCAGTCGTGATAAATTATTTTTATCGGTTATTTCAAAATAGCACTAGTAAAGTATTCCCGACATTTAATCTAGACGTCATTATTATGTGCATCGATGATACGACGCTTTTAGTAGTGCTTTGATTGTGAACAATGTCGTTTTCCCAAGAGCAACGTGTGTGTATTGTTGAACAGTATTTTGCTAGCCGTTCTCACACTTATTGTTATCGATAAATTTCGAGTGAAATATCCGAATGTAGCAGTACCTGACAATTCGACCACAACGAGATTAATCGCCCGTTTCCGTGAAACCGGAGATCGGTTTCAGACAAGAGACCCACCATTTTGACTGACGCTAATAAACACATGTTGCTCTTGGGAAATCGACATGTTCACAGAGCGATAATCAAATACCCGTAGTGTTATTTTGAAATAACCGATAAAAATAATTTATCATTAACTACTATTTAGAAACGCTTCTGTTTTGGTGTGCGCGACTTTTCGATCACTCTGTATCTTTAGGATTTCGACTTGAAAATCTTAATCACGTTGATTATAAAACACATATATCGATAATGTTCACGTCGGAACGTATTCGGGTTTTCCCACGATCGCATATTATGATCGGATTGCACTGTGACGACTCCAATCGATTCGACGGATCGGCCAAGCGACGTAATGGCGATAAAGTGTCTGTGTCCAAAGTTTATTTCGGATACTTTTTTTTTTCCTTTCCACTGCTTAGACACCGGGAACCGGTTGATATTCATGGACAAATTAAAAAATTAACCCCGAAGAAGCGTCGGATCGATTGGCTAAGAAAACAGAGAAATCGATTTAGTTTTGTAAAGTAAAACAATGTAAAAAAAACTATTTTAACTCGGATAGTCTGCTGTCTGGCTATTGTATTTTTATAATAATATTTAAATTTTGGATTGATAATGTTTTAAGTTTATTTGTTTTTTAATTTTATGACATAACAAAACAATACAAATGTAAAATATATTCAATTAAATGTACTTTGATAATATTTATGTTATAATATAAATATTTTACTTTTAAATTTTAAAAAACACATTCTTTTAGAACTTATGTCGTTTAAATTTGTTGAACCCCCCCATAAAAATGTCCTGGATACGCGCCTGGTAAGCGGTAAGCACGTCGTGTCGACGAACACCCGACACCGTTCGCCGCCCGACCGGGAACGATCGGCGTCCCGGAAGTCTGGCGCCGCGTGACGTTCGAGTAAATCCGATTTTTTCGGACTACTCGTCCAAAAACGCGTGAAATCGCGTCGAGTACACGGCGCGGGTTGGGTTAGAATTTTTTTCGTTTTTCCGCCCCGGGGTCAAACGAAACACGATGAATGAAAACCGGTGTGCCGCGTCCGGCGCAATACAAACGCCACTCGGAGTTATCGCCGGACGCCGCACCGACCGATTTCAAACTTCCAATCCAAAACGGGTAACGATTTTTGTTGTTCCGGAAAACGATTTTCCGTTCGATAATCATGAATCAGTCGAGACCGATCCGGTTATCAGTTATCGATTAAAATATTATTTTGACTGTTTAACAACAATTTTCCGATGGGGGGTTACACACCACCCAACACTCGGATACGCGAATGATATTGTTGATTTCGAAAACTCGTTCGTCCGCCGCGACAAACGTTCTCGTCTCTTCGTCATCTAGTCGAATAGTACGGGCAATCAGTTGACTAAATCAGTTTATGAGGGACTGTAGTTTTTAAAATTGATTTACGACGGTGAATTATATCGCAGTTGAATAGAAGTCGAAATCGCGTTTTATCTGAACAACAATTTTTACATTAACTCGGTTAAGCCCGTGTTTTATTTACATATTCGTTTTCGAATACAAAAAAATAGTACATTTTTAATTAAAGTTACTTAGAATTAATTTGGATAACCGTAATAGTAAATCTATCATGAAATTTTATTGTGTTTTTGTTTTTTAACGAATGAATAAAAATATGCGTAACTACATAATAACTTATTCACGGTTAGTTTATATTTATATGATTTCGTGTCCATCCGTGATAATCATTAGCTATTTACAGATCGATATAATGCCGTCACTTTAAAAGTTATTATCTTTCGATAAATAAGTAGTTAGGCGACCGTAGAAATAGTCACTTAAATCATTCGGATTCTTACTAATCTAATACAATAAAAAAATATTTTTTTTTTTTTTAAGACCGATGATAGTTTTTCATCTTTGACTCGTTACTGCCCAAGACCGAAATATGCATATGGAACACATGACGTTTTTATTTCTTTTATTAAACATTTTCATCTATGTACAGTAACCGAATCAGGAACGTGTCATAGAGAATTCCGATTTTATTGGGAAAAACGTGGGGGGGGGAGGGGAAACTAATTTTTACCACAACGTTGTTAACTAAAGGTGCAACACAATGCAAACCCGAAAAAATACAAATTCAATGTTAGTTATACTTGTAAATGTATTTTTGAATTCGAATTGGATCGTTCACTCTAAAATCAACTGTGTCAATATGTTTCGTTGAATTTGTTTACTTTTTGTGTTGTTACCAAAATACTCCTTCTTATTTTCTCCTAAAGTCATTGGTAATTGTTATGTTTATCAATACTTTAACTCGAAAAAAAAAAATAATACGTGTATTCGCACAGTCGTCATAAATAAATTTCGTACAATGTACATTATAAATCCACGATTCGATTCGCACGTTAAAAACTACACGTTTGTTTTTTCGTTTTTCGGAGGACTGTCGACGTTTTTAAAAACGTTAAAAGGAATATTATTTATTTACTAAAAGAATTAAAGATGAAAAACCGAAAAACATTTTTACGTGGATTGTTCGTTCGTGCGATGGGACACATGGCCCCAGGGTCGGGAAAATGTAACGAATGCACTAAATAAACACGTAAAGTGCGTTTTCGTCGCGATTCCCAGCATTCGATCCGTATGAAATATAACAGCCAATCGACTAGACAACAATAAAAAAAACCAAGAAACCCGGCGCGGTGGCACGTGGTAAAACGCACCGGACTTCTTCAAACACGGTCACGTGTCGCTGTGGTTACGTTACCCAGCCGAGACCCGCTGGACCTTCCGAGACGAACTCGCGACTCAAGGACATCCCTCAGAGTACTTCGGCCCATGGGGGGGAGGGACACGTTCCCCCCTGGAAAACAAGTATAATTGCTAAAATCGGTATTTTCACATTGCCATTGTAAAGGTCGACGTTTTATTTCTGTTTTATTTTTTTAACATAAATAAAAATATTTAAGTAATTTTATATATATTGAAGAAATTTCCCTTCTGTTTCTTCTGTGATAATACAACAGTTAAATATAAATGGTTTAATTTGGTACGATTGTTGGAAATTAAAATCAATATCATGCTTATCAAAAAATAATAAATTATTTTCTCCCCCCCCCCTAAATATTATCCTATGGGGGGCGTCCATGCTTCGGCCGAAACGGATTTACGTTACCGCCGTTACCGGTGACGCCGGGACATACAAAACGATCGCTACCAGTCGACGCCTTGTGTTACGCCGGACCGCGAGCTTCGGGTGCCGCCTATCGCGGCTGAAACGTGGTGGCTGTGGGCTTAGAGCTAGACGGTAAACGTCACGACGACCCGGTATACGACATTAACCGGTTGGACACCGTCCGTACACCGCGTCCCTTGCGTGGCTAAGCCCTAGGCCGCGAAACCCCGGGTACCTTCGGTCTGTCGTCGTTTTCGACCGCGTGTAAGAGCTTCGATTTTTTAAAATTTTTTTAAATTTAACCAATACACGCCGACAATCAATCGCGTAGTATAGCACGCCGTGCGAACGCGTAATTTGCCCAGTTTTGAGCTATTGAGCAACGTCGACAAAAACGAAAAACGAAAAAACGAGACGACAGACCAGATTTTCTTCAATAAAAATAATGCACGTTGTATGCATGTGCACGCTGTTCAGGGCGATCGGGCTGCACCGGCTGCTGCGGCGGCCGGCCACCGTCGACCGCACTTACCGGACCCGTTTGCTGACCGCGAGACGTGGCTGACCGTCGGGCTGATATCCCCGTGCAGGCGGCGCGCGTGTACCTGACGCTGAACGACCCGCCGTCGGACTCCATGTTCGAGGGCCGCGTGATGGTGACGCGCGCGGACCCCCGTCCGTGCTGCGCCGGTGCCGCGCGTCGCTGTCCGTCAGACCGTGTTCGACTGCTGGTATCCCGTGCCCGTGGCCGCGTTCAACCGGACGCCCGCGTGGACAGCGATCTGCGCGCTCGAGACGGCCGTCTGTTCGCCGAACGTGTTCTGTTGGGCGCTGTTCGAATGCTACACGGTGACCGCGTGCGAGGCCCTGTCCGCCCAGTTCCGCACCGTGACGGCCGCTTACGAGGCGCTCGGCCGGCCGCGTCCCCCGCTCCGGGTAATTATTAACGCATCGACTCGTTTCGCTGCCTCCGAAGGCTCACCGAATTGCGGACGCAATACATTTTCGTCGTGCCGTCACGTTTACGGACAATTAATGATAACGCGGAGTTATTATCTCGACTCGATGAATATTGTGGTGGTGACTGGCGCGGTGATAACAAATATATTATTTCGTCGGCCGTGTGAAAAGCGAATACCGTCCCGCGGCGTTCTTCTTAAAAAAAAAAAAAAAAAATAGAAGGGGCACTCGGTCCCCCAGCGTCCCCCCTCTAATTCAACCACTGGCGTTCCTCGAGTTTTTCTCCTCTCCGTGACCCGACGAATGCGACCGTAGTTTTGTGTTCCGACAAGACCACCTTATGTATTTGTAATCGACGATTGTTTAAAAACCGAAATCGTGTAAAACGATCGGTGTACACAAAAAACAACACGATCCATAAACGAGACATCAGTGGAAACATAAAACCATCTCTTTCGCACGATGTTCCGACCACAATATAGAACGTTTCTTCGGTTCAGACGTTGCCGTTAAAAACGATGGTTCCTCTGAGCTCGATATCGCCATGTTTTGGGCTTAACGTACGGTTCGTGTTCTTGTAGGCGGCGGTTGTACTCGAGAAAGCGACCGCACGGAGGCGGATGCGTGTTACGAGAAATTAATCGAACACGTGAAGGACAATCGAAAGACAATCACGTGAGTACGATACCGCACGTCGGTTGGAAGTCGTAAACGGATAACGCGCATAACTCGTTCGCTTTTAATTAACGGCACGGACTACTACGGTCTTCGGCGGCGGTCGTGTGACGAATGTTATCACCTGCGCGTCCTGGTCCGGATCGTCCGCAGAAAACGAATAATCGATCGCGTCGAACAGCTAAGAATAAACACGTCATCAAATTCGGTGTTGCGAGCAACACAGAGCCGGGTCGCGGCTTCAACTCTTACGGCGTAGTCGTGATGCCAAGAAACATTCGTTTATCTTCATAACAACGAACGAGACTCGAGTAAACATCGGTCGTATGTGTATTGGTTTCTATCCGTTCCACATGTTTTTTTTTTTTCGGAATCTCTAACCCAACTGGTTCGCGTATTATTATTGTGTTGTCAGTCAGCAGGCGGATAAATTCAATTTCGTAAGAATATTGTTGTCGAATTACAATAGATAAATACGAACGTGTTTTTGGCCAACACGAACCGGTGGATTGACGCTGGTCTTCTAATTTATATTTGAATTCCGGTTCCTAGTTACTATGTCAAAGCATAAATACAGCTGTATGAAATCTTTTGCAATTCAACGTGTTTGGTCTTAACCGAGAAAGTATTAAAATTTATTAATAAATATATTCAAAAAAAATATATATATATAAATAAATCTTAATAAGCATGTTAATAACCGTCACACATGATGTACAGGAAATATGAAGAATTCGTCGACATCATGAAACCCGTGGTGTTTTCGCAAATTATCCATCGGTACATTTTCAGTGATCACGTTTGTATTTCTCACTATACTGGTGAGTAAATACGAAAAATTAAAATAATAATTCAACGTTTTTCCGCAAAACTCGTTCGAGTAAAATTTTCGAGGATTTTCTCTGTTCTCGTCCGGGCGTATCTTTGGGATGGTCGATTTTATCCGCTACAGTCATGAAAAACTTTTCTAGTTTCGCGTCGATCGCTCAGCTGCTGTTCGTTTATTGTTACGTACTCGCCCGTTTAGAAACCGCGGTAACATTTACCCAGCTTCTGGCCGTGTCGACGTGCGTTGATAACCGCGTGAAACGTTTTACTGTTCAATTTAGAAATCGTCGGTGAATTTCGGCTTGTACAGCTGCGAGTGGACCGAAATGGATTCGAAATGTCGAAAAACGGTGCTGTTGGCGATGCGCATGAATTCCGCTCACAGCCGTGCGTTAAGGGTGTCGCCGGGTTCCGTCGTCGGTTTGGAAATGTTCGCCCGGGTAAGTGTGCAAAGTTTCATTTTGCACACTCCCGTTATGTCTGCGCGCGCCGTTAACAGAGAGATGTATTCACGCGTCCGTGAAGTTAGCGGCGCAAAGTTAATATTTTTCAATGAAACCTTTCCAACAAATTTGTTGGTCATTGTTGGATAAGTCCCCCCGAAATTTGTTGGACCTTAGTTTTTTTTATATAAATTTTTTTTAATGACCAACAAATCGAGTACAACAATGTTGGATGGTTTTTTTTCGAAGTTGGCGTGAAGTTAGCGGCGCAAAATAAAAAAAGCCTATAATTTAAAAAAAAACGTCCAACAAATTTCGGGACTTATCCGACAATGACCGACAAATTTGTTGGAAAGGTTTCGTTGAAAAATATTAACATTGCGCCGCTAAGTTCACGGACGTGATGTATCCGTCGTTCTCATTTCGGCGCGTGCGCGTTCTCTTGTGTTATCGTTCAGCCCACGTTAGCTCACGGGATTTCGATTTGATCATCATGAAATCACCATTTTCCGTCCGAAACACGCGAGACAAACCGTCACACATTTGAAGTCACGCGCCGTGTACGTGTTCGTTCGGTTTACCCGTTTTTTTATATTTCAAACCGTCGCGTTCGCGTACGCAGAATATCGTGACGCACGCGTGTCGTTCCGCATTACCGGGGGGCACCGTGACGAGAGCGCGTGTTAACGTTCCGTTCTCGACTCACAGACGATGCGATTGCCGTTCTCGATCGTGTCCGTACCACTAGGACACAAGGCGTTTACGCGGGGGACACGTCACGGTCGCTGTGCACTTGACCGGTCCGACGTGAATTTCGCGTGCGCGTACGATTACGCAAGTCGGTTGCGTTACGTATAAGTAAGTACAAAGTATACGTATAGTTTTTAAAATTACAATTAGCACGGATATTAATCGCCTCGTAACGATTTTCGTTTACGGTTATCGCGGTAATGTACGATCGACAGACACACAAACGTCATGATGATAACGTACACGATTTAATATGGAAAACTCAAAACGTCGGCCGCACTCTCGAAACGGTAAACGCTTCCGGGGGAAGCGGACGACGACGGCAAGTACACGGGGCGATGCGGTAGGATTTTGAAATGGTCTGTAACGGTCAACTCGTGTTACGCGCGCGGACGAAACGTCTTTCAGAGCCGTTCAACCGACAGAGCATTATAAAAAGGAACAAAATAAACGAAAATGTGCAATGGAAGTCACACGCTTACTCGGTCACCGCCGCTGGATACTTTGAAATGCACTTGTTACTTGGTATGCCAGCCTGAGTGTGTGTGTAGTACGTAGTGTAAATCAAGCAAAAAAAAGAACACACGAAAAACGAACGTTACAACAACACGGAGAGCACGGGCAGCGATCCGGCCGGGCGCGCGCAAACGACTAATGACGTGAACGCGGCGCGTGCTGGCCGGTTTTAGACGGACGGGCTAGATGCGGCGAAACCGGTGGGGGGCCGTTCCGCTCGCACGCCATTGGCCGCTAACAGGAACGTCACGCGCACGCGCGACTAAATCTCGAGAAAAATCGTCGTCGCGGACAGTGGCGTGCTCGGGGGGGGGGCTCAGGTTAGGGGTTATATACCCCCTCCCCCCCAGCATTGTCTATTTCGCTGATCTACAGAAAACGACTTGTTAGTTATAAGAGCTGTTTTAGAGTCATTATTACTTGATACTTTTTATTAGTTAATGGCAAAAAAGTACAAAAGCTGCTAGGCGGTTGAAATTCCGTTTGGAATAAGCAATCTGCTTTCCGTGTATTTGATTTTATTTTGCAATACATTTTTTTTCGATTTAACGGTGTTATGTCAATTGAACAACTTGGCGTGTTATAATTTAAATTCATTTCGATTATAGAACAATCTATACGAACGCACACGATTATGAGCCAGAAACGATTATGGACAGCTTGAAACATAAACGTTTGAGTTTTTGGTATTACCATGACAATTCATTAAAACGTATTATTACTATTTACTCATAACATCCCCCATTGAAAATTCCTGGGCACGCCACCGCCTCCACAAAGTGACGTTTCGACTCGAATGTTTTAATCTAATGACATTTGATCTCGACGAGTTATTATCGAAACAGATTGCCAATGGTTTAACGGTGCACTGATCCGTAGCACATTTTTCAAACGCACAGGGAAAAAACTATATAAACACGTGAACACGGCCAATCGCGGCGACGCGAAAACACGTAACGGACGTCGTGTAGAGTCTAATAATCCCGATCGCGCGTGATTTCCACATTTTCGGAAACGTGTTTATTCGTTGTACCCCCCCGCCTCCCACCCACCACCTCATCTGACCTCTTTGCTGCACGTAAAAAATAAAAAATAAAAAAAAAACTGCTTTGCCAAGCAATTTTCCGGCTCGCACACGACCCATTTAAGACATATATGTATTAATATTTTATGTAAAAGTAATAATAAATGAATTATATAAATCAATATTATGTTAACGTTAAATAAATGTTTATTTTTATATGTTTACAGCGGTTTATGATTATAAAATAATAATTCGCGATTCATTACAGGGTATATACATATAATATACGTATACATACAGGCATGGGCGCCCGTAGGAAATTTATCAGGGGGGGGGGAACCATATACAAATTAAACACCAGAAAGTACTTAAAGTACATTTTATTCGTTTAAACGTTATTTGAAATTTTGAAGTCTATCTGTATCGATTATACAGGGTGTTAACGCCTGATGACATTTATTTTCCAAACTGCGAGATAAAACGTGGAATATCAAATATTTCGAAGAAATACGAGTGGCAATATCGTTCGAACCAAAACCTTTGAAAACCTTTGCTGTCCCCCCCCACCCCCTCCCTAGATACGCCGCCACCGATGAGTTACTTTGACCGGCCGCGGTTCTCGCGAAACGTCTGGAAACGTGTGGACGATGATAACGGACCGACGACGACATGATACGACCGTTTAACATCGACATTCGTAACGTCGGCGGGCCGGACGGTTGGGGGGTGCCGACCTCGATTTACCACTACGCGTTTTACGTATTTTGACGAAATTTCCAATTGTATTTTCGCACGGATATTTACCGTACGAACACTTGCGGAACCCGACGGAACACGAAACACGTAAGTCGGTTAGTCGTACGATTAATGACGACGACGACGACTACAAAATACCAACTGGCGTTGGTCTCGGGCGCGTCGATATACCACCTTCGGGAACGAACACTCGAAATTGAACTCGTATCGGTCACGTGTACAAAACCATAACGTCGTCGAACCGACACGTCGATGCGAGGGAAAATCAAGTTAGATTAAAATTAAGCCGAGAGTAAGTTTGGAAATGTCACGTTAGACTCGTCAACGCATTGTTTTAGTTTATCGACTCGTTAATGCACCAACACCGTGTACGCAGTGCATTGGTGCAATCGTGCGCTACGCAAAAGCGCATACAGGTTAGATGTCTGACGCGGGGTTTGAATTTTTTTTTTTTCATTGATTTAAACAAAATCAAAAATATTTTCTCGCATCATAATGGTATTTATATTTTAAAATAATTATTTAAATATAATCTATATAATAAAAAATAATACTCTAATTTACAAATTCAATGACAAACAATTATATCCAAATCTATAATATATTATTAGGTACTACAATATGAATAAAATTCGTTTTTTTTTTTTATTTATACAATAATTTATATATCATATTATTATAGAAGCAGCGATCATTTAAATGTGTTATAATTATTATTATTTTTAACAAATGTTTGAAAAGAAAACGGTAATCGTTTTTATACGATATAATAACATGTATATTATGTATAAATGCTCGTGAGTGACCAAGTGTTTTTCGTTGTAAGTACATATAACTCACAATTTTGTTTTTAATTTATTTTGTTATTATATTACAATATTATGAATTATTTTATATAAAAATATAATTTAATATCACATGACATAACTTTTTTTTAGTTTACCATCGTATAATATATATATAGTCACAAAATAATATTTTCGACTAGATAGATACATAAAAATATTTATAAATAATAATAATAAAGATAATAATAAAGATAATAACGATAATAATAATAATAATAATTAAAGTAATATATTTTAACCGTTTTCATTTTACAATATAACGCGTGTAAATAACATCATAATGATGTTTCGTATATATCGCTTTCCCGAAGTTTGTGTACGTTTTTCAAACATGATTTCTCTTTTTAATCATCGCGTATATTAAAAAGGACACCCCCCGCGTTTGCTGCTGTCTATCATTTAACGCGATAACACGGCGAAATCACTAATCTGAACGCGTATTCGATGAGAAGAAAATTATCCAGGGCGTCTCTCACGTAGACTTTTGGTGAAAAATCGTCTGACAACGCGGTTTGCCGTGGCGATGTTGTGGTTTTTTCCTACTACATGTATATATATATACAGCTTTCTTCGTCAGACCATGTACTACATAAACGGTTACGCGCGACGCCCTCGAAAATATTCATCTTTTTCTCCAAACAAGCGTGTTTTGGACTGCGAACAATACACGGTTATTCGAAAATGTTCGGAAACGTTGAAAACCCTTCGGATGCCAATACCGCGCGCGGCCGCAAAATTACGTGGCGCGATCGGAATGCGCACCTACACGCGTACAACACGATATACACATACATATATATATGTACCCCGCGTGAATGAATTTAAAAAAAACACACACACACACACCAATGATAACGATATTCTGTCGCGCGAGTATATACCACTCTCACTACTCTCGGGTATACCGTATTCATATATATATATGTGTGTGTGTGTGTGTGTATGTATACGACGACGATAACGGAATAAATACGTCGACGCGTTTGTTTTTCGCATAGAAAACCGATACGGTGGCGGCCGGACACCCGAGGAGCCGATGGCCGATAATGTCGTGGCGTAGAAGGAATAACACGTGTATAAATGTTATATCCGCGACGGCGTGTCGAATGTTTTTACCTACAGGGTGTTTCGAAAAAACGTAGAAAAACGTAGAAAAACGTTTGGAAAAAAAAAAATGGAAACGTACAACATTTGACTGTGTGAAAATCGTGATTTTTTTGACTTCCCCTCCCCACTCATTGGGATTTAACGACGAGCAAGTCATAAAAAACGAAAAACCCTACGAACGCAAAACGTACTCGAGACCGTCAGACGTCCCGCGCGCCTATACGAGATATTTGGTTAATTGTAATTCTACGCGTAATTAATATAACATTAAAATGCGTAATTTCCCCCGAACCGTTGAAATGTATGTCGAATATTGTAAACACGTATTGGTAATTTTTGTTTTTTTTTTCTGAAACGTACTTACTGTATATTTACGTCGTGAGAGTTTCGCACGTATATTTTAGATCAACAAACACATATTATTAATATTTTCGAAAAAAGATTGAAAGTATGAGACTGCGCGGACGACCACAACTGGTACACAACATATTAATATTAATATTAATAATAATAATAATAATAATATATAATAATAATAATCATAACAAACCTATAATAATTAGGTATTTACAAGTTTAAACGCTTTTTTTTTTTTTTTTAATAAAGTCAAGATACTTGCTTCTCGAAATTACGCGACATAATCGTTTTTTTCTCTCGATTTCCGATAGTAACGTAACACACAAGGGACGATGAATTTTCTTTTTTATCGTCCCGTTTAACGTCCGCTACTGGCTCCGCTGCAGCTGTTGTTGCTGTCGTCGTCGTCGTCGTCGTCGTCGTCGTCGTCGTCGCCGCCGCCGCCGCCGCCGCCGCCGTCGTCGTCGTCGTCGACGTCTTCGTGACGGCCGTGACGGCGGTCGTGATGGTCGTCTTTGATGACGATCACTTTGGGCGCGGGCTCGTCGACAGACCGGCGCAACAGGTCGTCGGCCGTGTGCAACCGGTGGTGCTGCAGCCGGCCGTCGTTGACGTTTGCGGCGCTGCAGTTGACGTGCATCACGCCGCTGGACGACACGATCTCCTCCTGAGACATCTCGCCGCCGCCGCCGCCGCCTCCGTTGCTCCGCTGGTGCTTCTTCTGGATCAGGTTCTCGATGTGGAACGCGAGGTTGTGCGAGGACACCGTGTCCGCGACGGCGGCCGCGCGCTGTTTGCCGGTCAGCGACTCGGCGGCCGCGGCCGCCGCGGCCGCCGCGTTCCCGCCGGTCAACTGGAACTCGGGGTACACCGCGAAATGGTGATGATGGTGGTGGGCCTGCGACTGTTGCAGCAGCGCGCCAATGTCCTGTTGGTGGTGGTTCTGCACGGGGCCCGGAAAAACACGCACACGTTATAATCGTGTTTCGCGATGATTATCGAATTCAAACGGTGCGACGTTTGAAGGTCCGAAACCCGGTGCACGTTGTTTTTTAAAAAACGCTGGACGGACGCGTCGTGTTATGTTGTTGCGGAGGAGAGCTCTAACGGGCGTAAAACCTCCGCATAAGAAAAAAATAAATATAAATGATACGAGTACGTTGAAGACGAAACCTAATGTATACATATATATATATATATATATATATATATATGTACTTATCTATGGTCATTATCACCCCGGAACTTCATGAACGCGCAAACGTTTGTTTTCTATACGCAAAAACGACAATATCGCACGAGAACACGAGTTAGAGATGTATGCCGGTGTAATGACAGACTTCAATTAACTTGGCCGTCACGCGGGACGGTTCAAGCGTGCAGGCGCGTTCAGATTACGCTTTTCGGCGAGGGAACGCCGCCACGGGTTTCGAAACGCGTTCGGACGGACCGGGTCGGTTCGGGCCGTCGCACAAGACCACGGCGATACGCGCGCTTACCGTCTGGTGGTGCGGGTTGTGCTGCTGGTACGGCCTGTGCCGGCGCATTCGCCTCCGCCTGTAGTTGCCCCGCTCGAACATGTCGGACGCGGCCACCCGGTCCAGCGTCCAGTAGCTGCCCTTGCCGCCGCCGCCGCCGCCGCCGCCGCCGACGCCGCCGCCGCCCGTGTTGTCCTCCATGCCGGTCCGGCCCCTGGGTATCTTGATGAAACAATCGTTCAGGCTCAGGTTGTGCCTGATGGAATTCTGCCAGCCCTGCCGGTTCCGCCGGTAGTACGGGAACTTCTCTGTGATGTAGTTGTATATCTCGCTCAGCGTCATCCGTTGGTTGGGCGTGGACATGATGGCCATGGCAATCAGCGCGATGTACGAGTACGGCGGTTTCTCGTTGTACCCGGCGGCGGCCATGTCCGCGGCCGCAGCGGCCGCCGGATTTTGCTCGGCCGCCGGTTGTTCGAACAAGCTGATCGTCGCTGGGTTAACCTGTGACACGCACACGCACACGCACGCGCGCACACACACACACACGTGTTAACGGTCGGTATCGTTGTAACCCACACGTAACGCGTTATAGCGGACGGAACACTACAGCGGCCCGTCCGGTATAACGTCCAGTTACGTTTACGTGGTCCCTACTGACGTTTGGGACGTGATTTTCGCAAAAAAGGATTAGATTTTACGTTTGGACGAAATTGTCGAATTGAATTAATTCTAACACTAAAATTACACAAAATACATTTAAACGATATTCTAGAGGTTTTGCTACAACAAATGAGGTTCTGCTTGGTCGTGTCCCTCTCGTGTCGGCCGTCACCAATGAGACCCCCGTCGAGCTAAAACCACCGGTGGGAACCGCCAGTTCAGCGGATTCCAGTTCGACGGCCGTCCGCTCAAAATATGACGACTTACGCTACTAACGCTATGCCACCATACAACACTACGAAATAAATGATCGTTTTGTCGCGGGTCCCTTTACGGGTGTGTGCTACGAGTTGGACGTTCGGATGGTTTTAGAACTCTGCGCAGACGGAGTCGATAGACGGGGTCGCCAGACTTGCCCGGCCATCGACGCTCAAAAACCAAACTCAATCGCGAAAACACTACCCGAACATTCTTTCCGAGGTCATAACGGAAATCGGTGTTACGGTCACGATTCCGAGTCGAAACGCGACTCGGTGGAAAACGATCAGTATATTCCGCCGAGACGGGCGCGGAGTCAACGTCGATCTGTCTGTAGGGATCACCGATGTCGTCTAGAGGTTTCGAAATGGACACGAGACGCCGTTAGAGTGCGACTACGCGAAGTGTGACGCGAAAAACGGTTTCGTCGTCGCTTATGTGCTGTTCGCCTGACGAGAACGACGAGAAATCCACGAGAGCAAAACGATGCGGAGAGGTCAAAGAAAAATCCGTGGGACGCACTAACGGGTGTACGATTTCAACGCGTATCAGCACGTGGAGAGTACTCTGAAGGTTAGGGGGCTGATGTAATTGTTGAGTTTCAATTGAATAAAATATCATTTTCCCGTTACTTTTGGGACCCCGTCTCATATTATTTTGCGCTTGTTCGTAACGCGACAACAACGATAATCACAATAAAACCAGGCGCGGCTAATTCAAGCGGTGTTATTATTATTACAAATTCAAAATTCGGAAAAATGTTTCTGAGCGAAACTCTGCAGTTTATTATCTCTGTTTTAGCGTTTCGAAATTATACGATTTCATTAAATGTTCGGCAGTTAAATACGCAAATCGATTACGCCAGCAAACGACGGACGTGTCGACAATTTTACCCTTTTTTCGGTCAAGTTTTTCCTCGCGCTAAACAAAACCGCCGGCGAAATAAATAAAAACGCGTCAAAATTATGAGCATTACGGTGCGCGTGCGATTCGTTGTCGGAAAGTAACGCGCGCGAAACGATCGTCGGAGCGTTTTTTTTATACGAAAAAAATTGTCCGCGTACCGACGAAAAACAAAAACAAATCCAATATGCATCGTTGCTTCGTTCAAAACCGAAAAGTTTAATGAAAAAAATAACGTATAAATCACGTTATATCATATGAAAATAAAACTCGTACGCATATAATAATAACAATATTACGCGCAAAGGACTAATATTTAATATTTTTCAACTGTCAGGTGTTTAAACACCAAAAAAAAAAAGGATAAGATTTGCGTGCCAGGTTTTACACATGTTTTTTTACATAATCGTCTAAACAGTACGACGACCGACTAGATTTGATTATACATTCGCTTAATAAACTTATTGAAAACGATCCGACGAATTGTTATCGTCAACGAACACGACAACATCGTAAATGGCGTTTTGTCAAATACGTCTATATTTGTAGGACGGACGGAGAAATTGCTTTTGACGTATATCATAAATCTCGAATAACGATCTGGGGTTTTTTTTTCGGTTTTCGAGATTCGATTGTTCTTAAAGCGTATCAGTACGAAGTCATACTATTACGGCACATACAAATCAGCAACGCACCCAGGATTTTTTCAAGGGGGGGGGTCCTAAAATAATATGAAACCCCGATTTATACAATAAAGATAATTTTTATATTTTTATATTTTGAATTTGGATTTTCATCAATAAATTTAAAACTATTACACAGGTCAAGGGGGGGGGGGGTCCGGACCCGGAGTCCACCCCCTTGGGTGCGCCACCGATACAAATATATATATATGTATTAAGCTCGTGGTACATGTATTAGGTGCGTTTGATCATTGCCATTGAACATACAGAACGATCGTATTCGAACGTATTAGTCGGCGATTTCGGAGGGCCCGTAAAAGTCCGTCCGTTTTCGGCCGGACACGGGGACACGACCACGCGGAACGGGGGACGGTGTTTAGCGTGCGTCATACGATCGAACGAGGTTGTTGGTGTTCGTCGGAGGGATTTGCTCTACTTACCGCCGCCGGCAGCTGCGGTTTGTCCAAAAAGTTGACCGCGCTCTGCAACCGCAGCGATTCTTGTAGGAACGGCAGGATGTGCGACTGCAACGTGTGCTGGTAGTGCTGCTGGTACAGTATGGGCAGCTGATGGAACAGGGTGATGGCCGACATGTTCTGCGGCACCAGCGGCAGCGACGCGATCGCCTCGGCCAACATGTTCTGCTGCTGGTGGTGGCTCTGCATCGTTTCCTCGTTCTTCATGACGTTGTTCTCTGGCCGCACGATCGCCGGCGCGACTTGGTTCTTCCGGTGAACGGGGTCGGCCCCCACGGTTCATCTGCACATTAGAAAAGCAATCGCGGGTTTCGCAGTCGATTAATTTTTTTTTTTTTTTTTTATTATTCGATCGAAAAGTTCGATTCGAAATGTGATAAAATATATATAACCGGTATGATATGATCTCAGAGTATTTCGAATTAATACTTTAATTAAGAGTTAAAAATAAAAATAAATCTGATTTTGTTAAAGTCGGGTGGGTGGACAATTCAAAACAAAAATCAATTTTTTTTTAAATATAAAACGGCGCATCTACATGTGATTTTGTCGATTGATAATTAGAATTTTTTCCATTCAAATTAATATTATTCGTAACGTAATTCATTAGAAAATTTAAAAAATGATCTTTAAAAAAAATTAAAATAGATAACGGAGTGTTCGGGGATTCCGGTTTACGCGAGTTACCTACTTCGGCAGAGATTTTAGAGTCGTATTGTTATTTTTATTTAAAATCAATATAAAACGATTGTGAGCGATGCTAGTAGTCATTTATAATCAATAAATGCGTTAGATATCGTTAGTAGTATACCTTTAAGATCGTATTATATTTTGAGCTTTTAAATACACATTTTATCGGGTTTTTGTCATTTTTTAGTGTTTTTCGTTACGCTCAAGGAAATAACTGGGAAAATCAAAAACGTGTCAAATAATCTACCAAGTATATATACAATTTGCAACTGGAGAGTGACGCAAGTAACAACGCACTCCTTTAACGCGAAAAAATGTTCATAAACAAGAAAAAACACATCACTGTAAAACCAATATTTTCTTCGTTTTGCTCATGATTTAAAAAGCAAAAAAAAAACAATAATAATAACGATCTATAGCTTAATTAAATTGAATATACGCGGACTCGTAGTATTTTTTTTAAATTTCCACAAAACAGTACCTATTATGTTTAATAAATACACACATTTATGTAATGCCGTTGCGAAATGACAATACATAGGAGTGTATAGTCTTACAATATTATTGTTTAACGTGGAAGGATTATTTTTTTAATTCGTCAAATAATCGTATGCACGAGTGTTTAGGCCGTATGCGCTTATATAGCTGTTAATATTGGTGAATTATTATCAAACAATATTCTCTCGAAATTCAAACTGCAGGTGCAGTCCACCATATATCGCAATGATTATATAGGTTTCGAATTTACGTATATATGCATTAAAAATCTATATGAAATATGCATTTTCGTATATAGATATATGCTCGGAAAAAAACGCACTATCTATATTTTTTTCCTTTATATTAAACGTAATTATAAATTAAGCACTCAACAAATATTAATTTTAAAATGTATGTATAATGTATTACTATATTTAAAAAATATATGTCTTCTATTTGCATTAAGTGAGATTGGCGTCTATATTCAGCGGTAAATTTTCGTAAATTTTTAAAATATGCTTCTCTCGTAATTTGCCCATGCATAAGTCGCAAAATCTATCCTTATAAACAAAAAAAAAACACATTAAAATATTTTGTATTTTTAGAACATCATGTGATACACACTGAGCGAATAGTGAAACGGAAAATAATGTGTGATGTTTAGACATCAATTTTTGACTTGAAGTTTAGACAAAATTAATGTACAAAAAGTGTTATTAATATTTGTATTTTGGCTAAAGTGTAAATGTACATCAAATTACGATTAACCACGACTTTACTTTCCGATTAACCGGAGAACTGACTGTGGTAGTCGGTATATTATACTATCTGGCCGCTGCTAGCTATACCCGTACTGTAGTCGTTATCATCAGATACGACGACGACAATCGTCAACAAGATATTATTATTATAAAACTCCCAAAAGAAAAATGATTATCACAATCATGAAACGTATTTTATGCTTATGTTAGATATCTATACAAATCCGAAATTTAGTCAGAGAGTCACTTTACGTTTGAATACACACTTCTTGAAATCTCGTAATTATAAAGAAATCTCATGTCGACAAGTGGGGACAAATAGCGTCTTATGGCGTGTCTTTAAACAAAATAATAATAATAATCTGAAAATTAATTATAACAATATATACAAAATTAATATATAGACGATTATAAATAAGAAAATAAAAAAAGGTAGAGCGAGTACTGCGGATGTTTCGGTTCGAGTGGATCACTTCATCGAGTATAATTATTATACATTCAAATGCAACGATTCATCACGTTTATCCAATTGTTGCGTGAAAGGGAAAATTATTTACATGTAAAACGACAATTTATTATTATTAAAATGTTTGTACTAATGAGAGTCAAAAAATGAATAAAAGCTCATATAGGCATGACTAACGTTGTCTGTATATGACGATTCGGACCCGTGGAAAGGGGAGGGGGAGTTATAGATGCGCGATTAAAAATACGCCACCGAGTTTGTATATAGGTGCCTACGAATGAAAACGAATGTGCGCATTAAAAACTTGGGTGCATCATGGGACCCTCCGAGTCCAAAAGATTATGGCCACACCGTCTAGCGACACCAGAAGGGAGAGTCGTGCTGGTGGAATGCGTGTTCCGAGGCGAAACAATCAATTCAGCGGCCTACCTACCGCGAGACCCACGAAAAACTGCGAAAATACATAAAAAGCCGCCGCAGGGGAACGTTGACCTGGTGGCGTTCCACGCGCTAACGGGAACGTCTCATCTTCTTTGGACGGGACGACATTGACGTCCAACAATGCGGATTTTGCGCCCAGTGACAAACTCCCTTTTCACAGGGCAAGCCCGAGGGGTTTTTAAGCCGAAAACATTTTTCTACAGACCAAGAGGTGAAAGGGACGGTTGAATACAATGTTACAGGTGGTGGGACGCGAGTTCTTCGACACTGGCCCACAAAAGCGAATGCAACGCCTACATAAAAAAAAAACTTTGGTACGATCTCTGTTAAATCATACGAAAATACACACGCTTTCTTAATTTCTTGACGCTCGTGTGTACGACATGTGGTGTCGTGCGTTATAATGTGTATATCGCATTGTAACGGCTTAAGTGCTATGTGTCGAAATAATAACGATATGATTTCATTAACATTCTATACGCATTGCACAACAACAACAATAATAATAAAAATAATAACAATAAATAAAAAAAAAACTTGAAAATGTTTCGCGTGCTGTCATCAATCAGTTGTCAAGTTTTTACCCCGCCCTATAAACCTATGCTGTATAATTTGTATATTGTATACGCGCACTATATAAGTTACAGATAAGATATACGGCGTTAAGTTGTTTTTTCATTTAAAAATGTATATGCTGCGACTACTGTTTATTGTTTATGCTGTGCATAATCCAATACCGTGTGTAATACTTAATGGAAACAAATAATAATAATGATAATATTATTATTATAATTATTTCGTTGAAATAAGTACGCGCGCGCGTTTATTACAATCGCCATATTTTACGAGTATAATATAAGCGGATTAAACACGGACGGCGCGACGCACGATGGTTTTGACTTTGAATCAAATAAAGATGAAACACATGAGAGAGAGAGAGAGAGAGAGAGAGAGAGAGAGAGAGAGAGAGAGAGAGCACGGGCGTATAACACGAGTATATTGACTTGGGATATAATTTTTTTTTTTTATAAAAAACCGCTTGTGACGTGGGACATCATGACCTGACCGAATAGTGAACGTTCGTAATAAAGGTAGGCAAGTAACCGGTGGAAATCGATTCGAATAATTATATGTATAGTTTTGTTAAAGTTGAATTAATGATATAGGACCAACGGTTAATAGTTAAAAGTCGAAAAAAATAATCGACTAACTTAAAGTTTGATACGATAAGTATATGAAAACTTACCGATGCCGAGCTATTCAGTCTCTCAAGATGTCGTACGACCGATCAACGACTTGCAGTTATACGATGAGCGATGCTGGAAAAAAAAAACGATAAATACATTATATTAGATACACACATTTTTATATAAAATTGTACGATTCGGATGTTTACAATGCATTTAAGGCAAGATAATTTTTTTTTTTTAAGAAAAATATATGTACTTTACAATATTATATTAATCCTTACAATATGTATATTTTTATAAACGAAATTAATCTATTTAAGGTGTGTACCGTGTCTCGGTAAGCTTAATAAATGTCCACGCAGTTAAAACTGAAAATGGTTATGTAAAACATACTATTTTCGCTTAAACCAAACATATTAGTGCCGTAAAATAAATATAAAACACTATATAGGTTATTAAAAACAATTTAGAAAATGCAATTTACACACGGACTTGACATGATTAATTTCGATCAAAGTAAGCATATAGATAAAAATAAGTAAAAACAAAAAACAAAAACCACTAAAAATACCCAAAATCATAAACATAAATGAAACCAGAACTTATTGAAATAATAATAAATGACGGCCATTTTCGAATAACAATGAATATATTATAGTTTTATACTTTGTTCCAAAAAACAGCTACCCCCGAATCAAGTGATTATATTTTTTTGAAAATGCACTGTCGGAAACGTGACGATACAGGTAAATCAAATGACAGTTTTATCGAAATCCGATCAATTTCTAAAGATGAACGATTATTCAAAAGGTATATAGCGTTTTCTATATCCGCCGCATGTGAACACAAACAAACGGCTGTTTTTTCGAGACGCTGAGTCACGCGAGAACGCGTGTCCTATAACATATGCTATCCACATTTTCCGTTCCGATTTCATTCATTCCAACCCTGCCGTTAGGACGTATAGTATATACATTGAAAATGCGGTTTTTTTTTTCTCTCGTTTTTTTAATCGTTCGTTTTGTATTTTAGTCGACCCATACGAAACGAAATCAACGCGACGGCCCTTCGCGATACCGTACGAAACCCCGTGTAACAAACAACGATAATACGATATTTTCCGTCGTACTGTATTATATCTGAACACGGTAAATTAGTAACGATTATTAATATTATTATTATTATTATTCATACGCGACAATAACGCGCGAACGTGTTGTCAATACATTCGATTTACAGCCGTAGTCGTTTGCGTTGTAGGTATGTACATAGACGCGGACATACGATATCGTTTTGTTTTATTATAGTTTTCATTATTATTGTTTAATATATATATATATAATACTTTTCGATATATAAAAAAACACGCCACACGGCCGACAGACGTAATAAATCGTTATTTAATCTATCGCCGATAACGATTTACACCGGTGGCCGTGCGTGCGTGCGTGCGTGCGTGCGTTTTCCCCTCCACGTGGGGGAAATGTATAATTGTTATTGTTTGATATTTTTCGATACACGATAAAAAGACAGACAAGTTGTTGACAAATGTGCCGTTGATGCATTTATGTAGAAAAAAAAAACACAAAAACAAAAAAAAACAAAAACAAAAAATAATAAATAGAAGTATAATAATAATAGCAATGGTAAAACGACGCGCGCTCGACCGCAGCACCGGAATAATATAACAACAATAAATAATGTAATTATTTATGTTTTTTCGTAAACAATATTTTACCGCTCGAATAACGTTCGATCGCGGCGCGGACCGAAATCGCCGGACCTATTTGGTCAAACAATAAAACACACATAATCGTATAAGTTACGATCGCCGCGCGCGTACATATATTATACATACACTGCGCTGGCAGTTACGCCACTAAATTGTCTATGGCATGGACATAAAAACGTATTTATTTTTGATACGAGTCCGCCGCGCTTTCGTTCGATACGTCCCCGCACACGTCTTGTACGTTTCTCACTAAAACATTTCGATTGTCACTGGCGCATTATACACGTTATGCACACAACGCGACCATTTCCGCTTTAGGTTTGCCCGACGACACTTCGGCAGACAATACCTCTCGTTCTGACGGGATTGCTGACGACGCGCGTCTTCTAGTGAATTGGCGGACGACTGTTTTCGAAATTTGACTTCGTCCCGTAGACGCGTCACAGGTAAAAAAAAAAAAAAAAACCCCGGTCGAAACTATGACGTTTTTTTGGAAATCGAACCGGCCAAAACATGACGATCCGTCAGAGCGAGACGTCTCCCTCCGGACGTTATTATTATTATTATTATTATTATTTTTACTATACTTTAAAACCCCCCCTTGGGCCGCATTTCTGGTAAATTACGAATCTCGGAGACAGGTTACAAGAACGGGAATTGTTATCGTTGCCCGACTCGATTAAAATAAGAATCGACGATGGCGAAAATTCACATTTCCAAACACTACGACGCGTCGGGTTTGGTATGCAGAAAAGTAATGTACAGACGCAGGACTGAAATTGAAAACGATTTTCAACGTTTTATCGCGGGTATTGCCACTGGAGAAATCGAAGACTTTAATCAGAAGACATTTCTGATGTTTACTCTTATGTCTGTAACTATGTGTAATAGCTCAACTTCAATTTACAAGACATTATGAAACCGATGCAGAAGACCATTGAAATTCGTAAAAAAACACATAATACGAATTAGATTAATTTTATGTTTCGGGACGAAAACTTCCCATATATATATATATAAATATACGTATCATTAAGTTAATTAATTATACGGTTCTATCAAATTGATATTAAGATAATTTTTGAAATTTTTTACTTCATTTTAAAAATTTGTTAGCACTACAAGTCTCGAGTCTTGTATATAATAAATATGTGTGTATGTGTGTGTGTGTATACTTGTCCCGCGACGATTGCGGGCTTAGGGAGTGGCTTAGTTCACTCCTCCTCAAAAATTCAAAGATTACAAATATTATTTTAATCCCACAAAACCAATAATATTGTTAAGGGTATCGGAAACCGTGTATTTTTCGTACCGTTATAGATTTAAAGCTAAAGAAATAATTCGACCACTGCAACGAATCTAATTAAATTCTGAAAAAATTTTGAGCTCATTGGACTCCTTTTTTACGTTATTGTAGAAATAGATGTTCAATTTTACACGTTCGAATATTTGTTTTAGCATATTAAAAAAAAAATCGAATTCAATCGAAAAATCTGCTCCCGCAATAGCCTAGAAAAAAGGCTGATGATAATTTGTCACATTTAGATTGTATTTATTCAAAGTGGATGAACTTTTGTTTAGTTCTTGGGCCTAAATCATCATGCTATGTAACACGCACAATGACAATACGCGTTAAGCATTCATTATAATCATAAACGTTGTTCGTTAAATATTCGCTAATGAAAATGTATACGTATTAACGAGGCGATTCGCGCGTTGTACGGGTAATCAAAGTAAATAAGGAATGTTCAAAACACCGTTCGAGGTAAAGTATAGGGGAGGGCTTGTAGTGCACTTTGACACGAATTTGTGCCGGCCCCACCCGAAGTTAAAAAATTGAAATTGAGCTTGTGCACATAATAAAAAAAATCAATATTTTTGTGATGCATATTAGTAAAATCGATATTATACGACCTGCACGCCATTGTCGCTACAAACCCCGTATACACAGCGGAGTCGAAACACAACGGATAATAATATAATACATATACTTATTGTATAAGTCGAAATCCCAAAACCGTCGTGATGTAGGCACCTACCTAGTGTAATATGCCACTGCGGCGACATATAACAGGTATTTTATAAGCGCAAGTGGTAACATTCGAGTGTATATATATAAATTTTTTTCATCCATATTGTCACATTATAAATTACAATATTCATATTATTACGTTTTCCGCCGGTAAAAAACGTCGGACAATAAAACACAAAACACTTGTTTAATGACGAATAATAAATAAATACCGTTCTATAGATTGTATATTATTACCCATGTTTACATATAATGTATATATATATACATATATACAGATGTTATATGGCCTATGCGCCACCCCTCTCTCATATAATATTATGGCCGTGTGATGTCGGTTAAAACATTTATTTTTGTAGTAATTTATAACAATTTTTATCGTATACTGTATACGTATAAATATGTCTACTCACAACTTAACGTTTGAAAGAAACGCTGAATGATATTGTGTCATGGGTTACATGAGTGAGCTGGACATTTACGGTAGAGTTTTTTTGAACTGTTTAAATAATCATAGGTACCACCAGAAATTTGAATGATAGAGTCCCAACAAGCGTAAAAAGTCTTGGAGGCGGGTTTTTTTTCATAAACCAATGTACACATAACGCGATTTTATAATAACACGTTTTATAATACACGTGTAGTACACAAAAATATCCGAAAATAAAAACTACTTTTAATACACAAGAAAGATGTTTTGTCTAATTATTAAATCAATAACTAATTGTTTATGTGAAAGTATTTTTTCAAAGTTAAGTTAGCTATCTAGCCTCACATAAAGTATAAAAATACAAACAAAAAACTTACGATAATGAACGTTGGACGGGAAATGTTATCGTAATATGTGTTAACTTTTATTCTAGTATTTAAAATTTTTAAATCATTAAAATATTATATGGATTTAATAACAGAGATGAGGCGTAGGTATGAAGAATGTCTAAATTTATAGTAAATGAAAATGTGTAAATAAATATTATTTATAAGAAATTCAAAACACCATTTAAGTATACGATATTTTGAGATCTCGTATACGATTTCTTTATTATCATATACTAGAGACTAATATATTATACAAATATATATATATCTTATATTTCGTCATTTAACGTTACGTAGCGCGTTATGCGTGTAGTTATAAATATATAATAAAAATAAAATGACTTGTATACTTAAAATAGCTCGTTAAAAATTAACATAGTTTTTTTTCCGAAGATTTTATATGAATCGAAAATACGACGGTGGAAAAAATGTGTTATGGTTGTAGTTATATACGAATTGATGTGCATGCATATTTATCACATAAACGTCTAGTTCACGAGTAAAATATTTTAATTAAAATTTTTTTAGACAAGTTATTTTTATCTCGGATAAAATAAACAACAAACATTATAAACAATAATATTTAAGAAATAAAGTTCGTATTTATATATAATGTCAACAGCATACGTGTTCTTTAAAAATTGTTTTCCTGCACTCGTAATTTTTTAATAGAAGCGCGTGTATGTATATAAAATATTGAACGCCAAAATAATGTTAAAAATGATTTTTTTATAAATATTGTATTTAAATGTTATTTGGAGAAGGGGGAGGAGAATATTATATACGTTCGCATTGTTTAAAAATTAGAAAAAAAAATTTCACACCCCTTACAATGTATATGATTCTAACAAATTTTCTTGTTATAAACTTATATAAGAGAAAATGATTATTATGTCGAAGGTTTTACGAAGTTCGTCTAAATCATTCTAAATTTGAATAACATATTGTTTACAACAATCGTATATAAATATCGAATTGCTTTCTATGCAATTTAAGACGTTATTGTAATATAATTACATATATATATATATGTTTCAATGTCTAAGTCAAAGTCAGAATTTTTTTTTTAAGTGTGATTAATTCCCCAAGTCCATCCATATATTGTATTATACCTATCTGTAAATACCAATAAACAATAAAATATTGCATTTTTGAAACATACACTGCAAAATAAAAATCAATTTTAATAATCAAAAATGCAATTAAATTTTACGAAAATAACTAGTGGGAAAATTGTATTTTTCTAAATAATATTATACGTTCACAATATAATACAAAAATTCAATGTCAAATAAACGTTTTTACTGTATACGACTTTTTTTCTCTTTTGACATATGAGGCGCTCAGAAGCCAAGCCGATTAACTTCATCAAATGAAATTTTTCAGTACAAACAGTTAAAGATATTTATCTATAAAAAATTCAATCATTTTTCTGCATATTTTGAATAAACTCATTTATTTTCTTACAATTAAGGGTATGTATTTAGCACTTTATAAATACATAAAAAAATATTCAATTTTATATTCCAACTATGTTATTACTCACAGCTTGAAAAAAATGATGTTAATCGGTTTGGCTTCTGAGCTCTTCATATATATGTAATACGGATTTTTTTCGTTTGATATATATATATATATATAGCTGACCAGACAAACGTTGTTTTGTCCATAAAGAATTTGTATGTCGATCGAATGAATACGAAAGTTGTCCCGAAAATTGACTTCTGACTACTGGTGAACCAGAAAGTCACCTGGGGCGTTATAAAGTAGACACTGATATTCCTCAGATCCAGACGAATATCCATGTAAACTTTCGAGTCAGTTGGCTGAACGGGTATTGAGAAAATTGATTACAAATATAGAGGTCACTCTGTTTATTACATAGATATAATAAAATGAAATAATTACATTATATATTATACTATGTAAATACACCGTATATGCACTTCAGTGAGAAAGATATTATCGAGTAGTGATTAATATACTACATACGAGTACATCTATATATATATATATAAATATTTCGAAAATTTTGAAAAATTAAATCTTCTTTGTAACTGCGGCAGAGACACAATGCAGATAAGTTATATCGGTATATCATATCAGAATGTAAAAACCTCGCAACACGATACGGTAAACGAAAATACACGCATCGCTGACCGACGTTAATAAACCGTCAAACAAACTAAAGAAAACGACGTTTTTGAATATTGCTATTACCTAAATAACGAATAGGTATTCAATGTACGTTATTATTAATATATTGTACAGCAATTATCGTTACGTCTTTAAAACGATTGACTAATCGAGAATACAGATAATGTCTAATAATTATACGCGTATACAAATAACAATAAATAATAATGTACTCGAATTATCGATTAAAATATATAACCGTATATATTTTCCATTTATAATTATTCGATTTTCAACTTCCATAAAAAAAAAAAAGTTTTTCCTTTCTTTACTTCAGAAAACTATCAAGGACATGTGCGGTATATACATTTCTTCAAATCTTCATTGAGTTAATAAACAAATAAATAAATTATACGATGCAAATATATGTTATATGACAATATGTGTTCATGCACACAGATAAAGCCTAACAGCTACAAATATATACATAACCAAGCCGAATATTTCAATCAGTTGTAAACGGGGTTGGAGGTCGTGTTTATATACGTTATGCACGTATTATTAATTGTATGTTTTATATTTTCACTAGAAAATTGCGCGTCTACAGTATGCATTATATTATATGTGTATACACACACAATTATAATAATTTTTATCTATAATATGTCATAATTAAGATTTTGAAATAAAGTATTAAAAATTAATTACAAAAATTAAAATAACAATTAAATCGTGTAGTATTATAATATGCCGTATTATTAAATGATTAAATGCTGTTGTATTTATGTATCGTAATCTCTGTATATTATTTCGTTAGAATTAAATTTTTTACACGATTTTTTTTTCAGTCTAAACATAAAATTTCAAATCAAACGTATAACTCGTAAGCAAATAAAAATGAAATAAATAATTTATAACGAACTCGTATACAGTGTCACACGAAGATCTGACAAATGCAATAACTATTGTTCTATATTGTTTTTATTCAATATTTTAAGATTTTTTTTTCTTTTAAAATTTCTAAAACCTTGTGCTATAGTTATGGCAATTTACAATTTTTTGAAAATAAAAGTAGAAAAAAAAATGTATTTTAATAGTTTTTCCTAAATGTAACAATTTCTTTCATTATAGCGGTAATTTATACGAGGCAACTGAGCAACCAACGAAATGATGCGGATAACTAGACTCATTTTGTTGAAAGAAATTGATATGTTTATAAACTTTAAAAAATTGTAGAAAATTAACGAATAATCTATAACAATAATTTTTAACGCCAATTTTTTTTATTTTTAATTGTAAAAATAAAAACTAGAATACAATAATTGTAACGCAAGTTTCTAGTAATTATTTATAAAAAAAAAATTTTTTTAATAATATTGAATAAAACATAAGTAATTGTATTTGTCAGATCTCCGTATTACACTTTGTTTATATATAAGCTGTTCGTTTAAATGCCATTTCTATAAAAATATATGATAAAAAATAGTGTATTGTATATAATATATAGTCTTTTCCAATATATAAATACATTGGTATATTTAAAATTTATCTTGTATACACATACACACACAAATGTACAAATTATATATAATTATAATATACGCAATAATAGTATATACTTTTTGAATTGAAACTATACAGGATGTAACGGATTATTGGAAATGGCAAATGCTCTAACCTTGGTTTTTAAAAATGAAAAATGAATTTTTTAACAATTCCATAATTCTTTTTGCTTATTCCATTTTTAAGAAATGATTGGTATTGTTACATTTTTTTCTTAATATTTGATAATTTATTTACAAAGATTTTTTTTCTTTTATATTTAGTCTTTTTATTATTTTTTCATTATTCATATATTATTCCGTAAACTTATAACAAGTGTCGTTGCAAATAAATGACTATATATTAAAAAGCATTTATATTAAAATTTAACTTAACGAAATGGCTACTTTGGATCGCTAAAAAAAAGGGAATAAAAAACATATTTTCTTATTGACAAAATTGCATAATTAATATAAAAATATTAATATTATATAATTAAATCAATGTTATAATTAATCGATCATGTTTTTTTTCTCACCAAATCAGATTTTTTCGGATAGTTTTGCCTATGTCAAAAAAAAAAAATAATCGAACTACATATATATAGTTCATAACATAGCGGTTTGAAAAATTTGATATTTTCCTGTTTATTTTTATGTTTACAATATAATTTTTGATGATATGATTCAAGGACTGAAAATTGAACACGAGGTCTATTTGATCGTATATTAATAATATATAATTTAACGATTAACAACAAATTATATTTTGATTAAAGAAAACTACTACAATGTTTTGATTAGATAAAAAAATCTCAAAATTCATTTCACGTTTTTTTTTTTTTTTTTAAATATTTAAATTTTGATAAAATGCTTTCCATTCTGTTCATGCATAATGACCGCAATTTATTTCATTTAAAATGTATAATATTAACGATTTTCGAATTCAAAATATATTTCGAAAATCGACTGGGATAAATATATTTTTACAAACGTTCAAAAAATTCGTTTGCATTGTAATTCGCATTGGTTTATTCGTAATAAACCCGCCCGCAGCTGCATGATAATATACGTTTAATCAGATCCTATAGAAACTGCGTTATTCTAAAACATCCGATCAAAATATCAAATGATACGCACAAGAACAATAGATAAACAATAATTTGCCTGATAAACGCACCTAAATGTTCACGAATAGTGGGCGGGGGCGGGCGACACGTCTCTTCGGTTCATCCCAACGTGTTTATCGTGCCCGCAGCAGGCAGTATCATCGGAATTTATAATGTTGCGGAAGAATTGCGGTTTATAATATTTACAAATCACGTGAACCCAAAATCAATAAAGTACAAAAAACAGGTATTAATTCTAATGCGCGATTTAGTGCGTTTTGCATATTTTTCATGGTTAGTTCGACAGATTATATATGGCCAAGTGAGATGGCGTAGTTCGTTTCACTTATAATATATATGTAATACTGGATACTATTTTTACTTTGCATATTATTATTGAATAAACCTCAGTTAATAATTAACAGTTAATTCTAATACAATTAGACTAATACCTGACGAGTCAACTTATTGTTTTAACTTGTATAGTTACGTTAGTATGAAAACATATACATTGAGTTACGTTGAAGGTCATACTATAGTTGTTTTTTTTTGTTAACTTCAAAAGGCAAAAGTTAATTTAAATTAAAAGAATGAAATAACTCAACTATTCGTTTAAAATCAAAAGTATTTGATACGCAAGGACAAAAAAAATCGCATGAAAAATAAGACCTCCTAGCATCTTGTATAATATATTATTGTTAATTTGATTTGATTTAGATTTATATGTTCTTTGCATAAACGTTAACACATTAAGTTTTTTTTAACGAAAGTAACACGTTAACTAATTATTAATTTTAATTATTAACTCGTTAATGCCCCCGCAATGCACGACTTCAATAAACACATCGAATTTAATCAGCGGCGTCATTTTGGGATTTGTAATGAGTCCGCCAGTTTCCAGAACAATCTAACGTATGCGTAACCTATACAAAGCGATATAACCTCAAACCCTATTCATCTTTCCATTTCACTATGACGTCTCATTATTAATCGCGTTTCACAATAAATAAATAACTTCCTAAATTAGCTCGCCTATAATGTTCAACCGTCAGAAACGGTATGAAATCACATTCGTATACAATTGTGAACTCACAAGAAACTGTAATGTAGGAAATATGAATCCTCTTATATGGCATACTCTGCAATACAATCAGCTTCTGTATTAATAGATGATAATGCGTTTAGTTGTATTTTGGACTTCATAAATTGAATTAATTGCTAAAGGATAAAAATCTCAAAATATATTTACGAGCATATTTTTTTGACGATTTTTCAGAGCACACGTAAATTCGAACCCTAAAAGTAATTATTAAATATAAGTGTAGTAGGTAAAGGTAAGTGTAGACAGGTATAAACTATACACAAATATACTTTCGGTTTCTTCGTCAATACAAACGTAATTAAGTATATATATATATATATTTTTTTTTTTCCCCATTAAAACATATCAGCTTATTATCGAGTGCTGTAAGTATTCGAGTATATTTATATATTATTAGATTCAGGTACATGACATTGTGAAGACACTCGTAATACGTGTGCGCACACAATATTTTAAATATATATATATGGTCTATAGATTACGAAATCGTGACAGCACTTATTATATATTATACAGCAATTAAGGATTATGCGAAAATCTAAAATCTAATTAATTTGACGCAGAAACTCGTGTACAAATATATCGATTATAATATGACCTTATTACGTAGTTACTATTATTATTACATAGACCAGGGATGTGCAACTGACTGTACGTTGACCGCATCCAGCCCGCGTACCTTTTTTATCTGGCCCACGTACCTTTTTTATCTAGCCCGTGCTACATTATCAAATTATTTCATACAATTTTAACGTTTATTTGTATTTATATAGTTATTCAAAAAAAAAAAAATTGGACGATGAATTTAATTTTGAACATTGCATTACCTACTTGGACGAGTTAATTGTAGAATTCGAAAGATGATTTGAAGAAATTGAACTTATGGGTCCTCAAATAAACTTGTTTAATAATCCTAGCAGTTGATATTGAAAAGCAAGATGTTTCACTTCAATTAAAACTATGTGAGTTGCGAACAGATCCATTTTTATCTAGAAAAAAGATTGACGCGTGTTTTTGGAAAAAATTACCCGTTGAAAAATATCCACTCTCACGATATTTTGCATTGAAAATGTTATCTATGTTTGGAAAGACTTAAATTTGTAAGTACATTTTATTACAGACTGTAATACATACAGTAATGTAAATTTTTCTAATATGAAGTATATCAAATAAAAATAAAGAAATCATTTTACAGATGAAACATTAGGTCATTTACTTTTGTTATAAGTTATAAGTTGATTTTGCTGCGTTATCATCTGCAGTCATGCATCCTTAAAACTCACATTAAACGAGCTGTAAAAGTATGCAAAATAAATGCTAATTATAAATAGTTATTTTTAATGACAATTTTTTTTTTGCTTTCTATGCTTTGGCTCGCTTGTTTTAAAGTTCTAAAAATTGGCCATCTAGTAACTTTGAGTTGCCCATCCCTGATATAGACTATCGCCGCAATCGTAAAGTCACCGCACAGTATTTAACGCAGTCTTACAAGTATGTGCCATTTATCCGTCAAAATTTCGTAACACATATTGCGCACATATACACGTATACGTCAACTACAAGCGCACATATATACGCTCGTATATAATATGTATTACTACGCAAACAATATTAATTATTTCGACTATATGATATATAACATACGTATATTTATATGTAATAAATCGTCGTTAGTTATAACAGATAAAATATTGATTTTGAGCGTATTATAGTGATCGTGTGAAGAGGGAAACGGTGTTATGACGACGCGCATGTGTAAATAGATACAACTGCGAGATATCTCTCCAAAGTGCGTGATCGAGGGGATGAGGCGCGGGAAACCGCGACCTGCCCGAAATTTCTGTGCAACGTATCTATGTTAAATTATAATATATATATATATATGAGCAAGCCGCGGCGGAAACGATCGAACGCATACGTGTAATGTGCGCGCAGGTCGAGTGTGCGCTCAGGAGAATCTGACTAGCATTCATATATAGTGTTTCACGATCGCGAGACTTATTATATTATTCACACGTCCGTAAAATATTTACGACGCATCGCCGAAATACAACTTCACGTTTTAAGGCACAGCTCTCGGAATACCGGGGAAAAAAGAGTCACTGTAGTCGATTCCGTCACCCACGGTCGGAGTTGTCGGCAAAGTACATCGTGTACTTGTGGGATGGACAATTCTCGATAACTCCTATTCGCCGTCAATAACCGAATACGCGAAGAAGTTTTAAGTTTTTCTAATTTTACGTTTGACAATATTTTACGAAAAATTCATCGAAAACAATATTCTCCATTTCGGATTCGGGTAATTTAAATTGTCGATTTCTATATGAACGACACGATTCGAGGTCTACGTAATGTCGACGACGTACGTAACGGCGCGTCCAAGAACAATTTTAAGGGCCGGCATTTCTATTCGCACGTAGGTAATTAAATAATTAAAAAATCATAATCGGAGCAATAATTATCGGATGGTCGGAGAGTTAAAAATGAAAAACGTCGTCAACCGGGCGCCGGAAAAACGTTTGAAAAACAAATGAAACATTTACGTATATCACGACGACCGCGGTACATGATATCGTGCCGTCGGCACGACTCGCACGACCAGGAGAGGACCGGCGCGGTTAATAATCGAAACCACGCAAAATACGCGTTCGACATCCAACGATACACAGCGCCGACTGTCAATCATCTTATTATATAATGATACGCGTCACGTGTTACTCGTTACGAGCAGCGATTTTTCGGCGCGGACGAATGTCAAAAGGCGAAAAACCCCGACGACGTAGAGGATGGCGTTACGATAGTGTTCCCCGGCCGTTCGTCCGAGAATTGAACGTCGGTATAGACGGGTACGTAGAGCGTGTCGAGCTCAAGTTTCCCGGCCGTTTGATTTCCACGTCGCCTAACCAAACATACGGGCTGGGGGGGGGAGGGGAGGGCAGGGTCGGGTCCCGTGTACGAAACCAGGGTTTTCGTTTTTAAAAATAATCTACGATTTGAATTTTTTCGATTAAAAACAATAAACGTGCACATCGCACACAGGGCGTGTTGTTCGAGAGTTATCCGGGGTTAGCCGTGAACATTTCGCGGTAGACCGAAATCAGGCTTTACGAAAAATTAAAAAAAAAAAAAAAAATAGTACAGATCCATCGTGAAATATTTATTTCGCACGCATTACATAAATGCACAACGTCAAGGTCGTAGAGAATATATTATACTTCACACTTCGTACAAGACGTACGCACGCGTGTCCCCCGTACGTCTAAAATACGTTTCAACGATTTTGAAAACGCACTATGCCGAGAGGAAAAACTCACCAAATACGAAATATGAATGTTGATATACAACAAACGATTATTGAATTATATTAATAGACGATCGGAATGGACTAAATGTACACGACTGCACGGCCAATAATAGAAGAAAAAAATTGTAATTTTCACAAATCAATAGAAATTCAGTTATTAAATGTAATATTATTAAACTTAAAAAGTAAATTGGATTGTATATATATATATATTTATTTATAACTTATTTAAGTCTGTATAATATGTAAAAGATTGCGTAGGAAATCTTAGAAACAATAAAAATGGCTTTATATATATAAAAAAAAAAAATAATAAAAAAATTACACTCGTATTGAAAAAAAAAAAACCAAAAGTCAATGTAATTTTTTGTTCGATATAATTTTGTGTTTGAACGAAACGAGTTATAACTATATTATAGCGACAATTAATATTCGAACGGTAAAAAAACGCAACAACGGTGTGCTGTTAAATAAATATATTATTACACTCAAGCGGTATAACGAATATTGAAGTGTTTGAGATAAAATTTGTCGATATTGAATACATTTGTAGGTTTTATTCGTCAAATAACTTATATAAGAACATATTTAGTTTTCTTAAATTGTCGTATGCTTTTTTAGAAAGAAATGTAAATTCCGAGTGGTATTTTCGTTTAAATTAAAAAAAAAAAGATTAATTATATTTAAGAGTTATGTAAAGAAGACATCTTAAAATTATTCAAAATATGTATTTAAAATATTTATTCGAATAATATATTTAGTATTATTAAGCATTCTAAAATCATAAACATTTTTGTTTTTAATAAATAATATTAAAAATGTATTGTTTTTGTTTGTTTTTTGACATAAGTGCTATTTGATTTTCGATATTTAATAAAATATATATATATATATATATACAAAATGAAATAAATTGTAAAATCAAAATCGTCTCTCATAATAGGCTATATATAGAGCGGTTACGCGTGACAACGAGGACGAATAATGTTCGTAGTTATTACCGGCCGAACGGAAGAACTCGTTGGATTTTCGTGACCGACAGCGTTTTGGAACGCGGACGACTTATTTGAATGTGTTCTCACATTTTGAGTGCCCGAACGTGTTTAAAAGTGTAATTGAGATGTGAGTGTACTCACCGGCGAGGGACGTGTTGCGTGGCGCGGGCACCCCGCGGCGACGACGGTGACTACGACGACGGTGACTACTACGGCGACGGCGGTGACACGGCGCGGCGGTGTAGCGTACACGCGGTGGTGCGTCGAGTGTGCCTTTCGCGACGTATACGTAATGTATGCCGACGGACGCGCCGAACCGGTGCGATCGCGGACGTGCGGCGGCGGCGGCGGCGGGCTGGTGCTGCTGCGGTCGTCGTCTGCACACATGCAGCGCGCGCACGCGCGCGGACGAATATCGCGCGGCGGCGGCGGTTTGAAAAAAAAAAAAAAAATACGTTGGTCGCGCGCGCGATCGTTTTGATATTGCGACGTGAACGCGAGCGACGACAATTATAGTTATTGGTCGCGAAACGACTATATTATAGCGGCGAGGGAAAACGGTCGGAGACGAAACGAATCAAAACAGAAGTTGCGCGCGAGGCGGGGGGCCTCTATTACTACTACTACTACTACTACTACTACTACTACTACTACTACTGCTACTACTACTACTACTACGGAGTAGGTGGAGGAGTTTGAGCAGAGAAAGAAAAAAGGAAAAAAAAAACCCGCGAGATTTAAGTTCGTCCGACTGTCGGCGTACGCGAACGCGATTAAACCCACGTAGCGATATAACGCGGTAACGCGCGCGCGGACTGTGACGACGACGACGACGACGGCGAGCGAGCGAGCGAGCGGCGCAGCGCCAGACACACGCACACACGCGCGCACACACACCACACACACACACACGACCGACCGGCTCTGTCTTCTCGCCGACATTAACGGCACACACCGCGTATACCACGCGCCTCGCAACTCTGCGAACGCGCGCGCACACAAAACACGGTCGGCAGCGACGACGGCGGGGCACCACTACCAGAGGAACATTATTACTAGTCCAAAGTAAACACTTTGAAAATGGAATTGTTGATGACACGGTCGGCGGGCGGGTGGGGTCATGTGCCGGGGCCCGGCGTATACAATTGGTCTGCACCGTCACGCGGCGGCGGCGGCGGCGGCGGCGGAGGGGTTTGTTTATTTAAATACGAGTCACGTTCGGGGCGGCGGAGGTACGGGTACCCTGTCTCGCACCGCCCGGCGCACGACGATCGACACCACCGCCTCGCCGCCGCGAAATTCCTCGTGTACACGAAAAATAAACAAACAAACATTAAACGCACACGAGCGCGTTCCAGCAAACACCGACTTTACACGGTAATACACGAACACACACGCGCCCGCCCACCCGCCCGCAGTGTACAATGTGCGTGCGTGCGCGCGGGCGCGCGCGCGCTTGTATAGGGTGCGCCCAAACGACGAGCTTTCTATCATTTCAGTTTTCTTCCTCTTGCCCGTTCGACATCCGCCGCCACCTTCTTTCACGTTATTTCCGATATTTACGTGTAGTTTTTATTTGCGTTGTATACCTATTATCGTATCGTCTCTTTCCGCCCGACCGTCCGACCCGTCCGCCGGTACAGGTGCGCATTGTCTATCGTAACGTTTGGCGACGAACATTTGTTTTCCCTCTCCCCCACACCCGCTCTCCCAAGAAATTCGCAAAACCTAAGCTACGTCACGCATAGACAACCGAATAATGTGTGTCGTGCCCGGGATTCGAATTACATAGACAAATGCAAATGCAAAAAAACAAAAACAAAAACGCGCCGACTAGTAAAAATCACTCGTAGACGGAGATTTTCGAGTTTGGTATAAAAATGTGATTTCAACTCTTTCCGGCCGCATTACGTCAGAAACCAAAAATCATCTGTTTGCTCGCGTTGCATTTCGAATCCGATATTACCAGTCGCCTCGGCCGTCGGAGGCTTAGGCGTTACGATTATTGATTCCGAGTTCAATTTCAATACACGTGTACTCGTCTGTAATAATTAATAAAGCAATCGGGTTTTCTCAGACGACAATTTCACGGAATTCCCGTCGCGTTCCAATCGACATGTCATTGCTCACTATGGTTCGATCGTGCGTCGAGTGTATAATGTTCTGCTCTGCCGTGTCTGGTCAAAGAACTAGAGAGGCTATCCGGAACAGATTGTGACGATTCGTCGATCGTTAACTGTAACGTCACGCATAGAAAACCACACCGCGTCGTGTGACCCGTTGTTTAATATTTATCAAATTTACATGCTTAAGTACGAAGGGAAAAGTTCGATTTACTTTGCCTAACACAAAACGCTCGACAATTTGACCGATTCCTTTTGCATTTTTATTATACCCATTGCATTTAATGTCACCGATTAGATGCATAATGAAAATCGTCATGGAATTAATGAATTCGATCTCTTTGTGAGTCGAATAAAAAATTTATTTTATAAATAACTTGTTTTATTAAACAACAGTATAGTTACGACACTCGACCAGTAACTACGCTCTGAGGATGGACTCTGAAATGAGTCCGAAACGTCAGCCCAAAACTACACACATGGATATATCTGAAAACATTGTCAGATAATTAAAAATCCATGAAAGTTTCAACACATTCATATGGAAAGGCATGTATGGACATCTGCAGAAGGATTAATTGGACAGATAACAAGATAGAGACCAAATACTAAAAAGTCAGAGGACGGCCAAAGATAGGTATAGAAGCAGAAGCGCAGAAAGAATTCAAGCTGCTATGAGTATTGAATACGGAAAAAGTTGCAAAAGACGAGAAAGACTGGACACAGTTGATTGTTATATAGTTGGGCCTAAAAAGTCTGCAATTAAGCCGAGAAGAATAAATACAAAAATTGACCAAGTCCAAAACGAATTTGTTGACAACTTTACTGAAGGCTTGAGGAAACTACGGGAAAATCGAAAAACATGTCAAATAAATACTACTTACCAACTAAATGCAATTTGCTACTGAAACGTAACGCATTTTGAGATCACCGGAGCACTCTCTTTACATGAAGTGTTCACGGACAAAGAAAAAAAGAAAAAAGATATTTTATTTATGTTGAAAATTAATTTTATTCCACAACGATTATATATCGATACGTCGAGTAAACTCTATGAATAATATGAACTAAAATGAATATTTCTTTTCATTTTTAATATTTTACACTAAAAACGTTAATTATTATTACGAGTTGAAGTACATAGCAGGTCCTACCACTGCCACTATCGCGTCAAAACTATGTGTCTAGAGATTTTCGAAAACTCGTACTTAAGCGTACGAGTACACACACTACATAATGGTACGTGTATTACAAAAGCGTCATGTAAAATCCAAAATACGTGTAATTAGAAAAAACAGACAAAATGCTACACAACGGCCATTAATTTTATTTCATATGAAATCGCTCAGAGACCAGGAACCATGTGAGCATTATTTCTGACCAACTCGATGATATTGAAAAAATTAATATGGACCTCTACGAGAATGCATATACGCACGTTATTATTTGTCCTTGATTTATATTGTTATAACGCCGAAATAAAATTCGTTTGAAATGTTGACCGACAATCGCCGGTTCACGATGAAAAAAAAAATCACCTTGTATACAGAACCAAGATCATATACGCGACGAGATCTAGAGAAAAAAAAGAAAAACGAAATAAATTTATTATTATATTAGATTATTACGTATACGCGTAAAAGCGTATTTCACGTATTTATGTCGCCCGAAGAGACCTAAAAATCGCGTGCTTCGTGCATTGTATACACGAAATATCAAAGCGTGTAAATTGTAAAATTTTAATTTTTCACTTTTTCGAAGTCAATATTTAATGTCGTAACACACGAACTTTCGTTCACTCAATTCCCCACACACGCATTAGTTAATACTATACATATATTTTTAAAGATTAATTTAAACAAAAAAAAAAACTAAGATAATTTACGATAAAAGTTATTTACTCGTATATTTTATTTCGTTGACTTCAAAAGTCAACAGATAGATACGAGTAATACCTTGTATAGGCCGTCATAAACACTATTGTGTTAATGTTACTTATTACTATTTATATGTAAATAATATACTACAGTATTTGATGTTATACTTATGCTATTTAATTTGAATTGGATACCTTTGTTTAAAGTTAACATTACCAAGGTGAGTTTAAAAAAAGTAACACGTCAAGTAATTTTATGAAAATCAACTTAACATTTTGATTTTTACCTTGTTGCTATGCTCAGCCTGGTGGTATCTTAGACATATTATAAAATATAATAATAGCAAAATAAAAAAATTGGCTATTTTCAGGTAGGATACAGGTTTTTTTGTTTGTATTTCAATATTTCATATTTTAGAATTACGTGACGTATCGGTTTTCCAAATGTTTGTTGTAATTTACCAATCGTTTCACTTGGTGGCCCCACCTTAAAAACAAAAGAAAATAGCCAATATGAAATTTCATCTTTTCCGACCCTTCTTAAAGTCCAAACTCAAACTTAAAATAAAAATACTCTTGTACAAAACCACCATTAAACTACGCTAGTCTTATGATATTCAAATATGAGGCTCGGCTAAACCCTCAAACATTTGTCCAATCCAGTAATTTTAGAATAGAATTCTTCGTATTATTATACTTGTGCTCCCTGGTATACCTCGTAACAAACCAAGCTTTACACAACGATTTACAAATAAAAACTGCAAACGAACTTGCAAAACTATTCGTTATTATAAGCGTTTTCACACTAAACTTTCATGGAGTACTAACCCTTTAATTCAAACCATGTCTTCAAATCGTATCTTTGACAACCCCCCTCGTAGATTGAAAAAAAATTAGAATCGGGACTTATTTCTTTGAAAAAAAATACAAAATTAAATTCGTTTTTTTACACCTAGAGTATATAATCTAATATATGTGGGATATTACCAATGAGTGACTTCCCATATCAAGAAATTCATGTTATTGTATTATTTATTATTATTATCATAACGAATTATTAGGCAAAATTGTGTATAGATTGTCTTTTTTTCTAAATAAAAAAAAAAGAAATTACCAAAGACTAAATTTTATTTTGTTGTACTCACCACAAAACGTATCATATTTCGTAATAGTTCGTAAACTGTCACTTACAACAATTTGTCGAAATATTAGGTATCATGTTTTGTATGCTTATTATACATATAAATCGACTGAAAGGATTTACGTGTACACACAACATTAATAATACGTAAAATGTATATATATAAACACATAGAGAAATAGAAGGTTTGTGTGTGCGTGTGCGTGTCCGTGTGCGTGTGTGTATGTGTGTGTGTGTGAGAGAAAGAAAGGCCCAAAATTGAGATATCTTAGAATTTATAGACGTAATCGATTTGACGATGAAAAAAGCTACGTAGGTTTTTTTTTGCTGGCTTTTAAATAAATAAGCGCAGCGTATATTGTAATACAAATACAAAAACTGAAAATTTTTAAGCTCCGACTTGTAGAGATTCGACGCACTTATACAGCGCACCTGTATATACACGCGTATATTATATATTATAATAAATGTACATATATATATATATATAGGTACGTTCAGCGTATGATCGCGAAGAAATTCAATATTTAAGAAACCGATCGCAGACGGCAGCAGCTGACTACTAATATGATGTGTGTTGAGAGTGGTTTAGATTTTTCAGCAACGATAATAGTTAGGTTAGGTTAGGTTAGGGTGGCCATATGCAGTAGAGATTTAAAAAACGTTATTACTTTTATTTAAATGCAATTTCGTACTGCCACGACCGTTTCTGGCACTACAACCTGCATATCTCTCGTTACTTGGTGGTTGGGAAGGAGGAGGGAGGGCGTTTCTTAATTCATTCGAAACTGTGCGATTTTATTTGCTTTTGCCTATATCCTTTTTTTTATACGATCAAAACGGCATAATTATTATTATTATTTTGAAATTCAGTTATACTAGAAAAACTTCCACGTGTATTGAACTTAAATATTTTACATAAAGCGTGGATTCAAATGCAAAATACATTTTATTTTTGTTTAGGCTGATCAGCTAGGTCGATGCTTTTCAGTTATAAAATTATTTAAAACATACACAAAATTTGAAAACAAAACTTTTGTTTTGTATTTTTTTTTACGTTTTTAAAGCATTATTCTATTTTAAGATATATATATATATATATATTATATATATATATATATACATAATTTTTGAATAATAAAGTTAGCTATTTTTTCTTTTTAAACAAAAAGTCACTATTTGGACTTTTTAAATTTTTAATGGAAATGTAACAGCTCTTAATCGTTATCTACATGAAATATAATTAACCATGTAATATTAATATTGTTGTACCCATAGTAATAATTTCTTTACATTTTATTTTAATTTTAAAATAATTGAAACACAGTAATTTTTTCTAATATCAAGTGAATATCTAATAAAAAGGAAGAACTTCTATTTTATGTTTATATTTTTGAAGAGTTTTTAATTATAATATACCATTTATGCGTCTATGCGTTTTATACGCATCATCACGTTTCCATATTATGTTTGAAACACGATTTGAAAAAAATAAATATGAGCATTTTTTGGTTCGAAAAGAGGGTTTCTAGATGCCAGTACCCTGCAGTATATACAGGTGAATTTGGTCACGAACGTGTTCTTGTCGTTTAATCAAATTTTTCGCGGTTAGGCACCATTTGCTGTTTCCAATTTATTTATATATGTAACTGTGTTAAATTCGTTTTTAAATATACGAATAAATTGCTAATGTTTTTCACGCACTAAAAATTCTTTAAATATATATATAATATTATTATCGATTCAATAAAATGTCGACGATACAGTATATATTTTACGAGAAATCTATAATAAAACGGTTTCTTATTTTAGCAAAAGTATTCAATAACATACCAATATATGTGTAATATAATATGTGCAATACTCTGGCAAACGGTATTATAGATGATAAAAATGTATATTTTTACAGTATTTGTTTTGTTAAGATAAATGATATACATATATATCAATGTGTTTTTGTGTATAATAAAAAACCAAAAACAAAAATAATAAAACGACGCGTTTATATAAATATATATATATATATATTTCAAACTGTTGCTTCCACGTTGAAAAACACGTTATGTTATATAGGTATATGTGCGCGTTTCTTTTATTGTTTTCAATGTGTATTGACCTATTATTGTTATAACGCGTTCCAAGAGGTAAATATTTTTCATATTATATAGAATATAGAATATTTATTTTTATCGTTTGATAGTTTTCGACGTTTTTAAACAACAAATAAACACATATATAAATGTATTTTGTTTTAAGATTTGTTAAAAAACAAAATTAAAATAATAATAATAACAAAAAAAAAAAAACATTACAGAGTTAAAACACGCAACGGCGTAACGCGACAATCTGGAAGCGCAACAGTTTGAAATATAATGCAGAGCGCACACATTTTTATTGGGCACACGTGTATATATATTGTACAGGCGAATATTATATGCGCGATGGATATAAACAACACGCGAACCGACGCGATATGTGCTGATTTTCCATTACGTTATTTCTGAAGAGGAAAAAAAACGATATTAAAAAAAATACGAAAAAAATCACTTTGAGAAGACGGTCGTGTGTATACACGACGATCACGATATTTGTTAGGTTACTGTGTTGTTACCACTCTTTCGTTTAAAACAACACAACAAGGCTTGAATTATTATTATACTGTTTTCAAGAAACGCGACGTTATCGACGTACACCCCGTAATAGTAATAATTATAATAATATATTGTTTTATGTCAAAACATAATTTATTTTTCATTCGAAAAACTTTTAAAGACAGTGTTTTCATCGAAACATATAAAGCCGGCCTAGTTAACTAATTTTTTAACTCGTTAAGTTAATATAAACATATACGTTGCATTAAAAGTTACGTACTTCTATATTTTTTTATATATATTTGATCAAAAATTAGTATGTTATGGTTTTCAATAAAAAATAGTACGAAAAATGAGATAATGTTGGAAATATAACTATATTTTATGTTATCTTTATATTATTACTTATTTCAACTTCAATTATAGATAACTTTGTAAAAACTAATTTTGAAGTAAACGTATAGTTTTTTAAACATTGTAACACGTTGAGACATTTAATTTGAGTTTTTAACTCGTTAATTTCAAGATTTCGAAATATGTATTATACATATGCATAGTTAACGGTATCGAACACTTTAACATAATTTTCATTTGTTTATGTAACCCGTATTTTATACGGCACATGTTATTATAAACAGTAATACAACAAGAGGATTAGATATTTTACTTAGACAGAGACATTCGTTCTATTAGGTATGATTTCGAATTTGGAAACAACGACGTACCGTTGTACTCGAAAAACGATTTGCAGCGACACGAGTACCGATATATCTAATCTACATGACTTACTAAGTATGAAAACGATAAAAATTTGCTACAATTAAGGTGATCATGACTAGTGGCATCATTTGTTGTGAGGGGGGAGGGGGGTTGGCAAGATGCCACCTAACCTTCTTTATTATCAGCGGACCGGTTTCGAGCTAGTTATGGGCTACCTATTCATGCTTATATATAAATACTAAATAGGCATAAGTTATCCTAATTCTACCTATTGAATAAATAAATTGTATTATTTAATCAATGCTCTAAACTAATTTATAGTAATAACCTAAGATTATATGACGAAGGTAATAACAAACCTCATGGCAAACGGTAGATGTAAAATAAAATACTATCAGATATCAAAAGTATGATTAAAACCACAATATTAAGATCTTAAATCGTGGTTATAACTTACCGCGGTTATGTGTTTTTCAATTAATATGGCAATAGTTATCATTAAAGGCAGTGTGTAAATTATTAACCTTAATTCAAAGTATATATCCATGATGTTTTCCACGTTCATTGTTTGGGCTGTTTGAGAGTTGATCATATTTAGTATTTTTTGTTTCATTTTTTTCGTGTGTAAAAAACGTAAAAAATAAAAATAAAAATAAAAAACAGAAAGGGTGTGCAGTTAAGACAAGACAGAAAAAAACATTAAACTCGAACAAGCTGCTCAGAGCTGTTCACAAAACCTTTATAACATGTTTAATGTGATAAGAAGAGCAACTTGAATCTTAGGTAATATTTACTAGTCATTAATAATTTTAACTGAAATGAACTGAATTTAACTGAATGAATTGGCCGGTTAAAACGTTTGACCTTCCTTTAAAAAATTGAAATGACGTCACTGACCATGGCTGGCATTTTTGTGCGATTTTGTGTATGTGGAATATGTATACGCGGCGACCGGCATATTAACAATTTTCATACATATATTATAATATTGTATACGACTATCAAGTTTGAACAACTTAAACGACCGTTATTTTGTCTAATCGATTTTAACGGATTTTCATAAAAAAGTATATCTCTAATCTTGTCATATTCGATTTTAAGCTCTTCTTAAATACACAAATCGTCTTTACATGCAAAAATTTCACATTACACCCGAAATCTGTAATTACGATTTGTATACAAAGCTTCAAGACTAAAATTTCGAATTTTATTAATTTTTTAATCCCCTTCCCCCGAATACTGTTTCACGTTACTATTTTTGAAATTACCACGAAAAAACGGAATTCGATACTGTATAAATCGAACTTGTCGACAATTCGTCGGTAGTATTTTTTTCCTCTCGCCTTAGGAAACTGCCGGGGAAATCAAAAACATGTCGAATAAAGTAACACCGACTAGACATAATTCGCTGCCGAAGAATAGTGCAATATGTATAATGCGCAGCACTTGTACACTTGTGCTATACGGAAAAGACGCGTGTTTACAGACAAAAAACACCAATAAAAAAAAAAACACACATCATCGTATAACTAATAAATTCTTATTCGCTTTGCTCTGCAGAATCTAATAGATGTTCAACATTTAATTTAGGATACAATACACTGGGCATAAAAGCAAGACCAAAAAAATAAAAAATAAATCGTAGTTGCTCGATTTTACATTTACGTGTGTTTATATAATAGCCGAATGAGTTCATATAAAACGCGCATTAGGTGTACATTTGAAACGTTAACCTTATATTTTATTATTTCACGCGGTCGATCGTGTATTATAAACAATGATACGATAATGGCCGTTTTGTCGTGAAATATAAAAGTTTTTTTTTATCAGTGGAACATTATTAAAATCATATCCGTTACACGACGACGCGTAAAATAAAAATGTTTACAGGGGAGAGGGGGGAAATTACAAGTCAATTATTTAATATACGATTGATTGACAGTGAGGTGTCTTTTTTTTATGTTTTTTCAAAATGTAAAATTAATAATGTCGTACTAAACGTTCTTTTACGTCGATTTGCAATAACTATTTTTTGTTCTCGAACCCTAACACTTACACGATTACATTTTAGACGATTCTCACATTTATAAAACGCGATCGTTACGTATACAGTGTGCGCCACGGACATTGTCGGTTTCAAATAATTCGCTCGAATCCAATAAATTTTATATTTCCAGCACCGCGTCCCGTTTCAACAACGGAATAATTATAACCGTTTCCTGACACGTCGGAAAACTCGTCCGCAAACGTCGACATCGGCTATCGCACGGCGAACGTCACTTTTTAATCGCGCGACGGTTACACAGGTTTGTCGAAGCAAACCGTCGATCCCACGCGGCCCCGTAAAAACAGCCGCATCGGGCGAGATCGCTTGACCTCGCCGGGGCAAGTGCTCGATTGCCGTCGCCGATTACCACTCGTTTGGAAAATCTCTCGCGAAGCGACGCGACGGGTTCGCGTGGTAGTGTCACGGGGCACGCGCGCCGGTTAACAAAATAGAAAATATATTAAATTCGAACGATCGATCACAATTTTAAAACCGGCAAAGTACACAGGACACCGCGTACTTAAATTCGGGGCCGCGATAACCGCGGACGTGTTCAGCGTGCGCGTCAAACGTGAAACGGAGCGCGCAAAAGCCGAAAGGACGAAAACAAATGACTGTGTTGTATGTTTTTTGTTTTTTGTTTTGTTTTTTTTTTTTTGACACGAACGACTGAAGTTTTAATTTGATTAATTCGAATTAATTATTCTCTCAGAAATTCAAACTTTACAAAATAGTATTTTGTACTTCGTGGCACCGCTTGATGATTTCTATGAGACTGAACAATCATTATTCTCTGTACAAAAATGACAAGAATTATTGAAATCTCACTCTCATTGTTTACATACTTTTGTAGTTTTTTACTTTATATACATATATATATTATATATATATATACAAATAGACAAATCCTACGCGTTTTAAGTATAAATAATATACTTAAAACGTTTTTTATTCTTTCACGAGTCCTTTTGGGAAAGTTTCATGACATTCCATTTGGATGTTTCTAACCACTCAAGTCTTTTAAATATAAGTCTCGCTTTTGAACGATTCGCTCTATAACGTAAAAAAAACCGTGTGCTGCAGTTGATTATACTCGGAAACTGTGAATTAAAAATTAAATTTACCAACTATATTGTCTAAAAATATAGTAGGAAAATATTTGTTAACATATATAATATATATCATTGATTCATAATATCTCGCAGTTTAAGATACGCAGTTGACGATAAGTCTTATTATTATTTTAGATTAAAATATTTATCTACGTAATATCTTCGCATTTGCTGATTTTTAAATATATAATACCAATAATAAATATATATATATATATAAATAAATATACATATTTATTTATATAATACAAACATGCTAAAAATTGTATTCAGTAGGTGTTATTATTATTATTGTTTAGAGTGGATAATCTGAATTTAAAATATATAAAGTATTAACATATTTATTTAATAACATAATTTATCATATTATATTATCAATGGCGTTATTAAACTCTTTACATGACGCGTATACCACTATAAGATAACCATTTTTAAGTATAGATATTCTATGTATTTACACGTTTCTATATATTATTATAATCAGTTTTTTTTCTACTTAAGTGCAGTTGGTTTATTTAGATTTTTAACACATAATACGAGTATACCTTATAATAGTGTTTCGTCGATGAAAAGTACTGCAACGCGTACACACACATAGAACAAGTTGTCAATGTTATTTATACGAAAATAAATCGGTACTGATTTTTTAGTTTTTCTCGTCTAGAAGTATTGGACTGAGAAACATATATCTACTAATCTATAGCTAGTTCGAAATATTAAACGATACTGTTGACGATCATATTATATATTATAAAATGTATTGTGGAATAACACATAATATATTCACAACATAACAACGACAAAGATAAGAAAAATTGTATAGATATATGTAATCGGGTTAGGAAAATAAAAGTAATATTTTTATTCGTTGATTTTAAATGTAGTGTAACGAAGTAATATCGAACTTTAACTTATGGTCGAGATTTTATAAAAATTCTATATTTAACAAAAGAAACTCCAGTTTTCATGGGAAAAAAATTGTTTCCGTTTAGAGACTAGTATTTACATATATATATATATTTTTTTTTAATTTTTTACTTACCATTTTGTGTAAAATTCTATGTGTGCGCAATTAAAATAATTTATAATAAAATATTTCTATACCTAAGTGAAAGTCAAAAATTGTTTTCTTAAGTATTAAAATTCCCAAAGCCTACAATTTTGTATTCTATATAATATACGTTTTACAGTAAAAAAAGTAAAATGTGTATATTGTATACAAAATTGTAAAATCTGTCATATAATATTATTTAAAGGTCTTAAGTTTAATCGTTCATATTTCTAGTCCTAAATTATGAATTTTACCAAAACGTTTAATTGATTAGGAAAAAAAGATTTTCGAAAATCAGTGTATCATTATAACGTTTGTTTTACTTGAATGCGTTGATTTCAAACGTTTTAATAGGTTTGTAAGTGAAAATAAAAACATAATTGTTTAGCAAATCTGTAATGTCTCATAATACGGACGACCAAACTTAGATATATATATATATGTGTATGTGTTGTGGGTGTAACACAAACAAAAAGAACGGGTTGAGCATCTTCTTAATTTAGCCTTCTGATAAATAACAAATATCATTTTTGATTTATTGTTAATTCTTTATCAATGACAATTTGTTTTTCTATACGAAAACGAACGGGTTTAATACGCAGACATCAATTGTCAGGTAATAATTAAAATAACAAAACGCAGGAAAACGGCTGTAGGTCTTGAAACGAGTATACGATCTAATTCACGGCTCTGCATGTATTTCAAAACCACGGGGGAAAACGGTACACCGCGGTTTTCACTGCTAACAAGAATAGCGATATGCAGAAGGTGTTAAACAACAAAATACCGATACCTATACGTATTGGCGAGTCGATGTAATCCATTATATATTATTGTGACGTTTCGCGAAAATGTTGTTGTTATAATAATATTATTTTGAAACATTTCACATAAATTGCAGCGATGTTTACAAACACTAAACGTGTAATGATATATTATGTTATTGATGGTAAAGATAGAATACATAACATTATATATTATAATATTAGTACTGTAGTCGCGAGCTGCATATGCTAGGCCGCGTGTAAATCACCGTATATTATATAAATATTATGTTGTCTGAATCGAAAACAACATTTGTTTTATTTAATCAGCGTGGTGTATTACGCTATAATATAATTTAATCCAATCATAATATATATATAGAAAAAAATTTAACATAAAAAGCGATTGTAACAATTAAATATATTCGTGTATGAAAACAATTGGTTGGTACACTCTTGAAAAATAAATATCGCTTTTTTCGGCAATTTTGCGAAATACGCACACTTCAATCGCAATTGAAATAATGATTATAATTTGTATGGTTATTCACCTGTAAACCCATTAATACGCTAAAAAACTTTAAAACTGCGTTTAAAATCCCAAAATTTGCATTAAAGAAAAGCAAACGTTAAATGATTGTATAATGTAATTAAAGTTTTTATTTTTATATTTAATTTACAGAAAAAAAATTGCGTATAGATAATTGAATGTTACGAAAAAAATGTAATTACATTATTTCACGTTTATAGCTTTTAACAATTACACAGACTGCTGCACACGTATGATTTGTGTAAAATATTGTTAAAAAACAAAAACTGATCAAAAAATGTATCATCAACGTCGAAGGAAAAAGAACCAGATAATTAAAATAAAAGGACCTATAAATATTAAAAATATAAAAAAATGAAAATAAACATTTTCGGTAGTAGTATTTTGAATAATTTGATATTTGATTCGAACTTTGTATTATATAGAAAGTTGTATCTTACAACAAGCAAGAAAAACGGATTTTATATGAATTCATAAAACTAAATACAAAACTAATATAAATTGTCCTCGGTTGATATATAAAATCTAAATCAAAGAAATGTTAAGTGTTTAAATATATATTAGGATTCTAAAATTCTTACGAGGTTGTATCAGGTTAGGATTTTAGAAAATTAAAAACAATTTTCAGCCAAAGCTAAAAACGTTGATACATGACAAACAATTTTTGTGGCTGTATTCGCTCTTCAAAATAATGGCAAAAATTAATTGTGAACTGGTGTAGGAATTTCAAAATAAATACGAAATTTAGCCTTATAACAGAAAAAAACTGATGTGAACAGAGCCACCTTCGTGACTATGATGAACACAATTGCCAAACGCGATTACGCAATTCAGTGTGAGCCAAAAATACTTACATATATATTTTTTTAATTTGACGTTATATATTCTTCAAAAATTGAATTATGAGAATAAAAATTATCCATGTGCTGACATTATTTTAACTTAATTTTTTTCGCATTATCCACTGTATAAATGGAATTTAATACAAAATTTGAATCGAAATCGATTAATCAATCAGTTGCCACGACAAAATTTCATAACGTTTTGTTGTGTTATGTCGTTTATACAGTATTTTCGTTTACTCACAGTCAAAAACAATTCATCTTAAAAGAAAAATGGAATAGATACACGACAACTGTTTATCTTTACAAAATTACATTGTTATTCCTTCTTTGGATGGTGCACTAGGCTTAACATTTACATAGTAATCCTTATAAATGCCGGATTGTAACTTATACTAAATTTTATTTTAAGATTATATGGAATTATCAAATATTCGATTACAATATAGTATGCACGTGTTTGAATTGAACGACATTGATCTCGGTTTAAAATTCATTATATTAGTTATTGCTTTTTCAATTGAATGAATTGAAATGATTCGTTGTACATCGCTCAAAGTTTTAGGTTTTATTATACGATTATCAAAAGATTTTATAATGGAAAGATCGTTAAAATCGTTACATAGCGCGCTTCTTCACCCTATATCACAATAAGAATCCGTCATTTGCGATCTTTGCACAGTTGCTGACTCTCGTTAGCTTGAACGTGTTTCAGCGTAAAATTTTCAGATTTTCCGGTTTCATTTTAAGCATTATGATTACTCTCCTGTTGCTGAAGTACTAAGTCTTAGCTGAACGTAGGCATGTGATTAAACGCGAACTTAAACTCTTCGGTAATCTGTTATCTAACCACATAGACTTCCCTACCTTGTGATAACTCATTAATTTCATAGTCCCTCCTACGTCTTTCGCGTTGTTCTTATGCTTCAATGTTCCTGACCACCAATTGATATTTCTCGGACACGAAACGTGAACGAATAAAACGCGTTATAATGATATAGCAAACAAGGATTTTTCCTTTAAGGATTGATATGACACATACTAATTGTTGTTTGTAAGCAAATCTTAATTCATAATAATTTGTTTTCAATAAAATATCGTGTTTTGTCATTGTTGTATTTGCTTTGATGCGCGGCCTGAGGCCTGTTATTATACCAGGCTAGAACCCTTTACTAGTGGAGAAGGTGTTTTGAGATTTCGATGAGATTTATTGATTTGGGTTGTTGCATATTGTATGTGTCAGTTAGTGTGTGTCGTTCGGATTTGGATTGAAAATTGTGTGTGTTCTGTTGAATAAATTCATCGAAGGCGATGCGATGCGTGATTAGATGGATGAAATTTGGTGTTCCATTCGTTTGCACCAATTCCGGGTAGTGGTCCATAACTTGGAATAGAAGGTGTGTTTGAATTGGTGGTGTTCATGTATTAGATGTGATTGACTTGGTGTTCATGAAGGTATCTTATTATTGTATTTAAGTTTATCATTAAATATTAGAACAACGGCATATATTGTATAGTAAACAAATAAATGCATTTTCATAGTTTTTCCCTATTTCTCAAAGTTAAAAATGTTCAAATAAATTAAATTACTACATGTACAAATTCTTACCGTGTTCAACTTTGAGCTGTATACAATGATACACTTCTGCACAACGTTCAACAAAACTGATCAACCCATCGTCGGCAATATAATAACGCGTACATATAGGTATTGTGTAGCGAACTGTTGCAGACATTTGTTATCAAAGGACAAAATAATTTCAAACAAAGTCAGTACGATTTCAGTAAATTTTATTCGTATTCGATATATTATAATATACATATTTGAAAATAAAAAGTAAATAAAAACCATGACGTAACATTTTATGTATACAAATATGCTGTAGTATATCCGTTAAACATATCGCATAGCTCACACTAATAAATTTATAAATTATGCACAAACCCGAAACATTGGGTTTACAGCACGTTTAATTATTGTTGTCATTGGGGCTGTGAATTTAATGCACTACCAAACCTTGTGAAAAATGCAATTTAAATACTGGAAATGCATTAAAAGAGCAAAATTCAAACATTTTAATAAATGTGTGGCAACGTTTTTATTTCAATATTGAGTGTTTGATAAAATGTTCTGTTATATTGTTCACTTAATTTTGTGACAGTTATCATCAACCTGTTGTACATATTGAATTTGAGTAAAATATTTTTGATAGACAAAAGAAATAATAAATGTCGAAAAGTGCCAAATAAAAGTTTCAAAATTGAATACTTTGTACTAAAAAATCAACTATGTTTGACAACGAAAAAATTTACATTTGTCACAAATTCACAGCTTAAATTATAATTCTTGCGTATAATATATTATATTATAGTATAATATAAAACATACAATTGTTTTTTCATGTTCTATTTTATTAATTTGAAGCACGTTTCATTCGTAAAAATTTGTTTTCAAACATGACGTTTTTAATGATTTTACATAGAAAATATTTAAAATTTATAATCACTATATTTATAAGAAACATTGAAATTACTTTTAACACCTCAAAAATTGTTTATCGAGAAAAAAAACGTCACTATAAAACTACAATAACTTTTTCGCGCAGCGTACATGTTTATACAATATAAAATTTGAATTTACTATGTATTAACTTTAGTCTTTTAGTCGTCCAACCGTTGTGTTTTCCTGATTTTAAGTACACGTTATTTCGGATAAACAAATTACCACCACGTAGTGTCCTTGCGCGTTGATATATATTTAAAACTTTTGGTTTAATAAAAACAACGTCAACTCAAATAATATTCGGATAAATTACTATATTATTATTATTGTTTTTTTTTATCTAAAATAGACTTGATTAATGCTTTTAGAACTAGAAAATGGTTATAAACTTAAATACGAAAATACAAACACATACGCGGTGTTTAGATAGTTATAATGTAATTATTTTAAAGTATCTAAATATGGATATATTGATTGCATTACAATATATACATATATTTGTTTTTAAATACATTTCATTTCAGAATTCAATTAATAATTTGTTTTCTTTACGAGACAAGAAAATATTTTTTAAATTGGAAAAATAAAAAACTTCAAATATTCGTCGAATTCAAAAATACATAATTGCGTGATCAGAGATTAAAACGTCTTAAAATTCAACAACTCTGCTGTCAACAATAATGTATTCCAATGAACAGAATCAATCAGTTTTATTATTTGCATTGACGGTGCTGATTTCAAATCGTGTCTTATGATTGACTCAAATTATTTTGCTGTCGTCAAAAAAAAATATATATATATCATCCACTTGAAAATTTTAATTTACTTTATAATTATTATTACTCATATTATTATTACTATTATTATTATTATTATTATTATTGTTATTGTTTTGTCGACTTAACAAAAAACAAATATTCATCATAGAATAATGAAACATTCATTAATATACTATAACAAATTAAATAAATGTATTCAATTCAAATAATATATAAATATACCGATATATTTATATGCATAATATTTATCATGTGATTAAATTTTAAATTCATAAGTATATATTATTAATGTATATGCATACGACGCGTCGCGACGTCATATTATCTAACATACCTCAAACGTTACTCGATTTGTATTGTTCATTTTTCGAATTAATAGTTAATTATAACAATACACGTATATGATTTACTTGTGTTTTTTAAATTATTTTTCGATTAATTGTGTCAATTTTTTGTTTTTGTTCTTCATAAATAACGAACTTGAAATGTAATGAAATCCTACCGTGTATCTATAAATGTTTGTTTATGTGTGTGTGTGTGTGTGTGTGTGTGTGTGTGTGTGTGTGTGTGTGTGTGTGTGTGTGTGTGTGTGTGTGTGTGTGTGTGTGTGTGTTTGTGTTTGTGTGTGTGTGTGTATGTGTATACAATATAAACATTTCAATTGAGTTGATAAATATGAATTTTTCAAATCTCAAGCTTAAAAAATAAGTCAGCTATTAAATTATTAAGATCATTCAATACATAATATAATATAATAGTGTACTTATATAGAAATATAGAATTCTTAAGCAACCTAATTCTCTAAAATAAATAATAATAAATAAATGTTAAATCCAAGTTTCGAGATTCTAAATAATTATTTCATTTGATTTGCTCTAGTACGGGCGAAATAAATACGTATTTTTCGATGTTTTTTTTTGTTATACGTTTAAAAATTATATACGATTATTTTCATTTGGGGTGTTATTTGTAGTCTTAACAATCGCGTTTTTAAAATATAAAAGAGTTTCAATTATTCGAATTCATAATAATTTTCTATTGACGATTTATACGTATAACATATTTTACGCGTTGCATGAAAATCGATAATATACGACTACTAAAATTTTAATAAAACTCAAATTCATATATACGGTTTTTTTAAATTTTATTATTATTATTACTTTTTTTTTTCTAAGTAGTATTTCTGTAAGAGCAAAACCGCAGAGCTCTTTAGATACGCCGACATATACGTATAGCTATAGACAACGTGTATAATGACTAAGAGACAATTTATTTTCAACAAATCTACAGCGTAGACGTGTAAAACATATGCCCATACACAGATGCACGCGTTTAAGAATTATTGTTGATTTAATATGTATATACTATTTTATAGATTAAAAAAAAATACACCAACAAGGCTATGGATGGTACATAATATTAAAAATTGTAATAATTTAAACGTATACGTGATTTTGAAAATCATGAAAATCACTCATTTTACGGTTAATAAACGTGCGGCATATATAAGCGCATTATTTTTATTTGCACGTTTAACTGCATCAAAAAAACGATAGAAATTATACGTTTGAAAATGTACTCCTTAGATAAACGCAATGATATTTTTGTTAGCGAGACGAATTTATAAGATATCGTCCGTTGATCTGCGAATAAAGACTTGCACACTAAACACGGGAAATGAAGTTAATGAAAAATATTAACTCAAATAAACGAATAGCTAGATACTAACAATTATGGACAACGGTTAAAATAGTTTAAAAATTTTCGAATATAGTAAGGTTTATTGGGGAAAAATATAAATATATACACTTTACTCGGTTGAAAGTTATAAAATCGAGTAGACACAAACAAAATCGGACTATCGGAGTTTGAAAAAAAAATTATCTATCTGCAGTGTGTTAACTAATCTATGGAAAATTGTGGTAAAATTAACAGTAAAAAGTTGAGTCAATACAATTATTGTAAATGTAAGCTAGTTCACATAATATTACATAAATCAATGTAAAAAACTAATTTTTAAACTAAATAGTCAATGCCCATCTTTGATAAATGTACACGCTATTTCGTTTTAAATTGTAACGATTTGCTGCAATTAATGATACGTGATATTTTACGAATATAAATTCGTTTTATAAATTATCATTCCCGTATAGTATGTGGTGTTTTCTGTAAATAAATACAATAAAATATGATTGAATTTGCGGCTTTGGATTTTTAACATTTACAAATCATATTTCTTTCTCAAAACGTTTAATTGTTAACCATATTTCAATTAATTGTATATTGATTTTAAGAAATTCACAAACAATTATGTGTAAATTAGTTTTTATGAATTTAATTAATATTTTTAAAAAACGTCTCGCGTACGACTATGCTTCGACGTATATGATTTACAATTGATTAAACAACTTGGCTACGGGGCGGAGTGAAACCTCCTCGTACATCGACCGTTCCCAGACAAAAGGGAACACACCGACAACTTATTTGGGATTAGCGACACCGCTCATAGGCGAACGACGCAAACGGGAAGTCGGGCACGAAGTGACAACGTTTTTGCGTTATTAAACATTGAAAACAAACGGCGAGACAAGCGACGAAAACGTGTTACCGCATACGCGACATAACCCGAACGACGGGTTTTTTAATTCGTCCGCTCAGGAAACAAAACGCAACGGAACGGTTCGTTAATTTTTTCACGTCTGGCGTAAGTCGATGTGATCCATTTGTGCCGTGTCGGCGTGACGTTTTTATCGCGCTTTTATCGGCGGCCACTGCGAACGTCGGAACGTGACCGTATTCGAATCGATCCCGAAAACGTACGCGGCGATAAAAGCTTCGGGGTTTTCCCGATGATCGGATAATCACCGGGGCTCCCCGCGATAACGACGACAATCGATCGCCACCAGGTCTCGTGCGTCGCGCGCGACACCACGACGTACAAAAATGTGTGCGCGACGTCGTCTAGTTAGAAAGGAACGCGTGCGGGGAAAGAGGAACGGGACGCGCGACGTGCCACGCGCGCCTCGGCGCGTCCGTCACCGTCGTTCCCGTGAAAACCGCGTCGCGCCGTAGGAAAAAACGTTTCGTGAACCTCCCCCGCGCCCGGGTTCGCGGCGGCGGTTTTCTTCCCGTCGTTTCCTTCCTTTCCGTGGTCGACCGCGTTTTAAAACGTCCGCGCATTCGCGTCATTTCAAACGACGCACGAGTTATTTCCGAGACATTCGTGTATCATCGTTATTTGTAGAGACCGTAACGGGCGTCTGCCCTCGAACAACAAACGCGACGAATACGCGTCGGATACGGGTTACCTGAGGTGTAAAATTAAACGCGTACATGAGAGTGTAACAGGCAGTCTTGCAAAGAATACTTTTGAAAAGTATTCGAATGCTTTACATATTTTTGATAAATAATATCAAAAATCTTGTTGTTTTTTTTTTTTTTTTTTTTTATTGGTGTGCTATTTGACTAACGAACAAATGAGTGATAAAGTCGAAACTTGAGAAAATATGTATACACATAACGAAAAATGAAATATGTTGTCAATAAAATCGTTAAAACACACACGCACGTCTAGTCTTGCGAAGAATACATTTGAAAAGTATTCAGAATAAATAGAGAAAAAATAGAAATTAAAACAGTACCTATTCGAGTAAATAAAAAAATGTATTTAAAGTTACGAGAAAGAAAAAAAAAGGAAGAAAAAAAAAGTATCGAGTCACGCGGACGCTGTGGATACCGGTTCAGATCAGTTGCTCGGACAAAAGTTTTAGGGTTGTATTATTATTCTGAATTTGAAAACAATGATAAATCGTCCGTAAAACGATTCTGACCGACGTTAGTAGTTTATTATAATCGATGAATATCGTTAAGATATTACGTATGTCTTCCAAAAGTTTCCCGTGTCCTAAACGAATATGCTAACAATTTTTTTTTTTTTTGTAATTTTCGGGTTGTGACGCTTAAGGAAACTACTGATAGCATCGAAAACCATGTCGAATAAAGTAACGACTACGAGAAAAGTTTTCACAGACGAAATTGAAAAAAAAACAAAACATTAATATATATAAATAATTTTGATTGTGTTCTAAATCTCTCGAAAAACAAGATATATGGTGCAATTAATTGTTAAAAGAAAAAAAATCGAATTACTATTCGACAAGGTAAACCAATAGACTCTTACTATTTCTGAGAGTCTCTAAAAATAAGAATATTTAATGGAAACACATATCATAATTTTAGAAATGCGTAATTAAATGTTATCCTGCTGAGCGGCTGCAGGTCGTTATAGTATAATTTGTATAATCCTAATATACACGATCAAATTGGCGAGCCGAAATCTGCAATTTTTGAACCCAGACATCTAACACGTCTTAAAACTCTGCTCCGTAAAACCCGTATAACCCGAATCAACGTACTGGTTACGACCCGAATCGAAAAATAACGTGACGTTACAATACCAGTATCTCAATTCACGGGTTTAATTTTAAATTCGTTGTTCGGCATCTAAGACGGACATTTGATCGGTTGTCACCGACACTTACGTTTGAAAATATGACGATTGTCATCGATGCAATAAGTTATTTGATTTTTTGATTTTCGATTTTTTTTTTACGATACAAAAGCGAATGATTTCAAGTACGGACCACGTACACCTTTCATATCGTAGGTGCGCGAATCGACCGACGAACGGCGATGGTACAATTTCGTTCCTCGAGTAACCCCGTCCGAACCCGTGCGCGTTAGACATTAACCGATCGTCTTTCTAACGGCCGACGCGTTACAACACTGGACGCGAATGCGAATTGAACCGAAACCCCGAGCGAAAACGTCGAGACGTCTGGGACTGTCGCGCCGTCGATTACGCGGCATGCACGTTTATAATAATATCGCGTTCGACGAGACGTACCGTTTGCGGTCGCGTTCCGTCGCCGTTGCTGCGCGCGTGTTGTGTGTTTATATGTTGGTGCGTGTGCGCGTTTGCGCGTACGTCTACTGGCAGCACAAACAGTAAAACAAAATAACCGTCGTCGTCGTCGTCGTCGTCGTCGGACGATCCGCCGAAAGGGGCGGCCATATTGTTTTCGTTTTTATACGTATTTATTTAGGAATTATGAATTATTCGTTCGTCTTATTTGTTTACGCTCTACTCGCTCCGTCTTCGCCGCCCTCCTTTTCGGCGTCGTCGTCGTCGTCGTCGTCGTCGTGGTGGCGGCGGCAACGGTCCTCTTCGCCGTCCGCCCGCGCGTCTGCGTTATCGGCGAGCCACCGCTCGGGGCGGAGGGACCGACGTCCCCGTCCGTCGGCGTGTTTACACAATCGCCGCGTCACTCGTAAAACCCACCGCCGCCGCCGGGGGCGTCGCACGGAATCCGCCGTCTCGACGCGTTGCGTTTTCAACGATCTCATGGACGCGACGCGGCGCACTCGTACACAATTTAAATACACGCGCGGCTCGTTGTTGTCGTCGTCGTCGTACGTAGTTATACGATACGAGTGACGGAGTCACTAGCCGACCCGGCAAACGTAAAGCACGTTTTGTACGTTACGTCGGAACGAAGGAAATTATTGTCCGTTTTTTATTTCAAACGAAACGTAACGCGATTCGCGTGAGCCTGATCGATCTGTGTGTTGTACGCAATTACATCACCACGGATTTTTCAACGCGGAAACGTCGACGAAACGATTCTGCATGGCTAATTAATGACTTATTCGACCGACGTCGATAAACGTCTACTCAACGTACGATTGTGAAAAATGCACAGACTTATTACCATAAATACGAATTTTCGACCCAACACCCCAATGGAACACCAACCGAACCTGCGGCGTGACTATGACTTCGACAGCTTTTGTGGTTCCGAGATTAACGAATACTAACAAACACACAATCATTTTTATGTATATTATATATTCATTCCCACAAACAAAAATTTCACGAACTTTTTCAATATATAAATGCGCACGTTGCGTTCGCGTAAAAAACGAAGTATATGATATACATCGATTTACAATCGTATATATAAACATAATCCAAACTTAAAACGAGTTTTCATTAATTTTCTTGGTATGTGTACACAACGAATATACAAAATAAAATATTTACGGATACAATAATAATTCTAATAGTGATGATGATGGCGATATTTATTTATTTTTGTTGAAAACCAAACAGTAAGCTGCCAACAGATATTGAATAAACATCCTCTAAACCCCGATCTTGTGTTCGAGGACGATGTTATTAAAACATATACATTTTTCATCCATATTGAAAGATAGTAGGTATATACAGTAAGTAAAAGTGTATTTTTAATTTTTAAACAAATATGGATACTGCAGGTTACAAACGGGTATCGACTCGATTCGCCTTGCCTGACATCTTATCGTTATAACATTCTTAAGTTATTTATACTTAATTATAATTATCAATTTAATAGAGTTCGGCTGTGGTCGAGTGAATAGAAACACATTTTTCGGTGCACGAGTCGTAGTTCGATCTCGAGGATAACCAACGAGATTTTTCGCGTTGGTGGCGTCAGGTCTCTGATGCAAGCCGGCCATAATTACCCGTCCCCGACCATCTTTGGGCTTGCCCAAGAACTATTTTCGACTCCCCTAATATGTGAAGGGTGCAATCTCTGAGCATATTAGTGTTTGGGAAAAAGAACATATAAAACTCTTGATTTTGATGATAACAATAATTGTCTACTTATTCGTGGAAAACTTATTGTTATTATAATATTGTTAGTTTACTTGTAAACACGGGAAAGAATTTTCGGAACGTTGCCATTTATTGTGAAGTATTTCAGATGACCTTTTTCTAATATCTTGTTTGTATCCGAAATTCTTGAAGACAAAATAGTGAAAGTTTCCGAACACTTTTACTATCTATTTTCAAAACAAAATCTCACACGTTTTGCAATAAATGCTCTCTGGAAGGAGGGGGGGGGGGAAATCTGAAGAATTGTATGCAACCGATATAAGTCATATGGCATATTATTAAAATAGTTCTACAAAAGTACGTTCAAATGACAATGTTTTCAAACGAAATGCGAATATTTCGAGAAATAATATATGTTAAATCATATTTTAAATGCATATACCGTATATTATTTTAAGAATATTTACACGAAAATGAAACGATCGAGATATTTATATTTAATTACATATCAGATTATTATTAATATCAAATTAATTATAATTGTTCTGCCGCGCATTGTTATCGCGAATAATTAATATCTAGATAAATATTCGGAAATACTTCACAATTACTTAACTGTATATTTTACAGTTTGGATAAGCTACTTATAATATAGTATAGTATACTATAATATAATATAATATATATATACAGATGTGTTAGTGTTAAACAATATAATGTATAGAAGTGATAAAATAGCATTAAAAAATTAATTCTGACTGAAGCATCAGTTTATATCTGCGAATGAATAACATTTTGTATCTTAATAGGTGTGCATAATATTGTATATATTTAAAAAAAATAAAAACGACGTGTTGGCTTATAGTGATATAATTTAGGTGTAATTTTACATAATATTGAATTAGCACGCTTTTTGGATCTCGCGTCATTTAATATATTTTAAGTTTAATGATAATAAGACAATATATGTCATACGTTTTTAAGTGGTTTTTATGAGAATCGTAAATAGAAAGACAATGTATAAATACGTGCAAATGTCGTAAATCAAATAATTGCATAATATGTCTGCTTGATATACAGACAATGTTGGTATCAACTTCGTCATATTATATCGGTATACACGAAATACGATCGTGAACTACTATATATACTAATTGATTGTTTGATCGCGCACTTTATCTTGTAATAATAATATTATTATTCTAATATATAATATACTCATATAAATAAATAAATACACACACACACACCCACATACACACACACGCACACGCACACACATATATATACATGTATATGAAAGGCCGTCGTCGCATAAGAACCTTATGAACCAGTGTCGTAGCCCAAATTTCTGATGGAGGGGGAGGGGATTAAAAAAAAAATCAAAATCAATACTTTTATTCTTGAAATTAAACACATTTAAAAAAGAAAAGCATCTGTCAATTAATACCTATTATCATATTTTCATTGTGTACATAAAAAAATGTATATAATTTTTAAGACAAAAATAATGGGTATTTAACCATTAGCAACGGGCGATGATATAATTATGTATGATTTTACTTGTCTAATTATATGATCGATATGAGTTAGAATTAGGAAGCATCTGAAACTATTTTTCGTGTGTCTTAGAAAAATAATAATAATAATAATAATAATAGTAATAACAAAGAAAAACGTTTTAGTTTTTCATTAGATTAAACGTAAAAAATAATGTTTGTTATGATTTCAAATACGTTATCGTCGCTATACAAATATAAACCCAATATATAATATTGACTGTACGAAATCTAATTTTGCATAGATTTGCTTTAAAACACCAAAATTCGAATTTTCTATAACAGCAGTACACAATTATTACTATTACCGCATATAAATGCAAATACCAGTACACCGAATCAACACTGAGTTGAAATAATATGATTTATTGTAAAAACACGAAATACAGAATAAGTAAAAAAATGTTATATTATACATGTACTTGTAGAGAACACGCGCAGATTTTGTAACGACTAAAAAGCCTACGGCATTTTCAATTTTCCATCTCTCCCCGTCCTGCCCCTATGTAAACACGACCGAATGTTTATTTTAACGTATTACACGCGTACATTATACATCGGATGTGTATGTATTATATTATTATTATTTATAATACGAATCGTATAGAGATTGTACGTTCTCGAACTCGCTTAAAATTCAAATACGTTCTAGTACTCATTAATCTGTTAGGGGAACGAAATGCATACGTGGTTGTGAAATCTCTAAAATCATACATATTCTTTTTTTATGTGTATATATGCAGAGAGGACAATATACAAAATGCCCATTTGCATTGAACGACTATATATATTTTCTATTGTGCTATCTCTCTCTCTCTCTCTCTCTTTCTTTATGTAAGTAGAAAAAAACCACGACAGGGATATTAGTTGATGACACTCGGGTGTGCGTAATACTTTGAACGAAGATCAAAGGGAGAAGGATTAAGTTGTGCGGTAAACATCGGCTCGGGCGGTGTACCTACATATCTGCGCGGGCACTCGTTATACGAATCGAGTGTTCAATTTTTTGGTTCTATGGCGTTTATTAAAACAAAAGAGTGAGAACGCGACGTTTACTGATTCACTTAAAAGTAAAAATGCAACGGGAAGAAGAAAAAAAAGGAAGAGAAGTAGATAGGTACATACGTATATTATAATATAATGGCCAATTAAAAATCGTGACTAAACATTTTTAAGCACTGAACAACTGTACAAGTTTATATTATCATTCCTAAATAAAAAATAAAATCTATTTAAAAAACATTATTATGTCAATATATATAAATATACGCCTACGGTGTTTTTATTTGGTATTTTGATTATAACAAGTAAACAGTTTGATATAAACATCATACGAACCAGACTTGAGCTGAACAATAAAAATAATAAACAATACGAACAGACACGAGTTTTATATGGTATTGTATATATTTAGAGAAAATTAAACGATCGTGTGTATAGGACGAAATAGAAAGGAAATCGTTATTTAAAAAAATTCTTGAACATAATTTAATATTTACTTTAAAATTATAAAACAACTGTAAATAATTGTAATACGCTAATATGTGTTATTATATAATAGTCGTTAATTGTAGCGATAGTAAAAGCGTTGTAATTACAGTTGCGGTATAGTGCGGCATTATATACCATAAAATAAATTAATAAGTTCTCATTTTCGTTTTTTTTTTTCGTTAAAATTATAAATTAGGGTTTTATAGGGTGAACATAATTTTTTTTATGAGTTTGGAGATAAACATTAAAATTTTGTCACGGTTGAACTATTTCAGAATCCAAGAATTATACAAATTAAAAATTGATTTTCGGTTTTCTTCTGTTTATTTTTCCAAAAATCCAGCATCCTCAAAAGTTTAACGGTGACTATTTACTTTTTCTGTCAAACAATAACTGAGAACACTTAGACACCAATTTTGAAAATCGAGTTTGGAATCGAAAAAGCGATAAATGTTTTATTTTTAACGTGTCGTTAAAGAAAAACGTCCGTACTATATAGATTAGATATAATATGTATATAAATTATTATTTATAAATCATGTTTACTTTATACTATTATGCATCGTTTCGATTCAAGTTTTCAAACTGGAAATTAAAAACAATTGATCTAAATGATATAAACGGTTGCTTTTTTCACACCATTGTCGGAAAAATAATATTTCGTTTTTAAACAAATTTGTATTATGTGCTTCGACGATATCGATATGATGTATGTGATACGTGTACCCGACCTCTGTCGTGTATTGAAGCACAACAAATGTATTAATTAATTATTGATACTCTACCCATTATATTATAAATTATAATACAATAAACGTTCAATGTGTCTTTCAGGCGTACCGACTGTTTTTATTCAGCGAAACAAAACGGGGTGTCTGCCGACGCTCATTACGTGAATAATCGAAACATCGTAGGACGCCCTGTATACCGTATATTAGTTATCTCTCTTATTTGTCTTTGACATTAGCTGAACAGTACTCGTCGCGTCGGTATCTGAATAGTTCCCGCGCGGTTCGTACAAATAAGCTATACGTAGCGTACACGTTTATCTTTTGTTGATTGTGTATTTTACGTGTATTGCTCGTGTCGTGTAAAAAAAATTATTTCCAAACTATACCCGTACCAACACGCATAATATGGTGTACCGTGTTTTATAATATTTTTTACTCAAATGAAATCCGTATAAAACATGATGTATTATGTCTGTGCGTTTATGTTTTAGTCACGGGGAAATAATTGAAACGCCCCATATTATACTACACCGTACTGTATTTGTTCGGCAAAAGCGAAAGCTAACGAATATTGAAACACTAAAACCGATCAAATAAAGTTCAAGTTTATATTGTACGGGGGTACAGTTGTTTTCATAATTTATTATAGGTAGATATGTATATAAAGGTATTTGTGTTGCCCGACAAAGAAGGTCCTTTCTTTCTGCTCTGCCCTCCTCGCCCGCCGATCGCCCTTTTTCGTCCCATAAATTTTATGAATTATACATGAAATAAATTGAGTTAGAACCGCACCACTAAACATTCACTATATTGTCGAACATTTATTTGACCGAACGATTTTCACGAATCCTTTCGTACTAGTCACATCTCTAAAATACCTGATACTATTTTAAAATTGAAATTCGAAACGACTTTAGATTGATAAGTTCTAGCAAGAAAACTTATTTATCATTTATTTCGCGATATACATACACGTCATATTGTTTTAACTAGATTTTTTAACAAAAAAAACACCGAAAACCAACGATTAACGGGTAATTTGAGTTATAAATTGAGTTCTAATTTAAGGCTTTTATTTTTGGAAATTTACTGATAAAAGACATTATTTTTAGTACAACTGTTAGCATATAGTATATCTATTGTCATTTATAAAAAATTAAACGTTAAAATATCGACTTTCCTGAACGTTATTATAACACTCAGCTCAATATCAGTCGTGTTTTTCATTTTCAATGAGTTTCGTCTGTGAATTCGCGTTTAAATTAGAAATTCACCGACAACACGACAGTGACGTTATAACATTCAAATCTCAAAACAATCGATAAAAGACAATATTTAAACAACGCGACGAATTTACGTAACGAGATTCGACGAATTTCCGGTATTTCTGTTTTATTTATCGCGCAAGTTTTACACGGTTTTTCTTAGTTTTTAGTTTTAAATATATTTTCCACGGACAATAGTGACGATACATGGAAAACAGATATCGGAGGGAATCGAAGTATCAACCGTTGGATTAAACGCGTTATAGTCTCATGGAATAGCATACGATTTGATAGCGCGCGCGTAAGGTACTGGAAATCGAAATGCGTTTGTCAACAGTGTCGCGATTATGCGTGATAATAAATAAGTAATATATTATGTAAACATATTGTTTTAAGAAGTATACTATGTATGACATTTAAACTGGAAATAAATGGTCAAACAGTTAAAACATGAACCCAGTGCGACCTGTCAAAGATCGGAATCTCGATAAAACGGCATTTTTTAAAACGTAAATGTATATAATCATTCGTGATTATTAGGTACATTTATTTTAACGGGAACCGACTTCATAGTCTCAAATGGTTTAGTCTCGAACAGGTTTCGCTGTATATTATTAAATATTTAAATCCCACATACTAATATCATTTAGAAATTCTATGAAAACTAGCAAAAAATTAAAGTAAATAATTAAAAGGCTTTGAAAGTATTATATTATGTAGATATTCGAGTCTAAAAATAATTCGATTAATTTTCAATTACATTTTTCGAGTAAATATAGAATTTACATTAAAACTATTTTCGAGTTAATGAATGCGAATATTATAGTGATGAAATATCACTCATTAACAAATGTTTAGGAACGATAGCGCATTATACTTTAAACAAAGTCAAACATTTCTTTTCGTCTACATTAATCAACTGTTGACGTAAATACTATACTACTATATATACCTAATACTAAGCTGCTATACAATTATTACATAGAGAAAAAAACAAATGGAATGAGGAAATAGTCTACAGATAGTGATTATTGACGAGATTAACAAACGAGAAATAAGCATAAAAAATTAAAAATTATACAATATATTATTTAGATAAATATGTTGTTTTCGATGATAGATGCGTAAATATTATTAGTTGTTTTTGCCAAACAGTCATTATTTTATCGTTATTAGAAAGCTAATGAATTTATCATTAACCAACGAGCAATACGATTTTATTTAATTCTTATACCTAGTATAAGATATACAAGTAAATCTTTTACGGACTTTAGCGAAACAAATTGCATGTATTAGATTACATGCGTGCGTAAAAAAAATATATATATATATATATCAATAAAGAAAAACTCGGCGCACAGTACGGGTTGAAATTTATTTATTATTTCTGCAATTGTTAACAATTCGAAAATTATTTTAAAAATAGCTGTATATGATACATGTATATACGCGGTATATCGTAATTTATAACGGAGAAAATAATACGCAGTAAAATATGTGTAGTAACTACATAATATTGTAATGTACAGCGAGTGTCATTGCTCGTTGCTCATTAGTCATGTAATGTCATTTTATAAATAGAATACACATACCTACAGTTACTACTATGTCAATAATAATTATAACACGCGATTTTGGGGCATGTTTTATATATAAATTTTTTTAAACGAATTTGATCACGGACTGTTAAAATACTGTATACTTACATTTTAGATTTTGTGTGAAACAAATAACATATTGATTTTACAATGAAGTGTTTTATTTCGTATGTGAATACTTTTTCGTGTAGTACTTGAATTATCTCGACACGCGCTACGTTCCGGTAACGAATTGTATATCATTGCTTTCAAATTCAAAATGATAATAAGATCTCTTTCCAAAAGAAACTCCGATATATGAACCGATATTCCCAACGCTCACGACTGACTACATTTTTTTATTATTATAGCAAGTATACATTTTTCCAATTTAAACACACGTTGTCACTGCAATGATCTATTCTTATTGCCTAGGTCGGATGAGTAATAATATATATAACTTTATATTAATATAAGTTGTATATATATTTAAAGTAATAATAATAATAACATTTTTTATTCCATTAAGTCGAGTTAATACAATGAATTGTAGCGCCATGTGAGCTGTGGATAAATCGGTTCAAGTACGTTACTCAGACAGAGATTTTAGAATTTTATTGTAATTTTGTTTTTTAAATTTTATTCAAATATAATGGAAATGATAACAATAAAAATATAGTATGAGAAATTAGATGTGACCTCTCCGTGTCATACAATAGTATTAGATGTAAACAGCTATCTATCATTGGGAATTTAACTCAATATCTTTGTACAACGTTATAAAGTTAAATCACTAAGTTTTTTAAAAGAAAATCACGCGTTAAATAATACTTTTAATTATAATTAACTAGACTTTCTAACATTTGACTCATTAATCTTCAGCCTTGTACATATTGTAATAATAAAATATTGCACGTAAAACATTTCAAACGTCTTCGTCGATACTTATTGACATATACGATTTATTTGCACGCAAAATAACAAAATAACGTAAATATGATTAAATATTTATTATAAACGAGACATATTATAATATAAACATTCCTCACTGCTTCGGTAGAACAATTTTACGTATCGATCTTCGCATCGATCGAAAACAAAATCGAATACCTTATAATATTAAAGAACGATTTCACTAAGTGGACGTGACATATATATATAATATATGTCACGCACACTTAGTGAAACCGTTCTTTTCGTGAACCGATTGTTCAGATTGTGAAATTTAACGAAATTACGTGAGACATTCACAATTTACGAAATAATATATTTCAATAGGTTGATTAATTAAATAAATAAGTACCACTGTGCTAAGTATGATGTTCTCAAATGACGGTCCATTAATTATTGTTAAAAAAAAAATCATCGGTGTAATTTCTAACTACTAACCGAATCTACTGAAAACAGATTCTGCTCTGTATGGAAAACGACGATGGTGGGATTTTAGAGGAACAGTTTTTGTTATATTTAGTGCAAGATAAAAACTGAAAACTCTCAATTGCTTTTGTTAGAAAACAATAAGTATTATGCAATGGTTGTCGCCACACAGAGGCGACGTGTACTGACAAATACAAATAAATACGTATAATTCAATAACAATAGTACAACGATTTTAAATGTATTAAATTAATCAACCAGTCAAAATATATTACGAGCATTTCGTAAAACGAACGTCTATATTTTGTAATTTCCGCAAATTTGGACAGGAAAAAGATGATTTCATTACATATTATTATAATAGTGTCACTATATCACACACACATATATATTATATTGCACTTGTGTATTTCTGCTATTTCTATTATACAATATCACACAAAAATATATGCGTCTACGGCGTGTTATTGAATTCGCTGTTGTGGCAGTACCGTGACTTATACGGGGTCAGCGCGTTATGATATGCATTTGCATGCCACTCGGGTACGTGCGTATTTACTACGTGTTTACGTCCTGTATTATTCGTATTGATACCTGCAATATACATTATTGTGATCTTGGCGATGTTTTTGAGACTGCGAACCTAGATCGGTTTATTTAAAACTCCATTTTCCATTTTTCCGTACAAGGTTGTAAAATTGAATTATAAACAATTTGACGGTGTCGAATTTTTAAAATTTTCTCTTCCTCCCATCCTAGCGGAAAACTCCCTAAACGATTTTTCATAATCTCCAGAGATTCACTTGACCAAACCGCTCTCTCGTCCTTATATCGTTTTCAATGAAAACCTGTTATGTTAAATTCAAACGTCACAGAAAAAAATATCGAAATCGGGCAAGATCGATTTTTCTCATTCGAAACACAGTATGATAATATGTATTTACCACATTCCGTGAAAATCCTTTGAGCCGTTTTCAAAATGAATATTATACCGCTGGTGATTCGATTTCTTTATGGAACATCCATTTTACACACAATTTGAGTACGACCTCTATAGGGTATGTATATATACATTCGTTTCAATCAACTAAACGCAATTATTATTTTCTCGCGCGTATTTCTCTAATTAGAAAATAACATTTAACTGAATAGTCTGTTGATTGCAAACACGTGGCTCTTTGGCCTGTATATGTGTGTGTGTGTGTGTGTGTGTGTGTGTGTGTAGGTGTGTATGTGTGTGTATCATATTATATAATTATAAATGATGGACTCTCACGGGTTAGATAAATAATCGATAGACCTGACCTAACATTATATACCTATGCCGATGCAGTTTTCTCTAATGTGAGCACTTTTTAAACAACCCGATTCGTTTTTAGTTTACGTGAACGCTGTATTTGTCAAAAATTCGTACTTATATGTATACGTATTTATAATAATACACAATATGTGGTCGGTGAGTGGGTCCGAGTTACACGCAAAATAAAAAATATACACTCGTAGATTAAATTGCTTATTGCTTACGCGAGGGTTTTTTTTAGTTGGGTCCGATTTGTGTGAAAAATTGTTTTTCTCTCCTCGCTTTCACAGACTACAAAAGACTATAGTTATATTATATTTCAAAATGAAATATAATAAGCAAAGTAGAAGAGAATTCGGTTTATTTGCAATTGAAATATAAACGTTTTCGATACAATCACAAAAATCGTTCGGTTTTACAGCGATATATCCGGAAAACCGTTATAAACTTTCTGGGATTTTCAACAACATAATACAAAAACAATATTCTAAATAAGTACTAGAACCAAGTGTTAATGGAATTTTTCTCCAAAGGCTCTCGCTCGCGTTTCATTACGAAGCTGGAGAATAAAACAGCTTAATATAGGTATCATGTGTACTAGAAAACGCACAATGAAAATCATAGACTCGACTTTAATTGAGAGAAAGATTCTGGCACGCAACTAGATTGTCGCTAGAGTTTTGTTTTTTTTTCCGATCCGAAAAGAAATTTTAATTCTCTATAGGCGCGGTGGCGACTACCGTATTATCTGTGTTTACATATTATTTATAAGAATCTAAATGCCATGCGGTAGGTACGGATAAAAACAATTTTTCGTTTTTGAATATGAAATAATGAGAAGCGATTTTCAAAATGCTAGCATTACGGTAGATCTCGTTTTCGCGATTGTTTGTGTATAATACTACAATACATGAAAACTCGGCAAACAATATTATTATAATATGGCGTTATATATATGTACACACATACAACTAACATAAATATGTATATATAGTATATAATAATAAAAGCGCGCGTGTGCATCCGAATCAGCAGTTTTGCTCGCCGTCTGGACGCGCTACACACAATCCGTATACAAATATATGTATACACGCCCAGACAAAACGATACTAAATAATACATATTTTATATTATTATAATTTTATGGATAACGACGCATTTTCGAGCACATAACACAATGTTCGGCGATCAGGTAGACGTATTATTATAATAATATATATATTATACACATACGTGACAATAGTCTTGTTAAATTACTAAATAGATTGACCAACAACACGCCGTCGTCTTTGCCGGTGGTTATCCGTACTTTGGAATTTTTTATGACAAATATCTGCCTATAATACCTACAGTGTATATGTAAATACTATAACGGTATATACTTACGCGCGTGGGAAATTCTAATTTATTATATAAATGCCTGCTGACAGGCGCGGATCCGGGCAAAGATAACGCGAAGAGAGGGAAGCGATCTACACTATCTTTTACACAAAAAAATAAAAAAATATACACAAGATACTACAAATTATTTACACATGGTATTTGCTTATTGTTAACTATCAAAGTCGACTATAAAAATAAAAAAAATAATAAATATTAAATAGTTTTAAAATGTAAAAGATTGATAACCTATTACGAAGACCTATGTCGAGTTTTTGACGAATTTTTCAAAATATTTATTAGTCCTCCGACATTAACGTAAATATCACTATGCGTGCGAATAAGGAATTAATCCATTGAATCTATTTGCTTTCATCTCATAGAACACGTTTTGAAACGATGACGATATAGCTTTCTATATCGTAAACATTAATTTCACTAAATGACAATTTTGAACGGTTTTGACTTTTTTCATAATCAATATACATATATGATTTACACAAACATATATAATTATGTATCGCTACATCATTGGTTTCGAAAATCAGCTAGGTTGTTGAAAATTTTGCAGCACCGGTTAATATGAGATATACATGCTGTCTTGGCGGACGAAATCTGATTACGCTGTGCATTATTCACTCATTTTTTTTTGTTCCCAGAGAGTTTGGTTCCGGACGAGACTCACTGATTATAACACGAATATTATTATATGTATATATATAAATATGTTCTTCGTCAGCTCAACGGTCCAAGTTAAACCTGTCCTCCGCAAGCGATTCTTTCCACCGTCCCCTGTTAAATGCCACTTCAACCCCGTTACATTTCTATCCACCGACCTAACATCTTTTTCTACGGCATCTCTTCGTCTCGTCCGCGGTCCCTTTTTATTTATTTGTTCTGTTAATACACGTTTTACTTTTTAGTATGTCATTTTCGGATCTCCACACATGACCAAACCATTCCAGTGTTTCGGATCTCATGTGAATCAGAATATTTTGACTTATACGAGTTTTCGAATTTACTTCTGTTGCACGTTTCCAATGCGACATAATGGCGCAATGAGCCAAAGCCGTTTCTTTAAAACCCTCCTATCGAATATCATCGCCTTTTGTCATAGACCGAGACACCCCGGCAGATAGCTAGCGTAAGATTTTTGATCCGACAACAATTTCGATTTGAACACTCGTAGGCTATGATAACATTCCCGTTAGATGTCCTTTCGATTATTTCTTGGCGCACGTCGTCCTACTATTTAAATTCACTCTGGGTTAGATATCTGACAACGTTTCAGGGGTTTTCGAATAAAAAAAAAACCGTCCGCCTGTGAATTAGACCGATCGTCATCGTTTCTGGACGCGGCCGCGAACCCAGTTATTTTTCCACCAACACGCAGTGCCCGTTTTCCCACCGCGATTCCAGGCGGTTAGGCTAGCGCGGTTTCTTGGCCAACCACCAGACGTTCGCACCCGGTTCAACCCGGTCTTTTCCAAGCTGTTCGCCGCGGTCATCTTACCGAATACGCGCACACCTCCCAGCACGGCGTATTATTTAACGTTTAAACGTGATGACGACGCGGCCCGTAAACGTGGTTTCTATCGCTGTTCGCCGTGTCTGTTGTGACGACGTTGTTCGGCTACGTGACGTCTGACGCGAACGATAACCGACTGACAACCGTTGTTTCTCGAACATTTCTTGTACATTATCTACAAACGCGGGTTCGTCGCACTCTCCCGTGCGCGTTTGGTTTCGGTTAAAGGACCGGGTGTTTTCGGTCCGCGCGTACATAGTACACACACACACAGTATACACGTGTAACACGACGGGTACGTGTAAATGTTTAGCTTTGAGAGAAGAACTATACGTATATATATAAATATATATAAAACGCGTGTGCGTATACTTTCGTTTGTGTGTGTGTGTGTGAGCGCACGCGCTGCCGCCGTCGCGTATACGACTCGACGGAGAGGGTTGGCGGAGTCGGAGAGGGAGAGTGAGAGAGAGAGAGAGAGAGAGAGAGAGAGAGAGAGAGAAAGAGAGAGACGGAAAATACGAGCGAACCACCTAGAAACCGCGGTGGTGGCAGCCGCCGCCATCGACCAGTACCAGCAATTATTTGTCGCCGGGAAAGTAAATAAAAATGTTTGTTTATAAAACAAATATTAAACAGAATGTAAACATAACGGGCAGGGCCGCGCCTACGTTCGCTGCTGATGGATGGGGCCATAGACCCTAAACAAACAAGAGAGTATTTCCAACGCTCGTCGCGGCGGCGCGGCGACGCGCGTACGCGGCACCGACGCGCGTGTATACGGTGTGTCCCGTAAGCTGCGACGCGTCGCGGTGTCCGCGCGGCGATTGTCGGAAACCCGCCCGCCGTACGCGCGCACGCGGATGGAAACGCGGGCGGCTCGGCAAGGACCGGCGTGTGTGCCGCTGTGCTTTTCGCGTCGCGTACGGGACAAAACGTACACGTGCGATCGTATCGCGGCGGGTCGGGTCCGCCGGCCGCAGTCGGGCCGCTACGAGCGTCGCTTTCGCGGGCGACAACGGCCGTGACGAATCCGGTTGTCCGAAACGGTTGATTCGTTTCACGAAACACAACCGTTTTCGCGCGTCGTTCGGACGACCGTCGGACGACCAAAGAACGCATCGACGAGAACAGTTCGACGATATGTCACATCGCTTGTCAGGTGCCGGCTTTTCTATTCCGTCCGGAGTTAAAACGCGTGTTGGGGCGGAAGAGAAACATCGTTTACACATGAAAACGTCACGTTTTATTTCTTAACGGCCGATTTACAAATCGCGTAGGCGCCGAGTCATCGGACAGGTTTCGATTCGGGAACGAAAGACTTTTTCGTGATAACCATAAAAACCGATCGCCCGTTAGCGCTCCGCTTCGGGTTGTTCGACGAAATTATTTCGTAACGTCGCGACGGGCGGACAAATGCGACAAATGCCATTTGTATACGTATTCTGTCGTGTGACGCGTTGTTAACGAAAATCGAAAACCCACGTTCGACTTGGTCAATGTTTTTCACTCGATTTGAAAATCGCTCGCCTTGTAAATCGAGTAGAACGATTTGGTTATATACAAACGATTTTCGTCGTCGAATCGGAATTTTCCTACTGCGGACACGGCTGTGGGAAAAGTCGCATTTGAAAACATTTGGAGATACTTATAGGACACACTGTACACTGAAAACCCTCGCACGTATACATGTATATATATATATTATTCTGGTGTGTACACACAAAATACAAATAGGGGTGGTTGTTGGACAGGCGTTGAGGGGGATGCGAGGGGTCTTTCGACAAGAACCGCCCGAAAACACGTTGTTATTGTTGTTGCTGTTGTTGTTATTGTTATTATTATTATCACCACTATGCGTTACTTTTCTTTATTTATATACGTTTGTTTATTTTTTTCGTGTATTGTTTTAACAAAGAACGGGAGTTTTTTTTTTCTTGGGTGGAAAATCGGACCTTCCAACGCTTGTCGACTATTCGATGCGACTACATTACCTGTTAGCGACTTATATGGGATGTCTTCGGGCTATGATAATATTATATTTTCGAAAGTTGATTTTGAGGTCTAAAGTCCCGTCGCTTCTCTACTTGTGCCCGTGCGCCCGTTTACACGTAACATATGAAGTTAATTGTTATTTGATGAACGTTTTACGGTACTTGATTTTTAGTGCAAATACTTTAAAATGAATAAATTACAAGTATGTGTCCACGCGTTCCATCTTTTCCCTAACCCGACCACCAATATGCACAGAACCACGTCAGTAAATGTTAAATGTAAATTGTTGTACTCGTATGATACAGACACTAACCCGCGACCGACTCCAGTAATTGATTACACGCGCATAATATATTTTTATTTCTAACACAATAATTAAAAAATACTATCGGAATTGAAATTGTACGCTAGTATCGATCTGATATATGTTCGCATGATAACCCGTCTTGTGAACACATACTTTTCGCCTTTATAATCAACGAGCACATATAATGAACTTTACGTACAATTTAGGAACGCGACGGAGAGACATGATTTATCAACTAAACCCGAAGGGGTTGATCTTAGATTAATTGATTAATGTAAGTACATTTTCTCGCACGACTGTCGTAATATTTTAATATTTTAGTAACGGAGAAAAAGCAACATTACAATGTAATTTACGAGTTAAACGTTAAAACTAAGTCACTTGATGTATTCATTTTTTTTTTAACATTATGTATTAATAAAAAACATATTGTCATAATTTCGAATAAAGTTATCGATAATTAAGATTAAATTAATAGCGATTGAAATAACTTTCAAAATTGAAAACTGGCCGATGGTGTATGATTATAGGTGTGACGCGAAGGGAACTCCGAGGTTCCAAATCATTTGAAAAAGCATATATTGTACGATATATCGACGTCAAAGTAGAAAACAATCGGGACCAAACATCGCGACGTGTTCATATGTGCGGCTGTGATGTACGGAATTTCGGCGTACGCGTATATATGCCCACACGGTTTCATCGAATCCATCAGTAAGTAGAATATGTGTACGCAGATTTCTGGTGCCCGTCCGAAAACATTCTCATTCGCAATAGAGCAATCCGCCGCCGTCTAATTATTACCCGAAGCGGAGTTGCTTGGTCGCGATACATTCAATTAAGCGGATTTCTTTTGTTTAAACACAAATATTTATGACTAGAGTTAAGAATGTAATATAGATATAAATATATATATATACATATATACTATACACATATAGATACGACAACCGTAATACGAGATAAACTAACGTGCAACAGTTGTTATCGCGTGTGAACAAAGGTGAAACTATTTATTCGTAACTCCGAGGCTTGTTAATAATGTTTTAATATAATACGAGTTATTTTCCGGCGATCGCGTGGTCCGAAAGGGCAGTTTTAGGCGCAGCAAAAGTATTTTTATGATCTAATTGTAAAAAAAAAAAAATCGGAAAACGTTAGTACAAGTAGACACGAGAGGGAATTATGGTGATGAAGGGCACTGACTGTTGACAGTCGTCCTCGACGCGAGAAGTGTTTTTTTTTTTTTTTTGTTAATCGTACTTATGGTTTAAGGATGATATACACGAATCGTGTTGTCTTGGTTCGGGTACGCGGTGTGACGATGGGATTAAATTTGTTTCCCATGGCTCGTTTTCGTACTAGAACGTATACGTATTTTTATTTTGTACATCGTAATATTATATAGTAACGACGCTGTTGTTTTCGTGTATTAACTATTAATTCGTGAAAACCCGTTCGAATACACACATACACACACACACACACACACGTAGGCGTAAAGCGTAGGCGTCGTGTTCTATTATTAGCCGTAGTCAAATATTGTCACCGCATTTATAAAAAAAAAATAGTATATGCGTTATTGAAACACAAATAATATTGCGCCACGTGTCTCCCCGCGCGTAAGTGTTATCGTTTCTCGAGATACGGTTATATTTATTATTATAATAATTTTTTTTTTTTTACTAACTAAACAAAAAATTCTTATATTTGCGTTCGGAGAGATTAAGTGAAACAAAAACCGGAAGCAAGCAGGTGTAATATGCGCGTTTCGAAATAACAGGTACGCGTCGTAACCTGTATGTATTATATAATACGTCCGTAAATCTTGGAAATTTAATTTGAAAATCACCCTCGCGTACGCGATAACTTCGACAGCATAGATTATATGATATGTAACTTATACGTGGTACGCGAATAAGTTACCATTGTCATTTATTTACAACTGTGTGGTGTGTGTGTATATATATATATAGTGAATTACTACTTTGAATCTATCAGAATTGTATTCGATCGTTTAAGTTCACACGTATAATACGAGAATATAGAGAATAACTGCCGCGTTGAGTCCGTACAACACGCGTGCGGTTTCGCGCGGGAAAGGACGTACAATAATAAAAAATAACAAATGAACATTTGTCATGGCGGACAACGTCGTATGCGTGCTCTACGAGAGCGCAGCCGCCACGCATTGTGAAAGCTTGAAACCGTTCATTTCATCTGTAATTCGTATATGTTACTAGTATTGTTATTTCGATTAAAAACCCAACAATGCCATATTCGGCGGGCAAATATACTTCAACGTTACAAATAGTTTTAAACAGTGTTCAATTACGTTTGTTTTTTGTTTTTCTTACGCGTAAAGTTTTTGTTCTTCCCGGCTTATTTTATTCGACCAAATTCTCGCGAAATAATATTCGTCTCGTGTTCGGATCTTATAAAACGCATATGAGACAGTACAACGTACACTAAACAATTGCAATATCGTAAACGGAAGGTAAAGGATAATTGTATTGTCGTCGTCGAGCGCACCCCACGGCATACTGCAATCAATTAGATTTGATAACTGTGCAGATGTCTCTGATAGATGCGATAATTTTTGTTCCATTCCGGTATTTTGAAGTTTTTTCTTTTCATAAAAACATCACCAAAACTGTGCGCTACAATTATCGTATTTTAGATATTCGTTTTTCGGTTTATTTACAACTAATCATAAAACAATCAAAATTTTTTTTGCAAAATCCAAAATTTTGCTGTTAGATATTTTTATTATAAACTAACCTTTGGATCTCCTACAATTTTTTGAATTTCGCGAAAATGTAACTTGCATTCATTACAGTGGGATACGGAAGAATCCAGGGGAGGAGAGAACTAGATTCATTAGTCATCACTAATGAAAGGAATTGACATTGTCTTAAACTCAAATAAAATTATGAAAAACCAACGATTAATCTTTAATAAGAATATACAATTTTTTTTTTTAATTTATCGTATTATTATTAACTGTAAGAAAAATATTGAATAAAAGTTATCACGTTTATCAGATTTCCGTGGGGTACTCTGTGCATATCGTATCGCGAAACACGTATGCATGTGAAACTCGATTCTTTTAAATTCAACGGTTTCAAAAAAAAAAATAATAATAATAAATTCAAAACGGTATTATTAAACGGCATGTTTGGGTTATGGTTGAGTTATATAATATAATATGCACGCGCCTATATAACACGACACCTCACGCGAACGTCGTTTCTACATTCATAATAATATAGCCGACGCGACGTATCGTAACTACGCTACAGTTAGAACACTTGAACTCCCTTTACATGTATAATATATAAACGTACGCATCGATGGTAAATGTTTGATTGTTGACACGAGCAACGTGATATTGTAATAAAACATGGTCAGACGCGAAACACTGCACCGTTCATAACAAATAAATATTATATATAAATTTTCGAAAAACAGAAAGGTGACTTTATTTTTCAACACACCCACGAAATACATTAGATCGAAATGACATAATATTATATATAATCATACACAGCAGTTGACGGAAAACGTTCGTCAAATAGTGAAGAAAATCGAAATACAAACGGCGATTTTTCGATTCGTTTATATTAATCCATCGCGAGAAGAGAGTTAACCGTCTTTTAAACGTATACACACGGTTACGAATCGTAACTTATAACATCCACTAAAAATGTATGAACTTTGCTGGTTTGAGGAAGTTAATTGTAGAGATAGAAAATTTACGTAAAACAAAAAAATCATGTTAATTTACTTGTATAAACGTTTATAATATTCATCTCAATTTTATTATCCGTTTAGCGTTTTGGTGGTACAAAAGTGATAACGGCGCACAGCACTAGCTGATATTGAGATATTCACCGGACAAGGATAACATACGATTAAAAATATGTGCATATGCAGTAACTTTTCTTTTTTTATTTTATTTAACATTTTTACAATCACGCCGTTGTCACTCGCCATTTGTTACGAAAACAACTTAGAACTGAACACTAGACTTACACTCTTAATTATACATTAAATTTAATGGGTTCACGCCTATCATTTTTAAATTACCGGTAAATTCTAACATCTTTGCTGTGTAATATGTTTGGCAATTTCGCGTGCGCGTTTTTTAATATATATAATGTACCTAAGCATATATGTTACTACGGTATATGAACGGTTATTTTTTAAATAATTGTTAATTTCGTTGAAAAAAATTAATTATTAACGTTTGACGCTAATAAAATTGCAAAACTAGAAACATATCTGAAACATTGCAATTTTTAGTTCTATTGCGATATTACCCGAAGTGCGCGTTTTTAACTAATTTTATAAAGAAATTTTATATACGAGTAGATATACATACAAGTATATATATATGTTAACTAACGCGTTTTAAACAACAAAAAATAAAATTAACAATTTTTTATTTTTTATTTAAGCGACTGTTTATAAATACGACATTATAAATTAAAGCGCAACATGTTACACTACGTAATTTTTTTGTATCATAAAATATAATTTTTAATCGCATTCGAAACCAAAAAAAAAAACCATCATTCGCCACAAGAAGTGTACACTGTTCGTAAATACTTTAAATATTTTATTACGATATAAGTATTATTATGCTTTAATTATAATTATTATCTGTTGTTTACGTTTAATAGTTGAAGTTGTGAAAATTATGTATACGTTTCCTTTACACAAACAAACATTTAACAAAACAACTGAAAATTATAAATTACAACATCGAATCAATGTTATCAAGTACGTGTCGTTTGCAACGGGTTTAATGGGTTAAGGCTAAAGTTTTTTTTCTAATCATTAATCACACATAACGTGGAGAAAATAGCAGTGTTTTTGTTTTGTTTTTTACTAAATCGAATATAATACACTCGACATCAATATTGCAGATACGTTGAAAATGGAAATATCGTAAACACTACGCGCACCCCATGTCGGCTTACAAAGGGGTTTGATTCGTTTTATACGCGTAATGATAATGATGTATACAAAAACGCCAGCGTAACGCAGCCACGTAGGAGTGTTAGAAATCCGAATATTTTAAAGGCACATATAACACAACAGCGAAACTATCGAACCGAATAATAGAGATCGATTTAATTATTCATTAAATATTTACAAGGTAAACACTATATGTGTACTTTTTTACGTTTACGTCCGACTCGAGCGATTCGAGTGAGCTTATTTAATCGTTATTGTATATACGAGACTAAAGAAAAATAAATTCCTTGAAAAATTTGTATTTGATAATAATAAAGAAAGAAAAAACAGTCGAAACCATATCGTATATTATCTGTACACATACAGGCGATATTACGTGCGCAGTTTATATCGTACGCGCAGTGGCGTGCACATGGAGAGCCGGGAGGATGTATCCCCCTCCCTTCGTCGGATTCTTTTTCGTACACATACCGGACCCCGAGACTAAGCACTACACAAGCGTAACGGCGACTAAAACATATTGGAAAATGTATTTGATTTCGATTTATTTGGAATCGTACTAGAACATTGTTTTAAAGATGATGTGAATGAGATCGACAAGGCCTTATCGACGAGCGGTTTGTGTGTCGATAGCGTGAAGCGCGTGTTGTTAAAAAACGTCAATCGACCTTTTGCTTACACTATACTCTTCATACGCTTCAAATCTTACAATTTTTAAAACGCCTGTTTTATGAAAATTGTTCAGAACATTACTGTGGGGAGTGTTCGAGAAATGTGTGTTTTTTTTAGAACTCCAAGGAAAGAACTATATGGATTAAGTTTGAACAAATTGTGAACGTTTGAAAATAATATACATCACGTGGTGGCTAAATATATATATATATATATATTTATTATAGTATTTATATTGTTTAATGACATTTTAGTTGTGTTAGATAAAACGAATGAATGGGAAGATAGGGGACACGTCATCAATAGAAAAATGACTCGCGACTTGTTACGCAACAATCAAAGTTCATTACAAAAACACACATTGTAGATATGCCATTTCGAATGGAAAATTCATATAGAGACATGTCAAAACGAGCAATGTTTAGTTTAGTTCACATGGATTTAGAAAAACGTGATCAATAATTCTAAAAACGAATTTAAACAAATGAATGAATTATGGTGTCAAAACATTAAGACTGATATAGATTTAAAAATGTTGATGAAGACACACGAAAAAAAATGTTCAGATAAATAAAAACAAATTGCCAATGAAAACAAACCCAACAGATTATTATTATAAGCGAACAATTTATATACAATTTTTTATCAATTTCTTCTCCCAGTTATGCGGTCAATTTTCAAAACTCTATATGATCTACTAAATAGTTTTAGATGTATTCTACCTGGTTATACATTAATCACTTAATTGTGACACACACGCGCGGAGTGCTCAAATAACAGTACGAGCTCAGAGTTATAATAACTGGAGAAATATTTTTTAGCAAGAAAAATGTGAAAAAATGAACACCCCTTAAAATGCGCGTCAGACGTATTCAGCGAATGCGACAAAATTACATTTCCACACGTGACAATATACATAAATTACTTAAAGTATTGATAACTTTGTTCATGACTAATACGACGGAACAATCAAGGTCGAATGGTTTAACTTTAGTGAACATTCGTAAAGATATACAAATGAAGACAAATGAAATTCTAAATAAATTATTTTTTAAAATTAAACATTTGATTTTAATTATAATTTATATATATATAATATAATAATATAATATAATAATATAATATTTTATAATATAATATAATATAATATGTAATTAGTTATTGTTTTTTTAAATAATAAATACGTTTTTATTTATTATTACAGAAATTACAGAAGGAAACACTAAAAGTCTTCGAGTAGACAACTGGACTTTCTTGCGGCTCATAAGTTCGAACATTTTTTTATTAATTGACTGGTCAGTAAAAAAAATAGTTTAAATTTACTTAAAACCTAATAATGTGTATGAGTATAATTAGTATTCATAGGTGAGGTTAATTTATAATTATATTCTTTATAGTAGGTATCATTAGAAATTCCCGGGCGGCATACGGTATCTAAACTAATATAAAACTCGATTATTTATTTAAAGAAATATAATAGCATTAGCTGTTACCTGAGTACGTAATAAAAAAATAAAATAATAAAAAAAACCGACAAAATATTTTGTTGCTGTATATATATATATATATATATATTTATGTTGTATAAGAACATTTACACTTAGAAACGCATTAAAAATGTAACTTTTTAAATGGATTTTATTATGATTGTGTCAAACAATACGTAATGTATTGTAAAATAACAAATATATTTGTATATACATATATATATATAACAATGTTTTTTTTTGTAGGTATACATTTTTATAGAACAAACACTAATAGCCAAACGACGATAAAAAAGAATACTGTATTACTATTATCATTATTTGTATTCGTTGAAAAAAATGCATTAAGTATTTACGCGTGTTTACGAATAATCGTTTTTAAAAAATCTTAACAATCAATGAAATTCACATAATATTATGTATAAGGTTCACCGGTCTACATTGTAAATCCAATTTCTTTTACGACAATATGGTGTGCCCACTATATTTTATAATATAAATGTATTATTATTTTACGAAAAAAATAATATTTTCCCGTCTAAAAAAATTGTTTTTATTTTCATTTATGTTTATAAGCCTATAAATATAATATACGTATGTTCGCGTATCCAATATATATAAATATAACATACTATTTATCGATAATCATGCGGTGATTTATTGAGTACTTATATATTTATGATGATCATAATATAAAACCTACCTATAAGAATTTTACAAAATGTTATGTACAAAGGCGTACAACAAATACTATAATTACAAGTGGTTTACTTTCACAGTTGCGATATAGTCTGACAATAGGCGTACGATAGTACTTTGAAAAAACAAAATATATCATCTAAAGTTTAGATGATATTTTTTAATTTTTTTTTTTTAATTTTGTCGAATAGACTACTCTATTATAATAATTCTATTCGATAAAATAGTAAAGTGCCGACATATCATCTGAAACAAGACTACTTGAAAACCAGACAATATTTAGAACAAATCATGGCAAAAATATTAAACTATAGAAGATTACTCAATTGATTTTATTCCAGAGTAATCGAAAACATTTCTGTTTAAACATTCTGAAACGCACACACCGGACAATTGTCTGTTTTTATTATTATTATCTGTAGTTATGCACAGTGGCGAAACTAGGGGGGGGAAGACGGGCATTGATCCCCGGGCGTAAACATTTGGTGGCATAAAATTTTTGTAAGCCTATTGTAATGATTATAATATAAAAATATTATAGAAGAGGGCGTAATTTTAAAATTTTCTCCGGACGTCAAAAATCCTAGTTCCACCTCTGGTTACGCATATGATAGAAGTAGTAGTGTATAGGCGGTTCAAGCACCGGATTTCGGATTAATCCGTACGGATTATAGTGGTAGAAGCGGTGGTAATCCACCAGGATGCTCACCAACACCGCCACCAGTATAATCCTCATCGACCACGGCATCTATGAAAACATGAATTCTGTATGTGAATGAATGACTGAGGAGGAATGAAGAATATACACTCAAATATAATTTATGGGAGGTTGGATTTTCACCACACAACACGAAAGTCGTCGACAACCATTTCTAACCGGTTTCGTCAAACTGTCTTGTAACAACCTGTTACCTAAAGCTTCAAACACAAAAGTTTGTACCCGGTTTTTTTCATAATGTCACCAACCATGACGCTCGAATATAATTCGAACACGTTATCGATAATGCTTAATAGCGAAGGTTAGGTATTGTATATTGTATTATTATTTTTAGTTCATAATTAATTATTTAATGACAACGTTTTTATATTGTAAAATATTATTGGTTTTTAATAAATTAAAATAAATTATATTAGTTTATATAGTTTATAAACTATATAAACGACAATAAATTTATACAAGTAATGATATTTTTTATTAAAAAAAAGCTAAAAAAATTTTAAAAGTGTTAGTAATAGTTGTAATATTCAATTCCGAGAAAAAAGAATAAAAAGAGCATTTAAAACAGTAAATCAATACTTATAAAAGTATTTTAATACTTGTATTCAAATACTCTCCGCACTGCTTGTTCGAAATGCTCCAGTGGATACGACTATGTAAATATGGACTGACTTTTTCATATTTTACTTTATTAATGGTATCGAAATCGTATTTTTGCGTTCGATTGGATTCGTCTTATATCACGGTTTTTTGATATAAAATGCAGAAAAATACGCAGCGGTATTATAAATATCTGATGATGGGACAAATAATAATTTGGATTTATCGTTACACAAAGCCAAACTCGTTGCTTGTAGCTCTTGAAATATATATATATAAACGCTTAAAAAAAAACGAAATAAAAATAAAAACTATACGATTTCATACGAATTTCGTTTTCGTCGTTGTTTTTAATGTAGGTAATAATATCGGTGAACAATGGCGTTATGCATGATTCCCAAATTAACTAAAACGGAGTATATTATTTCATGTAAATCTTCAACGAATACACATTGGTGTGCATGCAGATGCTACAATCGATTACAGGGACAGGTATAGTTTTAATTCAATTTCGGGTGTGTGTGTGCTCCATATTATAAATGGATTATGGATTACGACGCGTTCAGACGTTACGAAAAATAATTTCGAAATTTAACACAGCACGTAAGTGCAACGTTACATTATTTTGTGTACTTTTAGTTCGATTCGATTAAAATCACGCCCGCGCAAAAACAACAATTGTTTAATATCGGAGATTGTAATACCCATAGACTGCGCCTTGTTAGATTTACTTGAAAATCTTAATAGAAAAAACGACAGAGTTTTTTATGAGCTTTCAATGCTGAACTTTAAATCAATTAACGTTTATTCATTTGTTTCTTCGGTTTCTATAGTGTAACCTACTTATGTGTGTACTTAATGGATTTTTTTCGTTTAGAAACCACTTAAATGATTTTTCCAAATTTCCTCGTTTCGTCAAAATCCTTTGAGTCTTATTCAACGTCGAAAAAAATGCACACGCGCATGTGCAGTTATTGCTAATCGTTAAAATCGTTGGCTGTTTTCGGCTATTATATTTTGTATTTAGTTAACAATTTATTATATTCATATATTATAAATTAATTACGTATATTACATATAAATATATATATATGTACATTTTATGAGTACATATTGGTATGTTGATTTGACTGTTACGTTAGACATTTTTTGTTTTGTTTTTTTTTTTTTTTTTTTATAAGTAAATAGTCACAAAAGTATATTTAATCCATTCGATAATAATAAGTATATAATATACCAGATAAATCCTAATAGACAATATACTGTGATACTGCATTGTGTAGACATAACATAATAGGACTTGACTAAATAAACATTTTTTCTATTTCATTCGAGACGATAAAATACACTGTATCGCGTTATATAAATACATATATAGTTATTATAATGTATTGAAAATATAAAACTATTACATAACGCGCTAACGCTTATTGAACAATTATTAATAGTAGACTACATTATATTAGGTAGATATATAGTTTCAAATAATAATATATAACACGTCTTTATAGATAATCAAAATTGAAAAAAATCGCGTTTTTACACATATTTACGAGCACGTAAGAAAAATAACGATTACAAACAACCATATGGTTTTTTTTTTAATTAAATTAAATTATTATTATTTTTTTTTTCGCAAATACCTAAACAATTAACAGTTATCTTCTATTTATAAGTTTTCATGAGTTCTAAGTCCCTCGCCGTAACTATATAACTATATACGTAGTGAGTTGATGCGGATAAAAAGAATTTCAACATTCTGCAATCATTTTTTTTTCTTTTTCCTACGCGTGGTTAAAATTTATTAATAAATGTATAAGCCTACCATATACATAAGCTCATACACATTAGTTATCGCGCAAAAATAATATATTATTATCGCGTTACTAATTGCGCCTTCATGTATCTTTACATGATAATCTATACAGGTAAATTAATATAATCAACACGTTTGCATATTATTATTACTATAATATAGTATATAATATATATACATACACGCAAATATTTATGGACGAATTCGAACAATTTTCGTTTTTAAAGTGCATTAGAGATCCACGTATACGTATACTTTGTTTCGCCCAAAAATTAAATAACAGTTTTAAATATACTTTTTCTAACGTTAATTAGATTTTCTTCTAGTACGATATACACATATACGTTATAATATAGTATATATAAATATATAAATTTTTATATTTGGGAGGGGGAAAAAAGGGAAATTGTCTCCAACATTCGCTCGAGACGTTTCGATGTCATTGATTAATCGCGATTAAAGATGTGAACACGGTTAATTGTACGGGCAACAATAATTTTACCAGTAATTTTTTTTTATCAACAAAAACCATTACAATACTGTCTCGACGGAAAATTAAGATTAGTACCCAAGTAGCCAGTCAGGTTTTTAATCAACAAAAGACCAGCTGGGTCTAGCTAGCACTGGCTAGAAAATAGTATTTTATTTTATTTTCTAAGATAGCTCATTAATTGAAAATATTATTTTATATAAATTGTTTCACGTTGCGATTGTATCGAAAGAAGCGAATAATATTTTCGTTTAATACTTTTGGGTATAATTTTAGAGATAGTAGAAATAATCAACAATCTTCAAGTGTTGACTTTAAAAAAATGCATTCGAATTTTGAAATAGTATACATCAAACAACTTCGCTTCGTTAGAGACATTTATGAAATTATTTAATACTTTATAATAAATATAATGAGAAATTCCAATAATCGAAAAAAAATGAATGGAGCATTTAAATTGAACAAAATCGATTTTCGTTATAATCAAGGGAATAAAGTTGAATATAATCTATTTGAAATCTTACTGATTTTGCGCACAAAATCATATTTTATAATAACGCGTTTTTAAATTTAATAATTAAAAATTAATGGCCATTACGATACTAAATGACTGCCAATAATTTTTATTTATACACAGTTAATGAGACTTCTTTTTTAAATCAATAAAAAAAAATAGTTGACCCCATACAATTGTTATTTTATAATTTATCAATAATTTACATACAATTTACCGGTTAAATCCACATATCTATCTAATCAAGATACAACCCGCACTTATTAGCATGCAGTTAAAACTTCAAAAATTAACGGGCGATGAGGATTTATGAATACCTAGCTGTATAAATTACGAGCAAATAATCACTTTCGACATGGAATTTTTTTTCTACCGATTTCGGCGTGGTTTTTTTTTTATATCAGCTAGTGAACTATGAGCGTGTGCAATCGTCTGCCAAGGTCGAAAATTCTCAACGAAAAGATCATCGCGATACAGCGTGCGCTGGTTTACTTATTGCATGTATGTAGAATATAATAGTATAAACTGCAACATACAATATAGTACAGCTGTACATTTTTACCCGGCTTTGCCCGATAATTGAACAATGATATTTTCGTTTTTGAAAATTTGTAATTTTAAGATTGTGCATACAGTGAACTCGTTCACCGTTAATCATAAGACGATCGCTATATTTAAATGCACGACTCGTTGAAAAAAGATAGCATTGTTATATATTTATTTATAGGAAAAATGTTTAGAGTGCGCGAGAGGAGATTATAATTGTTTTAATCGTAAACGTGTGTGTATACAATGTGTAAACATGTAAACGACCCGAGAATTTCTATTTAAAAGGTTGAATCTATAGCAGTGACGGATCCAAGAGAGGAGGAGGAGGAGTGATAGCTTAGCGAAAATCAAATTTGATATTTGGACGTTTCACTTTTGAAACTCATCAATCAGTGCGTAAAAAATATAAATTAAAAGAAAAAAAATTTAAGAGATAATTTCGAATCGTTACCGTCATATTCGTACAATTCATTGACAATGTTATAAAAGAGATTTAACAAGTTGTTTTCAGCAAAGGCGTGTGTAATCAGAATTTTTTTTTTTTTGCTAACTTGTATATATTCTCAAACAAAAGGCGCATTGGAAATAAAATAAAAAACGTTGTTTACAAATTTGAAAATCTCCTGTCTAAACATTCGTCTTGTTTAAAAGATAAAAACTGAAATAAAATTAACCGTATAACTCAAACTAAATAAAGCAATTTATGCGAGTACATTCCTCAACACAATAACGTTCGACGTATTATGATGAAGAAATATTTGAATATAATTTCTAATGAAAATTGTATTCACTCTATCTGCAGTACCGCAGTTTTCCATCACTTCGTCGACTCAAGAAAGACTTATTCACATATTGATGTCAAAGAAATAAGAAATATCTTTAAAAATTCGTCAAAAACCAGACTCGGGATTCGACTTGATTTTATAATTTGTTACAGATACTTATATTTTACATTTTAAAATAATATTTATTGTTTTTATTATTTTTTATTATAGTTGACTTTAATAACTATAAGTAACAATGCCATGTATAAATAATATATGATACCATTTTATTATTTGTGCAAATTTTTAATTCTTTTTGTATAAAAAAAATTATAACCTTCCCACCGGTTATCTAGGGATGATGTCGGGGATTTACAGTTTTCGAGGACGAGAAAACGATTGAGCTAAATCATATAGGTCTCGAAATTAGGATAAATCATTAATAAAAAGTTTCCAATCGACAAAATTCCATAAATAGATTATATTATATTACTATTGCATAAAAACAAATGAATGTTCGAAAGTTCATTAAAGAAAAATTACTTCATTACACGTCCTTAATGTATTATTCGGTGATTTTTACTTTCAAATTGTTTTCGTAGAGATACTAATGTGAGTGTGTGTGTGTGTGTGTGTGTGTGTGTGTGTGTGTATACACCTAACGAATAATAATATAAATGCAGATTACGATATTCGTGCTAATTACTGTAGAAAATTGCTCCGTCCCCGCAACACCGACGCCGAGCAAATTTTGTCACTTAAAATAACGATTATAAAATTACTATCTGTAGCGAAGCAAACGGATATTATAACAGGTAGGTTAGGTCATAACATACCACCGACTCGTGTTTCGATTAATTGTTGAAATATTTGACATAATAATTATACGGTCTAATCTTACGATTCACTTTTAATACGTACACGTACTAGGTACAACAACATATAGTGTAATAATATAGTAATAATATAGTATAATTATACAGTCGTACAATATATTATTTTGTTCTCGTATAATTGCGTTACCGTACGAACGCTTTGTATTTGTTTCTTTTTAATCAGCGAATAAGGTCAACGATGGAAACTAAAATATGTGATTTTTTTTTTAAATTTTATTTTAATTTCTATACTTTAATATTATCAATTTGGATATACTACGTGCAAGGTTGTGCGATATTTAATTTTTATAGTTTTCCGGTATTTTATCAGTCTCACATTTTGTTTTTAATCTCGCCTGGTTTATATATACATATATATATATATATATTATTTTATGACATACAATCGGATACGAGAAACAACAATAAATAATTTATGACGAAAAAATGAACGTTCGGCGTTCGCATATTATACGTGTATTACACTTACAATTATTATTGATAAAGACGATGAGCTTTCCTAAATATAAAAGTGTATTTCAACGACGCGAATCTAAAAATATAATTCATTTTAATTTTTTTTAAATATTAAGTGCAAATTTTAAGTTTTTTACCACTGTAATATGCCCGCGAACTTTTGACAATATTTTAATAGTATAGACGGAATTCACCATGTAGTACCGAATTCACACCGATTTAGTGGAAACTCGATTATAAAACTCAAAACATACGCCATCATAATACCATACTCAAGTGTAAACGTGTAATATTATACGTACGTAATTTACTCGATCGGATAAGCACCCAAACTACACTGTCGCAGTTCAACGATAAGCTAATCTACGTATTATATTACCGGAGATGCAAATTTATAGTAATTTAATTTTCGGATATATGCATATAAACATAAAACATGTGCGTTAAGTTTTGTAAAATGTATTATAACATTGACGTAATCGATATACTTATTTTTCTCTATACACATTCGGTCATCGTCATTTCCATAAACTAAAATTTTTTACAAGCGTAAGTATGCCATACATGAAAATTATGAATTATAAGTTTTGCCTAACAGCTCGAGATAGTATGTGGTATTGTAATCATATATATATATAGCACCGGAAGACAGAAATTCGCACGGTTTAAAATGTAAAGTAAAACGCAAAAGAATTGTTTATTTTACGAGCTTGCAAAGTCATATAAAACATTAAGCCATATCGATGTTTAATTATTTACTTCTACGGTGTATAATATATTTGTACATCAATCATAACACACACCTAATAAGATTTTTCGAATTTACAGGTACATTAGATATTTAGCCGCAACCCAAATGATATTTTCTATCGTCTATATCGGTTTTTCGTCCCCGAAAATACTAGATTCAATGTTATTAATAATATACACCATTACAATTATATTGTTCTCGTCTCTCTTAATTGACACCGTACGTTTTACGTCTAGCGTTCACTTAATAATTACCACACATCATCATACACAGCGGTGAACCGCGAAAATTCGGGGCTCCGCAAAAGTAAAATATTAAACCCCTAAAATTTGATTTTAGATATCCAAACTGGATGTCGGACACTTGGCTTATACTTTACTCGCTGCTCCAACAAAATAATTGCAGTATAATTTGTTTTCATTAGAAATACATACGTACGAACTCCGCGAGGAAAATGTTACTTTTGATATTCAAAAACTAAAATATTGTTCACGTGCGTCCGCACTGTTGAAAATAGTTTTTTTATTTTCAACTCTAACGAAACACGAGAAATGTATAAATATATATTGTCGACTGTACGATCCTCAGTTACGTCGATGCCTACACAATTACACATAATGCTTTTACGTATTAACATGATTTTATGCGACATGAAAGCGCTACCGTCGCTGCGATAATAATATAGTAATATTAGTAGGTTTGTAGGTGTACATTTTGTTTTTTAAGTTTTAAAGTCAACAATTCATTCGTTTTGTGCTGAACGAGTAATTAATTGAGTCATTTTCCCGCTATCCGTATAACACAGGGCCGCTCTTAGGATTTGCGAAGCGTTTCTGCCCTAACCTAAAGACACGTTCTTCAATTTTTATTTGGCTTTATAGCAAAGATTTAAATCACAGAAATTGTTCTATTTAATTTAAAACGTCACGCAGCTTAAAAAATACCTTCACATATTTCAAATATCGTGTTTACAATTTAGAAAAATATTAATAACTACCACAGCATAATTATTTCGGCAACAATAGAAAACATACGATAACACATTCAAAAATGTACTCACAAGATGTTCCTCACAATATTTGTTTAAAGAACCGTGTTTCAATAATTCGTGTAGAAAAAAAACGCGAAATTTAATAAAATTACTGTCACGTAATATTATGAATTCTCGTAGAATGTTAAATTACGTTATAATTAGCGATAAAACGCGCCACTTATAACCGCGAACAACCGGTTCGAACCTCGTTCAATTTTCGGGCGGTTGGCCGCATCTACTAGCTATAATTAAACCATGTATTTCCAATCAAAATGATCAGACAACGCTACCGAGACGATAAATGTCTAACAAATATACAACACGACGAATTTAGTGTGTGTTATGTTTCATGCAATTTAAAGGTATTAAAAAAAATTGCATGTAAGCGTACGTGCAATCCGATTTACCGGTTATTTTTTGGAGCGCGGGCCCCCACCCCCCCATCCACCAAAAAACCGCAAAGAGCGGCGGCCATGGTATAACGTACGGATTATAATTGTTGTACGAGCATAAATACAGACACTCACCCAAATTGGCCGGTCGTCGGACGAGGTAAAACGAACATCCACCAACATTGTGTCGTGTAAAACCGGAGAGCGCGTTGTTACAAAAAACAGCACCCGCGACTCTTACATTTTGAATACAATTCCCCGTTCGGGACTAGGCTGCGTGCAAGTTGACGGTCGTTTTCGGACACGATTAAACGAACAGAAAAAGTAAAAAACACTGCGCCACTTCGCGACACGAACGAATTGAACGAAGCATTTGATCGACAATACTTGTCCAGTAAACACACAATAGTTATGCACTCGAATAAATCGCGAACGCACCATAACACGGCGCAAGTAACTACCGACGAAAACGATAAACGGGCGACTCAACGGAAAAAATGACGACTAATATGGCGACGAGCGGTCGTCCGCCGGACGCCCAACTATTTTCAAACAGTGGACAGTGGTTAGTAGTTACGTGTCCGATGACCACGGGAAATCCAAAGAGTTTTCAAATTTTCCCCGAGCACAATTAGTTAATTGACCATCGACGAAGAAATACATCTATGTGGTTACATCTTATATTGGAAAAGGTTAGGTATGTGGTTATAGGAATGTATAATATAACCATCCTCGTATAAGTTGTATACATATTTATGAATATAGTTATTCGAATAGTAGATCATAATAATATTCACAGTTCATATATATTTATTTATTTTATTAAAAAAGCACGAATAGTAGTAATATAGAAGCAAATGGAAAATAATAATTTAATAAACTAAAAATAAAAAAACAATAATAATATTAATAGTGACGTACAACATTTTTGTGAACCGGACATAAAAAACATCGCTTGTATCCTGTTGGAGTTCATCGTATTGGCGGCGGTGATTATAATTAAACATTTATTAATTATTGTTTAACAGTTTGATGGTATCCGATATTACATAAATAATAAATATATGATATATATATACCGCATGTTTATTTTTTCATACAAACATGAAAATATGGAATGTACATTATATATATATTCTCAGTTTTTTTTGTTTCACACACATGTGCTATATATATATATATATAAGTAGGTATTCGCTTTCTTAAAAATATATATAATAACTTAAAACAAAACACACACAAAAAAAACATGGTTTTAAAATAATAATAATAATAATAATGATAAAATTTCTTAGAGGTTGATAATAATATTTTGTGTTTGTACACACTATATAAACTAACTTACACCTGGACAGATATAATGTAATGGGTAAATACCTAACTACATAATACACACAATTATATAAAGAATATTATACCATTATATAACATTAATAGATATTGAAAACGCTCAGGGTCGTGGATTTCGATCATATAGCAATATAATTGTTTTCCATTAATATTTTTACCATAAGTAAATAAATCCCATTATTTTTAAAAGACGTCCTACTTAAAATAATTTTGCCTTTATGTATACAGCCAAACCAACGCAATAGATATGATTGTTCAACATTTTTATTGTGTGAAAAAGCCTAACACGGTCACTAAACTGTCACCTGCACTGTATTTTTACGTTATATAATAGTTGTCCTTCATTTTACCATTAAGTATATAATCTAAAATAAAATTTAAACAAAAATTGTAATAATTATAATTAATAACATTACGTATAGTGTGCATACACATTTTAAAGCAGTGAAATTACTCTTAAACATGCCGTTGTTGACTTATAATTAGTTAATACTAAATATATAAATGCACTGAAAACACGATAATCAGCAGAGGTATGTTTTTAAAAATTGAAATTTTAATGTGTATTTGTATATATATATATATACATACACATATATATATATATCATGTATCAAAAATGGTATATCTTAAAAAATTTTTTAAAAATAATAATAATAATAATAATAATTGAATAACTAATATAAAACCAAAGGTGTGAAATGTTTGAAACTTCTTTAGGAAATAATAATTTAAAAAATATATATAATATGCGATTACATCTAAAACAAAGCTTTTTAGTGTGAACCCACCTTACAAGATTTTCTTTGTTAAATAGGTCAAGTGTTATTTATGCTGATGGGTTTTTCTTCATGAGTTCTAAATCAGCTTCCATCATGTCATGAACAAGTTGCTGGAAAATAAAATGATAAAATATTTATTTACACAGTTGAGAACGACAAGCGAAATTTTATTTTGTTTACAAAAAATCAGTGGCCGGACTTTTACCTGGAAATTCACTTTGGGCGTCCATCCCAGTATGGTTTTTGCTTTAGTTGCATCGCCCAACAAAAGTTCCTGAAAGTTATATTATTGTTTTTATTTTTTTCCAAAATAATAATAATCCAAAAGTGTTGTCAAAATCAATAATATATAGTACATTATTATATGCTTGTGTTTGTGCAATGATTGCCTTTGTTATTTTACGCCCCTCTTCCCCTGCTGGATGTATTTATTTTTTATTTTTCAGACGCACACACACACACACACACATATATATTATATTATATTTATACAATGACAAGCAGGGCCCACATTGCCGAAATTGTAAACAAAGCTAATGTTCTCTTATATTGCTGGGGAATAATAAACAACTATAATATTATATATATTGTATTCATTTGTTGTGCTGTTGAAATGTCGAACGATTATGTTATTTGAATAAACACAAGCCAAACACAAACATTCTATATTATACACTATATGGCAGCATATATATAATGTACGCCAGAGCCAGCCAGACATACAATGAACACACCTTTCCAAACAGTGCGTTTTTTTTTCTTGTTCAATTATATAAATTGAAACATGAAATGAAAAAAAAAATAAATAAAAAAAATCAACACTATATACTGTAAAATAAAACAATAAATGAAGAAAAAAAAAACAATATGGAATAATGTCCATGGACAATAACGATATACAGTTTTTTGCAATTTTAACCTGTCCCTTAAACCCTACATCCCCTGCACGCAATATTATCAAACACGATGATCAGCCATTTAAAAACAATACTCGTCAACGAGCGATAGCAATACACAATAACATTTAATAATTTGTATAATTGATAAACGATCCGTATTCGAAAACAAAAATTGCTTGACTGTCATGCATTAAATACTAAAAGTATATATATATGCACTGCAAATACTAACAACTTGGGATTGTGCTCCACAGTAGTATATTATATTACTTGTGATGTAGTACGTATATAGGTATCATATAGTATGAGTGCAAACATTTTGAATAATTAAATTCAACCTAAACCTGTTACTTTAGGATTTATTTATTTCGTATGGCATAAAATACAGAAAACGAGTAATAATGATAATGATAAGTATAAAAATTAGTAGAATGAAGTAGAATAAAAATAATACAACTATATCAGCAGAACAATAGACAAAAAACAGTGAACAAGAAATATATATAGAGAATTTTACTAGAATAAGGTACATTTTGTGTACGGTTTGGCTTCTGTTATTGGTTGGCTATAGTTTGATATTGAGAGATTTTTTATCCATTTCATAGCTTCCAGGAGATACTTTAGGAGCATCAAATATACTAAAACTGGATATCTAATATCAACTTTTGAAAATCTTAAAAATGAAAACTACATGGATTAGCATGATATAAATTTCAAAAACATATTTCAGTATTCTTCAATGTGTATTTCTGGGTACCTGTATGTATGGAACCAAAATATAAACATCCAGAACCATACCATTTCCAAAATTATGGACAATAGAACTTTTATTACAATTATATTAATGAATATATTATGAACTAAATAAAACTAATGGCAAATAGTCAAAATATAATAATAATTTTTCAATCCTCCGTTACAATGAAATAATCTCGTATAATGATATAACAACTAAATCAAATATAAGTGTTCATGAAATAAATAGTTTTTTTTTAAATAAAAAATAAACGTGAATTTTATTATTTTAGTAAATTGACTATATCTTTTAGTATAGATCTAATCTATGTATAATGGTATTAGGTATAATATGTAATTTCATAGATATCAAATAAAACAAAAAAACAAAAAATGAATAATGCGAAAACAATTTTACCCAAAAATAACAATAATAATTATACAATTTATACACGTATTAAAAATTGTTGTTTTTAAAATATACATATATGTAATATTGCAGTTGTGCAAAATTACTGATTAACTAATGATTAAAGAATTTATGATTTAAATTTAAACAAATCTTAAATAATAACACAAAGTTAAATTATAGTTTAAATTCCAAATAAGATAAAAAACAAAAAAAACAAAAAATAAATTTTTTAACATATAAATTAATGATAATGAAAACACTAATAGTAATTAATATAATTATGGTGTAAAAAATACATGATTAACAACATTATCAAACAGGGAAACAGTTTGTTGATCTTAGTTTTCTGTTTAAATTACTAAACAATCAAATTGATTGCCTTGGACTTTCAAAGAAAGTTTGTTTTAAAATTTATTACTTTGATTCTAGAAATCATTTCTTGTTTCATAAAACAACCATTTAATATTCGATATTGCGCATATAAAGAGGTCAAATTAGAATATACTTTGAGAAACAAATATTTTATATTTACTTTTTAAACAAAAGTTTTTCTAAACAGTAATTAGTATACGTTTCTACTTCATTGGAAAGTAAACACATTATTATAAAATTTGATTCTGGGACCAAATAAATTTCTGTTTTATAAAAATTGTTTATCTAAAATTGATCAAGTCTTAGATAGATTTTATAGTACTAATTTAAAAACTAATCAGGCACTGATTAAAATCATGAGCACGTAAATCAATAAGTAAAGTTTAGAATCACTAATTAGAACTAATCATAAATATTATAAAGACATATTTAATTAAATTATTATAAGTATCAATTGAATTTATTTTGAAAAATACATATTAGTAACTTTATTTCAATATAATATTTATTTTATTTTAGAAATTTCAATTCTTGTTTTTCATTAAATACAATTTATGTTGATAGAAAAAAACAAAAATGATTTAAAGTAGTCTATAAATAATATGTGCACAAAAATGTAAATTTGTTTAGTGTTATAAAATAAAATATAAATAGCGTACACAAATATATATTAAAATAATGTACTTACGACTTCAGTGGGTCGAAAATACTTGGCATTCACTCTGACACGTATAATATTAGTAGCTTCTTCTTTTCCCACTTCGTTTAATCCTTTTCCTTCCCAAACAATCTTTATGCCAATATGATTGAATGATTTTTCTACAAATTCTCGAATACTGTGCATTTCACCAGTAGCTATCACAAAGTCTTGTGGTACATCCTGTTGTAGCATTAACCACATTGCCTTTTGAATACAAAAAAATTAATTCGATTAATTTTACAAACATTTACTGTTTAAAAGCGTCAAAATCTAATTGTCTTACTTCAACATAATCTTTAGCATGACCCCAGTCTCGTTTAGAATCTAGATTTCCTAATTGTATACAATCCAACGAACCAATTGCTATTTTTGCAACCGATCTGGTAATTTTTCTAGTCACAAAGTTTTCACCTCTTCTTGGACTTTCATGATTAAATAAAATTCCATTGCAAGCATACATACTGTACGCTTCTCGGTAGTTTGTTACAATCCAATATGCGTATAATTTGGCACATGCTAGAAAGTTAAAAAAACACATTGATTATGTTTATTATATTTATTTTTTATATTTGAACAAACATTCATAATAACAATACCATATGGAGATCTAGGGTAAAAAGGAGTAGTTTCTCTTTGAGGTATCTCAACTACTTTTCCATAGAGTTCGGACGTAGATGCTTGATAAAAACGTACGCTGTTTTCGAGTTTACACGTTCTAATGGCGTCAAGCAATCTGAGAGTACCAACTCCGTCTACTTCGGCTGTATACTCGCTTAGATCAAATGAAATCTAAAATTCAAGTATTTATTCAATGAAAAAAAAAATCACAAAATCAAACAATTGCATATACTGATGCCTACCTTTACATGACTTTGAGCAGCTAAATTATACACTTCTGTAGGTCTTACAGAGCCTATAATTTTAACTAGACAACTACTGTCGGTCATGTCACCGTAATGCAGTTTCATTTTACCTTCCATATGCGATTTAGGATCCAAATAGAGATGTTCAATACGGCCCGTATTGAATGTACTCGAACGTCTTATAATACCGTGCACATCATACCCTTTATCCAGCAACAACTCGGCCAAGTACGAACCGTCCTGAAATAAAATCAATGACAGTGAAGGAAAAAATATATACATCATTTTACACGTCTAAAGCATATATATTATGTGTACCTGGCCGGTGATTCCGGTGACTAGTGCTACCTTCCTACAACTATTCGACTCGTCACTATCGCCGTTCATCATCTTGTCAACGAACGTTTTCACCAATTGAATTTAGAGACACATCCGCTGAAAACCTATTCAAGTCGCCTACACCGGGAACGGGAAATTTACTGTCATTACTATCTTCAAAACGTAATCGTTTTGGCCTTCATTATAACGTGTAAGGGCCGTTTACCCACAATTAGAAAGCCAACTGTTGTACAACAATATCGGTTTACGAGACGTACACCGACGGGGGGTTTTTTTTTTTCGTTACAAATTTAACGGTTTCCTTTTCAGACTCACACCATCGAAATCAAAAGGCGACGCGTACGTACGAATATTTAATACATTACATTATTCATTACACGATATTTTTATTAACCGATCGTGTTTATTCGGTGTTGATAATGCGATTGGTGATTACAATCGTCGTTATCTACAGGCCGCGGTGATAACACGGAAATACTGGTAACGTCCCGGACACCGGAAACGGTATCCATGTTGAGAACCACTGTGTTTTAAGAAGATCCCATCTTTTTGTTTTGGTTTCTTCGGTCTTTGATAAGCTTTTATTTAGTAAAACAAACCAACAACTTTCCTCACGTGAAGTAACTCTGTTCAAACATCGGACGACAGGACGTCCGTTGTGTTTAATTTGTCTGTAAAACCCGAGCCGACGGACCGGGATTAATCGGAAAAACCGCGACAATGTGCACGTCGAAATATCAGCCGCGTATCGAATGGTGAGCGAGCAAAACGCTGCTTGTTCGTCGTATTTTGTCGTACCTCGTTTCTCGAAAACGTCCAGTCCCCGTCGACCCGGCGTACTGCCTTCTCGTACCTCGAAAAGGCTCTTGGTGGCATGACCCCGGATCGCCCGTCGGGTCTGAAAATATGGGATGGATTCGCCGACGTCTGAAGTGCTATTGCTCAGCGAAGATGACAGCGGCCTGTTGGTCAACGGCTCGTGTTCAAACAGTTCGGCCAGTAGCAATTCCATTAAACATTCGTCGTTACACGAAGTGAGTCTTCTACACTAATCAAATATGAAATGTAGTTTGAATAATATGTTCTTAATAGAATTCGGTTCGTTAATGTACGAGTATACTCGTCTAGGTATTTAATACGAAACCCATAGCTATCTATCTATGTTTGTTATATTCAATAAAAACTTAATCGATTGCCAAGTATTGTGTAAAGATCTTCTCCAATTATGATTATCATACCTAATTTGATTTATTCTCCATAATACTATTTATATAGGTACCTATTCAATATTGATTTCAAACTACTATTAGTAGAATGTACATTAATTAAAAGTGGTTTTGTTAAAATAATTACAAAATATGTGATCTTTTGACTCTGGGAATATAATACAAATAAAACAGATAATTGAAATATAAAACAAAAACATCATTGGCAAATCAGTTAATGTTATAACATAATATTATAGAACGCACTTAGATAATATCAAGATAATTTTAGTTAATACATCATGCTAATTTTGAAATAAATAGATAAAAAAAAATTACTTGTACGTTTTGTATTTTATTAAAACTTAGTGAATGTGTTAATATTTTGTATGCATAATAAATTGATCAATTTCTTATTAAATCGTATAACTAAAATTGAAGAATTCTTCTAATTATTTTAATAAACGATTAGTAATTGTACATATGTGTCAACTATGAATACCTATTACTTTGTTCTGTGGACTACTTAGTTTAAAAATAATCAATATGTGTTTTTAGATAATTATAGTTATTAATTAGTCATTAAATTAATCAATAAGTAGTAGTTAATTTGAACTAAAATACATAATTTTTTTATTATCAAACCTCTTGAATCGTTTATGAGTATTTGATTATGTTGTATATTCTGTTTTTTTTTGTTTACAGTGTAAAGAAAGCGATGATGAATTATCATTAAGTCAAGAGGATTCTCTAATCGACGACTCTGACACGTTATACACACAACAGTTTAATACATTGAAAAAATGTCCTGGTATTCAAAAGTCAGAGAATCCAATTCAGCCTCCAATAGAATTTCAAGACTCGCCGTGCAGCTCCCTTAGTATATATTCACCTCCCTTAGATTTCAAAGACAATCAACGTAAATACATTCGTTCACCCTTTTACACTAACGATTGTATGATTCGTGTGGAACAATATGCAAATGGTTTTGTAAAGTCGTTGATCAATGACTCATTGAAACACTTTAATCCATTGAATGACAATAGGTAATATACGTTTACATATTATATTCATATGTTACTTACTATATAAATATTTATTTCATTTTAGGAGTTTGAAACAGCAGAAATTATATCGTAACTTAGGCGTTTATTGGAAAACCAATTATCGTCTACCAAATGGATCAAATAATTCTTTGTTGTCAACTATTTCATCATCTCATAACTCCTTATTCAATGTAGTCTCTTCGGATGATTCTAATTTTATATCTTCTGCAGTTTCACATGACGCTCTCAATAGTGATACGTACGCATTGCCAATCGACAGTTCCCCTTTTAACGTTGCTTTTCGGCGGCCATTGAGGAGAAAAAGAAAGCTCCGAAATCAGTGTCATTCAATATCTCTCAGTAAAAAGTAAGTGTTAAATAAACAATAACCATACAATTTTTATTGATTAAAATGATAATTACTTAACAGACCAAGTGAAACATGTACCATTGTTCAAGAACCCATACATATGACTGTCAAAGACGTACGAACAATTTTCCACAATATTTATAATAACACAGCAGAGTGTAGCAAACCTCAAGTTACAAACGTTTCGAAATGTAATGATGTGCAAAACGATCATAACAAAGAGAACTGTGTGAGCAAAGTGTCATCGTTTAAATGCAAAATTAGGAAACATTCGTTTATGGTGAACATTAAACATAAAAAATCTAAGGACAATAGTGTTTCGGAGGATAATCGTGGTCATAGTTCTAGTCAATCAACGAGAAAAATATTTTGTTCGTCGCCATTTATTTCATCAGCGAAATCAAACTTTTCTTTTAGTTTAAAACAGACATTTTGTAATATTTTCCGTTCGCGTAAAAGTACATCCACAGACTCGGATCCCGAATTAAACCAGACAGACACTGTCGTGCTTTTAGATGTAACTAAAGAAACAACTTTTGAGAATCGAGCACTGCCGCCAGTGCCGGACGATGATCTTGATGATGTGTGTGTACGTGAAACCAGTATGGATTTCGCCACTAGCATTGAAAAAGTTAAAGATGTGAGTTTCAATGATATAGTATAAATTAATTAACATATTATTTTTAATATTCATTTTTAAAATTTTTTTTACAAATTTTAGTATGGATGGTATTGGGGTCCAATATCAGGCGAAGCTGCTGAAAAAATACTGTCAAATGAACCCGATGGTTCTTTTATTGTACGTGACAGCAGTGATGATCATTACATATTTTCATTGACATTCAAGTTGAATGGTTTCGTTCGACATGTTAGAATTGAACATGATCATGGTAAAAAAAATATGATTAAAACTAGTAGAAAACAATTTTTTTTTTTACCATTTATTTACATTTTGTTGTTTTTAGGAAATTTTAGTTTTGGCAGCTGTACAAAATTTAAAAGCCACACAATTGTCGAATTTGTAGAGAATGCTGTAGAACATTCTCGTAGTGGAAGATACTTGTTTTTTTTGCATAGACGGCCAATTCTCGGACCGATGAGAGTACAACTACTTCATCCAGTATCTCGATTTAAACAAGTCCAAAGCTTACAACACATGTGCAGGTAATTTTACTCAAACAGTAAATACAAATTGATTTTTATCAAAAAAATTTCAAAAATTGAAACTCCTTTTCTCATTATTGGTGGTAAAATGAAATAGTACAAGTGAAAACTGAACCATCCAAATCTGGTCTAAAAATATGTAGTTATTTAATTATGTTTATATTAATGTCCTAAAAAAACAAACATCATTTGAAATATGTTTAGTATTATCTTTATTGCTAATCATCTATAGTTATATATATCTAACATTAGACTAATCTGAGTAATGGGTCATTGGAAAAGACAAGTTTTTGAATTTGCGTCCATATGAGTCGGTGTCTGTTTTAAGACTATTAAAAGACGTGAGTTATGAAGGACCATATTTGATTTTCCTTCTTCTTTGATATGTCCATTCTAGGTTTGTTATTTTGAAGGTCGTACGTCGAGATCTGATCCACAAATTGCCATTGCCCAGACGACTGACTGATTATTTGAACACGCCGCATTACTATTGCGAACAACTGGGCAGTACCGATAGCAGTAAGTCAACAACTCCTACACCAGCTGTACACCTCATATCGTTTGCACCGACTTAAATTTACTGATGATTAGACGAACGCATCACAACAAGGGTTCATTGACAAACGGGTTACAAACAATGTTTGCCATTAGACGGATATTAATATTTAACTGCCTCATCCTGCTATTGTCTGTATTCCCTATTACTATTAATCCGTTAACGGTTTTCAAGAAGCCTAATAACTAAACTGTGGTACGAAATCAAAAACGATACGGACTCAATTTGTGTACTACACTAAATCATGCCTAGCCTATTGTTGTGTTAACGTAAAAGCGAAAAGAAAAACAACTGCTCCAGAGCTTTAGTTACTGTTGAAGGATTTAATATATTTATAATCAAGGCGCAAGATGTTTACTATTCCCACGGGGTTCTTTTGGTCGTGTTACGATACGCCTTTTAGTTGAGTTTATGTTATATACTATTATTTATTTTTATATATTATAAGGTGTCTAACAATTGTATTGTTTTTGTAATGCTCACGATTTGTACTTCACTATTATTTATAGCGATTTTTTTTTTTTTTTAATCTATAGTAAATTTTATAAAAAAAAAAATTTTGCAATCAAGTTTCAAGAAAAACATGTTTTTAAGTCTTTCATTATCTGAAATTTATTTGATAATTTCCAGACGCGTTAGGTGAAATTGTGCGCACTCTAAAGGAAATGTATTATGAAGTCTTGTGGGGAAATCTGTATAAAAAATATCATACGAATCAAAATGTAAAACCAACTTTCTCGTAGCGTTACAAAATGCAATGCATTGTAAAACTTATTAGATTGTTATTTTTTTTCTTCGTCTGTCTACAAACAACACAAATATTGTGTTTACATTTCATTCAAATGTAAATTGCAAAATTTGATACCAATCAGCTAATTGGAAACAAAGATACAAAAAATATAGTTCCATATACATATATATATATATATTTATCTATTCCTAAAATGGTATTTCTGTATTTAATTTAAAAACTTCCAGAGCGATTATTTATTTGTTGCCGAATAAAACGCATCAATATAATAATCTAAATAGATTTATTCTCTCATCCTATCAACACGAAATTAACGTTTTTGTGTTCTATTTTTTTTTTTTTTTTTTTGTTACCTATTTTTAAGTAACTAATTGTGATTTTAGAGTTAACTCTATTATTTTAATGTATAAAACATTTGACTATGTACATTCTTATTTTTATTTTATTTTTGTAGCTAAATGCATCGTTATGCATAAGTCATAATAATAATATGAAATGCATCGTCGTGTGTAGATATTAAATACCGTGTGTAGTGATTTGAAAATTAAAAGAAAAAGATAATATTTAATTTTTGTTTTAATCTTTTTTACGTGTTGTCTTGACAGAACGTGTTACATGTATAAAATATATATATATATATATATATAACAAGCTACGTAAATTGCGTATATTTTTAATATTATTCATTCTACATGGTAATGAACATTAAAAAACTATGTTAAAACCAAATCAAAAATTTGACATAAATACATATAAAATATCAAATGCATTCTCGTCAGTCCGAGAGATAACATAACAGTGTATGTACATGTGTGGTCGATTGAAAAAACATAAAAAAGAGAACCTTTGCCCATTGCTAGTTAGAAACAAAAAAACGACGCATAATTCGATTTTCAAATGGGCCAGCTACGGATTTGTCGTCGGTATTCCCAAAGTTTTCCTGACCAGCTTTTCGGTTATTTTGTTGAACTCCTCTCGGTTCTCACGCCACATTTTGGCCGCGTCCACGTTGGCACCGCTCTCGTCATTGGGCTCTTGAAAAACAAAAAAAAAAGAATACAACATGGTTAGGCAAATCCGTAACAAGAGAATTTTATTCGCTACAAATGTGTTTATTACCGGCCAGCATGCTGATGACAGACAGCAGGATTTTCTCGACGCTCTGCACCGGACTCCATCGTTCGGAACTCGATTCGTAACCCATCGGTCATCTCCTGGAGCATGTAGAATTGAAATGCACACACTGCCGTCCGAATAAACTAGACGTGTTTACAGAGATTAAAAATTTTCATTTAGTTCACAAGTCAATGGCGAATGGCACAAACACTTTGGAACGATTTTGGATGTTTATTATACTATTACTATTGGTTTTATTCCTTAATGAATCAATGAAGATAATACATTTTCTACCGAACCATTTTTGATTATCAATTGTTTAGCTATAAATTGATAAATGTATCAAACAGATTTACTTAATTGTTTGAATATTTGTTGTTTTTAACACAAAAACAAGCAACAGATGAATTCGGTAAAAATTAATTGTGTATTAATAATGTTTTGTAAAAAGGGTTTTTTTTGAATCCGAATTAAACTTATTTTATCTAATTATGTTGTAGTTAACATGCATAAGTAGAATATATATCCACAAGTAAATTGTAGTATCTCTAAACATATTGAATAGAAAAATAGAATTAAAAAAAAAAAATGTTAGGTTAGGCTAAGAATATAACTATCAATTAATATTTGTTATTAGTTTTAATAAATATATGTATGTATATAAAATAAGCCAATGAGTATTTTAAAATAAAGAAGAAAAATATAGAGTTGTTACATAAAATCTATTTACTTACTACCAGTTTCAATTAAAAATCATTATCAGGTGTAAAGTGAAAAAGAAAAATACAACAATAGTAAAAAATAAAAATAAACAAGAATACATAGAAAAAATTATGATTATTACAATAAAAATACAGTCAAAAAAAAAAAAAAAAAAATTTGTATAACTTGAATTAAATTTTAAATGGATAATTATTAATATTATGTTATTAATTATTTAATATACATTAAAATAAAATATTATTACATTTATTAATTTTAACTTCTTTATAAATATGTAATTCTTCTAAAAATGAATTTGTATAAACATTATTCTGTATATTTAACATTTCTAAGTCATTATTCATATTAACAGCAATAGTATGATTATTTTCTAAATCTTGTTTAGCAAAATTTAAATTCAGATTAGTTTCTTAACATGTTTTAGAATAACCATAACTTCTGTATGTTCATTTTTATTTTTTACTATTGTTGTATTTTCTTCTTCACTTTATACCTGAACATGGTTTTTCGTTAATAAACAAATTGAATGCAACAACTCTTTATTTTAAAAATTTTATAAAACTCATTGGTTTTGTTTTATATATTGTTTGATTTAATAATATGACACTAAAAACCTTTCACTAGCTGTAAAATTGTCACGTGAAGAACTACATTACAAAGACCGAAATTACATTTAAACTTTGTGTTTTCTTTGAACTTCACAGTGATGAAAAAAGTATTGCAAATTAGAATACCTAATATATGTTTTGTAGAACAACTATTTTATTACATTACATGTCTGTGGCTTGCAAACGTGGCTGTTTGATTCATTACTCACTGTTCGGATGAAACATTTCACAAGTAAAAGCCATCTTTGGCGGACTCAACGGATAGTCGGACGGAAATACGAGTTTGGCCGGAAAGACGCCACCTTCGAAACACGTCCCTTCGGGTCCTCTGCGCAAAAGTCAAATTCGTTTATTAGACGCGATTTCGGTACACGGTTTACACAAAACGGCACGTACGTGATCAACGCTTCCCATTCGAAGTAATTCTCTTCAGTGACCGGTCCGGCGATAATGCCATCCGGCGGATTTAACGTCAACTCTATACACACGACACGACCATTGTTCACAAATCGTCGACAGTTGGACACGATTATTATTATTTGTTCGATACTTACGTTTATATTCGGCCATGAGTCGTCTTAGAGCGGATCCGGCCATGACGAAATAACGATCGAGAGCGTTTCGACGACGACCACGAGTTTGTCCGGAACAAGGCGAGAAAAAACGGCTAAACAACTCGCCTTCGGAACGACGGTGACAGTGAGAACAACGTCAACGCGACAACAATATCCATCAGCGGGACGACTGATAACGGCGTGTGCGCGTTCGTGATAAGAAGAGTCGGCGATGACGGCGGTCAACAAGTCGCAAGTTCGCGAGCAACCGCGGTCGCATACGAACGGACCGGAGAGAAGCGGACGGACGGCCGGATAACACGACGTCGGGGCGCACGGCAACGACGTTTTTTTGCGTGGACGACGGCGAGGCGGAGCCCGCGTAACGGCCGGACGGTGAACGCCCGAGTTCGCGGTTTCGCGTTACCGTCACGTGACGTTCTCGGCGATTGCCCGTCGGGATGGCCGCGACGGAGACCAACGGTGTCGTCGCCGCCGCCACCGCCGCCGCAGCAGCCGCCGCCGCCGCCACTGCCGCCGCCACGTCGGCCACGGCGTCCGATTGGGACACGAGAGAGTCCATGCGTCAGCGCGAACTGGACGAAGCCAGGGCTAGAGCAACGCAGATGGAGAAGACCATGCGCTGGTGGTCCGACTGTACGGCCAATTGGCGCGAGAAATGGAGCAAGGTACGGCCGTGCGTACGCGCCGTGCTGATGGGCCGCCAAACCTAACCGTTTGTTTGATTGCAGGTGAGAAACGAGAGAAACAAGGCCCGCGAAGAAGCCAAGCTGCTCAAGGACAATTTGGACCACGTGCTGAAGGAGAACGGCACTGTGAAACGTGAAAAACAGAATCTGGAACAGCAGAACGAATGTTTGCGCAAAGAATTGGAAAAAGTCAACTTGATCCTGTTGAAACACGCGGGTATGTTATCTGAATAAGTGGGGATGTGCCATGCCTGCAAACGTCCGTCCCCGCTGTTCTACGTCGTATCGTTTCAAAACGCTATTTCTCTTTTTCCCTCCCACAGGACAATGGGATTCTCAGCTGGTCGACTCATTGGAGAACGGTGTCTCTGAACCCGACACTTGTTGTAGTTCCTCGTCCATACCTCAGCCGTCTATCGTTAGTGATTCCGGTATCGAAGAATACGTCTTACAAGAAGCAGTTCCCAAACACGCCGTTGAAATGTTCAACCAAACAGTTTCTCCCGTTAAATCTCCGACTCCCACAAAGACCGTGTCGGATGAGGTAGCCAATACACTGGAGAAAATTTGGAAAACTTGTTGGAAAGCACTCAACAAGATTTGAACAATTTACACAGTCGGCTGTCTGGTACGGATAGTGTCAAATCGGAATGTCAAACCTGTCAAGAGAATCAGGTTGTAACAAACAAACGTTTAGAAGACTTGAGAATGCAGGTGAATGTTGTGAACATTTTTAACGGCAGAATTATATTGATATTTATTTGGTCAGGTACATTAATTTTTGTGACTTTTGTGGGCTTTAGCTGGAACAGTTACAATCTGAGAATGAAATGGAATGGAGTAAAAGAGAACAGCTAGAAAGTGAAATGATGAACGTGGAAAGAATCAATAAACAATTAAAGACCGAGCTTAATGACATCCTAGAAAAATTGCAAAACCAGAACAAACCTGAATCATCGTCGGATGTAAAACTTAGATTATTGCAACAAGACTTAACTGAAAAGAATGCCGTTAGTGTTTTTGATTTTTAGCCACTTACAAATAACAGTATTGTTAAATATTATTACATTATTTTACAAACATTTTCCAGGAGTTGGCCAATTTACATCATGATCTATCCAGACAGAAGAAAATGTTTGTTGACCAAAATGCCGAATTGGCGCATTTATTACGACGTGGTGAGCAGTATGAGAGTGAAGTCAAACGTTTAAGGATTCGTGTAGAAGAGCTGAAAAGAGAATTGGCCACCACCGAAGAAGATTACGATACTGCTTCGAACACTATAAAGTAATTTATTGAAATCTGTACTAAAGCATATTAATAGGAAATTTTCTCGATAAATTTGATTCTAATTTGTATACCTACTAATATACAACCATAACTATTTGATTTTTTTTTTTTTTATTACTATTTGAACATTGAACATGAAATATGTTTAGGAAACTTCAAATGTTTAACGACGACTTACAAGACCAGTTAGATAGCTTACGGGCCGAGTCGAAACATCAAAACACTAGGTGAGGACTTTAGCATGAATTAACAATATAATCTGTTAAGTGTTTATTTAGTCCGAGGTCTAATTGTTTTCGGTTATAGACATTGGTAAATCATGAATTATTTCTATTGAATTCAGTAGAAAAATTCATTATCTACTCAAAGAGCAAAGTTCTCATTAAAATATACTTTTTTGCGATAACATGTATAAGCAATTTCATGGAATGTTTGTGTAACCGAGTAGAGCGAGAGATTCTTTTATTATTATTATTATTATTATTATTATTATTATTAAATATTATGAATTTATCACTTGATTAAAATTAACAAAACATGTGTTTTTATTTGAAAAATGCTGCTTTTTGGAAAATATAGAAGTAAGAATGGTTTTCTTATATGATAACACATGTATTGCGGTTTTTTTTGTTTTCTGTTTACTTTTTGTTTTTTTTTTTTTTTAGATTGACACAATTGAAAATTCAAATATCTTCGGAGGAATCAAGTAATGAAGACTGAATTTCATCTAACAAATCACAATAATATTTTGGTTAAAAAAAAAAATAGCCCCTAAAATGATACCAATACTTCTTATGTAATATAGGTTATGTCAATTAATATTATAAATAATTATTGTAAAAATACAAAGTAGTTTTAAAGTTGCGTTCGATGCATTTTTTTTTTTTTTTATACGATTAAATCAAAACTAATTATTCAATATTTTTAAAATTTATGTGTTTATGCGATGAAATTTGACTTAGATACTTAAGAGTAAATTGGAAACATGTATGCCATTTTTGTTTTCGTCTCGGATGTTTTTCACGCGATATTTAATTTCTATTTCATATCGAATAACGTTCATTGTATTATTAGTTTTTATTTTGTACACCTTGAATCATTTATAGAGTTGTATAATTTATGCACTTTTCATTCGGCCGACAATAATTGAATGCAAAATGAAAAAAAAAAAAAAGTCGTATTAGCTTATAAAATATGTTATTTTAATAGAAATATTCATAGTACAAAGTTAGGTTTAAATTATTGTTAGTGTATCTTAATCATCTTTTTGTACTCGAGTTAACTCGTCTAGAATATTGTATTTAAAAATATAAATCGGCGAGAAAAACAAATACACACACATAAACGTATTGTACGGACATTGACCGGCATTAGACCATGCGGTCGGTCCTCTGGCACGGGTAAGGCGGCTGATTGGGCTTGCATATCTTGCGGCCGCTTTTCGCGCCGTCCACGTAGTTGCACGAGAACGAAAAGTAGCCGCACGTGGACGACTTGGTGAAATACTGTACGTCGCGGTCGCCGGGCCGGTACTCTCCCGTCTGTCCGTCCGCGTCCGCGCGGAAACGCCCGCGGCCGGACCCACCGCCGGCCGGGCCCACGTACGACTCCTTGGCCAACATCGCCGCGAGCCGGGTCTTGTCCACCACGGTCAGACCGCCAGCGCCCGGCGTCAGCAGCACCGTCTGCGTCTGCGCCCGGCCGCCCGGCACCGCCGCGGCCCCGGTACGGTCGCCGGCCACCGAGACGACCCGGCCCCGGAACCCGTCCGGTATCCTCGCGCCGTCCGTGCCCGGCACGGTCTGGCCGGCGTCCAACACCTGTCCGGCCGTCAGCCGACCGTCCTCGTCGCGAGTAACGTGCGCGTCGTGCTCGCCGTCCACGTTCACGACGATGTTTTGCACCTGACCGATGCCGGGGCCCTCCGCCGCCGCCGCCGCCGCTTCTCCGGGCACCCGCGCCGACTTGGTGTTCATCGCGTCCTCGTCCTCGTAATCGCCGTCCCCGTCGTACTCGGACTCGTTGTCGTCCGGCTGTTCGTCCGCCGCCGGCTGGGCGCGTTTCGAAGGGACGTCCCGCCGGTCCGCGTGGTCGTCCGCGGTTCCCGCCGGCGTCGCGGACGCGACGGTCTTGACTCTCGTCTCGTTGTCCGACGCGTCGTCGCGTCGTCCGGTTCTCGGCCGCGCGCCGTCCAGGTCCAGCCGCGGCAAGTTCCGCAGCCTTTTGCCGGAGCTCGCCTGCGCCGCGCCGTTGTACGAGATGCCGTGCTTGTACGAACCGAACAGTTGACTTTGGGACTGGCCGTCGCGCGATCCGCCCTGGGACGAGGCCGCGCCGCCGCCTTTGAACAACGACTCTTGGTCGGTGTCGTTGTTCGACTCGTGCGGCAAGAACCCGATCTGAGCCTGGCTGGACGTGCTTCCCGGCCCCGTGGACTGTGCGTCGGCCACGCCGCCCTTGACGCCGGCCTGCAGCTGCGCGTTCGTCCCGTAATCGATTCCCGAACTCTGCGACCCGCCCGCGGCCATGCCGCTCTCCGCGTTGTAAAGCACCTGGGACTGCGCTTGCCCTTTGCCGCCTCTCCCCTGTGCCGCACTCGTCGTGCCGTTCGCGTTGCTGACGATACGACTTTGGGCACCTTTGTCGCTGTCGCTCGTTTGCGCTTGGGCAGTGAACGCGCCCGTTCCCGAATACGTTCCGGACACCTGGGTCTGGGTCATTCCAAATTTCGACTTCCCTTGAGCCGACGCTGACGCGCTGGTCTCTTACCGTCCACGTTCACGTTTGTCATTGACTGTGCGTCTCCACCTTCGGTGTCGACAGGCGTCACGGAACCACCGGAAGACACGTCCGTTCCAAACTGACCGCCGGTAATCGGACTCGACGTTAAGTAATTATTTCCCGTTTGAAATCCCGGCCCAGACTGTTGACCTCGATAATTATTGTCGCCATAAGACCCGGGATAATTTCCAGGTGTATTTCTTCCGTCTAAAGCGGGTTGCAAACTCGACGGGCCGTTCTGATAAACGTCGCCAGATTGAGTGTACCCAGGTTTCTGAACACCAGGTCCTCCAGTACCCAATGAACCTTGCGGCTGTCCGTAACCCGACTGTATTTGATTTGGACTCGTACTTCCACCAGATCCTCCAGTACTGAATGAACCTTGAGGCTGTCCATAACTAAGTTGAGCTTGATTTGGATTTTCATTTCCACCAGATTGAGTGTATACAGATTGTTGAACACCAGGTCCTCCGGTGCCTAATGAACCTTGAGGCTGTCCGTAACCCGACTGTATTTGATTTGGGCTCGTACTTCCACCAGATGAAATATAACCGGGTTGTTGAACACCAGAACCTCCAGCACTTAATGAACCTTGAGGCTGTCCATAACCTGACTGTATTTGATTTGGACTCGTACTTCCACCTGATGAAATGTAACCGGGTTGTTGAACACCAGAACCTCCAGCACTTAATGAACCTTGAGGCTGTCCATAACCCGACTGTATTTGATTTGGACTCGTACTTCCACCAGATGAAATGTAACCGGGTTGTTGAACACCAGAACCTCCAGCACTTAATGAACTTTGCGGCTGTCCATCACCCGACTGTATTTGATTTGGACTCGTTTGATTTGGATTTAAATTTCCACCAGACTGAGTGTACCCAGATTGTTGAACACCAGGTCCTCCGGTGCCTAATGAACCTTGCGGCTGTCCATAACCCGACTGTATTTGATTTGGACTCATACCTCCACCAGATGGAATGTATCCGAGTTGTTGAACACCTGGTTCTACAATATTTAGTGAACCTTGAGGCTGTCCATAGCCAGGTTGTATTTGATTTTGATTTATATTTCCACCAAATGGAATATACACTGGTTGTTGAATACTAGATCCTCCGGCGCCTAATGAACTTTGAGGCTGTCTAAAACTAGGTTGAACTATATTTGGATTTATTCTTTCTCCATACAAAGGATAGCTAGCTGGTTGTTCACTACTAGGCACTATACGCTCATATTGTTTTCCATTGTTTGAATTTCTTTCAGTATTTTGTAAGCCAGGCGTCTTTTGGAATTCATTTAGTTTATTGTTATTTGACAACGCATTAAGACATGACTGGTATAAGTAATTACATAGAGAAGGTAAATTTAATTGGGTAAACCCATGATTTCCTTGAGTATTCCACAGAAATGGGTATCCATTTTGCATTATTGATGACGATCCAATTGCTTCGTTCACATTTTTCTGTAAATTTAGTGAGTTTGAAACACCTGAAGTAGGCTTCCCTGGTGTTATTTGATTTAAACCAGTGGATACCGGATGTGGATAGTTGATCAATTGACTGGGCAGATAATTAGTAGGTCTATTCTGGTATTCTACCGAAGTTGTCACTGGAATTATTGTATTGGTACTAGGATTTGTTAAATCAAAATTATTCGGTATATTATGTGGTGCGAGTATTCCTTGAGCTGAACCCGAAGGAAAACTGGGAAAACCTGATCCATCAGGATACATTTGTTGATTGCTAAGATTATTAGTTAACTTATCTTGATAATACGGGACACTGGGATTGACTGGTCCTGAGCTACTAGAATACATGTTTTGGTTGATTTCACCAGTATTTTCGGGTTTTTTTAACTCGTGTGAATTAGTATTAAATGGCATAGGATTTTGTTCATATCCTTGATATAGTTTTCCAGGTACTTTATGATTTCCTAAATCCGATTGTGTATGTGAATATTGATTATTTAAATAATTATTACCTCCTTGATTTTGTTTATCTGATAATCTATTATTTATTTCTGAACCTGGGTATATACCTGGATATTGTCTATCCACAGTGGACCCAATACCATATTTTTGATCTTGTTTACTTGGTACCATATTATTTATTCCTGAATCTGGGTATACATTTGGATGTTGTCCATTGACAGGAGGACCAGTTCCAAATCCTTGTTCTGGTTTTCCAGGTACTATATTATTTATTCCTGAACCCGGGTATATATTTGGATGTTGTCCATTAGCAGGAAGACCAGTTCCAAATCCTTGATCTGGTTTTCCAGGTACTATATTATTTATTCCTGAACCCGGGTATATATTTGGATGTTGTCCATTAGCAGGAATACCAGTTCCAAATCCTTGATCTGGTTTTCCAGGTACTATATTATTCATTTCTGAACCCGGGTATATATTTGTATGTTGTCCATTGACAGGAAGACCAGTTCCAAATCCTTGATCTTGTTTTCCAGGTACTATATTATTTATTCCTGGACCAGGGTATATGTTTGGATATTGTCCACTGACAGATGGTCCAGTACCATAACTTAAACCTTGTTTACTTGGTGCATTATTATTTATTTCTGAACTTGGATATGAATTTCCCATATATGTTGGATGCGTTCGATAATTCTGTTCAGTACACTCATCGCAGTCACCAAAACTTGACTGACTTTGAGCTTGGCCCATACCATTTAAACCATCTAAAAACAGTTACATATAAATGATAAATATTAAAATGGTCCGTTTTAGAAATTAATTCTCGTTGATAAATCAATAATAAAATATTATTAAACTCGAAAATTGTTATTATTATTAGTGCAATGTGATTGTATCTTTCAAACGTAATATTTAGCTGATTATAAGTTATACGTATTAATTAAAAAACTATACTTATTAATTACTTACTAACTGTAGCCCTTGATAAATCGGGTTGCGACACAGCTTCGGCTAATCCATTTTTTGTTTGTTGATTAGAGTCTTTTGAACCGAAACTAACAAATTGAGTTTGTGTTTGACCTTGATATCGTTTTTTATCCGTTGAACGTTTTGATCTATTCAATTGGCCGTCGTCATCAAAGTTCTTTAAAACGATAACATTGTTTCCGCAAAAGTCGTTAATATTTTCGCCAATAATTTCAATCATCTATTTATAGATACCACAACTAATGTTATAAACGTAATCATTAGATAATCAAACGAAAGCAAAATGTCTTACTTCATCTCCAGACAACTCCATTTTCGAGTCATAGTTGTTTTGAACGTTTGAGTTCTCCGCGTGATCATCCATTAGTTTTAAAATACACTCGCCAGTCATTTCATTTTTACGTGCCATTATTCTCTGTGAATCATTGTAAATTGTGTTACATAATCATAAATCAGCACTGCAGTGATTTATTGACTATCAAATCGCATAATATATTGGCAACTTGTAGAATTTATTATGTTGTGCAGATGAAATAAGTTGATGATTTTCATCGAATGTGGTACGTTAAATTTATTTCTGCAGTAGGCAGATTTCTATTATTTAGACGAAAAAAATCTTCTTTCTTTAAATTATTAAATAATAAGTGTAACAAGTCATTTGCATTTAATTTTTATGACCGTATTACATATAACGACTCGTATAAATTAATTCTTTAGATAGAATTTTTTTTTACACACAGTGACACGTGAACTATAAATTTTAGAAAAAAATCGTACGATATTGTTTTTGTCCACACGTAGCTTATTATATTATATACATACAAGTAGTGGCGTATACATTTAGGGGAAGATGTATCAACAACTTTCCCCAACAAAACATTTCTAATATAGCTGGTTATAACGTACGTTATCAATAATTGTTTTTTGATAAAAAAAAAAGTGTAGTACGTAACACCCAGAGCCGGACTGGCTGGAAGTACTAAAAGCATGTTAAATTTTAGTGCACGATTTTAATTCAAATTAATCATTTTTTTCCCCTCAATTTCCGTGTATAAATAGTTTTATGTCAGGTAGTCCGATGTAAAAAAATTATTTTTTTGAATTTTTTCTGCCTCCGAAACGTACAAAAATCGATCGATTTTGAACTCATTGTAAGATATCGTACGGCAAGATTTTCTGAACCTGAAATCACTGTTTTGATAGATTACACAATTTTGTGCGTAATTTATATTATGGTCGTAAAATGAAGGCTGCTGTTCGATATTTTAATGTTTTAATTAGGTTTAGTCTGTACAAAAATCAAAAACATACCATTTAAAATGAAAATATTAACTGAATTTTATTTATTTGTAATCGCGTAGTCATGACCAATTTTTTTTAATTTTTTTCTACAGCACGTATATTTTAAGTAAAATATATCTTACTTTTTGCGGATCGAATAATTCTGCGGTTTGAATATTTGATGTTTTTCCGGTACCGTTTGTGTTCGACGATGACATCGAATCGTTCTGAAAACAATATGTATTATTACCATATATAATACCGCTCGATCACTTCTTACGAAATTGTTGATTGGTGTTAAAAAAGGCAACGAGCCGCGGATGCTGTCGGTTCGAGCGACGTTTAGACGGAGACTTTAGGGTTTTATTATTGTTTCAAATTACGCATTCGAAAAACGATTCTGAGTGCCGCTAGTAGTTGGCTGTTGTAATTATTAGTTAACATACGTGATACAATCCGTCCGCCAAATGACATTTTTTTAAATAATTCGATTTTTATGAATTTCGAAGTTTTTATAGGAAAATATATCTTGTATTATTCAGTTTTCAGCTGTTAAATACAAAAACGCTCGTTCGATTCACACAGACTTTAAACGTTGTGAGAAAAATAGTAAATAATTTTAAGAACTGTTCAAATAACATATGATAAATCTTAGTATTCGGACTTCGGTCCGAAAAATTAAAATTAAATACATTTTTAAATGTAAAAAGCCCGGAAATTATTGAAGTGTTTACAAAACGATATTCGGTTGTTGAAAGTCATAAACGCCGACAATTTTATGGGTTTTTTTTGCAGTTTTTCGGTAGATTTCTCGTGCGCTTACGAAAATGATTTGAAAAATCGAAATATCTGTGAGTTGTTCGTTACCGAAAGTCAACTTAAAAATTGGAGTGTTTGTGCTATACGAAAAAGCGTTTACAGACAAAAATCACAACGTCGTAAATTCGATGTAAGCTCGACTCGCTCAGAATTTAATGAAAAAATACAAAATATAGTACTTTTCTGTACGCGAGTCATAAATATAAACGTGTCATTTCAAAAACGTATCACATGCACACAATAGTTTTCAAATTTATGGATTATCGTCATTGATAACTCGTAAAAATCGCAATACCCGTAAGTTGAGTCGATTGACGTTCTGCATTTGGACAGAAAAAAACATTTAAATATACATATATATATTGAGTCAAGTGTGTTATAGTGGTGTGTACACGATGCGAATTTAAATATGAAACAGTACTCTCCCTTCGAATTAAAAATAAAAAAAAAAACCGATATGGCTAATGATTTAGCAACGATCGCTCGATCTTTCTATCGCACGGCCGGAAACAATGCTCTGCGTGCTTATGAATCATACGGGTTGGGGGAAAAAACTATAAATTAATGCTAGTTATCAATAAAAAAAAATAAAATAATAATAGTTTCTAAAAAAGAAAATAGAATTGTTTTATTCAATTCATTAGTAAATTGCCGGTTTCGACTAGAAGCAACACATAATATGTTGTGATTTTATCGTTTGGAAATGCGTGTAATAGACAACGGCTTAAATACAGTATTAGACAGGCCACGCGCACGCACGAAACGCGTCTGCCCGTGCATTTAGATACGGACACGTACACGTGTGCGACTTTCGTCCCTATAGATCACTAAAACGCGTATTCGGCTGTGGCACTAGCAAACGACAATACCTAGTCAAAATGAAATTTATGTTGTTGTTTTTACTTACTATCCGGTTTTTAAAATAATATTCGAACAAACGATTACATTATTCGTACGTTTGAAAATCTTAACTCGTCTTAATGACGAACGATTGCGTTTGATACACACGAGTGTGCAAGTCGACGGCGTCATTTCGGGGGGGGGGTTTTTTTTTCGCATAAGTCCCCGACGCCTTTGTACCGCAGTGTTTTTCAAACGTTCGTGTCATGGGGCCTCCTAAATGTAACGTAAGTCCGTCAAGAATTATTTTTTCGCAGAAAAAGTTCTTCGTTGAAGAAGAAGTTGTTAACACTCGGCTAACTGAGCAATAACACGCTTAGTTAACTTAGTGTTCTACAACTTTTAAGTTTTGTGACGGGCAATTAAACAAGCAATGAATTATATACTGAACACGTAAATGTTTTTTTTCTGAAAAAACTTCATGACAGTATTAAACTTTAAATACTGAAAATGAATTGTCGACGACTATGAAACTATAAAAAAAAAAAAAAAAAATACGGCAAAAACGTCGAAACTTAACGTGACGGGTGGACCCCTGTACGTTTTTGCGTAACAATGTCCGGTGTGACGTTCGGAACGGCGACGCGCGACTTCGCTTCCAAAGTCTGTGCTGTGAACGGCACGATTCGTTAGTGTTTATTGTTAGCAGCTTATGGTCTGGACGGCACGCGGAGTCGAAACGAACGGACGGACCGCGGGACGGTCTCTGCTGCAGCAGCTCGTCTGGCGTTCGTGACGACGCGTATAAATCTCGTCTTGTCTTGTCTTGTAAACGAAACGAACGGCAACGAACGAACAAAAAAAAAAAAAAACCCCTCCCGCGGAAATCTTACCTCGGGATGAAGAACGTGATCGTCGCGGACGTGGCCCCGAGAAAGAGCGACGATGGCCGCGAGCGCGCACAACGACCCGGCGGTCGCGATCATGTCTGCGGAATAAAACCGTCCGGTGCGCCGAAATCGCGTGTTCGTCGGGAACGACGACGACGAGTCCCGTCTTTTTTAAACGCCCGACGACGTCATCACGTGCACGACCGAAATGTCTGGTGTGTGTTATTTATTTAATTTTTTTTTCCTCTGCGTTCGACGGGTTCTTAAAAAAAAAAAAAAAATGATTAAAACATCTGCGAGTTTCGGACAGAAGGCGTACAGGGCGTTCCGAACGTCACGCGCACACACATATATGTATGTTCTTACGAAATTATAGAATGGTTTTAAAATAATAAACGAATAACGAAACTGTTCAGGAAAATAATTCACATTTCAAATGAAATGAAATGAAATAATACGACGAGGGGTATATTAATTATTTTCAGACAATTCGGCAACGAGTTTCGTTTTAAACCATCCTGTACGTTTATCTGCTTATCGCATCATTATGTGTTCTTTCGTAACCTAAATTTACACGCACACGCCTATATATACATATAGTGTATTTTTTTTTTTGGCAGTCCGATGTCAAATCATTTAAGATCATCAAAGGTCACTTCCGAAATCGTATTCAATAACGTTCTTATTTAATCCACTGTGTACGGTATACGTACGTTTTATATGTTTGATGATGTGCGCATGGTGGCTTTGTGATGAACAATCGATCGTTCGGCGGCACGCGGCTTGTGTGTCGTGCAAAAAACGAACGGATTCGCCGGACGTCATGACGTCGCTGTATAGTGGCGTGGTGACTACGGATGGCCAAAACCCCTTCCGAGACAAACATCCGCGGGCTTACGGAATGAAATTGAACTCGCAACGAAACACGTGCGGGACATTCAAGGGATTATTGGCGCGAAGAAATACGACCGGAACGAGAACGGCTCGACGGTAATGTTGTTTTCTACAATCCACAGGGAAGTCGACAGTTACGGCCGAACAACAAGTAATCGACGAACCCGCCGAGAACCGCGGACAATTGTTATTTGTGAGTGTTTTTGCGTTTCCGAATCGAATTCCACGTGAAGCGCCGTGTTGACGCTTATCGTCGTTTTACAGTTTTAACACGAAAACATTTCAGATATTACAATGATACACACATAAGCAATCGAGTTTTTTTATACGGCACACGTTATAAATACGTATACGATTTTTTTTTTTTTTTTAATCTCGAAATTATAGTTCTTAACCGGTATGAAAAAAACAAAATCAGAGACGAGAAAACGGATTCTCGCGTTTAATTAAAATATACGATCATTGATAACTCGATTATCGATTACGTTTTTTTTTTTTTTTTAATCATATAAAAATCGCTGAGATAATAATAACCGGGTGTACCTTAGGTATGTACGGTTCAACAGACGGCTTCCGCGGTTTATTTATGATGATAAATCGTTTGAAACAAAAAAAAAAAAAACTATAAACACGGTATTCCACGCTTCCCAGCAAACTTCTTCGGCCGTAATTTATCAATAATATCCCTCCTGCGGACATTCGACGTGATACGATTTTCTTTGAAATTCCATTTTTTCTAAACACGCGAACACTCGTCCGGGAGATGGACGGCGGTGGGGGTGAGACCCCGACCAACCTCCCGCCAAAAGTAAAAATATAAAAAACGCGATTCTCGTAACGAATACTCTTCCCGAAAACGCATCCGAGCACTTATTATTCTGTATTGGCGCCCCGTTCGGCTTTCCATTATTATTATTATTTTTTTTTTTTTTAAGAAAAAAAAATGAAATTTTAACAATAAATTATACATTTCAACCATTACGGATCTAAGTCTTAAACAATTTATACAAAACTAAGTATTATAGATAATAAAATAATAGTCATAAATAGATACGGTAAATAGACAAAACACATAGTATATATATATATAAAATTCAAAATTATATCTGAAGCCCAGAGTATATAATAAAATTAATTACAGCTTTAATGATGGTGGTATTATTGGATAGTAATACATTATGAGAGGACATATCTACATGAAAGGATGCACAAGCATCACGTGAAGTCTCCCTTTCCTTGGTAATAGCCGGACAGTGTGAAAGAAGATGATCGAAGTCGCATGAATAGCACAAACAATTGGAAAAAATGCAGGCTGGACTGTCGTTTAACCCCGTTTTAAAAGCATGCTCAGGTAGTTTATTATGACTAAGTCGTAGTCTAGAATAGCTGACGATTATGTAGGTCCATGTACCAGTTTTTATATGAAACAGACGGGACCAGTTGTCTGTATTTATCGGCGTAGGAAACAGGGAGATTAGACCACTCGGAGTTTTCCAGTGGATTTACTGTTCGGCTTGGACAAATACGCTTTTGGATGAAAAGCGTCCCGGAGTTAGTACGGTCACTGTAAGCAAACAACGATCGCGATGGTTTTGGCGTCGGACGAAAAGTCGGTTGTAACGACGTCATACGTTTTCGGACCGTTTTATTATGGGACTGGCTGCGAGAACGGCTGGGGCGAATGAATCGTATCGCGCGGACACGAGACGTTTGTAGACCTTGTACGCGCGACCCGTGGCGTATAATGAAGCACGACCCAAATGACGTATGCCCCGATAGGACAGAAAAAAAAAAAATCATCATAATGATTAAACGAAGCGTACGAAATGGACGTCGTCGCTGTACGGACGCTTGTACGGATCAAACGGACGGGAACGAATTTTTATTTTATACGCGCGAATTTAATTACGTGTAATATTTATACACATGCATTGCCGTTTAGGTGCCAGCCGAAGGACGACGTCATGATCGTCATCGCGTCGTGTGTAAACGCATGTCCTATATTCCCGTGGGCGCGACGTTTGTCAGGTCAGACCCGTCCTGGATCGTCCGACTCGCTTCAAACCACCGACGTTGAAATCCAGCGGATCCGTTTATGATCGGGCGTCGGTGTGACGTTCATTTTCTACGCCCTTAACGAACGCGCGCAATTTCTAGTCGTCCGATTCGGTCGGATATTTTTTTTCCGGTCTAACCGACCGATCTGTTTGGGCTCGGCGTTATTTCGAATATCATTCGGGTCGAAAACGATCTGAAAATCTTAAAAAAATTCGCCAAAAACGGAATTTCGATTTGCGACGATTTGTTTAAACCTCAGTTTGGCGGAGATTGCACGTCGAATAGAGAAAAACCCGTAGTAATTCAGTCGGTTTTTACGTGTCTCGAGGAAATGGTCCGTCCTCCGGCCGTTTCGCGGTCTGACAAACGCCGACCGTACCGTGAATACAAACGAACGAAAACATCCGGTCAGCCGGCCGCGTGACGGGACGCGGGGTTCGGCGAAGGCGCGCCGGCGGAAACGTAAAAAACCCGATAATCGATTCCGATAGGTTGTGAACCGACGTCGGCCGCGATTAATTCACGCCGCGGACGAACAACACAATCGGGGGGGTCACGGGGGGGGCGTTTCCCGCACCTCTGCACCCTGCCGCGAAACAATGGCGTTCGACGGCAAAACGGACCCGGGGGGTCAGGCAAGCCGCCGCCGGGAGGTCATCCGTCGCGTTCCGAGGCGGCGCGCGCGCGCGTATTCGATCCATTCGCGTTCCGACAACCGGTTTTCATTCACTCGTCTCGCGTTCCCGTCAGCCATGTCGACGTCGTCGCGCGCCGTCCTGTTGACGTTGTGGTTGTTCTGCGCGGCCGTCACCGCGGCGGTATCGACCGGCGACGACCACGACAAGGACAACCTGTTGCACGCCGAGGGGTTCGGCAACGAAGAAGTCGAAGAGGCTCATATGCGTGAGTACGGGACGACACGCCGGGTTTTACTGTCTGTTTTTTATTATCGGAAACGGCTTTTATTTGAATAGTGTCGTTTTCCCGTTTACGGTATCACGTCGTTTCGCGTAGGCCGTGACAAATGAAAAAAAAAAATCATAGCTCGAGGGCCAAGTACCCGCCGACTGTTTTTTTTTGTCGTCGTTAAAACCGACACGAACGAACCGTGCACGTAGAGTTTATTCGCCGGTCCGTCGCGACCGATATTGTGATATTGCGCATCAATAACGAACAATTCCTTTGTGTACGACGTTCGAGACGATCGGACGGACTTCGATAAGCGCGCCGGTGAGAATTTGAAAACACAGTCGGAACACGATTCGGCGGCGGTTGTCTTCGACTTCGAAAAATAGGATTCGCATCGGTTCGAGCGAACGCGGGTTACCGTTCGGTTATACGTTTTTCAACCGCTGGTACTGTACACGAGTCCGGGTAGTCCTCGTCGTACATTTAGTATTTACGATACGTTTGATCATTATATTTTCACGAAATATTGGGCACACGGCTTATTTCGCTGTTAAACAACCTCTAAAAAAAAACACAGTCAACTGCAGTTTTAACGAGTATTCACAATATTAACAATAAAAAAAATTATTATTATTATTATTTTCAAACTTCCACAAAGGCCCGTCGATCTCATGAAATACACACGCCGCTACAAAAAATTATCCGACACGAAATCAAATTGATTATTTTACCAACCGGGGGTGGCACGACTCGTTTGATTTTTTTCCCGGGCCCCGGGATCATGGTGCTCACCGACCTCCACGCCACACACCTCTCCACACGGTTTGACGTATAACACACGGTTAAGCGCCCGACAAAGGAGTCGGTTTCAGGCCGTTATCTCGGGAAACTACGCGGTAACTAAACGTCAATGACGCGTGCGGATTGCATCATTCGAACACCGTTTCGCAATATCCGACGACGTGTACGATTTTTCTTTCTTTTTTTTTACGCGTATGCATTTATTGCATACGGTCAGAAACGAATTTTCGTTTTCGCGTACGAAAATAAACTACACCGTACGTACGATAAACAATTTTTTTTCGCCATGATTCATACCGACTAAAACCTATGTACTGTTTTGTAAACGAACGTCGCAGTGATGAAATGTTACGACGACGAAACGAAAACCGCGTACAAAACGGACTCCGTCTGGTATCCGGAGGGGAAATGCGAAAAACGCGTTTGTTCCCGGCAAGCCAATTCGAAAACGCCGCGCATCAAGATCATGACGTAAGTGGTTGTTTGTCGTACGCGCTTGGGGGTGTGTGCGTGTTTTCGTGACGTTTCGCGATCGTATTTGCAGATGCGAACCGTGCGCTACTTGTAGTTCGCCCAGTCACGCCTGTCACCCGTTCAAAGCGGAGAGGAATTATCCAAAGTGCTGTCCGAAGTGTCTGACGCAGCACGCCGTGTACAGGAAAACGACGGAAGCGAAGAAGAAACGCGACAAGATTTAACCGTTCGGATCGTCGTCGTCGTCGGGGGTGTACCATACACGTATCTTATTGAATTGAAACTATTATATTGTCGGGCGTTCGTTCTGCTTGACTGACGGGTTATAGGTTTTTATTTTATTATTTTGTTTTTTGTTCAACAGACGACGTTTTTTTTTTTTTTTATTGATTAGTATTTTGTTTTGTACGTCAAACGGAGGTCCGACGTAAATTGGATTTTAGCATAGAAAAATATATGAAATGTAATTGTTTCCAACAACGTTGCGCTCATTCGACGTACGGATCGTCCGATCAATTATCGGGATGAAGTGATAACAACGTAAAAGAACCGGGTAGGGAAAAAAAGAAAAAAACGTCCAGTCGTCCCGCGATGCGTTTCCGTTGGTTCCTCAGCAAAACCGGACGTCCTACTCGCGTTCCAAACACGTCGCCGTCTACTACTCAGGGGCGTATTTAAAGGTCTGCCGATGAAATATTTGTTGTACGCTATTAAATAAAAAAAAAAAACGAAAACCCGAAACGATCCGAAACGAGGTAGGTGGAGGCCATACCCGCCCAGGCCCTTTAGACATTTTGTACTTGGGCCTTGAGCTATTTATTTTATTATGGCCTGTTGGCTTACACAAAATAATATACCTGATAGAAAAATCATTACGATATTCTAAAAGATTTTTAACACGAGTATTTGTTATCATTCACATATCACACCGCAATCGTTGCCGAACGTCGATAACCGAAATCGAAAAATTTAAAATTTATGTGAATTATTTCACACTTTTTTTCAGTTCATTTTTTTCGAAGTCGGTTTTCATTTGATCCAATAATTTTTTTTATGTGATACATTATCAAGTCGCTCGTTTGTATTAATTACGTTAGTTTAAGGGCCTCCTAAAAACTTACCCACCTGGGCCTTCAGAGTCTCAGTCCGCCCCTGTAGTAGCAAACAACCTCTTCGGTCGGAGCGTCGTGGGATTTTGTCGTAAAACAGTTGTTTGGCGACTAATTGGTAAGCATCGATTCGATACGACGGTTAGCCCGCCAATATGGTAAAATTTTGGGCCGAGTATAAATATATATATATATATATATATATACACACAAATATACTAGGTGCTCATAACAGTAATTATAGGAATAATAATAACAAATTAACGTATCACAGGCAAAAATACATTTTAACATTTGAAAAAGAATCATAATCGTATAATATGATTACATTACAATAAATTTCATCTAATATATAATTTAACAAATAATTCCTTACAAAGACGGGTCGACCGTGGCGACGAACTACAATATGAATCGCCTACACGACAATGAATCACAATTAGGCTTGTACAAAAAGACAATATAACCGAGAAAGGCCTACACAATTTAAATTCAAATTTTGTCGTCCGCCGATCAGTCGGGTGTCTCGCGGTCTGATATCGCAACGTCGACCGGGTCCGAGGTCGGACTTCTATTACATCGCTCGTAAAACAGTTGTTGACGGGTTCTTGAAACCATGGAAAACACAATATTTATGATGGAAACGTCAATTACAATTTATTAATCGTTTCAACGGGATTACAAATGAAAGACGAACGACGCGTCCGCACGATCCGTTGAATGACATTTGACGTACGTGAAGTCGATCCGTGTGCGTACCTCCGGACGATCACCCCAGGCAGGATGTTATGTTACGGCGCGCGATACAGGAGAACCGTCGGCAGGTGTCCGGGCGAGCGGCACGACTTCGTGTAATGTTTCATCCGACGGCCCCGGGGGGGACGGTGACCGACTCGATCGTCGCTCATCTGTACTTCGCGGTGGAGAACATGGGACCGTGGCCCGGCACGATCCAGTCGGCCAGGTCCATGATGTACCGCCGGTGTTTCCTCTGCGCGTCCGGACACTCGCTGCCGGCGTCCAGCCACACCGACTCGTCGCGCACGTCGTCCTCGCGTTCGAACAGATCGCCCACGATGGCGACCACGCCGCGGCCCGCGGTGCGCACGATCACCGACACGTCCGACAGCGTGTGGCCCGGGGTGGACACGACGCTCACGTGCTCGTCGATCTGGTACACGCCGCGCGCGTCGAACAGCGCGTCGCAGTCGTAGTACACGTGGCCGCGGCTCACGCACCGGCCGACCACGTGCCTAGCGCTCAGGAACATGTTGTTGTTGCCCGTGTGGTCCGAGTGGCCGTGCGTGCTGACCACGTAGTGCACGTCGCGCGGCCGCAGCCCGTGACGGCCGACCGCGTCCATCAGCCGCTGGCCGTCCCACGGCGTCATCGTGTCGACGATCAGGTTCCTCGGGCCCTTCACCAGCGTGCACGTGCAGTTGGCCAACACGCCGCCGCCGCGGCCGGCCGGCTGTAGCCCGTGAACAGCACGTGAACGTCGTACATCGGTGTCCACGCACTCGTGGACAACGTAGATAACACGACGAGATAAGGACGGGGAGCGGTGCTGCCAACCGTCCGCACACAAAAACCCGTCACCGTAGCTTCCACGGTCTGTTCACGACAACAGCAACCGAACGATAACGTTTTTACGCGTTTACCTGTGCCCGCGGACACGTCTGGACCGATCGGTTCAAGAGTACTTATGAAAACTGACGACTGTTTTGAATCGGACTTTTTGTCGTTAATGCACGTCCTATTCCGAAAACGTTATTAAAGTTCAGTGTGTTCAAGAACAACGGCTAAACTGCATTCGTTCCGAAAAAAAGACGAGAGCGCATATGTTATTCTTATATATATATATGTAATAATTGTATGATCTGTGGGAGATACTATAAGTCATATGTCTGACAAGAATCTATGTAGATTTTCTAGAAATGAAACAGTTGGCAGTATCAACATTACGCATCGGTAAATTTGTTAAAAATTCTCAAAATTGTACTTCTTGTAGCAGATCTATTAAAATTATCGTTTCCACGCACGATGGACTTCGCCGGGTAGAATACGTCATCGGATGTGAACGGTTTACGTAGCAGCAGCTCCGTTTACGTTTGTTAACAAGTCAGGTATGTAGATTTTTTACGGTCCGTATTGATTTACTACACTCGCGGTGTATTAGTAATTGTCTACGAGCGTATTCGGTTTGCCCACTCGTACCGTCCCAAATTCGATGTACTCGTTACGCATACGGAATTCTAAACTAATAATCCTAGTATTTCCTGTGGACGTCGACGGTCACTCATGTTTCGGCGGACTTGGCGATTCTGCGTTGTCATACCACCGTTGGGTTGTTGTACACCTGGCGGCGGTGGACGCGAGAAAATTTGTCGAAGTAGAAAATTTTACGCGTTAATATAAGAGTCTTGTCGATTGTCGTCGACGTGTTCTTGCCGCGTACACGTACTCTTATGAAAACTGACGACTGTTTTGAATCGGACTTTTTGTCGTTAATGCACGTCGACGTCTACCAGTGTTTCGACGGAGTTTGCGATTCAGCGTATTTGAGATGTACGATAAGTATATTTTCTCCTCGCGATGGACTTCACCGGGTAGACTACGCTCGGATGTGAGCAATATTTACAACACGTAACGTTTATTCACTAGTCCGGTAAGTGGTTTAATTTACGGTTGATACTGTTTAACCACACACGGTATCTTGGTTATCGTCAGGCGACATGCCTACGAGCGTGATCGCCTTTCGCTATATGCGTCAACGATTACTTGTGTTTCGGCGGAATTCTCGATTCAAATTTGTCCCACCACCACCGTATCGTTGTACGGTTTGCGGTGGTGGACTCGAGAAGAATCGTTGAAAAACGATATCTTAACGCACTTATATGAATAAATATTGGCGTTTGTCCTCTACGTGTGATCGCCGCGCGCAAATTTTTTTTTGCCGCCCTAAATAAATGTCACAATGGCGTATCCAGGATATTGATTGGGGGAGAATAAATTTAATATCAATAAAATACCACAACATACATTCACACACACACACACACATTCACATTCTATATAAGCCTATTAAGAAAAATGATTGACGCATACGAGTCCGCGTTAAGTGACACATTTTATGTCTTATGTGTGAACATTTTTTTTTTCAAATTCAAATTTAAATTTTTTCAAAACCTAAACAATGGTTGCTATGGAAACAAACCATAAGGAAACCCCCGGTCACGTTACGTCCCCGAAACGTATTGAAGTAGAAACGGAAAAATGATTTCGTATCGGTCGTTGACGACCATCAAATAGCGAAGGTTAGGTACACGAAAACAAAAAAAACAGATACGATTCGACGAGACGGTCCCGTTATCCGTGAGATATGAAAGTAATCAAGTGAGTTGTTCGGACAATAGTTAGGATTTCAAACACAATTCTTCCCGGCGAAGGTTCACGTTGAACCGTAATAATCGTGCTACGTTGAGTCGTCGTAGGCCGAGTGAAATATTCGTCGGGTTACGTATCACCTGTTTCCGGCTCGGAGCCTAATACCTAAAAACCGGTAAAACCTCCCCGACTCGTATGCTATTAACAAACAAGATCGTGGGAAATTATCACGAACGAAAAAAAAAAAAACGTTCCAAAAAATTTCTTGAGGGGGAGTGGGAGGGGGGAGCGTACGACAAAAAAGGTACGCTGCGACTGAGAACACACGACAGTAGGTCTGTACAGATGAATTCGTTTTATTCGTGTTTCGATGTGGCGAGATGAAAACGTACGACAAATGATTTATACACATAAAATATATTTACACACACAATTGCACGGATACGTTTCCGGTTACGATCTGACGGGACTCACGCCGGTCAGCGGTAACGCATCCGGGATTATCGTTCTCTTCGGGCGACAATAAATCCGGTCCGGAGCGACCGAGAAACGTTACGGCGCGGTCCCGTCGACCTGGCCTACCCCCATCGCCGCCGTTCCAACCACCCGCGCACGGGGGAGACGCGTCTGCGCGTGAAAAACGTACGACGGGACGGCGGGCGGAGACGGTCTATTTTTTCGCTTTGATGCCGTGCTTGAACTTCAGGCTCAACATGCAGATGACGACGGCGATCGCTATCCAGGCCAGTATGGACGCGAAGCCCTGGCGCACCGTCGCGTGCGACATTCCCCAGTCTCTGGACGTCATGGACCTGAACGCGTCCACGGACATGGTCAGCGGGAACAGAAACGTGACGTTCCTGAGCAGCGGGTGCATGGCTTCCAGCGGCCACATGATACCTGCGGCGAGACACCAGCGCGTTACATAAGACCGACACCGGGTCGGCGACGCGTACGTACCGCTCAGGAACACTTGCGATATGACCAGGCATATGCCGAAGAACGTGGTCATCCTCTCCTCGTCGAACGTAACGCTCGCCGCGAAACCTGTTTGCACGGACACACGCCGCGCGCGTAAACAACGCGATTAGGTCGTTGTTCATCGCTATTTTTTCATGTTTTTTACTACCCAAAAACGTCCCGCACAGCCCCTGCAGGAACACCAGCAGAAACGGCCACGTCCAGTCGGACAGGAACGGATGGTCGAACACGGCGAACTGCAACACGAACACGGTGATCGTTTGGACGATCAACATGATCATTTGCACCGCCAGCTGCGACACCATTATCTCGACGACCGTCAGCCCTGTTCGAACGCGCAAGCCGATCATGTAATTGACTGTGACTAACCTCGACTAACATCAACGGAACTATTTAATCACCCGAGACGAGACTTCTCTCGATCAGACCGCTGTTTTTTTCCATGGTGATCGATAACGAAGTGAACAGGAACGTCAAGTACAGTTCCAATCTAAACGGAAAACACGTGCTACATTGGTACTTGCGTCCGTCGCGTTTCGATCGTTTGTTTGCCTTTTCTTATTTTTTATTCCGTTTGAAAGTATAACAGACTTTTTACGCCGCGCTCCGGTTTTCGATTAAACACTAAATATAGACGTCGGCAAGACACGACGAATCATCGGCGAAAAGATTTTGATTTTAGCTCATGTTCAACGCGACCGCCGCAAAAAGTATTCTTGCTTTCAAATAAACGAATATAGAAATCAGACGATTCTACGACAATTCTATGAGAGTTTTCCCCGTGGGCCAAGTTTTTGGTTAGGCGTTATTTATTATGGTCGAAATTATTTGTTTTTCGTCAATTTCTTCGGAGAACTTACTCCTATTTTATACCATTTAGTTTTTTTATTTTAATTATTTTAGACTTCTTTAATATACATGAACAGGGCGTTAAAAAAAAAAAATCGCAACCGATGTATACGGGAACGTCGTAAGGGTAAAAGCGTATTGTTTTTTGATTTATTTGAATTGTGGTGTTTTTTAGGGTTTACGTTGTTTCATGTTACCCGTTGAATACGCTAATTTTGTATAAATAAAAATGTTCATGTGTCACGTATGAATTCAAAGTAGAATTTCGTATCTGTTCACATGGTGTATTTAGTTTTTATGGCGTATTCAACGTTTAACTTGAAAATCCTGAAAACCTTAAAAAAAAAAATTGAAATCGAACCGTTTGTTTTAAAACCATACAATGGCGTTACGTATACGAGTTTTACTTTTTTTAACACCGTGTCCAAGTAAAAACGGTCCGAAGAACTTAAACATATAATATGAATTGGCATTGTGCGCGAAATGTGGTTTTTTGTTTAGATTTCGAAAATCGATTTCGTAACAAATATATACGACATGTGCTCACATGGATATAACTGCCGCAGCTCCGTAATGCGACATATTGAAGTCATCCAATGTCCCAAAGATCGGCGTCATCATCTACAAAATAATAATAAATCAATAATATGAGTTTATCTTTACACAATTTTAAACAGTTCAATGCGAGTATGCACAGGCAAGGCTGGACATTAACGAGTTACAAGTCGAGTTGAACGTTTAGTTTTAATTAAGTTACTTGACGCGTCACAATGTTTACTCGTGACTAATAGTCGAGTCACGTTTTTCTTTATCAAAGTTATTTTTCAACTTTTGAAGTCAATACCACTGAACATATTTATATCCGCTTAATCCGACGAGTCAAATCAACTTGTCCAGCCAGCGGGTGTACATTCACCGTACTCACTGTTAACGGCATCGCGTTTACGGTCGACACTACACTCGTGTTTTTGCACGTTCTTTTGAAATCTCTCGACAGATCTCTGTAGGTCAACATTAACTTCGCCTGGACCGTTTTGCTGATCACAAAGTCTGAAATGAAAAACGTTACTATAGACGCGCGCCCACGTTCGGACGGAACGGGAATCTCAAAACACGTTACTCGACATGTCCAATGAGGATTTCATCGCGGACTCGTTTATGAACTCGGACGACATGGACGTCGGGTCGTCGAATCTCAGCCGGATCATGTCGGTGAAATTTTTTTCGAATTTTATGTAACCCCAGATGGTACCGCGTTTCGCTGCGTCCCTCGCCGCGTCCACCTCGTCGTAACGCCGCTGCAAGATCATTATTATCGTATCATCATTTCGTTTGACGCGATGTTTATTATCGTCTTTTTACATTTACTAGATCATCAACAATAGAAACATAATTACGTGTACGTAAACGTAGGATTTCATATATACATTTTTCAATGCTGACCAATCTATACGGGTCCCCAGGTTCGTTGTACAAAGATTCGGAATGAACGGTTTTTATTTATTTTGTTTTCCGAAAGTTTTTTTTGATTACATTTCATTTTTTTTTTTTGTCATTTTGATTTACGTAATTGTGTTTGGACGATTGATTCGCACATTTCATATCGTCTTGCGCGGTATCATATTACGTGTTTGACCGGATTTATCGTGATTTTAGTTATTAGAAATGGATTATAACCGTTTACCGTATCCACCAGGTTAGGAGCTTTTTCAATCGTGTCGTTATGGTCGAAATTTAAATATTAAAAATCGTAGCTAACCGTAAGTGGCAAGTGGACCATTTGATACATAGAATTGTATTATCGTTTTTAATTATTTTCAATCGGCGATCAATCGTTGCTTTCCGAAGTTCAAACCTCACACACTAAAAATGTTACGAAAACCCATTTTTTTAAAATACTGTTAGAATGTTATACGTTTAAGTTTGTAATAAATCGTCATACATCAAGCAAAAAAAAAAGCCCCTATCGGATATTTTGACAACTTCACCGGTGGTTATTTGTTTTTCCGATTTTTTTCAAATTTTTCGTAATTTTTCTTTACGCTTTAGAAAACTATCGAGAAAACGAAAATACAGTTTGTTACTCGAAAGCGACAAATGTAAATGTGTTTACAGACCGAAAAAAAAATCTAAAAGATAAACGTTTTCGAGGGCCCGACTATATTTGTAAGTAACCGTCTGGTGTGAACAATTGCATAGCGTTTCGAACGTTCGGTTATTATTATTTTTATTTTTTTCCGAAATGATTTTTACGTTTAACGTTTGCTAATAACGATTTGGTTCGTACGTCAAACGAAACCATGATTATCGCGGAAAACAATCGTTTGATCGCGGGAGAGAGGTCGAGTCGAGTCGAGTGACGACCGTTTAACTATTTACCGACGACGCGCGCAATATGGTGTAGCACGTAAGTTACCAAAGTCAATTCGTGTTTTTCCATTTCCCTCATGAACTTGCAACTCAACGGAATTCGGTCGTCGCATATGTCAAACGACTGGTACAAGCAGTGCGACGGGATCTCGTCGTCGATGACTCCGATGTCGAGGGTCGTTGGAGTTCGGCCAATGGTCAGATTGAATATCAGTATGGTCAACAGCGGCAACAGACAAACGAATAGGATTATTCTGACAACAACAAAACAACACAAAACGAACGTTGATTTAAACGTAATGTACGTGTATATTTTTTGTTTCGTTCGACAGCAGTTGTATACTACTAGTCGATCGAATATTGTTGGTAATCGAGGAAACGGGAAAACGTCTAATTCCCGTTTTATCCTCATCGGCCTATTTACACGTACACAAAAGACGTTTTGGTAAATGAATACACCGTGTTGTTTATGAGATTTCAAAATTCGATCTGTTGACTTTGCTGCGATATTCCGTCGTAAAACATGAGTTAGGTTAGGAATAGTCCTAGTCTACAGGAACACGGCGACAACTGGCCGTCCAATAACCCTGCGGGGTTCGACGGGCGAATTCGATAAAGTAAAAATAATAATTCAACGTCGTGAGGTCGTCGGGCGTTTGTCGAGGTAATCGCGCGACAACAGGAAAGTACCGGATTGAGTAAAAAAAGAAATGTGTGCTTACGTCCAGTTTCTGATGCTCCAGTACCAATGTTTCAAGAGTTGAGCTTTGAAACGTATCGGCGAGAACAATGACGATTTTTCCAACGTCGTGGTTCCCGGCTGCGACCGAGATCTCGTCTTGGGTTCTACCTGTGCACGCAAGACAATAACGACAGTTCGATATTGCACCGACAATATATTAACGCGGGGGGGGGGGGGAAACGATTCGGCTGTTGCGTATACATACCGCGTTTATGGTCGCCGTTTGCTTCTGGCTGAGTATTAAAAACGCACTTTCCAGCGTGTTGGCGTTGCAAGACGCCATGATTTCCTGCGGCGTGGCTTCCGACAGCAGAATGCCTTTTCGCATCAGACCTATCTGCATTTCGTTCGGTTTCAACGTATTTACACATTTCGTTACGTCGTCGATTACGGATTACGAGAGAAGAAAAAAAAAACCGAAACCAAATTACCGTATTCGCTAGTCGCGCTTCTTCGATGTAATGCGTCGTTATGATTATCGTTTTGCCGCGAAACGCCAAGTCGTGCAAATACGCCCATATGCTAAAACACAACGACGGAAATAAAATGTGCGCGTTGAAAACCGCGGGGATTTACGATCCACCGTGTTCCGCAACGGTAATAACATACGTACGCTTACACGTTCGTGTGCAAAACGACAAACCGAAACGGTATTGCCCTACTGCGTTTTGATAATATTTAGTTTTTTGTTTTGCACGCGGATGTCGGGCTCGAATGTTTTCTCCGGACTCGACGCCGAGTTAAAACACGTACGTACGCCTTACAAGAATCGAAAATCGTTTCTCGTTCACGCATTTACATTTTTAGTATACGTTTTCGTTATTTTTTTTTTTTTCCGACTAACATCCGAAAACGGACCGTGTGAATTCAATGCGAGTAGTGTTTTAACATTTTATGTCTTTACTTTGGCACATCAAAATAAAAAACCGTCACGAAAAGCGTTACCTAAATTAAGATACCCGCTGGGTGGACTATCACGAAAAAGCCTAACCTAAAAAGACATAAAATGTCTCATTTAACGCGGACTCGTAATCATTTTTCTTAATAGGCTTATATAGAATATGTGTGTGTGTGTGTGTGTGCGTGTATGTTTGTATGTGACTCATCAAGTTTTTTTCAGTTCGCGAGCGTCGAGAAACGGTACGGTCCGTCAAACAACCGACGTGTCAAAACCTGAACGGAATAAACATTCTGTTCTCGACGGGAGCACGTAGGCACACCGGAGGAGAACCTTCGGGCCGTGTCCGGACGAAAGTACACGAGAATCCCGTGGGCGGGGGGGACGCGACGTCGACCGGACCGGACGCTACGGAAGAAGCCACAACGCCGAACAGCGTCTTACTCGAGTCTTACTTGGCGCTGATTATCGGGTCCAGCCCGACGGTCGGCTCGTCCAGTATCAACAGGCTGGGATCGTGCAGCAGGGCCGTGCACAGCGAGAACCGTCTCTTTTGTCCGCCGCTATCGGAAAAAAACACGAATGAATACACACGCGTATGCGTATGCGCGACAATCGAGTGCAAGTCGTCGGACGCTCTCAGCGTACCTACCTCATCGAACCGAACTGAGCCGTGGCCGACGGAATTTCCATAATGTTCATCAGCTTTTTCCCCTTGTCCTTGATGTCGTCGTGGGACATCTCGTACAACGAACCGAAATAATGCAACGTTTCCTGTATGTTGAATTCGTCGTAAAGCGCCAATTCCTATAAACGCACGTGCGACAATTAATACCAAAATATATATATATATGTGTATACGGTGAAGTATTTAAAAAAAAAAAACCGGCGGGGACAATTTAATCGCAATGAAATGATTTGCGTTTTATATGCGTACGTCTATAAATAGTATAAAAAGAACCACAGAACACTACGATTCGTAGTCTTCGAAAAGTTTTCTGATGGATGAGTCGAGGACCCTTTACACGCCCCTCCCCAACCATAAATACGCGACCGGTTATGAAATAATATATTCGTTTAAAACGTGTTTTTATCGACACAATATCTTGAACTTTGCCAGATGCGTCTAGTCAACGACTGATTCGATTAACGACGACATTGTTCAATAAAAAGTTTGTTATATTAATCGCGTTATCGAAAACAGAGTAGAGAATGGGCGTAGCGGAGACGAGAATACTTAGACGGGTGACAAGAGAGGATAGGATGAGCGAGAGAATAGACTTAGACGGTCATGTTATGAGGAGAGCGAATTCGGAAGCTGACAGGACGGTTATGGAAACGAACGTCGAAAGGGGAAGACCGAAGAAGAAGCGGTCGGGTGTGATGGTGTCAGGTGGAGGCTTAGAACACAGGCGGCCGACCCCAAATAGCCGGGATAGAGGCGAGGCAGAAGAAGAAGTGAATTGACGCGTTTTAACGAGAAGTTTTGTGACGCCGGTACAGCTTCTCGGCCAGTCGTGTCTCGTTCGTCCGCGTACGTTCCGTTTGATTACCGAGTAAGCGACACGTTATACGGTCCGCGGAGCTACACCGCCTGTACACAGAATGGTCTACGACATCGGTTCCCAAACGTTTACGACCCGAACCCGATTGTTCACAACTATTTTATTGACAATACACAATAGTCCGAATAATTATTTTCCGATCACCGTTTTGCGGTACGCATTCGACAGGAATTCTCCAACCGAATCGATATAACGTTATTGTCAGTTATACGTCGCGAAAAACCGCTGGTCTACGGCTATGAGATAACATAGAACCCGGTTTTGGTCAACGAGTTGACAGTAACGGTGCAACGCGATATCCGCCGACGACGATAATGCCTCCGGTGTTGATCTTTAAAAACCGAAAACGCGTGTTGCAAACGGAATGTAGAACAGACGACAAGGTACCGTTGCGTGCGCGTTGAGAACGTTTCGAATCCGGACGGAGAGGTTACTCCGAAGGCGACGCGCGTAACGTTTACTCCTTGGGATTTGCCGTCGCGAAAAAACGACCGCGTGCCACCGACCAAACGACGGATTGGCCGTCGTTCGTTTTGCGAACTCCCGACACGCGTTCCACCGGTTTTGCACGTCCGCGCCGATTCCGCGCGACGAAATTTTATTTCAATATTCCGTGTTTTATACCGTAGAGACCACGTGTGTGAAGTTGGCCCCCCCATATCGTCTGAATCGAACCAGACTAATTGTAAGTTAAAGGTCTTCATTTGTAAGTATTTGTAAGTTCACTCCCGCAATTTGTAAGTTGACCGTTTCTGAGAAAAAGCAGGCCCTAGATTTTTTTTCAGCCCCCCCATATCGTCCGAATCGAACCGAACTAATTGTAAATTAAAGGTCTTCATTTGTAAGTATTTGTAAGTTCACTCCCGCAAATTGTAAGTTAACCGTTCCTGAGAAAAAGCAGGCCCTATATTTTTTTTCAGCCCCCCCATATCGTCCGAATCGAACCGGACTAATTGTAAGTTAAAGGTCTTCATTTGTAAGTATTTGTAAGTTCACTCCCGCAATTTGTAAGTTGACCGTTTCTGAGAAAAAGCAGGCCCTAGATTTTTTTTCAGCCCCCCCATATCGTCCGAATCGAACCGGACTAATTGTAAATTAAAGGCCTTCATTTGTAAGTATTTGTAAGTTCACTCCCGCAATTTGTAAGTTAACCGTTCCTGAGAAAAAGCAGGCCCTAGATTTTTTTTCAGTCCCTTCCCCATTTCGTTCGAATCGAACCGGAACAATTGTAAGTTATATTTAAAAAGTATGTTATATTTCTATATGACCTTTCTAATAAAATATGAGAACAATATTGATTAATATTGCTTGAATAAATTTCTAAATGTATGTAATAAATATAAATAATATTTAATTTTAATTATTAATTTTAAATTAATGAACAATAGTTGTCGTTATTATTATTTTTATTATTATTATTAATAAGTGGTTGAAACTTAGTCTCTTCAACGATGTTCTTAATATACGAACGAAATATAAGATATACAATGCAATACAGTAATGCATTTCACTAGTTATGTAAAATAAAATAAATGTCTTTTTATTTGAAAAAATGTTAGCTATCAACCAATATAAGTATTCTATTTTTCAATTATATATAATAGTTGGTGAGGTTTAATATAAACATCTTTTAGTGGAGAATAACGTAACACGTTTTTGTTTAAATCATTATGAACTTCCCAATAACCTTTTGACCTCTTACAATATGTTATGTAATGACCCACTTCATCAATCTTTGACTCCCCAACAAAGCATATTATGGCGGTAAGAACATATCTAGAAAAAATATTAAATGATAAAAATATAGAAATTTTTCGAAATATAATTTCAATTTCAATATTTACTTGTTATTAATTCTTAGCACTTGAGGTATATCTGGCAGTTTGCAGTTTTGGGTTATCCAATCGGTTTCAATACGTATACCAACTTGATACTGTTTTTCAATTACTTGTTCATATTTATTACAAGTTTGGCATTTATGTTTCTTATCAATCATATAATCATTCAACGCATTTTGCCAAACCATTAAATAAAAAAAACACTATATTGCAGTAAATTATTATATACATTTGCAGTTAATAAACTCTTTTAGTCCTGAATTATAAATTTGACATAATGAAAATATTTGAACAATAAAAACTCATCTTTATCTTAAGAATAAATGATTTTTAAAACTTTTGAACACTTTTATTCATTTGGATCAAAATGGGGAAGGTGTCCATTGTAATAAACAATATGACATGGTAGAAAAAAATGTACAACGATTTTACAATTTTTGCATAGATATGTGATAAAATGTATAAATTATAATAATTTATAACGAAGTGTACAAAGCGTATATATGTTTGACCTGTAGGATAAGACAAAAATTGGTAGACTTATTGTCTAGTCACTAGCGTCCCGCTAAACCTTAACGTTGGCATTGATAATATTAATAATAATAATAAATAGCCGTTAGGAATATATAATATGAAATTATCATAAAAAAACCTTACCGAACTATGCGTGCAAATTTGAATAATAATATATTAATAATACTATATGTATTAATTATAATACATACAAATTAATGAATACACACAGGGGAAAATATAAAAACATCCACGGACTGACGTTCGGTTGTGAAGTGTGAATTGGTTAATAAACGTAGTATGACAGAAATGTGACGTACGTCACGCCAGCCCCCCCATATTGGAAATTTATATTTTTTTTTTCATAGATATTTAGTATGGAATTTGTATAAATTTGTATGACTATTTACAGAATTTGTATGTGATTATTTTAACCAGAATAACCAAAAAACATTTGGGGGGCTGGCGTGACGTCACACCAGCCCCCCCATTTTTGAAATTCTGTATTTTTTTTGCACAGATATTTAGTATGGAATTTGTATGAATTTGTATGACCATTTACAGAATTTGTATGTGATTATTTTAACCAGAATAACTATAAGACATTTGGGGGGCTGGCGTGACGAACCTATACTAATATAATAATGAATTGAACACATTTCATACATACATAACACTAACCTAACCTAACCTAACCTATTAGATTGCCGTCAAAAATTAAATACAATAGTGCACAGTGAGATATTATGTATACTATAATGTTAAATTGAAAACAAAATGAATATTATTACACAATAAGAAAAACAAAATTAAGTATATACGAGTTGTTAAAATATAGTTTTATAATATACTAATAAAGGATGGCTGCAAGTGTGATAGTACGATAACTCCCAAGTGTTTTTTTAATATTCAATAATATTTCATTTTAACCCTTAAACCACAAGTTATCTAAAAAATATAGTTAGTGTTATGTATGTATGAAATGTGTTCAATTCATTATTATATTAGTATAGGTTCGTCACGCCAGCCCCCAAATGTCTTATAGTTATTCTGGTTAAAATAATCACATACAAATTCTGTAAATAGTCATACAAATTCATACAAATTCCATACTAAATATCTATGAAAAAAAAAATATAAATTTCCAATATGGGGGGGCTGGCGTGACGTACGTAGAAATGTGAGTAGGATACCCGTATTATAATAACTATTTCGATCATTTTTCCAAAATTTCCGAATGTACACAAAAATATACATTATACAACCCGACTATTAAAATACAATTTATTATTATAAATAAAATCCGACCATCATGATAAAATATGCACTTATGTATAACGTATACTATATACGAGGAGTGTTACGAAAATAATGTCTCCATTTACAATAATCTTTTTGAAATATAAATACATTCATGAAAAATAATAACCATAATTTAATATATGTATATATTTAGTTTATTTATTATTTTTCAACATATTTGCCTTTATTTTCTATACATTTACACCAGTATGAAATAAGATTTTCATAGCCGTTGATAAAAAATTGTTTAGGTAGTTCACGAAAACATTTACTCACTTCAGCTTTCACTTCGTCCTCAATTTTAAAATAAATTAATTTGAAGTGACACCTCCATTTAGGGTATAACCAAAAATCTGATAGAGCTAAATATGGACTATAGGGTGGATATTCAATAACTTCAATACCAATATCATCGATTCCCGCCAATGTGAATGTGCAAGACCACAAAGTAGTGCATTCACAAATTGCAAATTGTGAGAATGAACTTACAAATACTTACAAATGAAGACCTTTAACTTATAATTAGTCCGATTCGATTCGAACGAAATGGGGAAGGGACTGAAAAAAAATCTAGGGCCTGCTTTTTCTCAGGAACGGTTAACTTACAAATTGCGGGAGTGAACTTACAAATACTTACAAATGAAGACCTTTAACTTACAATTAGTCCGGTTCGATTCGGACGATATGGGGGGGCTGAAAAAAAATATAGGGCTTGCTTTTTCTCAGGAACGGTTAACTTACAATTTGCGGGAGTGAACTTACAAATACTTACAAATGAAGACCTTTAACTTACAATTAGTCCGGTTCGATTCGGACGATATGGGGGGGCTGAAAAAAAATATAGGGCCTGCTTTTTCTCAGGAACGGTTAACTTACAATTTGCGGGAGTGAACTTACAAATACTTACAAATGAAGACCTTTAACTTACAATTAGTCCGGTTCGATTCGGACGATATGGGGGGGCTGAAAAAAAATCTAGGGCCTTCTTTTTCTCAGAAACGGTCAACTTACAAATTGCGGGAGTGAACTTACAAATACTTACAAATGAAGACCTTTAACTTACAATTAGTCCGGTTCGATTCGGACGATATGGGGGGGCCAACTTCACACACGTGTAGAGACCCCGTGTACCGTTCGAAAACCGGAACGTCTGCGACGCGCGCGCATCGTAAAAACACACACACATATAATATACATTACCTGCGGCATGTAGCCGATTTCTTTTTTCTTTTTCACGGAAAGTTGTATGTGTCCGGCGTCCAGTCTGCACCGGCCGACGATGCACGACAGCAACGTGGTTTTGCCGCATCCGCTCGGTCCCAACAAGCCGTATCTGTCGGACGAGACAGTACACGTGTGAATTGCATTAAGCGCATTGCATTGGTATCGAACGCGGTTACGTGGCCTGAAAACTTAGACGGCAATCCGACCGTCCGGATCCACGATATTCCGACAAGGAACGACTTATCTGAGTACACGCGCGCACGCCCGCTCCGAAAATCGGTCGACCGTCGTGATTTTATCTCGCGTTTAGATTACGTTTTTGAATTTCGGATAACACGCGCGTTATAATGACGTATAAGAACGAAAAACAAAAAAAACCATCCGTCATATATTACATTGTGCCTTTTCTCACGTTCATGTTGAACCCGTCTAGGACGACGACCGTCGAGCTGTACGCCTTGTAAGCGTCCGTTATTTTCACTTCTAAACTCGTGTCGTTCGCACCGGGTCCATCGTCGAGGTTGACGTCCTCCATGTTTGGATTTCTGAAAAAAAACGAACGCGGAAAACGTCAAGTTGGTATTGATTGAAAAATAGGAACGTCGACGTTCTGTAACTGTACGCGAAACATATCGATTATTTTTTTTATCGGTTCAATGTGCGTTTTTATTCACGCGAATTCAAAAAGAATAATTCGAATAATCGAGCCGTGCCCGTTAACATTCTATCTAGGGATCTTATCGTTTTATAAACGTACGCGTTAAAAACCAAACAAAAACATTTTGGCCGACGGTAGATTAGGATTTCGTACATTACCTTTCGCCCGTGGACGTTAAAGACCCGTAGCCTAGTTTTCTTCCCGTATCGAAACGTCAATGGGTTTTTCGCCTATGCGATTACCGCGTCGAAAACATTACCTACTAGGTCATCGGTGAGCATATTCGAACAGAAAAAAAAAGGAGAAAAAGAGCACTCACGTTTTATTAACAACCGTGTTATATAATACTGCGCGGACAACGACGCGGAGAATACAGGAGAACGAACGCATAGCAGCCGCACGCAATAATAATCGGTTCGGATTTGTAAACGTATTTCGTTTGTAAAATATTCTGTCGTGTGTTCGCATAACACCTGTCGTATATTAGGTGCCGTCGTCGTGCGCGAGCACATTCTACGTAAGCCGCCGATCGGTCGACTGGCAATGAAAGAAAAGACAATAATAATTTCAAAGTCAATCGAATCATGTCGGAAACGTCCTCTTCTCCGGACACGAATGACGGATAACAGTTTCGGGCATCGGTTCGCGGGAAAAATCGAAGTCAAATGTCAACTTTTTTTTTCTCTCTCGAAACTAATCGAGTTGTATTTTTTTTTTACGTGGCGGGACGAACGTTCCCGTTCGTTCGCAAGTCGTTTAAATATACGTTTTTTAACGTATACTTTGGCAGCTTGATTGTCTTGTCACGTAACGTTTTTAAGCGATCATTCTCCGGTTGGAAAATCGTATTGTTTTTTTTGTGAGCGCGCAGCAACTGAATATACCGTGGTCGCCGATTTTCGGATAACAAACGCGATCGTTATTTTCCCATTACGCCCGGTCGACGGATGATAATAATAATGCACACGTATTATTGTAATTATTCGCCTGCACGTTCACTTGAGTTTCTAGTGTACTGACGTTTCGTTTTTCGTTCCTTGATCTTAAACGTAACCGGTGTTTTCGTCACGCTGCTCGTGTTTACAACTGCGGGCCTTGGTTTTTTTCGTATAAGTCTATACGTCAATCCCATTACGGCTCGGCACACATATTTCGCAGTGCACGGGAGACAAACACGAGACATCGCATTACGACGATCATCATCATTTTACAGCTCACGCCGCGTACATAGACGCTCGAGGATTTCCGGTCGCGACGTGAATTTACACGCGCGCGTGGTACGGACGGTCCGATGCTAATTCGAATTAAAACCGTGTTTTTCACTAGACTGTTACATTTAACTCATCGACGTCCTTGCGAATTCGCCTACGACAATCGTAAAAACACTATAAAAAAAAAAAAAAAATGTTATCGTGATCGCCCCGACGAAATATCGCGTCCACACACAATGTACTTCTCCACGGAGGTCATCTCGACGCGTTTCCGAAACTCGGACCTTATCGCCGGTCGAGAACAATGATTTTTCCCGGTAGTTGTTTGTGGTGTCTATTATGTTAACAATACGTCGAAAACGAATCCTTTTTTTTTCCGATTTAAATATTTTACATATTATAATACGATCATCGCGCGTCGTCGTATTGAGAATCGTTTTCTCTACACGATACGATTTCGCTGAGAAGTATATGTAAAATCATACGCCTTCGTCTTATCACCAGTGTTCGTCATTCGGTATGTAAATAATCTCTCACGTTACACTCTGACATTAAAATTCAATTATTCTTAACAATTCCACGGTAACGGTCACAATCATTCTAACGTACTTATATCCAATCTGTCGTCTGTCTCTCTCTCTCTCTGTTTCTGATAATTGGATCGCCTCGAGCGTAAACGGCCTCGTCCGGTATCTTTTGTAGTTTCGCTCATTGTACATTAACGGCATACCGGATTGTAAATAGTCTCGTTGGTGTTTTTCTTTTTTTCGTCAAACGAAAACGCGCAAAAAAATTTAAAAAAATTCACGCTAACAAGTTGTACACAACACAAAAAGAGAACGTGTGAGACAGCGATGGTTTCGGCGTTAAGTTGTAAAAACATGTGTAAATTCGTTTTGCAATCCCGCGACGCGAAAAGAAAATAATAGGAAATGACGTTCTCGCACATGCATTTTATTCTACATTAAACGCGACGGTGTTCTGTAACGATGCGTCATCGTCGATGACGTTGGCAATTCCGTCTGGTCAAATAGAAAAAAAACATAATAATAATTGATAGATAATTGCACGCAATTAGTACGTACGCGGTTTTATTTTCGAAACAACATTGCTGTTATGTACACGAGCATAAGTGTTAAAAAAAAAAAAAAAAAAACAATTTTATAACGTCCCGAGACGATCGTTACTGGAAATCATTACAGTACGTAATAAAACGACGAGGTCCGGCTTGTGCGTGTTTAAGCGTCTCGCGCACACTCGTGTACAAACGACCGCGTTACGTTTCGAAGGTGAACTCGTCGGAAATGTGTTGTTTTTAATATTCCGGACGGGAGACTACAACATATGCAAATATGCTATTTAACGCGTACGGTCTGTAAGCGATTCCTACTATGTGACTCATCGTCGTGTATCCGCCGTCCGCAGTTTCGCGGACTCCCGCAATCCCGTTTGAACATCTCTTTTGATATAATGTTTATTATTCGCGTTTCGATACTGTACGTTTCGACGGTGAGATTCGCGAGAAACGTAGAAAACGTGACTCTGACGGCGAAAACGAAATTTAAGAGTGTTCAAAAAAACATCGCCGAACCGTTGAAAACATTTGGAGAGTTGTAAAAAAATACGCGTTTTAAAAGGTGAGACGAGTCGATGTTTTTAAATATATATATATATATATGACGGCGCATCACGTAAAGAAATTAGCGGCGAGTATAGCGTGTTGAACGACAGCCACGTTTTCTTCTTCTAAAAATAATAATATATTTGTTAATGATTTGATAGGCTTAGGAACTTAGTTGTTATTGGAAACGAATGAAATTTTTCTGACATAACGTGTACTCAAATGAAACTGCGAAAAATTCAACCGGGATGCTATCCACGTGGAGAAGTGTCTAAATGAACATTTCGTATTATTATTATTTTTTCTGGAACCCGAATGTGCGCCGTTATTCATATGCATATAATAATTAACGTTTCAGTTGTAAACAAATATAATCGTTTCGTTTAATATTTCAAGAAGCGTTTACCAGACGCGTTGAATTGAAATCTTTTCGCGACGAATTCGTTTACGACAATATGAATGGAATACGTTTCGCTTTTGATAACGAAGACGAATGTCACTTTCCTACGACTTTATAAATCGAAGTCATTTTTTTTTTTTAAAGGTCATCAAAACTGTGTCATACAATTCGAATTGCACTCACGGGCCTATCCCAAATGTCGAATTCCGATATTTTACAACGTTACAATCGTACCGCGAGGAAAAAACGTGTTATTGTACAGTTTCGTTGTTTTATTATGTTTTAAGAACCAATGGATTGCAACGGTTTATTTATTCGTTAATTTGTTATTATTATTATTATTTTGCGGAAACCCGATACGGAGTGCTGTTTTATACGTCTATACGTTTATATATATATACTTAAAAAGTGGATCTATCGAAAGAATATTGTTTTACACTATATACATATAGACTCAGGTATATTTAATGACAATTATTCCAACAGGTCGTTAATATATATGTATTATTGTTGATACGCGTTCAGCCCTGAAATGTTTTATTTAAATTTTTTATTACACGTTGGTAAGCGGAGCGCGCGATGTTATTACAGTACATAAACGATCAACACATTCACGAAAACAATAATTATTCATATATATAAATATATTACGGTCGCGGATTATAATACGATTTCCTAAACCGAAATGACTCGCGCGGCAAAAATTAAAATTCTATTCATACTTCGTGCATAACATAATGCACATATATTGTAATTAAAAATCGGAACGTTCCTTTGTGCACGTACATCCAATTAGATTTAACGCCGTGACAATGACGGTATAATATAATATAATAAACGATATCGATCGGCGCTGTGCTTATTTATATCAGTTCATAAAGCAACACATTATACATTAATATAATTATAATTGTTCATCGTGAGCAGCAATAACGGGGGAAAAAAAAAAACGAATAATAATAACGATGAAAAATTGTTATTATTTTGATTTCGAAAGCGTATAATATAATGATAAATAGATGATAATATAATCATAATCATCGTGCGTACGAATGAATACGCGCACGCGTTCGATCTGAGCATATTGTTGTAAAACAAAAATCGTACTTTTTTTTTCTTCTCTAAATTCTCTATTCGAAAACTATTCGCCCAAGTACGTCGGGCAAATTCTAAAAAACGATTAAATTATGTATTTCGTACCGGATCTCATTCTATATACACAAAACAAAAAGGAACATTTTTCCGGAAGGATTCGATGTAATGTCCGAAGATCCGAATCGATCGATTTCGACGTCGGTACATCGTATTTAACACGTTTTCGTTTCAGAAGGGTGAACATATTTGTGATCCGTCGAGCGATAAAATCGTGGTGTGGACCGAGTACAGGCAAACCTAACCTCGCGTCATCGATTGTTGCGGCGAATCCTTCGAGACGTTCAATATAAAAATAAAAAATAAAACAAATTGCTTAACAATTTAGGGACTTATAAATTATAATTACACATATATACATAAATATTAGTGTATATTTTTAAAAAAAAAACCGAAGGCTACACATCGCATGTTAAACGACCGCGTTTGGGCTATAAATCGAATAGATAAGTAAATACGTGATTTATAACTTTTTTTTTTTTAGTGTACGCTTAAGTAAACATTTCGTTTAAGACTATGTAAGTTTTTTTTTTTAGTCGTAAACCTCTGCGAGATAACTGTGCTTTGCCGGGCCGTAAAATACACGTCGTAAACAGTAAAGCTAACGTAATATTTGTACGTAGGTGGTACGTTTACGTTTACGAACTGGCGTTAAAGTCTCTTATCATTTCGTAACTCGGGCGGTGTTCATTGTTCCGTACACGTTCGGAGGCGCGGTAAACCGACGAAAACGCAATAAATTATTAGTCCGGTCGTGTCAACGGCCGTTATATATACTTATATATATGTGTGTACGTAAACAACATTCATATTATGCGGTACCTACGACGCAGTACCTACGCGCGACCTGTGGTAACACGACGGTATTCGAATAACGATAAAAAACAAAAAAATTCAGGTTTTTCTATGATTTTTCTATTTTATCGTTGATGATGAAAAAAAAAAAAAAAAAACCCCAATAACAACCGCCACTCGGGTTTTTCGCGTTCAAATGTTGACGTCACAACGATGCTCGCGCGCTATTTATAAATATTGCGGTCATCGCAGAGGAATTGCTGTACCACGATGTTTAACCCGACGACCGGTTTGTTGAGTTTTTCGCGCGCGGACGATTTTCGCAGAGCGCCTTACACCTGTTATTATTATTATTATTATTATTATTATTATTATTATTATTATTATTATTATTATTGTTATTAAATTCTGAGCGAACGCGTCACGTGTAATTCGATTCGCGTGCGACGACCGCGTTCTTTTTTCCGAACTCTCGTTTCGCGAATCGTTTTTTCGAAAAACAGTTTTTAAATAATAACGCGAAGCGAGACGATACGCGTATAGGTAGCTCACGTGTCTTTTTTTTTTTTTATAAAAAATCGTCGCGATCGCCGTTTTTAATAATAATACGAGTCATAATGCACAGGCTTCTTATTCACATCAGCTCGCATCCGGAATGCTTTCCGTTCTCATCCAAGGTTTTTTTTTTCATGCTACAGAGGATAATTGGTTTTCGTTTTTTATAACGCATATTACGAATATACCGAGGTACGATAGAACTATAAGCTGTTAATACTAATACTACTACTAATAATAATAATAATAAAAGAGAAGAAAATTTACTTACGAACAAACCTTGATATTTATCGCAGACAACACGTACATATAGATATATTTTATTAATTTAGCGTGTACAAGCGGTTTTTGTTTACGTGTTCCAAACGGATTTCACTCATCCGCACGACAAGCATGGTATCGCGCGCGATATTAAACAAACGGTTTTGTATTTTGAAATCCGCCGTTATACCCGATATTCATTTATCGTCGAAATCAGGACACTGCCTAAAAAGGAATTTATTCCTCGTAAGTATTTCGACGAGTGCCAGATTGCTCGCGACTCGTCGGACCCAACTTTTGCCCGAAAACATATTATTTGTAATGTTTTCCGTTTGATGACAACGGCGTTAGTAGTTGAATCCATCTTTGAACTAATAAAATATATATATATATATTTTTTTTTTAGACTTCGAGCGAAACGATAAACATATTCGTTTTACGACGATTTGTTTTGTTTTATTATTTTTTTCGTCTGTGAACGCTTGTTCGTGTGGAAGGAATGCTGCTCGGACGATCTCGACGTCGGTAGCCCAAAATGTGGTACATTTTGTAATGTGTACATGAGCACATTACATTAAAACAATATTTATTCGTATTCGTTAGTTATAATAAACCACTAGCATCGTTCAGAACCGTTTTTCGAATATACAACGATTTATCGTTGCTTTCAGATCGAAAATACAATGACACAACTTTCCGACTTGAACCTAACACCGTTTTCAATGTTTCATCATAATTATTTAACATTAAGCGGCTTGGGAAGAAGTTCTTCTTATTTATGGTATTCCTATTGATATATATTGTTTTTGGTATACAGATAAACGTATTGAACAATACGTTTTTTTTCTTCGCTTAAATTGAACGAGAACTCTGCGCCACGGCGTGAGAGAAGAACGTTCGTTAAATGGCTTACGAAAGGAAAGCGATACGTGCACGTCGTATACGATCCGCGTAAGTCCAAGTATATCAAAAACGATTTATAACATGTTATTTACAGTGTGTACGTACGTAAACTTCGCGCGGCAATCGGCTCACCGCAAGTGGGCACCGTGCAGCTGAATAATGATGTTTCGCAGCGCTTTCCGTTCAAGGATCGGATTAAAACCGATCGCCGTGTGTAGGTGCACGATAATAGAGTACAGTCGACAAAGGATAACGTGTTTCTTTGTTTCTGTCTTTGTTTTATATTGTTTTGTTTGTTATTAAACTCCGCCGCGTATATATGTATAATATATGCAGATAATAATAACAACTCTAGGCGGCTAGTAAACTAATCTTTTTCAACTCGACAGATGTTAATATGCAAAATGTATAACTCAAGTTAAAAATTAACTTAAAAAAAGAAATGTGACTTGACTAGGTTCAAAATTTTTCTAATATTAACTATAAAAATGAACAACAAGAAAAGTTATAATTTTTCTATGCGACCACATTTTTAACGCAAACATTGAAATACCCGTAGAAATTGTAGTAAAATACACATTATTATATTATACTTAAATTTAGAAATAAAAGTTCTTCCAAGACTTTTTAAACATCAACGCCTATGTATTATTACGCATAAAACCAAATAAATAAATAATAATAATGTTGAATTTTTTTAAACAATTTCTATTGAACGATCATAACATATATATATATATAAGTCAGGCTTAATTAAATTTATAGTGTTTACATGAAAATAATATATAATCAATTTGGTTTACAAAAAATACGTCTTGAAAATTTCGTGTATTTATAACGTTATATCTTCGCGTATTCTTATTTCATAAGTCTTTAATGTTTTTCAAAGTATTTTTTTTTTTAATATTCGAAAGAGCGTATTTTTGATACGACTTTGAGTTCTCGGTTACGTTTTTATGCGTCTCATAGAAAAAAAAAACAGTGCATTGGCCCAAATCCAAAATATTAAATTAACATTTTGTCGGGCTGTTGGAATATTTGGAGAGCTTAGTCTGAAAATGTGAAGCGTTCGCCAAAACGTCAACGTACATATTACACATATAGAATCGTATTATAGTAATTTTAGATTTTAGGAATATTTTAGATAAGCATTGTTAAAATATTCGCTTTTGGCCTTGCGCGGGCATGAATATAATTTAAGTTTTGAATTATACAAATTGTATTAAACATAAATATCAGAACGCATATCGTTAACATTGTTTCCCACACCGGAAAAGGTGATAACAGACAGAATAACGTCATCGTAAAAAACATACGTTACGCGTAGACAAATATTTTATTATCTTATTGTTTTCTAAATAAAATCGTGTATTTTCGAAGAGGACCGATCGCAACATCAACACAAGTCCCAACAAGTCGCAATCACGAGATATTTCGGATCTGTTCTTCTTCTTTTCCTTCGCCTCTATCACAGCTATTTGGGGTAGGCCACCTGTGTCCTAAACCTCCACTTGACACGATCTTCCACATCATCTACGCACACGCCATCAGTCCTCATGTCACACCCAATCGCATCCAACCACTTCTTCTTCGGTCTTCCTCATCCTCTTTCAACGTTCGTTTCCATAACCGTCCTGTCAGCTTCCGAATTTTCCCCTCCTCATAACATGATCTAAAACCATCTAAGTATATTCTCTCTCATCTTATCCACGATCGCCGCTACTCCTATGCTTCCTCTTACACGTTCATTCCTTATCCTATCTTCTCTTGTCATTCCACTCACTCATCTAAGCATTCTCGTATCCGCTCCACCCATTCTCTGCTCTATTTTCTTATCAACCGCTCAACATTTTGAACCATATAACATAGTTGGTCTCACTACGCTCTTATATAACTTACCTTTCAGCCTCAACTTCTCTCAACTTCTCTCCACTTCATTCACCTACACTTAATCCTGTGTTTCACATCCTCGTCAAACCCGTCGTTATTTTGTACAAAGGACCCTAAATACTTAAAACTTTCAACCTCACTTACGAGATTTTTCGTATCTAACACATTTTCCCATTCATTTTGTTTGAATAAATTATATCGTTTAGAATGTCGTTACATTTGTTTTCATTTCGAAGTTAATAATTTCAATAATATTATTGTTTAACATTGAACTAATTAAACACTGATGTTCCAGTTCTCCTGATGTCAAGTACGTTTCTGTGTTCATTTTTAATCAAGACCATAAACGGAGACTTGATAATATCGGATTGAGTGTGCGAGTTAATTGTAAAACGTTTGCGACAATTGGTTTACAAAACAAAACAACATAAATATTATCGTAGACATAGGTATTGATTTTAAAAACTCAAAACGAACCAACTCATTTTGGTCGGTTTTCAATCGTTCGCGATATATATATATTTATTAGTCTTACGTATCCGTGTAAATCGTTTCTAAAATCTATTTTCTTACGGACGAAAGAAATTCTTGAAAAATCGTGATTACATTTTATCTTGGACGAACGCTTACCTTATCCGCGCGACGTGTGTTGTGGTTGTTGTTCGCGCGGTCGGTCGGCGAATTTGCACGCGAAAGGGTCAGAGACGGCGGACGGTAAATCGGATATTGTTCGTTTCCCGTTCAGACCGTACGACACTCGATAATCATTGAACGGCAACGACGATCGTCCATCGCGGTTTCCCGCGTAGATTCCTTACGGTTGCCGTGCAATTTGGTGTTGGTCAGACGTCAAAAATTGGCGCGCGCGTCGTATCGATCCGCGGTTGTTGCCTATTGCCGTACCACGCGGACACTGAGCGAGGAACGTATTCTGCGCTCGGCCGAAGGCGGCGCACCGCCGGCTGGCCGTACAATAACATTCGTCGTCTGTTCCGCGACACGGCCGCCAAACCAGTTTTTATTTTCTTACTTTTTTCTATTATTATTATTATTATTATTATGTCGTTTTCGATCCACGCGCACGCACATTATATGAACATGCGTACGGATTTTCGTCAAAAAACAATATTTTATTGTCCCCGCGCCGATACCCTCGTTGGAACGTCCGTCTTTCAAACGTCGTTTGGTCAGGTCGGGTCGACGAACGGGAAATCGGTACGAGTTTGTTTCGCGTCGGCCGCGATCAAAAGCACGCACCACCGCCGGCGTTAGCGAGTCGGTTCGTCAAAATAGAACTATATACGAGTCGAATCCGGTTGAGGGTTACCCGTGTACTCGTTTCGTTGACTTCAAAAGTCAAAGATCGGTTTTGTTGGAAAAAAGCAACTCGGCGGAAAACAACTGGATCGACATCGAATAACAATTATGACGTGCGCACGCGCCGGAAGACGGCGACTTTCTTGATGAGCCGCATTAACGAGCCTGAGCAGGACTTAGTGAACAATTCATCTCCGTCGACGATTTTCCACGAGACCGTCCCCGTCGTGACGGGCCAAATGTTCTGGTCAAACTGAATTATGTTTGCACAACGATTAAATCTCATGTTGGACGTTACACGGGCTGTACGACGATGAGTCGCGTATGGCACACGAACAATTCACGCGATTTTCGATTTGTGCGATGATCGTTTTTCGTGCTATCGAACAGGGACGAATGGATTTCGTATAATTTATTCATATTCGTAAAGGACACTGCTACAATCGTTTTTGTTTTTATTTGTTTTTTATTATCATTTTATTAAAAACAACGTTTTCATGTTGACTCCTCGCTAACGCAAACCGGTCGTTCTTTAATATTAAAACGTAAAAATAAGATATTACGTTGCGCGAAACATTATTTATTTGGCGGAAACCACTAGGACCATTTGGATCGTTTCGTCAAACGTGGATGAAATTCATTTTTTTCGTGTTTTGGTTGATTCAATCTCGTGTACATCGAGAATAAAATATGGTATTTTGGAGTTTTTTCGTTTCATAAATGCGCTTTTTTTTTTTTTGTTTTTAAGTGTAATTTTTCGATTTCTACGGCATTCGAATCCGAGTCCCTTAGTAATTGTTGTATTCGTATACATTATCAACGTAAGTCGTTCGGTCGTCTATCGAAACAAACAGATAAATGTTTGTTATGTGAAAACAGAAATAACACGACAAATAAAAACCGATCTAAACACGTCGTCCTTGTAAGGACTCTGTAATCGCGGCCGAGTCCTTGCGCGCGGACCGGACAATACGAGCCAATGCCTTATGTTCACCGCGGTCGTGTAACGTGCGCACAACAATACGGTATGCTATGGGTTTCGCCAACACAAACGAAATAACTGTATGTGTAGGTAGACGCGAGTGTTGCATACGACAAGTCCGTTTTTCAACACAACGAATAATATAAAGAGCACGCGCGCACGCGTGTTATAATCGCGTCGATCGCGGTCGCAGCCACAGTGCCGTGTTACAACATCGTAAAAACATATATATATATTATTATTTTTTTTGATTATTTATAATATATATATATACGCAGCTAAAATAAAGGGATTTTACAGTTAGCGTGCAACGACGACTACGACAATGTTTAAGGCACGGTGGTCGAAAGTCGCGTGACGGGACTGTAAAAATATTCGGCGTCATATTTAAAAAAAAATTTTGTTCACTGTAATAAAAATACACGTACTAAATTATGTTTTATCGTCGTATTTGATAACTAACAGTTTACGGGAATACCGCGTCATGTAATAATACCGCTAATTATTGCTGGGGCGTACCTATCCGTCGTGTCCGCGTCAGAAATACAGTTTTCAGTGTAGACCGTTTCCGCAAAAAAGATTAAAAAAAAATAGTTAAAAAAATATTGCAGAACAGGCGTGAGTACGAGCACGATTAAAAATATTCCATTAACGATTCGTAGTTTTCGCGTGCCCAATTATTGTTTCTATACGCACGAGGAAAAACTATAATATTTATTTAATTTCGTAATCACATACTTACAAACGAATTACTACAAAAAATACACGAGCATGAACCATGTTACAGTAACTATGTATGTGTTATCTTAATGAAAATGTATATTCACAAAAACGCTTTTTTTTTTTTAAATGTTCTAATTATACTGAATTATATATTTTGTAATTTGATTTAAAATTAAGTAGTTGGAAAATAATTTTTTTTTAACAATTTCCGTAAATACGAAAATGTACTAAATTAAAATTGGGATTGTACGTTGATAAACAATCACCTTCTATGCATATTTATTATTCATACATATACATACATATTATTTTATTAAAAAGAGTTTAGTGAATACGGCGAATCGTCATCTATATAACAACCATATGAACAGTCTCCAAACAAATATTGTAGAAGTATAAACATCGTAATAGTGATGTTACGAACCCAGAGTTTTGAGGTCGAACCGAACCCGAACTTCATAAAAGGTTCAAAGGATTTCAATGAATTCAAAACGTCCACGTACTCGTTTGATTTAAAAGTTGGTTAACCTAAATAATTAACTATTAATTCATACAATAAATAATATAGGTATTCAGTAGTTAACGTTCAATTTTTTTTTTGAGTTATAACAAAATATTGGGTACCGAAAGACAAATACGGCACGAATTTCGTTTTTCTCGATTGAAATATTTCCAACTAATGAGTTCGAAGACCGAACAGTTCGTAACATCAACACTACACCGTAAGTATGACAGTAGGTATTTGACATGAAAATTTCCCTTGTATTATATATTATACACGCGACAAATATATATATGTAAATTATGTAAATTATAGTCGAAAACACATCCGAACGGCGTTGATGTAAATCAATACGATTTGTAACACCGTTTCGTTAATTAATCGCGCGATAATCGATCGTGTTTTCGTAAAAACATGTAATTATACGATTTAAATATGTTCGTTGAATATTTTTTTTTTTTTTAACTATAAAGCGTTTTTAATTAAAACACTTATATATATGTGTGTGTGTGTGTGTATAACACGATTAATTGATTATTGTTTCACACATAATTTATAATATGAGATTTGCGGCGGTGTGCCCGGCAGTTAGGCCTGGTGACCAGCGATCACCGTATTTTTTTTATTTTTTTTTATAATTATTATAATTAATAAGTGGTTACTTTGTTTGTTATTTTTCGGTGTACGGAAAACGTTCGTTTTAATGCACGTAATGTTATTACGTAATATTCCACGACGTATCGCGTACAGTTTCGTGACGACTTATCAACCCGTCGTATACGAATATAAGTAGAATTGTGTTTTCACTAAATCCGTCATCAGCCCGTGTTGGTTTGATCCAAGTGCGTTTCACGAACATTTCTCGTCAACTTTATTCAAACCGTCATATTGTACGACAAATAATTATTTGTCATCGCGCCATTCAAATCGATTCGTTAAACGAAACATTTAACCCACAACCTCCATTCGCACGTCCTTTGTCGTGCATAACTTAGGGTTTCGCTTGTAAACGGGCCAAATCCTGTACCGCAAACTGATACACGAAAACTGATAACCCGCCGGGCCGGAACAGATTCCTCCTGATCGCTCCGCTGTAAGGAAACGTCCATCGGTATTCGGTATAACGGTATAAGCGTTATATTTTATGAACTGCACGTATCCGTTTATTGAATGTAAATAAATTAGAACTGAATATATATTTTTGGATTTAACCACTAGTTAATTATTAGCGGGGCCCCGAAAATTACGCACTAAAAACGATCGAAATATGCATTTTGTTTTTTTTGTTTTTGTTTGTTTAACCAACGATAACAGTAGAAGGGAAAAAAAACCGTTTACGTAAGACTCACGTAACAACGCCGTTTACCTTTATTTCGCAAATGTGATTGAACAGGACGGACAAGTATTTAATTTATTCACGATGGATATTCAGCGGAAATGTACGACGAACAAGATGAACAACGATCGACTTATAAGTGAGAGAGCCGCCATCATTCCAAAAGCCATAATTCACGATAAATTTTCCATAAGACGATCGTACACGTTTATAATATTTATTAGACATTTTTCTTTCGACAAATACGAAGTACATCAATTTCATTGATATATGATTAAAAAAAAAAAAAAAAACTTAATTTTGCTATAAAATATAATTTTATTTAAAAATATGTACTTGTACGTAAAGATCTCAAAATACGACTATTGAACTCGTTGGTGTGTGATCGAAATGTGTAGCGCGTCTAGAAATTTTCGGATGACCGAGCAAAAATATGCGAATTCGTGAACTTCATTGTCTTAATTATTAGAATTAATGAGTGTTTCCATTTCACGAAACGAGCAAGTCGCATTTCGTACAGTTCACGAACCGGACGATCTCAACAGTGGCGCAGTAAGAAACATTTTTGAGGGGTGGAGGAGGGGTTTAAAAAAAATTTATAACCTAATTGAATTATTTTCCAAGCGTTAATCATTTTATGTTAAAATGAAATGAGAATAAGATTCGATAGAGCGAAATCCGTTTAAAAAAATTACAAATCAAACGTTTAAAGCTTCTCATTTATCGATATTATTTCTTCAGCTGTAATATCAATTTGTCTGTGGATATTCAAAAGAGCACTACCGTTGAGCCGTTCTTTTCCAATCGTCAAAACGTCTCACTGTCGATATGATGTTTTTTTAAATTAGATTTTTTCTAAACACGTTAATATTTCGAGGGGTGCGTATTATAACGGAGCGAACATACACGGCGCTTGAGAACATACGGTAGTGAGGCTACAACATCAGAAGATATCGATCAATAGGAGAACCGGAAAATGTCACATCGGCATCAAAACCGACATAATAACATTTTTTGATCTAAAAAAAAAAAAAAAAACGGCATAAATGAACGGTGTCATTAGATGGAGGACATTCGCCGCAATCCATAGACACCATCCCCATATCCATAGCGATAAAAGCCACGAAAGGAGGGCAAGAAGAAAACACGACGTAGACACACCTGAACGTCAAAATTACGACGTATGTTTACTAGACGGTACATACTCCTGAATGAATCGGACCGATTTGATTCAATGAAAAATACCAGGTTCATCCGGAAAAAAAATACTTTCTACATGAGCACCAAGGCGACCACACCTTCTATTCCAAGTTATGGGCCACAGCCCCAAACTTGTGCCAAAGGATGGAACGCCAAATTACATCCATCCAAATCAGCAATACAATGAAACCGCGAACCCCCAATCAACAACAAAAAACCAAAAAGCACCACAACTATCAAAAAAACACATTATACTCCCTGGAAGAAGCAAGGCTTGAAACAAAAGTAACAACCACTAAGCAAAAGAAGATCCGCGATACACACATCACCACGCACTAGTTGTTTGATGCTCAGCTGTTTAACACTCCGACTGTGCTAAACTTCATCAGCAACACACGTCTTACCTAGAGCTACTACTCAGTTACTACCAATATACTCACCTCCGGCCAATCTACCCAACCAACCCAACCTGCTCTTTTTAGGGTACAAGGCTGCGCGAGCTAGGAATGGCGTTAAGATGCCGCCCAAAGGCAACAGTGAGGCTGAGACCTCCCAGAAAAAACAAACCTCTACTAAAAAGCGCAGGCAATCTACGCGAAAATATAAAACGACCATATTAAGAAGAAACCACTCTTCGAACAATCTAAACCTGACACCAACACTTCAGATTCGGATATGTGTCCATCAACAGTTACACCACAAGTAGCAACCAATCTACAACTAAACAGTACATCAACTCTCGTCTTAAAGCTTCAACAGTGACCAAAAATCAAAATTCCTCCAATTATATCGTTTTGGGTACCGCTTGGAATAAATAAAATTGCAAAATATATATATATATATGATTTGCTATAATACGTGACGTAAGGATAATTTTTGCGGGAAAAAATTGTGCTTTTGCCGTATTCGATTGTTTTACTATATATAATATAATAAAAATACGCACTAATTATTTTGAAATAACAAGCGTTGCGTAAGCACCACTATATAAGTTGCGAACTATTCATGAACTTGATACATATATTATACATACATTTATTATTATTATATATACATATATTATACAACAATGTAAAATAATAATTCAAAATGTATTTAGTATAATATCTAGTTAATTGGCTTATATAACGCAAACGTAAAATTGCACGTTGTTACTATATTTGGGTTTTTTCCGGGCAAAATTTAGTCATTAAGGCATAGGCTGTGCTACACAAGATGTTCGCACGATATTTTTAATTATATTTAAACAGCGTCACGAACGTATAATTTTCATAACAATGCGTGTTTTGCAACTCTTATCATACATAACGTCCAAGAAATACTGGTTTTTTTTTTTACTAATATATAATCGAGGCTGGTCGTTAACTAGTTAGAACACTAGATTAATGATTAGAAGTTCATCTGGTCAATATATTTTAACTTAGCTAGTAACTTTATTTATATTCGACTATCGTCCGGAATGTTAGGTTAAAACATTTTTCAAAAATCGAAAAATGCATACGTTTTCAAAAAGTGTACAGAAATTGCTACACATAGTAATTTTGGTGTCGGCTATCGCATGCCAATGTCGAAGAACTCACGCTCTAGCTCCTTGGACAACTTTTTGACCGTTTATTCGCATCGTCGTCGGCGCAAGATTCGGACTGTTGGGCGTAAATATCCCGTTCAGTGAGAAGTTCCTGGGAACTTTGATTTTTTAGTTTTTTGGGTGTCTCGCAATAGCAGACTGCAGAAATGATTGTTTCATCTCGAGGCGTAAATCGCAACTAGCAAGACTCCTCCATTCCGGTCTCAAATGATTGTTGTCGTGATCTCGCGAGCTGAAGGGGGCGGTTTCGAACTTCTTGGACGACGACGAGGTCGCGCGTCGTCTTTATAGCGACTGTCTTTTGGACCCGGGATTGTAAAGACGAAGTTTCATTCTCCGTCACAACCCAATCGAAGAATTCTTCTCGTCCGTTCGAGTAATCCACGAGCGGCGAGAATACGATATTGTTTGCGTTCAGCACGGTATCGTACATATGCATGTAATAATAGATACATAAAAAACGGTTATGCGGAATCGCTGTCCGTTACAATGTTTTTATAATATAAATCCCTCGTCCCGTCTTGGAAATTCGTTGCTATGGTAATAATAGAACTGATTGAATAATTATTTGTCTACGATAATATCGTGTACATAACGACGCTTAGGCAAAATTTACTTAAACAATAAAATGAAATTATTTTTTCTAAAAATATGTACCCAAGTATGCACAAGAACGCACGTTTTCAGCACGGATCGAATATTCGGAACAGCGAGACGTGACTACTCAGGAAAGCATTTCTCTAATTCCCGCATAGCCACCCGAGTCAACATACTCGATTTGCTGAGCGAACTTTTCGACCGCTGGAAAAATAAAAAACGCGTCTTCGTACGTTTTGCAGTCGCCTACAACGCGTGGTTCGGTCGGGCACAAGCTTCAGTCTAAAATTAGTCCGTGCGATTGAAAAAATAACAGCACGGGATAGTCCTAAATAACATACGATATAAAACACAATTTGTCGGCGGCGCAAATCGACATTTCGATTGGGTGTAATTGGTGGCGCAAACTACACGCACACACCTCGTATCCCCGTCGGTCGATTCGTCGCCGTGATCATCGATATCGATCATGAAATGATTATTGCTCTGTACATTGTTTTGAAAAGGCAACGAAAACTCTGGCAATCCTATGACACGTGTTACAGTATAGTGTTTAAGAAAACGGGAATTCAGCACTTTCGCGGAGTGTGTTTTCCGAACTCGTTTTTTGTTTTTAAGCGTATTATAACCGCACACATATTATAACAAGTGTACGTATCATATACGAGACGACGCGAGCGTTCACACACAAATTTATGAAAAAAAAAAAAAAAAAATATGTGTATATATTTAAATGATTAAACGTGAAAATCATATGTGCAACAGTTGTAATTCCAGTTCCGATTCGTTGTGTAACACGTGTGATATTGACGAAAAGTCTATATTTTTCACGGATTCGTTTTGCTCGTAATCGCGACGAACGCTCGCGATGTTTACATTTTGTCAAGGTTTTATTTTAATCGGCGTATAACGTGTATGTTTACGTTTTTATATTATTTTAATTGACCTCGTAACTAGTTTTATCACCGGCCACCATAAGTTTTCGGCCGAAACCCGCAATAGCTTCGCCGGCGTTCGTCGTACAAATAAATGTCCACATGAATTCGAATCACCACGTGAAATCGATACGATCGCGAAATCCTCCGGTTTCACGGCCGAAATTATACAGTGCGGATTTTACGTCGACACCGTGTGCTAACGCGGAACACGTATGCCTCCTGTACAATATTTAATCGATAAAACGACGTGCATGTCGCCCGCCCCCCCCCAATTTTGAAATTCGTTATAATTTTTACGCAGATATTTAGTACGTTATTTGTATGAATTTGTACGACCATTTTCAGAATTTGTACGACATTATTATTGACGTAATGATAAAAAAATTGAAGGGGGGCTAGAGACATATGTCTCCAGCCCCCATTTTTTTAATAATGAAGTTTGTTCTCATTTTTCTGCATCAAAATTTAGTACTCCATTTGTACGAATTCGTACGACCATTTTCAAAAAAATTCCTCTTTCCCCCTCTCCGCTATACTTAAAAACCCGTTTTGCCGTGTCGCCAGCCCCCACTTTTACGAAATTTCAATTTTTTTTTTTCATAAAAAAATCAATTCCTATTTGTATGATTTTGTACGACCACTTTCAAGAATTTTGTACGACATTATTTTGACGCAATGACGAAAAAATTGAAGGGGGGCCATAGACATACGTTTCCAGTCTTCACTTTAGTAATATTGAAGTTTTTTTTCATTTTTCTATATCAAAATTTTAGCACTCCATTTGTACGAATTTGTACAACCATTTTCAAATTAAATGGAAACAGAATTGATAAAATGTTTAATACAAAAACAATTAACTAGTTACTAATAATTATTAACTGTCGTGGACCTTTGTCCAGTATGATACTTTTACTATTTTAGATACGTTAATAGATTTTTTTGTTTGTACCTTAGTCATTATTATAATATCTTATATCAATAATAACTACTGATTTACTTAATAACAAGAATATTGTAACACTATATATATGTAACATGTATTATTTTTAAACTAGTTTGATATTTGGTGTTAGATGTTGTCACTCTACCCATTTTTCAAATATATTTAACGATAATGTTTTAAATATAAATACACATTACATTATATTTATTCTGTAATCGTTCTATTTGAAAACTCAACTCCACTCAAAAATATATTGTAACCGTACATAGAAAACCCGGCTTACAACATAACTATATATACTATATTAACTATATTAATTAGTTACAATACATTTCTTATAAATAAATTTACAATACAACTAATTATACACTATAATACAACATTTCACATAAAACAATTTTATATTCATTAATTTGTTTCAGTTTTGTACAAAACGAATTTTGTTTTCGAACTCCGCAAAACGTGGTTGTTGTATAGCGATGCACGAAGTATAGGCGGAATGCTCCGTTTCAGACGATTGATATTGCCGGTTACGTATATGGCAAGCGACGAGCGACGATCTTGAACGTATTTCGTAACGTTATGCATTTACCGAACGATAGATGTCCGTTTCGTTTAATTGACGTTTCAATCCCGTATATATTTTTTATAGTATGACTCAAACCCTCGAGTCCATAACACCGTATATAGAACGAATAATATATATGGGAATGTGTGTGTTATGTCCGTCATAGTGAGAACGTAATTGTATAAAAAACACATTCTTATCCGCGTGATAATAATACTGTAGATAATGGGGATGTAATTATTCGTTGTAATGACGACGATTATTATTATTATTAACACAACGATAACTATGAAAATTATATTTAAACGATATGTACGCTCAGAATAAGACGCGGTATCGAAAAACCGAACGTTTTCAAAAACGATCCGACGACACGAACACCGCGGGGTCGTCTCTTGTCCCCGTTAACAGCAGAAGACGTAACATACGACAGCAACACGCGGCGAGGTCACGATTACCTATTTTATTGGTAATATATTATTATACATAGTAAACCACTTGTCGGTTACGTTAGGCTATATTATATATCTATTATGCATATTTCCACGTCGTATAGCCTTGCAGTTTTAAATCGTTTCAACCGATCAGTTAGATTCTATACACGTGTTAGAAATACGCCGAGTTGCTATATTTAGTGTATAATTAAACGCATAATGGACAAACGATAATATTCGATTAACTATTTTACAAGATTTTTACGTCGCAATTTAAAACGTACAATAAAACTGTTTTCGTTCGAACGTGCGTTGTAAAATCCAATGTTTTGCACGCGTTCATATTTAGTTCCGTCTTCTTCGAGCTCCTGCAATGAATGTTTATCAACAACTGAGCGAATTCTTTTTTTTTCTTTTCAATGACGTGCTTAATACTAATGATAACATGTATTTGAATTATTAAAATGAATTTCTCGAAACAAAAGTAACCGAGTAATTGGAGACATTTTTTGGAATTTCCTGTTGTAGTGCTTAGGATAATTATTTTGCGTTTGGTAAACTATCGTTTTTACGTTCGTACTGTTCAGTCTTTATGAATCGTTGACTGTTCAATAACATGCATTTCGAACTTTGACAAAAACGTTCGTCTTCGGCGTGTCAACTAAACTGGATAGTTACGGCAATCGACCGTTAAAACGTTCGTACGACGCAAATATAAACAAATCGAGTCGACTACGCTAATGACGACAAAACAAGTGAAAAAGTTAAACAAAATTTACTCTTGAACTAGTTAATGCCAGTGTCGATTATATGAAAAAAATGATCGTTGCTAAGACAGAGAAACTTTTAAATAATAATTCGACTTGTATACATACGATATAATATTTCGATTTAAATTAATTGTAGCTCGATTCGTCCAGCCTTGGTTTCGTACGAGTGGGTATGTATATTCGCGAAATGAGCTATACCTACACGTTTTTCGCGTAGATTATACTGATTAGAACAAATAATAACACACGCGAACGTACTTGAACCACAAAAGTACGAACGCGGCGGGCATATTTGTTATTAAAAATTGTTTAGAGACGCAGTTGTTTACCCGTATTTATATTTGCTGTTGTTAGTTACTCTTCTATACGGCGCTGCTGTGATTGCAATAAGTTCTGGCCCCGCGTGCCAGACAATTTTTCGAAGCATCTCGAATTATATTCGTACAATTCTATTCGGTCAAAATGTCCTATGACCGAAGTTAACGTACGGTTTGGTTTGGTTTCGAGTAATGTCTCGTACACTTGCTGATCGGACGGTTTAGTCTTTAAATATTTATGGGAAATCCGAATGGATATCGTGGTAAGAATTGTATACGTACCATATTTTTACGAAACGGATTTTGTTGTTGTTTTTTTGGTTTGAATTTCTAAGAGATAAATCGGTTATTCCTATGAATGATCGTTTTCGATTATTAACAGCTGGAGATGTCGTCACACGGATTTCAAAAAAACCGAGAGAATTCGTTTACTTATTTTCCGCTAAAGAATTTCACGCTTTTTAACATTTTCGAAAACTCGTAGGTAAATTCTTCGAGTAAATGTTTACAACATTAGAACTTTGACGTGATAACTCATGACGGTCAAGTATGATTTAATTTGCTGGTTTTCAAAAATTGTTTTTAATTTCGTCCTCTTCTTAAGACGACAGAGCCCTTGAACCGCGTGTATGACACACGCGACGTGTGCAACTGTTGCGGCGCTGGTTGTTTACAACTATTTTATTACTGTTCGTATTATTATTATTATTTTAACATATGAACATAAATATGTTTTTGGGATGGACACAATTTTTTTTTCTGATCGACTTCGCGTCGCCAATTTCGCGTAGACCTAAAACTCATTGCTGCGTTTGTAGTGTTTTATAATAACCATTCTCGTTCTCGTATGCTTAAAATCATATTATCAAAAAATAAATGTACACGTATAAAAACTAAATTATTAATGTATAAAACATTATTAAAACCAATTTGGACTTATGGTTTACAACTGTGAGGCGCGGCAAAAAACGAATCTTAAAAAAATACAAACATACCAGAATATCACACTGCGCAAAATCAAAAACACTCCTCCATACATTTCTAACCAAACCCTTCACAATGACTTGAATATGAAAACAATCGAACAAGAATCCGCATCGCAAGCGATTCTTCTCTCGCCTAAGTAATCATGAAAACCCACTCATCAAAAAATTTAATTCCTTGACGCTTCTTGAAAATTCTCGCCAACGTCTGAAAAGGAGATGGTGTAGAGACTTTCTGCTTTTCTGCCATATCGATTTTTTCTTTTTAGTCTTACTATTTGATCTCCCAAGCTAAGTGTTACCAATGGGTAACTTCTTAAACACGTTATATACCGACTTAGTTATTCTTTTCACGTATACTTATTATGCTATTTAGTATATATTGTATATTTTCTTATAATAATAATAATAATAATAAAATCAACATAGTTTTACATCCTCTTATTCCCAAATACTAATACGCTCGGAGATAGCATCCTTCACATGTTGGGGGAGTCGAAGATGGTTCTTGGACAAGCCGAATATGGACGCGGACGGATAATTATGGTCGGCATGCGCCAGAGACCTGACGTTATCAACGCGAAAAATCTCGTGAAAAAATAAACGAATAAATATTCTATTTATTATTAAACTATTATTAAATTATTATTAAAAATTGTACTAAATTTTACTAAAATTATTATCTAATCCTTATTGTTTTCAAATTTACTCCCAAAAACATATGTACGATTCATCGTTTTTCCGTGCAGTGGAGCAAATATAAAGTGGTGCGCTACGTTTGTATCAGTTGACAATATTTGTCATCGTTACCATATCTGTAATTGAATAACTTTTTGTTTACGGTTTAGTTGTTCGCGTACGATATTCCATATATATATATATATACACTCCTCCGGTCGTCGGCCTCAACGAAATCGCGGATTTACAAACGAAGGTCGACTGGATAACCGAGAAATTAATGGATAAAGTTTCGTAAACATGTTGTTCAGCCACCGTTTGATATTTCACACGCACGCACGCACGCGTCTGCAGACCAATAAAACCACACGACGAAACGCGCGCAAAATATTCTACATTTGTTTTGGCGAATTTCCGGTGACTTCGAACCGTCGTACCGTATTTCGTTAGGACGGCCGTATCGCTGCCCATTACGGGTGCTCAAGCACAACTAGAGGGTTGGTTGGCGTTCCTTAAAGACTACACCGAGTCCCTCGTCAAGACCGCCCCGAAACGAGGCGTTTAACTGATCAGCCGAACCGCGTATTTTCGGACGAACAAACGCCGTCGTGCGAAAAAAATATTGATCTCTTTATAAATGACAATAATATCACGGGGTGGACACTGATAATGAATAACACGGGTAACATAGGACGGCGGCCATACTATAAAATCGGTAGAATTGGGTAAACAAATGATAATATATATATACATATAAATTATAAATATGAAAACTAAAATCGCATACGATGTAATTGCAAAACCGTAGAAAACAGTTACCATATAAAACACGTGAAATGCGTCGTGACGCATCACTCACGAACTAAGTTGTGTGAACATATTATCACTAAACAGTGAATAAACGAATACGATAAATTTTCCTCCGAAAACATGGCCGACCGAATTGACATTATCAACGAAGTGTCCACACCCCGTGATAATATCGTCGGATTTTATTTTCGTATGTTGGCGGCGATCGTAATAATAGGTTTCACTAATGATTAACGATTACAGGCGTACGAGTTGTTATCATAATTATTATCATTATTATTTTTTCATTTCTTGTTTCTCGTACGTTTGTGGTTTACGTGCTGTACCGCCGCATTGTAATTACGTGTATTATTAAATAGCGCGTGTCATTACGGCCATCGTACTCGACGGGTAATCGTATCGTCCGAACGCCACTTGTTCGGTCCGCCCAGACGACGTTACTCGTTAACAAAAACAAATAATAAAAATCGCAAATTGTTTACCACAAATTCGAAGTAGAAAAATATTATTACGTGACGGACGTTGTTTTCGATTGTCAAATAAAAACTAAAAAAACCATAAAAAAACCCCCCCTCCCGTTGAAACATTAATCGTCTATTTTAATGGTATGAGCCTTATGGACAAAAATAGTTTGTACGTCCGTGTAAAACTCAACTAACCGACTAGCCGAAGAGTCAATCTTCTGGTAAACTTTTTAACCCGACGTTATTTCTATTACTCGGCGGGACCAGCGATGTAGTCCTAAAAACATTTTTGGTCATTGAACGAAACACTAATAACCTTATAACTACAACGAATAAACTAAAACCAATTAATTGTCCGTACAATTAATTAGGTATCTACGTCGAAGAATTTCGTTTTAGTTTTCATTAACACTTACCAATTTGACTTTTTTTGGCCGGCGTCTTGGTTGATATCGACATAGAAACTGGATTATCGGGATTTGAAGTCTCATCTGGATCTGGTATGCCATTGAGTAGTTTTCAATCCTGTAAAATTAAAAATTAAGTTTAATATATATATATAAACACTCGGGAGTTATACTCTAATCGAATACACAGCACGCAAAAACAATTGGTTTTCAAAATAATTCTATAATGTAAAACCACAGTTACAGCTTAAACGCACAACTATTTGCCTACACGTTTTAATAATTTTACTTTTAATTAATTACCTATCCAACAGTTAAGAGGATGTGATACCCCGAGAAAAAAGAAGTAAAAACATGGTTTACGCCAAACTATGTAGCTCGTTACCCAATAATTGTAAAGTTGAAATTCAGATATTATTAAAATCAGGAGAACTTAAACAATTATCTGTCGTCGGTTTTTTTCAATAACTTAATTTAAAGTGTTAAAAATAAGCTGTTAAAAAAACCAAAAAAAGTAAAAACTTAAACTTAAATTGTCAAGGCAATTTTAGTGTTAAACAAAAAAACCGACGACAGATAATGGATAAAGTTCTCCTCTTTTTAATAATATCCAAATTTTGAATCTATGATCATTACGTCAAAAGTTACACAGTTTGGCGTAGAACGTATATTTATGGAAGTATAAAAATGTAAATTAAATACGCTTCTGGTACCTACTGCTCGTGCGGTGGCGTGGCCACGATAGCAACTACAGTCTACACATCTCACTACATCAATTCCCAGAAACTATTATTAGATGCGCGGCCGATAAAATTTCTTATCTGACTATGTATAGAATATATAGTTATAAAATATGTATTATTGCTTACTCAATAGGAAGAAAAAAGGAATGAAAATATCTATTTTCGTTTACTAATTGAAAAAAGATTCTCAGAATAAGAATTCTGAATATTTCGGCTATCAACAATTTAAATAAATTGGAAATAGTCTAAAATGTTTTCATTTGTCTTGTGGCATTTGCGTATGATACACAAGGTAATTCTATATTTATTGTGTCTATTTTATTTTTTGATTTTTATTTAACATTTAACTGTTTTGTTTACTACGGCTTACAAATATTATAATGTATTAAAATTATATTTTAGATTTTGAGCGAAGCGAAGAAGCTAGTGTTTTTACAATGATGTTTATTTTTATTATTGTAGATCCACAATATGGTAAACGTCTCTTGAAGAGTGATATTGTGGAGTCAATGCACATACAAGAAAACCTACTTAAATACAACTCAATAAAAAAAAAAATTTAAAAACATCGAAATGAGTAAAAATTGTATATAAGTTAGGTATACCTGAACAATTTTTTGTAATTATACCTATTTGCATCTACATCTAATATAATTTTGAATTATTTATGTTTTGGGTGTTTGATGATTGAAACGTGTTTCAATTAATATTTTAGAGTAATTTTTAACTTCTGAAATATTAAATTTGTAACATAAGCGTTAGCGCGCGTACCAGTGAGTGTCGAACTCGCGCGCTGGCTCGTTATTGCTATAATAAAACGTCATCACGGTAGAAAAAACGCACGCGAACGAGCCGGTATCGGCCGTACGGGCGATAAGGATATAATTCACACATAGTCAGATAAAGAATAATGCGCCACTCCGCTTTTACCTGTCGTAACGACGACGCGCGGCGGCCCGAGCTTGGTGGGAGTGGCGTGTCGCGTGCTTGCGCATCACCAAAACACCTAACAGCGCATTCTATTGAGCGTTGTATACGTTTCACTTTTGGTATGACATCCTCTTAATAAACTATATTATCGACTCACATTTTCAGATCGTATTCTCCGTATTTAAACGTATTTTAACTATAAAACAATTTTCAATTGTTATAACATTCAACACGGCAAATGATAATCGCACAATTCAAAACGGAATCAAACACGAGAAAATTAAACCTAAAATACGACGGACGTAACAACAATATCATTTATTATCACTTGTTATTACACGGTTTAAAATTCCCATAAGAGTTGTTCTAAAAATAGATGGCAGTCGGCGTAACAACGATTCCCAGTAACATTCTGGGTGTAATTTCATGGAACATAAAACTCGCATTAGTTAGGTTTACCGAATATCGATTTGTTATCAGTTTTTCTCCAAAACGTGATTTATTAAAAGTGTTTTTTTTTTAAAAACATACCGCGGGTATGCGGCGGCGTCACGTGACGTCGCGAACGTAAACGGCGTCCAAAGACGCCATTTTTCATTGGAAGAACAAAGAACGTTTTTTCTACAACGTCCCCCCGGGAACGCGGGCGCGGCGTGGGTTCTACGGATTCGACGGGAAATTCGGAGAAAGCCGCCTGGCCGCCCGACGGTCATTACGTTGCCGCCGCAGCCCGGTGGAGAGCGAGTCGCGTTCCGTGTAAAAAAGTCGCGTTTACGTTTACGTTTTTTGTCGCAACGTTCACGATCGGGTGTCACGATGCGTCGTGTCGTCGGAAACGGACGGCCAACGGTTCCGGAACGGCCGTGTTCGCGAACGTCACGAGGTAAGTTCCTGTGTCCGGCTGTACACGTCGCGCGTGATGTTATTACACACACACATATTTACGGTATTATCGCCGTTTGCGTTTATTGCTTTTCGATTCGGGACGGGTAACATTCGTTTTAATTCGGTACGCGGGACATGTGGAACGCGCGTATTCGCGTACAGATTACGAACGCACTCGACGATCGGTTTTTCTTGTCGTCGTTCCGATTATCGTGCGGTTATCTGGGGTTTATACCGACGTGTTTCACCTAACCCCCCGAGCCAGACGAATTCCGCCGCTCCAGGCGAACCGGATTTAATTCTGGCAAAACGTCCGAACCTCGTCCGCCCATTTTTTTCCCCGCTAGGTTATTATTATTATTATTATTATTGTTCCGGTCGGGTATATTTCTGTTTGAAAGTACGCCTTTCCCGATTCGGTTCCGTTGTCCTCCGAGAACGTCGAACGAATACGAACAGATATCGGGACCGTTTTTTTAACTCGGCGAGTTCGCATGAAACTATCCAAGTAAACCGAACGCGGCTGGTCTCTCGTACGTTTGCGTTGTTACGTTACGACCGTTACTCGATCTGTACTGTTCGTGTCTGTTGATTAAATCACACGCGCACATTAAAAACGGTCATGTGATTAATGACGAAAATTTACTCGTACCCATAACCATTAACGGTTACGTTATGTTGAGTCAATTGTACGTACGTAGTAGGATCAAAAAGTTCCTGGAATTTATTTATAGAAAAAAAACTATTTTTCTTATAAAATATCTGAATATTGGAATTAAAAGTAGACGTTATTAGCTATCTGTAGGTTTTGTCGTTAAAATTACATTAGTCTCATGTGAGCCGTAATCGGTGTCCGTACGAAACGGAGTTTACGCATATTTTCAAAATTTGGTGCGATCAGATCGTCGTTTACGCATTCAACATATGGCAAATGCATTAGGAATATCGTATGGTTCGGTTCAAAAAAATTTTGAAAGATGATTTAGGAATGCGGCGCGTTTGTGCGAAATTTGTTCCACGCATTTTGACCGAAGACCAAATGGAAAACAGAAAATTGATTGCCGCTGAACTTTTCGAACGTTCCGTAAATATGCGTGAACTCCGTTTCGTACGGACACGATTACGGCTCACATGAGACCAATGTAATTTTAACGACAAAACCTACAGATAGCTAATAACGTCTACTTTTAATACCAATAATCAGATATCTGATAAGAAAAATAGTTTTTTTTCTATAAATAAATTCCGGGAACTTTTTGATACTACTACCTACGTATGTGACGTGTGTGTTATCGTCGTACTCGTCTAACAACGGATTTATACGATGAAAAACGTTTTTTGTTTCTATTCCGTCTGGAAAACACCGTCGTCGAAATCCAAGCGTTTATACGTTTACCGGTACGTATTAGATCGTGTGCTGTTTTTCGCTTTTCCGGCACCGTTCGTATAAATCAACGAGTTTATTATTTTTATTTCGGGCGTGTCGATTTTTTTTTCTTCATGCTCGTCGAAGCATATTTCGTCGTCGAAAAAGATAAACGTATTTCAAAAAAAAAAAAAACGCCGACTTTATTAATCTTTTCACAAACACTTCATCTGTGTTCTATATAAGTTGAACGATTATACGTCGGAAAACAAAAGCCTTGACTGACGTTCGACCGTTTTTGTAATTGTTGTCGCGTGTACAGAATTCTCATTAAAAGTCGTTACGATAAATAATAATATTGCAGTTGTTGCGGTTAGGAAATTAACATTTTTTCGATAATAATTGTACCCGTTGGTCGTTCAAATACGGGTTTTACACACAAAAACAATCGGGTTATTATTACGTTTATTTATATTTTCAACACGTCTGTTTTTATCCCGTGTAAGGTCTTTGCGTACGAGGTTCTTCGCGTTTCTGTTTATATTGTTTAGTCCAACGGGTTCGGTAAACGTTACGCCATCTGGCGGACTCGCAGACGTCGAAATTTAATGTTCGTCGTTCGTAATGAGTTTACCGAAAGTAAATATAATCCGAGTAACGTTTAAGGCCGATTCACACTTGTCAGACACGTACCGACGGTATTATAATTTATACCGCAGAATATTTTAATATGTGTTTAAATATAGGTAATGGCCGGTTTACACTTATCAAAGTAGCCATGAGTTAGTGGCACGGATTCTGCTTTGATAATATAAACACACCACACGTACGTGTGACAAGCTCGTACAAGTCGTGTTGTCCGATCCGTGCCGGCACGGACATGTATCAAAATTCTCGTACGTGGCGAGAACATTTTTATTTTAATATGACTTGCTTTCATTCGGTGAATTGAACAATCAGTTAATATATCGTTAAAATGTTTTGTTGTTTAAAATATTAAATTTATAAGTTTTTAATGCAATTATATTTTTTGTATAATTTTTTTTTTCAATTTTTTTTTCAATTTTATTTTTTATTCATACATATTATTATAATAATTTCTTTTTACGATTAGAAATAATTTGGTTTGCACACTCTTGAGCTAAAACTCCGCAGACTGATAACACTACGTCTGCCAGTTCTGGTTCCATTTTGGCTACTGATAAATTTACTTGGACAGACAAAAATGTAGTGTAGACACTGTCGTCAGTGCTCGAATCAAAGTTACACTGATTCGTGGTTCACGGACGTGACTACTTTGATAAGTGTAAACCGGCCTTACGGGTTACTGGTATCGTACATTTAAGTATGGAGAGAATTATTTTTGTTGGACTTTTTTCCTCGAATTTTCACACAGCGTGTATAGTATATCGATGTTCATACAAACTAACCGAAAGCGGACGAATGAAACCACGTACTTTCTGTCTATTATACTGTGGGTTCTATTGTATTCCATTGTTTGAAATTTTGTGCGCAAACGAGTCGTATATTTTTTGGTATTTTCAGGTAAATGTGCGCAAACGAGTTTCGACGATAAAATCGTGACGGAAAATTATTTTCGTTTACGATAGTCGCAGCCGGTCGATTATCATCATCGGCTCGTGAACGCGTATACGCGTCGTATAGGTTACAAATAAAAATCCAAGAAACTTTAAACTAAACTGAATGTATGTATGTTTATGTATAATTTGAAGAGTTGATACGTTGCGCTCACGAGCCGATAACGACGATCGACCGTTCCCCGTCGAAAATACTTTCCGTCGCGATAAAGTTACAACTGACGAAATATTCGTGTTTATAAATAATGCGGTAATTGCGATTTAGGCCTTTCCTTAACAATATCGCCGAATTATGATAAACACGATTTGCCTACGAACTGAATTTATCATCGAATCGATATAATTCGTAGCCGTTTTACATACCGTAACACATTTTACACAGCTCTATATATTTCATTGTTTTTATACATTTATTTAATTTATAAATGATTTGGTTGTGGTTTCTATTTGAACACACACGCGCACACCGCCATAGAGTCAAACGTATTAGTTAACATGATCAGCTTTTCCTAAACGTATATCGTGTTTATCATAGTTCACAACGTACCGTAAATTAATCGTATGGTTCTGTTTCCGTCCGCGCGTTGACCGGAATTTTTTTTCAACTCTCGATCCGAGCACCCAAAATCATTAGTACGCCACCGTACCTATTCGTTTTTTTAAAATTTCCTCCAAACCGATGTCAACAACCCACTCTGTCCGCGTTCGTTTTCCAACCGGTAGTTTACCAGACTACGCCATGTAGATCGTCCACACTATTACTTACTATATTAACGCCCGGTAATTTGTCGGGTACGTTCGACAAAATTATTCACGTGCGCTTATAGTTGCGTGTGTTGTTCATTCCGGGCATTTCCGTTTCACCGGTCGGTCGGTCGGTATTTTGGTTCATTATTTTGCAGGTACGACGCGACGGCGGCAACGCGAGTTTTTCTCCCGGCGCGCGGTCTTCCGCCACGGAGCCAGTCAACAGGTGTTCGTCCTGCGGTGCGGTCGTGCGTCCGTGATATCCGTTCCGGTCCGGTTGATTTTCGGTTTTTCGGTTGTTTTTTTTCTCTCTCTCTCTCTCTCTCACTCTCTGCCCGGCGTGTATAATCGTGATCATGTATAATATGTCGCTATAAGTCGCGCCACACACCAGCGTGGACGAATGCCATTCTGGATTTACCGTTGCGGCGACGTGTTTTGAAAATCGAAAACGTGAGTTTCTGCCAAATCGGTTAGTTATCATCGCGTTTACTCGGTGCCGGGGACGTTTTTGAAACATTTATAAGGGTTTTCGACGTTTTCCGGACGTTCCTACAACGCCAACGGCCAACGGAATGTTTCGTATTGAGGCATTTGGTTCGCCTACGTTTCGAGGCCACGTGATATACGTACGGGGTTTAATAAATAATAATAATAAAAAACAGGCTCCGACCGTGTGGTAGGCGGGCACACGGGACCAACGATTTGTGTACGTCCGAACGCGGGGTTATTATACGACGCGTTATAATATTTCGATCTGTATAGTGTTATACACAGTTTTTAATCTGGACCGGCAACAATTCGAATGTCATCCATCCGTGTATTTGTTGCCGCTTTCTGTGTATATCGCTGTTTTTAGCTTCACGCGCTTATCGTCATAATATTATAGTTATTCTCTGGCTCTCGTTTTGTTTTCACATTTCACGGAAATCGTATTTTTGTTCCGCTAACCTAAATTGTTAAACACTATAAGCAATATTGTTATCCCGAAACACGTCTTTCTCGAACGAGTCCGCGATATCCCAAATTTTTTCGTAGAACCAACATAGAGTATGATCGATATCCATACCAATTGTATCTAAATATTTCACACCTAACTAATTCTATAAATATAATCCAAAAAAATTAGTTCACATTAGCTCTGACTCTTTTGCGAAACGATTGTTTTACGATATGTAATTTTGATGTTATGGGACGAAATTACGTATAGCCTGTATACAAATAACGTAGTTTTTTTTTCAAATATAAGAATATAATAATACGAGACACGTCATTGACTTGTAATACGCTTAGTGGACGTGGATTCGTATATTGGCATCAAAATATCTATAAACGTACTTGATACGTATCAACTCGTATGCTATTTGTCCTCTTTAAATCGTTGTATTTTCTAATAATTACACAGTTCATAGTGAATAATAAAACAAATCATTAGTGTACAATACGTTTTTGTAACGAGTTCGTTGATCCGTCCGCGTGTCAAAGTGTGTTTCGTAGGTATTATCGTGTATGCCGACGCGGGGATATTATTATGCGTTTCGTCGACGTTAATAATAATCTGGACGATTCGAACGTAACGCACCGTGATTGCGGCGTTACTTCCGAACTTCCGAGCGGACGACGATTACGCCAATATACCCGGTCGGAGGAGACGAGTATTTATTATTTCGGTTCGGGACGGGTCCCCCGCCGACCTGTCCGCGGCCCGGCCGTTTCCGATATTCGCGGCACGTATTTGGCCCCGACGACGTCACCGCGTTACGCCGTGTGTGTTAGTACGTTCGCGATGTTTCACGGACGCGCGCGCAAACGTGAAACGACTGTTAACAGGTGACATCACGGTCTAAACACCTATCCCGCGCGGTGTGTACGACGCCGCCGGCGCGGGACGTTGAACTCGTGCGCGCGTAATTCTAATACAGTCCTGTTATTATTATTATTATATCTACGACGTTATTATCATTGTTATTATCAACACCGCGAAATTCCTCGTGGAAACTCGCTCGTGTGCGTTTGTTTGGATTACGTTCATTCGAGAAGACTGCACGGGTGATAAACGCGACACGTCAACGCGCGTGTTACGGGAAAAGCGATATATGTATATTTTTATTTTTTGATTCTCCTGCGCCGACGAAAACGTAAAACAAAACAATCACGCGTGCTCGTGCGAAATCACAAAAGAAAACGAATCGAACGTTCAAACGGTGTGTGCGCACCGTGTTAAATGTTAATGCGGTCTTGTTCTCGACGTCTGACGTCTTTGTCGTAATCTCCAAACACGATGTTACACGACGTTCAACAGATTTAACACGCGTTTATCAGATTTTTAAGCCACGATTTACAACGAGGACATTCTTAATACCGTCTGTTCTAAATTCTAAACGACACGCTTTATCTTCTGCAGCGTCACGTGACATCCGTCTAAAATTGTCGTATCATTCATAAACGCATTTTTTGTTTTTTTTTTTTTGTTTCTTTGTTTGTAACACGCGTCAAATGCATTTAAACTGGTTTTTAGGACGCGTTACACTCGTAAACGTATGTTGCCACGAATGTTCGTGTGTCGATCTTTTTGCTGTATATGGTATATAGATCGTTCGATTAAATTTTAATACACATCGTGGTCGAATCACGAACGAATATCTACGGGTTTTCCGATACGTTGACTTTTTCATGTAACTGACGTGCACATTTGTCAACTCCATTCCCATTGTTCAAACTAGGCAATCATAAAGTACATATAAACGCGCGGATGTATAATTATTACAGTGCACGTGTATATTTTTCGTTTTCGGAACGTTAAATGGTTGTCGTAAAAATAAAAAAAATCGAGAATCAGAGAAGAAAATTACCGTAAACGATGACCGCGTTTATTATAGTCCTCGGGTCGTGGGAGGAGGACGATACGTTGACCTTAGACTCCGGTCGATGATGTCAAGCCAGGACTACGGCGCGTACCGACCGGCACACGTGAAACCGAATTGGAAAAAAACGACTGTCCATATGTGCGTCGTATAGCAGTCGGGCAGCGAAAAACGAAGCCGATCAATTAACTACTTTCCCTGCGAAAATCGACTTTTACTCGCGATGTCTTCCGGGGAGAGGGGACGGTACAGTGGTTGACGATCGAATTTATCGGGACAGTCCGATCGTGAACCGCATTCCTGAGACTCGCATGAACCTAACACTATACATATATATTATTGTGAACTTCAAATCCAGAAATCCTGAACGTGACCTAATTCTGTATACGCATAAAGTACATATATCAATCGGTACTTTTCGCGTCGTTCGTACTTTGCAATAAAAAAATAAATAATGTTTTTTAAATTATAATAATTAATTATTTTAGAAAAACGAGAGCGCTAATGTATATATATATGTTAAGTGTCGTATTTCGGCTATTACAAGAGTTTTTTTTTTACTATCGTTCCGTATATAATAAATAGACAGTTCGCGGGCATAATTGAAACCGATCGTTCTCAATTTATTTCGATGATGATATAAAAAGAAACCAATCGAATATTAACGAAAAAACCAAAACAATAATGTTGCTGTTTTTGGTGTGACACTGTTGTTTTTTCCGACCTTTTTGTACAGAATTTGTTTTGAAGAAAAAAGTAATTTACTTATTGAACGAATTTATCGCGTATCACGTAATACTTGTCCGGCACACTGAGTTCATACTGTCTCGGAATACAAACGTCCGTTTAGTATATAATCGTTTTGCTTGAGCACGACTGTACGTACGTTTCGCGGCCTCGCAGTAATGCGCGCGGTTTAATTGCGTGTGAGTGTGTGCGTATGCGCGCGCACGCAGCTAGCTTAAAGATTTATCGGTCACGACGTTCGTTTTTTGTGTTTTGCAGAAATCCTTCCGCGTGTATACAACAGCTGCAGCAGCGATGGGCGACTACGACCGAATCCACAGGATGTGTCAGAAACGCGGGGAATTATGGGAGGATCCCGATTTCCCGGCCACCCAGTCGTCCGTGTTTTACCATCAAAAGCCTCCGTTCCAGTTCGTGTGGAAAAGGCCGAAGGTCAGTCATAATATAATACATCTTATATACAACCTTACGGTTATTGTACACACACACACACATATATATACGAGTCTATATGTTGTGGCGAATGTCTCCGAAATCGGTTGGAATCAGAATTCACAAGTGATAAATAGTTTTACGTCAAAGGGTGTTGTTCGTAAGAACGCATTTTCACGTTAAAAACGATATTTACAACGAGTATAAAATCCGAATCGTTTTTATTTGCAATTTATATTACGGGCGTATTTGAAAAGATGGATAGTCCGCAATATCAGTCTGTCGACCGAAAACTTTAATATCGGTGTATATATATACGTGTGTTTATTAAACAGTTGCATCGGTGTGGGCGACGTTGTAGGATGCGACCCACGCGCGAGACAACGATACAACGACCTTTAAACAAAATTAAAAATCACGAAAAACAAAAAAACGGAATCGCGTTGAATCTGATAAATAAGGCGTATAACATTACATCGACGGACGATTATTATCTCACGTGTGGCGTACACGGCGGTCTCGAGTGCACTCTACGTGCGTGGTACGATCATCTCGTCATGCGTATACATATATGTACGTACATAAATAGATATTCAGAATTAATAGACGAATAATAATAATAATAATAATAATAATAATAATAATAATAACATGAACGAAGTAAAATACATACGTCGATTTGCTCATGAATCGCGCACGTTTTCTGCAGCGCATATCACATTACATCGGAATCGCGCGTGCAATTTTCTCGTCATTACCGAAGACGAGCGCGAGTTAATGAAATAATCAAATTAATATTATGACTCACGGTTAATAGTTGAGAACCACATTTTCAACTGGTCGAGTTCAAAGTTGAAATAGAAATCAACTTATTTAACAGAGTTGAAATCGATCGTGTGTTTTATCTTTTAACGTAACATACGAAATACGCGTTAGATTATAAATCTGTGATATTACATTTAGACGTGATGTTTATGAAAACGGTCGTTTCCGTCTTTACGAGTCGTTGACCGTTTTATACCGTTTCATCACACCACGAAACACGAATTAAAATAGCGTGGACACCATCGGCGTTAGCTTGATTCGTCGTACGTATTGTGCGTACCCACGCGCACACCGAATCCCGATGTTATTTTTGTTTTATTTCGGTTTTAATTGCCGGTTGTTGTTTTGAATCGATTTCGATTATCGGTTTTAAGCGTCGCTTATGTAATAATACATTTCGGACCGTCTCCGGACACGCATGACAATGAACCGTAAAAAGTTCACGGTGCGAATTCAAACTAATTAGGTTCGTTGATAAACGAACCGTTCGGGTCGAAAAATCAAAATAAATGTCCGACTAGCGTGTGATTAACGTCGTGTGCGATTGTCTCGTCGCCGACCGCCGCGCGACGTAATGACGACGACTTCCGTTCGGTATCGAATCGCGTTGTATAATACGACATTGTCGTTACGTCGTCATGCTGCGGACAGAGTGGGACGCGTCCTACAAATAATAATAACAATAATCGATTCCGTTATTGTCTGCCTACGCGGTATTATACACGCATTTCGCGTTCGGCCATTGTGGCGTAACGCGTGATGCTGTTTTACCATATAATACCACGGGACTGTTGAATGCCGTACGTCGTCGACAGCCGCAACACAGGTCGCAGATGATGCGCGGCGTCCACGTGTATCACGTCCGTTGCAATGCCGTCGAGAACGTTGCGCGCATATCGTGTTTAGCGTTCGGCGAAGAAATGGGTCTCTTCGCGCCGAGAATCGAAACCGTTCTACTCTCCAGCTGGCCGCGTGTACGTGCACACAGCGCGCGTCCGAATAGTGGCCGAACTTGGATTCCCGTAGTCGATGTGAACGGCGCTGTCGCTCGTGATACAAAGTTCTGTCGATTATGATGCAGTACCCGATTTCAGCACGTCCTCCGGGCGGTCGCTTGAGTCTCGGGTCGTAATCGGTTGGGCGTCACGCGTCGGAGAAGGGAGCGCGTTGCGGTCTTTTGCGTGCGACATTAAAATCGAACAGATCTTTTGCAGAAACTTTGTCGTATGACGCGGCTAGGCGTTCGGCGATGACGTTGCGTCCCGTATTTTTCTCGTAACGTAAAGACGTTCGGGAGCCTTGCGCTCGGATTGTCGCGCAAGAGAGTCCGGACCGCGTTGCAAGCTCGCACGAAACAACGTGAACATACGTACCTGACCTAATCTAACCGCCGAACGTGCACATACTCGTCAGACTCTGTACTACATGAAGCGTTCGTTTTACGAGCGATAGCGCTGTTTATATTGACTGCGGGAATTTAGTTCGGGAAGTTTCCCGGACACACTATGCACATGCGCGCATTCAATGTTAATTACTTTTATGTGTACTGCATTTCGCGAGGGTCAGATGTCTTATCACACTGTCGGCGGGCCGGGCACCGTTGACGTTTCCGCGACTCGTACATGTATACGTAAAACATTCCGAATCGTTTTTCTCTCTTTTTTTTTTTTTTGCTATCCACGTCAACCTCTTTGAAATATCATACGCAACACGCCGCAAACGATTAGTATCGATACATACCGATATCTGTACAGCGTGCGGTCCGAGTCGATAACTGCCACGGGTCGTATACCTGCACTCATACGTGCATTTTTCGCGTTCGTTTCCCGCGACTAGAGGAGTTGTACGAAAAATACGGCGTTTATTTCTCAAACTGAAGATTCGATAACGAACGTATGTGGAAGTGTGTCGTCGCTTATTTTACAAATGCGATTTGTCATTTGTCGTTTCAACAGCGCGTATCGTTATTAGTCATCGTCGCATAAATAAATCTCAAATTTACTCGACCGAAACGAATAAATTTCGAACGATATGTCTGATTATCATTTTCTCAAAAATGTGCGTATTTACGTGTCGTAGTAGCTATGATTTTCTAGGATCGTTAAGCCGTCCAACGCGACGGTCTGCGGTACGCGTGTTCTCGACCCACGACGACCGAAAAAAAAAAATCAATAAAACGCGTGTCCTCCCAATACGCGACCGTATACACCGCATTTTTCCATCGCGTTTCGCTCGTTTTGTCCGTCGTCGATAAGCGTTTATAAATGGAAATTATACTACCGCGGGTCCAATAACACGTAGTAGTAACAGTATGTTACAAATGGTACCGTGTGTAAGTATATCGGCGGTACCCATACGTACGGTGGGCTCATATATACATTATTTATAATTTTTTTTCGTTCAACGTTCGACGAAAAACAACTGACCATTGTAAGTAGGTTATATTGTGTGTGTGTACGCTTGCGCGCAGTGAAACCGACCGGCTGTGAATATTTTAAACAGGAGATGTTGTCCCTCTGCCGAAAACGCGTCTAATGAACGGTGTAGCTGTATACATTTTTGTTTCGTGTTATTATTATCATTATTATGTATAACTTTTTTATTCATTTCCCAAACTCCCATTCGCGTATAATATAATGTATACACGTGATAAATATATAACGTATTTTAGAATTTGTATAAAACATATATTACATGCAAGTACGCACATCAAACAATGCGAAATTTTATATACAGTATAAATAGCGTAATAACTGAATCGCTTCGATTGTCCACTTTGAATTATTAGAAATTATTCCGATGAACTGGAGAACCGGTTGGGTTTCAACGTACACGCAGCGCATACCTTTTCAATACATGTTTTTGTTTCGTCAAACCCGGGAGGGTTGAGAGAGGATATGTGGGGATATGTATAGTTAAATTAAAATCCATACACATACACACTGTATTTTAGATTTTTTTACTATCGAAATTTGTATTATTATTCTAAAAGAAATATATACATACGCGTTTTTATTGTTTTCCGTCGTGATATTTCGTGCGAATTCGATGCTTCGACTTTTTATCGGCTCTATAGTCGGAGTTGCATAATATCGCCAAACACCAGTTAAGTGGATAATCATTTCGAATATAATGAAACATTGTACATTTTCTATTCAGCGTCGTGGAAAAATTTATCAAGATTTATTTACACGGGAATTAAAATGACTTTTAAGAAACGTATATAGCTTGTCAAACGTTATAATTCGTTGCGATTTCAGTTAATCACATCAGAAAAAAAAATTGTAATATTATTTAATGTGTTTAAATTGTATATATGTCTTTATAGAATTCATTCTTTAACATACATTTAAGTACTCGACTAAAATAAAAGTATGCTATATTTACATAGTTGATTATAATGACATTTGAATCTTTAATAGTGTACGTATACGTCAATGTTAGTGGCAGCTCATGGCTTGGACGAAAGGACAATCGCACTCCCTACTTAAAATTAAAGGAAAGAGAAATTGTTATTGTATTTTTAAATGTACAAATAATTTAATTATTTTTTTAAATATTATTAAAATCGGATCAAGTAAAATAATAACGTGAATTTTTTTTTTTGACGTATTGTTTCTTGCGAGTACCAAGGCCGACGAATATACATAGTGATGTGTAGGGACAAAGAATCACGTAGTCCAAACAATAAAAGCACTATTTACTATTTATTAACAGGCCGACTGCCGTCACGGTATTTTTCGGAACTTTTACCTGAAGCCGTATGTACAGATTTTCGTACACGCTCTTTACTTATAATTCTTGTTCTGGTCTACATTTTATTGTACACGCGATATTTTACCAACCCAGTGTCGTGTACAGAAATGAAGATTTTGCAAAATATAGCTCTAAATTTTTTTTGGATAGCATATAAAATATTCATGTACAAATATGGACATTACTTCGTGTGCAAAAAAATAAAACGTTACAGTCAATCTGTTAATATCAACGGTAATTTTTTCCCCGGCCCGTACGATTTACAAACACGCAGAGAATTATTTCCGGTTGTGCAATAGGAAGATTGCTGCTAAATTGTTAGAAATTTCGGTTGTTTTCTTTTTAAATTCAAAGAGACGACTATTTCATATTTAAAGTCGCACTCCCTCCATCAACGACCGCGAGCCGCTACTGAATACGGGGCTGGGAAAGTTAATCAATTTTGGTAACTCGTCATATTTAATTAATATACAGAAATATAAGTTAACGTAAAATTCACTCATAATTCGTTAATTTCAATCATTTTGCAATAAAATTTAATGACATTTAAACAAAATCTTTAATAAATGTCTTAAAATGTTATTATTTTTTTATGTAACCTTTAAAACAAATAATGAAGGTTGTTATTTGAAAACGTAAAAAATTAAAATTAAATATATACGTATTCCATATTATTATATACAAATCTCGTATAATTTTCTCGAAACTCGGAGCTATAAAAATTGCCTACACCGAAAAATAAAAACCGCATTGAGAACGTTCGCATTGCCCTGCGAACAAAACGTTACTTAATTTGTATATCTTTATATAAAGTAAACTTGAAGTTAACATATTAAATTTTTAAGTAACTTAATTAAAACTAACTTACATTTTTAACTTAAAGCTCGTTAATGCCCAGCTTTGAAACAATATGTGTATATGTTTTGAAACGGTAGAAAAAATTGTACCCATGCGTTTATTATAATAATATATATTCCTGTTGTTACATTTTAATTACTCTACTAACATTATTATAAATATTTACCCTCAAACAGCCAATTAATTTTTGATCAATAAAATATAAACAATCAAACTTTCAATAGCGAAGTTTAATGTCATATGTGATTTTGTTGATTTTTTGTTTTAGGAAATTTGTAACAGACCAATTTTCGTCAGCGATTCTACATCTCAATTCGATATAAGTCCTGGTAAAATGGGTAAGTCTGATTTTTCATATATATTATCGATTTGTTGTAAAAAAAACACGTATATTGTTGAATATTGTCTGAATAATCAGCCTGGTAAACAATAAGATAATTACGTTACGGACCGTATAATTACTACTAAATCTAATTTTATTTTTTTTTCATCAAAATCCCACAATTTGTGTATTTCTTTTTCGCATGACTCGATATAGTGATTATTTTTTTGATTATTTTTCTTCTTTGGAAAATCGGTGGGTTTTCGGCTTTCACTTCTGCGATTTTCGTGTGTGAATATAGTCTTTATAAATACACAGAAGAACATGATCGTTTATTGCAGAGAGAGAGCGTGCCCGTAACTAATTTCCGTCGTTGCGCGTGAAAATGTTTTCGATACTTTTCTAATACGCGTACGTGTATTGATCGGGTGTTGTTCTTGCACGCCGTTTTCTACATCACCAGTTACTGTTATTAAATAGTAATAACGCCGATTAACCTATTACTGATTATCGTTCATTGAAAATCCGTATTTATCGTCGTATTTTTAATTATCCGCTTGGAGTGACGGGTTCGTTTTTAATTATTTAATCAAACTCGCGAATCATCGTATACTTTTACACAGATAATAATATAATATGTTCAATGATAATATATATATATATATATACATATACGTTCGTGACGAATACGTTAATTTTTACTTGGAAAAATGATCGAAGTGGCTGCGGTATGGCGTACCATAGTTAATAGTTATATTATTATAATTCGATAACATAATTCACTGTTTATTACCGTACAATGTTCTATTTCAATGTCGCACGTCTGTTTGTGTATATTTATATATGAATATAAATACGATAAAGTATAATTTATACGACATGTATACCTATTTAACAAAAATTTTAATCCTATGTTAGGATTTGAGAGTGATAATAAAATCGTTAATTTATGATTAGGCTAACGCGTAGCTTAGAATATTGTTGCGTGCGTATTTCGCACAGTGTAAAGTGTTAGCCAATCGATAAACGATATCGTAATGTATACATGTTGTACAGCTACGAGACGATTTATGTTCTAGTAGTTTTAAAAACTATACGGGAAGTACGGAGAAAACATCACTGTGACTGCTATTAATATAACATTGACATTTTCATTTCATTTTGTCGGACAATGTTCGCAATGAGTTTGGGGAAGTAAAGAAAAATTATAAAATATGAACTTGAATCATATTGTTGTTTTCATACGGTACTAACTGACGATACAGTTGTATATGATATCGTCATAAACGACATACCATATGTTAATTAAAACAGCGGAGTCTGAGGGCGTTATCGATCAAATTCGTAATTTTCGATTAATATAGTAGCAGTGAACGTATCGAATAAAGCAATAATTTAAAAAAAAAAAATCGGTTTTGCGTTCGTCCTCGCACAGTGATGAATAAATCAACATGTGTATATAATTAGATAGTATGTTTAGTAATTATTTATTAAGAAAAATATTTTTCAATATAATATTATCATAAATCGTATGGATGTTTACGTACGGGTCATATATCATAATTATATGTAGTGTATGACGCATAAAATACGATGTAAACATTAATCCACATTGTGATTTGAATTATATTTCAACACGTTTACTAGACTTTACGAAAAATCGAGGAACTATATTACATACATCATTCATTGACTATAACGTATGAATGTTGCGAGTATAAATACAGTTTTTCTGTACGTGTATAAAATATACTGACATGACGATTGCGGTGTATGGACTTGTTTTATCAGTTTTCTTTAGTATTAAATGAAACAAAAAAATCATATTATAGTATTTTACGCGTATATACAGGTAAAAAAATAAACCCTGCCTACGATCGAGAGAACGTCGTGACGGTCACAGCCTTGTGTGGCGTAACCGATAATTTCGAATTATTATTATTATTTTTGTTTTTTTTTTTAAACAAGTGTAAATTTCGAACTCAAAGGGCGCTGTTTTCGGGTCAAAATATCACGAAAAAAAACCCCGAACGGGGGGTATAATTTTCTACGAGGTCGTTTATTTTTATTGCACATATGTGACCAAGCTCGGTGTGAAATGTTTGCGTTATCGCGATAGTTTTTTCGAATCCGATCGAAAGGGCGTTGTACGACTACGTTACTAAACGCGCGTTGAGGTCGCTATAAACATTATTAGCAACGCTCGACGACGATTCGTCATGTGCCGTGTTCCAAACATACTTAAAATATTTAATTAAAAAAATACATTTATTTATATACGTTTCCCGTTTACGAATACGGGTTTTTTTTCGAAACCGAGAAAATTAATATATTTTCTTATTTCGTGCGTGTTCCGTATATAAATATAAACTACGGTTTTCGGCGTATAAAGTTACACGTTTTTTTTTAAATACGGTATTTTATATCGTGAGGACGCTATTAAACAATACCTGCGTAATGTGGAATTGCTGCGTTATGACCTTACACTTACACCTGCATAACGCGCCAGGTCAAATTACATACTATTATACAGTCGAGCTTATTCGGTCTCGCCCAAAGAAATCATTACGGCTCGGCGGCATGTTGAAACGTCGGGGGTTGTCTATAATAAAAATAAAAAAACGAAATCTCATTTTTAACATAACGATTCGCTTTCGGTCATTTTAAGATTGACGTAATACACGATAGCAGACCGCGGTTTAAAGTCGATCGTGTCATATCGTCGTCTCGTGTTCGAATATCGATGTAATTCAATACGAACTTCGCGTCTAGACACGTCGATGTACGGACGCACTTGGTCCCTAACCGGTAACTCGCCAAGTCTCTTTTGTCCCGCGATGTCACTCGCAATCAATTCTACTGATGGGAAACCGTTTTCGATTTTGATCGTTTTGGTTTTTGTTCGTAAACCTTTTTGAAAATCAAGTTTTCGTCGAACGCTTTTAAAAAAGTGTCGTTAATACGTTTAATTCATAATTTAATCGTTTTACCGCTGATAACTGAGTTGAACTTCTATAAATTGCTTACGTTATTAATAGTGCACAATACTCGTCCTAGAGCGAAACTTATTTAAAAGTCGAAATACGTTTAAACACGAAATAATCACCGTTCGGAAAACAACGTGGAATAAATCGCATTATCAATAATCGTGAGTATTATCATTTTGTTGTCGTATATCAATAATATATATACATATATAGATTTTAAAAAAAATATTTCGTCATCATACCAAATATATAATGTGTTCCGTTTTTCCTTGTAAGGGTTTTCGCGTAATAACGATTTGAAAAAAAAAAAAACGTTTTCCAACCCTGAGCGGAAAACCGAACGGAACGTGTGTCTTCTGTATTTTGCGGGAACTATACGATTTCACGCGTTTTCCAAAAGAAAAATGTACATAGCGTAGCCGCATCCGTGAACGAAGATTCGTGTACACGCGACCTTGCGTGCACAAACGAAGAAAAAAATAAACAATAAGCTAATAATAATAATAATAATAATAATAATAATAATTCAACGTGGTCCATCGCATTTCGGCGTTGTGCATCGTGCACGTAGACGATTATAAATATACGATTTACGCACAATGATATCGTCGCGATATCGTGTAATAACAATTTTTCGTTTGAAATAGATCCGACGATATAATATATCGTAACGTGATATTATCCGCTTTCTATCCGAGCCTACGTATACAGGGCGACCGCCGGGATTTTTTTCGAGATAAATATATTTTTATAATATCCGTTTTCGGTGCGAATCACACGGGGCGTCCCCCCGACACTGTTGTTAAGCGACTTGCACCCGATTCGAAAATATCATTCTCCTTTCAGACCTGGTCCACGGTCGTTTTACGTTACTACAGACACGTTAAAAGCAGTAGTATTTTATAGATAATATATTTATAGACCAACGTTAGTCAAATAAAACCACGTCGATCACATTTCTTTTTCCCAATACGAGCATTGCGCAGTTCAACATAAATATCTATCCGTGCATTTTGCAATACGTCAATAAATCGATGTACATGTCGCACGTGATTTTCGATCTACTAGTTAAACACGATTTTTAACGTAATCGTTTTAGTTTTCAACTGCGACGTCGAACCGCATATGCATAGGACACACGGTGTTCATTCGAAAAACGCCAAAGTCCCCGTAAGCGTCCTGTACACAATAGCACACGGTGATTGTATATGCGTGTTTATGAACACGCGAAGAAAGAAATAATTATATGTGTATTGTAAACGTCCGCAGCGGAAAGACGTGTGATGTGTATCGGTGTCTTGTAGAGAATTAACGTTCACGGGACCGGAACGAATTAGCACTGCCGCTGTATTAACGTATACGCGCGCGTGTGTCGTGCGTAAGTCTGGTAAGATTATGTCCGGTAACCGTGGTCGACAAACGGTTCATTAAGAGATTTTTGTGCGTGCGTTCGTGTATATGCTTTCGAACCGTCGGAAACCTCGACGACGGTGTCAAGTCGTTTTACCGTTGTGACGATTTAAAAAAAAAATAATAATAATAATAATTTTCCAGTTTCTTTTTTTTTTTTTTAGTGTTCGAATCTTAGTGACGTAGATTCACGTCGGTTAGAGTGGAAAAGGGACGATTCAAAAATGCGAATTTGTAATATTCATCGGACTTTAAAAACGTGCAAATTTCATAAGAATTAAATTCGTAATACACCGTCTGAAAATCAAAAGTTGTATAGTCTTAACGTGCGTGACGGACGGGGGTTGTCGTAATGAAAAAAAATATATATAAAGATTTAAACGCGCGCGGATAGAAATGTTTATTTTGAAAATATCTATCGCAGTTTGCAACCACTAAATACATATAACACATCTCACACAAAGAACGGAAACGACACGGATTTTCATGATTGGCGCGGAACTCTGCGGACCGGAAACATTTCTAACTAGCCGCGTAACGTTACGATCGGAGGTATGTTGTACGGGGACGCCGATGCTGCAGTGAATCTGTTTCCCGTCCTCGCGATTTGTCCGTAAATGTATAACGCGGTATCATTATCGTCCGTCGGCAACAGATAACAACGTACGACAACGTAATCCCGACATTCGTTTCGCACGTTTCAATTTAAATGCGTACCGTTGTACAATACCGTTAAAATTGGATCGTTTTTTTTTTCTTTTCCACGCGGATACTTGCAAGTCTCGTCCAGGCGCGGATTCAGTGGGGGCGGAGGTGGCGGCTCCGTAGGCTTTGTTTTACTTGGGAAAAAAATCCTAATGAAAATACTCAACGAAAATTTTGAATTATTTGTGTATCCTAACAACGCACGTACGACGTTCCGAGCTGTTCTTGAAATTTGCGATAACGACGGACGAACGACCGTCTCAATTTTAATATATACATTCTAATCCAATTTGAATATAATAATATAATAGATTTTATGAAGTCTTACGGGAAATTCCAGCGATAATTGTTCAATGTTTGTAAAAGGAACGGCCACTCGACAGTAAATAGCAATCAATAATGACTATAATCGCGTTGTGTACGTTTCTTAAGTGTTTTGTCGTATTGTCTTAATTTTTATAGTCCCGGCTATTTATCGAGTTCAAAAATATTTTTTCAATTATGTATATGCTTGTATTTAATTTCAATAAACACACACACACACACATATGCATATATATATTAGAAAAGGTGTTTTATTTTTGAATGTGCAATATTCGCTCTCCCTCCCCCCCCCCCGCCACTGTATTATAAATCTGAATCCGCGCCTGGTCTTGTCGCCACGACGTTTTATATCATAAGGCATATTACTATTCGGTTGACGATTTCGGTTACTGGTTTTATTTGTTTACACGTTTCGTATCCGTACTTTTGGTGTGCATATCATAGAACGGAACTCCTATCGATATGACGATTATTGGTTTTAATCAAATAATATTTATTTGTTTCGTAAATATGTTTCAATTATTCCCGTCCGATTTCCGAAAAGCAATAAATCGTGATGTAAACAAAAAAACGCTTTGTCGTGCCAGAGGTATGTGGTCTATCATACGTAACGACTAAAGGGCGGACGTCAATGCAATTATTGTTTTTCCTTAAGCAATAAAAGTTGCACAGTAAGATAGAAATATATTTTGCAACCTTTATAAAACGAAGGTAAAATTATGATGTTACAAATATTTGCATGTTTTGAACTATTTTACTTTAAAAACATATTTATGCTATATTAATGTATATTCAATATATTTCCCCTTTCTTTTCGTAACATTCTGACAGATAATTATTAGGTATTTATTACAATGGCTATAAAATTTAATTGAAACTTTCTCGATCGTTTTCCAATGTGTAGATCACTGTGACGGTTTGTCAATAAGGCAGTATTTTTTTTTCATTTTAAATCAACTAAAAATAAGAGGATATTTTACGTAATTTATAATTATCTAATTGTATTGTTGTTATTTGTACATTTTAATGTTTTAGTGCAAAATTTGTTTGTTTATTTGAAGTTTTTATTACTTGTTTTAAGTATTTTAACACAGAGCAGCGTTTAACTCGAATCGTGGGCCGCGATCTGTGGGTCCTCCTGAGTCAATTTTCGGTGGGTCGCGAGAAGTTTTTTTTTAATTATATGGATTCTAAGAAATCGATGTTTTTGAAATCCTCGGGTCGCGGACCTAAAAAGATCGAGAGCCACCGTTAACGGAGCGTATGTTCGAACGTTTCGAGTGCATCGAAGTGTCCCCGCTCCTTTTTGGGCAACACCACGGCTGTGCCCGTCCGTTCGCGCGGACTCCGCACGACCTAAATGCATCCGCGTGTTGCAGGCGACAAGTGGCTGGTGTCCTGTCTGGGCGTGCTGTACCTGTGCAAAGGCCTATTCTACCGCGTGGTGCCGGCCGACCAGTCGCTGTCCGGCGAGAAGAAGGAGTACAGCGGCGTTTTCCGGTTCCGGCTGTGGTGGTGCGGCGAATGGATGGAAGTGCTGGTCGACGACCGGCTGCCGACCGTCAACAACCGGCTGGCGTTCTTGCAGTCCACGCACACCGACCAGTTCTGGCCGGGGCTGTTGGAAAAAGCGTACGCCAAGTAAGAGCCGTCTTCTATCCGTTTATCTAGACGACGACCCTACGTTTCGTGATGTCGGTAGCGAACATAACGCCGACGCGAAAACTTCGTGCTGAATACTGGACCGGGGCAAATGCACACTACTTCCCCCCCCACCCCTCCTTCCACCAAATGACGCCGCCGGTAGACATTTTCCAGAGCGTCGTACGCGTTTATTAAACTCTCCCGAGGAGAGATAGAAAAAACATTTTCGCACAGTCCGCGAACGCCAGACAAGTTCGTGGTTACTTATGTGTTTTATGAGTTACAAATATAAATAACGTCCAAGAAAACAGCTTCGGGGTTTAGATAACGCTTTGTTTTTTTTTAATTTTGTCGGTTTGTCCGTCGAAAGCGAATGTTCGGATCAAACTTGAATCCCGAGACTCGTACTAGACGCACAGGTCCTTTGCCAACGACATCATTCGCCGCGATCGCGTATATAACGTACTCGTTGGACAATGAATTTCGGTCGGCTCCGTTAAGGCCGGTTTACACGTATCAAAGTAGTCACGTCCGTGAACCACGAATCAGTGTAACTTTGATTCGAGCACTGACGACAGTGTCTACACTACATTTTTGTCTGTCCAAGTAAATTTATCAGTAGCCAAAATGGAACCAGAACTGGCAGACGTAGTGTTATCAGTCTGCGGAGTTTTAGCTCAAGAGTGTGCAAACCAAATTATTTCTAATCGTAAAAAGAAAATATTATAATATTATGTATGAATAAAAAATAAAATTGAAAAAAAAAAATTATACAAAAAATATAATTGCATTAAAAACTTATAAATTTAATATTTTAAACAAGAAAACATTTTAACAATATATTAACTGATTCAATTCACTGAATGAAAACAAGTCATATTAAAATAAAAATGTTCTCGCCACGTACGAGAATTTCGATACATGTCCGTGCCGGCACGGATCGGACAACACGACTTGTACGAGCTTGTCACACGTACGTGTGGTGTGTTTATATTATCAAAGTAGAATCCGTGCCACTGATTCGTGGTTCGCGGACGTGGCTACTTTGATAAGTGTAAACCGGCCATTAGGCTTACGTACGTGCCTGCGTACATATATACAATATATCGTACTGCTATTGTACGACAACGTTTGTTAACGTAACATGGCTGAGGGTGATTCTCGTTATGACGACCGAGTGCCATATTTATAACAGTGTAATGACTACGTTTATAAAATGTTATCGACTTGAGATTAAACATGACGTATCGATTTAGACTCGTGTATATTATAAAGACTGCACTGGGAAATAATGACTAGGCGTATTTTAGTATAGCTGGTTTTTTTTTTCGGTGACCGCACGTGAATATTACGAACGTATTACTAGATATTCTTTCACTGAAAACACGAATCGAGATAAAAAAAAAAGATCACGTGTCCGACGAATATATATATATACGTATGTATAGAGGTGGTTGTGAAAGTAATTGTCGTTGTGTTATATATATATATACGAGTATACGAGTATACTTACGGAGAAGCTCGTAAAGGTGCATACAGTGTTCGTCTCGTTTTTAATGACGCTTTATAATGCGCTTCGTCAGTGTGGTTTTGAAACCTTTATTTTTATTTTTTTACATACGCGTACGTACGACATAACATCGGAAAAACTCGGTATATCGCGTCGGATCAGACGACACGATAATATATCGTCCGGAGATATTATAAATTCGTTGTCGCGTGGTCCGAAGAAAAGTAACGAAACCCGTCTGGAGTTCGAGACGTTGAAATCTCCGTCGCCGCGCGCCTATTCCTCCACGCGTGTAAATTATACCGCCGTCACAAACGGCTACAACCACTTTGCGCACGTTTATCTGAAAATATCAAAAACACGTACGACTCGTTTGCGCGCAAAATTTCAAATAATAGAATACAATAGAACCCACAGTATAACAGACAGAAGGTACGTGGTGTTCGTCCGCTTTTGGTTAGTTTGTACGAATATCAACGTATCGATATATTATAGACGCTGTGTTCGAGGAAAAGTGCTTCTAATCACCTCTCTTGGTGTAGACTGATCAGAGTAAACATCGTGAGTATTCTCAGATTGTTCGATAACTTCATCACAGTTACTAATACGCGCCTTGTACGTATATTATGTATGTATATACGTGTCTAATCGGACGAACACGCCCGACGACCCCGAACGACCATTCGTTTCGCGACCGTCGACAACACCCACTCGTTCACGATATTAAAATATGTTTCGTCTTTCTTTTCGGCCACCTGTACGAGTCATATGAGACAAATTTCGTGACACGAGACCGTCCGTATAAATGAAATTCTTTTCAACACAGTGGTTTTGCTCGGTTCGTGTATGCGTTTCCGGTAATTTTCGTTTTTAAACCGGGTCTCGTTTATATCAAACGTTACGATCGCGTTTGTATTCTAAATGTCGAACGAACGCGAACAAAAAACACGAATCGGAGGAGGAGGCGTTTCGAAAAAAAAAATGCACCGACACGAATAATTACAATCGCATTCGGGTAGATCGCGACGACGAATTATAACTATCAATTACTCCCCGTGGATAGTTGATTTCGCACGGTGTACAAACGCACGCAAGTTCGTTTATATCACACGAAACACATACGAACAATAGCGTGTGTTGTAGGTACGCGCGCCGACCGTTGACTGCGTGTAACGAATTGTGCGTTTTAGGCGTTATGTACGTATCCACGTCGATGATTCACGGCCGTGAATTGCGCGCGTACGTTTTATAAACGTATAGACGGGAGTGGGGGGGGGGGGACGTAGGTTTTTTTCGACGGAAAAATAATCGTATATAAATTATAATCGAAAAGAATCCGGTGGCGTGAACTGCGTACGGTTTTTTTTTTTTTTTTTTTTTATCGAACCGATATTATTTTTATTGATCCGCTATAGCTTTGGCTTTCAATTATAATTGGTTTATTTTTCCCCGATCGAAATTCCCTACGCCGATTTTTCTGCTTCTCGCGGGAACCCATGCGTTCTCGGCACCGTAAACGGGACAAATCGCCATCTTCTTTCGCCTCGTGTTCGCTATTCTCGCCTTGATTTTATAATCTCCTTATTTCCCGTACATCGGTTTAGTCGCTCTCCCGTTTTTGTTCGTCTCCCGGTCCATTCCTTTGTCGATTCTCTTTATCGTTCCCCCTGCAATGTTCTCCGAAAAATGTGACCCTTCTCGCTTTCTTTTCAATTGTCCTTTTATCGGAGCGACAACGTTTCGTCAAACTTATCCTCCTGACCCCATTCGCTTCTCCGTTCATTTTCCAATCAACTCCGTTATTAATGTCTTCCTGTCTTCCTGTCTTTGTCTGTTATTTTTCATTTTTTTTTTTGTTGTCACTATTATGCACGGCCTGCGTGTAAATAAGTATTTTCATATATATTCGTTTTGTTTTTGTTGTTAACGTGGCGAAAACCAAACACTTAACGTTCTCTCACGTGGTCGATCGTCATTGAATTTGAATAATTGTTTTGTTTCGAATCGAATTTGTAGAATATATACCAATGTGTATTGGTTGACGAACGGTCGTTCGACAAAAGTCTAAACACTTGTTTTGTGATCTAAGTCATCGAATCGGAATTTTCGTGCGTATGCGGGCGACCGTCGAGAAAATGGCATCGTCGCGGGATTCGCCGGACACGTGGTGTATACGATTCGTGCCGCGGCGTTTTATCGGGCGCGCGCGTACCGGCTAAACGGTCCGAACGATGTCGCCGAAAGTATTTCGTTTTTCGAAGGTATATATATATATGTTTAGAGAGACCTGTTTAGAAAGTTTGGGCGAAAATGAGAATTCGACCAGTAACGCCGCCAAAGCGCCGTTTCCCGCATCCTGTATACTGATGCGTCGGCCGACTTGCTCTCCCGCGGCCGCGTCCCAGAGCACGACGTTGACCCAAATATCCTCTGTATTTTTTTCCCGCCGTTTCCGCCTTCTACGTGGAGCGAAATGCATTTCGTACGCGCGGATTTTCCTTTATTTTTATTTTATTTTTGATCGTCGCGTACGTTTTAAAGGCGACGGGAGGTTTTTATTTTTTATTAAAGGCGCGCGTGTGTTATTCACCAATACCACCGCCGTTTGCGTTGCGCGTAGCTTCGGCATTCTTGAACGATCGCCGTCGTCGCGTACGTATAGATACGCGTTAATCGAACACACTTTCGAATCGCGTATATGATAAACGATTATTATACTATATGGTCTTCAAAATGAAAAACGCTCGACGACGACGACGACGAAACGCGTTTTGCCAATGAACTTGAATCCTGCCGCCGCCGCCGCCAACCGTCAAACCCGTGCCAGTGTTTTACGATAATGTGTATACGCGACCGTATCAATTACAGAGTGATTCAAAAAACATTACTACATCGAATTTCTCATTTTCGCGTCGGTTTTTCGAAATCTGTTTTCTTTTTCTTTTCTTTTTTTATATATGATTTTCTTAAATCGCGACCCACGTTTATTATCGTATAGAATAACAATAAAAATATTGGTCCATACAATTTTTCAATACATTAGTTTTTCAACGAAATTCAATCGTTTCAATAAAACGTCGAACACTACAATTTTTAGATATTTCTTTCTGTGGACGCTAAACTTAATATTTTATCGTCGATAATACTAATGGATTGTTGTCTATTCTTAAGTCATATTTTATTAGTGCCTACCTGGCTAGATCTAAATGTTATCTTTTTAGATTACTAAGAACGACAATAAATAGTGTAAGAAAATTATGAATAATCAATTTTTCAATATTCACGAAAATCAATGGACAAAAATTGAAAATTAAAAAGTCACAAGTTTTCTAAATTTTTTTTATTTCAATATAAAAATAAAATAACACGTGTAATTTAATTGTAAAAATGTTTCGTCATTTGTACTTGATATATATTTGATAGTAAAAAATTCGAAAAATTTACAGAGAAATTGAACGTTGTACGTTAAAAAAGAACCATACTGTAAACACGTTATTTATGATGTGCCTTAGGCGTTGTTTGATATTGACCCGTTTTGGAACGCGCGTATTGTGAAAGTGTACACTGTGTGTTGTGGTGTTGTGTACGGTGACGACGGGCCGCAGTGGTCGGACTATCGAAATCGACCGTTTGGTATTCGATCGTTGTGTATTGTATTTTTCCCGAGGAGACCTCGTCCGGCGACGAAAGCGTATTATTCTAAAACGATTAGTTTCAAACGACATTATTCGTCGATCGGCCGTTCTGTGCTCGGAGACGACCTCCGTGATAGTCGACTCTTTCCCACACGCTTTTGCCGTATACTTGCGCATTCCGTTTCGGTGAGGAGTTTCAGACAGGCGATTTTTCGGATAGCTGCGTAAACGATTGTCGTCGCGCGTGTCGATAATCCCAAAGAGTTTAACCGTTCCGTTCAAACTCAACCGCTCGGAATGGATCAAATTGCAATCCCGGCGGAAGATTTGAACTCGTCAGGTTTAAGTCTAGAACGTCGCGCCAGTAGATTCTCGTTCAGACGTATTTTTTTCATAAGTACACAGGGACAATTGTTCGAAAATGTAAAAATCAACGTCGCGTCGGTTCGAAAACATCGAAAAAATCGGCATTTCCAATCGACAACCTGTCCGTAGCTAGACAGCTTTCATTGGTCAAAAGTGTTACGAAAATCCATCGTCGTCTCAATATTTAGGTGAACGGCATGTAATCGAAAACCGTGGAACGCGTCGGATATTCGACGTGCCTTCTTGGTGCCGCGCCACTGTGTACGCGTTTACGACGTATCCGATCGGTCCCGCAGACGTGATAATAATAATTCATGGCGGTTTCGTCGTTTTACAGACGTACATTTCCCCAGCCCCACCCATTTCGATTTTCTAATTTTTTTTTTTGCCAACATTTAGTACGTAATTTGTATGAATTTGTATGCCCATTCCCGGAATTTGTACGGCACCGGAACCACGAAAAAAATTGATTTTAGTATGGGTGGGGCTGGGGAAACGTTTCCCCAGCCCCACCCATTGTAAAAAATAACAATTCTTGGATTTTTTTTTGGCCAACATTTAGTACGTAATTTGTATGAATTTGTATGCCCATTCCCGGAATTTGTACGGCACCGGAACTTGAGAAAAATTGATTTAAAACCTTGTCCTAAGTAAATCCGTTGCGTCCGATAATCGCAGTATGACGCGAACGATACGATTCACGTCCGTCGTCTATCTATACGATGGTCATATTTGTGGCACATGTAAACACGACACTGTTTTAATCGGCCATACAGTTAGTAGAAAAAAATTGATTTTAGTATTATAGTTTTCTATTCAGAATCCCTTAAAAAGTGGTTATGTAGCGTCCCAACAACATACTGTTTTATAATACTACATATATCATGTAACTACTCTACAATATTTACTTTCATTGACAATAATTATGACTATAATTTATGATGTTTAAAAACTTGGTTTAGATCTGTAAATTACAAACAAATGTAGGTAGGAATAGGTAAATATGTATATGTGAAAAAAATCAATTGCTATAAATAGTTAATTTTTTATTAACAAATTTCATAATAATTATAAACTAATTACAATAACTGTTACTTTTGATAATATTTATATTGTATAAAATAAAAATTCTATTGACACTTTAACTATGTCTTTTATGGGAATAGGTTTTTTTTTAAGGTCATCATATAATTCCCAGTTTTTTTCTCCTCTTTTCATATAAGCCATATAATGGCCACTTGAATGGCGTAGTTGGCTCTTTCCATGGCGAAAACATATAACTCCTCGTAATTCGTATGTAATATTGGCATTAAATAGAAGTTGAGGAATATCGCGTAATTTTATTTGAGCCATAGTTACTGCATCGCTACTCCGTTGATTTGAAACCAAATCTTTTTCTAACATATAGAATATTTTATTTTAATTTGTTGATATCATGTGTATATATATATATAATTTAAATATTAGATATTGAAATTAAGCATATAACAATTTTTTTTAATTTTTTTTTTTTTTTTGCTTATAGAATTATACTAAAATATAATATATTTAGCGAGCATAATGATGCCTATCTTAGTTTATTTATGCCATATAAATAATATGATTTTTTTTTTTTTGATTTTATGACAACATAAATTCTTACCTTCCAAAAATAGAACGTCGATAAATAAATGCATTTCTGACAGATTTGTTTTCCTTGTCGAAGTGCAATTTTCTTTGCATTTTTTATTTTCTATTAATGTATATTTATCTAAATAATTTTGTATCTCTCCAATTAAACCAACATCACTGATTTGGTATGTTATATACGTCATATCATAAACATTTGGTTCGAGACATAATGCATTTGAACATGACCTTATCACCTTTGCCGTAGGAAAGTCACCAATCATCGTTTTTAATATATGTCCTGCAGTTGTATCACATTCAGCCAAAGTAATTTCATATTTTAGTGGCTGCAAATTAACATCCATATGACTGATAATTATATCAGCTCTTTGGGAATAAGTAGATGTTGATATTCCATTTTTGACAATATTTAAAATAAAATTAAAAAATGTATTATTTTGATTTAAATTTACTTTTTCGGCATATTTTCTACTATCGCAATAAGATACCTAAAATATAAATTCACATTAAGTATGTTTAACATTCCTTTCTTAATTTATATAATAATTCATTGTATTAATAAATAAAGAAAGAAAGAAAGAAAGAATAAAAGGATAAGCGAAAGAAATAGAAAAATATATAAACTATAAGTTAATACTCGTGATTAATAAATTTGTAAATATATATATGTGTGTGTGTGTGTGTGTGTGTGTGTATGTGTGTGTGGATATATGTGAATATACAATTAAGCCAAAGAGCATTTTGTAAAATAAAGAAAAATATAAAATTTGTTATGAATTTATTAAAACTTTCATGGATTAAACTATTTAGCTTTATTGCATTTTTCGGAAATACAATAAAATTAATTAAATTTGTTTATTTATTATCGGGTTTGAGAATTTTTTTCATGGTGATTTTTTGCATGATAATTACTTTTTATTGAAACCAGTAGTAAATAAATTTAATACAACTCTTACATAATACTCTTTGGCATAATTGTATATTCATATATATATAAATACAAATTAATTTTATTATTATTTAATCGAATATATACACTAGTCATAAATGTGTGTTTGAGTGACCTAATCATTTTAAATTTTGAGCGAACAATTGACATAGTGAGTCCGGAAGAAATAGAATAAATAATTTTTTTTATATATTATTATTGAGCATAAAAAGTATTTTTTTCAAGAAATAAATTAATTATAGAAAGTATTTTGAATACAGTATTTCAAATACCTGTACCAAGTAATACCTAGTAGTAACTATGATAATGTGCGTGAGCATCATTTTTATATAAAATTGTGTTTTACCAATTTCTAAGAATATTAATTTAATTTAATTTAAAAAAATAAAAACAAATACAAATTACTGACCATAATTAACGATGCTAAAGTATCGAACGCACACGTGTTGCTTAAAACAACTTTCCCAGCCATAGGTTTGATCTTGCAACTTCTAAGTTCTTCAAAGCGCGATCCATTTTTTAATATCGGTAAAGATTTAATGTTCTTATTACTGTCTAAATTAAGATAGCGCAAATGGGAATTCGGAACAAGGTAAGACTTGCTCTTTCGTTGTTTTTTATTTTGACGATTCCAACTTTCACATGCCTTATTCTCATCATTAAAGTCATCGTTTTCTGTTTTGGAACATGTGAAGCATATCCTAACATCTTCTTGTCCTAATATATGAGTAGAACATGATGGCAGAGCGTGTACTGGTATATTACAAATCGAACATTTATGAGCACCAGTTTTGGATGGTAAAGAACCTGAAATGGAATGAACACTTTTTATTGCTCGAATTTCTATTTATAACAGATTATTTAAAAAAGTCAATAAAATTTTGTTTTACCTGTAGTACAAAGTGGACACTTTCTTGTCAAAGAACTATCTATGTCAACTCTTATACGTTTTTGTGTAATATCATGTTCTTCTATTTGTATTGGTAAAGACGATGATAGAGACCTAAAATCAGTAACTTTTTCACTAGTAAATACTTCATTTTCTAATTGCGACAAACGTCTCTGAACAATTTGCGTATCTTCAATACATATTGATTGATGTCTTATACTAGCTGGCGATGAAGTTTTATTATTAACATTATTGTCAGCAAATATTTCTATGTTAATGTTATTATTTCTAGCTTCACGTAATAGAGATGCACCTTTTAATGATTTAATATGATTCTCCAGAAATATTTCGATTTTAGTAGGCAAATTTACATGCTTCATTGTGGCAGTCTTTAATTTTTTGAAACTTGACTCCACAGCCGCTGAACTTGAAATATCTTCACCATATCCAAAAATTGGTATCATTACTCCTGACCATAGGGGAAGAAATTTCATACATTTAATTAGTATAGGAACTAAAGTTGGTAAGTATAAAGGATTAATTCCTGTTCCTTCTTTTATATAACACTTGCTTGATTCATAAATTGTATTAGCCCATGACTGAAAAGGATTTTCAAAATCATCAAGTCCATCATTTTGACGTTCAAATTCTTCTTCTAAAATCATTCTTCTTTCATCTTCAGATTCAACAGTTGCTAATATGTTATCAAATTGTTGTTGAAATTCAATAAAACCTGTTGATGTCGCTTTTATTAAGCTTTGTTTATGTATTTCACATGGTGTATTTTGGCCTGAATTTTGATCAATTCCATCTGTTTCATTTGTGAGCACAATGAATAATGATGATAATAATGAACGCACTTCTATTATGTTTTGACATTTTATTAATAAGCCAACTGTCCTGAGAATAATTTCTCTTACTCTTCGTGAAATAGATTTTAATGGTGCCCATTTAGTTGATGTTTTAATAAAATGTGCAACATCAATTCTTACAAAACATAGAGGAACAAAGTGTGTACCCAAATTAATTTTACCTGTAAGTAAGTCTGAGCAAACTCTCACATATTCTTGAATTGAAGAGAACTGGGTAAAACTTTGGATAATCGCAGATATAAGAGCTAAGGATTGATCACACACTGTTTCCTTAGGTTTTTTGATACCAGAACTTGACCATTTTAACAACCAATTGGAAATTGCTATATTTGTATGTCTTTCACTAATCATATTAGTTGCAGTAAAATTCTGATTTTTTTGTGCATCATAAACTAAACCTTCATATAAAAAAGTTGATTTGTCATCTCCATGCCCAGCTTTATAAATGGTTTAACTACCGAACCTGTTGCATCTATAATTAGTTTTGGGTATTTTACACTATTACAGTAATTTCGGTATATATGTATTTGTTCTGGACAATAGTATTGTATAAAAAAAGGATCAAAACCCATATCATGCAAAACATTAATGTAGTCGTCTTCTTTTTTCATGAAGGCCAATGTTGTTAGTGTATCATGGTGTCTTTGTTTAGCAGTTAATTTTTTTGATTTTAAAACCCGCAAAGCGTTTCCGGTTGGAATGATTGAGGGTTCAGCGGTACCTAATGTACAATTCATTAAATATACATATCTAATTTTTGTAATTGTTTTATAAATATTATATATTTTGAGTAGTAATAGATTCTCATAGGTCACAATACGAACTTGCCCAATTTATTGAATAAAAAGTAAATATGATGTTACAATAATAAACGTAACGAGTTACATACATTTTAAAAGTACTTAAAAATTATGTAACTGATTTTAAGTTAAAAGTTACAGATTTAATTTGGTTACATAACTTTGATACATACTCGTATAATTAATTACTGTTCTATATTGCCTATTACCTACATAATATATATATACATTGAAATATTGATACCTTCTTTCATAATACGAATTGCTTCTCTCTCCCTAAATGTTTCGCATGACATTCCATCCTTTAATATAAATGATAAAGCATTATCAGATATAGAACCAATCATACGTCGTTTCATATGTGAAGAGTGAGGTTTATCAAAGTTCCCAATGTACTCGCATTGCATTAGTACCCTATTTAAAATTATTAAAATAAAATTGAACAATAATTTCAAATTGAACATAATATATACTAAAAGTCAATACTGGGTCAGTTAATGATTTTTTTTTTTTAAATAGTAAAAGTTTAACATTAATAGATATTTTTTTCTCAACGAAAAATTAAGTTAAATAAAAATAATTTACTAATTAACTTAAGTTAATTTTTTTCAAGTCAATATAAGATTGGAGATATACAGATATAATTAGGTATTTAATACTTTTTTAGAAATACAGTAATTTTTAGCTTTTGGCATTTTAAGATTTTAAAAAATTATTTATGTTTTGGTAAAAGTTATCAATTAAATTTTTTTGTGATATAAATGGCTACACATATTTTTCAACATAATTATTATTGATAATACTACAATGTATAGACAACAAATAGGTTCATAATAATGTTTAATTAGTAGGTATACATTTCTTTCATAATTTTAACAGATGGAAATTGCTCATTGCAAATTAGTACCTTTACAGTGACAACACCAAGATATTTTGATGATATTTAATAAAACAGTATAACAAAATGTATTAATTATTTCAAAATTAACTTTAATGAGTATTAATTAAATTAACTTGTTATTTAAAAGTTAATATAATAAAAAATAAGTTAATTAAATAAGTTGAGTTAATAAAAATCAAATATAAAATGTTAAGTTAAAAGTTAAAATTAACTTAACTTTTAATTTATTAATTCATTAATGCCCAGCGTTACTAAGAATATCCTGCCAAATGTGCGAAATGATTACCACACTCTGTATCCAAATATATTAAAAATTAAATTCCTTCGAATAAATTTTTTAGAAAACCTGTCAATGATATGTTAGTTGTAAGTATGATAACTTAAATTTTTTATTACAAAATTAATCATAAAAAAAATATTCAGATAGGTGGTGGATGGAACCGAAGGAATATTGGAACAACTACTGTTCCTTCGGTCCTTGAATAGGAGAATATATTATTATTTTTAATTTGAATGCAAAAATAAATCATTAGTTCTAAAAATAATTCTAAGCGAAATTTGGTATAATTATATTTAATATTATTAAAAGAAAAAAAATTGGTAATCATAACAACTTTATTTGTTATTTTCCCATTTTTAATCATTTTTTTCCAAAATCTGTAGTGTTCTTTATGCACAAGAAAACTATTTAATCCAAAATTAACCTCTTTAAAGAATCAAATACAATAAATTTTCAATCAAAAATTTTTTAAACCAAAACTACCACGAATCCTACCGAAAATGTATTCACATAAAAATTAAAAAAAAACATTATTGTAAAATTAATAGCTTCCTCGCTTCGCTTAGAATCTAAAATTTATAATATTTAATTATCTTTCTAGTGTTACAATCAAACCTACATAAAATAATAAATACCTTGAATATTCCGGTGGTTTTTCAACGATTATACCTTTAAAATTCGATTCACAAATTTTACATCGTCCTAAAATAATTACATAGTTTGGTCCATTTGGTTGAACTTTATTTCTATAAAATGTCAAACAACATGGTAATTGAGTGTGAGCCCAAAAGTGTTCGGCAACTACAGGCGTCCACGAATTTTTTTGTAAAACATTATACTGTTTTACATGTTGCAATGGGCGACTTTTATCGTTAAAATTATAAATTACTTCTGTTGGTTTTATTTTATTCCATTCTGATTCGGAAAAAGTTATAACAAATTGTTTTTTTGGTAATATCTCATCATTAGTACTAACATCACTGAGATCGTCTATAAAGAAATTTACATAAAATAGAACATTTAAAAATATTGAAATAAAAGTAATAAGCAATTTAAACCTGGTTCATCAAAATTATTTGTTTCACAAATTGTTGGTGAATATCTAAGAGTTTCATTTGAAATACCAAGTTTTTGTTTAATATTATGACGGTCTTGATGCACAAAAATATGAAGTGCGTTTTTACTTATACGCCCATCAAGATGGGAGCAGATGTCTGACCAGACTGAATTAGTAGCTGTAACAACATCTGAAAGCCACATACATTTACAGGCATTTATTGTTTATATAGCATATACTTTTACGCATAAAGATAAAACCAAGCGCGGATTCAGGAGAGGAAGAATTCAGGGTCTGCGTCCACCAAAAATGTTCAACAACAATGATTTTATTTTTTAGTATTGTCATCCAAGTTACTGTTTCAAAATTTTTATTATAAGTTTTAATATTTATTTTAATATTTTGTTATCTATAATAATCGTACGTGGAGAGTAACAATAAACAGTATAGTACGTCCCGATCCTCCTTTAATAACATGAAATTTTTCCGCGTTATTAATCTATTTAAATCAAAATATCAATCTAACTAACTAACAAATAATAATTAAAGTAAAAATTATTCTGTATTTAATTTAAATTTTACTGTGTTATAATATGCATAAATTTTTAGTTATATTTATGGGCCCACCCAAAAAAAATTCTTGGATCCACGCCTGGGTATAACACAAAGTATACTTAGACGAGCTATATACCTGCAATTTAGAGCAACACTCTTGTAAGAGCGGTATTTTAAAAAAAAGATCCATAGTATTTTTTTTTTTTTAGATTTTTATCAATTTATTTTTGAAATTATTTAAAATTATGTAAAATAAAGAAAATTATTATTATTATTTTATTTTGTTTCATTATTTAATTAAATTTATTTTTATAATTTTTATTGCACTTTTCTATCAAGTTATATTTAATTTGATGATTCTGATTACGGTATTAAATATAACATATAACAGATTCACATTGTATTAATTATTGTTTTAATAAATGGGAATTAATAACAAATTGTATTATACTTATTATGTTTATTCACTTTATTCAGATACAAATTGACAAGTAGACGTTATGGTTAGTAGTTAAAATAAAATTAATGAACATATTCAATTTACACTATAAATACAATTAAACAATTAAATTAGTTCCTTAGATTTTACGGCTAGTTTTGTTACTAATAAATTTCAATTAATATTTACAGAAGACCTACACAAACTGACTCTACTATCTCTTATGATTCCAATAATCCTTTCTCACAAAAACTACATTTTGTGGTTGTTGGGATAAATTATAAATGTAAAATATTACTTTTTACTTACGTTTTATACCATTTACTTCTATAACCACTCGATTCTTAAATTGGACCACTGCATTAATAACATCATTTGGGGGTATAGCTGGTTTTCTTCCTTTCATATTTAAATTTTATTTGAATATCTACCACGGCGAAAAGCAGCACACCAAATAAAATATTTGAATAAGATTCGTCAATCAACTTACTAAATACTAAGTAATAAATAAATCTATAAATATACTTATCTGAGTATTTTATGTTTCCGGTGTTGTACAGATAGAAAACATTAAATTTTTCACAATAATAGATGATAGGCCGCCATAGGGGATAACACATTATTTTTTCTAAAATATTAAATGTTCAAAAATACATTTCGTGGAAAATTATTTTAATTGAAATTACCAGACGTTTCTAATGCATAAAGAACTGTATTTATACTTTAAGATTTTTAGTTTTTTGACAATACAATAATTCAACAATTATTAACCATTTTACGTACTGCACTTAATAGTGACAACCAGTCTTCTAAATCTTAGTGTAAAATATTATTTTAAATTTCATTTATAGTCTAAACAGTGATGGTCAAACGAGGGGGGATGAGGGGGATATATTCCCCCATGACTAAATCATTTGACTACCACTGAGTCTAATCCTATGTACTATGCAAATCTGATGCGTCCAATAATCGCAGTACGACGCGACCGATGCGATTCTAAAAATAATTAAAACAACCTAAACAAATGGAAGTCTCCTACATAGCCGATAAATAAGACCGATACGGGTGATTTTATCGGATACCATTAATCATTGGAATTAAAAATTAAAATTGTTTTTAATCAATTGGTTGCGTTCGTCGCATACGATTATTATATTACGTCGTCCATTAAATATTTATATAATAAATACTTAAATGCCATATTTTCTGTTACCATGCTTTTATTTTGTAATATTATATATTTATACCTACGCAATAAATAAAATATATTTTGACATATAAATAATAATTAATAAAATAGTAATAGAAATAAATATAATAATAGAAAGTTTACTACTAACTGTATGGCCGATTAAAACAGTGTCGTGTTTACATGTGCCACAAATATGACCATCGCATAGATAGACGACGGACGTGAATCGTATCGTTCGCGTCATACTGCGATTATCGGACGCAACGGATTTACTTAGGACAAGGTTTTAAATCAATTTTTCTCAAGGTTCCGATGCCGTACAAATTCCGGGAATGGGCATACAAATTCATACAAATTACGTACTAAATGTTGGCCAAAAAAAAATCCAAGAATTGTTATTTTTTACAATGGGAGAGGCTGAGGAAACGTTTCCCAGCCCCACCCATACTAAAATCAATTTTTTTCGTGGTTCCGGTGCCGTACAAATTCCGGGAATGGGCATACAAATTCATACAAATTACGTACTAAATGTTGGCCAAAAAAAAATCCAAGAATTGTTATTTTTTACAATGGGTGGGGCTGGGGAAACGTTTCCCCAGCCCCACCCATACTAAAACCAATTTTTTTCGTGGTTCCGGTGCCGTACAAATTCCGGGAATGGGCATACAAATTCATACAAATTACGTACTAAATGTTGGCCAAAAAAAAATCCAAGAATTGTTATTTTTTACAATGGGTGGGGCTGGGGAAACGTTTCCCCAGCCCCACCCATACTAAAACCAATTTTTTTCGTGGTTCCGGTGCCGTACAAATTCCGGGAATGGGCATACAAATTCATACAAATTACGTACTAAATGTTGGCAAAAAAAAAAATTAGAAAATCGAAATGGGTGGGGCTGGGGAAATGTACGTGTTTTACAGATTACACGGTTCGTACGAAGCTCTAAAGTACGGCACGCTTTTGGACGGACTGGCCGACCTGACCGGCGGCATTACGGAGAGCATAAACATCCGACAGGACCAGACCGCGAGCGCTCGGATGATCGGCAAAATGTTGGACATGACGTCGATCGTCACGTGCACGCTGCAACTGGCGTCGTCACAGGTACCTATTAACTCGTCGAACAATTGATTATTATTATTATTATTATTTTTTTTTTTTTTGAGAGAGAGAGAGACGAAAACTACTTCACACAGGACGTTTCGTCATAAGATTCGACGGTTATACGTTTTGAAATCGCGTATGTTCAAACGGTTTATCCCGTACCGTCTTAGGTATGCTTCCGTAGCGAACAAATATGTGTTGACGCTGATTTTTCGATAGTAATGTACGAAATAAAAATTTAAAAAGTTACAGTCGACCACCGAGTCGTAATGCAACGAGTGCGAAAATAGCCGATCGACTAATTCAAATTCCATTTCAACGCGGCCTTATTCGCGAAAAATTGTTTTTTGCCAACGTATATCAAAAAAATCAAAAACTTGATCTGCTTGATGGATTTCTATCCGATTTCGTTATTTTTTCGATTTAAATCTCATAGAAACGGTTGTTCCGTAAACATATTATTTTTAAACGTTTATTTCATATGGACTATTCAGTTAGGCGATTATTTATATTGCGCAGAAATCAAGGTTTGACGAAAAATGTTCCGTTCATTGCGCGAAGATACGCAAAGCGTGTTAGGGTATTTATATTTTACTATCAAAACACAATATAACAATATTATCAATCGCATCTCGCGTCAGATGAATCCAAAACGCGTTAACAGCAGTCCTATATGCGTGTGTGTGTGTTATTATCAATCATTTTCGTGTCAAGGTCTTAGGACGATACGTCCTATATTTTAATTAATTCTCGTGATATCTTTTATGTCTGTATGTAATTACACGTTCGTATCTATACAATAATTGGTACACGTGTATATATATATATAAAATACAAGAAAAAATATGGAGTACCGCGGGATACGCTTTCGGTCAGACGACGCTGCACATCGGTATCGTGTAGTAGGACCGTGTGCAACACATGTATATCCGTTTCGATTGCGCGTAAACCTAGATTCGTTTTTTGCGTATTATTGTTTTCACTTTACGAAACGCGTCCGTTTTGCTGTGGTTTGCGTACGAGCTGATAGAATAACGTATATTATCGTGCATAGTTACGAGCGCGCAGAGAAGAAGAAAAAAAAACGTATTAATCCGCGGACAAACGAGTGAAAGTCGCTCGCGGTTTTTAATCCGCACACGTACGGAACACATCGTATTTATATATACTCACGCGGAACGTTGAAATGTTTCAAAAATACGAAAACAATTGTTTTTTTTTTTTTGTTCGTCGTTCGTGATGCGAACGCTGAATAATTACTATTTTTTTTTTTTACGTCTGCAAGTGTAATTTAATAAACTCGCACGCATGTATATATTAAGCGCAGACACAATTATTTATTTGAATACGATTCGAATTGAGAAAACGAGTACATTTGAATCGTAAGACTATGTTATAATTATTATTTAAAAACAAATATTTCGGTTAAAGATCATCTGCTCGCCGTAATGTCAAAACAATATGTCGTTCGACTATGCCACTGGCTATTGCCTACAGCACTTCCCGAGTTGTTTGCTATATCTTAGCTGTAATGACATTGATTTTATTGACCACAATCGATAATAAAGCGATTATTTCATTTAAAGTAAAATATGTATCTCGCATAAAAAAATTTCAAAAATACAAAAAAAAAAACTAACAAAATAAATAATGAATAGGCGTTTGCACAGCGTGTCGTAAGAAATATAGTGATTACGTTGTTTCCATCGATGTAGCATTGAGTATTTTTTCGGGGGGGGGGGGGGGGGAAATACAAAGAATATGTTAATAAAATAAAATTTTTGCTTGGATAACTGCACGCGTGTATATTGTGCAAACAAACGCGAAACGTGTTTTTTTTCCGTCCGAATTTTCGGTTTGTTACGCGATTCGAAACGCGTTTGGACCTTTTTCTTAACTTACTCCGACCACTTAACAAAAGAACGCGCGAATCCATTAGGTCCCGAGTCCGATAATTATTAATCATGATCATTTAATCGACGAGTCCGGTTGACTGTCGGCATTCCACGGCGATAATCGTCTTTTATTTCTTTTCTTTTTTAGCGCTCATAAATCCGAGAAGTGAGTTTTAGTTTCTCTTTCCGACGTGTATATATATATGTGTGCGTACGCAATTAATTACCACAAAACTAGTTTCATCTGTTTAATTGCACCGCGTTGTATATTCTTCCGCGATGTTACGACAGTCATAGCAGTATTATTATATTTCTCTGTGTACGTTCGTGAAACCCACGAAAACAACGGAAATTTTCCTAGGAATAAAAATGATTTATACGGTTAACACGAAACGTCGTTCGTGGTAAACTCCGAGTACGCGAATTACGTTTTTTCGCTTTTTATCGTAGAAACAACAAAAAAAAAAAACCGCGCATATTTCGTATACCGTGTACACTTGTAATTTAAATAAAACGAACGAAAACGAATAGAAATCAGTCATTTAAAAACATGTAAAACGATAATTAAAAAAAAAAAAAACCCTCGTTAATGTCGTCGACGAAAACAAAAGAAAGCAAATTTTAAGTGGAAAAAACAACGTTCGACGTTATTAGATTATGTAAGAAAATAAAAAAACGTTATATTTTATTAAATTGATTTTGAAACCGATACCAGGACGTCTAAAAACATAAACGATTTACCGGACGACGGACTCATGTCGTCGGTTTTCGAAATCTGCTGTGCGTTTTTCTGTTTGACGCGTGCACAAGTCTTCGTATTTATATCCAGTGATTGAATTGGGAAAAAGATATTGGGCGTACTCTGAAGGCTTACAAAATAGTTGCGTCCTCAACACGTTTTTATAAACGGCTGTCTGTTACATTTACCAATAATTCTCGAGCGTGGAAAACAAGACGATGAGTAATAACTAATAACGCGGAGTTTATCTTAATTCGAAGAATAATGTAAAATACGAGTATAGGTAATCTATAGAAGCGACGGTCGCGTTTGTGGACTGATACGTTACGGTGACTTGTGATAATATTAAATTGTATTATCTCGTCGGCCGCGGAAAAGCGAATACCACCGTCCCCCGCGTTCCTTTCAAAAAAAAAAAATAATATATATATATATATATAAAAGAGACTCGGTCTCCCCGCGTCCTCGCCAAAATTTTAACCGCTGATTATACACACCGCGCGCGACATATCCCCTAGACGTTCTCTCTGCACGTCGCTGAAAAAACAACGCGCCGCGACAGACCGCTTTGGCGGGTTCGAAGCCTCGTCCGCGGGTCGTCGACAACACGCGGCCTTCGACCTCCTTATAAGGAACCCGCTCGCCGTGTTTTTGTACGATGATCGCGTTGTGCGCATCCGAGGCGCGTTCGACGACGGTTTCGTTTTATTGTTTCTTCAAGACTGGGGGTGGGGGGGTTTCGTGGACCGGCCAAGACGCTGTCTCTCTCTATAAACCCGGACCGTAAGAACATTTCGTCTCCGAATCCGATTTCCGACCGGACGCGCGGCCGACCGAATGGAAATCACAGCGCGTTTCATTTGATTTTTCAGGCCAACAAAAGCGCGCCGGAAAAACTGGCCAACGGCATACAGATCGGAATCAATTACAGGCTGTGCGCCGTGGAAAGGGTATGTTTCGACCGTTACGGTGGTCTCCCGCCGGGAACGCGTCCGTCGTCGGATGTTTATCAACGGCGGTGCCGTTGCGTTTTGTGATTTTCGGTGTACGCCTATCTGTACGAACGCGCGCGCAGCTGGAAACGTACAAGAACGAACCGATCCAACTGTTCAAGTTGCGACAGCCCGGCGGCACGGGCTCCGAGTACAGCGGTCCGTGGTCCAGGGACGCGGACGACTGGGACCATGTGCCGCACAAAGAAAAAGAGCGCATCCACGCCGTTCATCTGATGGAAGGAGAATTTTGGTACGCGGACGGCCGTTACCTCTCGCAACCCCCCCGCTCCCCCCCCCCACGTCATCCGTTTGCGGGCCGAAAAATTTCGATTTATGAGCGGGTCGGAATTTTTCACGCCTATAACTGGATCGCTGATAGCGAATTTAATTTTGAACGAATATTTAAATTCGCGTCATAGATTTGGACCTATCGACAAATATCGAAAAAACTTCGAATTTTCTCGATCTTTCACGCGAAGTGGTTTTTCACGATATTGTGCGACGAGTATTCTACTTAACTGTGAAAATTGATTTAATTTCCCCGGGAAACGGTCAGTTTAGCAAAAAAAAGTATCACTTACCCCTCCAAAAGACTGATTACAATTGGTCTTATACATATAATATCTATATTGTAAATAGGATGAATTACAACGAATTCGTGAAGACGTTTTCCCACGTCGAAATGGTGCACTTGGACAGCGACACGAGTCGTGACGAACCGTCTTTGCATCACAAGAGGACGTGGCAAATGCGCCTCCACCAAGGGACTTGGCAGAGAGGAGTAACGGCCGGAGGGTGTAGGAACAACCCAGGTGGGTTACTTGCGGTTAATCCTTCCGTCCTTAGAGACTTTAAATTCGAAGTTTCTGTGCTATTTAGAAACTTTCCACATCAACCCGCAACTTCATCTGATTTTGAGCGAAATGGAAGAGGTGGTCATCTCGTTAAACCAACACAGCATCATGGAGCCCAAAGTGATCGGTTTCACGTCATACTCGTTACCGAAAGCGTGCATGGACTCGACAGGCAAAGAGTTCTTCAAAAAGAACAAATCGCTAGTGAACTCGCAGTACACCAACAGCAGACAAGTAATACGATAATACGACGTATACGAACGGGATCGGAAACGAAAATAATAACACGTTCGTTTTGTCTTCCCTCCAGGTGAGCCACAGGTGTTTTTTGGACCAAGGCGGATATTTGATCATACCCACCACGTTCGAACCCGGCCAGGAATCGGGATTCACGATGAGAGTGTACTCGAGTAAACCGTTAAAACTCAAGTAAGTAAAATGTCTAAAACCCAGATAGATGACTACTACGTATTTGATTTTTCATTGAAAATTTGTAAGCAAATCAAACATTCAGACCTAGTCGATGTTTAGATCGGATTTTCTAATCGGAACGATATTTAGAGAACTTTGTCTTTGAAAAGAAAACGAGAATCAAATCGTTAAGGGTTTCGGTCGTTAAAGTGCGCGGTTTTTTTTGTCTGCAGATTACTCGACACGGTCCCTTCGCTGTTGAAATCGGCAATAATGAAGGTATTGTGAATCAAATTATAATTTACAACGCGTTACGAAAACAAAAAAAAACCAACAACAAATAAAATACAACATTAACATTCGTGTCCGTAGGCGCCGGTGAATTTGGACGGCAAAACGTTCGTCCAGTACGAATCAGTGTTCCTACAGCTGGCCGACGAGCACCGGACCGTGAACGCGTTTGAACTCCAAGAGCTTTTGGACGCCTGTCTGCCAAACGGTAAACTGACGTTCGCTTTTGTTACCGTCGCCCGTTGATAACGGATAACGACGGTTCGTTTATTACAGATTACATAAAGAGCTGCGCCAGCATGGAAGTCTGCCGACAAGTAGTCATCACGTTGGACGTGAGTATCTCGTTCGTTTTGGTCGTTTGACTTTTCTCTTCACGGTGTCGCAACGTTCCGCGTTCTCGTTCGTCCAAGTACACGTTGAACCGTCCGCGGCGGCTCGTGACGAATCGATCGATACCGTCGCGCGCGCGCGTTTGATAACGGCGGAGCAGGGACGACTGGTGCCTGAACGATTTTATCGGTTCGGTTCTTAAAAATAAAACAAAATTTCGATATTAACCGGTTTTTTAAAACTATATAAATTAGGATTAAAAAGTGATAATCTATCGATTATACACTGTGGTGTGATCGTTAAAGGTTTAATAATTTGTTTAGCCATCTTCAGCTTACAAGTAATAGTACCAGTTATTACCTGGCCTGACTGATCGTTGAAGTTTTATACGTTTTCATACTGTTTTGAGAAACTAATGAGAAACTTAATCACTTGCGGGAATATTTTTCTAATATTCTTCTTATCGTCCATCAATGTTGATAATTTGATTTTGACAATTTTTTTTTTTCATGTCTATACCAACAATTTTATATTGCTCCAATCATTTAGGGGTAATGAGGTTATTTTGTATGAAAAATTAATTCTAGATTTTGTTATTATTATAATTTATGATACCCACGAAATGAAATCTGAGAATTTTAAAACGGTTTCAAAATATCGAGTTGAACCGACAGATAGAAATTAATCATCGAAAAAGGTAGATAGTTTCAAACTCGAGAACCGTTAGGAACGACATTTTTAATTCATCATTTTATACGGTTCCGGTTCTTGAAATACTCTCAGGAACCTATTCTTTTGGGTTCGGTTCCAGTCCTTGCGGATGAGTTTTCGATTACGAAACTTTTATGTCGAAGAATATCAATAAAAATCCGCCTCTTTTCCTCACCGTTTCGCCGAGCGATTACTTTCGTTTGAAAACCGACTTGGAATTTTACGGTCCCCGAGCGCGCACGTTGAGGTTATTATCTATCGGCTTGACAACGTACGACTAACAACCCTTTTGTAAAGTACGTAGGAGTTCGGTATTGAACGAGACGGATCGTATCCTTCTTGTCTCATACGGCGGTTGGCGGCGCGATATATAACTATAACCGTAGTTTTTATGTACTTTTGACGCTTGTTTATTTATTGAAATGAAATTCAAACGTTATTGTTTAACTTAATAGCGTTCCTCGTTTGCCTCAAAATCTAAAATTCTAACTTCTGTGTACACCCGGCATTTGTTATTTAATTTAATTTTATTATGTTTATTGTACCTAATTATAGTTTTGGTGGAATCTCCGTAAATTTATTTATTTAAGATTCTGCTTTTTTTTAAAAATTGTTTTTGTTTCTCGGTCCGCTTTTCTTTTTCCTTTCGCGGCCCCGCTCAAATGCTGCCTTGATGAAGATGACGTGTTTTAATTTATACGTAAAAAATAATTTACGAACTGTTCACCATTTTAAAGATTCGAATTTAGAAATGTACAATTCCCAAGAACGATGTCGAAAAATTGTCAATATTATCAAACGCGCTCTGAAAGTAAATGGGAAGCGATTACATAGACTAATCTGGGAAATCTCGGCGGCACACATAAAAATAATAAATTGTAAATATCATCGGGAATCCGATGTACAGTATAAATCTCAATTTTGGGGCCCGTGCGCAACAACGCACACCTTGCACGCCCGATCGACGGACGGGGCACCGGAGCCGCGAGACGGTTTTATATGACGCGCGCGCAAGCGTTTAATGAACATTCGGTTTTCGGTCCGCGCAGAGCACCGGCAACGGGCGGCTGAAGTTCAACGATTTCAAGGACCTGATGTGCAGCCTCAAGTACTGGCAGACGGTGTTCAAGAATCATTCGAAAGACAAGACCGGCATTCTGAAAGCGGAACGGCTCAAGGACGCGCTGCTCGAGGTGGGCTTCCAGGTGAACACGGACGTGCTGTCCGTGCTGATACTGAGGTACATGCGCAAGGACGGCACGCTGAGATTCGGCGACTTCGTGTCCGCCATTCTGCACCTGAGCATCGCGTTCAATCTGTTCGAGTCCAGGGATCCGCTGCTCAACGGCAACATCAAACTGAATCTCTCCGAATGGCTCAAGTCGGCGTTCGTGTGCTGACGCGTTCCGTTTTTTCGCTGCTCAACTCGTTCGTTATCGTTATCATTATCATTATTATTATTATTATTATTATTATTATTATTATTATTATTATTATTATTATTATTATTATTATTTTTAAACAAAAGCTTGATTGTGATTATTACATTTCGTATCTTCCTCGACTGTAAACTCTTGTTTCTTTCTGGTTTTCTGTCGTCGTAAAATCACTTCTTTGTGTTTCGTCAAGGTAAACGGAAAACTTCACTGCGTTTGACCAACGGACCACGCGCCGTACGGGAATCGTGACCGTTCTCACAGCGCGTACGCGTTACACTGTTTATCAGCACTCGTCTTACAGAGAGAGAGAGAGATCTATCTACGTCGATCGCTTTCTTTGTCCGGCGATACGAATATAACATGATGAAATAACATTGTTCTCTTCGCATTTCATCGCGAGTTCCTCGTTTTCGGACGCGAAACACAACGGCTTCAGGACCGTTTTGCGTGACATTCCGGCGCGCGCTGTCCTACGGAGTTATCATCACGTTGCGAGTCAGAACATATACGATATCTGTATGTACACAATGTTTATCGATATTGTTTGCGTATTATAATTTTTAAAAATCGGTATTAATTTTTAAGACCATTTGAACAAAAAAAAAAAAAAAAAATCTCGCATCGTATAATTACATTTATTATACACTCGTCAAGTAAAATAACCTAATAATCAATTAGGAAATTGTTGAATTTCTTTTTTCGATTTCGATATCATGTCACCTTCACGTTTATTATTGTAAAGACGAAACATAATTTTGAATATCGTTATTTTGTCGTCCGCGTCAGTGTGCGCGGGGACGTTTCGCAGGAGTTATGTGTAGGCATTCTGGACCGGCGCGCGTTTGGTTGCTCGAATCGATTATAAAAACGCGTGCTGTTAAACTTGACGGGTGATACCGAACGAACACGTTTCATTGCAGAGTTGATCGAGTTCGACAGATATTACTTTACGGATCGTAGCGAAATGAATTTAATCGCGTAAACCGGCGGAACATTTTGGAAACTCTAATGCAGTTACAAGTAAAGACGTACGTTTGTAAACAATAGCCAAATCACGGACGTTTAATACATAGCCGGGGCAGACGTTGAGATGCCCGTCGGTGAAGAGCTTTTGAATATCACACACCCGCCGCGAATATTTGGGATGTTTTACAGAGCACGTGTGCTAGCGTTCGGAACGATGTTCGAAAATTTCTAAATAGCCGTTGAAACAACAGTACACGCGATAACTCTTGTCAGCGGCGAACCAGTTTACTTACACGCGACATTAGTTTTGTTTTTTATCCATCCGACCAACTTACGAAAAAAACTTTACTAAAATGGCCCTCTAAATCCAACCAAAAGGGGTCACCGGGTCTGGACCTTACGGTATATATATACACGTGTGTATGTGTATAAACAATTATTTACCTTCGATAAAAACTATTTTAAACGTATTTATCTGTTGCGCATAACAGCCGCTTATATTGTAATAACAACAAATTGTCTAGTAATAATAAATCGTTTTTCGCTTGATGTTAACAGTGAGACTTTCGAGTCTACTTTGGTTCGCGGCGGACCGAAGTCGAGATTAGATATGGGTTTTGATTAGGAAAAATTTTACATAAACACGTGTGTACGCTACGTAAAGATTTTGGGAATTGCAGCGGCTAAATGAAAAGAACACCACGACGTCTTATGTTGTAACTGTTGCAGACAGTTGTTTCCAAAAGTTCTCCGGAATTCGAAGAACAGGAATCGATGTCGTCGTCACGTTCACGCTCGCCGTCATCACTACCACTTTCAAAAATTAATTTTGGTTTTTTTATGAATAAAATCCAAATGCGCGTTGTTGTCGTATGATTTCATAAAACTTTTTGCAAATATAGAACGCTACATTTTTTTTAGCTAACAGTGTTTTAAACGAGAAATCCAATTTTCAAATGAAACGAAACGATCTCTCATTAGTAGTTAGTATACCACACGTACGTGATGTTCACGGAAATATAATAGTGTTCGACTGACGCAATAATCATGTGAATTCGATAACGTTACAATATGTTTTAGTTGACGATAACCAACGCAGATTAATAATTAACAACGTTGTAAAGCGTTCATTTTTTTTTTTTTTTAAATAAATAAAATATAATAGATTACAAAGCGCGTCGTTTGGTAGTTTCGCGAAACAATAATTTTTAAACAACTGAACCAATAGTGATATAATACGACTTGATTCTTATTACCACCTTTTTTTTTTATATTTTTTCGTCGACTCGCATTTCGTACAGAACGCATATTAACCAGAAAACATTTTGCGCGATATATCACACGGTCGAGAGACTACACCATAACGTTTAAGATTACGCGTTTGTTTTTTGATCGTAACAAAAACGAAATGAACGTTTTAACCGGTAAACTAATTTTGATTACACTGTCCGCAGGGATTTTCGCCGAGAACGCCAAGGACAAAAGTAAGTACGCTATACGCGTGCCGTAAACAGTATAGAAACCTTAAACATTATTAAATGTACGAAAACAATCGTTCGGTTACAAAACAGCGTTTATACACTTATTCGTATAAATTGTATTTACAATTCGATTTTTTTATTTTTTTTTTTTGTACACAGAATGGCGAAGCGGTATGTAATCGTTGGAACTTCTTTATGGGTTTAATTTGTTTTCACACCGTAAAATAGTGCGATAATGCCGAACCGACGCCGTTATCTCGTCGATCGTAGACGATTCCTGTGTTCCGCAATTGGCTTCGTCGGATCGTACATTCCCGACGAATTTTTTTAAAAATCGTATACGATTTCGGCGCAACGTCGTGTGAATTCGATAAACCGCCGTGAACGTAGGGACACACTATTCACACGCCGGGAATTTTAGATTACGTGTTAACCCATTTATTCTTAAACAATAATCGGTTTTGTGATCACATTTGTAACGCGCGACCGCGTTCCCACTCGATTCCACGCCACGCGTTTCAAACGATTTTGAAAAACGTGTGACGCGTGTTATGATAAACTACGTCATTTTATTTCGATCTTTCCGACGTTCTGCAATGTCTTCCACATTGAGCGAAGAAAAATTAATTGAAAATTTACGTACACATACTTCTTTGTACGATATTTTTTCGATTCATTATAAGGATCAGAATGAATCACGCAAAGAAGCATGGCAAGAGATTGGGTGAAGAAATAGAAGAATGCCAGGTGTATACATACTATATTATTATTATTTATATACGAAAAAACTCCTTTTTCTTTCCTCTCTGAATTAATAGGATGAACCCGTAATTGTCGTCTACTACTTACGGACCACCCGTTTCTTCCGTCTCTTCTTCCCGATCGCCATCAGACGAACTTGAATAATTCGTGTTTTCTTACCGAAATGCCAAGTGATGCTTGCTGACATATGACTACGTACGACTAATTTAACTATTTCATTATTTTATTATCGCGTGTGGTGGTGTCCGTCGCGTTTTATTGCGTTGTGCTATATGCGCACACGAGGACGTCACACGCCTTACCACGGCGTGGCATCTGATGATGGCGTGTGAATAGTGTTGTGTCCCTACCAGTGGCGCATCCAAGGGGGTGGACTCCGGGTCCGGACCCCCCCCTTGACCTGTGTAATAGTTTTAAATTTATTGATGAAAATCCAAATTCTGATACAACGTTCATATTTTTCTGTCAAAATTTCATAATGTAGTTTTTTAGACCCCCCCCCCTTGAAAAAATCCTGGGTGCGATACTGGTCCCTACCTTAAACGTATCGCGGAGTCGCCGCGTTGCCGCGTATCATCACTCACGGTGTCGTTTTATTTCTTTTATTCCAGAATGCATAAGTAAGCGTACAAATGGTGACGTACACAGCATTAAACAATTATCGTTAATCGTCGCGCGGCGTTTCCTTAACGGGGGAGGTTCTCGTCTAGCACCCGAAATTCAAACCGAGTTCAGGCGATTTTTTTTCTCGTTAACGGCAATTAAACGAACGACCCGACGCTTTTGACGCTCGTGTATTTATACACGCTGTTGGCGGCACTGTCGGAAGCAGGGTTGCCGCGAAAAAAGTCGTCTTGACTGGCGCCATCGTAGCTCCTGCAAAAATTTTATCGGAATTCGAAAATATACTACCGTTAGTGGATCCTATACCAATGAAATCAATAAAAAGTCAAAAATTTTAGTGCTTCTTATTCGTTTTTTTTTTTTTTTTGCTCTTTGAAGAGCTGTAACGATAAAAAAATAATAACAAATATTGTAATTTTATTGCTATAAGATCCAGCAAATTCAATATGCTTTCAAACAAACAAAAAATAAAGTACACGGCGATATGTTCAGTAGTTTCTGATATATCGTGGCGCCCGTTTGAAAAAATATGGTTTAGAGAAAAACGCGTTTAAAATTTCCGTATACTGCGAAAAATCAGTTTTTACGTATAAAAAAGTGGGTTCGGTTTTTGCGCTATAACTTTTTACTAAAATTAGTTTTTTGCAAAACGGTTTTTTCCTATTAAAAAAAATTGATTTTTTCAAACCCCTTGATGAGAACCTCCCCTTAATGATGATCGGCCGAGCCAAAGTGTTTAACGTTCGACCGTGTGAGAACCCGACGGACCTTTTCGCCGTCCAATCGGTTTTGCTACGATTTTGGCGCTGTTGGCTGGTGATGATGGGTACGCTGTTCCACGTCGTGCCGGACCGTCCGAAAGACAGGACTTCAAGATCCGTTTCCGGGATTATTTTCGGGACCGTTCGCCGGACGTACCTCTCACAGGACGCTAAGCAACAAAAATGTCCGCCGGAGTTATATAACGAAACCAAAAAAAACCGAAGCGAGGGGGATATTTTTAGGACGATACGCGCGCGCGCACACGTATCTTCATACTCGGCAGCGGTATGAAACCGAATGTGACCGTACACGATGATTCCAAAAAGGAATGTGTTTAGGACAGTCGGCGATTTATTTGCTAGATGTCCGTCGGAGAAAGCCTGCCGAGTTGGAATCCGTTCGATTTGAGAATTCAAAAAGATACCGAATCTCTTTGTAACAGTGTGCCAATCACCAAACAGCGCGAAAATTATTAGCAAAAACGAATGGCCGAATTTATAACCCGTGACCGTGCTCGACAGTCTCTCGACGGCGCGGCGGCGAAAAGATCCGGCGCGGCGGAGTGTCCTTAGACCCTTCGACTGCGTTCTTAGCGTGACGTTCGAAGTTAATACACACTATTGGTTTTCATGACCTTAAACGTTTTCGTTTAGAACTGATATAAATGTATAAATGTATATATATATATATGTGTGTGTGTGGCGACGACGACGGTGTTTGGTCCGTCGTTATCATTACGGCGTGCGCCATTTAGTGTACCGGAGGGACGACTGAAAAAAAAGATGCGGAAATGCAATAGAACCCCTGAAAACATCGGACGTGTTCGACGGGCGATGCAAAAAAGTCCATGCCCCCACGTCTCGCGACGATCGATTTGATCGGCATCCGGATCAAAAACGAATCCGATTTCGCGTGGGTACGCTGAGACAGGAAGTCTGACGAAAACGACGGTCTGGTGGACAGACAGAACTTCGGATGTCGGTCCGTCGATTCGCTAACGGTTTTTCAGCGAGACCCCGGACCTGACAAGCCACTATGCAGGGTCAGAGACCGGGGCTAGCTCCCGATTTAACGGCCTGTGACCCTTTATTTTTTTTATGAGCGTACCTCGTAAAAACAAAAGTGTTCGGGACGAGATCGGAGCAATGCCGCCCGTCAGCACGTCGCCAGGTGGTCATGCAAAACTTCCGGTTCCGACTGCAACAATAGTTTTATCGTTGTTTTTTGTAATGGACACGTTGACGGTAACCCTTACGCTTCACGTCGTGTACATTCGTCAAAATAAAAAATCAATCGAAGTACCGAAACCGTCCCGTTGCCGTTGCCCGAAAAAAATGTACGAAAAATGTGTGTTAACGCCAGCGTAGTCAAACATAATTGTTATCTTGTAGAGACACTTCAAAAGTTCGGACACTTCAACCGTAAGTACCATCCGTGCTTTTAGTCCGTATGCGCGTACATTTATTTGTGCGATATCGAGAGAACACCGCGCGATTTGGATTCGTGTCGGCACATTAGTTTCCCGACTGACCGTCAAACCGATATGGCCGCGATATTCACGTCGCGTAGTGTCATTAACAAGTGGGGTTACCTAACCCTGAGCCGATCGCGTGGCGAGTGATAGTGCCGTTCTGCGAGCCGAACACCTCTGCACGGATGACGGGTTTGAGCGCGTACAGTTCGCAAACAACTGGGTGTTGTTCGCAAACCCGAATAGTGTATCTCGGACGACGCGCGATTACAGTGGAAATTTCCATTTTTCCGTTCCACAAAACGTTAAGTGGGGCGGGGGGGGGACGTTAAGTCTTCTCTGATCGATACACGATAACCGTTACGATCAATGGAAGGGATAAACGGATGTAACGAACAGGGGCGGACTGGCAGGGCGGGTAAGAGGCCATACCCGCCCAGGCCCTTTGGACATTTTGTACTTGGGCCTTAAGCTTTTTATTTTATTATGGCCTGTTGGCTTACACAAAATAATATACCTGATAGAAAAATCATTACGATATTCTAAACGATTCTTAACACGAGTATTTGTTATCTTTCACATATCATATCCGTAATCGTTGCCAAATGTCGATAACCGAAATCGAAAAATCAAAATTTTTGTGAATTATTTCACACTTTTTAGTACATTTTTTTCGAAGTCGGTTTTATTTCGATCCGATAATTTTTTTTTATGTGATACATTATCGAGTTATTTATTTTATCAAGTCGCTTGTTTGTATTAACTACGTTAGTTTAAGGCCTCCTAAAAACTTACCCACCTGGGCCTTCAGAGTCTCAGTCCGCCCCCGGTGACGAAGACGACGAAGGTTTATCACGTTTTAAACGTACACCCGGTCGTCTCTTACGTGACGCCGAAAGAAGTTATCCGAAATACAAGAGTATTGTGGCTAGTGTTATCAATTTTCATCGCCTCGTGCTGGTCACACAATAAATTAATACGAATAATACATATTATTTTTTTTTATTAAAAAAATGATGAATGCCCAACCTACTTTTCAAACGCAACGTCACGAAAATAATGTTCCAAACCTTTTCGTGCGTTCATTTTGAACGTCTTGTGTCGTACGTTTCCACCGCGAATCGCGTACCGTTTACAGCAGCGGTTCGCATGTTTGTGACACGGATCTGCGGTGTTCGATGGATTGTTTTCGCACGTAAATCCGGGCTCTGGTTACCAGTCGTAACCCACGACCGATTAAAATAATAATTGTTTTTGTTCCTCGTGTAGTGTTGTGGAATAAAACCGAAGCATTCATGCACGCGTACACCAACCTGGGTGGGTAATATAAAAACGAACATATATATTTTTCCGGAAATCATACGTATCGAAACCGTTGATGTACGAATAATAATTATACGTTTACGTTTATTCACAACGAAAAATAATATCTAAAGATATCGACACGAGATTCAAAAGAGACCAGGATTACTTAAAACTAAATACATCCATATATATATATATACCATTTTTGTTTTAACAAAATTATGTTGTTTTTTTTTTTAGTCATTCCTTCAAGTTATGAAACCGAAGTGTGTCGTACAAAAGAAGGTTATATATTTTCTCGTTTGATTTGCTACTTAGTCGTTTTCGACGAATGTGCCGCGAGCATCCGGAATTGTTTTTTTTTATCACGGGTGACGCGGAACTCGTTCAAACACGCGTGTCTGATCATAGTGCGTATTGTTGAAGCGTGACACGTTCATACATTCAATAAACAAAAAAATGTTCACTTCGGAATAACGATATAGGATAAAGATTAAACCGGACCTCGGTAAAATGTATGAGACGATTTAAAAGTGTAAACCGACGTGTTTACATTGTTGAATATTGTTTTGATTCGGTCGACGAACAAAATCTGTGTTCACTTAAAAAACGATAAATTAATTTAAAAAAAAAAATCGACCATTAATCGTTATAACACGCGTATGTCTGTGAAATATACTTTTTTATAGAAGTAAAAAAAACAAACGAAAAATCAGAGTTATCAATATTGTCCGTTACCAACACGTGCCCGGAAAATTGTACAGAAATCGTAGTGGTACGGGTTAGAAAAACGATTGAAATCCATTGCCTTACGGAGTGATAACTTATTCTATACTCGTATACTATATATATACACAAGGCCGTATCGGGAACACATTTTCTCAGTTAAAATCGAATCATATATTTTCAACTACCAGACGTAAATACTAGATTATGCTGGCGTGTAAATAACGTATTCAGTTTGATAAATTCAATTTATCATAATCATTAAAATCATTTGGGGGTTGACTCCCACCCCCCCCCCCCACCCTCCTTCGAATATGGCCTTGTATATATATATATATACAGAGTGTCCAGAAAGTAGCGCGACCCGAACCTACGCGGACGAGTACGCTAACAAATAAACAGATAGGGAAATCGGCGCGCTGATCCGGTAGCTGCACCGATGCAGCCTTGTTCTAATGATAATAATAAACGCAATGCCGCGTCACAATGTACGCTGAGCGCAACGGTTTTTCAGTTACCTGTTCACAATGTCGTTTCGCCAAGAACATCGGACGTTTGTCGTTGAGCATGAATTCATGCAGGAGTTTTTTTTATGATCGCGTTATCGTACGCGGGCTATGGCCGCCACGAAGCCCCGATTTATCACCGTCGGATTTCTTTTCGTGGGCCTACCTTAAAAATCATGTTTATGAAAAGAATCCGAAGACTTTGGAAGGACTGCAAGCCGACATTACTGCGCAAACAGCCTGTATTGACGACAAAATGCTGAAAAACGTGTTTCAGAATTTGATAAAACGTGTTTAGACGTGCGAGGGGCGGGCACTTTTAACACCTAATTTAATATTTTTGTACTATTCTACTGTGTAAATATAGTTTCTTTGTCGCTAGCGTGTTTTGTTTTTCGGTGGGTTGCATTACTTTCTGGACACTCTGTACGTGTACATTACACTATTGGTTATAGTCTATATTATCGTTCGAATAAAAAATATGGCGGAAGATGTTATTGCGCGCCTATGCGACCGTCTTAATATATATATATATATGTATTTTGTATTTTGATAGCGATCGTGTATGATTACCAACGTGATCTTATAAAAAGTTTTCTTGCCGGTACGTATTAGTTTTATTGGGAATAAATGAAATTTACGCCTGTAACATTTAATTGAACGATATGATATGTCCACGCGATCGTCGTGTTCTAAATCATATTCGCGCGTTCACCATGAATGTCTAGTTTTAACCTAACGGAGTGATTACTAATACGGAACGATTTTGATCGCGTTCCAAACCGTACAATTCTTAGCGCACGAAGACCACCTGAGCGAAATGTTTGCCGGCCCGTTGGAATGGTGTAAGAATAACTTTCATCTTTATGGTTCGTATTTCTTCAGACAATATGTGTGTTTCGTCGATTAAACGTAATACTCGTTGATTGTACGCACGTTCAATACACGTACTGATATTTATAATTAAAAGGATACAGAACTAGAAAAATCCGATCAGCCGAGAATAAGAGCTCTAGTAAGATACTCGTTAAACTTTATAATATATTTTACGATATTCAAGAGCGAAAACCCATTTTCTCACATGATCGAAAACATCACTTGTGAACAATGTATAATTTAATAACGTTCCAGCCGCCCTTTCTAACATCCTGATTTCCCATAATATCCGCAACCCCTCCATAAATTATATCCTGAACTCCCGCTCTGTGGTTGTCATTCACGCCGTGGTTTCCCTCATCAGGAGTTTCGGTTTTATTATTTAATTTTTTTTTTTTTTTATATATAAATTCACTTATCTTAGTTTTTGTTTCTTTTACTTTATTTTTTTGACTTTTTCATTTTTGTTTGTTTTCTCTTCATCAAAAAAAATCTTTTTTTTCTTTTTTTTTTCTATTTAATATAACCTTAATTTATATTCCTTTGTTTTAAATATTATAATTGTTGAGCTAAATATTTTTTTTTATAAAAATAAAGGCTATTTAAAAAAAAAAAAAAACGTTTCAATATCCCGTTGTTCGTGTAAACGCGAGAATTCGAGCTCTGCGTTTTACATCGATTTGATTGAAATGATTACATTTGCGATTAAATTAAACACGTAATTTAACATATGAATACTTATGATGCAAGACAAGAAGATAAGAACAACATTAGAAGTGGAACAAAAATGCGAAGGTATGATGGAATATTTTTGATAATTTTTCAAATGACATTTTAATAAATAATCGTCTAACGTTTTTTGTTTTAAAAGATCACGCGTGAATAAAATCTTTGGTAGCGTTCCAATATTAAATTACTCGTGCTTACTCGAAATGTTGACCGTGGTAAAAAAAACATAAAAATGTATATTTCTCATGGTAAATCCTATAACGTTTTAATAGCGTTTTCAAACGTAGAATATTATAAGAATTAAAACTCTTACAATTGATCAACTGTGTACAGATATAATGAATGGCAATAAATTACGCGGAGTAACGGGTAAATACATCGTTTTGTACATATTGAACGGACATTATTGATTTATACATGTTCTTAAACGACAATATTAAACAACGAGATTAGGTATGACGTTTATACTCTGAAACGTTTTAGTATAATTGTATAAAAAAATAAAATTAACCATAAAGAGCATTGTAAGTACAATACAAATGTATAGTCTACGGTTGGATATTAATGGCAGTAATAACAATCATAACGACGATTATCATAAAATATGGTGTTTGGATCTGTTTCATTTGCTCACAATGGAGATTAACAACTGCTATATGAATCGAAAACTTTTTGTATGTTCATTCCAGAATGGCCACGTGACAAAATATTACATGCTTTATTTATAAGATTGCGTAAGTTGATGTGTATCAAACTCGTATGCTATTCGTTCTAATGTAAGCTTTTAACATTGACGGGATAAGTAAAACGAAATCAGTTACAATCCAGATCGGACACAATAATAGTGTTTAATTAATGATTGGCCGTGGACGAGTGGGTAGATACTAGTGAAATTTTTCCCACTATCGATTGATATAACGACTCGGAATAACCAATCGAAATAAAATTGTATATAAATCATAATTTCATTTTTAATTTTTTTAATTCTAACTCTAATCCGACAAAATATTTAAAATTATACACAATTAGAAATATTAAAATTATTCTATACGTACAAAATAATAGTTATTAATAAATTTAACAATTTTAATTATTGAAACAATTTAAAATTACTATTTAAAAAAATTATGTAATCTTAGATAATAATAATATTAGTTATAATGAAATAGAACTATTCAAATAACTGATCTACGTGTCAATAAAACTAATATATTAATCACAAATGTATACATATATATACATGCATGTATTTATAGAGATTAATAACAACATTTTTTTTTCTTATATAGACATAAATTATTCAATACAATTGTTGAAAGGTAAACCATTTAACAATTAAGTATATTCTAAAATGATATTTTGTTTTTATTTAAACCAATTTCGCCAAGTGGGTTAATAAGCGTTTTTAGTTTTATTATTGTCGAAAGTTGTAAATTTCGAAAAGAAAATATTATATACGAAAAAATGAAATGCCATTTTACCATATTTATCATTTAACCATAATTACCTACTACTAGAATTATCATAAAAATATTTTGAACTTTATCAGTGAAGTATATTATATGATTTGTTTTAATTGTCCCCGACTAAATTTAAAAAAGTATATTCAAAGCTATATTCTACATTTGTTTAGTTATGCAAAAGAATTATATGGAATACGTTGGAAATCGTATTATAAAATTTATTAGTACGTATTATAATGAAAATGGTTAATGGTTAATGAAAATCAATTAGTTTTAAAATTCAAAACTAACGTTAATAACGATTAATTAAGTTATAATCTTATAACTTATTATTATTTGAAAAATAATGCATTTTATTGACGCAATCAAAATATGTAAAAATAAAGTTTAAGGCAATATTCAACAAATTTTAATTACACATGCCTGTGGTATAAATAAAAAAAATTAAAAAAAAAAAAAATGTAATGCATTTAATTATTTTTTAAATATTTATAACAAATATAATTTCTAAAATAATAGTCTGTCACTTGGAATCTCGGTAACCAGAAGATCAAAAATGAATATTGAAAGAAATTATTTTAATCATATAAATTTATTTATTATTACTATTATTGTTATTGTAAAATGTAAATTTTACTCGTTAACTGTGTTAAACCGAATTGTTCAGCTGTAAATTTAAATGTTTGCTTCTTAAGGAAGAACGTCTATCATTATTTAACCATAATATATACTGTATGGTTTATTATACGAAGTATACGATGTTACAATATTTTACTACTGTCAAATTATTTTTTACCAATATAAAATGTTAGAAACTACCTTATTCATAATTTACAAGTAGTTAATATAGTCCAGAAAAGTTTGATATTTTATTTTTTAGTGTATTTTATTTTTTACAGTTTATTCAGATGCAAAAAGCCCATCAGAATTTTGCAATAAAAAACAATCACCTGCATTTGAATATCCTGTAGATCAATATGGAAATCCTATATATAATCCGGACCTAATTGAGAGTATTCACGTGCCAATCAATCCCGAAAATTTAAAAATATCTCTTTCCGTTGGAGGTAAATGTAATGTTAAATTTGAATTTAAATTTTTCGTTAAGTTCAGATAAAAAATAATAAAAAAATAAATTATTCTGGAGAAGTAGATGTTTAGTTTAATATAAATATTTTACTATGTTATTTCTATGATAAATTGTGATGTACAGTGGAACTTCTATTCAACAAACTTGAAGGTTCTTTGAAAAAAATTCATTAAATAAAAATTTCGTTAAAAGAAATAATATTTTGATCACTTAAAGTGGTCATTTTATTACTGTTTGATAAAATTTATAATATTAATTAAATATATTAAAAATTAAAAAATACATTTAATTTGTATTAAGTACGTAAATTATATATTTTTTTCTCTATTCTTTATGTCGAAAAACTTTTTGATATCCTGTTGAGCAACTTTTGTACCATTTGACTATTAAAATGCTCGCACTTATTTAAAGAATTAGAAATATCATCTAGTACATTTTTGGTGCAGACATTTACGACGAATAGTGTCAAACCCAGCCTTAACTACGTTTGTGTTTAGATGAGAAAAATGAGAATCATCTATTTTTTTTTCTTTATCATCTTCTATGTCATTTCCATCCTCATTTTGTACTGAATACAGAATTTCATCGTCTATCAAAAATAACGTTCATCCACTCTTAAAAATTCATCGACTTTCTTCATTAATAATACCTCCTAACTGCAACTGATTCCAACATTTTTCAATCAAATTCATTGTTTCACCGTTTTTACCCACTTAGTAACTGATTTATCTACATTATCGTATTTGAGCTGTTTTAGCCGTATTCTTCCGATCTTCAAGATCTCCGCACTTTTTTTTTTTAAAAAAAGTTCATATCCTGGCTCTTTATTATTGTCAATACTGTACTAAATACGGAATTTTGAATTTTTCAGCGATAATTTTTTTTGCACTCTGTTTTCCAACTCTTTCGACAACGAAATTTTATCCGTGAAATGTAATTTTTTTTTTTAACACACTGGCTCAGACTTTATATAAAACACGCAACACAGACTAATAAACGAACGGCGATGACAAACTGACGAAACTGATTTTATTACCAATAACTATTTTACTATCAATAGTTCCTTTCTTATATATCAACATCGATATCAATAATCTAAGTTAACAAAATTTGATGAGGTTTGATTGCGCACGATCGTGAGTACACTCTCATACGTCTGATCTACGAGTAAATACTATTTTACTTATACTTATACTTTACTCGTACTCTATAAATAACAATGAAATATGTAGTTTTTAAATATGTTGTAGAAAAATACCACAAATTAAATGAAATATATTAAATTAAAATAAATACGAACACATTTTGTTTATGTTTTTTTTTTGTTTTTTAATATTCGCATTTTACATTTAAATGTGTAAACAGCTTAAATATGAACGTCGATATATTTTTACCGAATTCTATCAATTCTACAATTGTGCGAATAAAACCTTGTTGTTAACCTTTAAAACAACTAGTAAATGACATTTAGAAAAAACATACTAACAGATACATTTTTAGATTTAGAAAATGTTGGCTTAGTCACTCGATCACAGAGAAATGTCTTCGATCTTTCTTCTATATATGAAATTTAAAAAAATATTAAATACATACTCATAATTGTCAAATGTTTACTTTCCTTAATATAGAATGTGTTGGTAAGCTTGTTGCATATGTATATATTTTTAAATAATTTTAATCAATTTCATAATATATTGTAAATTTGATTTCGATAAAATCGAATATTTACATATAATTTGCTTTCAAAATGTTATTTATTAATTAAATTGTGATCTTTATTTGGAAGTAAATTATTTTGAATATCAAATTATTTATTCAAAATTTATATTATTATTTAACTATATACTATTGATACACTGTAAATGAAAATAAAAGACCATTTAGGACTTACAAAAGAAGTGAACATTTGAAACTATGGTATCAATTTAATATATATATATTACATTGTCGACTCAATTGATGACATTTTGAGCAAAAAAATATAAATAAGTTAATATTGATATTATAATCGAATAACAAATATAATATTATTTTATTATAGAGCAATTCACATCGAATAAACACTTTGATAGTATGATATACCAAATTAGTGTACTTTAAATTTGTATATATTTATGTGATAGCAAATGCTCTAGTCGATTTTAATTACGACTACACGAGGGGTGTATATGAATTTTAAAATAATTCTTCTGGTTCACAGTTTTGAGCATTACAATTTAATATCATATAATTATTTTTGTTTTGTTTAGTAAACTGGAATAAAACTGAAGCCTTCATGCACATATTTTATAACTTGAGTAAGTAATTTCCAAAAAAATATTCTCAAGTTTAAAATGCATTTATCTGAGCATTATATTACATAATTAATATCAATATATTTGAAATAAAAATATTTATTTACATTTTCATTATCATTTTTTTTTTTTTTTTTTTTTAGCTTTACCTAAGAATCGTAGTTATAGAGATAAAGGTTTTCTTTTTATCTTACAGTCTTAATCAAATTTTCATAATATGTATGTTATGTTTCATTTAATGAATTCACTTTATTTTTCGCTTATACAAATTTTATCGTTAATAAAAATATTGAATAATGTACCATCATGTATTCAATGTACATAAAATTGCCTAAATATATATATTGCGTATTCTTTAGTGTATATATTTGACTATCAACAAGAAATTTTTGAGAAATTCATTGAAAGTATGTGTAATGAATGAATTTAAGTAGATAAATAATAGTTATATTTAATGGCCAATAAGAGGAAATACGATAAAAATATTATTCGGTTATTAAATTAAATAATTAAATAATCAATTAAAATCATGATGAAAATTTGTAGAACACCGAAGAAATTTACATGAAATGTTTGAAACCCCATTGAATTGGTGTAATAGGATCCAACTGAATTCAGGTTTGTATTTTATTAAACGAAATTAGTTTTGAAGTTTTGCTTGCATTTCCAAATTCATTCAGTCTCTTTAAATTAAACACATGATTAACAATATGTGTATAAATATGATATAAGGAAAGGACGAACAAGGAAACTTATTCGACAATGTTGGTAATCAAATTGTCAAAGATAAAGAAAAAACACAGGAAAATATTTGATCATTTTTTTCATACATATCGAGAACCACTTGTCTATTTTTAAAATTATCACATGTGAATAACATTCAATATAGTTCCGACATTTAATTACTCATAATTAAACGAAATATTGACTATCTTTTAGAATATGAAAATAAATTCTTCGTCTTGTTATATAATTGAAAATACGAATATTTTTATGAACTGTAAGCATCCGAAGGAATAATTATGTTCATTAAATTAAACTTTGACCCGTAAGAATATATTTTCAGCATTTAATTCCATGTTACACAATTCAGTTCATACGCCGAATAGTAAAAATTATAAATTTACTGTTGTTAATATAAGGAACATTAAGCTATTTTTTATTTTAATAATGATACAAATTATCATTCAGATGATATTAATTCTGCAAAATTCTTTAGTTTTAAAGGTAAATACGTTTTGTGCACATTATTTAGATAAAATTAAATTGTTCGCCATGCAACTGCGCGTTTAACAAAAACGAAATTAATAATCTATTGTAGGAAATCAATAGCAGCAATAATAATGGTTGTTATTATAATGGCAAATTATGTTGTTTACCTACTTAAAATAAACATTTAAAACTGCTGTACAAATCGAAGTTATTTAATTTTTGTTTATAGATTGTTCGCATGAAGAAGCACTCAAAATTATGTTCGAAAAAATGAGTAAGTATATATTTACTAGTATAATGTGCAATTGAAAATATATACCAAATTATCTTATTGTTCTGCAAAATGAATAATGTGGTTAGACAAAAAGAATTCATAATGTTTTGTTTATTCATATTTCTTGAAATTGTGTTCGCAAAATTCTTTAAAGTCAACTTATACGAATTTAAAACGAAATCGAATCAACAGTTTAGGAAAGCATGCGGGACAGATAGAGAGACATTCGTTTTTACAAAATGAACATTTTTCATCGATAAAATAAAAACTCACAATAGGAAAATTACATTTTTATCAACCACTTTTTTAGAATCCACAATTTTTCGTTATAAATCATTCACAACCCCAAAAAAAAAAAAAATAAGCGGAGAATCACAAACACACATACAATTAATTATATCTATAAATAATAATTTCTTCAATTATTCTTGCATAGGCATAGGTTCTAGAAGATTTAATGTAAACGGTAAAATATTAAACACTTCAATATGTTCATACTCCTTAATATTAATTTATAATGTACTTTGTATGTTTTTTTTAATACTTATTGTCAAAAAACATATGAATTAAATTTATACATTTTAAAAAGAAAAATCCTTTTTTAAAGGGGAAAAAGTAAAACCACTACTATATGAAATAATTGTTTTATATCATATACATTTTTCTCGCATACGGGACATTCGCCATTTCCATGGACCGCATAGATACGACTGCGTAGTATGCATTACATAAACGATTAATTGGTAAACAAAATATAATCTAAGGCGGCGTTTTTCAAATAATTTGACCCACTGGTGGGTCCCGGGTCAATTTTTGGTGGGTCGCGAGAAGTTATTTTAAATTATATGGTTTCTAAAAAATGTATGTTTTTTAACTTTTTTATCCCGTTAATGTAAAACCATGTGGGTCGCGATAGATTTTTGGGAGAAAATTTGAACTGCAGTCCAAAACCAATATTGAGTACCAGTGATTTAAGGTATCCCGATTACAAATGCTTTTATCGACAGGGAAACCCATATACATTAAATAAAAATAAATGTAATGATTGAACCTTACATTTTAATAACAATGAAAATATGAACAATTATTTAATAATGGAATTGTCTTGAAAGAATTTAAAAGTTATATTTATTATATGACGTTTAATTTGTATCAACTAATTGAAAAGGTAACCTATAAGTTTATATTTTGTATTTCTATAGATATTCAATTCCATTATATAAAATACGTTGGGACGTTGATCGAACAGTATGTTGGTATGTATCAATAAAAGAAATAAATTATGATCATTATCATTCAATAGCACGCAGTCATTTTAAATTTAACATTTTTTTTAAAAAGTTTAATAAATTTTTAACTTTTAAAAATTAAATAGTTTATACAAGAATTAAATTATTTTATAAATTGAAATTAAATATGTCAAAAATTTTGTTTGCTAAATTATCTTATATTTCATTACAACGATACTAGTGATGTTACGAATTCAGATTTTTGAAATCGAACCGAACCCAAACTTAACTTATCCATATCATAACGAATTTAAACTGATCCGACTTATAGTTTTCCATTCGAACCGAACTGTCCAATTGAAATATCGAACCCGAACCGAACTTCATAAAAAAACACAAGATTCTAATTAAATTAAATCATCAAAGAACTTATTTGATTTAAAAATTGGATAACCTAAATAATGAGTTGATAATTTGTAAAAGAAATAATATGTTATTTAATTTTTAAAAATCAAACATTTTTGAGTTATTACAAAAGAATTGGGTACCGGAGGAAAATGTTTTTATTGAAATATAATTATATAATATGGTTTATCAAGAAAACAACGATATTTCGTGTGTAATGTATTATAATACGATTTCCATTTGGCATATGTATTTATTAGTTTACCACCAACCATTGTCATAAGCATGGTATAATTTACACATATAATTATTAATATTTGAATCTAAAGATTTTAATTCAATTATTTATTTTTCTATTTTTTTAACTTCATTTCGGGTAACTTCTGATGTTTTCTTTTCGTAGCTAAATTTTATAGGCCTGCAATATCGGGTTGATGAAGGATAAGCACTTTCCCATAAAATTGATTTTAAATTTGTTTTCTTACAATATTCTACAAGTCACAGAGAGAACAATGAAAATAAAAAACACTTTTTAAGATTTCAAGTAAAGAGCGGGTTTTCACATTTTGTGCTTAGTTATTTTTATCTAGAAAAATATAATCATTTCAATTTTGGACAAATTGGGGCAACTTATCAAAGAAATATTAAAAAGTGTACATGAATGCATTTAAAATAAATGATAAATAAAACCTCTGAGAATCCCTAATAACGTTTGCCTACATATTTTCGGCGGAGAATTCAAATTTTATGAAGTTAAAAAAAAAAAAAATTAAATTAAATCGTACCTTGAACATTGATCATAGATGTATCCATTTAAATATTTTTGAAGCAGAAATTTTTAAAATTGAGTTAAATAAATGTAAAACAAATTTAAACAAACGGTTAATTCAACATGGTTCTTTATACAATACAGCGTTAGGAATAACTTCAATATAGCAGATGTCATCATAAGGTCATAAATATAACTATCAATATTGCATTAGTCATTATTGATAGGTGATAATTTGAAGATACGTGTAGTATTATGTGTAATTATTCGATGACAAAATTTTCTAGTTTTGGCCAGCTATAAGTTCCATTTCTCCCACTGGGCACCGGTGAATAGTTGTTATTACATCGTGTTGTATATATTATATTGATTAACAATAACAAAACTAGAAAATACGTTGTTAATATTCGTGTTAGTTCAGGTTGCGGGAAAAATTACCGTCAGTCCTAAAAAGTAGAACAAACTGAATTTTATTTATTTGAAAATGTTTGATTTTTTTTAAATAATTTTTCGAAAAATATGGTACGAATTTTATTTTCATTTGGTTCGATATTAAAACTGAACTATTTCAAGGTTAGTTCGGTTCGAATATTTCCGATTATGTGTTCGATTTTCTCCAGATTCGGAACGGTTCGGTTTGACAGTCGGACAAATCGTAACACCAGTAAATATTTCTCTTGTCCAATTGCCAGTTCACTATAATATAATTTAAAAATAATTTTAAACTTTATTTTTTGTTTATATATGTGGTGAATTTAATCAAGTTATGTTTGATGTTCATTTTATCTAATTTATTTAATTTTTTATAGAAAGTACCTCTGGAAGGAGTCCAATAGAATATTGCTATGGGCAACAATCATCTGCATTTCCAATTTATTTGGAAGAAAATGTTATCATTGAATCGTTTGCATCTTCATCTGGTGCAGATAAAGGTAAAAGACCGTACATAGACCTGAATCAATTACCTTTATCAGATCAAGATGAATAATTAAACCAAGTTTTTACGAAAAATTTTGTTTAACTCCACTAGGATATGTTGTAATGTTATTAAATTAATTAATTATTAAATAAATGTTTTATACACGACACGATAATATTACGTTTTTAAGAATTCAAGTGAAACTGTAATGAAATAATAATATTTGACTATTTATGAAGTGTTGATTTTTAACTGTGCATTTTGAAGCTGTTTAATGAAATTAAATAATACAATATAGAATATAGTCACCTACTCATAAAATCAAAATTAATTTATAAGTATTTAATTCCGTAGACCACCGATAATACATTAAAACTTTGTAAACAATAAATTCGCTCTTCTCTTAGAAGGTAAAAATATTAGTCATCATGAAAATTGGACAAAATGAAATTTAATAATTAAAACAATTTATTTATTTTTTTTAATTTCGATAATTTTTTTCGAATTACATTTTCTTTTGGTTCGATACTTTCGATTAAGTTCGTAACCTCATTTAATATTTCACTATTGTCCAATCATAAGTCTCATCAAGCTTTGATACTTCTAAACATTTCCTCGATAGAGTAATTAAATTGTAGTTATACATTAAAAAATTATCAAATTGCTTGTTAAATTTTCATAGTTGTAAATGATCGAACTATGTCAGCCCTGTGTTTGGTAGTGTAATGTTATGCGCTCATAATAATTGTATATTCTTATCTAATATTGTTAGCATTGGACTAAGAAATTAATTCAATGTTGCGATCAATTTTAGTTTGATATGTACTCCAAATAGCATTTTTTAATTATCGCTTTTCTTTTCTGGTCATGTTGGTCATGCGAGTTTGTGTGTCTTGATAATTCGTGTATGACGTCCCATCCTACACGGGGAGTAATTGTGGACGATGCGAATGAAAGGTCATGGCCGATCGACAAAATGATTCGAACAGCCGATATCGAATTGCAGAGATTACTGAATCCACCGATTAAACTGATATATTAAATTTTTGTTCGTGTTCAACGAATAATGCAACTATATTAATAACGTACAATGTCAAAAAAAAAACAAAACAAAATAACGAAAAACAACGTCTGCCGATTTTCGACGTCCGGCCACCGGTTCTCCTGGGCCGCGCGAAGATCTTGTTCTTCTGCGATGGCGGCGGTTCCACGACCTTCGCCGCGACGTCCAAAGCACCGCCGCCGTCGTTTTCGACTGGACGAAATTATTCACGGGGGCGGGCGTGTAAGAGCATTTTTTTTTTTCGTTAAGGCGGTTTCCGCGATGAAGTGAGAACGGCGTCATCGTGATGGCGCGAGACGCGAACGCGCGCAGCAGAGAGGCGACGATTTGACGGGGACGCGCGAGACACCGGACCTCGGGACGGCCTCAGAGCCGTTTGTCGCGGCGCGCCCGCGGCCGGACGCCGTCCGCGCGCAGACACGGTTTGAACATCTCCGAGACGAGCGCCTCGACCAGCCGGACCGCGTTCTTGAGCAGCTGGTCCGCGCTGGCCGGCGACCGTTGATGGTACATGCGTATGGGCGCGCGCCACGGGCTGAGCGTGAAGTGGACGGGCGCCGCGGCGGCCGCGGCGGCCGCGTCGTCGCCGCCGTCGTCGTGCGCCAGGCAACCGTGGTTCTTCATGCGCACCGTGGCGCGCACGCCGTCCAGCTCGGCGAGCAGCGACCGCTGCGCGGCCGTCTTGTCCGCGGCCGTGGCCCGGCCGTCGGCCAGCGTGCGCAGCGCGGCCCGTATGCACTTCTCCATGACGGCCATCTGGACGGCCACGCTGGCCGGATGGTAGTCGCCGGCCATGACCGCGTCGTGGATGCCGGCGAGCGCGGCGCATATGCGCCTGGCGTACGCGGCGCAGTACAGGTTGGCGAAGTGGGCCGCCTCGTTGATCTCCACCAGGAAGTTCTCCACGGTGAACACCGGCCGCGTGGCGGCGCGCAGCGCGACCGCGGCCACGCCCACCGCGCGGCACATGGCCTGCCGGCAGCACGCGTCCACCCGCGTGGCCAACAGCGAACGGGCCGCCGACCGGAGCGTGCCGTACACGCGGCCCGCGTCCAGCCGCGCGGACGCCGACGCCGAAGCGGACGCGGACGCCGGCCGCAGCGCCGCCGACAGCCCGATCAGCTGCTCGTACACCGCGTGGCTGACCGCGTGCTCGGACGTCCGGTACAGCACCAGCTGCGCGACCGCTTCCAGGTGGTCGCTGAGCGCGGCGTCCCACGTCTCCACCACGCAGCCGCGCACGTACCCCGAGGCCAGGCACTCGTCCAGCGCGGCCACCAGCCGCGCCGGGTCCAACAGGTCCGGCAGCCTGCGCGCGTCCAGCAGGTCGAACGTCGCGGTCGGGTCCGGTCCCGTGTCCTCGTCGTCCTCCTCTTCCACACCGTCGCCGCTGTCGTCGCTATAGGCCGACCCCGTCCCGTACGCCGCGTCCTCCTCCTCCTCCTCCTCCTCCTCCTCAACCTCCTCCTGTCGGACACAAAACGTACGATGACATTACGAACGCTTAGGCGATAAAAATATTATTTATTTTTTTCTTGTCCGTCCAAGCGAAACTTCCGCACGGAGGGGGTACAAACGATGATTTTCACGCGGTCACCGTCGTGGTACGTATTTTTCTCGAGTTTTGTCGCGCGCGTGCGCGTCGTCTCGTCCAGTCCCCCGTCCCCACCAGTCTAGCTCGAGATGTGTTGCGCGTGCGCGTTGGTTGCGACCAATAGCGTGCGGGTTTGGCCCGTCCCCACCAGTTTCACCGCGTCCGGCGCCCGAGCACTGTCCGCACGCGACCGCGATCGCGTCATTTGTCGTTTACACGCGCGCTTGCACGCACCGCGACCGCGTCCGAACCGAAACAATAACGTCGCCGGCCGTTTTTTTTTGTGCGTTAACCGCTAGTTATTTTCTTCGCTTGATTTACGTTACCCGAACAACCGATTTCAAAGTATCCGGCAGTCAATGACCGAGTAAGTATTTTATCGATAAAACGGCTACGTACAGTCCCGAATATTCAACTATCCGGCGGAATAGAGAATGTTTAATAACTTCCATACACGTTTGTGTACAATACAAACCTAATCCCGGTCGGACGACTCTGAAAGGAGTTTCGCTTCGTCCGCGCGTATCGCCCGTAACACGCACGAACTTTTACATTGCACATTGCATTAAATGCACGTCGTGTTTCGTTTTACCTGGGTGTTTTTATCGGCCGACATGATTAAACGGTATGTATTGTGTCCGTCCCCGGTGCGATCCACATACGGAAGTGTCGGTACGTAAAATGCGTGCGTCCGTTGATCTGATAGCTGCGCCGACCAATATCACAACAATTCACGAGCCTAAAAAACACAAACATTTCAGACGTACGTATTGGCATCGAGTCGATTATATATCGGTGGATTCGTTTGAACATAGGTTATACAGGTATATAAATTATTCCAGTACGTCAGTAAGTCAACAATACGTTTTGTTTTTTTTTAATACTTATTTGTTGTTCTTTGGTCGTTTTTACGTTATGAAATGTTTTTCAAAAAAAAAAAAAAAAAACGAAGAAAAGTTAACGCGCGCGTTATGATTAAATTTTCAAAAGAAACAAACATTATTCGTTGAAATCGTTAAATCGTCGAAAAAACAAAACCATTATTTCATGCGTTTCTTCTACTATTTGTTAAACGTATTTTTCATCGATCGCGTTTCTCGTGTTACACGGTTTGTTGGGAAAACGTCGCTGCGGGGGGGCGATTCATTCTGGATTTTTCGAATTCAAGCGAATTCGAAAGTTCAAAACGAAATCGTTTTCTTTGCGTCGAGGGATTACGAGGTGTAAAAACACACGTCGTCGTCGTCGTCACGCGTCCAAAGCGTATAAACCGGGGCGCGTTCGTTCGATACCGTACACGTATCACGTATTATTTATAACGAAATATGGCACGATAACGGTCTGTACCGCAACAATAATCAAAGCGTGTGTGCGCGACCGGGTCGATCGAGAGCGCGTTAACAACGCCGTTAGAACCGTTTAGATAACACGAGTTTCGTTTTTATTTGTTGTATTGTAGTGTATGTGTGTACGTTCGGCGCGTCGTATTTATCTCTATTTCGTGTCGGTCATCAAAACGATCGGGACGAAAGTCCAACGTCGGCGACCTCGCGACCGTAACGCAACAGCTCGCGCCGATGAAACGTTTTTTTTTCGGTCGAAAACCGAACCGGCGCAAGCGCAACGCCCGAACGACAGACGCGCGTACGAGAATGCCGTTGACTGACGTAACGCGTGTGCGATATCATCTAAAACCTGCACGCTATAACCACACTGGTTACGGTTTACTTACAGTAGCGTTTCAGTTGTAAACACGTTGGTTTAAACGTGGTTCGCTTTGACGATCAGTTAACGTCTAGGACGCGGCCGCCGTCTACTGCTATCGATAGGGTCGTGGCCAAAATTTGTTTATTAAAAAAGTACTCAAAAATTAACAATTACAATTTTTATTAACATTCCGACAAGTTATCATCAAACGATTCGATAAGAATCAAGAGCATTAATCCGTAGCGCATTTTTCAAACGTATAAAATAAACTATACGTAAATACGTTCGTAAGGGAAAAATTCTCAAAGAAATATATGTGTGTGTGTGTGTGACGCCGTTTGATCGCGCGAAATCTGGACTCGACGGGGAAAGAAAATAAGCTTCCGGATGTGGTGGACGTTCCAAGGAAAATGCTAAGGACAAGAACGATCTAAAATTAACGTCGTAGGGAACGGCAGGCGTGGTGAAGAACCGTAACAGACCGATTGAGAACGAGAATCGCCATGAAGATCACTGGAAGAGACGTGATTTTCGGACAAAACGCCAATGTTGACTAACTAATGAACGGTCTCGAACTGGGAGGAGGGATGATTCTCTTAACATTTATTTGAACGTACACATTGAAAATTTTCTTGACGGGACGCACGTCACTCTTTTAATTTTTTTTCCCCCCCGATTCAAGCGCTGCGTGTACGTACGTCTGACAATCATTATTTAAAACAAGTGGTTGTAGCACACGGAATATAACGTGGCACTCGGTCACGCGTGAAACTACCGGCGCGTTGGACGTTGTCCGTAGACGTGACAAACTGGTTTTTTTATTTATTATTATTATTATTATTATTATTATTATTATTTTCGACGGCGACACGCGGGTCAGAAAAAGGTTTTCAAACTCGTTCGCTTATCGCGTAGGACGATCGCGTCGACGACGGGCTCCTCTCCTCCCGCCGAACGTCATAATATGTACGTAACGTTTTTTCCGTATATTTTATACGAAGAGCCTGACAGAGACTCGCGTCTAGGTAATCACACGTAATCAACCGGAGGGGGACAAAAAAATAGTCGGGGCGCTCCGAAGGCTTACAAAAATACTGACGCCGTCCTCAACACGATTTTATAAACGGAAAAGTTCATGCGCTGCGGTCTGTCGCGATTGCCAACAATTCGAGTGTGGAAAACAAAGTAACGTGTAACAACTAATATAAAGTGGATACAAAATACGAGTATAGGTGATTTAAAGGCCGATAGCCGGCATATCACGGTGACCGGCGGCAGTATTGAATGCATTATTTCGTTCGATAAAACAATATCGCTTTGTATTTCGTCGGCTGTGGAAAAGCGAATACCGTCCCCCGCGTTCCTCTTTAAAAAAAAAAAAACAAACAGTAGAGGTACGCACAGATATTCGAAAAAAAATATAAGGGGTACTCAGTCTTCCCGTTAAAAATTATATTTTCGTTACAACATTACATTTTTGTTATTGTTATTGCTTGTTCCTAGGGATTGTATTCCTCGCGCGTGTATCGAGAACAATGATAACGCGTGATGGGCATTTTGTCCTAATAAACTTAAACGTAACCGCCGCCGTCGTCGTCGTCTCGCGACGTCAACGATTGTGTTTTTTTCTCAAGCCGTTCGATTGTTCAAACGAAAACAAAGCTCACGCACGTATATCGGACGTATTTTATCGTGTCTTTTGTCGTTCGTGTTGTTGTATAATTTTACGTCAGACCCACAACAAGGTTCTGTTGGCTACGCACGACGAGCAGCAACACATTGTGTACGCCGCGGCAGGTTAGTCGTTGTGCATATTAAACGGCGTTTGCTCGACAAACGTGGTAAAAAGGACGAAACAATCGTTCGACGTCGTGCACCGCATAGAAACCCGGATTAAGGAGGGTACAGGGGAGGCACGATCCCGGGGCCCATTCGTTTTAGGTCAGGCAAAGGTTGTCTCTTCGTTTTTATACGAAAAATGATTTCTGAAAATTATGTTTTTATCACGAAAATGTCTTGAATGTCGAATAAAACAAATTGACATTTAATGATCAATATATTACTGTTGAGTCAATATAAAATCGGTGTACAGTACAGAGGATTATGTACAATTTCCCCCCACCCCTGCACCTTTAATTCGGCGATGACACTTTAGTTCGAATTACCGTGTTCCCGTAAGAGCCCGTGTCATTTATTATCAGTGTCCGTTTTCCGATTTCATTTATTCCGTGGTGAAATATTTAAAAATAACTTTGATTATAATCATATTTGATTTGATTTCAATTTAATTTAATGATCGGCAAACGCGTTCACCACGTCGAAACGAAAGCAAACGCTCGCCGCGATTGTCATCGTCACGGGCCTGCACAATCGACCTGTCCGTTTTTGAAACGATGCGATTGCTCGTACGATTGCCGTTTGCGAATTGTTTCGGCTCGGGAATCGGTCTGAATCGTCTTGTCACGCCAAACGTGTCGTTAAATCACGATTATCCGAGAACGAAAACCGGCCCAAAGTCTTATCGTTCCGGTTCCGGGGGAGAGAAAAATGTTGATAAGCCGTCCATACCTATCTGTTCGTATATTTGCTAATAATAATACGTTCACTCGGAGAACACGAAAATAACGAAAACAATGATTCGAGATCGTTACACGTTAAATCCGTTTACAACGCGTTATCGGCAAGTGACGCCAAGACGTTTAGAAACGAGCGGCCGATAAGAAACGTAAAAAAACGTCCGAATCGTTTCCAAACAAAAAAAAAAACGAAAAAAAGACGAGATATACCTAACCTTATCTTTGCTCGCGATATTCTCCCATTATCCTTTCTATCGTTTTATCTGTTCAATCACGGGATAGGGTCAGTTCTCCATACATTTGATAAGAGAAATAATTTCAATTTTTTTTTTGAGGTTACATACCACCACACAAAATTATAAAATTATACAAATATAAATTTAGTGCTGATAAATGTACAACTCTGCATTAAATATGTGAAATAATGTATGTTATTAATGTATTTGAGTATTTGATGTGTAACGGTTTTTAACGGTCATTACAGTGATACGGTAATAAAATGTTTTATTATACCTATAATATTTCATATGTTCATGTAATATAAGTTTTTAAATTTTTTATGATTTAAAATTTTGTTTAAAGTGAATTTCTATCTGGTTAATATTGTACGGTCTATGTAATATTACCATTTATAATAATCATTGTTTTATAGTTCTAATTGTAGAAAAAGTTAAACATTTATTGTTATTTTCAACTAATTAAAGGTTAGTAAATTTATTAATGAATATTTGGAACGTGGGATTTTAATTATCCGTGTTGGTGTTTCTACATCCGCAAAAATGGGTTATCAAATTTTTCTCTTATCAAAAGTATGGAGAACCGACGACCCTATCCCTTCAATCACACCGGTTATTTAATCCAATACCTTTATCGTGAAAACAAATTTCTATTTATTCAAGTTGTTTACTGTCCGTCTAAGCGTAGATATATGATTTGTACAAACTGTTGAAACTAATTGTTTTTAACAAAAACAACAAAAACAGATATACTCACGGCGATTGTCGACGGCGGCGTTCGTTACGTGCCCAATCGACCGGTCCGTTTTTGAAACGATGCGAAACTCGTGGGGTCGCCGTTTGCGAATCGTTTCGGCTCGAGAAACGTCTTGTCGGCTAAACGAAATCGCGATTGTCCGAGAACGAAAACCGGCCGAGTCCCGGTCCCGGTGTGGGGGGATGACGTCGATACTGTTTGTGCTCTGGTAGAGGGGCTTACGAAATAGCGACGCGTCCGCCGTACCGTTTTCACGTAGTCCCGTCCAACTGTCGACAATCCGAGGCGACGGTTTCAACAACGGCGGCGTTTATCCGTACGGGGACGGTGCAAAGGCCGCCGGGACAGTCGCGTTTGCGGACCGACAAATAGCGGGGAAACCCCCGATCGGCCGGCGGTGTAGATACGTTGGGCCGACGGGACGGCGGGTAAATTGTTTGACGGGCGCGGGGTCAGCCCGTGCAAGCGGGTCGTCGAACGCGGGTCCGACGGAACGGGTGCTCACGGACGTTGCCCGCGGTCACCCACCACGCCCGCGGAACGACGGACGTTTTCCGATAAACGTTACTACTGCTGGGCCGCGCGCGACACGGTTCGGCGAGAAACGGCGCGGCGCGTCACGTCGGAACTACGTTCGCGGCGGAACTACGGATCGACGTCGTCGTCTCGGGCACCACGCGAGGTTACGCGACAGATAACACGGTTTGTTTTGTTCGAGTCACGGCGGCGGCGCGTCTTATCCCGATAACGACGCGCGCGCGTTCCCGATTCCGTGGCCCGTTCGTTTACGCCGTAAATCATTTTGAATCATTTGCCCGTATGCTCGATTTGGCGGTTTTTAATAAATGAGAAAAAGAACTTTCCTTCCCGGTTAAAAACGTATGTTCGTTTTTTATTTTTCACTTGTTAATTGATTGTGGTTAGGATCCCTCTGGGATGGTTGTGGGGGGGGGGGGCGGTGAGATTTTTTTATTTTTTATAAATAAGTTTGGGAACCCCCGATTTAAATGATTCGAAACGACGAACACAATACACTTTATGGACAAGGCGTCGTCAACACGAGTGTGATAATTCATCCGCACATATGTCGGAATGTTTAGATAATGCACATTCGGATTTCGGACACGACCCCCGGCCCGTCGTGTGTGCGCCATCAACGATCGACTTCCGTGACACCGGACTTTGACGAGCAGGCGCATCGCTCACGTCAGGAACCACGCTCGAAGACGTGCGTGCGCGTGAAAGTTGTGTTGTTTCTCGACGATCATAACCGTGTTGTGTTTGGTCGTTTTGTCGATTTAAATAATATTCCCCTCCCCACCACACATCACCGGTTTTTTGAACGATTGAATATTTCTTGGGGCTCCGCGAGAAACGACTGTTCGAAAACAAAACAAAAAGGCTACGTTCAGGAGCTTAGGCTCGTTCAATAAGTTTGGGAACCGTCCGGTGCTGTAGATACCGACACGCGTTTTCCTTTTTCCTGAAAACGGGATGAAGAAAACACGACACCAGCTGTCGGTCGGTCTGTCGTTTCATTCCTACGTCGAAATGTCGAAACGTTTCGACGAGCCGAACGCAGTAATAACGTGATAAAGGTCGATAAATCGGTTTGTTGTTGTTGTTGTTGTTATGGTTGTTTTTGTTTTTTTATCGGGTGTAAAGGTGAACCGCGTACGCCGGGTCCGATCTCGCGTGTATTTTTTACGAAACGTTCGGATTTCATCGATCCTTCTTCGAGCGTCTACTCTAAGCACAGGCGCGGATTCAGTGAGGGAGGGGGGGGACTATAGTGTAAAAATACTCAACAAAAGTTTTGAATTATTTGTGTATGATAACAACGCGACGACGAATCAATGCACGTACGACGTTCCGAGCTGTTCTTGAAATTCGCGATAACGACGGACCACGCGATAGCAATAACCACGGTGTGCGACCGACCGGTCGTGAAACGATTATTAATTTTAATATATATGTATATTCTAATCAAATATAATAATATAATAGATTTTATAGAGTTTTACGGGAAATTCCAGCGATAATTGTTTCAGTGTTTGTAAAAGGAACGGCCACTCGCCAGTAAATAGCAATCAGTAACGACCATCATCGCGTCGTGTACGTTCCTTAAGTATATTTTGTCGTATTGTCTTAATTTTTACAGTCCCGGCCATTTATCGAGTTTAAAAATATTTTTTCAATCGAGTATATACGTTTGTATTTCATTTCGATAAACACACACACCAGTGGCGGTCACACTATATATCCCCCCCCCCATGATCTTTTTGTTATTATGTATTGGTTTTAACAGTATGCTGTTTATTACCTATTTATTAATAAAAATAATAATAAAATAATTTAATACACTTATATCCTTAAACTATGACTTATGTTTTCAATGATCAAAGTTCATGTTGAAAAATCAGCCTCCTCATGACTAAATCTTTTGACTGCCACTGACACACACACATATGCACAGATATATTAGACGGGAATTTTATTTTTGAATGTGCAATATTCGTCAACCTCCCTACGTAATATAAATGTCCCAGTAACGGCGTGGTCGTCGCGTCAGCTCAACGAAAACACGTTTTCCATAAGATAATGAACGACCGGTAAGTCGATTTTTTTGTCCCCCCCCCGTACCGTTTTCTCCGTGTCCGGTTAAAAATAAACCGAACGGAACCATACGAAGTGCGGTGCACGCCGTGTGCAATCATCTCCTTACGACGAAACGTTTTTTTAATTTTTTTCCTCGCCCAATTTCCCTACGCAAACGTTTTGCGTTGTAACTCGTTATAACAAGACGGCACAACGTAAAATAACCATTGTGGGTCACGAGCAGTGAAACGTCAACCGTAATCAATCGTTATCGAAAAAGCGAAAAAAAACGCTTGGTGTCAGTGTTTGTCGTCAATACTCGCCGGTTGGCGAAAAAACGCGTTTCTCTCCGTACGGGAACGTTAAATTACAACGATTTGTATTATTCTCGTCTCATGACGTTTTACGTGCGCCGTCCCGGTCACACGTGTCGTCGAGTCTCATTGATAAATCGAATTTCTAACGGGGAAAGAAAAACCCAAGCGTACGCGTTACGTATTGATCACCGTGACCGGGCACGCGCGTGTTGTTTTACGAAAGCGATCCAAAGTCGCCTGCGCTTGTACTACTTATTCCGGAACGCTGTAGAATATACACTAATATTGTTGTGTGCGCCTCATGCGGACGAGTAAAAAAGAAAAACACGAGGAAGATCGGACAATGCGATAAAAAATCACGTGTGAGGAACGTACGCGTACGTATGGAACAGCTTTACCGATAAACTATTAAAATGTAAATCGATTTCGTATAATACGGTCGGAAGAAAAAAATGAAACGCATATTGTAATATGTCGATTAGTGATCACGGATATCGATCCGGCGGGAAAAACGTTTCAAACCCGAAAACGTCATATTATTATTATTATTATTTATGGTCGCGTCGGAGGTATAAATAACAATACATACTCGTGTGTGCATTTAGCGGTGTCGGAGTGATTATACAAAGGTCGATAGTTTTGATTATTACGCCGAGTCGTTTATCGCCAAGGACGATGTGTACTCCTCGTGTTTGTAGACGAGAAACACAATTTAAATTTATATATATACTTTTTTTACACGAACAAACGGATAACGTTTAAACGAAATAACATATAGCATTATAAATATATATTCTTATAGTTTTGTTAACCTTTTCTTACACGCGTTCGTTATTGACCACCTCTCGATCAATATTGTAATATCGGTTTTATTACGCTACAGTCGAAAGGTTCCCCATAGTGATATATGTAATCTCAATCCAGTTATCTGATAGAACACGTCTTATAGAATTTTGTAGCGTTTATTTTTGGCAATTCGTATTGACCTTGTATTATATTTACGGACGAACTAATTGTTCTGTTTCTTTTTTCTTTATATATATATATATAAATGTTTTTTTGACAGTTAATGTGTTCAACATTTGTTGACTGTTCTATATATATGTGTGTGTGTGTGTTGAAAAAACCCTGGAATTTTTTTATCAAATCGAAACATAAAACGTAATTGTCTGTTTACGATTTAACGCACGCGTTTCACATTCGCGACGCGACGTCAATACAATATACATAAATTATAATTACCGAAATAACGCGCGTACGTATCACAATATTTGATTAAACGGTCGTTTTTACGGATTATCCAGCGACGGTCGTATACACGCGGATATAAAAAAAAGCACAAAAAAATATATAAATCACTCCGTTCGGTCGACGAATTCGTTTTCCCGCGGGCGGATTCACACTGCTGTCAAATAACATCGTTTTAATAGGCCGAACAACGACAGAAAAATTTTTGATTTCCGTTCGTGTACGTTGCACACACCGCTCACGGTGTCGTATCAAAGCGTTCGCGGGACGCGAGCGAACATCAAAAAAAATTTACATACCGGGTGTACCGAACCGAATGGAGCGCGATCCACGTGTACACGATTAATGTCGCCGTCGATTTCGGTAAAATCGTAAAAAAGAAGAAAAAAAAAAAAACGTGGAAAAATTAAACCGTTCGCGCGTATTGATGTGATAAAAACCGCGCAAACGGGTTTTGCGACGGCACGTGTCGCGACTACAACGCGATGTATCGGACAAAAAAGTAAAGGAAAAATAACGTTAGTTCTGTATAATATATATATATATATCGATTTTCGGGAAGTCCGTTCGCCGTTTAGTAATCGTACGAATCTGTAAAAACGATTTGCAAAAGAACGGTCGGGGTTACCGCGGCTACGATGACTTTAAAAGCGACGAGCAATTATCGAAAACAAACGAAACGATACTACTGTCGTGAAGTCTACTTGAGATCGACTATCTCGCGTCGTTAATTCTTTCCCTCCAAAATTAATTGAACGAGTTTAAATCGAAGATCTTAAAACGGCAACATTTATGTAGGTGAGAAAGTCCGATCTATGTATAAAATCCACGACGAACTCGAATTCGTTTTCGAAATCATTATCGCAACACATTCGTTTGGCCCCGATCGATAACGCCGGAAGAACGAAAAGTCTAGTTCGACATTGTTTCGTGTGTGCGGGACAAAGACAAAACGTATCCGACTCCGATTACACTACTTGCGTTATCGTCCGTCGTCATAGCGCCTTTGCGTGAACACGAGTACGTACGTAACGAAACGTTAATGTTTTGTGTGTCGATAAAAATGTCGTCCGGATCAGGTTTGAACAACGATTAATCGTAACGAGCGTGTCATCGTCGTGATTGTCGGTACGAAACGAGACGAATCCGTTCGAAAAACTCCGTCCGACGACGACGACGATTTTTTCGCCCTAGGTACACAGCATGTAAAAAAAAACAAAATATGCTCGTTAATATTTGATGTAAAAGTAATAATAAATAAATTATATCAAATCAATTGTTTACGGTGTTTGTAACTATAAAATAATAACCGTGAAATATCATCAACAAGTGGTAAATATTATTCAAACGGAACCATTGAAAATTTGCTCACCCCTCAAAAACGCGATGCCCGGGGCAATTGAACGACATCGCCGTTCTCGATTGGACGTCAACGCGTGAGGACGAAAAACGAAAAGTTTTTCGAAAACCGCGATCAACGAACCAGATACCAAGTAACCAAGGCGTGGACCGCGTACGTCGCGGCGGGAAACCCACGCGGACGCACGGTCGGCATGAATGGGACGCGACCGGTGTCCGAGTCTCCGTCCAGAAAACGATAAAAAAAATAAAAAAACAACACCGTACACAGCCGTGGTACGTACGTAGTAAACGCGTGGGAAGATCGATGCCCATTGATCTCTTCGGTCGCGCGGCCGAGCACCGAAAACCACTCGCCTCCGCGCGACCGACCGACGCGTTTTCTCGTCCGCTTTTCGCCCGGACGGGTTCATCGTTTGTCTTAAAAATGAAAAAAATTAAAAAAATGACGAACGCGAGAACGTGGCTACACACCGGGCCCGTTATCGTCCGAAATCACGATGACGTCGCTCGGAGAAGTCGGAATTCCGTTCAAACGCGTCTCGATCGGAACCGTTCGGACTCTTTGAGCTCTCGTTTACCTCGTCGTTGTGTTACGACCGGGGTCACCGCGCGGATCATATCTGAACACGCTTCCCATGCGTCTTCTCGGCCGATTAACTCAAGTTCATCATAGTTTTACTACACAAAACTGGTTACTCGACGAAATCGCATTTTTTTTACGTCATTTTTACGTACAACATCATAAACGTCGGGTCTTGAAAAAAAATCACAGAAGAGTAACGACACAGGATATAACAATTTATGTATGATTTACATTTTCCAATACGCTTTTACAGTGGCGTCGAATACGCGCTTAAGTGCATTTGCACCATCTAAAATTATGGCTGGGTACCGGGTGAACATATTTTCAGGTTGTCGTTTCTGACACGTATATTGGGTTCAGGTGGGTACATTATTCGTAGATAAATGTTTTGTTTGGGTAGTATAATAAATTATTAAAAACCAATGGTTTGAACGTAAGCTATTTTAAACGGCACAAACTAGAGCACTTGACAGCCACAAGACAGTTGGTTAATTCGTTACGTGAGTCTTGGATCGTTGTAATTTATTATCAAACAATTACAGAGTTATCATTGTGGGCCGTACTCTTGGAATACCGATTACTGACAATCGTAACGACCGCTAACGTGTTTTTCACATTTAAAAATTGATTCATATAATTGTGTTGTTGCAATATTTTATATTTCAGAAACGTGGTTGTATAAATTTTCGAGGGAATGAGTGGGCGGTGGTAAAAATGTGTTTTCGCACCGCATACTTGGAAATAGTTCGGCGCCACTGCGCATTATATTATTTCAAGAAGCTTGTTAATAGTCGTAATTTAACTAACGTGTTAAGAAAATCAGCCAACTTGTCCAGCCTTGAGAATCGTGTATATTCGTTTTGAAACGGGCGAAGATTACGATTTGTCGATTGTTTTCAAGTGGATACTTGTGATATGTATATATATATATATATATATATATATATACGGCGACCACGTGTTATTGTTTGTATAAAACGCTGTCGAAAACAACTAAAAAGTCATTGAGTTATCATTTATACTTCGTATTTTTATATATTAGGTGTACAATATAGATAAAACGCAAATAAAAATAGTCCGAACCGAAAAATATTATTAACAGTTTGGGTTCTGGAAAACAACCGATTGTCGTTAAAAAATGTTATGTGTTTTGGACAATGTTCGTATATTTTATTTGCGAATTCGCCGAGGTCTCGTGTGTTTTGTGTAACACGGTCTACGTGTAATGAAATGCGTTTATCGATTTATCGTTTATCAGTTTGAGATGATCAACAGGGTACTCGTGCATGAAAAAGAATCGGGTTTTTAAATTTAAATGCATTTCGTGGCGGGATGACGTGCCCGTATGTGATATCGTCGAGGACGTCGGCGGTAATTTCCGGAGTGCGACAACATAGGAGAGGGACGTTCACACGGTAGCGGTATAAAAACAGATGGTGCAATACGGTTTGTATCGAGTCCGTTGCCGCGCGCGCGTTTTGTCTTTTTCTAACGTCTATCTCGTAACGTGCGCGGATCGTTCCGGAAACGTTCGCGTTGCGATTGCCTGACCACGTTACACGACTAAACATTACAAATCACACGACGACCGTCGAAAGTGTTGAACAACACGCGCAACCAAGGGGGACCTCGGTGGACCTCGGTAACCGCCGAGTATTTCTAAAGCGGAAAATCGTGCGAGATAATTGTAATCGCCGGCAACAGATAAACGTCGATCAGATCTTTCGTAATCAATTTTGTGGTTTCTTTTGTTTTACGGTTTTCGATATCAAAAAAGTTAAATATTTTTTTTTTTTTTTGATTGAATGAAAAGTACAAACATATATTTATTGTGTTTATTCGGGTTTTCATAATATTCTAGGACCCTCCCCCCCACCCACAGCACTGAAAAAATCCGTATCCCTTAAAGCAGCGGTCGCCAACCAGTGGTCACTGGTGGACACTGGTGGTCCACGGTAAAAATTTGAACATTATTTGTAATGTTGTGAGTTTATAATCGTAATATACAAAAGTAGTGTATAATGTCGCTGTGAGTAGATTCAGTTTACAACAAATAAGAATAAACGCCTAATAATATTGTCATTATTATTGTGTGTTATAAAATAAATAGACCTAATATCCAACGATGGTGGATTATTGTTGTCATTGTAGGCACGCGCGTCGTTATGTAAATAATATTTAAACGTTTAAATATAAACCTCATATAAATGGATATTCCTTGAATACGTTCTAATCACTAACGATTCGAATCCAGTCAACATTTTAACTTTTACTTTTTTTGAAATATTTAATCGTCCGCTGACGTACTGTAATTTTTAGAATATTTAATTTATAAATTTAATACAAAACAGTTTTATATTAAGCTAATTTTTAAACTAACTTAAATAATTTTGTTATTAATAATAAAACCCTTCATTTGTAAAATACGCGTTAATTTCATTTCATTTTGACTTGGTATTTAAGACGTGAGCATAAGTGGTCCGTGAGGTCCAAAAGGTTGGCGACCGCTGCCATAAAGGATGCGTTACGGTCATTTCACACGCATCCGAACCGGGTCGTCCGGTCCGAGCTTTCACTCCGTTCAACAAATTACTGTCCGAGCCCGGGGACGTTTTCCGTTCGTCGAATTCATTTTTTTTCGTCCGGGTCCACGTCCGTGCGTCTCGATTGCGTGGCGCGTGACAACGTTTTTAGTACCGCAGCTCTGAGAGTGCGGAACGGCGGGGCATGACTGTGCTTAGTGCGATCACGCCTGCCCGTACCTTAAGTGCGAGACTTGGAAAATATCCCTGTGTGCCCCTGTCGCGCCATACCGGAGTGGTCACGACGCCGGTGGGTAGGTGTACCCCACGGTACGTCTACGGTAATGATAGAGGCCGGTCCCCACCGCGGGATCGGGGTGACCGCGCGTGATAGCGGTTGTCCAGGCGGTACGAGCGGGGTCCCGGACTCCCCGGAGGCTGTAACCGTTCGGTCCGAACAACGGTCGTGCACGCTTGTCCTCTCCGACGTCAGTCCCCAGGACTACAAATCGGTCGACACGCGAACTACGGGAACTACGGATTGCTCAGTGTCCGAGCCCGGGGACGTTTTCCGTTCGGCACGCGTGACAACGTTTTTCGTACCGCGGACGAGTCGTTCGAACGGGTCCCGCCGTGCCGGCGCGCAATAGTTTCATTAGTAATTCGTCGCGACGACTTATGAAAATGTCCGACAAAAACATTTAAAGCCCCAGACGGTCATCGCGTTTGGCTAACCGTTTTCCAATCCGACGTTTTTTCACTTGTCCGGTCCAAGCGAAGCATCCGCACGGAGGGTACAACAAACGACCAGTTTCACCGCGTCACCGTCGTGGTACGTTTTTTTCCTCGAGATCTGTCGCGCGCGTGCGCGCCGTCTCGTCCAGTCCCCCCCCCCCCGTCCCCACCAGTCTAGCTCGAGATGTGTTGCGCGTGCGCGTCGTTAGCGTTCCCGTTGCGGCCAATAGCGTGCGGGTTTGGCCCGTCCCCGCCAGTTTCACCGCGTCCGGCGGCCGAGCACCGTCCGCGCGCGACCGCGATCGCGTCATTTGCCGTTTACGCGCGCGCGCTTGCACGTTTGCGTCGCGGCCGTTTTTTTTTTCGTGCGTTAACCGCTCTTTATTTTCTTCGCTTGATTTACGTTACCCGAACAACCGATTTCAAAGTATCCGGCAGTTAACGACCGAGTAAGTATATTTACGGCTACATTTAATTATCCGTCGGAATAGAGAAGTGACTTCCACACAAACCTATCCGTCCAACGGCTCTGCAAGAAGTTTCACCAGAAACACGCACAAATTTTGTAGATTCTAAAACTCGGTTCTTGTATCCGGCAGACCGAAACGATCGCGCTGCATTTCCAAATGCAATTAATTTTCCGCCGTTATACAATACAAACTCGAATTTAATCCGCGTGCACGTTCGTCGTCTACTTGTGTTTTTTTTTTTATCACGACGCTCACACGAACTGCCGTTTGAAAACGAAGTAAAAACTACGGGCAACGAGACTTGTGCATCGAAAATCCGTGGGCTCCGACACCCGAAAACGCCGTCTGGGCCACGGCGGCGGCGGCGGCGGTCCGCGCGGGCCGGTGTGAGCGTCGGCGCAGGAAGAAGAGAAGAGAAAACCGGAGCGGGCGGCTAGAGAGCGCGGAGCGCGGAACGGAAGAATCGTGCGGCGGCGGCCGATAGGAGCGTAGTGCCGGCCTACGAGTACGCGACGGTCGACAGACGCCACAGCGTCCCGTAGCGTCCGAGAAAACGTGCGCGTAACAGTGTGCGTTCGGTGGTCTCCGTGTTCGCGTGCGCCGTCGTCGTCGTCGTCGTTTCCGTCCGCGTTCGTCCGCGTTCGTGTTCGGTGTCCGTGTTTTGTGTGCTCGCGCGCGGCCGTCGTCGTCCGTTCGGCCGCCACGTGTGACGGCTGCGGTGTACACTTCCCCGGCTGTCCGGACGCCATGCGGTCGTCGTAGGACGCCGTCCGCCGTCGTCACGTACCGCGACGATTCCCCCCCGGGGTCCGGGTCGCGTGAACGTAAAACCGAACCGGCGCGGACAATGCCGTCGTTGCTCACCGTCCTGGCCGCCGTCCTGGCCGCCGTCCACGCCGCGCCCGACGTGAACGTGCCGCTCGAACCGAACTACAACACGGGCGGCAACCAGTGTTACGACGAACGCAACAACCCTCAGGTGAGTAGTGTTCACTCATGATAAATTTTCCTCCGAAAACATGGCCGACCGAACCGACATTATCAACGAAACATCCGATATCCCCGTCCGTGACCGTATCGTTGGACACTTCGCCGTTTAAGTGATAACGTGTTTAACACAACTTAGTGATGGCGTGTCCACCACGCGATTTTAGTTTTTATGATTTATGATTTGGCCGCCGTCCCACGTCGCCCGTGTTATTTCTAATCGGCGTTCCATCCCCGTGGTACGGTTGGAAACGGTTCGGTCGGCCGCCAGACGACGTCCGGGAAATTCCGCGACGTCTCGTTTACAGCGATCCGTGTCCTGCACGAAAACAAAACGTGTTCCGCACGAGCGCGTTATCGGTTTCGTTCCGCGATTGATACCGTCAACGGCGGCGTCCATTAACGGTTTCCCGGGAAATAGTCTCGCGGGGTTAGGAAAACGGCCCACTTTTGTCCGTACGCCGGCCGTTTGGCGGTCGCGTTCGTTATCTGTACCGTCGGGGTCGTTACCCGATAACGTTGACCCGGGGTCCCGCGCTATGCGCATTTTTTTTTTTTCCCGTATTTGCCGACTAAAAAAACAACACCAACACCTAACCTAACCGTTCGTAGCCGGGCGTTTTTTTTTTTTATTCGTTTAGCTGCGGCCGCGAACGGATTTTCGTAGGCTTCAAAATGCTCGTCCGAAACGTTTTTACCTCGTCTCGTCTTGACGACCGTCGTCGAACCACACTCGACTTTTTGTCTTTTCCATTTTTTTTTACTTTCGTCCATTTTTTTTTTTTTTTTGGGTATCGATCGACACAATGTCAACCGAATCGAGCGTCGTGTATTGTCAACGTCCGGTTATCACTGCTTTATGTTATTTGTTGTAAATAACAAACGAAATACCATATATGGAACACTCTACGACGAGTAATGATGTTTTTGTTAACAAGACTTTATGTCCGTGAACGTTATTATTGTTGATCGAAATTGTTATCAGAGTAATCGAATAAAATCGATTTCGTTCAATGTCGAAAATACGTAAAAATTTTGTGATTTGCATGCCGAAACGTGCTAAATATTTCGACCTCTCCTAAATCCGGTCCTGTTCCCGACCGTGAGTGATCGTATTTTTCGAACGTATTTTCGGTCGTCGACAGGGATAACGAGAACGATCGGAAATCGTAGGTCGGGCACGGGTGCGACCAGTGGCGTATTTAGAGGGGGGGGGGGCTAAGGGAGCAGAAAATTATTTAGGGTTTTGTTTGAATAATGTTACTACATTTGGTTTTGAATGATTTGATATTCCATGTTATATTTCACAGTTTGGAAAATAGATATTATCAGACATTAACACCCTGTATACGCCTTATAACGAATTGTACGTTGTAAACATTAAAAATAAACATTCATAAACATTAACGTAATATTTCTTTTGTATTATATTTATTTATTATCACTTTTACATGCAGCAAGGCGGTCATAGGTGAAGGGGGTGAGGGAATGAGGCGACAAATAAATGTGTACCGAGGGCGACGAAATTCTAAATACATCACCGGGGGCTCGGGTCGTGGCTCAAGTCGGACCGACGCGTATTCCGATACGTCCCGGATACCGAACGTCGTCGTTTGGGTCGTCGTCGCCATCTGTTACGCGTTTCTCCAGTCTAATTTCGTCTACGCCGTCGGTCCGTGGGGACCGTTTTCCCGAGCCGTACGAACATTATTATTATTATTATTATTATTATTATTATTGCATTCGTCGTGAACAGCGCGCGCTCGAACGACGACGAAGACTATAACGGCTGGGATTTTTCGACAAAAACGTACCGACGAATGATATGTTCGCGCGCGATAGGACCGGAGGGTTACGCATCGCGTAATTCAACGCTATTCGAAGACACGTCCAAGTCCAAGTCACGTGGACGGACGCATACGAGGATTTCAATCGAGAAAATCACTTTTTCTACAAAATCAAAAATAGCACATGACCGCGTCGAACAGCGTCGATGAAAATATTCAACGGTTAACGAATACGTTTACACACGCACGTCGCTCGTGTTGTACATTACGCGTCCGTCCGTCCAGTCGTTGCCGTGGTCGCCGATCACCGTCATAAAACAATTATTTATTTGTTTGAAACCTCGAGTGTTAAGCGCGCGACTCGTATCCCGGCACGATAACGTCCACCGTTATATTTGTAGCGGTCGGGGGAGAAAAGTTGCCGGACGTACACACTTCACATATCAACACTAGCTGTGTTGTGACGCCATAAAAAAATATTCATAAAATTCTGAAATACCACGTTACACCGCTCAGATCCAATTCACCGTGTAACGTTTCAAGTCGATCGGTTCCTGAGAAAATCGATCACGAAGACGGAGCGACCATTGTCGTATAGATTATTACCATACTATCGTAGACGTGTATGTCTAAAAAAAAAAAATAAAAAAACGCAGACCGCCATACGAAAATCACGCGTTCACGAGAACCTCCCGGGCCGATTTTCGGTCCCCCTTCGAACATAAAAACCGTGCGCTGTTAAGCCTAACGCGGTTTTATCACATTGATCAGCGGTTCTCGATCTGTCTAGGACCGCGGTCCGAATCCTCCCTCGAGAGCGGCCCGCGTGGGTTTATGTTTCCGGGACAAAAAGGTTGAAAAAACTAATAAATGTCTCGGAATCTATACGAATAAAAGGAACTTCTCGCGGCCCACGGTTCGAGAAACGTTCTCGCAGACGTGTCGCGTTTGTCTTCGTGGCGTAGAACGCGTGTCGTTACTTCGTTGAAGGTTATGTCCGTACCGTACCGGGGATTAGGAAAAAATCGGTCGTTACGCGTTGACGAAAAAAAAATAAAATGTGCCCACACGTGTTCGCCGTATTCACAATATGTTTGTCTTCTCGTCCCCGCGACGTTCGAAACTCAGAACCGCGTGTCAGACGTACTCTATTCGTCCCGGCCGTTCTTCGACATATTTATATATACATATATACCGCACACGTGGCGGTTATTTTTATTTTACACACACACATGCTGTTTCCCATGTGCGTTCCGTCCGACGTCGAAACGGACGATTCCGTCCTTTTGATATCGCCGCCGCCGTCGTCGTCGTCGTCGCTTTCATGTAAAATCCAATACACATGTGTACGCACGGGTTTCTTTGTGGATCAGAACACGTGTGACGTTTTGCGTTCGTATTTTGTACGGGCCTACACGCTTCCAAAACCGATAAACGGAAGAAAAACAGCCGCCCGTCGTGTACGGACACGTACGGACGTTGAAAACGAAACGAGGGGTCTTGGGGGTTCGAACCCCGAATATTTTTAATAGTTATAATAAATTGAATTTGTCGAACTAAATTTTTGAGACGGAGCCACACTATTTACACACCGCGTCCAAACTCCATCCTCTAGCTTACTTACAAGTTAAAAAAAAAAATTACGTCGATATGAATGAGTAGAACTGAATTCAGAAGAAAAATTTGTTGTGAATTTGGGAAAGACAAAAGAAACACGCAATTCGTGTTCAATTAGTTATGGGTTACAAACAGTTATAGACCTATAGTAAGTGTAATATGTAAAATGTTAATACACTACCTTTTCGTTTTGGTTACGGTAATATTATTCTTGAAAATACACATTACCCATTAATAATAGTGTTTTTGATTTTTAATACAAATTAAGACCGTCATCCCCCCCCTATGAATTTTTACCTGCTTGATTTCGTGTGCGTGTACACGGTCCGAGTTAATAATACTCTGTCCCGTCCTGTACGTTGTTTCCCGTTTTACCAAGTGATTGAATTTTGGGGATTTGGTACTGAGTACCCCTTCTATTTTTTCGAATATCTGAACGTACCTCTATAATTTTGTTGTTTTTTTGATTTTTTAAAGAGGAACGCTGGTGACGGCATTGTTTTAGCTCTCCGTCCTACACCGTCCCCGACGTTACCGTGTTTCGTTTCGGGACAGTAAAAAAAACGCAACGTAATCATTTGTAAACGCGGTAAATCCGTCTTTCAGAGCGTTTGGTTTTTTTCTCGTGCGTTTTTGTTCGATTGCGTAAGCGTCTCGAAACGTACAGACGAACAAAACGCTTCGCGCGTTTCGAGTGGCGTCCAGCGCGATTTTTCGGATTTCTGATCGACAGCGACACGGATCGTCGTGTGTTATCAATCGGGGTTCATAGCGTTTAAAACGCGACGCGATTCTCGTCGGATCGGATAAAATACGACCTTCGCGACAGTACGGACGAACGAGACGGCGGGTTAGGTTAGGTTAGGCGGCCGTACGTCATCGTACATCATACCGTGATGATGTACGACGATGCGAATTTTTAGCACGCGTTAGGACGTCCCGCGACCGCTCTGCACCGGTATAATTGTTTTCGAACCCGCTTGTGATCCGCAGAGATGCATACCTGGTTTCGAGAACGCGGCTTTCGGTCTTGAAGTCGAGGCGACCAACACGTGCGGCCAGACCGGTTCCACCGAGTTCTGCGTGCAGTCCGGCAGCCAGGTGACGAAGAAGACGTGCGACCTGTGCACGCAATCGTCGCACTCTCCTTACTACATGACGGACTTCAGCAGCTACGCGAACCGGACGTGGTGGCAGTCCGAGACGATGTACGAGAGCGTCCAATACCCCAACCAGGTCAACCTCACCCTGCACTTCGGTAAGTGTACCCGTCGGCTGTTTGTCGACGTTTGTTTTTTCTCGTCCGCGTGCCCGGAGTATCACGGCTCAGAGGGACGTGTCCGCGAATAATCGATTCGATCTAATAACCTATTTCTATTTTTTTTTTCGTAACAGTCGCGACATTTACTATTCGGGAGGGGTCATGAAATGTTTGAAAACCCGCGCAAAGAAAATAATTTATGTCTATGATGTACGTTCGAACGATAAATTACGACGTTGTCCATAATTCGTTTCCATCCCGAAAACTTACGATTCGTATGACATTTCAGTACAGCCGCGCGTTTCGTTCTCCAAAAGCCTAGCACGTGATCCATTTGAAATGTTATTTTTAGAATCGGTTTGAGAATCGTTAACCGGACGGATATTCACTTTACTCGTGTTTGGAAACGTGTCAATTCATTATTCCATTCCACGCGCGTTCACCGCTAGTCCGCTGCGCATGTAAGCACGTTAAATCATCATTCGATCGATCATTGAAAGACATGCCTCTTAACTTTTTTCAGCTGCTACGTACGGCGCGCATAAAATATCTTTAAAACGTGTTATGTTTTGCTCTACGTACGTTTGTTTTACGTTCGCGTGTAAACGTATCATAACCATAACGTCGTCGACGAGTTGACGTTCAAACATAATATATATATATATACATATGTTCCTGATTTATTGGTTATAATAATAAGCTTTAATAATAATATTGACACGTTAAAAACTAGAGTTATCATTAAAATTAAATTCGAACTCAAAATGTCACTTTTTTCGAAAACTCGACGTGTTAACTTTATACGAAGACGTCTAAATTAAAGTACAAATTAAGATAAAGTAACATCGGTAATAACTTTTTTAAAACTATTTTCTAAATTTCATTTATGACTGTATCTTATAGACGCTAGTTTTTGAAAAAAGACACGGAGGAATCTTATATAGAAATATCGAACGTCGAACGTGAAATAGGTCTTTCAATTGTGTTTGTACGAATAGTTACATAAAAATGTGTAACTTTTTAAAAGTATTCAAGGTATTTTATGCTATTCGTTTTGTTTTTTTGTTTTTATTTTTTCGTCTTTCAAATTGATTGAGTTCATTTTTAACTTTCGAAAATATGAGTAACTTAACAACTCATATATTTCTAAATCAACTGAATTTCACGAGTTAAAAAAAAAGCTTATTCAACCTCGCACATCGTATATATATAAATATATTATGCGATTATTCACATCTTCTACAAATAATTTCGAGCACAGCTGTTTTATCGGTTTTCGGTTTGTACGTTCATCCGATTTCATAACAAATGTCTAAATATACGAGAATCTCGATTTTTCTCGGATGAGCTATGTAAACATTTTTCAATTTGTAAGAATAATGAATAAAGCTTGGCAATTTAAAAGTGATATCTTAATTGACAAGTGGAATTCGTTTTTTTTGTTCGTTTTGGACTTGATGATAAGTCAATATTTAATTTGTATTGCCGAGTATTGGGAAAAAAAATCTATATCGGATAAGACCGAAGAAGTTCGACGAGATTTCAATACGGTCTCTAGTGTTTCGTGTTTAAAGTTTACGCACAATCGAAACGTTACAAGTTTCGGTATTCGTCACCGAACCACGAATACCGGTATACCATTCTAAAGGACACCACGTGTTCAAATCCGAGAGATCACCAAAGGACCAGTCGCCGTTTTTTGTTTTTTTTTCCATTTCGAACCATTCGAATCGCTACAATACATACACACACACACACACACATGTATATAGTCGGAAAACAATTACGTCCGGGAGGTCACAAATTGTAGGTTACACGATACGATCGTCTTTTTCTATTTTAATTTCGATACGCGCCGCTGCTTTTTACCTTTTTTTTTTTTTTAGGGTAATTCGCCGCGACGGGCGAGTTCGAAACACGTCTACAATATTATAACCGGTGAATGCGTTCGTATTATACGTACTGTACAAATAACCATCAATTTCCACGATGAAAAATAATTACACGCTGTCGAGTCACAACACATATACACGCCGATCGTTATTAACTTGTCTTTCAAATCGGTTCACGCGCGTTTTCTTTTTCAATCATTTAACGTCGCCTGTAATTACCGTACGGTTTTGTCCAACCGGAATCTCACGAATCGGCCCCGGCGCTACCCGAAATCGAAATCGATTGAAAATCCACCGACTTCCAAAAATGTATCGGGAATCAGACCGTCAAACTGCCGACTCGGCGATCCAATCGCCTAGTTTGATCGAGGGAGGGGGATGTCACACTCGTGCACATCCATAACACGGTGTCCCGATGCCGACAAACGGTTTCCGCGCGGAACGGTCGATTGAAGAATGGTACGCGCGAACTCTCCTCGTTATTCGAAAAACATTACGATGGAAAAACACGAACATTACGAGGGTATGGCTATCAAACTATATTTATCCGTATATCACGGTCTGCGTTCGGTGGTTTAGTTGTGACCGTCGGTTGAAATAGCCTTGTCCACTCGGAAAATCTGTGACCGAATGTGTTTGATCGTATTTTCCGGTATAAGGCGTGCTAACCTCAACACTCGCTGGTCCGCGTGACCCTTGGCTATTTGGGGGGGGAAAAAATAGAAAAAAAATGTTGAAGACATTGCAAGAAAACGATTCGTTGTTTCGATCGGCGGATTTATGGAAACGCGGAGGCGAGTAAACGTACGAGAAGGAGAAAAACGTGTTGAACCATCAACGATTGCGAACAAAACGAATTGAAACGCCGTCCCGTTGTTCAACAATATCTCTAAGTTCGCGTCGGGAAGTCGAACGGACACCACGTGTTATACGCTATCGTCGGCGTGGGGGACCTTTTTCCGGCCGATTGCTGTCCGTCGGCCGTCACAAGTCTATTATCGCGTGGAAGGCGGAAATTGACGCGCGTGCGATATTACGAACCTCTCGAAACCGAAAACAAAACGTGTTCACGACGTCCGGTTTTTTTTTTTTTGATGAATCCCCCCCGGGGGTTCGTTTCAATTTTTTTGAGAGATTCAACGTTGTCGACGGGACGTTTGGTTGCCGTACCGAAGTATAGACGTTTTTTGTTTTCGGTTTTTACCGCGTGCGTTTTTTTTTACGGTCCCTCTCTGTTAAACGTTTCGAACGATTGATTTCGGGGGGGAAAAAACTCAACATAAAAATCACATCGATAGAGCTCGTGGAGCATTTGTTCTCGTTTTCCTCTGCGCAAAACCCGTCGACGGAACGTTTGTCGTTTACACGTCAAAAAAAAAACTGTTCATTTTAACCTAACCTAACAACGAGCATTTGAACGAAAACGTATTTCGTTGTCGTCCTCGCTCGCTGTTACAGAACAGCATATTACATATTTCGGCGAAACGCACAATAAAACAACACGAATTGAATGTTTTTGCTAAACCGAACGGTTTGAAAACACAATAATAATTCGTATTTTAAATAAACACGATTCGTACGTTTGGTTGGATTTTCCAGTTGCCGTGTAAAGTAAACTCGACGAAACGTTTCCTGTTATTTCGAGAGAAATAACTCAGTTTTTTTGCTTTCTTTCTCTACCGTTTTATTATTAGCGTTTGTATCGATGTAATAATATTTTCGTTTCGTGTACGACGATGAATGTTATGAAATTCAACGAACGTTCTTTTTTTTTTTTCGGATCGTTGAGGAACTGAAAAATAATTCACGCGATAAAACGCGTTCACAGATAACAGCTCGAACAGGAAACGACCAAAGCGATGACCTCTGTGTGCTTCCATCGATATACCGAATCCGATAAAATATATAGTGTTAAAAAAAAAATGCTCGCGTCCGTTCGCGTGCGTATACAATCGTTTTCGTTTCGTTGGTAAATGTTTATTTTGTACGCCGACGCGGTTAACGCGGTAACACAACGGAACGCGTTTGTCCGTCACGAATACGTCGTATATCAATTCGTTAGGATTATTGTTCGTGGGGCAAAAGGTAAAACGTTTTGTTCGTTCACATACGCAAACATAATATGGTAAATCGTTTTCTTAAAACATGATGTTTGTGTCGGAACACTGAAATCGTTCGTTTCGAAAAAAAAGCTTTTTACCACGTCGTTTCATTGCAAATTCCATTTTAAATAAGTGTCGTTACTACAAGGACGATTAATGTTTTCGATAACGGTTTTGCTCTAAACTCAACATCTCTCGGTTGGGAGTGGACGATCGATTTTCGTGCGATTTCATTTACGTGCCCGTCGCAAATCCCTTTTCCGGATCGGAACGAAAACGTTCGTCACGCTCGAATTCGAAAATAATGCCATGCGCACTATGAGATTCGGCCAGAGGTGTACGGTACGCGTTGGAACGGTTTCGAGATGGGGCCCGTGTTTAGAACTCGGAATCGGATCTCGTGGACCGTTCGGCGGCGCGTTACTCGTCACGACGGACATGTGCGATCTCGACAGATACGTTAAAAAATCCAACGCGTGCACGTGCGTGTGTTGTTACGAACTCGTGATCGGAAATATATCGAAAAATATCGAAAAACAATCAAAAGCGTTTGAACGAATTTAATGTATTGCTGTGATTTTAGGACGGTCAATAATTTCTTTCTCGCAGTCCGCAGCAATGCGAATGTTTGTTTCTACGGATTGTCTTCTTGTTGACAATGATTTCGAGAGGCCAGTTAGTTGCGAAACATCGCGATCTGTTGTTGTCGCGACTGTGGTTATGGCGGCGGTAGATTGAACACTTCACGGGACCGAGTGTTCGTTTACGTTGCATTTATTTTAACCTCCCGATCCGTATTAGCGCGTGAAAATCGACCTCTAAGGTCGGCCGCAATGTGTATCTGATAATAACGCGTTTGTGCGTTACGACTCAACGTCTCTGTATTAAATTGTTTTACGAATTGATTGTTCAGGGTCGACCGGCATTCAAACGAACGTTTCGAAAATCGATTCGAATCGATTCGCCGGTTTTCGCGAAGTTCGACGTTGAGACCGGACAGTTCGGTTCGATCTCCGAAAGTCCGGGTGCGTTGTCGGACCCGTTTCGTGCGACAACGGTCGTATCATTGTTGGGCACGCGCGTGAAACGAAATTCGGCGGGTTTCTCAACACGGCCAGACCGATAAATTACGTCACAGGGCGTTCTGTCGTTGCTGTCGTAGGACGTACACCTTTCCGTATTTACTTTTTCTTCGCGTCGTCTCCCACGCTCCGTCCGGACAAACGGTCCGCCCGCGGGCAACGAGACGTTTTAAAATTATTGCTCCACATCGACGGCAAAGCGATTATTTGAATATACTCGTACCAGTACATAACTTATGAATCGTATGACGGATTCGGATCCCTCCTGTAGATCGGGGGCGGCCGACTCTTATGGACTTGAGATCGACTCCTGTTTCCCCCCCGGATTGTCGCTTGTTAAATGACAAAAACAAAAAACAAAATTAATGCTTACATGGTAATGAACCCTGTGGAAGGGGATCAGAATACTTCCACGGCCCCCTCAGCCAGTCGTAAGAGGCGACTAAACGAGATTGCGTCAGGTCGACAGCCGGTGTAAAATTTCGTCAAACGGCACGAGGAGTCCAAAACCGAACGTAGGCGGATTGTCCCATCTCGGATGTGCGCGGGGACAACAGGTGAGAGGGAATAACGTAGCTAGAGATCGACCGACCCCAAATAGCTGGGATAAAGGCGAGGGAGAAAAGAAGAAGAAGAATTTAAATTCTAACCTAACCTATGGCGATGGGGTCGTTGTTGTTGCAGACCAGTGGCATGTCGATGCGGACTGGGTGGATAACGGAAATGGGGTTTTCATAGGTATTTATTGCGGAACAAAAACACAAAGAATATTATTTATTTATTTATTGATATTTTAAATCGAACAGTGTAACTGTAAAAGATTTTTATATTCGAGGGTTAATTAGATAAAAAAAAACTTAATAAAAACTTTATGTTTTCGTAAAAAATAACAATAATAATTTAAAAGAAGACGAAAATGAGTCGCGATCGACCCGTTGGTCACCCCTGCTACAGACGGTCACGATAAACGTATCGTAGAACGAGATCGGAGACTTCGAGATCGTATAAGGAGATTAATATGGCGATTAATCACGAGAGCCGCGGACTCGCGTGCAGGCTCGCTACCCTCTTCTCAGGTTTCGAACAAAAAAAAAAAAAAACGGTCAATCGATTATTCGACCGTTATTAGTGGATCGACGTTGTTCAATTATAACAATCCGAATGGTCTGAAATGTAAAGTCATTATTGTCGATCAAACGCGATCGAATCAAATTGTTTCGCGAACCGATAAAAATCGAACGGCGTGTTACAGGAACCCGACAAGTGTTAGATCATTTTTACACGATCGTTTGCACCACGAGTATTCCATATGATTACATCGTTACGTACTCAAGGCACGCGCATATAAATTATAAGGGATTAGCGTCAGTTTTTCGAAACCGTGTTTTATTTATTATTATTCGTGTTGGGGGTGTGACACGTTCAATTTATCGACTCTCGCGTATAACTCCGTCTGCGTAAAGTATGCTCGTGTTCGAATGCTTTGGATTTTCTCGATTATGTACTGATCACGTGCCGGTATGAAGACATACCGAGGAGACCATCGTCTCCTCCTCTTCCTGCTCTTCCGGCCCGTCGAAGCCGCGACTTATCTCTCTCCGCGGACGCCTCAGTTCCGCAAACGACACGAAATTTTCCGTCGATAAAAACAACGCGATACATTACCAACAGTTGTATGGTACCGCAAAGTTCAAATCAAAAATATAGTTTCCTTTGTTTCGATTGCTCCCGGCAAACTTAATACTATAGTTCATAGTCACAAAAAGTTTCCATAACGTCTACGCCAACTTTTAACACATGTTGTTGTGGGGTTCCAATAAAGTGAGCGCGGGCCCGTTTATGTTGACGGACATTCGGCCCGATATCAATTTTTGTTGGCAATTTGAATCTAAGGACTGAACAAATTGTGTACGTCAAACCGAATGCACGCAATGTTTCCGTCGACACATCCGCGATCATTATTACAATAATATATATGTATTTTCGTTCCTATAAGATACGCAACTGTTTTGTAATTTATAATCGCAAAATAATATATATCATAAATGATTATAACGTGATGTTTTCGGAAGGATTACGACCCACGCGTTCGCGTTATATTTATCTTCGCGCGTTTTAAAACGTCAACGTTGCGTCCGCCACTGGTTATATATATTTATATTATAACGACGTTTCAGTCGTAACCTTAATTTAAATACCTCGTCCAATCCACTAGGACCAATCCTTTCGCGTGCTTTTAGGTTAGGTCTCGGGCGACTCGCCTTTACGGCCCCGACACCAGACCGAAGAACCAAGTTTGTAACGTTCAATTTTCGCTAGTCTCGGATTATACGGACCCTGGGGGCTTCATTGCTCTTGCGATTACGTTGCCATTGACCACCGTCGACATTCAACGTTCCGCCTCCATCCCGTGTAGTTTTCAATCGTTCGTTTTATGGACATGTCGACGCGTCGGCCAAGCGCCTATTGCTATGCGTTCGGCGTTTTATTTTTACGTTTTATGTGTGCGTGTGTTGCAGGCAAAGCGTTCGACATCACGTACATACGACTTTTGTTTTACTCGCCGAGGCCCGAGAGCTTCGCCATCTACAAGAAGAGCACCGAAGACGGGCCGTGGACGCCGTATCAGTTCTACAGGCGAGTCGCATATGATCCCGAACCGTACGGTTTCGCGCGAGTCGACGGCAAAACGACTTCGCGAGACGGCGAAAACCGCGTTCCCGACACCCGACGGCCGAGCCGCGACCATTCTTTGCCCCTGACCGTTTCACTCGCCGGTTACGGTCCTTCCATTTTATGTCGCCATCGTTTTCGGTCCTAACAACAGCAGTAAACAGGGCTAGGATTTATGTGCAACAAAACATACGCGAACAAATGTGACACTTATTTATTGAAGTCATTTTGATAAGTCGCACGCGTATTATAAAACAGTCGGTCTCGGAAACTGTATTGGGAATGGTCGTCGACACGCCGTCGAAATATCGCACCGTTGCTTTGTATTTTCGAAATTTCGAACGACGAATGTTCAATTACCAAGTAGGTATAATAAACGACAGACCGCGACCATTCGGATGCTGTATTTGGAAAATAATCTCTTTTGCAGCTATACCTATATAAATACTTGGGTGATTTCTTTTTGGATTGATAAAATATTCTATTTTCTTCTTTCACCAACCGCCACGCGGTTGAAATATACCTTAAAACCCCATTGTGCGTTTTATTCGAAACACGCGAAAATACAATGCATACAAATCCTAGCCCTAGTAACTAATAAATGTTGTGTCGGGAAAATTGGAACCGTATGTGTTTTGTACGCCGATCGCTTGGAGAACACGCGTGTCGGGGACGAAAGCGAATATATCCCGTTTCAATCTCACGCGATTCTCGTCCGTCCGTTGTCGATCATCTCGACGAGATATATATCTTGACGGGCCGCCACGCTCGTGTGTATTATATGGACCGTCCGTGTTTCGAAGGTGTTGATTGAAAATACGATCGTTTGGAACATGAATGAACTCGTTGATGTGTCTACTCCGCGTCTGCCGGACGGTTTCCCGAAACACTGGTTGAACAATTCACTATTGATCGATCGGGTTTTCGGGTGAAATCGACATTTCGTCAGATCGTCCGACCAACCCAAACGCATCTCCTTCGTTCGGAACAGGCGCGCCGAACGAAGTACGTTTTACTCGCGGTGTGGCGGCCCCCTCGATACTTGTGCGTCGACCGTCCTTAAACCCCGATCAGTCGTAATCAACCGTTTTGTTTGGGCGTGCGCGCAGCGGGAGTTGCAGGGACACCTACGGACTGCCGGACTTGAATTACATCCGTCTGGGCGAACAGGAGACCCGGGCGTTCTGCACGTCCGAGTTTTCGGACATCTCGCCGTTGACCGGCGGCAGCGTGCCGTTTTCCACGTTGGAGGGCAGACCGTCGGCCAAATACTACGACTCCAAGTCGGAATTCTGGGTAAGATTTGCGCCGTAAACGTAACACGCTTGGATAACACGATCAGAGAACATTAGACGGGTTTCGACGGGAAAAGTCGATCTATATCTATTGGCAACGCCGTTCTATCGCCGAATAATGAACGACTGATAATTCAGTCGAAACCCGGTTGCGCGTCGGATAGGCAACAGAACGTACTCGTCGTAACGCACTGTTTTCTCTGAGGAGTGATTGGATAGGCAATTTTCGAGCGTTTCGCTTGTTCGTACGAGTACGGGGGGGCAAAACGTTTTGACGGTTCGCGTCGTCTAGCTTTCGGGTCGTAAGACGGTACGCGAAAGAAGTCGGACGAGAAGTTCGGGTAACGACCAAGTGTGGTTACGACGGGTTCGTCGATTACGCGGACGTTATAAATACGGTGTGTGTGTGTGTGTTTTCGCAGGACTGGGTGACGGCGACGGACGTCCGTATCACGTTGGACCGTCTGAACACGTTCGGCGACGAAGTGTTCGGCGACCCTCAAGTGCTGAAGTCGTATTTCTACGCGATCGCCGACTTCGCGGTCGGAGCCAGGTGAGCGGCGGGAACCGTTGAGAACACTCGACGGCGGAAACGAATCGACGAGACGGTTTCGCGTTCGATTCGTCGACCGTCCGGGTTTGAATGCGTTCGTGTGGCGGATGCCGGTACGCGGTGGCGGACCAGCTGGAGCTGTCCGTGCGGCGAAAGGCCATGGCCGGTGGTGTACCGTTGCCCGGCCGCACCCATTTTTTTTCCGAGACACGCGCGACCCTTTCCCTTTTAATAAGACGTATGTTGATATTGTTATTCATTATTGGGTATGTGATAATATTCATTTACCAAACCGTGAAATATTACAAACCGTTCAGACGCAAGTAGTAACGTTATTCGATACGAAACCCTAAAAAATTATCTGTCCCCTTAAGAACGTGATGCCCGGGGCGATTGCTAGCCACCCCCCTAAATACGCCACTGGACATGGCTATGCCGTCGATCACGCTTGACCGTACAATTTTTGCAATTTTCCGAGACACAGGCAACCCCTTGCCTTTTAAGACGTATATTATAATATATATGAAATATAACATGGAATATCAAATCGTTCAGACGCAAGTAGTAACGTTATTCGATACGAAACCTTAACAGTTTTCTGCCCCTTAAAAACGCGATTATCGCAATCCCATAGTCCCCTGAATAAGCCACTGCCTGTATGCGGCGCGGTCACGACCCCGGTGGCTAGGTCAGGTATCCCACGGTACACCCAAGCGCGATGATAAGTGTCGGTCCTCGCCGCGTGATAGCGGGCGTCTATAAAGCGGTACGAGCAGATCTCGTCTAGTGCTCCGAAGCACTACGGGTCGGCCGATTCGTCAACTAAGGGCGCCTGGAAACCGTTGATAACGCGCATGTAGTACTCGCTGTCCCGTGACTAAGCACGTATGGACATTTCGACACGAACGAAAAATTTCGGACACGTTCTTCAACGTTCACGCGTTTCATCACATCGGAGTACCGCGTTCGCGAGACATCTTAACCTCGTTTGACGACCCGACCTCCCAACGACAATTGTCCACGTGAAAAGGCCTGAAACGATGACCCCACCCCGCCGCCGCCGCCTCCGTCGTACGGCAAAACGCGACGGCTTATATACTTATCGTGTTCGCCGTGCAAACAGGTGCAAGTGCAACGGTCACGCCAGCGAGTGCGTCAACAGCACGGCCATCGACGGCACTTCCCGACGCGTGTGCCGGTGCGAGCACAACACCGCCGGGGCCGACTGCAACGAGTGTCTGCCGTTCTTCAACGACGCGCCGTGGAGCCGAGCGACCGCATCGAACGCGCACGAGTGCAAAGGTAATAGCATAGCGCGACGCCGCGAAACGTGATCTCGTCTCGAGACCGCCCGCGACCCCACGCCCGAACATATGTTTTTTTTTTTGATTCACCCGTTCGATATCAATCGGTTTTGGTCGAATCACTCCGATTATTGTTTCTAATAACTCGATATGCGAAGCGATTGCCGTTGTCTGTAGACGTCTGCGCCCGAAACATCGTACATTATTTTATCATTTGGCAAATTAAAATACAGCTGACCGTCGCACACGGCCGTCTCTCGACGATCGGCACAACGTTTGTCTAACGTTGACTGATATACCGACGTCCAGTGACTTAGGACCGGCCACACAACTTTATATTATTGCATGAGTAATAAAGTAGAATATAATTTTTTAATTTTTTTAGAACCTACCGCACCTGTACCCAACGACCATGACCATCCCCCAGTTGCCCCGGTCACCTAGTTTTAGGTTACCTTGCCCTTTAGTTGTGCCCCGCAGCTGCACTGCCTAGGAGCGCGTACCGTTCGAACGTCGCAAAATCGGGTTTGTTCGATTACGTTCAACATCTACTCGTTTGCAACACAAAGCGTTTGTTCTGTACTGTTTGAAAACGGGTGAAAACACAGCGTGCAGACACGCACGTCGACCCGGGTCCCGGGAAACTACTCGGGCACCGCGAAAATCCGATATGTGTGTCATAACGCCCGACGGGAGGACGTATCGCCTTCTGATATATAACGAATTGTATTGCCCCCGTTAAACGTAGGAAACGCGGACGCGTCGTCTAGTACGTTCGTTCGTTAATCGACTTGTGTTCTCCATAGTTCAGACCACTTTCGGTAGGCCGATCGTAGAAGTCTTTCTTGTTGTTGAAGTGTGTGGTACGTCAGATGTAAACCCCTTCAATTTTGTTCGAATATCCGAGCGTACCTCTACTATATATATATATATGTGTGTGTGTGTTTTTTAAAAGAGGAACGCCAGAGGACGGTATTCGCTTTTCCACGGCCGACCAAATATAAAATGATATTGTTATATTGACGAAATAATACATTATCGCCAGTCACCATGATATGCCGGCAGATGCCGACTATCGGCCTATAAATTACCTATACTTGTATTTTATATTATTCTTTGAAGTATCATAAACTCCGCGTTGTTCGTAATTACGAATCCACGCTCGAATTGTTGGCAAACGTGACAGACGGCAGTCTGAATGATGAACCTACACCGTTTATAAAAACGTATTGATGACGCATCGCTATTTTGTAAGCCTTCGGAGTGTACCTCTACTATTTTTCCCCCAATTCGACCACTGGTAAATACCGTTTGGTAAACGTGTACGCTCAACACCGTAATGATGGGGTTGTGTACGATTTCGACCGCGTCATTTTACACGCCCGTCTCTCGTTCCTCCGCGTCGTAAGTTTATTCCGTTTTTATCCCTCAGTCAACGTCTATCCATGACACACTCGATTCTCGTCGATCGCAATTTCAGCAGTTTCAACATTTATTAAGGGCACTCAATTCAATTTAGATTTATTGTTTCCGTTTTCGAATGTTTTATGTGATTCGTTATGCAGACGATTTTACGTGTCCGTTTTTATGTAATTGTTGAGCTAACGGAACCGTATCAAATAAGCGACCCGTTTATGAACCGTCCGTAACCACGCTCGGACATCGAAAATCACGAGCTGTCTGTGTCTAGTCGTTCGGTACTACACCGATTATTCTTACTTGCGAAGGCTGTGACGAGGTTTCAAGACGGTTGTCGATTATATCGCGTCGGGTCCGTCTCGATATTCTTCAATTTGTTTTCCGCTGCCGGTACACTGTGCGTGCATTGTTTTTCGGACGTTTTACGTTGTCCGTCTCGTAAACACTAATCACGACACCAACGTCTCGACGAACGGCCGTCGGAATATTTACGTATTCTCTTGAACCGGAGGCAACGTCGGCACTAAACGAACCAATGGATTTGTTTTGTATACGTTATTTCAAGTCGGAGCTTATTGTATAAACAGGCGGTTTACATGGTTTTCGCGTTTCAACAACAAAACAAAAAAAAAACGAAAAACCGCAACAAATCGTCGCGATCCACTGCGAAACCGGCCGGGCGTTTAGACTCGGTCGGCACGGCCGACGCGGACCAGCGTAATTTATGTGTCGCCGTTCGAACAATAGCACAACGTTGACGGACACGCGCGGCTCGTCTCGGACGTGACGAAGATCGCCGTGTACGCTCGGAATACGTGCGCTCATCGCGATGAACGATCCACGGATTTTTGGCGGACGGACCGCTGCTTTCGGACGTGTCCGTTCTGCCGAACGACGACGGGCGAAAAAAAAACAAACGAAAATAAAGAAAACACGTAAAATAACCTAACCTCGCGTGCGGACGAATCTCCGGACGAGTTTCCGTTTTCACGCCGCCGTTCCGGGTCCGTTCGGTTCAAAAGCCGTCGCGGCGGTACGATCCGTGTCGTACGAACTCGACTCCGTGGTCGGGTCGACGTCGTACAGCGGCCCCGTTATGTCGCGCGCGCACACGGCCCGGCGTCCCGGCGGGAACGAGCGAGACGGGAAACGCAAGAAGAAATAAAACGGAAAAAAAACCCGACACGGCGAACAGGTAACGCAGACGAAAACAGATTCCCGCGTACCTCGGGAATCGAAAGACGGACTGGTTACCGAATATGGTACGGCCGCGAGCAACGGTTTCTCGGAACATAGCTCTGTGCATAGCTTCGCCGCGTGTCGTGCGCGACGACGACGACGACGACGACGACGACGATCGGCACGGAATTCGTGCTCCCGGGACGATTTCGGCGGCCCTACAGACGTCGTACGACGAGACGAACGTTATTACAATCCGTTACGAGAAATCGAACAAAAAAATTTGTTTCAACCGTGAGATCGACGCGACGAAGGCGTTTTCGCGGTGTCCCGAGCGCTATTCCTCCGGCCCCGGAGACCGGGCGTTAAAGTCTCTTCACCACACGTTTCTTTTTTCTGTTATAAAATTGATGACGTTCGACGCGAAACGTACGCACGGCTCCAAAAGTCGATTTCGGCACATCGGTCCCCGTACGGTTAACTCCCGATTCGTCCCGAATCTGACGGGACGAATTTGTCCTCCGATCCGAGCGACGGTCGTTTCCGATTCGTAATTTTGATTTTTTGTTCGATTTACGAAATCCCGAACGCTCTACAGCTGCGCGTGAACACGACAAAAGTGAAAACATCGAGGCCAGTCCGGGTGTACACATGGTACGCACGCACATACGGTATCTTATCAACGCGGTTAGGTTAGGAAAAAACCGTATAATATATTATCGCATAATATATTATCGCGATCGTATCGCGCGATCGTAGATGTTATGTTACGGTGCATTATTCTCGTAAAACGGACATTAACGATGGAAATATATCCGCGCGCGGTCGTTGGCGACCGGAGTGTTGTAAAAGCGTTCGAGTACAGGTTATCGAATACGGTCTTTGAACGTCGGATCCGTTATTCGAACGCTTTTACGTACGTTTCGTGTTGCATTAAATCGTCCGGGATCGGTAGACAACGAGATCAGTCGACGTGTTTGACGACTGGACCGACGGAAAAAAAACTTGGACTGTTCGCGAGCATTTCCCGTACACGAAAAAGATCGTGAAAGCAAACGATTATTTACCCCGTAATACTTTTCGAAAGCGTTCGTTGCGGACACGTGATCGTCACGCGCGCCCGGTCGACGGCGTTCCGAAACAAAAAATTAAAATGAAATACCGGAGAACGCTGCGCGAATATTTATTTCGCGGTTCACGCGTCGTCATGACTCGGGCGGTCCGTTCACCGGTGACGTTTGCGCGAGATTTTATCGTGACCGCGACAATCACGATCACGACAAATCAAATTGTAACGTCCCCGTGAACCCAGCGTAAAAATCGGTTTTGTCGACTTCCCGAGATCCCGTTGCGGACGAGTAATTTTTCGCATTTTTTTTTTTAACGTGACGTTTATTTGTTTCGTTTGGCCTGGTGCACGAAAATCCGGAAACGTACTGACCGATTGAGCAAAGAATAATAATAATAATAATTAACTATATACTCAATCCGGTATGTAGATTTTATGTCGTGACAAACTGAATTTCGCATAAACTAGCATTAAACAAGGCCGTAGTAACTCGTTTCCTTCTCTTCCCCACGTTATCCAATAAAAGCTCGTACCATCACTTGCCACAAAACTTTACTCATACAAAACATATATTCGACCAAATATTACTTACGCATGCACTGCGTGGACATCAAACATCTCTAAAACAATGTCTATTGAAGCATTCCAATCTCGCATTCTACGTCAGCAACCTTACCATCGGGGGGAAACAACAAACGTAACATCACCATGTGACTTCATCAAATCGTTAACATTCAAATTAAAAACCTAAAAACTTTCTACTTCGAACGTCCCCCGCGTCCAAAACATTGCAAGCAAGCACAATCAAACATATGGCCAGAAGAGCACACCGTCCGATCATATTCTAACTCCAACATCAAAACTTATCTCGATCAGTAAAAATCTATATGGACAATAATATGAAAACCAATAGAGATTCCACGGAACATCGACCTCTCTGGAAGAACCCATGGGCTTGACACAGTAGATTTTACGTCGCATCGATTTCACAACGGCCGACGAAAATAGTTTTATCGTTCTGTCGCTGTCTCTCACACGATTTGTACTGGTTTTCTAATCGATTCACTACGGACGAACTGGGCGAGATCGGGTTTATTGTTTCGATAAAACCGTTTCGGTCGTTTCGAGACGATACGCTATGGCTACGATCGTACGAACACGACTGGAGATCGTGTGCTCATCGGGGGTGTTTTTCTTTTTTAATTACCGCGAGAATGAGACGAGATGTCCGCCGAGAATCGTTCAATTGAAATAGAACATGAAACGCAAATAAGTCATGCGAGCGGATGTTTGTCGACCGTGTTGTTTCGGAAACCAACACGTTTGCGCGCCCGGACAACTATACTCGAACAATAAAGCAACTCCGCGTCTTCGGAACGTACAGACTATACGCGCTACCGTGGCGACACGCGCTCGTATATAGTAATAATAATAATAATAATGATGATAATGATAATGATGATAACGATAATGATGACGATGATAACGAGCGAGCGTTGCGTACGGCGCACAATCGAACGAACGTCGTCCGACGATTCATTTCTAAACGTATTGTGCGCGAGCCGACCGCGCCGTGTACGGCTCGTTCCGTATTTGGCGAAACGGGTTGTCTCGCGCGCCGCTGCACGGGACCGGCGTGTGTGTAATGGCCACCAGTCGTCCACAAACGTTTCGGTATTGAGGAGAAGAAGAAGAAGAAGAACGAAAACGAACGAAAACGACCGGCGCTTTCTCCGCGTTCTTGGCCGACGTGCATTGTGCGGCGACGACGGTCGGTCGGTTTTTTTCGTCTCTCCGCGCGGCCAGCTTAGCCCCGGGTAATGGATTTTTCGAAAACGCGGACAGACAATTGAAATTCCCGAGAGAAAAAAAAAAAGAGAAATATATAAGAGTACACCTCCTCGGCTACGTAAACGCCCAGTCCGGTCCGTCTTCGATCCGGCGCGAGACGGACTTCAACTGTGCGTGAACCGATTCCATTCTAACACGCGTACCGATTAGAAACCGTCCAAGTGACGATCAACTGCGATTCGCAAACGATAAAAATAGCCGTCGTGAAGTCCTTATCACATTTGGATCGTGATTTATCGGCGATTGCGCGTTACTGTTATCGTCGGATCCGTATCACCGTGAATCACGTCGAACGTTTTCAAACTAGTTGCGACGACCCGTTTTTACACGCAGTCCGTCACCAACGGCTTTTGGTGCACCGAACGAATACCAGTTTTCGTGTTTATACCGGCTGTCGACGGATCTCGAAGGACCAACAAACATTTGATTATCCAATATAAACCGATTCGGTTTCGATCAGACGTACTGAAATCGGTTCTAACGTGTTGAACGACAATAGTTAGATTTGTGCGGCGGTTTTAAACAAAAAAAAAAACGTGCGGTACGCGTTTTTACATATCAAAACATATCGAAACATTCTCGGCAATGAGCAAGAGACGAACGAATTTCGTTGGCCGTAGAAATGTATTTCATGGCATTTAGAATTACAAATTCTGGATGCCGATCCGCGAGCACGGCCCCGTTCGTCTTGCATTTGACGATATCGGGTATGTGCTTGTTTTTTAGTTTAGCTGCCGTCCGAAGTGACGTTGGTTTTTTCGCGTGACCGGTGTGTTTATTCGAGATCGTCTTGAAACTCGAAACGTCCGAATTCCCGTCAGTTACGTTGTGTAATTTTTCTCCTAACCGCTCCGAACGAAACGGTTTTCGCGCAACACGCCCTCCCCCCACGTGAATTTTACATGAAAATAAATCTCGTTGTACGTCAACACAGTTTTGATATAAATACTTACAAAAGGCGGCTTCATTCAGTTACCCTTGAACGATAACGAAAAAAAATGATTGTTATTTAATAATCCCGGCGAATACGAAAATCGTGCGATAAGAAATAAAACTATTCATAATACGGCCCACGTCGATTCTTCTGTTTTTCCGACGCGTTTAAGTTTTTTGCCGTAAACGGGCTCTCCCCCGGGGGTTTTTCTCGTACGGACCGGGTCGTCCGCGCATCGGCGCGCACGCGCATCACACGCGGCACGCGACCGCCCGTCGGCCGGACGACTACGACGACGAGACCAGTCTTCGCGTCCGCGGGCCACCGTCAACTCGTGCGTTTCGTTTCACACTCTCGTCGTCCGTCGTCGTCCGCCGTCGTCGTCGTCGTCGTCGTCGTCCGGTAAAAACCGCGGGACATGTAACGGCCCGCGACCGTCATGCGACCGACCGTGGTGATGCTGTTCTGTTCGTCGGCGTTCGCGCTGGTCGCCCGCTGTCGGTCCACCGAATGGGACGGGTTCACGCCCTGGTTCACCGGCTCCGGTAAATTCGATCGATCGACGTTTTAACCTAACCTAACCTAACCTGACCCGACGCGCGTACGAGATCGTCGAGTCGGCGGTCTTCGGCGGCGTGAGAAAAAACAAAAAACCGTTTAGAACAAAAACGATTCGGCCGGGACGTCTCGTACGTTACCCTCCCCCCCCACCCACCACCCCTCGACCCCCGAAGGCGCTTGTTGACGGCCGCGGAAAGGTATGCGCGCGCGCGAATGACCGTAATGACCGGTCGGGCGGTGAGTACCTGATGGATTCCTCGCGCGTTTCTCCGACCGGATCGACCGCGGCAAACGACCCCAGTCGATTAGGTCTCCCGTGGAAAACCGGGTCATTTTTTCCCGGCCAACTTGCCGACCCGTGTCGATGGTTGAAAAATCGAGGTTTTCAAATCGCCCCGAGATCGTTCCCGTCTCGTGCGAACGTCCTGGGTGAAAACGAAACCGTTCGCGTTCTCGCGTATTGTTCGTCCATTTGGTTGGAAATGATTGCCGAAGCCGCCTGTCGCTATACCGGGCTGGAAGCCTTCACCGGCGGAGAAAATGTGTTTTTTTATGACGATGTCTGTCCGTTTGTGTCGGTTAGCGCGCGTCGTTCGGACTGGGAATTTTTCGTCGTTTTGGTCTCCGCGGCCGGTCCCGGACCCGTGTAAATCGCCGGCACGAATTTCGGCCCGAACTCGTTCCTGTGGACGGCCCGTAAGACCTGCAGCGTGCCACGTGACGCAGGTCTCCGACTATTGGATCGTACGCCGACCGTTCTCGTACGGTTTCTCATTCTGCGCTACCTTCGTAATTTATTCGGGTTGTGGGCCGTCGGATAGGCACCGCCGATCGTAAATCAATTGTTTACCCGAGGGAGGAGGGCCGTGTTTTTCGTGATACGCGCGCTCGTCCCAAGACGAACCTGGCCGCCTGCGTCGGCGTCCGACCGACCGGTACAACAATGGAATAATAACCGCGGTAAACGTTCGCCCCGAAAACGCGCACGACGGCACGTTAATCGGGCAGTGGCGGCGCCGTAGCGAACGTAAACGTATTTTCCCCTCCGAGAAGATAATATCGCCGGCGAAATCGCGCGTTTTTAAGGACCGCCGCGACCAGCCGTAACGACCCGCCCGCCCGGCGCGCGCGTTGCTTATCACCTGCGGCGCGTACAAGGAAGGGAACCCGCGGCGGCGTTCTCCGTATCTACTTTGAAACGAGCGACGACACGACAACGGACGTTTCGGACGTTTTCGTGTTATCCCGCGGCCGCCAGTCGTCGAACGAGAAAACGCCGTGTCGATTGTCACGGTTATTAATGCTATTATTGTTATTTTCGCGTCTGCGGGGCGAGAGACAGAGACCCGCGAGATAGATGAAGTCCTCTGGTGGTCTTCTGTTCACTGGACGTCGTCCGCCGTCCGACCTTCGTACCGTCTGGTTATGCACGTCACGCCCCAAAAACCCTTAATCAGCACTTCTCTCGTCCCATCAAAGTACCAGTAGTACACGACGTCTCGTGACTCATCGTTACGGTTGGAAAACTGGCACGGGACCCGCGTCCGAAGACGTTACGTGACGACACGACGCGGCAAAAGTAAAACGACTCACTGGCGATGCTCGGCCGTCGTGTCGCGGGATGTCCAAGGCGTGCCGCCGTGTAGAGTAATAATATTTCGTGATATTTGTCAATTCATTATGTCGTAAGTACGTTCACGGCTGTTAAATTACCTTATACCGGTATCGCCGTAAGAGTGAAACGTGTTTATTATACTCGTTCATTTCGTTTTTTTGTCGTTTAAGTAAATTATAATTTACAGTAGTTAAACAGCAGTTAGCGTTAGGCAAATGTTTAATGCACACATAAAACGTTTTCGTAAAACGGATTTACTAATCCGAACAAACGATCTCAAAGTGCGTTAACGAAGAAGTACGTCCGTAGATATGGTTCGCGTGTGCACCCGATTATCGATTATAATTTACGTTCTTCCCGAATGTTTAAAAGTAAACCAGTTTTTGTCAACAAAAAAAAAACCCGTGTCGAATACGTTTTACGGTTTGAGTTCATCGAACACATACAATATGGATAATTATTGTTATTATTCGACGTAGGCTATCGTTCTCCACGGTCACACAATAATACGGTATTCTGCAACACACATACCGACGGGTATCGCGTCGGGTCCTGCGAATCTAATCTACTAAAAAAATATAAACAAGCATGTGACAACGTGACGTCAAATAAGGTATTGGTCTGTTGTCGTTTGTAAAAAAATCTACACCGCTAGATTCGATTATTTTCTAAAATCCGGCAGCCGACATAACGTTCCATAGCAGGCCCGGACTGGGAGGTCTTCGGTCCACTATTCTCGATATACAACGGTCCCGAAACTCACGTCCAAAATAAATTAACCGGCCATTGCCGTTCACGTAAAATAATATAATCGAGCACCATGTCGTGTAACGTAAAATTCTGGGGTCGGTAGATTTCAACGCAATTGTCTTACTCGTGGTCCAAATAGTAAAAAGTCCGCACCAAACGTTACCGAACTGCAACCACTGTCGGCTGTTTCGTCGTTTCGAACGTTCGGCGATAACCGAACCCGGTCGTGTTACCGTCCAATACTCACACGAATAGTGTCAAAACATTTCCGTTCGCCTGTACAATTCGGTTGTGTACAATGTCCCCGTCCGTGACGCGGACGTAATATTCTCTCGCAGGAATTTCCTACGGGAATATTTACCCAACAGGTGCATCCGTTCTTTGGTATTGTTATACAATAATACGCCCTACGACGATGACGTCTTGTTTCGGACGACGACGTGACCACGTGTTCAAACACGAGGTTCGAGTGCGGTATGTGCGGTATACGACCACGTACGCGGACGCGTTTACGTATTGTTGTACGTTCCGCAGCGGTTTTGTTCAGCGCGCTCGGAGATTTTAACGCACGTGACGAGGATAAACCGTGTCGTACGGGTTTTGTTTTGTTCTTTTTCTCTTTTTTTTTTTTCGTGACGTTTTTCCCCAAACACGTTTACGTTTTCTGAACTACACACACACACACACACACATACGTTTAAGACAATCGATCGTTAGTCACATCATTGTTACTATAGTAACGCTTTTCCGTTCCCCTCCGTGAAATACCTTTTGTTGGCGTTGCGGTACTTTTTTAGTGTAAAACGCGCACGTGCACGCGAGTATCGTCGTGCGCGAGACGTGTTCGGTTTACTCATGGAAACGTTTTTTCCATCGCGAAAAAATGAACGTTTTACGATTTGCCGTTTGTCTTCCACGGAAAAAAGACGTAACGGAACCGTGGTAAAAAATATATAAAATATTTATAATATAAAACCGAGTTCAGCCTAAATTAGTTTTCCCAGAGTCGATTGCCAATGGAAACGAAACGTGTTTGATTACCGTGCAATTTTATGGTATACGATTTCACTAAACATACAAATTAATCAACTCAAATCAAAAGTATAGAAAAACAAATAAAAATAATAACAATAAAAACCTTTGATAAATGTGTTGAAAAGATTTTTTTTTTTATAAACCTAGCATGTTGTCGAAAAGCGTAGGAAATAAAAATAAAAACATACGAGTCCCGTATATTGACTTTTTCGACGACCGACACCAATACAAACGTAACATAACCCCTTTTAATAAGGTCAACACGAAGTTGTCAGCACACGTTGAGTTTAAAAAAACGGGAATATTTGTACGCGTTAAAAGGTAATCGAAAGAAACGTAAATAACGTGAATAACTCAATTATACCGCCAACTACTAAACAACAACTAAATTTAACTTAACGCTTTAACGTACAACGGTGTGTGTGATGCGGCACCGTCGGCGATTATTGTAGTAGTCGGTCGGTCCCGTAGGTAGCGGGAAATAAAACGGCAATTAAAATAGGACGACCCATGTCGGTATTATAACGATCGCTATATTACGGCGCGTCGTCTTTTGTTGTGTTGCCGACGAGAAGACGGGGCAAACGCATCGAAAACACCGCCGGCACGTGATGGCGATCGAGTCATGTTTATGCGACTAATTTTCGAGACGGCAATGAAAAAAAAAAACCAAAAATAAAACCGTTAAATGCGTATTGTACGCGATGGCGGAGGAAACAATACGGAACCCACAACGTGAGGGGGGTCAGCCGTCGTCCAAATATTTTTTTTTTTAATGTATACGTTATGATATTTCGAAGACAAAAAACCCCAAAAAAAAAAAATATCATAATTCTCGTGTCGTTCTTACTAGACAAAAGAAAAAAAAGAAATCGGGAAAACTCCCATAGTTTCACCGTACCTATAGCGATAACGGTTGTTTAACGTCCGTGAAGTTAGCGGTGCAATGTTAATATAATTTCAATAAAATCTTTCCAACAAATTCGTTGGTCCCGATAAGTCCCGAAATTTGTTGGACCTTAGTTTTTTTTACATACATTTTTTTAAATGCGCCGCCGCCAACTTCACGCTACCGGCGCAACTTCAAAAAAATCATCCAACATTGTTGTATTTGATTTGTTGGTCATTAAGAAAAATTGAAAATATAAAAATGTCACTATTTTCAACGTACAACTTTAGAAGATATTTAAGAAGCACATTAATGTATAAAATAATTAAAAATATTGAGTATATAAGTTTTAAATTTATTTGTAATCAGATTTTATATAAAAGAGTGTAGCGTGAAGTTGGCGGCGCATTAAAAAAAATTTATATAAAAAAAACTAAGGTCCAACGAATTTCGCGGGACTTATCCAACAGACGACCAACAAATTTGTTGGAAAGGTTTTATTGAAAAATATTAACGTTGCGCCGCCAACTTCACGGACGTGTTTATTGTTTTCCGATTTTATCGAACCCAACGCGTTCGACGGGTTTCCCTCGTTGGTCGGTTTCTTTCTTCACGAAATTTACCTATAACGAATATACACGGGGTAGTAAACACGGTTACGGTCGGTCCCGCGCGCGCGGTTTGGTTAGGTTATGCGTGTACGTCGCGCGACGTTCGGAAACGGTCGGGCGTGTAACCTAAATAATCTCTCGCGTTTCGGCGGCCACGTTGCGATTTGCATACCGCGCGTAGATCGTGTTCGCTGTGCCCGGGGACCTACAAATTACGCGGGCGCACGTGACGCGAATTCGCGACGAGACATGGACGATAACGCGAAACGTTCGTCACGTTTGCCGACAATCCTGGCGCGGAGAATTAAACGCGACGACGCGCCGTTCGATCTCCGTTCCAAAGAACAATGTAGAATAGAATAGAATCGTATTGAACATATATTACGCCTCGTCGGCATAACACTATTGTTTGGTCGGCCGTGGAAAAGCGTTTTTACCGTCCTCGGCCGTTCCCGTTTGTTAAAATAAAAACAAATTACACGGTAGAGGTACTCGGTCCGCGTACGCCCCCGTCAAACCATCGTATCTTATGCGTCTACCGGACGATTCGCTGAAACACCGATTGAAAAATTCACCGTCGGTCTTGCACGTTTTTCAACGGCCGTCCTCCGGAGCGTCGCGTACGTTTCGATTCGCGCGGTATGACGGGCGCAGAGGTTATTTTTCGCGTGATCTTCGACTCGCACCGTGTTGCGGGACGTATCGAAACCGGACGCGAGTTGAACGAAACCGGACAAAGGGGTTGTTGGGTACAAAACGTGTGTGTGTTTAATGTATAAACGTTCTCACGTCGTGTTTCGTGACGGCCGGGTCCCGCGGAGTCATAAGGTGGCGCGCGTTTCGGACAAAAAAGAAAAGAAAAGAAAAGAAAAGGAATCGCGTGACGACAAAGGCGGTCGGTTCGCGCGATTCGTCTCGGCCGTGCGGCCGTGATCGTCTTCGGGAGCGGGAGGAACGTTATCCGCACGAAAAACCGTCGAGATCGGATCGCCGCACGACGTCGCACAGCTTCGGTTATTATTACACACACGTGTTATTATTACGCGGTTTTCGTTCGTGCGCGCTTAATAGGTGGATATCAATATTTCATCATCGTCCACGGGGGTGATACGGGGACCTCCTCCTCGGCGCGCCCGTTGTGTCCGTGTCCGTGTCGGGGACGTCCTACGTTCGAGTCCGGATTAAGCGGTTGGGGGGGGGAGGCTCCCACTTCTTTACCTGACCTAACCTGACCTAACCTTTTTTTTATGGGTTTCTTCTGAAAATTGTGTTTTTATAACACGAACAATGTCTTGAACGTCGATATTTCACGACAATATATTAAATACTATATAATTCAAGTGACGTGCAATTCTCGCGATGACACTTTAGTTCGAATTACCGTACTCCCGTAAAGAGCCCGTGTCGTTTGTTCTCAGTGTCCATTCCGATTTAATTCGGTACTTTTGGTTTTCGTCGGCGAACAATTGGCTTCCAGACGGAACGGTTCTGTGATGCATTTCCAAATGTTCCGATCGCTATTGGATCGTTCGGCTGAACGAACGTTTTCTAAATCGACACGTTTTGAAAAACGAATGTGGGACGAGATATTAGAGTTGACGGTACTGCATTCGGAACACGATAGCTTGTAAAACTTGCAACAGATTGCACTACAAAAAAAACGAGAAAAAATCATAAACGCCTTTAGTTAGAGTTAATGAACATTTTGGGCCGCCGTGGACGGACCTTAGGACGGCTCCGCTCATTCGTTTCCGAGTAAAATCAAAAAACCAAAAACAAATAGAAAACCCGAGCGACTTTCTGAACACGTCTCGTGCACCGGTCGGAGATTAATCATTTTCTTCGCCGTCCAGCGAAACGGTCGTTTTAGACGCGGCGTTTCTCACGATCCGGTCTTTCGTCGCGCGACCCGCGGCCATATAAACGTATATAAACACACATATATATATAAATATTCACAGCACGTGTTGTGTACGACGGTCGTGTCGTTCTCGGCGGTTCGCGCCACGCGGTTTTTTTTTCGTCCTCCATCCCGCCCGCTCGCCGTCGCACTTCTTTCCCGCCCGTTCGACTGCGCGCGCGATCTACGGGGTTCTGTGTCCGGGATCTAGCGACTACCGCGCGGATCTAGCGAAATAAAAAAAAATAAATAAAAAGCCACATAAAAAAATCGCGTAATTTATACACTCGCTCGAGGTTCTCACGATTATCACCGCGCGCGGTTACGGGAATACCGCGCGCGCGCGCGCGCGCGTTTCGTGACCGATATTCGTACCGCCGGACCTTTCGTCGTCACCCCGAGCGCGTCCGACTGTAATTCGACTGAACACCCGCGCGTTATTCGTTTTGCTCGGCCCGCACGTCGTCTTCGGTTCGACTCGAATCGATCAGGACCTAACCAGCCCCTATTTTTCATAAAGGTTCGTACTACACGTTTTTTAATGCGAGCACACAGTAATACAGAGCCGTGGGGCGCATAACCCCATCTAACAAACTTCTACGATCATACCATTAAATACAACGTCAACTTTTTAATTTTCACGATAGTCGATTATCGTCAACGATAAGTGTGATAACTAATAGAAAAACTAAAAAATATTCTTTTTTAAAAGTTTGAATGTGTACTGTACAGGTACTAGTCATATTCATTAGTATTCAGTAGGTACACGCTTCTCGAGTCCGTAGTGCACACTTTCGATTTCGGATTACGCGCTTTTTGTCGGGGTTCGCTAAAAACCCGGGCCTGGTTTGGACTTTGGTGAAGTCGTTCGTAACGTCGCCGATGCGTACCACTCGGTGTCGGTCGGGTTGATTTCGGTCGACGAAAACGAACATAAATCGCCAACTGAACCTCATCGGATTTTCGATTTTCGATTCTGCTTTGCACGTCGGTCGGTACGGCTCGGAACGGACGGACGGAATTCAAAATTAAATTGAAACGTATGGAGCCACGGGGTCGGCGGCAGATTGCATTCCGAACTTTCGTGGTTTCGATTCGGACGTTAGGCACGACGTTCCCGACGTTCCCCGCGTCGTTCCGGTCGGGTCGGCCGGTTAGGGTCGGTGCTTCGCGACAGGGAGGAACGCGACCCACGATTCCCAACACACCGCGAGACGGGTTTCCGAGTCACGAGTGCGTCGCGTGAAATCGCACGGGAGTTCGGGAAAACACGTTGCCGCGGGACCGCCGAAGCAAACGTAATTTTCATCGGTTTTTTTTTTATCATTTTGTGCGCGTGTAAAAACAGAAAAATACCCGCGAGGTAGACACGATTTATCGTCAGACGACTCACAAAACAGTAAAAAGAGAATAAAAGAAACGTATGATTATCGTTTTCCCGCAATGTCGAATCTTCTCGTTTTCGGTTTTACGATCGCCAGCCAGTTGGTTGTCATATTATTCGTTCGTTATGGTTTTCTCGCGGCGCGTTCGTAAACTCGACCAAAACACATTGACCGAAAATCTAAAAACAAATAAATTTGACAAACGCTGATCGCACGTACGCGTATAGTTTTTCGACATTATATATATACGTTAATTTATACAACATGTGTAATAAACCGTATAGCTACGCGACCGGGAGAGCCTAAAACGTTCGTTTTATAGGAATATAATATATATATATTATATACGAATTATATTTTGCGTGAGAACTCCGCACGCGTGTTTGCCGTCCGCGGTAACCGAAAATACGAACCGAATTTCAAAAACCGTATCCATCATGTGAACGCGTGATAAGCGACAAAAACGACGGACGGATTGACTGATAGGTAATTGTGGTCATCGTGTGTTTTTTTTATATTCAGCGTTAAGTAATTTTCTGTCCTGTTTTCCGCGTAAAACCGCGCGGGTCCGCGGTCCAAGACAGACTGAGAACCACTGCGGTATGCGTGTCGAAAAAAGTAAAAAACGCCGCCCCGAGTCTTATTGTTTCCTACGCCTTCGCGCCAGTTGTCGAAAACGCGGTAACGTTTTTAACGCGTCTCGTTACGAATATAGGTTTCGGCGCGGCGTCGTCGTCGTCGTCGTCGTCGTCGGTCATCGTCGTCGTCTTGGACCACCCAAGTCCCGTCGAATTGTTGTGCACGCGCACGTGAAACGGTAATAATTGTTCCGATGGTTTGTTTGTTTGGTTTTTTTCGTATTCCACGCGGGCACCTGACGTATACAGTGCGCTTCGCGAGAAAAAGCGCGACTGGTGTTTATCAACAGACAAAAAAAACCCCAGTGGTGATTAGGATCGCAGACGTTCGAGTTGCGAAAAGCCACGTGTCGGCACGTACGGACGTACGTTTCGTATACGTTTTTCGATTTTCCCGCCGGTCTCCTCGAACTGTTGGAATCGGTCACACGCGCGCGCGTTTTTCGACATTTTATGTCTTTACTTTGGCACGTTGAAATGAAAAAACCGTCACGAAAAAGTGTCCGCCAAAAAGCGTTACAGAAAAAGAAACCTAAATCTCCCTTATGGTTTGTTTTGAAATGGCAACCATTGTTTCGGTTTTGAAAAAATTTAAATTTGAATTCGGAAAAAGAAATTTTCACACATAAGACATAAGACGTATGCGTTAATCATTTTTTTGTCAGATTTTCACGCGTTCATTTGTTTTACGCTTCACGCCTGCCAGGCAAGAGCGCAACAACGCAGAATCGCCGATTTCAGCGAATAACAATTAACAGTCGACGTCTAATAACGACAGAAACAATCTATTCGAACAAATGTCGGTTTTTTTTAAAAACAAACGATCGCACGACAAAGTCAAATTCGCACGTGTCCAGCGTCTCGAACATAACAACTACCCGGCGGGTGTGCAAAAATTATGAATCGCCAAGTCTAGTGAAATAGAATTATTTTTGTTTTTTTTTTTTGAACACGAACCTAGTTCGTTTCTGAAAATCTTTTACGAACGAGTCGGACCGGCTTGTCCGACACGCACGCGATCGAAAACGGTGGAAGACGGCCGAGCAAAACAGCTCGGACGGTATGGGAACGGCACGGCCGGGGCTAGGGACTTGGAAATCATCCCTGTGCGCCGCGACGAGACGAGCACGCCGATTCACGTCGTGGGGTCGCACAGCGTCGTTACCAACCGACCCAAGAAGACGTTCGTACGATTCGTATAATCTCGTTGTTTTCTTTTGTAGCGAATCGATCGGTCGAAACCGTTTTCGGTACCTATTTGCGCGTACGAAGTTTTAACGTCCATTTCGTCTACTACTACCGCGTTCGTGCACGACCCGCGAACACGGTATTAAACGCTCTGTATACGTTTGTATTACTAGGCGCGCATTCCACGCCGTTTACGGTCGTAAACGACCTACGTAAACGTACACGCGGCGGAAAGTCTTCGCACGAGAGTCGTACGACGATATAGTGTCACGCGTGTTTTATTGTACGCGAGAAACGTACATAACGTCACCGCTGGACGGCGCACGTGTGAAGTCCGAACGGCGGCCCCCCGTATTTATTTATCGCGTGTCGCGCGTGACTCGTGTGTTCCCTCACCGGCGGACCACTGGCGCGGACGACACGACTCCGCGACGGGTTTTGTTTCCCGTCGGTTTGTCGTTCCGGTCGGAGCGGTTCCGGAGATCGGTGTGAACGGTGGTCCGTCTCTGGGCCGGCGGGCGTACGACGGTTAGCGGGACGCGGGAACGACTCGTCGAGGGACCGCGTCACTCGCAAACGTCCGGCGGTCAGGTACGGGGACTCCGAACGCTCTTGCAGTTCCGGTACCGGAAAAGTCCGTCGCGTTCGCCCCATGCCGTCCCATCGCGCGGTCATGACCAACAACGTGGGACTTACTCGACGCGCCGCACGCTATACGAGTGTAGGCACTGCCGGCGTGTGTGCGCAAGGCACATCGTGGTGACATCGTTCGAAAAACGGGAATATTCCGAGGTGCGCTCGGATGTTCGAAAAAAATCAAAATGGGCACTCGTGTTCGTACGCTCGTTATATAGACGTTCCGTGTTTCGACAGGCGTCAATGTTTGGAACGCGTGAACGATTTCTTCTTCCGGTTCCGTAGTGTTTCTCGCCGAAATTATTCGAAGATGCGCAGGAAGTGCGTGTTTTCCTGTTGTCGATCCTAACCGACGTCATCGTCATCCCTTCCACTACGCAACCGTTTGTGCGATTCAAAAACGCGACGCTCGTGAACTTCATTTTCCGCGGCCCGTATCGTTTGTTCAGGCCTGCCGTTCGATTATCATTTCTGACATATTTCCGGACACGCGCCAACAACACGGGCGAATAAGCGTAGGGAAAATCAACCGGTCTCGTTGACGCCGACGGATGTTATTACAATAACCGCTGACCGGGTAACGTCAGCGGTTTGGGTGTTATCGAGAAAGTCCTGGCGGTTGTCGCGTCAAGTTGTCGGCAGTTCGGCAGGAACGATCGTGAATCTCGGGCGCAATTACACGCGGATCGGTTCGTTTTTACGACCGGTCGGTCGTAAAGTGCGGTCGTTTCTTTTTGACGGTCGATTTGTAATTTTCGTTTTAGAAAACTTATCGGTCGCGCGCGCGTTTCATAATTTACGTGTCTCGACGAGAAAGAAAGCCATGCGATACATGAAAATATATGTACGAAATGTTATTACTTCGTGACGAATTATATTGTACGCGCCGGCCGCCGCCGGTGCGTGTGTTTCGTTTTTTTGCTCACGACGTTTTCAACACGTTACAAACGCGAAACGTATAACAATGAGCACGTGCGTCAACAACAAATCGATATGTTCTGATTGGGATTTTCTACGAATGCTGATTTCGGTCTGAATCGACTCTCGTCTTGTAATTTTAAGTGAGCGCGTAATATTATTGTGCACGAGACGAAAAACTTTAGCTTTTGTATTGACTTTTAACTTTAACTGATTGATCACTCAGACTGTTCTAGTTGACTTATTATCACGACAAATTAATAACAATGATGATAACGCGGTTCATACGCCGAGCACGAAACAGACCGGTACTACGTTTTCCGAGAGAAAAAACAAAACCGTTTTGGCGGCTTCAGCCGCGTTCGCTCGCCGTGGCGACGATGTCTGAGTGTCTCGGAGAGTCGGTCAAATCGGTTCCGTCGCTTTCGTCGTACGCCACTGGAAGTCCTACTGGACAACCACATACGGTGTCTACGCTAATTTTTCGTTTCGCTAGTCCGTTCGATTTTAAAACTACCGACTTGGTATGAATCGTCAACGGACAAACCGGTTTTTATTGTTTATAATGTTATTGGTTTTTTCGTCCGATCGATTCCGCATGTCGCGCCGCGTACTACTAGTTGTGCTAGTTTTCGACGTGTAATGGCCGGGACAACGGCCAACGTGTCGTCTCATTCCTCGACGTACATCGGTCAGCAGTGGCGTTTGGCGGTATGGGGTCGGGTGGATGGGCAGTCGGAGCGTGCGCGGGGTTCGGTAATACGCGTTAAGTCAGTCGCCACTACATTGCGAGTCGTGTGCGAGTCGTGTGTTCCGTCGTAAAGTACGACAATTACTTTTTTTAAATATTTTTGATTATTATCTTCGCTCGAAGCGTAATTTTTCTTTGTCGTCCGTGATGGATATGTAAGCAATAAATAGTCGTCATGTCGTCCGCTGAATAGTGTTGTATATCATACATTTTCCACTCATTATTTCTATTATTATTGATCATCCTGAACGACTATACACGTGACTCGTTATACAACCGATATATTACAATTATTATTATATATATATAAATCCGACCTTTGTTTTTAAAAAAAACCCCCCCCAATAAATAACATTGAATGTACTTAACGGTCCAGTGACGTGAATTAAGAAATTATCGAAATTTTAAACGTCAACGGCATTTATAATGAACGCAAAACGAAGAGTTTCAATTGAATATATGCATATTTCGGATGGAACACGTGTGAATTTAAAAAAATTTAATTTTGGATTTTCTCCCGCAATTCAACACACTATTATAACACATCAGTAATATCATTGTTTTGGCAGTAGTTAGTCGCGCGACGTTCCCACGCGAACCGCACGCCTGGCCCGTCGGCGTCGATATTTAAATGATTTGATCCAACGGGAAAATACGTTGGGATCACGAGTCGTGTGAGGAGCCAACATAATTACGAACGTCGCACTTGACTCAAACACGGCAGGTGCACGTGAGTCGCGTGTGACCGGCTTTATGGCGTTCGGCTGTGGAAGGGTACGTGTTTACCCCGGGTCAGGGTCGAACACGTCCTGTCGACACCGGCGTACGGTGCGCCGAAATTTCGTGTTTTCGACTCGTGGTTTGCCGCCGGCGTTGTCGGCATGTCGATCGTCAAACTTGCGTACGGTTCAGGTATTGAGGCGAAACAACAACAAAAAAAACGCGAGTTAATTATCCGATTCCACGTCTATCGACAGGGCAATCGATGTTCTTTTTTCTTCTGACACGAGCACCGGCAAGTTTAACTCGAAACATAAAATTATTCAAATTGTACATCTCGGTAATCGTCGTTAATCGATAATCACGTACCGTTGTTGATTTTATGAGTAAAAACGAGAACGCCGGACGACGTGTATACTGTGAATGTTGTGTTTTCTTTTTTTTTTACCGTACACGTTTTAGGCGATATACGGGCGGGGGTAAGTGCACTCGGACCGTAGTGAAAAGTGCAGGTGATAATAACCCCGTAAGATCTGTTCGAAATTCGGTTGCCACTCGAAAAACGCGAAACGGTGTTTTCCAAACGGTCGACGCGCGGCGTTGTTTTTTACAGGATTTTTTTTTAAAAATATTTTTTTTTTTTGTCGTTTTCGCGACGTGTTATTACCTATCGGGCGCGCGTCGTGCGGTTCGACGAACTTGGAACGGGAGCCGTTCGATTATTTTCATTTGTTCGGTTTCATGTTTTTTTGTTGTTGTTAAAGAACGCACACACGTGCTTCTAACGAGGTATTTGTCGACGCGCGCTACCACATCGCCACAGGCCGCATGGCGTTTTGGATCGCGTTGTGCCGCCGTGGCGATTTCGTGCCGCGATAAATCATTACTACGCGCGCGCACGAGAGACGACCGTCGTTTTTTTTTTTTTTTTTTATCATTATCATTATCGTTATTATTGTTAATCTCGTCTGCGCGTTAATATAATAAAGAAAACGATACACTCGCTTATTAAACAATATCTCTTGGAGCGCGTGGGCGGCCGAGTAAATACTCGTTGCGCACGAGTACAGTGTTTTTTTTTTTTTAAAAAACAATAGGCTTTTTTTTCCATTCGATTTTTTCTTCTTGTTTTTTTTTCTCTCCCCCCCCCCCCCCCGGTGGCTAACGAACGGGTTTCCTTGTTTTACAATTCGGCTTACGGTAACGTAATTTCACAAGTGTTTAAAACGTTACCGCGGTGAAACGGAGAATAGATTATGGATTTTTATCAAGACACAATACGATCACGAACGCACGGCAAGTTGTTCAAGCCGCGTGCGATATTGTGCCCGTCAGCTCCAACGCGCACCGCTCAACACTTGCGAACTACCTTCCTGGGCCTGTTGTCGTACGGTTGGGTGTGGTCCGTTGTTAAGATCCCTTCTTAAGGGTCGTCTCTTCGTTTGGACTTCTGCACGCCACACGCATGAGTGGGCTCAAAGACGTCCATCCGTAGCGGTGGGTTTAGATATCGATTTCGTTCTTGGATCTTCGTAGCGTGGTTATCATTACCGAAGGCACGCGTCGTCGTGGTTCGATGGTCCGAACGATGTGATTTTTTTGTTTTATATTTTTTTAACGCGGGCTGACGAGCGGTAACGGTGATTCAGTGAAACGACGACGACGACCAAACAATACCGCTTAACTACACGACTATCAGAACGTTTTCCGGCAAAGAACGGCCGCGCGCGCTCGTCGCAACACGCCTCACGTATTCGTATAACGCCGCGCACACGTACACATACCGATCGTTGCAAATTTTTTCATTTTTTTCGGAGGGTGGACTTGTTATCATTATTATCGTTTTCGAACGATGTGATGTTTTTCGTGTGCAGCCGTCACGTACGCGCCCAGAAGTCAGTGCCGGTGGCGAAAAAGTCCGTTACCGCGTGGTTTCGATGTAAAGAAAATCGTACGAACCGAAACACGTCATTACGTACCCGTGTTATTATATAAAACTCACTCTGTATATGTGAGTACGCGGGCTAACGAGTGGGAACGACAATTTAACGAAACAAAAGCGACGACAAAGCGAATTTCGTGCGCGCGACGGGATGATGGCGACGACCGTGTGAAAACGATATTATTAACGTGCCCTCGACGACGATATATAACCATTAGCGGTCGGCTGAATATCGTTTTTTTCTTATTCCGCGGCCATTAGACCGGTAAAAAAACCTCGCGCGCGCACACACGTGTGCGTGTATTGAAACGCGCGCTAATTGGCAACCGACCAATCTCGCGACGCGCCGCAGGTATTTCAATACGAACCTTTTCTTCGAGACACGTCTCTCGATCCTCCACGTACGCGATCGATCGCGGGCAATCAATGTTTTCGTATCCCCGTTGTTTACCATTATCGTCCGACAACGTTCACCGCGTAATGGCCACTTCACGTGTGTTTTATCGTATTCGTCGGTTTTTCTTTTCGAAATCCGACTCTAGAGAAATCAGACGAGTGAGATACGAGCGAGAACACCCCGAACTCCTCCGTGTCGGTTTTACAATTTTCGCCGATATTTCTCGATGCACGGACATGTGCAATATACTGTTGTACGTGTCCAACTACGCAATGTTATCGGTTTCGGTCATCGTTGTTTTTGAATTCGCACGGAGACGCGTTCGGGGCTAGTAATTTTTGCCGGCCCCTCACCGACAAAATCAGATAACCTTTTCTCTCGTATTTTTTCGAAGGAAAGAAATCACAAATTTTCACGAAATTTCCACGCTCCGATAATACGTCCACGGGTTATCGATTGATTTTCATTTGTTTCGGTACAATAACGGTATGCGTCGTATACGATGTGCTCGATTCGTTACGATTGAGACGAAGACGGTTGTTTGTTTAGTGGGACCCCCGTCATGAAAAAACCCTGGCCGCGTCACTGCCGAGAGTAGTTCGGACATTTTTTTAACGGCCTCCCCTTCCTCGAAACATTTTTTTGCTGCGAGCGGCCTTGTGAGTGCCTAAGCGTAAAAGTCCAACAGCGCACGGACAAATTTCGTCTGTCTTTGTTACGTTTGTCATGTTTCGCACGGAACGAGTACGCGCGCCCGATGTTAGACGACGGAGAACGTGTGCGGCCTGACCTAACCGAGCGTTGCACGAGCCGGTCGTCTCTTCTCGAACGTTCCGCGTCCAACCGCAGACCCGTTTTCGTTTCCAGAATGTAACTGCAACGGGTTCTCTCACCGGTGTTTCTTCGACAAGGACCTGTACGAACGGACCGGACACGGCGGACACTGTCTGGACTGCGCGGGGAACCGCGACGGAGCCAACTGCGAACGGTGCCGGGACAACTACTACCAGAGGAAAGGCGACACGCACTGTACGCCGTGCGAGTGCAACGAAGTCGGTAAGCGTACACACCGTTTGGCAGGATTGTTTAGACGCGACGAGGCCCGCCACGACTTTACGAGACGCCGCGGGTCGATCGGGCCGAGCTCGGTCGTCGGGCACTAGAAACACGCACGGAACCGCGGCAACAAACGGCTGTTTCGCGTCCAGACCGGACGTTGTTTTCAGACATATCCACGCGCGTAGTCTCGGGCCGACTTCGGCTCTCCGAGAGTATATCCAACTCTAACACTCGGCCAAGCGACTACGCTCTGGACGCCGACTCCGAGAGGAGTGGTGTAACTCTACGGATATATCTGAGAACGACGTCCGCGAGAGCGTCAATCCCGGTTCGCGGTGGTCTTTTTTCCGTTCCGTGTAAATTCGGACGGCCGCGATAACGCTGGCGGCGCGACGAACGCATCACATCGGACGCGTTTTTGAATCTCCGCAGGCTCGTGGAGTCTGCAGTGCAACGGCGAGGGCAAATGCCAGTGTCGCGCGGGCGTGACGGGCGACAAGTGCGACCGGTGCGCCGAGAACCATTTCGATTTCGGCTCCGCGGGTTGCAAACACTGCGGCTGCGCGGTGGACGGCAGCTTGGACAACCAGCCGAGATGCGAGCCCGAGAACGGCAACTGTCTGTGCAAGGAGAACGTCGAGGGCATCCAGTGCAACAGGTACGCGCCGGTCGGTTTCAGACTTTTAGACGGTTGTAGTACCGTTCATAGGCGTGAAATGCGTCTCAGGGACACCGGGACCGTATAAAATTGTAAACCGAAACTGTCGGTTGTTTTTCTTTTTTGGGGGGGTTCCTAACGGTCTTCGAGTCGGAAATTCAACTCGATGTTGAACTGGTTTTCGAACGAGAACTGACGCGTTTTTCTCTGCCAAACGGAACGCAGGTGCAAACCCGGATTTTTCAACCTGGACGCGGACAACGAGTACGGCTGTACGCCGTGTTTCTGTTACGGACACTCGTCGGTGTGCCAACCCGCGTCGGGCTACTCGAGAGGTACGTCGCGGGAACCTAAACCCAAACCCCGAATGACGGCAACGGCGACGGTAACACGATGCTTTTTTTTTACCCTCCCGCAGTGTCCGTGGAGAGCGTGTTCGCTCGCGGCAACGAACGTTGGAACGGCACGGACGTCAACGGCAGGACCGTGTTGCCGGTGCACAGCCCGTTCAAACAGTCTCTGGAGATATCGTCGCAGTCCAAGGCACCGGTGTACTTCTTGGCGCCGGGTAATTGAGCGCGCGCGCGGTTAGGTTAGGTTAGGTTAGGGCTGCGCAAAGACGTTCCGGGACGTTCACGATTTTCGCGACGTTTTTGCCGGCAGATAAGTTCCTCGGGGACCAACGGTCCAGCTACAATCACGACCTGACGTTCAAGCTGAGCATCGGCGAGAACAGCCCCGAGCCGAACGTCTACGACGTCATTCTGGAGTGCGGCTCCGGTCTGCGGATCACCCAGGCCATATTCGGACAAGGGAACCCCATACCATCGGACACGGTGAGTGGATCGACCCGGACACGGGACGCGCACGACGCCACGACACTTGGATAAGTCATCCCTGCGCGCCTCTGTCGCGCGTTTACGACGCCGAAGGGTGGGCGTGCCTCGTAGAACCGGTTCCTGAGGATGTTTCAAGAGCCTGAACGTATATTTCGTGTTCCGTAGAACCGTGTGAAGTTATAAATTAAAATTTTCGCTTGTTTCGGGTTCCAGACGGTTCTCGAGTGTGAAATTAATCTGTTGGTTCGACTCGATATTTTGAAACCGTCTTGACGTTCTCGGATTTCGTTTCGAGCGTGTCGTAAATTTTAAATGATAATAACATTTTATCGTCCCTGAATCCTAAGTCCGATCCTTTAAATAACTCGTTATTGATTTCATCGTCTAAAATATTCGAAATCAAATTATCAACGTCGATGGACGACGAGAAGAGTTTCAGAAAAATATTCTCACCAGTGATCGCGTGAAAGTCTTATAAATTTTCTCTCGAAAAAGTATGAAAATAATGTATAAAACGTTCAGTCAGACTGCGTAGCTTATAATTGATGAACCATAGCTGTTTAATCCTAATTTCTGTAACTTTAAGAACCGGTCAGTACCGGTATTGAAACTGATCCGCGTGCGACGATAGTGGTAACGATAACCGCGCGTGACAGTGGTCGTCTCTAGAGCGGAGCGTACCCTCCGAAAGGGGATGGCCGTTCACCCCGGTTCGACATTACGGACGTGAATCCGCCGAAGGTGTCGCGCCGGCGTATATATTTCCGTTCTGGTGGACGGGGACGACGACTCCTTCTCCTTTTTGGCGAACGTCGGACACTCGCGAACGCACGTGTTATCGACAGCAACATTGTTTTCGACTTTCGTGTTTAGCCGCAAATGTATAGATTCCACCTGCACGAGAATCCGGACTACGGTTGGCAGCCCAGGCTGTCGGCCCGTGACTTCTTCAACGTCTTGTCGAACCTGACCGCCATCAAGATACGAGGGACGTACTCCGAAAGAGGTATGTGCTGACGCGGGTCTGTTCGCGCGGTCGAATCATTAACATTTTACTTACCGACACTCCATACCGTTTTAAACGCGACATGTTTCCTCTACGGACGTCATTCTTCTGCTTGACTCTCGTTCCCCTTTAGTGATTTCCACGACAGTCTCCGTCGTCCTTTTAAACTGGCTTCGTTATTTCAAACCATCGTTTTATTTGACATCATTCGTTTTATCCGTTTCGTTTTCATTCTTTCTTCCTGAAATTCTCGACAAAATGTCAACTCATTTTTCGTGTACAGATCCATTCCGGTATCCATTACCGTGTCGCGCTATAACATTTCAAATATTCCATTCGAACAAATGACGGTTTATTTAGAAAATGATTAACGCATACGAGTCCGTGAGACATTTTATGTCTTATGTGTGAACATTTTTTTTTTCAAATTCAAATTTAAATTTTTTCAAAACCGAAACAATGGTTGCCATGGAAACAAACCATAAGGGATATTTCGGTTTTTTTTTCTGTAACGCTTTTTCGTGACAGTCCCCAGCGGGTAAATCTTAATTGCGGTAACGCTTTTTCGTGGACACTTTTTCGCTTACAGGCGTCGGCTTCTTGGACGACTTCTCGCTGCAGACGGCCCGCCGCGGCGCTCCGGGGCTGCCGGCCAACTGGGTGGAGATGTGCACGTGTCCCGAGGGCTACATCGGACAGTTCTGCGAGTCGTGCGCGCCCGGTTCGCGGCACGAGCCCACCAGCGGCGGCCCGTTCTCGCCGTGCGTCCCGTGCAACTGTCACGGGCACGCGGCCATCTGCGACGCGGACACAGGTAACGGGGGACGGACGGGCCGACAGCGGCCGCGACACTATCACGCGCTGACACGTCATTTGCAGGCCGGTGCATCTGCCAGCACAACACCGCGGGCGAGAACTGCGACAGGTGCGCCAAGGGATACTACGGCAACGCGCTGCAGGGCACCGCGCTCGACTGCAAGCTGTGCCCGTGCCCCAACCAGGGCAGTTGCGTCCTGATCGGGGAGGACACCGTCATCTGTCTGGAGTGCCCGCGAGGGTACGGAGGTAGCTAGCGACGTCGTACGGCCGTTGACGCGGGGGCCGTTCTCACCGGTGTTGTTTTTATCCGCGCAGGCCCGAAATGCGACATCTGCAGCGACGGTTACTTCGGCGACCCGACCGGGAAGTACGGGCCGATCAGCATGTGCAAGCCGTGCGACTGCAACGCGAACGTCGACCCGAACGCGATCGGAAACTGCAACCGGACGTCCGGCGATTGTCTCAAGTGCATCTACAACACGGGAGGATCGCAGTGCGATCAATGTCTGCCGGGTACGTGTTCCCGTCGCGTCTCCGAGACCCGCGCGCCCGCTGTAACATGCCGTCTTGCTGCGCAGGGTACTTCGGCGACGCGCTCAACCCCGAGAAAGGAGACTGCAGACCGTGCGACTGTTACCATTTGGGCACCACCGAGACGGGCTTCGGGCCTTTGGCCTGCGACCAGCTGACCGGACAGTGTCAGTGTAAGCCGCACGTGACCGGCGTGAACTGCGACCAGTGCGAAGTCGGACACTTCAACATAGCCAGCGGAGACGTAAGCCGTGACGACCGTTCAATCGCGGGCGTCGCGATTCTTTTAATGAATAAGTTAGAGTTAACGAAGTTAGACCCGTTTATTCAGAATGTGGCTTCGACGTACGGTATAAATATGTCCCGAAAATAGTTCCCTATCAACGCTCGGTTGCGTCGCAAACACAACATCATAAACATAACGAAGTGACGACGTTACTGCTAGAGTTCCTTCGCCGACCGTGTTTTTACGGTCCGACCCCTTGTTCACGTATTACCGGTATAAACATCGCCGTGATCTTAAATATTATTTCGGTTTATAAGAAATTTCTAGAAACTTCCAAGATTTCGAATTCATTCAAGTAGGGTTAAGTTTTCGGGCAATTAGTCGAATTTGTACGTAGTAAGTGTGTCAGTGTACAGGTTTTGTATTTTGAGATAAGAGAACATATTATGAATTATTCGAGTTCGTCTGACAGCGATATTGGGAAGAAGAGTTGGAAGAAATGAGTAGCTGAAAATTATGGGTTCGTCTTATTAACGCGGAAAGGAACGAAAAAGGAGGTTTTTTTTAAACTCAAATAAGTTTCGTCGGTACTTCCAAGTGTCAGTGGGACGGTTTACTTACTCACGCGGTTTGACGTGGGGTTCTTTAAAAAACCATAACACTCAGTTTCGGGAAAGATTCTCCTGCGTGGCGCGTGAAGGACGTTGTCGAACGCGCGATTCAAAGTTCGCGGCGCGTAAATAACGCGTGCCTGCCTTTTGACGCGGGCGGACTTAAATTTCTCTGCTCGTGTTTGTCCGCGAAGGGTTGTCAGTCGTGCGGATGCGACGCGGTCGGCTCGGTCAACAACACTTGCGACGCGAACGCGGGCCAGTGCGTGTGCCGGCGGGGCGTGACCGGCAAGAAATGCGACGCGTGCGAGCCGTTCCATTACGGGTTCTCGGCGGACGGATGCGAGCCGTGCGCTTGCGACTCGATCGGCGCCGTGTCGTTGCAGTGCGACGCGAACGGACAGTGTCCGGTAAGTCGGACTTCTTGACGGCGGGCGGGGGGTTTCATTAATGAAGTCGATGGTGACGTTGTCGTTGTTCTCCCGGCGTCCGTCAAGTGTCTGGAGAACGTGGAGGGAAGACGCTGCGACCAGTGCAAGGAGAACAAACACGACCGGCAGAGGGGTTGCGTGGACTGTCCGGCGTGTTACAACCTGGTCCGGGACGCGGTCCGGACGCATCGCGACAACCTGAGGAAACTGGAAAACGTTCTGAGAGACATCAACAACAATCCGACGGTGATCAACGACGAGCGGTTCGAACAGAAGCTGAAGGAAGTGCAGTCGTACGTGAACGAGCTGGAGACCAATACCAAACTGGCTGCCGGAGGTGAGTGGCGAAACGGCCGGCGGGGGTCGGGGGCAGTGTTTAGGATCTCGTCGCCATAGATCGCCACGATAATCGTTTATTCGGCCAACTGTTGTGAAACGGAACGTCGGTGATTTGATTCGAATCAAAAATGAAAAAAAAAAACGCTCACCCACCTCGTTAGTCGACCCGGTCTCCGGTAAATGGACGTGTTTTGCGAACAGGCGACATCCCGACCAGCGGCAGGCTGGAGTCTCTCCAGGGTCAGATCAAAGAGATCCAAGACCTGATGGCGCAGACGAACAACTGGACGGCGATCGCCGAGGAGAACTCTCTGCAAGCGGAAAAGACCGCCACGAACATCGAGAAGATGAACGAGGAGACGACCAACACGTTGAAACGGGCGATGGACTACATCCAGACCGAGGGGGCCACCGCGCTGGCCAAGGCGATATCGAAGAGCGACGAGCTCGGCCAGCAGAGCGATCAAATGTCCGAGATAGCCAGGGAGGCCAGGACGTTCGTAGAGCGGTGAGTTTTCTAGTGGAAATGGAAATTTGGGCGAGGCGAATCGGGAAAACGCGGGCTCGTTCCGCCGGAGGACGCTTTGATTTTTTTGCTGTAAATCCCAAATCAGACGTTTGCAAAACCGTACGAAATTCTCGATTCGCTTGCGAACTTCTAAAAAAACACTCCTTGACATTTCGAATTTTATTGTAGGTGTTTGCCGCCTTTTCGACATATTACGGATTCATATTTTCATACGTTTTGTTTTTTTAGAAAAGAGGAGGAAATAGAGAGACTGAGGTCTACCGCGGAAAAGGCCATAAACGTGTCGTCCGACGCGTTCGAGATCACCAAGGACGCCGTCAATCAACAGAAGAACATCAGGTTCGATTTCACGTACACATCGCAGCGGTTCGAACAACGTTTCCGGCGTGAAATCGTTCTACCGAAACGCGAAACGTCGTTCGCAATCGCTACGCGTCGTACGAACGCGAATGGTTTAGCTTAAATTTTTTTTTCCCACGATATCCGACGCGCGTTCTAACGGCCGTTTACGTGTGCTGTAGCGACGAGCTGAAAGTGTTGGACACCGAGTTCAACTACGTGAAGGACCGGTTGGGCGCGATCGTCGGACAAGCGAACGAGACGCAAGAGCTGGTGTCCGCGATACACAACGACTCGTTGACCATATACCGGGACATCTACGCGATAAACCTGCCGGACGTGAACGCGACCGTTCTGAAACAGAACGTTTCCGATCTGAACGCGGAGGTACGCTGCTGTTTCGCGCCGCGACACGTGGACTTCCGCGACCGCGCCGGCGGGGGCGTTGAAATCGCGCCCCCCCGTACGCGTCGTCGTTTTTTTGAGAATCATTAGAAAACGCGTTCTACCTCGCGAATACGAAATCCCCGTGGTCCACGTGTCGCGCCAAAAAAAAAAGATACACCCCGCCAACTGCGATTTCACCGACGTGCGCACGCGTATGTTTTCCCGCAGGCTCAACGGATCAAAACGGATTTGGCCGAACAGCAGAGCAACGACAACCTCGTGAACCTACTGATGGAGGTGGCCGAAGAGCTGCAACAGTCCGAGGTGACGCTGGGACAGGGCGAGAAGCAACAGAAGACCCGGGAAAACTTCCTGGCGCAGGCGAACGCTTCGTACGAAAAAGCGGACCGGGCGGTCAAGCTGGGCGTCCGAATCCAGGAAGAAGCCCAGCAAACGCTCAGCACGCTCCAAGGTCGGTTCGGCGGCCTGTCGTGAACAAACAGGAAAAACGTTTTTCATTTTTTTTTTTGTGATAAAAAACCAACGACGGAATTGTGTGAACACGCAGTCGAGGCGGTTTATGCGCGCCGAGCACGTTTTTCCGTGTCCGGCGAAACGTCCGACCAACGGGTTTTTTTTTTCTCGTTTTCCAGCGTTCGACAAACAGGTGCAGGACAGCAAGACGAACGCCACGGAGGCGTTGGGCCAGGTGCCCCAGATCAAACGGCTGGTCGAGGAGGCCGGCGACAAGACGGCCCGAGCGCAGAAAGCGTTGGCCGGAGCCGAGTCGAGCGCGATAAACGCCCGGGACACGGCCCGGCGGGCGCAGCAGACGTACGCCGAACAGGCGGTTGAGGTACGCGAGCGTCGGCGATCGTCCCGTCCCGTTCGCTTTGTCCCGACCGCGTCGGTATCCCGGTTTTTCGGACCGTTTCCGGTCCAACTCGTTGTCCGGTGTTGCGCGCTCGTCGGCGAACACCACGTCCGAATTGGGTCTCGCGCACGTCGTCCGCGGGCAGATCGGGTGATGTCAGTGCGCACCACGAAAACGTGTTTTTATTTCTATAAACCCGCGACTCATTCGTTCGATTCGTGTGCGATAATTTTCACGAACTCGACCCCGGACGTCGGGGCCGTTCTTAAACTCATTGTCATTTTCTTATTGGTCGTTCCTTTCCTCGTCCGGCTGTTCGGATCGCAATTTCAGTATGGACTTTAATGTTTCCAAAAAAAAAAAAAAAAAACGTATAGATAAAACAATTAAACTCGGAATGGAAACTTTCACGAGCGTTTGGTTGTGAACTGCTTGTCATTTCTGCCCGCACAGAATTTCGGAAGTTTCGCAACCAATACGCGTCACATAAAATCTCGGTAGTCTTTTCGCGTTCCGGCGTTATAGACATTTTTCAAAACTCGAACTACCCGAACATCACCACTCGAAACTGACGGGATATCCGATAGAAACCGTAGGTAAAACCGCGAACGCACTCCTCGGACGTTCTGGAGATGTCGCGTGACCGGTTTTTGTCGTTCCGGAAATCGGTTTTAGCGTTACAGCGTTATTTACGCGCTGAACAGGAGCCCGTGGCCGTTTCAACGTTTTTCTCGGCTTTGGATTCGGACGTTCTTATCGTTTTTTTTTTATTTTGCTTTCTGATAGGAGTCGAAAAAAATTAAAAAAGCGGCCGAAGAAATGGCGTCCGACGTGCACAAGCTGTACGACGAGAGCGACGGTCTGAAAAAACGAGTGGGATTCACCGCGGAGCGTTTGAAAGCCGTGGAAACGCAATTCGAACAGGACCAGAAAAGCATCACCGAAGTAAGTACACCTCGGTGCGCCACGAGCAACGGTCATTAACGTAAGTCGCGTCGCGGTACTCGAATTTCAGGCGAAGATAAAAATCGGCCAGGCGAAAACGTCGGCGTCCGAAGCCAAGAAAATAGTGGACAAAGCGCTGGAGGACCTCAGCCTGGTGTTAAAAGAACTGTCGGTGCTAGTCGACGTCGGTGAGTAAAACCAACCGAACGGTTATCAAGTTTATTTTAAATTTTTTTTTGAAATTGATTAGTTATATACTTAAGACGATCGACGAGTTTTAGACTAAAAAAAAAAAAAGGTTACCGAAACGTTCTATACTTAAAATAACGTTATTTTAACGAAATCGAACGGTTAGGTTAGTTTACACGTGTTTCGTTTGGACGGGGTCACCGTAGCTCACAAATATTTACTATTAAATCGTTTGGAGATTCGCTGAAAACGGCGTTTGTTTTGATCCTCCCTTGTTCGTACCGTGACCCGTCTCGAGACGGGTTCGTCGCGCGCGCGGACCGTTTTCGTGCCCGGGGACTGAATCGTCGGACGTTCGTTTGCAGACGGCGACACGTTGAGCCAGCTGAGCACCAGACTGGAAGCGGCCGAACAGGAGCTGATCAACGCCAAGCTGGACGAGAAACTCGCGTTAATAAACGGCGCGAGGATCTCTCAAGTGAGTACTTACGTTCGGACGGGTGGGCGCCGGTATCGGTTTTCGAAACGTAGAATGCCGTTTCTGTATTCTCACGGCCGACGAAACCAGTCGGGGAAATCGACTTACGACGCGCGTTTCGTAGAGAGGAAAACGACATTCAGTTTCTTCTGTTGCACAGGCCCAGCTAATCAAGACCTACGAAGACGACGTCAAAACGTTGGCGGACGACGTGAAAAACATCGAAGCCATACGACACGCCCTGCCGACCGGATGCTGGAAGAAGACCAACATCGAAGAATTGCGTTGAGCCGCGCGTGTACCCCGCCTCGACATAACATCATCATCATTATTATTATTATTATTATTTACACTTTTTACCATATATTTATATATTTATATATTATTGCGTTATTGTGTTGTGACGACGACGCGTTTATACATTAAAACGTTACACGTTTAAAATTATTATCGTTTAAGTTCAATTAGTGCGACACGTCGGATTCATTCGATTGCAGACCGATTTTATAGCACTAGCAGTAGTAATAGTAGTAGTAGTAGTAGTAGTAGTAGTTTTCTTTTTCACAGTATATTAGTTTAAGACGACAAAGTCCCTTTTATAAGATGTTTTAGACTAGTTTTTTTTTCTCCACTCCAACGTAAACGAACATTATTGTACGCGTGTGTATCGAAACAATCGCGCGTCGTTTCCAGTAGGTAGATATATATATATATATTTGTTTAAGATTATAAGATTATTTCAACGTGCCAAAGACCAATATTTATATCGTTCACTATGTATTCAACAATATAATATATATTTCACGCGCGTCGAAGTTTTTATTTTGCCCCATACACGTATACAAACAAAAAAAACACGAATCGGATGTGTGCCACGTGTCGTTAGGAAACGTACGAGCACGTGAATACGTTCATGACGAACAACGGCCGCGAAAACCGCGAGAAATCGTGAAAGTTCAACGACACGCGTTGTGCGGGGGGAAAAAAAAAGTATACATTAGTCAAAAGTCTGTTTTCGTTTTGTGGTCTTTCGTTGACGGTGGTTAGGACGACGCGTGATTAATGTACGCGACGACTGTACAATTGAGACGACGTGTACGGCGTTTTCGTGTTCTGCGTTCACAGGTTAGGTTAACGACAACAGCGATCGTTATTGAACGCCGCGTCAACGTTCGTGCTCGTATTGTACGACGGCGCGGGTGGTCGTTGTTTAGTTTCGGCCGCGGTCGACGACCGTTTGTTACGACATGCCCAATCGTCGCTCGGCGATCTGTTCTAAACGGAAACGCGAAACGCGTGACGCGAATCGTCGGGACCTAACCTAAAAATTAAAACCGTACGCGTTTCGACGAACACGGCGGAGGACTGACACTGACACAAACGTGCTACGGATGACACTCGTAGACGTGGTCTAACATCGAAAGGTCCATCAGGGGTGGTTCGCGTTGATTCCGTGACGGTCGTCCGGCGATCTGTTCTAAACGGAAACGCGAAACGCGTGACACGAATCGTCGGGACCTAACCTAAAAATTAAAACCGTACGCGTTTCGACGGACACGGCGGAGGACTGACCCGCGACCAGTAGACGTTTAAAGGAACGCGCCATTGTGATAATACAAAAATACCGAAAAACAATTAGTGGTTTGAGAAAACGCGTATTAAATGGAAATAAACGGAACGTTTTTCTAAAACAAGGTAAAACATGGTGCCGTCATTTCAAAGTTGTAATCACCGACGAACGTAAACGTGCTACGGATGACACTCGTAGACGTGGTCTAACGTCGAAAGGTCCATCAGGGGTGGTTCGCGTCGATTGCGTGACGGTCGACAGGTCCATAGTTGAAGCCTCCGCGCGTTTAAATTATTACGTTTTTCGTTTGCCCGGCCCGATTTTTATGCCAACGAATGTTGGGTTTTAGTTATAGTCATCGATTTCAGTGTTAGTCACTATATCGGTTTTAGCGGTTTTCGTCGATCAATTTTATTTTGCTTACCGATAAGGTTTTAGAGTCCTCTACGTTTGTCCATACTGAAATCGATTTTTTATCAATGTTCCCCGGTGCCCATACGGATTAACGCGAATAAACGTTGGCATACAATTTTTTTTTTTGAAAATCGAAATGTGGGCAAATGGACGTTGTAACGTGAGCCCGTTGCCCGTTTCCGACGACGCGATTTTGGCCGTTTTTTTTTTTTAGCGTTCCCTCCTCCTCGCCCGAAGCTCAGCGCACCCCGTCGAAACACGACGAGCGCGTACGATTGATGGGGTTGACGGTATCGGGGGTGGTCGGCGGCGGCGGCGGCGGCCTAACGACCCGTCGTCGACGTTCGTTTTTTAAATCCGATGCCGTTCGCATATTGTGCGCGACGCCAAAGCGTGTATTCAGGGCGGCGGCCGTCGTTGAAAACAAACGTTTCCAATTTTTCGCCGTTCTTCTTTGTTGTCGATATCGAGTCGTGTTGTTGACACTTTATGTCTTTACTTTGGCACATAAAAATAAAAAACCGTCACGAAAAAGTGTCCACCAAAAAGCGTTACCTAAATTAAGATACCCACTGAACATAAAATGTCTCGCTTAACGCGGACTCGTATGCGTTAATCACTTATACACACACATACATTCATCCATGAAAAGTGAAAAAAAATTTTTTTTTCCCATTTTCGCCGTAACAATGATTTCCCGACGACAAATCCGCGTTGACGTGTCAGACGTCCCCTCCGGCGAGTGACGGGGAACACTTGAATTCGTTATGGCTAATACCGAATTCTCGGCGCAGTCGCATTTACCGGTGATTTCCGATTCGCAATTGTCGCGACGTCGCGACGTTTGTAGCTAAAAAACACACGCGTACGGGTCACGTGGTCGGACCGTCTCGCGCGCACGCCCACCCGTACGAGGGTGTTTACTGGGGTTTGGTCGTCAGTACGTACCCGACCTAACCGCGGTAATGCCGCGGTCGCCGGACGGTCTGGTGCCGGTCACGTCGCGCAAGTGCAGGTACGATCGCCCTCCCCACCCCACCCCCGTAGACTCTTGTTAAACTCTTGTTTTTATCAGTATCGTTTTAAAATTCTAGCTCTTATCTATGAATACTATAGAAAGACAATTTAAAATAAAGTTGTAGGCTATGGGATTTTTCGGTTTTACTTCCAATAAAACGTTTTGGAAAATATTTTATTATTCGACGCGACAGAGAATGAGGATTAAAGTTGTTTTGATTAAGATGCCCCCCCCCCCATCCCACTTGTAAATAAGTTCTGGATCCGCGCCTGTTTGCCGAAACAACAATAAACGACGTTCGGTCGTCCGACAGGAGACTCCGGGAAGCGTGGCGCGGCCGAACCGTCCTGGAGAGGTGGCTGATGGCGGGCGCGGGCCTGTTCGCGGTCGTCTGCGCCGCGGTCGCGCTGAACGGACGGCCCGGAAACGGTGAGTACACACGTCCTAACCTAACCTTGACCGCGTTTCTGCGTTTGTTGTTTGTTGTTCGAAGGCGTGACGGGACCACGGAGGATCACGTGCCGGAGCCGCGAATGTCTGGTATCAGGTACGGAGGACGCGCGTTGTCGCGGGTTCCGGGCGACGTCGTCCGCGGGCCAACCTAACCTAAAACGTTCTTGACACGCTGTCCGGTCAGAAAAAAAACCGATGGATCCCTCCGCACCGTCCGCGCGGCCGATCAATTAACGCCCACGCCGTCGCCCGGTTTGCTTGTGGGTTTTTTATCGGTCTTTTGTTCAAACGGAATTTTTTTTTTCCCCCCGCCCCGACAACAGCCGCGACCATAACGCAATCGATGAACGCGGCCGTCGACCCGTGCGAGAATTTTTTCGAATTCGCGTGCGGCAACTGGCCGAACCGCTACGCCTCGGCGTCCGGCCGGTCGGATTCGTGGTTCGCCGAGAGGACGCGGCACAACGCGATGTCGGCGACAAGTGAGTGCGCGCGAAAGGCCCGTGTGAAGAATTTTTTTTTTCTTCTTGGCGATTTTTCGATTTTTCGTTACGCGTGTCGACGCGTTAGGGTAAATGTTTGTCCGATCATTGACGCCTCGACGTGCTTACCCGAGAACGTTGCTGCACTGGTCGTGTGACCGACCGGAAGTCACCAAACGTCCGCCGGGTGCTTACCTCGAACGCAGATGGAACCGTCAGGTGCCAGACGTCCCGAGACCGGTTTACTAGGTGTGACGTCCTATCACTCCATACTGGGAGTTTCGTTTATTTTGTCGAGGCGTTCGGCGCGCGACACTTATCGTTACGGATCAGGGTTACCGTGTGTAAATAAATCGAGAAACGAGTAAATCAATACGATTGTACATTCGATACCACCAGACGCCGAGGCGTCTTTGAGCGAGGTTAGGTTAGGTTAGGTTAGGTCACCGTCTTACTCGTCCCGTACACACGCCTTCGTATGCCGTCTGGGGTTACGTAGGTCACGCCCCGAAAATCGGTTTACCGGTCCTGCGAAGTTCACGGACCGCGCGACTAAATATCGAGAAAAACCGTATACGAAAATCGTTTCTTTTGCCGCCCTCTGCAAAAACAAAAAAAGTTCATTTGCTTTCTGGTAGCATTTCTAGAAACGGAAACGCGAAGTCGGGGGACGCCTAACGGAAAACTAGAAAACGATTAGACGTCCGTGGGAGTCGCGAGACCGCCGGCGGTGTTCGGGCGTCGGACGTGATGAATGCAATCGTTCGGTCGGTCGGGGTCAGGTCAGGTCAGGTTAGGTTAGTGTACGATCGCGGCCGCGATCGCCTTCCGAACGAAGCCACTAGATGAACCTCTAGACGCGACGACCACTTCCGCGACAGTCGGCAAATTCAACCGTACACGTGTGGCGTGTCGTCGTGATTTCTCCCGGACAAAATCGTTTTTCCGCGCGCTATAATTTCGCTTGTCCTACACACGCGTACATACAGTTCGTGTTTCACGGAATAGAAACGTGCGTGCACAACTAGCGTATAATTACGACCGCCGAACCGAACGTTTCGAATCGAAATCGTAGATAAGCCAGTACACACGGTTGTCCCCGCGCGCGTACGATCATTGAAATAATTATTACGTTTGTTCGAAAATGTTTTTTGTCAAAAACAAAATAATCGTCCGAATAATTGTATATACCGTGAATAACGTCACGGACGGTAATTTTGTCGATACGCGAATCACGTGCTAGGACAACGAACAAAACACGCGAAACGAACTGGACGAAAACATGTAAACACGTGTCGGGAAACGACGTGTTCGTAAATTGTACCGAGTCGATGTTACCCGACTTACATTGATCGATTTACAGAACAAAACACCAAAAAAAAAAACGAAAACCCGTCGAAACGCGATCGACGTGAAGGTTAGGTTAGGTTAGAGATCAATCAAATACGCGTGATCTAAAAAAAAAGCGCGTTTGACGTTTTGGAACGAGTTATTTGTTTCGTCGTCGTCGTGGTGGTGTACTCCGGGGACGTTGTAGTCCAATTGCTACACTCATGACAATTGACGACCACAAGGTTTTGACATCGGACACCGTTTCTGTTCCAACACGTTTTATTTCGTCCTGAAAATTATATCGATTTCGATGTGTTTTCGCCGATGAGTGGAATACGAGTGTTAACTATTAGCGCCCGGGACTCGAAAAACATGAAAAAACGCACGAAAAAAATGCATAAAACGACCAAAAATAAATGACTTAAATTTTTTTATTGAAAACGTTAAAAATACAGAAGAATATAGTCTTATAATGTGTTATATTGGACGACTAAAGTACGTATAATATTTTTGACTAAAAAAGATCGCCGATTGTCAGATAAAATAGTTTTGAATTTTAGTGTTTTTTTCCCGTAGACCCGAGAAACCCACCCCCCCCCCCCCCCCCCGGAATACGGTTTTTTTTTAACGGTTTTGTTTGAACGCGATTGCAACTCGTTTTTGGAAATGTGCGATGTCCCGTTTCACAGTTCGGAAAATGGTTATCATCGGAGACGTTAACACCGTACACGTCGTAAACATCAAAAACAAACATTTCCATACGTAATATTGGTTTATCACTTTTACACGGGGAACCTAACCAAACGGCTAGGCGAAGCACTAAAATAATGAGGTTTGAAATTCCGTACTCGGACATGATTATCCCGATATCCATAATAAAAATACACGGAATTCCGAACGGTCTAACCGAAACAATCGTCGTCGCAACGCGGCACAGAAGAATTTGTCCCGTTGTGCCTTAGGCAACGGCGGTCTTACGATTTAAGTATTTCTGGGAGTAGTAAACAATGTTAGGTTTCGCCGTCTGACGATTCCGCTTCCTCTACACGCGTTCCGGCTGTCCGTGAGTTCTTCTCATGCGCGTACCAGACACGTCGAGGAGGCTGAGTGGTGTGACCGTTCAACACGTATTGTCTGAGTGTCCTTGCCTTGTCTGTCCAGAGAAGACGTTTGTTTTTTAGTTATCACAATATTTCTCCAAAGTCAAGCCAACTTGTATGATCGGGTTTTTGCTTAATATTGAAATTTCGTTTTTTTCTATTCATTATATACACTTTTCTTTTCTTCTTTCCCGTTAATATTATCTTTTGTTTTGTTTGGGTTTTTTTTTTTTTGTTAAATACTGTTTATTGTTATCGTTGAGGTAACTCTGTTTAAAAAAAAAAATGAAATACCTTTACATAAAACATCGATATACGTCACAAAAGGGAAAGGGTTGTGTGTGTGTGTGTGTCTCGGAAAATTCGTTGGTTGTTTTTTTTCACACGTAGCGAGGAGGTCGGACGGGGTGGGCGACAAATAAATGTATGCCCGGGGCAACAGAATATTCAACACACTTAACTGGCTGCGTGTACAAAAAACGAGCGTCTACTGTCGATAACGTACGACGAGGTCACGTGAATCGCGTGAACCGTGCGCGGCTTAATGTTTTTTTTTTTCCGCTGTTCTTAGGGATTTTGGAAGAGGCCGATCGCGAGGACGATCTGAAGTCGGTGAAACAGGCGAGACGTCTTTACAGGATGTGTTTGGATACAGGTAAACGAAACGTGCATTGCCCGACGCGCACGACTATCTAGATATATATATCGGTACGTTATCGTCATCGTCCGAAACCGTTTTGGTCGTCCGTCGACAATTCGCGCGTCACGTTACGAACGGTTTGTGAAGTCGATCTTCGACGTGAAGTCGATCGCCTGACCTCCGTACGCGCCGGGCGTTCATCACGAAAATTTCGGGTCTTGCACGCGGTTCGTGAATAACGCAACAAAAAAAAAGAACGCGATCCCAAACCGGTAACCGGCCCGGAGTCGATTCGACTGTTCGAAGTTCAAGCGCGGTCGCGTCCGACTCTCGGGTTGGATTTGGTTCAGCCGTTCGGTGTCGACGTCAGAACCGGGTCGTCGCCAAGTTTTCGTACGAATTTGACCGTGTCGAGAACGACGGGACGTCCGCGGGAAACCGACGCGCCGGGATTAAACCGTTTGGCGCGAGACGACGGTGTGCTGTGCACGAGAATGTTCGGGTTGAAACGCGACGCTTTTTGAAGGTTAGGGTTAGGGGGGGGGGGTCGATTCCACAAAAAACGCTTGGGGATCTCGTCCACTGGGACTCGAGAAATTCGTCGCCGCCGCTGTGTTATAACCGATAACTCAGGGTTTATCAGTGTGCGAACGAAAAAACCAAAAAAAAATAGTAGAGGTACGCTCGGATATTCGAGAAAACCGGTCTTATCAGTTTGTTGGTTCTTGACTCTGAACGAAATCGCAAATATTGTTATCGTACGTCGATCGCGACCTTGCCGGGCGACCACAAACTCTTGAGTCTCGTTGAACTTAGAAAGCTGTTCGACCGTTGACGGCTCCAAGAGAACGGCGAGAAAACTGCCGGTGCGAAACGAAACGTGGTCAGGGCGGGTATTGGGTTAGAGAGAAGTGAGGTTAGATTCACGAGTGGTGTGTGCGGGGGTAGTAGAGAACGAACCACCGGGTGGACAAAAACCGTGTTCGGGTTCGGTGCAGACGCGTTGGACGAGGTCGGATACGAGCCGGTGTACCGGACGCTCGACCGGCTGGGGCTGCCGCGCGGCTTCCCGGACTTCGCGACGGCCGCGTACCCGAACGGCACCGTGTTCAACGTGGCCAGGACGCTGGCGCTGGCGCAACGGCACCTGAGCGCGGACCTGCTGGTGCAGCTGTCCGTGGAACCGGACCCGACGGGACGCGCGTCCGCCCTGCACGTGAGTAACCCGGCGTCCGGCTGACCTAACCTAACCTAACCTAACCTAACCGCCGTCGGCGTTCCGCAGCTGCAGCCGCCCGTCCCCGGCGTCCCGTCCCCGTTGCCCGACCGTCTGGCCGGCGGCGCGGAGAGCGCGGCCCGCGTCGCGCTGTTGCACAGGGTGCGGTACATGGCCGCGGTCATCCGGGAGCTGACGGCGCGCGACGAAGACGGCGACCGCGCCGCGGTCAACGTCACGTCGCTGGCCTTGTCGGCGCTGAAGACGCTCGTCCTGGATTCGCGACTGAAGGTGCGCTGTGCCCGCGTCCGGGCGGTTTGTCTTGTTTTCCGTTTTTGACGTTTTACTAACCTACTGCTTTGGCACGTTGAAATAAAAAAAACCGTCACGAAAAAGTGTCCGCCGAAAAGCGTAATACAGAAAAAAAACCTAAATCTCCCTTAAAATTTGAATTTGAATTTGAAAAACGTCTCACTTAACGCGCGGACTCGTATGCGTTAATCATTTCTCGATGAGATCCTTTTTTGATCAAAAGTCGCCGACGTGCCTCCGGACCGGACCCGCCTAACCGGCTGCCATCGTCGGACGAGTGCCGTGTGACGAGCCCATACTCGAACGGCAGGGTCGCCAACCCATGGCCGAGGCTCAAAAGCCGGAGCTCGAGGGATTCCGTATTTTATTATACCGGCCACATATAACCAATAAAATACGATACACATCGCCCAGTGTTCGCGTGAAGGAGCGAACACACCCGTTCGTCGAATGTCGCCCCCGGGTAGACTACTCCGTTTGTCTTATTGTCAGATTCGAATAACGAATTGTAAAAAAAAAACGAACAAAAAGGATTACTCGGATGTTATGACACGGTGTTTGTTCTGCAGCGTGCGAAAAACAACAAAACATTAATACGCGAAACCACCAATGCGTAGTTCGCGATAAGAGCTGCTATAATCGTAACATAGACGACGGGTATCTTCATTAAAATTTGAACGTTACGGCCGTCCGCAGAAAAACGTACGCCTTGATTTGTTTCTATAAAAACTACAAATTATCAATCACACATCACGGGGTCGGAAGTTTCCGCGGACGGCCGTGGTGGTGACCGTTTGCCGCGGTTTCGTCGCCTGGGTCCGGCCTCGTTCAGGTTCTGCCCACCTCACGGCAATGACGGTTTCGACCATTAAACCGGTACCGACCGTTCGTCGATTCGAAAAACACCCGGAGTACCGATTCGTTTCGATGGGAATTCCGGTTTTTTTCGAACACAGTCCGTCTCGGGTACTGTCTGTGATCGCAAGACGATTACGAAATACGTGGGGCCGACGTAAACGTGTTTACCGTAAATACCAGTGGTCGAATCGTGGAGGGACGCAGCAGTGACGTCGAGTACATCGTCCCAGCGTACCTCCACTACTAATTTTTCTTTTCTTTTCTTTTTAAAGAGGAACGCGCGGCAAAACAATATCGTGTTAGGTACCTACGCACCCCCCACCCACAGTGCCGCGTGTCTCTCCCAACTGTTCCCGACGGGACCTCTTTTTTTTGGAAACCGCGGGGTCGGGTCGTGGTGCTTCGGCTTACCGCGCGCGTTGTTTGCAGGCCCACGACGCGGACGGACGGCAGACGGCCAGACGGTTCACTTTCCGCGGCCTGATGGACTACACGACGTCGAACTCGTCCGGCTTCGAGGACGAGAACACGGTACGCGGAATGAGACGACGCTCTGCTCGCGCCACCGATTTTTCACCCGTCCTCGCGCGCGCTCCCTTCCGTTCTCTCCGTGCATCCGGTCGCGTCATCGTTCTTCCGACCGGATGTCCCGTAACGCGCCCATCTCGTTTCGACTCGTGCGCGCAGATGAGTTTCGTTGGACGCGCGTCGACCAGTCCGCGATTGATCGTCGAGTCCGACCGGCCGTCAGGCGTATTCGACTTTCGGTCGTCCTTCCGAGACTTGTACGCGGCCGAACGTTCGACCGCACGCCTTTCGGGATCGCCCGCTATCGTCGAGAATCCGGCTGTTCGGAAAACCGACCGACTTTCAAACGGACGTTCCGCAAAAACTCTTTTTCCGAACAGCCTAGACCAATAGTCGCTTAACACCGGTCGGCACTTAAATTTATGTTAGGTTAGTTGTTGTTGTTGTATAGTTCGACTGGCGATCGTACGTCGACGTGCTCGCCGAGGGCACGAACAACACGTTGACCATGGACGACGTGGTGTACGTGAGGAACCCGGAATATTTCTTGGCGCTGCAATCACGGCTGTACAACACCGCGCTAGAAGAATTCCGTGAGTATCCGGACGGCAACGGCGTGAAAATCGTGACGTCGTTATGTATTTACAAGGTGTTGGGGGAGGGGGCGGGAGAGAGGTTAAGTGTAGAGGCTTTTTTTCGCGGTCATTTCAAATACGTTATAACAGAAAATTTATTTGATATCAGTAAACGTGTTGACTACGCGTTTCGTGAAATAATATCTTAAAAAAATCATTGACCGGGATACACTGTGATCTTTTTTCCGTTTTCCGTCGACGACAAGAGCCACGGCGGTAAAAGCGCGTTTTGAGTTTCGGCGTCTAAAATGTGTCGTCCGCTCGGTTATAATAGCACAATGTGGCGGTGAGAAACTCGGCGTAAGTCCAGAAAAAAGAGAAAAAAAGTCGTGAATACGCCACTGCGTTCCCGGACGTTTGTGCCGAACATTTTCACGATTAGATTTCCGATCGTTTCGGCGCGTTGGATTTGTTTTTTGGTCGAGGACTTGACGACCCGTTGGACTTTCAGAGCGACTTGTCTGGTGGAAAACCGTGGAGATCCTAGTGCCGCACACGACCGCCGAGATGCGACGGCTGAAGGCTTCGTTCGTCGAGTCCGTCGTGCCGTCGTCGAGAACGCCGGCCAGGTGACCCGCGCGGCGTGCTCGCGTTACGCCGGTGTCGTCATACCGTGACCGCGTTTCCATTACAGGACGGACGCGTGCACGGACGTGGCGAAGACGTTCCTGAACTTGCCGATCGCCTACCAGTTCTACGTCCGTGACGGTTTGCGCGCCGCGTCCGCAACGGTAAAACGCCCGGCGTTCGTTATTGTCGTCGGTCGTGCGGGGTTTGTCCGGAAGGTGACGAGCCTGATTACTTGGTGACGTGACCGTGCAATCGGGAAGAGTGTAGAGGGTGGGGGCGGGGGCACCTTTAGCTAGATACAGAGATGCCACGGTCGGTCGCCTCCGAGCTCTCGGACGGTTTGGACCCAAGTTCACTTTTACGTGAACACCTCTGTGCAGCGACCGCGGCGGCCGTGGTTACGACGGAAACACTTTTGAGCTCGACGGGACGCCGAACGAAACGTGGGACGCGCTTGAAGAAGCCTTCGGGGACGCTCCCGTGTCCTATTCGCGGGCCTAAGAAGTGGCGCAGGTCGTTCGGGGAAGGTCGGGAAAAACGGGACGACCACCTCACCCGTGCGCGCGAACACGGGCCGACCAACGAGCGTTCGTATGACGTCGGAAATGGTTGAACTTGCCAAAAACCATTGTCCCGTGAGATTGTTGCGGGAGACTAAGGCTGTGCGGAAGATTCGCGCGTGCCCAAAGTTTTGGCAGACGCTTAAAAAGTGAATCGCATGAGAGCGTGCAAGGAGCTGAAACAACTCTGTGCGGATGATCTCAGTTTCTTGGACTAACGTTATCACCGGTTTGGATGAGTCGTGGGCGTTTGAATACGATCCAGAGTCGAAGCGTCAGAGTGCGGAATGGCACACGATGACGTCGCCGCGCCAAGAGGAAAGCCCGAACGAACAAGTCTCGCGTGAAGTCGACGGTCGTTGTTTTGTTCGATGTTAAGGGGATTGTACCCCCTGGCCAGGTACTGTCGACGCTAAATTTCATAAGGAAGTGCTTCAAAGGCTGAATCACAGAGTCACCCGCGTCCGAACGGCATGACCTTGGTTGTCACCTCCTGCTTGACTCGGCTTGGTGTCCGAATGATTCTCCAGCCACCCTACGGTCCAGACGTAGGCCCAGCGGACTCCTTTTTGTTTCCTCGACCGAAAAGGGAGCTCGAAGGACATCATCCGGGCACCCTGGAGCACGTCCGAGCTACTGCGACGACCTTACCGAACAGTATTCCGGCGGAGGGTCTTCTCTTGAAGGATATTGAGTCGTAGTACTCGTGTGTTAGAAAAAATCAGGCTCATTACTTTCCGGAACCTAACCCTGTATACCGCGGACGTCCGGCGGCACGACGCTATTCCAAAAACGCTATAAGGTTGGCAAACGCGTTAAGGTTCGTCGGATGCTCGGTCAGCTGCAGCGGGCGTTCAAAGGCATGATCGACGACTCCGACTGGACCGACCGTGACACGAAACGCGCGACCGCCGAAAAGATAGACGCGATCGGTGCGGAAATCGGATATCCGAAAATCTTCGAGACGCCCGCGGAACTGGACAGACTCTACGAACACGTAAGAACGTTTACGACGCGTCCGTCGACATAACTCGTTTCCGCCCCCCCCGTGAGTCATCGTCGGTCCCCACGGTAGTAGTGCGTTCCGTTCGACAGTGGACGTCAAGGAGTCAAGGACTCGTGCATACACGTAACGGTTGAATTGGGGGACGAGATCCCGTTCTATCCTTTCAAATATCTAAATAACAGCGAGTATCTGAACCCGAGTTTCGTCCCTCTGTGGCGAGGGCGTTTTATTACTAGCTCGGTGGAGTTACTCAACAGGAAGACGTTCCCGGCGGTACGGGTAACGCCGACCGACATAGCGCCGGAACCCAACCCAGAACGAACCAGGTCACGGGGCGGTCACCGTGACGGGGCTTTAGCGACACCCGTGCACGTTCTATTCGTGCTCGCGCCAATATAGTAGGACATGCACCGAGCAGACCTTCTAAACCCCGTCCCTGACGTAACGTGTGACCCCGGATCCGACGACTGCCCGTGACGTCCACTGTGCCGAGACTCCGGGGCCCGTCGCCGAGCGGGCGATTAAGCGTCTCCCGCGGGTAGGATTTAAAACCCTGTTTGGAACACTACCCCCCAGCCGGGTAGTGCCATTGTCCGACTTGACGACCCGTCCGACTCCGAACTTTTTGGCGTGGTTGTTTCTGTTTATTGTCCCGTCGTTCCGGGGCGTACGTTCCGGGCGTACGTTCCGGGGGACGCGCGCCGCGCCCAGCGTATCCGGTCTTCGGACGACCCGGGCCGTTAACGCGCGTCCGCGACGTCCGCCAGATGGTGTTCAGGGACGGCGAATACCTGCAGAGCATGTTGGACGTGAAAGCGTCCGAGGTGACGGCGGCGCTGCGGGAATCGGGCAAACCGATCGACACGGGCCGGACGCCGTCGTAAGCAAATTAATTGCCGTTTTCGCCGCTGTTCTCGTGGTGACGTTTCTTTCTTTCCGTGCCGCAGAACTCTCGCCGACCCGCTGGAAGTGAACGCGTTCTACAGCAGACTACGCAACTCGATCGGTGAGTAGTCAGTGGCGGCGGCGGCGGCGTGATTAGACGTTAGCGGGGTTAGCGGGAACGCGTGCGTCCGGTGGGCCCCGGACGGTCGGCGGACATGAAATTCGAAACCGAAAGAAACCGAGAAACTCGGCCGCGCGATACGGTCTTAGTCGAGGGGTCTTTATCGCGTGCTCTGTCCTCGGCGGCAACGCCGGTCTTAGGGTGATTCGTTTGGTGTCGGCGTTCCCTGACGGCTACCTGACGCCGTCGTTCGAACTGGGGTCGCCAACCTAAATCCGGATAACGCAAACGGTGCCGCGGAGACTTAGGATTGCTTCTGATGAAAAAAATTCACGCTCGACACACGTAATAAAATAATTTCACAACATAATCAATATGATCTAATGTAAACAAATCGTATGACCGGCCATGGTATAGTGAACATACGTAAACATACCGATTCGAATATATCGGGAGTGAAAACTCCATCACCCTCTTGCCCGTGTGTTATCATCATTCGAGAGAGATCTCTTCCCGGATCACAAAAAAAAATTCACACAACTCAATTTCAACGTTGTTCACTGAACGGACGGACACGGAGAGAGAGAGAGAACAAAACAACTTACTTATCCGCCGGGGCCGGTATTTACAAATAATCTATGAAGTCGCGCACGGGAAGGGGGCTATCGGTTGTCATTGCGACCGGTTTCGTGGGAACCTTTGATTATCCCGTACGCGCAATACACTCGTTACGTTACAACGCGAAGGGGATGGTGCGCGTCTCGGGAAACCGTTCGATCGGAACGGGGGGCCGTAAAAAAAAGCAAAACAGACAAAACGTCCAGACACGCCGCCGGACGGCGACCGTCGAGGCCGTCGAAAAAAACGGACTAGAACGCAGTCTAAGCTCTGATACGATCTCTGCGCGGGGGACAGCTATTCCCGCGGGGATGTTGCAGATGCCGTTTTACTACGAAGGAGTCGAGTGAGTACGGCGGACGGTTGTGAGTCGGTTCGGAGCCGAGTGTCATGCCGACACCGGGAACCGGGTCCGTCGTAGAAAACGTTTTGTTTTCGACACCGGTCTGTTGGCTCCGCGAGGACGTCGGCACGACATTTTGTGTGAAAATCGCGTTGATTTTTTTTTTTTACGGTTTTTTTCGACGTTTTATGTCTTTACTTTGGCACGTTAAAATTTTAAAAAAAGTGTCCACGAAAAGCGTTACCTTGTGTGTGTGTGTGTGTGTTTTTTCCTTAAATTCTTATCAATTTTATTGAAAACAAATTTACATTAGGAAAATAAATCTAAACTTTTGTCATTTTATGTCTTTACTTTGGCACGTTAAAATAAAAAAAACCGTCACGAAAAAATAAATATATATATGTGTGTGTGTTTTCAATGTGTTTATATTTTAAGTATAAAGAAATGATAAATGATTAACGCATACGAGTTTAAGCGAGACATTTTACGTTCGGCGGGTATCTTAATTTAGGTGACGCTTTTTGGTGGACACTTTTTCATCCGTATCCAAAAACGTACAAACGCTTGCTTATGTATCCCCTACCTTACACACCACCGACCACTACTTAGCGTTACGTCTCCTGATAATGCGACTTGTTGACACATCAAACTAAAATGATTGCACGTATAACGATAACAGTCGTGTCTTTATTTTCGCTTGACGTCATACCACTATACGTTATGTATGTTATCACACGACGTACGGCGTTCAAGTAAAGACGATGAAACGTCTCGCTTGACGCCGGACTCGTATGCGTCAATCGTTTGTCACGGCCAGGGGCGGGGACCGAGACTCCGAAGGCCCGGGTGGGTAAGTTTTTAGGAGGCCTTGAAAACTAACGTAATCAATACAAACGAGCGACTTGATAAAATAAATAACTCGATAACGTGTCGCGTGAAAAAAATGATTGGATCAAAATGAAAACCGACTTCGAAAAAAACGAACTAAAAGTTTTGATTTTTCGATTTCGGTTGTCGACACTCGGCAACGATTACGGTGTGATACGCGAAAGATAACAAACGCTCGTGTTAAAAATCGTTTAGAATATCGTAACGATTTTTCTGTCGGGTATATTATTTCGTGCAAGCCAACAGGCCATAATAAAATAAATAGCCCAAGTGCGAAATGTCTAAAGGGCCTCTTACCCGCCACCGGTCACGGCTCTCGTTTTGACATTTTATGTCTTTGCTTTGGCACACAACCGAAAAAAACGTTACCGCTTCGCATACAAAGTATGTGTCTTGCTTTACACACCATCGGCCTCTGCTCAGCATTACTACGCCTGGCAAAAAAATAATTGACATTTTATGTTTCATCGCATTTTCACAATAAATAAATATATCACCCCGTATCAATTGTAATTCGAAGATAGTGGGGAGTACGGAAGAAGGTTAGGGGAGGATAGGAGAAAGAGTATTAAATGAGGTGGTGGGAAGTAAAGACGTAGAATGTCCCAACGTGTTGCAGACTCGTATGCAAGCATTAGTTTTTTTGATTTTCTTTTCGCACAGCGTCGTCAACTACGGGGCGATCGGTTCGATACTGGGACACGAGATGACGCACGGATTCGACGTCGAAGGTACCGTCACATGACGTTCGTCCAGCACGAGTTCGACGGACGGCACGGTTTCCGACGCCCAACGGACCCGCCGGACCCTCAGGCTAGGTTCACATGGACGCGCGCGTTTCGAATAATTGATAACGGTGTTTTTTTTAAACACGGAAATCGTAATAGATACGTCAATTAACGAAATAGAAAAAAGGCCTGCCGTACGTGACACGACCACACCCCCACGAGTACTCAAACCGGACCATAAAGAAAAGGAGTTGGGTTGGGATGAACCCGATATTTCCTTTCTGTCTTTCGTCTGCGTCTCGTCATCGTTCGGCCGGACAACCCACAAACACACAGCATCACACGCGTGTACTAAATATTTAACTAACCATATACAAACGTTTATTATTATTATTATTTGTCGAATGGAACATTTTCGTTCAACGCGCGTCCACGTGAACCTAGCCTTACCGGTCCCGTTCAGTGTTTAATAAAAAAAAATTTAAAAATAATGGTAAATCCGCGTGTCGCAGGTAAAGACTACGACGCGCACGGCGAACGGACCGCGCGGTGGTCGCGGCGAACGGTCGACGAGTACCTGAGACGGGCCCGGTGTTTCGCGGACGAGTACGACCGGTACGAGTTGGCCGACGGCGTCCGCGTGAGTGTCGTAAACCCGGCGTCCCGACCTCATCTAACCTAACCTAACCTAACCCGCGCGGTCGCCCGAAACCGTGTTGTTGTCCAGGTGAACGGCACGCGCACGCTCGCGGAAAACATGGCCGACAACGTGGGCCTGAGACAGTCGTGGCTCGCGTACGAGGAGACGTCCCGGGACGGGAACCGCCGTCCGCCGCGGCTGCCCGGCCCGGACGGACACTCCGACGACCGGCTGTTCTTCTTGGCGTACGCGAACGTGAGTCGTTCGGGCGCGCGTTTCGTGGTGTTCGCGACGAACACAAACAAGAACAGACAAACAAAAACGTAACGAATCGCCGTAGGACAGACTTTTTTTCTTTATGGCGAACACGAACTCAACGCGTACGACATTTGACGATCGGACCGCGCGATCTCGAATCAAAAAAAAATAAGTTTGAATCGGTGAAAACCGAAAAAAAAATATTAAACACACACACACACATATTCTATATACGAGTCCGCGTTAAGTGAGACATTTTATGTCTTTTTAGGTTAGGTTTTTTTTTCTGTAACGCTTTTTCGTGACAGTCCCCGGCGGGTATCTTAATTTAGGTAACGCTTTTTGGTGGCGGTTTTTTATTTTAACGTGCCAAAGTAAAGACATAAAATGTCAAAAACGGATATCACACGTGAACGATGAAGATCACAGAGTGAAAAACCTATCGCTCCGCACTACCCGTCCCCTCGGCGTGGTTTCCGAATGAAAATCAAACGCGAGATATCGATTTCATCGGGACTCTGCGAGATCTCGGGTTATTCGGCGTTCGTTCGTCCGGATCGTCGTCGTTCGTCGAAACACGGGCGGGTCCATTCCCGAGGGACTTCGTGCCGCGGGATAACCGCAAAGGTCTCGTCGACCGTGAACGACACGACACGGTCAACTAAATTCATCCGTTTTTTTTAACTCGTTTTACGTAACACGATTTCGGACCGGCCCCGTTGGAATATAAATAAAAAAATTTTGATTTTCACCGATTTTCACCCGGCGCACGTCCGGAGTACACCGTTTTACTCGGAGCGTCGACCTGAACACATAACGTGAACCGATTAGAACTGTCGACTCGTGACCGACTACTAGCTCGATAACACCATACGACTGGCTCCATCTTCAGACACACGACCCGTCCACGTCCTAACCATTTACTTGGGTGTCCGTGTTACGAAACGCACCGCGGCGATTCAGAAAACATCAAAAATATCGACCACGCCGTTGTGTCACGGATATCGTGATGTCAGTCAGCGTGACAAGATTTCGAATCGCGCGTGAGAAATACAATAAGAAAAAAACCATTAATAAAACCCGGTAACACGTCGATCCCGGACAACTAACCGGCGACAATATACGACGATACGATCCGATAACGTTATCAGTTCCGTTGTGTCGGGTTGTTTTTCAATTTTGAATACCACGCCATTATCTAATGGCAAAACGCTATACGAGCGGTCGTCATAAGCGGTCATTTTTCAATTTTTTTTGAACAGACTCGACGGGGGCTTTGCGGCCACATAAAAATGCTTAACGGGACGCAGGGTTCGGTATGGGTACACACATCCCGTTTTCTTTTTGTCCGGAGAGAGATACTGGCATGATAACGGTAATAATTGTTTTCTTTGTTCGGACACGTCGTTGATTTTCGACCGACCGTCCGAGTGTACCCGTTCTCGTTGTTCACGCTGTTTTATGTGTACACACAAAAGGCCGTAGCAGGAACACACTTCCGGGTGGGGGGGGGGTTAGGTTAAGTCAGTACTATGTCGTCGCGTGTAAATAGGAGACGTGTCTCTTTGTTAAACATTTACTTTAACAAATTCAATTCAGAGGGAGTCGAACGTCCTCAAATACGGCCTTGTACACACACACACACACATATATATATGAAACGTCTGTGCAACAGGTGTGGTGTCAAAAACCGGACGACGAGTACGAGAGGCTGTTACGGGCGAACGACGATCACAGTCCCAACGACGTACGGGTGATCGGCTCGTTGCGGAACAGTCGCGAGTTCGCGGACGTCTGGAAGTGTCCGGTCGGCAGTCCGATGAACCCGCGGGAGAAATGTTTCATGTGGTGAAGTCCGTCGGGGTCCGTGCCGAGTCGTGGACGTTTTTAATAAAAAATATAAATAAAAAATTTAAAAAATAAATAACGTTTAACGTCGTCGGATCGTGTACGTACACACGCGGGCCGCGTTTCCGGAAGAGGATCGGATCAAAATACCGTGAAATTGTGTCTGGATGCGCGTTAACGCGTGCCGTCGATTAATTTCGGGCGTAATCCATTCGTTTCGTTATGACGTTATTAAGCAGATTCGTGGTGGACGGCTGGCTCGCGTCGTCAAAACCGAAATTTTTCCGACAAAACGAAAATACAATCGTCCGTCGGACGACTATTTATTTCTGCTTTGCTCACGGACTTCCGCGATTGTTTCTTTAACCGTTTTGTATTTATTTTTTCTTTTTCTGCGCACGGGGAAGTGAATCGGTCAGTTAGGTCGGGAGGGGATCGTGAGTGGACGGAGCTCCTGTATTACGTTTAAAAACATGAGTTAACGTCCTTCTACCACGGTTTCCAATGGAACGCGTGGTAACGCTTATGACCGGTGGGGGTATACCATCATAGACAGGAAAATTCTATATATATATTCGATATTATTGCTATACACGAGTACCTACTTAATTTGTTATCTTGCACATCACTTATCACAGAATATTATTCATATATACGTGTATACATTATTTTTTAGATTTTCCCGCAGATATATTATAAAACTTTATGCTTGCGACAGCGCAGATTTTCAATAAGACCGTCGTCAACTGGCGAACCGTTTTGAAAATTCCAATTTGTTCGTGTTGTTTTCATCTTATCTTAACCGAATATATAGAAATAACTTGTTTCGCGATGGCGGTTTCCATTAATATTGTTGTAAATCATTGTGTTCTCTATTGACTTTGGCACTTTTCGGTATCGGGCGGCGACGAGTTTTACACACGTAACGTACATGTTAGGCGGGCGCACGGGTTCTGTACGGTTTTCCTAATTACTGTTGAAGGTTTAAAAAACGTCGTATGATACTATTGCATTCAAAAATAGTAGAGAGAGAAAAAAAAGGAATCGGGTTATACATTAATGGTAAACTGGTGGGGGCGTGGGATACAGAATATTTCATTTGGAACGCGAATCTTTTGAACTTCCGCTGCTTCGTATCTTCCGATTCGAGCACCGTCGAGTTGCTCGTGCACGGACCGGAATAGGCGAGTATTTGGGTTCTGCGTTACACGAGAACGGTCGTTTCGCGCGGACGGAGACGAAATCGCGAGGGAACCGACAAGGACGGCCCTCGGGCAACGAAGAGACGACAGCGAGATCGGTAGAGGACGGACACGTGTACGTACGGTCGGTGAGGGGACGAAGACCGAGAGACAAGTGGTCGAACGTGACACGAATATGACGGCTAGGTCGGCTAGGGTTTGGTAGCAACGGCGTGATGAAACGGCCGATTGTTCACTCGGTACGCGGCGTCGCGATCATAAGATTTTTAAAAAAAAAGAAAAACTCGCAGTACGATAAACGCGATTTCACGAAACGAGACGGAGAACGCTGGCCGTCCGGCTACCACGACCGGTATTTTCGATTTCCAAAAAGTGAATTTCGCTTTCGGCGTTCCTCCGGGTCTCGCATGTCGCGAACAAAACAAAAAAAAAGACGTGATTCGCACACAATGTATCTGTACATATTTTGTTATATAAATATTTATATATATATATATGTATATTTTTTTCTTTTTTTCTTTTTTCGCTTAAACTTATCGAACAAATATTTTATCATGTACTCAATAAATTACAAATATAGTCGCACTACTACACTAAAATGGTAAAATAATTACAATATATAGCCGTCGATGATAGTATAAATATGATATTTAATAACTACGGTAAAAAAAAAAAGAAACAACAGGTTAAATTGACACACACACATATATATATATCGTAATTCTAATCCGATACACGATAAAAATATAAATATTATTATTAAGAGTTTCCAAAAAAAAAAAAAACGAAAAACAACAAAAATATATATATATTTCGTCTGTACATTGAGCGTTTAAATAATAGTATTTGTACATAAAATATGTATGTGCTTACGCTTTGAGGAAAACAAAAATCATACGTTACGTGACGTAATGTCGTTAAAACGAAACTATACAACAATAATCGTTACTCGTCGAATTCGGTTTTTGAATAGTGTAAAAATATAGTTTTTTTTTTTTTACAACGATCACTTAAACACTACAACATTTATGTATATATATATTCCGTTTATAAATTATCACATATATTCTACAAAAACGAATGGTTTTTCATTTTTTTTTTTCTTTTTTTTTTTTTTTTCGTTTATCAATAATATACATTTAGTCAGCCTTCGTGAGGAAAAAAAAAAATAAAAAAATAAACGATCGGAACAACGCGTTCCGCGACGCGGCGGAATATTATTTCCGTATAATATTTTGTGTGGCAGCGGTCTATTTTTTATTATTTATTTTTTTTTTTTTGGTAAAAATTATCGTTATTATTAATATTATTATTATTGACATGGCACTTGTACACGCTCGTAGACGTGTATACTTACGTACGTAAAACGGCGAAAGAAAATAAAAACACGAACCAACGTACATGGTGTATTGGTGGATTGAAGGTGGAACGCGGGGCGGGTCGTGCGCGTGCGTTTTTCGTTATGCGACGACTTGTTGTTGACGGTTTTTGGTGAAGCTCAAAAACACCTGAAACAATCGAAACGAGACCGGTGCCGATCACAAACAGACGTCGCGTTTTTCCACCCGTTCCCGTCCGAGCCCGTGCGACGGGATGAAGCTACACACTCCGGACCGTCGTGACCATTCCCGATCATCCCGGCGATCATATCCACAACGCACGCCCGACGAAAACCATAAGCAACGTCCGTTTGACTCGACTCGTCTTGTCGTGTCGAACGAAATGGATCGAAAACGCTCGAATGCCGCTCGAAGACGCGAGCGAAACTACGCGCGTAAAAACGTATGGAAAAAACGAATCGCGTCCGTCTGGCTTCACCACAAAAAGTCTACACAATCTACAAGAGATCGGAAAGCAGCCGAGGTTAGCCGTCGACTGAAACCTAACCGGCGAGCGCCAAAAAGACTGTTGACGGAGACGCCACCCTCCCCCCGTTCCAATGGTGTTTGCGAATTATTTCGTGCCCGGTTTTCGAGTGTTTTTTTTTTCGCCATCGTTTCACGAGAGAAAACAAAAACGAAACAACGGAAACATCGGTTTACCTGTTCTAAACTCGTCTGCGATATTGAATAATCGTCGATCAGCAGTTCTTTCTTGGCCTGTTCCATTTGCGCGAACGCGTACGAACACGGATATTTCTTGGGAATGTGGAACAGCGCCGTGATCTCGAATTCCTCGCGGATGCTGGCGCCTAGTGAAGAAAAAAAAAAAACAAATCAGTCGTCCGTTCTCGTCGATTTTTCGCGTGACTCGAAGGACACGCTAAACGAAATAGTCTGGAAACACTTCGCGATTTACGTGTACCGTGTAAACGAATCGACTCACCGACGAACGACTTGAGCACGTAATCTTTGGCCCTCGCGTGGTTGTCCGGATGGAATTTCATGTGCAGCTGATAGCCGATGGAGAATTTGTTTTTCAAATGTTGCACCGTCCCGATGCAGCACAGACGTCCCTCCACCATGACGGCCAGACGCGTGCACAGCGCTTCGCATTCTTCGAGACTGTTCGAGGAAGAAAAATATCCCGTTACGATTAATTGTGCGCGGCGCTCGAGTTGGGTTCGCCGAGTCGAACAACACATTTAACTCTTCTTTTTCGACCCTCTGCTGTATCGTTCTTATAACTTTTTCCAATTCGAGCACTGTTTACATCGCACTAGCCCGGCCCGAGTCCGACAACGGTCAATCCGTTTCCAAATATCGGTTCGTTATCGGTATCGGTCGGTTTCGTACGTTGGCGAATCCGTCGTAAAGCGCATTTACGCGTCAACGTTATAATAATATGATCAAACTAATATCGGCTCAATGATTTACTGATCGGAACCGGCAAAGGCTAGTCAATGCTATAACTGTAATTCGGTGCGAAAACGATTAGGCCTATACGTTTCCTCGATATCGTTATCGCGTGTCGTTCGTTCTAACAATTAAAACTGTGTTCCCACCGCTAGGAGAAAAATGCAACGGGCAAGTTATTCGGAACAAATTCGTGAAATAAATTTGAAAAGATATTTTTAACAAAAATAGTATCACCACCAAAACAAGAACAGTTGTTCCTTTACATTTCTATAATAAGGATAATCGTGTTTTAACTGAAACGGACGCGTTTTGTATATAATCACCGTTTTAGAAAATTACTGTTTCTTGTTGTTTACGCCACAAAACGACAATGCAATATTCAAAAAATTATACTTTTTTTAAAATGTTATCTTGAATTTTATGTCGATAAACGTATTTAACGTGAATCAATAGTTTGTTTTATTGGGGGGGGGGGGGGAATGTGTAATTTATCGCTTGCAAAAATGTGTTTTCTAATCATCGACATAATATTTATACTATATCCTATTAAAGTAATGTTTATTCACACATGCAAGTTTTTTAAAGTTTATATTGTATGTGCTATAACATTTTTATATCGATTAGAGATCAATTTTTAAGTAAAATGTTATATTTGAAATCAATAAAAATTGAAATCCGTTACAAGCGGGTTGGTTTAGCGAAAATCAAATGAATCAATACTATTAGACTATCGTTGTTTTATCGAATTCGGGGATTGTTTTCGAGGGACTTATCGTGTCTATAAAAAAAAAAAAAACGATATGATACGCTTAAAGTGAAAACTATAAATCACGTGGTCGTAACGCAAATACGTACACACGCACACACACACAATGTAACCATACATACCTGTGCGAAGTGATGAAAACGCACTTGCCGCGATCCCTCTCTTCGCTGACCGTGTCCCACAGGTGTTTCCGGGCGGCCGGGTCTAGTCCGGACGTGGGTTCGTCCAGGAACAACACGCTCGGGTCGCCGATCAACGCAATGGCCGTGCTCAGTTTTCTCTTGTTCCCGCCGCTAAACCGTGACAAACGCGTTACAAACGTACGTGTTTTCGCGATCGGCGCCGGCGCGCTCGAGAGGTCGACGGTGAACACCGTTAAAAGTTATTGGTCCCAACGCCGCGCGATATTAGTTAACGCGGACCGGCGAACGTCATAAACGCGGCGAGCACGTTTACCTTAACCGAACCCGCCATTCCGAATCCGCGCGGTCTCGACGCCGGGACGTTTCGCGGGGGTAAGTACCTGTAGTTTTTCGCCTGCACGTTCAAATGGGCCATGAACGCCAGCCGGGAGGCCAAGTGGAACGGTACCGTGGACGATTCTTTGTACGACATCCCGCGGAGTTTGCAGAAGAAATGAAGCGTCTCGTAGCCGGTGAGCTCTTCGATGAGACCGTTGAACTGCGGACAGTATCCGCCCACCTCGTGGATCTGTGGACGGACAAACCGTTAGGCTCCGACCGCGCCGCGGCATACAACATACGTATATCGGTACGTATGAAGGTCGCCCCTTCCCCCCCCCCCTTGGACTTTTTTTAAATATCTTTAAATATATTAAAATGACATAATTTTATAATGGTATATAATTAGGAATTTTCTATATTTAGACTCTATAATTTGAGCCCAAAAAAAAAAAACACTCCAACACACTTTTGCACTGCTGGTGTGAACTTAGCAGTGCAAAAGTTCAATTAAGTATACCGGCGAAAATAAAGTCCAACAAATTTTGTAAGTTGTCCAACAAATGACCAACAAATGACCAACAAATTTGTTGGATAGGTTAGATTGATGACTGCTAATGTTGCACTGCTAAGTTCACAACACTGGCGGAATCGACCGACGGGATGAACACGCGAATTTCAAATACCGTCGCGCGTGCTTACGAAACTCACGAACATAAATAAACGGTTTGTTTACCGGACCGACGGGATAACTCACCTTTTCCCGGTTGTTGTTTACGTTCACGCCGCACACGTAAATGTCTCCGGCCGAGTTCTTGATGTCTCCGGTGAGCATTTTGAACGTGGTGGTCTTGCCGGCCCCGTTCGAACCCAATAGCCCGAAACACTCGTTGGCTTTCAGGGCCAGGTTCAGTCCCTTCACCGCATCTTTGTTTCCGTATTTCTTCCAGACGTTGCTGGAAAAAATAAACGATTTCGATGTTTTTGACAATTTCGTTAACGAACGGTACGACGTTTCTAAAATATTGTAATCATAATTTATTTGTTCGTGGCGCTTAATCGTCATAGCGTTTGTATGGATAATTTTTTAGTTTTTTTTTCGGTCTTAGCAGGCAAATATATATGAATCCGAACCCCGTCAATAACGCAATATCGTTTATAAACGCTCACTTTAAGTACAGACAGTAGTTGTGCGGGTCGACACTGTTGACCACTTGTTTCTCGTGGAAAACGTCCGACTCGTAACAGTTCAGGTCGTATTTGTCTTCCTTCGCCGGCCTCTTGCACATGTGACTGTAGAGCTTGATCAGCGTGCAGTGCACTTTGTTGCCGTAGTACATCAGATATTCGCAGGACAGCAACAGAAACACGCACACGAATCCCAACCAGAACAGGTGGGCCATGTTCCGGCCGATACCAGGACTGGTCCACGACAGGTTGTCGCCGTCCCATCCGAAACAGGTGGCTGCGGAAAAAGCGCAACGGATCAGTATTGTAATGTGTCGCGTACGGTTTTCGTGTCGACAAAACTAAACGTTTCCGATTCTCAAACGAAACGAACTATGTATCGGTTTTACAATGATGCGTGTTTTTATTCCGCGTGTAAACGTCTTTTTTTTTAGATTTTCGCAATTGTTTTTTTTTTTTTAAGAGTATCACGAAGGACTACGACTACAGACGATTCTCGAAAACAAAAAACAAAAATTTTCACAAAATCGATGATTTTTTTATTGGAATTCGTGAACCATTAACGTGAAACTTTTTAAAAAAATAAACCTAGACGTTTTTCCGCTTATTTATTTTAATATTATACAAACATGCATTAAAATCATTTCGAAATAATTCGATTTTGGGCTAAATGTCGCGTTTCGTGAACTTTAACAATTCACAGTGTGTTTTTATTTCTAAAAATCAATACAATTTTAAATTGTAGGTCCAAAAGAAACGTATTTCAAGGTATATAATATAGTTTGTCATAATTATTCAGTTCTAATTTCAAGTTTTAACATTGCTTTCAAATGTTCAAACTACAACACAACGTAATATCTCCGTCTCAGTAACCCGACTGACGGACGTAACTAACCTAACGGACATCCACAGGACCCGCTGACTCATTTGTACATTTCTGTTTTTTGTACATTAACTCAAACTGACGTCATTAATAACAATCATTATTAAGGATTTACCGTTCTTTTGGAAATCGCAAATCTCGTTGTACTCGTACGACGAGTAGATGTTTTTCATACCGCTGCCCAGCGCGTAATGCGGGAAATAGATCATCACGTTGTCGATGGACTTGGATTCTTCTTTCAGGCACAGCGGTTGCATGTCCAAAATGAGCACCAACATGAAGCACATAGCACCTGTGTTTTGCGGTACGTGAAACCGAAACGGGTTAGTATTCGAATAATAGAGTCGGCGGCGGACGTGGCGTTGCTTACCGGTCATCACGCCGAACATGGACACCCTTGTGAAACTGCTCGACGGGTTTGTGAACAGATACGAGAACAGACTCATCAGCGGCAGCGTCGCCCACGAGAACGCCACCAACAGGCTCAACATCAATCCTGCGGAAAGCCCATACACATTATTATTGTACCCGAAGGACGACAATGTACGAGTGTCAAAGAATAAATGTTAAGCTACCAATTGTAAAAACATGCTTGAATTTTTTTTTTTATATAATAAATTTGTTTGATTATGTTAGTATAAATAATACTAACGAAATCCGTTGTTTATAATTTTTGCGTTTTTGACCGAACCCGGTAAAATTAATCTAAAAACGCGAAAAAAATCGCGTTGATTGTTTAAGTCGGGATAAGGTGGATATATGATTTTTCCAAAGCATTTTTTTGTCGTTCGGGTAGCTTTTTGTATATTTTTCAACTAACCCATCTGCTTCATGCTCGCGTATCCCGGATCGCCGTGCCAGTAGAGCAACGACAGTATGGAGAATATGACGGTCAGGTAACTTATCCAGTCCCAGAGCAGCGACGCGCCCCAGTAGGCCAACGGCTTCACGCCGGCGATCTGTTGCATGTGCTTTGCGCCGCTCTGTCGCTCGTTCACGGCGAACAACACGTACACGGCGCACACGAACGCTTGGGAAATGGCACAGTTGAACGCCACCTGATAGCCCAAGTTACTGCCTCCGGTCAACTTCATTAGCTGTAAAAGAAATGAAAAATGTCGAAATCGGCACGAGAATGTGCTGTCGTGGACTGTCGGTGCCTCCCCGCGAGTTTAGAATGTGATTATTTCGATAAGGTCGTTTAATGGACTGTGCCTATTTATCAGTCCCAGCGTATTTACGGAGATTACCCTGGACAACAAAGAACGACATAACATAGTACAGGTTGGGAGGAAGTGAAAAACTTGGATATCAGCTGAACGGAAAATGAAAGAAGTTTTAAAATATAGAGTTTACGAATAGTTTTTCTCGTTTTGAAAACGGCGACTTTTCGCATCTTCGTTTAGAGTGTTTAGAGCTTCCAATAAAACGAACAGATGAAAATGTCGACAACGGGCTATTGATAAAGTAGCAGAGCGGACGTTGGTGTTCTGGAGTAGACGCCAAAGCGTTTCACCTCAAAATCTCGGGACGAATGTGTGCCTCAATTGCTGACTGACGTTCAAAAACTCAATCGCGACACTATGTTTCCAGAGTTGAAAATCGAAATGGAAAACATCTCTAATCACCCGAATCGACACAAGTGATTTATTTTTTGTCACGGCAAATGAAAAAAAAACACGAAAGGGGAGCAATTGTGCTATAGGTGAATAAATCACCACACGAAGATTACTCTGTAAAACGGATTGATGAAATTGTTGAGTATTCGTTGAATACACTATACTCAAAGTCGAGATGCCCATTACCTTTGAGGCCGCCCTCGTATAAGTCGATTACCTAATCGATCACGCGATACTCATATATAAGAGGAACGAAACAAAAACGAAACGGTCGTTTTAAATATAATATTTATTGTCGCTTCTTATTGTTATTACCTTGTCCACCCCTTGGTAGGGCAGAGGATGGTTGACTATCTCTATGTTGTAATCGTTCCCTTTGTAGTTTTTGAGTATCGCGTTGTGTACCATGTTCAGCGCCAACGGCGGCCCGTGGTACGGCTGATTGTTGAAGTACGCCGTGATCTTGTCGTCGCCGAAAATCGCTCCAACAATGTACTTTTGCGTAAACGGCGATATCTTTTCCGCGGCCTGCGTAATACCCGAAGCGACAGTTATACGTGTTTACGTATAAACATACGCGTTTCGAAAAACCAACTCACCACTTGCAGTAAGAAGTCTTCGAAGTAAGTGTACGCGCTGTTGTAGTTCAAATCCAACACCGGGTTCGGGCGCACGCGTTCTTGTACGATTCGTAAAAGCTGCTGATTTGATCGTTGTTAGCGGCCAACATCACGGTGCTGACGGGTTCCCAATAGTTCTGTAAAACGGGCGATTTCGTAAAATGTTTGCAAACGATCGGTAAAAATTTCCACAACCCCTCCACCGTTTCGTCGGCGCAACCATTTTTTAAGATGTATAGTCGTTTTGGACCGATGAGCTGGGGAACTAGTAATTGTTTCGTTAGAAATATAAATGTTATATTGGTTTTACTTAAACGGCTTTTAAGACGTTCTTACATTCGATTTTGTTAAATACGAAAAATTAATTACAATTTTTCTGTTCAATTTACATTTGAAACAATATCCTAACCGACCATAAACCGAATGCAAATTTTTATTATCTACTGGTATATTTATAATTATAGTTTAAAACGATTATTTTATAATTGTTTTTTTTTTTTTTTTTTTGGAACTTTTAATCGCGTGATTTTCGCATAAGTTTAGAAATTTTCAAGTGCATTATTCGAGACGATTGAAAAAAACCATTACCCCTAGGGTGGCGACCAGAGCTGGTAAGTCTTTCATGCCTTGCCAAGAGTTAACGACCAGTAACGCCAAGAGTATGAAAAACAGCGTCAACGTGATTTGAAGAGAGTGCAAGATCAACGAACGATACGACTGTAGGCATTTCTTCTCCATAATCGCTCCGGCTTGGATCACGAACAGTTTCCAACCTTTGGCTCCTGATAAACGTATAAAAAAATCGTTATCACACGCTTCACGGAAATCAAAAATTAAACATTATCGCTACTTCACGCTCGTATAAACACCGCACTTACTTTCCGATTTAAAATCGTCAGAGTCGCACTCGTCGTTGTAGAACAGGCTGTCGAAACGATTTTTCAACTCCATCGATTTCTGTTTGATCGCGTTCATCTGGTAATCCGACAATTTCTTATTGTCCTCCTGACCGACCCTGCACACACAATATTAATACGACGCGCGTTACCATATCAGTTGCGTGATTTATGACGACTAGGTACGTGGCGAAAAAACAAGGTTAGGTTAGACAACACAAAACCGAGAAAAAGAAACGGAGAAAAGGGATTTCAAAGATAATTTTGGGTTTTTTTCTTATTCTTCGTTACGTGTAATCACATTATTCCTATAAGACTCACAATCGGAATTCGGCGATAATAACATAATATTGCAACGTTGTCGGGACAATATTTTTGAAAATTCCAGCCCGTGTATGAAAACCCGAAATCCTCGTGCGCCGCCGCAGCAAGTCGCCGGTATAAACACGACTTACCTCATGAACACGTCTTGCAACGTGGTCAGAGTTATGCCGTACTCTTTGACGCCCAACGTCGATTTGTTCTGTTCCAGCGCGTTCAACAGCTCCGGGAACAGGGACGAGTCCTCCAGCTGATACGTCACTTCCATTATGGTCATGTTGCTGGGCACCGAGTGCGCGTAATATTTACGGATGAAATTCGTCGTTTTGGTCAAACTGAAGCCGACCACGTCTTTCACCAGAGTCAACGTGTAACCGCCGCCTGAACAACACGAACAAACGATATCGACCCGTTTCAATTAATCGCGTAGCGAACTATGATTCCGATTCGTTCCCTACATAACACGCTCGGCATCGCCCGACAATATAATACGATATTGGTTTTAATTTACTTCCTGGCTTCGTTTCTCCGTCCTATTCTTATACATTTTCACGGCAGTCGGACGAGTTACTGTCGATCGAGTGTAACTAGTGAACCAATATTGTTCAACGTAACTATAGTTGACACGTAACATCGATACACGTTGTGTAGCTTTATACGCTCAATCCGTTATATTTTACATACTACTGTCGTCTGAATGCTAAATCACAATATATTTATTTCGCAAAATTTGTCCCCTCCCCACGAAAATAAAAAATTGCTCCTAATTACGATCTTAAATACATAAAGTTTACTCGGTTCAAAAAAAAAAAAAAATGTACAACAAATAACAATATAATTGTTATTTATTTGTCGTCGGGCCGAGTGCATAATACACCGAACGTTCAAATTTCTCATGAATAATAATAATAATAATAATACGATCCGTCTAACCGTATTCTTTTTTCAGCGAGAACGGCGTCCCGACGCAACAGATGGTGCCGGCTTTCATTATGGCCACGCGGTCGCCCAACAGGTCCGCCTCGTCCATCAAGTGTGTGGTCATCACCATCGTCCTGCCTTCCCGTTCCGACTGCAGAATGTTCCACAAAGTACGTCTGGCCGCCGGGTCCATGCCCGACGTGGGCTCGTCCATTAACACTACCTGCAGATCATAACGGCGACTTCGGTTGTAAGACAATGCCTGCGAGGTGTTTGTAAACTTTACAGATTGTATAATTCTTATGTGAAACGAAAACGGTCACGCGAACGTATTCGAAAAAGTCGTCGAAACATTTCTAGAAAACTGATAATAATGACGTTTCGGAAGACGCGATATCGTAAAAACTTTTGATAACACCGTTTCACAGTTGTTATTCCTATCCCGTCTTTTCTAATTATCGTTGAATATTATTACATGCACGCCTTACTTTAGATTTTCCTATCAACGCTATGGCCACGGACAGTTTTCTCTTCATTCCGCCGCTCAAATGTTTAGACTTGGTGTTCAACATCGTTTCCAGTTCGAATTTCACGGTGTAACTGTCGATCTCCCGTATCATTTCTTCGTCGTTTAGATCTTTCAGCTGCGACACAAACGGGCAACGGTTTAGTTTTTTTTTTTTAAATTAAATTTACAATTAGACTTTATTTATCGAATAAATCGTTTTAGTACATACAACCATGGTATGCGTGTCCGACTATAAAAATGTTTGTTTTCAAAATCGTACATATTACATATAAGTGCATACAAAACGTACTATGAATAAAGAAAAAAATTTCTATTTGAGAGAATATTGTACAAACGATATCGTTAGTTATTAAAGTAATGAAAGTTTTCGCAAGTAAAAAAACCCATTGTGTTGTATACACTGACCATTCCGAAAAAGTACAAATGCTCGTGCACGGTCAAGTCCGGTATGAGCAGGTTGTACTGGGGACACAGTCCCAGCGAGTTGCGTATGGTCTTCATGTGGGTCTTGATGTCGTAGCCCTCGATCAGCGCGGTGCCGGACGTGGGGCTGATCAGTCCGGTCAACATGGACATGGTGGTCGACTTGCCGGCCCCGTTGTGTCCGAGCAGAACGGTTATCTGGTTCGGGTGCATGTCTACGGACAGTTTGTTCACGACGTACTTGCCTTGCGTGAAGCTCTTGCTGAGCGACTGGATCTGTATGCCGGATTTCCCGACCACGTGCCCCGGGTCGACTTTCTTCGCGAACCAGAACGACGGCTGTGCACGAAACATGTACATGAAACAGAACGAGAACGCCGTTGTCGTGAGTACGGGAATGACGGGAAAACGGAAAAAAGGAACAGCAGCGAAACCCCTCCCCACCCCTCCTCGTTCCTCTCACCATAATCGGGAAGTACCACGGCGGATGGAAGCCGCTGTTCCGCGGGAAAGCCGTTTCCAGGTAGACGGCCACCAGCAGGTACAACACCGTGTCGAACACCAACATCATCATAATGTCCGCGATGCACATCTTGTCGTCCGGCGACACGGTGACGGTGATGTTGTCCCACGTCAGCCCGGACCCGATGCCCTCGAACATGATGAGGCTCTGGAATATGTAGCCGAGCGCGGTGTTTGGCAACACGGTTGACGCCAGTATTTCGCGGTTGGTCATGGACGAATACTTGGGCTGGAAGATCATGAACGGCGCATACGTACCGAACCACAACACGCCGCCGACCGTCGCCGCGGTGTTCGCTATAACCGATACGTGGTATTATTATTATTATTATTATACATAAAACTTTTCCCCTCTCTCTCACTCGATCGAACGTTCCGAAGGTCTGAAATACGTATGATTATTATAACGTTAGAAAAAAAACAGAAGATCATTATGCGTCCAAATATATGATATACGACGCCTTTATATTACATCGGAGTGTATTTTTATTGTTTTATATACAGGTACGGCCACGATACACCTTGACAATATGCTAATGAAACGGTTAGACATTATTATCGTCCTAGTGTATGCATATGAATATTCGTTTACGATTCGGACGACTGTATTATTATTATTATTATTGTTATTATTATTAGTGTTAGCATTATTATGCCGCGGACGACGATCGCCTCCTGTGAGAGAGTCGCGAGGCAAAATACCGATTATGCGTTTTCGGACGAATGACGTAAGTCCGTCCACGATGCGACATAACGTGGGTCATAGGTACGTACAAGTTCCTATGCGAGACGAAAGTTACGCACGTAAGCGATGACGTGATTAGAAATTTGTCCTAAAAGCGGCGGGATATATTTTTCGTACATTCACGTTGCTAATATATGCAAATCAAATTTAATTATTTTTATTCTTGTCAGCATTTTGAAACGTTTTTTTCGCGGAGGGACTTACCATTCGCGTTACTTTCGACGCACGCAGCATCACACCGACGACCGCAGAACATAAAAAATGCACCGACCCTTTGCAATTTTATTAGTTAGAAAATAATTAACAAGTGTTTGACGAATAGTTTAATCAAAGTCATTATGTAAAATGTTTCAAAAAACTGGAGATTTAAAAAGATCCGAAAAGGCAAAACATCGATTATTTTGACGAAAATGTAAAAAAAAAGCAAAATTATCGTAGAAAATCGAATAATTTGAATACATTACACGATTCGAAATGCAACGTTAAAAAAATGCATTCGCCACAGCTTCACTGCCCTATAATAACAGTGTATGCTTAAACATACATCGATAAAACGATATAAAGAAAAACATCGTCGTCCTGTAAATATTTTACTAGAGTATACGTCATATAGTGATAAAAATTATAAAAAAATAAATAGTACTTGGATGTCACCTTTTTTGAAGCAAGCAGATATCAGGAAGCAATACGATATGCTGGCCGACACGTACAGAGTCAATATGGCCATGAGCACCAACGGGTCGGAATATTGGAACACCGCGCCTTTCGGCCACTCGAACGTGATGAAAAATACCAGTATGAACAGGGGAACGATCCACACAACGAAACTCTTCAGGTACCATGCGCATGTGTGCAGCCAATTGTCTAAGCCCATGAGCATCATGGCTTCCTGCGAAAACCAAAAAAACCGAAAACAATTTAAACAAACAAATAACGAACACCGACGTGGGCGAATAGGTCGCGTTAGAAAAATGGTACGTTTTTTCGAGTCCACGATCGGTCGCACTTACACGAGACCGCTTGTAAAAAGAAAAGAACATAATTGGAAAACGTTTAATTTTCATTCGTATCAAATTGTACCCCTTACAATAGCGTCTTCATTATACTTTTTTATACCTAACAAATCGAAAAATTCAATAACAACGAATCCCGTGTTCAACTATTAAAATTGAAATATTAAAATATTAAAATTGCATTATTAGATTACTATTGTTGATTTTTTGTAAGTTTCGCATAAAGACGAGACAAGCGTTGCGTATGTTATTATTTAGGACCGGGCGTTAACGAATTTAAAGTTAAGACTGAGTCAAAAGTCAAGTTTATTTTAATTAAGTTACTTAACTCGTTATTTCTGTCAAAAATTAACTTTTGACTTACTTTCAATTTTTATCAACTATTAACTACATTATTATAACGAATGAAGAAAATCATTTGACTTGCACGTGTTCGGTTTGTAACTGTTATAGCGACTATTTCAATGAATAGAAAATAAGTGTCCTGCTAGATCCAGATCGAGGAGAAATAATTGTTATTGTTTTCGAATATTTTCGTAATAAGTTGAATAATACCTAATGAATAACGTGATGAAATTTCGATTGGGATTCGTTGGCCCGCGCCTCTCTGTACACGTCAGTTACTATACTTTATGCGAAACTCCGAGAAACGTGTATACTCATTACGACCGTGTTTGATGCACACGTATGTGTAAACGCATACCTTCATTTTCATTTCTTTTTCCGCCGAGATCACTTTGATCGTGTTGATGGCCGTGTAGATGTAACTGAGCAACACCACCGTGGATATGAACGACGTGAGTGCCGGCAACAGCGAGTCTTCGATGTACTTGGGATACGGGAACCGTTGCATCTCGATCTCGGGCAAGTACTCGCCGGGGGCCCAATAGTTTATCAGGCCTATTGATATTTGGTTTTGCAGGTACAGAAACGATTCCGACAGATAACCTGAAAACACCGGAACGCGTCAAGGGCACCGGAACGAAACAATATGGCGCTTTCGACAGACGGTTCGCGGCACGCGCCGGTCGTCCAACTTACCCGGTTCGCCTCCGTCGTTTTTATCTTTGTGCCGCGGACCGAACGTCTGGTACAGCGGGAACATCAAGTACGTCCGCCAGTTCGCCTCGATCGTGTCGAAACTCATCTGACTCTTTTTCGTCACCCTCAGATGGCAAGGATACCTCAGTTTGACCTGGGACGTACAGTAAAATATTACGAAATATTACGCGAACGTGTGCGCACACGCGGTGTGATTGCATAACAAATCGACGCGTCCGAGAAAAGTGTGCGTAACGGAAACAAATAGATTATTTATCATGTATACGAATCGCGGCAAGTTCAAAAACGACTTTCGAAACGGGATCAGCTGTGCTTTTATACCGAATACCAGGTTATGTAAATTACCACTGCGATGGTATAAACAAATAAATCCTTATGAATATATTCGCATGTCTTTTTATCACTATACTTTGTATTGAGATCGTTTTGAACTGGTCAAATATGTATACAGTAACATGGTCTAAAACGTCACTTGAATAACTGATCGATTTTCGTTTACTCTTGATACACAAAAACGACAGAAATAAAACTAGGAATTACGATACCATACGAGGTATTTATCAATAATATTCAAACGCATTTTCCCCTAACAGTATACATTTTAGGTTGATCTCGACGACAACATAAATATGGTATCACTGATTTCGGTTCATTTCTAAAAAAAAACGTTATCATTTCAAGACTGCGATCACGCGTGGTATGGGAAAATAATATTGTGGTATACCGCGCTTATCAAAAAATACAGCCGCAAGAACATACATTAATTGAAATTTTTTGGTTTACCGTCACATCGGTATTCCACATAACCCGGTATTCGGTATAAAATACGTCCGAAATGTCCATCGTTTTGAATGTTTTTTTCAATTGATTAAATTTCGCACGAACAGTTTGCCGGATGTATAAAAAACGATTCGTACACTTTTTCGATCGTATTTTTTCTTCCCGGTCAGGTCGATATCAGAATCTACAGGCGTATCTATAATCGCGTTGTGCGAACGAATCATACTCACGACCGTGTTTCTCGGCAACGAATAGTTCGGCGATATGTTCTCGAAACGGACGCCGGCGAGAAATTTCTTCATCGCGTTGTCCTGGTTCAACCGGTCCTCCATCTCGGCGGCGCTACCGAACGATTGGACTGCAGAAAACCGCGTGAAAATACATAATGGTTGCGTTCGCGGGGACGCCGCTGCTGTTACACTTACGTTTTAAATTCGGTGTGAAGGCGAATGAGTCGATCATGATCTTTTCCAATTCCGGGTGATACGGAGCCCACGCTATGGTCCATCTGAAACGGTCGTTAATCGGTGTTTTTCGAATAAATTCGATTGTATTTTTTCGTTCATCCGACAAATCAATCTGTACACTGTTGGTTATGCGTTTGCGTTTACCGATCGTTAAGCGCTACCTTGCGCGCTATGGAATCGAAACATCACAATCCGCGTACGCGTGTTCAAGGGTACGATGCGCGCGCGCGTTGCGGCGCGGGGATTTTCCGTTTCGGCGAAAGACAGAGTAGGAGACCGCCGCGTGTTCGTCATCGACATTGTTCGCGCACAGTTTGATATTTCTCCGCGCCGAGACGATAATAAACAAAGTCGTTCACACCGGATTTCATTTCCTCGTGTTCGCCGAACGCCTATTGTTTCACGCGCACACGCGCGAATGACGGCGGAACGGACTTGCGATGTTTTAGGCGCATTGTTTCGTCGCGAAATCCGCTATACGGCGGCCCGCGGGAGGCCGTCCGGCGCGAACGATGACGACGCGAGGCAAACGTCCAAGTTTTCGTCGTCCGCGACGCCGGATATAACTCACGTTATCGTGAGTCCCGGTCGCGTAGTGAAACCGATTGAAAAGTTACGGCGAATATTGAAAAAAAAAAAACCCCCCACCCAATAATTGCCCGAGTATTTTTACAAGGACCGCGAAACCCGGACTCGTCGTGTGTATAGAGAAACAAATGTCTCGTCTGATGAGCAGGTTACACGTCGATTGCGCGGCGAACAACACTGCGTGTCGATTATTTTGGTGATTTTTATGATTTTACATTTTTGGCCGCCGAAATCGGTAAAAACGTGGGCGTACGACGTAACAAGACGAAAATCGGAAATCGGCGTGTTTTGTGTACCGTTAAACACGTAAAAGCCAGAAAAAAATTCGATCGCTTCGTAAACCGGATTGGAATCTAGAAAAAAAAATAATCATTCGAGCTCGTTAGCTTCTTTGTTTTTGGAGGGGGTGTTATTGTGTAAATCGATTTTCGATATTTCAATCGGAACTATTTTAAACGGGGGGGGGGGGGGACGACTTGTAGTTTTTGAATTTTCGAACATTCGTTTTTAGCCTGGAGAAAAGGCCGACGTGTTTTTCGAACCGTCGTCGTGTACGATGCGCGCAAGAACGGTTATGATGCACATTGCATGCGTCGCACGTGGGACACTGTCTTCGGCACCACGTCATTTAAACGTTCGCCGCGTCCGCATCCGACTCACCCGTGTCTGTAGCCCAAGATCAACGGCGGCACCGAAATGGTGAACGGTTCGAATCTGGTGACGGTGTTGAACTCGATGGGCTGCACCGTCGACCGGAAATAGACCATCACGCACGCCATGATGGCCGGCAACAGCAGTTCGACCAGCGACTGGATGGGATGTCTCCTCTGTATCAGCAGATTCTTCCATAGCAGAAGTTTTAGTTTCTTGAAGTCTTTCCACATTACTACGAACGCGGTTGGGCGGTGGTCGATCTGGAGGGGAAAAAAAATGAAAAAAAAGAACACGTTTTAATATTCACGCTCGCCTTTGCTGAGAAAAAGCGGACGACTGCCGGAGGCGTATCGAATTCTTAAACGAAATACGAGTTTTCTTCTTTTTTTTTTCGACTGCCATGACTTTTATACACGAATTAAATTTTATTGGTAGATGTTTTTAATTAGGGAAACTAGATACGTAAACAAAAAAAAAAAAAACAGAATTTTTTAGATCAAAATTAATTATTTGAATAAATTGTCACACGAGCTAATTAAAAAGTCTCTACAGTATTACAAGAAATCGAGTAAAAAAAAAAAAAATCATTTGTACTATAATCATATACATGACCACAAAACCAATAAAAACACTAGACATATTTTTAATTTCGATCGTTTTTTTTATATTTATTTATCAATATTTGAAACACCGTTTTTCTCTTTAAAGTTTTATATCATTTTTGAGGATTTCTTTTAGAGACGGACGGGACAGGATGATTTACGGGGTCCAATTTTTCATATTGCACGACCAACCGATAAGGGCCTGCGCGCGTCTATTGTTAGGTTTAATTTTCAAAAACGGAAATCTCCGTCCCCGACTGTTGTACAATTATTATCCGAATACTGCACACGAAGCTGCGAATATCAGCAAAACGTACACTAACACAGTCCCATTCCGTCTGATCGTTTCGAATCGATTCGCGCGCGCGGCGTCATTACGATATTTCGTTTTTATCGCGCCACGTGTGAGCAAAAAAAAAACAAAATCCAGAAACCGTTCCGGCAAGTGTAATGTTTCCGTTCCTCCTGAATGGAAGACGACACGGACATTGCGTAATAAATTATCATACCGAAGAACGCGTTTTGTATAGTATATATACACGTGTTATTTTTTATACAGCCGAATGGTGCGCGGGTAGACGACACTATTACGTTTCGTTATTAGTTTTTCCGTTTATTTTTTATTAAATTTCAACACCGCTCTTCACGTATTCACGTGGTGTACGTATCGAGTATTACGTAAAAATAAAAAAAACCACACGTGATCAATCGTCGCAGGCGTACGGCACAACGATGATTATTTAAACGAACGTCGTTCGCGCAATCGAAAATCACAATTAAAATAGATGCGTACGACTCGTGTGCATATACGTGTATGCATATTAAGAATGAACTCGTAGAGGCTTTCGGCAACTGTCCCGTTAAAAAATAAATGCACGCTCGGCGGAGCACAAAGAACGGCGCTGCAGTAAAACGCTGTGGATCGTCGCGGTGCAAGTCGGCCGTGCAAGCGCACGACGATATCGTGTATGATGACGGTTCAGTAAATCGATATGCGTCCGAAAACGTTCCATAATATATACAAATCCGGTTTCGTATTTATATATACTGTTTTATGAAATAGAAATTGAAAACAAAATCAAAACCTGAAAGAAAAAATGAAAAGGAAACGCGGTATTTTATTTATTTTTTTTAATAATATTGTAATCTATACGATTCGTTGAATTTACGATTTAAAAATTATTCTTTTGTGATTTTTTCGTAAATTTAAATATATATTTATATAAATTATTTACCGGCAAACCAACGTTTTCCGGGTCAGCTAGTATGTGTGTATATATATATATATATATGACCCGGAAAACGTCGGTTTGCTCGTAAATAATTTTGATGCTAGCACGCGTTGAAACGAAGTGAACGATGGTTTAAAACATTTCTGGAATTTAAACAAATAATCGTTGAAAAACTCTAGAACGAATTAATACGAAAAATTGTTCCGAAAATTATGACTCCTGTTGAACCAAGAAGTCACCATGGGCATTTATAAAGTCGACACTGACATTCCTCGGATTCAGACGAACATCCGAATTTCAAGTCAATCGGTTGCACGGTTCCCGAGAAAATTGGTCACGAAGATAGCGGCCGCTCCGTTTTATTATTGCTTAGATATGTACGTGTAAAACTATAGTAGGTGAGCAAATTTTTCATGACCTAGATTCTTAAGAAAAAAAAAAATCAACTAACAATTTATCGCAGCATAAAATATGAATCGTGTCGACGCGGCGAGAAAAACACGAGAAACCAAATCGTTGTAAGTTTTAACGTAATGGTAAACGCTGTTCGCGTACCCGGACACGTGTGACATTTATACGTCAATTGATTGTTCGCTGCGGCGTGACGACGGACGGTCGCGTTTTATACTATTATCATTATTATTATTATTATTATTATTATTATTATTATTATTATTATTATTATTATTATTATTATCGTTATTATTATTATTATTATTATTATATTGTTAGAGCGCGGGAGACGGAAACCGACTATGTTATATACGTATATACACATACGATGAGAACACCAATTATTAATAAAATATTTGTACTCGCAGCGCGAACGACGAGACGAGATCACGCCGAATATTAGATATATGCACGTACGTAAAAATGTACAGTATAAACAAACACGACCGGTAAGCATACAGTAATATAATACGTATGTGTGCGCGCGCAAGGTATGTTGTTGTACCTGTTATTGAATTTTTAATTTTTTTTTTTTTTATTTTGCTTACCCGAGATAAAAATACACCTCAATTATACGATATATGAGATCGGTCGTTCGACGCAAACGGTACCGATAAAATCTGGTTGTTTTCTTCGTTAACTCGCATTGTACACGGCGGGCTGAAAGAAAAAACCGGATACGAATTCGGACAACGGCTGAACGAAGCACAGCGAGGCGACGGGTCCGTCGTGAGACAAGAAAAAAAGTGTCGTTTGCAGTTAAAGTACACGACTGGCGTGTTGGACGTTGAACGAACGCGACGAACAAAAGTGACGGAAACGCAAGAGAACGGGCCGAGACGGTGGCTCGGAGAAGGTACTCGGTATGTATGAACAACACGGTCGTACAGGTGAGTCGAGGCAGAGGTCGGGGCCAGAGGTCGTTGACGGAGATATACAAAGGGAGTTTTACGGAGTAGATGAAGATACGGTCATGACTATATGGATGGGGGGGGGGACGTGAAGGGCGAAAATAAGAACAGCTGTGCCATGCGTGTGCAGGATGACGGCGAGGAGAGAGAAGGAGCGCAATCGGTCGTTTGACACGAACAGTCGATTAAATCTCGTTGTTTATTTTTTTATTTTTTCAATACATATAATATCCAAGCGAATGGAGACGTATTTTTTTTTTTACCTACAATACACCTGTACGCTTCGGGTTATGAAGAAAAAACGGATTTTAATACCGCACGCAGCAGACACCGTCCACGTTCATTACATTACGTTATATTACGTTAACAAGTGGTTCCCAATTATTGGTATATATTATTCGACCGAACTGCGGCGGCGGTTGTGTTTTTATATATATATATACTTTGTGCAATATTTGTACACCTAACATTCAGGGTCGGATTCAGACATAGGACCGCCCGAGGCCTTCCACAATGTTCGATTACAGGTAAATTAACTTATCGTTTTATCGAACGCTGTAAAACAAATCAAATTTATTTGAGAGTCATCATAATACAGTATCGATAACAATAGGCAAATAGTTCGTGAGCCATGTATGCTGCAGCGAACTTCGGTTCTAGTGAGTTTCAAAGTCGTATGATTGTTTTCGGTTTGAAAACGATTCATTATATTCGAAAAGCGGTTCTGATCAAACGCTATACGGCAATTTTTTTTGTTTAATGATCAGTGAATATCGTATGGCATTTCGAGCTTTTCAATACAAACGCGAATTCGATCGGTTTTTCGTAACTTTTCCAGTAGTTTGAGAAAACTACCTTACTAAAAATCAAAAAGTAAATAAAAAGTAACGTCACCGACCAGACACGATTTGCTATCGGAAAGTGACGCGGTTGTAAAGATCGTCCGAGCAGAGTTCCTTCTTCACGAAAACCTGTTCACGGACAAAACACAATTCGACGCCTTGGGCCCACGTCTCACGGGCCCAAGTCGGAATTCGGCCTCGCCGATACTAACATAATATAATATACGTGATTTAGTGTCGAAAGTCGGACGAATGAATTATCACCGCGACAGTACATCACGCGCGTTGTAGTTAAGTGGAGGTGGGGGGGGGGGGGGGGGGGGAGAGAGAGACAGGAAAAATGTATTTCAACTATAGCGTTATACCTGTTGCTCGTGTACTTGAAAATACTCGAACTCGTATGTATTTAAATAGTTGAAATTCGTATAATATGTATGGTACATGGTTCATAAGGCCGATTCCTTGTCAGTACGTATAATTGATTGACCACACGGTTGTGTCGTTTAGTTCACACTCCGATTTTACCGAGTCCCCCTATCGGTACGTTATCTAAAAACAAATTTATCGTTTATACTTAGAAATACGGAGTGCAGCAAATTCGTAATGAATTCCCACGCGGCAAAGATACAAATCGTTATGTGAACGCAAAAGTTCGATGTTAGGTGTACCGCGTAAAATGAAATCGAGTGTTAACGATGTTTTTATATGCCGAAAACGTGTTAAATATAACATTAAAATGTAAAAAAAAAAAACTAGTAAAAATTATACACGCGTTTATCAAATTAGAAAATATGCAAAATAAAATGTTGATACGTTTAGCTTGGAATTTATATTGTGATGGTAATTTCTATCCAATTAGGCGTGTAAAATATAAAAAATATGTAAGCTAAATCATAAACATCTAAACGTTAATTAGGTCTAATATTATTTATATATAAAACGACGATAGGAGCTTAAATAAAAAAAAAAATTAAACCGACCAATTTTTTTTTTTTTAATACAAAAGTATATATATTCGTTTCGGAACCTGATCCCGCCATAAACATCTATATAAATATATATATATAATGAAAATAACGTTTGAATTCGCCGATTATTACGCGTCGGAACTGGATGTATAATAAATAACATTGTGTGTATGTATTATATGTATATAAGTGGTTTGAAAAACGGGTCACGGGAGCACAGAAGTGACGTCGTACACGTTAAAAAAATAAATAAATAATTCGAATTGACCGTTTAACGGCGAGCGAAAACGACGCGTGTACATCATATTATACAGCGAACGGAAAGAGAAGTAAAAAAATTTAAAAAAAAAAATTTGCGTCGGGAAAAAATCAACCGTTATTTTAGATGTTATGTGTTCGCGATGTCGTGCGGTAGAGAATGGAAACGTTATATGTGTTTCAACGACGACTGCGCCGATAACGAAAAAAAAAACATAACCACAACAAAATAATAATAAAAACAAAACACAAGCGTGTACTCGGCCGAATACGTACGTTTTCACGCGGATACACCTCATTACTCAAAACGCGTTCGGTGTAAAAAAATTAAAAATGAAACAACAATACCGAAATTATACCTACACGCGCGTATCCTGTATGGACGTTTCGACTACGGACCGTGTTACATTTATGCGCGAGTCTTTAAAATGAGTGTACGGACGTACTGAAACTCAGTAAAATTCAAAAACTGTACGAAGAAGTTAATAAAGTAGTTACGCAAAAAATAAAAAATTGGATTAGCGTGTGGAAACGTGACGCCGTATAGATTAAAATTTGATAATGACGTCGCAGATTCTTTTACTTCCAATCATAATAGATTTATCGTTCGCTCTTTTTCCAACTAAATTCCCTGTTCGAATTTTTCTTCTTCCCTCGAAATTCTTCTAGTTTTCGGTAGTTATGTGTTCTCCTTACGAGTGAATCCGTCCACGATGATCTCCAATAACGTGACTCTTTCATCGTCCCATCAAATTCCCATTCGCTAATCCAATCGTTCGAAATAAAATCCATAACAATGATTTCTTCCCGCCGGAAATTTTTTTTTTTTTTTATTATTGTACACATGGTCGTTGTGTTTCGTTGTTACTTTATTCATTTATTATCATTGTTTAGCTTATAGTTGTTTTATCAACACTATACCCATCATTCAGTCGATTTTGTTCCCGGTTGTCTTCAAATGCGTCACAAAAGCGTGTCGAAAAAACGACGGAGAAAGCCGAAGCGGATGACGCCGAAAAGTGCAATAACGCCTTTCAACGTCCGCTGTACACGCTATAGAATGTTTACAATACACGCGCTCTCGATTTCGTTCGAGGCGAATACGTGTACACATATATTGTGCTGCGGTATAACTACGGTGACGCGCGAACGGTGTTTTCGGTGTAATACGGTATACACTTAATAACAAAATATAACGTTTATTATATACGCGTCGTGTGTGTGTAGTGCTGGCTGCGACGACGACGAGATAATATCCACCGATCGTCGTACATACGAGCGGCCTTGAATGAAAAAGTAAACGTGAAAATCGTGCGTTTGTTTGTTCGTTCGAAAATCGAACGAACGCGAGCTCGAATTTCATGCGCGCGCCGCGGGGAACCTCGCTGTTCGGATCGGACTGACGGACGAGAAACACTTCGAGAAAACGTGTTCGTCGAGATCGCTACTCGTGATCTACAACCTCCACGTGCCGTCTCGATCATCGCCACGATCAACGTACGTCGCGCAAGCAACGCAGCCGACCGACCGTTCCACGTCACCGTTTTCGATGTTCTCAGCGGTCCCGACGAATCGAACGTACGTCCCGGACACGCACTGAAAACGTTCATATAACGCGTTCGCCGTCGTCGAGCAATACGGAATCGCGTTCCTAAAACGCGTTGTTTTCGTTATCTGTTTTGCTTACCCAATGTGCACTCGGTGCAGTATTTACAGGGACGGAGAGGCGGGTAGGTATACGGTAATATTTTTTTTTTCAAAGCGTCCAACAGACGTAGGAATCGTGTGATACCGTCTCGTCTGCGGCCGGTTGGGCTCGAATCCGGTTAGGTATATATATATATATACAGTGTTACGGAGCGGTCTCGTAGAGAACGCGATAAATTTTGTTTTATTCAAAATGCGAACGTCTATTCTAATAAAAAAAAAAAAAAACGTAAAATTCTGTTTCAAAAGTTTATCGTTCGAAATGATTTCGAGAAATATCGTTTTCGGAAAAACGAATAAAACCGTTTATATATATTAAAAAAAAAAAATGTGTATTTGATAGCGGTTACGATGATCGTTTTGAACAGAATACCGCGGGCGCGACCATTTACGTCTCCGTGAGGGTACGCGCTCCGCACGGCGTCCGGAGAAAACGTCCGCAACGCCAGCCGTTACGTATTACAAAACGATATTTAAGGATCGAGAAGTGAGAGAGAGAGAGAGAAAAGCACGTATAATACGAGTATAACGCGTCGGGTTAGATTGTTTGTGGGATTTTACTTCCTCGGACGGACGCGTCCGTACGTACATTACGTCACGTAAGTCATAACGAGACTCTTATACCGTCTCGTCGCGTCGCGTGCCGTTACGTCAGACGGCGGCTGCGGTGGCGGTCGTTACGTGTTGTTACTCGTGTCCGATCGCCAGCGGACGTAAAACGAAGACTCCGTGTGCCAGTGCATCGCACCGATCTCGGACCGGTTTTCGACGAACGTACAAGATATAGACTATCGTCATTATCGTTTTAACGCGCTCGCGAGCCCGACTTCGACGCACGTACGTTTGTATGTGCGTGTTAACGCGTTAGCGGGGCAAACGATGGACAGAGTTGTCGGTTCTCGGTTCAAACCGACCACCGGCTTCAGTGTACCCGCCCGACCGGTACGTAGCTGTGCTCACGTATTTCTTTTGTTTTCCGTTTTTAAGGGTTCGAATCGAACCCCGAGGACGGTCTCCTTTTTAACGAAATTTTCACTTTACACCCCGTTTTTACACTGTTTCGCGTTTGTAATCACATCGCTCAAACATCAAAGACGATTTCGACATCGATTCGACGAGTTTCGTCGACCGTGTACGTTTTACACGCGCGTATTTGTTACGTTGAGAAACGTCGGTTGGAAAAAAGAAATATGATAACGAACAGGATTGATTGTCATTATTCCGTTACGTTCCGACGCTCGACCCGCGTTTATGTTTTATACGTTTTACGGACTATTTTTTTAAAAAAACCGTGTTTTTTAGAACAATAGAAAAATAAGTGGTTTTTTTTTTTAGAATTAAAAACGAACTTTATCAGAGTTTGTCACGGGCATTATAGACATTGAAATTCGATAATGCACCGTATAATACTGGTTTATTTTATATATCGAAGAAGAACACAAACGTATACGAGACGCAAACGCGTTTGAAGACCGCCGCGTACAAAATAATGTTCGTAATGTGTACTGTGTGTTCTTGCGCGGACGAAAAAAAATTAAAAAACAAAGGGTCGTAGCGACATATCGTGAAACAATTTATCGGACGAATTCTCACGACGACAATATAAATCACAGAAACGGTATTCGACAAAACATTATGTTTAAAACGATTATTCGTATTCCGGTTATTATCGACTCGTACCAAAGTCGGTCGGCCAACAATTATGTTATACGACAGCGCGTAAACGGCGCGTCTCTCGAACAGTCGAGTGTCACACGGTCGTTTTTATCCGAAAAAAGCGCCGCGTACTACAGGCGTGACGTTGCAGAAGAAGTACCGCCGTTTTATAATTTCATTCTTTTTTTATTTTATTTTTTTTTTTCCGTAATTCGTTCGAGTGCTCATTGTCAACAGTAATAGTCGCACACGTCCGGTTTTCCGAAATATTTGATCGAATCACGTTTGTTAAACGAAGTCAAGACAACAACACCCGACAATAAGGAAAAATCAGAATATAAATGAATTACGAATACAGTGCGCGTCCCGTTTTTCCGAATCGCTACAACGCGTACAGGTAGAAACTGATGATTTTCTAGTAAACCACGATATTCGGTTATTTTCCCAAGTCGATTTGCATATTTCAACAAACAACTACATGAGATTATATTTTTCGTGAAAATCACGTCGGCCATAATTGGCGTTTGGTACATAACGCGCTCCAATAACACTCTGTCGACACCCTTGACTCCTTCACGAATGGCTTCCTTCGCAGTTCGTCCTGTTAAGGTTTTTTCGCGCAAACACGAGATTTACGACATCCTCAACGCGTGAAATCAATCGTCCCGCGACGAAGAACATTCATTGATATGACCGCTACTGCCGCTGCTCTGTGACGGGTGGCCTGGTCTTGCGGGACCAAATTTTCTGCAAAGGAACGCCTTTTTACGCGTGATTCGCGGGTCTCGGCGAGTTGTCGACCCGTTTGAATGTAACGATCAGCATTGACGGTAGTAGCCATGGTGCAATCTTCCTCGAAGAAACACGGACCACGCCGAGATGGTTCGTCGAAACTCTCGTTGTACCGTTTAAGCCGATTTGCACGCTTTCGACAAATACGTCATGAAACTCCACGTGCTTATGGTTAAGGCAGTTTAGGTCCCACGTCTGTTTGTCCAATGTTACCGTTTACCAAACCGTTCAGTTGCTCGCGGGCCACCCTAAGTTTAGAAACGCCGTTACGATATCGGGCGAAATGATTTTCGATTTGTGTGTTCGTCTTTACCATTATCATTCTCCGGACGAAAAAATATACGAATATCGAGGGGGGGGGGAGTAACAAAAACGATACGTATTTATACACACGGTCGCGACAGTCCAAAACGGGTTTTTCGATTTTTCGATCATAACGTTATTATTACAACGAAGAAACCGGAAACGCGCATCGATCTTAGTCCACAGTTGGACTGTTGCATAAGCTTACAGCCACTCACTACCTACCGCCGCTATACAACAACAACAACAAAAATAATAATAATAAACGTCGTTGTACGCGTACACGTATATAAACACACGTGTGCGATCGTGTCTAGCCGCCGACAGTCTTCCGCGTCTAATAATCCGTCTACATAATAAAATAGGTAGGTACGGATTATCATTATGTAATATCTATTTGGGTATAATCACGTTACCGATAGTACGGACACGCGTAAACAAAGCTTGAGCGCCGTGTACGGGAAACCGACGAAAACACCACGACGACTCGAATGCGAATTTCGGAATACATTTTTGTTTTCATTCCCCCCCGCGTATAAGCGAGCGAAAGTACGTACCGGCCGTGATTCGCCTTCGCGGTCGTGCCATAATATACATTTACTACAAAAGCCGCCGTTCGGTTCGCACCGGTCGACCTTCACGTCGTGCGTGGTGATCGCGAGAAGTCGAACTTTCGTGGGTTTTTTTTTCTCGTATACATGTTAAACGAATCACGTGTCACGGTCACGAAAAATACCCAAGCATATATATACATAGACAGAGAGCAACGGGCATATCGAACATCTTTATAATATAGTGAAATCACAACATTCGACGAAACAATAACGTGTGAAATTATTAAACACTGCGGACACGTTCGAAAATTTCAAGTCAGAACATATACAATATATTTTATCCGGTTTGAATGGACAAAAACCATCTTCACCGCACGGCACCGCGATCGTAAGACGATTTCGTCCCGAAATTCGACATTTGCGAATCGCGTCGAAAACGTATTATATTAGAACGCGCAATTCATTTCGAAATACTGAAATCTAATGCACGTCCAATGGCGCGCGTCGCACACAACGTGAATATTATATCTGTATTCGATATCGTGTTTTGTAACGTTCGATGTATTATTATAAATTATTATTATTATTATTATTATTAAAATATAATATAACACAAGCGATTGTTATTTACGTGAACTTTGACACGCGTGACACATGACGAAACGGCATGCGAAGTTATTGGTATTATTATTTAATATCGTCGTAATTATGTCGATATCGTTGATTTTCGTTTGAGCATATCACGTACACATCGATTACGTAATAATAATCACTGTTGTATATTCATTATCATAGGTTGTGTCGCGTCCACATTGTGATACCGTTGTCCGCTTTACGCGAACTGCGTGTCCAGATTGGGAAATTTTACAAAATCACGTAACGCGGACATCCCGGTTCATGGAATGGACAAATCCAGAAAAACGTGATTAAATAATTCAATTCATAATCTGGATGTCTTTCCGCGGAACGAGTGAAAGGGTTACGTCCATATTTTGTAATTGATTTCAATTGGTCGATTAATTAAATAGTGGAGATGGTTTCGGAAAGGGGGACAGGAGTTTTTGTCGCCTTCGTGCAAGACAAAACGCCTTGCCATTCAAACAGGCGTGTTGAGAATTTGTATTGGAAACATCAACAAAGACTAATGAATAAAAATAATTAAGTATCAATACAAAACAGAACACTTTCTTCGGCGGATTCCTTTTGAAAATTAATGTATTTCACAATCTGGACGTCCTTTCGACGAAAGGAACGGTTCACCAACTGGACGCGACATATATATATATTCGTTATCATATCATATATATATATATAATATTTATAACTCGACAGTTTTTTTTTTAAACATTGTTTTGCCACGTCATCATTTATTCCGACACGTTTTGGATTATTGTATTATTACGTATATATATATTACGCATTTTATATATTCGGTTTTATGATATTTTTTAAATTCATATTTTTAATTTTTTAAGATCGTATTTTTTACCGCAGACGTACGCGTTGCGGCGGCGTAGGCGATGACTTTGACTATGAAAAATAATCGTTTACCGGCCGTTACCGAATCGCCGTTGCCGCGAGATCAACCGCACAAGTGTTTAAGCGATTTGCAACGTATAAACGAGACTTTACTTCCAAAACTTCATTGCACTATACGTATTATCACGTATTACATATTATATATATTGTTGTTGCGGCGGTAAGATATGCGTCAGAATCGTGCGTAGGTAGTTATTATTACGAGTGTATTACGTATGTTATACATATATTGTATAATACTCTTATAAGCGCATATTATTAGTACGTGTGTGTAGTAGTAGCGACTCGGAGTTGTGGTAATAAACGAGAGAGCGAGAGAGAAAATACAAATATATATTATGTGTACACGACCGGCCGTCTATGAACCAGTTTCGAGGCGGAAATGTGTTCGGCAAGGAGATCGTCGCACGGCGTACCCGTACATCATGCCGTTACGCGTTTAAACACGATGGAAGGGTGCTGTGTCGTCAAAAAATGAAATACGCAAAACGAAAGAACGTACCGTACTGTCGTAATAGTTTTTTGAAACCGAAATTTCAAAAATGCAATATTATACGCGTATTTATATACATATATATATATATATTATAAACTGCACAGTAAGAAATTTGGTCAAAATTGATATATTTATAGCATTGATAAGAAAATATATACAAAAGAACTCGCAATGGACGAAATATTGTCATTCGAATACACATGACTAGATGATAACATATAATAAGATCGAATTTGATAGAATTCCGTTTTTATTATTATTATTTGCGGGACGTTCTTAATAAATATCCCGTAAAAACCAAAAATAATATATTTTTTTCCACGACTGCTCCTGCAGCTCACTCTGTTTCAGCATTTTGATTTTAATATTTCATTTGTCTATATACAGTACAGACGGTATTACATATATACGTAGTTATAGACACAATGGTCAATAATATCTAAAAAAAAAAAAATTAAAAAAGATCGCAGTGCTGAAAACAATACAATCTTTTCGACGAATAAAACTGTAATTCGAAAAAATTATTCCGAATACTGGGCGTAATATATATATATATGTGTGTCAGTTTCGTTAAAAATACTCTAAGACTGACAAGTATATTTGATTACGGTACTTCAAATGCTGTATAGCAACGGTATATTTAGAGTAGCAGACTTTACGTAACAATAATTATATGTACGTCGTACAAGGTTAAATACCGAAAATTGATTAATACCGTTTATACAGAAAATCGTTGATAAAAAGCGAGAAAATATCTGCCGAAACAATTATAAGATAGTTTTCTCGTTCCTACGATTGTAAAACTAATTATTCCTATAAAAATAACAAATAATAAACTGAACACACTGGCACATTTTGCTGCGCCGGGAAATTTAAATACGAGTATTCTGTCCGTCGACCGGTGCACACCAAAATATGGCATACAGTTTTAAATACTTTACATTGACGAAAAATCATTTTAAATAATATTCGTAACGTATATTCAAATGTGCTTGTAACGTTCGAACGTTTTACAACACTGTTATGACATAGGCACAATAAGCAATCCGATCGAATATCGGACGTTCAGTGTGCATATATCATATGGATTCGAAGCGTTTAACGGAAATCATTTGATCACGTTCGACATGATATATATTATGTAATATATGGAAAACAATAATTAAAACCGATCACGCATCGTACAAGGCAAACGTCGTCGTCGATCCAGTTCGGTTCAGACACATACGTTCGCGACGACATTATTATTATTATTATTATTATTAGTAACGGCGATGAGCCGCGATCGGATAGACCGAAACGATTAAAAAATACATTTTACGTATTCCATTCCAAGGTAAGGTCGTCGAATGGATATCTAACAGTTTCGGTAATAAAATGCGCTGTCGATTTACGTTCTGAGAAATAAAAACCCAAACCGAATAAATCAGTACGAAATAATTTCATACTATTATCGCCAAAAACCATAAAACGTATAGTCATAATGATTATGCGCATAATGTACAAGTGTATGTATCCTTGATGAAACAATATGAACGTTTAAACGCACGTCTATGTTTTATTACGTCTGCGAACACGTGTTTCGTAAAAGTCCGAAAAATTTCAACAAATACGAACAGAAAGTATACGCATAATGGAACATACTAGCTTCTCCGACAGTGAGATGCTGACTCGTTCGATTCGGATCAAATTTGCCGTATGAAATCAATTGATTCTTAATTAAATTAAAAGGCAACGCATTTCAAAGTTTATGAATTAAAAGTCAAGTCAATATAAGTTTGTCATCTAAAGCGTGTTAATGTACAACGACAAAACGATATTGTATATAAATCTGTTTTGATGATAGATACCGAATCCGACAATTTGTTTGGAAAAAATATATGAAATATTAGTGTACAGTTAAGTTTTTATGGAATATATTTTATGTGCAAACTAGTTTTCAGAAGTTATTGAAAATAGAAAATTGTATATGAAAAAAAAAACACATAAAAATCACTATATAGAACGAAGATGGGAGTACGTAAATTATTTGTTATTGGCTTTGGTGTGCGATGTGAAAACGTAATATTTATCATGTTTTCTACATTTACTTATAGTGAACTGGCCCATAAAAATGAAAAACTACATCAATTTGCAACGCTCGAAAAGTTCACAATAGATATCGAGATATCCAGTCTCGGGTCGAGGAGTATTCGAACACTTATTCTAAATACTTTTTTGTGAAATTAAAAAAAAAAAACAATATAAATCAGAAACTGATTGAAAAATTAAGAATTATAAGTATTATACGCGTATTACAACGGGCGATTGTTTCGTTGTATATGGCTATTTGGCTGTGTATAGGGACGATTTTAATTTTGATTTTTTTATGCACATGCTTCATATATACGTATATTTTTTAACCTTTACCGTTCCGTTGTTCGGAAGTCGAAAAATGTATGAAAAAAAAATGCGAATTATTCAAAATAATTATTCTCTATTTATTCGAAATGCATATTTTCAATACTTTTCAAAAGAATTCATTACACGATTGGTATCGCCTATAAATTATATGCAGACGAAAAAAAAATTTTTTCGTTATTATTATTATTAGAAAACCCGTTGAACGACATAATATACAGACATTTATATATAAAATATACGGGAACAAACCGAATTAACTGGCCGATAAACCCCGGTTGTGACAACAAGAAATGCAAACAAGAATAAAAAATAAAAAGATATCTAAAACACTCGAACGGAGTACGTAATACTGCGTACGTACACCAATTATCATTGATAATGATGTCAACGTTGAAACGGTAAATTATTAAAACGCGACCGATAGGTGTATCCGTACATCACGTTAAAAGTGGCCGAATGACATTTGTTTTGTTTTGTTTTTTAAATCGCGTTATGTGCAATGATCTGTGTGTACACGCATAATATTATTTAAGCAGGCGCCGCGCAATCAATGCAATGCTTATCATTTGCGTATGATTTTTATCTACAATACGTATTATTTTTATTGCCGCGGTAATTACTGCGGCCGTTGCGGCAGCAGACAAACAATATGCGCACAGTGTTAACGACGACGCGCATTGTCATCGCCCCATACGTGTTGTTAAATAATTTCTTATCGGAAATCCAAAGTCTTTCAGACGCAATTATGAAACATACCTATAGGCACGCGTTGGCTTGCGGCACGTAATAATGTACAAATTGCATAACCGCCGACGGTGATAATGTCATAAAATTAATTTTTCGTTCTCTCCACTCCTGGCGAAATGTCCGTTCCGTTCCGTTCCGTTATGCTATTATTATGTTAAAACCGTATTTTCTATGGATAATATTATTTAATCGGAGCGGTTTGTGCGCGCGATAAATGGGCTTACGTTCATTGCGATGTCGTTACTGTGATGTATACGACACAATGTTTTTTGTATTTTCGAACGGCGGTAGAAACGTTCGAAGGGCCGGCGAAAAAGGCCGTCCGATGAAACCGCGACCGGACGATGCTGAAGTACGATCGATCACATCGTACAACAAGTCATATAAACGTCGTGTACAATTTTCTCGATGCATAAATCTCAATAGTTTGCGAACGAAAAAAGTATTATCGATAATATCAGATTATTAACACGGCCTTTTAATTTCTACGTTTCCACGTATGTACATATATATTTTTATAACAATCGGTTTGTTTTCTTCTTTTGATAGGTTTTAACATATGTAATATTGAATATGAACTGTATATGTTTCTAGGTGAAATCGCGAGGACGACGATAGGTTTAGAAAAAATTAAAACAATAACTTCATTTGAAAACGGCACGATTCGTTAAATACATTATCCGCGACTGTCCGAGTAAATATGCAATTCACTTAATATTAAATATCGACGATTGGCGATGAGAGGGCATCAACTAGTTGATAAGCTTAAAGTCGAGTCAATATTATGTTAACTCGTCAACTAGTTGATCTGGTTTACTTATTTAACGTATCTAATAAAAAATAGCAGTGTGTTCACTGAACGCTCACACTGTTTCTGACGGGGAAAAATAACACAAAAACGTATCGATTTTTATCTAAAATAACTTTTCTTTTAGAAATTGCAACGAAAAGTTAATATTTTATTGTGTACATTAAATTAGTCCGAGATTTTAACGGTTCTTGTTAATTTAACTCTGTCTAGTTGATTTCACTATTCCCATCCTCGTTAAATAGACAGTACGTTTGAGTTATTTCGAGCGGGTGTGGTGCTCAGTCGCGTGTCGTATGTCGACCGACCGAGAAACGTAGTTAGAAGACGGTCATTCGACCATAATATTCTCTCGCGTCGTATGTTATTTTACCCGTACCATACGTCACAGTCACCTCGACAACAAATAAAATATAGCGTGAGCTACGTTTTATTTTACTGGTTTTACCTTTCAGTCCCGCGTGATAACCCTAAACCGTTATTTACGGCCGTCACGTACTAACGGACAAGTCGTAACTGGGCCACGTCCACCCGGCTCCGGCGACGTATAAACGATACACCGATATCACGTGCGTTTCCGTAACGGACGGAACGGTAAAGTTATTTCCGAGGTCGCAAGGTCGTCCTCAACCGACCGAATACCACTGAAAACATTAAAACACCCGTGTATACGTAATGCATTGGTTATCGAACGCGCGCTATGACTTCGGGTCACGCCGTCAAAGTCGTCCGGAGATCTAAACGCATCCGTACATTATAATACGCGTAGCATTCCTACCGTCCGTCAGACACGGCGACAATGATAATATTCCGAACGGACTCCGTGTCTACATTATTGTATCCGTGCCCCGACCCCCCACATATACGCGTTACGTGCACGACGACAACGGACGGGAGAACAAAGGACCGCCACGGGTCCCGGGCGGTCCAAAGAACTACTACTTGTCTATTCTGTTACCGAGGAAAAAAAGCCAATTGTCGTAGCGTTTACTTTGAACCGATATTGTTCGCGTGCAACACTAATAAACTATTGACGTTTCCGCAATCGCGTCCGACAATGGTACGGATTTGTATGTACGTTATCGGCACTCGTGAGAACGGCGCGCGTCCGAGTACTTGAAGTCGGGGCGCGAACAGGATCCCGGGGAGAGGAGAAGGTTTTACTCCTTATCAATGTTTTTGGCGTCAGCGAATCTAGCAACTTGAAAACGTGGCGATTGTCTCAACTTCCCGCTGTGTTGTTACTTATTGTTATCGTTTCCTTTGAATCCGTGTAAGCGGTCCAACAATAATAATAAAAAAAAATTTTTTAAAAAATTACCATTACGGTACGAAAACGTTTATACGAAATCGATAGAATTATTGTTTTTACAGCACGATTACGATTGTCGTAAATTCACGAAATGTCAGCATCTCGATGTTTGTAACGGTCCAGTGGATACAAATATCTATCTACGATTTATCATTTTCAACGTTCAATTCGTCTCCGTGGTTGGTAAGATCGAAGGTCGGCTGAAACGTACATATGTTATATCTCGCGTGTGTCGACATTGAAAATTAAAAACGTTTTATTTATTTATTTATTATTGTTTTTATTAACATGTCATTATATACCACATGATTATTTTCGAATATGAATTTGAATATTTATCACCATAGGCGCTCGGACAGAATGCACACGTGCGTATTACATTGAAAACTCCGTTGAAAATGATTGATTTTTTTTTTCACCCGTTCATTCCTGTGTACGTTGACACACGTATGTTGACGACATTTGTAAACGAAGCGGACAAATCGTTGGTGTTATTTGTTTTTCGTCGTAATCCCGACTCAATCCGGAGAACGTCCGAAACGCGCGGGTTCGCAAACGTCACGAAAGATTATTATTTTTTACGAACAGATCGACGCGCTCTGTTGCGGTACGATTTTCAATCAAATGACATTTCGGGGTTTTCGACGAAACTCGACAGGATCCAACTCGTCCGTGTCGGGTTGTCCCGCGGCGCTGCAAGAGTGTAGTGTCCGTCGCTGAACGGAAACGATATCATATTATTACTGTAATCACGTGACTGCAATGATTAAATCGAATAACGCGGCGTAGCGAAAACGACGACTACGACACGCGGGCATGGATGGGGGGCCCCTCTCCGAATGACCTCTTTCGATTGCCGGATTAATACGATAATAACTGTTGCACCTATGCCGACGACTACGGCGTACGTAGTAGTAATAATAATAATAATAATAATAATAATAACAATAATAATAGTCATTACGAGCCCAAGCGAAAATCGTCGTTTCGTAGAAGGTTCCCCGCGCGGTCGTCCGAGTTCACACAATCGAACGATTGAAAAACGTCGTTTCATCGGTCGCGAAAAAAATCCAGAACGATTCACTTCGGTCTTTTTTCGTTATGTTTAATCGATCGACGCGTCGAATGGATTTAATGTGACGAACGAATAAAGATATGAATGTCAACTATTAACTCTGGTATTTTGTCAATCGATTTTACTAAAGTTATATCGACGATATTTACCGTCGACGCAAGACGAATGGATGGGGAGGAGGATGGTTTATTGGAGACGTCTTACACGAGGTACAGAGCCGTACAGGGTTTTACGAGTACGTCGCCGTCTTCTCGTACACAAACATTTTATTCGGACGGTCCGTCGTCGCGCGGCAGCCGCCAAGCTATAATATTTTTATTATTATCATTTTTTTTTTTCATACGCCTGACGTTCGACACGGGCTCGTTTGAACAGACTATCATCGATTTTCACCCGTTTTCGAACCGATTCCGACGACGAATTTTTCGTTCGTCTAAAATAAATGAATACCATCGTTATGTCGTCCCCGAAACGGTTCGTCCGTAACGGGAATCATCCGTGGAACGTAAGCCTTGAACACGCGTCCCACAAACGTGCACGTCGGTATACGTGTACGATGCAGAAAGCGCGCGACGATACGTCCGAACCGAAGGCAACGACAATGATATGTCTCCACCACCGACAAGCCACTACAGTTCGTATGATCAAGGCCGTATTTGGGTTCAACCCCCACCCCCCTTCCATGAATATTTTTAATAGTTATGAAATAAATTGAATTTATTGAACTAAAATTTTTAAAGCGTTAACCAGCATTTAAACAACAATTTTATATCATATTTAATATACGATTCGGTTTTAAACCTCATTCCCCCCTCCCCCCCGAAAATGTGTTCCTGCCACGGCCTTGCGTATCATATATATATATATATATGATATGTGTTTTATTATTATTACTTTTCAATCGAAAACCCGTCCGAAGAATAATCAAACGATGATGTTATCCAATAGCCGTCGTCAAACCCGGACCTGCTTCTCGTCGTGTGATCTTCAACGGCGAATTATTGTTTCAGTCAATGCGCAACGAATAATCAATATACCCGTCTTTTTACCCGTTAGCCAAACTTCTTATAAACGGCTATTAACACGCGAAACATAATTTATGTATTACGTATTATTCCCGTTATAACTCGCGTCCATCTCGAATCGATTATCGTTTTTCTTCCGGCTTCACGTCAGTATTAGCTAAGCCGACCGCACAAACGGCAACGTTACAATGGAGTAACGTCAAGACGAACTTTAACTCGTACAAACAAATAACGCAATACAACATTGTAAAACACCGTTTTCAACAATTATTATTAACCATAATATATTTATCGAGTTTTATTGTTATGTTCGGCGCGTTATTTTCCATGCACGAGGTGGCAATGGTTTAAAATAAGAGTTCAGTTTTTTTTTTGTTTTTTATGATAAACTGTCGGTATTCGGTAACGATAACGCAACATTATAATTACCATAACGTTATAGTCAGATCGCCGATGAAACGCATCAGTTATTATACTCCGGCCGTTCGGAAATTGATAAAACGGTGATAATAATAATAATAATAATAATAATAAAATAAAGAAATAAACGGAAAAGCCAAGTAAACAACTATGCCTATGGTTCGTTCATGTTTCGTTTTAACTGTATACAGCGATTTACTTAGCGAAGTGTTTTATATTTATTTTATGTTAAATCATCCAGTGTCGGACTACGACCTGAAAATACGCGAACAAAGGAGTACGTCGAAAGAAATATTTTGCGTTAGGTCTTTTCTTCTTTCAAATTCGTAAACATATATACACATATTACTTTTGCACAATTTAATAATCGAATACGTTAACACCGATTAAAATACTTTGCACGTAGCCGATAAAAAAAATAAAATACGTGTGTGTAGCATCGTTTGTGAAATACGCGCGTACAAGTACGTTTAATATACATTATATATATATATATACTATAATATATAAGCATATAGTGTACGGGAGAAATGTCGCTATATCATAACGTATACATACGTACATGCACAGTCGTACGAAACGTTTCCAAACGAAACAATAGCGCGCGCGTATTCAGTATGGAAAACGTGAAGGACGAAAAGTTTCGTCGGCTAGGCGCAAGAGGGGACTGGGACGAAGACTGGTGTTCGGGCCACACGGTGCATACGTGTGTGTGCGAATCGAGGACAAATCGCAGCAGGCTTCAGGCGCGATTTGTGACCGACCGACGACGACGACGACGACGAAAGTATAAGTGTACGTGTCGTCTCTCGACGTATATGTATACGTTATATTGTGCTGCGCGTAGTGTTTGTGTACGCGGTCTCAAAAGGCTAATGTCAGGGCCGTCCGGCTTGTCCGCCGACCACCACTCGAATACAATAATAGTAGATTATCGTCTATAACCATAACATATATACGCGCGCTATTGCCCAACACGTCGTTACATCAATATTGAAATGTTTTCGGTCGTCTGGCGGACGCATATTATCTTAAATACCTCTGCTTGCGGACGAGCTATATCAATCCGTCCGACATTCGGTTAAACGCATACACGGGGTGTCGAGAACATTACCGTATGTAGAGAGACGCGACCGACGGTATCCCTTCGCGTATAACCGTATTTCAATTGTAGAGATCGTTCGGAAAAGTCTAAGCTCGTTTTTTTTGTTTTCCAATTCATAAGCGGTTAATTACGCGCGGCCGCCGTGCTTTAACCGACCGAACGGAACGCTTATGTCACACGTTTCGCGTTATTTGAAATCACATCATACACGTGTTTGATACAACATATTATTTACGTCGTTCCGCGCTGATACACGTGTTATAGAGTTTAAAAAACGTTCCCGAAGTTGGGCCGAACAAAACGCGTTTACGCTGATTGTGATGGTGTAGCCAACTGACCACGCGGTCCTACTATCGGCAGTCGATAAAACAATAATAACAATAATCATTTATTTATAATGTGCGCGCGTTGAATGATTTTTCGGGTCAACGCTATTACAGGGTCGGAAAACATATTGAATTCTCGATAAAACGTATGAACGAGAATTCAATAATAACGAGACAAGCGATAGTTAACGAGCGTGTTTTTGAATTGATATTCATAGTGTACGACGACGTGTCGGAACAAAGTGCATAATATCCATACGCATACGTTGGACATCGAACTCGGCCCGTAAAAAAAAAAAAGAAAAATGCTAATAGTTTTTTGACCAAAATTCGTTAAATTTGTCGTTTATATAGAAATAAAAAAAAACTCCCTCCGTAAACTCGTACGAACGCGCGTTGCGAATTTCGGTTATTGAAGTTCCGCCGTCACGTCTCAAAATATCATTAATAACTATTGACTGAAAACGGGTAAAACGTTCTTTTTTTTATACCAGCTATATCCGATTCGTCGCGTTATAAACACGATTCACCGCGCTCCAATTTCGTTCCGTTTTTGTTTATTTATTTTTTTTAAATAACGTCATAAACGTATCAGAGAGAGAGAGAAAACAACAGCGGGTCTCCCCCGAACAACACAAACCCAATGACCCTATTCGCTCGGTCACGGGGGCTACGGCACGTAAAATTATAAGCAGTTTACCGAACACGTACGACGACGACGACGATACGTTTTTTTGATATCCATCGAATTCGTTGTTCGTAACGATATTCTCGCCGCCGACGGTCCCCTACATAATATATGTGTACGTTTATATATATATATATATATATATGTAAATACACGTTGGAATAATTAATATAGATTACACATTACGTGCATAAAACACGTCGTCGAGAAGGAAAAAGACGAAACGAAATTCAGTTTTGGAGTATACGACGGTCGAGCAGAAATAAATATCTGTGAAATTAATGTAAGTCAACGATGCGTTGACATTGGACAAAGAACAAACACCGTGTAATAAAATGTTTTGAGTGTATAAACGCGTTTTTAATAGTGGGTGTGACTATTTTTTTTTTTATTTATACTTATTTTAAAATAATTATCGACTAGATTAAAAGGTTTAACGAGTGAATGAAATTCGATACACTGAAATATCATGACGAAACGGAATTAGTATACATTTTGGAGATGTTGAAAAAATCGTTAAGATTAAAGTTATTGGGAATTTAACACACCATAAAAAAATTGATTTATCCATTTTTCGTTTACGAAACATTTACGAAAGTGTCGAAAAATGTAACAAATTCGAGTCGGCGCGAGTTAACCTTATCCGGTCGACCCAAAACTTCATGTAGCTCGTTTTTATGTGTATAAAAGCATGATTTAGGGCGTGAAACCGAAAAATTGTCGGAATCGGAAATTAATGTGAAGTACAAGTCGTCTGAAAAGAAACGATTACATTCAACTTATATAAGTTTGGGTTCGCGAGGTATGTGTATAGAAATATAGACAGAGGTACTCGGTCAAAACACGACGTCACGAAACCGCGAATCACGGTCGATTAAAAGCAATATACACAATCATTACGAGTATTGATGATTGGCAAATAAAACGATTTATTTAAACGGTCAAAAATAAAGAAAATAAAATTGTCTTCGATGTAAAAAGCGTTATTTATATGTATATATATACTCGATCGTGTCTGTGGTGTTTTGACGTCGTACGTAAAATATAATAAGAAAATCGTTGCGATTGCGTAATCGAAAATATAATTACTTCTCAATTATTTTTAATGACGATTTATTGATGCTTTTTTTTCATTTTTTTTTTTCAATTATATACATATATATATATAAAATTAAAACGATGATATCGGAAAACCGTACGATTTAATGCGCATCTCCACGGTTCGATACGGTCTCGATGTAACGGGGTTCCGTTAGTGTGACAAACGTGTTACGATTGTTAGTGTAAACACTATACCCAACGTTGTGCTCCACGTCTGTTCCTTTTACCTACGACGATCGTCTAAACGCGCGCACCTTGTATTCGTTTAACATCCCTGCGACATGGCGCAAACGCGACTTGCAATTATTTGTTTGCTCGCGTATCGGACACGCTGTTTATTAATATTGCCACGACGTGCGACAAAGTGTATTATTATTAGTGTTATTAATACATTTGATAGTGATTTGTTCTTATAATAATACATGAAAAAAAAAAAAACTATAATAATAGCGAACCGTAACGTATTATATCAACCACGCGGCGTTAATAGACCGTTTATTTAGCGATTTTCTAAAATTCTTTTGAAAAACGCATTGTGCTTCTCGGACAATATATACATACGCTTATATATAATGCGTCACGGGGACGGGTCACCAATATTGTTTAAAAAAGTCAACATTCCGACATTTTGAACCCCGGGGCTTAAAAAACAAAATAAATACACGCGCGCGCGGGCGTTGTCCGGGATAACGGTTCCGCCGCGATTCTTACGATACGTACGCACGCACGTGGATACGTATTCCATCAAGAAACTTCAGCAAAACGCTTACATCATTACGATCCATCAATAAATCGTTGTCACGGTTTCGTTAAAAAATGTTCTAAAAAACACGTAAAATTAGGTGTACTCTATGTGTGATAAGTCCGTCTTACGACAGACTTACATGTATTGTACTAACCTAATAACCAATAAAATATGTAACGTATACTAGGGCGAAAAATAATTACGAATATTATATCAAACGTTTAACCCGACCAACGATTTGACACACGCACTAATATGGCCTAAGCAACAATAACAAAAACGACGTTTTAGATTCGGTTATTAATACGTCAGAACGTGACGTTCTGTATAATTTATACATATTCATACGCGACAGGAGAAACCGAAAGCGGAGTACAATATAGAAAACTTGTTATTAAAGAAAAAAAAAATCGACAAAACACTGTCACTCGTCGAGTGATATGACGTATAATTTCCAAAATCCAACGATATTATTCTATAAAGTTTCCAAACAGTTTTTATCCCCAAAACACCTGCACAAACAAATCGGAAACATTCTTTTCGACGAATAAAAAAAATGAATAAACCTAATAATAAATCAACGACGGTTAATAATTATTATTAATACTAAACAAATATATAATCGACAGTACGTGTCACGTATAAACACTTAAGTCTCGCATTTGATCAAATATATTTCGGGCGTGCACGTTTAACAAGTGTTCACATTTTTTAAACGGCAATGTTAAAAATAAAATAATATTCTATATATATAATATAAGATTCTATATATATTAAATGCGCATGAGTAAGACGATTAAACGTTATCGTTTATTGAAATCGATCAGAATATTTCGACATTTTGTAATTATATTATATATACACTAATCTAATGAGTACAATAATTTCAAGTCCCGCGTATAGGGCATATACAGAGTGATGCATTGAAACAATGGACGCAACTCAATTAATACAATGTTAAAACAACGCCTGATATTTTCCACCACACAGAGTACAAACATGGGTTTACCGGCGATTTCTCTACGAATTACGGTTTCGTTCGGTACTTTTGCACGCACAAGAAAAACGCACGTGCTAACAAAGTCACGCGATGAGGCGGGAAAAATATCATCGTTTTTGGCAGTCCGTTCGAATTGCTTACGAAAAGCGACAATATCTCGTCGAAACCGAACGTTAACGGATCTAAAGGAACGTCGTTGACGCCCTGGCTAACACTTCGATCGCATGACGAAACGGTCGTCGGTGAAGGTAACGTGGAGTATTGTTTTAAGATTTAATGTAATGAATTAATTAGTAAATTGTTCGAACAATTATGTCTGTTTCGAAACCCGTTCGACGTCCCATATATTGCGAATAAAGTTACCGTGTTCTCGCGTCCGTTCGAATCGACGTTTCTTAGCGGAAAGTCCAATCAAGAACGTTTCGCTGTTTTTAGCGTTCGCGCTACCCGTCGTGAGGGCGAAAATGCTAAGGTTATCGAGTTTGGGTTTCCTGCGGCGAACCGTCGTCGAAAACATTTACTTTCAAAATCGTCCGTTTCGCTGTCCCGCTCCGTACACCACGTCATTCGACCAACGGCAATGATAGCGTTATCAAATCACACAACAATAATAGTGTTCTTCGGGATCTCGCGCATGTTATCATGACTATAATTGTGCGTGTGTGTGTGTACACGAGGGTGATAAGAACGCGTCGATTGTAATTCGTCGAGCGACGATTAGACGAGAAAAAAAGCGATCGACTGACAATTTATCCGGACGATTATTGGTAATCATCTCGTTTGCCAAACGATTAAGTCGGACACGCGCGCGTGTGTGTGTGTGTAACGCAACAGCCGCTGACACGGATAAGACCGCAATTATCAAAACGTTCTAAATACGCGAGAAAGGAATCGCGACAATCATTTCGGTACACAGCACGCAGGAACGGACGTTGCGCCGAGTTTTGTGGCCAACGCCGTCGAGCGTTCGATCGAACGATCGTGAACGGATCGATACGGATTGGCAATGCCTACACACTCACTACACGCACTCACTCGTGCGTCGTGGAAACAATTGACGGGACGTCGCGCCCGTTGTTCTCGATTCGAGTTTTCGAGCACAGCGCCGGTCAACGAACCGTTCGAACGGGACGCCCGAGAAAACGGACGAATCTCGGATGAATCCGGTCGCGTTGTGATTAAGCACGGGAAACGCGAAGTGAACACCGTCGTTTGCCGGACATTGGTTTGCTTTTCCACGGCCGACCAGATGCGCGATCGCATGAACGCCGGCCGTGGCCTTCGGATGACCAATACTCGTGTTTCGCGTTGGCCATTGTCGACGTAGATACGTACCGAGCACCACGCATCAGCATTTCGTGAGCCTTTCACGGGTACTCCCCCGGGCCGTTAATCGTTTCGGATTTTGGCGAAATCGATAAACTCCAACGACGTGGGGTATGCGCGATCATATTGCACAACGCAACGGGTTTTAACGATGAACGGTCGCGGTGAAAGCGTATCGTGTCATAGTGAAAAAAAAATTTAAAAAAAAAACCCACGACATATTATTATTTTATCAATATCCGTACGGTGTTTTTTTTTGTACGCGGAGCCGCGTCGGGTCCAGTTTAATCTCCTTTCCTCCGGACCACTGCGAACGCGCGCGTTTTCTTCCCGTACGTTTGTATTGTTTATATTTTTTTTGTGTTTTTTTTCCCCGACAACTATTCGGATGCCGAACCCTATATTGATATCGTCAACTGTTTAAGCACGCCGGATCGAGGAAAACGCAACGCGTATATTATTGTTATTATACGAGTGTATGCGAAGGGTGCAGGTCTTTCGAATAGCTGAACGTTCGTTCAAATAATACAATTGAAGAAATCAAATTACGACCAAGGGTTTGCCGACAACGCGTATCGCGTTGTTTAAATCGAAGCGGTTATCTAGAAAAACTAACGAAAACCCGTGTGCGACAACGAACTTCTTCATATTTTAGAGGAAAGTTTTTTTACTAAAGACTATTGAGACGAATGAGAGAGAAGGACGACATTTTTATGTACACGAAAAACAGTATCTTACGTTAAGCGAATAGCCGGAGACCGACTTGGGTTGGACATGCGCGCACGGTAACCCCGTTGATATGGTGCTGGTAAACCGAACTTAAATGCTGCGCGCGATACGATCATTTGTCGAGCCGTCGAAACGGATCAAGTCCGTGGCGATTGTTGGACACGCGTTTGATGTCGCGCGACGGTTTCGACCGGTATCAACACGACACACGGTAAAGGCTTCGAAAACCGAAGCCGCCGTTTATTCGACGTGCGGTGCGCGTAAAACTACGCCGACCAGCCAAACAACGGCGCGCACGCAGGAGAAAATAGTCGTCGTGTCCGCCGGACGAAACGACCGATTCGCGTGCGCCCAAGGGAAGACGGTTTTCAACGACGACGTGCTAAATCGTCGACGTGGCCGGTTTAAATATTTACGGGTTGCGTGGTCGAAACCGACTCGCGGCGTGGCTTACCTGCAGGAACCGTTGTCGGGTCTCGCGATCCGGTCCGGACGACGGGAACGGAGGCGATTGCGCGCGACGATCCCGTGCGGCGGCGGCGGCGGCGAAACTACGCGCGAAATCAATCGGAGAAATGAATCATGTGTGACGGACAACGACGAGAACGCGCGACACGGACGATTAAATATCGAAAACGAGACGGAACGAACGCGAACGAGCGTGTGCGACGGGCGGCGAACACGTTCCGCGTTGTACGACTGCTGGACGTGCACTGGCTGTCGGCCGCGGTGACGTGCTGACGACGACTACGACGACGACGACTACGACTACGACGACGACGACGACGACGGCGACGTGCCCGCGCGCCAACCGAACTCCGGGGCACCGTCTCCGAGATCTGGTCGGACCGTGCGGCGGCGCCGCGCGACCGGTACGTGCGCGCGCCGACGGGCGGCCGCCGCGGAGATTAAACAAACGCACGATAACAAAGACACTGTAGAAACGAGACGGGACCGCGTTCGTCGTGATTCGTGTTCGCGACGATTCCTTTCACGCGGTTTCACGCGGTCGTCCGGATTTCCCGTGTCTGGATCGCGCACAAATCAATTTGTCGATCGCCTTTCGTAAACATATTCGCCTCGAACGCAAACGACGGCGGAGCGTGTATCGAAACGCGTACGGTTAGGAAACCATCGACAACGCCAAAGGAAACGTCCGAAAACACACCGCGGACAAATGATTTATTCCGTGCTAAGGCGTTCGGGGCGGCGAACACGGAATGAACACGGAAATTACGCGCGGCTTCGTCTGAGGTTATGGGCCTACACCCGAGAAAACCGGTGAAAACGTAAACTGATATCACGAAACCCGTAGAATAGAATGGGCGGCAGAGATTTTTTCGAATTTTCTTTTTCCGAATCGTACAGCGTACGTTAAAAGTGAAATTCGTTTTCGTCGCTTACGCGGCGTTTACTTTTCGTCGACGGATCGCAAGACGAATGATTCACTTTAGACGAAAATCTAAAAAAAAAAAACAATCGTAATACATTAACAAATCTCTTTTGATTTTCGGTGTGACGACGTTCGTTTCGTTGTTCGTGAATGTACCCGGATTCGACTTTGCACGCGAAAGAAATCGACGGACGTCTCTCGACCACGTGAATGAACTAACCGACTACATTATTGTACGTAAGTCGAGTTTAAAACCGCCCGCGACGTCATGACCACAACGTGCGATTTAATATCACGGACGACGTGATAATCCGTGTTCGAACGTTTGCTGTGACGCGTTTTAAATTGGCATGTAAGAGAATGAAAAATCTCACTAAGCCGACGCCTCCGTTTTGTGCAATCAATCACCTTTATATATTGTTGTGACGAATTGTTTTGCGAAAAAAAAAATTATGAATTTTATAATAACATTTAGATTCGGATACGCGATTACGAATATAACATTTCGCTCGACTATAAACGATTTTTATGGAAAATGAACGAAAATCATTATTTGCATGCGCCTACGTACGCACGCGGATTGTATTGGTAATTAAATTTCTCGAAAGAAAACGGCGGAAAAAAAACCACGAAACTTGTTCTTTGTTGAATAAGTTTCGCGACAATTAGCGTTATAATATATTACATAAGCCGCGAAAAGTTTTTAACCGTCGTCAAACAATTGACGTGAAATTATAAATAACGCGTGTTCCGTCGACAATATCATTGTGTCAACTATATATACAGCGTGTGTTACACGGTTTTTTTTATTGATTTGTTCGGTTATTTCTTTTTCTTTTTGCGTTTTTAGTAGGAAAATACACGTTTTCAAAATAATAAAGTGTTCAAAACAGCCGCTTTGTTAAGTCGGAGTACAGGAAAAACGAAAAATAATGGTAAAATCTTTTCTCGATCGTTTGTTTTCCACGAATGTTCGAGAAGTCAATGAAATCGTGACTATATAACTATATTATATGATATCGTGTTTGTTACAGTTTAAAAAGATCGTAGAAAACAATTATAAACCTGCGAATGATCGATCAATTGGAAATGTATAATTTCAGACGTTCGACGTGACCTTTCTGAATTGTAGACGAATAAAACCGCGGTATTTTCGTACTCGAAATTTAACAATAAAACGTATTGCCCGTGGAACCGAAGTCAAAGCATTCGCGTGGGTCCAAACACCGGTAAACCAACTCGTCTGAACGAAAGGTCGATGGTTTTCGTTTAATTCACAACATTTCGCTTATATTCGCGCGTTGTGAAATATGAAATACCGTATGATAAATATGTGTTTTCGTTTTTCGAATCGTCACGTTTGCAGTGTGCGCGGCATTGATACGGAACGATTTTATTTGACGATTCCATCGTACGCATGTACACAAAGGGATTTTCGAAAACGTATCGAAACTGCAAGCGCGTGTACATTGATTTAAAACGAAATGCGCGAAACGGTATCGCCGATTTTACGTACAATACAATTGTTGACGTGCTGTTCTCGCGATTTTTCGTTTTCTCAGTCTTTATTTTAGATCCGCTCACGGATCATGCATGGTTATACATACATATTTATATCGGACTTTTGTTTAGACGAAAGAACGTTAGAATTCGAAAATAAAATATACGTGTAAATATGTTATACAATAGGGATTTTTTTCGAAATCTGAAAAACATATATATATATATACGCTCTAAAAATCAAAAACGAAATGTACATTTACGTTCACAACACGCGGCGTATACACGGATTGTCAAATAATACATTTTTTTTTTTACATTTTTTTAATGGAAATTGTTTTAATTAAGCCGACAAGTGAGTCGACAGTTGGTTTCTGTAATACGGTACTTTCGTGAGAATTTATCGCATTGTGAATTGTGATATGCATATTTATGCTTTATGTTGACTTTTTGGGAACCCCTAACCGATAATATAATAACAGAACGACAAACTGCGCGGACCAGTTAAGCCCAATACATAAATTGTCTGTTTATTATGCTACAAGTCGAAAACTAAACGCTGTCTTATGATACATATGTTCTCGAAATCAGTACCACAGCGTTTTCTTGCTCAGATATTTTACCGTACGACGCGCGTCAAACGTATACACACACAGATCGGTTATTAAATAATTACGATATTAAATAATTGTTTGGAATGATGACGTGTTGAAACTATCGAACTCATTCCGTGCATATTATATTGTTGTAATTGTTTCAACAAACACACAAATTATCGCGACGCGTACATTGATGCGCGTTCATGATTTTACGGTATATATCATATAATATAATGTGTGACTACGAGATATAAAAAATCCCTCAGTTTGCCGTTTTTTCTAGTTATTTTTTTGTTTTTTTTTTGTTTTTCGACACTTTTTCGACGAACGCTCGTATATACTCTGTATTATAATGGTATATATTTTGACAAAATAAAACGTTTAAAACATGTGCACCGTTCATGCGTGGGTATACCTATATATTTATATATATTTTTTTTTTTTACAACATATAAATATGGTGCACGCGTCCAAACGATTGTTTTCGTCATTTTGGCCTTTCGCTGACACACGTGCGCGTTTGGAAAAATAAACGCGCGAACAGTCTGAACGATTTACGGAAAGTGATTACGAACGCGCGTGTAATTACCGTTTACTTGAAACAGATATACCTGTATACGCCGGGAAACGCCGTTACGATTCATGATCCCGTTAACACACAGGCGTGTCTACGGGCAATGTCTGTCATGCACGGACATGACGGACCTGCGAATTTGACTTTATGTTATCATTTATTATTGTTGCGGTTCCTATTAATTGTTAAACTTTAATAATCAATCAATATTTTTCCACGTTTTTATCTCTATATTTCGTATCACTTTTATCAGAGAACGATTATTAGCGATGTATAGTATACAACAATTTACAATTAGTTGTTTCGCACTTTCAACGCCTTGACTCTTATCTATGATGATTGGTAATAACGAGTACTGTCATACTGTCCCAAGGTACTAATTTTATGTGCAGCAGGTAATTTGGTGGATATCGTATAATATCAGTTCTGTACGATACAACGATGAACAACAGTCTGTTGGCCATTGATAACAGATAGCTCATGAGAAATGAGCAATAGAAAGACAATCCATGACATTTATCCATTCGGAAAAAATCGAAAAACGTGTTATAAACACAGTTATAATTCGTTACCGGATAGCAACGCGTGTTAAGCAAAAAAAAAAAAAACGATTTACAAACAATTACACACGCCGTGATTCGCTTCGCTCAGAATCTATAAAACACCAGTTAACATTTCAATCGTTAACGTTATCTTTTCGATTTTTGATTTTGATTGAACTGCGTATTTGATTTTTTTCCCCGTTGACTTGCTCAACGTTGCTCAAAATAAACGTCGGAATCACGTTGTTCCGATAGGTGTTCGTTTAACGAAGTTATTGGTGAAAAAATATTTACCATACAGTGTCGGACCGTCCGAGTGCTACGAAATGTGTGTACGATTCATATCATGTGTTCATATCGCTCTTTGTCCCTCCTGCGCACGTGAATATTTTATGCGCTCGATCGTGGCAAAATCTTGTTGCGAACCGCGCGATTGTCTGCAGGCGGCTACAGAGGGTTTCTGGTGTTGAACACCAGTCAGTGCAACGTGGCGGCCAGCAGGTACGCGCGTAGGAGATTCGTCGACGTGCCCTTTGTTGCCCACCGGAGAGTACATTAAACCCGTCGTCGTCGTAACGTACAAACACACCGGTCCCGAACAGGTGAACGCGCGCTGCAGAATCATTCTCCCCCTCAAGGGACCGCAAAGAAGAATGTCAAGGCCGTTGGCTGGCGTTGTACCGCGATATTATATATATATTTATACGACCGAGAATTTCGTCGAACGTTCTTGTGTTTATCGAAAAGAAAAACCGTAAAAAGTCGACGAATAACGTTTTTTTTACACGCAAAAGTAACGCGAGAATGCACGGAACGTTCAAGACACGTGTATGCGTTCGACCGAAGTACACATGGCGTAGAGTACGGGGGAAGAAAAACTATAACTATCTTGATCTTATTTTCAGTGTGTTTTTCGGAAATATCCATGTCGTGGTAGTTATTTTCCTGACGTTTCGAAACCGTTACAGGTTCCAATCACCGGAGTGTGTAGTGCACGTCTGACTATCGTGACCACACTCTTGCCGAAAATCACACAGACAATACGTTTCCAATCCATGAAAGCTTCAATAAACTCATATCTTAATCTTATTCTGGCGCGTGTTCAACAGTGCGCGCGGCCGAATTACTGGAGCTGTGCGTTCAACGCACGAAAGAAACCCCCGAGAACGCGTTACGGTCAAAAGTCCGAAAACTAAACAAGTCTCCGTAAACAGTTTGATCGTGTACTTTAGAGACGTGTACATTATATAACGCAAAGCGGATGTGAAAAGCGTTGCGAAAAGATAGCAAAATTACACGACTTTTAAATTTTAGTGTTAGTTTTACGAAAAATGTTTCCTATCCTCACCGGGCGGTCACGACGAATCGTACATGTGATGCGAATATTATAATGATTTTTTAATTGTTATGGCGATAAAAACCGTTCGAATTCAATTAAAAAAAAAAAAAATACGTTCTTATTGTAATGTACAATTTAAGAAGACGCGCGAAATAAATTAAAAAACACTGATATATTCGTACGGGACGTGGGAAGACGATCGTTTCGTTTTGGATTCACGCGCTCACGTGCACACGCTGTTAAACGAGAACCGTGGCGGGAGTACGATTCGTCTAGGCCAGTGGTTCCAACTCAACACTAGGAGCACGTGGACCGCTCTTGTGGGTTTTTCACCTACACGGACCGCTACTCAATCCCAACCTCCTACCCCCCTCCCATCACACCTTTCCCGGTCGCTTATTCCTTCGTAACTTACGCGTGCACGATGATTGAAACGAAAATTGATAAACGTGAGATCGATCATTTTGGCGCCGCGGACCGTCGGTCGGGAACCACTGGTCTAGGCGAACGACCTTTCCGGCCGGTCCACCGAACACAATACATATTCGTTATGAAGCGCACACGCGTGCGCGACTCGTTCCGACGAATTGATCACGCGTTTCTTCTCACAAGAAGAACGTGCGTTTTTTATACACAGTCGATTTTATCGGACGTGTTCGGGAATCGTTTATTTTTATCTATTTTGTTTTTCGCGATTTTTGAACATCGTTGCAATTATACCGACACGCGTCTTACACGTCGTTCGAATCGACATTTTTTTTTTCAATATAAACATAACACGTCCTCTTGTTTTGTACGTACACCTCCGCGGAAAACAATTGATTTTTCAATGGGGTTTTTTTCCGACGGGGTAAAAAGCATTTCTTCGACCCTGGTCGTCGTACTCCACTTGAAAACATAAACGTATTCAAGTCGAGTTTTCTAGTACGATCGAAAAGCGTCTCGATTCTCGAAAACAACGACGAACAAGTAGTTCGACTGTGTAATGACGTAATTTCAAAAAACTAGTTATTTGGTGCGGTGCGACAACTGTGTCAAACGCGATCCGTTTCGAAGATCGAATATCTAATTCGATCGATTTTCACTCGATTGTTGTTTTAATTGTGATAAAGGAACATGCGGTCAACAAGATGACTATTTCGAAATTCAATTTAATAGCATTTTTTTATTTTTCTAAATGTAAGAATTTCCTTGTATACATGCGTGCTGTGGAAAATGTGGAAAAAACCAAAATAAGATGTTACGCGGGACCTGGACACACCGCGGTATAATTTGTAGACAAGAGTGCGTTGATAATAACAGTAGAGTTCATAATTATTTTTCAATGTTAAACAGCTTACAGCGACATCTATATATATATATATATAAATATACGAGTATACATTCAAATCGCTTATACAAACTGTTTTAATACTACCGATTTAATAATAATCATAACACACTGCTAAGACCTCGCGATGTTTAAAATTTGTCGAATGTATATATATATATATTCGATAAGCCGAATATTAATCACGATTTTTTTTCTCATTAAAACCGAATAACGCAATGTTTTCAAATGTAAATGTTTATATCCTCATTATATATTTATAAAATTAATTTCACGTATATACATATATATGTATCATTCGTCAAATTACGGATCAATAACATTAAAAATTTAATATCGATATTACATATCATACGTGTACTGTATCACGTAGTCTCGGGCACGTATATGTATACACACGTGGTGTTCAAAAAGTACGGAACGTTTCCAAAATATTTTCTCAACGCCTATGTAAAATAAGGAACTGTAATTTTTTTTTTTTTAGCATTATATATATATATATATATATATACAGAGAGAGATAGTCATATTATTGCAGCGATAAGCAAAAACCATTAATAAAAAGGTATAGCCGAGAGAAACCGTTACACATTTTGAACACTCCGTACCCAGAATCCGTACATGATAAGTAAATCGATTTACATATAGTATACAACGTGTTAGACTATGTACGGTGTCTCGCGGATTGTTCTGTTCGGTGTTTTAAATTTTTTTTCTGTGTATTCATATGTGTTTATGAATGTGTTTAAAAAAAAAAAATTTTTTTTTTTATGTTGCACATTAGCCGTCGATTTTCAATAATTTTTCAAAAAACTTTTTTTTTTTTCGCGGCAAAACGAATTATAACGATAACGAAAACACGTCGTCGTCGTCGTCGTCGTCGTCGCTCGAAATCGAGAACACCGCCGGCCGGAGTGTTTGGAAAAAACAAACGAACAGATAGAAAATTTTTAAACCCCCCCTTCCCCCCTCTTCCACACGGCCCGTCCAAACCGCGTACACAACAAAAACTACCGTGAAAAAATATGGTACGACCGACGTCGCCTTGGACGGTCGCCGAGAGGACGCCGAGAGGACGCCGAGTGCGCGTTATTTCGTATATCTGTTATTATTTTCAAGACGTGGTGTGCATTAACGTTTGTACTCGTATTTCGAACGTCGTCGTCGACGAACACGTCCGTACAGTATTGACGACCTCGAGACCACCGATCTCGTCGAGTTGGAAACACGCGCGTGGCCAGACTTGGGCAGTATATCCAAATACAGTATTCCGAACAGTTTTTACAGCTCGAACGTATTTTAAACAGTAACTTTAAACACGATGTTTCATATCATTTTTGTTGAATTCATTTGTTGATCTTAACATCTGTTTGTTTTCTATGAAACGAACGGGTTTAAATTATCTATTATATTTGTTGATATGATATTATCGATATTATTTTATTGCAATGCATTTTATTTGATCAGTAGCGTGTATAGCGGTCGTATATTACATTCTAACGTTACTAAATATCATAAGACGAAAAAAATCGTTTTGAGTGTTTGGAGTAGAATATAATAGATTATGAGTCATTGAGAGTTCTGTTAAGTTTTACAAAAAATAATAACCGTATTTCAAAAAGGAATACAAGCAGCAAATAGCAGCAGTAGCTATTTAAAACAACGTCAATTATTCGATCAAATGATCTTGCTACATTCGGTGTTTCAGCCCAGCCATATTCAAATAATAAAGTATATTTGACGTTACCGTGTCGAATATGACTGTGTTATGCTTTATAATTAACCGGTAACATTAATTCCGGTAACACTACTCAGTGATTGTGTTTAATTCCATTAAACAATAATACAGTTACTATGTTCGACGTTGATGTTATTGAAAACTAGCGAGAAAAAAACACACAAAAAGTATTCTAAAATTTTTATTACTCGTGTTACAGGTTCCATCTTCAGAGTACGTGGTGCACGTTTGACCGTCGTGAATACACTGTAGTGTAAACAAACGTGCATTTAAGATTTCCGAAAATCACACAAGTAATAAAATTGCAATCCACGAAAGCTTCAATAAACCTCATGTTCTAAAGTATTCTGAAATACTTCTCGTGAACCGTTCAGAACACTCGGGGGACACAGTTGTCACCGAATATTCGAAACGCGTATTCCCCGAATGAAAAAAAGTTTTTTTCCCCCGGGTTCGTGTGCACCATATGACATACGCGTACCGTACGGTATTTTATTTCGCGAGTATCGTTTCCACGGGTACGGCCACGCTGCTTATTTATGCTAACGGGTCCCGGCCGGTTTCCAACGGCATCTAATTCGACGACGTCGACTTCCTGTTTAACGTACAAAACGGCGTTTTAATTTTATCGTACGGACGGACCCGTCCCCGCCGTCCACCGGAACCTAACCGTGCGCGCGTAATATAATAATAATAATAATAATAATAGTAATCGTAATACGTATCGAAATCCGTCGTGTCGTTTCGTTTCCCGACCGGACCGACACATCCCGTTTTCCTAGTGCCGCGTCAAGTGTACACATAACGCTGGTGTTTTTGCACAGCGGACTTTTAAAGAAAATAACGAGTCTTTCGTGTAAAGTTCTTTCAGAGTCATTTGACCGACCGATCTATTAGGTTTATATTGGAATAAAATACAAAAAATACACCTAAAAACGCGTTTTTTTTGTCGATCCTACGGCCCGGACAGATATAACTGGTCCGTGATAACTGAATAGACTAATGTAAGTTTTCGATATGAAAGATATCGCATCGAAAACTGCGTCTATTCGGGTTACTCACTGAGTTGTTGGACTTTTTGGATTAATTGATTCGTCGATAAATTGAGATTTTCACGCAACAACTGGTTTTTTAATGGTTCTGATCCATCCGACGCGATATAACGTCTATAAAAAAAAAAAAAAAATCGTGCGTGTTACGAGAGTAACTTCTTTCAAAGTCGTTTAACCGATAGCGTTATTAAACGCAAGTCACTAGATGTTCTCAATTCCACTAGGCAAACAAATATGTACAAACCGTACGCGCCGGGGGCGTTTGTCGACAAAATGCTTGCCTACTCGGTACACCACTGCCCGGACACGTTGAAACCGGTCACTTGGTCTGCCGATCCTAAGTCCGACCGGGCCGGTGTGTGTACACGTAGTAATGTGAAGAAAATAACACGCAAAACGTGGTCAACACAATAATATTTGTTTGCATTTCTTCGGCCCGGCGTGCGTTGTAAACGGCTAACGTGACGTGCGGGCGGTGCACTGGGTGAAAGATGTGGTGAAACTGATGAGAATGGGACGGGCCAAACTCGCACGCTATTCACGCCGAAACGGGAACTTTATGCGCACGCGCGACTAATCTCGAGAAAAAGTGTCGTGACGGGTCGGCCGTGACGTGCAAAAATCTTTCCTCGTTCTCTTCGTACCCTACCTCCGTGAACCGTCACGTTTCCGTGGCTTCGGAGCACGTCGGTTTTCCATTTTTCACCGACCAAGCAAAAAATCAATCGTTTCGTTTTCGTCTCGCAATTTCTTCTGTTGTTCATCGACGACCGATTTTTTTTTTATCAATCCCACTGCCCGGAAAGTCGATAAACAATACTTCGGGCAGTGGGTCACCATCGTTTATTCTACATAAGACCAAACAAACGATTTTCCAACGAGTTGGGTGACCGGACAGTTCCCGGACACGCCACCACTCAAAATATAAAAAAAATAATAAGATTTTCAACACTGAATACAATAAATACAATAAAAAAATAACCTATAAGCCACTGTTTGGACACTATTGTGTTCTCACTACGGGGTCTTCCAGACACGTGTATACAGTATACGACGGAACGACAAGTCAACGAGTCACGAATACGACACGACGCCTGCGATCACCGCAAAAACAATTTTCAACGAGCGACGAATCGACGTGTCAAGTACGCTAATGCAAATAATATACTTCCTGAGCGGTTTGGAAATAAGGTCTGCGACGTATGTGCGTAAAATAAAAACAGTGATTTCTTATTATTTGCCGTCTGCGATTCGACAAATATTCAGTACAACTATCGCGTGTGATCACTTCACATGCTCGTACAAATAAATCCTACATACGCCACCGGAATAATAACGTTTATCATAATTTGAGTGTCTACGATTTGACACTACCCGAAGTACTTCTGTATTATACTTATTTCCTAACAATGATGTAATAAATACAATGAATATAGACAAAAAAAAATATATATATATATATGTATACATAAATGTAATGTATAATATGATATTGTTCGAACTTAAACTATATATGTTTTATTGATGATTCATCACAGTCACAAGACAGAAAACTACCGTTACGTTTGTCTAGAATATACTATATAATACACTCAATAGATTAAAAAAACACATTAGGTTATCTATAATTATCTCTTCTTCGAATATAAATCACTCCAAAAAATGTTATAGGTATAGAAAACTCGCGGTCGTACGGTGAATGTCGGGTGGGACATTTCGTTCGTTACCCACTCAAATGTGTTTCGTAGTGAAGCGTTCAAGTACATATGCCACGATAAATGCCACGAAGATGCGTTTTTTAAGACACTGGGAGTTGCCCGACCAACACCGATCACTAGTTGTTATCGATTATCGTGAACGATTTTCGGATCAACGGAAATATGTTTACGATTCGCGTGAGTATAAAATTGTATTCGCTTATGGAACTGCGTTTGAAACGTGTATACGGAGTGATTTCATGTACTTTGCAGTGTACAAGTATACGACTGGTAAATGCAAATACACTAAGTCCAGAAATAATATTGTTTTATCATTTTCTTTGATCGTCTTCTACCTTATCCCCATTAATCTATAAGAGAAAAAAAAGTTTTAAAAAAAAAAAAAAAAAATGACGAGTGGTTGAAAAAAACACATTTTGTCATACGTACATTATAACTTTATCAGAAATAGAGTCGAGAATTTTCAACACGTTTATTAAAACGCGTAGCACGGGTGCCGATAAACGTTTTGCAATCCGTGCGCACGTTTCTGTACACCTGTATATGAATTGGAAACGTGACGAAATATTTATTATCGTAATAAACCAGGTAAAAACGATGTTTTCGACGTGACCCGATACTTGTCATGATTTATACATGCGCGCCGTCTAAACGCACGTAGACAATAGGTTTCTATGTACCGCACGGTGGCGACGGGGACTTGGCAAAATGGTGGACACTTTTGGAGAGCGTTTGTTTGACGTTTTCGGGCCACGCGAACGTGAACGCGAAACGGATTTACACTCGGCCAGTCTTGTGTAGGAGACGCTTGAAAACGCGTCGCATGCGAACACACAGCGAAGCGAGTATTTATCCGAAAATGATATTTGAGAATATTTTAAATTTTTACAATAAGTAATGTGGCCACATAAACTTAATTTGAACTCGTCCCCTTTCCGTACTCGTCATGATGTTAAAGCTGCAGGATGTGATTTCGATCGCATATTTTTTCACTGCTTTCTCTGTTCAGACTATTCACACATTTTTAATTCGCTCCGTTCTTCCGACTTGAATCCCAGCCATATTATTAAAATCTTTTCTCCTTCGTTTATTAAAAAAATTATTTCCTTATTTTGTATAGATCTGGGTTTTCATTTAGTTTATTTAAATGTATAATAATTTAGTAGTACATTTTTTTTTGCGGTTACCTCACTTTACTTTCAAATTCCGAATAAAACAGTGGTAATAATGTAATAAATTAAAAAAAACAACGAAATATATCGTAAAACGAAAATATGCGATCCGGAAAAAAGTCATGACAAAAACTTCGCTCGGTCCAGTTTAAGCGCATACTATTGCAAACGGATTGGTACGAAAAGCTTTTATCGTGGAAATCGCGAACATGACGTTAAGTCGGTGACTTAATCGCCAACTGAACGCGCGCGTTAGTGAAGGCGTTGGCGGTGATGTGTGTGTGTGGTGTGTGTATGTGTGGGGCGGGGGGGAAGGACAAGACAGACGGGCGTCTCGTAGTCGTTGCACAAACGCAATAATTATAACTCGATTACCGACGCGGACCCGTCGGATTATGATTTTCCCCTTACACCGACCGACAGTTCGTATAAACGACAATCTGTTTACTGTAGTATTTCGAAAGAGAAAGTATCACGCGCGTGTTCGGAGACTCCGCGGTCCGTTTGAATACCGAACACGTCCCACGTCGTTCCGGGCGAAAATCTTTCGGGTAAAATTCAGTGTTTACTGATGATGTCATCTACGCACGAGCGTGAACGCACACACGAAAATTCAATATCGACCGATAAATTTCGCTTCGGAGTAATATTTTCAACAGAAAGAAAGCAGCCACCGGTGAATGTCGGTTCGGACGGAATTGGCAAATTGGATCCCAAACGAACCCTTTTCGGTAAATTGGGTCCTGAGGGAAAAAAAAAGATGATAGATAAGTTGAGTCCCAACAAAAAACAAAGAGAGAAAAAAAAGGTAGCGAGCCGCGGGGTGCCGCTTATGGGAATTACTTGGATAAAGTATTTAGTTTTATTATTATTTATATGTTTATTTATAAATTTAAAAGTGATGGTAAACCATTGCATTCGATTCTGAACGAAACTTCGGTATGATATTATTTATTATTATTATACAAATACAAAAACACGTGTTTTTTTTTTTTAATCTAAAAATCTTTATCAAATTATAAATTATGTTCTCGGTGAAAACTTAAATGATACGGATCTAACAAACTCAAATCGGTTTATCGTATTAGTAGTGTACTTTGTCTTTTGTTCCCTTAAGTTCCACAGTTTTCAAATTATTCTACGTCACTACACGTAGTTACGCTACACGTGCTACACCGAGTAGGAAATAGAGATTTAATAATTTTAAATATAATAATTTCAACTGTACCAGTATTCCCTAATCAAGTTTTTGTACTTTCTAGTTGATAATACACACTCACACACACATATATCTAATGATACAAAAATAAATAATTAGTAAGGTGGGCAGGCGGTCGGGACCCAACTTACCTACTATTTTTTTTCCCCGCGATTCAATTTACCGCTTTCAAAATGTACCGACGGATGTCTCGCGGACCCAATTTACCTAGCGCCGGTTCGGGTGAAGAGCTTTATGGTACGATGTCGTTACAGTTGTATTATATTTCTAGATTTGAAAACGATGATTGCATTCGAAAAACGATTCCGAGAGCGAAACTCTGTTTATTATTATCGATTGTAGTTTTTCGACGCTTTAAAAAGAGTTGCGACAAACGGTTTTTTTTTTTTTAAAAACCGTGTCCAATAAATTCTCGAACCTAAAATGCATAAAAAAAGCACGTGTCCGACGCGAAAATCTATTGACAATTTTACCGGGTTTTTTCACGATTTCATAAACATTTTCTGTTCGTTACGTCTGAGGAAACTATTGGAAAAAACGTGTCAAAGTACCGAATGGTTGCGATTTGCTACTAGAAAGCGATGGACGTAGAGATTCCGTCGGAAAACACTCGTTTTCTCGCGAAAAGTGTTTACGGACAAAATAAAAACACACACACACAGTATTGTACTAACAAAATACGTTCATCGCTCCGTCCAGAATCCAAAAACGTAACTTAATCACGGATCGACTTGAACACTTGACTCGTCAACGCCTTGTAGGATAGCTATTATTGACATTTCAATCCATTCTGTCGCGGATATTTGTTATCTTATACGAAACGCCGACGTACTGCAGTCGACGCATACATTCGGACGTTGTCGCGATAACATTCCGGAAACAGAACAATCGTAACATTTGCATTTCCTATTAATCATCCGCGCCACCGGACAAATCGACCGCGACGACCGACACACGCACACACACATTTGAAACGTCTATATGCTCGTGACGCGGCTTACACGTGAAATCCTGACGACAATCCGTTACAATTCAAACAGCGCGACAAATTAGCGTAGAGGACGAATGAAAAACACGTCTAACCCATACGGCCGCGCGTACCTATCCTTCGCTCTCCCGTCCTTTCACTATCTATATCGCGTTCTTGACCCGTTCTCAACGTGCCACGTACCACCCGCCATTATCTGATTTCGTGCGTGCGTATAAAAAATATCAAGCGCGAAACGTACACGTGACTCTGTGAATTCCCGCGGTTGATATAACAAACAAAAACAAAAACAAATACTGGACGAGTACCTTATTTATATCGAACGGTACCCGTTGTTTTTATATTATATCGTACAATGTTCTATACAGGGGCGGACTGGTAGAAGGCCATACCCGCCCAGGCCCTCTAGAAATTTCGTACTCGGGCCTCAAGCTAGGTTTTTTTTTATTACGGCCCCATTGGCTTACACAAAATAATAAAATACCTTAAAAAATTTTAAAACTCAATATTTATTCCACACATCGCACCGTAATCGTTGTCTAGAGCCGATAGCCAAAGTCACAACAACAACTGGGACTGAGGCCACGGTGGCTATGATAATTAGAATTATTAGGTCCATTTTTGGAACTATGTGATACACGTCATGGCATTCTTATCCGTTTTATTTCCGTGCATATTTACATTTATTATCGTCTACGACCAATATAAATATATATACATGTAATTGCCCGTTCTGATTATTTTCTAAATTCTTGTTTGTATTTACTTTTGTAAGGTTTATTATTGTTCGCGACTCGTCGGTGACGTCGCTGTGCTTGTGAACGAACAAATTTTAGGCAACCGAATACCCACGCGAAAGTATACGAGTACATACTAAATTTATTTGTTTTTAACGTGCGTTTTGGTTTTGGACACATTTCGTGTATTTCTTGTGTAAAACGTATTGTTCTTTTTTGAATAAGACGTGATTAAAAGTCGAATATAAAGTATCTTTGATATTTGGTCTGGGAGTGATATAAGCGACAAGGTACTACGTGTCGATTTGGAATCCGGCGTCGACTTCGACAAGATTTTTGTGAACTATTTCACACATTTTAGTGCATTCTTTTTTCGAAGTCGGTTTTTTTTATGTTATAACATTATTAAGTCAATTATTTTATTCGAAATTGAAAATCGTAACGTCGAGTTTGCGTCGATTACGTTAGTCAAAGTACTCCTAAAAACGTACCCGCCTGGTTCTGTACAATACGAGTTGTAGGCAAGGAGTCATTAATTGAACGCCCAGTGCCCCAGTAACGCGTTGTTAAAACAACGGCGTTTGCGAGCGTTTCTTCGTCTATTTTGTTTTGTTTTTTTTTCCCCAGTCAACTAAAAAAACGTTGAAAAACGCCGTCGCCGAAATTACCGCGGCGTGGTGGTCTTTTGGACGATTGTAATCGCGCAAACAGGTTACAAATACAAGTACACGTCGATTCCGGCACGCGCCTCGTGCGCGGCGTAAAAAGCGAATTCTCGATCGGACGTCAACAAAAAACGTATGGCGGTAAACAATTCGTAATGTTCGTAACGCGCGCGATTGTGATTGGACTGTTGAAAAAATAAAAAAACCTTTTCACACTAATGATAACACATAATGATGTTTATGGGAATCGAATGGTACGCATAATAATAATAATAATAATATGGTCGGGACGAGAATCACGTAATCGAACGTACGGAACAAACCGGTAAAAACGCACGTGTAATGAAAATAAAAACTCGACCGAAGGTGAAAGTTCTCGCGCTAGGATTTTTCAAGGCGAAAAGGAAAAAAAAAAACCCCCGACAGAGTTGTCGCGGCACGCGCGAACACGTAATCCGTGCGATCCGATTTATCGCGTTTGTACGCGTCGATGTTTTACACGGGTTCCCGTTTCGCTTTTTGTTAACCCGTCGCCGACTATTCCCGTATGAAAACAATTTCGTATCGCGACAATCGAAACTCACTTCCGACAAACAATAACACCAACGTCGGTCGGCACTGGAATCAAATATTCGGACGAGTTCGAGCGAAAACACTAGACTGTGGGAAATGCCGCCGCCGCAGCCGGTAAAAAAACACGCACGGCAGTAAAACGCGTACGACAGGAAATCGAATAATCGATCGTGTAACGTGAATTGCGCAACGACGTTGATTAAATCGAACTTCGACTGTTACGATAACCGACACGACTTAAAACACACACACACACACGCACACACACCTATACACGAAAGTGTGTGTGTGTGTGTGTGGTTTTTTATGCCGCAGAATCATCTGTAACGCGTATTAGGTTTTCGTTCTTTCTTCTTCGTGATTAAAAACGTTTCGTAAGCGTTGTTTCGAAAACGTTAATCGCACATCATAATGATACCGTTCGCGTACACACTACGACGAGAAACCGTATTAAAAACCGGAGCGCGAAACGACACGTTCGTATTAGAAAAAAAAACCCCCATTGTAAACACGGACGTTGCGCACGCGGTCGAACGCGTATCGAATAACTCAAACGAATATGGCGAAATATCAAAAATCCGATCGTCTCAACAATACGTTCGTTCTAACCTAACCCCACTCTGTACGACCGACTCTGTACGTCGACCCGTGTCGACGGAGAACCAGCGGCGTATGTTCGGTGGTTTATTTGTTTTGTTGTCCAGGAGGTCTGTTGGGGATTCATGCCGTTGTCTTCGGTTTGGAGAGCCGATCTAGGACTTCGCCAGTCTGAGTTCAGTGTTGTTTACTTTTAGGCGAACGCTGGTGTCGGTCATTGCGTTTGATGGGATGACTTACTCTGTGGTGGACGAGCACAACGGTCGTCGATTCTTGGTTTGTTGGTCATGTACGAGATATATAGTTTGGAATTTCGATAGTCCCGCCGTGTCCTGTTAGACGAGTTCCATTTAATGGTCAAATATGTCGATGTAATTATCGAATGTGTTTACGTACACACTACGCCAGGGATTCCTAGCTTTTGACGTGTTTAGTGGGGAGAGCAATTGCCCCGGGCATCACGTTTTTGGGGACAGCAAATTTTCAAGGGCTTTGTTCGAATAGTATTACTATATTTGTTTTTGAAATATTTGACATTCGACGTTTTAATTCACAGTTTGGAAAATAAATATTATCAGGTATTAACGCCTATAATGAATTGTATGTTAGTATTTTATAGTTATAAACAGTGTAATCATTAAAATTTAAATATTTTGCTTGCATTTACTAATTGCTTGGTAAAACACAGTTTTTTTTTTACACGCAGTAAGGAAGTCAGTGGCGTGGTGTGGGTGAAGGGGGGGGGGTAAGGACCGAACACGCATTATCGGAGAACGGAATACGTCGTACGAAACGAACGTACAGAAAGGCACACGTTCGTATTTTGTGATTATAAGATTTTCTTTTTTCCTCGTACCGTTTTTACACGCACACAACGGTTATCATACGGAACGAAACGAAGTCGAAAAAAATCGCGCGTGTGAAACTTCTGTCGACGTCGTTCGGCCGACATAGAGTATTGGATTTGTATCGGAAAAAAACAAACGGAAATGTATACGGGAGTTACCGGACATTTTCTGTTGCGCCGGGTAAATACGTGTAGGAACTGTACGCGAGCCGAGGGCGTTCGTCAACAAAACGGTTACTTCGGTCACCGATCCGTACGACCGGCCTCTGTGCACACGTGTCCGTAATGTAAAACGTACGAAAATAATACGCGAAAAGTGGTTGACACGGGATAAGAAGACGGCACAAAAATTGTTTCCGTCATTTGGCCCGGGCGCGTTTATGTGCGGGTGCGGTGAAACTGGTGGTGGGGACGGCCCGTAACTCGCGTGCTATTGGCCGCGACCAAAACGAGACGGACGCGCGTGCGCGACTGGATCTCGAGGAAAAGTGTCGTGACGCGCAAAAATCTTTTTTTTTTCGTAACCTCTAAAAAATGTTTCACTTCAAACACACACAGACGCGTTAGCGGTAAAATCGATTGTAAACATCGGACGTCACTGCGGCGGTTTTAACGTGGTGACCTTGACATGTGCGTTTTCAAACGACGGTTAATCACCCCCCCCCCAACGATTTCGATGTAATGCGATTTTTTTTTATTCATGATACACGTTACGTCGAGACTATACGATTTTTTTCAAAAAGTTTTTCGAACAAAAACACAATCGTAACAATGCTTTTAATAGCAATTTATACGGTTTTTACGCGGAAACATCGTTTCTCAACGTTTGTACCGTGACGACCGAACGAGAGCGAAAAACATCGACACAAGCGAAACAACCGGTCGAACGTTTCAAACCATGACCGCGACAACGTTGTAAAGTAAAGTTTACGAGTCCAAGTTTTATGCGCGTCGGGCTGTGGACTTCGCGGCCGGTATCGCCCGTGTGCAGCCACGCACGGGTCAACGTTTTAACGGGTTCGTTTGAACAATCATTTACACGTTGCGATTACGGATGTCGAGAATTACGTTGAGCATAATACGAATGAAGCTACTTTGTTTCGAAATAAACGCTGAAATTTACGCGGGGGGGGAGGGGCATTCAAAAACAGCCGGCTCGATGATTTTCGTTATGACGCGGACACCCAGTTACAATTAAGACAGCGAGCGTTCACGGAACGGTACAAAAAAAAAATATCAAATATTAGAAAAATGTAATTTTTACATCACTATGAATGACCTACATACATAACCGTGCGTGTACGTTAAACCCGTGCAATTCCGTGTATTTAATTATATTGTTCACGATGATAATAACAGTCAAAAGGTAATTGTTATCGAAAAATTCGTATTTCTCTCGATGTGATACAAACGGCCACCAAGTTTTTTCAAACGTCCCCCCCCGGAGAAAACCGTCCGAAATAAACCCTGGACACGGGAGAAACGACACGTCGATTTCACAGCCCGCAGTTTGTACGGCACTAGAGCCCAAACACTGTCCGTATTGTCGTCGAAACCAAAGCAAAATTCTACTCCGCAGTGTCCGTACGGTTGTCGTCTCCGGACGCAGCGGGTTTTTCGTAAAACGACCACGAAACTCGTACGCTGGACGTACTTCAAACGGTCGTCGCGGGAATCGAACGGGAAAACGTGTGCTGACGTGATGTGGAAAAACAAAAATCAAAAAAAAAAAAATACGTTCTCAACGAAACGCGATTTTTTTCCCACGAAAAAACCAAACCGCACACTCGACGAACAAACAACTCGTTTGTCGTCCGTACGCGATTATTTTGTTTTTTGTTTTTTGACAGATACGTTGTTGTAACGACATTCGGTGATTAATAAAAAAACACGCGATGTGTGCTGTTCGATAACGTCGCGTATTTTCATATATATATATTTATATGTCCGTTTTCGGTCCGAAGAGCACGTCGTCACGCCTACGACTTCTCGGCCTGCGACCGTCAAGCGTTTTTCCCGTTCAGACGAGCAATAACGGTTTTCGTTTTCGTTTTTCTTTTGTTTCGTAGGCTTTATGAAACACGGCGTCGTAGTCGACGCCACCACCCAACAAGGGGGTCCCGGGAAAAAGAAAACATAATATATATATATATTATTGATTTAAACTAGAAAAATAAAACGAGTCGTGCCGCCCCGGTCACCGCGTCTTCATACAATATTGGTATATAAATAATTTGACTACTTATTACATAATTCTCTGTAACAGTCTGTGCGTGTATTGCTATTTTTATTTCACGAGATCGGGCCGTATGGCGTCGGTAGGCGTAGGTGGGACGCGTGGAAGTTTGACAATGTAATGATAATTTTTTTTTTTTATTATTATTCGTGAATATTTTTTAAAAAATGTCGATTTTCATATTAAACTGCAGTACTTAAGTGTTTTAAACTTATTTTAGGGTAATTAAAATAACTGATATTTTATAGAGGTGTATAACGGCAAAAGAAGCTGTGTGCCCAATATTTTAGGAACCTTTTGTATAAATGAAAAATTAAATGTTAGAATTTATATTGAAATTATCATAAATACTAAATAATACAACGAGGGTTCGGGTTTATTTACGGTACCGTAGTTGAAAATTTCATGTGGGGGGCCTGGTCAACACACTTGAGTTAAATCGTCGTTTGCGATTTTTATGATTTATTGTGTATATTGTGTTTTTATTTTTCTTGTAATCGTCGATATTGTTGGACCCCCCCAACCAAAAAAATGATTAACGCATACGAGTCCGCGTTAAGTGAGACATTTTATGTCTTATGTGTGAAAATTTTTTTTTCAAATTCAAATTTAAATTTTTTCAAAACCGAAACAATGGTTGCCATGGAAACAATGGTTGCAACGGAAACAAACCATAAGGGAGATTTAGGTTTTTTTTTCTGTAACGCTTTTTCGTGACAGTCCCCAGTGGGTATCTTAATTTAGGTAACGCTTTTCGTGGACACTTTTTCGTGACGGTTTTTTATTTTAATGTGCCAAAGTAAAGACATAAAATGTCCAAAAAAAAGAACCGTTAATACACCCACTGATGTACATCATCAGTGTTATTCTGTACCACGGTCTCGTACGGAAAACACACCCGACGACTCCGCTAAACGCGTAGCAGGTTGTGTATGGCATTCGCGAGACGCCGTGGAAAATCAAAACGCGCGTCGACGGTCAATATTTCGGTTTCGAAACGCAGCCGCGCGCGTACACACGCATATTGTGCGCGGTCGGTCGTTCGTTTGCGGCCGCGTGTTCGCGGTCTACTTCGCGGCGCTTGCCGAACTTCTCGGCAGCACGAAAACAAGACGGCGGTCGGCTGTCCGAGAGAAATCCCGAAAACACCGATATTATGTCCGTTTTCATACACACGCACGCAAGGCCGTGTTTGAGTGCGATTTCAGAGGTCCGACCCCGAATCCTTTTGATAGTTATAATATGTTGAATGTATTAGTCTAAACTTTTAAGGTGGAGACACACCATTTACACGCCACATGTTAACCCGCATTTAGACACAGTTTTATCGTACGCCTAACATAATGTGGTATTTAAATCTAGTAGTTGAAAATAAATGATTCGGTTTTAACCCCTTCCCTCGCCCCCCCTCCCCACCGGAAAATTTATTCCTGATACGGCATTGCACGCGTGTAGAAAGTCCATTTATATATATATATATATATATATATATATAGATTTTTTTTTTAGTTCAAGTCCGGAAAGCTTCTCGTCGCGCGTTTGAAATACATACGAAACGTTTTCAAAACGGTACACCGGATTCATAATCGTTTCCGACTGATCTTGAAATTCGTAAAATGTTTATATGACGATAATGATGTGGTCGCGTCGAGACGAGACGAAACGAATGCCAAACATCCAGTTTCCGGTGTATCCGGTTCGTATCGACTTAAAAAAAAAACCCCCCGCTCTAAATTTCAATCTCGAAGACATAATCCGACGCAAGGTCAACGCGTGATAACTACTACTTTTCCGATTTCCTCTCAAAAATATAAAAATACACACCGACCGTTTTTCAATTTTTATTTTTCAATTTCGTTAAAATATTATGGACGTCTACGTATAAGCGTTCAAGAGTTAAAATTCGAAATCGAGTTGTAAAGTAAATTTTAATTCATTAACTTGACTACAGTTTTTTTTTTTTTTATTAACATTACGCGTTTACTTCGAAACAGTTTTATACAGATTTATCGGTACAGGAGACAACATAAAATATTATGTATACTGTTGTATACTCTTCTTCTTTTTCTTAAGATCCATCGATCATCGAGACCATCCCGTCACACACCCAATCCTCCGACTTTCCCTGTCAGTTGCAAGTGTTTTTCAGTCCGGTCCCCGATTCGGTGATTTCACGTCCTTCCCCCATTACGTCTACCCATCTCAAACGATGTCTCCCCAGCGGTCTTTTTCCTACTGGTCTCTTCCATTACCATACGTAAAAATAGATTCTGGCTTCTGACCTTACGGCAATTTACCGGCCCGTCAAATTCGACAATACATTTATAGCGACACGACTAGGAGAGTATGACGTCTTCCAGACACATTTTTTTTTTAAACATCACGCGTTGACATCGAAACAATTTTCTACGAATTTATCAACACAACCGAAATCAAATCAACAGCGATACACAGGAGGTAACAAAAAAAAAAAAATACCGAGTATACTATTGTTTATGTAACATTCACGTTCACTTGGGTCTTATACATCGTTTTTCATGCTACTCTCGCGACGAATCACCCAATCCTCCGGTCCGACGTCACGTTTTCGTTACGTGCGAACGAACCGCGACGCGACCAACGCGAACCGTCGCGATACAAGTAACGTCGCGCGTCGCATGCGTATTACATTCGCGCGAAGAGTTGAGTCTCCCCGTTCGCATTTGTTCCGATTGTATAACGTCTTCGAGACATAAGGTAGACGCGTACACATAAAGTCACACGCGCGTTATATCGTTATATACGATATACACTTGGTTGGCCGCACCGAAATAATTAACGGTACGAGAAAAACCGCTCGTGCGAAATTATTTCGCAATGAATTCATATATCTACACTGATGAACATATAATATGTATATATAAATATATGTGTGTGTAATTATGTTGTGTACCTGCCTGACCGCCTGCTTGCCTACTTCCTTGTTAAATTCAATATTATCTCTCGTTACCGTTTTCTTTTTCACTTGGAGTTTCGATCGCGTAATATAAACTTTATTTAATATACTCAAACCAAACGTTTAAGCTTTCTTCTTGATTTTAGAAACGGATTCATGACAATTGATCGTAAAGTCTTTGATCGTTGGTCACTATTATTCTTCGTGAATTATGAACACGTAATAACCGTTTAACGTAACCTAGTATGGAACAGATCGGATTTCACAAAGCATGTATGTTACCGGCAATGTGAATTCATAATTATTGTAATTATGAATTATGTCTAACACAAATCAGGAAATGTAAAAACACTTATTTGTAATTTGAAATATTTATATGTAATACTAGCTGTCCGTAAAAAAATGTCACCTCTTATATGATACGAATTTTGTTCAATTTGTTATTCAATACTCGATGTAAGGATACGAGAACTTAAAAAATAAAATAAAATATTTAAGTTTAACTATGATTATTATTTTATTTTCAACACAATAATTATATTTTACAGATTTGGGCACATTTTGGGCTATCAAATGCAAAAAGAATATTTGAAATCCGGCTGGTAGTTTCAGAGATTAAGAGAATTTTACCAGCTTGGTACAAGCGACGGTGTAATAAAAGAATTATATGGTAGGAGTCAATTTACAGTATGCCAGAAAAATGTATTAGCTATTAACGAGGTACCCCAAAAAGAAGTTGCCCTCAGAACAGTTGCAACCAAACAATCCTTGGTCACAGGTCAAGGTTTTTTAAAATGTTCTTGTAAAAATAAATGTATAAACAAAAAGTGTATTTGCCTAAAAAATAGTATTATTTGTAATTCTAAATGTCATTCATCATTAATGTGTACCAATAAATAAAATCAACTATTATACTATTTAATATTTATATATAAGAATGTATACCAAATTTTCTATTTTGTACTTCGCCTAATGACGTTTGGGCGTTTTGAATAACGCCTAGGCAATATGCGATGAAAATATACGAAGAAAAAATTATTTTTTAAATTGCCCAAAGTCATGTCGTGTTATACATAACGCCTAGGCATTTTGTATAATGCATAATAATGCCGATAACATATATATTATTACGGGGTTCGATCAATTGTCGATAACGGATTTATTGTACGTTTTGTTTTATACGGTCCGACCAATTATAATTGTTTTCACACGATTCGGTGTGGATGGGCAGCCATAATTTTCACGAACAAAACGTAATTCAACCGTCGCGTTATTATTATTATTTTTTTTTAATATTCTAAATGGACAAAAAAAAACCCGTATAAACGAATAATGATTAATATTAATAGCATTTAATCATATAAATATTCGTACCCGTCCGCATAATGTACATCATAAATCATCACGTGTAAACGGCGGTATTCATATGATATCGAAATATTAATGAATCGTTGAACGTTCTTGAACTTAAGAACCCTCACGGCCGTTCTTCGCGACGTATATACGCGACGTCACACAAGATGTCTCTGGTGCCGGCGGACCGGACCGGACGTGCACGCGTTGCACAACGCATATCTGGTGGTCGGCCACGTGCTTATATTTTCAAAAAACAAAAAACAAAAAACGTGTAGCGGCTCACGTATTGGTGCGTTAACAACCGTGTCGTTTGTGGGAAGGAGGACAATTTTTATCGGGAACTATTGTTTCGTGACGCGAACACTCGTGTACGACTTCGACGCGTGTCAAATTCTCATTACAAGTATATTCCCGCGAGCGCAGTTCAATAATTTTATCGACTTCCGACGTTCGACTCGCCGTCGATCAGTCGATCCGTCGAATTAAGAGAAAAAATAGTACGGGTACTCTGTAGGGACTTACAAAATAGTTGCGTCCTCAATACACTTTTTATAAACGGCGTGGGTACTCGAAAAGTTCGTCACCGCCGTCTGTCACGTTTACCGATAATTCGAGCGTGGGTAAATTAAGGTAATGAGCAATAATTAATAAACGTGGAGCTTATCTTGGTTCAAAGAATAATTTAAAATACAAGTATAGGTAATTTAAGGGCCATAATCGTCATCTGCTGTCATCTACATTTCATCGGCTGTGGAAAAGCGAATACCGTCCCTCGCGTTCCTCTTAAAATTAAAAAAAAAATAGTAGAGGTACGCTCAAATATTTAAAAAAATAGAATGGGTACTCAGTACCCCTCCCACCAATTCAACAACTGCCTTCGATACGAAAAAGTCGTAAACGAAACACGAAACGTATCGCGATCGTGTTCAGTCGCCTCAAAAACATTTGGCCCGCGAACCCGTCTAGTTGTATGACGAAGAAATTAAAGTTCGGAACTTGATATTAGTTTTTTCGCGAATGGGTTGACAAACTGGAAACGAATGTTATTATTATTTTTTTGTCAAAGTTTGAATGCCGTTCAATTCACTTTTGATTTACAACTTAATGTTGTCGTTCACGTGTTGTTCTCATTGACTATTCCGTTTCGATTTATAATTTCCGATTTTTTTCTTTTTTCTTAATCGAGTCGAGGTTGATTTTTAACTTTAAACTTGACTGGCTGATTTTTTTCATCGACCGTCTTTTCCGTGACGTACGTAAACATTGGCATTAGTCGATATCAATACAATGGGATACACCGGACCAAAACAGTTGACGAGGTTCTCTAACACACGTTTTATAAAATAGACAATGCGGCCTTCGAGATACAATACGATCACGACTTCTGGTATAAAACCCACCGAGCTAGTTCTGCACGCACACATACTTGTATTCACTCAAATAAATGTGTCTATAATAAAAAAAAAAAAACGCTACTAGTTTTTTTTCCTAACATAAAGTGTATAACCCCCGTACAAGTATATGTGATGATGATAAACCGCAATGGTTTCGCCTACATCGTATATGGCACATACTGTTCGATAAAAAACCGTGATATCCACACACGTGTACTAGCCGTGTCCACGACGTGTGCTTCCGGAATCTGAACTACGGTTTCGACACCGTTGGAAATCAATGGGTACAATCACGCGGTGGCGACGATCGATTGAAAAAAACCGAAAACCTCATCGCGCGGCCGACTGCGTCGCGAAAGCCACGGTGCGCTTGCCGTGTCCGCCGTTGTGTAACGCTAACGGGCGTTCGTCGTGGACGGGCCCGACGAAATTAATAACACGCGTTACAGCACGTAATGTGTGTGTTGTTGTTGCACGTAATGTTTTCGTCACGGTACGCGACTTGGCCCGCCACGAGATCCGTTAGTCGATCCAATAAGAAACGATTTAAAAGTCCCACGAGTCGACAGTGAACACAACAGAGGTTTTCATAACACTACCCAACGGGCACGGCAGAAGACGTCTCGGCCAAGTCGCCGGGCGAGACGCCAACGGACTTGCACGCGTCATCGGCGGCACGTGCCTCGAGTAACGTTCGCCTCTGCTGCTTCTGCCGGCATCCCGCGAGTAGACTGTTTCGTACACAACGCAGTCTCGGGGAAAGCTACACGGTATTTTTGCGAGATATCGGATGCCGAAGGACGAACGGCAGTAGAAACGAGCAGAGTTGGAGATTAAAGTAACGAAAACAGAACAGGCGATCGTTCGGACAACAGTGTTGAGTACGAGAACCCGGACGTTTTGGATCGCACTTGCACGCAGAAAAACGAAACGCAAATAAAAGCAACGTCGTGAGCGTTTCGACACTTGGTACCATGACATTTGATATGGCATCAGCGTCGCCGTCCGAACAACGTAACGTCACGCTGCCGCAGTGTCCCGGCCGCTAGTGCCCGCGTATCGAAAACGCTATGACGTGGTGCGACACCGAGACACCGGCGGTTAGTCACGTCACTGTTATCAATTCGGGCGCATATCGTCAGTTCATTTATCAAATGTACGTTTAAATACATCGACTAATGGTTATTATAAATGTTTTTATTTTTGTTTTTTTGTTGTCGACGATTTCTGAACGGCGTCATCGTTTGATACACATTCGGTTTTCTCGAACATTATCAACAGCATCAAGAGAAAGTTACGACGCTCTCGGCAATGTTTCGACGATGCGCCTAATCCATTCCCAAGTATCATCCACCGTCCAACCAACCCCGTTCGCGTTTCTCCTCGTACTTGGTTCCAAATTCTAAAACTGTCGTCCCGTCTGACGCGTCCGCGGCCGCTCTTAGAACGCGATAATCACCGGCCATTTCGAACGACCGAACACAACAGTTTCTCACGACGTTTCTAAAACGCAGAACACCGACAAGCAGACCAAACGGATTGCCGATACGAGACTAAACATGATTAAACCGATAAGACGAATCGTCACAACGATCTCCGTGTATTTACATCTGTACGGTGTTTCACGTCACGGCGTTGGATTTCGAACGGTGTCGTGCAACTCACTGTCCGCGACATCGGTGTCGTCGTGCGACCGTAGAGGCGGCAATAGACCCCGCCGTGTTTTTTTTTGCACCGTCCGGAATATTTACGCGACGAAGGAGGAATATTTACGCGGATGACCGCGCGAAGATAGACGAACGCCAGTGCGTTTTAACCATGGTACACGTCTATGGTGTACGGCGTAACGCTAATGAAAACCGGTCGGGTCGGGCTCCGGAATTTCTAAACGGCGGGCGGAAAACGCGAACGCGCGACGACGGTTGTTGAAATCTCCCGGCCGTTCACCGGTTTTTGTTTTTGGTTTTTTGTTTTCGAATTCTCCAAAGAACCGTAATAATAATGTTAATAAAACAAAAAAACAGACGACAGATGTTGCGCTACGCGGACGAGAACGACTCTGAGAGTTAGTTCTGGTCGACGAATCCCGTACTGTGGTGCGTACACCTATTCCACTTTACTTCTTATTTTTCCATTTTTCGTTTTTCCTAACAATCACGACGTAGAAGACACACAACGAAATAATATGTCAGCTACTCGCGTTCATCCGTGTACACATGCGGATCTTCGTTTTTAAGAAGAACAAAAGCACATTAAACGTTCGTCATTGTATTTTTTATTTTGTTCATCTTTTGTTTGTGATCATTTTATTTATGGTCGGTATATATGTCACGTTGCATATTAAATGCGAACATTTCGTTTATATTGTCCTTGGAGTTATCCACACCGCGCATAGAAAATTAATTAATAAGTTATCAACAGGTAGTTGTTATTGTTTCGACTAAATATTATTTTATCGATTGAAATTAAAATCTAATCCTGTCGCCGAACATTCAGATAGTTTTTATTGTCGAAACCCCCCTTTTATAATCACTATATAAATACATCAAATGTATATAAAAAAAAAAAAAATATGTTTTCAATAATAGGTATAACTGTCGACTGGTTACAACATCTTCACTATTATTATTTCGCAACCGCGCGATCGAATATCACATTTTACAATTTAAAAACCACAATAAAAAAAAAAACCTCGTATATTATATTAAAAAACGTGTCTATACTAGGAATACATAATGTTTAATGTTTTGACAGTATAATAGAATATCAAATGTCTGTTTTTTTTTGTGGACATGTATAATATTAATTTAATTATTTCCAATATTAACGACGAACAAGAATTCATAACATCTGACGACTGACCGTCATTAATTGGTGTCGAGAAAAATAATTTCTATTTAAATGTTTGCAAATGAACTTTGTATAATCTGTGTTACTATCGCCGTATATTTGAATATTTGAACAGTGTCCAAATATCGTACAAAATCATGCTTATACGCAATAAAGTAAATATTCTCCAATCGAATAGTCTTTTCGAACGACATCTCTTCGAAATAATCAATGGATTGTTTGGTTAGTCAATGGAGAGGAAGTATCGATTCCAATTAAATTAATAACTACACCACGTCGTTTTATAACGTTCTAAATGCGCAGTGCTTGAGTGAAAATCGTTTCAGTTAAAATTGAACACGCGATAAAACAGAAATTCGAAACTCACCGTTATCAGAACTGACGTAGCGCGTGTAATTGGCTAACGAGCGATTCGATGTGGGAGACCGTGTGTGATGATACGAACTCGTACAACACAATACGCAATTAGATATTCACGTAATTCGGTCGGGCAATTAATAACTATTATTAGAATAAAACGCTGCGACGAGCATGTCGGACGTCACGGGTTCGATACCCGAAACTGCGGACTTGTCGCGGCGATCAATTGTTTCGGTCGGTACGGTCGGCACGGTACATGCGCAAAACAGAAAAATAATACGAAATTGACGAATTCGAATATTATTATTATTATTATCATCGAACGAATTCGAAAAGTGTATTGGAATAAATCATGCAAGGTCAATTACCGAGAAACCGTATAGATAGTAAAAAAACAACAAAATATTATTGTCGTTATGTTTTAATTTATAAATTATAAGTTACGCACTAGAATTTGTACAGTGCACACTACGATGGCGTATTTATGGGGCAGCGGAGCTGAGAGAGCTCCAATCTCCTCCCTCTTGAAATTTCAGAACAAGTATACTTGATTCGTACTGAATTCCTAAATCTTGTTTTTCAACAGCATGCGAGTTCAGGAGATTTAACCAATTTTTAAGGTCTAACTCTGCGTCGGGAATAAGTAATAACTTTTTTACTCAATGTCTCAGCCTCCCCCCTACCAAAAAAAAATTCTGGCACACAATATAAAATCAAATAAATGAACCCGTAACCATTAACCGTATTCTATACATTGAAACTGCATAGTTCATTATACCGAATATGTCATTTGTGGTTTACAAATTATTTCTATGTAAATTTTGATGTTGCATAATAATAGTTTACTGAGTAATACTCAGGTATATTACGTATTATGTAACTATATTATGTCTTAGAGATTTTAAATACATACTGACGCGAAATGTTAAACTGTATAAAATCGTACGTGGTTGCAGTATCTACAAAAATGTATAATCAATATTTCTAGAAAAACCGCCTGTGTACGTCGTATTTTTAAAGTTGTCGATCTCACGCGTATTAAAATCATGAAATATCGAACGACGACAGTCTTCCAATTCTAATCGAATTGATTTCAACTCGGCACTCGGAAAACGATTAAATTATCGACTTGTTTGTATTGGCCATCGAAATACAATACCGGTTATAAGTAGGCACTCGTATTGTTCGTCAATCTATTTGAGTCAACAATTGTGTTTCAAAGGAAATATTCATGACGGCGAATCCATTCGTCATCCGAATCGCCACGTAACAATATGTCATATCCAAGCGCGCAATAATTACGTTTCGCTTTCGCAACCGTTTAACGAAATATTAAATAAAAAAATCACTTGCGATAATGTCCAGGAACCGTGTAGAGAGCACTCATTAGACACGAAAGCGACACGAACGCCGCGTTTCGATAACGTGCGCGTTGTACACTCATATGGTATTTACGAAAGTTTTATATATATACATATCGCTCACTCCTTTCAACAACGTCATATCTCGAAAAACTTGATTTTTAAGGAGAGTGATTTTAAACTTTGAAAGTAGAATAAAATTGTCTAAAATAAATATTAATCTACCAATTGAAATTTTAAATATATATGACATACTTTAAAGATAATACCGGCTTTTTTCCCCAATTTAAAGAGGAATTACGCATAAAAACTTAAAGTTAGATTTTTGATTTATGAGATTTTTGAGATATGACGTTATTGAAAGGAGTGAGCGATATATGTTCATACACACGAGTGCAGACGACGTACGCGCGATGTGTATTTTTACTCGTAAACGTTATATACAAAAAACACGCACCATCGCTTTTTGCCTTTCCAGTCGTCGATAAAAACACGTTTCAACTGAATTGTGTGCTCTTATCGGCGGTCCAATTACGTTCGCGCAGCATATTCGAACATTAATATTAGAACTGGAACGGTTCCCAATTCAAACAACGTTTCATAATTATTAAGTTCTGTACGACTCTTTGAAACTCGTTCGGTTTTCTCTCGCGCACGCAGAAAAAAGAAATATATCCGTAAGTCGCGTACGACATTGAGTATTGTCGTTCAAACATACGTTTACGAAATTATGCACTGGATGGGGGTTTTTTTTTTTTTTTTTTAACAACACACGAAGATATGATATTATTTATAAAACATATTTATCGCCTATTGTGTGCGTTTTCTATACTTTTTGAAAACGACCTCATCCTACTATACGTGTGCTGACATAAGACATTTTACGAAAATGAGTTATAAACGATCATTAATCGGACAGAATACTACGCTTTAACTTATCTCGAACAAATCAGGCCTTGGCATGATTTTAAACCGTTATAGCTTATTGATTTTTACACCATCTCATAAAAAAATATACGATTTGCATAATATATACGAGTATATAATCGTACACACGTAACCCCAATCAAAAGATATTGTACTGTTAAAACAACGATTATCAGTATGTATTTACTAATGATGTTACGAGCCCGCGTTTATAAGGTCGAACCGAAACTATTCAATTTAAATATCGAATTTCACAAAAAAATTCAAAGGAACTCAAGCAATTGTTTTAACAGTCGGTTGACCTAAATAATTAATTTATCGAAATAAATATTAATAGGTATTCAGAATTTAAAATAAATTTTTCTCGAGTCATAACAAAAAATTAGGTACCATTGGGAGGACATCAAAATTCGATACACGAATTTCATTTTCCATGATTCGACATGAGAACCGAACTAAATATAAAACAGTACGTTTCGAATATTTCCAATTATGAGTTCGATTCGGTTCGAAAAACGAACAGTTCGTAACATCACCAATGTATATGTATATTATGTAGTCAGTAATTCTAATTTTCGAAATATTTTTAAACGTAATTTTGGGAATACTGAAATGTACGTGTATTAAATATAAATATCAATCGGTTGTCAATAAATTCGCGAAATTTCGACGACACGAAATAATTAATCGGTATAATTAGCAACTAATGGGCGTTCAAACGTGTAACCGAACGACGTTCCGAGCAGGTCACTATGCAGTGGACGACCCTTCCCAAAAAATATTCACGTGTTTAGAAAAAAATCTAATAAAAAAAAATAAAATATATATATATATCAACATCAAGACGTTTAAGGGGTCGGGCAAAGAACGGCTTCAGAGTAGTGGCGTCTTTTGAATATTCGCAGGGGAATAAGGATGAAGAAGTAATCAAATCGAATTGGCCGAGAAGCGATTTTATTAGTAATTTTTTTCTTACGTTTCAAATAATTGCATGGTAAATAAACCGGATTCCGCCGAAGCGCATTGCCGGATCGTTGTCCTCGTTTCGTTTTAAGGTGTAAAATTATTTTTGACGAATTATCCACTCAGGTTCTAACCCCCAAAGATAGATGTTCCTTATAACGTCACCGTCACTGTATATTATGTGTATAGAGATTACAGTATAACACGAGTCGCACGTGTTTAACACTATAGGTCGTATTATTTTACAATAGTTGCTCACGAATTTCACAATACGCACACACGTCCAAGCATATAACGCGACGGATGTAAATACAAACGTTTTTCATCCTTACTCCGAAGTTTCCGTTTTAACACTTACTTCAAAACTTTTTTTTGTCCGTCGGTCGTTCAACAAATCATAATAACCGAAGGGAAATGACTAAATAAAACATTATTTTTGCAAAAAAAAAAAAAAAAAAAAAAAACAATAATAATCACGTTTTCAATAATGACTTAATTTCGATCACGGCGATCTTGATTTTTAATGATCAACTTTTGAGTCCATTGACGTTATAATAATTTATAAGGTCAACAATTTTTCGAACGGCGTTAATAAGTGTACAAAAAAAAATCCATATACCGTTTTCAAGACTATTAATTAAACGTTGTCATTATATCCGCGTCATATTCGAAACGAAATCAGAATATATATAAGTCTATTGCAAGCGTTCAAAAGTGACGAGCGTTAACGAGCAACGTTCCGATGAAAGGTTGATGTTATTCGTTTTTCGATTTTTCACGTGTAAATACAAAAAAAAAAGACAACTATTTGCAATTAAATCGTACGATAAAAGGGTTAACGTTAAAAAATTGTTTAAGTAGTCGATTGGAAATTTTCACAATGTCGTTTCAAAGATGACGATTGGCTAAGAAACGAAAAGCGAGACTCGAATGCATTTCGTCGTAAAAACTTTCCCCAAAAACCAAATTCATTATTCGTTTCATTAGGAACCAAGTACGCGTTGTTCTTTATTCGTGCTCGATACCGACGTAGAAATCTACGTGTCTTAGACTTCTCTCGTGACAATAATGACGTGTTAAAGTACCTATAGCAAATATTTAATAACGAAGAACATGAGACAATAGACCGATTGGAAAACGACGAAGCAACAATACAAAAAGGACTTCCGAGAATAATCCGTTCCTAAACGTAATATAAAAATAATTTTAAAAACTCTAAGAACACAATCGCTTCGAAAGCAGTGTGATACGTAAAATAATTAACGTGTTAATAAACGTGTGGTGGTAAAAACATTAAATATGATTGTCGTCCGAAATTTAGAGTAGAATAAATAAATAAATAATAACGGTTTCTGATGTGATCTATTATACGAAATTGACCAATTTAGTCGTATCGTTTCGATACGCACGTCCTTTGACCGTGTGTTAAAAAATACGCGCGCGTACAATAAAACACGTAGTGTTTTTAAAAGGCTTGATCGTTATAAAACGTGCACTGGAGTTTCACTCGTATAAATCGTTTGTATATTCTGTTTTTTTTTTATCGACAAACGAATACAATAAGAGATTGATCGATCCAAGAGTCTATATAATCGATCGACTGACGAATCCTCCGGACGGGGGAAACGAGTGGAAACGAATCTCACAGGCGAACGACACACGACGCGGCGTTTCGCGCCTACAACAAGTTCGAGATGAGAGTCGTTCGAAAAGTTCGTTGTTGCCGAATTTCCCGCGTACTCGAAGACACGAAAACGACCCGAGGAGTTCATGCGCGTTACTTCGTCCCGGACGACTGTACGCACTGCTAGACGCTTTATTAATTAATCGGTGGACAGCCGAGGCCATTCAATATCGATAGGGTTACAACCGTTTTCGTTTTGTTTTGTTTTTTTTCGTCGCCTATTCCCGACGATGGAAATTAACGAACAACCGGTAGACGTGTATTTTTAAGTGGATTAAACTCTTCAACGAGGGCCGCAAAGACTGCGAACACGACGCCAGGCCCGAACGCCCTTCAACCTCAGTTGACGACGAAAACAACGACCGACGAATGACTGAATTCGGATGACGGCCGATGAGCTCAATATCGGATAATCGTCCGTCCGCACGGTTTTGACTGAAAAATTTAAATTGACGAGGGGAAGAAGGACGGATTTCCCACCACGACAATGCACCTGCACATTCAACCTGTGATCGTCAGCGAGTTCTTGGCTCGAAATTCCATCACAACGCTCTACCACCACTCCCCACCCCACCATCCTCCTCCCTACTCGCCAGATACAGCAACCCTGTGACTTTTTTTGTTCCCAAAACGTAAAACGGTCGTGCGGGGACGGCATAGGAATGACGTGGACAACGTCAAACGTGAAACGACAATGTTGCCGACGAGCCTAACCGTACAATACTTCGAAGGTTGTTTCGAACAATGGAATCGGAGACGGTACAAGTGCATTATAACGAACGAAGGGTATTTTGAAGGGGATTAAAATTAATTTATTAGGACATTTTTCAAATGAAAAATGTGTTGTAATAGTTCGCGCGTCTATTGGACAAACTACATATTCCGAACATTCTGTCCCGGGGCGATGGCAAACAATCGTAAATTACCGGTCCCGACCCTACATTACACGTACCCACTTGTCCGTTCTGTATCGAACAAAACACTACGCAAAAACAAAACAAGTAAATAGTTCTGCGTGCACGATTGTTGCAAACGATCACCGTGTTACTTTCTGTAGAGTTCTATATATCACATTTCGCCTATTTCTCCTACTATTCAAATAGGTCATGTGTTGAACGGCAAAAAAAAAATCGCTCCGGTCGAAAACATTCTAATGAATGTAATTATTTTAGACGCAAATGTGTACAAATATCACTTTTAGCAATTAAATCGTTCTTAACGTATTCCTTTCTTTTTTTTTCAACTCATAGACAATTAAAATCGAATATTCCCCTACATTCTACGCGCGTTAATTACGTTTGTAATTCACGAAAAACGAGTTTTAGATTTTTCAGACGACTTTCGTTCGGATCGAGAAAAACGGTATTAAAAAACTGTTACGACGACGGGTCGTTCGGCATTTCTAGAACGTGTACACTACGTAACGTGCCAGTTGAAATCACCGTTCCGTCAGTCCGTTTCCGACGCGCGAAAAATCGTTCCCGAACGGGTTTCGTACCGAATGTCGTATGGCACGCGCAACAACTCCACATGGTGGCGCTTAGGGGGGGGGGAGTGTCACACTCCCCGAACTCGGCGATCATTTCATTCCAATCCCGTTTCTTGAACACGGAGATTTCAGTGGTTGGGAATGGGCAGATTTTTGATCACACTCCTCCGTTGATTTTCGGTAGCACCGAGGCCCTGCGCGTAAACCTCCAACGGAAATCTCTTAATTGGTCAACATCACTCGAATATCTCGGGTTAACCACAGACAAAAAATCTCACTTTCTCGAAACACGTCACCAACGTAATCAGCAAAGCAAACTATATCAAACATACAGCCTCCGTCCAATGATAAATCACTCGAGTAACATCTCAATAATAAAAACAAAAACATATACTTACAAAATCCTACGTGCGGCCTATCATAACATACGCAGACCCCAACCTTGTCCTCTAATTCTCTCAAAAACTCACTGGGGCACACTTGAGAAATTCTGATCAAAAACTCTTCGTTCAATAATAAAGTCGACCATGGTTTGTCTCCAACCACCGCATACGAAACTCCACAAAAATCCTAACATTAAGAGAAGAAATTCTCCTGAGAGAAAGAAAATCTCCCGCAGGACACGTCGCCTTCTAGCTGAGGGACGGTGACCGAAGAATATTAATTCCTCCGGGGCGACGGGTTACGTTTTTAGGGTAGACCAACACCGCCGGGTGGATCTCCGAACCAGGTTACCGTGCTGGTCGAGGCGAGTCTCCGATTAAGTCCCGGGCGACATTCGGCAGAGACGAGTGTTGCTCGAGGCACGTCCCGCCGATAACGCGTGCAAGAAAACAGTAGCAGCGACAGTTGCCTCGCCACAGGAACACCCCGATGTTGGATTCTCGCGGACAGGGTTTCGTCACGACGGTTAAGCCGGCGAGCACACCGCGCATCGACGCGGAAATGCGGCACGAGCACTCGGAGTGCTCGGTCTTGATCGACGCTGAGTCTGACCTGTCGACTAACCTAACCTAGCCGGCCGTGTCCGTCGAGTAGCGCTAAAAAAATGGTGCGCGGTCAGCACGGCGTCGGACCATTGAAATTGGTTTGGATTTGTTTTCTAAGTGTGTCCCGTTGACGTTTCGGGAACGAGTGTCTGTCGTCTGTTCGGATCAGCACTCGTGTTAAAGTCGCCGTAGCCGAAATAACGTACGTTTTTGGGCCGCGAGTCGCAATGTCGTTTATCGCTCGAGTTCGACGTTCGAAAATACGAAATACGAAAATCATTGTCATACTATTATCTACGTGCGATACGCACACGTGTGTCTATGCGCATAATCACGTATAAACGCGTTGGATAAACTTATCCTCCCCCCCCCCCCGCCATTGTTACGTTACCGAACGGAAATCTTGACCTCCCGTTAAACATCGCCGTCGTAAACGGGACAACGCACGGCGTGGTCGCCGCGGTTAGGTTAGTTAGGTTGTTCGGTACCGCGCGACGTTCTCTACGTTACCGCCCGTCAAGTCGGTTAAACGGATTCGACAGAGATTGTACGTGTACGAGTGCACGCGTCTCGGAACCGTCGACGAACCGACGACATGACTCGACCGAATGCTTCTGGGAAAACGTATACGACGAACAGAACCGCCGTATTCAATACAAGTGGAACGTCATCGAGATTACTAAACGCGTGCACACTTATAGACAAATCGAACCGAAAGTTAACAAACCGGTGGCCAACAATGTAACGGCGTTACGCGAACGTCCATAAACGAAGTGTTTTGGGCCGAATGAATGACGTATAAAAATAGACACCCACAAACCTAACCGGTTTTTCAATTGCGTTGTATAATTTTTTTCGTTTGCGTATTGAATAGGTTTTGAAAAATATTCATCGTAGCGAAAACCAACAAATGTGAGGTTCACACGTCCCGACAGCTATACAATAACGATACTGGACATTTCAAACCCTTCCTTTTTCGCCAACAGTCGAACCGCATATAATATGTACACGTGTTACGAAGCCAGATTTTCGAGGTCGACGGCCACTTATTGAGCGTCCGTGACTATCCCCGTGATAAGGATGCTCGGTGATCCTACGGACGCCATCGAGTTGCTTAACCCGGGCAGGTTAGGTTAGGACCGCTGTGCCCAGACGCGCCTAGTCACCCTGTCCAAAGCGCTCAGGTATCTGAACACCAAACGTACTTTCTAATCCCTAACAAATAACAATAACACATGAAAATCTCTTTAGACTTTTAAGACGTAAAGTAAGTAGAATTTTTTAGTTTTTGAGTTACCGATAGTCGACCGATATACGTGGCTAGACGCGATGACGCGTGAAATCGCACTGTATTTTAGTTGCGAATGAAACGCGCTGGAAACGAAGCATAGGACGTTAAATAAGAGTTTCAAAAAAATATAAAATCGATTCGAGTATTACGTATATATGTGGTCGACGCGAACGAGACCGTGTCTGATGTACACACAAAACGTTTTGAACGAAAACTACGGTTTTTCATTAGCTCGTTTAACCTGTTTTTTCTCTCGCTCACTGCGACATTGAATAATAGTCAAAAAAACCAAAAAATATTACAAATTCGTCCGAGTCCGTTTGATGTGTTCGCAGATTCCGAAGTGGTATGTTAAATACGACTAGTGTGGTAACACGCCCGTCGTTTTTTTCCAACGACAATATCGATAAATAAATCGTTCTGTACATTATAACTAGAGGTTAACTTAACAAATTGAAATTATTCTTCTAATATTTTTTGAAAATCGTATTTAAATATGCTTTTACATTAATACATTCTCTTGAGTTCGAAACATGATTTTATATGCAAAAAAAAAATACCAAACCTAACTGATGTTTAAACGCCATTCAGTACGATACGATTTAATAATTTATCGAAATAATGTTTTTCTCTTTTATATAGCAAAAGACATTAAAATATGTTGATATTATCGCTTGAAAATTGTACAAAACTATGTTTTCGTAAGTGTTGAAAAAACGTTCGACATCAACTGAAGTCATAAGAACCGTGTTGCAAATCAGTTACCCATAGTCGGTGAAAAATTATCTATAAGTTGTACTTCATTATTTCCATTCAGAATTTATCGAATCAACAAGAGGCCACATTTTACTTTTCTAAACCCTTGACGGTCGGGCTGTTACAGGCACACGAAAACGGATCTTAATAAATATCGAAATACCATAAAAATCAATCGATATTGTGATCTTTGTGATCTTTACCATACGGAATATTCTCAAATACGCGAAAGAAAGAAAAAAATCGCCATTGATTTAGACGATTCCCAATTCATATAAATTTCGAACTCCCCCGTCTGACTGCATAGACTCAAAAAACCAAAAAACAAAACAAATACGCAAAAGAACGTGATAATATTCCGACCAGCGACTGTAAACAAGCACAGCCATGTATTAACACGCGGGTATTGTTTTTGAAGGGGAATAATATAAAACGCGTAGACCAGTGCCGCCGATAAATAAGCGAGATAAACGATTCAACTCGACGACGATAAAACTAATCACGAAGAAAACAACAATGATATCGTAAACCGTCACGGAGTTGTAAAAACGTTTTTTATTGCCCGACGACACATTTTGTGCTTACGGCGATAATCAATAATATTTTAATGATCATAATAGCGGTGTGCATACTGTTTACCTACTGGCGTATATACGTCGGGGAAAACAAAAAAATGACTCGATTGTGATCAGGAACTTTGCGCGTACGTGATAATACGATTTGACGACGAACAATTAAAACGACGCGTTGCTATTTGACATGTCCGCGCATTAAACGTACAAGTCGTACGCTTTCGGGGTTTTTTTGTTTGTTTGTTTTTACGAAACATTTGTATTGTGCGACACTATTTTAAATCAGTTTGCGCGACGATCGGAATTGTTCGCGTTGAGCGTGTGCAAATAACATACCGGATGGTACACGATCTATTTAAACGTGCAGACCAAAGAAAATGACACGCACAAGACCGAGCGAGCGAAACAACTTCATTCGCAGTCATCCGACCGAGATCCGGAATGAAAAAACAAATGTATATGCGAGTTATTAAATATTCTCCCGTTCCGCCTGGCAAGCAAATCCGTAGAACCGTACGAACGCCGCGGGCGTTTATCGATAAAACGCTTACCTGGTCACCGTCCGGCCGGATACTTTGAAGATACTTGAAGATACTTTGAAACGGGTTGCTTGGGATCCGAAGTCCGCGACCGGCCGCGAAGAAAAGCGAAGAAAAGAACACGCGAAAAACGGTCGACGAAAATTTGACGGCACATTCGCATCCGTATAACTCGGGCGGGACGCGTGCGCGGACGAACTGCAAATGACGGTGCGATCGCGGCGCGCGCGGTCCGACGCCTCCGGACGCGTTGTCGACGGCACGCTATTGGGCCGCGGACGAGACGACGCGCGTGCGCAACTGGATTTCGGGGAAGAGGCGTCAATTAAAGCGGGTTTCTTTATTTTTTTCCCGCGCGAAAACGAAAACGCGTTACCGTCGTCGTGAAAACACGTTTCGCTGGCTCGACGGGGGTACCGCATTTTTTTGACATTTTATGTCTTTGCTTTGGCACGTCAAAACAAAAAAGCCGTCCACCGAAAAGCGTTACCTACAGTGGCGGCGCTAGAGGGGGGCAAGGTAGGGCAAGCGCCCTACCCGAATTTGGTTTTGCCCCATCTTTGCCCTACCCGTTTGAAGAACAAACGAAAATTTAAATTTCAAGTATTTACGTATTTGATTTGCTGCGTTTCATGTGTTTCGCTGCGTAACTCGTCGTATTTTTTTTATGTGCATCCGTTCAGACAACACACCGCAGAATACACCACCATTTAATTCGATTTCGAAATTGATTATATTTTATCAGAAAACGCTAATAATACAGTATTTTCCATGTATTTTTTCAATAATTTACATTAAACCCGTATAGACGGATTTATTCACTAAATTCCATGATCTTGCCCCCCCCCCTAGAAAAAATGTCTGGTGCCGCCGCCACTGGTTACCCAAATTAAGATATATACGGTAGAAACCGTTTATAATGACACCGGTTGTAGTGACGTATTGGACGTAATGACTCTAGGTCCCGGCAAAACTTCTATATTGTATGTACTCGTTTGCATCGGTTATTACGACGTCCGTATAACGACTGCACGGATGTTATGACGGTTATTTTTGGTTATATCGGAAAAATCATTTATCTATTATATGACTTCACTTTATCGAAGGTACCAATCACATCCGATAATACCGATAATTTCATCGTTGTGTTCCGTCGTCGGTTTATTATTTTATTTTTTTTTTATTTTATCGTCGGTGTACGGGTTAATCGTCGTGCGGCTAACTGTGTTTTGAGTTGGTGTATTGTGAATAGGTATTGTAAAATTGTAAGGTGAGCAAACGAAAACAATTCACAATTGAAGAAAAAGCTAATGTCATTTTTCGTTTAAAAAAAAAGGTGAAAAAAATTCCGACGTGGCTAATGAATCAGGCGTAGGTCACTCTACGATTTCTAACGTATGGAAAGCTCGAGAGAAAACCGAACGAGAGTTTCAAAACGAAAAACATTTTAGACATTTTTAAAAAAATTTAGACACTGTTTTTATTACGATGGTTTAAAAATCAAAGAAATCTATGCATTCCAATATAAAATTAATTATCTAAAAAATAGGTAATTTTGGTTATAATGACAACCGGCTATTACGACTTGTTTTCTTTGGTCCCTTGAACGTCATTATAAACGGTGTCCTCACGAGAAACGTATCCAATGTACAAACGCTTGCTTATGTATCCCTACCTTACACACCACCGACCACTACTTAGCGTTACGTCTCCTGATAATGCGACTTGGTAACGTATAAAATTAAAATAATTGTATAACAATAACAGCCGTGTCTTTATTTTCACTTTACGTTATACACTATACGTCATACGGGATAGGGTCAGTTCTCCATACTTTTGATAAGAGAAAAATTTGATATCCGATTTTTGCGGATGTCGGAATACCAACATAGATAATTAAAATCCAACGTTCCAAATGTTCATTAATAAATTTACTAACCTTTAATTAGTTGAAAATAACAATTTATGTTTAACTTTTTCTACAATTAGAACTATAAAATAAAAGATTATTATAAACGGTAATATTACATAGACAATACAATATTACATTATTAACCAAATAGAAATTCACTTTAAACAAAATTTTAAATCAAATAATATTTAAAAACTTATATTACATGAACATATGAAATATTATAGGTATAATAAAACATTTTATTACTGTATCACTGTAATGACCGTTAAAAACCGTTATACATCATATATTTCATATATTTAATGCAGAGTTGTACATTTATCAGCACTAAATTTATATTTGTATAATATGTAACCTCAAAAAAAAAATTGAAATTATTTCTCTTATCAAAAGTATGGAGAACTGACCCTATCCCACGTTATACGTCATACGTTCCTACCTATACGTCACACGACGTACGACGTTTAAGTAAAGACATTTTTATGTCTCACTTAACGCGGACTCGTATGCGTTAATCATTTTAAACATAAAAATAAACACAGGACCCCATATAGGTTTGCCCCCCCCCCTGGCCCTCTGGTACCCAGTCCTTTAATTTAATCTTTTTCACCGAAATCCGGACGTCCAAGTTCCGTTTCAGAGTGATGGCCGGTTTACACTTATCAAAGTAGTCCGTGAACCACGAATCAGCGTCACGGGATCTCTACTTTGATAACATAAACACACCACACGTACGTGTGACAAGCTCGTTACAAGTCGTGTTGTCCGATCCGTGCCGGCACGGACATGCATCGAAATTGTCGTACGCGGCGAGAACATTTTTATTTTGATACGACTGGTTTTCGTTCGGTGAATTGAACAATCAGTTAATATATCGTTACAATGTTTTGTTGTTTAAAACATTAAATTTATAAGTTTTTAATACAATTATAGTTTTTGTATAATTTTTTTTTTTCAATTTTATTCAATACATAATATTATAATGGCAGAAAAAAAAATGGTCTGAGGAATTTATTCGTTTGTACGAAAGTCATGAGGTTCCGTGGAATACGAGTATCCGAACGAGTACGGGATGACTTACTCTGTGGTGGACGATTCTTCGTTTGTTGGTCATGTACGAGATATGGTTTTGGTGTCCTGTTAGACGAGTTTCGTCGAACGTGTTACGTGCTGTTGACGTACACAGTACACCAGGGATTCCTTACCTTTTTTTGTTTGACGACGCGCTTGATCGTTTTGTAAATTTCCTATTTAGAAAGTCATCGAGAGGCATTGAAGTTTTTATATTTATAGCCGTCGTATATCAATTCGAATATCACACGCGTCCGTGCGACATGATGATAATACAATTTCAACCGATTTGACCGTTTATGAGAATCAATCGGACGGGATTTTTCTCGACGGACCCGACACAGATCGGCTTCGTCCTGTTTCTCGTTAACACGACAACGTTACCGCGTACACCGGAGTGGTTGACGGACGAGAGAGTGAAACGGACGGTCGTCGTTTCACCGTGCCGGATTTAGAGGTATGTTCGGTGACGTCCCGATTTTTCAATTACGTACATCCGATGTTAGTACATAACAAGTGCATTTGATGTATAATTGTATTTATTATATTATAATTTACCGTCAAATAATAATTAATAATAATGTTAGATTTATTTTAAAACTACAATGAACATACATATATATATATGTATACTGTACTTAAATAATGTAAATTATTATAATTATCGTATTGGTACTCGTCTAGATTTCGTCACCATACATTTTTCAACTATATGCCAGTGCTATTTCGAATAAATATTGTGATTTTTAATCGTACGAAAAACGATAATTTTCGTTGTAACGCGTTTTGAATCGGGATATAAAAGGAAAAAAAAATGTTACTGCACGGAAGCCTCCGTTTAGTGGAGGCTATTCCCCAAACGCGGCCATGCCTTTCTTTTCGTTCGCCCGAAAGCGCAATACAACGTTTTTAGGAACTACCAAAACCGGACTATTGGAAGGAAAGAAGTTTGATTTTAGTCCGCTCGTCTGTCGAAGAATTCATTTCCAAACTATGTTTTCCACCGATATAAATGCATGTGATATATGGTGAAAACACGAAAATTCTCGATAGATTGCCATTTCTTTGCTATCCGATCGTTTTAAGAATACGATACGAAAACGAAATCAATGACCGAAACTAATATCTCGTGTGTATAGTGTATTGCAATGGTTACATGAGTATTACTAGCTAACTTAATCATAATACAAGATATTCCATTCGTAGATGTGCGTACGGTTTAATGTAGTATTTGTTTTAGATATTTCGACAGGTATTGTTTTGAAAAGTTTGTGATACGCGGACACAACGCGTAGGCATACGAGAATTAAAAAAAAAAATACAATATATAACTACTTAAAATTAAGAAGAAAAAAATACATATAGAGAAATTTATATTTGTTTATTAGATAATACAGGTAAATTTTGATTTTAAAACGGTTTTCATATAGATTTTGATCGGATTTTAAACAATTAAAAAACTGTTTATACGTACATACTATTGTTTTGCGTATTGGTCTGTCGGAACAATACTGTTTGCATAAATCTAAGTACAGGAATACTCGTGGGGTTAAGTGGTCTCTACAAATATAACCAAACGTTCAAAAACCTAACGAAAATTTTCTTGTTGTTTTTTTTTTGTTTTAATTTCGTTTAAACTAGAAAACATTAGGAAACGCAGAAAGTAAAATGTCGTCGTTCTCGACGTGTGAAATTCGAGTGCGCCGAGAACGAAACAAGAACGTAAACGCGTTTCCACCGTATACGGATCGAGATCACACGAGTGTGTGACGGGATTCGTGCGAAAAACGTGATTGACGACGGACAACTGCGACGGACACGCATTCGAGTTTGACGGACGACGCGCCTACCTGACACGTTATAATCTCGCGGTGGAAATGCGTATCGGCCCGAGGAATTACGAGGCTTGTCCGGAAAGTAAAGTTCCCAGTGCGCTAGTACGCGAGGGGAACGTTTTTTTTTTTCTTGACGAGTTTCGCCGTTGGTTTTCAAAATGGAACCGACTGTGGCCGCCGCGTGTGAACCGATTCTCCGACGTGTAAAGCCGATCACGGACGTTTGCGTGAGACGCGCGGAATCGAGCGACGATGTATGGACGGACGTTACGAAAACCTTCGAAGACGGTGCAGAGGGTGTTCGCAAGGTCGCGCGGCAGTGTACGGACGAAGAACTGAAGTGGAAAATCGTCGATTCCCGGACGAGACGAAGACGTCACAATCCAAGTGACGTCGGAAGATGAACGAAAAGTTGCCCTGTTGTACACGGGTCGTCGTATCCGAAACAAGTTACGGCAAGTTCCGACGCGCACCGTAGCAACGTACTCTCGAAATAACCGCAAAGCGCGACGCAGAACCGTAAGAACAGGTATGTCGGACCAGTGTAAGAGCAGTGTCGAGACGACTAACCTAACCTAGCCCAGAACTCCGTGAGAATAACAGCGAAAAAAAAATGAAAAATGGGTTTTGTACGAGCGCGGGGACATTGCTTTCGGATAAGCCTCGTCGTGCGCACAGGGATTGTGTGTGTGTGTGTGTGTGTGTGTGTGGATATAGATCACGACGTAGACAAGATGATCTACAATCGTCTCCGGGGCGGGGAGGGGCGAGGGGGTTAACGCGTGCCCAGGCTGGCCAATATGAGCGACGCCTGGTCGTCGACGGACCGGCTCTGCTGGAACGTCAGGTTGGGTATCTTCTTGCCGATGCCTCCGCCGCCGGCCAACTTGTTCCGCCGGTTCCGGTTCAGGTCGTGCGGCGTCAGCGGCTCGTCCATCAGCCGCAGGATGTGCGTCTGGTCCGAGCTGTCGATCGGGGCCACCGATATGTCCCGGACGGCCCGGAACCGGCCGCAGTTGTTCAGGTGCTCGTTCTCCAGCCGAAAGAAGTTCCACACGAATCTCCTGTCGGACGCGTTTTTCGCGCGCGAAACAATACAAACGAGCACGCCGTCAACGCCGGTACGGTGTTTATAGCCGCGGAGTGGGGTGGGGGTGGGAGAATAAACACGCGGCCGGTCGATTTCTTCGCACCCGAAATCCCGGTTTGAATGCCGAAAACGTCGTCGGAACGCCAGCACCGTTCGTTTGATCTATCCCCGCGTGTTTTGGACGTTCATATTTTATTTTCAATTACGTAAACCGTACGTTACAACGAGTAATAACCGAATGCGTGTGTGTCGTTATAAAAATCGGTGTCGATATTCGGTACAACGCGTCAACCACATCATGGCCATGATGACCAGGACCCCGGTGAAATTTGGATAAACCGCACGTTATGTGTCGCTATAATTGAAAACAATAAATATACGTTTTTTTTTCTACGTGAAAAAGAAAATGTTAAAGTGCCGATTCCATATCTAAAAACACGATATATGTATTATTATTATTACGGGGGGGAGGGTTTATAATAAACTGAGTGCTCGTCAAATGTATGTTAAAGGCATTCGGGTTAGGTGCTGGTTTTAGTGAATATCCATCGTTATTACGGAATAAATACACACGCGATAATCATAGAATAACGTTTTGTTTTATGATCGTATTTTTTATTGTACCGTCGCGTTGAACGGAAAGACTATGACATATTATCGTACCATATTTCGTTCGTGTTTGATCGTCGAGTTTCCGGAGAAGACGGTCGGTCGAGACATCGTGTATTACGGATACGGATTGCGCGATCAAACCGAAAACACTACCCGCCAAGCAACAGACGAAATTCCATCGGAAAGGATCAAGCATTTCGTGTCTGAACGCGAAGTTACTCGACTGTAACAAGTCGGCCGATTATTTGTTCTCAAACGTAAATCGACCCGGTCGGCGAATTCAACGAAATGATCATCGCAACCACGTATATTTGTTATTGGTTTTATTTACTCGGCTTTAATCATAAAAAAAAAAAAAAAAACGTACCGAGTAATAAACTCATACAATTAATAACTCGAATAATGATAATAGAGTACCTCAAAGATTTCCGATAAGTAATTTATGCTTTTTTTCTCCTCGTAAAGAGATATACCGCGTGCATATGTAGAGCAATCGAACACATTTATTAATTATTACGGTTTTGTTTGTTTGGTTTCACCTTGTGATTTCAACAGCAGTGCAGAGTATTTTTTTCAACTCGAAACAATTACGACGATAAGACAACGAAAAAATATCAATTATTTCGGAACGTCTATATATATATATATATATATATATTTAATCTTTCGATTTCAAACGTAACGAGACGATTATATTCGAATACGTTTCGCAAGTTAAAATAAGTACATAATGAGAATATTCAAGGCCGAAACACTTAATATATATTATACGATATTGTGCGCGTATACTTTTATACGGAATATTTAACAGGAATCGTTCAGAACGCGGGGGGAACACACGAACGAATTTTACCTTGGACGTACGACAAATTTACTCTAGCATCTCGATGTAAATTAATTTAACCCCTCCCCCCGATACACATCCGCGGCAGTTACGATTTGATTTCTGCAGTTTCTATACGAGATTAACGACCTGTGACGGAGCGAACGACACGGTGTTTACGTTGGATTTCGAAAAGAGCGGACCGTGCCAATAACGGATTCTTCTCGCAGCGATCAATTGAACGCGCCAAACACACGTAAAAGCATAAGTAAACGGACACATAAATCGACAGTGTTGTACACGGATCGCGTTTCAAGTCGAACGGACGGTGTGGGGAAAATCGTAAGACGGTCTTCAAAACATATCGTGCACGCGGTACCGGATCTGGAGGAGAGCCGATTATTTATGGGATAATTTGAAATTATCTTAGTCGATTAAAGAACGATGCATTTTCGAACAAGAGAAAAAAAAATGATAACGATATACGTCCGTGATTAAGTTATAGTTCAGCTTTGTAAACCGTGTTGTACGTTGTCGTGGTTAATTACACGGCGAACAGACATTTATTTGCCCGAATTATTGCCGAAATACCAGATAACTCCGATTGTACATTATAGAAATACACGCTTTCGTAATGTCGTAAATCGTGATTTTTTTTTTTATGGATTCGACCTCCGAGTGATGGCGACGACCGTCGGGCTGCGTAATAAAAATAATTTTTAACGAAAAACAATAACTTAATGCGAGATATTAACTTGAACAATAACAAGGATTTTTGTGACGGAGAAGCGGACGAACAGGAGACGGCGCAACTCTTTTATCAGCCCCGGGCGCCAGATGTTCTGGTTGGCACTGAGACAACAATAATTAAAACAATATAGATATATTGCGCACTAACCTCATGACTTCGAGAGGTGACAGAATCGATACCATCAGGTCGCCGTGGACGTAACCCATTTCGGTTAACGACATGGACAGCGCCCAGCCGAAACGCAAGACAAAATCTTCGACAATCGCGATGTAATAAAACGCCTGGAAACAAAAAGCGAATTTTCGTTTTGATTTTTGGTTCGAAAATACATTTTATTGCAAAGACATGCGTGACATGTACGGCAGAAATGGTGATTTTCGAAGCGAAAAAAAACGGCGAAACGCCCCGGAGACGTAACTTCAAGTTCAAGTTCGTCGTGGTTTTCTTACCGTCGAGGAGTATACGATTTCTTCGCGGAGGAATTTGTTTTCTCCGGCGTTCCGGTCGAAAAGTCCCCAGTCCATCTTGATGTCCCAAATGTACGAATACAGCGAGCTGAACACGGACGCTGATATCCACAGGTAGAAGAACATGTTGGAATCTTCTTTGGGATGTTTTTCTGTAAAACATACGAAAACGGACGATGCACACGACAGACGAACGGTGTCGACGTGTCCCCCCCGAATAAACGTACGGCAGGTTTTGTTCTGTTTTTCAATCACACGTTGTTGTGTCCAACACTGTGTGTTAAATGAGTATTTAAATATATTCCAGGCACCCCGCAAACATTTTTCAACTACTGCACTGTACACATAAATCCGGGCCCTCGTTGTACGAGTATTCATAATAATTTTAATATAAATCCTAACATTAAATTTTTATTTTTACAAATGGCGCACAGCTTATTTGGCTGTTGTACGCCTCTAAAAAATATCAGTCATCTTAGTTACCCTAAAATAAGATTTAAACACAAGTACACTAATTTACTGCCGTTTTAATAGTATTTATGAATAATAATAAAATTAAAAATATATTATTATTATTTTCAAAATTACACACCCTACCGACGGCAAGGTGACCCGATCGTATGAAATAAAAATAATATACACATAGATTGTCACAAAAAATTATGTAATAAGAAATCAAATATTTACCAATATTGTAAAAAAAATATGGTGACTGGGGTGACACCACTCATACCATATTTCTAATTTAAATTAATAATATGTATACATTATGTTTTTTTCCTGGGCCCCCTAAGAGCCCGGGCCCCGGGACCATAGCGTTATTAAAATGCGAAGTACTGAAATATTACAAAAGACGACACGTGAAAAACTGTTGTTTCTCGCGAAACATTCTCGATTTTAATCTATAACAGCGGTTTCGTCTGAACTGTCGCCACAAACTTAGTCGATTCAATAAATTTGTACGTATTGGATAGTATCAGCGTTATGTTCGTCGGGACGCAACTCGCATGTCACTTTCTTTACGTCGGAGCACATAATCCGGTAACCGCGGTTACAGGGAAGAAAGGTCGAATTTCCTACTAAACTCGTATTCACGTGAACATCGGGACACACACCCGATTCGTTTGAATAACTTACAAGTCTACCAGTCGCCATTCCTTTGTTGATCATTGCCAGTGTTGTTACAATAGTTGAGTAAAAGTATTTGAATACAAGTGTTTAAATACGTCTAATGCATTTAAAATATTTTTTTAAATACAATCAAGAGCGAGTATTCAAAAAGTGTTTTAAATCTTTTTTTTTCATATTTTTGCAGAAATTCAAATACTTTTTCAAAATTTTATTTTTGTATTACCATCGTCTGATAATTGCGTTTACCTGATTATTAATAAATCATTCATAAATCCGCAGATATATCGGGGAATTCCGAATGTGGTATAATATCAATAATAAAAAAAATAATAACAAATTACAAATACAAAATGTTTCGCGAGAAACGTCGTCTGCGATTGTAATGCGCAACGTTCGAAACCGCGTCGGCGGTTTTCCGTTTGTTTCGACTTACTGGCGTATTGAAGGTTCAGAAACGAGAACGTGATCACGAAGAACGTGGTGGCGTACTTGGCGGCGTTGGCCAGATGTGGGAACGCTTCGCGCGAGTCCCGGTACCGTCTGAGGCACTGCATGAACCGGAACCACGCGGGCAGACACGCGACGAACGGCCGCAACAGCCACACGCGTTCCACGCACTTGGACCCGTCGATGTCGATGGCTGTAAAACGAACGCACACGCGCGAAACGTAACGCGTGGCGAGAGAGAAAACGTAACAGGGACTGGAACCCTAATGATTTTATAGGTTCGGTTCTTAAAAAAAAAAAAAAAAAATAATTGAGTTCCGGTTCAGGTCAATACTTAAAATCATAGAAATCAGGATCAAAAAAAAAATGCCAATTCATCAGTCGTGCCGTGGTGCGATCATTAAAGTTTTATACATTTTCATACTTTTTTGAGAAATTCATAAGACTTTTACACAAACCACTTGTGAGAATATTTTTCTAAAATTCTTCATATCGTCCATCAATGTCGATAATTTGATTTTGAATATTTTAGATACCGAGATTAGCGAGGAACGTATAAGTTTTTACGTTTTTTTTTTTTTTTTTATATGTCTATACCAAATATTTTATTCAAAGGATTGCTCCAATCATTTATGAGTAATGAGGTTTTTTTTATTTTATTATTATTATAGTTTATGACAATCCGCGTATTTAAATCTGAGATATTTAAAACAGATAGCAATTAATCTTCGAAAAATCTAGGTAATTTCAAACGCGAGAACCGTTAGGAACCTTATAGAACCGAGACATTTAATCTATAATCTTATACGGTTCTGGTTCCGGTACAGGTTCTATGGAACATGAAATATAGGTTCCGACATCGGTCCGGGTCCCTGAAACGTAACGCGTATTACATATATACATACACGTTGCAAGACGGGACGGAACGAAATATCGAGTCCGTGGAAAGTGCGAACGAAAACGATAACGGCGGTTTGGTTCGCGGACTGGAAATACGCGCATTATCATAAGTTACTTTTGTTGGTCATCCACTTGTCGTTGGTCAAATAGAAACAGACGAGATATTGAAAATCCAGCAACGCGGGCACCAGGCTGGTCAGCTGGTCGGCCAGCCAAAAGTCCGCGAAACCCACGTAGAAGAACGGAGCGAACAGTATGCGCACCTGCGGAGGAACACGTCACGGGCCGTATGTAAATAGTGTAAACCCGATTGGATACAACACACGCGCATTTGTCAAAAACCGCGATCGAACACACGAATAATACGTATTGGGCACTGTTTCCGAATTATCCCCCCCCCCCACATAAATTTTTCATTTATCATTTTAATATAAATTCTAACATTTAAGTTTTTCATTTTTACAAAATACGCCTAAAATATTGGGCACACAGCTTCTTTTGCTGTTATACACCAATATAAAATATCAGTAATTATCCTAAAACAAGTTTAAAACACGAGTACACCAATTTACTGCAGTTTAATATAAAAAAAAACTATATTTTTAAAAAAGTATTTATGAATTTAAAAAAAAAAATTATTATTATTGATTTCAAACTTCCCTACCTACGCCTACCGACACCAAGTGGTCCGATCTTATAAGATAAAAATAATAACCACATAAATTGTTACAAAAAATTATGCAGCAAGAAAACAAATTATTTATGTACTAATATTGTATGAAGATATGGTGGCTGGGTGACTCATTTTATTTTTCTAATTTAAATTAATAATATGTATATATCGTGTTTTTTTTTCCCTGGGACCAAAATACTCACTGACCCCTCCCCCCCTTTGTGGGGGCGCTGCGTACGCGTATGTGATGCACTCGTAAAAGCCGACGAATGATCGATTTTTTTTCACCCGATAAAGGTGAAACGGATATTAAACCCCTCCACCTCCCCAAAAAAATATTATTACTGCGCCGCCAGACCATTAGGGACGCGGACTAGACACGAGGAGTTATGTCACGTCTTACCGTGACCCGGAGCACCCAGAAACGGGCGTCGTGTCGTAACGTCTTCGTGGGGTTGAACAGGAACGCGATCATGAGCACGGCCAGGATCAGCGGGTTGATGTACGGCGGTATGTGCAGCGCCTCGCTGTACAGGAATATCAGCGCGGAACCGGCCCACACCAGACCGAAAACGGTGGCCAGCTCCATGATGTGCTGCTCGGTCAGGTGGTTCCTGGGGTCCAGCTCGAAGATGAGCACGTGGTTGACGCCGGACGAGCGCCAGCAGTACACGTTGATGCCCATGAGGAACAGGAATATGACCAGCAGCAGCGGGCCCCGGTACAGTCTGACCATGACCCGCCAGTCCGTGTTCCGGTCGCCGTGCGCGATACCTGGCGATCACGTCATCATCATCACCATCACCAGCAGTTTTACATCCTATTATTCCCCACACCCTAATATTCTCAGATATTGCACCCTTTACGTATTATGGAGGATCGAAGATGGTTCTTGGACAAGCCAAAGATCGGACGGGACGGGTAATTTTGACTGGCTTGTACCCAAGACCCGACGCCACCAACGCGAAAAATCTCGTCGACTACCCTGGGGATCGAAACGCAGACCTCGTGCGCCGAAACGTATGTCTGAAACCCACTCGACCACAAGTTACGTTACGACGTTTACGTGAAATCGAAAAAACGCGTACATTTCAACGCGGTTCGCAAGTCATGTCAGAAGTATTATAAACTATTTTTCAACATAACCGCTTTCGAATTCAATGCGTTTCGTGTAGTCCGGGGACCAGCTTTTATACGCCCTTGTCCGTAAACGCTGAGGGTCTTTAAGCGAGGTGATAGTTGAGGTCCTCTGGTGGTCTCTTCACTGGACGGTGTCTGATGTTCGACCCGACTCGAGGACTCTTTACTGGACGTCGTCTGCCGTTCGACCAATTAATCTTAAAAATTTACCGTGACTAAACAAAATGTCCGACAGACCCTTTAATCAAACCATTACCACCTCCTACACGTCAAATATGCTAACTTCGGAAACTAAAAAATTTCCGCCGGTCTACAGAACTCTTGTGACGTTACCTTATGGATGACACTCGTATTTAAATACTACGTCGCGAATACTATGTAAAGGTTTTCGTCGCCGACATGTATTCGAAAACGTTAATAGCTCCGTTTTAAAACTTTGCAAAAAGCCCTCTCGATGCTCTTCCGCGTTGAAAAAAACAATTTTTTCCCCTCGACATCGTCCAAATTCCTATAGACATCGGCCGCCCTTACGGTTATCATTTGAACGGACAATCGGAAATGTGAAAATCCCGTTATACGTATACTCACCGGTGATGATTACCGCCAGCAACATGACGACGAACGCGCCGGAAAACAGTCCGACCTTAAACGTGATCCAAGGCGACTGCTGTTCCCCGAGCGGCGGTACCCGCAGCCTCTTCATGGCCCTTTGCCGGTCGCCGCCCTCCAGACCCTGCGTGACCGTGGCCTCGGTCTCGCTGATCAGCCGGTCGATGTCTTTGTTGCAGTAGAAATGCGCGTTCTCCACCACTTCCGACCGCCAGCGACCGCCCGAGCCTTCGGCGCCCAGCAACTTGAAACGCGCGTCCCGTGAGTATCGGGCGCCCCGAAATTCGCTTTGGGAAACGACTCGGCGCGCTGCGCGACTGGTTTTCGTCGCCGGGTCGTTTCTCCGGGTGAATAGGGTGTACGCAGGACCGGCTCGAGGGGCAGGGCGACGTAGGCACACGCCTATGACGGCATTTCATGATTTGGTATTATACGTGATTTTTATCAAAACTATTACATATTATATTGTATAATAGAAAATACGAATCTAAAAATTATTTCGCTATAATATATTATATCAAATGACACGTTGGACTTGTATAATATGCTCTTTGATTTTATACTGCAGCAAAAAATTACCGGAATGCCTCCTATCATTTACGCCTAAGTGAAAATAATGTATTTATAAACGTGTGAGGTTAGGCGGCAAATGTTAATTTCGCCTAGGTGTGTTTTTTAACGCTCGAGCCGGGCCTGGACCTGTTCGTCGACACAATTCACAAATGGACCGCTACAGCGAAATTTCACTTGTTCGCCGTGGCGATATCGAAATGTGTTTAAACATCGATGATCCTACTACAGCTGCCACACTCTTCACTCTGAACCGGATGTTTTCACCTATTCGGCCCGACCGTCTCGTATAAATGTCGTATCATTTTTCTAGACACCGTGATACCCTCTCTCAATCGCACTCTCTCGATAGTGTTCATCTTAAGCGAGTATTTCTTTAAAAAAAAAAAAATGTAGCATCTACCTCACTCTTTACATTAATTTCTGAACACCGTGTAAATGTCACCCTCAATAAAGCACTTGAACGTGACGGGTTTCATTATGCGCAATACAAATTTAATTCCACTCGTTGTTTCCGTGCTCTATACTTGTCTTTAGTTCGCTCGATACCGGATTATGGTGTAGGCCAGAGTAAGACTTGAGCGCGTCCGATTCTTATATCGTAACAATACCGAACTTCGCTTTAATTTTCTTATTCTTAACAGCTACTTGGACACCTTTCTTTCAACTATTGGTTTCCGCGTTTCTTCTTATTTCACAGATAATCACTCTCTTTCCGTTGTTCTTTCTCACTTCACATCTTATAGTCGAAATCATCCTCTGCGCCGAATTCGATCCCCTGTCAATGCTCCTCAAATGAAGACAACTCTAACTGTTCATAAAGCTTTAGTTTTAAGTTTGTATCGTTGCTTTTATTCAATTGTAATTCTATCAATTTATATGTATCATTGTTTCCATTTCTAAGGTCTCTCCCCCCCCCCCAAAAAAAAAAAAATTTCTAAATACGCCTCTGCCTACGAGTATACACTATATACGTATGTGTTATACCTTGTCGTGTTTTTTCATGATCTTCCGGAAGCCCGTGTAATTTAGATTCTGATAGTTTTGCAACAGAATCAGGCTCAGATAGAATTCGCTGAAAGCCAGTTTCAGTTCTTGCGTCTTGCGCGTCGTGGTGTTCTTCCGGAGTATTTTTCGTTTTACCGGCTTCAAGTTCCCGCCGGCGTCTTTGGGTTTGATTTTGTCGTCTTGGGCCTCCCTCAGGTCACTCTGGAGATTGGCGAATTTCCTGGTGGCTTCTGCCAATTTTTCTGCAACATAATATGACAACGGATTTATCCCTCGGAAATATTCGAGCTTCACAAAACGAATAAATGTTTAACAACAATTTTTACATTCCTTGAAACGCTGCGAATTTTACGAAATCATAAATACACAAAAGTAGCACATTTAAATAAAAATGCATTTAGTTAATAATCGTATTACACGTACGTTCAATGCTAAATATACAGTAAAAATTGCAAGCGTCAAACTAACCAAAATTCGATTTCGTACCGATCCGTCGGGTCTTACACGATTTCACCGTAATACTAATATATATTTTGCGGTTTTTCCTTCATCAATTTTCGTATACTGTCTGCGTTCGACGTTTTATATAATTTTTGAGAATTTTCATGGGTTTTGTTTCCCCTTCCGTTAAAAATAACCGTTATAAAACGACATTATAGATACTTTAAATCATTCGTGAAACGATAAGTTACCAATCCAAACATTTCTGATTTTAAACCGGCCAAAACTAATGTCGATTAGTGGCTGTGTAAAGTGAAGTCGAATCCGAATACGTTTAAGCGAAATAATCGCGTTTCAAAAAATAAATCGCCCTAACAATTGTCAATGTATGTTCGTCGTTGTTATTTTAAACAGAGATTTCGTCGTTTTACGAAAGAGAGAAAGAAAACGATTTTGCGTTTCCGATATGCGCGGCCCAATTATTATGAATTCAACCTTTTTGTCCGCATTCCCGTTGAACTTACGGCCTTATCGTTTGACTCGTGTCCGTTTTCCTGTACTGTTCTTGTGGTCGGTCGTTGCCGGACGACCTGCGGATTTAACGAATTCGCTCGTTTCTGCACGGACGAAAACGATCTGGTCGAAAATGCGTTTACGGATCGTTACGCGGAATGGTTTTATTCGTTTATTAAAAGACGCGTTTTTTTTGTTTTGGTACAACGTTCGCGGGAATGAGATCTCGCCAACTCCCTCTCGTAGGGTTTTCGGACAGCCGGCATCATCATCGGGTCTATTTATTTTTAAACACGCTCTGAAAACGTCAACGCACTGCGGGAGAACATTTCCGTTTTAATACGGGCATTTATCTCTTCGCCAAACCGTTTAAAAATATTTACAATTGTTTTTCTCGTTGCTGAACTTCTCAGTGTTTTCTTCTCGTTCAATATCTCTGTTTGAACATTGAAATCATTGTACGACATGTACGAGTATAATTTGGCGGAACGTTGGTCGTTTCATGAAGCCGCAAAATGATTCGACGCGTCGAACGTGTTATCACTCGAGACACCGGAAAACCGCGTCACGTTCAAAGCCGACCGAAGAACGTCACGGGCACGGGCGCCCACGGGAAATACAAATTAAACACCAAAAAGTACTTAAAATAAATATTATTCTCTGCGATCAGCAAAATACGTTAAAATTATATGCTATTTATTCGTTATTAAATAAAAGTTGAAGTCTTCGCGGATGTTTTATTGCAAACCTTGTAATTAACCGTTCAATGATTTTTTTCTTTTTTTTTTGCCATTAATAGCTCTTTCACGACGAACGCTCAACATACATAGGCCATTTAATCGGTATTCATCGTTTTGAAATTTATTAACAATGATAAAATTAAAATGTATGTTTGAAATTTTGAAGTCCAGACGCCCCGTCTTTCCCCCCCCCCCATGGTTACGGGTACGCGCGGACGAAGCGAAACTCCATTTTGGGGAGCCGTTCGACCGACGGTCGTGTTCGGTTTGCGTTGGAATGACGAAACAAACGAAAACGTATGCGGAAGGTTCATTCTCACTCATGACGTCGCCGGGCTAATAAAATGCATACGAACCGTGCGCGCCGAGAGGGCGTTTTGTCGACGAAACGTTCACGCGGTCGCCACCGCCAGACGATCCGTCGTGGACGGATGGTTCACCGGCCCGAAGACCGTTACGAGTGGAGCGAACGTAGATAGAGATCAAGCGGAAAACGGACGGAAAAGACGGACAAACGCGATAGAACAAGACGGCGGACGACACCGGGCGACTCGGCGAACGTGCGAACGGCAAATGACGCGGTGGTGATCGCGTCGCGTGCACCGTCGCGGTGGCCGGGGGACGACGTGCTCGCACGCCATTGGCCGCAACACGAACGTTACGCGCACGCGCCACTAATCCCGAGAAAACCGGCGGGTAAAAATCTTCTTCTTATTTTTGTTGTGTACCCTCCACAACGAACAGGGCCGGCCCAAGGTATTTTGACGCCCCGGGCAATTTTTTGAAAGGCGCCCTTAAACAAATTCTCTATGATAATTACGATTATAAAATCGTATAATCTATACAAAAAAATTAAATAACAGAATATTCTGTCATGGATAATTTAGTCATTTAGATATGTTATTGTCAATTTGAATAAATGTTACGCTAAAATGTATAAAATATTCGTATATTAAAAGCGCTCCTATAAAAGTAGCGCCCCGGACAATCGCCCGGTTCGCCCGTATCTTGGGCCGGCACTGATAACGAAGTTTCGCTTCAAAAAAAAAACACGCGCAAACGGTCGTGCGCGACGTCTAGGTTAGGTCCCGCGAGAACGTTTCCCATCACTCGCATTGTTTTCCGTAATTTAATGTGATGTCAATAACCCGGTGTGATCGAACGCAATAATAACACCGAGTTCGCGCCCGAACGTTTGACAGGTCTTTGGACGTTTGGTTAAAACGCGGTCAACGTGCCGTCGATCCGATCCGGTTATTCGGCCGCTACAGACGCGATTGATGATTTTTCACCTCCAAGTGTTTCTTGCGTGTATCTGATTACATTGTTCACAATAACGGACAAAAGGTAATTATTATCAAAAAAAAATTCATGTTTTTCTCGATGCGATACAAATGATTTCGTGATTTTTTTCAAACGCCCCCCGAGAAAATTGTCCGAAAGAAACACTGTCCGGTCGCAGTCAATAACAGTTATATCATCATTATCATCATCACCGGCTGCACGAAAGTCGCGCGGGCAAGGTTAGGTTAGGTCACATTGGGTTGTTTTAAAGTTTAAAATTTCAAACGGTCGCATTCGATCGTCCTCTCGTCGATCGGATAAAACGATCGGCACCAGCGAGTCCCGTTGTCCCGCGAAAACTTTTTAACGACGTGCGACGAGATTGCCTATGTTTTACTCCTTTTAATCGTAAACGTTTTGTTCTCGTTTTTTTTTTTTTTTGGTCGATCCGCGGTTTGTAATTTTTATGTTTGGCGTGCGAAATTATTTTCAGTCTGACGTGCAGTACGCCAAACGTATTCAAATGTACCGAGCTCAAAATAAAAACGCAGTAATTTCCTACTCTTTATTTCGCAGTTTTCTTTCTTTCATTACGGATCGTAATAATTTCACGCCGTGAGCTACATCAATAACGATAAATTAAGAATATCGCTTTGTCATGTACAACAGGGCGTATGTTAGTTGGTTAGATTCTGTAGGGCGGAAAATTTGGGAGACTTTTTCCCGTTTTTTTTTTTAATTTCCAAATTAAAAACTAAAAATAACCTTAAATAAAAACGTGTCGCATCATTTTAAGGTAGAATTTCGCAAGGAATCACGTGGTATGATTATTAGTTAATTTCCATAATTAATAAAAAGAAAATTTTAAATTTTAAAACCGTTTTTTGTCGTTATCGCACAAATAAAATGTGTATAAAAGTGTAAAATAATATTTAACAAGTGAATAAGTCAAATCCAAAATACTAGAGATTAAAAAAACGTGTGAAACCAGTGATGGTCAAACGGGCGGGGGTATGAGGGGATATATCCCTCCCCCATGACCTTTTTGTTGTTATGTGTTAATTTTAACAGTATGCCGTTTATTATCTGTTTATTAATAACAAGAAAAAAATTATAATATTAAATAATAAAAAGGGGTCCTGCCTTTGTCCTCGCCACAGATGAAGTATTAGATGAATTAGCAAAAAAAAAAAATATACATATTTATATATATTTAATATTGTGAACTTATATCCTTAAATTATGACTCATGTTTTCAATGATCAAAGTTCATGTTGAAAAATCAGCCTCATCCCCACATGACTAAATCATTTGACCGTCACCGGGTGAATCTCATTTCTCATACACCTTGTACAGATATATGTGCACAGACCATCCGTTGACCAACGAATTTCATTCCCAGTCGGTCAATCAGTAAAATGTTCAATAACATATTCAAATCACTCCTACTCGATTGAAGAGTATTCGAGTTGATTGTTTTCATTGCCCATCTTTGCTGTGAATGGCAGCTGTTAACTCACATAGTGCGTCGAGTTTGTAAACGCATTTCAATAAAAATTGTTTAATTACAATAACGATATTAAAACACGTTTTGGTGGTCAACGTTCCATTCAACAAAGATATCTAATATGATAACGGAATAAGATTAAAACTAAATCTATAAATCAATAGTATTATGGTCGATGCAGTAAAGGTGAAAAATTAATAACAAAACAAACGTAAAGCTATAAAATAAAAATTGCATAACTATGTCTAATTTTTAAAATATAAACTCAATTTAAACATTCAGCGTTAGATTAGGTTGTTCTTGCTTTTACATTTAAATACATATATATATATACATATCATTATGTCATTCGTTACAACAATTTATTACAAAACTCCACTACAGAGTGTTAGTATTTTGTACTATTAACTGTACCAGTAACGGAAAATGTTAATAGCCATTCCATTCGAAAACGAATTGATACAATGTTTCTAATGAGTTTTCACCGTGAACGTTAGCTACGAGGAAAGCAAATAACATTAGGACCAATAAATACGACACGTCTCTCATTACGTATATGCATTATGAAAATTCCAAATCGGGCACATCTGAAAAACCAAAAAAATATATCTACAGGACAGTACTGATATGAAAGCTGCATCCTTTTTATTATATATATCGGCATAAAGTAAATCTACGTGATGGAAGATGGCGTGATTTACAATAAATCTGGACAAAATGATTCGATATTAGAACTCCTTTAGGCTTTTAGTGATTTTCGTTTGATAAAACATTTCACCGAGAGGGCACGTGTCCATTTCCCTGCAGGCAAGTCCGCTGTCGATGTAAATCACATATCACTTTGAAAAAAGAAACGTATTCAATGTTGTCATTGTATACAAGACACTCTACTGTGTGTACATGCGGGTCAGAGGACTTTCAAATACTTGTATAATCGTAATGTTTTTTACTTTGAAAACGGGTTTCCAAATGAACAACTCGTGTGCAAAGGGGTTTTTTTTTTGTTGTTTTTCTTTTCAGTTAGACAGTTAGACAAAAAGAAAAAAAAACTAAAAACACACATACGCACACGGACACAACAATTACACGGTCGCATAGCAGTGACGTACTTTCAATTTCTCTCCGGAGCAGGTTTTTAAAAACAGAACACGGCAACTGTGCGCCCAACATTAAAGATTTTATACAATACAACGAGTTAAATCATTATTTTTGGTAGTGAATAAAATGTAACGGGTTTAATATGGACCGTCCGACGCACAATAATTGTTGGCAAGTACGCCACTCTCTCGGACAGTTAAAACTTGTCCGTGCTACGGTCTACCGCGTGGCATGCACAAACGGCGGTCGGCGACGGGATGCACGGCGTGCGATACGGGAACGGGCGGTGAAACGGCCGGGCGCGTCGTGATCGTAAAATGCAGTTCGGAAACCTGAGTAGAACGTGTTGATTTTGGCCAGCTCCTTGTCGCAAAAGCTGAAGAACTTCTCGTCGAACTTCGCGTAGTACCGCGACAGCGAGTCGGGGTCCACCTGGTCGGCCGCCGGCACCTGTTCGACGGCCGCGTACAGCATCTCCTTCATTTCCTGTAATCACGTACGACCACCACCCGCGTTAGACGCGCGCGCAAACGTCCGCTTACGCGCCGTGACCTACTTCGTAGCTGATGTACTGCTTGCGCCACTCGGGGGTGATGTGCGCGGCCAAATGCTCGGCGAACTTCATCTCCGCGTCCGGTCCGGGGGGTACGGGCGCGCGGACGACGGACGGCCGCGAAAAATCGCGTTGAGAGAGACTCGCAGGAAATCGCGTCCGTCGACGACCGCGCGTTATCGGTAACGCGGTCCACGATAACGGGAAGCATTACCATAGAATAACGTAGAAGCGACGCTTAAGGTGATAACGATTTGTTTACAAAAATCTCGAGGAAAAGCGTTGAAGTTCGTAACGTTCACTCCGCTATGAACCGATTAGTGAATAGACTAGTCTGAACCAACAAAAATAATTAAACTCTGTACTCGCAGGCTAAATCAAGACTGCTTAGAAAACTTCTTTGGTACGGTTCGAATACAGTTCTAACACATCTTGTATACAATTCAAACGTACTTTTAAAAAAACTCTTCTGTATTAATTACTTTGAATATTCTGAAGGAGCGAATTGTTTAGATGATTTAGATAACGTTTTGATTGGTCTTCAAGAATCGCAATCTGATGATTTGAAAATAATTTTCCCAGAAAAAGTACATCAGTAAATACTTGTCCGATACCATTAGAAATTATTTCCATTACCCACCCGCCGTACGTCGACACGGAACCGCATACGAGCGCTTGATCGGCCACGGATTCATCGGAGATAACACACGGTACGATCCGTTATCGTAATCGGTCACCGGCGGCGACGTCTCCCAGTGATTTTTCGTGTATCTCATTATTATTTTTGTCGACCGCGTTTTTTACGTTCGTTTCGCTGTCTCCGTTCGTTCCTAAAAGTGTCGAACCGCCGTGAACGGCATATTTTATTTAACACGTCGCGACGTGTCGACACCAACAAACGCGATGTTATGTCGCTCGACCGGATTGATCAACGGTCGGTAAATTGATTTTCTTCTTTTTTTCCCCCCGTTAAGTCGCTGAAAAGTGAGAATTCCGGATCGTTCGTTACGATTGTCCGCAAAACGGGGGAAAAAAATTAACGACGTTCCGCGTTGTCACCAACGTAATGTAGCCGACGAGCGTTCAGGATTTATATACGCACCGATATACCAACGTGACCGCCGGTGCAGCGGTATCGCGGCGTGTGTGAATAAGTGCCGACGGGGGTTTTCGCGCGATGATCCGCTGGCCGCTCGTCCTGTACAAGAGATCCGTCGTGAGTACCGTCCACGTTCATCGGACGTTTCGACGTCGACGTTCTGCCGGCCTGACGATCTTGTATCTTGTTCAAGTGTTCCGCCAAAGCGAGGTCGACGATACCGGTGTTCGACGAGAATGTACGGCAAATGGTGCTGCGACAAGAAATCAAAGCCAGAAGACATCCCGGGAAACGCGGCCGCGTCACCGCGCCTCTGCCCGACCGCCTGACCGATTCCGTTGTAAAATGTCTGAAAGGTAAAGACGGCGATTTCGAGCGCGCGCGCCCTCTTGGTTCACTGTAACGCCTACACCCTGTTACAGACGTGCAATTGAAAGCCGTGATGAGGGACGGACAGTTGCTGCTGAATTATTTACACAGCAGACACTGTCCGGCCGAACAGAGCGACAAGGCGATGAAGAAACAACTGTACCGGCTCGAACTCGAAAAGAAACGTACGTAACGGTGTGATTTACCGGTCGATGTATGTTTTTCTTCATTTTTCCCTGTCGGTTTCATTAAATCGACGTGACGTTTTCAGACCGTGTCGGCAACATGAGCGAGGAACAACAAACCAAATTCGAAAGATTTATTAACAACCGTGCGGAACGACTAGTTGCCCAAAGGACGTACAATTGGAAACCGATCGATTTCAACAACCCACACGTGTGTCATCAGTACCTGTTGTCCCGTATCGCTCCTGAATACAACGTCGTACAAACGATATTCGATGAGATACGGCAGAGAGATCCAGATTTTGCGCCAAAATCCCTGTTCGACTTCGGCTCTGGAATCGGCACAGTTACCATGTTCGTTGTTTTTATTTTTGTACCATAACATGGATCGTGATTTCCGAGGTGTTTTTTCAGGAACGCCAGAAATTTCTGGGGGGACTCTCTGAAAGAATATTATTGCGTGGACACCTCTTCCGTCATGAACGACCTGGCGAAACTTCTGTTGCAAGAGGGTAATCAAAACAACGAAAAAACCTTGCCCAAAGGTCTCTTTTACCGACAATTCTTACCAGCGTCGCCAAACGTAAGAGGAACTTGACAGTTACATTTTTTGTTTGATAATCTTATAAACGGCCAATTTACCCGTGCGCCGCATTTGTGTTCCCAGTTGAAGTTTGATCTTGTTGTATCGGCGTACTCTTTGTTCGAACTGCCAGACATCAAAAATCGCTTTGAGACCATTTTGAATTTGTGGAACAAAACGAGAAAATACATTGTACTTGTTGAAATGGGGACCAGAGCTGGGTTCGATTTGATAAACGAAGCCAGAGATCTCCTGTTGGAAGTTTCGTCCCAAAACAATACAAAGAGCCATGTTTTTTCACCGGTAACAACATTTTATTTATCGAAAACTGCTCTCGATGTGTTAACACGAATTATTCGCGTTTACTCTCCACAGTGCAGTCACGAACACCCTTGTCCACGTTATGATGCTGACGACACGCCGTGTAATTTTGAAGTGTCGTATATTACGCCGAGAATATCTCAACAGTCTGTAATCAAACGAGAACATTTCTCATACATAGTGATAAAAAAAGGTTAAAGAATATATTATTTGTTTTTGATTCCTGAGTTACCTTTTGCTTTTGTTTTTTATTTTATTAATCGTTACAGGGAACAGGTCAGAAACAGATGATCAGTGGCCTCGGATAGTGCGGCCGGTTCTGATACGTTCAAAGCATTCCATCTGTCGAATGTGCACGAGCAGCGGTAAACTACAAGAAATGATCTTTACTGCCAAAAAACATGGAAAGTGTGTACAACTTTAATTATTATTTACAATGTTTCATTAAATATAATTTATCGATCGATGACCAAAATTATCGTTCTTACTAATGTACAATAATACTCTAATGTTTAATTTATAATAAAGTAGTGAAAATAAAAGAGAAAATAAATAAAAAGTAAAAAGGATATGCAAAAAAAAAAATTAAAAATTAAAATAAAGAAATAAAAAAGAAGAGAAATAAAATAAAAAGTATAAGTTAATACTCGTAAATAAAATAAATAAATATTTATATATATGTATTCTTAAATATACAAAAAAAGCCAATTAGTATTCCGTTGATTAAAGAAATAAGAAAATATAAAAGTTGTTGAATATGTGTGTTTATTACTACCGGTTTTGACAAAATGTCGTTATCAGGTTTAATACAAATAAAATACAACTGAAGAATAAATTAAAAGTAAAATTATTTAGAAAAAATTGTATAGAGAAATTACTTAGAGAATATTATGAGTTTTGCAATAAAAAGACATGGAGTTAGAAGAAGAAAAAAATTATATAATAAAAATATATCAAAAAGCAAAGAAATTGTGTATATAATGAATGCAACATTGGTGTGATATTAATATTATCTAATATATATTGATATAAGATGTTATTTTTAACATAATTTTAAATATACAACATAATATTTATAATAAAGTAGTGAAAATAAAAGAAAAAATAATATAAAAATATATATTATTTTATTTTATATTTATATCAAATCCATTTTGAAGAATTACATATTTATAAAGAAATTAAACACAATAAATTTAAAAATAACTTAAATATACAAACAGATTTTGAAGGTAACATCCTATGTCAATATATTAGATAATATTAATACCACACCATAGTTGCCTTGATTATGTACACACAATTTCTTTGCTTTTTGATATATTATTATTATATAATTTTTTTTTCTCTTCTAACTCCATGTCTTTTTATTGTAATATTCATAATATTCTTTATGTAATTTCTCTATGCAATTTTTTCTAAATAATTTAACGTTTTATTTATTTCCCAGTTATTGTATTTTATTTGTATTAAACCCGATGATGACATTTTGTCAAAACCGGTAGTAATAAACACACATATACAACTTTCATATTTTCTTTTTTCTTTAATCAACGTAATACTCATTGGTTTTTTTTTGTATATTTAAGTATACATACATACATACATATATTTATTTATTTTAATATATATATATAAATTTGTTTAATTTATGTTGATTTAATTTCTTGTTCAACGTTTTACAGAATCCCGTATTGGTGTGCGCGATCGAGCAAATGGGGCGACAGATTACCGATAGTTATTAAAGAAGAAGAAAAAGAAGACAAGTCCGAATGACATTAATTTTTATTGTACAAAGTAATAGTTTCAACATTAAAAAAAAAAAAACTATCTAATTTTCAACTTTTCACTAAGCTTGCGTGTTTTGGGGTAATAATATGGCAAGCGCGGCTTCCTTATACTTATTCAAAGTATATACATCTTCGCCTAGAAAAAAAAGATGTTTTAATTTTTTTATGTCGCTGAAAGTAGGCATAACTTTATACAATTAAATGCTCGTTTTACCATTATTCAATAATTCTGTTACTGCTTCTTTGTATTTTTGCCCAGCTGTGTTGTCATCAATAGAATATTCTTTGACGTCCTCATCTGAAACTTTCTGCGGCCATTGCATAAATGTGACGTACGCTTTTTTTGACGGATTGTTCTCCCAAATGTAATGTTCCATATCACTTTCCTGTTTTTGTCTCTCCCATTCTTCGAAGGTCTGTAAAAATACGCTATCAATGTTATAACTTTATACGTGTAAGTGACTATAGTTATCCAATTACAAACATTAGATTCGTGGTATAACGCTGTGAGAACGTAAATTCCGTAGTCATAGTTTTGTTTCCTCATTGGACACCGATCGGTAACGATAGTAAGCACATCAGATTCCTCGTCATACCTCTCCCCGACCAACCTGACCATTTTATCTCTAGCGTGTTTATCCAAATTCAACGAACTCAATTTTATCTAATTATATAAAAGAAAAGAAAAATTATATATGTATATAGTCGATATAAAAAATGTACTAAAAAAAATTGTGATCATCGTTTACTTTGATTGTGACCACTCTTGCTTTTGGGTCTTTGATAGTCGGCGATGAATGACAATAATCAGTTGTTATTATCGTTACTGGAAAATGTCTATCGCAATCATCATCGGTCTCTAAGCCTTTGGGCCAATCGGTACAAAATTTTTTTATAGCGCTGCAATGTTTTTTTACGGCCGGCGGTGTGAGATGAAGAAAATTGGGAATTTTCATTAACTCGGCATTGCCGTATTTACTGGGCGATGCTCGTTTCTGGTCGTACCCCTGTCGTAAAGCCAGAGGCACAGTGGCCGGATGAAACGTTCTCGGGCCTGGCCATACGTTTGTCCAGTCCTGATCGATGGCCATGCTCGATGATCTGAAATTATGCGCGAATTGGTAGTATAGACTTAATGAACAATTCTCGATGGCCAGGTTTCATATTTGATGAAACGTTTATTTTGTTTTATAAGAGAAAATTAATGGTATTGATCAGAAAATATATCTTTATTTTTAACCAGTCTAGACTAAAATGTAAATAACAATAATGTGATTATAATTTTAAAATAAAGTGAATCACAAATTAAAACCAATTAATTGTATTATTTCATAGTGGGTTCAATAATTATGATAAATATTTATTGATTGGTGAATTAAGATCATGAAATATTTGATAGCATTAGCTAATTAACTTCAAAATCAGATTTGTACATTTGAATATTTAGTCATAATAACAATAAAATTTTCAATCAACAATATGATTTGGTCAAATATTAAAAATTATTCTAAAGGAGACTACCAAACTACACTACAAGAGCCTTATCAAACTCTAAGGAGTAAGTAATTACACATTGTATATTAAATTAAGCATTAAGCAGGAGAACGTCTTTGTCAAAATTTTCTTCGACGGTCATTTGTTCATTCCTTTTTGAAACGTTCAAACCACTCCTCGATACGTACATTTTAAAAACGGACACAAGAACATAATTATAGCGTTATCATCAGTCGTTCAAAAAAAATAAAAGCGACCAGATCGCATCGGTCTGACTCGAAAGAAAAAAAAGAAAAAATTACCAACGTATAATATATATCGTGTATAAACATTCAAGCGACATAAATGGAACGAAACAAAACACCAAGTGAACGACTACTCACCTGGGCGGTAGCGTTATCGTCTTGTTGTATTTCTTTTTCTCGCGGACCGTGACGGCTTTTTTCTTCAGGTCCAAAACCCTGAACGTCCCGTCTACGGACAGCGCCAACGAACGGAAACCGACACAATAACAACAGTTGAATGATGTTCATACGCGTGCAACGAGAACTACTATAGAGAACTCACCCTTGGGCACGCCGTCCGCTTTGGTGGAACACCACGTTCTGGCGTAGAAGTTCACGGGTAAAACGCTCGCCGCCACCGTACGTCTCATCTGCAGTACGGACGACATTTCTATCGGGAAAAACTCGACGGGTCGACGACGGAAACGGCGAGGCCGACGGAGAAACATAAACAACACCGCGGCGTGCCGGACGCGTTTCAACTGCACGTTATCTCGTTATCAGTGCCGCGTTACGCCGACAGTGAACACGGGGTCGCGAGCCGACCGCGACGTTTTCACGGTAAAATTTCCCTTAAAGATTTTACGCAAGTTTGTCGTCGTTTCTTCTTTCGTCCCGTTATAAATCTGACGAGCAACGTCCCAACGACCGGATTAAGTATCGACGTAATACGTTTTTATAATCGAATCGTTTCCAGGACTCAAAGTCGTGACGAGTCAAACGCAATATGTTTTTTCCAACGTTGGCTTTTCTTAAAGTGACCACGTCCTTTTCCCGGTCCACGATATTCACCGCCGTCTTATAGAATTAAGATCCTAGATACTCTCGGGCCCTCGCCTATGTTACTCGCCATTCCCCGGAACTCTCTCACGCCAACACTATATCGTCTGCGAACACCGGCCGTACGTCATTTCATCCGTTATCAAAAGAACCTTGGTGCGTGAAACCCTCTGGGTATCTCGTCCGCCGCACGCGTCGTCGTCGGTGCATTCCCGTATTTAGACGGTCCCGTAGGCAATCCGGCTCCGAGAGATAACAAGCGATAACAATCGCTACGGTAGTGAAAATAAAAAAATAGAAAGTTATAAACCGTTCGTCCGCGGAACGAGATGGTCTACGAACGACGGCCGGTGGACGACTGAACAGAAACGGCGGACGACGTTATTTTTCCAACGCCGATTCACCGCAGTCGCCGTCGCCTACTCGGTTGTTTCGTGAGATAACGGAGACAGAAGCGCGCCGGTCGTTTGGGTGCAAAGGACCGCGGGAGAAACATGGAACGCCAGGAAGAATACGCGCCCAACGAGTCGGGTAATAATGTTGGTTTGGTGTATAATTGAAATTGACGAATTGACCAGACAGAGATACGGCTTCTCGTCGAATGGTAACAACACCCGGCGTGATACGACCGTAGTCGGAAACCGAGTCGTCGGGCTGGCCGCGTGATTCTCTCGGCGGTGTTGCGAGAATCGTCTTTGTACTTCAACTGAAACAAAAACAAAAGACGTACGCATTATCAACGTGCGCGCGTAAACGAGTTGTTGTTGTTGTTGTTTCAGAATCCACGATGGACGACACCATGACAATGACACAAACCAACACAGGAAACGATCAGACAATGTCCACCGCGAAAGCAATATTCGTTTTGGTGGCTATATTCGGAGTATCGCTACTGATTTTGGTGTATCTGTACTACAGCTTCCCCGAGTTGAACGAGTAAGTGCGCTTGACACGCGCGAATATTTATTCAATGTTGTACGTGTTGTTTTGTGTTTCAAGGGAAGAAAAACAATACATCAAACTACCGTTTAATATTAAAGACGCTCAGAATTTGGGCAAAGTTTTGGAACATTACAAGGAAACGTACTACGCCCAAGTGTTCATGTCGATTTTTTTTTGTTATATATTGTATCCTTTTGGACGTTTATTGATCATCACACACGGTTTTCTGTTGTTATTTTCACCTTAACCGTAATTTTCTTATCGTGCAGTCTGCAGACGTTTGCAATACCCGGTTCAATTTCACTATCGATCCTGTGCGGATTCTTGTATCCGTTCATGTTAGCGTTAGCAATTATATGTTTTTGTTCAGCGATGGGCGCTTGTTTTTGTTACTTATTATCCATGACAATCGGAAGGCGATTGGCGTACAAGTATTTTCCAGACAGGATCAAATCGTACGCAAATTTAGTGAGTAGCCAAACACGATTGCCAGACGAGCTTGACTTACGCAATTGATTTTATTTTTTTTCTTTGCAGGTAAAAAAACACAATGACAACATGTTCAGTTATATAATGTTTTTGCGAATAACTCCGTTTTTACCCAACTGGTTTATTAACGTGTGCGCGCCATTGGTCGATGTTCCATTGATTCCGTTTTGGGCTGGAACGTTTTTTGGTAAATAATAAACACAAGCTTTTACATTTGTCTCAGAATTTATAGAGATAATATAAAAATCAATGACTAACATTCAAAAACCTATCAGTATTAGGTACCTATATTTTATTTGTATTCACTTAACAATTAACAACTTTTTTAGCAAACAAATTTTTAAATTTGTATGAAATTATTTACTAAAACCATTACACGTAAACTGATAAACTTTAAACCAATCGTTCACATTTACTGATCGATAAAAAAAATTACTATTCACTGTTTGCCATATCTTGTTAACAAAAATATATCTATTTTTGATTATTCAGTAACGACATCAGCATACAGTTTATGATATAGGTTTGACAAATTCATGAATTATCATAACCAGTTGTAAATTGTATATAGTAGTAACAACAACTAGTTAGAAAGCAATAATGATTGGATTTAAAAATGAAAAAGATTAATAATTTTATTTACTACTTTCTCTCATAATAATAATAATCATAATACAAATTATTATTTTTAATTTTAGGAGTAGCAATACCGTCTGTATTGGCCGTACAAGCCGGACAAACTCTACATGAGCTCACATCTACCACTAGCTCATGGTCGTGGTCTTCCGTTTTACTGTTGGCGACATTTGCCACCCTGTCATTACTGCCTGTACTGTTCAAAGCGAAATTAAGAGACAAATTTGACTGAAAAAACGTTGTTCATTACAGTGTAGGACATTCCATCAACATAGTATAAAATCCCCTGCTATGTCTATGCCTCTTCCCTATGTGTTACACTGTGTCTCATAAATTGTTATATTCGTATTTTATAATATAAGCGTTGCAAAATCATTTTTAAAAATATTAATTTTCAAAAAACGAAAATTGTTTTGTTACCTTTGGACTCCAGAAAATTTTTCATATATGTTCAATAACCATAATGGCGTTTGAGGATGTAACGATTGCAGCGATACTTCAAAGTGCCGCATTTCCACTTTATCTGCCTTTATATCTTCTTCCATTGCTTTTAACGAAGCTTCATGACAGATTGATATCACCTTTAGAATTTAGAATTTTTTTTTATGAATATTGTAAATACAAGCATAGGATTTTTTTTTCTTACTTCTGCACCAGAATAGTTCTCGGTAAGCTCGACTAATTTATTGATATCGACATCATCTGATGTTGGCATTTTTGAAAGTTTTAGTTTTAATATTTCAAAACGGGTAGTCTTATCTGGCAACGGAACATAAACTTTACGATCCAATCTTCCTGGTCTCAAAAGCGCCTAGTCAAAAATTAATGAAAAATAATGAACGTTTAAATTTTTTTAAAGAAAGTCTGAAATTATAATTACAGAATCAATTAGATCTGGCCTATTGGTCGCAGCCAGAATAGTGACATTTCCTAGAGGTTGAACACCGTCCAACTCGGTTAATAATTGAGCGAGGACTCTCGAATGAACCCCACTTGAACCACTGTCGCCTGCACCTCTTTCGCCGGCTAAGCCATCCAACTCGTCAAAAAACACAACACAAGGAGCCACACTCCTAGCTCGCATGAAAGTTTCACGAACGGCTCGTTCAGATTCCCCGACGTACTTATTGAAAAGTTCAGGTCCTTTTACTGAAATGAAATTGAAGTGACTCTCTGTTGCCACGGCTTTGGCAATCATGGTCTTGGAACAGCCAGGAGGCCCGTACAATAATACACCGCATGGAGGAGTGATGCCCATGCGCTTGAAAGCTTCTGGATGTTTTAATGGCCATTCGACGACTTGCTTAAGTTTTAATTTTATGTCGTCTTGACCACCTATGTCTGTCCATTTGACCTATGGACAAATCTGATATTAATAATCGTATAAAAATATTATTTCAATATATGGTAAACACTTACGTTTGGCACTTGAACCAATACTTCTTTAATGGCCGAAGGTTTAATTTGCATGACAGCAGAACAAAGATGTTTGAATGTGAAATCTTCATTATTTATTGCTGCTTCAGTAAGTGCACGATTAACTACAGCCAACAAATCAGCTCCCACAAATCCTTGCGCTCTATTTATAATCGAAACAATTTCTTCATCACTAATATCATGTTTAACGTGACATAACTGTTTTGTTAAAATGTCTTTACGTTGCAATTCGTTTGGAACCGGCAGCTCGATCTCATAATCAAATCTATTAAAATAAAAGTTGCCTATTTTGAGTAATGACGATACTTTTAAAAGATTGCTAGTTAAAGGAACATACCTTCCCGGTCTACGTAAATTTGCATCGATAGATCTTAGATTGCTAGTAGTAGCTATTATAGCTATTCCCTGATGTTTCGTTGATTTTAGCAAATCAAAAAGAGTTTGGAAAGTATTAGTAATCCTTTTTTCTAAATCTGATGAATTGTTAGATTTACTTAATGTTTCGAGTTTGTCGATTAAAATTACACTCGGAGAGTTAATAATTGCTTCTTCGAAGAATAATTTCAATTTGGCTTCGGAGTGTCCGTATATTTTGCTTAAAATTTCCCAGCCTTTAATTTCGACCACATATCTTTTTAGTGAACATGTAATGGTGTTTGCTAATAACGTTTTTCCGGTTCCGGAAATGCCATATAAAAGAATACCGCACACGTCTAAAAAAAAAAAAAACAAAGGAAAAATATTTCAGACTTTGGTGGCAGCAACAGCACAGTGTTTACTTTTATATTTAGTTTTCTGTATAATGTTCATCACTTTTTCATAAACATCAGACAATCCACCAACATTGGATACGGGATAAACAACACTGTGTTTGTTAAAATCGTTTTTTATACTCCACGTAGTGGTTGATGAGATGTGAAAAAACTGTTCGTTCAAATGCATGCTTTGCATTTGTTCGTCGAGACTGACATTGGGAAAAGTATGGATTTTAGATATTTCCAAAGAAAGACTACGTCCGTAGAATTCGAAACATAAGAAATCCGAGGGTTTGATGATGCGTCCCTCGTACATGTTAGAAATATGAGTAGTCAGATGCCGTATGAATTCTCCGTCGGGTATCTTATCATTGCTGGACAAACGGATTTCGATGTTTCGCGCTTCGCCGGGCATAGTCGTGAAGCGTTCGACGGAGATATGTTGCGACTGGTCGAATTCGTTAGTCAACACTGTAACGAAAAAAATAAATAAATAACAACATTGGTCGGACGGCAGGAGACTGATGACGTCCGCGAGTATTATTATTCAACGGACCGTCGTTGGAGAAGTACACGTTGGACAGCGGCAAGTCATCGGACGGCCAGATGTGTTTGACAAACGTTTTCGCGCCGCACCTCACGACGACGGGCTCGCCGAGCACGAAGCCGCACAACTGGATCGCGGCTACGGGTACGACGACGTTGTCGTTGCCCACCAAGTATTCGTCGTCTGTAACGGGATAAACGAAAAGGAAATTAGAGCCAAAGCGTCAGGCGACACGGACCGCAAGACGACCAGCACCTTTGGTGTACAGCTTCGCGTACGAGTACAGACGACGGTCGTTGACGTACGCCTGCGACCATCTGTCTGGGTCCGGCGGACAGCGTTCGGGGAAATGGGTTTCCAGGTCGGCGAAGTACAACGTCGACTTGCACGCGTCGCACGTGCGATACTTGACGGCCGGTACGGTGGAACGTCTCGGCTTCGTCATTGTCGTCGTCGTCGTTGTTCGTCCGGTGACTCTTTTGAAACGGCAACGGAACGCGAATGTCGCGCGCGCACCGTTTTCCGACCCGAACCTTAAAAACGCGCTTATCACCGGCGACCGCTTATCACGCGCCTCGCCGGTGCACAGTGCAGCCACGTTTCGGGACGGCGCGCCGCCGAGAATCGATAACGGTCTCGCGGTCTTCCGATTGTACACGAAATCGACGAACCGTCAGATCTGACAAACGTATTTATAATATTAATCACGTAGACGATCGGTAATTGTTGATGGCCACGATGTTTTCTCGATCGTCTATGCCCGTCAAACGCAACTCAACACAAACTCCGAGGCCCACACGTATTGCGTGTGTGAACTCTCTGCGTACGAGGTTTTCAAATGACCCTACGCGGATTCATGACGAGTAACACGTTGATCTTCCTGTTGAAAATCCACGATGGCGTAATATCATTGTATCTACGACAGTGATTACCACTGATCCACCCAAATTTTAGTCACAACAATAAAATTGCCCAAGCGTTTTCAATCGTTAATCTGTTACGAGACATACTTTTACGTACTAGTTTCGTCGTTAAAAATAATTTTAACAATAACAATAAAAATAAACATTTTAGTATAGATAGCTTTACCATTGTACTTGCGTAGTAGAAAACCGAGCGTTTTCGCATTTTCTTGGTCAGATTATCGAATTAAAAAAAAAATAATGTCAATTTAAAAATGTTTGAAACGAGAGCATGTACCTTAAAAGTTAACCCGTTCCTTACGAAATTCGATCAATTACCTACGTTTATTTTTAACCGGGAAGAATAATTTTTTTTTTTTTTTCGTCGAAACGTTTTAACTAAACGATTCGGAAACTTTTAAACGTCCGTGAAAATATTTGAACATTTATTTGGCCAGACGTTACGTTAAAAACTACGTAAACGAAAAATACGAATCTACATTCATATATAAATACCGTGTCTTCATTTGAAAATAACAAATGGCCGTTCTCGCCAAAACGCCAAGACCCCTTCGTCGCGGCGTGAACTTCAAACCGAGAATCTGGTTCGTGCCCATACTTTATGAAACTTACGAGACCGCGGCTGGAAACCGAGAGACGCGCAGACGTACGAAAGCACAAATTCGTACGCGTGCATGATTTTCGCACGTTTTCGTTCCGGAAACATATATTTCAAACGGGCGGATGACACACTAAACAATGTTTTTACGAACAATATCGTTACACACCCGTTCGTTCGTTGCGAAACGTCCAACAGGCGTAGTGTTTTTCGCTAAACAATAAAAATATATAAACGCGATCTGAAAATGTATGTTACGCGGCTACGAAATACAGTGCGAATGATGTTAAAAATAATACAGAGATAATGATATTGGTTGGCGATTGAAGATTCGGGGGAAAAGTCATCGATTGCTTCGTAGAAGTTCATACGGTTCTAAATGCTTGAAAAACGAACCGTTATTAATTGTTGAATTTTTTTAATTTTTTTTAAACGGACTCTCAAAGATAATAATTAAAGTCAATAAATTAAAAATAATCCGTCATCACGCTGTTCGTACTCAATTTACCGACTGAAAGTGCAAAGTGTATACAAACAATACAGCGCGTTTAATTTACTCATAAACGACCAAACGGGACAATAAAGTCGATGTCGGTCGTTGGACTGGGTAAGTATAATTAATTACGACGAAATAATCGAATAACTATGCGTTTTTTATTTTATATGTAGGTTGTGCGCGTTGCGAACGGTTTAGAACGGATTATAAATTAAGAGTATTTAATATCGAAAATTAAACGAGGGACAGGAGAGGGAATCGTTGTTATTGTTGTTAATGTGTATTTGCAGTTTACCGAAGTTAACCGATTTATTTCGGTATACCGTGTAATTGCGAACAATATTTACTTGGGTTAACGACTTGGGAGTCGACCATTTTTTTTTTTTTTTTTTTTAGTTTAACCGATTCGAATTGGCGTTGTAGTAAAATCGGCATTGAAATGTCCCGACGTTTATCAACAGATTAGATTAGACGTGACGGTGGACACCGTTGTTTTGATACAAAACGTGTAATTGTATAAACGTCGAAAAGTTAGCGACGACATATTATGAGTTGTGGAAAAGAAAAAAAAACAAATAACAGTAAATGTATTTGTAATATAATTCCAAAGAAATTAAATTCAAGAACGACATTACTGTTATTACGGCTTGCGAATAATACTCGAACAAACTTCGCGTAAACCAAGTCATACGAAGATTAAACGTATACAAAACGAATACGTTTAACGAAAAAAAAAAACACCTAAAACTGCACTACGAGAGATAATATACTGTTGAACGTCAACTATTCTATATTTGAATTTATGTTCACCTCGAATCGTTCGAAGTCACGTTAAATATAATGTCACGCGAAACGGACGCGAAATGTTCGTCATAAACGATGTCGTGTACGTAATGAATTCGTTGGAAACCAACAGCATTCCCTGACATTGTTTTCCGATCTAACCGTGTGTGTGGTTCTGAGCTGACGTTTCTGAAGTCCGTCTTCGGAGCGCGGTCACGCGGTCGAGTGTTTGTAGCTTAGGCTCTCAGCTTGGCCTTTCTCTTATGCCGACAAAGCGATTGCACTGCGCACGCGGACGTGAACAATCCGGGAACAATGTCGGCAAATCCGCGAAAGCTTCATGACACGTTGGGTCAGATAACCGCTTCGGGCGCTGTTTGGTTGGACGGAGCCGCTGTGGCGAGTCTGCTGGAAAATCGACCGTCAACTCGGTACTGGAACGTAGAACCTAACCTAACCGTTTCAAACGCGAAATCCGCGACCAAGCGTTGGGGTTGTCCGGTTGAAAGATCGATAACTGCACCGTTCGTCGACACGGATTACATTGTGGGCCGTGTCTTAACGACGCCTGTTCACGGATAGGGTCAGTTCTCCATACTTTTGATAAGAGAAATAATTTCAATTTTTTTTTTGAGGTTACATACCACCACACAAAATTATACAAATATAAATTTAATGTTACTAATGTATTTGAAAATTTGATGTGTAACGGGTTTTAACGGTCAATACAGTGATACAGTAATAAAATGTTTTATTATACCTATAATATTTCATATGTTCATGTAGTATAAGTTTTTAAATTTTTTATGATTTAAAATTTTGTTTAAAGTGAATTTCTATTTGGTTAATACTGTAATATTGTATGGTCTATGTAATATTACCATTTATAATAATCGTTATTTTATAGTTCTAATTGTAGAAAAAGTTAAACATTTATTGTTATTTTCAACTAATTAAAGGTTAGTAAATTTATTAACGAACATTTGGAACGTGGGATTTTAATTATCTATGTTGGTATTCCTACATCCGCAAAAATCGGCTATCAAATTTGTCTCTTATCAAAAGTATGGAGAACTGACCCTAACCCGCCTGTTCACGGAGTTCTGCCCGTCAACGGGGGCCATTACGACGATCGTATTTTCGGTCGGTTCGGTTGCGTTTACGCGTGAAAGAGGCGCGAAAAACGCACGGGCGAGGATTTTTTTCATTCAAGACCGATCACCAGCGCTAACGTTTGTTATTTGCCGCGCTTATCGTATACTTGTAAGTACGTGTATAAGACGATAAGACGCCGGATTTCGATTGCTAAAACACGCCTATCGTTTTGACGATCAACGGAAAGAAAGATGTACAATGTCTACATTTAAATGATTTCCAAAAAAACGCGCGTGTTCGAATCGAACAAAACGCGGTACGATCGCTCACGAACGAAACAACGATTATGGCACGTCTTGTTTTTGGGCCGCGTGCACATTTAACATTGTATTTTTGAAACGCCGTCCGCGGAGAATTCATTCTGAATATTTTGAATCGGACAGTTTTCGGTGAAACGTATACTACGACAAAACATTATTGTTGTGAATTAAAAAAAGCGAAAATAAAGAGAGAGGGAACGCTTTGAGGACAATTTCAACAATAATAATCTATACGAATTTCGTATTTAATGCTTTTCGATTTACGTTATTGAATTGTGAATCAATTCACCGTAGACGTCCGTTTAACGTTTGGTTTTTTCACCGACCTGTAGCTTTTGAGTTTATAACGACGACTTAGAAACGTGATGTGAACAAAAAAAAAAAAATGTACGAGTACGCGCGCCGGCCTGAAGTGAAACGTCTTTCGGAGTCATCCGACCGACAGACTACAGTAGGCTTGTGTATCGGAATAAAATGAATACACAAATGTATTTAAAATTGTCCGTCGTTTGAAAGCCGCCAAATATTCTCTGTTCCGCCATGTGAACAAACAAATACGAACCGAGGGCGTTTATCAATAATAAAATGCTTACTCGGTCACCACCATCATCACCAAGCGGATACGTTGAAACGGGTTACTCGGTTTACCGATCCGAAGTCCGACCGGCCCGTGCGCGCGCGCAGTAAACGTAAAGTAAAAGCAAAGGACGCACAAAAAGCGGTTAACACGGACGCGAAGACGGCACTTTTGTTTCCGTAAGTTCGGGCCCGGCGCGTGTATAAACGGCGAATGCACGTGTGATCGCGGGCGCGTGCGCAACTGATATCGAGTTAAAGTTTCGTGACGGGCAAAAATCTTCGTTTTTCACATTTTATGTCTTTACTTTGGCACATTGAAATAAAAAGCGTTACAGAAAAAAATACTTAACCTAAAAAGACATAAAATGTCTCGCTTAACGCGGACTCGTATGCGTTAATCAGTTTTGTTATTTTATTTAAGTAATTCCATAAATATTTATATGTGTGGTTATAGTCATCTTTTTTGATCATTTCGGACAACACACTTCTTTGGCAGTTCTTTTACCACTAATAATCCATGATTGGACATAACTTAGCTAATGGAGGTCCAAAACATTTGATAAAAAGCAATGATGATATATGTTCAGGTGTTAATACATTTCTTTTCCATGCTACAATATTGTTTTTTCATTTTTTTTTCGTACACTTTATTTCACTTCAACGAACGACGGTCAAAGACGAAACGATAACGATCACACGATCAATCCGTAGACGAATGATAAATCCGTGTAGAAATTTGCTAAGTGTTCGTCCGTAATAATGCACACGACAAAACGGAGTCAACCGTCGCGAACGAATAGACACAGGCAGTCACAGGATTAGTTCTCGGGACAATTGTCGTGATCATTCGTACACGATCGTACTCGTTCGGTTCGTAACAAAATCGTTTACGTGTGCGTACTATGGCGTTGCCGGAGTCGTATCGTATCGGATCGATTGTTGTGCCCGGCTTCTGATCGTTTTATTACGGTCATTGTAGTACGGCTTTGATCGCATCCGCCGATATAGAATCGCCCCGTCACGACAACGGCGTAATCGTAGAATGGTGATGGGTTTTGCTAAAAAAAAAGGTGAAAGATAAATCCAAATTTACCGCTTCTTGTTGATTTGTTCGTGTGTGTTCCGTGGACGTGAAACGTAATAAACGTATTAGTAATAACAGTAGTAGCGGACCGCAGATTACGACGGTTACGCGGTTAAAAATTGCGGTAAAACATTATGTATTTTGTGTTCAACAACGATAGCATGCGGAACGTGGTCAACCGTTGAACACGATGAAACAAATCACGATTCTCTTTGGAAAAGACAAAAATAAAACCCAAGGAGAACAACAACGTTACGGTCGCGTGGTTACTATACGAATACTGATGACTCATTCCGGGATGTAAACAAAAACAATAACGGTCGAAACGAAATCAGTGTGACCACAGTACACGCATAAAATACGTGTATCATTAAACGTGTAGTGTGTTGTACTCGTGCCTTCGTTGAACTCGTGCACTGTAGTATTGTAAAAATGCTTAAAAACACTTAATTTTGAATAAATATTCCATTGTTCCGTGTCCATTGATCGTACACATAGCGAATAAGTATATACAACGACAATGTACATTATCTGTACAGTAGTTTATTGCTGCGAACGTAACTGTACTGATCGCGTGTCGCCCAATCAGAGCATCTGGGTTTTCAGACACGCCGTGGGTTTTGGCGGAACGAGCCGATCTCCGGGTTCGTGCAGTCCGTGACGATAGGTAACCGTGTGTGCGCGACGAACCCGACGGCGGACGAGTGTTGTTGGCGATCGAACGCTGAAAGAACGGAGTGAAAAGCGTTTCGAACGGATCGACGAAACGAGACGGGAACCCAAGTACGTGTACCGTCTTTGGCGACCGGCGTAAAAGAAATAAAATCCAGAGCAAATCCCCTTCGCGGGCGTCGCGCGTATCGGATGTCCTGGCGCGGTCCGCGCCCGGTACGGCCGGGAGACCGGGACGGCGGACGGACGTCAATACGGAACGAGGAAACGGACGCAGGATATGCGTGCACGTGATAATGTAGCCGCGACGACGCAACACAATAGAAGAAACCTAGCGCGTGCTCCGGCGACGACGACGACGACTAAGGTACGTAGTTTTATTGTTATTATTATTATTATTATTGTGCGTATAGTGTGTCGATGGCGGCGGAAGGAAGTATAAGCGGTCGTCGTCGACGTCTTCCGTCCCGCGGCGCCCGTCAAAAGCGTGAAACGTCTCGAAAACATTGTCCGCGCGCCGTCGCCAAAGGCGGGTATTTTTTGTTTTGGTTAATTTGTAAAGACTAAAAAGGCCCCCGACCACAGTGCGTGTTCCCAATTTTGAATTATTTGATGGTTTTCGATGGTACTGACCTCGAACAATACCTACAACGGGCAAAACCCGTATAAAAAGCGTGCGCGCGCATTCAACCGTTCAACACGGGACCGTGTTATTGTAAACGATGTTTTTGTCGTTAGAATAAAAACGTACACACCGAATGGAGAACGTAAACCGTTCGGTTGCGCGAATGTATCATTTAACATAAAACTCATGAATACCATATTGAAATTTTTTATAAATATATTTCACAGCGAGCGCGACTGTGTTCGAACGAAGCCGAATCGTTCCAACCATCTCGTCCATACGCACATTTGTGTACGTTTATACACGAATGCGATCGAATTCGTAAAAACAGAAAAAAAAACCGTGTAAAAATTAAATTACGTGCGTGATATTAAACTTACCGCGTCCGTTTATCGAAGTGCCGAAAAGGTCAAGGAAAGGGTTGTAACCCGATATAACCGCGTCGTCCTACCCCTCGAAGGCTATTCTAATGCACCACTACCTTACCTAGACACGTTCCGCATATATCGGCGATGTACACGATGCTCGGAATCGTAAAAATATTCTGTCGATGAACTGGAAATCGATTGGAGAACGAAGGATTCTCTAAAGCACCAGTGATAAATTTTCGAACAGAATTTAAGAAATTAAAAAATGATAATAACAATATACATTCGTTGTGGTTCGGCTGCGATTGGGGAAACTATCCGATATAACTCCGATTTAACATTGGAAACGGGGAAAACATGTTTTTTTTTTGTGTGTGGATTCGGTAAATCTGGTTTCAACGAAAAACAATAAAAAAAAAAAAACGCAAAGTAAAAATCTACAAGGATAACAATGAAACCGTTGCGTTATCGTCGTCGTTACTCGTTTTTTTTTAATCATCTACATCGTAGGTCCACGCCACCTTTCATACTGTTGTACGAGGATTGAAGTATGATTAATATAGGATATACGTCACACGACTCATGTTGGTCATCGAATCAATTATCAATACAACCGCGACGTAGTTTTTTTAAAAATATTTAATGAATTTGTTCGTATAGGAAAACAAAGTTCTATTATACTATTACGTTAACTCTATTAGATATTAAATTTATTACCGTTGAATACGGATATTTATTTATAACTCGAGACGTTCCGCTGCTTCCGGTCGGATCGCTCGGCGGCGAATACCTTTTAACATTGGGTCGCCAACCGGCGGCGGTGAGGTCTTTGGACACACACCGGATTTCTTTACCGAATGAATACTCTATTTGGTATTTACACGCTCTGATACTATTATCAGAAAACGTAGACGACGTATAATTCAAAACGTATCGTTTATTGACGTGATTACGGAGAAAAGCTCGGGCTGCCGTCACAAAAACACAAAATAGAAAAATAGAAAAATAAAACTCATTGTTCTAGTGATTTAGTTGGTTGTGTTCATTTAAGATGTCTCTAGGCCATTGACGCTTGAGTCTATTTCGTGTTGGATTTCCAGGCAGCGCGCGACTTCGTTTGTCGTGGGTATTCTTTGGTCTGCACGCGGAGAGTAAAGTCGGAAACGTAATACGCGTGTTAACTTTTAAAATACCGATGAACTTAAAAAAAAAAAAAAAGGGCGCAACATTTTTATCAGCGCCAAATGATGTCCGCTGGACAGTAGTCCGAACGACGGTCGTCACGATCCATATTGTTGTATATTTATACAGTTATACACCTGGTGAACGGACAAATATTTATATATATATATTTGGGTGGTCTTTATTTTTTAAAACAAATTATTTTAATTGCCCTTTTTATTCGAATATTTGAAAAAGTTTAAGATTTATAATAATGTACTCGTAAGGTATAGTAAATTAAAGTATTGCAAATTTAGTTTTCTATTGTTTATATACATGTACTTTTTTTCCTGGAGGTACGTTTGTGATTGTATTACAAAAAATTAACGATTTTGAAAACATTTCTAATTTTGTAACTTCAGAGCTTTTGTGTGGCACGGGTTAAAATTATTCGATTAGTCTGATACTTTTTTTGTATCGTTTTTTTTTTTAGTAATGGAACTTATTTAGGGGGAGTAATTTGAAAAATAAAAATTTTTTTTTCTCATATATAACAGAGGATCACCTTAATATATATATATATATAGTTATTTGTTACGTTCGCGAGGTGTATAAACGTACGATACTCTAACTCCGCGCCGTCGGTGATAATATTGTCACTGAATACTTAATGCAATTAAATGTACACGCGCGCGCGTATAATAATATTGATTACACTCTTTGACGCGCGTGATTATATACGTTTTGTTTTTCCTCGTATGGTATTATATATATATATATATTATATATCGTAACGATATTACGCCATAATCAGTGTTTGAATCGAGCGGAGAGGAAGGTTTGCACTTGTTTTTAAACAAATTTTTTAACGTACCCGTCGGTTTTGATTTTCCATCAATAAGACGCCAAAATATCCTTTCGCGTCCGTTTTCGAATTGTTCTCCGATGCAAGCAATGGCCTATAATATATGTATATATATGTATATGTGTAGCCGACGCGTATGTGTACGGCTGGGAATTGGACGCTAGTAAAACGTTTTAAAAATGGATTTGATGGAAAACTGACTGTTCGTGTAAATATTTATACCGTTGATATTTAACAGGTTTTAAAGATCACGGCCAGTCACAACATTACAGTAAAGCCGTGATTAACTCGTTATTTTTTGTTTTTTGTCACACGTCCGTCGCCACCTCTTCGGACACCGGTAAAATACCTGTCCGGTGCAGAAATTACTCTCACCGACAATAACTATAACACATCAATTGGGTCGTGATACGATCGAATCAATATTTATGTTGTATAATGCAGTAAACATTTATCTGATATCAATACATTGTCTCATATAAACCGTTGAGATTTAACGATTGACTTTGGGCACTCAGAATTAAAAATATTCGGAACTATGTGTAGGATAAAAAACACGTGTTAAGGGGTCGGGAACTTAAATCTGATTTTTGCCGTTTCAATTACAATTGTGCTAGTTTTTACATTGTTGAGCTTGCAGTATGTTCTAATCTAGAGTTCTAATCTTTCGTCAGAATTAAATTCTATCCGATCAAAGTGGGTCGAATTGTCGTCCGGCTTACGTAGGTGTGATTAATCATGTCGTGCTACCTGAAACCCGACCGGATCGCCAACACGTGCCAGTAGCGTCGTTTGTCACTAGCATACGACGACGACAACACACGAATTCCGAAACGGTGCGTTTCCGATCGCCTCCGAGCGGTGATGATCACACGTAACCGGAAGTACGGTTCCGACCGCGATCCATAATAGAGCACGCGGATCGCCGAATGACACGCAAAAATAAACGCGCGTCATGTAAAATGCCCCGTAGCTAATGCAGGGACCAACCTGTGTGTGTGTGTGTGTGTGTGTGTATATATATATACACGGTATTACGTAAAGTACAAACGGTGAGAATCCCGTGAAGTGCGATAATCCTTTTCGGTTATACAACCGCGCGCGCGCTCGCCGGACGTTTACGAAATGTTTGTACGAGAAACGATATCGTATATTTTTTGTACGTGTAGTAGGAATCGTTTATAACGGACAGCGGTTGAATTGGGAGTGCGCACGCAAGGGGACTGAGTACACTTTTTCTATTTTTTCGAATATTTCAGCGTACCTCTAAGAGGAACGCGGGCGCGACGGCATTCGCTTTTCCACACCTGACGAAATATAAAATAATATCGTTATGTTGTCCGTCAGTCACCGTAATATGCCGGCAGACGTCGACTATGGGCCTAAAAAATTACCTATACTTGTATTTTATATCGTTCTTTGAATTAAGATAAACTCCGCGTTATTAGTCGTTGCTCGTTACCCTGTTTTCCACGCTCGAACTATTGGTAAACGTGACAGACGGCAGTGATGTACTTTTCGAGTACCCACACCGTTTATGAAAACGTATTGAGTACGCAACTATTTCGTAAGCCTTCAGAGTGCCCCTACTATGTTTCTCCCGATTCAACCACCGATAACGACGTGCTATAACGACGTTTGTTTTGTTGGTGAATTTAGACGAATATTTTGGAATAGAATAATTATTGCCCGGTCGTATTCCACGTTGTGCTGTGCGTTTCCTATAAGCGGCGTAATTATTCCGAGAAGATGAGCAGAAAAAAAAAACACGATTTTTATCAAAACAAAATTTAATTGAACATTTTGTGATTAAAATATAGTATAATAAAACACTGTATTGTAATAACTTTTTTTTTGTTGAATTTCGGTCGTTACGATTGTCGGGTTATTATGAGCCATAATTAGGGTTACTATAATGTTTTTAGACCAAATCCGAGCATCAAAGTTCTGTTTCAGGGGGGGAGGGGGTAAAATTAAAGATACACAATATTGTTATTTCATTAATACAATTTTACTTAGATCTATGAATTACATGTTAACAAACTATTTTATTATTAAAAATTTGAACAAAAATAGAAATTATACATTTATACAGAGTGAACACGAAGATCCGTCACCTGACATAACTTTCTGTGTCTATATAGCCATGTTAAACGTTTATATTTCTCAAATCCAGACAGATGTTTGAAATCCGGACGTATGGTAACCCTAGCTATAAATGGTCCGTCATTATAAACGATTTCTGTCGTATAACGGCGTTACAACATCATGTCATTCCGTACGGTATTATACGTTTCGACCGGTTGAGTCGTTTAAGGGGCCGCAACACTCATATTTATACACGTATCATAGACCTTCTGCACTACAATGTTTTGAAGGTGTTGATTAAGTACGATTTTAATGTCGTTTGAAACGTAAATGAATTCGTTGATGTGTCTACTTCAAGATTTTGGTTTTACACGTTTGTTGACGGTTATAAAATATAATGAAATCGATATTTCGTAAAATCGTCCGACCAATGCATAGTTTAACGCCATCTCCGGAACGTCGGATACGTTTCACTTTTGGTGTGGCGGCCCTTTAAAACACACCCGGAAACGTATACTGGTCCGTGACGCATATTAGTATACCATACATTACTGAAGAACCATATATAAATCGTTGGCTACATTTCGTTTGAGATAACACAGTACAATCATTATTTAATAGACCTGCAGTACAGCCACAGAACAACGGTTGCTGATAACGTCTTTTGAAAATCGAACAATTTTGAACAATGATTTTTTCTATATTTATATTTTATTTTTATTAACTACATTTGACATTTATGTTCTATTATCTGTTAAGAACGCCCTTTATTCTTAATGGGTTAAACTGCTGAGAACAGCATATTATTATCATTAAGTAATAGTTACTCGTAAAGTACATGTTCGAAATGTCGAGTCATTATCAGTACTGTACCGCGCCATCCATTTGGAACACTTGTACGGAACTTCCAGCGCGTGTTGTTCAGTTTACCGAATTCGGCCAAATCAATCGAATTGACATTACACGTGAATTCAACTTTTGTCCCACAAACAGAAAGTGTTTCGTTATATAACACTGCAAGGTTTGTAGACAAAGAAAATTGTGCTGCGTCGTCTCAAACGAAATGTGGTTCATGATTTATACACGGTTAATGGTATACCGACTATGTTGGCCGGCGTCTCGAAAAAACGTTTTGGCGGTTGTCGCGAACGCGATCCGTCACCGGGCGACGGCGGCAGTCAACAAGTCGTTTTTTTGCGGCGGCGGCGGCGACGGCGAGAGAACCGACGGACAATGATATTGTGTTCGTTCGCGGTTTTGGCGACGGATTCGCCTTCAACCGAGACCCCGATCGCCGGCGAAAAGGCAGAAATCTCGACGGAGCCCTCCGCCGCCGACCCCTTTCGCGTGGCGGCCGCGTGGTTAGGAGAGACGCGGCGAGAGCGGTACGCGAGCTGTTTACGGGCGTGGGGTCGAGCAACCCCAAACAGCCATTAATTCGACCCTTTTGCGAGATTGCCACTTTGACCATTTTTCAAACGCCATTCTGCCGCCGCCGAGCTGACGTCTCACTCTCGATCTTATCCGCAATTTTTTTCCCTCCCCTCCACCCGTTTCGTGTTCTCTTTTCGCGGAGGGCGTCGCCGCTCTCTTTTGTCTAACCGCGCTTTTTTTTTTTGCGTTGTGCCGTCGACGCGCCAGAGGCGGAGGACAACAATAACGAACGATACGAAAAACAGAATTATAATTCTCGCGACGAGCCGCGACAGCGCGCACGACGAAGACGACGACGCGTTCGGATAGAGTGTGTGTGTGTGTGTGTGCGCGTGTGAAAGAGAGAAGACGACGATAAAAGCGAAAAAGTTTTTTAACGCGAACGCGCGGCGGCAAAAAATACGGGTAAAAAACACCTTCGTGCACGCCACCGCGCGGCAAAATAACCGACGACGACGACACAAAGGCGAAAAGTTCAACGAACAATACGCACACACACACATATTGACGATATCGCCGCCTGTTTATAATATATCGTCTTCGAAAGTCGAAACGACCCGTTAGATATTATTATTATTATTATTATTATTGCTCCGGCGAATATATAATAACATTATGTTTGTGTACGCGCGCGCAGTATTGTCCGGAGACGTTCTTAACACCCCGTGTGTCTGTAGGCGAACCGCACGGCCGGCGGTCACAACACACGCTGTTGTCGAAAAGTCGGGAACCCGATCGACGGGCGTATAAAATAACACGTATATTATTATTATTATTATTATTGTTGTGGTTCGTTTGCGGTTTTGTACGCGTTTCTTCACGCGCACGCACGTGGCCCCGTCGTGTATTATAATCATGTCTTATGATCGTCGTAGGTGAAGGTTTTGTGCGTTTGAAATGTCTTTCAAATGTACAGTTATATCACGCGAAACATTAAACCGGATGCTTGTGAAAACAATGTTTACGCATATACCATTCATAAGTAATAAATAACATAAACCGTTTTAACGTCGAACGTAACGATCTCGCTTGACATCGGTCGAATCATCAAACGTACCATAAGATCCGTCAGATTATTTTGGCATTATTTTCGTTCGCCTTTAGTTTAGGGGAGAGAGAGAGCTGTTGAACAGTCGGAAATCCAGCGGCGCATCGTCGCGAGAAGGTTTAATCAAAATGCCGTCGGCCATTCGAACAGTCGTGTACGGTTTCGTTACTTATATAGCGACACCATCGATTAGCGTTGTCGTTATAGTCGCAACAAATTTGTTTTCGCATCGGTCACGGATATAACACCCTGATAAAACCGCTTACCCGTATATACTCGCGAACAGGTAGTGGGCGTGTGTACGCGTAAGGTCAAAACGCTATGGGGCGTTCGTGTGTTATATACGTGTATACGGATCGTAAAAATTTCTTTCGGTCCGAGGGAAGGGGTGAAAAGGGGGAAAAATCGGAATACCTACGAACGTCGGAAACGGCGGCGACGTAATAGCCGGCGGAAATCGCACCGGATATACGGTCCCCGGTCATACGAAACGGTATAGTCGTGTTCGGGACGACGAACAATTAAAAGCGAAAACCGATGTCCAAGGCCGTATTCGAGGGGGGTTCAACCCCCCCCCCCACACACCAACGAATCTTTTTGATAGTTATAATAAATTGAATTTATTAAACTAAATTATTAAGGCGGAGACACACTATTTACGCGCCACATGTTAACTCGCGTTTAGACACGATTTTATCGTTCTTCTTTCCGCGATATTCAAACTTACGCGTCGGTAACCGACCGAGTGGGACGGGCAGTAGTGTATTTAGAATCTTGTTGGCCTTGGTACACATAAATTTGTTGCTTCCCCCTCCTCCTCTGACCTCTTTACTACGTGTAAAAAAAAATAATGCTTTTACCAAGCAATTTTCTGTGACATTCACAACCCCTTCCCTCTTAAGACATATATTAATATTTCATGTAAAAATAATAATAAATAAATTATATAAGTCAATATTATGTTAATGTTGATAAATGTGTATAACTATAAAATAATAACATACAGTTCATTATAGGGTATGTACAGAGCGTTAATATTTATTTTCCAAACTGTGAAATAAAACATCGAATATCAAATTTTTTTAAAAACAAGTGGTAATATCATTCAAAATAAAACCCTTGAAAATTTGCTGCCTCCAAAAACGTGATTTCCAGGGTAGTTTCCCCTCCCCCCTAGATACGCCACTGAGGACGGGACGTTGTTTCTGACGTGTATATATTTTTCGAACAGAAAATCGCCCCGACGGGTCTCTCGCGATTCCTTTCTGATTACCTGTTGTTTATTTTCGTTTTTCGTGTTTTCCGTCGGCAACAATCGTTATTGTTGTTCTCGCACAACAATATCCGTTCGAATGATTTAATTTTATTCGCGTTGAGTTTTGCGCACGCGCACACATTGTATTATGTACACGCCGAGAAACTCGGTCAGGCCCGTACACACATACACACACACACACACACATACACACACATATCGTATAAATAAATAAATATATATATAGATATACAGAGAGAGAGAGAGAGAGAGAGAAACCCTGCTGCAAGTATTTCCGGCTGTGCGCAAACTTGTACGCCGCAAAGTTCGAAATCCAATTCCGTACACGCACATAATATAGTTCGAATTTGTTTTTAATAATTTATCGCTTTACAACGGCATTATCGTTAAAAACAATTTTTTAGAAACTTTTTTTAGCACGTGAATTATAATAACATCGTTGTATATGTATATATATATTTATTGTGGCAAGTCTTATAATTTTAAACGCTATTTATTTATCGATCCGTCGGAACGCATACACAGCGGCCGCTCCTAGTTCAAATCGGGTGGGTGGCTGGTGGTCGGTGGATGACGTGTAGTAAATGATCATGAATAAATTATTATTACTCGACTTATTAGTGAAAAATGTTTAGACGATAAAACTTGGAAGAAAACAAAAGCCAGAAAGTATTTAAAAAGCGATACATATTTTTTTTTTTTACTTGTCGTTTTTATAGAGGGAGTGGGCGTTAGGAAAAATAGCCAGCTCCTTGTCTCTTTAAAAGGTTCGACACGCAATTGTCCATACACCCATGGGACGACGAGAACTATATATATTATATGTATTATTATTATATAAGGATTTCGGTCAATTACGGGATTTCAAGTAGAATATTTCTCATTGCGTTTGAATTATCACGATCGCCGTACATGCACCAGGTAGTTGGACGGACTTCAGTGCGAGCGACCGCTTAACCGCGTCTTGCGAAATGCACACGACATCGCAATACATTTTTGTTTTCTTTTTCTACATCTGAAAACGAGTTCGGGTTCGAACGAATCACGTTTTAAAAAATCTGTCCGATAATACACGAATACGCGACCGCGTCGATAAGTACACATGTATTCTGTTTGTTTTCGACTTGACGGTTCATTACTAACCTAACCTGCACTCTGTCACGAGCCGTCTCTAGTCCCCATCATATTCTACTTCGAAACGAGCGCGGTTGTTTTGTTCTCTCGAATCCTATTGCGGCACGGTTACGTACACGTCGATCCGTCGTCGTCTTTGTTATTAAACGTTTGACGACACGGTTGTCCGGCGAACGCCAATAGTTTTTACAGAACTCGTCGGTACTGTCGATACATATATATATATATATCCATAAATATACCCATAAAACACGACCGACTTAAAATGTAACGTGTTCCAGAACAACGGTCAAAACGATCCGGATCGGAAGCGCGCGCCCGTAATTGTGTTCGGTATTTCGGTCTGAAATTCAGACCAATAAATAGAAATAGAAATTTACCGGTGTGCACAGAATAGACAGTCGAAGAATAGACGCCGAAATCCGTCTAGTAACAATGGAATAAAACGCGTATCCCGTACACGCGCGACGTGAGTAGCGGCAAACCGTAACGATTATCATTTGGCGTGTACTAACCTTAACCATGCGGCGTAAAAGCTACGAACGCCTCGGAGAAGTCCGTGGCGTTTTTATAGGACCCGCACGGACGGAACATAAAAATATCACTGTTCGAAATGATCATAATGGAACGAGAGAGAGAGTGAGAAAGAAAGAAAGAAAGAAAAAAATATAACCGGAGACTACACGCGAATAAACTGCGCGCCGTGATAAATCTCGTACGAGTTTATTTACACACCGTAAAATTGATTTTATGACTTGTGGTGTAGCGAGCGTCCGGGTTTATATTGTTCATCGATAAATAACTTGATTTTTCTTTTCTCTCGTACAACGAGTCCGTCGCGTCTTTCCGCGAGACCGATCGGACCCGCGTCGAAAACGGACGCCGTCGATTGCACAGTAGCGTACGCGTTCAAGGGAAACGATTCTCGTGTGGGAAAGGTTATTTTGCAAGACTGGCAGTGTTTTGATAAAATAAAAAAAAAACCACCGAAACGTATAAGAACATAGCGTTAAATGTATTCCGATATGTTGCTGTAAAGGCCGTCGATAGATATTCGGTTTAAAATTTGATACGCAAAAGCGAACGGTTATTTTTTTCTGGAGTGAGGACGAGTGAACACGATAATGTCGAGTTGTGCGAGTTGAAAATTCAACAGTTTGTCCGGTCGAGATAATCTAAAACCGTAACAGTGTCCTATATGTTTCACGGGTGTACGGTCGATCGTGACGAAATACGGCGTTAGTTCGTGTAAAGTTTAATGCGTGTGATAGAAACACGACAAGACGATTTTTCGCGAAATCCGCTGCAGGCATGCCCCGCGGGGACATAGGTTTCGTGCACGACGTTCGCCTCGAAGCTAGACAAAATAATAAATCGCACGGCACCAAAGTTTTTGCCGTGACACCCACGGACAGACCATAAATCTAATATTATGAACGCTCGTGTTTTTTTGGCCGTGTCGTATTTTCTGTTTGGCTTTGCCGGAGTTATAAGTCAAGATTCCGTATTAACTCTTGATCTGCAAAGGGGTTTGCCAGCGATAATGTTGGAAGACACGCGAACACGTTTATAACGAAGTTTCGCAAGTTCAGTTGCGGTATCGATTTGCGAGTAGGGCCCGTTACGTGTTCGACGGCCGGATCCGGACGGCACGGGACTCGTTCTAATTTAATCGCGATCGTCGAGTTTCTCGCGGCGTTGTAAATCGCCGTTGTCTTTGTCCGTATCGGCCGGTCGGTCGGTTGGAGGGACGTCGGCGGCGAAGTCGTTATTCGGAGAGGCGCTAGACGATGTTGCGTCGAGGGCGATCTCGTGTCACGCGGAAACTGCTCGAAATCGTTCGGTCCGGCGCGGGGGGCGGTTTTTTTTCCCCTCCGGGTTGAAAAAAGGGAAACGTCCGAGCGGTTTCGCCAAGTTCGGTCACAGTATTGATCTGTGACACACCACGAGGCACCGGTAACGATACGAAGAGTTTGACGACGGGACGAATGTTCGGGGGGCCGGATTCGAATGACCCGGAACGGTTGGGTTAGACCACGACGCAGGCGAAACGTAATCGACTCGTTCTCGTGTATCGCGATCGTCCAACGGACCGACGGCCGCGGACGGGTTTTTCCGTCCGATCTCGAAGAGGCCGGCAAGATTTCGGGGTTAGTCCGTTACAGGGGCAAGTTATTACTACAATAGAGCTATTGCGTACGTTGAACTGTGGTAGTTCTTATGCCAGCCAGAGGATTTTATGATAAATAAATTAACGAGCCAAATATTTTGCGATAATATCGATTGCGTCTTATCAATATCAAAATAAATTCACATTATCGTGTTTATCTAGTTTTTTCTTTTTTTTGGAGCAGGGACATAAGGTATAATATATTCAGTAGGTAATACTTTTTCATTTTTTATTTAGAAACTACAAAAATATTCGTAACAGTTGAATAGGGGTAAGTCGTTACGAAGATTTTGAAGATAGGTATTGAATAAAATATGACTTGTTTAGTCATGTATAACACTGTTAGAAAAATACGTTTAATAATTAATCTCTAAAATATAAATTGTCATTAAGATCGTTTGAATCGTAAGATAAGACTGTTGTAACTTTTTTCTAATAAGGTTTAAAGAGTCGGTTTTTGTTAAAAAATTCTATAAAAGGGTATTTAATTTTTTGTTTTTAATATTTTTGAAATTGTAATACACAAAACTGTTTTTACTATAAGGCTTTGCAATGAAAAATTACTATTTATTTGTTATTTTTTTTAGAATAATTTAGTACAAACAAAATAAAAATGTATATTATAACAACTTGCCCCCGGTATGTAACAACAATTTACCTCCATTTGGGGCAAATCGTTAGATTTTGATTAGGTAAATAAAACGTCGTGTTTTCAGTATTTAAAAGTAAGTTCGTCCTTACTCAGATAATATAAAAGGCACCTAAGAAGTAACTCGATAAATCGGCCTAACATCAACTATGAACATATCATAGAAGGAAAATTATTGAAATTGAAAATATCAAAATTTGTAACAACTAACCCCGAATCTCCTCCCCTACGTTTAAACACGAAGATCGGTCCTTGCCCGCACGCACACCGTTAATATAATACGTCACGGGGGCGTACACGCGTATATTACGCGAGCGCGCGCGTATAGCGGTTTTATCACGTCGTTTGCATACATCTCGAAAGTTTCGCGCCGTCCCTCCGTCGCCTCCGCCGTCGTAACTCGCGTACCGTCCGAGACCCGCCGATCGGTTTGCGTTTATTTATGTTTCCCCCCCCCCACCCCTCATACCCTAGTACGATAATACCGTGATATTGGTGTCCTGTACTGTATGTAGGGTTTAATACTTTCTTCAAAGTAACTTCCTTGAGGCGTATACTACGCGGCGCTTCTCCAACGTTTCTGCCATTGAGGACGTGCGTCCTGGAACGCCTTTTTCGAAATGCCGTTCAGGGTCCTTGAGGTCCCTCTTGAGCCGAGGGAACGGGGAAAAATCACGATGGGACATGTCAGGGCTGCGGGGAGGTTGTGGAAGCGCGGTGGCGTTTATTTCGGCCAGTCTAAAGTGGAGTTGATCGTTGTTCCTGTCGGGACAAACGCCTTGTCGTGAACATTTGTCCTCATCGTTTCCTCCTCGGAGGCGTTACGCCGGACGAAACCCCGGGATCTTGTGCACGCGTTCATCCTTCTTGCGGTGCTCTCGACATTTCCGAGGAAATGTCCCCCCGCCCCGGATTTCCCGAGCCCGACACGAAATCCGATTGGCATTGTAACAAGACGCCTGCATAGCGACGCCTGTGCCTCGTCACACCCCGGTCGAGTCGGTTCCCGGCTGCCCGGCGCGTGATGGCGATAGTCGGTCCGGTTTCGTTCAGGACGGACCCTGCGTAAAGGTTCTCCGTTACCGGTCTGTAGTTTGAAGTCGCGGTCGCCGCGATAACCTGACCTAACCTTGATGGGGTTTTCACGGTTCTCTACAAGAGAATGGTCTTCGACCGAGCGGGCCCGCGGTGCCGCCGAACGCGACGCGGACGTAGACGTAAAATCACGTTCTCCGCGCGCGTTTTGCGAATAACGCTCGTCCGCGGCCGCGTATCTGTTGGAGGAAACGTTATCGCGGGCTGTTGGCGAGACGTCAAAACACAGGCCGTGTGCTCGTACGCGCGCGCCTAATGACGCGGTAAACGTGCGCGGCGCGTCGGCGAGAAACGAGTGGGCACGCGCGCGCGCGCCCGCGACCAAATCACGTTTTTCTAAACGTCAATCGATACGCAAAAGCGATTCGTTTGTACCGAACGACGTTGACACACGCGAACGTTGCCGTCGTAGGTCGGAACGGCGATTTTCGACATGAACCGGAAACGCGACTAGGTTTTCGATCATCCGCTTGTTCGACGTACGTCACGTCAGCCGGCCCCCCGTAGTGTTTTTTTAATCATTCCGGAAATACTAATTACGTGACGACGGTGAAAATGGTCGTAAGAATTCCATACCAAATATCTATGTAAAAATAAAAATACCGAAATTCGAAAATGGGGGCTGGTGTGACGTCACGCTAGCCCCCCAAATGTTTTTTTAGTTAAAATAATCACATACAAATTCATACGAATTCCGTACTAAATATCTGTGCAAAAAAAAACACCGAAATTCAAAAATGGGGGGGCTGGTGGCTTATTCGCCAGTTCGCCAGGTAAACCCAATAAGTGTTCTTCAATGCAAAATTATCTCCCAGGTAGCTACTAACGTGTTAGGTTAGGTAGTCTTTGTAAATACTTTTTAGGCAATTATTTTTGAAATAGTAAATTAGTTATAAATTATGAACAAAAAGTGAAACCGAGTAGCTCACCTGTCGGTGTGCGAAGATATATTATCTTATACACGCCGATAACTGGTAAACGACGCTTTATGACAGTCTGGACCTGAACACGAAAGTCTCGGTCACGCGGTGTCATCAACAGTTCTCGAAACGTATCGCAAACCCACGTGCACGATCGTCAATCAACACGTAACTGTCGGCGAAGTCTTTGTTCGGCGGTAAAAATTATCGAATAATAACTGTTCGCCAAAGCGCGTACGACGTCAATTTTCCCTTGTCCGACGGAGTGGAATTAGATTAGAAAAAACCGCGGAATGTCTCCACGGACGACAAATGTTTTTGTCGCCCGGCGTACAACAATCGTGGACGGACGGAAGGACGCCGTCACGCGCAACGTGTATCTCCATCGATCGCGTGTAATGCGTCCTGCGATTTACGTTCCACGTGCATACGCGGCGCCGGGTCGTTTGTTACTCGACGTGGGCCCAAAAAAAAATATCGCCGGAAGTTAAGGCGAGGGGCGGTGGTTGACGCTATGGGTCGAGTTCGTGTCGGTGAATGATGGAAATCCGACGACGACGACGACGACCGCGCTGCTCGGCGGGCAGTCACGAACGTTCGTCGTCGTTCGCGTACACGAAGTCTTCACGACAAATCGCTGTTGTGAACGGTTTCGCTGGGGGGGACGGCCGCAGCACGCACGCGACGACGTGCCAAAGGTGTGTAATTCTAAGGCGCGTGAAAACGCGTATAGACCGAGCGGGCGAGGCTAAATCGTTCTGCGGCGACCCGCCGCCACCGCGCCTTCGATTTTTATCTCTGGTGATAACGCCTTGGGGTTGAAAATTACTTTTTCGTCGAAAGTTCGTCGTCGTCGCGGTCCCCTCCGCCGCCACCGCCGCCGCCGCCTCCGCGTTCTTTTTGGCAACGTATTATGACGGCGGCGCCGTATTTTTCTTCCGCCCGCCACCGAAAACGAGACCGCCGTAAACGGGACGGCGCGGGGATGGAAATAAAAGACGTAAACAAACGGACGAAAACGACAAATCTCGTTTGGCCCGCGTCGACGCGGCTGTGCACGAGTCGTTTTTCGTAATGTATTTATCGTATTTCCCCACCCCACCCGCCGCTATCGTTTCTCGTCCGCGTTCATCCCCTCGCCGTTAACGATCGTCAAGCGCGTACGTTCCTCGGGCCACGTTCTTACGATGCGATTCCGTCGAGTCCGCACACTTTTCACACTACGGGATCGCATAGAACACGGGAATTCTGAACCTTTTGAGCCCCATGCCCCCCTCGTCGAACGAGATCACGCCCCGCTCGCCGCTATAAAATTGAAGTATGATTAATGTACGGCATGGCTTTTGTCGGTTATTGGATCAATACAACTTCAATGTAGATTTTCGAATATTTAATGCGTTTATTTGTACCAATAAAATTAAACATTTTTTTTTTTTTTAAACAAAGCATATTATAATGTTATATTAACTTTTTTAAATATTCGTTTTCAAAATTTTTCTTAAATAATCAGGAACAACGTTTTCGTGTTTCGTGGTTTTTTTCTTACAAATTTTCACGCCTATCCCGAATTGTTGTCGCGGCTCTAAGTTGAGAACCATTTGGCATAGTTTACGGGAATTCCCTTCTGGCGAAATCGTTGATATCGAATCGGCTTGGTTCTATATAAAACGCTATCCGTTTCCGTGATCGTCCACGCTCACATGTCGTCTGTTACCGTTCAAACGAAGACAACGTTTACCGTCTAACGGAAAATATACTTTCGACGGTCTGGCATGCAAAGACGAACGCTGGCAACACCGTGTGATATGGTATGATACAACGTGCACAACTATCATTTATTTGTTTAGGTTCGATTTCGGTGGAGAATCGCGATCAAACCCGACGTGTGCACGTTACGTTACCAATCCGTGATAACGATATCACGTTATTACGCGCGCGACGTGTACTCGTGTGCGAAACCGTCGGAAAACACAATGATAATTTGCTTTGCACGGACTTTATCGGCCGGAACGGGACTATTTTTAATATATATTTATGTGTGTGTGTGTGTGTGTGCAACAGTAATCTCGAATTCCACAAAACGCGTCATTAAACTTTCGGTTGTTATTCGCGGATCGGCTCACCGCTTTGTGTACGATATATATACCGTGCCGGAGAGAACGAATTATCAACTCGACTAAACTAATTATCGATATTTTCTTTTTAAGACCTCGCGCGATTTATTCAGTCAAAACGATCACGGTTTTTACGCTTAGCACGGGGTTGTTGTAATATGTAATACGAGAAAAACCGCAAACGTTACAAATTCTCAACACTATATACAATTATAGTTTGCTCTCGTGCGTTTTTTTCCCTCGTAATACTTGTGGAGTCAGCTTTACCGCTGCAGAGGGCGGTAAAAGGGTTATCCGCGAAAGAGTCGGACGTTTGCCAGAGACGGCAAACGGGATAGTTTTTATGTAGCCTTTATAACACGCGCGAGCACACACGTGTATATATATATATATAATAAGTAAGTGCTACAGACGTGCATTCTTTATAACAATATACGTGCGTGATACAGAGTGATCGCGTTTTATGTCGTATTATACGTTATATTAACCGGCCGAGAGCCGATCGATAACGTGTACGGTAATCATTTCGGTCTTTTCGGTTAAACATTTCTTTACACGTGTCATTTAACAATATTATGTAAAAACTTATATTGAAAGAAATCTTCGGGTGGACGGGGGGGGGGGAGGTAGTTATAATAAGCATAATATACGTGTACGCACTCGCACGTTTTTCGTCAAGTAATCCGTTCCTTTCGTACCTATTTACTGTGATCGTTATATTATCGAATACGATTTATCGGTATAAGGAAATTGAAAATTTCATTTTTAGACGAAAGAAAACGTTATAAAATCTGATACCTTGCTAAACGGATTATTAATTTTCTCCGTATCTTCGTGTAATTATCAAAAATAAATAAAAATGTCAAATACAAAGAAACCTACTTTGAAAACATATTCGTTGAATTTCAATAATAACGGGTTTTTATCGAAATCATAACATAGGTCGCTCGCCTTTTTTGGATGGAAAACGTGTGTTTTGTAACGTTTTATATTAAAGAGTTACTTAACAATGAAAAATTTAAATGGTAATTTTCAACTAGTTAACGCCTTCTCTTTCTCCACCCGCGATCATGAAATTCGAATGTATATATTATTTACTACGATCATCGACGTATTTTCAAACCTGTTATTTATAAACTAATAGGTATCGATTTTCATTTCCAAAAACGGTCACCGTCGCCCACGCCACTGAAACAATAATGGTATCTACTTAATAGTTAATACCGTATTTGACCTACACTATTTGTTTTTAAATTCGGTGCATAACAACATGATCGATTATATTGTTCGGTATCGACCAAAGTCCAAAACATACACGCGTGTGTTCATTTTAATTTTAATACGAGAACTGTTTAATTCTGAAAATTTAAAACTGTTAAAATAAAAAATTACGTCATTACATGATTTTGTATACGAACGATTACGACGTTTAATGCATTTCGACATTCCGCATCTCTTCGTCGTTTATGTAACTAAATTACACAAGTTGAATTGGCTTCAAATAATGACTCCATTAATGCATCTGAATTCGTCTCAATCCAATTTCTTTTGGGCGAATAATCAAATTAAACGGATCGAAATCAACCCGAACGAATTTCTAATTTAAAACGTCATTTACCTTAAATAGTAACCTCTCACCAAAATAAGATTCGACTAAATATCTAGTAGGATTAATACTCGGTAAAAGATTAACTTGGAAGGATCATAGCGAAACGTAAAAGAAAACGACGCAATACCCGTTTTACATTTCCTACCAATCTCAAAATCCTCGTCTGGTTCTATGGCGTACAAATTTGGGGGCATGCCAAACCGTATAACTTCTGCAAGCGTTCCAATTAATTAACTTAAGATCTATAACTGGATGTCTATGGCACGTTACAAATCAAAGCTTACAGTAAATAAATTACAAATACCGTCCGTAAAAGAACTTAAAAGATGTGATGATAAATTACAATGTCGCGATAATCCTCTCATTTCAAATATGTCGTCCTTCACTCTCCCTGACCACCTTCCTAGGAGGCCGAAATGAAATTGGCCAAGAGACGTTCTAACCGACTAAATCTATTCGATTTCTGAGGTGCTGTCGATAGATGACTTCCTTCACTCAAGCGATTCGTGTAAGAGTTATAAATACGTATTATCGACTCGTTTTCAAATTGTACCTGCAAACCGTACAGATTGAAAATAAACGGGTTTCATCGAAAATACAAAAAAAGGAAGCGATTACCGACCCGTTCCGGGCAAGTGTTTTATTGCGTTGATATATCATATTATGTCTTCGACCGCGGATTGCAGACGATGTAGGCCCGCGATCGACTTGTATGTACTCACGTGGTACGCGGATGGTAAAAAAAACAAATTTAACTGGGATAATTAAAAAAAAAAAAACCACTAAACGATTAAGAGTGTATTGTATTATATCGTGTACATCTATGGTGATCAAAGGATATATCCGTTGGGATCGAGAACGTGTCGATTATATTTATAATGTACGTGTATATTTCTAGATAGATTATCAGAGTTCAAAACTCTTGGAAATATTGCTGATCGGCTAATAAACGATTAAACGATCGCTCTGTATAATATTACGTATACAGACTACACAATATCCGATATAAGCCTCTCAACTTTATATATATATATATATATATAATAAGCGCACCGTACTCGAAGGGATTTTCAACTCTTCTCTTCTAGAGGGGAGTTTTTTTTTTTTTTTAATAGTGTCTCCGCAGTGTGTTACCGCAACGCGCTCGCCGCCTTGACCGAACGAGCATATAAAATATGGCGGTAAAACGAATATATTTAGCTCGCGATCAAGAAAAAACCGTCTTGTACTGCAAAATCGAAATGTGTACGCGCCGAATGAAATTCCTTACTCCAAATTGTTTGGCGTACGCGCGCGAGATGATTGATTGTTTATATTATCATATTTAATTTAACGGTATTAATGAATAATACGCTCGAAAACGCGAGTGAGTATAATATATATATATACACACACAATATATATATAAAGACGTTCGCAGTGTGAATATCGCGCAACGCAATAACGTTGTTTTCCGAATTCATCGCGTATTATTGCGTTGTGTGCATCGTTTGTGTGTATGACGTTTGTAATAAAAGTAATAAATTAAAACACCTGATTTTTAAAAAGGCGAACTTCCGGGGTTCAAATTTATGTACGGCATGTACTGATAAAAGACCACGTATAAACATTGTTTTTGTTTTCCGTAAAAGGGTATATTATTGCCCGAGTCTTATCGCACGGGGAGAGGATTTCAAATGCAATTTTTACGCGCGGCGCGAAATTAAAAACACCGTAAAACAAAACAGTTGAAGGCTCGGCGAAGTATACGCGAGGCGAAGTTTTGTTTTATTATACCGTTTTCGAGTTTTTTTTTTTTTGCACGTTATCCCGTCATCGCCGTGCAATATAATACATTCGAATAATTACGAGCTCCGTGCTTCGCTTCGAATAAAATATAGGTTAGGTCTTCGATTATATTGAGCGATACGCGTTGTTTTTCAACACGAGATGGGTCGAAGAATTTTTCTCTTTTTCTGTTCATTCGAGCCCTGTCGACTATGCCGGCAAACGCGAAATCCACAAGAATTTGACGCAACGCATATTTTCCAATTTCCGAACCGTTTGTTCATTTATTCGTTGATAATTGTTGAACGCGCTAGTCTTGCGTGTCGAAAACTGAAAAAAAAAATTAAATGTTATTTGTATGAATTACATCAGTCACTACTCCCTCTGATACGCTCCCATCTAAAGGGATTACGAAACGTTTGAAATTTAATGATACCTTTTACAGCGAACACTCTGTATACACACAATGTGTATCCGTAATGGCGTGTTCGCATAAAATAATTTAACGATTTCATCTCATTCATTTTTATACTTGTTCAGTGTAAGCATCGAACACTTTTGATATGATTAAAAAACAATTTTTCGACAATTTTTCGTGATCGTGTTTTGTTTTTTTATTGTTGGTTTAGGTATTTATTTTTTGGTAAGAGTGTATAATGACGTGAAATATACATTTTGTAATCCGCCACACAATATATAACAATCACACGTTATTATTTCCTGCAGATTTTAATGTTTTAATTTGTTTTAATTTTTTTCGGTCCCAAATAGAGGTTTTAGTTTTTAAACTTGATGAATAACTCGTTCTTCTTGTATCTTGTAAAATAAAATAAATTAAGTCGAACATCTAAATATTCGCGGTGAACGATACCTATGGGAAATAAATACGTATAAATTAAATGTTGGATATTTCATCCACGTCTACGAATTAAACTACTTATGTAAATTGCTTCAATCGTGTTACGGTTATGACGTAATACAATAATATTGTGTGTTTTGCATTCATTCGATTCTCTCTAAGTCGAAAATAATAATAATATGTTCCTTGAGGTTAACCGGCTACACAATATACGTAATTGAAAAGAGTGGAGGCCCCGACTGTATAAAAGAAAGCGACGAAGCGTGTCCAGCCGGTGATTAATCGTGTACCACGGGCGAGGGGTAAGCCCCGATCGGGTCGGCGTCCAGACCTGAACCAGACCTCTCGCGCAGAATCTTTTGTCGGGATCGGTTACGCGGTGGCGGTTAAGCAGGAGCTATCCATGTGGTGTAAAAGCCTCGCAAGCTAGACACTGGGCACGCGTGTTGGCCGAGAACGGCTCGGGGTGCACGGGAATATGTCATCGACCTCCGAGAGTCTCGGAATATATCCATGTGTGCCCCTGTCGTCCCATACCGACGTGGTTACGACACCGGAGGGCAAGTTTATTCAATGGCTCACCTACGGCAATGATAGTGCCGATACGATGACACTCGACTCGCTGTTCGTCGACGCACGACCGTTCAATGAGATACAACGCGTATGCTTTTCTGAAGGCAAGACCGTTCGGTTCGAACAACACCCGCGTACTCACATCTTCCGACGTTAATCTCTAGGACTACAAATCGGTCGATAGTGTGAATCGGGCCTCGACTCCGATTAATAGGGATACTCAATGTCCTTAGCTCCGGTCGGAACTCACGGGCCGTTTTTCCGTCTTGTGGGGGCTATGTAAAACACGCGGTTTTCCTGCCACCCCTCGCCTGAAAACTTTATAACTTTCGTTCCGGTGCGTCCGGTCGGACCCACCGAATGTCCCGCAAACAGAATTATTTTTGTTCAAAGACATTCGATCCCGCGATCGACGTTATATAGTCATTTTGAATCCGAGTTGCGCGTGTAGTTGATTGTTGTTGGTAATCATTGCATTGTATTATAATCATATAATACATTTGGGCCGACGGCTGACCTACTGGTCATTCTACGTTTAATTATTGCTAAATGTCCTGGTCAGTGCTTATTGCTTTTATGGTAACCCTGACGCCGAAAAAGATTTTAAAACTCGATTGTTTCGCGGTCCACCTTTATCCCCGTTTTTAAAACAAACGATAGTTTTTCAGCCGCCCAGTTTACTTATTTCATTTAAAAAATCAGGTTTTCTCCCGGTCGAATCGTGTACACCCACACACATCCACACACACACACACATACACACATATACACGTATGTAGGAAGTCCGACGAACGTAGTGGTTATTAAAAACGTAATAACTCGCTCGGGTTTTCGTCAAACGTGTGTAATAAACGTTACATATACATTTCGAACTGGTTCCGTTTCGACGGCGAAAAATAATAATCGGTCGTCCATTTCCCTGACGAGCTCTCGTCGGACGAAATTCGAGAGACCACTGGTCCGCGGACATCGCTGTTTGACACGCTCTCGGGACCTTCGACTTATCACGTACGCCCGTGAAAAAAAATGTTCGCACAGGGTGTTTCGATCGCCCGAACCCCTCGCCGAAGCCCGCGGGCTCGCCGGACCGTCGCGTTTTTCGATAGCCATTCTCGCCTTCGCTCTCGAGAAAACCATCGGGAAAACCGCGGGGAAAGGACGCCGGACTGTGTGAGACGAACGTATATGTCCGGGCGGAGGGCGTGGAGGTTAAAAAAAAAAAGAAAAAACACGAGAAACGACTCGAACACACTTTTTTTTTCAACTATTCAATAATTTTTTATTTATGAAAATATACAATAATATTGTTGTCCAACGTAATACGCTACGAAATCAAAATAGTTACGAAAAACTGTTCGTTGTCGCTAATCACTAATTTATATATATATATACGTAAACAAACAAACAAATAAATAAATAAATAAATAAATAAATAAATAAATAAATAATTATTTCGTCGTTAAATCTATTACAATAATTTTTTATCCCCCCCCTCCCCTTCAAATAAATAATAATATATAAATACGATAATATCTGTTTTTCGTCATACAAACTCTACACAATACAATATATATATGTATATTATACGTTAATAATAATAATAAAAATTATTGAGCAAAACTACTGCGTTTCGGTCTTGTATCATATTATAAAATACATACGTTCGGCTAAGGTTTTTTTAGTTTTTTGTTTTTTTTTTGTTTTTGGTTTTTCTTTGTTTTCAAGCATATATATTATTATAATATAATATCGTTCAATCGTGACGAGAGTTAACAATTTTCAAAATGTCTTTTTATATATATATATATAACTATGATCGTTTTAGAAATTAATAATAATAAAAAAAAAAAAAATTAAAAAAAAACACCGTAAGTATAATAAATATATAACGACTAAAATTAGATGGTTTTTTTTTTCGCTTCGTCGACACACGTCGCGCGTACACAATTTTTTACATTGATAATTTATAATACTACGCCGCCGTAAGTCGTTAGTATCTAACACAATCAAAACACGACGGACCGTCGTCTTTCTACTGGACGTATTCCGTAGACTCTCGGACATTCTAAACGTTGTGAATAAACGAAGAAAAAGACTAGAAATTAAAAATTATTAACTATACGCGTAATGTGCATGTGTATGAGTGTGTAATTTTTTTTTTTTTCCAAACAGACTTACGGCGTATCATCACGTATAACGCGCGCGTATTTTCAATGAAATAAGACGGTAAAATTTATAATATATATATAAAAACAAAATCGTACCCTCTGCTAACGTACACCAGCTGGAAGAGGTTACGATCGTCTCAAGACCGTCTACACATACATGTATATAATATATTTTAATATAAAAATCGCGTCGAGAATTCATCAAGGCCACTATGTGTTTTTAAACATTTTTTTTTTTTTTAATCGTAATCACTAAACGAAACGAAAATCGCCGTCTATATAATTATATTATGATAAATCGTTTTATTACGACACACGCCGCGGCCGCCCGTTTTATTATTATCATTATTTGATAATATTCAAATCGTTATACTGCCGCCGCGCGTATACCCAAATAATTCCCTAGATTTATGTAATAATAATAATGACGATAAGAAGAAAAATGACAGAATATATATAATAACGAAAAATTATTTACAAAAAAAATACCAAAAAAAAAAAAAACTTTATATAAAAATAAAATATAAAAAAAACGAAGGACACACACGTGTTTTGCTCGGCTACTTCATTTCGTTATTATACAACGTATTACGATTTATATATGTTTCGTACATATAATATTATGCTGAGCCGTATAGTTTTTCATATATAATTTAAACACATACTTTTCTACGCGATAATAACACGCCTATATGTATATATATATATATATATTATGAGTCTAAAAAAAAGGTCCTAATTCGACCGGGGAAAAATAAAATAAAATAAAATAAAAATTTACAATAATACACGGATATATATATATATATATATATATATATTTATTTTCATATATCATATTGCTATAGGTTTCATGAGATTATTGCTCAACTACGCTCTACCAGAGGTTTCCGGAAGGCGTCCGCGTTTATGCATACGCACCGTATAAAAATACTTATTGGTATAATGCGTACGGGTGTACGTACTTTAACGCCAGCTCCCGTTTCTCCCTCTACAATTTTATTGCTTTTTGAATACGTACTTAAAAGTATAAATATATATAATAATAATATTACGAATAGTAACCCTTAAAAGTTAAAATATTTTATGTTGCGAACGCGTCGCAATTAGATCCCGTCGATATGGGATCTCGGACGCAAATATATATAAACAAGTCTTCTAATGTGTATACCAAGATAAAGAGAGAGACGAACGAAAAGGGATAACCGAAATCAAAACATCGCACGTTAATGGAAACGCCTAAAAACGTACGTCTAATATAAAACATTATATATATATATGAACTTGAAAATCGAAAAGAAAATAATTTACGTTTTGTTCCTAATTTCATTACGTTATTGAGCAGACGAGTAATTTATTTTGTGTGGCGCGCGTATCAACACACACACACACACAAACACACACGAGCACGCACCACACGCACACATATTATTGCTTTTCGACTAATATTTATTTAGATAATTTTCTTAAATCTATTATTATAACACCTTTTTTTTTTTAATGTTTTAAGTCTATAAACAGTATAGAAAAACGCTGTTATCGTTAGTTTTTTTTTTTTTTTTTTGGTGTTTTGTGTCTCAGTTTTTGTACTCTAATCTCTCTTCTGTAATAACAGTAATATCGTTTCGACGACAATTGTAGAAATATTGGGCAGCACACGACCAAAAAAAAAAAAAAACGTAAAATGACGCGATATTGTCTTACGAACTATACCTACCCTATTCGTTGTAATACATAAATTAGGAGTTTTTCCCACGCACCCCGGCTGCATCATCGACACTATATATTTATTATACACGTTAATTAGTCTTATGTATTTATTAATGTTATGATTTTTAAACGAGAAAAATCGCTTAAAACATAATATATACCGCTTTATTTACAAGAAAAAAAAACAAAAATTAATCGTTATAAATTGTTTATGACGTTTTTATCCTTCTTCTAAATGTTTAGATATTGGTTTTTTTTTTTTTTTTTTTGAGATCGCATTCTCTTAAGTGTATTAATTTACCACTCCCGAGTAGTTCTACTCTGTATATGGGTACCACCTACCTATTTATACTTATATACCTATAAATCTATATGTATATATACGTATAAAAATGACTAGAACACACACTCTGACATATACGCGTGTATACGTCCGATTAAAAATTAAATTATTATAAATATGTAGTTTAATCGAAAAAAAAAAAAGAAAACGGAAAACGCATTGTTTGACGTGAATAAAAGGTCGCGAAATACATTATTACAATATACTCTGCAGCAGAGGTTCCCAAACTGTGGGTCGCGATTATATTTTTAGAGAGTCGTGTTACTTATATATACATATTTTAAATAATATTATTTAATATTAGCATACTGTATAATACAAATCAATTATATAGATAAAGTTTAAAATAAAATAAGATACTGTATTTTCCGTGTTTCTATAATATTATACATTAATTATTACTTTTTGTTGGTTGATGTTCAAATTCAGTTTTATCATAATTTGTTATCTGTGAGTGTAATCATTACGAGTTTACTGCGACTGTTCTTTAATGTGTATATTTTTTATTTTTTGTCGTGAACAACTGGTCAACGATCAATAAGCAAACAAAAAAAAAAAAAATGTCATTGATTATTGTAAGTCGCCAAAATGTAAAAAATTTCCAAAATGGGTCGTACCATAAAAAATCTGAGAACCTCTGCTCTACAGTATGGATAGTATTATGCGACACTCAATGCGTACGCGCCTTTGCACAGGGTCGGAAAGGGGATGGGCGAATGATATATATTTACGTATAGGAACCGACCGTACGTTTTTTGGTATTTGTTTTTTGGTTTGGTTTTTGTTTTTTTTTTTTTTTTTTTGGTTTTTCATTATTATATGATTTTTTGACGTCTGTGTGTATAAAATATACGTATGCTATTACTTTAATGATATTATTTAACATGTCGTGCAAATAATAATAATAATTCGATTAAAAATGAATATAGATAAACCAGAGTAATAAATAATAATAATGATGATGATGATGATGATATAATATTTAGAGTGTTATACTCGGAAAAATCGATTTTTTATAATCAGACAACACCGAAAACAAAATAATAATAAGTTTGATAAAAAAAAAAAACACGCTATTGCACGCCCCTTTTCGCAAATATCATAAACATAAAAAAAAAAATAATAATAAGAAAAAGTATCAAAGAAAACTTAAACCGATATATATATATATATATATATTATACGCGTTGCATTTGTTATTTAGTAATAAAATGATAAAAAAAAGTATATGTATAAAGAAAAAAAAAAATAAATTATCCGACGTGGTGTATAAAATTATTGACTAGAAACGCGTGACTAGTGAAAGTGCGAAAAATAATAATAGTAAAAAAACAAAATGGGAATCATATCATGTTATCACGTATGTATAACCCGTAATAATAATGAACTAGATGAATGTGTTTCGACCTGGGCGGTTAGACCACAGGACGGTTGACAGAGGACGTGCGTGCCGGACTTACGCGGTGGTGTGCAGTACCGTGGGACGCAACAGGTTGAGATTGGTGATCTCGGCGGAAGTCGAGGCGTGGATTTGTTGGCGTCGGTAGTTCTGCGGATGGTGCGTCGAGGACGCGGACGACGCGGACGACGCGGACGAGGACGACGACGAGGACGACGACGAGGACGACGAGGCCGGCGACGCGGGCGCGGCGACGGCGGCGGCGGCGGCGGCGGCGGACACGGCGACGGTCGCGGGCAAGCACGCGGACTCCAGGTGCTTGTTCAGATAGGACTTGAGGGCGAACGACTTGAAGCAGCGCGGGCACGCGAAGTTCTTGTCGCCCGAGTGGGTCTGCATGTGCGCGCGCAGGTTGGACCGGTCGGCGAACGCTTTGCCGCAGTGCGCGCACCCGTACGGCTTCTCGCCGGTATGCGACCTCAGGTGGCCCTGCAGCAGCCACGGCCGGCTGAACATCTTGCCGCACACGTCGCACGCGTGCGTCAGCTTGTGCGTGAGCTGGTGCATGGCCAGCGCGGGCATGCTCACGTACGGTTTGCCGCACACGTTGCACCGTTTGGCCGACTGCGAGTCCAGGCTGCGGTGCGTCTGCTTGTGCCGCGACAGGTTCGACGACGTCGCGTACCGTTTGCCGCACTCGGAGCACGTGTACTTGGACGGGCGGCCGGGCGACGCGGCCCCGAAGTCCGCGCCGACCGCCGGCGCCGCGTCCGGCCCGCACTTGTCCGGGCCGCCCGCGACGCCGTCGCAATCTTCGCCGGTGGCGGTCGCGATCGCGGTCGGGCCGGCCGCCGCCGCCGCCGCGGTCGATTTGCGCTTCGACCGGCCGTCGCTGACGAAGAACGCCTCGTACGTGTACGCCACCGTCTTGCTGCCGGTGCAAGCGGCGGCGGCCGCGGGTATGGCCACGGCCGGCGGCGGCGGCGGCAACGGTTGCAGCTGTTGTAGTTCGGCCGGCGGCGGAGGCGCGTTCTGGAGTTGCGGTCGCGCGGGCGATGTGGGCGACGGAGGCGGCGGAGGCGGCGGACACGCGTGCAACTGTTGCGCGGGCGTGGACGCGCTCAGGTCGAGAATGGCCTGCGCGGCGCTTATGTCCTCCTCGGGCCGCGGCCACCTGGCCGGCTTGTGGTCGTCCAGCGAGTACGGCCGGTAGATGTCTTTCTTCTTGGGCGGCAGCGACAGCGCCACCCCCGTGCTGGTGTACGTCCGCGGCCGCTGGTACTGGAGCACGGTCAGCTGCACCGGAGACGCGACGGCCGGCAGCGGCGGCGGCGGCGGCGGCGGCGGCACCGCTTGCACGTCCGCCGCGGTCGGATAGTCGTTCTTAACGGTCACCGCGTATTCTGCGAACAGAAAACATTTCATGACGACGGCTTTTGATTTTTTTCCACGACAAAAAACGTACGAACATCCAAAACCGTCTTTTTTAAGGCTCACGACGATCGCGTTGACCGAGTTAATCGCGAAAGTCGTGAGGACTTTCAAGGCGTGAAACCAGGACTCCACCGCGAATGACACGTGGGAGGGGAGGGATGGTGGGTCGGCGAGTACTATGGTCCCGGGGTCCGGGGGAAAAAACATACAACACACACACGTTCGTAATTTAAATATTGGTAAACAAATAATTTGATTTCTTATTACATAATTTTGGCGTCGTTAGGCGGGTATACGCCCCGTATTATTACTATACATGAATTGATTTTTATATTAAACCGCGTTGAAGTAGTAGTGCACTTGTGTTAAAAACTTATTTTAGGGTAACTAAAATAACTGATATTTTTCAAGAGGCGTACAACAGCAAAATAAGCCGTGTACCCAATACGTTTGGTACCTTTTTTTGAAAGTAAACGTTCGAATTTATATTAAAAATGTTTATGAACATTAATATACAACGAGGACTCGGATTTATGTACAGGTACGGTAGTTGAAAAATAAACGTGTAGGGGGCCTTATCGGAACATCTTCAAACGTTTCTTCGTCGGTCGATGTTTTTTTTGTTTTTTTTTTTTTTTTTTTAAGTAAAAGGCACTCGAGGCGATGCTGTCCCGAAGCCGATCGGATGATAAAAACCGATTTCATAGCCGTTGGAAACGAAACGTCCGTATTACGGGAAAACGTTTCGGCGTGAATTCGCGTGATAATTATACTCGAACGGAATCCATAATTCCTTGCGCGCGCGCTCGTTCGTCACGCCGAAAATAATACCGTCGTAAAACGCCGCGCGAACGAATAATAATAAGCGCAGCGGAAATGACGGCGAAACAAAAGACGACGAGAGTCTTATACATTGAAAAAAAAAAAAAATAAATAAACCATTTAATTTAATAGTCGTTTCGGGTCTTGAATAACGAACGTCTTCGGAAAATTGTCCAGACAATAGTCTCCGGATCGTGAAAAGCGCGTTCGTTCGTTCACAACGTTTATTGTTAGGTTTGTGAAAAAAATCGAAATCGAACGTCATCGGAAACGTGGACGAAATCGTTTCTACATTAATCAATAATGTCTGATCGATTATAAACGTTACACTTTCGCGGCCGTGGCGCGCACACACATACGCACAATGGTCCCCGCACTGCGCGGAAAATTATTCGCGTAACGAGCTTTGCATGTTTAAACGAATGTTCCGACGACTGAATACGGGTTTTAACGTTTATTGTTGTACGAACGATTTCAGTGTATAAAAATGCGAAATATATATATATGTGTGTGTGTATTTTTTATAGACGTTAAACAAATTGCACGTTATTGACGACGCGGAACGAAAATATTACAATCAAACGATTTGAATTAAAAACCGTCCGTTGAACGTTTCAAACGCGAGCTTATACATATATATAATTTTTTTTTTTTTAAATGAAAACACTATACTTTTGTTGAAGACATTTACATTTTCAAAAACGTTTTGTACCTACTCAATCACCGTGGTGAAACGTTCTCGGGAAATGAGAGAAATTCGAATTCTAATCACGCGGCGGACGACATAGTTTTTACGAGCACGGTGTCCATCATGTCGTCTTTATACGTCTGTCTTTCGGCTGTGGAGGGGACGGGTCGGTTTTTTTTCGTGACGTCTCTACAAAACGGCACCGTGCGGGTAGTTAACGTTAAGACGGCGAACTCGTCCACGTCACATCGGTTACCGTTTTCGTACGTCATCGACATGACGATATAATTCGTTACTACGCGCGTACGCGCGCACTCCACCGGACGCCTTACAACCGTGTTCCGACTTGTTTCTCGGGCAGCAAGAAAAGACGCTTGGGGGGTGGGGGTCCCCCATACACTACGACGAAACACGACGGTTTTAATTTCTGTCGAAGTTTGGAAATTGATTTTTTTTTTTGATGAGTTTTGATAATGTGTGTGTTTATGCAGTGCGCAAAACAAACGTCGTTATAGCACGGCGGTAATATTATTTTATATTTCGTCGACTGTGGAACAGCGAGTACAGTCCCCCCTGCGTTCCTCTGTGAAAAAAAGAAAATAGCAGAGGTACGCTCAAATATTTAAAAAAAAAAACAGAAGGGGTTAAACTATCTAACTGCCTTGCGCCCCCTCTCAATCCGACCACTGCGCACCACGCATTCACCGACGTGCGACTTTAGGAAACCGAGGCTTAAACGCGTCGTCCGCAGGCGCATTGCGTACGTTTTCGAGCACGGACGGGGGGTTAGGTTAGGTTAGGCAACCTGACCGCGCCGTTAACGGGAATCGTCGATCATTTTTTTGTTTCTCCGGGCTTCTCGATCGGATTGACTATGCGATTTCGAAATCACAACGTGTATACGACAGAGAAAGAGAGAGAGAGAGAGAGAGACAGACAGAGAATCCAAGTTACGCGTATCGATTGCTCGGCGAACAATAAAAACTTTTCGCAAACGCACACGCATAGGCGGGCGTGGCGATTTCCCGTCGCGAACAAGACGCGTTTCCCGTTTTCGTCCGAGTGGTCCGAATGTCGTTTTCTCGAATAACTCGTCCGTCCATATGTGTATATATATATATAATTAGTGGTCGTTTTAATACAATCGTCGATGCTTATTTGTCTTCATGTACACGTACGATATCCGTGATAATGTGCATTTCGTTGAAAGCCAATAACTATACATAAATCGAAAAGAGAGAATTCGTTTGTTTTTCCATAGCTGCCGTAGGACGCGCAATATATATATATATATATCGAAAACTGTCGTCAGCGGAACGTAGTATTTTTGAAATCGATATTATAAATTGTGTTGTTTCAATAAGGTTATGATAAAGTTAAAAAACGATCGTAGTACGCGCAGCAGTACGATTTTTAATGAAAATCGTCGACTAAAACGAAATCACAAATATATTAATATAGTGTTGTTGTTAAATAGAAAATTTCCAAACCAAGTCTAATCACCTTTTCCATCGAAGTTAATTGAGACGACGCGGTGCGACTTTTGACGAGTTCAACAAATTGAACCTCATGATAACCATTTAGCGACGTTCATTAATATTCGCCCGTATCGTTAAATATTATAAAAATCTTTGTTCACGCGTACGTTGTACCAGTGGTAGAATTGGTGAGAGGGGGACACAGGTGGTCTGAGTATTCTTTTTATTTTTTCAAATATATGAACGCACCTCTACTATTTTTTTTAAAAAGTGGAACGCGGGGGACGGTATTCGCTTTTCCACAGTCGACGAAATATAAAATAATATTACCGCCAGTCACCGTAATACGCCAGCAGATGCCGACTATCGCGTGCCTATAAATTACCTATACTTGTATTTTATATCATTCTTTGAGTCAAGATAAACTCCACGTCAATAGTCATTACTCGTCGCCTTTGTTTTCCACGCTCGAATTGTAGGTAAACGTGACAGACACTGCAGCGGCGTGAACTATTCGAGTACCTACGCCGTTCATAAAAACGTATTGCGGACGCAACTATTTTGTTAGCCCTACTATTCCCCCTCCCCTCTCCCCCCGATTCAACCACTGCGTCTGTACAGGTTTTCCGGCAAAACGAAAATTTTCCGTTGGTAAACGCGGTCGTAAAAACAATTTGCGTATCAATTGTATTGGGGGTAATTATATTTTCTACCCCCCCACGCTACTCCTTTCCCAATCGATAATAATCGAGCCGTCCGTAGTGCGCGGCCATGTCGACGAGGGAATTTCGTTTCGGGACGTCCAAGAAACAACGGTACGATTTTCCCAAACACAATAATAATTCATAACGGTAACGCGCGCGCCAGTCGTTAACGAACCGACGAGCAAACGTTAGTGCTACTCGACCGCTTTGAATTTTGTATTCGCAGTACGTGTTTTCTAACCGTTCGGGGGGAAAAAAAAAAAATTTTCCTGTTTTTTTTCCATTCCATTCGCGGACAGTGTGTGTGTGTGTGTGTGTATACATAATCATTCCGACGGTTTTTCTCTCTTTTTTTTTAAGAATTAACGCGCGCGTTGTGCACAGCGGTGCCGTCGTCGGTCGACCGATCGTTTATCCGATATGGATATCGCGGTGGGTTTTTGACATTTTATGTCTTTACTTTGGCACATTAAAATAAAAAACCGTCACGAAAAAGTGTCCACGAAAAGCGTTACCTAAATTAAGATACCCACTGGGGACTGTCACGAAAAAGCGTTACAGAAAAAAAAAACCTAACCTAAAAAGACATAAAATGTCTCACTTAACGCGGACTCGTATGCGTTAATCATTTTCACTGTCGTTTAGGACGGGTATTCTTAAAGGACTAACCGTTCAAAAACCGCCACACTTTTTCATATAACTTATAAATATCTTTTTTCACCGTTGTTTTCCCGGCGGTCCGACTTCGCGTCGAGAACACGATCGCAAAACGAAACAGCCCGCGACGTCGCCAACCGCCGCCGCCGCCGCCGCCGCCGGCTGGCCGCGTGCGCGTGCGGGCATCCGACGTCTACCGGATAAAAACACATGGCCAACAGGTGGGAAGATCAACACGTGTGATACCTGTCACGTCGTTTCGTTTGAACCGTCGCCGCGCGCGTACCTGTTATTACGGTCGGTCCGCGCGGTTAGTGGCGTGTGATCGCGGACGCGGTCCTAACCGAGAAAGCAAAGACGGGCTCGAGAACGCCGCCGACGCCGCCGACGACGACGACGAGACACGGTCAACACGGTACGTGAGCGAACGGAAAACGATTCGCGTACACGGGAAACATCAAATGTACACACACGCGAACGTACGAATAAACGTCGTTTGTTCGAAACACGCGTTTCCTCTACGTCTCACCCGGTCCAACCCCGTCCCCGACGTTAAACGAGCTGCGCACATATATATATATATATACACCTATCTGCTTAGGGTCTGCGCGTGTACGTGCGTCGACAAAAGGGACACGGCGGCGGTCGAATAGAGTCTGTCTGTCTGCTCTGATTGCGAGCTCGGCGTCGCGTCCCCTTTTTCCCCCGACTCGACGTGTGCTCACGTGTACGTATACATACATATATACGTATACTATACGCGTCGGGATCGGAAAAGTATACGCGGGCAGGTAGGAGAGGGTGTCCCGGACGGGGGCGAGGATTTGCCGACCGTTGGCGGAGGCGAGTGGTTATATATACATTTATACATATATATGTTTTCTCCGCGTGATTTATTTATTTATTTTTTTCCCCCCGTGCTCGCGTGTATATGTACGCGCGCATCGCTCGGACCGTCGGATTATTGTCGTTATTATTATTATTATTATTATTATTATTATTATTACGAGATATTTCGAAAATAACAACGTTACGACGGCGTAAGCGACGGCGAGTTTATAATTTTTTTTTTTTATCGAACGTTATACACACAGCGAAGCGGATAAATCAAAATTTAATTATACGCCGTCGACCGTGTACACACACATATATATATATATACACGAGTGCGGTTATAAGGACCAGACTGCGGAGTACTCCGCAAGTACGTCGTCTTTACGGGTATGTGCGTGCGTATACAGGGTGATTATTCGATCGCGAGTTTTATAACGGATTATTCCGTTTCCTTATCGAATCGTTTGTCTATTTGTTTAGTCGCGTTTGCCGCCAACTTTCCGTTCGATGAATAAATCCGCTCGTAAGACCGTGATCCGCCGGCGCGTCATTGTCAGCTACAATAATAATTCATACACTTCGATTTCGTTGTGGTCGTGTGACCGGTTTGCGATTAGACGGGACATTTCTGATAAAACGGCGTGATGTGATGATAGTTACGGTTAGTGCGATAAAAAAAAAAAAAAATCACCCTGTAGTAGGCGACGAGAAAAAAGACGAACGTGTTTTTTGTTCTTTTCGAGATTACAATAATATATTATATTTAATTTTCGACTCGAAAAGAGAGAAATCAGTTTCAAGTGTTGCGCTATAGTCCGACCGTGTATATACATATAATGCGTTGGCAAAGATAGGGCGTGCTGGAAATAAAAGAAATTTAAAACTTTTCGCGATGTAATATATACAGTATCACCTCCATAAGACTTTCAATTATGGCCGTTCGGGGAGTTTTTGATGTGTATATATATATATATGCAGAGAAAGAGAGAGAGCACGCGGGAAAAGAAAAATCGTTGTTTTTGCTCACGGAGAATCGCGGGACCTATTTAAGGTATAAAATGGGTTAGGCGAAGGATGAAAAAAAAAACGAAATAAAATACTACGCGGGATAGGACGAGAGAGAGAGAGAGAGAGAGAGAGAGAGGGAAAACTTTATATATAAATTCCCAGAGGATAGGACGGGACGGGGGCGCGGGAGCAAATCTTGTTTTTCTAGATTGCCCGGGAGAAGAAAAAAAAAAGCCACCTCCCCGCGTCGTCCACGTCACGTTTTTAAATTGCTCTAAACGCAGACAACAATTTTTCCCATTTATTATTTTTATTCTAGCCTCTTCGTTTCCGCCGACGCGTCTCCCCGTCCCCGCTGCGCCGACAAAAACGTTTTATAATACGCGATGCTACGGTCTGTTCAAACGGCTCCGTAAAGCGTCCGCGTGACCTTTGCCAAACGTAAAAATGTCATAGCCAAATAAATAGCCGTACAAATGGCCCGTGACTCGTTTCCTGGAGAGCGACCGTGTGTGTGTGTGTATGTGTGTGTGTATATATGTACGTATATACACACACGTGGTGTTTACACGTTTCGTGTAGGTCGTATAGGTCCGAGTGTATCGCATCGGCGTGAGTGGTGGTGCGAAACATAATATAACGTATAAAGAAGATATTATTGTCGTCCGCAGCGTTTTAGTGTAACATAATAGTAGTATTACGTATTGGTTATACACGTGTGTGTGTGTGCGCGCGTTATTACGCGTTACAAGTATATATATATATATATGTACGCGACGTATCGTCAATAATAATAATAATAATAATAATATAAAAAAAAAATCCAGTTGATATTGTGATTGGAAACGAAAATTGTCACGTTCGAGTGGAAATTTCTCCGGAAAATTTCACGTTTAAAAATACGTGTTTATTGATGATAAACGCGATTCCGAACGATTCTGTACAGGATAGATTCGCTATTGATTTATTTTGCGCCTTAATCAGAAATCAGACCTACGAAAATTGTGATGTGTACCGTGAATCGGCGGTGTCCACTTTTCCGGCGGCGCGATTGTTTGACAACGGATACTAGTTGATAATACTAATTAGACACGACCATCGATTTTATAACGATAAATTCCCCGCCCTCGGTGAAATTTTTTGACGCACGATGAAATGTATCCGGGATGCCGTATATAAGTGTAAATTTTATTTTCGCGACAACGCGACAAACGACAAACACGGTTCGGTGCCAAGGCTCTGTGCAATTGTTGTTTTATCGGCAAATACTGAGCAAACACGACGTCGTCTCCGGATCGATAAACGAATGAAACGACCACTCGGTCGAACGTCGACGGACTGTTTAGTAGCTCGTGGATACGTTTTCAGCGAAACGATTTATAAAACGCCCGACGTTTGGATTGTCGAAAGTAGAAAGAGAAAAATATGTGTTTCGCACGCACGTCGAACGCGACGACTGCGCGAGTGCCTTACCTCTACCGTATTTGTTTATTCTCGCGCGCGCAGAGATATTTATTTATTTTCACAATTGAATAAACGACCGCGACGAAGTGCCGGCGGTGTCAATCAGTCGATTTATAAAATAAAAGGTTAAACGAACCGTGAATCGCGATGAACGGGGGAGGGAATAAAAAAAAGAAAAGAAAAACGGCAAGTCGTAAAATTACGGTTGAATATGAGTTTGCAAACGCGAAAAATAAATTCGCTATATACACATATATATATATATTAAACGAAATGAAATTGTATTTTTATTTTCGCAGTAATTTGCGCGGTGTGTATATATATATATACATTGAGTCCTCGCTGTTGCCGCGCATCATAAGTACTCGTACGTGCTCCGCGAAACGACGCGGACCGTATAATTCGTGTGTGGTTTTTCGAATCGCGCGTTTGCCATGCCGTCGGCGTTCGGTTTCCGTCGAGAGCGAGGCGAGGGAAATTCCCGAAACGTTCCGCCGACGAATTTGAAGGGTCCCGAAGACAATCGATGGGAAGCGTGTACCGTTCTCGTCGGACACACCCGTGCTAAGGTGTTTGCGGTACGTCGCTGACGCGGATTCGCGTAAAACGGTTTTACTCATCGTCTCGATGCGTTCGCTCACAATCATGGCGTGCGATTAACGACGTCTTTTATCCGTCTTGGCGAGGGGGGGGGGGGGGTTTTAAGTCGCCGGACGGAAAGAGCGTCGTCGACGACAGAGACTTAATACATAACAAACCGTCGCGAACAAGTGAAAACGTGATGACCACTTTGTTCGTCGCGTGTTTCCGGCCGTTTCGTACCGGGACGGACGGAAAAACGTAAACGCAATCGATCGTGCGGATTCGTTACGGTAATCTGCCGGACGACCGGCCAGTTCCGTGCGTTACGCGCGTGCGCCCGACAACCGGACACACTCGTCGTGGTCGCGCAGACTTTTTGCACATGGCCGTCGCCCTCCGCAGACGACCGCCGACACCGGGTCCGGAGGATCCGCCCGCCCGCCCGCCCGCCCGACGTGTGGCACGCGCCCCGCTCGCGAGTACCGGCGGCGGCGGCTCCCGTTACACCGGCACACTCCTGCGCGCGAACCGGTTGTCCAGCTGCAATTGTTCGATAATAATAATTCATAGACGTCCGGGGTGAGTGGTGGGGGGGGAGGAGGATATTGTTCCGGCGGTCGCGTGCCAGGTGTGCCCTCCTACCCACCCCGATTCCCGTATTATACGCTTGGTTTTTATATATTTTTTTTTTGTTTCATTCCGAATCCACGACCCCTTCGACGCGCCGCACTAAAGTTCACGGACCCCTTCGTTCGCGTGCCCTCCGCCATCCCCGCACCCCCTCCACCCACCAGCCTCCGTTGTACCGCGACCAGCTGTTGCTCGGGCGACATAACGTGTACGTTATTAACCTAACCTAGCGCGCGCCCGAGAGAGAGAGAGAGTGAGTGTGAGCGCAGCAACAAGCGCGTAAAAGCGTCGTCCCCCTTTCCGTCGGGGCCGCGAAAAAAAAAAAAAAAAACCCGCGTCGCGAATCAAAATAATAATAATAATAATAGACGAAAAAAAACCGGTTCGAACAATACTCTCCGGGCGCGCCCGTTTTTTATCAAATCGCGTATTGTTTTGCGGCGGTGTGACCCTCGAGCGCGGATTTTCTCATTTCTCTCTCTCTCGAGTTCGACAAACATAAAATTAATCTCGATCATAAATGATCGCCCGTTTCCAGTTCTCGATAGAACAATCTCGACCCGAATCTGTTGCCGCTGGTCCTCACAACTCTTCGGACGTTGTGATTTCTTGAAATCTTTCGTGATCGCGAAATACGCTTTCAGAGCACACGGCGAGCGTCCGGAATCGGAACGACGAAGGCTGACGGGATCGCAGCGACGAAGACGAGATTTATCCCGGAAACTCGTTTATTATTTTGAACTACCATTGAGACATCTCCAACGTCAACTAATTCTAGCCTCGCTTCATAAAATTGGTCAAGCCAAGTCATATACCTCGGCGTCACTATCGGCAAAAATCTAAATTTCGACAAGCACATTTGAAACATTGTCGAAGAAGCAACCGAGGCGAGGGGTGCCCTTCGTCCTGTTCTCATCAGGCAGAAAACCCGCATCAGTTTATTCGAATTGTTTGTCAACCCGATTCTCCGCTTCGACGGAGCCGCTTGGGCCGCTTACATCTCAAACAGCCATTGGCGTAAATTAGAAATAGTACAAACGGTCGGCGTAAGATCGATACTCGGGCTACCGACAACAGTCAGAAACTCCGTCACATTGCACACTGCACGTGCTACAGACTATCCAGGAAACCATTCGAGCCCAAGCCTCAGCAATGTTCTGCGAAAATTCGTACTCGCAATTTAATCATATCAGAGATCTGGGACTCACGGGGACCACCCCGTCACGGAGGGTAGGAAGGATCAGACTCAAGACCACTGGCAAATACTTAAAATCTGATGAAAACAAAAATTTTTCCGATCCGAATCCGAACGACACACACAACATGCAACAACCCTATTCAACAAAAACACCATAAAAAAAACTTCCAAACGCCTACCCTACTAGTAAATGCTTCTAGCCTGGTATAGTAACGGGCATCAGACCGCGCACCAAAGCAAAGCGCCGAGAAATGTCATGAACTGTCCATAACCGTGGAGGTTTTTTTTACAATTTTCTTGTTTATTGTGATTCGGATGTCTGCAATTGTCCGAAGACGACCCACCATTCTGTTTCTCCCGTCTGAACGCGGCGGAGTCTTTACGGGGGAGTCCTTACGGGGGAGTCATTACGGGGGAGTCAGTACGGGGGAGTCAGTACGACGGTTTCGGACCGGTCGATAAAACCCTCGCGGATAGTTCCGTTTGTTTTTCGCGTGCAATACGTACGGAATCGGGCCGCGGAGGCCGCGGGTGTGTGAAAACTGCCAGTATATCCCGCGCGGACGGACGCATTTTACAATATCACGAGACGCGGCGGCGAAGAGTTATGCGAATAGGAAATATCCGTCGGGCCTCCGCCGTACACATATCGTATATTATCATGATTCACGTTCGGAATGTTCGCATAAATGGTATTGCCCACGCGCGTCTCCCGTCCGCGTTTCTGTGTGCGGCCTTATGCGTACGTACGTGTGTATGCGTGTATATATTATACGCCCCACAGATTATGTTGTTGTTATTATTATTATTATTATTATTATTATCATTATTATTATGTAGTCGCGTCAATGTTATCTCTTCTGCTCGGGGAAATATCTCCGCCGCCGACGGGTTGTTTCGCTCCGATTGTTCGCGGCACGCGTTGCAAAGAAAGAATATTACATCATCGTGTCCATTAGCTAATACGATCGGCGGTGTCGGTGCCGCCGGCGGTCGGAAACCGCGTCATTATCGACGATATATTTTTCTGTTCCCGGACCCGATCGTTTTCTCTCTCGTCCCGCTTTTATCCATGTTTTTCTAGCCCCGGCGTTCCGATATGACGACCGTGTAAACGTACACGCGATACGTCACGTCGTACCCTCCCCCCCGGCGCATACGAATCGACCAAACTCATCCAACAACATTAAACGATTATACGTTAATCGAGTCCGACGTAAGAACGTTATTTCTCCATTCCCGTACAGCGGATTTTTCGCGACCGCGAACGATTTAAACGCGCCGGTTTTCGTGTTTGGTCGTGTTTCGTTGCGAAAAAAAAAAATTTTAAAAAATCCGTATTTTTTTAGTGATTTTTTTGTTTTGATTTGAACGATTCACGAATAATAATAATACGGCAGATAGTAATTACGACGCGTAGTGTTCATACGTTCATGGTAGCGGCGCGCGAGTAAATCCAATCGTCTTGATAAATATCCGAAATATGACCACGCAACTGATAATATCAATACATGCTGGCCGAGTGTTTGTATACGTATTTCTTTATCGATCCGTTTGCAATAATGTTGTTTCGTATAATAGTTATGAGTGACAATAATCGAGATGACCGTGCACGAGAGACGCGTGTTAAATTCGACGGGATGATTTGGAGTACGTCCGGGGATTTATATTATTGTAATACGAACCGTGTCGCGGCAACAGCGTATTAAAAGTTCGCAATTGTTTAAATATATGATAGTCGTGTGTGTGTGTGTGTATAATGCATTACGCTATAAAGACATTTCGATGCGAATATATTGACAGTTAATGTACCGGAATACTTTTACTGTGTATATATATGTGTGTGTGTGTGTGTTTCGTGAAAATAAATAAATCTACTGGCGTTTTCGTTTCCGGCTTAATTATAATAATATCGTGTGCGCGCACATTCGCGTGTACGATACAAAACAGCGTAAAAACAGAAAACGCGGTTCGTTCGATAATATTTCAAAACGTTTCCGACCGTATAATATACGTATATAGTACTGCGCTGCGAGGGTGCGCGAACGCGTAAACAAATTTCGATTTGCGTTCGCGGCCATTTGTACTCGTATGCGTTTTGTCTATAACATGACGTGACGCAGTGGATTTTTTTTTTGTTATTTTATCTCGTCGTAACGAACGCGATATAAATGATGTCGTATCATTCGAAATATAACGCAATCGGTGTACCGTGCGTTATACAATACGGTATTACGAGTCGAGCGGACGACGCGGTGGAAACGAACGAAATGAAACGTCCAGTTCCAGTTCGTCCGGGCGTTTGTAAGTGATTTTTCGGCTCGTTTTGACGGCGCGACGTGTCGAATCGTTATCATTTACATTATCGTTTACAGACGGAGAGTAGGATTTCGCGACGTACGGTTTTTACGCCCCCGCCGACACCATAACGACGTGGCGCTCTCCGTTTGGATCGCGCGGCCCGTCCCGCGCAGATCTCCACGGTGTGGCTTGCGTGTTCGTTCGACGGATCGATTTTTCTACTGCGTCCGTATCGTCCGTGTTTCCCGACGGCACAGACATCGTACGCCCAATACGGCCCGCGGTCGAACGAATTTTTTGACGTGCAGGTCTATCGTCACGGCCGGAGGACGGTGACCGGGTGTGAACCGCGGACGTGGACGAACTCGACGGGTCGAAAGTCCGCGAAATGGTGGTGTACGAGTTCTCGCGGTCGTGTACGCGTCTGGGGACCTGTCGACGGTCTCGAGAGACGTAATGAAAACGCGTAATAGCAACGACGACGACGGTACAGGTGTTATGTAGAAAAAAAAAACATTCGTTCCGAAACCGGTACGGACCGTATTGTACGAGATGACAGACGGCTAGACGGTTCACGTTTTCCTGTTCGTCGAAAACAACGTGTACTTGCCGGTCGAGTTTTTAGGATTTAGTCACGGATGGATCGAGCGGAGGGAAACGATAAGAGGCCGAAACGTAAGTTCTATAAGAGGGTGGTGAGACCAACCATGTCGTACGGTTCAGAGTGTTGGGCAGTCGACAAGAAAACGAACAGAGAATGAGTGGAGCGACAAGAGAAGATAGGATAAGACGAGAGAGAATAGGTTCGGTCGTGTTACGGAGGAGAGAAAATTCGGAAGCTACAAGGACGGTTATGGTAATGAGGAAGACCGGAGAAGAAGTGGTTGGATGCGATTGGGTGTGATATGAGGACTGTAGTGTAGTGGATGTGGGAGATCGCGTCAAGTGGAGGGTTCAAGATACAGGTGGCCGAGCTCGAATAGCCGGGACAAAGGCGAGGGAGAAGAATAAGAATAAGAAGAAGAAGAAGAAGGAGAATTGCCGTTCGAGTTCGATTCTTCCCGTAATGTATTACGTTCCAGTTCTCTCAGCGAGATATTTGTCAAAAGGCGAGCGCGAGTTATCGGGAGTTGTTTTCGAGGAGTTGCGTACGGTGCGAAAAGCGCAACAAGAGGACTCGGTAAAGCAAACACACTCGGCCCGTAGTATCTTGATTCGGATTTTTGTCGGCGTTTTCGGATTTAAGTTTTTGGTTCTCGTCCGGAAACGGCGTACGACAAAAAGGGTCGCGAATAAAACCGCGAGAGAAAAAAAGCGCCGCGAACGAGATCAATTGACGCGCGTGAACGCCGGATCAGACGACGAGACGGAACGTATGGTTTTAGCGCGCCGAGCGAGCCAAAGAATTGCACGACGTCCGTCGTGTTTTTCTCGTGTCGCTCCCGTTCGGTTCATCAAATCGAGTCTCGGCCCCGAAACCGTTTCGGGCGGTCACGTCGAAAACACGCGACGGCGACCAGGTGTTCGTCTTCGAACGTTTTTCGAAAGATTTAATTATTATCTGACGCGAGAATCGTTTTACGGTCGTCGATGAAAAAATAGAAGAAAAAAAAAATGAATGTTTTTCAATCTGACTATCGTTTATTTGTTAACGTCGAAACGCACGCGAATTATGTAAAATCGGTTTCGTCAAATAATCGTATAACGGACGTGTTGGGTTGAGGTCGTTGAGGAAATATCATGACGTAAAGTCGTGGGCTGCTCAAACGAGTGACGCACAAAAACACGGCGTGTATGGTTTTTGTCGCGTATAGGCGCGCCTTCTTTTTGTCTCGGGCGCGACGTGAAGCCGTTCGAGAATAATTTGTACGAATGAGCCGAACGAGACTCGGTCTCGAAACGTTATTATCGTTTATTTTACCGAACGACTTAAAGACTTAATCCGGTCTTGCGCGTTCGTGTCCCGTACGCGGGGGGTTTGTTTTGGCGTATCGGTTTTGTATATATATATATATATACGCGATGGGACCTAAACGGTTTTGTCAACGACGTATTATATTGTTGTCGTTGTAAATATATCACGTGCACGTGCGCGGAGATGGCGAGAGAGTAAAAAAAAAAGAAATATACGGAAATGCGACTTTGGAAAATTGTAAATCGTCTTAATAAATTACAGTGTACTTACGCGGTCTTTGAACTCGCGTACTTCGAACGTGCCGGGAAAATAACAAATCGGCCATCGAAAAATTAAGTTCTTAGACGGCTCTACGCAATATATAAACGCGGCTTGCCTTTTATTATTCGATTTAAAAACGTGTTGCGATTACGGCTCGGATTTTCACGCGTTTGCATATTTATTTATTTTTTTTTGGCTTTTCCGACGTTTATTAAGTTTTACGGCAATTCTGTGCATATTTTCTAGAAACACGAAAACAATTCATCCAAACTAAACACATTCAAATATAAAATATATTTTGAAAAAAAATAATTTTTTTTTCCGTGTATGTTTAGATCGTTTTACAGAATTTTTCGACCATAAATGCTTTTGTTCGAACATTATTTCATTCAGCGTTGATCGGAAATAAAAAATAATGTTGTTATATTTTAAGTGCTTTTTTTTTTATGAGTTTTTACGTCATAAAAGCATTTAAAAATGTTCGTTTAAGGTCATGAAAATCCGAACTCATTATTTATTATGAATAATAACTTGGTCGTACAATTTGTTTTGGAAACTTGTGAAAATCGATTCCAAATTGTGTTCGGCGCCACCTGTGCACCGTCCCCCACCTGTTATCAGATGAATCGGATTTCCGTAATCTCGTCGAAATCGATTGCGCTTAACGCGAACTCATTGGCGTCGCGCACGTCGTCAGATTTTAAATACGATTCGTCGCCAACACTATAGTTAAATGTTATACAGTATTGTATATATAATATGTATGTATTATAAGCCGTCGCCGAAATACCTGCGTGGTGGTAACACGATACCTCGTCGACGAAAAACGTCGCCACCACACCAGACGCCCGATTATTGTTTTCACGACGTGTTCAACAAATTACTACAAAGCCAGTACAAGTTAAATGTCGCCGAACGTTTTGTTATTTTATCTGTTATCGCCATGAAAACTTGACGTGACGCGAGGTGTTTGTTTTTAATAAATTCGTGTTTAGACAAGGTTTTCAACAGTGACGTTTTTTTAGCTCGACTGTAATATTTTGTATGACGCGAACCGCGTTCGAATCCGTAATCCGATTGACTCGGTAGTCGGTACGTTAATTCCTTCCCATAATACGAGTGTTGGTTTTTTCTTTTCCGGACGGCGAAGGCAAAGGCAAAGGCAAAAAAAAAATGTATTTTCTACATTAACAATGACGAACAATATTTTTCGGTCGAAAATCAAATATTACGCGGGGTTTCGCGGACGTCGTGAATTCGCGCGAGATAGGTTTACAACGGTTTGGACAATCGGAATTGAACAAATTACAAAGCCGGTACAAGTTAAAACATCACTCGGTAGTTGTCCTCCCCTCCCCCACCAACTTATCGCGGTCTTACTGAATTTAAAGGTAACGCGGAATTCATATGCGTGTACGCGTCATGCAGTATTGGTTTTTTATTTTCCGGACGGCAAAGGCGATTTGCGTATGAGAACGGAGGGAAGGTCAAAAAAAAAAAAAAAATTGTATTTTTTATACGTTAACAATAATTTCCCGGGACGACGTAGACGGTCGAAAATAAAATATTATACCGAATCCGTGGGTTTTCGCGGACGTTCGTAGACGAATTTAGACTGCTGGACGTCAATGCGGCCGAAAAAAGATCGAGAGACGGGTAAAAAACAAAAAAAAAAAAAACCGCTTTCGGAACGGAAAGCCGTCCGCGAGTTCATAATAACATAATGGCATCATGTATTCCGACACACACGACATGTTTCTTTCCGATTTATTGGGATTATTCGTTTTATCGATTTTGTCACGAAAATTAGCCCGTGCCATTGTATATACAAACGACGGGACGAAAAAACGAACAAAAACGTTTCTCGCCAGCGCCGTCTATTGTTGTTGATTTATTTTGTCCGGGTTTTCCCGATAATTAAAATATCCGAATTACCGTTATTATTATTATTTCGTAAAACGTACCCGTGAGATAGTGAAATGCGGTGCCGGTGCAACACGGCGGCGGGCTGGGTGCCGTGGCCCCGGCCGGCGGGCTAGACGGTCCCCACGCGTGATGGTGGTGCTGTTGCTGGTGGTGCTGTTGCTGGTGGTGCTGGTGCTGGTGCTGCTGTTGGTGCTGGTGCTGGTGCTGGTGCTGTTGCTGGTGCTGGTGCTGGTGCTGGTGGTGGTGGTGGTGCAACAGCACGGCGGTGGCCGGCGGTTCCCATTGCGGACCGCTGTCTTTGGCCGGCTGCTGCTGCTGCAGCGGCGACGGCGGCGGCGGCGGCGAGGACGGCCGCCGGCTGTCGTAGTCCCACCAGCACTCGTTGGCCACGGCGGTCTTCCACTTCTTGGGCATCAGGCACCGGGGCATGGCCAACCGTCATCCGAGGTCCTTCGGGCCGACCAACGGGCGTCGCCGTCCGTACGTTATCGGCGGAAACGACGACCGGTCTCTCGTGAACGAATCACGCGCTGCACGCCCGCGGCGCGTACGCGAACGGACGCGGGTATTTTTTATTATTATTTTTTTTTTCGTCTTCCCGGAACGGACGGGGATGACGGAACGGGAAGGGTGGAGGGTGGGAGGAAAGGAGCGAAAAATAAAATACGTCGAAAAAAATTGTTACATACGGACTGACAGAACGAAAGACAAAACGAGAGACAGACAGAGAGAGAGAGATACAGACACAGACACAGAGAAACAGAGAGACAGAGAGACAGAGAGACAGAGAGACAGTGAGACAGAGAGAAAGAGAAAAAAAAAAGAAAAAAGAGATAGCGCGAAGAGGAGCACCGAAGCGACTAGACCGAGTGTTTGGTACGCGAGTGCGTTTGGAAATGTTCGGTGGCCGGTGGTGGCACTTATACCGTCGCCGTCGCAGACGCTGCGGTCGGCGCCCGCCCGCCCGCGCCCTCTCGGGCGGTGTCGCCCTATCGAAGGGGGTGATTATTGTCGGGTGCGCGCGCACCGCCGGCGCGCACCACCGGCTGCGCCTGTTGCGGCGGCCCCGCTGTTGCGCGGCCGTGCGGACGGGCGGCGGACGGACGGGCGGGCTGGCGGGCGGGCGGACGGGCGGACGGTCGTTTCGGCGAGCGCGCGCGCGCGCGTGCAACACGCGCTCTCTCGCGCGCGCCCTACGCGGCCGAAACTACCCCCGCCGATTGAAAGCTATTTATTTCCGTAACACAACACGCAACACGCCGCCCCTCTCGCGCGCCAAACGGCGAGCGGGTCCCGCCGTCGGATTACACGCTTTGCCCGTCGCCCCGTCCGTGCGCCGCCCGAAAAACGCGTTCGTGACCCCTAACCGACGTGACGCGTACGGCGCGGACGCGTTACCTCGGCTGGCGGTCGTGGTGCGTGCGCGCGGACGAGGAAGCCGCGAAGCCATAACGCCGCGGTCGTGTGTCGTGCGAAAGCGTCGGCTCTGGTCAAATGATTCGGTCACGTGTACCGGTGGGGGGGTTGGGGTATGAGGCTGATTTTTCGACTCGACTCGGATCGTCGGAAAAATAATAACCGTGTAACCTCACGGTTCGAATTGGGGTCGCCAACCTAAATCCGGATAACGCAAACGGTGCCGGAGACTTGGGATTTCTTCTGATGAAAAAAATTCGTCATGTTGTTTGACACACATGATAAAATAATTTCACAACATAATCAATATGATCTAATGTAAAAAAATCGTATGACCGGCCAAGGTATAGTGAACATACGTAAACATACCGGTTCGAATATATAGGGAGTGAAAAATCCATCTCCCTCTTGCCCGTGTGTTATCATCATTCGAGAGAGATCTCTATTCTCGGATCTACTCCGTCGTTGTGTTATCACAAAAAAAAAAAATCACACAACTTAATTTCAACGTTGCTCACTGAACGGACGGACATGGAGAGAGAACAAAAGTTTTACTTATTCGCCGGGGCCGGTATTTACAAATGATCTATGAAGTTGCTATCGGTTGTCATTCCGACCGGTTTCGTCGACTATCCCGTACGCGCAATACACTCGTTACGTTACAATCGTAACACAACGACGTAAGATTTGTTGAACGATTTTGTTTCGTGTCAAATGTATTTGTTCGCCGACTCTTCCTCCGGCACTTGATCTTTGGCGGGTTGACCTCCTCCCGATAGACAAGATGTGCACGTCGCTTCGAATTACTTCACGCGAAAGGACCGACGAACGTTTATCATTGTTTACGTGTCAACTATTAACGTTTGGAAATCGGATACTGTCGGAAATATCCGTTGTCCGCTGTCGAATGTTGTTTGTGCTTTGCGTTTATTCCGTCGCGGATCACGACGCGAACCGTCGAACTGTGTATGATTTTTATCGTTACGTCTCTTTGACTATTGTGGATCATACGCATTTGGACGGTTTTGTTGAAACGATTTCAAACTCTGACCGTGATGACTTCAATGACCTCAATGACTTGACGAGTCACAATCGAACGCAAATTTCATACCTATCAACATTCTTTACAGTAGGAGTGGAAGTTACAGTCATATCTGGTTTCCGATAGCGAACAGCATCCAGTCGATACTTTCAAGAAGTCGTTTTTCAGAAAAAACTCCATAGGAACAATCAAAAAAAGTTGGTGCAAAACAGACACGACTTTTTAAATTCGGCGAAACACGTTGGGCAAGAGATTCTCTCGGTTTATTTTGTGACGCATACGATATGTATACGTAACTTTGACGGAACGAAACCTCACGCCCCGCCAGATAACGTGAAGAAATATGATAACTACGTGAAAACCATGATTGTGAAACAGTTGTTTTTATTAACAAGAAAAGTCATAGGGCGGATCATAATCCCCCCCCCTTCCCGTTCGACCGCCGCTGTCGGTGTCGTCGTGTTTCGTTTTCGACGTTCTCCGCAGCGGAGGAAAGAAATATCGACGCTTGTAATTCGTTTCGTTCGTTGAATGTCGAAAAAGTTTTTTTTTTTGTTTTGTAAAAAAGTACGTCGGCCGTCATAAACGTTATCCGTTCTCTCGAAACACGTCGTGCGTGGTGTGTTTGTAGGACTATGTTGTTTCTAAACGCGCACAGCCAATGCTCACATTTTTTTTTTACGTTACGTATCCGATAGACGTTTTCGCTCTCGTCCGGGCTTTTGCATTTTTAACGGCGTCGCGTCGCGAGTACAGTGTATCCCGGGATATCGGAATCGTCACTGTAATTTTTTTCTAGGTAGGTTTTCTCACGCGTTTGTCGCCTCCGTCGGTCGATTTCCATCGCGAAAAATAAACCACTCGAATGTATTTTCTCGATTATTCGACCGTCCGACGAACGCGGAGAAACGAAACGAGAAAATCGCAACATCGTGTGTGAGCGTCCCGTGAACGGTTTTGACCGGAATCCGTTTGGAATCTCGGCGGACGACCGACGATGAAAAAAAAAAACAGAAACCGCAACAAATCGCCCGGAATCCGACGGCGCAGCGGTTTCGCACTCGATTCGAACGATAACCACCGCGGACAGCTCTCGACGGAGACGACGTCGCGTGTTTTACGCGACCGTCGGTTTGTATTTTTCACTTGTTTTCTCCGTTTTCGTTTCTCTTCTCGTTTTCCTCTTGAACCGCACGCACGCCGCACGCGCGTACATGACTATTTAGTGTTATCACTAAAAAAAAAAAAGCATATTTATTATAACCAGTGCCGGATTTAGAGAGAGAGACAAGGCGCCCCGAAATTGATTAACGAACGGACGGTATAAGCATCTGCGATACGTTTAAGGCGATTAAGCTGTGGCCCAGCTTCGCTTCGATTGTCGTGAATCGTGTCGTATTGGTATGCCACCAGTGATATTTCGGTTCGAGTATCGTGATTTTAATCCGTATATTTTTGTTGTAATACGGTTTAAATCGAGATGGGGGGAAAAAAATCTTATCATGCGGAGGCGGTCTCCGTTTTGTAGAGCCGGTCCTGCATATATCCAAATGTCCTGGACGTCCGGACACTGTTTATAACGCGTTGGCAGTGTCGTCTTAAGACACGGGCCCGAAGGGTATTTATTTACGAAATACCATATATTAATATTTTTATTAAATATTAAATCTCGAATGATAAAAAAAAATATTAAAATTTGCTACGTATAAAAACCACGATTCGAATAAGACTGATAAATATTTTACCCAATATGTGTAATACGTGAGTGAGTATTGCGAGCATCATTTATAAATATCTTATCTTATGTGCTCGGGCGAACCCCGACCGCGATCACGTCGTACTAGCTATATTTTTAAACGTGCAGATCGTGTGCGTTTCATTTTGACTTCGAAAGGTGTATGTTCAATTTGTTTTTCGTGAGTAAACTTTATACTAATATTGGTTGCGAGTGCAAAAAGCTTGTCGACCATCATATATTCTATGACGACGTGTAAATTCCTCATTTTTTACGATTGTAATTTTCCCCCAGATATTTTGATTATCAATAGATTATAAAAATATGATGATGATTCATATCCAAGTGGTGCTTCAAAGAGGCAGAAAGCAATCGTAAAAGAAGTTAACGATAAAAAAAAAAATCATTAACGCCTTACCTGAGTTAACAGAAATTGTTTCTACCGTTCCTCCCAAAGTAGATTGTTTTTTACCAACTAATATATACGTATCATAATTTAAGTATTTATAGGCCCCAAATATTTTTGGTCCTTGGGCCTCACATAACCTTTAGATTCGCATTTCGCGGACGCGAAAACGACACGTGACGGTACGTTATTTGAATCGATTGTCCGCCGGGATTTCAAACGACGTGGGCCGCCGTTCACAATCGCTTTTGGCCATTGTTTGTGTCGGCCGTTTTTTACAAACGACGTCGTGGAGAACGTCGAATCTTAACGCGAGTCACGCGCGAATATTTCCCTATCCGTGTGTCACGTGTAAAACGCGACCCGCCGTCGTTACTCCCGCCGGCAGTATGTCGACAATTTGAAATTTAAAAACAAAAAAAAAAAACAAGAAAAAAATCGATACTCGTCGTGTCCGAGTTTGCCGGATTTAAGGTTACGACCGTTCGAACGGATATCGGATATTCTCGAAATATAAATACGTTCCATGCCGAACGATTCCGTCCTTATTCTCTTACTGGGCATCACTCTAACCTAACCGTTCGTTTGCCTGTTTTGAACGAATAATATTGCAATTATCACGTTTTCATTCATACAAACACATTACAGTTTAATAATACAGCGTCGTTGTGCATTTGATATTTATAACGAATTTACTACAACGCCGCAGTGGTCGCGATGATGTTACAATATTTTTATGTACGATACGTTTTGTCGTCGTGCGTGTATTTTTTTAAACGCATCATTAAAATTAATTATACATATAATTTCATTTATTTTTTTTTTTTTTTTTTTTTTTTGGTGTTGTAAAATAACGATTATCGAAAAATTCGTTTTTTAATAACGTTCGAAAACTATATTTGATATCAATACGATTATTATTCACCTCACGTCATAACATCCATTCATACGTCGTTTCAAATGAACACTGGCCGAAATCGTCGTCATTTTCTTTTCGTCGCCATTGTTTTTTTTTTCAAATGAAATTAAAAATAAAATGCGGAATCGAGTTCGTAGGCCCGGGTTTTCAATCTAATTTATTCGTCAGATAACAAATGTTATTCGACAGACAAGGAAAATGTGATAATTATCAGTTTTTTAACGTTATCCGGATAGCGCGTACTCGCCGAATAAATCATGAAATAATAGTTATTCGGTACTTTTTCCACCGATTTATTAAACAGTTACGCGTTGATAACAATCATGTTTGTTTGTATACATTCGTTATAATTAGGTAACCACCGTGTGGTTTTGTAATTGTAAATAAATTTGTAATATATATTTTCAGATTAATAATAATATTTTTATATTTCCCCCCCCCCTCCAAGTGCTATTTTCAAAAACAATTCCTTTTCATCGTATGAGAAATCGCTAGATCTTTGTCTTCTACCATTAATAGTTTTCTCGCGTGACATCATAATGTGTACATTTTTATTTTTATTTTTAAATAATGAAAAACACGTGAAAAACTAATAATAGATCGTCTAAAAAAATATTTACTTCCGTTATCGTTTACCGAGATCGCCAATTACTCGCCAAAGAAAAGTAAATACCATCGACCACCAATCACTATCACATAAATCCGTATAACTTGTTCTGCAATCCGTTATTACCAACACGTATCAGTACCCAGGTTCCTCCCCACATGAATTTTTCAACTACGGTACTGTAAATAAATCCGGGACCTCGTTGTACATTTGGTATTTATGATAATTTTAATATAAATTCTGACATTGAATTTTTTTATATTTTTACAAAAGGTACCTAAAATATTGGGTACACAGCTTATTTTGCTGTTATACGCCTCTTGAAAAATATCAGTTACTTTAGTTAGCCTAAAATACGTTTGAAACACAAGTACACTAATTTAGTGCAGTTTAATAAACAAATCAACATTCTCTTTAAAAAGTATTTATGAATAATAATAATAATAATAAAAAAAATTATTATTATTATTATTTTCAAACACACCGACGCCAAGTACCCCCGATCTCATGAAATAAAAATATAATACACGTAGATTGTTACAAAAAATTATATAATAACAAATCAAATTATTTATATACAGTCGAACTTGGTTATCTCGAACTTCTTTAACTCGAAATCGAAGTACCAATATTGTATAAAGATATGAGAATATTATGTATGTTTAATGGTTTTTCACCGGGCCCCGGGACCACAGTACTAACTGACCCCCCCTTTCCTTTTATTCGCCGAGTATAGCTATCTGGGAGATGATTTTTCATTTAAAAACACTCATCGATTTATTGAGAAGAATTTATTACCCAAATAAGTGTATTCGACAGACAGTCGCGTTGTCTGGCGAACAAGCGGACGATTGAAAAACCGGGCCTTAGGCGTTGACCGAAATCCACCGGAAACACGCGAGCACGGGCGGCGGCCGAGACGAAGCCATCGGATTAGATGAAACGTCGAAAGCGGCGTTCGCGGTGACGGTTTTCGGCGCCGAGTTTTCTTTAACGCGTTAGCTGCCACGAGCCCGCGGGTGATATTCTATCGCGGAACCAACTAGGTTAGCCGGCTGCCTAGATACCGATAGGTTTTCGATTCGTTTCGTTGTTTCACGGCGCGGAGCTAATGGCTGGAAGATAACGCCGTGGCGTGGAGAGAGAAAAATCGACACTATTAAAAAACAAAAAAATGACACGATTTCGTAACTTATTAAAAGTTTATCAGGTTTATCAACAATTGACGTCAATTCGTTTGAATTGCAATGTACTCGTGGACAATAAAAGTATAATATAACGTTTAGACGTACACAAATCGAGTTGCGTACAGTTATTATCATGAAGTTCGTAAATTATTGTGAGTTCGCAAATAAGTACCCATATTTATTCGTAAGGTGGCCGGCGGACATGATTATCGAAGCGCCACTGGCCAGCCGTTTCTATGTCATTCGTACGCGAATCCATCGTCCGTGTTCGAGGCGTTCAACCGCCTCAGCCCACCACCGAATCTTTTCGACAGTTACGATCTGTTATCGCACGTACACAACGTAATCTGGTATCTGTGGTCGTACACGTATATACGATTCGGTTTTTAGGAACGGGCACGGACGCGAAACCCGACCGACCCGTGACCGCGCGCGCGTCGGTTGTCCGCGTAGAAATCGACGTCCACACGTTTTCCCCCCGGACGTTTCCGGAAACCCGAACCGGCCGAGAACCGTTCACGTCGTTCGATTTCACCACCGCCCCAACGCTGTTTTCGGTGTTTTTTCGTCCCCGTCACTCGGCCGATCGCAAGACCCGAACCGCGCGCGCGCGGTTCGGATACCGGATCTATTTTTGAACAGCCGGAGGACGCACTCGACTTTCGGACTAATATTTTCAAGCACGTTCAGGTCCGTGTAAACGCCGTCGCGTCCGTTATCGCGGACGTCCGAAATTTCCGGTTTTCGTTACGGATTTCCGTATGCGTCGTGCCGTCCCCTAACGACCGTCGTTTCCAATAACTGTCGGGAATCGAATCGGACGGCGAAATAATGTCGTTCGGGATGTGGTATCGCCGTGCTCGTCGTTGCTTGGGTTAGACGTGAGACGTGCGCTAACCGAACTACTCGTCTCCCGCACGAGGAAATTTACGCCGACACGCGACGATAGCAACTTACGCGCAGCCGTTTTTTGTTTTTCTTTCGTTTTTAACTCTCGCGCCTTCGACGGTAATATGTACGCAAATAGCGTACAAAAATATAAATGAACCGGGTTATTTGAATAATTTTTCAAACGCATTTGCCCCGTAAATGTCCCGAGCGAGAAAATCCACGGTTCTAGTGCGTCTTGTTCGGCCCGCGTTTCGGATGTTTTTCAGCGCATCGATTTTTTCGGAAACAGTTCGTGAACGTTCGAGAAGACCAGATTGGTAGACGGATCGAACGTCGTTTACAATGAAAATCACGTGTCGAATGAAATCTGAAATACACTATTTACCGCGTTCGTTCGATCTGGATTACGTACTAAAACCGTTGTCATGATTTCGCGTTCGAGAATTTTCGTCCGTATTATTCGGATTTAATTTTCGACTTTGCGAAACATGCGTCGTCAGGAGAAAACGAGAATGTTCGTTCCGAATTCGATACACGAGATCCGTGTTAGAAGCAGCAGGATAACAATACGTTCGATTTCTTTTAGAGCAGCCGCTAGTACTGGGGCGGTACGACGACACGAGAACAGACGTGAATTCTACTTCAGACGACCGTTTGCATTCGAGATTCGTCGGATTTTCATTCAAATACAAACGCGAGAACGGTAGACATCAAATCCGTCGCCAGACCCGATCAGTGAAATAAGAAACGTCTCCTCCGAACGACGTTTCGCGCACGTCAGACGAGGTTAGGTTAGGCAAACGCGCGTTACCGATCGCCTGAAATAATGTACGGCCTCCTCCACCCCCGTCGATTCGTCACGCCAAGTTCTGACGGCGCGCACGATAAATTTATCGTTCTCATCGTGTACAAACATACGAGCGCCGCGGGTATTTTTTATACGCGTCGTCGTGTCCCACGCGCCCCAGGTATCATCGCGGTTATCATCCGGTTAGTACGTACGTATATATATATATAATAATATGTACACGTGTGAATTTTAAAAGCGAATCGATCATCGTCGATGGCTAAAATCCGCCGTCCTTAAAAACCCGTTAGCTCGCGTGGGATCCCGTTCGTGATGATGGACGGCGTTCTGCCGTTTATCCCGTCGAGAGCCGTTCTCGCCCCGACCGAATGACGCGCGAAATTTAACCTAACAAATTTCGTCTTCTACACGTGGTCGGGAAGTGGTCGGTTAATGAATTCCGGAGAGAAAAACTCGGCCCGCGCGTCGGTTTTTACGACGATTTTTTTTTCTTCCGTTGTCGTTGTACGTGATTTCGAACGCGTCGCCAAAGGCTTGACGACGCGTCGAGAAATTAAAGGACGCCATACCGAAAACGACTAGTTGAAAACGTTCTCCGTCGATTACGATTCCGTCGGTTCTCAAACCGGCCGCCCGGTTGACGATACGCCGACCACGTGCGCGCACGCCGCGCGTTTCCTCATGTATATATTTATATATGTACGTATTTATACAGACACACCTTTCACCCGTCAGACGTCGACGTTCGCGCACAGTTCGCACAGCGATTTCCATATTATTCCCGACCGTGCCCTCAGAGTCGACTTTTCCGCATACCATTACGCGCGGGTTCTTATCTCTCTCGCGAAATCCCACAAAAATACACGAACAAACGAAACGAGTTGGGTCGGTCTGGTAGCGGAGAAAACGAACAAAGAGACGTAATTTATTGTGGTTACTGTTTCTATGAAGCCCGTATAAATTACAACCCGACGCGCGACATAAATCTCGACGATTATTTCTCGCCGAATTCGTTCGAATCCGTGCCATTTCAACACGGTTAAAACCGTTTTCGCCCAAAACGCCATAAAACAATAACACGCTCAACTTAATCGTCACTGGTAATCCACGTAATGTCTATACACGCATACCATACGGATGCCAAAACGGATTTACGAAAACGGCCAGAGTTGACGATAACATTTTAATCAAGTCGATACGAACAGGTTTTTAAACGGTTACCAGATTTTAATTAGCCGAGAGTTAATTTCCTTTTACCTATTGCCTTTGATTTGTACGTCGGATTCGTGAGTTTGTTCAAACAACTCTTTTGTTTTGTTTTTTTTTTCGCTTAGAGAAGCGGCGGTGATAACGAACGGTTCACAGATATTCGTCGACGGCGTTCGAAACAAACGTAGCGAACGATGTAGGACGATACGTGATCGATTGATTCGTTTGATCGTACCATTCGATCGTTTAGACGTGGGTATTCTGGGACGTGGCTACTAACACTGTCCATAAACCGCGAATTAGCAAACGCGCTGTGTTGTAGCGGACAAACTCCGGTCGAAAAATGACAAATTACATTCGTTTTCGTACTCGAAAACTTACGCGTCTGTGCGTACAGAAAGCTGATCTCCGAACGTTATGGCCGTTCGATAAATGAACCTTAGCCCGTTTCATCTTAACCTTAGCTAATTTTCGAAACGCACGCGGCGATGACGACCAGGCGCGGATCCAAGGGGCGATCGCCCCCCCGCCCCGTAGACTCTTGTTAAATTTTTTTATCAGTATCGTTTTATAATTCTAACTCTTATCTATGATACTATAGAAAGACAATTTAAAACGAAGTCGTAGCTATGGGATTTTTCGGTGTATCGCAAACGATTTCCAATAAAACGTTTTGGAAAATATTTTATTAAGTTAAGTTCTGGATCCGCGCCTGATGACGACGACCGTGATCGACCGTTATCCAAATAGGTCTCCCGTGCGTTTCCACGTTAACCTGGGTACGTTGGTCGCCTTAGGCCGTCCATTTGGTTTTTCGGGTGTCCGAGTGTCGCGGGGTCCCGCGCTGCCGTACGCCGCGTAACCACGTACCTAACCGCGACCGTTCCGTTTTGCGGACATCGGATACGCACGTAGCCGTTCGTCGCGCCGGAAACACAGTCGGCGTCATCTGTCGCGCAGGAAGCGACAAAAAACGAAAAAAAAACCATAAAAAACAAAAGGGGGGGGTTATCTGAGGGCGTACATCGGACTGCACGCACGCGCGCTTTTCGGACGTGTTCCGGTGTACGGCGGCGCGTGAGCGGTAACACAATTCCGCGTGCGATATCGATACGCCGGCGTTCGTTCCATGTCGTTTCCGTGACACGGCTTGTACCGCGGGTGCGGCGCGACAACCTGTTCGGCATTGTTGTCGTCGTTATCGTTTCGTAGCTACGATAGCTAACGATAATTACGCGCGCGCGCGCGTAGGCCTCTCTCTCGGACGAGCCCGTGGGAAAAAACGAAAAAAAAAAAACGGTAGGTACCGTATTAATGGATTGGATGTCCGTACGTGTGAATACTCGTGTGTGGGTCGTCGAGAACGGGGCCGTGTCGCGATCAATCAACGGGGTAAACTATTTCCTACCGAGCCGTGGTGGGAATCGACAGGACGGCGTACGCGTCTCGCGGTGTCCGGGGAACAGGTGTGACGGGGGTGTAATTTTGTTTCGTTTCGTTTTTTATCATCGATTCGCGCCGCAGTCGGGGTTCGGTCGGCGAATTCACGAAATTGAAATCCGTCGGCCGCACGTAATTTTACTGGTTTTGGCGTCCGAGTTTCGTATGTGTATATAACACGCGCGTGATTAATAATATCGCTCGGCATCGACAACTTCCGTCGACGAATCGCATACAATCAAATCGCATTAAAAACCTAGCTATAAAAATAAAGTGAAACGAAATGTAAAACAATATTAACGTTCAGGTAACGACCGTGTTTTGTGGTGGTTTCGCAAAAAAAACCGCAACGTACACGTAATAGTCTTAAAATGGAAAACGTCCAAGGAGGTCCATGAAGGATTTAAAAAAAAAAAAAAAATTTAAACCGGTCTATAACGTGAAATGTATAAATACGTGACGGATATAAAACGCGCTATTGGTTTTTCTGCCGTCGCCGGTTAATTTCAAGTCCAAAAAACGGTTGCGAAACGATCGCCATGACGACGTACACGTAGGTTCCCCACAAAGGGGGGTGTCAGTGAGTACTATGGTCCCGGGGCCCGGTGGAAAAAACATAATACATACGTATTATAAATTTAAATTGGAAAAATAAATACGAGTCGTGGCACCCCGGTCGCCATGCCTTTATACAATATTGGCATATAAATAATTTGATTTCTTGTTACATAATTTTTTGTAACAATCTACGTGTATATTATTTTTATTTCATAAGATCGGGGGTACTTGGCGTCGGTGTGTTTGAAAACAATAATAATAATTTTTTTTTTTATTATTATTATTATTCATAAATACGTTTTAAAGAGAATGTTGATTTTTTTATTAAACTGCACTAAATTAGTGTACTTGTGTTTCAAACGTATTTTAGGCTAACTAAAGTAACTGATATTTTTCAAGAGGCGTATAACAGCAAAATAAGCTGTGTACCCAATATTATAGGTATCTTTTGTAAAAATATAAAAAAATTCAATGTCAGAATTTATATTAAAATTATCATGAATACTAAATATACAACGAGGTCCCGGATTTATTTATAGTATCGTAGTTGAAAAATTCATGTGGGGGCCTGCGTACGCGGTATCGTACGCAGTGATGTATTTAGAACTTCGTTGCCCCGGGTACACATTTATTAGTTGACCCGCTTCCCCCTTCTGACCTCTTTACTACATGTAAAAAAAAAACCGAGCAATCTTCTAAGACATACACAACCCCATCCCGCTTAAGACATAAATTAATATTTTGCGTAAAAGTAATAATAAATAAATTATATAACTCAACCTTATGGTAACGTACAATTCGTTATCAGTTATGATAACAGGGTGTTAATGCGTGATAATATTTATTTTCCATACTGTGAAATGAAACGTCGAATGTCGAGTATTTCAAAAACGAGTAGTAACCGTGTTCGTAACAAAACCCTTGGCGAATTCGCTGCCCCCCAAGAACGCGACGCCCGGAGCAATTGCCCCCGCCGCCGTCCCCTAAACACGCTTAGTATACGCTACGTTGTGCGTGCAGTTGTGTGTCGTGAGTTACGATCTTTGAATTTAGCTCGTTTCGTCAGATAACGCGAACACGAAATTTGTCGGGTTGCTTACGTCGTGTACGGGTCGGTCCCCCGTCGGCACTAAACGGGGATTTTCCGTCCTCGCGGCATTCACCGCGCCAATATAAAACATAAACTCTGAAACCTATGAAACTTTAACGGCGTGTTTTTATCGTCCGCAGATAACGTATTCAAAAGATTACTCAAAAACAAAAAAAAAACAACAAAAACAAAAACTATACGTCCCGAGTGCAACGCGGTCCAATAAAACTCTTAAGGAGTTTCGGGCGCGTACGTATATATTTACGTTTCTCTAGTTTGTCGTCGCCGGAGCAGTAAAACAATAATAATACGCGCGGCGAAGGGACACTGTGGATGTCGAGAAGCCGTAACAATATTGCGTATACGACAATATGTTCTATAATATATATATGTATATATATGTGTGTGTGTGTGTGCGCACGCGTTTTCTCGAACGTACTTTTTTCTCTTTTTTTTCGTCCTGTTTTATGATTGCGCTCAACTTATATGACAAATATATATATATATATGTGTGTGCGTGCAATAACGACGCGTTTTCATTACTCCACAGTTGGTCTTTTATTCGAAATTGTTTTCGTCCTGTGAACCGCCGTCGCCGCGTACGTCGCGAGTCGTTCGTGAAACGAAACTGAAAATCGTATACGACAAAAGCCGCCGGTCGACAAGAATTATTCGACTTCATGGTCGGTCGTGTTGGCGTTGTTGATATGAAACTGTTGACGGCGTGCGCACGTGTTTGCACTTGTCGGTGGTCGCGTTTGGCGACAAAAAAAAAAATACCACGTTACACGTTGAAAATGGCTTTCAAATATTCTCCGTGAAGATCGACACGATTTTGCCACGCATTCGAACCGGTTTTCGAACCGACGTGCGTTTTGAACGCGTCGGAACACGTTTTTGACGTGCGGGAATCGAAAGAAGTCATCGGGTGCCAAACCAGGATTTTCGATTCAGTTTCAATGTTTCAAGCTAGGCGGTGATCTGAGCCCCGCATATTGTCGCGGTGGAGTGAATGATCCGTCTCCGGCGGTTTTTTTCCTCTTTGTTTCTCCGAAGACTTCTGTCGAGCAAACGGTACCGTTCAGAATTGACCATCCCGCGTTGTTCCAACAGCTCGGTGGCCACACGTCCAATCATGCCGAAGAAACATGCTTCGAGAAGTTCCGTGCGCGAACTACTTCTGTTGGATTTGGCTCGCCTTGAAAGACCCGTACGGTCGACTGGTGTTTACCTTCCGGACCATGTGCGTGAATCCATCACGTAGGTTGTATTTTTTTCAACATTTCTGTGCATCAGTCTACGCGAGCCTTTTTTTGAACGGTCGTCAAATCGACCAAGTGTTCACGCAACGTTGAATGCGCACTGGCGGAACCCGTGTCTGGGGACGCCTCAGTCTCACGTCAAGTTTTACCGTCTCGCGTACAGCATCGGCGTTTTACGACCACGATTAAATTCAGATTTGATTCCATTCGCCAATGTGATTCTCAAGTCGTTGTTGTAAACCGCGCACTGCACTCCAGCACTGGTATCGATAAACGTTCCGACGACCTACGCCGACCGACACGTCCGATATCCCGTTTTAATGTTCGATTTGATGTAGCGACTACGTCGCGGTACTCACAAGGCGACCTATATATGACGTACGACGCGAATAATCGGTACTGCCGAGGACGTTATTTAACGACAATTTCAAAAACCCCAAAAAAAAACTTATTTACCAAAACGTAAGTTTTTTCTTTTTACGTCTGATCGCGACTCTTGGCGTTGCATGCACAATAACGTCAGCCAGCGGGGGTCGTCGACGACACGTATTGTTGATATACGCACGGCGTGTAGACGCCCCCTGCTGCGGACTCGGAAATAAATCCGACGGGTTTTCGCCGCGAAACTCGCGTTAACCGGCCGTGCGCGCGTTCGAGTATCGGAGTTCTAATTTATTGAACACTTAAAATCCACTTTCTACGGGATGGCGAATGGATGTGTATGTATAGATATTCGCCTGCAGACGTGCGATTCGCGTGTTCAGATACCGCGCGCCGGTCGTTTTACACAACCCCACACAAATCGTCCGCAGTCGTCGTCGCGTGCGTGTCGAAACGAACTAAAAACAAATCCGGTGTTTTCGGACGGAATATACGTGTGTATGACGTGCGAATCGTATACATCATAGCGGGTTAGAATAAACTAACCGTCGAACAAAATGTTGTTAATTATCAACTAACCTAACGGTTAAAAAAAATATAAAAATAATAATAATAATAAAAAAGGCGTATAAAAATAAAACGTTCAACGTGTTATATTATAATATGCCCCGACGCGATACGTGCGTACACGCCGATCGTGGGAATCTTCCATAAAAACCGCTACCGGTATATTATTATCTAATCGTGTTTTGTTCATTTTTATTGCGTTATTATTTATGATATGGGGGGGGGGGTTGTTTAACCAATACAACAAACCGTTTTTTTTTTTTTATTAAAAAATCCGACGACGGAATAACCGAATTCGTTCGTCGGTGTCGGCGGCGTAGCCACAGGATTTTGAAGGATTTTGTTTTTTTGAAGTAATACTTCTTTATAGTACAAAAAGGAGAGTTTAGCGCGTCACGACACTGTTTCTCCTCGAGGTTAGCCGTCGGCCGTTTACACGTTTAACGCGTTTTTACGGCGCAGGCCGGGCCGGACTCCCGAGCACGACCGAACGTATCTAGCACACGGCGGAACGGTGACCGTCTGGTAACTTCGGTCGGACGACCCTGCAAGAAGTTTCACTCGGTCCGCGCGGAACCTACTCTCCCTCCCGCCCGCCACTCCAACGCTCGAGCACGGGCGTGTGCACTCACGTTCCGTCTTTCCCGTGGCCGCGGTTCGCACGAAACGGGATTGTTCTAGGTGGGTGCGTGCACGGGACGCGCGACAACCACTAATCATCCGTATCATATCATCCACCATCATCTCTGCCGTACGCGTGCTTCGCGAAAACCGACGGACGTGTTCGAGTGTCGGCACGACGTTCCCCATTTGTTTAACACGTTTCTCGGCCGGTTCTCAGCGCCGCGACACGCGCTGCCGAACAGGTTCTCACGCGGACGTGCGTATAACACGCGAGACTCGGCGGTCCACGAATCTTAAGGAAAAAACAAACAAACACCGTTTTCAAATTGATAGTCCGGACACGTGTTCCGTTTATTACCCCTGTTCGCGTATTGGATGGATCGGCCAAAAAAAAAATATACATATATTTAATACTTTATTTAATAAATTGTACTCGTATCCTGAAATCATGACTTATGTTCTCAACGATCGAAGTTCTTGTTGAAAAATCGGCCCCCCTGTGACTAAATCGTTTGACCGCAACACTGTCGTCCGATAACAATCGGTAAATCTGGAAAGCCTAACCGGGTGAAAATTCTTACGCGTTTCAATCAAATACGTTTTTACCAAAAATAAATCGTTTTTTCGTCGTGTGATTTTAATCAGCAATCAGATTTTTATTACGTAAAACGGGTTTGGAAAACAGTCCCGTGATTTCCGGACGCGTTTCCGCGTGGGTTTACTAATGTTTAACCGCGTCGGTCCGGTAACGTTTGTGAATTGTTCTTGTTGAACGCGCGCCGCGACGTTTATTCGGAAAACCTATATTTAAAAGAAACATACCGACGATGTTTTCCCGACCAACGCGGTATAGTTTTCGCATGGCGGTTCACAATCGACGATTTCGAGATCGTCTGCCAAAGCGCTTTGGCGGCGTACGTGAACGATAACGACAATATCGTCTACGAGAGACGGAATCATTACAACACGATAAATTCACCGACTTTACCACACTCGTGTGTATAAAAACTAAAAGATAACCGCACTTATGACCGATAAAAACGTAATTAAAATCATTTGATGTTCGAAAAACGTGTTGTCCGTTGTACTCAATTGGTGGTGGACCTCCGTCGCCTTCAAATACTTGTTGTTTTCGTACGGTAACTTTGCCCCCCATTCGGTTGCGAAGTTTCGTCATGATATTCTATTCGTCGCACTGAACGACCTCTCCACGACGTTCGCGACGAATTATAATTATTATTTTGTCACGAATAGTCTTTAACACGGACCGATAAAAACACAATATTCCGTTTTGTTTGTTACGCCGATACCGAATTGGAATTTACATTCATATCGTATCGTAATCGACGGGCCCCGTGTAAAAATTTACCAAGACCAGTCAAAATTTTTTTTACTATTCAATTCGTTTACTTAGCGAACGCGCGAAAACCCATACGGATTTTCACGGTAATCACAATCGTTTCGCGACGTGCGCGCCGATTTAAAAACGACTTTTTATCGTCAATCACGCGAACACACTAATTACCGTCGTTCGTACGAACGTTGTTGTCGTGCACGGCGCGCGGACCACGTTTCGGTTTATTGTTCTCCCGTTTAATGATAAAAAAAATAACACAATTTATTTATATATTTTTTTTTTCCCCCCGTTGTCGTCCAACGTTATTTCGCGAGATAAAAAACGGTAGGACGATTTTCGTTTTTTTTTTTTGTTTGATTTCATATCGCCATTGTCTCGTCGTACGGATAAACCATATACGGTTTCCGTACGGGCGTTTTTTTATTCCCACCCCCCGGAAAATCGTGTTTCAAAACACACACGCACACACATTGGAAACGGACACAATCGTGCGCGGACAACGAACCGTCAGGAACGTGTACCGCGTCCGTTCGAATTTGTAATTTGTCGACGTTTTCACACGTTTCCGTTTGCGCCCGATACTCGTCGACACGTCAAAAACGTATATTAAAAATAAAAATGGTCCATGTTTTCCCGAGGCGTCCGTTTTCAATCGTCCGCCAGAGTACCGTCTCGGCGGCGTACAAACGCGAACGTTAAAACATACGACGAATCGAACCGTTGTTACGGCGTTCGGACAGCGTTGACATTTCGACACGGACGACGAGAACCGTCGAAAACGCACGTGAAACTACACCACCGACCGATTTTGAATTCAATCTGAATGAACGATTTCTCATTCATTGATCGATCGTTTAGCAACCGGTCGTCGCTGTCCGCGACCGGGGAGAAACACCTACTAAACCCGCGCAGTTTTCGGGCGATCGGAGAGAGAAAACCGACCCGCGTTACGTTAACGACAATCGTTTTGCGCCGATTTAAAAACGGTTTTTTATCGTCGATCGCGCGAACGTTGTCGTCCGACGTTAGGTCGCGAGATAAAAAACGGCCGGACGTGTTTTCGTGTTTTCGTCCACACGGCCGAGCCGACGACTATGAATGAACCATAGTCCATCACCGTTACGCGTGAACCGTTGACGAAAATACCTAACCGCCGTAGATTAGCCCGGTGTTGATGGCGAAATACTGCCGTTCGTAATAACATACGATTTTGGCCGTTAGGCGGTTGAGCAGCGTATTCGGGGGCATTACAAATAGGAGTATTAGGTCAGGTTAGAAATACGATGACTCGCGCACTCGCTCGCTCACGCCGAATCGGTACATATCCGGGCAGTACGTTCGTCAGCCGTATTGCCCGACGTGGCAGAAACATTATTTTAGTCGTCTCTCGAGTACGTTAACGATATTACTACGCACGCTATTATCGTTTCGTTCGCGTCGATTCAACAGTTTATTCACCGTCGACATTTCGACGCGTTTACGCGTTCGGACGTCACGACACAGACGCTTGCGTCTACGCGCCGAAAACGATTTATGTTTCACGTTCGTGTATTCGACCGATCCAACTCGACCACCGTCTTCGTGTCGTGTGTTTTCCGACGACGGACGCGCGCTCGAATAACCTGGTCGTCTAAAATCGCGTCGTGTGCGCTCGCGGACGGATCTCCGCGCGAATATAACCTATGCACTATATCCGCGGTTCGGCGTTCTCGGTCGGTTAACTGCCAACTCGTTCCGCGTACACGTCCCTTGTGCGGAACGTCGTCTAAACGCGAGAATTTATCACGCTTGTTCCGCGGCTAACGGGGGTGGTCGGGAGCGAAACGGAATGGTTCGCGTTATTGTTCGGCGGGTTTATACTGCTTTAACGGCTTTTATCCGGCGGCGTCATAGACGTAAATAGGAGGAGGAGGGGGGGGGGTTAGCCGTATCTAAAATATTTGTAATTAATTTCACATATCGTATGTTATCGTATCCTTCCTTTTCACCAAAAACTAAACGCCCGTGTCAGACACTACAAACGGCGGTAACGATCGGCGTTTTTCGAAGGCGATTCCCCCACGAAATGTGCAGGGACGTGATTTTTCAACGTTGATTCTGCCGGAGCACGTGACGTGCGATCGCGTATTCGTGACTGGTGCAAAGTGATGATTTACGTACGTTGGATCGATTGAATCGTCTGCAACGGTTATCGTGTCAGGTACGTTTAACTGTAACAACTCCAAAGCGCTATAATTGTTTTTTGTTTTTTGTTTAGAATTTATTAACGTTTTGTTATTGATTTACTCGTGGAAATACAGCGCCTATTAGTCGGTACACAATGTGCATGTTGTTTAACGTTTGGACACCGATCGGATTATGCGCGCGGAGAGATAGTCTTCACTCCGAAACCTGTTGGGCCCAAGCCGCGTGTATTTGCGGACTGTATGTTTACGTCTACGTCCGGCGTCACATTCGACGATACGTTTTCAATTTTCTCGACCCACGGGGTTGTGCGGCGACGGCAGATACGTTTCGGCGAGTCGTCCTCAACGCGCGGTTCAGAAATTGTTCTGTACGACGTGCGTGCGCTGGGTTCGGAAAATAATTCAATGTCCATAAGGTTCTGGTCGAAAAACAATCGTTTGTTGATCTGGAATCGTCCGACGGCGCCGTCACACATGTGTTCGGTCGGGCGTTGTGAAAACCGTTTTGAATGCCGCCGACTCGTCGTCCTGTTTAAACACCGGACGAGTACAGCGTTTTTCCACGTGAAACCCACGTTATTACAAGTTGTTACAACGCGACGCATTCGAAATTGTATTATTTTCGTTATTTCGTGTCTCACGTCGAAAACTTTTTGCCCCGGTAACGGTAATTTTTGTTAGTATTTTTTCCCCTATTTTTTTTACGCTCCCCCCACCGCCGTATACTTCGCGGTTGTTATCGTGTACGTCAGCGAAATCCGAGCGGCGGCCGCGCGAAACGTGCAAAAGCGACGGAAAGCACAAAACCGGCCGCCGGAGGAGCGCTCGTCGAGTGGTTTCCGGGCGAGGGGACGGCGGCGCGCCACTCGAGGCGGCGAAAGTGCGCGATGGGGAAAAATTGCGCTCACTCGAAACGCGAGGCCGCGTCCCGTCCCGTCCCGTCACGTCCCGTCCCGTCCCGTCCCGTCCCGTCGAGAGCCGCGGCTGAGCGGACCGCGTCGGAACGCGCGCGAAACCGGTGCGGGGGAGTGGAGCGGACGTTTCAAACACCACGTCTCGCGGTTTCCGACGTCGACCAGGTGCGGGGATTCGGATATACACGTGTGTATACGTATAACACGTAGTGGCTGGGGGGTGGGGAGCGTTCGAAAATAAAATACCTGTCCAACATGTGCGTGTGCGTCTATCGGAATTGAAATACAAGCGGTATACTCATTAAAAAAATAAAAATAATACGATTTTTCAACCGGAACTTAAAACGGCCCGGTACTGTGAAAAACAACACGACAAAACGTCCTAAAGAAACGTGTACGTACACGACGCCGATTCAACTGTGTCCAATTCCTTCTACAAAACGTTGAAAAATTGTCGCTGGTGTACAATATCGTTTTGTTTTGGATTTTCCCGTACATCACTGGAAACATTGATTTCTCCTCTATTTTTCTACGTAATCGCCGTCTCCCCAACTATGCATTTTTGTAGAAACGCAATCCTCCTCGTAGAACTCCACCGCCAACCCGTTTGAGGTTAGGTTACTTCTTCTTTCACTTTGTCGTCCGTCTTGAATTCCAGTCCGCTCAAGTGATCCGTCAATTTCGGGAACAAGCGATAATCACTAGGGGCTAAATCGGGATTGTAGGGTGGCAGGGTCGAGTCCACGGACTCGCTTGGAGACATGCGGACGTGCATTGTCGTGATGGAACTTACACCTCTAGTCGGGTTTTTTTTTAGGGACTCGCAGTATATATTAAAATTGAGACGGTCGTTCGTCCGTTTCACGACTGGTCGCTATCTCTCGCGTCGTCCGTCGTCATCGCAAACTCCAAGAACAGCTCGGAACGTAGGTACGTTGATTCGTGCGTATAGGACGCACTAATAATTCGAAATTTTTGTTGAGTATTTTTATTGGGAATTTTTTCCCAAGTAAAACACAGCCTACGGGTGGCGGCGGCCCACTTCGCCTCCCACCGAATCCGTGTCTTATGTCGACAACATCGCGTGTGCTGGTGGCTATCGAAAAATGTACCTAACTTAATTTTTTAAAATATACTCTCGGTGTAAAAACTAAAAAGTTATAAATCATAGATCGCGGAGTTTAATTGTAATCAAATGTTTTTTATTAAATCGAGATATTTCTAATCTGATAAAAAATGTGCACGATTTAGATCGTTCTAATTGAAATAAGCCTAATTTTACTTTCCGTATTTCAGTATAATTACATTTTTTGTACATATTTTGTGAATAATGAATTGAATTTTAACGATATTTTTTAAGCATATCTTTAAGAGTATTATTATTTATTAGGCACGAGTAATTTATTTTATGCAACGAAATTACATGATATTTGGCATTATCCAAACTAGTTCTGTTATCGCGTTATCGTGTACTGTAATGTGACTATTGTGGATAGAGCTAATACCGGACGTTATAAATATAAAATACACTTGACAATCGTAGTCCCATTTAGTCTCGTGTACGTGCAGTTTCCAATTTTTTAAACGCCGAAAGTTGTTAAATCGAAAGCCAATTATTATTTAAAAGGGTTTCCTAACGAAAAACTTTTCTTGCAATTTTCAATAATTATACATTTTTTTTTTTTTGATATTTACATAATTAAAATTATTTTGTTCCGTATTTTAAAACAGTTTTATACATATATTAATTTTTTTTATTACGACAAAGTCCGTTCCCTAGTCATTACTCATTACCTTATGTTCCACGCTCGAATTGTTGGTAAACGTGACAGACGGCAGTGATGAATTTTTCGAGTACCTACACCGTTTATAAAAAAATGTATTGAGGGCGCGTCACTATTTCGTAAGCCTTCAGAGTACGCCTACTATCTATTTCCCCCAGTTCGACCATTGTGTACAGTTCGTTTTTGGAAACGGTCGAACGTTGTTTCGGACGAGCGATCCTCTTAGGAGATGAAGTCGCACTGTAAACGGGTTCGACGACCGTGAAAACTGTAGTTCGTGTGCGTCTGGTCTCGCGGTATATTAAAATACTGTTCGAAAATATGTCTTACTACAATGAATTCGCGCGGTAAGAAGTGTATGTCTGTTATGTTTTCAAATATATATATATATATATAAATTACCACTTTTATCGTTTTCTTTTTCAATTTTTTTCCCTTTTCTATACGACTCTTATGGTCGCGTGTGTAAACGGTTCTAAAAATATATATATTTTTTTTTAATAAGCCTCAACTACAAAGGTTTTACTGGCGCACAAAGGTTTACGGTGTTTACGAAATTCACAATATATATATATATATATGATTAGTTTCTTTACGATTCGATCGATTCGAGCAAATCAGAATTTCGTATGAGTTTGGTCGGATGTACAAAAGCAAAGCGAAAAAAAATAATAATATTTATATACATATCGAATTATACAGTCGAACGGGTTTGAAGAATTTTATGATTTCGGTCAGGTGGTTGGTTCGGGGATATCGTTCGCGCGTGATGGCGACAGTACGTTCAAACATGTTTGAGAGCTTCCCCCACGTGTTTGAACTGCGCGTTCTTGTCTCGTGAGATGTCCCCCGTGTGTATCCTCGGCCCGTTTAATTATTGCTGCGCGGCGTTTTTTCGCGAACAGGGTCGGACTGGCTTTTCTCAAACCGACCCGGGCTAAACATTTTTCACCTCGCTAATGTGAAATTATTCAACGTTCATAAAACAGCAGTTGAGATGGGACGGGAGGGCCATTAAATCTCTATTATCACGCTCGTTTTAAAATCGAGCACAGACCGTAAAGACCCGACGGCAAAACCCGGTTCTAACACCGACTTCGGGAGTTCACGCGACGCGCATTCGACTTGAACGAATAAAGAAAAAACTTCTCGACGGGCGAGACCTCGTTAATTGGACACGCGGCGAGTCACGGGCGCGCGTCATGAAACGTGACGGCGACGACTCCCGGCCGTTCGCGAGTGTCGCGAAGCAGCGGGTTGGCGGGACAAGGCAAAGGACTTGCCGACCGGCACCGTACGGGGTCTCTGTTACGGGGCCGGCCGAGTCCCATCGTCACGACGTTACCACGTACTGACGGCGGCAATCGGCACGTCCGACCTCTTTTGTCCCGGCCGACGACGAGTGCGCGCGTCCCCGCGACCCCGTCCCCCCGTCGAGAGTGCGCGCGAAACAACAATACGGTCCTCCACGTTACCCCGGCCGACCGACCGACGGACGAAGTCGTTGAAGTCGGCGGGCGGGCCGCGTTGCGGACGGTTCCCGCGGCCGACCGAACGCACGTGCGCGTTCCAAGGCGAGTTCCGTTTTTATTCCGTTCGTATCGTCGACTCGAAGTGGAAACGTTACGGAACCGGGCCGACGAAACGACAATCGGATTCGTGAAGTCCACGCGGAAACTTTTAAATAACTCTGCTCGGCCGCGGCAGTGGGTATCATTTTGGTTTGTCGCACACGAACGCGCGCACGGCGCGTACATCACGGGCGACGTATTTTTCACGTGTTTACGAGCCCCCAACACTCCGTCGGTTGAACCCTGAACGAAGTCACACCCGATGCGCGCGTACTCGTGATTTTAGTCCCGAATATACGTTTCGGTTGTTTCTGTTGCCGAACGGCACTTATCGTCCGCGTCGTTTTATGACGTACGTTATATTCACTCGAAGTGAAAACCGGACGCGCAATTATCATACGCGTCGGCCCGAAGCGTAACGGAAGACGCGGTCTCAATGTTTTTTTGCGCGACTATTACGCGGTTTGTAATTCATAATTCAATCGAGTTATTATTAAACCCGGCGACCGAATGGGGCTGTATGTACCGTATCATAAGTATAGTATAGGCGTGAAAATTCGTCGTATACGTTTCGTACGTTTATGTAGTTATGTTTTTATAAGCCAAGTGATACACTAAAAGTACAATTGTCGTTTAGTCCTTATACACGTATACAGACATGGTAAATCCGGTGGATTTGTATCGTATCAATTCGTACCCCTCGTAGAAAAAACCCGTCCGAATTCACGCCGCTGCGTGTCCGACGAGGCGTCATTCAAAATCGACGCGTCGTTCAAAAGTTACGTCAGGCAAAATCACCCTGCCGCGGACGACGGCGCGAAAATGCGTTTTCCAAGCACCTGACCTTTGTTTAAAACCTTACGTTTCGTGTTCTCCCGGCACGGTCGGAATTTCGGAAACGACACCGATAACGCGTACGCGGCCGCGCGTTCACGACATATCGATCGCGCGGAAAACCGACAAATGAAATATTCGATACGTCCGACCGTGTGTGATAATGTGCTTAAGCGTGCCACCACCACCACCCCCTCAAGTCTCGTCGTACGTCCGGGCTTCCTTACGTAACACCGACGGCCGAAACGTTACGCGACGACGCGCCCGCCGGCGGGGACGGGAGCGGCCGAGAAAAACAAACGCTCTTCGGAAGTATCCGGAAACGGATGGTTTGTTTGCCGAAATCGTTCGGCAAGTGAACTCGCGGTCGGGGAAAACAAATCGTCCAAACACGCCGAACGTGCAAAACAAACGATTCCAATCAGCGGCGGACTGAGACTCTGAAGGCCCAGGCGGGTAAGTTTTTAGGAGGCCTTAAACTAACGTAATTAATACGAACGAGCGACTTGACAAAATAAATAACTTGATAATGTATCACATAAAAAAAATTATTAGATCAAAATAAAAGCGACTTCGAAAAAAATGAACTAAAAAATAGTGTGAAATAATTCACGAAAATTTTGATTTTTCGATTTCGGTTGTCGACATTTGGCAACGATTACGGTGTGATATGTAAAAGATAACAAATACTCGTGTTAAAAATCGTTTGGAATATCGTAATAATTTTTCTATTAGGTATATATTATTTTGTGTAAGCCAATAGGCCATAATAGAATAAATAGCTTGAGGCCCAAGTACAAATCGTCTAAAGGGCCTGGGCGGGTATGGCCTCTTACCCGCCCCTGATTCCAATACACTGAAATACGAAATTCGCCGTTAGATGTCGTTTATTTTCGACTCCCGTTACACGCTTGTTGCTGTACGCCCGTCATAGATAAGCTCTGGGGGCGTGCGACCGACGTGTCCGCGGAATCCGAATGGACGGCCTCGTGTGTTTCGCGTTCACCTCGCGTCAAAGTCGGTTGCCGACCGACCGACCGACCGTGTTCCCACAGCGACGACGATAACGATTATTGTTATCGTCGCGACGCGTTATCGCAGGGCTGTCGGACGACCGGTGGCGCGCGTTCGCGAGGGCCGGCCGCATCGGTTGAGGTCGCGGTCGCACATTTATTACATTACGTTTTGCGACCGGGGCCGTGCCGAAGTCGCGGACGTGGCGGGCGGCACGCGTCCGAATTTGACTTGCTAACGAGCCTCCGGGGACAGATTATCCGAGGTCCCGAGGTCCGCGACGGGAACCGCCGACAATTAGCCACGTTAATGCGCGGGTACGTATTCTCCGTGTCGCGAGAAAGGGAATCGTTTTCCGTTCCTCCGTGGACGCGCTACGTTTTTCGGCACGGCGCGTATATCTCGTTCGCCTAGGCGTTAGGTTAGGTTAGGTTAATTTTGACGGCGGGCAGCGAACTCTCAAGGGTTCAAATATTGTCGGCCGTCGACGTCCTGTACGTATATATATACCCAATACGATGAATTGTATGTCATTGTTTTACGGTTAATAAACATTTATAAACGTTCGTATGATTATTACTCTTACATAAAATAATAAATAACATATATGACTTAAAATGGAAAGAGGTTAGGTCCTCTAGCCCAGGCCCTCTAGAAATTATTGTACTTGGACCTCAAGCCTTGTTATGGCCAATTGGCCTACGCGAAATAATATAATAACTGATATTTTAAATGAAAGCTACATTATATTATCATGTAAACCGATTCAAACTGTTACAACTAGAAACTTGTAAATATTAAAAAAATTTTTGGAAAAAAATAAAACCAAAAAAATGCACTAAAGGCGTTATTTTTAAGCAATTCACAATTGAAATTTAAACATAAAGTATCATTAATATTTGGTCTTGGGGTGACATACGCGAAATACTGTGTGTCGGTTTGAAATCCGGCGCCGACTTCGACAAGATTTTTGTGAATTATTGCGCACATTTTAGTGTATTTTTTTTTCGAAGTAGGTTTTATTTATTTTTCCGAAAATTCGTTTTACGTTATACATCATCAAGTTATTTATTTCATCGAAAATTGAAAATCGTAACATCAAGTCTCTTGTTCGTGTTGATCACGTTAGTTTGAGGCCTCCTAAGAACTCGCACTACCGGGCGGCCTTCAGGATCTCTCAGTCGGCCCCTGGTTGCGCGCGGTCTCTCAGAAAGTTGTCTGGTAAGGCATTTATTTTTTTGTTTTTTACGTGCATTGTGGCGGTCAGAGGGGTGGAGGGGGCGACGGAATTTTACGACATTACACCGCTGCTGCGTTTCATGTCCGTAAGGACACGTCAGTGTCGAGTCGGCACGACGGCGGACAAAACCGAGCGCACGGAAGAGTTGAGCGAACCAAATGGAATATCGTAAACTGTTCAACGGGACGTGATAACGTCGTCGGTATATTATTTTCGGCGCACGGACCCAAACACCAGACGATAACGATTAACGGTACACGATGCAAAACGTTTCAGACCGGTTAAGAAATGTCGATGTCTGTCGATGAGATCTCGTTCCGGGCGTCGACAATCGGCATTTTCTCGCCGGATTCCAAATGTACGTGGCGACGCGGTACCATATATTATGGACAAACGTCACATTACATATTCGTCTGGATTCGAGGAACGACGCCGCGAGTCGGAAATCGATTTTCGGGACGATTTTCGTTCTAGAATTTTACGATCATTCTTTTTTTTTGTTTTTTTTTTTGCATGATCTTCTTTCGTCGCCATGCGTGTCGGCGTAGAAATTTTTCACGGGCCGAATAACGTTCCCTGCCGGATCAGATAGTACGTACAAAACACCGTTTTGCTATGATTTCTACGTTTGTCGCTCAACCACTCTCGATATGGACGAAAACATAACGCACGGGGGTTTTTTTTGTTTTGTTTAATTCGTTGTATTAGAGTTAAAAAAAAAACCGAATGAAAATCACGACGTTGTCGTGCGCTCCGTGCGTTCTTTAAATAATAAATATTTCGTCGAGGACGACCGGGGGCGACAGCTGTCAGTTATTGTAAAAAAAAATTGTCTTTTTCGAATCACTCGAAACGTTATTTCGCTTTGCTCGCCGCAAATTAGTCGGACGTTTCGATTATATTGTACGTAACATGTTACATACATACATACATATATAATCGTATTCGTCTGTAAAAATAAATCGGAACGAAAACGAGCGCGTATAATATACGTTCGTTTGTAAATCGCGGCGAGCTCATATAATTATGCGAACCGAAAGCTACCACTCGATTATTATTATTATTATTATTATTTTGTTTTTTATTTCACGGAGTAAACACATCGTTCCTCCCCGCCCACAGTTTCAGGCTTACAGCGATTATGTATGAGTTCAAATCGTTATCATTTGATTTTATACGATAATAACAATAATAATAGGTGCAACCGTATTTATACCTGCGGTCTTGAATCGCTACGTTTTTGTAAAAAAAAAATAAATAAATAAAAAAAGGGTGCACGTTGTTATGAACGTTAATTCGATGCACAATGACGTTGGGGTGGATTCATACATACGTATATTTGGTTTTTAATCGAATCACGCACACTCTCGAATCGTACGGAGGTTTCGACTGTTGTTTCCGCGATAATCGATTTGCACGAGTAGTCGGTCTTTATTGTTTTCGTCTTTTGTACGCCTCGATCTACTCCCGTCGACATCCGCGCGCGTTTAATAGCCTCCGGTCCCCGTCTAAACGTTGAAAATCGGTTGGGTCGGGGCTACCGCGGACGTGTACCCGGCCGCGGCGGTTCGTACGTGTCGGGAACGTCCACGCCGCGGGCGAAATAAGTACGCGCAGTGTCGGTGTGGGAATAATAAGATGAAGCCATCCCACACGAAGTCTCCGCGTACGGATCGTGTTACGTTTCGACGGTACGATACGTTAAATCGATAGGGACGGCGTGCGGCGAAAAACAATAACGCTCGTTTCTGTTTGTCGTACGTACGCGTGTGCGAGCGCTTCCGACCAGGCGCGGATCCAGAACTTATTTACGGGGGAGGGGGGGGGGGCATCTTAATCGAAACAACTTTAATCCTCATTTTGTCGCATCGAATAATAAAATATTTTCCAAAACGTTTTATTGGAAATCGTTTGCGATACACCGAAAAATCCCATAGCTACGACTCCATTTTAAATCGTCTTTCTATAGTATCGTAGATAAGAGTTAGAATTATAAAACGATACGAATAAAAAAATTTAACAAGAGTCGTGCGCGTTCGGTCGGCGTGTACCGCCTCGGGGGAATTTTCGCACGCTCAGGACGTTTAAACGCGTGTCTACAACAACGCGACCGACTCGAAACGCGTTTGCTTTGACGGCGCTTTAAACCAACACGAGAACAAGTGGGACGTTAGATTTTTTCGCCAGAAACCGCTCGACTTAAGAAAAGACGTTGCGACCGTTGCGATTCGTTAACGGTCTGTCGTTGAGGTGCCCGTCCCTTCACACCGAAGAACACGACCAACACAGGCCTCGAGTCATCACGTTCCTGACGACGCTCGCGAAACCGTTTTCGTGCTGTTCAAAAACACGTGGTCGTGACATGACATCATCTCCTGTCGGCAGACGTAAACTTTCGGTCGCGGATTTTCCGAGTCTCGCTGAAAATTTTTGGATTTTTCGATTTTGTTCGTCCGACGACGTTTGTGAATAGACCATATTTGTTTCGTTCACCGTGCCCGTCTTATCGGATCAATAGCCGTAATACACGCTACCGCGATTCCTCTGCAACGCCGTCCGCGCGATTATAAAAAAAAATGTTTAGGGTGACGGAGGTTTAACAACAACGTGATTCGGATTTCTTTTGAGAATTCTGATATGCGGTGTACGACATTATAGACGTGTTTTCGTATGTTTGAAGTGTTGGAAGAATTTCTCCGAGTCGTCACACCCCCAGCCTCTATAAATACCTCGCCGATCTGCAGAAGCCCGTGAACACATGTTATATATGTGTTTTGTTTTTACTTCTCGCCTTTTATCTCCCGTTTCGGTTTATTTGCCGTCTCAGAGAGTACTGACGACGCGACGAACGTATTTCGAGCGACGTGTTCTCTCGTTTTTCGTTATTGTCGTTTCGTCTGTTTACAACGCTTTGTCGACGTGATGCTCGATTGTGACGATTTTCACACGCGTTCACACACTCTCCGACAGCAGGATACCGCGTGTCTGGTCGGTATTTCGTTTCACGCGTTTTTCCGGTTTCCCGACAGCAGTCTCCTCGAGCGCGACGAAAAACGTTTGAAACGGTTGCTGCGCGAACCTCGTGATCTCGAAACGCTAACGAAAATCATTACCGTCCGGGCAACACTGTAACGTCGCACGTACAACAGTTTCAACACATAATAATACAACATACCTCTGAGCGATTCATTTGAGCCGATATCGGCCATCGCTTCATTGTTATTATTATTTTTTTAGATTCTGAGTGAAGACCGTATTGGTTTTACAATAATGTGTTTTCTTTTCTTTTTCTTTTTTAAGTTTTCTTGAGCGTTAGAAAATATTACGAAAAATGTTCATAAAACTGCCGAAAACCGATACAGTTGTCAACAAATCTGTTTTGGACACGTGCTTTTTTTTTTGTGTTTAAGTTTCGGAAATTTATTACACGCCTAAACGTGAATTACTTCAGCAGTATTCGTTTGTCATAATTTATTTTTAAGCACGCGAAGTTTGAATTTCGAAAAAATACGATGAATGAACAAAGTTTTGTTCAGAATCCGTATTTAGTAAACAATGATTTATCGTTTTTGCTATTAACATATCATTAACGTTTTTGTTTTTCAGTACGAGCGTTACAGTTGTTGTTCAATAGACTCTGCTTTTTTTTTTTTGTATATAATTTATACAGACTTAGTTCGTATGAAAAAAAAAATCGACTAAATAATAACTCGTCCGAAGATAAATTAACATTTAATCAATAAGTCAATATCGATTAAACCATGACAACCGCCAAAATGGATTTCTATACACACACATTCATTTAATCACGATTGGGGATTTCGCGCTCGCCAACTTCGTCGTCGACTTTGAGACGTGCCGCGCAAAAAGTGTCCGACAGGTGTGATGACTTTTATTCAATGTTTTTAGGGTTTTGTCTTTTACAATTTCACCACCAAGACGCTGCGCTACGATTTTCACGTTTCGGATTTAATTTTTATGAACGGCCATTTCACGTCCGTGTCATCGTACCGGTAGAACACGGCGCGTCGTCATTACGTGTTATCCAATAACGTCTTGAACGTCTGAAACTCGACCGACGCAATCGAGTTAAGCGTTTTTTCGTTTTTCTAAAAAATCATAATTAATCGGAACGGCCGTACCGATTGACAACGTACGATTTCGTCGTGATTAAATTGAAAACGCGCAGAACACGAGTGGCGTCCGCCGACACGGTTTTCTCGCGTCGCGTAAATTACGTTCCGCTCGCGTACGTGGCGTTTGAATTATATGACGAGCTTACTTCACGCGCGATTTTTTCGTCTGAAAACTTTTTGTTCTCTCCCGTCCGTCACTCGTCCACGGGGCGCTGTCACTCGCGATTCCCGTGACCGCTCGGCACCGTGGCCATCGAATTTTCTTTCGGTTAAACGCCCGCGCGGGGTTAGGTTTTGTGTTACGCAATTGTGTACGTGGGGGCCCGCGTTAAAAGGCGCGCCTTGAACACGATCCGAAGTACGCCTTGGAAAAAAAAAACGCCACGTATATTCGTTGTCGGCAAGAATAATTAATTAAAAAACGTAAGCACGCTCGACGAACGTTGCTTTGATGCCGAGAAACCGACGGCGACGGACAGACAGTGATTTCGTTCCGACCTGAAAGCGTGAGAAAAATGTTTGATGTTTTTTTTTTTTTTTTGTTGAGACTTAATGAAAAACGCGCGCCGATTTTAATGATAACAATTTATAAAACGTAAACAATTATTTCATATCAAATGATTTATTTATTACACGCGAGTTGTAACAGCGTTGTTTTTCGGTACGGAAAGACGCGAAAACCTGTCGACTCGCAAACTGCGGCGGGCAGCACTCGGTCCTGCCAGAAGTTATGTTTCTCATTGTACTCGAAAACGTTTTGGAATTTACCGCGAGACGGTCAGATTAGGTTAGGTTAGGTTGGGTAAAGTGAGACGGAACGGCCGCTCCTCCCCGAACGCGCGCATTGCGCAAAATTGTGTGTATATACATATATATATACTATTGTAAGGGGATTGTCCGGTCACCCACCCCGGTGTATTGTCGTTCGTCCTTATTAAATAAACGACGGCGACCCACTGGCCCAAGTACTGCTTAACAGGCTTTCAGGGCAGTGGGCGTATAGTGGGCCGATTTAAAAAAAAAAAAACAGGCGAGGTAAGAGGTTAGGTACGAATGGCGACCGTGAAGGCGATGATGACACGACGAACACGGGCCGTCCACGATTAAAACGCGCGGTAACCTGTTGGACCCGACAAACCCCGTCCGGAGATTTTCAAAACTCTGCTTAGGTCGTGTGTTTACCATCTTGTGCTACGGAAATCGGTGTGTATTAACACGACGACGGAGACGCGCACTGGATAACCGTGAGTGTATGGTTCGTGTATCGCTTTGAGATATCACACACACAACACACATATTTACGAACTCGGTGTACGACTATCATCATCTTATACGTTTACGACGCGTGTATATGTTTGTATGTGAAGTCTGATTAATTTATTCATCCGACAAATTTTTTTTGATTCAAAACTTCTCGAAATTAACACGCGCGCGTACACATTTGTCCTTTGTTGTGATTAACGAACTTCGCTTGCCCGTGCGCTGCGCGCCGATCCGATTGTTCGAAACGAGTGTTCAACACAATAAGTTTAATACGTATACTCTTAGACTTAACGTCGCAACCGGTATCGGAAATTCGGTCTTCCGACGGTAATAATAACCATTGTGTTTTCAATACCAGCGGTCGCGCGCATATATATATTGACGTACGGAGATGACTCGATTGCGTCGCCTTTTTCGGCATTATCGTTATCAGATTATCGATCTGTTATTGAACACGTACAGCTTGATGGACTACGGCCGTAGTGTAAAATGCGATCACCGCTTATCTCTGGGCCGCGCAAACCGGATAATCGATCGATATTCTTGACGAGCGTGTTGTACCGATCGCGAATGAAATTATTACGTTTAATTGATGTTATGAGTAGGAACGAGGCAGGTCGATTCGAATGACGACGATTCGCTTGGAATGTTTTCTTTTCCAAGTGATTTTGACATTTCGCGTCTTTACTCTGGCACATTAAAATAAAAAACCGTCACGAAAGAGTGTCCACCAAAAAGTGTCCACGAAAAGCGTTACCTTGTGTGTGTGTGTGTAAAATAAAAAACCGTCACGAAAGAGTGTCCACCAAAAAGCGTTACCTACCACCACTGGGGACTGTCACGAAAAAGCGTTACAGAAAAAAAAACCTAACCTAAAAAGACATAAAACGTCTCACTTAACGCGGACTCGTATGCGTTGATCATTTTTTTTATTGGCTCTATGACGGCGGAAACTGTTCGTCGGAAGTCCGCGAAACCTTGCCGGTACACGTCGGACGACCGTTTTGTCCGTCAGACCGTAACACGATCATTACTACGCCGGAACGTTTTCGAGATCGTTCAAAGTCGCCCCGGCTCGCTTTCCCCGTAGAACCGGAATCGACAACAAAAACGGACCGATCGCGACGTTCGGGGCGCGTCCAGTTTTCCGTATCCGCGCGTTCGCGCCCCGGACCGGGACCGGGCGCTATCAGACTTAATGCGATGTAATCACTGTTCGCGTTTCACCCTTTTTACGGACGCGCTTTGTCGACGGGTCGTTTCGGTACGCGGTACGTGGTAACTATAAATACCACCCTTTGTTATTTTCCATATCATCGTTATGCGAGGAAACGCGTGCTAGAGAGGGAGTCACAGCTTCAGTTGCGCGCAATCCGTAGGGGAAGTTCCCCCCCCCCCCCCATTTTAAATTCCGCCGGACGTAACGCGTTATTTGTTACTGTGTTCAGATATTGTACGGACCGCGAGAACATAAACGTTAATTTTCGTTGTACGACGTTTACGTTCACAATTCGTGTTACCGATAACATAACCCACGTACCTGACGAATTAACGACAACATATTTCGTTTTGGCGAAAAAACCAAACCGTATAAACCACGATATTGGCGGACCGTGTTGATTTCGTCGTAGCCGTTAAGCACTTACGCGTGCACTTCACTGTCGTACAAAAAATACTTTTGAAATGTTGTTGGTGATTGGAACGCCAAATGCATTTGTAAAAATTCATCGATAAAACAACCGGATCGGGGCGTGAAGAACAATCCATACATGGTATGTATATAACTTGATATTGTTTTATCGTCGATGTTAGTAGTATACCGTGTTCGTATATTGTACCGCGGAACGGAAACACGTTCGGGACTCGCCGATATGTCTGCGGACTCCCGACCGTTTTCACGCGAGAACGTTTTGTTGATAAACAATACGCGGACTAATGGCAACAAAAAAAAAAAGAGGAGAAAAACGGAAAAGATTCGAAAACACTTTTTGAACACTCGCTCTCGATGTTGTATGCACGCGGTGTTTTAAATGCGCTCGAATGTTTTACGACACCGACGTACTCGTGTCGACGGAACTGTCTTCGCGGTGTTATTACGTGCGTAAGGTACTTAACGCGTAATAGCGTTGCGAAGTCAAAGGGCTTCGCGGAGGAGGAAACATACAGAAAAAAAAATTACTTTATAAGCTACGCGGGACAAGTGTCGCAGTGAAATTAATTTTAAATTTCTTCCGTACAACTGTAGAAAAAAATAAAAACGTATTAATACGTCCGTTTTGCACGATATGATTACAATAACGACTTGTACGCGACGGTGACGTATTTATATTGCGCGCATAACACACCTGTATCCGGAAATCGAAAACTATACGACGTGACGCGGCGACCGGGAGAAGCCTAACAAACTATAATAATACATGATATATGTGTGTGTGTACATTTTTTTTTGTCCCTACAATTGCGTTTTTTATTTATTTTTATTTTCTCGTGCGTGTGTTCCGTGTGAAAACGGTATACGTCGCGGGAGACGCGGAAAAACGTATTATTGTTATTATCATTATTATTATTAATACCTGCACCTGGCCGCGTAAGCGCACGCGAGTATACTAGTAAAGGGTGCACGACCGCAGTGCAGATAAAAAAACAAAACAAAAAAAACGATAATTTTCGGCGTTTCATCGTGTGTGCGACGCGCGTTCACGTTGCGTTTTAGTCGGTCGTAGTCTGATAGTTCGATTCGCGTACACGTTTTTCACTTCCCCGCCCCGGACCCCCCCCCGAACAGTTTTCGGAGGCGCTTCCGACTGTCGACCGTCCCGCGTTGAGATTCGTTTAGATTTCGTACGGGACAAAATCGGCTGTCGATCGGAATAAAACGATTCAAAAACCTAACGGTTTTTCAGACACTCGTTTATGTTACACGTGAATTCTGGTTTGAAGCGCGTCGTAAGTGCGACAATGGCCCTCGACTGTTCACGTCGTCGCGCGAAGACAAGTCTTCCCACCCACCCGGAAATCCTATACTCTCATTTTCCACGAGACGGTCGCCACGTGGACGGATCGTTTGAGCCGACCGTCCGAAGTTCAGACATTTCACGGCGAGAGTCAATAAGGCGATTCCCCGTGTACGTCCTTCGCATGTTTCATTTCGGGAACATGACGATTCGTATTTTTCGGGCACTAAGAATGTCCATAAAATCATATGTATTCCTCTCGTTCTCGGTTTTCTTTGAAAACGACTTCCGAGTCGGTACCGTTTTCAGATCCTGCATACTCGACGAGTTTTTTGTTTTCGGGGGCGGGTGGGTGGGTTGTGCAGGTCGAGCACGGCCGGTCTGCCCCGGTACCTATGTCCAATTACACGCTACATTCCGCGCAGAATGGCGATGTCCGTTCACGTCTCTCGTCGTGTCTGCGGAAATAGCGATTTCAACGTGGGCACGCGCGTACTTGAGAAAACGACTACCACCGGCTTTGTAACGATGACCGTTGAAAAACAACCCCTCGACTGGCGACGGGCACGCGTGCTCGACGTCGTAAATCGATACGGTTTTATTCGGAAAAAAAACCGTATATTTTTACCGCGCCAACTCGTGTGACGTGTTTTCACGAAATTCCAACGCGTTTACTCGTTTTCATACAACGAGGGCAACGGGAGAGGTTAGACCCGATCGCGAAATGCTGTGACCTCGTTCGACAACACCGGTGTGCGTTCAGGGGCGTATTAAAAAAAAAAAAAAATCATTAGTCATTACTACTTGCGTCTGACGCAGAATTAGACGTTTCGAAATCGATAAAACGCGCTCCCCGACTAGCGTGCTGTTAAACGTACAGGTGTACTTATTTCAAAAAATTAAGCCGGTTGATTAAATTTACCCGAATGAAATGATAAATGTTAACGTTTTTCGTGACGGTTTTTTATTGTAACGCGCCAAAGTAAAGACGTAAAATGTCAACAAAAAACCGTTCCCGCCTTCTCGGCTCCCGAGTGCTGCTGTTCGTAACGATACGGACTTGGAAAGAAAAATCGTTTTGGCGAGAAATCGCTACCGTTCTACATATAAATGCGCCGTACACGTTATTTTTTCCGCTGTGTAATCGGTACCGTAGCGTGCTCGTTCCCGTATCCGGTATACCGTACTGAAATCCTGAGCGCGCATCGTCTACACAAGCCACGAGCAGAGCGACAACGATTTTTCACGTATTCGTATTTTGTTTTTATCGACTAAATTTGACGTTTGAATTGTGCGTCGTCTGCCGAGGAGAATCGCCATTCGTTGTTGACCGGTTGAACCGCCCGGGAACAGCGTATTTTATTCGAGACGCGGCCAGCCCGTCGGCCGACGACGTAAACGTGTGTTAGACGTCGACCGACGTTTCAACAATGGCCAGTCGCTGTGACTCCGTGTGAGAATCTACAATCTCAGTACCCGAGAACAACGAAACCCCGACCTCGACTTTGTTCCGTGTTATCTCAAACGAAACGTATCCGACGGAGCGTTCAGGATTTTCGCGGGGTATGCTTGCCGTTCGACGTTTCCCTCCGCGGTCGATCAGATAACAAGTCACGAGACCCAAAAGGACGCGGCACCGACCGACCGACCGACCGTTCGATACGATACCGAACACGGTTACCATACGGTGTTGGGCGGGCGAAAGGGAAGGGTGTCGCCAAAAACTTAATAAGCGAATAAAAAGAGACGATAATTTTTTTCACCGATTTGTTGCCGATCTTGAAATTATTATTAAAAAAATCCAGCTCCCCTTTTTTCTCGGGACGTGCTAGTCCGATCGCGACAGGCGAGGTGGGGTGGGGGGGGATGACGTCGACTACCGACTAATCAATCCGATGGGTCGGGTGGCGCAATCCGTCAACCCGTTCTTACGTGCGCGCGTAAGCTAATGATTTGCATGTCTCGACGGATAACAATATTAATTCGTTATCGTTTAATTTTTACGGGTGTAACGAAAAACGGTTCCAACGACTGTGATTTTGTCGAACGCAAACGTCCGGGACCGTCGTTGTCGACGCGAAACGACGGCCCCGAATCGGGGTACCTCGAGTAGGCCCCCCTCCCGTAGACTCTTGTTAAATTTTTTTATCAGCATCGTTTTATAATTCTAAATCTTATCTATGATACTATAGAAAGACAATTTAAAATGAAATTGTAGGCTATGGGATTTTTCGGCGTATCGCGAACGATTTCCAATAAAACGTTTTGGAAAATATCTTATTATTCGATGCGACAAAATGAGGATTAAAGTTGTTTTGATTAAGATGCCCCCCCCCCCCCCGTAAATAAGTTCTGGATCCGCGCCTGACCTCGCGGCCGTCCGGATGAACGTTGTTACCTACAAGTCTTGACAACACTCAGCGAACGAGTACGAAGAACGCCATCCGAACCGTCTCCGGTAAGCGGTTCCTGGCCAGTTCGCCAGATCTCGGTGCACGCGATTTCGAGTCGGTCGAAGCTGTGGGAGACAAGGACAAACACACGGATTCCCGACGTTGTTTCAACAACAGCGACCGCGGATCGAGATACGGATCTTATTGAAAACAAAAAAAATAAACGCATAATGGTTGTAACCGTTTTTACGGTCGTCCCTTCTGGATCGCGACCGTCCGTCTGGTCGAACTTCCCCGGCGTCCCGGACGGAGCAGGCGAGGAACGCAAAACGCCAATGTCTTTCCGCCGCGTCCGTGAAGTTAACGGCGCAAAGTCAATATTTTTCAACAAAACCTTTCCAACAAATTCGTTGGTCGTTTGTCGGACATTTTTTTAAAAGTCATAGGCTTTTTTTATTTCTAACCGCCGCCAACTTCACGGCAGCGGCGCAACTTCAAAAAAACCGTCACACGTCCTAGAACTTTCTAGAAAATCATCCGACATCGTTGTATTCGGTCTGTTGGTCATTAAAAAAAAAAATTTGTAAAAAAAGAAAAACTAAGGTCCGACAAATGTCGGGACGTTTTCGACAACGACCGACAAGTCCGAGTACAACAATGTTGGATGGTTTTTTTTGAAGTTGCGCCGCTGGCGTGAAGTTAGCGGCGCAAAGTCAATATTTTTCAACAAAACCTTTTCAACAAATTCGTTGGTCGTTTGTCGGACATTTTTTTAAAAGTCATAGGCTTTTTTTATTTTGCGCCGCCAACTTCACAGCAGCGGCGCAACTTCAGAAAAACCCCAAAAAACCCATCCCACATTGTTGTACTCGATTTGTTGGTCGTTGTTGGAAAGGTCCCGACATTTGTTGGACCTTAGTTTTTTCTTATACAAATTTTTTTATTTTGTGCCGCCAACTTCACGGCAGCGGCGCAACTTCAAAAAAACCGTCACACGTCCTAGAAGTTCCTAAAACGTCACGAAAATCATCCGACATCGTTGTATTCGGTTTGTTGGTCATTAAAAAAAAAATTTGTAAAACAAAAACTAAGGTCCGACAAATGTCGGGACTTATCCAACGAACGACCGACGAATTCGTCGGATAGGTCTCGTTGAAAGGGTGTCGACGTCGCGCCGCTAACTTCACGGACGTCTTACCGCCGCGTTCGCCGGGCAGGGCGCGCGACCGGAACGGGGGGTGAGGGGGGGCACGCGCCGCGAAACCGGTCGCGTGCCGTTCCGTCCCGTCGGAACCGGCGAAATCAAAATTCGGCGGCACCGGGTCGTCGCCGACACAATGCGCGTACGCCGCTGGTAAACGGAACACGGGTCACGGTCGCCCGCGGCTCACCCTTTACCGCGGCTCACCCTTTACCGCGGACGACCAGGTGCCCCGGAGCCGGAGCGCACAACAGACACGACGGGGGGAAGCACCGGTCTAAAAAATCCAACGGCAGACTTACGGATTTTGAACGGTACCGCGGGCACGACAGAGAACGTGGGGGGGAACGGCGCGAAATTAACGCGTGGCAGATGCGCGAGAAATCATTCGTGTTGTTGTATTCGGCGTGAACGCCAATTCGGTGCCGGTCGAACGTTGAATCCCGGTGTTTTTTCACATTCAGGCGTCACCGGTCGAATTTTCACCGGTCGCAAAATGTTATTGGGAGATTGTCATTTCTTAACCCCGGGCAGTCGAAACCTAACCTATAGCTCCGCCTCGTGATGAATTGCGTGTCGTTATTTTATGGTTAGGGCTAGGATTTAATCACTTGTCTGCCCACGACCGTATCGACAAATTCTTTTTCGAAACTTTTGCGCTGTCGCTTTGTCATCTCGACGTTTCAAACGTTTGTGACAATTAGGATACGATGTAAACGAAATAACTATTAATACGTATTTGGGTGATTTTTTTTTTAAAAAAATATTCTGTTTTATTCTTTTATCAACCACCGCGGCTGTATTTATAGCGGTTTGTTATTGAAATATGCAATAATATGCATTTTTATTCAAAATATGCAAAAATATGCAAAATAAAACTATTATATTACACTTTTATATCGAATTAAATTATATTTTATAAATTACAAATGCAAATCAAATATCGATCTGTTATTCAACGTTCAACGTGATGAAAAAATAATTTCCAGAAATCCCTTAAGAATTTTCCGTACCGAAAAAGTCTTGTTAAAAGAATCGTGTCCCTATTAAAACGAACGGGATCCCGGGGGTGGTGGCTTGACGGTCAGACGCTTTTTGGGGCCAAACGAACGTGTGCGCGTTCCCGAAGAACCGAACGAAAAAGAAGATGTGTTAACTGCGTTTTAACAAACGGGATCGTATTCTAAGAGCGGTGACGCGTGGTTCTGTTTTTGAAAACATTGCCGACGCAAAGAATTTCAACCGGACGGGTTACATACGAGTGTATATATTACACGTGATGGACGTGTCTTTTTGGAAAAGCGTTTTCGTTTAAAACGTATAGAATTTTTCGTTCCCGCCAAACCCCCCCGAAGGTCTTTACAACTAGAATAAATGTATCGGACGTCGCGTTTATGTTGCAATTTAACGGCGTGACATTTCGAACGAAAAAACACAAAACAAAACGACGACAAGACGTCCGCTATAATCCGCACGTGATTTGACGGTCGCCGTACGGACAACGTTACCCGGGATACGACAAATATAACATACATCCGTAGCACGTGCCTCCCCTCCCACTCGAAATTTTTTATATATATATATACGTATATAAATTCAAGCCACAAGTTAATCCATGTTATCGTCGACCGAATTTGTAAAAATTATAACCACGCGCGTATGTGTGTATATTTTATGTGCAATGTGTATACAGGTACTCCGTGGTTATAAAACCGTGCAAAATTAATTTTAGAACAACTAAAATAGTGATACAGAACTGTGTTCGTTTTGTGTTTGAAATGACGCGTGACCTTAAAAACGAAACCCCCTCCCACAACTCGAAACGAAAAACAAAAAACAATAAACAAAGTTATCTGTTACAAGAGGTCGTATCGATATATAAAAAAATAATACAAAAAATATGCGATTTACACAAACAACTCCAATTGGCCATCACGTTTCGTACGATAACGATTTTTGGATAACTGTTATGATTATTATTATTTTTTTTTTTAAAAAGGTTAATTATAACAATAAACTGTTATTTTTTTTTTATGAACGCAAATATACGTTCGTAATAAATATATAATTAAAACACGCGTACGTATATTTTCCGTGTTTTCGCGCGGGTCATCGGAGCGGAGCGTTGCAGGCGACCGGATAAACAACGCGCACGCGTGTCGTATATTATTATTATCATACGTATTATGACGTGTCGATAATATATGTACAGGGGTAACAAAAAAAAACGTAAACACGCGCGCGTATGTATATCGGTGTAGGCGGTTCGTTATTACCGCCCGTCGTCGTCGTCGTCGTCGGACCAGCACGGTTGGATTGCCTAGATATTGCTCTCCGTGTATAGGCTGTTGCCACGAGTTTCGGCAACGTTTTTAAGGTTCGGTGTAGGACATGCGGTCACGGTGCGGTTGTTCGCAGTGCCGGGCGTTTACGGCGCCTCGAAATTTATCAAAACATTTAAGTTCTTACGACAGAAAACCCGAAACGAATTCATTCAGTCTGAATTCTTTCGAACATCGGATAGCTCCGTGCAAACGTAGAAATCGAAGAGAAAAAAACACGCGCCGAGGTAAATCGTATTTTTGCGCATCCGTTCGTTCGAGTGCCGGTGACGTAATGTCCGTTACGTTTCAATATGAAAAAAAAAACCCGATAAAAATCTCGACGCGTTGTCTACTTATCGCGTCGTCGCTAGATTTCGATGATCAGCAGACTGTTCTAACGCGGAACGAGGAAACGACACGTCAGCCGTCTCCGCGATTTCGCTGTGAATACAATACCGCGTGTAAGAACTTCCGAAATTTCGTTTGTAATAGTGACTTACGCGTTGTTGTGTTAAGAAGAAGAAGAAGAAAAAATGAAAAGGATTTTTTCGGCGCAAAGAAGAAACGAGAAACGTCCTGGACGTCCGGGACACTGATCGGTTTGGGTCGAGAAACGCATCCCGTGTTCGCCGGCCAAGACGCGCGCGAGACACCGTTGACAAGACTCCGTCACGCTTCGCTGTCGCTGGATTATTGCCGTACAGGAATAAAAACAGCCGACCGTATGGTTTGTTGTTTTTCGAATCGTTTCAAACATTTTGTTCGTTATTTAAAACGGCGAACGTACGCATACATTTCGGAATGGAAATCCGCGTCGACTCGTGTACGAACCGTATCGAGATCATCGACAAGGGAACGACAATGACCTCAAACAAATTTTACAAGAAAACGAACGAACGAACGGACGTTAACGGCCATTCGAAATTGTCGATCCGCACCCATTCCAAGGAACGTCCAAGAATCCCGACCCGTGAACGAACCGCACCCAGCAGCCGTCAACGCGGGCCGGAACACGAGGTTAGCTCACCGACGGCCACTGTCACGTACCGTTCTACGAAGCGTACATCGATAGCGCACGAAAACAAAGCGTTTCGTCGGTCCGGGGGCTCGCCGAACCCTCCGAACGTCTCGGGAGTTAACGTCGCGACGTTAACCGACGTTGCGGGCACCTGTTGCCGACGGGACGTTTCGGCGTGGCAAAACGGATCGCGCGCATAGTGCTAACCCGGGCGACGTGCGTTTTTTTACATTTTTTTTTGTTTGTTTGTTCGACGGACCGCGAGACGACCGTGTCGGACCTGATTCGCGATCGACGCGTTTCATCGTCGTTGCGAGCTAATTTGCGCGGTCGTGAAAAACAACGTTCCGGCGACCTATCGCGAGAGAAAAGACGGACGAAGACGCGGAAAACGTTGTTGTACACACCGCGCCGTGTCACGAGTCGATCGCGACAACGGCGACTCGGGGTACAGCTCCGGACGACCACCGCGTATGCCCTCGAAGTAGCAGACCGCGACGTTAACGAGTGGTGTCGAATTTCGTCTGAAAGCTGTTGGCTTCTCGATTGTCGACTGACTGTAGTGACCGGACACGTATCAACGTGTTTGATAACCGACGCGACAGTTGAAAGCGCACGTCGAAATCCGTGTACGGGGGTGGGTGGGGGGAGCACGTTTTCAACGTGGTCCGACGATTGTTCACTTCGAACTTCGTTAACTTCCGCCCGTACCGTTTTCCGTCGCCCCCGGCACTTGTTTTCGACATTGCGTTTCCTCCGGCTCTGTCCGCTCAACATCGACAATCGGAGTCGTCAGAGAATGGCGGAAAAAACACGTTTGTTTGTTTTTTGAACTCTGCCCGACCGATCGGAACAGCGCGTAAACGTGGACGCGAGGCAAAACAAGAGCTGGACGTATGTTTTTACACGCACGAGTTTCGCGAGCGTTTCCATTAAACCGTTTCGAAAACGGACGCCGCGTCTCCGTCGAACGTGAACGGATTGGCCGACGACCGTCTTTAAACACTTTTCGCGATTTGCGAATGCAAAAAAATAATAAGGTTCGATACGACGCCTCGCGTCGTGCACTAGTTGGCGTTGCGAACCGTTCGATTTTCGATTTCCCGGGGGGGGGTTATCTCGCGCGAGACCGCTGGCCGCTGCCACACAATTTTTCAACGATCGAAACGCCGTCGGAATCGTTCCACGACGTTGACGGATCCGTTCCGTCGCCTAGATCATTCCCGGGCGGTTCGAAAATTTTCCGGCGTGTTGGGGGGCGGACGCCAACACGCGTACCCTAACGATTGGGGCGCGCGCAAAAGGGGTGACGGTCCGGGTCGTAAACGTCCGTCGGACCGTGTCGTCGTAACAGCTGACCGACGGACCCCGCACGCGGCCGACCCACGTCGTCGACAACGAACGACCCCGTGCACGTGCCCCGACCGCCGCGCCGGGGAACGGGGTCGGGTCCGTTCACCTGGGCCCGCCGCACCGGGGACCCCTGCGCGATATTGGATTTCGCCGGTCGTCGGTCCGTGTTGTCGTGCGCGGACCACCACGACCGCGGTTCGGCGTTTCCGATTTTGCAGCGGGCCGCGTAACGAATCGGTCGCCGGTTCCTATTGTCGTTTGCTTTTCGGCGGTCGGTCGTGCGTTTTCGCAGGAAAAACGTTGAGAAAGCTCTGCTCGGCCGCGCGTCTGGGACGTGGCTCTGCCAGGAAAGACGACGGACAAATTCGAAACGCCGGAGTTTTCGGTGACCCACCGGCGACGCGGATTAAACGGGGTTCTGCTGTTTATTATTGTGTTTCCGGACTCCCCGTCGACGACACCCGAATGCGCAACACGATTTTAGGTACATACGCGAACACTCTCCGAACGAATTTGATCATACGGTGTTCGCGGAACGACATGCCGCGTACGAACATAACAGTAACGTTCGATTGGACACGTCGCACATGAATCTAAAAATTTCTTTTTTATTCCGTTTTAGCCGTTCCCTCCGAAAATCACGACCGGGAAGAAACGTTTGCCGTGTTGATTGACGGACGACCAAATCGTATGCCACGAGTAGTCGTGTCGCAATCCGTCGTACGTTACGGTCACGATGTGAAAACAAAAGTACTACCGGCGAAACAAACGTTCGGAGGGATCTGGTTTTTTTTGCGTTTTGGAGGAAAATCGTTCGCGTGGTAAACGTATCGACGGTTAATAAACGGCGCGCGCGCGTTGTGGAGTACGCTCGAGCAAAAATGTGAAAATCGCAGTTGTTCCCACATTGAAACGTCGAGAATTTATCGTCACGAGTAAAAAAACAAGAGTACAGCGAGCCCACGCGAAAAACGGCGTTCAGCAGTTAGGTTAGTTTTTTAGACGTGCTAAAAAATAAAAAAAACAACCGTAGTTCGTAAGTTCGACCGTTCCGAGTGCGTATAAAACAATAGACGTCATGTTTTATACACCGGCAAAGAAATAATACGACGACGACGCTTTTCGTCCGGTTGATAATACGGTTTTTACACGTGTTGCGTTACACTCACGTGACACGAGAAAACCGAGACGGACCTCGTTGGTTTTAGTTTTAGCGTCTCGCGTGGCGGTCTCGGTTCGATTTTTGAAATCCCGTCGAATAAATCGTCCGCACTCTCTCTAGTGTCACGAAACACTCACTCTGAGAATCGATTGTCGCGCTAATATTATTTTTTTTTAAAACCCAGTGGACTCGCGGTCGTCGCGTCGCGAATTCCAAAAATCAAAACGCGCTCGATCGATTCGGCTGCGTGTCCCGCCGAAAAACGATTTTCGGAAACGTTTCGTTTATTATTATTATTTCCCCCCCCAACCCCATTCTTTTTTCTGCGTTGTACGCTCGCCGCGTCGTGTAATTTAAAAACCAATACCGTTTTACTACAGCTCTCTTCCCCATTCCCTTCTACGATTAGGAATTTAAACAACGACAACAATAACAAACGAATAAAAAGGGGTTTAAAAAAAAATAAAAAACAACAACGTTTGTTGTATTAGTGTAGACGAAGAGGTGCCCGAGCAACGCGCGTCGCTATGGGTACGACGCGCGGCGGTGTTCGATAAATAGAATATTTATTTAATACGTTTTTCCTTATTTTCGGCTTTACAGGTAATTACACCCTGCGCGCCGCTCTTCTCGTCTATTAAATCGTGTTTAACTTCATACGTCTGAACGTGTTTCGGTGGCCCTCTTTTGATAAAAAAAAAAAAAAAAAACAATATATACACATAAAAAAAAATATAGCCCGTTATCGTATTATTCGTTTTTCGAAACTCGGTACTTTACCGCGCGTCGTTTTTTAAAAAAACAAAAAAAATGCACGCCACGACGGTAACTCGATCGAATTGTTTTTCGAAATTTTAATCGTTTTCCGTTCAGACGATACGTGAATGAGAGATTCAAACGGACCGCTTCAGCGGACTCATGAGTTTACTGTTTACGATGAAATCGTTTGAAACACAAGAAGATAGAAAAAAAAGAATGAAAAAATTCGCAATTTTCTACGCTTCTCCGCGAGTTCGTCGACTGCTCCTTCAGCCGTAAATATCGATCTCCCCGTAGACTTTCTTCGTCGAATTCAATTTTTTCCGAACACGCGAACATCACGCGAGATGGAGAGGGGAGGTTCCCCCCCCCACCGTTTATCGCGCCACTGGTTCGAATCGGATCACAGTCGGAAGAAGTACGCGAAACGGTAAAACAGTTATTGAAGTCTACGCGTCCGGTTAAGGAAAGTTAAAATGAGGTACGTTGCGAAAACGCATAAAACAATAGGTGTACTCCGTCCACGAACCGATACCAGAACCGTATACAATTAAAATTCTCCGTTCTTTTCGGGTTCTTGAAACCACATAGATTTTTTGAATATTAATTTCTATCCGTTTTAAAATTCTCAGATTTCGTTTCGTGGGTGTCGTAAATTATAATGATAATAAGATCTAGAATTCATCAACAAAAAAATCTCATTAACCCTAAACGATTGGAACAATCCATTGCACGAAACGTTTGGTATAGACGTTATTAACACATAATTGTAAACGTTCCGCGCTGCACTCGGAATCTAAACTATTCAAAATCGAATAATCGACATTGATGAACGACGATGAGAAGAATATTCGATAGACGAACGTCACCAAGTGATCGCGTAAAAGACTTTTGATAAGTTTCTCAAAAAAAAGTATGAAAATACGTAAAACGTCAATGATCAGTCGCGGGCCAAGTAACGATCGGTACTTACAAACGGTCAAACCTTCAAATACCTGAGAACCGGTACTCTTTTCTTTTTCGACGCGCGCACGATGGACGGTTGGCGGACGAACATTCTATCCGGGAACGTCGTCACGTGGTCGTGGTCGTCCGGGCCGGGTATGCGCGTTAGGTTCACCGTCCGCGTACGGTTTTCGTCCATTCGGACAGTTCGGGGACCGATCGTCCGATGTTGGTCGCAGTTGACGGCCGTTGTTCAATGACAAACACAAGCCGGTCACAAGTTTCGAGACGTGTAACGGGCGGTTAGTCGACGGAGTCCGTGTCCGGCCGGACGGTATTCGCGGACGACTGCTGTGCCGTTGTCCGCGTGCGATTTGCGTTCGTCGTCGTCGCGGAAATGTCATTTGTAGATAATTACGTACACAAGCACGGTTACAACACGATAGCGGCGGCTTATTAATTAGGAAAACGATGAAGTAGCTGGAGTTCGATCGGAAGTGTAAAAACAGCGTTCCGAATACGTATAACCTAGTTCCTGACCGTATTGTTCTGTACAGTATTCCACAAAATTTCGTATAAATTTGACGACTTACAAAGAAAAAAAAAAAGAAGCACATAGAATAGTTGCTGTATATGTGTGTTTATTACCACCGGTTTCGACAAAACGTCATCATCGGGTCCAATACAAATAGAATACGAACAACCGAGGAATAAATTCAAAGCGAAACTATTTTAGGAAAAAATTACGTAGAGAATATTATTACAATAAAAAGACACGGGGTTAGAAGAGAAAAAAAAATTATATAATAATAATACGTCGAAAAGCAAAGAAATTGTGTGTACATAATGAAAGCAACTGAATATGTTATCTAACGTATTTTTAAATTTATTGTGTTTAATTTCTTCCAAAAACAGAATTGATATTTAACTAATAAACACCCGTTTCGTGTTAAGCGAACCGATAACAACGCCACGAAGACTTGTAAAAAAAAAAAAAAAAATTATAATCGTTATCACGTAGGGACGATACACGACACGATCACCAGCAGAACAGAGTTTTCAAAACGGTTGGCAGCCGATCGACGACGCGGTCTGTGGTGAATCTGAAAAAAAAGTGTAGGTGCGAGATAACGAATGGCCGTTATCAAGTGGGTACCTAACCCAATGCAAGTGAGAATATCATGTTTTCATGTGTTTTTTTTTTATTAAAAGCCGGGACGTTCACGGTCCGCACGAAAAGCGAGGGCGTCACGAAATCAGTCTCGCAGATACGACAAAACGACGTACACGGTTTCTTTTCAAAACGTACCCGGGGCACCATGCGCGTCCCTTAGAGAATCGCCGTAAAGTATTTTTTTTTTTTTAAAACGCGTTAGAGGAGCTCAGTCCCGTCAAGCCGCCCACCCCCCACCCCCCACAGCCACGCCGGCCGATATCGCGTACGATGATTAACGATGTTCTCTCCGCGGCCCCCCCGCCAAAGCGCAGAATAATTGATATATGTAGTCCATCGCCGGCGATGTGTATGACGTACGTATATTGTTCGGCGCCGCGTCAGACGTTATCATCATCATCATCGTCGTCTTTCGCCTTTTTTTTTTTTTTTATCCACACTCTGTGCCGCTCGTTGCGCGCGCGCCGTTTTTCCACCGAACGACGTCCCGTCTTTTCGGACTTCTCGCGGGGACCGTGTTCGCTTTTGCCGACGAACCGTCGAACGGCGTTCCGTTCCGCCGAGAGTTCCGATAAACGTTATCACATCTCGTCGTCCGCGGTCGGATCGTGTTTGGCGACCCATCACCACTCCGACCCGACGAGAGCGCGGGAACAGGAGGACTCGGATCTGGCGAATACCGGTTGGGGAGGGCGCGGTCGAGTACCGGAACCGTTTTTCGCCGGCCGGAAGTCGAGTGTCGATGCCTAAGCGGTGTGCGCCGGACCGTTGTCGTGGAACTTCCTGGAGGGCGCGACGCCTTGGAAATCGGTGATCGACGTGATGACGTTTGTTTCGGATTTCCTTGACCGCGACCACGCCACCGAAAGTACAGCGGCGGTTAGATGCCGACTCAAAACAACGTTCTGTCTGTAATTTTTTTTCGGTCGGATAACGGTCTGCAGATAACGCTTATGGCCGTGAAATATTCCGTATTACGTTTCTCGTCACACGTGGAAAATGGTCCGGGACGGGCCAACACGTCGGAAATCAGCACCGTACGTTATTGTTTTATATTATTATTATACGCGTGCAGTGTTTTTTGATGCCTCGGCGTCTCGCGGACGCGCATATACACGTGATCGCGCATAAACGTCACGATCAGATTGAGTTATCGTTGCCGTTCACGTGTATAAATAAAAAAATAAACGGGCCGTTTAGTGTTTTTTACTGCGTTAAACGCGCGCGCGTGTATATATGTATATAATGTATTATTTCACGGAATGGTGTTTTGCAGTACGGAAAAGGGAAAACGCGAATAGCCGTGTTAGACGCGTGTAGTGATTATTATTCGTTCGGATCGATTATTCTTATCTGGTCACATCAGGCGCGGATCCGGTGGGACCGGGGACGGTTAGGTTAGGTACAAATTCCTCCTAATAAAAACGCGACTTGGACGTGTTCTTGGATACGTCGTTTTGTAAGCCGTGGAAACCCGGATCAAATCGCGTTTGTTCTTTTCGTTTGTCAAATTGCGACGTCGTGTCCGTCGACTGTAACGCGTTCAAACGTTCCCCGTTTCTTCTTCTGGGGTCGATAATCGCGAACCTAACCGTTCGACACCGGCGCGGAAACGCGAACACCGCCATGCTTCGCCCGAATCACGTTTGTCTAGCGACGGACAAAACGTCTTCGAGAGACCGGTCCGGGATTCGGGTTGAAATTTCCGTCAGCGACCGAGTTTCTGGCCATCGTCGTCCGTATTGATTGATCTCATGCAGTCCGTGTGAATTCGGCGCGGGCTCCGATTGTGGTACGGGGCGTGCTTCACCGACGACGTTACGATACGCGCTCGTCGAAATTCAGGTTCCGGCCGACGTGGTGTCCGGAAACTCGGCTGGCCAGGCGTTCGGTCTCGTCCGGGGACCCAAATAACGTGTGTGTGTGTGTGTGTGTGTGTGTGTGTGTACGAACACGATAAAAACCCTTCGCGCGTACGCGTTGAGCCCGTGACCCCGAAAACGGACGTTGTCGTTAAGCTCCGTTCGAACCGTCGTGAAGTCTTCCGTCTATCCTCGATGACCGACCACGCGGTCCGCTGTACGCCGGTAACGACGCCGTGCGTTCCGAGGCTTCGTGGGCCGTAGGCTTCGTAGGGGTTATGTATATATAATCGTCATTCGTCCCACTCCGTATCGGACGGTCTACCCCGCACGGCGTTCGCGTTTACTCCGTGTCCGTGTTTGTGTTTTTTTTTGTATTTTGTCCGCAGCGTCGACGTTATCGTTTACGTTATCAACTACGATCACTCCCGTTCGAAACGAACATTTTTAGCGACCGGGCTCACTTCCATTTAGGGCGGCTATTTCAAAAGACAGAACAGCAGGATTTGGTGTGTCGGACAACCGTTACGCGTGTTACCGTGGACTGAACGAGTGAACGTTTTTTTTTTTTTTTTTGTTGACCATAACGAAGCGACGACGAGCAAACGGACAAACGCTCGTGTACGATTCGAAAACGGTCGAAGCGCGCGTTCGTTACGTTTATCGCGCGACGGTTCACGTTATAGGGTACGCGCACGGGCGTCGACGGTCCCGATCGTATCCGTTTTCCGCAGACCGTCGAGTATGAGTCCGAGGCTCGTGCCTTTTTCAAAGTTCTCTCACCCCCCCCTAAGGCGGCGGCGGAACGAAAACGATATTCGCGCCGGCGACGAGGACGTTTGTTTACCGTCCGAATCGCGATATAACGCCGTCGGAGGAAAAAAAGAAAAGACGTCTAGAATGATTAATGAAAACACACGGCGTACGGGACGCGTCAGTCACGTGTTTTTATTTATTTGTTATCGGTTTTTTTGTTTACACGCGAAACGTGCGCCGTCGACGTGTAATTTTTTCAAATCGATTTTTCGACGTCGCGAACAGCACACACGGTCGTAAGCGGACGTGAAACACCGTGTGTCTAACCGTGGCGCTGGTCCGACGCGTTCGAGTCCGTTTACCCCTTACAGACCGGCCTTGCACGATCGTGAGGGTTCGGTTTAAAATTTTTTCTACGTTTGATATTTGTTCCACTAGGTCGAGACCGGCCTCGCACATTTTTTTAGTTATTCCTTTAGTACACGTAACGAATGTATGCTTGTGAGTTGTTAAAAAAAATTTAAAAAAAATGTTTTCGGTCTGTAAGGGTCAAGTGTAAAGGCGGTATGCCGTACGAGGACGTAAGTCATTGTTTAAACGCCGCGATACGGACGCGGACGGGCAAACGGTCAGAACGATCGGTTGTTTATGTTTTCGTGTACGCGGAGGAGAGTTGACGTCCGGACAAAAGTAAATGGGGCGCCGTAGATCGTTTTCTCTATTCTGTGGCGATTGATATAATGCCATACGATCGCATCGAATTCACCGTTATTGCGTCGGTGTCGGTAGAAATCGAACTTCTTCGATCAGTCGAAGAACGCGACGTTTACCGTCAGAAGAAATAGAACGCGATCCCGTTACGCGTTCAGTTACGCGACAGTACTTTTCGTTTTCGAAAAAGCTAACGAATGAAGCCGGGGAGGTTAGGTAAGCAGCGCCACCCCGAGTACCGGCTTATAGGCGAAATGACCGGCACAGCTATTGTACCAGCTGTTGTCACGGCGGGGGCGATCCTGATGTTTGGATAACGGCTACTAGATCGCGACCATGTAGGCGACGGGAAACCACCTCGCTGTGATCGGGTCGGTCCCAAGTCAAACGACAGTTTCGTTTATGTTTCGTTTCGACGTTAACACGGGTCAAATAGTCACGTTAAACCAAGAACGTCGAGCACACGACCGGCGACAAGAGCGTCACGAGATCACCATAAAATCGAATTAAAAATCGCGAAATCCCCGAAATTTTTTTATTTGTGGAAACGTGGATCGGGTGGATTTTCGTCGGAGACGGTCGCGTCCGACTGGAGTATCTAGACCGGTATTATGATGGGTTCGCAGTCTTTTTATAGACGGATTCGGCGCAGCGAGTCTGAACACGAACGATTTAAATCGGTTTGAAAGTGTGATTTGAAAAATCGGTTGTTTATTAATAAATGTTTATTACATTGTCGTAGTGACGAACGGACGGGCGAAAACCGTTAGCCGTCCCAAGGCTAGAAACGAACTCGACGAATTTATGACTCAGAGAGACCGCACGCGATAATCACGTTGTCGAGACGCGGACGGTGGGACAGTTGACCGCGAACCCAAGTGAACGAGTGATAACGACGACGGGTTTTGCCGGGCGTCCGACGAAAGGACAAAACGAAAAAAACAACCCTTCCCTCGGTCGACCAGAAACGGAATCGACCGTAGCAATAATAATAATAACGACGACAACGACGACAACAAGGATACTAATGTTCGTCTTGCCCTTACCCACGTCACGTGCATAATATATGTCTCGTATTATGTACGCCGCGCACCACGACGGCGGAAACACCGCGTTTTTCAGGTCGGGGCGAATTGATTATTCGGTATATAATAACGTGCCGCACGACAACAGTGCGTGTTACGGAACAACAACGGGACGGTGGGACGGTAGTGGGGGGGCGAAGGAAATGTACCGAATAAATTAAAATCGGTAAAAAAAACATACACACACACACTCGGTAGGCAGACTTTCTGATTTACGCGTCTCCCGTTGTGAAAACGTTATTAACCGGTCGCCAGACGCGCGTTTTCGAGTGCACGGAAACAACGGTTTAGTGTCTGATAGCGAGCGAAGTTCTCGCTGGCCGGACGACGAGAACGTTGAACACGAAGTGAAACCGAAATCCTGATTTCCCGGATGTACGTCCGACTATTCGCGTTCCCCCGCGGTGCGCAACGGACGCAGGCGCTAGCTCCGTCTGTGGACTGCGATCTAGACGTAATATCGACGATCACCGAGAAACGAGATCTACGCGAAACGTCAAAGGACAAAGCACGTGTGCCGACTAAAAAAAACGGTTAGGGGTTCGCGAATTCGGATTTCGTTCCGTAAACGGCGCGTTTAGGTTAAAAACGGTACGAAATCAAACGATAACAATGTGCGTACGGATATTTTACGTTTAAAACGGGGTCTGGAAGCGGGTACGAGTTTTACCACATTTTCAACGTGAAATCAATTGAACAGATTTAAAGTTAAAAGAAAAATCGCTAACGTTTTGAAGGCGAAAACAACGTAAAAACAAAAAAAAACGGGAAAATCGCGACGGATTCAATTCGGTTTTCTCGGGATCTTTGTCGCATCACGCATCACGTTTCCAACGTCCTTAAATCGGTATCGAACGCGTCTTTGGGAAAACGTAGTTGAAAATTTTGTTGGAACGTGTTCCCATGAAGAGTAGGATAAGTAAAAGTTGATGGTTTCATACTGACGGACAGTCTCGTTCGGTGTGACGAACGTTAATATATGTGTGTGTTGAAGTCAGTCCCGTTTTGTTAGGATCAATCTCGTATTAGTGTCATGTGTGACGATAATAGTACGTTTATTTAAGTCGAACTTCAGAGGAAAAACGATGTTCTCAGTAGATCTTTATCAAAAAAAACTTTCTGGTTTCCGTTTATTTACTCGTCGGTCGTTCTTAAGCTCGCGGTGTCTAGGAACGTGAAAAAAAAAAAAACGCGCGAGTACAATTATTTGCGTATGCCACGCGGCCGTGAGTTTTCAACCGTTCCATCGTATTTCATTAACGTTTTTCGTCATTTGTTCGGAACGTAGTTTTAAAGTTTGCCGGGCAAACGATAATATCGTAATATTTTACTCGCGTCGACCAACTCTGTAAAGACTCGATTGTTGTTGTTTTTTTTCTTTAAAGTTTACTAACTGAATACGTAATAACATCTTTATTACACGATGAACTTGTTTTCAGTGCACGGATTTATATTACGTATAAGTAAAACAGTGAAACGCGTCCGTATGAAAAGGCGTACGTTTTGAACAAACGCAAGCAACCGCGGAGGAAAAATACGGGTTTTATTCGATTAACAGACCCGGAAACGGGGGGGGGGGGGGAATGGCGAAAAAATACGTGTTACCAAGAACCATTACCGTTCACCTTCGGAAACCGCGGCCGTTCCGTTTCAATCCTGAGAGCCGGTAAAAACCTTTCGAACCCGTCGGTCACGACGGTTGGTCACGCGAACCGATTCCCGACATGTCGACCGACAACCCCCGGAGTAGAGGCCGTCTAGGTCTGAATCGTATGTTTTCGAATTGCTCCGAACAATCGGACAAACAGACACGTACGTCGCCTACGCGACCGCTTTCCGAACGAGAACCATCGGCCGACGTTAACAAGAGCCCCGACCTGACGCGCACCCGAACCGAGAGCGGGACGACGAAATGAAATGTCGCGAATTCGTGGTGGTCGGCGCGGAGACGTCAACACGAGTGAATAACATTCTCGTCCGCGTTCCGAACGTTTCGTCAACGGGGTGTCGTCACGCGAACGCGTCCACGCCGTATGGCCTCAAAAAGTCTTTCGGCTTTTTTCCCGCGAGTCGAAACCGAACCCGGTATTTAAAAGTGTACCAACGTGTCCGCGTCACAGGGCGGAACCCGACGTTCGACGCGCGAACCGAAATGTTTGGCGCCCCCCGCAGAACGATTTTTGACGTCTCGACAAATCGTCCGAACGGACCGTGTAGTAAAACCGTGTGTGAAAATTAAACCGAGACGAGACGGCGACTTCGGGTTTTGTTTTTAAAACGTTCACCGACACGCGGATGACAACACGTCGTGATGACGTTCGAACTCTTTCGACCGACCTCGTACGTCCATCAGCGGACAGAAACGCACTTGTTCCGATGCATTCGGATAACGTTATCACAACAGACGTATTCGTTCCGCGGGCCAACGAGCTCGGACGTTGTTGGCGTTTGTTCGTTTATACAGGAAAGGTAAATTTCATTACGCACGACGTGTTCGTTTCGAATCCAATCCGTTTGTTCTCGTACGGCGCACACGCTCGCGTCACCGCGATAATCGGAGACGCGAAAAAACCGGATTTCGGCGTTCCGTTTTTTACACGAATCGTCGCGGCGCGTGCATACACATCGGTTCGGCAATCATTATTGTATTTTGTATTATTTTTTTTTCATTTTCGTGTTTAAGGCCTGGGCGGCTTTTTGCCGATTTCCAACGACCGACGTGGACGATAAGGTCGATTATTATTATTATTACGTGTTTTCTTTACACGTTACCGCCGGCGCGGCCGTATGATTATTACCGTGAATTCGTGAACCGTACATTACACACGCGCGCCGCAGTATCGTTCTGTTTTCCAAGCACGACGTGCACTGGCGATGTTATTAATTTGTATGTAACGGGGGGGGGGTTTATTTTTACGCCTGTACGCCCGCCGACAAAAAATACCTGTTCGTAATTATACGCTCGTAGTTTATGTATTTCGCCGTTTTCCACATCCTCGTATCGCAAATCGCACGTAAACACAGACGTGCGACAACGTCTTAAATAATGATAATAATTGTATTTCGAGAGTGCGCGCGCACCGTTGTTGTGTACAGTGTACAGCGGAGTTCGCGTGCACGATTCGTCGTTGTTTGTGCGGACGCAACAAAGGGGTCCGATCGAAAAAGTCACGGAAATTTTCGGAAAATTTTTCCCTTTCAGAGCCACTCGCCGCGGCCGGCCACGTGTCCCGCACACCGCTCCCGGCGTTTTTCGTTCCGTCGGTGATCAAAGCGAACAAAACCGTGTCGTTCCCGTCAGATTTATCCCTTGAAAACCCCTCGTGGGGGGTGGTGGGGGGGTTGGTTGTGGGAGACGCCTCCCGCGTAAACGTTTCGATCCGCGCGTCGCCGAAACGTAAGTCGGTCATAGCTCGAACCCGCTTGCGCGCGATAAGGTTTGCTCGGAGTCTTCATAAAATACTGATTACGGCGGGAGACGAGTACAAGAAACGTATCCGTTCCAAACGCAATCAACACGATTCCTCGCGTCCGGACGACCGACGAGACACCACACACGCACGCCGCGTTACCTGACGACGCGAACTCGCAATTTGTTTCCACGTCCAACGACGCGAACGGTGTCGACCGCGTATCAACTAACGAGAACGTAAACAAAACATAAAACGTCACGGTTATTTTTCAATCGTGAAACATCAGACCCTGGGAGGTAATATCGATAATTGTCAGGCGGGCCAGCGCCGGTCTCGATCGGATTTCGAAAAACCGCGATGACTAATATCCGTGTGCACGAAGAGACATTAATATCGAAATAGTTATCGGCGTAATGCGTTAACGCTTCGAGCCCCCACCCACACCGCAGCAGCAGCAGCAATATATTTCGTACGACGCACTTTGAAAAATTAAAAACTAATAGTTCCCGTGTAGCAAAAAAAAAAAAAAAAAATGAAGAAGAAGAATGAACATCGAAAAAAACAAACAAAAACGCAGGCTTATCGACTTTTCCCGTGAACGTATTATTTACGGTCATATAAGACCAGGTACACTACTGGCGTCTGGTGTGTATTAATAATCGTAACGGCGTAACGTCAGTCGTAGGGTCGGGTCGGCAACGGTTAGGTTAGGTTAGGTCTAACCTAACCTTGCCGCGCGCAGTGCGTGTGATTCGACAAAACGGGGACGGGGGGGGGGCGTTCGCTTCGGTCCAGAGCAATTGCGTTTCTCGACGTGCATTTCGCCGGCCTCGATTTTCGAACCTTAGCGTTCCAGGGACAGTGGCGCACAATGTTCGACACTGGAACGGCTCGAATCCGTTGTGATCGAAACGGTTTTCCGTGTTCTCCTTTGTAAAACGCGGGAATTCAATTTTTTTTTTCGTTTAGGTTAGATCACAATCCGTTCGACGGTTTTCGGAATTTCGTCGGTCCCCGTCGCGTCCCGCTTAAGACTCGAGCACGGCAAACGGTTATACGCAATCGTTATCGTTGCGTCAATGTTACGTTTGAAACGTCCAAACAAACGGACGACGGAGCTTACGTGATACACATATCGTTCAACGTAGGAAATCATCGCAACGCCGACCAGCGTATCGAATCAGGTTGGCCACCGCGAAGTGGTTACAACCTCCCTCGGTTCTTCGGTTCCGGTCTACCTAGGACACGTATCGTCGCGTTTTCTAGGCTAAGATTAGGTCGTGACCGTTTACCTGCTCACTCATTTTATCTGGGTGTCCCGTTTGCCCTATTCAAGTTTCGCACCAAATACGGGCCACTACTCTTCTCGACTTCTTTTCAACAGAACCGGCTTCGTTTCATAATTGTTACAATTGCGTTCGTTTGTTATGATGGTGTGTGCGTGTGTATTGGTTCCGAGCTAAAATCTGGTAAAACGAAGGTTGATAAAAAAGAAAAACAATCGGGCCGACCGTTGTTTATGTTTAATCGCGTTCACCGCGCACACGTTATGCGTAACGCTTGTTAACAAACAGCAACGAAACACTCGGGGAAACACGGGTAATAATAAAAAATAATAATAATAAAAAATAATAATAATAATGGATTACGAAAACGACGATTATACATTCAAGACCCCGTGACCCTATTGGGTTTCTCGGCGTATAATAATAATAATAATAATAATACATGTGCCCGTCAACTACATTACGGCAGGTATTCGAAAGGGATATAATTAATTAATTTCATTACGATTAATACGGAATAAATATACGATTACAAGCTTAGCTGTCACATGCGTTTATTAAAGACTTATTAAATTAATATCGTGTCCTATAAATATATAAAAAAAAAACGTACATATCGTTTTACACAATATACACACGCACGCACACCGGCGATCGATTCGGACTTCGAAGTGTTTATTGTTTCATTCGCAAAGGCGCGTACAATGTTCGTGTGTTCGCGGGACGAAAGAAAATTATTTTTTTTCACTCACTTTTTTGCTTAAGGGGCGGCCGTTTTCCGTAACGGTCAGCACGCCCGGGAAGGATGTTTGAACGAGAACCGCGTCTCGAGAACGGGCCCGTCGGTTTTTCACGATTCTCGAACGGCGTTCGGTCTCGTACTCGTAGTCGGAAAAATATCCGCTCGCGGTCGCGCCCGAGGCAAATAGCCTGTCGACATTTGAAAACCCCATCGTCGGGGTTGAATAATGTTATTCGTCGTGGATTTGGCCGACAGCAGTGTTTGTCGTTGGCTTTTGCCCGCAGAGAAAATAAAATTGATTCTGTTTTTTTTTTAAAATCGCGTTCCGGGCGAGAAGTTGCGTGCTACACGGGCCGGGGTGGCATTTCGAGTCCGCCACTGTTGTTTATACACAAATTGTTTGTTTTTTGTTATTGCTAATCAGACAATCTGTAACTCGATTTCGACCGAGTTACTCAAAAAACAAAAATATATATTTATATACATTAGTCAATTCAAACTGGGAACAAAAATGTTTTATATGAAATCGTACAGACCCGTTTCGTCAGCGGGGCGTATTCACGGGGGTGTTCCGGAGATACTGGACTCAACCCCGGTTTCCACCAGACAATCTGTAGTGATCCGTATTCTATTAATTTTTATATTAATTTGTTGTACTATTTTTTTTTTTTTTTGGAACTAGAAAATTTTTGAAAACCTCTGTGCGAAATTTGTGAAAATAAACACGTGCGAACAAGATGCCGATTCAAATTTATATTAGCGTGGGGAGGGGGGGACTATTGCACATTAAAAAATAAAGTGTATGTTATTATGTTGAATATGGAACATTGTAATAAATTTATAGATACAAAATATTAAACTTAAAACCAACACTGATTAGAAATTTGAAAAAAATAAAGAACATACAAGTTCTAGTCGTCTATTGGATTCCACACATCGATCACCATCCTCTCGGAGTTTATTGTAAACATCACGTTGAGCATAATGATAAAGACAGTCCGTTCGAATATCGATCTTCCGATCGTTTTTATGCGCCGTAGTGATGAAAAATAACGTTCCAAGTGTATTTAGCAGGAATTTTTCCCGAGTAAAACACAAGCTACGTGGAGGGAGGGTGGGTGACCGCTTTCGTATCGCGTCCGAAAGGATCGGTCTACCACGAAACCGTTGTCGCGTCTCGTAATAACCTCGCGGTTAGGTCAGGTATTTCGTGACACGTACGTGCATCACGGCGACGACTGTTCGTAAGTCCCTGCGCCGGTACGACCGGACGATCGTTTCGGACGACTTTCCGACGTCGTACGTACTTCGGTTAACCTATCGTTCTTCACCGCGTTCGCGTTTACGTTTCGTTTTGTCACGCGCGCGAACGATGCGTCGCCCAAAAAAAAAAAAAATAGCCCCCCCCGGTTAGGTACGTTGGCGCACGATATCAGTTCGGAGTACGTGTCGACGCACGTCCCCCCGTGTAGTTCGTCGTGTGGAAACGTTTTATGAAAAATAAAAAATAAACAGCGCAACGCCAGACGATTAAGAAACGTTTCGACCCGACCAAGTTAACGACCCAGTCCACCTTAGGCGACAACTGTTGAATATGTTTACGAAATTCGTTTTGTTTTTCATTGTTTTCATTTCCAGCCAACCTCAGAAGTGTTTGAGGAGGTGGACGTAAAAAGCCCACACGCGGACCATATCCGCGCCGGCGTATTATTCGTCCGATGTCGACGTTATCTGAATCAATCCGGTTACGCGTGTTTGAAGTCGGACAAAAAACAAAACACGCACGTACATGTATTCGTATGGGCCTTGTCTTACGTTTTCGTTTCGTGCAAGTGTGATTTTTTCATTATTCGCCAATCAGGAGGTTAGGCACGCCTCAGTCAAAAGTTTGAAAGTCTTCCCGAGTTTCACACAAACTCGTCGCCGTTCCTGTCTCGCGTTCGTCGTGGAAATCGCCGCGGACGAAAATCGCGACAACCCGAGAACCAAGAAGAACGTTACCGGCTGAGACCGTCAGGGAGTTTCTGCGGACTCTCCGTTCGCGCGCAAATTCAAAAGTTCCGGAACTTTTTGATCGGACCTCGGAAATCATTTTGTAACGTGTTTTTTAATACCGGTCGATACGGATAATATATTACGCGAATCAGTACGCGATTGAATTTTTTCGAAAAAAAAAACGAAACACTATACACACACACACACGTGTCGTAGATGGCATTACAACGGCGGCGGATTTAACGGTCGACAAAATGCCGCCGGCAATCGTCGCGAAGATTTTTTTCCACTTTATCCTCGTACGTTTCGCCTCGTCAGATGCCCGTGTACTTCTAGCGCGAAGAAATCGATTAAAAATCACGCGGTTTCGTTTCGTTCGCGAAAGGGCGTTCGTAAACACGCGGTCAACGCTGTCAGAGCGAATTGCTTCCAAGTGGCCGCTTTGTTCGAATTCAAACACATACGATTTACGCTTAAACTTTTACCAGCCCCGTTTTTTTTTTTTATAAACGATTATCGGTCGTACAGACATTTAAATACACAAAAAACGAAAACGTTCCCGGCCCGGCGCGCCCGGCCTGGAGTTTTGTCCTGGACGATCTCTCCGTCAACGTTGTCCGGACAGACACGTACCTAACGTTTGTTTTATACGGGAAACAAGAAAGGAACGTCTCGTTTTCGTAATCGCGTGCGCTTAAAACGCGAGCGGTTAGAGACTGCTTTTCCTTTTGGAAAATCGAAAGTAGGTTTTTGGCGCCGGTCGAATTCGTCGTCGAAACCGTCCGTGTTTTTTCGCGTCGAAGAAATAACTAACCCCCCGCCCTCCCATGAACGCGTGTACGACAACAACAACAACAACAACAATATCGGGTTTTGAACGTTTGTGTTGGCTGGGGCAAATACCGTCGATAAAAGCCCCAGAGTGCCGTTGTTAAAACCGGAAATCTCGTGTTACGCGCGGGCCTGGTTCGATTTTCGTTTCGATCATTATTCCCGTTGTACGGCCAGCGGTTCCCAAACCGCGACAACCCGAACACGATTCCGTACGATTCGCCGTGGAAATGTAACGTCCTCTCTCTCTCTCTACTCTTCCACATATTGGGAGTTTTGTTTGTTTTGTCGAGGTGTGTGATAATTATCATTATGGACTAGGGTTATCTAACGTGAACAAATCAAGAAACCAGTAAATTAATATGATTGTATTTTAAATCCTATCAAACGCTGAGGGTCTTTAAGCGAGGTGATAGCTGAGGTCGTCCGGTGGTCTCTCCACTCGTCGTCGTCTGGCGTTCGACAACTTGCTACGTCGTTCCATTCACACACCTTCGTACCGTCTGGTTATGGTAAACCCTTAAACGGCATTTCTCTTCACGTTCCACTAATGTTTTTCGTTCGGCGCGGGACGACCGGACCGTCGGACGGACACCCGCCTGGTTTGGGAACCGTCGGCCACGTTCTTTTGTCCGCGGTCGATGATTTCGGTTTCACCCGTCCCGGACCGCTTTTCCTTTTCGTGAACAATAGGCTGAAATAAAAAAAAATCGAAAACGACGTGGCGGCACGCGCCACCCGTCGTCGCAGGACACGGTATCGCGCGAACGGAAGCGCGCCGGTCATAACGGTACGCCGCGAAAACGAGATCTCAATCTGTTCGGGAAAAAAAAAACACACGCGCACACACGGCTCGTACAGACGCCCACCCCGTCCGCGTGTCCCGTTAACCTTTTATTTATTTTTTTTCGTAACGCCGCGACCCGAGTGTTTACCGTGGAAATTAAACGTTTCCCCCGTGACGGCTGCCGGCCGCGGTACACCGGTACACGACGGTAACGATAATACGGTCTTAATGAAAGGGACACCGGGTCGTCGTCGTCGTCGTCGTCGTCGTCGTGGTCCGGGGGCGGGCAGGTGCGCGACGCGGTCGAGAGTGGATATCAATAATAATAACCGTACGCGCGAGAGTGCCCGTCGTTGCATTGTTCACGGGTTCGCGCGTAGAGAGCGTTTGAAGCGAACAGATGGCAGACACGCGCGTTTCGTTGTACGTACGTGCCCGTCGTCACCTATTTCTCTCTTTTACGTCGTCGTCGTTACCCTCCCCCGGTATTATTATCGTACGCGTGCGTATCCGCCCGTATTTACTTATCAAATCGGTCGTTATCACGTTCAGGCGCGGATCCAAGGGGGGGGGGGGCGATCGCCCCGTAGACTCTTGTTAAATTTTTTTATCAGTATCGTTTTATAATTACCTAACTCTTATCTATGATACTATGGAAGGACAATTTAGAAATGGAGTTGTAGCTATGGGATTTTTCGGCGTATCGCGAACGATTTCCAATAAAACGTTTTGGAAAATATTTTATTATTCGATGCGACAAAATGAGGATTAAAGTTGTTTTGATCCGCGCCTGATCACGTTGTTGGCGACCACGGAAAGTGTCGTGTCCACGCGAAATTTCCCGACGACGCGTTAGTTCTTACATTTCGTCGAAGGATAAAAATCGTCGCTACGGGTCGTATCCGGAATGTTAGGGTGCTCGCGCATTGCAACGGGAATGGCCGTCCCGGTACTTTTTTTCTTTGGACGAAGTCTAACCCCGTCCGAAACCGTAAAACTCGCGCACATTTTCAGGCGTCGGCGTCGGCGATTGTCTACCGTGTAATCCGACCATATTCGCATATCGCGTGGCAGTTGTTGCTTCCGACCGACGGTTGTTTCCGTTCCGGCCAACGTAATTCGAGATCGTTTCCGAACGAAAGTCGGCCGCGGGCGCCGAAACACGATATCCGAGTCTCGTCCGCCCCGGGAAAACACCGCGAGTAGGCCGAAGCTCTTTTGTTCGCCTTTTGAGTGTACCTCTCCTATCCTTACCCCCTTCACCGTCTTGTTCGTCGGCAACGTCGAAACCTCTTCGTGCCGTACGGAAACCGTTAAACGTCGAATCCCGTTTTATATTTTTCACGTGCGCCGGCGGGGCCTTCGTTAATGGACGCTTACTATTTATTTTGTTTGGCCCCTTTTTTTCTGACCGCGTTCGCGTTCTTTTTCTCCTCGGACCGTTTAAACGCTCGCGCCGGAGCTGGTTAGGTCGGAATTCGAAACGTCCTTTTCTTTCGCGCAGCTTAACGCGATTGACAGACTCGTTCGTTTACAGCGGTCGAATCGGGTGGTGGGGTGGGGACTGAACTCATTTCTTATTACTTTTTTTTTTTTTTTTTAAATAGGAACGCGGGAGACCGATTCGCTTTTCCACGGCCGACGGCATATAAAATAATTTATTCAATGTTGAAGATTATGTCAGTCCACAGACGCGAACGTCGGCCTATAAATTATCACATATGCTCGTGTTTTATAGTATTGGTCGACTTAAGATTGAACTGCACGAAATACGAGTCATTACTCATTATTTTCCACGTTCGGGTGATCGGTAAACGCGACGGACGGCAGCGATGCATTTTTCGGGTACCTACACCGTTTGTGAAAATGTAATGCAACTATTTCGTAAGCCCCCCTCCTCCCAACCACGATTTATTTATTTTGTTGTCGTTGTCCAAGCGCGGATCAGAAGACGGCGAACGTAGTCACGATATTTTCGGTCGATTTTCTAAACGATCTTAACGATTCCGAGCGGGTTTTGTTCCGCGAAAAAGCGCACGACGAACTCGAGAAAACCGTGCGCCTCCTAACCTAACCCGTGAACTTCGTGTGTCCGCGTTATTCCGTAAACGTTACCGCGGAATAAAAATGCAATATTAGTTGTTGTTGATTTATTTGAATTGTTGTAGAATACCGTATAGAGAAATTTTTTTCAATTGAAAACTAGGTTATATATATAAGTGGTAAACCGGTGGAATATTCTATATCACGGTTTTACGGTAGAGAATATTTCGTTTGGAACGCTATTTTTAAGTTTCCGACCGGGTTCCGCTGCTTTATATTTTTCCCGATTCGAGCGCTGGGGTCCGACGTTGACTTTTTCATTGTTTCCCAATGTTCTGTGCGTACAACACACGGCGAAAACCCCGAACAATGTTATTCGCGTGTCGGCGTTTTTTCGGTTTGCGGACTTCACACGACGGTACTGACGTCGCTGTTTTCCACGGACGTTGTAATGTACAACCGTTCGGACCGCGTGAAAAACGATCGGGAACAAGGGAAGACCGTTCGTTTACGAGTAAAAAAACAAAACACGCGCAGTGCTCGGTTTTTATTAGTTCGTCGATCCGATCCGGGCCGAATGGATTCCATCGGAATATGTACACGGATTTCGATTTGTCGGGCCGTTCGTCCCGCACACGTCCGAGAACGTCCAGGGTCTGCCCGGTTACGACGACCCTAACCCCGAATTAGCGACCGAAAAAAAAAAACTGTCTGGGGACGTCTCCGGAGTGCAGCGGTCACGGCCGTCGCAGACAATATGAATCGAGTACGTAAATGTATACACGTATCCCGTACGGCGTCCTCCCGCGGGAATTAAAACGCGCGAAGGGTTTTTATTATGACAATATGCGATTACAATAATAATTATAATTGTTATCATTATTGTTATTATCACGAATAACAGCGCGTAAACGTACCGGCGTCGTCTTCGGAACCCATTTAACAGAATTAAAAACAACCGAACAAAACGAACGGTCTCGCCGCTGCGTTGTGCCACAGCGCCGCCCTACGATACAAACAATAATAATAATAATAATAATAACAATAATATAATGTGAATTTTGACCGCCGTCACGGGTTTCCGGATCCGCAGCTGCGTCGTCCGGGCCGGTCCGGGGGCCACGACGTTGCAGATACGACGCGACGACCCTTTTCCGCTCCGCACGCTTTGTTACGTCCGTATTGCGTATACCGTGCGCGCGTTACGTATGTCTATCGCGTTGCCGGTGCCGTATGTCGCCCACAGACCGTTTCCAACGACCGTCCGATTCGATCCACGGGATCCATGGCGGGCGACGATCAGCGAAAAAGCGCGTTTTCGATTTTACGCGAACATGTCGGCGCGTCCACGCCAAACCGGATCCCGGGGGTGCCGGTTCACACTGACGTACTAACCGGTTCCGACAAATCACCGGAAGTCGCGTACGAATAACGATGATCCGTATCGATCGCGTCGTCGAAGGCTTGATAATTTGTTTGACCGCCGTCGGCTTACGAGTAATAGTGCCGCGGTTATTACTCGGCCCCGCTGATCATTGCACGTTTTCGTAACACTCTTTTTGAGAAATCTACCGAGTCTTTTGCACGAGCGCTTGTGAGCATATTTTTCTGATATTATTCTTATCGTCCGTCAATGTCGACGATTTGATTTTGAATATTTTACATTCTGGAATTGGCGAACGTGATGTGAGTTGTACAATAACGTGTTATTTTGTTTTCATCTTACAACAATTTTTATCAACAACTGCGTTTAAAAGCTCGCTCCAATCGTGCAATGCGGTTTTTTTTTGATGAAAAATTCGTTCTAGATTTTATTATCATTGTAATTTATGACACTCACGAAATGAAAACTGAGAATGTTTCAAAAAGACAGATTCGCCGTGAGGATGGAAAAGATATCCTACTCCATGGTGTAAGGTCGCGACCACGACCACGGTCGAACTAAACGAAAAATTATACTTTAAAGGACGGGAAAAATAATAAGAACGTTGGTATTTAAGTAATAATAAATGGCCGATAACGTCCCCGTATCTACTCAATAATAGGTAGCGGCGCTTAATGAGATCGGTTTAGGGAATATATGACACGTTACGGCAGTGTAGGTCGAACGGGTGAGGGATGAATGGATATATCCCCTCACCCCACATGACCTTTTTGTTATTACGTGTCAGTTTTTAACAGCATGCCGGTTATTACTTTTAATAATAAAAAGTTGCCCTGCGTTCTTCCATGGCACAGATGAAGTATTGGATGAATTGGCGAAAAAAAAAATAGATTTCATAATTTAATAATAGTAAAATTATTTAATAAAGTGAACTTATGTTCTCAAATAAGGACTCATGTCTTCAACGCTCAAAGTTCATGTTGAAAAATCAGTCTCATAACCCCTCCCCCCCCCCCACGATTACATCATTTGACCGCGTTACAACCCGGCGAACCCGCGAGATCGAGGAGCCCACGTGGGCTGCCGCTAAGACAAGCAACCGGAACACGAGTCCGCGCGGCTTCCTCGAAAGGGACGGTGGCCTAGCGCGGTGCTAGTGGTCGTCCACAGACCGATCGGGTCCTGCTCGACGTGCGTCCCCCGCTCAAGGGAGGTTAGGTTAGCAGAAGGTACCGACGTGGCGGGAAACGTTTTTCGCCCCGTTATCGCCGTGCGATAAGGTCCGTCTCGGAGATACGCGCGTTAAGGCGGTACTACGACCGAACGGGTAAACAAACAGAGGTCGTGTAAACAAAACACGTATCAAACGTATAACAAACGGGCCGGGTCGTCGTCGTTTATAATCGAACCGTTCCGGCCGTCCGCGCGCCGCGTTATCGGCACGCGCATCTATCGCGCGGCACAGGCCGACGTACGACCCGGTCCCGTCGCCGCGCGTTTCGCTCTGTTCGCGTTATCGCGTGCGCCGGCCATCCCCCGTACTCTCAACACACACACACACACTGCACACACACACACTGCACACGCGTCCGACAATAACCGGTATCGGTATAAACCGTATACCGCGCGCGGTTCCCGGCGAACGCAGCGTTTCGTCACGCTAGCGCTTTTCGACGGCTGTTTTCCATGAACCCGGTTTACGGACGTCTGTGAACTCAGCCTCCTCCGCCAGGTCATCCGATTCAGCAAACCGTCGACTCAAGTGTGATAAGCCGCGGACTCACGGTTTCCTTCGACGTTAGCATCGGTTTGACGACGTTGCGTTTTCCACGCCCTTAACGAACACGTACAATTAAGTCTTCACCAGGGATTTGATTATTTTCATCGACACCATCTTTATCGTGTTCACTAGTGATTATTCGTTTTGTCCAATGTCATCGAAATCTTCTGGAATATTCTTATTCGACGATATTGAATATAGTCCACCAACTTCTGAAGGGTTCGGTCGAATAATTTTTTTTTCCGTCTAACCGACCATCTATTTTGAAAATCATTTAGATCATCGAAATCCTCTGGAATAAAATTCGTTTTGTCTTTTGTTCCGCAATCAAAAGCTTTTTGTCGTACGTGCTACGTCGGATACTGTGGTAACACGGTTAGGTGTTTTGGTGGCGCTGACCAATAATCTTAAGAACTGTGCGGCGGTCGGAGACAAACCGTGGTTGACCTGGTGTCGAACCGAGAGTTTTTGACTGGAATCGCTCGGGTCCGTCCCGGCGGGTTTTCGAGAGATCGGAGGACCCTCGGACGGTTGGTTCTGCGTTCGTTCGTCGTAAACTTCCGTCACGTTCGCGCATCGATAAAACACGCGCGTTTTCTTGATGTTCTTACGGATCACGTTGCGAGGTCGTGACCAAAGCGTTGCCTGCGCGTCGCGTCCACGAACACCGCCCCTAAAGTACCGTACGTACCCGTCGTATCCCATTTCGATCATTCGGTCGCAAATCGTTTTGTTATTTCATTACGACGACATGAATTTATAACTCGTAAGCCGAACGACGAATATATATATATATTTTTTTTTATGATGTTCATAATTTTATCGACACGTATACTCCGACGTGACGCAACGGTATTCAAAAACGATGTTGATAATTCATTGTGTGCGACATGATGATACGACGAAAACGGGATACGTGATCGAATGCGGGAATCGATCAGGATTCGGTGTCGGGACGGACATTGTCTTCGGTCGTTTCGTACCGCGTGAAAAAACGTTTTGTCTGATGTTTTTCCGCGGAAATACTTTTTTTTTCTTTTGCTCTTGACCTCGACGCAATAAAACCGTCCTCGCATCACGTTATCCGAGAAACGACAAAAAACAGAAACAAAATACATATGATCGTACGCACACGCGTGTACGTATATAATATTGTACGTACTTACGCGGCGAACGGAAAAAAACGAGAAGAGAAAAACACCGGCCGAAACGATCCGACGTCAAACCTTTACGATACGCGCGCGTATTATTATTATTATTATTATTATTGTGTACGGCCGACGTAGCAGAGTCGTTTCCGTGCCGATCGGGTTCTCGACATAATGTAATATTTCCAAAACGGCGTACCTACCTATATATATGTACACGACGTTACGCTCCCCGGAGGACATTTCCGAACGGCTATTTGTATACGATATATATATACAGTCGAAACGCCGTGGGTTTTATTTTACGCGCGCGTTTGTGACGACTTTTTTCTTCAAGAGCGGGGGGAGGGGGTTTCTCCGACTACGACAAAAGGGTTCTCCAAAACACTGTATCGCTCGACAACTCGCCAACCTAAACGCGACGCGTGCGCGCCAGACGGTATTCCGTACGCGGGACCATTGTTCCCGTAAACCGTTTTGTCCTGGTACGTGTCCCGTCCACGATTGCGAGCGACGGTGTTGTTATCCGTTTTCGCTTCGGACTCGACAACTCGTCGCAAGCGGGTGACTGTAGACGGTTCAAGACGTATTCGGTAGGCGGACAGTCGAACCTCACGGCGGAACGCCTTCAGGAGTCTGAACATTTTCTGTTATAACTGTTATAAAATAACCACAAAAAAAAGCCGCCGAGTCTATATAACTTTTTTCTATGAAAACAAAAAACCCCAAGAATCGGTGTACTTGGCAGATATTTTCGTCGCGCAACAGCAGATTTACTCCTTGACGATTAGCACATCGAACTTTGTATACAATGAAGTTCACGTAGTACGAACGAGAAACGAAATTACTTTGTATATTATTCATACAGCCCGATTACGTGTACGTACAATATTTGGTTGGAACACGTGTAAAAAACGTTAGCCCGAAATTAACCAATTTCGTTACGTCGTTGTTAGCGACGACGTTAAATAAAAGTCGTGGACTTATACAATGGCGGTTTTGTATATGACACGCGCGTACGAGAAATCGTCCTGCGGATACCGTCCCCCGTTTCAACCGGAACACGGAGCGAAATCGGTATCGACCGCTTGTCGACGGTTCTCTGGAAACGAGCGGCGACGCGGTACAGCAGAAAAACGCGAATAAAATTAAAATCGGAATAATCCGCTTCGAACGTATCGAACGGTTCCGCCGCGGCGGTTCAGAGAGTTTTTCCCCGGCGATCCTTCCCCACGGCCATTTCGCCCGTGCCCACCCCGTCCGCTTCCCGTCGACTTGTTCGCCGTACTAGGTGGCAATCGGCGTTCGCTATCGTGCGACCACACGAGCGCGGCTTAAATACACACGCCGTCGTTCGTCGTGTCTAATGACTTCCCGAAATCCCTCCGGTCTGCTTATCGTCGTCGATCTCTCTCACCGCTCTCTCTATCCATCCATATATCTATCTGCCGCGACGACCGCGTTTATAAACACATATATATGTATACGGGACGGATATTCTCGTTCGTTCGGTTCGTCGCCCGTTACGCCACGCGCGGCGTACAGATTAACGGCCGCGGAGGAAACGATCAAAACGGATGCGCCTAATGAACACTTGCCGATGGGTGTTCACGTGATGTCTTATCGCCCGCGAAACGGCAGTCGGATCGCTTGTCGTCACCGTCTAAACGGATCGCGTCTCGACAGTACGCGCTTTTACCCTCCCGGAAAATTTTCCTACGGAAGAATCGATTTTCGTACGTTGCGCTTTCGGTCGATAACGACGGAAAACTTAACTGTATTGCACGCGTTCTAATCACGGATAAGCCGTAGACGTAAAGCTCCACGCATTGCACTTTTGCCGACGCGGCGAGTCGTGACCAGTTACCGCGTCACCCGAAGTACGCCGACGTTTGGGAATTCGCGTCGCGTTCACCGGTCACGGTTGTCACAGTGTCGACCGGAGCTTTGCGACGTCGAGACGCTCGAAGTTGTGCCCGAGGAATTCCACGGGCTCGTCGTCCGGGTGTCCGTTGAGAAATGCCGACACGAAACACTAACTAAATTGTTTCTTTACGTTTATTCGTTTTATTTTGCGTTGCTACGTTGAGTTAGTTGCAGGCGCACACATTATGGCATGTCAATCACAAATAATAACGAACAAACGTGAACGATCTAGTAAAGTTTACGACACGTCTTGTTTCGTTCGGGTTATCCAACTTGATTAAAAAACTAACCCTCCCCCCCAAAAAAAAAAAAACGGTTCAGGCCTGAGTGCGCAACTGCCCAAGTACGGGCGTGTCCCGCAACGTTCCGGCTCGACGCGTCTGCCGAACCGAATCGGCGGGTTTACGTGACCTGAATGACCGTGTCCGTTCGGTGTTTGCTGTTTTTTCTCGCCCGGAAATTACCGGTTTTCAACTGTTCTGCCGGTAAAAAACGGGCTGTCTCCTGGACTCAGAATCAGCCTTTGCCATCACACGTTGCCGTCCGACGGGTATCCAGAACCCGTTTCGCGCCGAGCCGTCGTAATCGGACTCGACGGTGTCGAAAATCGCTTGCCGACAGGAGAAATACGAATCGCACTCGGCAGCATTTTTATTCTACGTGGTGTTGTTGAGGCGGTCGATTTTTTTTATTGAACATATACATATTTTTTTAATTTTTTCAATATGCCCGATCAAACGTATAATTCAATACGGTCAATAACATAGAAAACCGGCTGCCGAGTTCGCAGACAAAATTCGGTTCGCTTCAAGCTGTAGAATTTTCGCCTAGGTTTGAGATCCAATATGGGTATGAAAAAAAACCCCTTTGTCGTATAGCCAACGAATTAAAAAAAAAAGGATTCTTTTGAACCTGAAGTTAATTCGAAAAATAGTAACGCGTTGACAAAACACTAACTCGATTCAACGTTCGACTCGTTGTCTTTTTCGGCTCGACCCGGGCCATTGATCTCGTGCGTCGAAGATAGACAATATTTATTTAAGCGAAATAACACATTATTATGTTATAATGAAGTCGATGTTTTTTAATCGAATCAAACAGCTCATGTACGAGTAGTAGGATTAGATATATTTTTTAGCACGTAACCCAAAAAAACGCACACGTGTAAATCAATGATGTGCGCGCGTGTGTGTGTGTGCATGTGCGTGTGATTTTATTACTTCCAAACGAACGATTCAATTCCACGTCATAACCTGATGATAAACGGTCATTGCGGATACAACGTTTTTTTCTTCCTCCATACAGAAAATGTTTTGGAAAAGAAGAAAAAAAAAAGCACGGCAACTGCGAAACTTCTTAAGAGAAAAAAAAATATGATTCGAAGTCGGTAATTTATCTACTAGAAATCGTCGAAGTGTTTTTTATTTTTATGTTTCCTTTAACGGCTGAAGCGCGAGCACGCGCATATATACATAAATATACGTTTATGTGTACGCGCGGTCGAAAAACTCATTTTTTTGAAACGCCTTTTTCAATCCCGCGCGGAAGACGCGCCACATTGACAACTACAAATAACACGTTTCCCGTATAAAAATAAAACTTATCCTTGTCGGGCGCATACGTAAACGTGTACGATGATTTATTGTAATGAATTCACGTGTTTTGTCGACGAAAAGATATGAACAAGTCCGCAGCTCACACGCAGCTCGTCCGGCCATACTGATTTGTTCTCCTCGCGAATATCACAGCAAACGCGTACGCTCGTGTTCGCGGTGGTCCGCAACTTTCACTTCAACGCGCACACGTCCGCGTGATATTTGTCGTGACGCCATTTCCACGTGTTTAATCGTTAACGTAAATTTCGTCCCTCCCCACCGCCAAACATTCACTGATCCCGGTAAACGGTCGAAGCCGCTGTTCCATCGTGAACACAATACAATCGCGATAATGCACGTCAGTGGACATTCAGGCAGAACAAATACAACACGCGGCGCACGTTCGCCAAAAAGCAGGAGAGTTTGTTTACATCGAGACTCGACCGAGAGACTAGTAACGAAGACTCCAGTTTTTAAAATTTATAGTTTCTTCGTTGCTAATGAAATGGAAAACGTTTCTGATTTTTGTACATCGTTCGTAAACAACGAGTTTAAAAAAGCAATCGCAATAAAGTAACACGAAACGATTTCGTCGAATTCGCGATATCATTACGCGTTTTCGTTCCCGAACGTGACGCGACCGACTGAAGAACGTGCTTCGCTCCGTAGGTACACGGTTTACACGTACGATCCTTTGCCGGCCGGCCGAAGTTCGGCGCACCGTGTTTGGCGGTTTCCCACTCGCCCCGCGGCCACGAGAATACGGTTTTTATTGGTCCGCGTGTGTTTGTCTGGACCCCCCGAAATTTTTTCAACGTTATACGACACGCTCGATCGTCTCTATGTCAAAAATAAATCGTCACTTTCGGCGTAAACACCAATATATTCTCTATGATATAACGATCAGCTAACGAACCACAGTAACAAATACTTGTTTAATAAACAGACGTTAAAACATAAGTTCGGTATAATAAAGGCTGAAAAGTAGTTATGAAACATGTATCATGGGAAAATATTTTAGAAAAATATTCCCGAAAGTGGTCTGTGTAAAAGTGTCATAAATTTCTCAAAAAAGGTATGAAAACGCATAACGATCAGTCGGGGGCTAAGTAATAATTGATATTAATTACGTGCGGGCTGAAGACGGCTTAAGAAATTGTCGGACCTTCAATAATCTTATTCTAACTCCTGTGATTTTCAAAACCGGTCAGTACCCGGTATTAACCGGGACCAGAATTTTTATTTTAAGAACCGACCAGATCGTTAAAGTTTCAGTCCCTGCCTCGTGTACGTTGTCGAGCGTTCCGGTCCTCGCTGTTTCGGTTTAGGACCGGAGGGTAGTGCATTCCACTGGTTCTCGCAGCTTCGTCGATGTTGTCTGACGCTCGCACGAACGGTCATCCCATTTGTTTCAGTTCAGTACCGTTCAGTTTGTTTCCTACGAGACGAGTTTTAACGCGCTCCCGTGAGCACGTGTGTGTGTGTACGTGTGTTGGCGGTTCTGCAGCAGTCGTGTGTAAATAAATTATTCGTCGTGCGCGGCGCGAAGGTTGATTGATTATCGAAAGTTCCGATTTAATTAATTTCTTAAGCTAACCATATATATATATGTGTATAGAAATGTATAGAAATAAAAGGGACTCTCTAAAATCTCGCACCGTGTATGGTACAACATATAACGCGTGTTGTGCGCACCGTATGTTTATGCAGTCATAAATCATCACGAAAGTTTCAATTCAACAATGCGCGTCGTACGACTGTTGGGCTAATTACGCGTATATCGACGTGTTTAAAAAAAAATAATGGTTTTATTTTTCCCCGTTTTACACGTCGCGACGTGGCGAACGGCAAACGCGTCGGATTAAACGAAAAAAATAAACCCCGGACAAAACTATGGCGTTCCCGACTTCGCGCAATGCCGACGACGTGGGCAAAATCCGAGTTTACTTCGGACAAATTGCGGAAAACAATCGTCGCGTCCAACCCGACTTCGACGTCGCCGTATTCGATATTAATATATCGTCTGCGTTTTGTTTTTTTTTGTTTTTTTCGACTGCAAAACGATATTCCCGACTTTCGGTCGTCGGCACGGCGAGTCGTATATATCGCGCGCGAACATAATGGGAAATATTAAACGTACACACACACAATGAGACCTATATATATATGTATATCGATTCGAATTATTATCATAAAAAAAACAAACGAACAAAAGAAAACCGTTCTAAAAAATATATATACATGTAATTGGCGGAAAAACTGTCTATTCAACAGACGCAGTGCGAGAAACGACGACGATGATCTCCGACCGCCTCAACACCCGTGGAAAACAAAACAAAAACGAAATAACGATTTGGCAGTGTTCCATTTTTTTTTTTTTTTTTTAAGTCCATTTCTTAAAACAATATTTTCCGACCGTATAAAATATATATTATTATATTATACGCTGCACGACGGGCGAGCGAGTATTAACGAACAATGGTGTGACGACCGGGCGTACGATTTTTGTATTTTTTTTGTTTTTTTTTCGTTTTTTTTTGTTGGCATAAACGCTAAAGTTTAACGAAGCAAATTAATTAAAAACTGTTTTTCGTGTCTTTGGTGTTTTTTCATTCCCAAACTGTATACCGTTCGACCGCTGACGAATGTTTTGTCTTGAGTCGGCTCCAATAGCAATACGAACAAATCGTCGAGACTTCGGCTTTTCGAATCACGAGTTCCCGACGTCGGCCCGACACGGTCGCGGTCGACTTATTTCAGACATTTTTTTATTTTTTTACCTATTGGCTTACGCGCTTCGGCTTCAGCGTGAATTTTAATTTCGAAAAATCGCCTCCGCCGTTCTCTGTAGAAGAACCTACCGGAATCACCTACCGGTCAAAGTCACACAATGTAGTTGGTGCGAAATCGAATCGCCTAATCCCTCGATTTCCCCAAAGTGAGGTTAGGCGGTCGGCGGATAAGGTCACGGAAATAATTGTTTGAAAACAAAAAGTGCACAGTTTTTTTTTTTTTTTACAATTGTGAGAGTCCGGACCGTGTAATGCAACAATACGAAATGAGTCAGGGAAACGGGACAAACTGTCGCCGAAAACCGAACACGAAACGGGTCTCGGCGTTTTATTGTTGTAACCAGTGGCGCCGAATTAAAAATTAACTTTGAAGTACCCACCAGTTTTTTTATAAAATAAATATAACGTTATATTATTACGCATACTTATATAATACAACGAGGTTCACATTTAATTAAACGTTACTTACTTTATTAATATTGACCACTATATTATATTGTTTGGATATTATAAGATTCAATTGAAATATAAGACAATTTAACTAACGATAAAACATTTTATACATTTGAACTCATTCGAACTACTCGAAAACCGACCTGTTTGCCATCTCTTGTTATACCTACCTACCTAAATATTACCATTATTACAACTAATAACACGTTATAACCGCTAAACCGACTGTAAATCGGTGAATTGGTCATAGCTGAAGGTTATGAATAACTATAATGTTAACTTATAAAACCTTACCAACAAAAATCATATCACCTGTAAAGTTAAGATAATATTTTAAAATATAAACTTTCTATTATTTTCAGAAAAAATATCGATCGCCTCACTGCTTCGTATCGGCATTTCTCAATATGATACTTAGATGAGCACATCCATTCAGTCGATTTTCCCCCATGGAATTCCTCGGGCACAACTTCAAACGTTTCAACGTGGAAAAGATAACCGTTCGACACTGATAACTGTAACGGACAACGCAGCGCGAATTTCAAACGTTGGTATGCTTCAGGGAACAATAACTCGTCACGACTTATTGCATCGGTAAAAGTGCGATATGGAGCTTATCTACGGCTATCATAAGAAATTCTTCCATAAAAAAATCTCCGACGGAGATGGCGGAGTCTTGTTAGTACGGCACTGGTAACGAGTAACGATAATATAAAATACAGTAAGTATCGGTAATTTACAGGCATATTACGGTGACCGGCGGACAATATAACAAAATGTTATTTTATATTTCGTCGGCTGTGGAAAAGCGAATACCGTCGTCCGGGTTCCTCTTAAAAAAAAAAGAACCAAATAAAAAAACAATAGAAGTACGCTCAAACATTCGAAAAAATAGACGAGGCACTCGGTCCCTGCCCTCCCCTCTCAATTCAACCACCGGTTCTCGCGTACCTTGTTTACGGGACCTAACGCGTGCACGGCTCCCCTTTTTTCTTTCCACGCCAACGTGCACGTTATATAATACGTACACACAATACGCGTCGGCCGTTCGAAAGAGCGTGACTTCGAAAGGTGTTTGCGGTAGGATTTCAAACACTCGTATTCGTTTCGACGACCGAGAGGCGCGCTCGGCTTTTCGCCGTCCGAAATAAATCGATCGCACGTGTCAGCGGCGGATTTAATGTCCACGTTCGATTGATTAATCAAAACGCTACAAAACGTGTTCAAATATTTTACCGACGTTTGCTGCGACCCATCCCCGGTTGGGTCGGTTCAGTGTTTATACAGTTTATCTTATACGTTTGAAAAACGTGCTACGTTTGATTGGTGCTCTTCATTCTTATCAATTTGTTTGATAATGACTTGTCAAAATGAATGTTATCAAATTGAAATATGCAAGTTTAAACAATAAATAGAAAACAATAGAGACAGTTATGAATAATTTAGTAAAAAAAAAAAAGAAAAAAAGAAATTATATAATAATAATATATCAAAAAACAAAGTGTGCATAACGAAAGCGACTACGGTGTGATATTAATATTATCTGATATGTATTGACGTAAAATGTGATTTTTAAAATCTGTTTGTATATTTAAGATATTTTTTGTACGTTTATCGTGTTTAATTTCTTTGTAAAAATGATTATCGTTGAGTGTTTTCGAAAAATGTTTTTGGTCCTCCAATCCATAATCCTGGCCACGCCACCGCGTCGGTCGGCACGGCTGTACGCTTCTCGGTAGCGTTCCGGCTAAACGTATTACGCTTTGACCCCGTAAACATATATATATACATACGTGGTTTATTCCGAGTCCAAGCGGGTCGTGCTGCAGACGCAGCTTGGTTAGCACTTTCTGGAAGAAAACCGTGTGTGCGTGTGTGGCGCGTGTGGCGTGTGTGGCGCGTGTGGGGGCGGACCGGACGGATACTTTCGGATGTACGCGGCATATCCGTCCGTCGTCACGTGTTCCCGCGCACATTGTCCCGTTGTTTCCAAATTTAGAAACAAACAACGACTTTGATTGAAGATCGGATCCGTGCCTGGCCCTATGTGTCCGACCCGCCAGCAGTTACCCCTAACAACCTCGCGTCGCGCGCACACGCATATTATTATTATTATTATTATTATTATTATCGTACGCTCGGTGTTTACGTGCGCGTGATACGGACGCCGAACCCCCGTGGGGTTTCCTTTCCCCGTCCCCGCGCCGCGGTGCTAAACGAGCACGTGTTCTGTCGGTCGTTTGCGAGGGGTGTGCGCGCAGCATTTGGCGCGACACGCTCGCGCACCTGGCTTCTGGCGGACGGCCGTGAGTATCGCGCGAACGAAACGCGAACACGAAATATATGTATACGTATACGGCGGCGGCGGGGGAAACAAACAATAATGTACCCGTACACGTGGGGACGCGGTATTTCGGTCGCGCGGCCCGGAGAAACGCACAACGCCGACGAATATCCGACAATGGTTCGCGGCCGTCTGGGAATAAAAGTTTTTACGGCCTATCAATCGTCGTCCGCCCCGGAACAAACGTTTTTTTACCGATTCGGGGGGGTTTTTTTTTTTTCCTCAGTTTTCCCGCCTACGCCGACCATTAGGCGTAGGTTAGGTTATTTAAATGTTAAATCAAATTAGCGCAAACACAAACGATCGTTTGTAATATGTACGACGAGTGTGCGCGTGTTACGTGTGTACTCGTCGGACGCGTTTTATTGACACGTCCAGCCGCGGAATTCTCTCCGTGACCCTCCGCCGGGGAGACGCGATCGTCATCGGTGTCACGAGCGTCGGGATGTCCAACGGGATGTTACGACCGAAACGTTTTCGCATCCGGCGTGCGTCGCCACGTCTCTGCCCCGTCTTCGTGTTCTGAAGCTCTGGGTTCCGTCCGCACGCCGCGTTTTACCATCGCGTCGATGGTCCCGGAAGCCGCGGATCTACCCCGTTTGGAGGTTCCGACAGGACACATCCGTTGTCATAATCACTATTATGTATATATTATATTCTCTTCGTCGACTGTTATTGGATTATAACGTGCCGGCCTTTAGCGATCACGTCCGACGTTGTGAATTTTTTATTGTCAGTAATATTTTCATACCCGTTCATCTTTATTCAGCGTATACCGGAGTTGTCCCGCGACAAAACGTCGTAATATAATAATAAGTCGCCGGTCGGCAACTCGACTCGTTTAAGCGTGTCGACGTACAATCATATTTAACTGTACGATCGAGTTGGTATCAATTCGAAATGCGGTACGTGGTTTTTACGTCTTTCGAAACATACGTGTTGACAAAAATCCCGGGGAACACTAAAAACGACTCTTCGGACGTGTTGGACGCGATATGTCGAACGACGCCCCATTTCGGTTTTGCTTTTCAACGCGTTTTCGACGTTGTGAATACGAACAAATGTTTCCGTTCGACCAACATCGACCAACGCGTCCGCGACCATCGCCGCCGGGCAATCGTCATAACATGCGCGGATCGGAACGTGACTTCCGTCGAATCGAACAATAAGCATTGAAAACGATAATTAGCCTTTTTTTATCATTCCGATAAATATTGTCATTTTTCCTGCGGGACAGAGGATTCGTCGCGCGTCGTTGAGCCCCCTTCTTCGGCGTCCTAGTTTTTCGGCCATAGCCGTTTTCCTCCGAAGAGTTTCGTCCGAAAGAAGGTCCAATATCCTCCACGGACCAATTGATAAAAAAAAAAAAAAAACGTATACCAGCGGTATAGTAGTACCAAAATGTATGGCCGTTTGGATATTTTACAACAGCACGGTTTGAAGTCAAATTAAAATAATAAAACAGTGAATACTCTCTCGGTATCAAATTTGTTGTTGTACGGATACAAAAAAACTCACGAGTAAAACGCGTTGCGTATTATTTTACTTCATTGCGAAACAAACGTTTTTCAAAACGGACCGCGGAGTTTTTACGATTTTTATTCGTTTTTCAACCGTTTTGATTTTCGGTATTTGTCTACACAACGTTGCGAGGGAAAATCGGCCGTTTTCCGTCAAGTCTACCGTATATACGGGGCAAAAAATAAAACCGACCCCCGATATATTACATTTACGCACTCGAAAATGCATTAATTCGCGAATCGTTAAAGTGAAGTATAGGTGTGTGCGTGTGTGTGTTGGTGTGTGTGTGTGTGTGTGTGTGTGTATGGGAGGGAATGATAAAAGTCGTATATTTATTAACGTCGCCGAGTGTATAATATTATAATAACCGTTGTTATTTTTTCACGACGTACACATTGTATATCTCTGTACGCGCGCCATTGCGATATTATCCGCGTCAAGTTTCTTCTGAAAACTTTATGGGTGTTAACCGAGGGTCGGGTTTCCGTGTAATATTAACCGCAGGCATGCGCGCGCGTATATTATTATCGTTGTTACGGACGAGCAAGAGCGGTCCAAACGTGTACGGCCGTGCTTCACGCGTCTCTTCGAACGCCCGTGATTTTCACGCGACCGGAACACGTCTGTGAAGTTAGCCCCATCATCTCTGTTCGCGTTATCTTGTGCGCCGGCCAGCCCCCGTACTTTTGTACACGCTGCACACGCGTCCGACAATAACTGGTATCGGTATAAACCGTATACCGCGCGCGGTTCCCGGCGAACGCAGCGTTTCGTCACGCTAGCGCTTTTCGACGGCTGTTTTCCATGAACCCGGTTTACGGACGTCTGTGAACTTAGCCCCGTCAGATCATCCGATTCAGCAAACTTTACAGTACAATTAAGTCTTCACTAGGGATTTGATTATTTTCATCGACACCATCTTTATTGTTTTGACTGTTCTCTAGTAATTATTCGTTTTGTTCAATATCATCGAAATCCTCTGGAATATTCTTAATTAATGATATTAAATATAGTCCACCAACTTCTGAAGGGTTTGGTTGAATATTTTTTTCCGTCTAACCAACCATCTATTTTGAAAATCATTTAGATCATCTAAATCCTTTGACATAAAAATCGTTTTGTCTTTTATTTCGTAATTAAAAGCTTTTTATCGTATGTGCTACGTCGGTTACTGATGTTAACAACGGAGGTGTTTTGGTGGCGCTGACTAAAAATCTTAATAAATTCGCCAAAAATAGAATTTTGATGTGCAAATTTTTTAAACCAATTCGCAATTAATTTGCGAAATTTCAATGTTAGTTTGAAGCGAATCTGATGATTTGGTGGCACTAACTTCACAAACGCGACCGGAACGCCGCCGCACGACTCTTCCGCGATTTCCGCGACTGTTTCTTCATCATCATTGTCGTTTTTGACGAAATATTTTCGCGTTTAGCAGAAATTTCAATACAAAATTGTATTTACACAATACTCCGTTGGAGTTTGTACGTTACGATACCCGGTAATATCATAACTACCGATAACTACACAATATCAACGCGCGAAATTGTATTGTTTCAACTCTTATCAACAAAAAGTTATCTTTTCAAAAAAAAAAAAAATATATATATATATATGGATAATACTGTCGAATTGTTTACGAACAACGTATTCCAGAGATTGTTAATTTTCCTCGTCCCCCGAAAATATCTCTTATCACTGACATGCGCGCGTGTCTCGATTGGTTGAAAACAATTGCTCACATTACGCATTAGGTACGTTTTGTTCTGTCGACGTGTGACCAGCAAAAAAAAAAAAGAAAAAAAAGAGAAAAGTCGACTACGTTACCCGTGTAAATCGAAAACGAAATTTAATAATAACACCGACAATTAAACTGGCGTTTGAACGAAAATGTAAAAACAACAACGTCTCGGATTCGTGTTTCGCGCCGCGTTCGAGACAGAGTATAATATAAACGTCGTCGTTTTATGATTTTCCGGCGGGATTTTACTGGAAGCGGATAACTGCATTGTTTCGCTGTATCGTCAAAAATGTCCGTCACCTAAAGCTAATCATCCACTGTTATTGAATAACAATAAACGTTTTATTCCGCTGTTATCGTCTATCGACAGTATGTCATAATAATCTTTTGAAGGAAAATGTGTACGCGACGAAGAAAAAATTAAACGAGAACGGATTCCACGGGTTTTTCGCTTTTACTTTATCGTTATTGAATCCAGTCCGCGGCTTCTGTGGCCACCGGACATGACTTTTTATGCGTTGTATACAATCATATTACACAGTGCAATATACATTTGTTTCGGGCGGTTTGTTTTGATTAGAAAGTTAACGGTCGTCTTGTTGAGCGGGTCCGGGTCGAATGGTTTCGGTCGAATGTGGTCGGCGATGTTTGCGGACGACAACCGAACGACGGTGTTTAAAACCAATTACCATAAAACGAGGATACGCGGACATTCAAACGGAAAAATCCATACCGGTATTCAAAATCGAAACCGTTTAATGTTCAAAAACAATGTCCATGTTCTAAACAAAACGGAACCGCATTTCAAAACCGAGACATTTTTCACGCGGTTTTTGTTCGAATGAAATGTTTTTAATACTAATAAACCGACTCGGTGTAAACGTTCGTAATGTTTTATTTATTTTTCGATAAATATTGTGTTTCCGTACACAGATATAATTTTGCACACTAATCATAGTGTTAGGTGTTCGAGAATATTCGCGCGTTATTTATGCTTGTGGGGAAAACCCGAGGCGTCACAGCGGACGTTACAACCTAACGTTCTCGAACACCACGATAAATAATATATATATATGTATATAGATTATTTGCGAATAACCTACAAATTTAGTTAATTAATGTAATATAATTAATAACTACAATAATTTAAGCGAACTTATTATTTGTTACATTTGTATAAACCATATAATATAACCATGTATATGGCAACGACTAACGACTATTCATGATATAACATGAAAAAAAGTTATTAATTACCTATAGTTTATTATTTTCATTTGAAGTAAATCTTTAAAATATAATAGTATTAGATAAACTGTATAAGTAATACACGGTTGTAAGTTTGAGCATAAATATGTCATGTGATTCGAAATAATAAAAACAATAGATCTCAATTGATTGATTATACAGTATGTATAACTAATGCAGTATAGTATATCACATACCTAAAACGTCATCATTCAATTTATATTGTATTTTATTATATATTAAATTGATACACACGACTATAACTAATAAGGCCATCCAAACACGAGATATGCTCTGCCCTGTGTTGTACAGGTAAATTCCAACCAAAATTAACCTAAAAGTCATGATTAATATACGTAAACCCGCAACTCGCATACCTAACCTAACCTCACGTGAGCCCCCAACAACTCAAACACCAACTGCAGACGCATCGAAGCCATTCAAACTAGAGGAATCAGAACTATCACAGGATTCCTAATCTACGTCGAAAATGAAGTGGTTCTCAAATATACCAACTTCAAGACTATCCAATCAACTATCCACGACCAAAGCAAAAGCATGTTTTATCGGAACTCCCTCTCTCATTTATCTTATATTCGAGACTTGGGCAGTTCTACTCCTCTACTGTATGGAGTATCAACATTTACATCATTACATCTAATGAGAAGAGACGACACTTTCATTTAACTCAAAAGAATGTAAAAAATCATTACTGAACAATTCAAACGTAAAAATATTTGTTAAAAAATAGAATTTTATCGTGACGAAATTGCCGGCGATCAATTGAATCCTTGTTTCCCGCTTGACAGATGGTGATACCGACCACTAGATATGAGAAGTTGTTACCATAAAAAACCTATAAAAATGTCCTAATAAAACGCAAAAAAATCTATAAAAACGTACAAAAATATTAATTATAATGCACTGAAAACCATGCGACAATGCACTTGTTAAAATTAGTAATTCTAAAAGTGATTTAATCTCGGTTAAAGTGCCATAATTATGTAATCTTTGTAAAACGAAAATTTTGTAGGCGTAATTACATTTTGAATCATTTGGAAAATAATTTCAAAAGACCTAAAAATATGTCGAAAAACGCACTACAAATTTATAGATTTAGATTCACGTGTCACCAACAGGCTTTAAAATACACCATCAAGAAATTTCGTCACGATAATTTATATGATTAACTATTCAATATTTCTTAAAATAATAATTTTACCTAAGTGAAAAACAAACGAAAATGTATCATTGAAATCGAATAATATAGAATACCTTATCGTGTCATATTAAAAAAAAATCGAAATCGATTAGAAGAAAATTAACGATACGATAATAAAATTCCATATATCTACATTGGATGTAGTCTTTTCGTCGAATCACTGAATTCAATGAAAAATAATATGATTATCGTTACCTGGATTTCGTGTTGGGGATACGAAACGGACGACGTGAAATGCAACCATTTATTACCGTGTCCATTCTTTTAACATTTTCGTCAGTTCTTCTATAGTCCTCGTTCTCTCCATGATCTTTGTCTGTTCGTAGCATATATCGTTCTGGAGATTTTCCAACTGTTCCGTGTTCTTCATCCGTTCGACTTCTATTTTTTCCATCAACGTGTAATGCTCCTTGTTCAAATTGCAAATATTGTCTTGTAGCTTTTCGGTGTTTCCGTTCACTTTTTCCAGTCGCTTCCTGGTGTCTGCGATCTCCTTGCGGATCGTGTCGTGCAGATAATCACCCATTTCGCTTTGTGATTGGCCGTCGATCTTCTTCGCGGTCAACGATTCCTTGATGTCGTTGTAATGCATCACGACGCGCATCACGTTCACCCATTCCTTCCTGGCCGCCTGCACAACAGTAATGTTAATACTCTGAGCGCGTACTCTTACGGATGTACACTGGATTCGTTACTAGACGAGTATTCATACCTTATATGACATCAGACCCTCTCTGATCTCCTCTTTCAGGTCAGTTTTCATCGAAAACAAGTAGTTATCGTGCTTTTCCTGTAGCTGGTTGATAATCTTCCGACGTTCGCGCGTCAACAGCACCAACAACCTGCGTGTCCACGTGTGAGTTTTTTGATCGTAAATGATCGTACGATGCGCGATAATACTTACATCTTGACCACACACACGGGATACGTCTTGGCAAGAGCGTCGGCCATCTTACTTGTAGGCTGTTCCGTCAATGCGCCTTGCCACATCCTTTCCGACATATACGAGCAGTTGGGCGCGGGGTTGATTAGATTTAATAACGGGGGAGCCAACGACTGTTTTATCGTGGAAAGTTTTTCGGTCCGTTTTTCGATCTAGAACAATATTGTAAACGAATCAAGTAAATGACTACCGAAGAACTGTAATAACTAGTCTGAACCATAAGATTTTAGCAATCGTGCAATTAATATCTGTACATATTGTCTTACGTCGTAGATTATATTCTGCACTCTTTTTTTTAACGTCGAAAGCATTTTCATCCTTATGAATAACTTCGGGTTGTACATGCGGTTGCACGGTATTTTGCTGTCATTCTGAAAGGTGATGTAACATTAGAGATTAACATACGACCATCAAATTATTCGCCCGCGTTTTCTACGCTCACTAGTAGTTTTTCGAGCAGTTTCTCGATGTACGGGTCGTGACAATCCGTGCTGTACGGTTCCTCTTCACGTAACATCTCTTGCTCGATACCGCTGTATATCCGTTGGAAGAACTCTAAAGTCGCCTTCCGGGTTTCGGGCAACTGTCGTTTAGCCAGTATTGACTTGACATTCGCCTTTAGTTTGAACATTGTGTCCTGTTCTTCGTAATTATTCTTCTTCTGTCGTCTCGCCGATTCCACTTTCAGGTCTAGAGATGACACCACAGGGGCGGGTCTAACAAAAACGACATTGTATTTCGATTTCTATACTATGTTTCGCTAAACGAGAAGTGTTATAGTAATAAAAACACGACATCTTACATTGGTTGACCACACGTATTGACCCATTTGCAATTATTGTCTCCTCCCATCGCCACAGCTACGTACGCGAATATTCCCGAGTTCTCCGGCAAAGTCCTAAACGCTACGTATGTGCGTTCGTCCTTCGACAAATGGTTTAGGTCGGCAACATCTAATTCTCTATTCCGGACGAGTCGTTCCCGCTTACGTTGTTGTCGTTTTTTCTAGGCACGTAATAATTCCGTTTTGTTTTAATGTTTTTAAATACACACATCGAGCATGTTACTCTATATACGTTACCTTCATTTCTTTTTTATTTTCGGCGATCGGTTTGGTCGTTACTTCTTTAAATACACCGTCCAAAGATAACGGGGCCGCTTTGGGAGGTACATTGAACGGAGGCCTGAGCCTTCTGGTGTTCATACTTAGAACCAATTGCGACAAATAGATATTTCGCATTTGTTTTTCATATGTAGTCGTATACGTTTCGAACACGAGTTTTTCCAACCATATCTACAATTGTACACCATGCACGTTACAATTGTGTTTCACAAAAAGAAAATAATATAATAGAATTTGGACAATTACTTCGCATATTTCTCTTTCGCGGTTGCTTCTTAACGTGTCGAACGATTCTTTGTAATGTTCTAAGAAGTATATGAAATCTTCTTCTACCTTTACTTCGAATGTTAAAGGTGAAACACTAGTTGACGTCATGGTTTTTTTAGTCAAGTAGTAGATGATCCAAAATTAAATCGTATAACTTTTATAAGACCGTTAAATTAGGACTATTGAATTGTTCAATGTATACTGTTATATTGTTCGTACATTTATAGTTTAGATTTTAAATATTTACAATGTATAAACATCAGGTTACTATGGAAATGTATGTACCCAGTCGACAGTATTTTGATTATACCACGTTTTATTTTACAGTTTATTTTAGTTACTTTTTGTTTTGCGGAAGGAAAAAAAACATCATTCGATTTTTGAATTGCACTAAAATTGTTAACAACACGAACATTGAAACGTCAGGTCGGTTTCGTATCCTCCAAAAATCGTTTCGGATAAAATATTTTGGAAATATCTTTGGAAAATAATTGTCCTCCATTCATGTCGAGCCGGGTCGAATTAGACGGAATTAAGTTATCATGCCCGGACGGGTTCATTACCCAGATTTCCGTGTCGTGTCGGGTCGGCCCGTGTACGAATCTGTTGCGTCCATTCAATCGATAATCGGCAAAACAAATACAATGACTTGGTTATCGTTCCTCTGTCGCCAACACCAAACATATTTACACAACACGTTCAACAAGTACTTTTTCGCACGTGTAACGTCGATGACAGAAAATTGGCCAATGTTGTACGAGACCGATTTATATATCCAATTTACTCTATCCAAAATGATAAAAAAAAAAAAAAACACGAATGTTCGTACGTGTAAACGTAGAATGTTTCACGACAACGATAACGATTTATTTGACTGTAGAACAAAAGTGGCAGGGTTGGGCTGATCCGAAAGTTGGTGTTGGGGCTGGTGTCACAAATGGAATTTTTTTTTTAAACTTTTTACACCCACATTTTTTCCTTAAACGATATATCGTATAAGTATAAATACAAAACTTTTAATGTATAAGATATTAAAAATTAGTTTAATAGTTTCCAGAATTATCAAGAACGAAGAAGACGAGATAAAGAGTGTTTCACATACGCAGAAATATTTATGTTCGTTTCCGGTATTTTGACGATAGTCGTGATAGTTTATTTTTTTGATTTTTATCTATGCATGTTTTGCGGTTAATGCGTGAACACGAAAACGAATGAGCTTCGTGGCCCGCGTGCCCCAAGCACAGTTACTCTCAACGTCCGGCGAGTGCTGTTTGTTCAATTTACTATATTATACGGTTTCCTACTCGTCCAAACGTTACTCGTTCTACGTGAAAATATTTGGGCCGAATTTATTTCGTTCACATCAATGCGAACAATGTCGGGTATTACAAGTAAGTACCTGCCTAATTACACAATTTTGTAATCGTACACAGTTAAAAAACAATCAAAGCTAAAATTGCTATTGATAATATATTATAGTTAGAATCCTATACATCTGAGTAGCGTACACGAGGCCCATGAAGCCAAAACCGTAATACAAAAAAATAATTGTATTATTATTATTATTATTATTATAGTAATTTTAACTAAAATAAAATAACCAAATATATTATAGTTAAATCAATTCTAAAACCAGTTGATTTACTGTGCATATTGATTATTACATTGAAAAGGGAGGATCCGTCGAACAATAACAATAACAAGTGAAAACAAAAAGGCGCCGTTGAAAAAACCACCGGAGATTACAAAAAGACGCAGACGGTTGTTTTAAAACCAGTGATGTGTTTAAATAAAACACCCGTCTACTAGTAGTCCTGCTACGAACGTCTTAAATGAAAATGGTTACGAATCGCGTAGAGCAAAACGATCTCGGGGACCAGACGACACAAACGTGTTAAACCCGTTCGTGTTAGCAAGGCCGGTTTCCCGTCGCAGATCGTAGTGAAACGGCGATTTCCTCGGGAAACGTTCTGTGCGCGACCCGACCGGACCCGGTAACGTCGGTAACCGGCACGCACCCGTTCTTGTGCCCGTTCCAAGTCCGAGACGGGCCGTCACCGAATATCGGGGTCACGGGATACCGGACGCGTTGGGACGGGCGGAGAGAGAGAGAGAGAGTGAGAGAGAGAGAGAGAGAGTACGGAAATCTGGCGGACGGCCAGTCGCGCGCGCGTTTTCGTTGCCGTGGAGATACTGCCGGCCGTAGACGTGCATCAGCGACACGCGACCGCCGCCGCGGGTCTTATCTGCCGGCGTGGTACGGACGTGCGGCGGGCGGCGCAGGAACACGAGGGCAAAAAAAAATAATAATAAACGTATCGTTCGACTTCCGTTATCGGGCGCTCGGTTTTCTCCTCGGCGGCGTGAGCACGACACAATGTATCAAGCGGAAACCGTTCGCCGGAACAATGGTATACCGAGACGACGAGGCGTGCGGACGATCGAGAAACACACACACACACACACATACAGAGAGAATAAATAACGGCGGTGATCGTGTTTCGCGCAAAGACCATTACGTTCGCGGAATAATAATAATAATAATAATAAAAAGGTCGTTTTTTGTACGTTTCTAAACGCGTGTAAAATATGACGTGCGCCCCCCCCCCTCCCACACGTTTACCGAAACGACGTTCCGTTCGTTTTTATAATCACGTCGATTAGACCGTGCGTTTCGTAATCGATCGTTCGTCGGGTGTGTGTATTATATTAAACACGCTCCGCGCACGTTCGTCGGTCGTTATTTCGCGTTTCCCCGTTGTTCCCCGATCAAACGCCCGGAGAGGGTCAACGCGTTTTCGTTTTTTTCCGAATTGGCGTTTTTATCGTTTTCGGACGCCCGCGCGTCGTCGTTAGTGCGACGCGTGTAATTTAACGTGGGACGCGACCGATTCCGGATGGAATTTTAATGGAATCCGGATCGGTTTATCGCAGTCAGATCGTTTGTCCGGGCGAGCACGTTTGTTTAAAAATCGTAAACGTTCCTAGAGCAACGCGCTGGCCGTCGCGATAATTCATCAACCCGAGATATCGGGGATTGTCCGAAATCGGGGCTACCGTTGTACGCTTCATCAATGCACGTAAATCATATAAACACGTTTTCGTTACTGCGAATCCGTTTGTAGTCGATTTTTATTTTTATTTTTTTAATGGGTTCTACTCGACGCATATATGGGGGGGGGACGGGTTTCACGTCGAACTATTATTGTTTAATACATACGGTCGGATGATATTTTACGCCGTTAAATCAATAGGGCGAAATGGTATTCGAAACTCCGGTTTCATTTGTTGCGTGCATACGTAATATATGAATTTAGAGTTTAGAGACCAGATGGCACGTCGAATGGCCACGATTCGCGCGCATGTTTGGTCGTGATCTCCCGAGTGCCATGGGCCATTGCATGACTTCGTCGTTATCATTTTGGAAACAAAAACAACCGCAAATCTTCAACGGTCTTACCGCATGAGCGCCGTGACGACGTAACCGTACTCAACTCAAATGAAATACTCAACGTGCTAGAGAAGTGCACGTACACCCTACGATCGTATTTGAGTTACTCGTTCAACACACGAAGAAAAAAATCAAATACATTTTGCCTGTACGGAGAACCGTGGTAAAACAATCGATTAGTGCCCGTTGATTGTGCGACAAAAAAAAAAGAAACGTTCACGATTTGCTCGAGGATATTGATATTGGTACGAACCCGAGAAATCCAATTCAAACCTAATATACACACACCAGTGACGGTCGAATTTGGGGAGAGGGAAATATCCCCCCCATGACATTTTTGTTATTATATATTAGTTTTAACAGTATGCCGTTTATTACCTATTTATTGATAGTATAATAAAAATTATATTATTAAATAATAAAAAGGGACCCTGTGTAAGCCTTCGCCACAAATGAAGTACTGGATGAATTGGCAAAAAAAAGTAGATTTAATAATAATAAAATTATTTTTATAATGATTAAAGTTCATGTTGAAAAATCAGCCTCCTCCCCCTCCCCACCATGACTAAATCATTTGATCGCCACTGACACACACACACACACAACGTAAGAATTTCCTCGGAGAATACTCTGAGTTTGCCCGGAGTCGAGTCAGAAGTCCTGGTACGCGATAGACTTCACGGGATTGACGGCCGACCGTCGGCATTTGAATGCCACACACAAGTGTTAGTTAAAACAATAAAAATCGCGCGAGTAGTGGTACGTCTTTTAACATTGAATGTCCTTTTCGGCCCCCGACTTTTGTCGAAAACGTCGAGAAACGTTCCGTGAATAATTTCCGGGCGTCATAAATCAGCCGGGCTTTAATATTTAAGTCGTCGACAAACGAAATTAAATAAATAAAACGGAATAGCGAACCGGATATATACGGTTATATATATATACACGGTTGACGGATGTACAAGCTTTAAATTTGAAATCGATCGCAGATTCCGGACTTCACTTTTTAAACGGGACAGCGTTCGGCCGTTATACATGACGTGTATAACGAGTATTTCGTTTGAAGCCGAGGAGTGAGGGGACGAGAGAGGGAAACGATTCCTTCGTGCCGCGTGCTTTTTCAATTCGAAAAAAAAATAGTTCTGTTTCTTATTTTGTGTTTACCGAAATATCTCTGCATGTCCGTTTGTCCTAACGTATTAATTTCGGTTTAGCGTAATTCAACGTACAAAAAAAAAACTCCGTCAGTACAGTGGGGAAATGTTTTAGAAAATATAAAAAGCTAGACGACTTGTGGGCTTGAAAACTCTAGACTCGTTTCAAAAAAAAAAAAAAATTTCGAGCTCGTTATGAGTAGTGAAACTTCTAACAGAGTCATTCAATACCGATTGAACGTTAGGTTTGTATTAAAATTGTTTTTATTCTCCCTACAACGTTCAGCGTTTGATTTTGGCGTGTTTGATCTTATTCATTAATTTATACGGAAGTCACTGAACATCGACGAAATGCTTACTCGGTCACCGTTGCTAGACACTTTGGTTTACCAATCCTAAGTCCGACCAGCCCGTGTTTGTGTGTGCGCGTGTATAGCGATGTACAGAAAAATTCGCGCGCGTCACGAGTACGCGCTGATGAAATGAAATTTCTTTCAGAGTCATTCAACCGATAGAGCGTTAGGTTTGCGTTGGAATGAAATAAAATGTAAGGTGCTAAATATTCTCCGTTGCGCTAGATAGACGAACACAGGAGGGACTGTACGAGACGAGGGCGTTTATCAACAAAACGCTTTCGCGGTCACCGCTGCTAGACATCTTGGTTTGCCAATCCTAAGTCCGGTCAGCCCGCGTGTGTGTGTGGGATAGAGTCAGTTCTCCATACTTTTGATAAGAGAAAAATTTGATATCCGATTTTTGCGGATGTAGGAATACCAACATAGATAATTAAAATCCCACGTTCCAAATGTTCATTAATAAATTTACTAACCTTTAATTAGTTGAAAATAACAATTAATGTTTAACTTTTTCTACAATTAGAACTATAAAATAATGATTATTATAAACGGTAATATTACATAGACAATACAATATTACATTATTAACCAAATAGAAATTCACTTTAAACAAAATTTTAAATCAAAACATATTTAAAAACTTATATTACATGAACATATGAAATATTATAGGTATAATAAAACATTTTATTACTGTATCACTGTAATGACCGTCAAAAACCGTTACACATCAAATACTCAAATACATTAGTAACATACATTATTTCATATATTTAATGCAGAGTTGTACATTTATCAGCACTAAATTTATATTTGTATAATTTTATAAATTTGTGTGGTGGTATGTAACCTCAAATAAAAAATTGAAATTATTTCTCTTATCAAAAGTATGGAGAACTGACCCTATCCCGTGTGTGTGTGTAAAGAAAAGAAAAGCGCATTTGTCGAGTATCGTTCGGCCCGGTGCGCGTGTGGTAAACAGCTGAAACGACGTGAACACGACGGACGGCACACGGATCACACTAGACGCGGTGAAATTGGTGGGGACGGTCGTCTGCGCGCACGCTATTGGCCGCGACCGAGCTCGAGAAAAAGTGTCGTGACGGGTCGACCGTGGCGCGCGCGCGGTCCGTTCTTTTTTTGTACCCTCTGTAAAGCAGTTTCACTTCGATTCGATAAAAACAAAACGCGTTCATTTCGAAATTGTCACGGTCGCCGCGCGGTTCGTGTTGATCCCGTAAATCGGACCCGAGACCGAATATTTGTCGGACGGTCTCCGTTCCGTTAGGGTCGTGTCGGACGCCGGTGTTCCGACCGCGACGACGGGAGACCGTTTCCGTGTACGGATTCCGTCCCGTACGAAAACCGTGCACGCGAAAACCGGTCGAAACGCAGACGCGCGTCATGGTTAGTATTTTTTATACACGCGTGTTCAAGGCCGTATCCGGCGCGGTTGTGTGAGGCATGAACACTAATATGTCACGGGAACGAATGCTTATTCGACGGACAAACGGTTAAAATACAAATCCGGTATGATAAAGACGGAAAAGTTATAAAATATATATTTTGGAAAAAGATCTATAGACCCTAGCCTTGCGTACGTTTAAAAATTACCGTTGAAAACCTTCGCGGTATATACGAGTTCGGAGTTACTGGCGGACAACGGGTGAGTGTAATAATCGCCGTGACCTAACCGTTCGTATGAATTTATCATTTTGTTTCGCGCGCGTATATATACACGATTTGATACGATTTCCGTTTTTTTTTTTCGTCCGATTCTTGGCGTTCGCGCAACGTCCCGTTTGGGGAAAACGCAAACGTCTAAAGCGTTTCCAACGCCCACGCCGACCGGGATTCGAGTGTGCGCGTGTAGGCGTTTTTCCTAATGGGGTTTATCAAACTCCGGCGACGGTCGGCATGACGCGGCAGATATAAATGGATATGGTTCGAACTTACCGTCCCCGTCAAATCTTCGAAAGCTCGATTGTCGAAACGGCGAAATCCGTCCGGCGAAATTGTCTCGGAACGGGCGAAGATTTCGATTTGGTAAATCCGGATCTGCTTCGCGTTGACGTAGCTTTCGGTTTTCGTGTACGGTTTCAAACCATTATGAAAAAAAATCAACGACTATTTGAAAACACTACGACGGAACGAACGACGAAACGGACGAGGCGATCACCAACGGCACGTAATGACGTGGACTGCGCGTTCTCTATCGCTCGCCGTACATCGCGCTGCGCGAGAGAGAGCGATAGAAGACAGACGGACTATTTATATTCATCTCATGGAGGAAAATATGCCGGGTTCATGGATACAACGATAGTTTATATACAGTCATTGACATATATTTTTATTATTATTTTATTGCGTTTTTTTCATTTGTAACGCGTAACTATTGTAGACGTACGACGCATGTTTTTGGTACATATTACATAATGACATTATTTACGTTTAAAACTAATAATAACTGTAACTATACAGCGTGCAACACATTCCTCAAGCATCGTTTTATAATTAAAATTATGTAAATATCAATACAACAGCTTATTGATTTCGATAATGTATTTGTTTTGGGGGGAAAAAAATACCTAATTATGATTTTCTGCGCACTGTTCCGCTTGATTACAACGCTGTTGTAATCTCGTTGTGACTTTAAAACGTTAAAATTAAATTTTTCATTTTGTAGAAGACGGTTTGTGAGGATACGATCCAAAATGCCAGTGAATAATTGATCGATTTAAAGGTGAGCCGATTATTTTATTATTAAACATTGAATTGTGTTTTTCCGTTTTTGGCGTTTCTCCTGTATTACTCTGGTAATTACGTGGTCTCATTAAACCTTCCTCATTTTCGAATACACAGTAGTGACTTCGCTGGGCTCGGCTCTCGGCACTGTTCGAATCTGTAACGACGTCATATTATTTTTCAATTTTTTTGCCGCAAACCCTGTACGTATTATACTATGCACGCGTGCACCTACTCAATTGCATTATTTGTGTCTTGAAGTTCGGTACTGTCGATCATCGCAATTACCGGGACCCGTGGAACAGACAATTATTTGTGTCGTTTATTGCGTAGTCGTAGTCTCTGTCAACAGATGTGGATATTCGTTTTCCCTATCCATATATTTGCATGTCTACGGACGGGATGTTATTTTTTCGCAGACCTATTATTCGGATCGAATCGAACGAGACGAGTCCCGAAGACGTGAAATCGAATTGTTCGACGATTTGTTGTGATTTCCTTTTAGACGACCGTGGCGAGAAATAAAAATACCGCGTTCACACCACTTTGTTCAACGCGCTGGTATAGTTAATAGTGCGACGCTAGCTGTACACACAGAATGCGTTTTTCTTTTTCGAGCCGTTAATTCATATTATTTTCATTATTTTGATTTTCGCGGTTCGTCGACAAAACACAAACGGCAAAAAAAAAAAAAAAGCAAAATAATAATAATATATATACATTTCTCGACATTGTTTTTCACGTGGGTATTCGAAACGTAAATTCGAAAATTATATGAATACCGTAAAGTCAACGTTCTTAAACCAAAAAAAAAAAATATTTATATATATAACACAATCGATTTTCCTTTTCGCCAGTACGAACAGCGGGGGAAAAAAAACACTATTTCTGTTTCGTTTTTATTATTAAATGTACATAAATCTAATACAAAACAAACAGTAATTATTATTTATCGGGTCTTTTATTTTTGTATCGCACGTACTGTATGTATATAAAATACGTTTCGATTTTAAAGAAAAGAAAACGAGAACCCAACGGAGTGAGAAACGGAATGAAACGTAAATACACGTACACGCGCACACAGATAAGAAACATCGGAATTGTCCGTTCGTTCGGTCCGAACGGCATTCCCTTCCGGGGCGAACGCCGTGGTTGTATACGCTTTTTATCGTTCTGTTCGCGTCCAGTGTCGGGGATAGATAAAAAATAAAAGCCGAACCTAACCTTACATAACCGGTTTCCGATACGTCGCGGCCAACACGTACGTACCCGTGGGCCGAGGGGAACAATGGTTCGCGGGAGAACTCGGAGTAACGCAAGTAACGTTTACGTTTCTTCCCGTCTAGCGCAGCGCCCGGAGAGACGGCCGGAAACGGACGGCGGAGGCGAAAAGGGTTTTTATCGCGTTGCGCGGCGTTCGGTCTGGCGCCAGGCGTCAATAACGTTTGAAAAATGATCTCAACACTTCTGGACCGTGTTTTTCGTTGTCGCGTGTTTATTTTCTCTTCTCTTCTCTTCCCTCTCTATACACGCACATATACATATAAACATTTCGTGAAAAAAAATAAAAAACCCGAGCGTCGCGGGACATTCGGACGCGGATCCCCCGTTATTAAATCGTTATCGTACGCGCCGTCGCATTTTTTTTTTTGCTTCTTCTTTGTTGTTGTTGTTTCCCCTTGTCGGCGCGAACGAGGCGGCCGAGACCAGACCGGTAATAGTCGACGAAACGACGCCGAACGTTACAGACCGTCGAAACACGTCACCGGGTTCAAATCGGATTAGCCCCCATCCCCCGGGCTGTGTTTTACTTGGGCGAAAATAGGAATTTTATTAGGAAATAAAAATAATCAACATTAAAGGTTATACGCACGAACCCAAGGCAGTAGCAGGAACACATTTACGTGGGGGGGGGGGGTTTAAAACCTAATCATATATTTTCAACAACTAGAATTCAATACTGGATTATGTCGCGTACGATAACGTTGCGTCTAAATGCCGGTTAACACGTGACGTGTAATAAATTCAATTTATTAAAACTATCAAAAGTTTCGGAGAGTGAGTCAAACTTCCCTTCCCCCAAAACGGTCTCGCACGAATCAATGTACACACGTTCTGAGCTATTTTTCGGATTTCTTATCAGAGCAAAGTAAATACCATCGACCAATCGCAATCGCATAGATCTTGTTCCACAATCCACTATTATTAACACGTGTACCGTACCACAACCTATCAATTATCTCCATCCGCGGAGTAGAGCTATCTGGGAGATAGGTTTTCGTATTGAAAAACACCTATCGATTTATCCAGACGTCCCGTACGAGATTTGTCATCTGGCGAACAAGCGGACGATTGGACAAACCGGACATCATGTTGATCATCACGACATCACGGATCGTGTCGGGTCCGAAACGCTTTTGGACATTTCGGATTCGATCGAATGTTTCGTAAACGCGCGCTTTTTGAAGTACCGCGGACCCCAGTCTTGTCCGCGGGGAGAAAAACCCGGAAGCAAAACTATGAACACGCAATGAAATCATTTGCCGCCGAACAAGTCTGACGCGGTCGCGTGACTTTTCGTTTTGCTTTTCCCCCTCGATTTTCGATCGACACGTTCTACAGCGGGTGTCCGGCGTGGTGACGCGTTGTCGCGGCCACGTGATCACGACTTCGTCGCAGCGCTGATTAAAATCACGAAAACACGCGCGTACGGTGATTGCGAAAACGACGCGTTGAATGATGTGTTATTACGTATGTACACTGACGACACGCGAATAATGATTAAAACGACGTACCGAACCACCGTACCTTCACTCGGCACGAGGGCAACGCAAATGAACAACGCCCCGTTACGTCCAACTATACCGTTCCGGTGTAGACTTATTGCGACGCGTCCTATCGCCAAATTGCATTTTCCCACGACGCCGTTGGACCCAAGACGTGACATGACGTGTGTATCAGATACGACCACGAATTTTCTGTTCGAAACACGTTTCTAGACCGACAAAAACACATTGTCGCGTGTGTGATTTCCGTTGAGGAATAATCGACCGGCGGTTTTAAAAATCGCAGCTTCCTCGTGGTGCTTTTTTCGGACCGAGTATCAGTAGCGGAGGGACGCGAAAACGTTGTGTTGAACATGCGCGTAGGGTTTCCGCACGGATTTTCCTAAAACGATATCTCGCAATAAAACAATTCCGTTTTATCGAGAATTGAAACACACGTAGTGTATAATAATACGAATGATCAAAGCCCTGTTAATCTCTCCGTAAACTGCTTACATCGTTTTCCACCGTCCGTTCTCCATCCAATTATCACGACGAATAAAATGTGCTCGGAAATCGGAGCGCTCCGTTCCGACGCGATTATCGTCGCAGTTTGTAAACTTATCGCAGCACAACGGTCGCATTACGTTCGCTCTGATAACGACGTGTCAAGCGATTTCCGTTTGAAATTTTTTTTTGTTTTCTTTCACATTCAAACGCTCGTTATATACCGCACGTTAATGCTGTTTTGTTGTTCGCGGGTGAAATCACCGCGGCGGACGGTTTAAAGAATCGCGCAGTCATTAGTCCCGTCCCCGTCGATGCGGACCTCGGCGTCCGGCGGGCGCTCGCCGCATTTATTTTTGAAAAAAAGAGAAAAAAAAAGAAAAGAAAAAAATCTGTGTTATACGCATAACGGGTTTCCCGTGAGTTGTCGCGACGACATGTTCGCGAACAAATTCGCGCCGGGCAGGAATTCGCCGCGAAAGTTTGCCGTCGACGGGCGGCCGGGGTTTTGGCTGGTGCGGGCAGGGCGGTTGAACAAACGGATGTTTATTTAAAACCGCCGAAACTTCGTTGGATTCAGGTCGACCGTATCTAATTTCCATCGGTATGTCTTTGACGTGTGCCTACGCGGGTACTGCGTTTCTACGCTTTTGCGAATTCTTTCGGAACCGAACGGCGACCCAATGGAATGTACGAGTGTCAAACGAACGCCGGGCACGGATAGAACGGAAAACCGCGGAAAGCGTGCTATTAAACAATGTCGCGTGTCGCGGGCAACGTAAGCAAACGCGTTTTATTATTGATTTCCTCTTAATATTTATAAAAATAATACACCATTTTTCCAGTCACGCCAATTTTAAACTTTGATTTTCTCCAGTTAGGAGCATAGCACTTATTTAACGCCCGTTATTATGCGCGTTGTACGGAGCGATTGCTTGGCTTCTTTTTTTTTTTAAATCGATTTTAAATTCAAATTTTCGTCCGAGTTTTCCTATGTTTATGAGATGTGCAAAATGCATTTGCGTTACTCGCCGAAATTCGACCGATTTGAACTCGGCCGGATCAACGCGTAGAGAACACGTCAATTGGTAACAAACGAGAAAAACTGAGTTCACCGACAAATTAAAAACAAATCAATGGTCGCGGTTAGGTTCCAAAGCGTTCAGTCATCGGTTTAAGGAATGTTATCGGAATTACATACGGCAACTCTCTCGGTCGGTTTGTCCGCGTATACGAAATTAAATATCGATCGACGAACATTTTTCCAATTATAACCCAAATAAATATTAAAATTGATTTGCCGATAGTAAACAAAAATAAAAACCCCCCTACGTAATATGATTTTTTTTTTAAGTATAACGAAAATCTTGATACAGAAATGGTATCACTTTAATGTATGTACATTTTTGATTGTAATTTATTTCTCGTTTGTTTTCGACGCGCATATATTTACGTCGGGAACTCGACATTTCGTTATAGGACAACATACTTAATCATTAAATACGAGTACGTTGGCGTACAAAGCGATTTCAAATTCGATCGTTCGACTTCGTTGTTCATTTCGTTCGCACGTTCGTATCGTTATTATTATTATTGTTATTATTACATACATCCGATTTAATAGCATAACGAACGAATCGCGCGGGTCGAACGCTGAACAAATTCGGAAACGTTCTTGTCGTTGTTCGGTGCCGTTTGCCGACGAAACCGAATCACACCCTCGCAGGATTCGCGTCAAGTCATGTCAGCGCGCGTAACAAACTCGAGCCGTCCCGCACTCGTGTATGCCGAATTAAGGCGAGTCGAACAAATCGCTTCGTTCGTGAGTTTCCCGCGCGGGCCGGACGGATTCCGAATGTTTCGCCGGGGAAAATTAATTCTCGACATTCGTCCGGTTCAAGGTTCGGCCCGGCGCCGCGGGAAACCGACGGGTTTGTTTTTTTGTCGGGCCGGGGTATCTTAACCGTTCGATCAACGACGACGGCGGAACAGATAAATCTGAAAACGGACGAAACAACGTTTACGCACGGCCGTGGCGCATAAAACGCGTCGGTCCCCCGCACGTGGTTCGGGGGTTATTCCGCCTGTGCACGCGCGGAAATCTACTAATTGAGTTCGGAACGAAACTATATAGAACTTACGCGTAAACTTTAAAACAATTAGCTCCGTTCCGATTGTCCGCGCGCGCAGTTGTAGAAAATTAGTATTCAATTTGGACGCCGCCGCCGCCGCCTCTACCTGCACGCTCGTTATCGAACCAACCCAAACCCTGCTCGACTTGTGTCGTACTCGTGCTCCGCGTCCCCGAAACGTCAGCAATATTTTCGTGCCCGCGGTTCGTTTGCGAACCTCATGCCCACTCGCGTTTCACGCCCATAACACATCCGACGGTGTCGTCCGTCGTGCATTTTCCGATTCGACCGACGCGTCGCAAACGTAAACGTCATCGAACGACGCCTAGCCGTTCACGGGCAAACGACGCACTGTCAAAACAGCGACAGGCGGGCGGGTTTGTGAACTTCCCGACCGTCACGACTAGATCATGAGGGATGTTTGATCTACGGGCGTTGGAAAATTTCTGCCGAACGTCCGAACGGTGGTCTCGTGTGCGGCGGCACGTCTCCGCGCTCGACCGCGTCCAGAATCTGAACGCTTTGATCCCCCCGGGAGCTCGGTGCACGGGATTTTCCCGATATTGCCGCGCGCCAGTGTCCCGTGAAAACCCGTTGTTTACGAATTTACAATCGCCATCGAAAGTCGACACGACGGAGGTGAACGACACGAAGAGCACACGAAGACGTATAAAATGTTGTTAAAAAAAAAAAATCGCAACAAAAATTATTGATATTTCCCGAACAGTTTTCAAACGGCTGCCGGCGGCGAAATCCGTCGTACCGTAAGGTAATCGTCGTCTCGCCGATAGGTCTGCGGTGTGAAAGTATTGTAGTGTTTAACGTCGCGGGCCGATTTCCATCGCGTACCACGTGTTGATTTATACGCGGCACGATAACGCCGCGTGGTCGTATGTATATTCGTGTGAACGCGAAATTTTTATTACCATGTTTTTCGTATTTTATTTGTTTCGTAACGTTTTCATTCGTACTCACTACGTGTATAATACAAAACAACGTACGCGCTCGCGTCGGAATAATTTTCGTTTAAAAAAAAAAAAAAAAACGGCAAGATCTTCCTCTTATTTTTCCATCCCCCTTTTTCATTTACATATTCTTTTTCGCGCTCGATTTGTTTTCATTTTGTTTTCCCGTTCCTTTTCGACTACTCGACACCGCCAGCGCGCACACGCACAAACACATGCACGTGTAAGAGGTCGTCTGGGAGTAATATTATGTACGTGCTACGCGCGGTTAACGAATATTTAGGCGAAATTCACGAAAACAACGTCGTCTTCACGGTATTCTCTACACACGTACGTATTCTACAATATTCTATTGTTTTTAATATCGTCGGCAGACACGTGCGCGTGCTGAAGAGCTGTCGTAGCTACGGCGACGGAATCGTGTCCGTCTGCGCGCCGGAAATCCACCGAACCTTACGTTTCCCCGCCCCTTCGTCGGTCTCGCGAATATTCGTTGCCGCGGTTGTACGATAAACGTAAGTCAAATCCATGATATGGCCATTTAATAACGGGACTACCGACGGGTACGGATAAGTGAATACAATCGGTGTGTTTATACACTATGAGTGTTTTCGCGTCAAACAATACCAGTTTAGTCGGCTTACGTTCGGTAGTTTACTTGTGTGCGTCGGTTACAGTAACCGTGTTAGTTCAACAATTTCTAGTGAAACTCGAAAAAATCTGCTACCGAAAGGTTTCGTTTGTTGACAGATTTATTTGGAGATAATGTCTTATCACGACCATTTGTTTTTGTGGGACGCAAACGGTTTCGTAAGGGTCGTGAGGAAGTTGATGACATCAAACCATGTTGATCGTATTTTTTCATATATCAAAGGTGTGATAATGACCGAATGGGTACCTAAAGAACAGACAGTCAATCAAAATTATTATCTACAAGTCTTGACAGCACTAAGACAACGAGTAAAAAATAAAGCGGCCTGAATTGTAGGAAAACGACTGTTGGATCTTGCATCGTAATGCTCATAATGCATTATGTTAAGCAGTTTCTGGCCAAAAATCGAACGCCGGTGTTACAACATCCGTCTCCCCCAAATTATTCGCCAGATCTCGCTCCATATGACTTCAGGTTATTTCCAAAAATAAAAAGCTCATTAAAGGGAACACATTTCGAATCAGTCGGAGCCGTAAAAACAAACCGACAGAGGTATTAAAGAAAAGGATTTCGAACATTCTTTTAACCGATGGAAAATACGGACGGAGCGATATGTTAAACGTGAAGGGGAGTATATAGAAGGAGAACGATTTTGAAATATTAAATATTTTTAATAAAAAGTATTTAGAGTTATAGTCTCGTGATTTAATAGCCACACCTCGTATTTGTGATATACGACGGGGTGATTTTTTCTGAACATTTTCTAATGTGGTTATATCACCGAAACATTCCCCGTTCATTATAACTGTGTATTGTGTTTCACTTTTCGGAACTGCTGACTACGATCCGGAATCGTGTTCGCGAAACGTTCTCGAAAATTCGTATTTTTACGGGACTTTGCGTGTGTTGATTTTTGAAATTCGATAGATATTTCCCATGGAGTAATATAAACGTTTAAATTTGTGAGACGGCGAACAGGCACTATCATCGTGATAGCTGCAACTGACAGTTAACCGAGGGAGGGGGGTGGGGGGTGGGGGAGAGGCTTTATTGGAAATCCGTACGATTCAAGTATAACACGACACACAGATATGTATTAGGTTCTGCGGACTGATAACAGTGTGATGCCGAATGATTTTAATCAATGTAATGAAGTTATGGGTGCGTAAACGGAACACCGAAAACAAAAAAAGGAGTTAAAACTTTTTCATTCATCTATTCTAGTCTTATGAGATAGTGTAGCACAAAAAAATGTAATGCACCGACAGGAAATGGATGTTGAAATCTTCACGATTTTTTCGGTTCATATATTTTAAATTGTTCAGTTGCGGTTCCGGTTTAGGTTTTAGCCAATAATCGTCCAAAAATATTTCAATTTATTATTTCTAATATTAATTTAGTAAGTAATATATTGAGTTCAGAGTTTAAAAAAAAACTTTCATTCACTTATAAATGACAAAAATTCTGTTACAAAATTTAAATTTCCCAGCTTAATTCATCGTTAATTAATGTTGTTTTAAAAATGTGCCAATATTTCATAGGATTCCATAGGAAACATATATATATTAACTTTTACGTTTTTTGTGTTGGGAAAACTAAAAGTACTATTTCCACAGCAACCGAACGATTCGGGAGAGACACCTTTTTCGTTTGTATGATAACTCGTCATATACTTCCAAAATATGTATATATTTCGAAAGTTTCATCGAGATTACTGTTATTACTATTATTTTCAGTTTTTCTCTGTTAGTAGTTGCTACTCTTTTTTTATGTTTTCGAAAGCGTATTTACACTTGAAACTTTTTGCCAGTCTAATGTTCGGTTCGTTTCGATTATTGACGACAACGTAAATCAATTTAAGGATTATCACATCAATATTATACGTGTCGTTGTGTTGTTTATACGATTGCGTTACTCGTAAATATATGCCATTTAAAAAGTAATAGCAATAATTAATAATCATAGAACAATTGTAAATAAGTGTGTAAAATGTTTTGAAATCACATGCGACAAAAGTTGTTTTTCTAATCACTCATATTTATTGCCACGATTTGTTTATTTCTATTTTGTCTGTAAATGTTTTAGAATGAGAATGTGAGGAGAACAAGACCACATATCAGGGAACCTTAAGGCGGAATCATTAAAATGACTTGGACTTTCGTCCGGAAGGTCGAAATGAGAATAATAGGCGCCGTCGACTCTTCCGCTATATGTCCATAAGCGAGTAAGTAACTTACTCCATAAGACCCTACTTTACTATACCATAAGGCAGTAAGTTAACGAGAAGTCGCGAATACCCGACAACGACAGTGGTTATTTTTAATTTACAACGAAACCGCCTTCTTCTGTGCGTGGAGTTCGAATTGCGAAATACTGCAAACAACAACGTCCGACGGAGTATTGTCGGCGCTTAAAAGTTTAGAATTATACTAAACGATTGGTGCGACAGCCGCTTGTTTTTGAACGCCATAAGCCGGCTAAGGTTCTCACGAAAAACCAAACGGCATTTGCGAAACAACAGTCCGTCGTGTGCGAAGACACCACGCGTTTCGGCCGACGAAACACGGCGAGTTTCAAAGTCAAACAGAGCAGTTCCGGCACGTCTCGATCGGAAAAATCGGAAAAAACGCGAAGACGCGCGTCGCTCGTCTTTCCGGCCCCCCTCCCCCCCTCGTCGCGCTTTAACGACCATTCCGACACCCCTCGCGCGCATTTCTTTTGCGTCGGGGAATTTATTAGTACTTCCGGCAGTAGTGTGCCTTGCCGCCTTAGACTTATACAATACGTATATACTCGACAGTCGCCGTCGTCGTCTGCACGGCGGTAGTCGACGGGGTTTGCGCGCACTGGATTCGATCCGACGACGACGACGATATTCGTCCTATATCGTCGTAAAGCCTACGTATATACGCACTCGCTGTCGACGGCTGATTAAGCCGAGTGCATTTACGTTTAATTGGATCCGTCGTATCTGTAGTCTTTGTCTCTCGACATTACATATATATGTATACGTACGTACGTACGTTAGTGCCTCTCGCCCGCCGGTTTTATATGTGCACAGGACCAATTTAACCGGCTGTGTTGGCGTCGGACGGAATCTTTTTCGCTAATCAACGTCGGAATATACGGCGGAATAATTTTTATTCTTATTCGTTCGTTCGACGCGTGCTGCTAATTTTAATATGAATCGTCAACGGTAAGACGCTTGGAATAAACACACGGATAATGTTGAACATTGTTTTCGACAAAAACGTTGTTGAAAACGTAAAATTTGCCGGGCACGGAACGAGTATTTCAAACTAAAAAATACGTAGACGAGTTTCGTATGGCCATCAAGTTTACGGCGACGACAACATAAGTTGACATCATTAAAATCATGAACAAATTTTGTCAATCGCCAGAATGTCGAAACGAGTTGTCACCAACAGCATGACTGGATCCAAAGAGTGATATTATATTATATATTGTACGATGACATCTTTACATTGTAATCAATTACTACTGTTCGTCATGTTTATTTCACATACATTTTGTAGATTTAATTAACATTTGAGAAAACACCAATAATTTTCAGACGTTTGTTAAACCAGTTAAATACTGCATTTATACCCAACGGAAATGTACGAATTAATTTTACTAAAGCAGTTACCATTTGAACATTGATTCCAGACAAATAATATTGCTTGCTGCAACTATTGCAGTTATTATCGAGAACGCTAATGCGGTTAACTATAGACATATGGCACACAGCTTGTAAAATAAAGCGTAGAATAAAATGTAAAATGTGAAAGAAAAACATGCAATTGAACATAACTTTATTGTGAATACACTAAGTCATAACATATATTATGTTTGTGATACAAAAATATTATATTGTTGTTTTTTGCCAAAGTAGAAAATGCCGATGGTATGTGTATCTATTTGATTAATAATTTTATTTGCAACAAAACATTTTTGTTAAAATATATATTGTTATTTTTTCTTGTTATTGATTCATATTGAATAGGTTCTGTATAATTCAATATGAAATGTAAAAAAAAAGTTTATCATAAACGCTATGGAATTGTACTTTACCACATTATATACGTACTACGTCATACTATAATATATTCGTGATACGAAAACATGAATTTATTGTTACCTACAAAATAGATTATACAAAAATATGTGTGTTCAGAAATTTATTTTATTAAGAATTATATTTAAAATAGAACATTTACAAATCGTCCATTTTTCTTGATATTAATACACACTCTTGTTTCAATACGTAACCAACTCAAATCAAACATCAGAAATAATCCCATCCGTTTCTAAATTTATGTTTTTTAAAAAAATGCAGTGTTTAAATAACTCATAAAATATTTTTAAACATCATATCCATATATCATTTTGTAATCAATCAATTTTTTCCAATAACGCGTAAGTTATTTATAATCAGCGTCTCCGTACATTTTTATTTAAAAAAAAATGTTTGATACACATATATCGTTTATTCTCTGATCCATAACGTGTAACATTGCGAACCGAAAAAGAGAGAATAAATATATGACCGAGTGACGTGTAATACACAGACAGCCCAAACACGAAAATAGTATGATTTTTTTAATTTTCGATTTTTTTTAGGTGTTTATATTTAATTTTCCAGAACATACTTATTTTACAATATTATCATAGGAATTTTTTAGTTTTAACATTCGGTCACTAAAACGCGTAGTCAACTCTATCTCGTGTCACGACGGCAAAAGCAAATGAAAATGTTATAAGTATAAATACATACTATTAATAATACATAATTTTGTTATTTTTAAGTTTGTATGGGTAAGCTTATTGATAACGTAATTATTAGTAAATGTGATAATAGGAATTGTAATGTAATATAAGGGAGATTTGGATAAGACGGAATACTTAACGTAAGCTCAAAGTAAAAACAAATCACAAAATAAATTTAAATATATACACGCACACACACACACACACACATATATATATGTATAATCGTATTTATAAAATTTGGTAATACCATTTGCGTTATGTCTTAGAATAGTACTGCGGATTTCAAAAAATGTTTGATATGAATCACAAAGAACACATATACATATGATACTACATCTACTCAGGTATATAACACTGACTGTTTGCGACATTCCTTTTTGATTTCGTTTACGTAATATACTCATTGATACTCTAATATAACATTTGATTAAACCTATAATAGTTATACATTTTAATAAACAACGTAAGGAGAACTCAGATATAACGAAAAGTTTTTTTTTTTATGAAATATTGTTCACTTTATAAATTTTCAATTGGAATCGACATACCTTTATAAATATATTTCTCATATAATATTGTTAATAACCATAAAAGGTCCTTGTATTCTGTTATAAAGCGTACGTTACATGTGATTTAATGAGATTATATGTTCCTTCTTTGATAGTGAACTAAACGAAAGTATCATAAATAGAATTGAACTTGCAGTATTAATAAAAATAAACAAAATTAAATTAACATTGTTACGCATACATATTTCTATAAAAATTTTAATATTAAATAAAATAATCTTCTAGAACAGCTAAGTGGTGGGTACTTTGATGGTAAGTGATATTGTTTTATTGTCCATATACAAAACATAAATATTGTATCAAAAAAGTGTGTTTCGCGTTTTTCATTTTATGTATTTTATATAATTATGTTGACAAAAATTTTTATGGTATTGACGGTTTATGTAATTATCAACAATACATTATACCTACTCACACAACTATTAGGTATATGGTATTTGGCGTATTTGAGGTATTTTTTCTTTTCGTTAATCGTGATTAGAGGTTAGTATCGATTGTAGTCATTACTCCCCTAAGGTATTTGGTATTTAGAAACGTAGTATAATTTATGGAAATGTAATAATGTAAACTAAAACATAGAAACTATAGTGGTTATATCATGTAGAGAAAGAAACTAGTACTGAAGCTTTTGGACGTGCATATAACACTTTAGGTAGGTAATTTTAAAACAAATCATTTTTAAATTCAAAGTAAAATTATCTAAGAAATGTATCAATATATTTATTCATCCATTTATGTACTACGGATGACATTTAACTATTTGAATAAATAATTTTCCGTTTCGATAACGTGAATATTGAGAAATCATGTATTATTTGAATTATTGAATATAGTAATTTAAATAATAAAAATATCTCAGAAATATCTCATAATTATTGCATCATCGTAAATTCCAAAAAAAAAAAAAAAAATACACAAGGTATTCCAAAACATTTAAAACAAATTATCATAAACACGCGTGGGTTGAGTGGAAGAATTATTATAATTCATATTAACATCATTCTAAACAGAATCGCAGGTAAACAGTGACATTCAAATCCATTGACTAAATGATGGATCGAACGAAGTGAATTTTTTAATAGAATTTCTTAATTCACGATGTTCCCGGATTACCATCACACATTCTAAATTTGAATATTTGAGTGCTAATTATATTACTCCCAAATATCAATCAGCCAAAGTTATTTAATGGTACACGGTTAGTATCTAAGAAACTAATGAATAATCTAATAGAAGCAACAAATTTGATTGGACCTCCTAAAATAAAAACGTACTACTCCCACAAATACTACTTATTCGGACAGATATGACGATCGAGTTCAAACGACTTTAATTTCCAATACGCCTTGCGTTCGCTATGACTATCAACAAAACCCTACCAGATTCCTCTAATTTTTGGAACGTGTCTTTTAGTTTACCTTGTGATTTTTCTAGTAACACAACATCGTCAGCATGTGCTAATATTCCTTTGGATGATTCTTGTAGTTTAAAGCCATGTTGGTTTTTATCCATCTCTTATATTACTGTTTCCAATGTCAGATTAAACAAGATAGATGATAAGTCATCATCATACCTTAAACCCGACTTAACTGGTATAGGGTCCGTAATTAGACGACCAACCTTAACTTTGACCGTTGTTTCCATTACACATATCGCAATTAAGTTTATTAATTTCTAGGAAATTAGAACTCTATTAAAATGTTTATCATACTTTCTCAATAAATGCAGTCATACGCTTTTTTAAAGTCAATGAAACGAAAATTTAACTCCTAACTTAATCTTATCCAACTCCCACGTTTTTTTGAGTATCTGCCTTAGTACAAAAATCTTGTAGATTGTTGATTTTCCCATTCTGAAACCACCTTGGTAATTTTCAATTAATTGCCTTGCCTTACCCTTTATTCGTGATAAGATACAATTATCCAAAAAATTCAATTATACTATTATCATATTAAGGGAAGGGGGAGTTGAAAAATATTTTGTTTCCCATGAAACTTGCAGCTTTAAAAAGGTTTAGAACCACTGCTTTAACCTCTTTATTTGTATTTTGGTTTTCTCTAGTGTCGGTTTCAGACATTCGATATTATTTTCAATTTCTAAGTTGAAAATGAGTACCTTTTCCGACTCGTCGCAGTTTCGTAGACAATCGAAATACCTTTTCCACTTCTCTAGAACTGCTTCCACAGTAATTAATAGAGGATCCTCATCATCCCTAAAGAATTTTTCTTTCTTTTTATATTTATCATGAAGTACTACAATTACTTAAATATAATAATTTAATTTAGCATTATGTTCTACAAACGCGTACAGATATGTATCGATAATAATATAAACTTAATAATAATAAATAATACTGAATAACTAGAAAACAAATAGGTTTTGTAATGATGTTTTTAGTACATAGTTTGATGGCGTCTGATAAAATTTTTATGTATACATTTCATTTTTAAATGAGTTAAGTTGTTCTGTACCATTTCGTGTATCAAAAATTTGACGAAACCAAATTAATCATATACCATATATTACATAACAATAATTATATTTAAATGAAAATCAATCATATAAAACCAAATAACGAAAATGTTGTTTTCTATGCAAATCGTCCGAATCGCTAATCGCCTACATAATAAAGTAAACATCATACCATTGACCTCTGGAACCAACTATACCTGGTAGATACTTTTCACTTTAATAAAACCAACCAGAAACGTTTAAAAAATATTGGGATAACAATGAAAGATTGGAATTTGATGTACACAAATTACGTTCTGAAGAATAAGCGGAGAACATTGAGAAGATGTGAAAATACATTTCAGTAACGACGTGTGAGTGCTACATTTCACCATAACATAATGCAAACGATTGGTTGTTAAAAATTAAATTACAGTACATACTGACAAAATCCGCTATCAATTTTTTCACAATTAAATTTATACATAAAAATATGAATTGTTATTTAGTTGAAATCATTTGTCTGCTGCCAGAATAATGAAGTATAACCAACAGAACAACAACGCACCCAGAACTTTTTCAAGAAGGTGGGGGGTCCTAAAATAATATGTAAACTCGATTTATACAATAAAGATAATTTGTACTTTTATTATCAAAATTAAAATATACATTTAAAAAAAATATATACTTTTTTGATATCGAAAACTATACAATAAAAGAAACCACAAAATTGATTATGAAAATTCTAATCGACGTTTATTTGTTGCTAATAAATCAAATTGTCTTACAAAATTTTCCATTTTAGATATACTCGAAGGGGGTGGGTTGGATCCGATAATGATAAATTACTTAAATTGTAATCAACTACTACTATTGGTCATGCTTATTTTACATACGTCTTGTTAATTTAAATAACATCTGAGAAAACACTAATAAAAATTCATTCGCTGTTTACTCAAACATATTTTATACTCCTCTTTTCTTCTTCAAACTTTTTTAAGTCAGTATAAAACTGCAAGTGTACCTAACATACCTAACGTGTGATTACGCATTAATTTGACTAAAATAATTACTTTATAAACATGAGTTCTAGACAAATAATATTATTGCTTGCTGGAACTATTGCGATTATTTTCGAGAATATTAATGCGGGTATGTATATGACAAATGGTTTATTGAGTATAATACAAAATTTAAAAAAAGTTTTGGAATTGTACATAAAATTATTATGTATACTCCAAGTCATAAAATAATTTATTTTGTGATACAAAAAATATTAATTTGTTGTTTTCTACTGAAGTTGATAATGTAGATGGTGTGTGTCTATCGAATTAATAATTTTATTTGCAGCCCAACATTTACATATTGTCTATTTTTCCTGTTATTAATTCATATTCAATAGATATTGTCGAATTTAATATGAAATGTAAAAAACATGTTAGTTATGTAAGGTACGGAATTGTAATTCATTTCATTACGTACGTTCTACGTCGTATTATAATATGTGATAAAAAAATATTAATTTATTGTTTTCTATATAGTAAATTATACAAAAAGTATGTGTATTCAGAGATTTTTTTAACTAAAGAATTTTATTTAGAATAGAACATTTACAAATCTTTTTTTTATAAAATTTTATAATTTAAAAATTTATTTTTCTTACTATAATACACACTCGCGTTTCAATACATAACTATATCAAATCATACCTAGCAAATAATATTTTCCGATTTTGTATTTCTGTTTCTTTAAAAATTGTTTTTAAATAAGTGTTTAAATAATTTATAAAATATTATTTAACAGCGTATCCATTAATCATTTTATAACCAAAAACTGTTGATATTTATACATAAATATATTTTTTTTCATTTATGCCTATGTTATTTTTAATCAATGTCTTCATATATATTTTAAAAAAATGTTTGGTACTCATCATATATCGTTCTTCCTATGATCCATAATGTATCGCAAGCCGAGATAGAGAAAATAAATGTGACCGTCTGATGTATCGGACAGTCACGGATGTGTCAAAGACAGACCAGACACGAAAATAGTATAATTTTCTTAAATTTGCAATTCATTTAGGTGTTTAAATATAATTTTTTAGAACATAATCATTTTACAATACCATCATAGGGAGTTATTTATTATATGTATATATATATATATATATATATATATTTCATTAATTTGTTTTTTAAAGTCATTTATAATTCTTTTATAATTCAAATCGCTTTAACCATATTTTCTAATAAATACGTGATGACGTTTATTTCAAATCATGATGAAATATATGTCACGATTACACATTGCAATCATTTAACATTTGAACCTAACCACTATCTTATGCGATGATGATAAAAGCAAATAAAAATGTTATTAGCATAAATACATATTATTAATAATATATAATTTTGTTATTTTTGTTAAGTTTGTATGGGTAAGCTTATTGATAACGTATATATTAGTAAATATACTAGTAGTAATTGTAAAACAAGGTAATATTTATCTTTAATTTTGAGTAAAATTCATAAAATAAATGTGAATATTATATAATGGACAACGTTAATTTTAACGTTAATAATTTGTGATTTCCGACAGTCATTCGTTAAGTTTTAGAATAGTTTTGCAGATATTGAAAAACGTTCCATATGAATCACAAGCAACATATATGCATAATGTGCCACACAACTAATCAAATATATAATACTGACTGCTAGAGACATTCCTTTCGCCACGTTTATATGGGATTAATGTGATTAATCTTATACTAGTAAATAATTTTAATAAACAGCATATGAAAATCTTGAATATAATGGAACCCTTTGTATTTTATATTTTTAAATCAAAATATTGTTCAGCTTGAAACTTTCCCTAGTATAAATAAAAATTTTTGTATTCTGTTATGTTGCGTACGATAAAATGAGAATATTATGTTATGATAAGTCCCACATCTGTTGGAATGATTAAAAAATTTCTTTACTTAGATTTGAGCTTACAGCTTGAATAAAAATAAACAAAAATAAATTGATATTGTTATGCATACATATTTCTATCAAATTTTGATCTTTTTGAAATTATCATTTAGAACAACTAAGTTGTGCGTATTTTAATGGTAAGTGATTTTTTGTCTTTATATAAATTATAAATATAATATTATTAATGCGTTTTTCGGATATATCCATGTTGCCAATTTGATTCTGACTTTTCAAAACCGTTGCAGGTTCCATCTTCAGAAAACATAACGAACCATATAACTGTCGTCACTACACTGATCGGCCCGCTTGTTTTTGACTCGTATTTATGCGTCTACCGGCCACGCCTTCTACGTTGTATTGTAGCGCAGTCTGGTGACTGTTGACTTTTCTCGTTCTTTTACATTCTATGCATATTGTTCTTCATTTCCTACATCTGCATTTTGATTTCGAATCAATATTACAATGTTATTCTTCCTGGTAGTTTTTTGGTGATATGGATTTATCATTCTGGATGTGTTCATATTCGTCTACTTTTATATTCGTGTATGGAAATATAGTAATGTACATCAAAATATATACACTCTAGTAATTTTATGTTGTAGTAGAAGAAACTAGTACTACAGCTTTCAAACATGCATTTACATCGTTAAGTAAGTAGTTAATAAATAAACTATTCATAAATTGATGTACATTCATCCGTGCAATAAACTATGTATGCATTGGTCTACTTGTGCACCTTGGCAGATTAAATTTACGTATTTAAATAATGAAATTTAGTTCCCAATAACATAATTGTTAAAAGATCATGTATCATCAATTTGATTTACAAATTGTATTAATGTGATTAAAACTCTTATATAAAGACAATTTATGGATTATAAGTCCGACTTCTGCAAAAATATAATTATTTACAATGAATACATTACATCGTATATTATATAAATCCAAATTTTTCATTTGCTTTTTATGACGATTGTTGTTAATTGTATTAAAATAAATATTTTCAATATTAATTATTTAGATACTAACATTAATATACATATAAATATTTTTAACATATACATCAGTTATTAGGTTGTATACATTTTATTTTTTTTTTTAAATTTATACAACCATTAATGTAAATTTGTAGGGCACGGGTTTTGTTGTATTTGCATCTTTTCTTCTATTGCTGAAATATATTGGTGATTAATTTTTTATTAATTTCAAGGAAGTACCGGTTAGAATTAAAAAAATGTTAGTGTAACATTTTACAATTTCCGGAATATTTTCAATTGTATTGCAGTGTTGTTGATATTTCACAACACTATACTCTTATATTCGTATTTTCTATACTCCATAGTCCCATATTATGGTCTAATACTTGGATAATATCGTCGAAAACATCGGGTTTCCTTAAAGGTATTATACAAATGTAAAGTCTGTTTTTCCATTCTGTGCGAATATGTTGTGCGCTTATGCGTTTTCGACGTAAATAAACACGTGTGTTTATCAAACTTTCCTACATGATTATCGCGCGTACCAGTCGTTTCTTGTTGCTCTAAATTAGTTCACTCAATTAGTTCACAATTAGTAAACAATGACAACTAAAGCAAGTCACTCGTGACAACTGACAATTACATATATATATTATATAAACATACCTAAGACCTACCACCATATAAACCCCAATATTCCAGGGATATAATTTTATTATTATTATAATTTATGATACCCACGAAGTGAAATCTGAGAATTTTAAAACAATGTCAAAATATCGAGTTGAACCAACAGACAGAAATTTATCTTCAAAAAATCTAGGTAATTTCAAACTTGACAACCGTTAGGAACCCGAAAGATCTGAATTTTTTAATTTATAATTTTATGCGATTCTGTTCGGGTACAGGTTCTATGGAATATGAAATATTGGTTCCGATATCGGTTCCGGTTCTTGAAATACCCTCAGGAACCCGTTCGAGAACTGGTTCTTTTGAGATCAGTTCCAGTCCTTGCTGACTAGCTAATGAAACGTTTTTGATGATTTACCCGAAGTCTTTAATTAATTATAAATATGCACATGACTAACGTGAAACGAAATTTTCCAAATATAAAAATGTATTGGTTTCAAATCGAAGATCTTTTGAATTCGAAAATTTAAGAAAATCACTTAGTATCCAATGTATTGTAGTATGATTTAGATGTTTTGGATATTATCAATATAATAATAATTTAATTTAAATATGAAAAAAAAATGTAAAACGATTATTAAATATTTTATTCAAAGTAAATTGTTATGAAAAATAAAAATAAAATAATTATGCTCTTTTTAACAAAATTTTATTATTTTTTTATGCGATTTTTAAATATTAATTATTTATATTTTTTAGTACAATACTGCAAAAATCAATTTTAATAATTTGTTACTGTATTTTGCGACATCTGTGCCCTATAAATTAATATAAATATTAAATAACATAATTTTTGGTGTTCATTTGCAATTTTCGATGGCCATTCGTTATGTATTAGAGTAATTATATTAATACATATAGCACGGTGTATTAGCTTTATTTTTATATGAATCTAAGACGATAATAACCAAATTAAAAATATTTATTATTTGATGCCTGTCATTGTATATCAATTTGTTTTAGGTGTACCTAAAGGTAGACCATATGAAAATGCAAGAGGTATTTTTGTATATTTTTCAGCTTTATACAGTTGTACCTAGTGTGGTATATTTTAGTATCTACATTTTAATGACATAATATTATAATTCTAAAAATATGGTAAAATTATATAAATAATGTTGAACAAAATATCATTAACTTTTCCAAAGTAGATAGCTCTGCCCAAATACATAAATATGTGTGTTTTAGGGATCTTGTATGAATATCTTGACCATCTTTATAGTGCAGCCCTTGCAGGTATGTAACATTATTGTGATTAAATCTAAGTTCAATTTTTGCAGTATAAGCAAAGCTGGGCAAGTTAACATTTATTTGTTAACTTGTTAAGTTAATTTAAAATAATTATGTTAAATTAGGTTACAAGTTAATCAATATTTTTTTTATTAACATTAAATATTAAATGTTAATTTTGTAAAAAGTAACTTAGCTTTGTTAAAAGTTAACATTTTCTGATAATTTGTAAATAAAATGAAAAAGCTGTCAATATTTCAGTGTACACACTATAATTTATTTGTTAACAAGACCCTGGGAAAAAGTTTCCTTTTTCTCCCATATGGTGGAATTCTGATTGCACATATGCAGTAAAAGCCCACTCCAACTTTGCGCTTTTCGTTTGAAAAATTCTATGATTAACTTTCTAGTTATGTAAGTAGGTATGTGTGTTATAAATAATTATGACAAATCTTAATTGTCATTAACCAAATATTAATTAACATTAATTGTCTACACAATTATATGAAGTATACCAAGGCTGGGCAATCTTACAATTTGTTAAACTTGTTAAATTAAGTTAATTTAAAATAATAGGTTAAATTAAGTAAAAGTTTACCAATATTTTTTTTTTTTGGTAACTTAAAAATTTAAATTAACTTTGAAAGAAATAACTTAACTAAGTTAAAAGTTAAAAAATGTTGATTATCAAAAAATAAAAATAAATATTACTCATAAAGATGATAAATAATAATAGAGTCCTCGTCTGAATTATTTAGTTACCACACATTAAATGGAAAGCAGACTTAGTTAGTATTCTAAATAATTTTTCAATTCTTTATTAGAAAGTTTTTAATACAGTATTTTAAACACTTTTTATAAGTTTTCTGGATACATTATTCCAAATACTTTTTAAAGTTCAATCATATTTTAAATAACGCCTACATAAAAATAATGACTTATTGATCACTTAAATGTAAAATGTAATTATTTCCGAAAAATAAGAATAGCAACTGGAAGCAGTAGGTATTTAAAACAATGTCAATTATTTTATTAATAAACTTGTTAGAATTTGGTGTTTGAATCCAGCCTTATTCAAATAATCAAGTTTAATTGATTACACGATGTTATTATAATTGTGTTATATTTTATGACTAATTGGTATTATTAATTTACTTACTATTATTTATTGAGTTAATTTATAAATACAGAATTTAAAAAAAACTACAATACGACAGCGGGTTATGCTCGGGTAGTTATGTTTATTTAATTATCTATATTTTTTTTATTTTTTTTTATTTTTATAAGCAAATATACAATCTATACTATATAGCACAATAAGTATATGTGAAGAGAGTAATTTCTCAGTAACAAAACGTGTTTAAGTAGTCACCCATTAGTGACACTTATCTTGGAGGAATTATCTATATTAAAATCATATTTCATCGCGAACGGCTAAAGAATAAGGCTTGTGTGCGTCGATATCGGGGATTTTTCTATTACAAACATACACTTATTAATATTATTATATTTAGGTACTATACTCAATAAATTTAGTGTCATGGGTTTTTACATTCGTCATACATGTTATACATTACGTATGTGATATTGTAAAATTATCTAAATTATAAAATAAATATAAGTAATATATTCAAAATCATTCAGAAATTTACATTGTTCTACGGATAAAAATTAACTTAATTTGGATACGTTTGTAAAAAGGTAACATAAAGTAAACACATTAAGTTAAAAAAGTTTCTTTTTTAAGTTAAGAGTTAATTTGAAAAATTAACGCGTAAATTAACGTAATTCATATTAACATAACTTTTTAACTGAATTTTAACTTTTAACTCGTTAATGCCCAGCCTTGAGTATAGTTAATTGAAAGAAATATGTATAAGTATTGTGATAAGATGAAGATATATCATCATTTTATTGTAAATAAAACAAGTTATATAAATAAATCATTTTAATTTAAAAAAAAAAATTGTTTTTTAGTATACGGTAATGTTTTCATTGAAGAACCAATAAAATGGTGTACATTAAATATACATGGTTCGTTTTATTTATTTAACAATTGTATTCAGCTATGTTTACACTCGTTATTATAATAATAATAATGTAATAATAATAATGTGTATATTTTATAATGATTTGTAAATAAATAGAATAATTACAAATTCGCTATAAAAACATATTATGAATGCCTATATAATTTTATATAACATAGATAAATTTTACACTTCATATCAATCAAACTTTTACATTTCTATGACAAAAAATGTCAACAATAATATTGTAAACGTTTATTATTATTCTTAATAAATTAATATAAGTGACACGATATTTGATTATAATATGATATTAAAATTATTGTAAAATTATATTGCGGATAATATGCACCATCACCAATCATCATCTTAATATTTTTTTTTTTTTTTAAACATCTCAAGACAAGAAATTAGTTGAAAATATAGATTTGTTGTGTATATTAGTCTCCCAACTTTGACGTGTGATAGCAATAATTTAGTTCAAATCCGAAATGAAATTTTAATGTATTTATTATTAAAGGTAAATAATAAATAATAATAAATACCTTATCATTTATTGTGTATTTGTGTAATATCGAAATAATTGTTTCTCATTATAAAATGTACATAATTAATGATCCTATTTTAATTTATTTTAGAATTCCGCAAAGTAGTAGTTAAAGATCCTATATCATATTGCACAAGTAAAGTATCAGATTTAAACATAAATATATTTTATAACAATTCTAAATTTAAAAACAAAATATAATTGCGAAATTTTAATACATGGAAACATTTCATCATATATATTTTATGGAATTGACGAAATGTATGTATTATTATATAAAAGTCAATAATTATATTTAGAACTGATGGGTCCAGCCGGTTTAACTGGTATGTACTTTGTTTTCTAAATTTTATAGTAGATAGGGACGTGTCCAATAAAAATGTTGACATATATGTTTTTTTATATTATCGAAAATAATACATATGTTATTGAAAAGCTTTTTAAAAATACCATATGTATAATTTGTACACACGGAAATACATTTCGCTAAAAAAAATCTTGTGTAAAAATCATTGTTGTCTTCTGTAAAGGCACATCTCAAGATGCCCTACATGTGTCATTTTACTCAATCAGTGAGTTTATAATAATTTTTTTATATAGAGTTTAAGAGAAAAAATACATGAAAACTGCAGCTTGTTTTTCTTATGTGTAATATAGTGATGAATGATATCTCACACATTCTAATGAAAGAATAACTATATGATAACAAATAATTTAGTTATGTTTCAAAATAATGAAATATAATATATAATACAATTATTTTAAATTTGAAATAGCCACTTATAGAAGTCTGTCAAGTACGTTATATTGATTTGAATATTTTGATTTGTAGTAATCAGGTCAAAATATTCATTTTGAAATAAATACTATTAGTATAAAGTATAGTTATTATGAATTATAAAATATTGAATTAAAAAAAATTAAAAGAAATCTGTACGTAACTTTTCTAAGATAAATCCAAAATAAATAAAGTCATTTTATATATTATTATATACTTACACAGAAGTGGCAGTCAAATATTTTAAGCACATTCTAGATACGATCGAACCCTACATAGGTATGTTTTATATACTATGAATCATATAAACGAAGGGTGTCCAATATTAATTGACTTGAGTTCGATTTTTCAGTTTTTTTGGATTGTTAGGATTGACATCGAATTTTTAGTTTTGTAAATAACCAAAAAAAAAAGAGGTTGTTCTCACATAATTATTGATCCGAGGATACCAGTTTTTAAGTTAATAGATTGAGTTTTATACAATTTTATTTACATGGAAAAAACGAAAGGAAATCACGATCGTCTCAAAATGATGTTGCGATCATCCAGTCGATCGTAATCGACTTGTTGTCCACCCCTGATATAAACAACGCTTATCTAATATTAATATTACTTTTATTCTTAAATCCTATTTTATTTTATTGAATTAACGACAAAATGCTTGTTAAAGTATTGGTTAAAAAAAAAAAAAAACGGTCATTAAATTTATTACAAACATGACAATTAACAATGTGTTCAATTGATAAAAGCAGTTGCCCTGTATTCAATCAGAGGAGGTGGTTCAATTCTAACTATGACCGAACCACAATCTACCTTTTTTCTTTTTGTGTTATCGGCAATACACCCACTGCCCTGAAAGCCTATCAAGCAGTACTTGGGGCAGTGGGTCGCCATCGTTTATAAAAACAAACAATATTTCTGGGACAATCCCCGGCTAAGCCAGCCCTCACAAAAAGTATAAATACAAACATTTTGCAAGTACAGGCAGGAGCGGCAGGTCAGTGCCTACCGCTCCTTCCCTCACAGTTCCAGTTTAAGGGCGGCCTGCCGCCGCCCTTCTCCCCTCCAACCGCACGATGAAGCTATCCCCTGCAGGGACTGCCTCTGCCGTTCCGTTTCCTCCTTCAGACCCATCACGGTTGACGCGAACTGGGCAACCGCTTCCAATTTGGCCACGGACTCCAGCATTTGGGCGACGAGATCGCGCGGACGGAAACGACCTTCAATGCGTATAAGGCCGTTTCCGGCCCACGCGAACGCCTCGCAGCTAACGAGCGTGTGAAACGCGTCGTCATCCTCCTCGCTGTAACGGTCGGGCGGTCCGCAACAGGAGCAACCGCTCTCCGGAGCACGTAGGAACCGGTTGAAACACCCGTGCCTCGTTAACAGCTGAGAGAGATGAAACGTCATCTCACCGTGCGATCCCCTCGTCCATCGGTCGAGTGACGCGGGGAGTATCAGCGTCCAGGTCCACTCCCGGCCGCTGCCTGCGGGAACGTCCCGTCTCGTTATCCTCCGTGCCCACTCGTCCGTCGTCGAGGCTCTCGGGTTACTCGACGTCGCCGGAGTTCCCGAAGGCCTTCCGTCCGCTGCCGGCGGTATCGCCCTCCTCGCGTCGTACGCCGAAGCGCGTTCGACCGCCAGGTCGATCGGGGGCGTCCGAGCGACGGCCAGCACGGCGTCATAGGCTCCTGATGGCCGCCCGACGCTGGACGCTCGCCAACGTCTCCACGCCCCGCGGGTTATAAGTCAACGTAGGCGCCCACGTCGGAGCGCCGTACAATAGTATCGATTGCACGACGCTCAACAGCAGACGCCTACGGCCCTCCCGCGGGCCGCCCACGTTCGGCATGAATCCGCAGAAAGCGGACGACCACAATCTACCTATCTTAACAAAACCCTACATCGTAGACATTTTTCTATTTTATTTCTTTTCAATAATATGTAATTCCTAAGTACATACATTATGAAGTTTACTATGAAATTTATAACAGCAATGAAGAAAGTTTAGTGCATATCTTTTACGTAATAAAATAAAACCGAACATGATATACCACTCATTCATCCTGAAATTTAGGTGGTTCATATGAACACCTAAAGTACGTACTCGGTGTTATTGGATAACAAAAGCTCCGAAAACTATTACTTGCAAATTGTCTTCTATAAATATTACAAAAAACAATTACACATACAATTTATAATTTAAAATTATTTAAAAAGACTATTGTTAATGTTCATTGATTAAGGTTCATAATAACACAACAAAGTTATCACAAAATCACTTTTTTGCTTTGTGTATTAATAACGTTTAATTAAGAGGCAAAATAATATATATTATTATTAGTCTTTTGCATTAAACAAAATATTGGAAAGTTGAGTATCCTTAAGTATTTTGAAATCTAGTTTTTGATTATCGCTATCACCTATAGACTGGTGATAGATTTATCGTTATGCTATTTTAAAATATATTGTCGATTGTCGTTTTCATTCGATAACGATTATCACTTTGACATTATCTCACTATACGGTACTATTACAAAATTCCGTATTAACCATTAATTTTATTCATATGACTAAGGTACGGATTTGTATGTGTTTACATAATTTTCTTGAATGATGATAATCGAATGATTCTATTATAAAAATTTGATGTCTGATTATCTGACATCGTTAATAATACATATTCTTACATAAATTACTTTTATTACATATTTTTGTTAAATATATAGCTGTTTTGAAAGAAAGCTAGTGGTTTTTTTTCGTTTAACATTATGTATTGTTTGCTTCCCGTTCCGGCATCCGTGTATTTATATTAGGTTTTATCGGTAAATAAAATTCTCGGCCGGTCGTAATCTACGTGCGAGTAGCCACTCTCCGAAACATGCATTCGTATGATCTATAGTTAAATATATATATTTAAATCAAATAAATATATATAAATATATACATCGTGGTAAGGCCTATTATATATAAAATATGTGATCGTTATATCATAGTATAGCATTTCGGCGACAGTGTTTTGCGTATGGTAATGATTTACATGTTTCAAAAATGTATTAAGTCAACTTTATTATTAGTTGTTTATGTTAACGTCTACTCATTAAAAAGAGGTCGGCTTTTTTTCGTATTTGTTGAATATTTTTAGTTTTTAGATTGATTACTGTGCCTAATTTAAAATGCTGAAATTTGTTCCTAAAAAAAGAGAACTCGTGATGAGGAACGTGCGCATTTATCCGGATGACATTTTTCATAGTGATTCAGATAATTTATACAGTGATGCATGTGATAAAGCTGTATTAACTACTTAGCGCTTTTAATTTATACAACACATAGGAATCGTAATTCATAAAGAAAACCAACAACAAAAGACGAAAAAATCCTGCAATTTGTTATCTCATGCACTAAAAGATCCAGCGATTGAACTTTCAACCATGACTTATGCACAGTTTTAATTGAAGCAGCTTTTGTGAAAACTCGATATCTTAATTTTCATAAGTTTCTTGAAAAATTCACAGGCAGTAAAATACTCGATTAAAACACTCTGAAAATGAATTATTTACCTGACCTATACAAGAAAACCTTGACTGATATCACAAAAATTGTTTCAAGTGGATCTATTTGAACGAATGGTATGTTTCATTATAAAGTACTCTTATTGTTATCGGACCCGGCTCAGAATATGGTTAAAGCTGGATATGCATTACATGTATTTTATCCAAATATGATTCACGTAACCTATTTTACACATGCTTTTAATCGTTTCGCGTAAACAATTAAGTTCTGAATTTTCCGAAGTTAATTTATTGATATCAACTGTAAAATAATTTTTTCTTAAAGCTTCCAGGAACCTAAATTTTTTCACAGGAAATTACCCCCACCTACATCTTCCTCCAAAGCTAGTGGTAATTTTCTGGGGTATTTGGCTACAAGTAGCTGCATATTACTACGACCATTTTAGTGTCATTGAAGATGTGATTTTAAAACTTGAAATAGATGCCGTTTCAGTAGAAAAATGCTCAAAATTTAATTAAAAGTTTTTTATCGAGAAATAATTTATTATACATATCTACTAATACTACATTCCTTGTTAATTTTATCACAATACTTTTCCCTTTTTGACAGCCTATGTGTTGTCAATGATATCGTGAAAAAATTTAAAGAAAATCTTGTAAAGGTCGGCATAAAAATCAAGAAAGAATTTTAACAAGTACTTAGTAAGAATTCCGGTTTGAAGACAATTGTAGCTATTTCAAACGTTCATTATATCATTGATAAACAAACATGCCTTGAATTCGGTCCTAATGAATTAGGAACTTTCAAATTTGCACCCGTGACTTCTGTCAACGTAAAAAGTTCCTTTAGTTGCTATAATAACGTATTGCGTGTCAATTGACGTTGATTTACATTTGACAACCTAAACGTTTACACGACTGCCCATTGTTTTGTGGGTGAAGAGGATATTATACTCCTATGATTAGATATTTAATTTATATAATACTTTGTAATATATATTTTTATATAATTTTACAATTTGGATCAAGAGATAAAATATTTTTTTTTGCATTGCGTATCTTGTATTTTTAATTGTATATTGTGTGTGTGTGTGTGTTTTGTGCGCATATTTTTGAATTCTAAATACATGTAAATCCGCACCCTAATAATAACTATTACTAATTGCTTAACAATATATATAAATAATTAATTGATCAATAATAGATTTGTAGTCATTTAATTGTTGTAATTAGTATATTTTTTATTAGAATACACAAACGCAAAAAAACCAAAGGATTTTTGCAATGGATATGAACCAAATATATCTAGATTTCCTGTACAAATAATTTTCATGGATCTAAATCAACAGTATCACCAACCGCCAGATTATCAAAATGAAAATTTGGTGTTTAATCAAATCCAACAGTCTCAACCACTATCAACACAGAGCAATGAATATTTTGTATTCGATCCAAGCCAACAAGTTCACCGACCACCAGCACTGCAAAATGAAAATGTATTCGATTCAAGCTTACATCAAATCCAACAGCAATCTCAAAAAAATAAACATCCCACCGTTGATTTAAATTTGCATCTGTCTGTTTCTACACCTCCAGTATATCCAGATGAATATTCTTCCTTCCATGACAATCAAGTGGGCACATCTACATCTTATATAGATAATGATAAATATCAGGACTTCGATCTAAACAAATCACCACCTAAAGACTAGGAAGGAGATGAAAAAGGTGAAGGAGATGCATCTATACTAACATGATAATGCTTGTTATAAAATGTTACCAATATATGTATATTTAGTTGTTATTGAATTAATACACGCCATAATAGGAATAGTGTTAAAAATAATAGAAACATTTAATTATTAAAAAATAGTTTATTGTAGAGTTTTGACATTATTATTATTATTATTATAATAAGATTATTGCTTTGATGAAATAAATGATTAAAACAAAAGTAGAAATTTACGATTAAATGTAGGTTTGGTAACAATTAATTTAAGAGAATTTCATTATCTCCTTTTACACAAATGGTCACATCATACGTTTAAGTTAATCCGCCTTTGATTAACAATATCAGATAGAAAAATAAACAAATATAGTGAAGTTTCAACTATGCGCCTGTTTATTAAAATTGTTAACTAGCATAGGTTTCATTAAACGTTAATATCATATATACTAGGTCAAGTGTACGTCGGTTTCAATTGAAAAATTACCAACTAAATAACCAACAAGAAAGTCTACATATTATCTCGATAATAATGCAAGATTGGAATTGAATATAAAAAAATTACGTCCTGAAGAATAAACGAAGAACATTAAGGATATGTGATAGTACTTTTCAATAACGACTTGTGGGTGCTACATTTTAACCATAAATTATTGCAATCACTTGATTATTATAAACTAAATTATATTACATACTGATAAAAAACAACTATTAATTTTCTCATAATTAAATTTATATACCAAAATATGAATAATTATTTAGTTGATATCATTTCTCTATCCCCAGTATTCTGAACCGGATTATTAACAACAGTTTAAATAGATCGACAGAATGATATTATATTATATATATATTGTATGATAAAATCTTTATATTTTAGTCAAATATTACTATTCATCATGTTTAATTTACATACATTTTTTAAATTTATTGAACATTTGAGAAAACACTAATAAACCATTTGATAGCTGTTTATTCAAACATATTTTGTGTAGAATTTCAGACGTTTTTAAAAGCCAGTATAAGCCTGCAATTGTACCTAACGTATGATTACGCATTAATTTAATTAAAATAATTACGATATAAACATGAATTCTAGACAAATAATAATATTACTTTCTGGGACTATTGCGATTATTTTCGAAAAGGCTAATGCGGGTAAGTATAAGACTCATGATTTGACGAAAAAAATATGAAATAATAAAAAAGATTATACCATTGTATGTAAAATAATTATATATACACAAAGACATATTATAATATGTTTGTGATAAAATAATATTAATTTATTATTTTCTATAAACTAGATTATACAAAACGTATGTGTATTCAGAGATTTATTTTATTAAGAATTATATTTAAAATAAAACATTTACAAATTGTACAACTTTCTTATTATTAATACGCGTTTCAATAAATAATTATATTAAATTATACCTCGAAAAAAATCACATCGGTTTTTATATTTCTGTTTCTTTAAAAAATGCAAAGTGTTTAAATAACTTATATAATATTGTTAAACAGCGTATCCATATGTCATTTTATAATCAAAAATCGTTGATAATCCTAGATCAATCATTTTTTTTTCAATAACGCATATGTTATTTTTAATCAGGGTCTCCATATGTATTTTAAAAAATTTTGATACTCATATATTGTTCATCCTCTGATCTATAACGTGTAAGATCGCGAGCCGAAATAGAGAAAATAAATATGTGACCGAGTGACGTATAATACACAAACAGACCAAATACGAAAATAGTATGATTTTTTTAATTTTGTGATTTTTTTAGATGTTTAAATCTAATTTTTCAGAACATACACATTTTACAATATCATTATAGGGATGTATTAAATATTTTAATATATTTCATTAAATTTTTTTTAGAGTTGTTTATAATTCAATTTGCCTTAACCATATTATCTGATAAATATGTAACCACGTTTCTTACAAATGATAATCACCTATATGTCATCGTTATACAATGCATTCATTTAATATTCAGTCACACCTCTATCTCTAACCCATCTCGTCTTATGACGATAAAAACAAATGAAAGTATTCTTAGTATTATATTACTATATATCATAATTTTGTTATTTTTTTTTTTTTTCGTTAAGTTTGTAGAGGTAAGGTAATTGGTAACGTATATTTTAGTCAAAGTAATAAAAGCAATGTAACTGATATGCAATGTAACACTTAACGCTAATTTATATTAAAATTCACAATACAATTGTGAATATATATATAATGAACAACTTAAATTTTAAAGAAATTTTATCACATTATAGATATGTATACTCGTATATAATAAAATGATTGAAATGTGGAAATAATTTGTGATTCCGAATTCGAAGTCATTCGTTTGTTTTTGAATAGTTCTGCGTTTATTGAAAATATTCTATATGAGTCACATTGAAGAACTACACTTACTCAAATATAAATGATTGCTTGCGACATTCTTTCGACCTCATTTTTATGAAATCGACATTGGATTAAACCTATACTAGTATTCAATTCTAATAAGCGACATAAGGAAAACTCGGGTATATCGAAACACTTAATGTTATTTTATAAATTATTGTTTGGTTTGTAATTTTTCAATAGAAACTGACGTACACTTGACCTAGTATATATGATATTAACGTTTAATGAAACCTATGCTAATTAACAATTTTAATAAACAACATATGAAAATTATTGATATAACAAAACACTTAATGTTATTATATAAACTATATTTTAGTCTTAAATTTTTAATTTTTAATTTGGAACCGACGTACCTTTATAAATATATTTGTTATATTTTATTGTTAATATTTATAAAAATTCTTTGTACTCCGTTATGTTGCGTACGATACAATACGATTATTATGTTTTTATAAGTCCCTCTGTTTCTGGAATGATTATGAAATTTGAAGTTACAGCATGAATAAAAAAAAAATGAATTAACATTGTTACGCATACATATTTCTTTAACATTATAATATATAATAAAATAATTTTATAGAACAATTGAGTAGTAAACACTTTAATGGTAAATGATATTGTTCTTATATATATTTAATATAAATATATTATTTAAAAAAATTGTATTTTGCTCGATTCATTTGAAGTATTATATGTAACTATTTCGACAATACATTTCACGATATTACCATTTTACAAAATATCAACAGTACTAAATAGATATTTCATACTTACCAACGAACAACCTATTATACTCGTGTATGGAAATACAATAATGTACCTCAAAATATATATACTATAGTAATTTTATATTGTAGAAGAAGGAACTAGTACTAATGCTTTTGAACATGCGTTTAATACTTTATGTAAGTAATTTATTAACAAACAATTTTTAATTTCAACCCATATTTATCCGAGCAATAAATTATGTATGCATTGGTCTACTTGTGAAAATTTGGCAGATTACATTTAAGTATTTAAATAATGAAATTTAGTTAATAACATTAATGATTTAAAATTCATGTATAATATATTTCAATTATTGTATTATTGCGATGAAAACTCATAGAGAAAGACTTTGTTATATATTATAGGTACAACTTCAGCGAAAACAGAATTTTCAATAATATACAATTAATACATCAAATCATTTTTCATAGAAATTCAAATTTTTATTTACTCTTTCTGACGATTGTTATTAAATGTATTAAAAAATATATTTTCAAGATCAAGTATTTATATATAAATATTAATATATGTATATAAACCTTTTTACTATCAGTTATCACGTTGCATGAATTCACTTTTCTTTTTAATTTAAAAAACCATTAATGTACTAATGTAGGGCACGGATTTTGTTGCATTTGCAACTTTCCTTCTACTGCTCAAATCTATCGCTAAGTAAATTTTAAATTAATTTCATGGAAGTACCAGACAGAATCTAAATAATGTTGATGCGACTTTTTACAATGTTGTTGTTATTTCACATTTGCAGTATAATTTTTAGAAATGTGAAGAAAATATTAAATGAAATTGTTTAATTGACGTTATTATACATATCAAATACAGTAAGATCATTGTCCGTCAGATGTCAAATTCAATAATACCTATTATTATTTATCATATTTTTAAATAAAGTCAATAAAGTTACCTAACCTAACCGAAACCTTATATTATCAATGTCATAATGAAGTACGTTTCAGAAATTGATGAGAATATATTCATGCAATACATCAGTAATTGTTTGTAATTTACATTAAACTAAAATAAGTACTGAACGGAAATATACAGAAAAAAAACATGCTGGAACTCGGTTAATCGAATAATTATTACCACTAAAACCTCTACATCGCAATTTCACACAACAACATTTTCAAAAAAAAAACATAATTTTAAAAAAATGTATGTAAGGTAATGTAAGGTTATCTGCCAATATTGTGTTGCATTAAAGTAATTTTGTTAATTTGGAAACATATACTTATAGAGAAATTTCAAATTAATATATGTTAAGGAAATTACTCTATTCAAAAGTGGTCCATAATAACGTACTTTGCACCAATGGTATGTATCGAATCGCAGACGAATCACAAGAGAAATTTCTTAAACTAGACATAATCGTTGCTAAAATTAAGAAAATATTTTTTAAAGCACTAAATAGAATTATTATTTCTAAAAATAAATTATCAGGTTAGGTTAGGTTAGGTAGTTACCATAGTCTATGTCTATAGTGAGACTATAGTCACACGCTGCGGTAGGTGGCTTGAGGCTATATCGTATTATTGAAAATATTTCAACGAAGTGAAAAATTTCGTACAATAACTTGATCCCAATGAGGCCGTTTCAACAAAGAAAATATTATAAAATAAATTTTTCGTACATCAATTGGAGCTGATTTAGTCATGATTTTCTCGAACTACGAGTTTTTGTTGGACGCAATTTGAATTTTAAAAATCTAGGACTTCTATTAGTCGAAGATATTGATATAATTAAAAATATTTAAAATAAATTAAACAATGTACTTTGTGAAATTGGAATTTCAGTCCACGAAAAGTTCACGAGCATTGAAAAAGAAATACTGAATTTGAACACATAAACAAAATAAATGACATACTGACTGGCCAATAAAACGTTCAAGATGGGTTTTCCGAAGGTTTTAATATATTATAAAGATGTTTTGATAACATGATTGACGTTAAACGAAGTTTTTCCAAGTTTAAAAATGTACTAGTTCCAAATCGAAGATCTTCTGAATTCAAATATTAAAGGAAATCACTTATTATCCAATTTTAATGATGTATGAGGTAAATGTTTTGAATATTCCCAATATAATAATAATTTAATTTAAATATTAAAATAAATGTAAAATGGTCTGGTATATGTATATAGCTGTATGTGTTTATGAATGTAATACGATAATAACATTAAAATTTTAATTGCTAATCAATTGCTAATCAATTTTATGAGTAAAATATGATTTATATATTTTGTCTTAGGTGTGCCAAAAAATAGAATATTTACAGTTGCAAGAGGTATTTTTTATATTTTTACAGATTTAAACAGTGATACCGACTGTTTAATATTTTAATATTCCAATTTGAGTAAAATAATAATATAATGATTCTAAAAATGTGGTATAATTATGTACCACTTATTGAAAAATATCATCAATTTTTTCAGAGCAGATAGCTCAATACAAATACCATAAATATGCGTGTTTTAGGGATCTTGTATGCATATCTTGACCATCTTTATAGTGCAGCCGTTGCGGGTATGTATCATTATTGTGATGAAATCTAAGTCTATTATTTACAGTGTAAGTAATTGAAGAAAATGTATACAAAAATGTTATTCATATGAAGACAACTCGTTATTTGATCATGAATAAAGCAAGACATATAAATAACACATTTCTATTTAAAAAAAAATTTGTTTTGTAGTATACAAACATGTCTTCATTGAAAAACCAATAAAATGGTGCACATTAAATATACATGGTTAGTTTCATTTATTTAAAAATTGTGTTGAACTAAGTCTATACTCATACATATATTGCATATATTTTATAATAATTTATACATAAATAGAATAATTACAAACTCGCTATAAAAAAGAAATTATTAATTTCTATGTAGTTTTGAACAAAATACATAAATTGTATATTTCATATCAATCATTTATCATACATTTCTATATTTCTACGACAAAAAATGTCAAAAATAAAATTGGAAACGTTTACTATTATTCTTAATAAATGAATATAAGTATTACGATATTTGATTATAATATAGTATTCAAATTATTTTAAAATACTATTTCGGATAATATGCACTATTACCAATTATTGTCTTAATGTATATTTAAAAAAAATATATGTATCTCAATACAAGAAATTAGTTAAACTTATAGATGTATATTATAGTGTATATATATTAGTCTCCCAAGTTTGATGTGTGATTACAACAATTTAGTTCTAACCCAAAAATATATTTCAAAGTATTTACCTTATCGTTTAATGTACCTTTATGAAATATCCAATTACTTTTCTCTCATTATCAGCAATACATGATTAAGGATCCTATTTAAATTAATTTCAGAATTCTACAACGTAATAGATGACGGTCATATATCAGTTTGCACAAGTAAAGTATCAGATTTAAACGTAAATAAATTTTATAACAATTATAAATTTAAAAACCAAACATAATTACAAAATATTAAACTATAGAATCATTTCATCATATATATTATATGGAATAGAATTATTTTATGTATTATTACATAAAAGTCAATAATTATAATTAGAGTTTATGAGTCCAGCTAGTTACACTGGTATGTATTTTGTTTTGTAAATTTTTCAGAGAGGCCGAATAAAAATTTTAATTTCATTGTGTTTTAAAATTATCGAAAATAATACATATATTATAGATAAGATTTTTAAAAGTGTTATTTGTAAAATTTGTACATATTTAATTAACATTTGACTAAAATAGTCTTGTGTAAAAATCATTGATGTCTTATGTAAGGCACAGTTCGAGATGCTCTACGTGTGTCATTTTACTCACACAGTGAGTTCATAAGAATTTTTATGTTTAGAGTTTAAGAGTGAAAATACATCAAAATTGAAGCTTATTTCCTTTATATGCTGGGCCGTATTCAGATTGGTTTTCTCGGGTCATATGTCCTGGGCCCGATCCTAAACCTATATATAAAGGACCCGAGCCTACAAAAAAAAAAGAATTAAAAATCTTGACAGGCCTCGGCTGATATTTAGGTAGCGGGACCGTATCCACATAATTTTGAAATGAGACTGATTGTTTACATCACATGCCAAACAAAGTATAATAATAATACTTATATTCTATTTTATTGATGACGTCGCGGGGAGAAAGCAAGAAGAAAAACTCTAATTATATTCAACCATATGATATGAGTTACTAATTTTAAGTTTCATATTGTTATACAGTTTTTATTAATATTAGTTATTATTTATTATTTATGTCTTAAAGTATTTAATTTTATCTCAAAAATGTAACAACAACGTACTGCAAAATTTTAAAATTCATTAAAATTAATAAGAACAAAATAAAACATATTAAAACAGTACGGTTACAATAATATTTGATGTCAAAACCATTTAATTTTTAGTTTTATGTATAATTAGACAAATTTTTCGTTTTAAAAACAGGTCTAACCCTAAAAAATAAAGGAGCCCGGATGATTTTGTTTTCTCGATGCCCAGCAAAGCTGAGTACGGCCCTGCTTATATGTAATGTAATGATGAAAGATATCTTACACTTTTTAATGAAGACATTACATTATGATAAAAAATTATTTAGTTATGTCTCACAATAACGTAATATAATATGTAATACATTTATTTAAAATTTGAAATAGCACTGTCTAAAAGTCTGTCAAGTACGTTATGTTAATTTGTATGTTTTTTCTTCTGCAGTAATCAGGTCGGAGTTGGCCATGTCCGCCAGGCTGCGAATGTGGCCGTGGCCACATTTTTTTTATATACCAATATTTTTAAGGCTATGTCTCCACCAGTTTTGAAGTCTTCTTCTTGTACTCGTATTATTATACAATTTTATTATTAGATGTTATAAATAATAGTACATACAAAACATACATAAACACATAGACCATAGTATATTTGATTCGTAAGCATCCGTGTGCATTAATGCATCAGTGTTCGCTGCGATTTAAACGGCGAGAACGATAAACCGTTTGTAAGCCTTACGGCAGTGACGAAACAACCGGAGAAATATATTGAAACCCCAATTGATAAAATATTTATGTTGTAGCGCTATTTTAATATTTATTAAAAAAAAAAAAAATTAAAAAATGAAAACTAATGAATAGAAGAAAAGTAATTGCATTTGTAAAATAGACCTAGGATAACATGTATAATTAATTGTTTTATATTGATATGTATTTTTTAACTAAAACCACGGGGCAGCGGCATCTGAAAAAAAAGATTCAGAGTCCTTTGTCGTGCTAGGCCAACAACTGGTAGTAATTTATATTCTTATTAAGAATATTCAAATTCATTTTGAAATAACGATTACTAATATATAATATAGTTATAAGGATATAAAATATTGAATTTATATATTTTTTTTTTTAAATGAATTATTTAAGTAATTTTAATAAAATAAATCCCAAATATATAAAGTAATTTTAAATAATATTATGTACTAACATAGAAGTGGCAATCAAATATTTTAAGCACATTCGAGACACAGTCAAACCATTTATAAGTATGTCTTATAGACTGATTCATAGTTTATATTATTACTGAATATTTATATTTCATTTATTCTTTAATCTTATTTAATATTATTGAACCAACGATAAAATGCTTGATAATGTGTTGGTGAAAAACATAAAACTCATTAAATATATTGCAAACATGACATTTAACAATGTATTCAGTTGATAACAGCAGTGGCGCTGTGTTTAGTCAAAAGAGGTGATTACATTTTAACTAAGACCGAGTTAAAATTTAATCCTACCTACTTAAATCCTACTCACCTACCTTAACAAAACTCTACATCGTAGACATTTTTCGAAGATTTATTTGTATTAAATAATATTTAATTGCTAAGTACATACAATATGTATATGAAATTTACTATATAAATTATAACAGGAATGAAAAAAGTAAATGCATGAAAAGGAGTATACAAAAGCATCCGCATTTTCTTTCGCATTTGTAACTTTCTCCGCATTTGTAATTCCTCCGCATTTACCTCCGCTTTTGAGATTTTCTCGGAATTTGTTATTTCTTCCGCATTTTAAAAATCATTCGCCTCTCCTCGCGCCCATCACCTAACCTATACTTATTTTTTTTTTTTAATTTTTGTCCTAAACTGACGATCATTTTTTTACTTTTTATCATTTGTAATTTCTTTCACATTCCTCTGCATTCGAAAAGTCCTCTGCCTCCCCCCGCACATACCACTTAACCCATACTTAATTTTTTTTTAATTTTTTTAAATTAACGTTAAAATCACTATATTTCATTTCGCATTCTAACGTATTGTTGTTATATAGTATATAACCAATTTGTAATCTCTGTATTTGTTATTATTTGTTTGATCACCGTTATGGTAATTTTATATTCGAAATCTTTGGCAAAGTAATAAGCGAATATGTACTTTGTTATATACATTTTTCACTTATAGCTGATGCTATTTTATATTTTTACTGCGCAATGCTATATATTTTAATTCAACGTATATTTGATAATCCCTATGACCGTTTTATTTACCGTTTGTTCGTAATGTGTATTACAGTTCTTATACTGCATAGCCTTTCTGTATTCAGTCTGTGAACACTTGATCTTTCATTTGTGAATTTTGTTTTGTTTTTGTTTTTTATTTTTTTATTTAAACATTTTTTGTTAAAGTTTAATAATTGTGTTAAGTCTTTTACGCGTAAGGAAAAAATAGCATACCATGCATTAACCGTGCATGGAACAAAACAATATTCATGTGGTGCTTATGCTTTAATTTTCATGAGGGATCACGATATTATTCGTGATTATTTATAGTAAGTAATCAGTTATAATTTATTAATATTTGTAAAAGAAAAACAAAATTTTTTTCAGAATTTATCCGTGGAATATTTGAGTATAATCTAGCAGCTCATAAAAATGATGTAAGACTATTATAAAAATCTGATGATAAGTTATGTATGATAGTGATGTTCAAGTTTGTGCAAAATGAAGGGTAATATACTTTATTATTATTATTATTATTATTATTATTATTTTAGGTTTTAAAAATATAATCGAAATTGTTTTATAAATATTAGTCTCTAACATAGTGGCAGGAATATCGAATCAATATACGTAATAAAAAAATTTTTGTTTTTTTTTCAGGGGTATGTATTTATATATTTTTTATTTTATGTATAGATATGTATAAACTCTAAACAACTGTGGATTACCATATAAAAAACAAATAACAAAAAGTTAAAAGAGGAATCAATTGGGCCTATGATGTTGATTCTGACGATTAGCTACTCTACAAATTAAGAAATACCTCAAATATTTCGGAGATCAGTAAATCATTAGTTATAGGAACTAAGTGATTACGTATGGACACGGTAAATATATCTCAGTTATGTTTAGATTAGGTTAGGTTAGGTTAGGTTCCCAGCTACCATGAGTGAGGAGATCGAACAGTGAGATGACGTTTTATCTCTCCTAGGTGTTAACGAGATACGGTTGTTTCAATCGGTTCCTACGTGCTCTGGATAGCGGTTGCTCCCATTGCGGACCGCCCGACTTTTACACACGAGTTTCACACGCTCGTTAGCTGCGAGGTGTTCACGTGGGCTAGAAACGGCCTTATGCGCATTAAAGGTTGTTTCCGTCCGCGCGATCTCGTCACCCAAATGCCGGAGTCCCTGGCCAAATGGGAAGCGGTTGCCCAGTTCGCGTCGACCGTGATGGGTTTGAAGGAGGAAGCGGAGCTACAGAGGCAGTCCCTGCAGGGAATAGCTCCATCGCAGCACTATATAAGAGGGAGGGCGATAAGGGCCCTCTCGTAAACTTTTAGTATTTCTTTTTGTAAGAAGAGGAACGGGAAGCACAGTTTTTCCGCTCCTCCTCGAAAACGCGCATTTGTGCAATTTTTTATATATTTTATTTGTAAGAAGTGGTATGTCCACAGATTGTCTGGTCACCCACCCCAGTTTATAATTGTTTTTTTTTTCATTGAATAAACATCGACAACCCACTGCCCCAAGCATTGTTTAACAGGCCTTCAGGGCAGTGGGTGTATTGCCGATTTAAAAAAGAAAATGTCAGGTTAGGTTAAGTTAGGTAGGTTGTTAAAATCGGCTTTCGGTGATTACTGTAAAAATTATTAAAAAAACATCATATTTATGGTCAATGATATAAATCGAATAGACTGATGGTCAAGCATTCACATCGACCGCCTAATAAAAATATTGTTTTTAATACTATACATTTTCATTTAATAAAATCAGTTCTATTTATTAATTTTAAATTGTTTGATTTTAGTGACAACAAAATAAATAACTTGGTTTCAATATTATCGTAAAAAGCCTAATAAGAAAAACGAAAATGTATTTATTACTTATTTTCAGTACAACAATGTTTATAATTACATCTAATATAAAATTGTCTTGCATATAATATCATGGAATATCTTCAAAATATGTTGAAGATGGTGAAGAAATTGTACGTCCATCGTTTACATCACATGGTAGAGTAAACAAATTTTTACAGAATAAAATAAAAATAAATAAATACATTTAAATACGTTTAAGTAAAAATTCCTATATATCCTTAAAAACATTAAGTTCTTCCAATCACATTAACAATCTTATGGATAGTTATTCGTTTGCAAACAGTTTGATCTGATTGATAAAGCTTGTCTGAGTGGGAGGTACAAATACTACAATTTTTCATCAGGTACATTATTAATATATGAAATCATTTTTCTAATGTCTGACACGTTTTTTAAATCTCTTGCAGCTAGCATGTTCAGTATTTGTTCAAATTGATTTAATAGAATCGGTCTTAACTATAGTTTTTCTTAGAATCGATTTGAAAATTGATCGTTTCAAATGTTGAATTGTAAATAAATCTAATCGATTGAGTAATATGCGATGTCCTTCGTATACTCGAGAATTTAAAACCAACATATTTTCACCTTGGTAAAATTTTTTCGAGAGCGTATACAATTTATCATTCAAAAAAATAATTTCTTTAGTTTTCTCTGGTGGATCGAAAATAAACAAAAAAATGTTTAACATTAGTGTATATATTCGTTTTAAAAAACCTACATGTAAATTTATATGTCTCGATGTTATCAGTCGTATCGAATCTGATAAACAAAGATTTACACTCAGCAATGTCAATGTTAAATGTTGTAGTTTCAATTAAATTGGTTAGCGGTGATGATGGAACGTATTTGTATATTTGTTTCTTGTAGTTCATTTCGTTTGAATCAGCCACATTATAAAAAATACTTTTGAAAATGTACAAATACATTAAAATGCTTTTCAAAATATGTAAAAACACTTCAAATTGCATAGATATGAATTTGATCTTTATACAAAGAATGTCGGATGGATACTGTTTTTAACTTAGTTTCCAACATACGTTCATATTGATGTGTTATCCGGTTTCAAAAAGTATAAAAAATATCACCGACAGCTACAATTGAAAAAAAGTAAAAATTAAAAAATAATAAAAGATACAGAGATTACATAATTGGTTATGTGTTGTACAAAAACAATACGTTAGAGTGTGAAATGAAATTTAATAAATTAAAAATGAATTAGTTAAAAAAAAAAATCATTGTCAGCTAAAAGTAAAAATTAAAAAAAAAAATTAATTATAAGTTAAATAGTCGGCGCGAGGGGTTCGAGAATTTTCCAAATATGGAGTAAATTAAAAATTCGGAGGAATTCACAAATGTGGAGGAAAATGCAGACAAATTTCAATGCAAAGGCTTTTGTATATTTTAATTTATTCTACTCATAACGTTTACATAGTAAAATAATATCAATCAAGACATACCACTCACCCACTCTAAAATTTAGGTGGTTCCAAAGAGCACCTAAAGTACGTACTTGGCGCCATGGGATAACAGAAGTTTCGAAAGTTATTATTTGCAAATTACCTTCCTTAACAAATACAAAAAACAATAATACATACAATTTATAATTTAAAATTATTTAAAAAGTCGATTGTTAATATCCATTGATTGCGGTTCATAATAACCAACAATATTATTACAAAAAATACTTTTTGCTTTATGTATTAATATGTTACATAAACATAAACAATGTCAACAAAAACGTATTTCGTACCATTTGACGTTGATTTAACTTTGACAACTTAAAATATTACCTGAATGCCTATTGTTTTGTTGGCGAGGATCTTATAATCCAATGATAACATATTAATGAATAAATATTTAATTTATATAATATTTTGTATTATATATTTCTATAATTTTATAATTTGTATCAATAATTAAAACATATTTTTTTACATAACATATCTTGTATTCTTAATTGCATATTTGGATAAACAAATAAATAAATAAATATATATATATATATATGTGTGTGTGTGTGTGTGTGTGTGTGTGTGTGTGTGTGTGTGTGTAGATATTTTCGAATTTTAAATACGTATAAATTCCGCACCCTAATAATAACTATAATAATTGCCTAAAAATTTATATAATTAATTAACTGATCCATAATAGATTTGTAATCATTTAATTATTATAAATAGTACGTTTTTTATTAGAATACACAAACGCAAAAAACCCAAAGGATTTTTGCAACGGATATAAACCAAATGAATCTAAAATTCCTGTACAAATAGTTAAAGACATTGACGTCCATCTAAACCAACAGTTTCACCAACCGCCAGCACAGAGAACTGAACATTTTGTATGCGATTCAATTCATCAGAATCGACAACCGCCAGCACTACCAACTGAGAATATTGTATTTGATTCAAGCTCACATCATCTTCAACGGCGATCTCAAAAATATAAACATCTCTCCATTGATTTGAATCTGCAACCGTCTGTGTCTACACCTCCGGAATATTCAGATGATTATTTTGCTTTCATGATAATCAAGTTGGCACATCTACATCTTATATGGAAAATGGTCTGGACTTTGATCTAAACAAATCACCTCCTAAGGACTAGGAAGGAGATTAAAAATGAGAAAGAGATATACCAGGACAAATAATGATGATGCTTGTTATAAAATATAATTAATACATATTTTTTTAGTGGTTATTAAATTAAAACACGTCATTGTAAGAATTATGTTAAAAATAATTGAAACATTTAATTATAAAGAAATATTTATTATACATTTTTGGTATTATTATTATTGTTATTGTTATTATCGTTATTATTGTTATTAATTTGTTATTATTATTAAGTATATTCTTTTGGTGAAATAAATTATTAATTAAATAATATTAATTTTGTTAAAAATAAATATTTTTAAATAAATTCAAAACGAGTTAAAACAAATGTAGAAACTTAAGATTGAATGTAAGTTTGGTGACAATTAGTTAAAGAGAATTTCATTATCTCCTTTTACACAAATGATCACATCTCACGTTCATGTTAATTCACCTTTTATTAACATTATTGGATAGAAAAAAAAATATTGTAAAGTTTCAGTTATGCGCCTGATTCTATGAAGACATTTTCACCAATTTTAATGAAATATCAGTAAACTCGTCGTGTGATTATAAATTTGGATGTCCTTCAATAGCTTTACGTTGTATACGGATTTGAATATTATTTGCTGATGCATTCAATGTGACATATGTTGTACCTCAATGTAAAGTGGCGTCTTTGCAAACATATCATCCATGTATAGTGTAATAAATGTAGTCAACGTTGTTTATGGGGGTGACAATGCTTTTACAGCTGCATTTACTCTCGTAAAAAAAACGCGCTGTCTATTTTCAAGGTGCACGGGTTCCAAATGAACAACTGTAGGATGAACAAAATTAACCAATATCAACTGTGACGCTGCATTAGTAGTAAAGAAGCAGTATGTCGCTTTTTGTCTTTTTCATGAACGTCATCTTACAGTTGTTCATTTGACCGTGCACCTTGAAAATAGACAGCGTGTTTATTTTACGACAGAAAATGCAGCTGCAAGAGCATTTTCACTACCATATACAACGTTGACTGCGTTTATTGTACTACGCATGGATGATATATTTGCGAAGACGCTACTTTACCTTGAAGTCTAACATACATCACATTGAATGCATCAGCAAAAAAATTTCAAGGTCGTACACAATGTAAAGCAATTGAAGGACATCCAAATTTATAATCAACCGACTAGTTGGGCCGTCTGTACACTATTCTATCAAATAATTCGGAATGCTTTTTCATTTGTTTACTTTTAATTGAAGTACGTGGAACAACATCGTTCTACGAATTAATAACAGTTAACGGGCAAAAATGTGATACGTGATAATCAAATAAGCCAATACTCGTTTAAGTTGTCACGCAAAACTATATATGTCCCACGGAGCACAGAGTTGGTCTGGAGTACTAGCTCGTAGCTGGAGTGTGTCAACGCACTGTTTGAAGAGTGCTAACGCAATACTGCCAAAAGCTCACGCACTACTGACGAGGAGGTAAGATCATCGAGGGATCTAGGATATAGATTTTTGTATTCTATGATTTCTTTGATGTGTCCAACTATAGTGACGGTCCGATCGACTAACGGTTTATTACATCGAAGTGTTATTTTATAAAACCGTATTAAATTCATTATAATCAAGGTTAATTTATAGTTTTGACCCCAAAAATCAGTTTCCTTCGTTTGTGTCGGTTATTTATTTTAGCTTAAAAATATATATTTGTATTGTTTGGTAAAATATAATCTGTGTTCCGAGGAGACCAAATATTAGTATGTTTTTATTTAATGAAAATTAAATTAAATAAATTAAATATTAAATAAATTATTTAATGAAAATATTAAATACCCACATATAATGTTTTATATTAAGAAATCAATACATTAAATACTTGTGTTAACTGGGATTACAATAATTATATGTGTGTATATCATTATAATATGCCTCACGATTAGACTTGCCAAAAATTAAATCTTCTTGAAAACGATGCTCATTGATATTGACACCTATATCGTTGATGCATTGAACAATGCACGACCACAAAAAATACGCACTATATTTACAATAATATTGACAACGTGTTTCCTAACCAATCTGAAAGATCTTTAGGAGAAATACAAAGACTACATGTGTTAAGATATTCTTCATCTCTTGTGTGTAATGAATCGAAATCCAGACGTTCGTTTCACACCAAACGTGTATAATGAAGCACTGAATAGTATTGAAACCATCTGCTTTTTATGTTTCATTCTGGCTCTCCAAGTATGCTCAGCTCATTGAAATCTTCGGTATCCTATTTCATCAATTAAACTTGTACTCTGATACAAAGAGTCTAGTTCTGCATTTTATCTCCTTATCCATTCCCCATTAGCACATTTCATAACTTACCGGAAGATTTTTCCCAAGATTTTCCTTTCCAATATTAAAATTTCTTTTATTATTCGTCCAGTTTTCTTAGTGGCCATGTTTACGCACCGTACATAATTATCGAACGAATCAGAGTAATATTTTATTGCTTTTATAACTCCCTAGATTGTCATCGGCATCCCGATATCTTTGATAGATCATAGTAGCATTTATTACCTATCTGTGTCCTTATCGCCACCTCTCTGGCTATTTTGTAATGAACTGTTATTATTGTACCGAGATATTTGAAATGTTCAACTTTATTGAAAATATACTTGCCAGAATTCAAGATAGTCATGGGTGGGAAAGATTCTCTTCTTCTGACTATCTTGTATGCCTTTTCTCTTTTTTGTACTGTAGTCCTACTTTCACTGCAGCTTCCTCTAATTTAAAGAACGTATCTTTTAGTTTACCTTGTGATTTTTCTAGTAACACAACATTGTCAGCATGTGCTAATATCACTTTGAATGATTTTTGTAGTTTAAAGTCATGTTGTATTATTAATACATTTATGTTGGATATTTATATCCATCTCTCATATTATTGTTTCCAATGCCAGATTAAACAAGAAATGTGAAAAGTCATCAAATTGCCTTAAGCTCGCGACTTAACTAGTATAGGGTCCGTAATTAGAATGACCAACCTTAACTTTGACCGTTGTTTCCATTACACATATCGCAATTAAGTTTATTAGTTTCCTAGGAAATTAGAATTCTTTTAAAATGTTTATCATACATTCTCAATAAATGCAGTCATACGCTTTTTTAAAGTCAATGAAACGAACATTCAACTCCTAACCTAACCTTATCTAACTCCTAAACTTCTTGGATTATCTGCCTTAGTACAAAAATCTTGTTGACTGTTGATTTTCCCATTCTGAAATCACCTTGAAATTTCCGGTTAATTGACCTGCCTTACCCTTTATTCGTAATAAGATACAATTGGATGATATTTTATTCGTTAAACTTAATAGCAAGATGCCTCTATACTATATGTAATCTTGAGTATCATCTTTATTATGCATAGGGCATACAATAGCAGATTTCCAAGTCTTGGAGTAACCTTTCTATCATCCATATATTTTTAATTAAGTCCTATATCCTTTTGACCAGCTCTTTTTCTCCTTTCTTCAATAATTCTGCACGTATATCATGCTGACCAAGTGATTTGTTATTCTTTAACCCAGTGGTTCTTACCAAGGGCCATGTCGCTCCTGGATGGGTGGTGAAAAGGTGTTGTGGGGTGATGAACTAGTTTTGGGTGGTAAGGCGGTGGTGAACATATCGTTAAAAGTGGTTATTTGGTCCTTTATCTCACAAAAATCGAACCTAGCGTAAAAATACCGGCCTAGAAACATCAAATACAACTATCCCACTGATCAATATAACTGTTTCATAAAATGTCAATTATATATTTATTTTATATTTTTTATTCATTTATACATTTTCAAGTATACTATTATCATATTAAGGGAAGGGGCGTTGACAAATATTTTGCTTTCCATGAGGACGGCAGCTTTAAAAATGTTGAGAACCACTACTTTAACCTCTTTATTTGTATTTGGGTTTCCTCTAGTGTTGGTTCCGGACATTCGATGTATACATTTCATTTTTAAATGAGTTAAATTGTTCTATACCATTTCGTGTATCAAAAATTTGACGAAACCAAATTTTTTATTATTAAAATTAAAATATACTGTTAAAAAAAATATATATAATTATATATTTTTTGATATCGAAAACTATACAATAAAAGAAACCACAAAATTGATAATGAAAGATCTAATCGACGTTTATCTGTTGCTAATAATTAAAATTATCTTACACAATTTTCCATTTTAGATATACTCAAAGGGTGGGGGGGGGGTATCTGGACCCGAGGTCCACTTCCTTTTTTTGCACCATTGCAACAGGATAATATGACCAAAAGAATGATATTATATTAAATATGATAAATTACTTAAATTGTAATCAACTACTACTATTGGTCATGCTTATTTTACAAACATTTTGTTGATTTAAATAACATCTGAGAAAACACTAATAAAAATTTGTTCGCTGTTTATTCAAACATATTTTATACCCCACTTTTCTTCTTCAGACGTTTTTTAAGCCAGTACAAGACTTCAATTTTACCTAACGTATGATTACGCATTAGTTTAAGTAAAATAATTACTTTATAAACATGAATTCTAGACAAATAATAATATTGCTTGCTGGAACTATTGCGATTATTTTCGAAAATATTAATGCGGGTAAGTATAAGACAAACGATTTTTAGAATATAATACAAAAATTAAAAAGTTTTGGGATTTTGCATGAAATTATTATGTCTACACCAAGTCATAAAATAATATTTTTTTAATACAAAAATATTAATTTGTTGTTTTCTACTAAAGTTGATATTGTTAATGGTGTATGTCTATCGAATTAATAATTTTATTTGCAATTCGACATTTATATATTGTCTATTTTTCTTGTTATTAATTCATATTCAATAGATCTTGTCAAATGTAATATGAAATATAAAAAACATGTTAGTTATGTAAGATATGGAATTGTAATTTATTTCATTATATACGTACTACGTTGTATTATATGTGATAAAAAAATATTAGTTTATTATTTTCTATATAGTAGATTATACAAAAAGTATGTATATTCAGATAATTATTTAACTAAAGAATTTATTTTAGAATAGAACATTTACAAATCGACCATTTTCCTTATTATTAATACACTATCGCATTTGAATACAATAAACAACAGAAATAATCCCATCAGTTTCTAAATTTATGTTTCTATAAAAAATGCAGTGTTTAAATAACTCATAAAATATTTTTAAATATCGTATCCATATATCATTTTGTAATAGAAAATGTACGATACTTAAAAAATAAATCTATCCTTCCCATTAACGCATATTTTATTTTTAGTCAGCGTCTCCATATGTTTTCAAAAAAATTTTCATTCTCGTATATCGTTCATCTTATGCATGAATAAGAGAGATTTAATATAAGACTGAGTGATATGTAATATACGGACAGACTAGACAAGAACAATTTTTTTAATTTGCGATTTATTTAGGTGTTTAAATTTAATTTATCATACCATAATCATTTTATAATACCATTATAGGGATTTATTAATTATATAAGGTTAATTCATTAAATTGTTTTTAGAGTCGTTTATAATTCAAATCACCTTAACTATATTCTCTGATAAATATCTGAAGGCGTTTATTTTCAATGGCAATAAAATATATGTCATCATTACACAAAGAATTCATTTAACATTCGGTCACTTTAATAAGTAGTTACCTCTATCTTATGCCACGACGAGAAAAGCAAATGAAAATGTTATTAGCGTAAATACATATTAATAATAATAATTAATTTTGTTATATTTTTCAAGTTTGTTTAAGTAAGCTTATTCATAACGTATATATTAGTAAATGTAATAGTATTAATTGTAATTAAATGTAATATTTATCTTTAGTTTTTAGTAAAATCACAAAACAAATATGAATAAATATATAATGTACAACGTTGATATCAACGAAATTTCATCACTCTATAAATATGTTTACTTATATTTATACTCGTATATAACCAGATATTTGCAATTTGGTAATGATTGGTGATTCCCGGTAGTCATTCGTAATGTATTAAAATAGTCAGTGGATTATTGAATATTGAAAAACGTTTCATATGAGTCACAAAGAACACAAGTTCATATTCAAAGAACACCTATTCAAATATATAACACTGACGGCTTCTAATATTCTTTTGACCTAGTATATATGATATTGACATTTAATGAAACCTATGCTAATAAACAATTTTAATAATGTATGAAAATTCTAGATATAACAAAACAATTAATGTTATATTTTAAACTATATTTTAGTCTCAAATTCTCTTGTCTTCTATTGTGTTGCGTAAAATACAATACGATTATTATGTTGTTATAAGTCTCTCTGTTTATGGAAAAGATACTAAGTCTTTTACTTAGATTTGAACTTATAACACTAATACAACTAAATTAAATTTGTTACGCATTCATATTTCTATAAAATTTTAATATTTAATTAAATAATCGGCTAGATCAACTAAGAAAAGCGGATTTTAATGGTAAGTGTTAATGTTCTGTTGCTTATATATAAAATAAAAATATTACATTAAAAAAAGAGTATTTTGATTAAATTAATTGCAATATTATATGTAACTATGTTAATAATACATTTTACGATATTGACATTTAACAAAATATTAACAATACTCTATAGTTATTTAGTACTTAACAACAAACTATTATATTCGTGTAAGGAAATATAGTAATGTACATCAAAATATATACACTCTAGTAATTTTATCTTGTAGAAAAAGAAACTAGTACTACAGCTTTTGAATATGCGTTTACCTCGTTAAGTAAGTAGTTTATAAATAAACTCTTCATAAATTGATTTACATTCATCTGAGCAATAAACTATGTATGCATTAGTCTACTTGTGCACCTTGACAGATTAAATTTAAGTATTTAAATAATGAAATTTAGTTATTAACATTAATATAAAAGATCATATAATATTAATTTGAATTATTGTGTTAATGTGATGAGAAATACTGTGTTATATATTATACAAAGCTAGGCAAGTTAACAATTTTTTTTGACTCGTTAAGTTAAGTTAATTTAAAAATAGTTAAGTTAAATTAAGTTAAAAGTTAACCGATATTTTTTAATAAATTTAACAATTAAAACTTAACTTTGGAAAAAAGTAACTTAACTTAGTTAAAAGTTAAAATTTTCTGATTTTCAACAAATAAAATGAGAAAGCTGCCAAGATTTCAGGGTAAACCAGTAGCGTATTTAAGGGTGGCTAAGGGGAGGGGCTAAGCTACAGACATACTTTAGCCCCCCCCCCTGTATTACTCCTTTAAATACGCCCCTGGGGTACACACTTTAATTTACTTGTTAACACTTCTATTGTTCTTAAAAATGATAAATAATAGTATAATCCAGTTTGAATTATTGAGTTACCACACATTGAATTTATAACAGACATTGGTCAATAATTATTATTCTGTATTTATTACTTTGGAAAACATTAAAAACAAGTGATAAATTACTACAATATGACAACTGTGTATGCGCGGGTAGTCACGTATATTTTATTATTTATATTCTATATTAAAATTATTTTTCATCCCGAATGGCTAAGGACTACGTAGCATGTGTGCATCGATATCGGGTTTTCCTATTACAAACCAACACTTATTATTATAAAGCGGGGTTTACATGAATGCGCGTACACGCACGTTAGCTAACCGTGCGTACTGAAATATACGGTTTTTCTATACATCGTTCACGCATATCATTCGTCGAAATTCTGTTTCCGCGCGTACACGTACGTCTATGTGAACCCTGCCTTATATTTAAGTACTATACTCAATAAATCACGTGACTTAAGTTTTTACATACGTCTTAAATGCTATAAATAATAGCACGTATGAGTTATTTTAAAAGTAGTCTATATTATAAAATAAAAACAAGTACTTTGTTAAAAATCATTCAAAAATTTACATTGTTCTTCGAATAAAATTTAACTTAACTTAGATAATTGTGTAAAAAGTTAACGTTAAGTTAACACGTTAAGTTAAAAAAAGTAATTTTTTAAGTTAAAAGTTAATTTGCAAAAAAAATAAAGAGTTAATTAACTTAATTAATATTAATTTAACGTTTTAACTTAATTTTAACTTTTAACTCGTTAATGCCCAGCCTTGATATTATAGGTCTAATTTTAGTGAATACAAAATTACTTGTAATTTACAATTAAAGAGAAATAGGGGAGAGATGATACAAAAATAAATAACTAGATGAAAGGATAAGGTAAACTGAGATGAATAAAAATAATATTTACGTATTATAGATCACGGGGTTTATATTCGATAATTGTTTAGGTGAAAAATATAGAGGTATACAAATGAAAGAAATATTGTATAAAAATAGAATAAAAATTATAAAGCAAAATGTTTGCGAAATAAAATATCAAAATTATATATTTTGTTATCTTGCGCCCGTGTTTGAACTCTTTGTTGAATCTTATAACACGACCGACTGTATAAAGAAAACTGTATTTGAAAAAAATAGAAGAAATAGGTTGGATTGATACATTTACTTTGAAAGCGAATTCACCGACAAAAACAAATAAGCCAATACTCGTTTAAATCGTCACGCAAAACTAAATATGTTCCGCGGAACAAAGAGTTGGTCTGGAGTACTAGCTCGTAGCTGGAGTGTGTCAACGCACTGTTTGAAGAGTGCTAACGCAATACTGCCAAAAGCTCACGCACTACTGACGAGGAGGTAAGATCATCGAGGGATCTAGGATATAGATTTTTGTATTCTATGATTTCTTTGATGTGTCCAACTATAGTGACGGTCCGATCGACTAACGGTTTATTACATCGAAGTGTTATTTTATAAAACCGTATTAAATTCATTATAATCAAGGTTAATTTATAGTTTTGTTTAATTTAAACATGAAAAATATGTGAAATGGATCTTAAATGTTTTACTAAAAGTATATTTTTTGTAAACAAATATAATGCTTTTTTCAATGAAATATTTTAATTTTTAAATGTGATTTTCATTTTTAAATTATTAATATTTTTAGTGCATTACTACAACAATTACCTTTACTATTTTGTTATTGTATTTTGCGAAATTCGTGGCCTATACATTATTATAAATACTAATTAACAGAATTTTTGGTGATCATTTTGCGATTTTCGATGGTCTTCTGTTATGTATTAGAATAATTCTATCAATATATATAGCACAGAATTTCTATATAGATTTATGTTTATATGAATCTATCACGATACTGACAAAAGTTTAAATATTAATTATTTAACGTCTATTATTGAATATCAATTTGTTTAGGTGTATCTAAAGGAAGAAAATTTGAGAAGACAAGAGGTATTTTTGTATATTTTCAACTTTATACAGTTGTGTCTACTGTGTAATATTTCAGTTTCCACAATTAAATAGTATATTATAATAATTCTAAAAATGTGGTAAAATTATATAATAAATGTTGAAAAAATTATCATTAACTTTTTCAAAGTAGATAGCACTGCCTAAATACATAAATATGTGTGTTTTAGGGATCTTATATAAATATCTTGACCATCTTTATAGTGCAGCTCTTGCAGGTATGTATCGTTATTGTGATTAAACCTAAGTCCATTATTTATGTGTTAGTCATATGCAGATGGTGAATGATGAATGCATATGCAGATAAATCGTCTTTTTATTGTGAATAAAATGAGAAAAATAAATAAATCATTCTAACTTAAAAAATTTTTTTTTTAGTATACGAACATGTTTTTATTGAAAAACCAATAGAATATTGTAAACTGAATATTAAGGGTTCGTTTTGTTGGAACAAAAATTGTGTTCCGATATGTCAATAATCGTTATTATAGTGTATATATTTAAAATGATTTTCACATAAATCGTATAATTACACATTAGCTATAAAAACATATTATTAATAACAATGTACTTTTAAAGAAAATACATATACTGTATATTTTATATTAATCATTTTTTATAAACTCCTACATTTCTACGATTAAAATGTCATAAATAACTGTAGAAACTTTGAATTTCATTCTTAATAATTTAACATTTGTGACACGAAATTTGTTAAATATGGTATTCAAACTATTGTTAAATACTATTACAGATAATATGTATCTTCACCAATCATGGTTTTATCTATCTTATTAAAAATATGTATCTGGTGATATGAAATTATTTGAAATTTTAGATCTATATCACTCTCCCAATTTGATGTGTGTTTATGATAATTTAGCTCAAACCCAAAATGTTATTTTGTAGTATTCACCGTATCATTTATATGACTTTACGTTATACCCAAATTTTTTCTTTCATTATCAGTTATACATGATTAACTATCCTGTTTTAATTTATTTTAGATTTCCACATAGTAATAAATGAGGATCTCATGTCAATTTGCACAAGTAAAGTATAAGATTTAAACGTAAATATATATTATAATAATTATAAATTAAAAAACAAAATATAGCTGTGAAATTTTAATCTATAAAAAGATTTCATTAAATATTTTATATGGATTTAAATTATTTTATGTCTTATTACATAAAAGTCAATAATTATATTTAGATCTTATGAATTCAGCTGGTTATTGTGGTATGTATTTTGTTTTGCAAATTCTATAGTGAACAAGGATGTGTCAAATAAAAATGATGACATTTTGTTGTTTTAAATTACTGAAAATAATACATTTCTTATAAAAAAAGCTATTTAAAAATAAAATATATATTAATTATTCACACTCCATTACATTTTATCCCCCTTGTCTAATATAAAGGTCATTGACATCTTATGTAAAGGCACAGATCGAGATGCTCTATATGTGTCGTTTCACACAATTAGTGAGTTTTTAATAATTGTATTATATAGAATTTAAGATTGAAAATACAACAAAATATCTGCAGCTTGTTTCTCTTATAAGTAATATAGTGATGAATGATATCTCACATTTTTTAATGAAAGAATAACTATTTAATAACAATTAAATTAGTTATGTTTCATAAAAATAAAATATAATATGTAATACATATTTTTTAAATTTTAAATAGAATATTACAATAGTTTTTCAAGTACGTTTTGTTGATTTGAATGCTTTGTTCTGTAGTAATATATTTTTTTATTAAGAATATGCATATTAGGGTGGGTCGAAAAAAACAATTTTTTTGTTACGAAAATGCAATAGTGCAGGAAAGTTGCAGTTTGGAATCTTAAATAAAGAAAAAATAATTAATAAATTCTAAGTTTTTATTTTTTAGTTTGCGCATCATGCTTAAAGTTTGAAAATTAATCAAAAACTAAAACCTTTGACAACTTCAGAAAAAATGTATTATTAATATTTTTAAAATTTAACGGTCATTAAATAATAATATATAGCTACTATTCGATATAATATCGGCAACTGATTACGTGATACACAATGTACGTGTGGCATAACTTTGAAACAAGCGATTCATTTTTTGCCTGTTGTGACACGAAACAATATTATCTTAAAAACAACGCGTAAGCGCCCGCACGACGCACAGCTATATCGGCCGAATTCGTGTTCATACACTAACAGAAAATGCAATGAATATATTGTCTTAATTATTTTGAGTTAATACCTATCTGTATACTATTATTTAATGACCTTCAAATTTTAAAAATATTAATTTTAAAATTTTTCTGAAGTTGTTAACATTTTTAGTTTTTCACTATTTTTTTTAAACTTTAAGCTCAATGCGCGACTGAAGATATAAACATAGAATTTTTAAATTATTTTTTCCTTATTTATGATACCAAACTGCAACTTTTCTATAACTATTGCATTGCCACAAAATAAAAAAAAACCGTTTTTTTTTTCGACTCATCCTAATGAGTATTTATTTTGAATATAATTTACTACTAGTATATAATATAGTTATTATGATAAAAAATATTGAAAGTATAAAAAAAAAATGAATTTTATTGGTAACTTTATTAAAATAAATAAAGTAATTTTATATGATATTATGTATTCACATAGATGTGGCAGCCAAATATTTTGAGTACATTCGAGATACCATCAAACCATACATAAGTATGTTTTATAGACTATGAATCATGTAAACGAGAGTTGGCCAACATTAATTTACTTTTTTACTCGATTTTTGAGATTTTTGGATTGCTAGGATTGACATCGACTTTTTAATTTTATAAATAACCAAAAAAAAAAAGAGGTCGTCTCAGATATTCATTGATCCGAGGATACCTGTTTTTAAGTTAATAGATTGAGTTTTATACAATTTTATTTACATGGAAAAATTGTAAGGGAGTCACGATCGTCTCAAAATGATGTTGTGGTCAAGCAGTAGATCGCAATCGACTTCTTGTCCATCCCTGACATAAACAACGCTTATCTAATATTTATGTTACATTTATTTTTGAATCTTATTTTTTTTTATTGAATAAACGACAAAATGCTTATTAAAGTGTTAGTAAAAAAAAATATGTCATTAAATATATTACAAACATGACAATTAACAATGTATTCAATTGATAAAAGCAGTTGCGCTGTGTTCAGTCAAAAGAGGTGCTTCAATTCTAACTATGAACGAACCACAATCTATCTACTTTAACAAAATCCTTCATTGTAGACATTTTTTTATTTTATTTTTTTTGAATAATATTTAATTCCTATATTATATATTATTGTATATTATTATACAATATGATGTTTTACTATAACATTTATAACAGGATACGTTATACGTATAATCTTATACATAAAAAAATAATTCCGTACATGATATACTATTCACCTATCCTAAAATTTAGGTGATCAAATGAACTAACTAAATTACGTACTCAACTTCCATTGGATAACAGAAGCTCCGAAAACTATTATTTGCAAATTGCCTTCTTGAAATAATATAAAAACAATAATACATACAATTTATAATTTTAAGTTATTTAAAAAGGCGATTATTAATATTCATTCATTGAGGTTCATAATGACCAACAAAGTTATCACAAAAATACTTATTTGCTTTGTGTATTAGTATGTTTTACATAAAGACCAAAATAACATATATCATTATAAGTCCTTTACATTAAACAAAATATTAGATAGTTGTTTAACCTCAAGTATTTTTAAACCTTGTTTTTGATTAACGCTATCACCTGTAGACTGGTGATAGGTTAAGCGTTACGTTTTTTTTAAATATAATTAATCGATTGTGGTTTTCATTCGAAAGTGATTATCACTTTGACACATATAAACTGAAATTGTGGATTTGTATGTGTTGACATATTTTTCTTGAATGATGATGAAAGAATGATTCAATTATAGAAATACGATGCTGGACTATCCGACTTCTTCAAGCTATGGTTAATTTTACATATTATTAAATATGTAATATTTTATATAAATTTATTTTACTACATATTTTTGTTAAATATATAGCTGTTTTGAAATAAAATAGTAGTGTATCGCCGTTTTTCGTTATATATTGTTTGCTTCCCTTTCTGTATATTATAATAAATATAATAATATAATTAAATATTATATTTATATTATATAAAATTTTAGTGGTAAGTAAAGTATATTTTGGGCCGTTCGTAATCTACGTCGCGAGTCGTCTCTCCGCAACATGCGTCCGTATGATCTATGGCTAAATATATATATTTAATTGTGGTAAGGCCAATTGTACATAAAATATGTGATCATTATATCATATTATAGCATTTCAGCGACATTGTATTGCGTCCGGTAATACATTACGTGTTTCGATAAATGTATTAATAGTTGTTATGAATAGTTGTTTACGTTAACTTCTACTCATTAGAAAGGTGTCCGCGTTTTTTCGTATTTGTTGAGTGTTTTTATACTTTAGTTTGACCACTGTGCTTAAATGAAAATGCTGAAAGTTGTTCCTAAAAAAAAGAGACTTCGTAATAAGGAACGCGATCATCCGGACAAAGTATTTCATAGCGATTTGGATGTTTTATGCAATCATGCATGTGATAATACCGTATCAACTGCTCAGCGCTTTTAATTCATACAAAACATAGGAACTGTAATTCATAAAGAAAACCAACAACAAAAGACGAAAAAATCCTACAATTCTTTACCTCGAGTAATACAACATCCAGAAAATAACCTTTTATCAGTGACTTATGAACAGTTTTAATTGAAACTAATATCTTAATTTTCATCAGTTTTTCGTAAAATACATAGATAATTAAATAATCGATGAAAGCATTTTGAAAATTAATTATTTACCTGCCCTATACAAGAAAACCTTGACTGAAATCAAAGAAAATATTTCAAGTCAATCTATATGACCGAATGGTATGTTTCATTATAAAGTACTCTTATAGTTATCGGACTTGGCTCCGAATATGATGCTGCTTCACAAGTATTTTATCCAAAAGATTTATGTAACCTGTCTTACATACGCTTTTCATCGTTTTGCGGAAACAATAAGTTTCGAATTTTCCAATGTTGATTTATTGATATCAACTGCAAAACAAATTTTCCCTAAAGGTTCCAGTCGTTTAATTTTTTTAATGAAAATTACTCTCACACAGCTCTCCCACTAAAGCTAGATGTAATTCGTTTTGATACTTGGCTACAAGTAGCTACATATTTTAGTATCATTGAAGATGTGACTTTAAAACTTGAAATAGATGCCATTTTAGAAGAAATTTTAATTAAAAGTACTTCATTGAAAAATAATTTAGCAACATATTCACCAAACTACATTTCTTGTTAATTCTATCATGAAACGTAAATCTAAAAACTTGTCCCTGGTTGACAGCCTAGGTGTATTCAATGATACCGTGCAGAAATTGAAAGAAGCAGCCACTAGAGAGTTTGGCGTAAAAATCAAGAAAAAATTGAACAAGTTCTTAGTAAGGACGCCGGTTTGTAATAACTGTATGTAAATAACTGAAGCTATTGCAATCGCTCATAATAGCAGCGGTACACAAACTTGTCTTGAATTCAGACTTACTGAATTAGGAACATTCAAATTTGTGCTTATAACTTCTATCAACTTGGAAAATTTCTTTAGCTGCTACAAAAACGTATTTCCTACCAATAGACGTCAATTTACCTTTGATAACTTAAAATATTACATGACTGCCCATTGTTTTGTTGACGACAAGGATCTTATACTTCAATTATTATAAATTAATGGACTAAATATATAATTTATCATAATGTTTATAATTTATATTTATATAATTTTATAATTTGTATCAAGAATTAAAACATTTTTTTTTTACATAACATATTCTTGTTACTTTTAATTTGTATATTTGGGTAAAAAAATAAAAAAAAATATATATGTAAATATTTTTGAATTTTAAATACATATAAATCCGTTCCATAATAATAACTATTGATAATTGCTTAACAATTTTTACAAGTTAATAATTGATCCATAATAGATTTGTAATCATTCAATTATTATAATTAGTATTTTTTTTTATTAGAATACACAAATGCATTAAAACCAAAGGATTTTTGCAACAAATATAAACCAAATGAATCTATAATTCCTGTTCAAATTGTTAAACAATTTTCCGTCGATCCAAATCATCAGTATCACCAACCGCCAGCACAAAAAAATGAACATTTGGTTTTTAATCCAATCCAACAGAATAACCAATTATCAGCACTGCAAACTGAAAATGTTGTATTCGATTCAAGCTCACATCATTTTCAACAGCAATCAAAAAAATATAAACGTCCCTTCATTGATTTGAATCTGCAAGCATCTGAGTCTTCTACACCTCCGGTATATTCGGATGAATATTTTTCTTTAGATAACAATGAAGTGGACACATCTACATCTAATATGGAAAATAGTAAAATTCTGGTGTTCGATCTAAACAAATCACCTCCTAAACACTAGAAAGGGGATTAAAAAAACAGGAAGGAGATATACTGGTATTAATAATGATGATGCTTGTTATTAAATGTCATTAATATATATTTTTAATTTCTATTGAATTAATACACGTCATAGTAAGAATAATGTTAATAATAATAAAACCATGTAATTATTATAAAAATAGTTTATTTAAAATTTTTGGCATTATTATTATTATTATTATTGTTATTATCGTTATTATTGTTATTTATTTGTTATTATTATTAAGTATATTTCTTTAGTGAAGTAAATTATTAATTAAATAATATTAATTTTGTTAAAAATAAATTCAAAATGAGTTACAATAAATGTAGAAATTTAAGATTGAATGTAAGTTTGGTGACAATTAGTTAAAGAGAATTCATTATCTCCTGTTACACAAGCGATAACATATCACGTTAATGTTAATCCACTTTTTATTAACACTTATCAAATAGAAAAATAAAATAAATTTAGTGAAGTTTTATATTTATCACATAGATCTATGTGCTTGATTCGATGAAGACATTTTCACTAATTAAAATGAAATATCAGTAAAAATGATAAATTCATACAGTGGACATAGTTTTAACTGGTTTTATTTTTAGTAAGGTAAAATAATGGTGATTTATTGAGTGAATTGGTGTGATAAAGATTCAATACGATCTAGATTTAGATCCTGCTGTCGCGTTTGCAATTAAATACTAACCTTATTTGATTATCATATTTTACGGTACCCTATAATCAATGTAATTTTTTGTAGATTTTAATATTAATATCATTTTGGTCGCGCTACCCGCTTGCGTGTTTACCGACTGCGATAACGTGTTAGTACACCGAAGGTATTTATGTTGACGGTCGGAATGTCCGGTTACCGTTATCGTAGTTGTCGGTGTCGTCCGGCATTTTTGCTGTAATTTTAGCATTTTAGTGCTATTTGTCATTGTTATTGTCACGTATAATGTACAATATAAATTTAAGTGCAAGATTTTGTTTCGACGTTTGTTAACAAGGTGCTCCTTGTATTCGAGTTTGGATAATTTTCAGTTATAAATGTTTTGATATTATATTTATATTTTTTTTGTATATGATATTCTTTGTTATAAGAATCGCGTTCATTATGACTCGCCCGTCTTGTCGTCCACAAGTAAAATAAGCCGGTGGCAGAAACAATTTTGATAATTTCATTTAATTTCTCAAAATTAAATTTTCACCTAAAATTAAAACAGTCTTAAACGTATTATCTACTTTATATGAGATAACTTTTATTACCAATGTCAATGAAATACATAAAGTTGTTCTTCAGTGGACTGGTTGGCTATTGACACTGAAAAGTTTAGTCAACTCATTCTCGTGCTACGACGGTACTCTAATTGCAAATAAAATTGATATCGATTCATGTTACTAATTCTACATAATTATGTTCTCTTCGTGAAGCTTGCACTCGTAAACCTATTGGTACCATATATATTAGTGAATAGTGATAATACCAATTTCACGGAGATTTGTTTACGACAGAAAACCTATCGTGGTATTATTGAATGTTGTTTGGTTTCACACTATGAATATACTTGTATTTATAAATTTATATTTTTATAAAAAAATCAGATGATTGAAATTTGGTAATAATTTGTGATTGCTGAGTCACACGTTACGATTTACAGATAAATATATATGATAATAGTTCATAGAATATCGAAAAACATTTCATATGTGTGAAAAAGAACCCATGTTACTACAGTCATTCAACATATAATAATGCAATTTAGCATTATATATATTCAACAAGCAGGCACAGAGATTAATCGATCATAATATCAGCTTAATAATTCTAAATAATTTCAAAATGTATTGGTTTTTTAATGATGTGTTTTATTATATATGTTGATAGCGTTTGATTAGTTTGACAAAATTTGTATGTATACTATTCATTATTAAATGAATTAAATTGTTCTGTACCAATTAGCATTTCATAAATTTGACAAAATCAAATTAATCATATACCATATAACACATATATATTTATATTATCATCAATCATATAAAACAAAATAGTGAAAGGGACGTGTTCGATGTAAGTGAACCGAATCTCTAATAGCCTACACATTAAAATAAATATCACACCATTGTTTTCAATTTTCAAACTGTGCCTACACATCATAGTCGACAATTATTACACTATATTAACCAACCAGAAACATCTCCATATTGTTTGTATAAAAATGAATGCTTGGCATTTGCTATAAACAAATTACATCATAAAGAATATATGTAGAACATTATGGATATGTGAAAACACTTTTCAATATGAATGCGTGGGTTCTACAAATTACCATAACATATTGTAAACGTTTAATTATTAAACATTAAATTACAGTACACACTGACAGAAATCCACTATCAGTTTTTCTACATTTAAATTTATATACCAAAAAAGTAATAATTATTTAGTTGACATCATTTATCTACCGCCAGAATGTTGGATCAGAGTATTATCAATAGGATAATTCGATCGAAAGTTTTACTATTAAATATATATTGTAAAAAAAAATCTTTAAATTGTAATTAATTACCACTAATCGTCATGTTTATTTTACATACATATTGTAAATTTAATTAACATCTGAGAAAACAATATTAAACCAAATGGTCGCTGTTTACACAGACATATTTTATACTCCTATTCAAACGTTTTTTAAACCAATTTAAAACTTTAAACGTACCTAACGTACGATTACGCATTAGTTTAACTAAAATAATTACAATATAAACATGAATTCCAGACAAATATTAATATTGCTTGCTGGAACTATTGCAATTATTTTCGAAAACAGCAATGCGGGTAAGCATAAGGCACATGGTTTGTGCAATAAAATATGAAATGTAATAAAAATTACGAAATTATTCATAACTTAATTATGTATATACCAAGTTATAATATAATATATTTGTTATATAGTAATATGTGGTACGAAAATATTAATTTGTTGTTTTTTCTACCAAAGTTGATAATGAAGATGGTATGTCTGACTATTTAACTAATAATTTTATTTGCAAAATTTGATTTGATTTCTATACTGTCTATTTTGTTGTTATTAATTTACATTCAATGTTTTGTATAGAATTTAATATAAAATTTACAAAAAAAAAAAAATTAGTATAGTTATGAAATTGTAATTTACCTCATTATATACGTACTACGTCATATTATAATACATTTGTGATACGAAAATATGATTGTTTTCTACAAAATAGATTATACAAAAAGTATGTGAACTCAGAAATTTATTATATTAAAAAATGTATTTAAAATAAAACATTTACAAATCGTCCATTTTATTTATTTCATAATACACACCTGCATTTCAATACATAACCATCTCAAATCAAACATCAGAACTAATCAATTCTGTTTCTCTATTTCATTAGAAAAAGCAAATCGTTTAACTTTTTATAACTCATATAATATTTTTAAACATCGTATCCACATATCATATTGCAATCAAAAGTTGTCAATACTTATAGATAAATATATCTTTTTTCATTAACGCATATGTTATTTTTAATTATCGTGTCCGTATGTATTTAAAATAAATGTTATGTTAAAAATGTTAATGTTTTGTTAAGTTTGTATGGGTAAGTTTATTGGTAACGTATATATTATTAAATATAATAGTAGTAATTGTTATGCAATATAATACTTAACTTTAGTTTTATGTAAAACTCACAAAACAAATGTGAATATATATATATATATAATGAGCAACGTTAATTTTAAGAAAATGTCATCACACTACAAATATTTGTACTAATATATATATATTTATATATACTCGTATATAATTAAATAATTGTAGTTTTATAATAGTTTGTGATTCCCGATAGTCATTCGTTAAGTTTTAGAATAGTTCTGAGGATATTGAAAAATGTTCCATATGAGTCACAAATAACACAAGTTTACACAGCATTACATCTACTCAAATATATACCACCGACTGTTTGTGATATTCTATTAACCTCATACATATGATATTAGTTCATAATAAAACCTATACTAATAAACAATTTTAATAAACCTAACCTATGAAAATTCTGGATATAATAAAACACTTATTGTTATTTTATAAAATATTTATTTTAGTTTTTAGTTTTTAATTTTTTCAATTGGAATTGATGTACCTTTATAAATATATTTGTTAATATTTATAAAATTCCTTTGTCTTTCGTTACGTTGCGTACAATAAAATAAGACTATTATATTGTTATAAGTCCCTCTGTTTATGGAAATAATACGAAAGTCTTTTACATAGATTTAAAATTATAGCATGAATAAAAATAAATTAACATTGATACGAATATATATTTTTATAAAATTTTAATATTTAATTAAATAATCGGCTAGAACAACTAAGTAAAGCGGAATTTAAAGGTAAGTGTTGATGTTCTTTTGCCTATACATATAATACAAATTAAATTATTAAAAAAAGAGTGTTGTTCTTAAATTACTTGAAATATTATATGTGACTATGTCAATAATACATTTTACGATATTGATATTTAACAAAATATTAACAATACTCAATTGATATTTAATACTTACCAACGAAAAACTTATTAAACTTGTGTATGAAACTATAACAATGTACTTCAAAATATATTTACTATAGTTTTTTTATCTTGTAGAAGATGTAACTAATACTATTGCTTTCGAACATGCATTTAATACTTTACGTAAGTAATTTATTAACAAAAAAATTTTGAATTTATGGTATGTTTATCCAAGCAATAAATTATGTATGCATTGCCTACTTGTGCAACCTTGCAGATTACATTTGAATATTTAAATAATGAAATTTAGTTAATAACATTGATGATAAAAGTTCATGCATCATACATTTGAATTATTGTATTAATACGATGAGAACTCATAGAGAAAGACTATATCATATATTATAGGTCCAAATTCAGCAAAATTAGAATTTCTTTTATTTTTTTACTCCAACGAATACATATCCTCAAACATCATAGAAGTACAAATTTTTCTTTGCTCTTTGTGAAGATTATTACTAAATGTAGTAAAATAAATATTTTCATAATTATCTAATTTTATAATTTTTAAATTCTAATTTTTCCAAAAAAAATCTAATTTTAAATTATATGTAAGGCCAAGTTAATTTTTTAATATTCTGTTGCATAAAATCAATAATCAAGAACTTCGTGTTTTTAGTAATTTATACTAATAAATACATTTCAAGTGAAATTACATTAAGCAAATTATTATTATTTTATCAATGAACAGTTTAAAATAAATTAACGTAAAGGGAAATGAAATCTGGATTTCAATAAATAAAACCACAGATATTTATGGAAAACATTTGGCTAATGTCGTGATTGGAACACTCAAAACCAACTCACCAGAAAAAATGTATTCGTTAAATACAGAAATTCCCGATAAATCAAATCATTCAATAATTATAAAATTATTTGATTAATCAATGTTCCTTCTTTGGCCAGATGGATTCGTCGTGATGACGTACTTCTATTTCGTAGTGTCTCCGTTACGTATATGGTAAAAGCAGGGATTATAGTTAGAGTACTCTATTCAAAAATAGTCCATAATAACGTGTTTTTCGCTCATGATATGCATCGAGTCACAATAGACAAACTCATTGCTAAAATTAATCTTATATTTTGAATATACTACGTGAAACTATTCTTTTAAAAAATATTGTATCAGGTATACCGTCATCAATAGAGCTTCTAGTCACACGCTGGGATTCGTGGTTTGAGGTTTATCGTATATTGCAAATAATTTACAAAGTGAAATGTGTCGTGCATGATCTTAATTCTGATAAGTCTATACAAATATGATACAGAATGGTTTTACAAAAACCAATTGTAGCAGATATAGACTTAATTCACTATAACAATGGGTTTTCGCCAAATACAATTTGAAAATATAAAAATTTAGAACTATCATTAGTCGAAAACATTGATAAAAAAAATATTTAAAATAAATACAAAAAAGTATTTGGTGAAATTGAAATTTCAGTACCCGAGAACTTCTCTAGGTTTTAAAAAACAAATCCTAGATTTGAAACTACAAGCAAATTAAATGACATACTGACTAGTCAATAAAAGGTTTTATGTAGTTTTCCCAAAAAGCTAAATTAATTATAAATGCGCTCCGATAACATAACAGATGGACACAAACTCTTTCCAAATATAAAAATGTATTTGTTTTTAATCGAAGATATTTTAAATTCGAAAATATAAGATAATCAATTACTATTCAATGTTATGATTTACACTGTGGATGTTTTGGATGTTTCCAATATAATAATAATTTAATTTAAACATGAAAAATATGTAAAATGAATCTTAAATGTTTTATTCAAAGTATATTTTTTGTAAAAAATATAATGCTATTTTCAATGAAATATTTTTATTTTTAAATGTGATTTTCATTTTAAATTATTAATATTTTTAGTGCAATACTATAACAATTACCTTTACTATTTTGTTATTGTATTTTGCGAAATTCTTGGCCTATACATTATTATAAATACTAATTAACAGAATTTTTGGTGATCATCGATACTGACAAAAGTTTAAATATTAATTATTTAACGTCTATCATTGTATATCAATTTGTTTAGGTGTACCTAAAGAAAGAAAATTTGTGGGAAAAAGAGGTATTTTTGTAGATTTTCAACTTTATACAGTTTTACCTACTGTGTTATATTTCAGTTTCCAACTGTGTTAAAATTATATAATAAATGTTGAAAAAATTATCATTAACTTTTTCAAAGTAGATAGCACTGCCTAAATACATAAATATGTGTGTTTTAGGGATCTTATATGAATATCTTGACCACCTTTATAGTGCAGCTCTTGCAGGTATGTATCGTTATTGTGATTAAACCTAAGTCCATTATATATGTGTTAGTCATATGCAGATAAATCATCTTTTTATGGTGAATAAAATGAGAAAAATAAATAAATCATTCTAACTTAAAAATTTTTTTTTTTTTTAGTATACGAACATGTCTTTATTGAAGAACCAATAGAATATTGTAAACTGAATATTAATGGTTCGTTTTGTTTGAACAAAAATTGTGTTCCGATATGTTAATAATCGTTATTATAGTGTATATATTTGAAATGATTTTCACATAAATCGTATAATTACACATTCGCTATAAAAACGTATTATTAATAACTATGTACTATTAAAGAAAATACGTATAATGTACATTTTGTATTAATCATTTTTCATAAACTCTTACATTTATACGACTAAAAATATCAAAAATAACTTAGAAATTTTGACTTTCATTCTTAATAATTTAACGTTTGTGACACGATATTTGATTAAATATGATATTCAAATTATTTTTAAATACTATTGTAGATAATATGTATCTTCATCAATCATGTTCTTGATATCTATTTTTTGTTGAAAATATATATCTCAAGACAAGAAATTAGTTGAAATAATAGATGCATATTACTCTCCAAGTTTAATTTGTGATTAAAGCAAATTAGTTAAAAGTCGAAATGATATTTCAAAGTATTCACCTCATCATTTAATGTATTATGTAATATCCTCAACATAAACAGTACATGATTAACAATCTTATTTTTATTTATTAAAGAATTCCTTAAAGTAATAGATGACGATCTCATGTCAGTTTGCACAAGTAAAGTATAAAATTTAAACGTAGATATATATTATAACAATTATAAATTTAAAAACAAAACATAATTACAAAATTTTATTTTATGGAATCAATTCAATATATATATATATATATATATTATATGGAATAGAAGTATTATATGTATTATTACATAAAGTTAATGATTATATTTAGAGTTGATGAAACGGGCAGGTTATACTGGTGTGTATTTTTGATTATTCATTTTATAGTGGATAATGGACTCTTCAAATAAAAAATTTGAATCATTTGTTTTTTGAAAATATGGAAAATAATACATATTTTATTTAAATGCTATTTAAAAATACAATATGTATATTTGTTCAAATTTCATTACATTTCACTCAAATTAAAATATAAAATTGAAATATTTTAATAAAATAAAAGTCATTGGCGTCTTATGTAAAGGCACAGTTCAAGATGCTTTACATGTGTCATTTCACTCACACAGTGAGTTTATTTTAATTGTTTTATATAGAGTTTAAGAGTGAAAATACAACATAAAAACTACAGTTTGTTTTTCCTATATGTAGTATAGTGATGAACGATATCTTACACTTTCTAATGAAAGAGTAACTAAATAATAACAAATTAATTAGTTATGTTTCATAATAATGAAATATTATATGTAATACATTTATTATAAATTTGAAATAGCAATATACAAAAGTTTGTCAAGTACGTTATGTTTATTTGAATGTTTTGTTCTGCAGTAATGTATATTCTGATTTAAAATATTTATATTCATTTAGAAATAAATACTACTAGTTTATGGTATAGTTTTTAGGATATTAAATGATCATTTATAACTTCTTCTTCTTCTTTGATTTTGGCCATAAAACCACACCGTTAAATACAAATATTGCTATTTGTCCATATATTCTGCAGCTTCGCTCCAACTGATCTTCGATCCTATCATTTTGATATCGTTCGTCAAAATGTCTTCCCGCTTTAACGTTAATCTCCCTAAAGGTATTTTCCCCATAGGTTCTTCTTCTATTACTTGTGTTATGAAAGATCTTTATTTACGCCAGGCACGGCCCACCGACATTAGTCTTGTTTTTGTTATCTCTTTAACTATATTAGACCTCTGAAATTTCATTTAGAGTTCATAATTATGTGATTCTCTCCATTCATTAGTATACATATCAAAGACTGGGCCATATATTATTTCTAGAATTTTTTTCTTAAATATTGCTAACCTAAGTTCTTCGGTTTTTCTCAATGTTCACGTTTCAGATCGGTATAGAACAAATGGTCGTAATAATGTTATGTACATTCTTATTTTTAGATTTTTGGAAAGAATCCTAAATTTAAGGACTTTTTCTAATCCATAGTATCTTTTATTTGCTAGTTGTATTCCCAATGACACCTCTCCCTAACGTCATTATTCTGCGTTATAATCGATCTTAGATATTTAAAATACTCATTGAATTTATAACTGGTAACTGTATTAAAATAATAAATTAATGAATTAAAATTCGAAATAATATAGTAATTTTATATAATATTATGTTCTTATATAGATGTGGCAGTTAAATATTTTAAGAATATTTTAGATACCATCAAACCATACATAAGTATGTTTTATAGACTATGAATCATATAAACTATGGGTAGTCAACTTGAATAGACTTGAGATCGATTTAGGTGTTTTTTCGGATTATCATTATCGACATCAATTTTTCCATTTAAAAAATGACCAAAAAACTGATGTCGTCTCACATAATTAATGATCCGAGGATATCAGTTTTGTTGTTACCAGATTGAATCAATACAATTTTATTTACATTGATTTTATTTATATTGAAAAAACGAAGGTAAATCACGATAGACTCAAAATTATGTCGAGATCAACCAGTCGGACGCAATCAACCTGTCGTCCACCCCTGATATAAACAACGCTTAGTTAATATTTATATTCCATTTATTCCTTAATCTTATTTTCTATTATTGTATTAACGAGAAAATTCTCGATAACGTGTTGGTAAAAAAAAAATGAATGTAATTAAATATATTGCAGTTATGACAATTAACAATGTGTTCAATTGATAACAGTAGTGGCGCCATGTTCAGTCAAAAGAAATGATTCTAACTAAAACTGACCTAAAAACCTCCTTTTTTTTAAAAATTGGCAATACACCCACTGCCCTGAAAGCTTATCAAGCAGTACTTGGGACAGACCTACAAACCTCCTACCCGAACCAAACCGTATATCGTAATCGTAGACATTTTTCTATTTTTTAAATAATACTTAATACCTAAGTACATACAACATGATGTTTAATATAAAATGTATAACAGGAATGAAAAAAGTCAAATACATATCTTAAACGTAAAAAAAAAATGAACAAGATATGCTGCTCACCCACCCTAAAATTTAAGTGGTCAAATGAACCAACTAAATTACGTACTCAGCTTCCATTGGATAACACAAACTCCGAAAACTATTATTTGAAAATTGTCTTCTTTAAATAATACAAAAACAATAATACATGCAATTTGTAATTTTAAATTATTTAAAAAGACGATTATCAATATTCATTGATTGAGGTTCATAATGAGACCTAACCTACCGCTGATTTGTGTTATCAACTGCTCAGCGCTTTTAATTCATACAACACATGGGAATTGTAATTCATAAAGAAACCCAACAACAAAAGACGAAACAAGTCCTACAATTTTTTACCTCAAGCACTACAATATCCAAAAAATCATCTTTTAACAGTGATTTATGGACAGTTTTAATTGAAGCAAATATCTTTGCGAATACTCAATATCTTAATTCTCATCAGTTTTTCGTAAAATACATAGATATTTTATAGAATATATATTTATATAATTTTATAATTTATATCAAGAATTAAAACATTTTTTTTTTACATAACATATCTTGTACTTTTAATTGCATATTCGGGTAAAAATAAAAAAAATATATATGTAAATATTTTGGAATTTTAAATACATATAAATCCGTTACATAATAATAACTATTGATAATTGCTTAATAATTTATACAAGTCAATAATTGATCCATAATAGATTTGTAATAATTCAATTATTATAATTAGTATTTTTTTTTTATTAGAATACACAAATGCATTAAAACCAAAGGATTTTTGCAACGGATATAAACCAAATGAATCTATAATTCCTGTTCAAATTGTTAAACAATTTGCCGTCGATCCAAATCATCAGTATCACCAACCGCCAGCACAAAAAAATGAACATTTGGTTTTTAATCCAATCCAACAGAATAACCAATTACCAGCACTGCAAACTGAAAATGTTGTATTCGATTCAAGCTTACATTATGTTCAACAGCGATTTCAAAAAATAAACATCCTTCTATGGATTTTAACCTGCAAACATCTTGGTCTACTACACCTTTGGTATATTCAGATGAATATTATTCTTTAGATAACAATCAAGTGGGCACATCTACATCTAATATGGAAATTGGTAAAAGTCTGGTCTTCGATCTAAACAAATCACCTGAGAATTGACAAAGAAATGAAAAAGACGAAGGAAATTTATTTATACTTATAATGTTAATATTTGTTTTAAAATGTCACCAATTTATGTATATTTAGTTTACATTGAGTTAATTAATACACATCATAGTAATATTAAAGATAAAAATATTAGAAATATGTAATTTAAAAAATTTATTATAAATTGTTGACATTGTTATTATTATTATTATAATTATTATACTATTTTTATTAATTTGCTATTTTAATAAGAATATTGCTTCGATCGAATAAATGATTAATTAAAAAATATTACATTTTGATAAAAACAAATATATTTAAATAAATCCAAAACAACTTAAAACAAATGTAGAAATTTAAAATTAAATGCAAGTTCTGTTACAATTAGTTAAAGATATTTTCATTTTTTCCTTTTACAAAAACGGTTACATTATACGTTAATACGATTAGTTAATCCACCTTTAATTCAGTGATTGTCAAAAAAAGAGGATATGTTCTGCCATAATATTTTTGTTATTATGTATTAATTTTAACAATATGCTGTTTCTGACCCATTTATTAATAATAAAAAAAAAATTATTTTAATTTAAATAATTTTTGTTTACATTAAACTGATAAAACTATTTACAAATTTTGGTATCAATTTTTTTTGTGATGTTAGAAACAATTAACTGCCAACTGACAGCTGCACCTGTTTCACAATCATAGTTTTTACTCAGTTATTATACTTATCCGAACAAATTGAAATCGTCGTTCTACTAACTTGCACACAGCAATCATAACATAAAACATATTGGGCCGTCACTACGTAATCAGCTCGCCTACTATTGCACTATAAATTTAAATAATTTTAAGTTTAGAATACCCGTTTTCTCTCTTCATCAACATGTCTCTCTTTTTCTCTTTCTCTCTTTCTCTCTCTCTCTCACTCTCTCTCTCTCTCTCTCTCTTTCTCAGAAAATATTAATATTTTAACAAATTTAGCATTTAGCTATTTTTATTGTATAAGAAACACTATCACACCATTCATAAGTATGTCTTGTAAACTATAATTCATATAAACAATGATTTCCTAACAATTTTATACTTTTTTGTTTTTAAAGTTATATAATATAAAATAATATAAAAAATAAATATATATTAAAGTAAATAAATAAATATATATATATATATATATATTTATATTTATATGCTTAAATATACAAAAAGCCAATGAGTATTACGTTGATTAAAGAAAAAAAAGAAAATATAAAAGTTGTTGTATATGTATATTTATTACTACCGGTTTCGACAAAATGTCATCACCAGACTAATAAAAATAAAATACAACTGAGGAATAAATTAAAAGTAAAGTTAATTAGAAAAAATGCATAGAGAAATAAGACAGAAATTACATAGAGAACATTAAGAATATCATAATAAAAAGACATGGAGTAGAAGAAAAAATATTTATTATAAAAATTTATCAAATATCATAGAAATTATGTATATAATGAAAGCAACTATGGTGTGATATTAATATTATCTAATATATATTGATGTCGAATGTTATTTTAAAAATCTGTTAGTATATTTAAGATATTTTTAAATTTATTGTGTTTAATTTCTTTATAAATATGTATTTCTTCCAATATTCATATACTCGTAATTTAGCTAAATTTCTAGATCAACGAATAAAACAAAAATTAAAATTTATTAATGATACATCAATACGAAATTCTTATGATTTTATTGAAAAAATAAATAATATTAATATTATACCTGGCTGGATTTCCGAGAGATCGTCGTTATATGTCACGTAAAATGATCACCAGTTTCAGTTTCTTCGTTTACTTTTTTAAGTTTTAGGTCAGAATATAGAGTGAAATTTGAATCTGTGATTTCATCGCCACATTCTTCATTCTGCATAATAAAATGAAAAAAATAAAGAGGATGTGCAGTTACTTTCCAATACCAATGAGTGGTGTAATATTTCATCATAACATATTATGAACACTTGACTTTTAAAAATCAAATTACAGTGTGTATTGACAATGACCACTAACAATTTTCTTACACTTTAATTTATTGACCAAAATATGAAAAATTGCTTAGTTGAAATCATTTGTCTGCTTCTAAAGCTGAACCGGAGCCTTTCCAACATGATGATTGGATGTAAAGAGAGATATTATATTATATACATATTTTTTGGAGTAGTAAAAATCTTTAAATTTCAAAAAAGTAAATATGATTCTTACTATTTTTCTTTGCATTAATTTTGTAAAATGAATTAGCATCTTTGCAAACACTAATGAAACATTTGTTCGCTAGTTACATAATCACATTTTATATTTTATTTCAGAATTTTGTTAAAGCAGTACAAGACTGCAGTTGTACTCAACGGAAATGTACGAATTAGTTTTACTAAAACAGTAATGAAATTAACATGGATTACATACAAGTAGTAATATTGATTGCTGCAACCATTGCAATTATTTTTGAGAATGCTAATGCGAGTAAGTAAATAAAAACGTTTTGTAAAATAAATTATATAATGTAAAAAAATAGTTTAGGGAATTTTAAATAATTTCATTATATATATATATACTAAGTTATATTATTATATATTTGTGATGGAAACATATTAATTTTTTGTTTTCTACTAAAGTAAGCGATGCAGAAAGTATGTGTAAATAGATCTAATTTAATTAATAATTTTGTTTTATACAAAATATTTATAAATTGTATGTTTTTCTTCTTATTAATTTGCACTCAACATATTGAATACAAATTTAACTTTAATCATACATCAGGAAAAATCCCTTTCGTTTCATGAAGTCCATGTTAAAATATTTTTAATACTAAAATAACTTTATGCTTAATTGATGTGTAAATTCTTTTAAAAACTGTCTTCCTATATAAATTTGTTACATGTAGATCAATTTTTCATTTATCTATAACGCACAGTGTCGTGAACTGAGTTAGAGAGAATAAATAGTGTCCGAGTGATGTATAATAAACGAACACAAACGAAATGAAACTATTTCGAATTTATAAATTTGATATTTTTAAAGAAATCAAATTTTTTCAAAAATAATTTTCAAAATTTTAGACCTTTATTAGTTATTATTATAATTATTTTTTTTTTTTTTTTAGAGTCGTTTATGATTATAATCGCATTAAACAATATTTTTTGATATATATATATATATGCTCACTTTTATTATAAATTACTGTAGAATATGTCTTCGTTTTACAGTGTAGTAATTTAAATATCGATCTCTAAAATGCGTAATCATCTCTATCTCATATCACGGTGACAAAGACCAATGAATATGTAATTATTATAAATACTTATTAATAATATTATATAATTTTGTTATTTTGATGAAGTTTGTATGGGTAAGTTTATTGATAATGCATTTATTTGTATTTCTAATAACAGTAATTTTAGTATAAGGTAACGGAAATTTGGATAAGACAAACTCAATGTTAATTTAGAGTAATAAATCACAAAATAAATGTAAATACATACATATAGTTTTTTTTGAATATGTATAAAATCAAGTTATTATAACTTGATAATAATTTGCGGGTTCCGATTATCTTTCGTTATGTAGTAAAATAATATTGCGAATTTTGAAAAACGTTTTATATGACTCACAAAAAACATTTAATATGGCACTACACCTACTCAAATATATAACACTGATTGCTTGCAATATTGTTTTGGCCTCATTTTTATGAAATTGACATTTGATTAAATCTATACTAGTAATCAATTTTAATAACCAACGTAAGGAAAACTCGAGCACAAGGAAACACTTGCATTATTTCATAAAACATTGTTAGGTTTTAATTTTTCAATCAGTATTGACATACCTATATAATAATTAGTTATATAATATTGTAAATATATATTGAAATTTCTTGTATTTCGTTTTGTTGCATACGATAAAATGCAGTTATTATGTTAAGTCTCTTCTTTTATGGAAATATAACTAAGGTCTCATATTTTGATTTGATCTTACAGCATGAATAAAAATATACAATAAGAAATTAATATTGTTGCATATACATATTTCTTTAACGTATTAATACTAAACTAAATAATCGTCTAGAACAATGCCAAAGGGTTGGCAAATTTAATGGTAAGTGGTTTTGTTCTTTTTTTATACATATATTACATGAATATAATATATAAAAATTATATTTCGAATGTTTCATAATGTGTACTTGAACATTAAAAATGTTTAGAAATTATAATTTAGGATATTAACATTTTACATAATTATTTACAAAACTCATACCTATTTACATAACTATAAGGTATTTGATATTTACAAACGTCGCATAATATATGAAAGTATAATAACATATATTAAAATATACAAAATATTGTATTTTCATCTTGTAGGAGAAGAAACTAGTACTGAAGCTTTTGAACACGCATTTAACACATTGGGTAAGTAATTTGAAAAAAACTATTCTTAAATTTAAAGTGCATTTACTTAAGCAATATAATGGTATATTCATTCATCTATTTATGCATTATAGCACATTAAACTTCAGTATTTGAATAAATAGTTATCGGTTTCAATAACATGAGTGTTTATAAATTATGTAAAATTTGAATTATTGTATTCTTCGTCAAGTATAAGTGTGTCAGGAACTTAGATAGATTTTTCATTTATTTGTTACTGCGAGTGTTGCTAAATGTATTTTAAAAAATCATATTTTTCTCAGTGTTTTCGAAATTATTTATGTATTAGTCAACATTAATATAAATAAACATGTTAAACATAGATATCAGTTGCCATGTTATGTAATTTAAACTTTTTCAAAATGTGTACAAGCACTTATATACAAATATACAAGAAATAATTCCATTTTTGTAATCATTTGCAATTTTGCTTACGGTTATAATTTAGAGTAATTCGATCAATACTTATGGTACGGTGTATATATATATATATATATATATATATATATATATAGATGGATGTGTATACGCATCATATACGATAATAATTCTACAACATTAACTATTAATTATTTTACGCAAATCATTTAGTCCATTTTATGATTAAAATATTATATATATATATATATTTCAAAATGCATATATTTTGTCTTAGGTGTACCGGAAAGTAGAGTATTTATAAATGCAAGAGGTATTTGTTGTATTTTTATAGCTTTAAAAATTGTATCAACGGCGTAATATATTAATATCCAAATTCGAGTAATATCATAATAATACCGATTGATTAATGCGGTATTATTATGTAAATAATGTTGAATAAAATATCATTAAGTTTTCCAAAGAAAATAAAACAGTCCTAATATTTAATCATGTATGTTTTAGGGCTTTTATATAAATATCTTGACCATCTTTATAGCGCAGTCGAATTGCGTATGTATCGTTATAGTGATTAAATTTAAGTTAATTATTTATTGTAAAAGTAATTGAAGGAAATATAACTTGTTAATCACATGAAAATAAACCATCATTTTATTGTGAATAAAACAAGAAACATAACTAAATAATTTCAATTTGAAAAAAATTACGTTTTTTAGTATTAGAATATGTTTTCATTGAAGAACCACTAAAATGGTGCACATTGAATATACATGGTTGGTTTTCTTTTAATAAAATGTGTGATCAAATATGTCTATACTCGTTATTGTAGTGTATATATTTTGTAATGATTTATAAATAAATATAATAATTACAAATTCCATATAAAAACATATTATTAATAATTATATAATTTTAAACAAAATACATAAACTAAACATTTTACATTAATCATTTTTCATAAACTCCTTCATTTCTACGACAAAAAATGTCAACAATAACTTTGAAAACGTTTACTTTTATTACTTACTAACATAAGTGACACGAAATTAGATTATAATTTGGTTTACAAATTATTGTTAAATATTATTGCAGATAATATGTACCTTCAATAATCATCGTCTTAATATCTATTTTTTTAAATATATATCTCAAGACAAAAAATTAGTTGAAATAATAGATGTTTATTACTCTTCCAAATTTGATGTGTGATTACAGCAATTTAGTTCAAACTCGAAATGATTTTTAAAAATATTCATCTCATCATTAAGTGTGTCTTTATGTAATATTCAAGTACTTGTTTCATTAAAAATAGTACCTTCTTAATGATCCTAATCTAATTTATTATAGCTTTCCGCAAATTAAAAATTGAGAATCCTATGTCAGTTTGCTTAAGTAAAGTATTAGATTGAAATTTAAATATATATTGTGATAATTATAAATTTAAAAAAAAACATAATTGTAAAATTTTGTTCTATGGAATCATTTATATATATATATATATATATTATATTTTTTTATGAAATTGAAATCGTATATGTATTATTACATAAAATTCAAAAATTATATTTAGGGCTGATGAAACCGGCCGGTTATTCTGGTAAGTACTTTGTTTTGTACATTTTATTGTGGATAAGGACGGATCAAATAGCAATTTTGATTTAATTGTATTTTAAATTATCAAAAATAATACATATATTATAGATAAGCTTTTTAATATGAACATATGTTTAATTTGTACACATTTAATTACATTTCATTAATATAGCCTTGTGTTAAAACCATTGACGTCTTTTGTAAAGGCACAGTTCGAGATGCTCTACATGTGTCATTTTACTCACACAGTGAGTTTATAATAAATGTTTTGTTTAGGATTTAATAGTGAAAATACAACATTAAAACTATTGCTTGCTTTTCTTATATGTAATGTAGTGATGAATTAAATCTCACACATATTACTGAATAAATAACAATATAATACCAACATATTTAATTATGTTTCACAATAAAAAAATATAATATTTAGTACATTTAAAAAAAATTTGAAATAGCGAAGTCTACAAGTATGTCAAGTATGTCATATTGTTTTGAATGTTTTGGTCTCGTATAATAATTTTAATTAATTGATAATTAATAACAATAATGCATTTTGAGAGGAATATTATGTACATTTAAATATATTTACACATATATATATATACATATTTATATTATATTTCTATCAACAGCAGATATAATGTATTATTTAATGCACTTTAATAGATGTAGCAGTTAGGTATTTTGAATACATAAGAAACATTATCAAACCATTAATAAGTATGTTCTTTTAAACTATGAATTATATAAACAACGATTACGGAGTTATTATATTCTCTTCAGAGTTTAAAGTTATTAAATATTATTAAATTTAAGAGTACGTGTTCAGTAGTTGGTAAAAATATAAAAGTCATTAAATATATTGAAAATAGGATATTTTACAATATATTTAATTGTAAACAGAAGCCGTTAGAGGTTTCACTATTATTTTCAAATTTTGATTCTTAAATAATTACAAAAAAAAAGTTGAAATACTTATTATTCATAATTTTTAATAATTTAAAAAAGCAAATTCTTAATATCCACTGGTTCATTTTTGTACATTTTTTGTTGGCATTTTATTTAATTTTGTTTCCCCATTAGAAAGAAAACCAAACATACTCAATGCACTATAATATACAATTTGTGTTTATGAATAATCAATATAATTTTATAATTGGTTTTATTGTAAAAACACGAAAAAACTTAGTTTTCTTTCTAAAATTTTGCTTTTGTGGTCAAGACAACTTAAAGTTGCAATTTCAAGAAAAGATACAAATTTTTGAGTTTCTCTTTACTTAAATTTAAAAAATGAAACATTATATTTTAAATCAATATGATATTTCAACCTAAATTTTACAAGCTGAAGACAAAGAATATAAAAATGTGTAGTTTTGCGAGACTTAAGAGTGTATGTTGTATCACATTCACGAATAAGTCCTCAAATATAATCCCCCATCATGTGTTCAATCCCAACCATAATCTTCATATTTCAATTGATGTAGTAATCTCTTCACAATGTGGAATTATTTTTAAACTGTACTGAATAGGCAAGGGGAATAGACGGAAACTGGTTACCGTGATGGAATAATACTGCTTTCAGACTCTTTGATGAACTATCGATAAAGAGCCATCATTCATTATAATGAAGAGAAATTTGAATATTCTCAAACAAACTAGTTAGAACATGACAATAGTTAAAGTTTATTTTCTTTGATGAATAATGTGGAGAGAGTGTTATGCCGCTTTCTTTGATGCTACACTTGCACATTATCATCAACACTTTAGGTGCTTCAGCTCTATCACAGCTTCAGTCTGAATGTTTAGAGCACAGAACTGGACTTTGTAAGTTCACGGTCTCTAATTAAATCATTTACATCCTTCTGGTTTAAGTAGCATAATTTATTTTCGTTGGTTCCACCTTGAGCACTGTAAATAGGATCTTTAAAACTTTCCGCACTTTCCGCACTTTCCGAGCATTTACCGTCATCACCAATTTCATCTCCTCGTGGAGAATCAGGAACAAGAATTTCAGGGTTGTTTGTCACAGAAGCAATGGATGATGTTGTGTTGGATGATTGCAGGTACTTTCTTGTTAGTCCGTAGTTTCGAAGGGTCCACCATGCCGAAATAGCAGTTTGTAGAACGGTCCGTAGGTTCTCGTCAATTTCTTGGAATACCAAACTTCATAGCTCTCTTTTCCCCTCGGTACTAACCTTTCAAAGTATTCTACAGGTTACACAAGTTATATATGAAGCCCAAAATTCGTCCTGGTCTCCAATAGGCATCCCGAAATAAGTCTGCACATTTTACACATTTTAACTAATGATGAAATGGAAAACTATTTTCCTTTTAATTTAATAAATTCTTCACAAATATAATAGAAGGCATCTACTGGATGATTGCAACTTTTTTTTGAAACCATATCTGAGTTGAATTAACAGTCAAATACTAATGAGAAAAATCTCACTAAATATTATAATAAAATATAATAGTATATTAATACTAATAGTATAAATTATAAAAATATAGTAGTACGTTGAAAATTGAATAAAAATCTTTATTAATATCAGACTTAATATAAATAAACGAATACTTATTTATAAAAAAATATTAACAAAAAAAAACATTTTTAGTATACTTACAATAAAAAAAAATATATTCGGTTTCACACAACAAATTGAAATTTTTACGGGTTGATATGAACAATAAAATGTTAAAACTTTACTTGGCGAAATATTAGTTTTTTCAACAAAATAACGTGATTTATATAAATGTACGTGCTATTATCACGAAAAGATTATTTTTCCCATATACAGTGTAAATATATCGTAAATATTGTTAGCTTTGTAATAATCTCTGTATGTAAATAACTTGACAGCCACAAAAGTAATATTTTTGGGGTATGAATATTTATATATAACTATATTTTTCTACATACTCGCTGTTCAATTAATCAGAAACCAATACTGTCAAACCAGAAACAGAACTTTTTAAGTGTGTTACATAGTTATCAGTCGTTTAATATAAAATAATATATTAGAAAAACGTGAAACCTAAAGTATTTCGTAAACAAGTTTATACAAATTGATGCTATACGCTATGACCTATACATTGGTATTCGTTTTATAGTAATACTGAAATTTTGAAATAAAATTAGTCGATTCTACTTTTTGTGAACCTTTCATTCATATTTCAAAAAAAATAAATATTTAGAACAAAATGTCTATATTTGATAATGATTATCATTTTGACACTAAATCACTAGACTGCATTATTCTAAAATTATGTGTTAACTTAATGTTTTACCTTTAATAACTAATACTTATTGTTTACAAATTTATAAAATTAATTAATTGATCCATTATAGATTTTAATCATTTAATTATTGTAATTAGTATTTTTTATTTGTTTTGTAGAATACACAAACGCCAAAAGCCCTAGAGATTTTTGTAACGAAATAAAACCAAAAGTATCTCGAATTCCTGTACAAATTGAACATTTTATTTTCAATACAAGCCAACAGAATAACCAGCCACCAATACAACGAACTAAATATTTTCTAGTCGATCCAAGCCAACAGTATCTACTACTGCCAGCACGAACTGAAAATGTAGTCGATCCAAGCCAACAGTATCTACTACTACCAGCACGAACTGAAAATGTTGTAGTAGATCCAAGTCAACAGTTTATACCACTGCCAGCACGAACTGAAAATGTAGTCGATCCAAGTCAACAGTATCTACCACTGCCAACACAAACTGAAAATGTAGTCGATCCAAGCCAACAGTATATATCGCTGCCAGCACAAACTGAAAATGTTGTTGTCGATGCAAGTCAACAGTATCTACCACTGCCAACACAAACTGAAAATGTAGTCGATCTAAGCCAACAGTATATACCGCTGCCAGCACGAACTGAAAATGTAGTCGATCCAAGTCAACAGTATCTACCACTGCCAACACAAACTGAAAATGTTGTAGTCGATCCAAGTCAACAGTATCTACCACTGCCAACACAAACTGAAAATGTAGTCGATCCAAGCCAACAGTATATATCGCTGCCAGCACAAACTGAAAATGTTGTTGTCGATGCAAGTCAACAGTATCTACCACTGCCAACACAAACTGAAAATGTAGTCGATCCAAGCCAACAGTATATACCGCTGCCAGCACGAACTGAAAATGTTGTAGTCGAACCAAGTCAACAGTATCTACCACTGCCAGCACGAACTGAAAATGTTGAAATCGATCAAAGCCAACTATATCGTCAACCGCAAGAATATCAAAACGAAAATTGTTTACACAATCTAAACCAACAGTATCAACCATTGTCAACACAATTAACTGAAAATGTTGTATTCGATCAAAGCCAACAGTATCACGAATCGCTAAAATATCAAAATGAACATTTTGACTTCGATCCAAGTCAAATGTATCACCAACCGCTAACACATGGAAATGAACGAAATATATTCGATTCAAGCAAACAGTATCTCCAACTATGTGCTCAAAAAAATGAACATTCTGCTTTAGATTTGAATCGGCTACCCTCTGTGTCTACACTTTCGGAATATTCAGGTGAACATCATTCTTCCGTTTGCAACCATGCGCAAACATCTACATATTATGTGGATTATAACAAAAGTTTTGGCTTTGACCTAAACAAATCACCTCCATAAGACTAGAAAGGATATAAAAAAGGGAACGTGATGTATATATACTAATTGATGATAACATTTCTTGTAAGATTTTACCGATATAAATTTAGTAGTTAATACATGGTATAATAAGAATAGTGTTAAAACTAATAGAGACATTTAATTATTAAATAATTATTTATAGTTGATTTTGACTTTATAATTCTACTAAAAATAATTTTTATTTATTTTTTTTTGGTATATGGATCCAATGAAATAAATAATTATGCAATTAATAATATATTTTATTAAAATAATATATTTAAATAAATTTAAAACAATATAAAACAAATTTAGAAATTTAAAATTTAATGTGTGTTTGGTAACAATTTAATGATAATTTTATTTTCTTCTTTTATACAAACAGTCACATCATACTTTGAAGTTTATCTACCTCTTACTAACATTATCAAACAGAAAAAAAAACACAAATATAGTGAAGTTTCAACTATGAATCTAATTCTACGACGACATTTTTAGTAATAAAAATGAACTATCTGTGTAGATGATAAATGTATTCAATAGGCAATTTTTAAGCTGATTTTAACACTAGAAATGTAATATAATTGAGATTTATTGAATGATGTTGTATGATGAATTAGGATACATATAGATAAATACAGTACTCAAATATCGTTGTGCTATTGATTTTCGTTATAACCATCTTCATATTTTTGTATTTTTCGACAACAGCAGTCATTTTATGACAATAGAATCATCTATTTTATTTTTATTGCCAATCTAATCAATAATATAATTAAGTAATAAATACATACGATGAGATAAAAAACTATAGATTAAACTTATATTTATATATAAGTTTCCTATGCCCATCAAAACATTGGTTAAAATTAAATATACGTAAGAATAAAAAGGGATGTAAAAATGATCATCTGCAAATTAGTAGGACGATAGCAATCTAATTTCAGTTTGTATTATCGCGTCTCTCCTACAATTATCGTTGACCATTTTTTGTTTTTAGTTTTAGTCGATATTTTTCGTTTCATAAATTTTCCATTAATACAGTTCAATTTTGGATACGCATGCACAATTTTGATTTTTTTTCCATTGTCGAAAACTACGACACTGCATTTACACTGCATTTAACAACAAAAAATCATGATAAGTCATTAAAAACACATCTATATTTTTAACGCCTTTTAAATTTAATTATTAAAGCTGCATCTAGTAAGAAAAATAGAATGACTATATCAGGTAAAGCTCTTGAAGCATCATTAAAAAGTATAATAAATAAAAATATTCATTGACGAAAAATTAATAGGACCTGCTTATTTAATTATAATTTAATAATGTTGGGAAAAGAATCTAAAAATTTTATGTCTAAAGTGCCATTACACAACAATACTATTAGCCACCGAATAAATGAAATTACTGATGATATCAATTAAATTGTTTTAGAAAAAATTAAAAATAATTTTTATTACAAATAGATGAGAGTACCAATAAAAATTCTAAAACTCAATAATTAGATTGTGGCAAATTTGTTGATAATTCTAATAGTATTAAGCAGTTTTTATTTTATAAAGAATTAGATTCAAAAATAACTGGAAGGACATATTTGATATTGTAAATCTTTTTTTTGAAAAATCTTGATTGTCGTGAAATTATTGCTGTAGTGTGTATACAGACAGAGCTTCATCTATGACCGGGACGTATAAAGGTTTTTGTTACTCTTGCTTCAGCTATGATTAATTTACACTGTTCTTCATCGAGGAACTCTGGTTGCCAAAACATTAAGAGAAAAAATGTTAGATGTTTTACATGATGTTATTAAAATAGTTAGTTAAATTAGATCTCGACCATTGAAAATAAAGATTTTTGAAACATTTGTTAAGAAATTGGTTCGAATCATATACGTTTACATTTATACACAGAAGTAAAGTGGTTATCACGATATTAAGTATTGAATTAAAAGAAGAATTAGAATTATTTTCTGAACAAGAAAATCTTCCTATATTGAAAGATTTTTTCAATATGAAAATTGGTGTGATACTTTAGCATACTTAGCTTATGTATTTAAATAACTGAATGATCGAAATGTGTCAATGCAAATTCGTCAGTGAACAATAATTTCTTCAACAAATAAAATCAGTGAGTTAAAAAAAAGAAAATTATTTTGGACATTTTCTACAAGTAAACGTGATTTTTCAAACTTTCCCATATTTTTAAAATTAACGTTGAGAAATTACAAAACTAAAGAAATACAAAAACTTATAATTGAACACCCTATATTTCTCGAAGAAAAAATTAATCACTGTTTTTCATCGTTGACATGTGAATAACTTGATCTTACTAATGATGAAAATAATGAGTTCATTGTTATGTATTTCAGTTCTACAACCAGAATATTATTTATTTGTCAAAAAAGAACATAGATTTCTTCTGATTGAATTTAGCTTTACAATATCTAGCAATTTCTCAGAAAATGATGCTATTATTGTTACTAATTCTCCACGTTATAACTATATGAAGAGACATGTTTTGCTCTGAACAATATAAAAACTATTAGTAAAAATTATTTGAAAAATATTAAATCTGATTTTTGTATTGTTGTTTTAAATGTTTCACGCTGAATAGAGGAATTAAGTAAAAATCTCCAGGCTCAAATATCGCATTAAATTTGTAAATATATCCATTCCAATGTACCTACATTAAATATGTACTCTTTTATATCTATTAAATTTATAAAATTATCAAATTCAATGTACCTATTTTCATATATATATATATTTTACTATCTCAATTTTTTGATTATTTACGTTTATTGGAATTTTTTTTCCGTTGTATTGGCAATACTCACCAATTCCCCCCCCCCCCGGGACATTCCTCCGGAACTTCATCAGGGGGGAAAAGGTGCCGCCACCGTTTATTGTTACAATGATACAATTATATAATATACAATGAATGATATACAATTAAATTTCAGTATTTCAGTTACAATTTGCAAGCTTGATGCTACTACTATATGACAAGATTTCTAATTACTAACACAATGAATACTAAAGATAAGAACTGTGATACATTTGTGGAACAAACATTTGCGCCTGGTTTTTCTTCTTGATCCGGCTTACTTAGCCAGCCGATCTCGATTCCCGTTCAGGCTGCGTGATCCTGTTTGTTGTTGTCTGGACGTCTTTGCCTTTCCTCCGCTTCCCTTGTGGACATTATTTTCTTTGTTAGTGCTGCGATGGTTTTCCAGTTCACACTAGACACCAGCATATGCTGAACGATGTTTTCTGGCCGCAGTTCGTTAATTTCCAACTGTAGGCAAGTGGACATCCTACAGTTCGTCCACGCATCGTAGTAAAACACCGCATGTTCGGCATCATATGGGGAATGGCCACATTGCGCACAGCTGTCGGACTCTTGAATCCCGAACCTCTTGAGATACGCAGCGAAGCGACCATGGCCGGTCAAGAGTTGGGTCCAATGAAATGTTACTTCGCCGAATTTCCTGGACGTTCACTGGTCTAGGCCACCGGTTGACCTGTGGGTCCACCTGCCCTGTTGGTCTTCGTCCCATTCCTTTTGCCACTCCGCTATTAAGGCTTTCCTTGCCTCGGGCTTGCTGCTTCCGCGAGATATGTTCGTTCGCTCTTTCGCTGGCAGTTTGATCGGGGGGATGCCGAAGACGACGGCGGCAGCAGCATAGAACACCGTCCTATAACAGCACGCCGTCCTCAGCTGCGACTGACGGTGGACTGATGCCAAGGCCTTACATCCCCTCTGCTGCATCGTCTCAGACCAGAATGGCGCCGTGTATAGCATCATGGACGTTGCCACGTTCGCCAGGAGGCGACGGGATTTCTGTTTTGGGCCCTTCAAGTTGGGAATAAGCCGATACTATTTGAGCATGCTCGGCGAAGCCCGGGGCTTTGTCGACCTGGATCCCGAGGTATCTCAGGCTCTGTTTGGATGTCACTAGGTGGCCATCACATTAAACGGCCATTTCAATATCTACATTCCAGTACCTACATTAAATATGTACTCTTTTATATCTATTAAATTTATAAAATGATCAAATTCAATGTACCTATTTTCATATATATATATATTTATATTTTACTATCTCAATTTTTTGATTATTTACGTTTATTGGATTTGTTTATATAAACGTAATCTTATAATTCACCTCTAATAAATACAAAATATATGTTTTATTTTATTTATTTATTTCATTTATTTCTTTAAATGTGCCGTGAAAATATATAAAATAATCAAGTGTACCGTGAAAATTTATAAAATAATCAAGTGTGCCGTCAAGTAAAAAAAGTTAGGAATCCCCGCATTAAAATCACTTTTGTAGCAATATATTATGTACTATACAATGCAATTATAACGAATGAAATGAACACATTCCTTAAAACCTCATCAAATATTTTACATAATCTTTGTATCGATTGTATTCAATGTATTTATTTAACTGTAACCTAATAATTTTACATATATTCGTATACCCGTATTAATACAAATTTCATATTAAATATTCATATATTAATTAATGCCAACTCATAAAATATCGAATATTTACTGGTAGGTTTTTATGGTCTAGTTATTAACATGAATACCTGTACAAGATATGATATTGAAATTTTACTTTCATAAATATTATCACCTCTAGGTATAAAAATTGTAACTTTAACTATTGACTATTATCTAAAAACAAATTAAATTTGTCTTGTATGAAATGAAACCGATACTGAAGCGTTCATACATGCATATAACAAATTAATTGAATAATTTAACAATAATTTACTATAAAAATATGTATATTAAAATAAATATATATATATGTGTGTGTGTGTGTGTGTGTGTGTGTATACTTAAATATACAAAAAGCCAATGAATATTCAGAGCCGAATTAAGTACTTTGGGGGCCGTAAGCAAATGATTCAGATGGGCCTAAATACTTACTTAATAAATATAGGTAACATTAATAAAATATATGAAGATTATTGTTTTCTATTATATATATAGTCTTTCTCCAAATTTAAGGGGAGTGAGTACTACAAATAACAAAATATTATATTCCATAATTTTATAAATTAATATAAATAAGATTTAATACAAAACCATGTTAAATTGAAAATTTTTATTCTATCAAATATATTTTAAAATTATAAGTAAATACATAAATTGAGTCAGCTAGTATATATAAATATAATATATTTTATATTTTTATATACCGGACATTTTAAGGGCCGTATTTTTTCAAAGGCCGTAAGCAATGCTTGTTTTGTTTGTAGATAAATCCGGCCCTGTGAGTATTACGTCAATTATAGAAAAACGAAAATATAAAAGTTGTTGAATATTTAAAAAGTTACTATTTTGGATTCGACAAAATGTCATCGTTAGGTTAATACAAATAAAATACTATAATGATATGCACATATATCATCATTTTATTAACAGCTAACAAAAATGTTTTTGTATTAATGTTATTAATGTATTGATTTTTTTGTGTAAAACACCATATATAGCTATATGATATTTTCTTTAAATAAAACATACTAACGCTTGACCTTCTCGGAACACAGATTGTATTTTCAAATAATAATAAAAAAATATAACGCATATGTTTGAACCTAAACAAATAACTGACACGGGCGAGAAATGCTGATCATCGGAATCATAATTATAAATCAATCTTAAACATATAAATTCCACATGAACTTGTAAAACGAAACTACGACGCAGAGGAGTAACAAATAAAGGGTCTGTCCGATCAAAGAATAGTCAGTTGGTTCAAATTAGAAATGCTTTATGCGATCTTTCGTCTCTGCGGATATCAGTTAGACTTCGAGCACAAGCATAAGGTAAGACATTTTAGTATTTGACAACTTATTTCAGTGTTTTGCCTTTTATTTTAATTTTATTATTTTTATGATTTTTTTTTAATATATTTTTACATTAAATATACTTAAACGATTCTCGAATTCACACCCTGTGTAATAATACCATCTTTTATCCTTTTTCTTTTAGCGCCATATATATATATATATTTATTTTATTTTAAGTATTATTACAATGCATAATAATAAAACACGTAATAAACATTGGATTTTTTGTATGTTTAACTATACACACGCACACACACACACACATATATATATATATATATTTATTTATTTATTCTAATATCTATGTTTATTTTATTTCTATTCGTTAATTATTTTATTTCTCTTCCTTTTTATTTCTTTATTTTTTTTTTAAATTTTTAATTTTTTTTTTGCATATCTTTTTTACTTTTTATTTATTTTTTCTTTTCTTTTCACTACTATATTATTAATATATTTTTTAATTCAATGTTCAATAATTTCAGTAATTATATAATTAATACGCAACTATAATCGCACCATTACAGAATTAAATATAAATCAATAAAATTATTGTATTATAAGAAATCCAACAACGTGGTAAGAATACTTCTAGATCAATTTCCTTAATGAATATCAGATAGTCAAACTTCTTTGAAAAAAATATAAATAATATGAAAGGTACAGGTAAAAAACCAGAAAAGTCATTTTATTTCCAAATTGGCGATATTAGTATCAACAAATTTATATTGACGTAAGTAGATTAATATTGACGTAAGAAGATATATACGGATGAGACGAAGAACATGATGGATACTTTTCAATACCGACGTGTGGTGTAATATTTCACCAAAACATATTATAAAAACTTGATTTAAAAGAAAAAAAATTACAGTGCGAAATGACCAAAAACCTTTATCAATTTTCGAATACTTAATTATTTATTTATTTATTTATTAACCAAAATATAAAGAATTTTTTACTTGAATTAATTTGTCTGCCCCCAAAGACTGAACCGGAGTATTATTAACAGAATGATTGGATGTAGAGAGGAATATTATATTATATAAATATATTTGGTGTAATAAAATTTTTAAATTATAAAAGATTATTTGTTTTTTTACTTTTTATTAATTTTGTAAAACGAATTAGCATCTACACAAATATTAATGAAACATTTGCTCGCTATTTACATAAACATATTTTATATTTTATTCCAGACTTTTTTTAAAGCAGTAAGAGACTGCAGTTATACTTAATGGATATTTTACGAATTAATATTACTGAAACAGTAACGAAATTAACATGGATTACATACCAATAATAATGATTGCTGCGACTATTGCAATTATTTCCGAAAACGTTAATGCAAGTAAGTAAATAAAACATGTTTTGTAAAATAAATTATATTACGTAAAAAAAAATAGTTTAGGGAATTGTAAATAACTTTGTTATATATATACTAAGTCGTATTGTTATATATTTGTGATGGAAACATATTAATTTTTTGTTTTCTATCAAAGTAAGCGATGCAGAAAGTATGTCTAATTTAGATCTAATTAATTAATAATTTTGTTTCATACAAAATATTTATTTTTAAATTGTTTATTTTTTTCTTATTAATTTACACTCAATATATTGAATACAGATTTAACTTGAATCATATTTCAGGAAAAATCCCTTTCATTTCTAGAATTGTATATAAAAATATATTAAATACTACAAATGTTTAATGCTTAAATGATAAGTAGATTTTTTTTTAAGTGTGGCTTAATATATATTTGTTATTCAAAATGATTTGATTTTTATAAATCAATATTCCTTTTATCTATAACATGCAGCATAGATAGAGCGAACAAATATGTGAATGGGTGACGTCATAAACGATCAGACCCGAAACGAAATAATTTTGATTTTGTATATTGTAATTTTTTTAAGGGATTTAAATTTTAATTTAGTTTTCGGAATATAATCATTTAAGAGATTTATTAAATATTTTTAGAATTTTTTTTAGTTTTTTATAATTATAATCGCCTTAAACCATATTCTCTGATAAATATGTGCTCACTTTTATTACAAATTATAATAATATACAATGCATTAATTTAGGATTCGGTCTCTAAAATGTATAGTCACCTAAATCTTATGTAACGACAACAAAAGCCATTGAATATATAATTATTATAAATACATAATAATAATATATCATTTTGTTGTTTTGATGAAGTTTGTAAGAGTAAGTTTATTGATAATTGTAATATAATTTAACGAAGATTTAGATAAGACGGAACACTTAACGTTAGTTTAAAGTAGTAATCCAAAAAATAAATATAATTATGTATATTTATATATAATATCAAATTATTAAAGTTTGATAATAATTTGTGAGTTTCGATTATCTTTCGTTATATTTTAGAATAAAACTACGGATATCGGAAAACGTTTCATATGAATCACAAAGATAAAATTTTCATATGGCACTACACCTACTCAAATATATAACAATGACTGTTTGCGATCTTATTTTTTATGAGATTAATGTTTGATTAAACCTATACTAGTTTTCAATTTTAATAAACAAAGTAAAGAAAACTCGGATATAGGTATTACAAAACACTAAATGTTAGTTTATAATATATTGTTCAGTTTTTAATTTTTCAACCGGGATTAACGTACCTATATAAATGTATTTATCATAGAATATTGTAATAGACATGTTTTTGTCGTGTACAATACAATGTGATTATAATATCATTGTAATTCTATTATTTGATAGTAAACTTAGAGAAGGTCTTATGCATAGAATTGAATTTACAGGATTCATAATAATATACAAATTTTAATTAAAATTGTTACGTATACATATTACTATTAAATTTTAATATTAATTGAAATAATCTTCTAGTGCAACTAGAAAAGTATGGAAACTATAATGGTTAGTGATTTTGTTGTTTTGTCCATATATAAAACATACAAACGAGGACTATCTCAAAATCAACTTCAGATGTGTGATAATTTACTATATATGGGCACTTCGTACACACATTTCTAAATGTCACAGCCAGTGCATTATTCTAATATAACATGCCACATTTCGACCGTTTTCGTTCATTAATGTTCTAATATTTGCCATAACAACATGGAGAATACAATTTTATCTCCCGCCGTCTGTGAGGTACAAAGTATAATTCATTTTCTGCAAGCTGGAGGAAATAGCGCAGCTCAAATTTATAAATTCGTCGTCAGCTATAAGCTTTTTACTGTAATACAGTAATGGGTGATGTTTCAGTACATGTTTGGTGTAGACAGTTTAAAAATGGACGCACAGATGTGTATAATGAAGAAGGCTAAGGGAGCAAATCGATCATGATTGAAGATTTGGTTTACCAATTTGATCAATTTGTTCAAAAAAATAGGCGTTTTACGATTTTAGATCTTTCAACCAGATTTTTCGGAATTTCTTGCAGTACTTTACACAGAATCGTATTTGAAAACTTAAGTTATCACACGTTCTGTACTATTTGGGTTCAAAACAGTTCACAGATGTCCACAAGACCCAACGTGCCAATTCAGGAAATACATTTATCAAACGTTTAGAGATGGACGGTGAAGAATTTTTATACTAAATTGTGACTGGAGATTAGAAATGGATTCAGTATATGAACCCAGAAACTAAAGAACAATCAAATCAATGAATGCACACTATTTTTGATTACCCCCTCTACAGTCCCAATTTGGCATCAAGTGATTACCTTCTAAAAATGAAATCGTCCATCGCATCTCAACATTTTGCAAGTAATGAGGAACTTGTGAACGGAGTAAATCAATGGCTCAAAGCACTGGCGGCGTCATTTTTTAAGAAGGGTATACAAAAATCTCATCCCACGTTAAAAAAAATGTAAAGGGTTAAACGAAGACTATGTAGAAATGTAATTTAAATGGTAATAAAACTTTTTTATACAATTAATTATTGTTTTTAATTATTTTTTTAAATATTTTTCCCTTCAGGAGTTAATTTTAAGATAGCCCTCGTATAATATCAAAAAAATTGTGCTTCGCATGTTTTATTTTATGTATAACATGTAATTATATTAACAGTAAATTTAATAATATTGACATTTTATATAATTATTTAAAATACTTATACTTACTTATATAACCATTAGGTATTTTTATTTACAAACACAGCATTATATAAAGGAATGTAATAATATAAACTGAAATATAGAAATCATAATACTTTTATCTTATAGGAGAAGAAACTAGTACTGAAGCTTTCAAATATGCATTTGAATATTTATGTAAGTAATTTGAATACAAACTATTTTTAAATTAAAAGTATATACTTTCGAGAAATTTATTAATGTATTTATTTATTTATCTATGCATCTGTTAAGAACCCATAGTTTTAATTGGAAATGTTAAACACAACTTTGTATATTATAACAGAGCATTGTAAGCCTCGTCAGTTGAAAAGAATTGCTTATGCACCGGATGCCGGCCCGACCAACACGGACGACCAGTCAGTGTTGTGTGGAACGTTATTTTAGACAGTACATCTGCACTTCATCTATTTCAGAGCCTTTATTAAATTATTTTGTATTAGTTTTTATTTTCATCAATAAATTGTAGAGTAAAGTCACTGGACACAGTTTTTTAAATTTAAATATCGCGGTGTATTAAACGAGTTCGTAACAGCAACAGATCTATGTTACAGATAATACTTCAAACCTTCGCGAAAATAAAATTATTTGAAATACATATTAAATAATCCATTAAAACATTTAAATTTGAAAAACCAAGTTTTTAATCAAGCGAGTGTTATAAATGTATTTTATGAATTTTCATCATTTTCTCTTTATAGTAATTAACATTAAATATATTTAAAAAATCGTTTTCAAGGTTAATGTACTATTAGTCAAAGTTTAATATATAAAATTATACACATATATTCGAGTACATACTCGTAAGATTTTACGTCGCGTGATTTTGCTTTTTTTCAAAATTTATACAACTACTTATATGAAAATATATAAAATTAAATTATAACATTTTGGTGATCATTTACGATTTTCACTAGTTATTCGTTATACAGTAGAACTTCCATGTAACGGTCACCGAAGAGACCGGAAAAAATTACCGCTATTTAGAGGTGGCCGTCCTACAGAGGTGACCATTAACAGAAGTTAAATATCTTCCAGGTGACTGCTGTAGAATGACAGAGTGCATGAAAAATTTAAAAATAAAATACTAAATAAACAACATGTATGAATATAGTTACCAAAAATGTATTTATGACTTATAATATAGGTATAATTTAAAATTAAAAAAAATTCTCATATAAATATTTGAAAATGTGTAATTCATATTTATATATTATACAAAAATATTAAAATTAAAAAAATTAAGTGATATTAGTTTGTTTTAAATTCATTTTTTTATTTTAACAGTTTTTTCAAAATGAATTTCTGCGGTTTTTAACAAAATATAACCCTCTACGTCAGCTTTTTGAAAAGTGAAATCTGGTAATTGTTTTAATCGATTGACAGCTTCTGAATAATTTGATACATTGCACTCAGGTTCTTCAGTTTCTACAGTTTCTTCATTTGTTTCTTCTTCGTCATTATCTGTAGTTATGAATGATTTGATATCAGCGCTATCTTCTCCAGTGCTCAGATTTTCGTCGACCGAAAAAAACTCTTCACCTTGCATATGAGTTGGCAGCATATTAACTAATTGTTCACTAACGATTATTTCGTTTTCGAGATCTGTGTTATCTAAGTCTACAGGCAAATTTTCCAAAACAAAACCTGATTTTTTAAAATATTTAGTAACACAACTAGCGGTTATCTGCATTACAGACTGTTTAATCCACATCATAGCGTCTAATATAGTAATACTTTTTGCAAGATCGTTAGCGTTCTTGACTACATCAATCTTTGGTAATATTTGTCTAATTATCATTTGTCGGCAAATCACTTTAAAATTTTGTATTATACCTTAATCTAGAAGCTGACGTTGTATTTGGTGGTAAAAATACTAAATTTACATTTTGTAACTTTAAATCAGGATGTGATGTTGCATTATCTAAAAACAAAATAATTTAACGCTTTTGTTTTTTCATTTTTTCGTCAAACCTCATTAACCACTCAGTCATTATACATCGTGTCATCCATGCTTTTTTATTTGCCTCCAAATGTAGGCCTATATGTTTTACGTCTACATTTTTAAAACAACGGGGTTTTCTAGACTTGCCTATAATTAGTGGTTTTTCAAATTCACCTATTAAATTAACACATAACGTGACCGTCAATCTTTCTCTAGACAATTTCCCAGAAGAACAAATTTCATTTTTAAAACTTAATGTTCTATTAGGGAGAATTTTATAAAACAATCCGATGTCATAAGCGTTTAAAATATTTCGAAGTTCATAGGAAGGAATTATTTGTTTAACTTTTATACGCCATTCGTCCACTGTTTCCGTATCGACCGAATTACTTTCACTGTTAATCACTTTAAAAAAAATATTGTAGCGCCATTTAAATTTATCAAGCCAACCATTTGACGCTTTACAATTTTCAATTTCAAGTTTTTTACTTACTTGTAAAGCCTTCTCTTTAAGTATTGGTCCACTGATTGGAATATTTTTAGCACAAGTAACATAAAACCAATCGTACATAATATCGTTGACATTAACTGATTCGGTTTTACGACGTTTTACAGTTTTTATTTGATTGTTACCGTGGGATTTCCATAATTTTAAAATCGTCTCTTTATTTTTTATTAAATCAGTTGCTTGAATTTCTCACTATTACAAATTTATCTGCAAGGGTACGTACACTCACATTTTCTTTTTGGTAAAATCTGATAGATTGATTTTTTTCCGTTAAAGTTAGGTGTTTTCGTTTGGACGCCATTGTAACTACTCGCACTTTTAAACGTTTTTCACCGACACTGAACACTAACATTAGTGAAATCGTAAATGATCGATAAGATAAATTGCCGAAAATAATTCTAAAAATAAGTAATTTAACATTTTTCCTTTTGAAATATTCTTATATTTTTAACGTTAATTGGAGTACCCGCTATATAGAGATGTTAATGTATTTCCGTAACACTTGACGGGACCAAAATAATTTACCATTACATAGAGGTGAACGTCTTATAGAGGTTACCGTTATCGGAAGTTTTACTGTATTTTAAAGTATTTCTATCAATACATATGGTACGATGTATGTATATAGGTGCATGTGTATTGTAATCTAAATGTATATGTATATATGTATACGATAGTAACAACACATAACACTAATTATTAATTATTTTACGCCTACCATTGATACTATTTTATGATTTTAATATGATTTATGAACTTTAAATGCATAATTTTTCTTAGGTGCATCTGAAAATAGAACATTTCAACATGCAAAAGGTATTTTTATATTTTGATTGCTATACCGACTTTGCAATAATTTAGTATCCATATTTGAGTAACACAATATTACGATTTTATAAATGCAGTTTTATTATGTAACTAATGTAGTAACGTATTATTAGTAACATATTTTACAAAAAATTCCAGGAACAATTGCATTGCTGAAATATATAATTATATATGTTTTAGGGATATTTTTTGAATATCTTGACCACCTTTATAGTGCAACCGAAGCGTGTATGTATCGTTATTGTGATGACATCTATGTTTATCTATGTACTGTCTAGTTAATTGAAAGAAATGTATATATGTGTTATTCCTATAAGAATAAATCGTTACGTGGTCACAAAAATAAAATCATTTCAATTTATAGACAAATTTATGATTCGTAGTATGCATGCATCATATCGTCATGGATGAACCACTAAAATGGTGCAGTTTGAATATACGTGGTTCGTTTAAAATATTTAAGAATTTATTTCAATTAGGTCTAATATACTCTTTATTGGTTTATATATATTATGTATATTTTATAATGATTCTTGTCTAATAGAAAAATTGCAAAATAGACATATTAACATATTATTGTTACCATCGAAATTTTAAATAAAATACTTAAATTGTACGATATAGTATCAATATTATATCATAATCTTGTACATTTTTACTTCAATAAACATCGACACTATAATTAGATACTTTTACATTAATTCATAACAATGAACATAAGTAACACGAAATGTGATTCTGAATAGATTTTCTGTACACTAATAAACAATAGTAATAATAGTTTGCATCTTCACCAATCATCTTTGTTTTATTTTTTTTTCTTAAAACATTTATTTTGGGAAAAGAAATTAATTGAAATTAAATAATTGTATTATCCCCCCCGAGTTTGTTGTGTGATTAAAACATTTTAGTTCAAACCGGAAATTGTATTTCAAAATATGCATTTTATCATTAAGTGTGCCTCTATGTAATTCACAAATACATTAATAATAATTCTAATTAATACTTGATTAACGATCTTATGGTGCTTTATTTAAGAATTTCGAAATACATTAAAGGATGATATTGAAGCAGATTGTCGAAGTAATGTATCAGATTTGAAACTTAATTCGTTTTATAATAACTAAACATTTTAAAAATAAAAACATATTTGTGAAATTTTATTCTACAAAAATATGTTATCACATAGTCGTATATTACGTCGAGGTAATGTATTATAAACATATGTTTTATTACATAAAATTCAATAACTATATTTAGAGTATATGAGTACAGCCAGTTATAATAGTAAGTAATTTGTTTTTGAACAATTTATATTTGGACAAGGACGGGTCGAATAAAAAAGTATACCTAATTTTAATAACAATATTTGATGTAAAAATTTTATAAACATAATAAAATTTAATAAAAACAATAATGTTTAATAATTATCAATATTTTTCCTGTTTCAAGGCACAGTTCAAGAAGCTATATTTATATCATTTTATCATCACAGTAAGATAATAATAAGATTTTTTTATATAGAATTTAAGAGTTAAAACCCAACATTAACACTACAGCTTGTTTTTTTTATTTGATATATATTAATGAATAAAATGTCACACTTTTTAATAAAAGCATTAAAATATTATAACAACTGTTTAATTATAATTTACCATAATGAAATATAACATTAATATATTTATTTTAATTTTGAATAGCATTGAAGAGAAGTTTAGCAAGTACGTTTTATTGATTTTAATGTTTTGGTGTGTTACAACATATATTTTGCTGCAGAATATTCATTTTTAGCTTGAAAAGAAAATTACTAATTTATATTTTAGTAATTACAATATTAAATATTGAACTTATAGAAAAAAGTATAAATATATTGTAACATTATTTAAAATAATCAAAAATTGGGAGTATTAAGGAAGTATCGTATAAGCAAGTTAAATTATTAAACATATTTTACATTTTCTTAAACTTCAGAGTATAATTAAATTAATTTTTGGCATAAGTAGAATTCAATAAACCATTAAAATTACAAGTTGCATACATTTTATATTCAAATATTATAACATATATTAAACCAATTCATTTTTGATAATTTGAATAAATTAAACCATAAACCAGTTAATCCTAAACCAATTTATATAGACAAATATTCCATAAATAATGAAAGCATTTAGAATTTTAGAACTCATGTATTTTGTATATATTCATTTTGTATTAAGAGAAGAAATTATGTAATATATGTATTTTAATAGGCGTGGCATTTGGCTATTTTGGGTACATTAGAGACACTATCACACCATTCATAAGTATGTTTTATAAACTATGAATTATATAGTCAATGATTTCCGAATAATTCTATACTCATTTATCTTTAAAGTTATTCAATATATTAATATTGTTAAGTTGCTAAAAAAAGATTAAAGTCATTATATTTATCGCGATCGGGACATTTAGTAATGGTTTTAATTGATAGAAGCTGTTATAATAATTGTAATTTATTATTATTTACAAAATTATGATTAATAAGTGATTATAAAAACAATTATTCCCATAAATTATAATTAAAAATAATTTAGTAAGTTTGATTGTTAATATGTATTGAATGTAATATTTAGCTAACAACAACATAAGCAAATTTTTTTTGCATTGTCTTTAATAATAAGTTTCCGTTTTAAATATAAATTAGTATTTATTATTATTTTCCTCTAAAATTAACAAAGTATCTGAAAAACGTGTAATCGAATGTATTTTGGAAAATATTTTTTACTGATTGACGTTATTCGATATGACCTACAGATTGGTATTAGATTTATCATTATACTGAAGTATTAAAATGTAATTAGTCGATTTTTTTCTGAAAATATTTCATTCATATTTCAAAAATGGTTTATTCTTTGATCGAAAGGTTTTCATTTGATAACGTTTATATCTATGTGACTATATCATTTCAATTGTATTTTAAAATAACTACTGCAAATTGCTTACCTATTTATACAAGTCAATTGAACAATGATAGGTTTGTAATCCATTTAAATATTATAACTCATATTTCTTTTGGTAGAATACACAAATGCAAAAGGTCCAAAGGATTTTTGCGACGAGTATGTGCCAAATGAATCCACGATTCCTGTACAAATAGTTGAACAATTTATATTCGATCCAAGCCAACTGCATTACGAACCGATAATAAAACAAAGAAAACGTAGATCTACTTATAAACAAAAGCAAATATATCACCAACCACCAGAACCTGAAAATGAATATTATGTATTCGATTCAAGCTCAGAATATCTTCAACAACATGCACAACAATATGAACATGCTGATTTGGATTTAAATCAGCAACTATCTGTGCCTACAACTCCGGTATATTCAGATAAACATCCTTCCTTCGATAACGAAAATGTGGGAACATCAACAACTTATGTGGAAATGATGTAGGATTTGATTTAAACAAATCACCTTCAGAAAATTAGGAAGAATGTGAATAAAAGTTATATAAACTAATTATGAAGACGATTTTTATAAGATTGCGCCAAACATATTTCGTTGTAATTGAATTAATACATGTAACAGTGTTAAAAATTATATTAACATATTACTATAAATAAATAAATAAATTATACTAAATTTTTACATTTTTATTTTTATTATTATTATTACTATTAGCATATAGATCTGGTGAAAAAATAATTAAATACTTAATATCAGATTTAGATAAAAATAAAATTTAATTTACAACTTTAATTTTTTTTTTAGAATATTGGAATTAAATGTAAGTTTGGTTACAGTTTGATAATTAGAATTTCATTTTCCATTTTTATTTAAATATTCATATTACACATTCAATTTAGGTTAGGTCAGTTTCTTATGGTAAAAAGCATAAAAATAATGAAGTTTCAATTATGATTTCGTTTTAGTGTTAGAAATAAAAATAATTGCAATTTATTGAGCGAAGTCGTGCGATAAAGATTTAGTTCGATCTAAGTGCAAATGTTGGTACTTTATTCATTTTGTGCTAAGAATTTTCATCTAAACTATCTTCGAATTGTTGTATTTTATGACAGCAGAGATGATTGTTCGATAAAGGTTTCATCATCTTTATATTTTTTTATCGCCATTTAAATTAAATCATTATTCTAATAGAATAATAAATGAATGCGATGAAGATTAGTAGACAATTTTGAATGCATTTTTTTAAGAAATCATCACGTAGATTATTTATGGTGAGAGAAAGAGAGAGAGGAGAGTGAAACAAGTACTCTAAACTACAAAGTAAGTAAAGTTATGGATAATGTAAAACGTGTTGCTTATGCAGTGATATACTAAAATGTTTTATTTTGTGGCGATTGTTGAAATCAAGTTTTAGGTTGTTTTGGTGGCTATTATTCGTCTGTGCACATTTACCTTTTTTTGTGACTTGCTTGCGCCAAAACCACAACTCGGTTGCGCACACATATTTTACTTACCTATGACGAAGTACCCTAAAATGAGAATACGTTAGCGCACACATATTTTAGATAGTGATCACCTGTGGTCAGGGTTTGTGTACTTCGATTTATATATAATTCACATAATATATATACAGTAATCACTGGATAATTCGAAATTCAGGGGACCGAGCTAAAAATTCGATTTATAGAGATTTTCGATTTAATGAGTGTTCGAATAATCGAGGGTAAAAAATTAATTCGAATTAAAGAGTGGTGAAAAATTGTATGTATTACATTTATTTTGATATTTATTTGTTATGCATATTATTATATATTACATGTTAAAGAAATCTGTTTTTTTTTTTTTTTTTTTTTGTGATAAATTGTTGGATACAATCTGGTCCTTAGCGTTATCTAACTTACTAATAGCATTGAAAATTGTATCGCATCTTTTTTCGTTAATTTCAGATTACTCCAAAAATTGACGTAATCCTGACGTTTTTTAAAGTTTTCAAACCAACCCTAACTAGCTTGAAAATTTGTGATACTTAAGTTGGTAGCTAACAACTGAGCTTTTTCTTTAAAAATTGGTCCTGCTATCGGAATATTATTTTGCCTGCATTGAGTAAACCAAGTCATAAAACATTATTCCAGATCAGGGCTCTCACATTTTCTTTGTCTGATCCTCGATAAGTAAAGTGTTAATGTTGTAAGATGGTTCTTTTGTTTGAGTATAGTTGAAAGCATAGAAGTTGGGATACAAAAACGTACTAATCTTTTTTTTTTTCACTGGCTTCAACTGCCGCGATCACTTTTTTTTTGTCGGGGGTTGACTTACGCTTATACTTTACGGGACCCATATTCCGACTGACTACGTTTTAATCGATTTCAACAACTTTTTACCCATTGCAGAGGTTTATTTTGGTAAAATAATACGATTAAAGTCTAGATTAGGTAGGTAAGGTATGATAATATTAATAAACTACGATAATATTTAGTCGCCGTCGTTATTAGTTTCATTACGAGTACGTCAAAAGCAATATAAATTGTACATTTAAGGAAATTCGAATTATAGAGGTTCTGGAAAAAAACAAATTTGAATTGTAGAATGTGCCCCACCGACAGACATTTCGAATTATCGAGGGGACCGGAATACATGTATTTTTTTCTAATTATGGAGGTTTTCTCAGGGGACTAAGCGTTTAGTTCGATTTATAGAGTTTTTTTAACTATCGAGATTTGAATTATCAAGTGACGACTGTATATATATATATATATTGCATATAATGTATAACACTTTTAATTTCCCTTCATATTCTTTATGACATTTTAGTTTAATCTACCATTAAGTACCTATTAAAATTATGTATGTTGTTTTGAGCTGGGTTAGTACCACTGTCACCAGTTGTGCGCTCTATCGGTTGAGTCCGTTAAACATTAATATGGTAAATGATTTTATCTAGATGGAAAGAATAACTAATACTCCGCTACGATTTAAAAAAAATACTTGTGATTTATTTGAGTTAAATGTAAAATGAAGAAAAATACACTGTTATAGACTTACTCAACGTGTCCGATGACACGCAGTCGTGGAGATCTAGGTGTTGGAACTCAAACTGAAACGGAACGTCTTACAAGTTCAAGCGGATTACTCCAACGCCCGAATGACTGTAACTAGTACGGAAGGAAAAAGTGCACCTAATATTCGGTAATGACTTTCCGATTTGAACCTGGTTCTCGTCGGGATTAGTCGCCTGATTGTGAGGGTCAACGTAGCAAGATTGAGCCATAGGTAGTGGATAATAAAAAGATCCCTGTCACGACGACTGCTACGAATATTCAAATAAGTGGCCACAAACTAAGGGTCTTCCATCACCGGTCTAGAGTACAGCCTCATGTTGCCGGATAGATCACCCACGGGACCTACGTCACATCCTACTTAAAGGGAGGTGGACCAGGGGAGAATAATTTCTCTTGAGCATGTAGTGACAGCGGCAAAATAGCCCAGCACGTGATCGGGTAGATAATGTCGTCATGCCGCCCGGTCATTTACGAGCGAGAGAGGTGCCTGAACCAGATCAACCGTATTGGTCGAGGCGGGTAATGATAACTACGGTGCCCCAAGCGTCTCAGAATTTAGCCCCGGGCGGATTTATTCGCGGGCGTTGCGGGTGTCTAAATGTATGGGCAACTGATGGATGGTGCTACTGGATACCTTTAAGACTAAAGAGCGGCTGAGGCAAAGGTCGTTCGAGGCATGTCCAACTAATAACGCGATCAAAAATAACTATTCCGGGTGTCGCTAAAGCCCCATCATGAGGACCAATTCGAGGTCGTAGCGACAGGTTGGGTTTCGCATAGTTGGTTAATCCCTCTAGCCCGTATTAAGCGTATCGACGTGTAAATACGGAACGAGATCTCAGAGACCTCAGTCTTGATTGACGTTAGATCGATTGGCGTTTTGGTTAGGGACTTAGTCCGGTATAGGCGTCTTCTGCTCCAGCCCTTGAATAACACCGAGTACTAATATAATGTCCGGGGTTAGTACCTGGCCATTTATGGTCAGGGAAAAAGCAGGTTCTGGCCGTTATAGACTTGCTAAATTAAGTTTCTTTGATCGACTGCCGGCGTCGATGGTTATGTTATACACCGGATACGGAAGTCGTACAAAATGCTTATCCTACATAAAATAATCAGAAGTCTCTAACAATGCGAATGGGATTTATATGTATATGACGTATTTGTACCTATGTATAATATATGTGTATACTATAATCTATATATCTATGAACTTTTTATGTGACATTTTCCTTCTCAATTTAACAGGTTTAGGACTATCTGTTTCAAACAGGCGTGATTAAAAATGTGTATGTGTGTGTGTATTTTATTTAAGTTTTAAAACTTTTTATCTTAATTATATAATATATATATATTACATTGTTATATGTAGTAAAATTATTAAATTAAATGTGTATAATGGAATTTAGTTCCAAACTTTTTAGCATTAAGCATCAAAATTAAGCATCGTAAGTTGAGATAGACAGCCAAAATAGGTGATCGAGTGATTTGTTATACAAGGATACACTGGTAACCAATATATATTGTTTAAACATTATGTGATTCATTAACGTATTTAAATTCATAATATATAATATTCCTGAGTAATATTTGCTTATACATTAGTTTGCTATTATAATTTTTAAAATTTCATTTAATTTCCCAGAATTGATTATAATTCTAATAGTCTATAACATATTATTTGATAAATATATGCTCAAATGTATTACAATGAAGACAAAAATAAGAAATGTATCATACTGTAACGTAAAACGTAGGATATTGAAGGAGAAACGCCATAAAAAAATTATAAATTGGAATATTATTGGTACTAGATAAAAACAAGTTAAATTATTAAACATTCTTTAAAGTAAAACTTCGAGTTCGCTTAAAACGATTTCGGATCAATCTTTAAATATATAATTCTTTTAATTGATATTAGAGATTTAAATTAAATTATGATAAATAAATGGTAGCAATTCGATCTGGTTAATTCCTCGTTCACTACAGAATTTGTCGAACAACCGTATCACTTCAACCACGACAGTTGTTCAACATAGGTATAGATGTGTATACTTGGTTAGATCGTCTGCAGTTATCCGCAGATATCAGTTCTCCGCTTTCGTTGTCTCAAACAGCCACTGGTGGTCAAGGTGAATAAATTGAAGGTTTAATTTCAATTAATTCACGAATAACCTCTCCACAACCAACGCGTGATTGTTCAGCCTGGAATTTGTGCGGAAAAACATTGGACCGTTCTTCTTCGAAGACGATGCTGGATCATCCGTAACCATCAGTGGAGAGCGTTATCGGGCCATGAATTTATGCCATTTCTGACTGATAACGGTATGGATAACTATTAGTTTCAATAAGACAGCGCCACAGCTTATACAGCTTGAGCTATGATCGCTGTATTACGTCCTTTGTTCCACGAACGCCTAATTTCAAAAAATGGTGATTTTGATTGGCCTTCGCGAACATTTGACTTAACGCCTAAAGATTTTTTCCTAAGGGATTATTTGAAGTTCAAAGTTTATGTCAATAAGCCACGGACCCTAGAAACATTAAAAGACAATATATGACACTAAATGGTCGCTATTTAGCCCGAAACACTTCGAAAAGTGATAGAAAATTATGAAAATAGAGCACGTTACGCCATTTGCTCTGGAGGCGGCCATTTACACAATATCAAACTTAAAAACTGATCAGAACAAATTTGCAAGGTTTAAAATAAACAAAAAATAATTCACACCAAATAATTTGTGATTTTTTTTTAAAATTATTACGATAAAACATCCTGAAGGTTTAAACGGCCCACCCTGTACTTTCCAATATAGATTTGTTTTTAATATTTCACCATAACGTAGAATATTTAAATGAATATTTAATTTAAAAAATCTGTAAATGGAGTATTATATAGTATGTATGATATTTGTTCGAAAAATCTAATAAAGTATAATACTCTGTATTGAATTAGTTTTAGCATGTGGATATTTTAAATACATTCGAGATTTTTTCGCACTATTGATAAATATGTTTCTAATTTTGGCAACATATTATTTCTAGGCCATTTTTCATTAATCTAAAAATACAAGTTTTAATTTTTATTCGGCTTTTTAACAAATATTTGATTTAAATCTATTGTTCTGTTTGATATAAAATATCACGCAGTTTAAAATGTTTAAAAAACATTTTCACATATTTCAAATAACGTAAATTGTATAACACAACTAAAAATTTACTCACTAATGAATTATTTTTATTTAAATTTATTAATTGTTTAATTTTACAATATGCTAAAAAAACAAATAATTATATGATTCATATCCTTGAATTATTTATTAAAAATTTTATTTTATTTATAATTGAATAAAAAAAAATAAAATATCTAAACAAAATTATATTTTTTTGCTTCTGAAAATTTTACCATTAAATCATCGTAATTAAGTTTTTCATAAATTTTGATTCCAATTGACATAGTAAATAGGTCAGAAAGTCTTTCTTGAGTCATTGTAGTCTATAAATAAATTTTAATAAGTTTTAGTTTTGAAAATCTTCTTTTGGCACTATCATTAGTTATTGGCCTTTTACACATAACTCGTAAAACTATAGACATATTTTGAATTGAACTACAGATCATTTTTTAAAATTGAGACATTCGAATGTGTTCGCGCCGTATATACGAATGAAATTTTTTTTGTTTACAGTTTAACTAAGTATCTTCAACTAATTAAATAAATCGATTCCATCTAGGTCCTAACTATTTGTATCTCTTAGTAATATGTGTACATCCATACGATGTTTTCGCAATTCTATCTCAACGGGTAATTAAATTTTCCCGTAATAAAATTCCAAAAAGACTTGATTAAAATATTGATAAAGTATAAAATATAATCATATGAAATAATGAAACTTAAAATTTCAGTCGATTTTCACCGTTCATACAATTTTGAATTAGTTTTGTAAAATAAATTAATATTTGAGCAAACATTAGTGAACCATTTGTTCATTGTTTATTCAACCACATTTTATATTTTTTTCGAGATTATTCTAATACTCTATCGAATTGTACCTAACGTACAATTAGGTATCAGTTTAACTAAAACAATAACGAAATTAACATGGATTCCAGACATATAATTTTGATTGCCACAACTATTTTAATTATTTTTGAAAACGCTGACGCGGGTAATTATAAGTAACCTGTTTTGTAAAATAAAATATGGAATGTAAAATACAAAATTATTAATTTGTTATTTTCTATCAAAAAAGATTATGCAATAAGTATTTATAAATGATGCTTTATAGATTTATTACAAATCTAAATGAAAAAATAAAATGAAAATGAAATTTTATATATATTATTAATAATACATCAATTTTTTATTTTCTTTAAGATTGTATGGGTAAGTTAATTGATTAAACATATACTTGTAAATAATTACAAAGAATTGCTTGCGCTGATGATGACAACGTAGTTGTCGAAATACGTATACGCGATTATTGTGTATAATTTTTGTGATTTGGGTTTCAAACATTTTGTGTATAAAATAATCACAAGTTCTCTTATATATATTTTATTACAAAGAATAATCTTCTTTTTCTTCTTCTTCTTCTTCTTCTGCTGGCATTCATTACTCTTGAAGAGTTTTCGCCGCCATCACGATCTGCCTCCATTCTTTTCTATTATGAACTATTGTTCTCCACTTTCGTACTCCTATGAGATCTTCTTCCACTGTATCTAACCATCTCTTTCTAGGCCGTCCGCGTGGCCTTTTCCCTGTAGGTCTCCATTCTAACACCGCCCTAACCTTTTCTTCCTCATTTCTGCGCATTACGTGAACAAGCCATTGTATTCGCTGGCCACTTATGAAACTACTGACTGGTGCCAGTCCCAGCTCATCTTGTAGTTCCCGATTAAATTTTCTTCTCCATGCACCTATTCTGTTATCATATATAGGACCACAAATTATTCTCCATATCTCATTTTCAAACGACCTTAATCTTTTTTCTGTATTACTGGTGGTAGCCCAGGTTTCGCATCCATAGGTTAACGTGGGCCTTATTATTGCCATGTATAACCTTGTCTTTGTTTTCTTTGAGAATAATTTTGATTTTAGAAACTAATTTAGTGCAAACGCTGCTCTTTCAGCCTTTGTTATTCTGATCCCAATCTCTCTTGACCAATCATTCTTGACACTCAGTATGGTTCCTAAGCATTGAAACTCGTTAACTTTATCATAACCTACGTCTTCATCATCATCGTCTGTATTCCCTTAGTTCTCTAGTAATTTCATTATCTTCGTTTTCTCCCTATTGATTTTAGTTCTACTTTACCAGCTGCTTGTTCCAAGACATGTTTTGCTTTTTTAGTGTGATTTAACGAGCTTCCTAAAATGTTTAAATCGTCCGCAAACCCAAGTACCTGAATTTGTCACACCCCTATTATTATACCTGTTGGCTCCTTCTGCATTTCTCTTATTGTTTTCTCCAACGCTAAATTAAATAGCATTGGAGACAGCGTATCCCCCTGTTTTAGGCCAGTCCTTACTTCAAATGCTTCCGACAATATATTATCCACTCTTACTTGATATTGTGTGTTCTTCATACACATTTTGGTCAGACCTATTAACTTCTTTAGGATCCCAACTTCATCCATTATATTGTACAAACTGTCCCGATGTATACTGTCATAAGCTTTCTTGAAGTCAACAAATAGCTGCCAAATATTTTGCTTGTATTCGTACTTTCTTTCTATAATTTGGCCAATTACTGACAAATGCTCTATCATTGATCTCTCTTTCCGAAACCCGCACTGGTATTCTCCTAGATTCTCTTCCACATAAGGTTCTAGTCGGTTCAATAATATCTTTGAGAATATTTTGTAAGCTGAATTTAATAATGATATACCTCTATAATTTTCACAAACTGTTTTATCCCCTTTTTTATGTAACGGTATAATTATGGCTTCATTCCAAATCGTTGGCATACGTTCATCCTTCCAAATCTTTTAGCATATTTTGAACATAGCGTAATGTAACTGTTTGCCTCCGTATTTGATTAGTTCCGATGGTATACTGTCCGATCCAGGTGCCTTCCAATTTTTTAAGCCATCTATTGCTTTATCAGTTTCCTCTTGAGTTACTTCATTCAACATTGGTTCGGCTTTTTGAAAGGTTGTACCTACTGTTGGACTTACTGGTATCTCTGCATTCAATAGTTCTTTAAAGTACTCTTCCCACCTTATAGCTTTTAATTCTGGTTCCATAATTATTTCTCCATCGCAATTTTTAATAGCTTTCAAGCTTGGGTTGAATGATTTATATTGCCTGATGGTTCTAAAGAAGTTTTTTATACTACCTTGCGAACGGTTTTTTTCAGCTTCCTGTAGTATACCGTTTATAAAGTTCCTCTTTTCTCTTTGTATAATTCTCTTGCAAATTTTTTCTCTCTACTTCATATGATATTTTTGTGTATGCGTCGTTAGATTTTACGTAATTGTCCCGAGCCATACATCGTTTCTCTATCGCTTCCCGGCATCTCTCGTTATACCATTTTTTCTTCCCACATTTTAGTCTACCAATTACTTGTTCTGCAGCTTTTTTTATAGCTTTACTTATTTTGCTCCATTCTTCTTCTATATCCTCTTCTTCAATATTCTCAACATATTCTCTTATCTTAACTGAGTATTCTTGCTGGATCTTGTCATCCTTCAAACGCTCTAAGTTATAGGGTACATTACTTTTGCTCTTCAGCCGTTTCTGACATTGTAATTTTAGTTTAAGTTTCGCTATGACTATAAAATGGTTCGTGTCACAGTCCGCTCCCCTATAACTACGCACATCTCTAATGCATGAATGGAACCTTTTTTGGATGAGAACGTGATCTATTTGATTAATTGTTACACCATCTGGTGACTTCCATGTACCTTTATAGATTTTCTTATGTGGGAACGTTGTGCTACTTATTATCATATCTTTTCCTGCCGCGAATGATATTAACCTCAGCTCATTCCCATTCATCGTTTCATGTAAACTTTCTTCCCCTACCGTAGATGAAAACTGCATTTCTCTTCCACATTTAGTGTTTAAGTCACCTAATACTATTTTAATTGCATTCCCTGGTAGTTTGTCATATGCTTGGATCAGGTCCTCATAAAAGGCGTCCTTAATATCCTCGTTAGCTAATTCCGTTGTTGCATAAGTGCATATTAAGGCAATATTTATAGGTTCAGTGTCAATCCTTAGTACCGCTAATCTCTCTGATATAGGGTTGAATTCCTTTATGTACAGTTCTAAGGTCTCGTGTATTGCAAAACCACACCCAAACTGGTGTCTTTCTTCCATTCCTGAAAAGTATATAATATACTTTCCTACTTTTAGCTGCCCTTTTCCAGCCCATCTTACATCTTGAATACCTGCTACTTTTATTTTATAAACGTCCAATACTTCTACTAGGTTTTGGCATGCTCCGGTTCTAAAAAGACTCATTACGTTCCAAGTCGCTATCTTAAACTCCATTGTCCGTTTTCCGTGTCCAATCTGTAATCCATTTTTCTGTGTCCGAGGCCGATTTAGTGATGGTATCATAACAATACATTTTTTATGAGGCAGGGTCGTTAGCCCTGCGCTCAACCCCCAACCTGGAGGACCAGATTACCCCAACCAATTAAGGCCAGGGTAAGACTACTGCAGTGTACTTATTAAGGTACACTGGGCGGTGGGCGTGCCACTTTCCCGACGCCGAAATAAAGAATAATGTAATGAAAAATTCAGTTAAAACGAATCACATTAAAACAATCATCTTATTGAATATTATTCAGTTTGTAAATTTTTAATCGGGAATATTGAAAATTAATTAGTTATAAACTGTCATTAATAGTCATAAAAGTTTCATGTAACCACATACAGATATACAAAGCGACTATTATGTGGTATTAAGTCCCTCTTTTGATGGTAAATTATATGAAAGAATTAAGCTTACAATAAAAAAAAAACAAAAATATATTAATATTATTACGTGTGTCCATATATATATATACATGTGTATTTCTATAATACCTTAATATTAAATACAATAAATGTCTAGAGCAACTAATTAATAGAAATTTTAAAGGTAAGTGATATATTTTTTTTGTCCATTTATAAAACATAAATATAATAATAAAATAATAAAAAAGTTTTGCTTAATCATTTTAAGTATTATATGTAATTATGTTGATAATAAATTTAATAATATTGACATTTTACAAAATATTGACCACACTGTTACCTACTCACGCAACTTAGATATTTAGTACTTTCCAACGTAGTATTATATATTGAAATATAATAATGCACATTGAAATATATAAAATATAGTACTTTTATCTTGCAGGTCACGAAACTAGTACTCAAGCTTTTAAACATGCATTCAACTATTTACGTAAATAATCTGTAAACAAATTTTTTTTAAATTTAAAGTACATTCATCCGAAAGATATATTAATGTATTTAGTCATTTGTCTATGCACTACAACAGATTAAATTTAATTAAATTGTTAAAATGAGTTTTTAGTTTAACGTTAATACTCAGAAATTATAAATTATCAACTTGAATCATTGTATTATATGACAATCATTAATGTGATGAGAGCTCAAAGAAAAAGAAAATGTTACAAATAAGATGAACTATAGCGAGAACAGATTTTTTTTATATTATATAATGAATAATACATTAAATTATTTATCATACAAATCCAAATTGTTCATTAACTTATTATTGTCAGTGTTTTTAAATGTACTTTTAAAAATTTAATATTATTCATAATGTCATCAAGATTCATTATTTCTTTTCAAAAATTTAATATATAATAATTTTACACATAAACATCAATTTTCACATTATGTAATTTATTATTTTTCAAAATGTATTCAACTACATGCGTACATATATATATATATATATATATATATATATATATATAAATGTATTGAATATTGTAGATAATTTGCAATTTTCCATAGTCATTCGTTATATTTTTAGATAATTATATTTATACACTTTTATAAATATATTTGAATAGAATACGATAATAAAAACACAATTTTAATTATTGATTATAGAACGCCTATCATTAAAACCATTTTATCATTAAAATATGATTCTATACATTTTAATATGCATATTTTTTCTTAGGTGTTCCTGAAAAAAGGAAATTTATAAAAGCAAGAGGTATTTTATATATTCTTACAGCTGTAATATGTTCATAATTATATTTATACTGGTTATGTAATATTTTATTATCAAATATAAGTAATATAATATTATGATTCTGAAATTCTTTCTTAATGATATATCCAATGTTGAATAAAGTATCATAACGTTTTTCAGAATAGATAGATAGGTCTGCCTAATTATATAAATACGTATGTTTTAGGTCATTTGTACAATTATCTTGATCATCTTTTTAGTGCAGCCATTGCTCGTATGTATCGTGATTAAATCTAAGTTTAATATATAAAGTATAATTATTTGAAAGAAACACTTGTATATGTATGAGTTATTCATACAAGAATAATGCTACATTTGATAATGTAGAAAAAAATTTTTTTGATTTAAAAAAACATGTATACTTTGCAGTATATGAACATATCTCCATCGATGATCCAATAACATGGTGTACAATGAATTTATCTGGTTAGTTTATATTATTTAAGTTCGTTTCAAATATATTTATACTCGTTACTGTAGTGTTTATATTACAGGTATTATATTTAATGATTCGTGCATAAATAAAATAATTAAAAATTTGCTATAAACACATATTATTGATGTCAATATAATTTAAACCCAAATACATAAATTGTACCTCATAAATCAATCAGCAGCCGTTATATCAAAGTCTTGAGTGGGGGGGGAGGGGCAAATTCAATGGTGAGTTAACAACCTGCCCCTTTTCGATCATGGAGTTCAACTTCTGCCACCTTTCCATGAATTAAAAGTTTGTGGCTAAAATTAATTACGGACAATACGTATATTTTAGATATTTTAATTGAAAAAAATCCACACCCCGTTCCATTAAAACTTTGTGAACAGGTCTATATTCAAATCCTCCCCTTTTTCAAAAACTTAGGATAGGTATTTTATAATTTAAAATATGTATTTAGGTATCACAATATAATTCAAGATAATAATACATTTTAATCAACTTTACTGTTTATTAAAAATTAACATCAGTTAACAAGAAATATTTAAAAATAATAATACTTTTAAAATAAAATTTCTATTTTGCGTTTTCATTTTTGAAAACATATCTATCACATTGTCAATATCAATATCCATATCCTTATGGATATGTAGAATTTCCAAACTACTCAAATGCTCATTTTCCATTTGAGAGCGTAACCACGTTTTCAGTCTAAATAAGCAAAGCGAAGATTTTAAGCGCACAAGAAATAGTTATTGTAATATTATATATTGATATATTATTTTATTATAAGTGAAAGTATAGGCTAAGCATATGATATTAATACAAACTGTTATTTTATAATTAACCTTCTAAGCGTGAATGATGTGTGCTAGTAGAAGCTACACTAATAGGTAGTGAACATATAATTTTAAATGCTTCATGAAGTATATGAGAAACAGCATGATGACTCTCATTTAAAGCATCTAATGCATTTTCACAGATAATTTTTCCTAAAAAAAAATCAAAAACTATACAAGTTTAGAAAAAATTATAAATAACATTATTATCTCAATAAATGGGTACCTTCAGTATTTTGTCGCTCTATCTAGAATACCAAAGTTCAATTTCTTCATGAACTATCTATTCTGGTAAACGTTCAAAAAATGAATAACTTTAAATAACTTGAATAATATTTTTGAAGGTGACTTGATGTGTTTTTTTATTACTTATATTAATCATACAACTTGGAATTAGCTACAGTAGTAGTTTAAGGGATTTTTTGATCCAGAATGCATATTTTTTCTATGTATTTGATGACCAATGAGTCTTTATAGATTCATCTCAACATCAAGTTATTCAAACATAGACTTGTTTTCTTCAAATAAACATTTGAATTTATCTTTACAGTTAGAACGTTAGTTTTGAAGTACGCGTATAATGTCTTTGATGTGTTTAGATGCTGTCAATACATCCTTATCTTGTACTTAAAGAATTTATTTATTGGAAATGTAATACTTAATATTTGTGATAATGAACAAATCGATAAAATAAAATCACATGTGGTTTATTGGTCTTCCCCTACCTAGGCACCTGATTGTTGCTCACTGTAGATTACGTCTTGGTCATAATCGACTACCAAACTTCGCCTTTTGCCTGGCTCTTAATTCTTCTCCGTACTGTACGTTACATTTAAATAAAGCCATCTGTGACCTTCAACATATTCTCTTTCACTGTCCATCCCTATCTCTCAACAGAAATTTTCTTCTTTCCCGCCTCTATTCCCTTGGATATTCCTCTCCGGACGTCTTTCTCCTTCTTAACTCCAGTTCCCCTTTAGTAATTTTTGCAACAATCTCCTTCATCCTTAAAGCTGGCTTCCTTATCTAAACCATTAATTTCTACAATTTACATTCTTTCACCTTTTTTGTTTTGTTTTGTTTTTGTTTTTTTTTCGTTTTTTTTTTTCTCTCTTCTCACTTTAAACATAATTTTAATTTATACATATAATATAATGTATAGGTAATATAATGTATTTAATAATAATATAAATAATTGTTGTGCTGTAATATTTATAATAAAAGCAATAAAAAAAAAAAAAAAAAAAAATCACATGTACAGATTGCAGATATTAACATTATGGCTTTTGCCGATGAAGTAATAATATTCCATTATACAATTTCAGTTAGAGTTTCTAAGATATTTAATAGTAAATTTATGGAATGCATCACGCTATCATATCTTACTAGCTAGCTTGTCTCACATTAAATAGAAAGTAATTTATGACCAGTTAAATATTTTTGTAACCCATAATTATGTTTGGCCGACCTATGAATAAATGATACAGATACTTTTATAATACAAACACAGTTTCAAATAAGTTAAATATCTGAAGATTTTGAGATACAAAGAATCAATGCATGACTAAAACAAGGGCTATAAGCTGCATTTTTTTCCGAATTTTTCTGCTTGTTGAACTGCTTTTTTTGCTGAAGACACTATAACTCAGCATCCGTCAATTGAAATGCTAACACAATTATCTAATTTGAAACTTGAATCTTTCAATAGTTGTACAACTACATTTCCTAAATTTTGCCAGTTATTTTTGGTACAAGTATATTACTGAAAATTATTATTTTCTTCATTGTCTTTTAACAATATAATCTCTTTGTTTTTTCAAATATGTAATAATGGCAATTAATAAATCCCAACATTTTTTTATTTACTTTATTTTGAAAGATGCAACGTATGTTTATACTTAATTGTGATAGGTTTGAAACGTCAGTGGTTTTATCAAATATCACACTAAATTGTTTAGCTTTCTTAGCTTCTAAACAAATTTTGCTCAAAATGTTTTTGCTGCAGCAAATTAATTATTTCAGTTTAGGTAAACGCATTTATGTAAGTTGCTCTAAATGATGAAGTTTTTAAATGGGTTTTAAGTTTATAGTCACCTGAGGATATTCTAAATTTAAGAACTTTTTTAAAATTATCTTCATTAATCACAGATTTATCAGTTAAACATTTATTAAACATTTCACGGCCATCATCTTGATGATCACGAAATGCAATAGTTTGCTGTCCTAAAAATATAATTGACTCAATTATTGGTACGGTTTTTTGCAGCTTATATTTTCTTCTAGAGTTTAAAATATTTATATCTCCTTTATCAGGATTAGAATATGTAATTTGAAAATCTGTAGCACACTAAACTACATTTTTGTGATAGTGAGTATTATTGTGAATCTCTAACACACCGTCTTTGCCTAGCAATTTAGCATATAAATTGAGAACTTCAGTCACCAACTTTTTTAACTTTTCAGTTTTATGAAAGCCACCCATTTTTGTAGTTAAAAAAGAAGTTATTCCATTTTGACTTTTAAATACTCTAACCAATCATATTTCTGAAAATTATTTAAGTGTAGATATCGCTTTTCTTTTTTTCTCTTTTTGTTGTGTATGTAAAAAGGAAAAATTCTTCTGTTGATTATTTATTATTCTTTTTAAGTATGCTTAACTTAGAGTAATCATTTAAAATTATATTTCCACTTACAATTTGTCTGATTTCTGTACCATTTGTAGTGATAACTGTACTTGATTCTTCATTTGAATTTAAATTTTCTTCAAATATTGGGCAATATTTTCTTTACTTCAATATTGATTCTAATATCACGGGTTGTTTTTTTTCGATATGATTTGGTTTTTTAGTTAGTATATTTTTTATTAAATTCTCACAGAATAACTTGTTGCGACAATGCTTTTTTTGGTAAGTTTAACTACCGTAAAGTAAGAGGTAGTTTTACATTTCGACATGTTTATATAAAATGAATATATATTATACTAGAATAAATAAACAAATTATTAGGAGTATTATAAGACTAACATTTTTAATAACAGAATACCAAACATATCATTAAATAACAATTTTAAACAGTAATATCACTTAATATTAATGATTGATAACCATCGGAAAAACAGTGGTACACCAATCACATCAATTTACGTTGTACAAATATTGTGTAGGTACACACAAACCATCGGTGTCCGTTCTCCAACAAATTCATAAGAACGAACTGTTGAGTTTCATACCTAATATTAAATTACTTTCATTACCAACACCTATCTTTTAAAAATATTCAGAAATAAATTTTGTAATATATATTATAAATCACTAATATAGATAAGGTTTGTTTTTGTAGTAAGCATTTGTTTTTAAATTCAATGTAATCTGAACTCTGAAGTTATTTTACAATATTCCACATTACGATAGTCCTTTGTTTTTTTTTACTAACAGTTTTTTGTAAAGCTAATAAAAAATGGGTCAATATTTGATAGATCATAATTACATTTTGTTTTGTACACGTATTTATTTTTTCATTGTTAATAGCACTAAATTCTTATCTACACTATATTCTTATCAATGTGTCGGGGAATGGACCTCACCCACACGCAAAAAAGTACACTGGAATATACCCAACACTGCTTTACATCAGACAAAAAATTATTTTATACAAACGAATATGGATGTATCTATTATTTTATAATATGTAGCCAGTAAGTAATAACAACGAATATAAAGTGACAAAAACTTTAAGGAGAGTTGTCTACCTATCATGCCCCCCCCCCACAGATGTTCGCCACTAATATCAATCATATACCATGAAACTACATTTTAATGACAGATGATGTTGACAGTAAAATTGTAAACGTTTAGTTTTATTTATAATTATGAACAAAACTGACACAAAATTTGATTAGAAAAAGGAATGCAAAGCATTGTTAAACACTATTGAGAATAATTTACACCTTCACCAATCATTTTCTTGTTATTTTTTATTTTTAATTTTTTTTGAAATATTTATCATGGAACAAGAATTTAGTTGACATTTTAGATATATATTTATCTCCCTCCCAATGATTAAAACAATTTAGTTCCAACATGAAATGTATATCAAAGTATACATTAAACTATAAAGTGTGTCTCTTTATATCTTAATTTTTATCTCATAGTTAGTACATGCTTAACGATCCTCTGGTAATTGATTTTAGTAAACATAGAACAAAACTATGAGAACCTTAAATCAGTTTGCAAGGGTAAATTATAAAATTAAAACTTGAATATATTTTATAACTATTAATATATTAATATTATCTATTAATATAACTATTAATCATTTTTTTAAAAAATACAAACTTTTGGAATTTTATTTTATTATATATATATATATTATATTGAGGTGATACATTATATGTTTTATTACATAAACATAAATAATTACATTTAGATTGTATGGAAAAGTCTGGTTATAATGGTAAATAATTTATTTTCTACATTTCATAATAGATAGGAATAGTTCGAATTAAGCCGTTGATCAAATGTTTTTTTACAATAGTCAAAAATAACAAATAGCATACAGAAAAGTGTTTTAACAATGCCAGATGTATAATTGTTTTATATGTTATTACATTTTATTAAAATAATCGTGTGTGAAAATCATTGATATCTTATATAAAGGCATAGTTTTAGAAGCTATACATTTGTCATTTTACTCACATAGTAAGTTAATAATTGGTTTTTGTATATGGAATTTGAGCACAACATTTACACTAGAGTATATTTCTCTTATTAATAATGTGGTAATGAATGGAATGTCACGCTTTTTAATAAAATTATCAAAATAAAACAAACTGTTAAGTTATAATTTATAATAATGAAATATAATATTTAATAAATTTAGTTTAAATTTAAAATAGCAGTGAATAAATGTTTATCAGGTACGTTTTATTGATTTTACTGTTTTTGTGGGTTGTATATACTCTGATGCAGAATATTCATATTCAGCTTGGAATGAAAATTACTAATTTATATTTTAGTAATTACAATGTTAAATATTGAATTTAAAAAAATAGTATAAATATATGATAACATTATTTTAAATAATCTACAATTGGGAATATTATGGGAGTATCATATAAGCAAGTTAAGTTATCAACATTATTATAAATATAATATAAATTATATTACATTTTTTTAAACTTCCAAGTTTAAATTCAATCAGTTTTCGACATAAGTAGAATTCAATAAATCCCTCAAATAAAAAATTGTATAAATTCTATATTCAAATACAATATCATATATTAAATCAATCCATGTTTGATAATTTGAATAAATTAAACCATAAATCAGTTAATCTTGACCAATTTATATTGACAAATATTTCACAAATTATGAATGCATTTAGAATTTTAGAACTCTTGTGTTTTCAATATTCATTTTGTATCAAATTATATATTTTAATAGGTGTGGCATTTGACTATTTCAAGTACATTAGAAAAACTATCACACCATTAATAAGTATGTTTTATAAACTATGAATTTTATAATCAAAGATTCCCGAATAATTTTATACCCTTTATTCTTTTAAATTATTTAATATAATAATATTAATATTAATTATATTTTCAGTAGTTGATAAAACAGATAAAAATTATTGTATACATTTAATATCTTTAATTTATAACAGAAACTGTGACAATTATAGTGATATTATTATTATGATAGTGAATATTATTTGCAAATTGTAATTTTTATATAATTACAAAAAAACAATTACACCCACAATTTATAAATTAAATCTTATGTAATAAGTGAATTGGTAATATTTTTCGGTTGAATATTTAATTACTAATAACATAATCACATTTTTTTACATTGTGTTTAATAATGTTTTCATATTTTAGAAACAAATAAATTTATACTATTTTAGTCTTTAAAACTTAAAATTTTAAACTTTTATTATAACTTTAAAATAAATAAACTGTTAAAAAAATGTGTAACCAAAATATTTTGAAAACTAGTATATATAAATTGGTGTTAAAAGATGTAAACTATGGATTGGTATTTGTTTTATAGTTATGCTGAAATATGAAATATAATTAGTCGATTGTGTTTTGCGAAAACCTTTCATTTATATATTTTGAACAAAAGATTTTCATTTGAGACGATTATGGCTTTGTCAATAAATCACTATACTGTACTATTCTAAAATCGTGTATTAACTAAATATTTTACTTTTAATAACTAATACTAATTGTTTACAAGTGTATACAAATAATTAATTGATCCATTATAAATTTTCTCATTTGATAATTATTAGTATTTCTTTTGGTAGAATACACAAACGCAAAAGGCCCCAAGGATTTTTGTGATGGAATTAAACAACATTCACCTCAAATTCCAGTACAAGTAATCGAACAATTTATATTTGAACCAAGCCAAAAATTTTACCAACCGCCAGCCCAACAACATGAAAATGTATTTGATCTAAACCAAGATTGTTACCAACCGCCAGCCCAACGAAATGAATATTTTGTATTCGATTCAAGCCCCGAGTATCTCCATTCACATACGCAACAATATGAACATCCTACTCTTGACTTAAATCTACAACCATCAGTGTCAACACCTCAGATATATCCAGATGAATATCAGCATTTTTATCTCAATCACCCAGATACATCTACTTCTTATGATGATAATGATAAATGCCCGAGATTTGATCTAAACAAATTACCTCCAAATAAATAGAAATAATAAGAAAAAGGTGAATGAAATGAATATATACCAATTATAAAAAATTTAATTAACCAAAATATAGTTTTTTGTCATTATAAATTGATATTGAATAAAATATTTTTAATCAACAATTAAATTATGACTTGTAGAATTATAAATAAATACGATGGAGTTTAGTATATATTTTTTCACAAAATCATCATGTATAATATTATTTATTTTATTCTCGAATGGAGTTTGAAATTATTAAATCAATAGTAAAATATGTGAAAAAAGTATTAATAATATTAAATTTAATTGTACGTGTAGTTATTACGTATTTACGTCCATAAAAACATTGTTAAAAACATATTTATGATACGTATGATGAAAAAATCGCGTTACAAACGGCCGCATAAAATTGCGATTTTTCCATCATAAGTATAATACAATTATCCAAGATATTTACATCTTATAAAGATAATAATAAAATGCTGGAATTTTAACTAAAAATTTACCTCCAGAAGAATCAGATAAAGGACATAAAAGTGATGTGCAAATACTTTTCAATAAGGACGTGGGGTGTAACAATTTCATTATAATATATATTGTGTTGTAATATGTATTAGTATATTTTATACCATAGTTAAGAAAAATGTTTGAAGTAATATAAACACTTGATCATTAAAGAGTTAATTACAAAGTTTACTGAAAAAAAACACAAGTAATTTTTTCACATTTAAATTTATAGACCAAAATACGAAGAAGTTCTTAATTTGAATTATTTTTTCTGGGAAATATAAAAGGCTGATTTGGAATTTTATTAACAAGATGATTGGGTCGAAAGAGTTATGTAATATAATATATTATATACGTATGTATATAATTTAATAAAACCTTGAAATTTTAGTCATCAAATACAATTCGTACTATTTATTTAAATTAAGTTCTTACAACGAATTAACGTCTGAACAAATACTAATGAATTATTTGTTCGTTGTTTGTTCAAACGAACATTAATATGTTTTTCTGAGATTTTCCTCAGACCATCATGAAACTTCATTTGTATCATACATATATTTACGCATCAGTTTAACATTAACAATAAGAATCTTTAAATTTTAATACATTTTCAATATTATTTTACATTTAATTTTTATAATAACATATCATCTGAGCAAATACTAATGTACCATTTGTTCATAGTTAGATCAAACAAGCTTTAATATTTTTAACGGTTCGTTATTTGTTTGATTATATTCCAAATTATATAATTGATAGAGATTAAGTAATTAATTTAATACTTAACATGTATATATAAAGTTACTATATTCTTATTTAAACATATAGTAACTTTAAACAATAAACGCTTAAAATTGAATTATTAAAATTGATATTACGTTTTTATAGAACGTACAAATACGGAAGGTCCGGAGAATTTATGAACCGAATATAAATCATCAGAACTACAGTTGAACCAAATGCCTGTAAAAAAAATCAAAATTTTTGTATATAATCCAAACCAACAGGAACACCAATTCCCTACACATCAAATTAAACATTATACTGTTGATTTCAATCTAAAACTATGTGTGCCTACATCTCCTTTATATCCGGGCTAATTAAAGAGTTAATTACAAAGTTTACTGAAAAAAAACACAAGTAATTTTTTCACATTTAAATTTATAGACCAAAATACGAAGAAGTTCTTAATTTGAATTATTTTCCCTGGGGAGTATAAAAGACTGATTCGGAATTTTACTAACAAGATGATTGGGTCGAAAGAGTTATATAATATAATATATTATATATGTATGTATATAATTTAATAAAACCTTGAAATTTTAGTCATCAAATACAATTCGTACTATTTATTTACATTAAGTTCTTACAACGAATTAACGTCTGAACAAATACTAATGAATCATTTGTTCGTTGTTTGTTCAAACGAACATTAATATGTTTTTCTGAGATTTTCCTCAGACCATCATGAAACTTCATTTGTATCATACATATATTTACGCAACAGTTTAACATTAACAATAACGAAATAACCATGGATTCCAAACAAATAATTTTGATTGTGGTGACTATTAAAATAATATTCGGGAAAGCTGATGCGGGTAAGTATATGATATATGTTTTATAGAGTAAATAATATAAAGAAAAAAAATAGAAATACAAATGTTATAGATGAGACTCCATTACTTTTAAATCAACTTATTTTTATAATTCAAACTAATTATATAAATTCTATGTTGTATTAGATCATAATTGTAGTACAAAAAATTCATTATTTATTGTTTTATATAAAAATAGTCAAAGAACCACGTATGTATAGCTAGAGAGTTATTTTATTAATAATTTTATTTGATTTTATACACTTTTCACTATTCTTTTTTGAATTTTTCACTCGTCATTAATACAGACTTAACACCTATTCAAACTTCAAAAATGATACTTTCCAATTATAAACGTCCATTTTATTTAAAAAATTTAAGTGTATCTCTCTCTATATATATTTACACACACATATATATATATATATTATATATATATATACATATATATATAGACACTTAACATTTTTAAATTTATTTTAATTTTGTATCAATGACGTTAGGCATCGTGAGCTAAGAAAAAATATGTTATACACGAACAAACAGGAAACTAACATAATTTGAAATATAAAATTAGTGATTTATTATTTTAATTTTTAATTTAATTTTCTAGATTATAGTCATTTTAGAAATTCATTAATTATTTTCAATTTAATAAGTTATTCATTAAATTTTATTAGTGAAAAATTATAATTGCTTACACATAATTCCAGTCACGTTAAACACATTTTGTGTTAAATATGTACTAACGTTTATTACAAATACAAAAATAAAATGCATAACTTCGTTATATAGTGCATTTATTGCACAATCGATCTCTATTGAACAAATTCAATCGCTTATGTAATTAGTATAATTACGTATTGCTAATAACATATAATTGTATTCCTACTATTCAGCTTGTATGGGTAAGGTTATTGATTGAACATACATATACTAGTGAATAATTATAATAAATATTGAACAGAGTTCACGTAAAATTAAACATTTTTTGCCATTATATAAAATATTGTTTAGTTTATAAATTTTCAATCGGAACAGACGTACTCATATAAATATATTTGATATATACTCGTAATATTGTTAATTAAAAAAAATTTCGCTTTAAAAAAAATCGCTTTATATTACATACGATACAATACGATTATAATAATATTTTAATGGCAAACTAAATAAAACTCTCATATTTATAATTGAATTTATAGCATGAATAAAAATAAACAAAAATTAATTAACATTGTTACACAAACATATTTCTATAATATTTGTATATTAAATAAAATAATTATCTAGAACAACTACAAAAGGTTGGAAAATTTATTGGTAAGCAATATTGTTCTTTTGTTCATAAATAAAGTATACATTAAATTTCAAGAAAAATATATTATGCTTGATTCATTTTAAGTATTAAATGTAATTATTTCGGCAATACATTTTACGGTATTGATATTTTACATACGTATGGGGTTGGACGGACGAAACCTCTACGTGGTGCACCATATCAACAGTTGTTACTGGCTAATTCTTCCAAATCCAGGCACATAAATGAATTACACAAAAATAGACCAAATAGGCTCTTTTCAGGGTCAACACTGATTATTATCTCATACAATATCGAGGCTTTAAATTTAAGCAAAAAAAGAACTACACACTGAACTCTGTAGAAAATAGTAATGCAATGTATTATGTGTGCACGAAACACATAGAAGTGATGAAATAAATAATTTGAAGATCAATGGAATAAAGTTTATCGGTTTAGCCACACAGAAAATTTGGAAGCGCAATGTTAGTACGATCTTCAATCGAGGTCACGTCTGTTCAATTATAAATAGTTTATGTCGAAATCCTCCTCATAGAAGAAGGAAAATGTACTGTAACTTCTATCTATAAACCTTCGAATTTCACATTATTTAAAATATACATTTCATCATATGGAACTTTAATGGCCACCATACCAATAAGGGGAACGATGAAACACACAGTTTTATGTCATGAAGGTTAGGTATAACATGACAGTTATAGCCATGAAATAAAAAATTGAGCAGAATCTAATAGTTTGACATTAATTCATGACCCCAAACTGCCCATATCATTCATTTGTGATGAAAAGAGGCTATAACCCCGATATTATATTCGTAAGCTATGCACTTACTCCCCAATGTATCAACGAAATCGGAAAGAACACCCATACCACACTTACAACACCGACTTATACTATACAAAGTTATGACAATAATAAAATCTTGTCACTTATAGAATTAGATACAATTAAAAAAAAAGCAAATTGGAGTAATTTCATGAAAGACCTGGATAATACAGTACTACACTTGAACCATTATGTGACGTCTATGAAGATTTTACAACATTAGTCAAAACTACCCCTAGAAAACATAAATTAAAATGTTGCAAAATGAAACATATTCCAGAATTCCTACCTAAATTAGCAGAACACATATAAATATGAGAGTAACTCATTTGAAGAATATACGATAAACGAAAGTGAAAAACTAATGAAATTACTAACTGAAAAAAAAAGAAAACGTTGTGCAATCTTTTAACAGAGGCAGATATGAGAAATGGTAGTAAAAATGCCTTATTAAACGTTTGAACAGTGACTCTAAAGGAAAACCTAAGATAACATTATTGATGTCAAACCAAATCGCACACCACATTCTAATGAACGACAAAAATAAAAAGACCATATATAGGATACACGGACGGAAGAAAACGAGATTCATGAACTTAGTAGCACGATTTTGAGTAAGGAATTTGAAGCTGTCATAGAAAAATTAAAGAACTGAAAATCTACCGGACTGGATGATATGTTCTCAGAACAGATCGAACTTTTCGGCACAACTACAAAGAGATGGTTGTTAAATATTTTTAAAAATATCTGTTGTTTCGATAATCCCTAAGATTTGGAAAAAAGATAAAGTAATGGCCCTACTGAAGCCAGGTAAGGAAACTGATTCACAATTTAGTTATCGGCCTTTCTCTCTGTTAAGTTATATATACAAATTATATGAAAGGATTTTTCTTAAACAGGCTAAGCTCTATCATCGGCACTAAATTCATAAAAGAACATGCAGGATTTTGACCAGACAGATCATTTACAGGACAGATATTAAACCTAATCTAGTAAATCTAAAACGTTTTTCTAAATAAAAAAGTTACCGGATTATCTTTTATTAATTTATCGTCAGTGTACGATACGATTAACCATAGCTTACTATTATTTTTAGTATATCAGATGACAAGACCATAAATTCACGCAAATCATTCAATCGTTCTTGAGCAACCTAAGGTTTTTGTAATACTAGCACGAGAAAACAATAAACGGAGAAATATAATGAATGATTTACCACAAGGCAGCGTCCTGGCTCCTACGCTCTTTTATATTTATACAAATGATCAACTTACATCTACGGACAATAGCGTAAAATATTATGTATATGCAAACGACACGGTAATTACTGTACAAGAAAACACTTTTTAAGCAATAAAATTGAAACTGTCTAAAATTTTGGAGACTATGGGCAACTATTACAGGATCAATCATTTCAAGCTAAATTCTAACAAGACCACTATTTGCGCTTTTCATTTAAGAAATAAAGAAGCTAATAAAATACTAATAGTTACATGGGAAGGCGAATAACTTAATTGCAGTACGTCCACATTTCTAGGTGTGACTTTAATATTGAGCATTAACTAATAAAACTCATTGCGAAAATATCAGTACGAAAATCAATGACCGTAACAGACTGTTGCAAAAACTAACAGGGTCAGCATGGGATACACAGTTCATGTACTACGGTTATCGGTAATGGCTTTATGTCTCTCAATGGGGAAGTATATATTCCTAGTCTGGAGTAGTTCAACCCATGTACTACGGGTATCAGTAATAGCTTTATGTCTCTCAATGGGGAAGTATGTATTCCTAGTCTGGAGTAGTTCAACCCACACAAAAAAAGTATGTATTACATTAAATACCACATGCCTGCTAAAAATATGATGCCTTAGATACACTTCAATAGATAAAATCTACCTACTAGCTGGTATTCTACCATTATCAGTCCGACGATTGATAACTGCAAGAATAGAACATGGTACACAAATAAGAGACATAAGACACCCTATGTACGGTCAAAATGTTGCAATCTCCTGACTGAAATCAAGAAAGTCTTTTCTGAAGTTATTCGAAGATCGGTCAGAAGCCTCACAGAATAAAATTTCCAAATGGAAAATACAAATAAAAGACATGGCAGATAAAAGGTAGATAGAACCACCAGAATAACTGCCTCCTGGCCATAACTGAGATTGGATAATATGGAGGAAATTTAATATATTGCGTGGAGGAGTGGGGCGATCGAAAGAAAATATGCAAAAATGGGGATATGGTGACCATGATATAACTTATATATGCGAACAAGAGCAGAAAATGTCACACCTACATGTATGCCCAACAGAACCAAGTCCAGGTACACAATATGACAAGTAACCAAAAGGCGGTGGACGCAGCTCAATACTGGACAAAAAATAATATAACCAATATACGTTACCAGACTATGTATTTATGTATTTGATTCATTAATTTTATTCTTTATGAATCGTTTATTATTTATTAATTCTAGTTATTTTACTGTACGTTTTCTAGTCTAATTAATTTATATGTGTTATGGTTTATCTAATACAAGAAAAAAACATGTTTTATCAATACGCCCACTCACTAAGCAATTATATTTTTTATTCTTACTAATATAGAATAGCATATGGAAGATGAGCATAAAAATGTATAAACAATAGTATATATGTTTTTTAGGAGATGAAACTAGTACTGATGCATTCACACATGTATTTTTCGAATTAGGTAAGTAATGTAAAAACAAAGTTTTCTTAAATTTAATAAATTTAAATTTAATTATATATTATATAATGTACGTGTTTACATTACGAGATGTTATATATACTCTATCTATAAACGCACTTGGATAGTTTAGGTAAATAAATATTAAATTTTCTGTCTCAGTGATCTCAGTAATAAAGATAATTTATTTAAGCCATATTTTTATGTATATATTCGTATCACAGTATATTAAGTTTAAGTAGTAAATAATGTAATTAATTTTCAATCTAATAACATCAATGTTGATAAATCACGTACTGTTTTAATTATTGTATTATATAATATGCCTAAATGTGATGAAAACTTATTTTTAAAGTCAATGTTAAAGATAATTCGTCAAAACTTCAGCGAAAAAAATAATATTTATTAAATAAATTATATATTAAATCATTTATCATAAAAATCAGAGTGTTTTCAATTACTTAATGCGAGTGTTACTAAATACATTAAAATTCATATTATTCTCAATGGTATCGAGATTAATTTTTACTTTATCAAAATTTAACAAATAAAGATCCGTTATCTTTTTGTGTAATTTTTTTCTTTTTCAACATTTATAAAACCACTAATACACACACACACACACACACACACACACACACACACACAAATGTATACTTATATATACATATTCATAAGCATATGAGGGGGGGGGGGTGTGCTGTACCTTCTCGTGGTCCCGCCTGTCTAGTAGTATTATTAATACTGAAAGATCTGAATGCTTATTCCTAAGAATATTGCAAATATGTTAATAACATGAAGCCAAACAGCACAAACCAGGCGGCCGAACGTCGAAGGACCTTCCGGCCTTATTGGTGAAAACAGCCCTTTTCAGGGCTACCCAACTGACGAACGCGGACAACGCATAATAAAATGGAAAAACAAAAACAATCAAAAAATTCACAAAAATCCATAAAACATGACAATCAGCTACGCTGTGATACCGAAGGTACCAGAATCGTGGAGAACAATTTTAAGATAGCTCAGATTAATGTAGAAGGCCTGACACGAGCCAAGGCTGACATCTTGGGAAAATGATTTGATGACATGGATGTATTAGTGCTACAAGAGACCCTGTGGGTATGTTACCCACATACTTGATGGAGAAGCAAGCCGCCTAAAAATAATATAAGCACAATAAACACGGCTTGGCAACATATGTAAGTCAAAATAGGTAATTCCCAGACATCAAACGAGTGGCCGGCAACGAGTATACCATTGGCATCCGTATTGGCAACCTAACCATCTTTAACGTCTACAAACCCCCACCTAGCAAGTGGTCTGCTTCTGTTTTGCCAGTTAGTCAACACCTAGTAATATATATCGGAGATTTCAATTCCCACAATACTGAGTAGGGATACTCCACTGATAATGAAGATGGCGAATCAATTTTGGACTGGGCAGAAATCAACCACTTTAAGCAGATTTACAATGCCATACAGGGAGGTACTTTTAAATCTGGTAGATGGGGCACGACGACATCACCAGATCTCTGTTTTGTGTCGGAAGACTCTAATAGCCTCCCCTAAGTGTAAACAGAGAAATTAAAAACCCTCTTTAAAGAAGTCAGCATATGTCAATCACCGTGACCATCGGTCTCATAATTCCAACTTTAGACAAACACTTTACGACCTGTTGGAACCTGCGTAAAGCAGTCTGGCTAGAATACGCTAAATACGTTGAGGATAATATCAACCGAATTGAACCTATACCGGACAACTATGGCAGATTCATCAACCTTATAAAGAAAACTGCTAAGAATTCGATACGAAGAGGACATAGACATAATTTTACCCCATGCTGGACTAAGGAATGCGAAGAATTAATAAAAGAATACGAAGGGATGGAAACGAAATCAATGCCAACAAACTCATCGATCTACTTGACGAAGAACGAAGGAACAGATAGTTACAGGCTATGGATGAGATGGACTTCACTCACTCGAGTAAGGAAAGCTGGTCTCTTCTAAAGAAGCTGGAAGCAGATCAAAACTCATGGAAAGCTTGTAAAGTCTCCCCAAACACCATCTCAACCATACTTGACAAGACTTCAAATATAAAATCTAAGAAACCCGAGAAGATGAAGGTGATAGCCGATTACAAGGAAGAACTCAAAAGATGCGCAGACAAATCCGAAAATATGAATGACTTCAGTGTGGAGGAAGTGAAGGGCGCCCTAAAGCTCCTAAAGAAAGGCAAAGCTGCAGGCGTAGACGGTGTGCTACCGGAATTCCTTAAATATATGGGCATGAAAGGAAAATTTTGGCTAGCAAGACTCTTTTCATCAGTAAAAAATAACAATACATTACCAAAACAATGGCGGGAGGCTAAAGTAATAGCGATACTAAAACCGGGTAAGCCTGATGATGACTCAAAAATCTATAGACCGATTTTGCTACTATCCGTGATCTACAAGTTATTTGAAAGAGTAATTCTAACAAGAATTCAAACAAAAATTGATGAGCATTTACCAGTAGAACAGGCGGGTTTTAGACAAGGTAGAAGTTATAGTGAACAAGTACTGTCTCTGATGACGTTTGTGGAAAATAGATTTCAAGGGAAGTTGAAAACGGCAGCTGTTTTCCTAGACCTGTCTTGCGCTTACGATACGGTATGGAAACGAAGCCTTTTCTTGATGTTAGCCAAAATTCTAAAGTGTAAAACATCATTGCGACTAATTGACAACATATTGTCAGATAGAAAATTTAAAGTTCACCTAAATGGAAAAGAAAGTAAATACAAATTTCTTCAAAATGGCCTACCTCAAGGATCAGTACTATCTCCCATCTTGTTTAATGTCTACACAGCAGATATCATAAATACCCTGTCACGTAAATTCATGTACGCGTACGATGTGGGGTTAGCAACTCAAGCAGAATCATTTGAAAAATAGGCTGAAATATTAAAAGAAGACTTAGCAAGAGTTCAGAAATATTTCAAATCCTGGTTCCTCACCCTTAACCCTAATAAAACCACATCCATATTGTTCTACTTGAACAACAGAGAAGCTAACAGGAAACTTAACTTGATAGTTGAGGGTACCAAACTAACGAGTGACGATACTCCAAAATACTTAGGGGTATTGTATAATTGTATAATTGTATAATTGTATATTTTATAATTGGACAGAGCATTAACATTTAATCAACACCTTGAAGATGTAAAGAATAAATTGAAAACTAGAAATAACGACATTAGTAAATTAGCGGGAACAAGTTGGGGCTGCCTAGCAAATATTTTCCACATATCGGCCCTAGCCCTGGTATACAGCGTTGCAGAGTATTGCGCCCTAGTCTGGGAGAGGAGTGCACATGTAAAAAAGGTTGACACTTAGCTGAGTAATACTATGCGAACTATTACAGGATGTGTCCGGGCAACCAACTTACAATGGCTTCCAGTTCTTTCGAATATAGTTCCACCGGTGTTTCGATAGCATCTCGCAACCGTTAATATACTACAGAAAATTAAAGGATCAATAGGCCTTCCAGTACACAACAACATAAATAACGCACCCTCTAAAAGATTAAGATCAAGGAACACGATCTGGTCAATAGAAAATAACTCGGATAGTATGGAGTATATATGGAAAGAATACTGGGAAAATAGGCATCTCATAAGCGACCATACTCAAAGAGTCCCCGGGTTTGACAGCCCAAGAGCCATGTAGACCAGTCTAAACAGAATACGTACGGAGCAGGGTAATTGTAACTACTTTTTACACAAATGGAAAATAAAAAACTCACCTCATTGTGACTGCGGGCAGATTCAAACTATCAGGCACATTGTGGAGGAATATCGTCAAACAAGATACAAGGGAGGAATAGAGGGCCTTCACAAGGGCGATGACGAAGCGATGGATTGGCTGTCTAAGACTCACGTTCGTCTCTAAATATATTGTGTACTGTTATGACTATCATTATTAATCTTATTTATAGTTAAATTAGTTAGTATATGGTAAATTGCTCTTTGTACCACTACTAAGACCTTAGTTCTTGTAAACTATTTATATTTTATTAATTTAATGTTTAATATGTTTTCACCAATATATCTACGCCATAAAAAAAAATAAACATATATATATCAAATTATAGAAAATTTGTGATTATTTGTTCATTTTGATAGTCTCCATTATATTTAAGAATATATTTAACACATGTGAATCGATCTATGTATATGGATGTATATATGTGTACAAATCTCATCTCATCAGACAATAAAAACAAAATTAGAAATATTACACATTTGATGCTTATCAATGATGTCTAAATATATATATGATGATTAATATATGATTCTATACATTTTAATATGCATATTTTTTCTTAGCTGTAGGTGATAAAACAATATATCCAAATGCAAGAGGTATTTTTTTATTTTAACAGCATTATACATTTACACCGCTTGTAAATATTATATTCTCCGAATATTAGTAGTACAATATTATGATTCTCAAAATGTATTACAATTATATAATTTATTTTAAATAAAATAGTATTAAGTTTTCTTGAGTACATAGTGCTGCCCAAATATATAAATATGTATATTTTAGGGCAATTGTATCAATATATTGACCATCTTTACAGTGCAGCTGTTGCATGTATGTACTATTATTATGATTAAATATATGTTCATTATTTATAGTTTAAGTAATTACAGGGATTGCTATAATATTTCAAAATAAAAGAAAATTAAAAAAAAAATTAAAGGGATTATATATATTTGTGGTATCAGTGGTGTATTTATAGAATAATTTTGAGGGGGACGGTCGTGTAATAATAATGAAATAATTTCGGTTTTATATAACTTTATAAACAAAATAATAGTACAATATTATGAATGTGATCGTAAATTTGTAGTCTTAACAAAATCTTCAAACACCAAAACCATTTACAAAATCTCCCCTTTTCACAAATATGTAACTAGACGATATTCAAATGATATTAAATCGACATTTGATTGCTAATAAATAAAATAAATTGTCATTTTAATTTAAGAAACATTTTACGATTTTCAGTAATTGGACATATCTACGTTGAAGACCCAATGTTGTGGTGTACCACTCATATAAACGGTTCGTTTTAATTGTTACAATTTTTTTTCAATTATATCTATAGTCGTTACCATAGTGTATATATGTATTATATAAAATGATACATACAGAAGTAGAATAATTAAAAATTTGCTATAAAAATATACTATTGCTACCATTGTAAAATTAAGTAAAAAGCATTAATTTGATATCTAATAACAATAATATACCATATAAATTTTCATTTTTATTACAGTAAATATTGACGGCAAAATTTGAAACGTTTGCTTTTAATTATAATTAATAAACATAAGTGACGAACAATTTGATTGTGAAAACATATTAGAATTATCGTTTTAACACTATTCGTATTAACACTATTACCCCTTCACCAATCATCATCTTGATATTTTTTCTTTTCAATATTAATCTGGGAACAATAAATTTAAAAGTTGACATTTTAGAAAAATATTATTTTCCCAAAATCAAAGTGTGATTAAAACATGAAAATTTAGTTTCAACATCAAATTTTATTTCAAAGTATACAACAAATCATATAGTGCGTATCTATACGGTTTCCTAATATTCGTCTCATTATAAATAGTACATGATTAATGGAGCTTATAAAAAATTATTTTAGAATACTTCGTAATATACAGTGAGGATATTATATCAGTTTGCAAAGGTAAGATATCAGAATAAAAAAATAATATACTTATGCAATTTTATCATATGAATTTTCAATACTGATGTATGGAACACTTATGAATATAGTCTATTAATATAGTTTCATTAGATCAACTGTCAAAATAAACATATAGACATTTTATATTTATCGAATTTAAACTTTAATATTGCCTAATTTTAAATTGTTATAAATAATGTATTAGAAAATCAAATGATAAATGTAAATAAATAATTATTTTATACACTTGTAATATTACTGACATGAAGTGTTATTTATATTAAATAAATATATATATAATATATATATAATATTATATATATATATATATTATATATATTTATATATATTTATTTATATATATATTTATATTTATTTATAATTACATAAAAGTCAATAATTGATTTAGAAGATATGGAAAAATCCAGATATATTGGTAAGTAATTTGTTAGTATATTTTGAAGTGTATATATTATATATATATATATATATATAAGTGACACGTTGAATAAGGATGTTGTTAAAATTTATCAATATTAATAAATATATTATAGAAAAACCTAATAACTATATATGATGTTTTTATTTTATTAACATATTAACATTTTATATAAAAATGCTTATGTTTTAAATATAAATATCTTTAATGTATAAAGGCACAGTTCAAGATAATCTATATGAGGCATTTTACAATAAAAGTAAGTTAATAATAGGTTTTTTATATAGAAAATAATAATAAAGATCAATTAAAAATTACTGCTAGTTTCTCAAATATGTTATAAAGTGATAAATAAAATCTCGCACGTTTTAATGAATCATTACCATATAATTATAAATTAATTACTATTTTTGACAATAAAAGTATTTATGCATTTACGTTTTTTTAAAATATGAAATAGAATATTATGAAAAATGGTCAGGTACGTAACATTTATTTAAATATTTTGTTCTGTATTAAAAAATACTTTACATCGGAATATTCAAATTCATCTTGGGAGAGAAATTATTTAAATAAGTCATTGAGTTGACGGGTCGAGGAAGTAATCCAAAAGAAAGCAAGGGCGATTCAGTTAGTCATAGGAATTGGAAGTGTAATTGGCGGATGTAGCGATAGAGGGGTTAGGGTGCGATACGACCGTTTCGTGGAGTCTAGCCGCAAATATTGGGGCAGCTTTCAGGGGTGATGCGATGTGGATTTCTTTGATGATTTTGTAGTTTCTGATATACCAGAGAATTTGAAGAACAGATCTCAGCAATCTCATGAAACAGCTCTGGACTGGTCTAAGACGGTTTTAATCTGGCGCTCTCCAGATGGCGATAGCGTAGGTTCAGCTACTTCTAACGATGACAGAAAAGGCTCGATGTTTTATCGCAGGTAACACGTATTTGTTGTTGAAGAAAGGCTTGATTTGGATTAAAGCTCCAAAAGCCTTGCCACGTGGATCATCATGTGTCTGCACCAGGAGAGTTTGAAGTCTAAGGTGACGCCCAGGTATTTGGCTGAAAAAGGTGGGGGAGAGTTTCGAACCCTACGAGATACCATCTGTAATATGGTGGGGGCTGAAAGGGAGTCACTTACTTTGACTCTCAGGGATCTATTTGAAAGCAAGGACCGCACCGCACCTATCATGTAGGGGGAAATTTAAGTTGGGTTATTTAGTAAAGCAGGCCGTCATATGAACCAGGTTAAAGGCATGTTGGACGTCGAGGAGGACCATTGCGGTGTGGCGCCTCCTATTAAGACTGTTGGCAATATGTTCAGTAACTCTGAGAAGTTGGTGTACTGAGGAGTTTGGGTCGGTTTTTAAATGACCAAGTATTTATGCCCATTCGTCGGAATGTATATTGATACTTATTGGTCGGCGATCGATGACGAGTGACGATCTAAACCACGCATATTCCCTACACGATTGTTCTATTTCGTTTATCGTTTGGCGTCCTGCGCTTGTCTTGTTTGGTTACCAATCGTTTCATTACAAATTTTAGGTAATAAGAAAACATCACGTCAGTACAATTCCCAACTAAATCTTTTTTTCCATTCTTTAGGTAACGAATTTTCTGAAGAATTATTCTCATTAATATTCCTTGATTTTTCTTTCCTATAAGATTGTTAAGAAATTGAGGTTTTAAGTTTATTATCATGAATTTGTTGTTTAGTTTCGTATTTGCGTACAATCACATGGTAAATTTTTTTCTTAAAATACCAGTGTGAATGATGTAAAGATTTTGAAAATCTTAAATATACAGAATAAGCTTGAATTTTTAATTTACTCCTATTACGATAACGGTTTGATATTTCTAATTTTAAATATCTTTCCCGTGCTATACATTTTTTAAGGAAGTATAAATCTGCTCTTATTAAACGGATTTTTACTTCGCTTTGCATGAGTTTGTTCAACTTACTTGTATTCTCACTGAACACCATTTTATACTAAAATATGTTTGAGAACTTGTGACTGTTTTATACTATATATTATAAACCCAAAATCACAAAAATAATAATAAATAGTAATACACTTTAACTTCATATACTTATTTCAACAACTGTGTTATCATCATTGACGTGAACCAATTACTACTTCTATTATTATTAAACATTGTCATATAATTCCGGGTTCACGTTAATCGGTTTTGACAAATAGTATGTTTTGGTAAACCTCTTACATTTTCTATAAATAAAAAATGTAATTGTTTTATTCTTAAAAGGAATAAATTATTTTAAAACAATTTTGAATTTTATTAATTCGAAAAAATTTAATTAATCATACACCAATTAATACAGATAAGCCAATTAATCAGACATTTAATATCCATGAAGACATTTTAAATTTCAGAATTCATTTTTTTTTTATATATATTATTGTTTATTATATATATAATAATTATAATATTATACAATAATGTATTTAATTAGGTGTGGCAAATGGGTATTATAATCATCTTCATGTCGCTTTTGCAAGTAATATAAGTATGTATTATAAACAATGAACCATATAAAAAGTATACACATATACAAAGTTTGTAAACTAATTTATACTGGTACTATAATGCTAGTACAGTTCTAGTAATTTATTATTTTTTTCGAATTGTGGTTCTTGAATTATTACAAAATGGACAATTATATCTACTATTTATACTTTAAAATAATCGAAAAATTCGATTGTTAATATTCATCTATTGCAATACATAGTTACAAATAACTTTATCACATATTATTTTTATTTTGCATTTTGTTTATTAATATTTTTCCATTTTAGAGGCTAATTAATGTACAGCATTATCAGTCCTTTAAAACAAATAATATATCGAAAAAGTGTAATTTTTAGTATTTTCAAAATTAGTTTATACAGACCGACATTACACGTTATGTCCTATAGGTTGATAACAGTTTTATTGTCAAACTAAAGTTTTGGAATATAATTAGTCGATTGAGGTTTTTGAAAATATTTAATAAATTTTATCATAATAGTATATTATATATATATATATATGGAACAAAAGGTTTTCGTTCGACAGCGATTATATCTATGACACTATATCAATTTACTACACTATTCTACATATACATTTTAAATATAAATATTATTTTTAATATTTGCTACCAGTTGTTTACCGATTTATACAAGAAATTAATTGATCGATGATGAGTTTATTATTCATGTAATTATTATAAGTAATATTTGGTTTTGTAGTACATACGAATGCGAAAGGTCCAAAAGATTTTTGCGACAATGTTGAATCAAAAATACCTCAAACACCGGTAAAAGTAATTGAAAAATGTGTATTCGACCCAACGCAAACGAATCTCCAACCAGCAGCACAACAAAATGTACATTTTAATTTATATCCAAGCCAAGCGCAGCATCAACCACCAGCAAATCAAAATGAACATTTTGTATTTAGTTCAATCTCACATAGTGTTCAACCGCAAGTACACCAATATGAACATCTTCCCTTTGATTTAAATCTGCAACCAGTTGAGTCCATTCCTCTAGATGTATATCACTCTTTATATCACAATCAACCAGATACATCTAAATCTTATGAGGATGATGATAAAAATGTGGGCTTTGATCTAAATGCTTTACCTCCAAATGAATAGGAAAAATATGAAGAAGGTAAAGAAAAAGTATATATAGTATTTTATTAAGATACTTTGTTTTAAAATTTCAATAAAATATATTTTGTTGTTATTGAACTCAAATCATACTATGGTAAAAATAATGTTATAAATAATATAAACATGTAATTATTAATAAATAAATTATCGTTTATTTTAACATTATTATTATTATCAAATTTCAACATTAATAACTAAATAAGTAATATTAAGTTTTGGGGAAAAAATTATATACATTTAAAATAACCTTGAAACTAATTTTAAATTTAGAAAGGTAAAATTGTATGTTATTGAGCGAAGAACTCTGATATCGATCCAGCATGATCAATTTGCAAATGTAAATACTCAAACCTTGTGCTTTTAATTTTAATTTTATCATCACTTTTTCATAGTTTTAATTGAAAAATGCATCCTCTCTTTTTCCCTTACACTAGGATAAGACAATCAGTGAATTTAATCACATAGCGTTCCATTATCCTTCTCTAAACACTAAAAAACATATTTTTTGATTACCTTTGTTTCCAGATACAAATATTCTCCTTAAATCCCTCTCTCTTATTGTTATTATTTTTATTTTTTATATCGCTGGCCTATTAATATGATGTAAAGATCACCATATCATGAAAATAATATTATACAGATTAGTTTTGATAAAATTTTAAAACTTTTACTAAAAATTAAATGTTTATAAATGTAATGATATGCACAAATATCATCGTTATTACAACCAAACTCTTTCATTGTATTAGTTCTTTAAATTATATAATCATAAGCAGCTATTTGATATATTTTTAAAATAAAATACACTAATGTTTGATCTTCTCGGAACACATCACGAAACTATTTTATATTTTTTTTATATAAACAAAAACATACTGAAGTTTGCTCCTTTTGAAATAACGAACAAATTTCCAAGTAAAAAAAAAAACAATGAAATTATAAAATAAATATCGAATAACTCTTATACGGACTATTCGAACTAAAACGAAATGATAAACATATAACAATGAGAGACAGTGTTCATTGGAATTATAAAAAAACATAAACTTGCCACATAGACGCAAAGCGTTGCACGTGGCACGAACAGAACAGAAAAGGCGCGAGAACAAATCAAAGACAAACCATTTTAACGTCGGATATAACAGCTGCTACAAAATTAAACGGTCAGAAAATTCAACAATTATTTGGTCGCTCGTTGATCGTTCGGAACACCAACGGAGTCTTACGTAGTAGAAAAATATCACAAAAAATACAAAAACTACACCATAGACCTTTCCATGAACACGTCTCCTCGCCAGTGTGCGCACACTCATGTGACGAGCCAGTACTCCACTTTAAGTATGTGTTCCATGAGACAAACTTAGTCTTTGCGGAATAATTTGACTGAGTTCGTTTATTCTCGTCGGTGAATTCGCTCTGGAAGCGAAGTCACCGATCCAACTTTTACCTTTTTCTTTTTACTTTTTTTTTCATATACTTAATTTCATTACACGACTGTTCGTCTCTACAGATACCAAGTAGACTTCGCACGAGCACAAGGTAAGAAGTTTTAATATTTAACAATTTAATTCAGTGTATTGTCTGACATTTTTACCTCACTATTTTTACAGTGATTTCCATAAAAATAATTATTTTAAATAAACCTAAACGATTCTCGAGCTCACACCTCGCGATTCACTTCGTGCTCTTTTAAATAACCATTTTTATTTTTTTTTATTTTTTTTTGAATTATTACATAAAGAAAAAATATTTGAGCAAACATTTATGTTCTATTTGATTGTAGTTTGCATAAACATGCTATTATTTTTTTTCTTGGAAACTCTTTTAAGATCAGTCAGAGACTGCAATTTTATTTAAAGTAAAATTACGCATCAGTTTAAATAAATCTATTACGTAATGACATGTAATGTCACTGATATACTGGTAACCAAATTATTTTACTTAGAAAATCTGTAATTCAGAAATTACAATAAAATATAGAACATCGTCTTACAATGCATTCGTTAACCATTTGGACACTGAAAACCTAAGTCAACTTAATTTCGTATTACGATGACAATACAAATACAAATACAATTGGTGTGACTGTCTTCGAGCAGAGGTTGAACTAGGATTTTTGACACCAGGAGTAAATGTTAAAAATTACGCCAAATCTCCTATAATATTTTTATATTATAAACATTATAATAGGCTTTCAAACATTTTCATGTTTGTTTCATTTCAAACGCCACGAAATGTTTACGCCCAAGGATCAATTCCCGTCCCCACCACCTAGTTTCGCTACTATATACGCACAAAATCACTCACGAATGAGTGTGGTAGAGGAAAATAATAACAAAAACGGTGAAAAATATTTTCGTAATGAATTATTTATTACGTTTAGAGAAATATGCTTGCAACACTGACGGTATGATATTGGTAACAAACGAAAAATACTGATATGGTAGATCGTACTAAGAAGTGTGATGTACAGCGTTACGGCTACAAGTGTACTAACCGAATATATCGATTCGATACATTCAGTTCAGTCAGACGTTCGTAGGTAATCGTATTTTTATTATAATTTGAAACACACATAGTTATAATAACAATTAAGTACATAGCGGGCAAAATTGAGCAGAAAAGATCAATTACGCAATCGCTATTACTGTATTGTTTATAAATATAAATGTTTCGTTGTCTTTGTCGTCGGTGGCCGATCGTAATTAATCGTGCACCTAAAATAGAATCGACTGAAAGTATTTTCGTTTGCGATAGTCGCAGACTGGAGGGACAGTTGATAATTATCGGTCCCGTGAACGCATATATGTATCGTATAAGCATTCATGATATGTGTCTATTGTTAAAAATACATATTTATATCATTGTTTCTGTTAAGATCTTATGAGTAAGCTTATTGATAACATTTATATCAGTAAATAATTGTAATATTAATATAATGTAGGTCTGGATAAGACGGAACACTTAACGTTATATATTAATGATCTATTGACATTAAACACTAAAGCTACTTTTTTGTTCCGATATAAACTAAAAAATTCAATTATAACGAGTGAAAGTAAGCAACATATCCTTAAATACCTTATTAACAATTTTACATAATCTACTTCACGTTCAATTGTATAGCTATTATATTCATTGCAATGATAAAATAAATTAGTATCATTGTAACTAATTAATTTTATACACGTATATATTCATACATCTATACAAATTAAATATCGAATATAATAATAACCTAGAACAACTTATAAAATATAGATAATTTACAAGTAAATTATTTTGTTATGATATATAACATGAATACGTTATTATTCATGTAATTATAATTACATAATTATGTTGACAATAATATTTAGTGAGCAATTTAACAAAAATAATTCTTTAATTCTACATATATTTATTTCAGCAGTTATATAATATGAATGCTTATTTCAAAACTCACGGAGATTAATTAGGTTTAGATAATTAAATAATACATTTTATCCCTGACATTGTTTTCAGATATATCCACGTGTGCAGTTTTGGGCTGATGTTTTGGACTCCTTTCAGAGTCCATCTTCAGAGCGTAGTTACTTATTCGAGTGTTGTAACTATACTCTCAGCTTAGCTCGTGTCTTACTTTTTTTCTTTTCAAAAAGAAAGTAAGACACGAGCTAAGCTGAGAGTATAGTTACAACACTCGACCAAGTAACTACGCTCTGAAGATGGACTCTGAAAGTAATCCGAAACGTCAGTCCAAAACTACACACATGGATATATCTGAAAACAATGTCAGGAAATTAACAATCCATGAAAGCTTCAACACATTCATAAAATAAATTTTCTGTCTCGGTAACTACAGTATTATATCATATTTAATTACTGTATTTAATGGTATCTATCAAACTATTCAAAACTCTTCAAAATTATACTTTTATAAATTATCAGAAATGGTCATGATTTTTTGAATAACAAAATTATTTCTAATATACAAGAAAATTAAATTTAAATTACTTATAAATTAATTTTAAATTTTAAAAAGCAAGTTTAAATTTTAAAAAATATAACCTTTATCTTTGTTTCTAAATTTCCAGTTAGCAAAATTATAATATTTAGAAATTGAAAAATTTGAAAAAAAAATGTTTTAAAGAACATACAAATTAATAATATACATATATATTAAAATAAATATATATATATATATGTGTGTGTGTGTGTGTGTGTATGTACTTAAATGTACAATAACGCTAATGAGTATTACGTTGATTAAAGAAAAAAGAAAATATAAAAGTTGCATTTGTGTATTTGTTACTACCGGTAATAATACAATTAAAATATAATAACAAAGGAATAATTTAAAAGTAAAATTATATAGAAAAAATTGCATAGAGAAATTAGATAAAAATTACATTGAGAATATTATGAATGTTACTATAAAAAGATATGGAGTAGAAAAAAAAAATATAATAATAATAATATATCAAAAAGCAAAGAAGTTGTGTAAATAATGAAAGCAACTATGGTGTGATAAATTGAAATTGCTTTCATTATATAGACAATTTCTTTGCTTTTTGATATATTATTATTATATAATTTTTTTTTTTTAAAATAAATCGAATATCTAAAAGCGTTTCATGTAAGTCACGAAAAATACATATGCGTATGGTACTAGATCTAAGAAAATATATAACACAGACTGTTTGCGATATTCCTTTCACTACGTTTATATTAGATACTCATAGACATTTTCAACTTATTACTAATCAATAAAAGTCTATAATGTGGATAATTTTAACCTCATATCCCGTAATTATTACTATTATGATTTTTGAATAATATCTGAGTGCAAAGTAATTGCATACAATATTTCGTTACAATTATGTAGTGATTATCTAAATGTTCATAGATTGGATTTAGATAATTAAATAATAAATTTCTGTCTCTGTAACTACAAAATAAGATCAAATTAAATTACAGTATATGACATCCATCAAAGTGATAAAAACTCTTATAAAACGATATTTTTAAAGATAATTAGAAATGGTCGAACTCTTCGAAAAAATATGTATAATATTTGAATTATTAATAAATTATTTTTAAATTCTCCAAATAAATAGTACATTTAAACTTTTTATATAGAATGCAGGTTATTAAATTAAAATGTTCGATATAATTTCTTTTTTTGTAAATATTAAATATATAAACATTTTACACGTTTAAATTAGTTGTCACGTTTCGGAAATTAATCGTTTAAACTTCATCACACTATATATAAATTATTGAAATTTGATAATAATTTGCGATTTCCGATGAACGTAAACGTTTTCAAATAGTTCTGCGATTATCGGGAAAACATTTCATATAGGTCACAAAGAATATATTTACATATGGTACAACATCTACATGAATATATAAATGTAATGTAACATAAGGTTTTACAAATACGCGTAGTAAAACGTACCATTTGTAGCAAAATTGTATCGATCATTATATCAACTTAATGATATTGAATAATTAAAGAACGTATTATTATTAGTTTTGTAAATATTTTTCTAAAATTATAATTTTTTTGTGTCTGACAAAAACTTATTATTTAAATGGAATGCTCAGATGATTTTTGATTGATTTAATTTTTCTTCTGGTAGCAAGTTGTAACTAGTTGGTATATATGCTTTTGATACGGTTTTCTATTTTCTCTGTTGTTCCTTTATTTATCACTCATAATATGTAATACCCGTTAAAACATACAATCTTTTTGAGTATGAAAGGCTATTTCTAATAAATTAGAGTTCTTCGTGCATATTATAGGTAATTGGCAGATATTGATTTACATAAAGATCATACGAGAATGATTCGTTATTTAGTTATGAATTACCATTTATTAAAAACAAAACATGAAAAAATCAATTTTAATTTTAAGAAAATCATTTTAATTGTAGTTTACACTGACAACATTCTTGAAGATCTGATAATGTGGTAACTGGATAACGTTTATGGTTTGTATTACTCGTAAATTTTCATCAATTTGTTTTGGCGTATATAAATACACTGAATAGACCGTAAAATATCACGCCAACGGTGGACCCGAAATAATTTGCATAATCTTACTTTATCAAAAAATGCTTGTATAATTTACATATTAACGACGATGAGATGAAGAGTATAATGAACGATTATTTCAAAGAAATGGACACAGCATGGTACGTTAGCCGGATAAAAAAATTATTTTCACGGTATCAAAAATGTATTGATCGTAATGGTGATTATGTCGAAAAATAGAGATGTATTCAATTGTTGAAATTTATTGTTTTCAACATATTTATGCCTTTTTTCTCCCGAGGGGGAAAAATTACTTTTGGACGGACTCTCGTACATCAAAAACTTAGAGTATAAAATTATTACAAAGTCATTTAATTATATCTATCAATTTCAATATTATTTATATTATATTTTTATATAATATTTTGTTTTCTCTTTTTATTTTAGTTGGTTTTGATACAATTTTCTAGTTTTATACAAAAAGAAATAATTAATATTCACAATTTGAGATAATGAATAAACGATTAGAATGTTTGAATGATCTTGTATATTTCGAAAATATGTTAATACCGTTTATCGTTAAAATTGTCCACCTATATATTGGTTTTCATTTTATTTTTTTTATAATTTGTTATGATATTCATATGACTATTAAATTAACCTCTTTCTATAAGGTGGGAAAGAAAATACATGAGGAATACATTGGGACCCATTGATTTTACAATGGATTCAATGCAGGATCATCTTCCTCTGGTCATGATAATAATCATAAATTGGACACTGATTTGAACGAATGTCCACCAGTAGAAGAAAGTGATAAAAATGAAGATGAAGGTTAGAAAATGTATAAATACATTTTGATGCTACTTCATCATGCGTTGAAAATCTTACTAAATCTTAATAAATTTTAATATATTGTTTTATTATTTAATTTATTGAAAATGATATGTTCCATGTCATTTTAAGCAAATAAAGTTAAAAACAATATACACACTTCATTGTTATTAAATAAATTATATTTCTTACTGACAATGGTAAATGATTATATGCATGTTCCTCATACATAATTGTACTGCTAAAGATAGGAAGATATTTCCACTTTTCAATGTTTGAATTATAGTCCTTTCACCAGGATTTTTGAACCAAAGAGTCTATGTGCCATTATTGTGTTTCATACGTTTTTCTTACCTTAACATGCAAGAATTTTGTGCTTTTTATGAATGGTTAGTTTGTCGTTTCCTTGTACTCAAATCGGTGGTTTAAATTTTCTTTTCGGCTGTCTTCTAATTTTCATTTTTAATAAGAATAGTGAATTTTTTCAGTAAGAAAATTGTGGATATAGGACATAATTTATTCACTAATTAATACACTACTATAATTTAAAAAAAATTAATAATAGATTAGATAACAAAATACGGTGCGTTTCTTTATTAAATAAACATCTATAATATATTCAATTTTTGCAAATTTAACGGTAATATTTAAATTTACAATGTACATAGTAAAAACATATAGCTATATTGTGTACATAAAAGAGACAATTTTTGGGATTATTCAATGTCACCTTCAATGTTAATCATCCGAACTCATTGACAGATAAATTAATGAGTTTTACATATCGTGCGGAGCGCTATAGACTCAGAATTGATTTTAAATTATTAACGATTTTTCATCTTTTTGTTGTTAGATAATTGAATGTACATTATTGTGAGGCATCAATCATTTCTTCATTATGTGCTCACATATGTTTTTGTATTCGAGAATCACACAAAACCAGTCTAAAATGCAATTGATAACTAACTTTAAAATAAAAACCCTATACTCAACAGTTTGAGTAAAATATATCAATAATATATAAAATATATAAAAAATAATCAACTAAACTAATAATCAAGTGATTAATGATTTGGTAAATCGAATTTTTATTTATGCAATCAATGCAGTTATTTTCAAAAAAGTTTAAGTGGGTAAGTACACTAAATATGTTTTATCTAATTAAATTTGGATTACTAAAATAAGGAATATACAAGTTATTTAATTTTACTTAACTCCATAATGTACGTGCATAGTATCATAATAAATTAGTGACATACAAACATTAATAAATTATTTTCCATTAAAATATATTCAGTAAAAAGTATACATTATTTGAATGTAATTTATTACATAATTCTATTTGAAAAGAAATATTTATTATTTCCAATTTCTGTAGGAGATTTATATACTCGAGTCTCAACATATTTCTAAAATAAATTAAAATTCATAAATCACTTTTTAATCATATAAAGCATTTTGTATTGACATCCAGAGAATCACTATCATGCCGGTACATACATCCTATAGTGATATTATTTCAATTTTTTATTCTTCGCGAAATTGTTCATACATTGTGTTATATATATATGCATTAAATAACTTAAACAATAATTTAATACAGCATTTCCATATATGATTGTTTTAGCAAAAATTAATTGACACCCATAAATCGGCGTTTCTAAAGTTAGTAACGGAAGATGAGATAGAGGGTGCAAATATATGCCCGATTGATGTGTGACTAACAGACATACCAAAAACCTATAAAATTAATATTTGACAATTTATGATTTATATACGTATGTTAGTTCTATATTGTACTTCCACGTCGAACAGTCATTGCGTCCGTTTTTAAAGGTTTTAAATTCTTCTTCTCCTTTGTCTCTGTCCTTGATACTTGGGATCGACCACCTGTGTCTTAAACCACCACTTGACATGATCTCCCATATCATCTACGCATACACCAGCAGTCCTTATATTACACCAAATCGCATCCAACTATTTTTCTTTCGGTCTTCCTCTTCCTCTTCTTCTTTTAATATGCAATACTACTACTAATAATAATAATAATAATAAATAGTATTCTGAATACGTAGCGTTCAATTTATATTATAAAATAAATATATATTTTCGATTATTTCAAAAACCAGTTACATATAATATATTCCACAATCGGGTGGTATAATTCACGTCGAACAAAATATTAAAAATGTAAAATATAAAATTGTTCAAGCATATATATATATATATATATGAAACCAAGTGTTTAATTTTAAAAGTTTTGTGAAACATGTAATAATTTTATGCAATGCGCAAAATCACCGCAAGTGAAATATTTCGATGGCGGTATGTAAAAAAGGAAAACGTCCCGACCATTAGTTTATCGTGTAAGTAATAGATGCGTGCGACATTTGAGACAGGTAAAAACCTAAATGGAAAGCTAAAGCTATTGAACAAATTGTGTAGGTCAATCAAGTTGACTTAAAATAAAGTGTTTACTGATCAAATTTACCATTCTTTTTCTGCTCGTTTTATTTTACTATTTTTTTTTTCCGTTGGAATGAAATTCGTTCTGATATGTTGAAAATTTTTTAAATAATAATGTTCACTTTGGTTTTAATATTTTAATGGTTTTTAATGTTAATGGTTTTATGTTTTTTTCAATGAATAATACACATGGTACAGAGACACAAATAACTGATGCATAAAAAACAAATCTAAAATGGAAATATCACATACTGCTACGTTTCACCCTGTATATAAAATATAGATTTGAATGCGAATCGTATAAATATATTTTTATTTTCTCGTATATACAATATAAACAATAGAAAGTATTTTTTTAAAGTTCATGAAAGTATATATGTATACACATTTGCATTACCTATAGTGGCTTGAATGTTTAAAACATTAAAAAAATATCAAATAATCAATACGGTATTGTACGTATAAAAATACACCCACGTGATTCTTTGTTCGATTCCTATTCATTTCACCATTTAAACCCGTATAATTTATATGTCACTCGTATACGATGACGAACTGCTTGCTGTTTCCAAGTAAGCATTGGGCACACGAATAAAAAACAAAAATTACACATGTTTTTTATTTCAGTTTCGTATGTATGCAATACGTGATTTTATTTCCAATTATATTCATAGTTATCGATTTGGTATATTTTATCATTGTAAGCATACACATATTAAACAATAATAATATGATCGTAAATGAATATTTACAAGTAATTTATGATTGATGGACATATCAAACTATCAATTATACAAACAATAATAGTATACAGCTCAAACAATGTACAACATGCGATGTGTATGTATAAAGAAAATTTTTAATTGAAGGGCTGAAAATACGTATTGTTCAATACTAATAAATTGAAACAAATACTTTTCCAAAGTCAGAATAAATATTAAATTATGTATATTTTTTAAATATTTAGTAGTTTATATTTAATGTATAGATAATTGTAATGTTTTATCATTTGTTTGATATAACGGTACATTAAAAAAAAAAAATACATATATAAATAATTATAAAATTTGAGGTCTGTTGTGTATTAAATAAAAATAATTATTGCATAGTGTATGATTTATTAATTTTTGCATATCAAATTAATTAAATATATATAGAACAATATTTAAAAGATCTGATTTTAGTTATTATTAGGAGAAACAGATCTAAGTAAAGCATATTCATACATTGATGGAATCAGTGGCGCAGAACCTATACTAAAAGAGTTGCATCCACCAACCTTATTTTAAGGTGGGTGGTGGTCGGCTGTTCGGTAATAACTTATAAAAATATTTTAACTTCTGGTGATATTATTGTTTTGTATGTTTGTATAAATTAGTAAAAGAATTTAAAAGAAAAAGTAGAAAAAGTATTTAATAGAGTTGAACGTTTCACCACATTTATGCTTTAATAAATATACACGAATCAATAAACTTCTGATATCTTTTCGCCGATTTTCGGTCTAGGTATAGCATTTAAAAAATTATCTTCCGGGTCTTAGATTTAGAAATTCATGAAATATTCAATTTCGCAACCAACGGCTTGAAAATATATTAATCAAGGTCTTCGCGAAATTTGTTTATTTTGTTAATTTAGAAAATGCGTTGAGATAAGCATCTTTGAAAATAACCTAACGAATTAGTATACTTTAGAAAAATAAAATTATAAATTTTACACGAAGCACCGAACACGATGTGAATAATATCATACGAGGAACCAAGTGCCATTTTTCCACTATATACCTCTTTTGTAATATGTGTGCACGTCATGTTATTAATATTTTGCAAACGAAAGAGAACGGACAGACATGCGGATAATACGTATCGAATAAAAAAGAAACGGTTCGTCGACATAGACACACGTGCATATGCATGTCAAGTATCAGAGGATTGTGTATTAACGGTTTTAACCTTCCAGACTTCCGCAACATGAGTTTTTCTCCACAGCCAATTGAATTAATATACGGGTGTTTCCTATCGAGTTCTAAAAGTTTTTACCAATAAAAATTATAAGTAGCAAGATCGATTACCGGTGTTTTCAAAACCGTGTCGCGCCCGTCGTATCTTTGCAACAGATTTTCGATAAACATTTTAGGCGTGTGTGATGTACAAATTACAATTTGATGCGCGAAATAATGAGTTTCCAAAATCAAAATTACAGTTTTTTTTTCTATTCTAAATTACTCTCGGAATATCTTATCTTCGGCACGATGACACTTAGCACATATCCCGTTGGAAGGTTATCGGAACGAAAAGTTTTAACGAGTTTTTTCCCTCAGTTTTTCTTTTTCTCAACTAAAATAATGTCGATAAATAAATGTCTTCCGAAAAAATCGCTTACACCTTAAATTACCGCACTTACGGTATCATCCATGATGAAACAAATCGATTTGTTAATGTCGGTCAAACGTAAACACTTCTGGTAAATTGCACGTGTTCAAATTACATTATATTCAAATTATTTGCTATTAACATGATACCTATCTGACCGGCTGACCTGTATAATATTATTTGTTTCGACCACCGGTATGTAAGAAGTAGTTTTTATGAAAACCAAACACGCCGGTAGGGGTAACATGTGTTTTCCGACGACTCCTGCAATACACGAACGGGATTTAGTGTTTCGGATATTCCTTGCTTATCCAATTTTTGGGTGTCAAGGTCACCACTTTGGTGGTGTGGTTGTTAATAAAATACTATAAAAACACTGAGAAAGGTTTAAGCGAAAAATGAAAGAGTATTATTTATTTGGTTGAATTTATTTAATATTTACACTTTACAAAATAATGTAAGACACACTATATTTACTGTACTAAAATCTGGTAGTTACGGTATTGTCGTGCCGCTATTTATTATATCACTGAAACCTAGAATGTTCTACTAATTTTCCTTTGTTGTTTAAATTGAATGTTCTAAAACCTTCGTTACGTGCGAGTATTTTGCTTTGCCTATCTGTCGCGAAGATTCTCGGTCATTCCGTGGTAGTGACCACAACACGGAATATTAAATAATATCTGTTTGCAAGATTAACTATATGCAACACATTTATTACATTCGTAAAATTAAGTTTCAGAAATTTACATTGTTTTTCGGATAAAATTTAACTTAATTTAGATATTTTTGTAAAAAGTTAACATAAGGAAACATGTTAAGTTAAAAAAGTAACTTTTAAAGTTAAGAGTTAATTTGAAAAAAATTAATTTAATTAATTTGAGTTAATTAAACTAATTAATATTAATTAACTTTTCAGCTTAATTTTAACATTTAACTCATTAATACTTAGACTTGATATACTATATATATATATTTAATTATAATTCATACCAGTTTCGGAAATGAAAAATCACGCGCTATTTTTGTACAACGAGTTAAAAGTTAAAACTAAATGAAAATCTTATGTTACATTTTATTTGAAAATTAACTTTTAACCCCGTGGACTATTGTTTATTTTCAATCTTAACTTGTTAACTTGAAATAAATTGGTATGTATACTAAATTGAATTTCACTTGAAGCGCAGTGAAAATCTTCCGAATATGGATTTACATTTTAGCGTTGAAAACTTTTCTGGCCGCTAGGTTTTGAACAAGTCACGAATAACTTGTATACAAAGAATATAGCAGAAACATGTATAATAATTTATTTTGGAACTCATAATAACTCCTACACAGTTTAATAACACCAATAATAGATCGATCAATATTTGTTCTAAAGGTAACATAAAGAATCGTAACTTTTCAAGAATTTTCTTTAAAAAAATTCCATGCCATTTTTAATATTTAATTAGAATATTTTAACTTTAAAAAAAATTATATTATGTTTTTCTTAAAAATAACACAATAATATATGTAACTTTGAATTTTATTTATACTTTTTTTTATTTTATCTTGATTTAACGAGTAAGAAAAACAATATGATATACTTGTCCAGATTATGTGTAGCTAGTAAGCGTATTATATACGTTTCGCTCATATAAATAAAAATATACAAAATGCTTATTTTTTTTTTCCAAATTCACAATAGTTTTTTTTTCTAAATCTAAATTTTAATATATATACGATTGAAAAGGGTCGATTTGAATGCATCGTCTTTTTTTATAGCGATATTATACAAATTCAGCAGTAAATTATTATAATATATCGGTATATGGTGATACGATATTTTTAATGATTCATAATTAAACGATACGCTTGTGCAAAAAAATAAAAACTGGAAAATAATAATTATGTAGTTTATTGTACGTATAATATAAAATGTATATAACAAAAATGTTAAAAACTGTGGCGGAGAGTTTTATAATTTAATAATGTTATATACGCGACAAAGAGTTAAAAAAAGAGAACAATTTTCTTTAGAAATCATTTTAATCTAATAATATCATTAATTAACGTTATTAGGGAACATTATCGTATTTATCATTATATGAGCGTTGTATTTTTCTTTTTTTCGCGCTAGTACACCACAAGAAAAAAAGACAGCCGAGCAGTCGTGCACGGGGCGTACTAGACGCGTAATTAATATCGAAGAGCCGCGACAAAACTTATTATTAATGGTCCTTTCGACATTATCCACTAAAATTATCTTTTTTTTCTCCCTCTCGCGCACTCTTTTTTTTTTTTTTTTTTTTATCCACTGTCCTCGTGTATTATTCGTATACGTATACGTGTTTATGTTTGTGTTATTATACATTTTTTGTTTAGTCTTGTACAAAAAAAACAAAAAAAACAAAAATAAAAAATATAAATAAATAAAAAAAAAAAAACTATTGACGAAAGGTCGTGCGAACGATTTCGAACGCGTGGCGTTCACAAAAGACAGACTCGGCCGACCGTCCGGAAGCGCGTGGGCGGAAAGCGTGCGCGTACCGGGAAAAAAGCCGACGGCGCCGATGATTGATCGACGTCGCGTGAATGATACGAACAGGTGTGACAAATGATTCAACACGGTGCCGCGCGCCTGACGGGCGTGGCGTCCATTATCGGTAATGAAAGACGTCGCCGGGGGGAAGCGGGGCCGTCTGTTCGTCCTTCCGTACGCAGACACGTGATCGACGGGCGACACGTTCCGTTTGGACGTTCGTTTACGCGGGGACGATCTTGCGCGGCCTGATCACCGCCCGTCGCACGGGAGAACCGGCCGCCGATCGCGAAGCCGGTGTAAGAAGGCGGGTTCCGAGGACGCTTCGGGTCGCCAAAGGACGCGGCCCAGCGGCGTCCCCAACACGCAGAGACCGGCGTGCGTTATTCCCTAATTTATTGGTGTGCGACACTGCCACGTATTTTACCGTCGGAGTGCAACGCAATTCAGGTGGTCGGTCATTGTCGTCAGACACTGTTTCTCTAGCACGCTTTATACGCGGAACGGGTGTTACGCACGCGGTCAATACGCTTAAGGTGCTGGCGGCACCTCAGGTTTTCGATAAGTCGTTCTCCCTCCAAACGCCGGAACCGGGCCAATGTGCACCTGGCATCCGTAGCTATACTAGAAACCATTTTATGAAAGAAAAAAGGATTTTCGTGTATTTCGTATACTCAAATGCATTATTCCTAAAAAAAAAAAAAGTATATTCAAGTACTATTAAAAATTATTCTCGACGACATTGCCCCGTGCACTGCCGGGAGTTTTCTTTCAAAGTTTTCGCAATAAAAAACATTCGGATGAACTATACATAACGCGGGCGTAAAGTTTAGATATAACTTATAACCATTTGGCCAAAGGACATTTGAAAATGGTATATGCGACAAACCCGTATATATACATAAGTCTAAGTACACACTTAGACTTAAGTATAGTAAGGTGTAGAGCTGAAGCGAGTTTGAATCATTTTTAAACCCGAGTGAAATTAATATTGAGTTAAACGTGACCCGAATTTTTTGTTTGTTAACTAAAAAAGTAGAAGTCTATTAAAAAGTTAATTATAACATGGCACTTAGTCAAACAATCATAATCTAATTAGCAATAATAATAATAATATAAAAAAATAACTTGAAAATGGAATATTGGGTCCTTCTCCGATGTCTTATAGCAAATAAACGTTAAGTTTGGTTAAATTAGATTTTGCTATGATATGTTTAGAATTAATTATCAGGTAAAGAACAAACATACTGCTGCTGATTTGACGCTATACAGACATTTAAAAGAAATTTAAGTTGACTGAGAGGGTGCTGAAACCGTAGTAAACTACTTGATATTTCCTCCGCTGCGCAGATGGACAATGAATCATATATATGCATTGAGGGTGTCTAGCTGTTAATGGCTTGAATAGCAAACAAATTCAATGAAAACAAACATTCTACTTTTTCTGTTTTTTAGCATTTAATTGATTTAAATACTTAAAAAATAAAAACAATAAAATTTATACATATGAATGGTAAACAAAATAGTAAATCCAAAATTTTCTGCGTTGAATTCCAATCATCAGCGAACTGATAGTGGTGATGGAAGTGATTGTAGTGCAGTAGTGGTGGTATCAGTGAGCATGAGTATGGGAGTAGTATAATGGGTGTAGGTGTATGTATGTAGTGTGGGTGTGGGTGTGGATGTGAGCGTGGGTATGTGTGTGGGTATAGGTGTGAGTATAGGTGAGGGTGTGAGTGTATGCATAACGCAAAATCTGTTACTCAAAAGCGGTCATGAAAAAAAGTTATATCCAGCCCAAAAACATATAAATGTTAAATAATTAATTTCTAAACTACGAGAATAGGTTAATTTTCAAATCAAATATTTTGTTACATGATATTTTTAATTAACTGGAGCCCTGTCGGAAATTATAAAAAAAAACTTGCTCCGTTCAATTAAATGAAAAAAATCACGCCAAATTATGCAAATTATTCAGCAAACCAGTATTTCGAATAATGTTAACTTAATGTAAGCACGTTAGTAATACTTGGTTAACTAAATCATCTAATTTTTTACTTTAACTTTTACTTGATGCGCGTTTATGCACTGAAAAGACAGTCTTATATAATATTTTACTTAGAGAAGGTCGAAAAAATATTTCAACATAATAATATATGATATAATGTATATAATATGTACCATGTACGCCTTACTTTTGTATGAAGTTTACTGAGCTCAAAGCATTAAAAGAATAACTTAAGTAATCTTAGAGACATGGCGGGAAATAAGTTTGGTAAATATGTATATATATATATATATATTTATATATTTATGAATATACTTGCAAAACCCCAAAAAAATTACTGGAATTTAGTGCGTGACTCTTAAATGAGGTCTATTGTTATGTCTGTGGCTGTTGTGCGTATACATATATATTTATATATATGTACACTGTTGCAGTTACGTCCTAGCTGATATAAATGGTGTGACTTCTCCGGTCATAAATATTAAACCCGATTAGCCATTTACAAATCCAGTTACTTATACTGGAAGGTATATACAAACAAGCAAATCTAGTGATGTTCTATTTTTCGATAAGAATTTTTTCACGAAACTAATGCGTCTGCCTTACAGCAATACGTGTATGTGCAGTATATTGCGAACGGGACGTGTTTAGGGTTTGATCGATAATTAATTCCAATTTTCCAAACGCGTAGAAAATGCGCTATCTAGAGTGTAATAACAATATGGCGAACCCATCTTTTATATATGTATATATATATATTTATCAAACGCGAGACGGTCAGTTGCCTAACTTAAACGCTGCCAGCTATTCGGCAAAATATATGTACGTACATCGGAAAACCACCATAATAATATACCATTGTACTGTTACCATTATACCACTATTTTGTTTTGTTATACGCGTGTAAAACCGAAATATTCTGGGAACGTTCGAAATAATAAAGTTACGAGTTTCATTTTTGAGATAAATTCATTTCATTTTTTCAGATCAACCATACAATAAGTAGAGATGTAGAAGTGTTATGCGATTTCCATAAAACGTTTCGAGATTTTAACTTTTCAATACAGTTGCGACTTCTACCTCAAACGATATTTCACACAAATTGATGCGCTGGAAAATATTGATTTTTAAAAATTTGATAATTGCTGTTTAAACGCAAACGCCACGCGGCTTAATGTGCGAGTACAACGAGAAAACATTGTATTCGAATATTTTATAAGGTAAAAATACTCGCGTAAAAGATCGATGTAGATCGTAATCGTTACAAGGAGGTTGGAGGAGGTTTGTTGTTAGAGAAGCCATATACAGGTTTAATTCGAATAACGAATGTGTGTTTCAGCGATGCAGTGTTTGATATGCGCGCGTGTACGCGTCGCCTGACGTTTGTTGGAAAACGTACACGTGACTGCGAAAGTGCGGAAAGAGTGCACTGACAAAGATGAGTTTTCAGGATCGAAATCCGACTGTCGGAAACACGATCAATCCGCTTGTCGGTCTAGAACGTATGACGATAATCGTGCGTAAAATCCCAATACGTTCGTCGTGGACAATAAACGCGGACCTAACCTAACCGTCGTCGCAGTCTCCATGTGCACCGCTTATTCACCATCACCAAATGGATACCCCATTGTTATCGCGCGCTACGTTTTGTACATGTTGCCTGCACAGACGGTGTCACGCAATTCCCGAACAATTCCGGCACAAATAAAATGGGTAAACTTTTTTGGCGCCACAATCGATGTCCAACGGGAATGAATCGTGAAGAAATCCGCGTGTGTAGTACTGCTATACTAAAGACGATGACGTAGACAATTAAACAAAATATTGCGTGATTTCAGTACCGTGTAATTGTAATAATTTTATTTTGATATATACAATGATCGCGGACGCAATGTCCAAATCGACGAATATAATTGCACATATAACACCAATTGTATTGCAATGCAGTACAAAAATTACATTGTTAATTTCTAGCAACAAACAAATTCTCCACATAATTTTATGTGTTGCCACAATTGCAAACGCGAAACAACTGTTTTTTGAACTATTTGCTTTTATACAATAATGACTTGCTACAGATAAGCGAATGGCATTTTAATAAAAAATATTATAACCGACAGAACAACTTATATAACGACAATAAACATAATTACATAACTAACGATGCGATAAGTGATTGATGGGTAGCACGCATTTCATAGACACAATTACGGATACATATCCTAATGGAATATAGCGCCCCTACGTTTACAATTAGCACCGTTGAAAATTTAGTAGTTTCCTGAACTCCAATTAAATATTTTTTTCACTCGATGCGGAGGTTTTAAACGATATCAACGTAACGCGTTTGGAAAATTAGTCGGCTCGGCCAGCTCTTATATATATATATATATTTCTATTGTATCAATGAAATTAAAAATATAAAAGATCATCAAACCCGTCGAACGGGTTACGCGCTACGGGGCAGTAAAAGTTGTATAGCGGAATAAAGGGTGACGCGGGGTCGTGAACTATCCGCAATCCTAGCAGCCTTAAAAACATGTTTTAGTTGCTCTACGTTTTACCCGTATTAATCAAAACGCGTCGGTCGCCCGTCTACGTACGAAAACTCACGGCCGTTTAACGGCGCGTCACGAAATGTCGTCCCGGTCGCTTGGCCGAGAATAATGTTCGGACCGAGCGATCCTGTTACATGCGTATACATGTATATGCATTTTTTTGAAAAATCAACCCTTTTACGCTGCTCAACCTTCCGTGGTCACCTCACCTTTAAACGCATACGCCACGTCATGACATACAACACATGCGCGAGTTTCATATATATATATATAGATATGTATGTACTGAATACGTATTGTTACTAAAACGATGATGGTTAGGTTCGGGATTTTGGGACATGTACGCGTATAACATATGTAGTTAAATCTACTTTAGTTTCGACGTATCGGCGAACATAATTACATTTGATATTTACGCGGATAATTCCGTTCGCGAAAATCGTCCAGTACGTGATATTTTTAATTATCATATAGTATTTAAAGCGATATACGATACATTTTACCGGATAAGAATGACAGAAATTTTTTTGTACATTTTGTCTCCCCTCGTCAACGTGTTTTTATGTTCTTACGTTTATTTACGCCGTAATTTGTTTTGGATAAATATCTCTTCCAATACCAAATAAAGTAACGATTTCGTTTCATACTTGTGTTCCGATCCAACTTATTTAACTTATTTTAACTTTTTATAGTTTGAAAATTACCGTCCGTGCGTGTTGCAGACTCTACAAGTGTATATTTTGACGGATACTCGAATTCGTAAATATATTGAATGTTGTGATCGGCGAGTTAACAGTTTTTTTTTTTTTTTTTATAAAATTTCTGCCTTCAAGCCGTGCGCATGTATTTCTAAATGATACGGCGCAAAAATATTTTCGAATAAGCTTAATTTTCGTTACTTGATCATCAGCGTTAATTAACTATACAATTCAATTATTTTTTAAATTAATTTAACAACAGAAAAACGTTTATGAAATGCGCACACATTTCTAAACTTATTAATAAAATTTACCAGAGTTTTTCAGAAAACTGATTATGTTTTTGCTTTAATTTTAAATTATCACCTATAAAGAAAAAAAATGTATTGATAACTCAATATGGATTTTTTCAAGCCTTTTGAATTTTGAGTTATAGTGACCAGATTGTTTTTATTTTCTATACTTAATATATAGAGCTTCGATTTTATTATCTTCAATATTTTAACTATTCTATCACCAAGTTTTTTTTCATTGCACACCGATTTTTGTTTTATAATTATTCAAACGTTTTGAACAAAACTGTCGAGTACGATTTATTTTTAATATATTATTTAACACACTCGTGTGTTTTACGTAAATCATCAAAACACTTAAAATATATTTAATTTATGAAATTTAGGATTACTTTGGTTTTGATTTAATATTATCATTTTTTTTTATTGTGTTAGGCACACGCACAATTTCTGTCGAATATGTAGGATTACTATATTTGAATAAATTTAGTGTTAGATTAAATTAGCTTTAACGAAGAGAAAATCTTATTATTTAATATATATCTGCTAACTTTTCATGAGTAATATACAATTTTAGAATTGAACAGTTCGGAGTCAATTGCTTAAAATCAATTTATTATTAATACTTTATGTTCAGTGTAATATTTCAAGTAAATACAACACTTTCATTCATTTAATAATAGTATATAATATTTTTTTTTCTTGTTTATCTATGTTGAGTTATTGCGCCTGTGTATTGTGTTAAATGTTAGGTATGGAACGATATAATCCTACAGAGTATAACACACAACTAACTGACAAATATTATGATTTTGGTTCAAAGCAATTTCTTATAATTTTTTTAATAATTTCCTTATATTCGCATTATATTGTGTTTTAGATTCTGAAGGTTTGGGTTTACAATGATGTATTTTACTTAATTTTTTTAAATTTAATCTATGAAAGTTATTTGTGTAGAATAAGTGTTATTTTATTTGACACGTTTTTCGTTTCTTCAAATAGTCATTTCTTAAGAATAATTCTTGAAAATTACAAAAGCATCAGTGAAAATGTGAACATATTCGCTTAAATACAGACAATTTTTGTACATATATAATAGTTGATAAAGTATTTATTATATTAATCAAAATCGTTTTTCGAATACGTAATGTTTAACCGTTGCTTATAAATTGTAAATAATTATAAACTCATTTATATGTTATATATAATCATTTCTGCCTAAGCAATTTACTCAAAACAATTTCTTATAAAACCGTTGATTCACAAACTTTTTACACAATTCAAAGTAATGATTTCGTTCAATTGAATTTTTAGAACCAAATTAGAAATAAAAACTTTTTTGATTTTCGGTCTTCTATTTTATATAATTTTCCGAATTTTATAGAAGAACTTTCTATAATGTACTGAACTCGTGAAAAAAATATCATTTATGCTATTCATAATATCGTGTAAATTCTACAAATATGTAAAAAATCACGGAAATTAAACGACTGAGCGTTAAGGAAAGCGTTTGCCACATAATATTTGTTGAAAATCCGACTTGACAAAAATAGCAATTTTGAATTGTATAAAAAAAAGAAAAAAAAGCGATGCCATAAAATTGTGATGTGTAGAAATTATTTCGAAACGTTAGAAAACATTTTTCAGTTAGCTCCGTTACGCTTCGCGTATCACATAAAACACACAGTGATTGTTTTGACTGTATATATATGTAAATATATATATATATATTTATATATTGTATATATATTGTATATATATCTATATATATAAAATGGGGAGCGCGTGCGACAAATAACACGAAACAGTCTACTCACTGTATTTATACGCGTTCACGTACCGTTATTACAACGTGTTGCGTCGTTATCGTCATTTTTGATGATTCGGCCCGTTCCAAACTATATACGCGTTGTTCGGTCCTCTGGAGAATCGGCCGACAGAAGTCGTTCTCGACGTACTAACGCGTCCTATCAGATAAATGTCGTGTCAGTGTGCGCGTCTGTGTGTATTCACAGTGTACGTTTACGTGCGAAAGGGGTTGTTATACGCGTGCGTGTTCGTACGCGACGTCTGCGTCTGCATTTCAGTTTCCGTTCTCGTTTTCACGATAATGGCGCGCATTAATATTTCTAATTTCACAGCGTTATCTAGTCAGATATCCACGTATATACGTTTTCGAATACTATAAAAACATATATACGTTATTCACACGACGCACCGTCCATCCCAATGTTCGCATCGCCCTCGTCACGGTCGTCGCGGTCGTGAGACAAACATCGCGAACGGTTTTCTGTCGACTGAAATTATATCACTGTCGACACGTCCGATGAATACGTTCGTTATACATTGTAATATTGTTGTTTGAACTCGGACGACGTAGGCTGTTGCATTCGAAACTTTTGCTCTACTCATTGAATTCAATGTCACCCAGTGAGTTTTCAATTCATTTTGCGAACATACGAGTTCAAATCGAAAGGCGCATCGTTAATGCAATCGTTCAATGTTTTTCGCGTCATTTTACGTTGTCGACCGTAGTTGAACAGTTCTATGGACATCTGAAATGTGAATAAACGATGATTGATATAATAACTTGTTTAGTAATGCAGGTAATTAAATGGATTGTACATTTACGCGTACCTACACAATAAACCCGCAGTCCGCCAGACAGTTTTCGCCGTTAAACCCTGCAATCGATTTTAATGCTTTATCACGGCAACAATATCCGAGTCGGCCTAATTACTATGTTAGGAGTCGTATAGCAGACGGACATATTCGGAATATATTGTGTTTTAGATACTTTATATGTAAGTTCAAATAATATTAAATCCCTTTGTTTTCAATACTTTTATTTTAAACATTCCAATTATTTAATCGAATTTAATATCCATGTCATTATAGATAAAATACGTATATTGTTATTACTTGTGTGATTTTCGGAAATATCCATGTTGTGATTTTTATTTTTCTTACGTTTCGGAACCATGACTACACGACATTGTGGCAGTCATACGTGCACCACGTACTCTGAAATGGAACCGGTACCGGTTCCGAAACGTAAGAAAAATAAAAATCACAACATGGATATTTCCGAAAATCACACAAATAATAAAATTTCAATCCATGAAAGATTCATTAAACTCATAACGTTTATTGTTGTTCATATAAACACCTGTGGCTTATTTAATTCAATTTATCCAATGCCTCCACTAATGAATATATTTGATTCTATTATGCCATTAATTTGTTTTTCATTATTCCCACGTTGATTTTGAATTTAATTCTATCGCATTTACTTTTCGACAATTTACGATTTTTAGGATATTGTATTCAGCTATAGTAACTACTGACTACTTATTAGAGTTATAAAGTACTATTCTAAAATTGCAGTTTTAAAATATTTCATTTTTAATTTATTCATAAATTTGACGTTTTATCAAATTTTCTTAAAGCGTATCACTTGGTTATACATGAGCATAATAGTAACAGTCTCACAACTATTTATCCACAAAGCAAGATTTTGTCCGTGAAAAGTTTTCATTATGGAGTGAAGACTAACTAACTTTTCGTGAATAAACTCCATCAGATGATCATGACATTCATTCTCTTTCTATAGTATCCGGTAAGTTATTAAATACTTATTGAATATTTCAACATCCACATAAAGTCTATTACAAGTAACCAAAGTATTTTATAAATACTATATATCATAAAGTATACAAATATACAAGACTGGGCAAGTTAACAATTTTTTTGACTCGTTAAGTTAAACTAACTTAAAATAATTAGTTAAATTAAGTTAAAAGTTAACCAATATATTATTGTTAACTTTGAAAAGAAAAACTTAACTTAGTTAAAAGTTAAAATTTTCTGTTAACAAGTAAAATGAGAAAGCTGTCAAGAGTTTAGGGTACACACTTTAATTTACTTGCATTTATTTCCTTATATATGAAATAGCATTTCTATTGTTCCTAAAATTTAAAGAGAATAATATAGATATATATAATAAGGGTAACAGACTTGGGCAGTATTTCAAAGTATTCTGAATACTTTTTAAATATTTTTTTTTAAAATAAATATTTTTTTTTAAAAATATTTGATACAGTACTTTAAATACTTTTTAAAAGTTTTCTGAATGCAGTATTCCGAATACTTCTTAAAGCTCAGTCATATGTTAAATAGTATTTTTATTTAGTAAATATAAATAATAACTTATTACCTACTTAAATGTAAAGATTAATTTTTTCAGAAAAATATAAGTAGTTACTAGCAGCAGTAAGCATTTAAATCAACATCAGTTATTTTATTAATAATCTTATTATTATTTAGTGTTTGAATCCAGCCTTATACAAATAATCAAGTATAATTGATTACACAATATTATAATAATTGTGTTATAGTTTATAACCAATTGGTATTATTAATTTACTTACTATTAATTATTGTGTCAATTTATAAACATAGACTCTCTTATCTATGTTCTATATTAAAATTATTTTTCTTCGTGAAGAGCTAAGGATTATGTAGCGTGTGTGCGTCTATATCGAACTATTATAATTCTTCACTGATTAGTATTATTTTATTTAGGTACTGTATTCAATAAATCTTATGACTTGGAATTTTACGTAAGTCGTACATTCTATACATTACGTATATGCTATTGTAAAATTATCTATATAATAAAATAAAAACAAGTTATATATTCAAAAGCATTGAAAATTTTACATTGTTCTTTGGATATAATTTAACTTAACTCGGACACTTTTGTAAATAGTTAACATAAAGTAAACACGTTAATTAAAAAAAAAACCTTTTTAAGTTAAGAGTTAATTTGAAAAACGAACGAGTTAATTAACTTAATTAATATTAACTTAACTTTTTTACATAATTTTAATTTTTAACTTGTTGATGCCCAGCCATACAATTAAATATATATTCAAAAGACTTTAAAAAAGTATATAATGTTCATTATTTAGTCGTGTCCAATAGTTACCTCCATTATTTACGTCAAAAAGAAATAAAAAAAATACTGTACCATTTTTTCGTACTCTTTGATGACTATACGTGTATATTTTACAACGAAAATAACGTCGATTGTCGTTTTATTATATTCAGTTAAAAAAATAAATAAAAACTTTTAATGGGAATAATTGGTATGCAACTGTAGCTGTATAATATGAAAATACGGGTATTTTATTATATTGTTATCCGGTTTTATTTTCTTTAGAATGATAAGTCCGGATTTATATAACGTCCCGTCGGTTTTAAAAACTTTTCGATTGTATACACTTACAATAATATACGAGTTATTTTATGTAGGCGATGAGTCTAAAAAAAAAAAAAAAAAACACAAAAACAATTCCGAACGTACAAGTCGTACGCAGTACAGCCGAGCGTCAGAGTTGAAACGCCTGTTGTATAATGATTAATCCGTATCACATGTCATTAATAATATAATAGTATAGGTCGAATTACGTTGAATTTCCCTCCCCCCTCCCTTCGTGACTCCGCGTAGCGATCTTATAGTTCCTTTACACCCGGTGCACTCTCGTTCGCGCACGTGAAACACAATCGAAATTCCAATTAAATGTTTTGTCGGTTTAGCTTAAGTGGGTGGTATACGTCACAACGGCGCGGGATAGAGAAACAAAACGGGCAGCGCAATTAGTGATTTGCTCTCGAGTGGTACGTAATTTGTGTACGTTTGTACGTTGTCACGAGGCACCGCTACACGCGAGTCGTCCAGATCATTAATCTGTCTGTTATTAAAAACCGTTGTTGAATTATTAAACAGTTATTATAAAAGACAATGAAATAAAAATCGCAAAATTTATTTGTCGTGTCTACTACGGAATTAAATTTTCGAGAACGGTTCATTACCAAAATACTTTTTACAATTATTAGTAAGCTGTACGAAGAAGCACTATTTCAATGGTATAAAAAAAAAAAATCATTTTCCGTTTTGGTTTTGATTGTATTTGATCACAATGTTAGAAATAGTAAATTCACACACCACACAGAATTTCTATTTCGTAATGGAACATAACTGCGTTGTACGTGGCGGAAGTCATACACGGATTTTAGATGGTGTTTCAAACATTAAACAGATGACGGATAACAAAAGAAAAACGATTCGAGCGGTTAAAATTGCCGTAGTCGAAACGGTTGTCGAACAATAGTAAATATTGTCGTCGTAGAAGCAACGAGTTTTGTTGATCATCCATTATAATCGCAATAATATTACGCATTCTATCTATTCGTATAACTAGTAGAACAAGGTTCACGACGCGCGTTTGTTGTTTTTTACACCGTCTAAAAGTTCGTAAGACAAAAACAAAAAGGCTCCGAGCAATCCGATTCTGCAGATGAAAACCCGGTAAAGTCCACCTTGGCCTCGATAGTGTATCACGCTTGTAATAGACCGGTATTTGGAAAAGCGTACGTCTCGAAGGAAAAAACGAATAGAATTACTGTTGCGCGTTAACCACCTGAAACACACACGCTGAAACGCACGACTCGCGTAATAATTATTAACACAGTGTCGTTGCGGGTGTGTTGTGCCGCGAACGATTCCGACTTTCGTACAAACCGTCGGACCCGACGTCACGGACAGGCACACACGCGGGGTCGCGCACGTGCGCCGGGGCGAGCGGCCGCGAACACGCGCACGCAATCGACCCCGCCGACAGGAAGACACCGTTGTACGCGCGCGCGTTATCGTTATCGTCGCGTCGTCGCCGTCGTCGGAGATGATTCATTTCGGGCCGCCGGAAAGTCGGAACGGAGGTTCTAGCATTGACATGGTAGGGCGCTTTATTATTATTGTTATTATTATTATTATTATTATTATTATTATTATTATTATTATTATTTTAATGATAATAAAACGCTCGCATAGCGTGCGCGGTGCCGACGGCACGCGATCGGCCGCGTGCTCGCAATCACCGCGACCGCGGTACAACACATATACACACGCGCTCCACGACACGACGTCTATACGGCGACCGCGATCGTGTTCCTCTGTGTGTGCGCGAGCACACCCACACACATAAATATATATATATATATATATATATATATTATGTTGGGACGGGGCGGCGCGGCAGTTCCGAGCGATTTGATATCCGCCCGTGCGCGTACAGCGCGTACTTTTGCGCGAGGCCATTAAAAACGACGGACGATCGTCCCGTGCGTCCCGTCGCCCCATTTCCCCGTCGCCCGCAGCGTCGGACAGACCGTGGCGGACGCGTTATTGTATTTCAGCCCGCGCGGATAAATCAAACCGTGTCCGCGAGTCCGGAACCGTAGCCAACGCCGCGTGTACGTACACGTATACACGCACCGCGACTCCGGGCCGTCCGGTCGTGCCTAACGCGCGATGCGCCGACGTGACTTTCGAACCGACACGCCGTGCCCGTCTGGGTCCGCGGTGACCGGCCGTCCGGTTACGTTTCGCGCGTTCGAATTAACGCTTTCGTCAATTTTCATTTTTTCAACCGGAGAACGTTCCAAGCGTGTCCCGCGGACGAAACCCCGCGGCGACCGTCCGCGATTCCGTAACACGCATTGTTTTATCGATTTTATTTCGGGTTATTATTATTATTATTTTTTTTTTTCGTTCTCTTCGATTCTCTCGTTAAACTTCTTTTCGTATTGTTTATGACGTGTGCGGTCTCGCCCAACAAGTATAGACCTAGCGAAAACGACGAATCGTTTATTATACACACGCACACACACACATTGCATAACTATCGGCTATTATTCGTATAACGCACAATAAATATATGTATATATCATATACCGTGTATAAATATACAGTTTATTCATGTGGTGTGTCCGCTTCTCTTTTTGCGGACGATCGCACTCGTATAATATTATTATACCATGATACTTCGGTTAGTTTTTTTTTTCCTTTTCAATTTCACGCGCAAAAAGTGACAAGATTTTGCTGCGGACCGATAAATATATAACATCGTTGTAAATTGTATGTAGACAACAAGAAAAATGAAATCGCATTGTAGGTCGCGTCTCGTACACTATAATATATCAACGTTCACGTTTCGTAAATTTATTTACAATAAATACGCGCGCATGCACAATGACGGATGGTCGTCGTTTATATTTTATTGCGTTGCAATAGTCTCCGACGAACGGATGAATATATAGTGTTATCTCGTCGCAGCGGCGTGATGTGAAAACGAGTAACTCCCTCAAAACGGAAACGAAAACGGACACATCGGATCGATTTCAGGCCCACTAATCGGTCGCGACTAAATGCATTTGAACGACCGAAGTCGTGATGACGAAATGATCCGTACACGGTGTACACTTAACGTGTATGTATTTTAAGCCGTCCAAATCCTGACAGTGGTCATCGTTAAAATATCGAATAAGTTTATTTAAACAAATACAAGTTATGTTAAAATTTGATTTGATTATATTTTTATTTACTTCAAATTTTACAATTAAACTTCGAGGAGAAAATCTCATTATCACTGTACACGTATACATGTCGGTATTATATTCGTGAGTCCGTCAATATGAATTATATGTTTGTCTAAATATTAATCTACGAGAAAATAATTCAGATTTCCGTTTGTCAAACGTGTAGTTGAATTATTCATTATGTCACTGTCAGTAAATTAAATCGATCGAATGATGATAAAAACGAAAAATTAACCTAAGTCTACCTCTCGAATCGTATTACTTTTTTTCATATATATACATGACCGTTGTAACAATTTAACAACATCAATCAACTTGCATATACATATATATATATATATATACACACACACGAGTTTACTGTAGTGTTTTTGACACACGTTTTGAAACGAAAAAAATAAAAACCATACGTTGTGTAATTTATGATTGTCACACAACAAAAATTAAATATAACAAAATGTTTCTCCTCCTCTCGGTCCATATGTCGTGCATTACATTGTTACATATACTTCACATAACCTAACCTCTCAATATATTTTTGTTTGTAGTATTCCGTCTATTGACGCAGTGCTGTAAATATAATTCAGATCGGAAGTTCGTAGTCGGAACAACCGAAAACATTTCTATTTTTTTTTTAAATATAAATTCGAATTTATACAACATAAAACATGCAAAATAAAATCAAAGAATTTCATGTCATCAATTAAGATACATGGTCTGTGTATAAAATAGTTATGGAACATACTCTAGTTGTTTGTACGTTATGAAATACTGAAAAAATGTGTAACACTAATTTTTTTAAATTTTTAGTTGTAAAAGAAATCTACAATATTGATTAAAACAAAAGTTATTGCATTTGTGAGACACCCGTATGACACTCCGTAGATATATATATATATATATGTATGTATGTTAATTCATTTGTACACAGAATATGTGTCCCCTACGTCGTTTACAACGGAACGCGTTTTACACGTCTGTTGATCTCTAACGCGAGTATATAATATTTTATGAAAGTTTGTATCCCGTTAGGAGCCGGGAGTCTGTTTCGGAGCCCACGGGCACGCTTTATTTAACATTTTCCGCCCGGGAGATATTTCCGCCTTCACATCTTAATTACCAATGTTTGCGCGAAACCGTCACAATAGTTTACCGGAACATACCAATCACCAAACGAATGGATTATAACAATAATAATAACATTATGTATATTGTATACGATTCGCATGCTGCACTGCCTGGACGAGTTAGTTTCACGATTCTCCAAACGAGCAATTAGAAATTAAATACGCATATTAATGCTACGTTTTAAAAACTTACGGATACAGACGTAACATCCTAATTATAAGAAAATTTTCTATTGTATTTCACTTGTTCACTTTTTGTTTTGCCACGATACCCGACATCGGGTCTCAAACATGGTCAGGTAAGATACGAGAAAACACCACTTGTACTGGAAAAGTATCTATTAATACATGATACATTAAAATATATTATTATTTTATAAATAAAATCGTCGTTACTCATAACGAATTAATAAAAAATGATATATTGTGTTTAATATTTCTCATCATAATCATATTGACGATTAATAGCGGCTTACAAATCAGCTAATATGTTCCATTATTTTAATGAAAACTTAACGTGTAGTTTGACTAACAAAAAATTTTTATAGGAAAGTAAAAAAATCTAAATAAATATGATGAAAAGGTATATTAAATTTGATTACAATTTTGTTCAACACATTATTACATAAAATATTTTACATGGTAAATATTATTAAACAAGAATAATAAATGTATTTTTAGTTATAATGTTGTCACTGGTCAACCATTAACCAAACACACAAATAAAATTAAAGTTTTGAATATTATAAATTTTTCTTTTTTAGTTATTTTTAAGAAAATAAACATTAAAAATTATACTTTCTTATAGGTTAAGTTAACTTAGGCCACGTGTAAATCCTGCTGAGGAGAATAATATATATAAAACACTGGTTTTTTACTTAAAATTATATTTTAGCTTTTTTATCCGTTTGCCGGTCGCACGGTAACACGGTCAAGATTTTCACAAGATTATCATGTATATTTACGTATATAAAAAACACAAGATACTGGAGTATTATACAAGATATAAGATAGAATAATAAATGAATTAATAATAATAACAATTAATTATAATTAAGAATACCTAAAAATTAATTAAATAATAGAATAATTCTCAGAGTCAATTACCTATCGAGATCTAAGATCGTATCTGATAAATGCAAGTAAAAAACAATTCGACGATTTGGGATACAATAAATGTATCTGTGACATGGCAAAGTTCTGACACGAATGGTTTGAATTCAAAATTGGAAAACGTACCTGCAGTTTAAATAACACCGAAATATTTTTAAACTTCAGACGTACGGGTTCACGTTGACGAGAAGTCGGCCCTTGCGATTCTGGTTAGTAAGACTCCGAGACGGCCTTCGTCGGTGAGAACACGATTTTACTTTCAAAAATCTTTGCCTATTAGCTTACACACTCACGTGGTGGAAAGTCGATAAAGACTTTCCTCACTGACGATACGTATTAATTTATCGATCAATCAATGGTTTTATATTCTTTTTTATACGCGTGTAAATTTATATACGACCGGCGCACATCTTTACATATTTACGGACAAAAAACTTATTGTCGGCTTTTTTTTTTACTAACTAACTTAATAGACTCATCTATTTAAAACACAGGTAGTTGCGTTGACAAGTAATGGATACCTGACACTTTTGGAGTGTTATATACGTTATTTTATATAGTATATATAATACTGTCTTATTTATATTCCACCGCGTAAATAAATAAATTTCAGAGTACTTACCAGTTTAATCATACTAATAATAAGGGATTTAGATATAATGGATCAGAGACTTAAAGATAATAACGATCAAGTGGAAAATAAAGTGCTATTAAACTTTATTATAGTTGATATACATTGTTTATATATAACACTTTAATGTTTTATATAATGTTCAATCACACTCCTTCAGTTCGTTTATACTGTATTATTGAATTCCAAAGATAAACATTCAAATATATACGTGTCACCGCTTTATCGTGTAATATATTATTATACTCATATAGGATTTTCACTAGCACATATTATATAATATTTTTGAATAATTATTTAAATAAATATGAAGGGGATTGACTATTACATAAGTGTAAGATTGTCGAATTTTACGATATTTATATTAATAGTCATGATGAAAAATATGTTTAAAAAAATGTGATGAATTCGAATTATCAATTAAATTTTAACTGACGAATCAGGTCGGTATTATTATTATAACTATTTGTGAAAATTTTCACTTGGAGTTTAACGGTGTGTTTTACTCGGCTCATTCTACAATATATTTAAATTTATTGGTATATTATAAAATATATGTATGTTAAACTACTCAGTTTTCATATAGTGAAAAATTTGTTTACATTTTTCCCGACCAATCCATCGCATTTTTCACTCGTTTCAATTGTCGTTTCGGTCAGCTTATTTTCGACCAAAAATTACCTTAACCGTTTTGAAAGTTTATACTCGAAGCTGCCGCTAGGCGTGCTCCACTTGGCTTCATGGTATCTTTCGTAAAAATGTCCATTGGTTTGAAAAAGTGGTTCTACGACGTCCTCATGCAGGCGTTGACTGACATATTCGTGCACCACAGATATAGTGTTTGAAACAACCGTCGGCCCGTAAACGCTAGCGCGACGCAGAATGTCATTGCAGATTAGGTATATTCGTCCGCCTCTCTTGTTCCGGAATAAGCCTCTTTGTACTCGCTCCACTTGCTACACAAAGCCCATACGGTCAAGACTCTTACCCTCTGGCGTGTCACGACGCTTGATATCGACCTGCCAACCTCGGGTGATCTCCTTCCAAATTTAGTTGCGCTCAAACGGCTAGAAAGTCATATTGAATCACGGTCGCGTGACTCGGACATTTCGAATTTGGCTGCCGGCTGTGAATAATACATATCACGAGACGCGTATGACATGTAAGACACGTACGCAATTATTCGACTATTTTTGCTTTATTTTTTACTGTCGGTACAAGTGATTGAATTTGTTAAATAGTCGGATATACAGATATATGTGTTAAACGGGATTAAAACTGATAAAAAACATTTATCGTATAGAAGAGATCTTTAAAATATCAAATAAAATAGAAACGTAGGTATAAATATTTATAACATGAGACCGTCATGTGCATATAAGTATTCTTTTCAAAAGAAAATTGCCAAAAGATAACATTATTCGGAGTATATGTATAAATATTTCCTTTGAACAACAGTGTTCTCATGTGTATATATATATTTTTCTCTATATGTACGATTTTTTATTTATCCATGAGAACGTTTCGCACATGAAAAGTCTAAAAGGTTTAACGAGTATAAAGGATGATATTTTTTACAATGTGCCAGCGATTATCAACTGACATACTTATGCATACAAGTACTACAAATATAAACATAAACTGTATTCTAATAACTATAAATCAACAAGTTTAGGTGATTTCCATTTGTCACAACTTTTCTGAAAATATTTTTTGAAAAATATCAAGAAAAGACATATTATATAAATATATACCTCGTATAATACAATAACAAGAAATATATTTTAGAAGAAGAAATATTTGAGAAAATTTTATTACGTTAATTTATTTATACATTTTAACAATAAAACTGTACATTAAGGGTGTTAGTAAATAATTATTGTTCAATAATAAATAGATATGATAATTATTTACAAAAGTATTCAAAAGCTAGCGTAAACAAAAAAATGGTGGAAAAAATTCTTAAGAAATATAAAATTGTTTTTAATTTATGGCAACATTTTTCTCCGTAGATCGTATTTTTCATTTAGAGTATTTTGAGAGTTTTCTAATAGATTTAAATTGGAACAATTGCCATCAAATACCTTTTTTTGTTTTTACGAAAACTCGGTAAATTATTACATTTTATTTATTTCGAGACGTAAAACGTTTTATAGGTTCTATAAAGAAAAACTAGTCGTTATTAACGGAACATACGCTTATATACGTATATATATATGTGTGTGTATATATATGAACGGGAATAACAATAAATACGAAACTATTCGAAAATGTACGTCGTTTTTCGAAAGTATTTCAATATATGTATACAGAAATCATCAAAATCAATCGTGTTATCCGTTTAACAGCAGGCGAGCAACAAATATATATATATATATAAATCGTCAATCTAACACCTTTTCTTTTTTGTTTCGTATTTTTTTTCTATAGGTTTTCTTGTTTTGTTTTTCATTCGCAACGAAAAACAAATGACTGAAATTGATGTTGACATGTTGTAAAAATATATAACTGTGCGGACACCGATTTGCAATCGCGCCGTAAAAAACGGCACAGTCTCTGTTAGAATAATACACTCGCTTTTTTGTTTTGTTTTGTTTTTGTTTTGTGACGAATCTCATTTATTGTTTTAGTATTTATAATATAAAGACGCAAACTATATATTGTATTAATTTAAATGGGAGTTTTTTTACGAAAATAGTTCAACCTGCTAGTAGCAAAAAGTAAGAACTATAGTTGATTTGTGCGACAATGAGTCACAATAAAAAAACGTGTCGCAAATATTACTACTGTGCGTTTTGAATCGAAATGCTTATTGTTCATATAATTATTGTATGTTTTATGTTATTAATTGAAATTATTGTGTTTGAAATCGATAGAAAACCAAACGGTTTCTTAAATTTTTGCGAAATGTCAAGCGATCGTACCAGTTCGTCATTGTATTAAAGAACGAGTTGGCGAATTCATACCCCTTCCGTCGACCGGTGTAAAGAAAATAATTCAAAATATTCACGCGAATATATCTTTTAAATGAACGTGATTGACAGTGTTCATTATTTTCTAATAAGAATAACAATTTCCGATGGTTTGACTGTATGAAAACCAATGATCCGTAATTATTGAACTTCGCAAAAAGACGAGGAATGATCATCGTCTCGAAGTTTTCTTGGATTTTTCGTTCGTGGAATAAATCACGAAAACAATAACACAAAAAAAAAATTCTAATTATCGTTACGAATATAATTATACGCGTTGGGATTATTTCAACCGGAACAGTTATCCAAGCATGACGCCCGGTCGACAGCGCGCCATACAACAATATCTACTTTTGTTTGAAATCTCATTATGCGTGGCACCCCATAACGCCAAAGAAAATAAAACTTTGATTGAACCAAATTTTTCATTTTCTCGTCGTCGGAAAACATGTACCTCAGACTTGACAAAGTAGACTTCCCCGAAGAGACTATATACGTTATTAATTTATTTACGCCATTCAAGTGAGCCGACTATGTTTATGGAAATTAGGCGGTTTTTTTATATAAATATATAAAAAGAAATGAATATTTTTTTATTTAATAAGCGTTAAAAGAATAAAGGAAACCCGCAAAGTATAAATTCATGAACATTTTCAAATATGTGTGAAAAAAACGTAATAATTGCTAAGAATTTTGTCGGTAAAATTAAAAACACTATAACGCGTTTTGTTTTGAATATGGTATCGTGCGTATGTGGGTTCCAATCAAACATGTATCATCGTTTTATATAGTAAATCTATAGAAATAGAATAGTCTGTATTATGTTTTAATGTAGACGAATCGAATACTCGTGTTGGCGATTATATTTTGTTGTGTTAAAACTATGACTGGTGTTTAAATACCAATGGCGTCGTAATATCAAGATAACGTTTTAGATTTTAATTTGTTAATTTTTTCTTTGAAAAATTTTGTTTTATTGCGTTGATATCGGTTCTCTTGACGTTTTAACATACATATGTTTTTGGACTGTATACAATTTTTTTTTTGACCGATTTCGTGTAAGTCCATGCCCATTGCCGCCGCCACCACTATATTACTATTACCCAATCCACCGCCACCGCCACCGCCACCACTGCCACGCTACAATTGCTGCCACCACCACTCCGACAATACGGCGTCGGAAATTACGATTACTACTAAATAAATATTCAGTCTTGCATAAATCATAATGGGACACAACTAACAATTCCAAAAACATATATATGATTCATTGATTTTCCATGTAGCAGAGAAAATATAGAGTAGCGCACTACGTTTTTGTACCAGAATTGCCTATCCGATGCGCCGTGTGATCTACGGACATTTAATTTTTAATTTCGTTTGATATTTCTCCAAAAAACCCACAAATAATGCGATGGTCCGTGTAGAATGAATGGTTAGTTCTCAGTAATAACAAGTATGTCGTTTTGGCTTAAAATAAGGAAATATCATTGTTTATATAAGATTATCAATAAAATAATCGATAAATCTATCAATTTTGTCGCACTTTCGGACATTATATACATAAAAATGTATTTAAAATAGGAGTACTAAATCTATTTATATGAAATGAGCATTTCGTCTACGAAAGACTTGTGATTCGCTCAAAAATATCGTATGCACGTTTATTATTTCAATCACTTTATGTAAAATCGATGTACGGCTGCTGTCGGATTCTTAAACGACTACCCATACGGGTTTAAATAAATTAGTGCCCGTAAATCATGAACTGTTTAATAATTGACCAAAAATAAACGATGAAAAACTGGAACTATATGCGAAAGCGTGGAAACAAATATACGTCGTACCATTTTGAAAATCAGAAATTTACGTGTGTGCGTATAATTTCAAAAATGGTGCCGACAGGAGTTTCGTTCGGAATCGTCTGCAGACAATCGTCGTTGGCTTGCAATGAAACGTTTATTGTGCGTACGGGATGACAGCGAGAAAAACGACTGAGGAAAGGGCGGGAACTTTTTTTTTCCTTGAATGCCTACGCGCAGTATTTGTCTCACATATCTTGTAAAAACCTACATCTTGACGGGAATCAAATTCGAACCGAACTCGGCTGTAGTGTGTTGTGCTGTCTTAATTGTGTTGCGTAACGTTTTCTCTACGTACGCGCGTTAAGTTCGCGAGCTTTGTCACTAGAACGGGGCTTGCGCACGCAGCCATACAACATACAAGCGTTCGAAAGCATGAAAACGATACGGAACAAAAAGTAAATAACGAACTCGACAAGAACTGTTGCGTTTTTAAAAATAACGCGCCTTTAAAAATAACAAACTCCGTAAAATAATACGCACGAATTCAGGTCGATAACGCGTTTAAGCAGAATATGTTTTCGATTGCCAATAAATGTGTCACTACGATTCGAGTCGGTCGAAACGTGCTATAATGATATGCACTCCAATCATTAATAAAATCATAGTTAGCACAAATATTTTATCTATTAATTTCTTTACGTACAACACCATATGTAGCTATTTTATATTTATTTTAAATAAAACTTTATTAATATTTGATTCACTCGGAACACCGATTAGTTATAAGATCAATAAGAAAATATATATTTAAGTCATAATACATGCGTTCATTAAATGTTCATTCACGGACACTCCTAATATAAAACGAAGTTACAAATAACTAATCCATACAAGGGATACTAATTATCGAGGTCAATATCATAAATTAACCATAGACATAGCAAATTGCATATGACATATTCATATATCAGTATAAAAAACTGATTTATGGACGAGAAACTATGACTACTTAAAAAAAAAATGCATAACTCAATTGGTTTTTTTTGTTAGTTTTCTTTCAAACAATCTGAATATTATTAATGTATTTCCAATATTAACACCGTATACGTCTAAAGTATTGCTAAAAAATATATGTGATTAATCGTTAATTGTTTTGATTGAAACATTTTACATTTTTTTATGCATTTTCATACATAAATTATGAAATTTACTATATCAAATACGGCATTTCAATTTAACTTGTTTTCTATATAGAATTATTTTAATTTAAAATAGTGTTCGCCGTGTAACGGAAAAAAATCGATACAACGAAATGCATTAATATCAATCAGTAATTTACATTTTATTATACGCGATAGTTAAAATGTGACATTTGAAAAAAAAGAATCATAAACGGTATAATACAATTTAGAGGGAAAGCATTTTTTTAAAAAGCATTTTTTTGTACGTACATGCTTGAAAAGTAAAAAAAAAACATTCGGAAATAATAAATATACTTTTTGTATTATTGTGTATTATGTGTATAACGTTGGCATTCGTGTTTATGTATATATATATTAATACACGAAACCAAAAATAGACAATCGATAATGTCAACACACAAATATATTATATCGTTTTAGGGGACACGTATAAACGACAATTATGATATTTGACAAACATGTGTACATATATTTTAAAATATGTTGTGTTTTTCCAAAAAAACAGACTTAAAATCAACGCCCTCTAGCCGTACGCATCGCGCACGTGTTGTATATTTATATGTATTTCGTACTACTACATTTCACACTAACGCGTCATTTGTATACGTTTGAGAAGTTGACTTTTACATGTATTTTGATGAAACATATATATTTCATTCGAAATTCATTTCTTTTATATATATATGTATGACAGATACGTCTATTTTATTTAAATTTAATATAATATATGCATATATATATATATATATATATATACTAGCTGACCCGGCAAACATTGTCCTGCCTGTAAATATATGTTAAGAATATACAAAATATGTTTACAATAAATATATATATGTTTATTAATAAATTATGTTATAAACTTTTTATTTTAGTACAAAATTTTAAGTACATCAGGTATCAACGAATAAAAATGTGTTAATAATTATAAATATATATATGTATGTATAAACATTTTTAAATATTTATATTTGAACTATAAAAAATAATAATTCTCAAATATTTATATTGCATTCATTTGTTAACATTCAGTTATTTATGTTATTAAATTATATTATATAAATTATATTTACGTTTTTAATAGAGCAAACTCTATATTTGTAATTATATAAGAAAAAAAAGAGTTTGAAATTCATTTACAACTGCGATTGTTACATTTTTGTTGTTGATTATTCTTATTGTTTTTATTACAAAATTTGTAATGAAAACCGCGATTAGTGGTTTATTATCGATATTTATATCCTGAAATTATACAGCTAAATATTTAATAATTCAAACGAATAATCATCAATTTAGATTAATTTATAGCATTACGCATTAGAAATACATAAATACCAATTAATTTGTTGATATACATATTCATTTAAATGAAGTACTCATATAAACATGTATTTTCAACAAATCAAATGTATGATAAAAAAATGTTTGAATAAGACGAAACATGATATTGTATTTATTATAACAAATTTTGAATTTATACATCCAATACCAAAATAACCGAATTACTTTTCAGATACTATGTGTTGCGTAATTAATCAGTGAATACGATTGATGAAGGACATGATAAGTTTATTTTGCATCATAAAAACTAATTCAGGATACAAAATGTATAAAATAATTAAAATAATAGAACTATAATGATCAACGTATGAATCATGTTTATAACAATATATAAATATGATGTCTTAAAATTATCAATGTTTAATACATTATTACAATTAAATTATATTAAATTTTTACAAGAAACTAACATCTGTGCAAATAAAACTGCGCATTAATTTGTTATTTGCTCGCATATGCATTTATGTTTCTTCGTGAATCAACTAAGACCAGAAGAGAAATTAAATTATACACAAACGTTAAAGTACTCTACAGTTCAACAAAATTATAACCAAGTGAACATGGACTGCCAAAAATTAATTTATATTGCTGCAACAATTACAATTGTTCTTGAAAATGCCAATGCGGGTAAATATACTAAACATATTTTATAGAACTATGCTTAGGCGTTTAAAACTAGCAATATACAAAAGATCTATCATTGTACATGAATTCATTATGCACGTGCTACATCATATTATACTATAAGATAGTGAATACAATTTTTTATAAAATAGATTCGACAAAAAGTATGTATTTTGAGAAAGATAATTATCACATAATTATATTTAAAATATAATATTTATAATATCCAGTGTTTGTAAGAGGAATTTATTCTCGGGTCTCAATATATATCTAACGTAATTCGAATCTCATATATCGTCTTATAAGATAATGTATCTTTTTTTCAATAACATTGTAGAAACCACTATTTAAACAATTATTTCATATTTGGATAATTTCCCATATTATATTATTTTTAGTGGTTAAATAACTTGTACGTCCATTTAATACAGCGTTTTAATATATGATTGTTTAGTAGAAAGATATTATCACATAGATGGACATTTCTTAAATCAGTAACATTGTACATTGTGAAACGGGATAACATTTGTATATATGTGACTGAGTGATGTTTATATGTCGGACATGAATCCACATCAATATGGCGAAAGCAAAAATGCATACACGAAAAATAAGTGCATAGCAATATAAAAGAATACAAAAAGAGAAAAAATACGGATTGTGCATATATCTTTAACCATTCTTATGGATTGATATTAAATTTAAAAAAATTATTGTTCGCGATAGGACTAGATTTATGTTGAACTTTAAATACTCAAACCATTATAACTGATAAAAGGTTAACAAAGTTTTGGCTGAATGTCGAAAGAAATTTAAATATTTTCACATCATATCACTAATATTACATAATTTTATGCCTTCTATTAAGCTTGTATGAGTAAGTGTACTGAATAAATATATATCAGCAAATAATCATAATAGATATTGTAAGGGAAATTCTGGAAATAAGAAAAGTCTATGGCTATTTATAAAGTATTGCTTATATTCTACGTTTTCAATCAGAACTGATGTTCCTATTTAAATATATTTCTAATAAAATATTGTCAATAATCACAAAAAGCACATTTATTATAATATTTCTATATATATTTTCACGTAATTTATGAGACAATTCTATTTTAATTAGATTGATAGGCTGACACTCGATAGCTTATTTTACAAATTTTGCATATCTACTATTAAATTTATTAAAGGAAAATACTTAGCAAAAGTAAATCAATATAGTTTTATTAAATAACTTCTTGTTTCAATAAATTGCAATAGTATTATTTATACGTAGACCAACTTAAAATATTTGGGGGATATACTGGTAAGTGATATTGTTCATTTGTTCGTATTTATAACACAAAGGTGCATACGTCATTTAAATTAATTCTTAAAATTGTATCGACTATAATGTAAACAATTATTGACATTTTTCATAATTTTACTTCAAAATATATCTAAAATACGTATACCCAGTCACACATGTATTATGTTTAAGTAATTTATATAATTTATAATTATATGATCAATATTTTATATGGATTTACTGTGTACATCAAAACATACTAGTAGTATATACTATAGTATTTTATCTTGTAGGAGATGAGACCCTTGGAAAAGCATTCTCGCATGCATTGAAGAATATAGGCGAGTAATTTAAAATCAAATTGTTTCTAAAATCAATATTCAATTATTCAATTTTTAAGCATAAGTATCTACGCACATTGACGTATCTATTTTAGGAAATTTAACAATGCATTTTCAGTCAAAACAACTTTAATGTAAAAATGTGTGCATAAACAATATAATTTATTGCATTATATGGTAACTATAAAAGCAATTAGGAAATATTTTTAACGATAGTTAAAAGATATTCATAAATGAACAATTTATTCAAAAATAATATATTCATAATATACAAGAGAATATACATTAATTAATAAAGATAACAATTTTTAATTGTAACTGTATTTAGAAATAATTATATATAAATAATTATAAAAATTAGTATAATTATAAATATTTAAAACTTATACTTTTCTTGTTATTAGTCTTAATTTCTTAATTGCTCTTATATTAAAAAATGAGAATCAGGATAATAAGTAAAAAATATCGTAAAACAAAGAATATTATTTCTAAATATTGATGGGAATAATAGTGTTTGGAGTTCTCTAATTTCGTATTTAATTTACGTATGTTTAATTTCAAAAAAAAAATGCAACTCACTTATAACATGAATCCGTATATCGTGGCTACATAATTTAATACGATTATCAGTTTAATAAATTAACTAGCCAAAATAATAAATATTTTGTTATATAATATTCTATATATTTGTTGAATGATGTAATCGTTGAAGTTAAATGTGATTAGCACAATACTTCTTTTTGAAATAATAATAATAATAAAAAATATTGTATAATATAATGTTACTAATAACTAACTCAACTTTAATTTTACACCATTTGATGTTATTCAATTATAATTTTTGAATAAAACAAGCATTTGTACATTATAATAAGCATCGTGTTTTCACTAGTCGTTCCTGATAATAGAGAAGACCCTGAAAACGAAAAAAGTATTTCTTTTTTTCTACATAAGTTACACCGATTCTTTAAAATCTTGCATTCCAAAATAATGAGTTGTACAATAATATGTTTCTCATATGTGATATAATTATATGGTTAAACCTGTTATATAAATATCATCGTGATGTATCACGATATAAATAAAACTCTCTTAAATTACAAATATATTATATTTAGATTATTTTTATTCATATCAAGACTTACTTCATATTGGAGCCCAACATGGTATGTTACGTTAATGTGAATAAATTTAAGTACAGTATGAATAATATAGGTAATTGTGGGATATTGGTTAATGTGATAAATATATGATAATAAACCCTGTTTTAATTTTGAAAAAAGTAAGAAATTTATAAAATGTAAGTAAAATCATATGATTTGCAGCAGTAATAAAAAGAGGAATTAAAGATCCATTAACATGGTGTATGGATATTGTTAGTAAGTATACTTTTTTATTAGATAAATAAATATTTCAAAAATATAAATATTTGTAAATATATTTTAAATATACTATACGAATATTTATGAGAGTTCATATTTAGAATAATTACAAATTCGCTATTAGAAAATAGTAATGAATTCAATTTAAGTATAAACAATTATTTGTACACCTAATATTAATCTTATGCCGTAAAACAATCATTTTTACAAAATCAATCTTGACTTCAAGAATTGAAACTATTTTCATTTCTCGTGTTAGATTGACATGTGTAATCCAACATTTAACTATCATCAATATTACAATATATTATTTTATCACAATAAAGGATAATGTTCAATCCCACCGATGTTCCCACCATCATGTTTATATTTTATTGAATTAAAATATATACGAGTATATATCCAAACAACAAAGCCGTTGAAATGTTCGAAATATATTATTCTCCGAGTCTTTTAATGTTTAAACAATTGATTGTTATCCTCAAATAGTATTTACCAATTTACCACAAACTATAGAGTTTTTCTGTATATAATATCAAAATGTTAGTCTCAATATTAACAGTGCATGGTATTCGATCTAATGATAAATTATTTCAGAGGAGTTTGAAAGAGATCCTAAAACATATTGCAAAAGTAAAATATCAGATTTTTAGTGTTATATATATTTTAAATACCACACATGCTTGAAAAATACTTACTTGAAATTCCATTTGATAGTCTGGTTTATCTGATATATAAAACATATTAAATAATATTAAACTAATATGTTTTCTGCAAACATTTACATTCAAAACGTAAATGTTTTCAGAGAACCTAAATTCATCAGAATTTAACTACATTTTTAAACGATTTTATAAAACTGAAATCATGAATAAAAAACAAATTATATAAACATATAAATATATTTAAAACTGTAAATAATATATGACATGAAATAAAATATAAATTATTACTTAAAATTACAATAATTATATTTAGCTGAATTGAGAAAAGACAATCTTCTTTTAGGTAAGTAATTTTGTTGTAAAGATATATTACATACTGAAAGAACTAATACAAATTTTATCTATTACAAAATACTTTTTTAACAATGATTAAATATAATTGATATATTATAGGAAATTATAGTAACAATTTATAATAAATACATGTTACTTATATGATTACAATCAATTTTAAAATTCAATTTTAATAAGTATTTTTGTATTCTCTTTGAAAAGACACAGCCGTAGAAGCTCTTAGATTGTTATTTTACACAAAACGTGAGTAACTTATAATTTTTTTATTTGAATCAATAAAGTTTTAATATCTATACTTGATAAAAAATGTTTTCTGTTTACATTAGAAACGTTCTATTAAAAATCGCTTTTTTGATAATTTTTCATAACGGTAAAATGTCCGTATTGAAAATTTCTATTAAATTATCTAGTTTATATGTATTTTACCTATACTACATTAGAAAAATTCTACAAAAATTGTATAATAATTTGGATATAATATAATATGTATTTGTTTTTACTTGTTATGTAATAATGAATGAAATTTGAAATTTTTAATGAAAATAGTATAAAATAATAGCAAATTATTAACTTATATTTCACTTCACTTGTATATAATAATTTATTCGTCCTCTTTTTTTTTTTTTTTTTTTTTAATAATAAAACAGTACATGATTATCTAAGTTGTAAGTTGTGTAGAATATTGGAACTGTTCCTCTAAACAAAATTTAAAATTGAAACATAATTGGTATTTACATAAACAAATAAAATTATTAAACATATTTAAAAGTAAATTTCGCGTTAATAATTTTTGTTTAATTTTTTTGTACGAATTTGTAATTTCTAAAATAAAAACAAATTTAATTTAATTCTAATTATGTCTGACAGTTAGTTACTAAATCACGTAGATATTTTAAATTTTAACACATTTAGTGCATTGTATATTGTATTTATAAAATTAAATAACAAATACCTATTTATATAGTTATAGCACAGAAATATTCAAATTACATGAAGGACCGAATCGTATTCTGGATAAGTATATATCAAATGATATGATTTACACAAAAATTACTGAAAAACTTTTTTACAATCGATCGTGAATGTTATTAAATAATATTATACAAATTAATATTCACATTTTTAGTAGATGACCAAATATACAAACTGTCATAACATTTCCAGCAGGAAATATAATAATCCTTTTCAATTTTAATATATTAAAATAAGCTTATATAGTAAGATACGCAAAAATTGCGTACTTATGATATATTTTTATTTTAATGTAACGACTATTTTAATATATATTGTTAATTAGTAATTACTTCTAGTTCTATTCCTATTAATACAAGTATTTGGGTAATTCAAGTAAAGTTTTAGTCATAAAAGTATTATATTAATGTTTTCTAAAAACCTACAGGCTTAGCGGGCGCAAGGTGTCCGAATGATTTTTGCAATGGACACCAAACAGGACCATCTTCATCTTACGATGATAGTGACCAACTAGATATTGATCCAATCGAATGTCCTTTAGTACAAGAAGATGATGAAGACGATTAAATTTAAGAAGATATATAATTACTATTCATGGAAGACGAGTGTTATAATAACTTACAATACATACATAAGATATACATCTTAATACATTTTAATATTTTTTAACTGAAAATCATATGCTATATATCACATTAAATAAATAATGTTGAAAATAATGTAAACACTCGATTATTAATAAATAAATTATAGTTAATACTGACAGTGGTTGGATGTTATTTTAATTTTCTTCATACATAAATGTGTAGGCCAAAATAAGAAGATATTTTGTATCGAAATCATTTCTCTCACCATCGATTTCTGAATCAAAGTCAGTGTGTGTGTGTGTGTGTGTGTGTGTGTGTGTGTGTGTGTGTGTGTGTGTGTGTGTGTGTGTGTGTGTGTGTGTGTGTGTGTGTGTGTGTGTGTGTGTGTGTGTGTGTGTGTGTGTCTGTGTCTGTGCGCGCGCGCATGTTAATTTTATTAGTATTTTTTTATTCATAACATATATTAATAATTAACTTCTTTTTATTTTTATATTATTTAATGATCTTTCACATTCATCATTCTAGATTACCATTAAAATATGCCCTAACCTCAGTCTTGAAAAATCAGTCAAATCGTATTTCGGTAGATTAATATTATGAAATCTGGGAACCCGTGAAATAGAATTTATATTCTTATACTATTTGAAAGTGGATTTTTGCGGAGCCGACCATTCGGAATTTCATGCTTTCCATATGACATTGTGATAATGAGGAATTACGTCCGAAAAAGGTATTTTATGGAATGAACTATCTCGTTTGAAATTAGATTTTTAGAAAGAGAATCTGCTCACTTAATAACGTCAATGCCTATATAATCGAGAATACACATGAATCAAACTATTTTGTGCTTAATATTTAACAGATAAACCAAAGAATTAATTTTGAAAATGATAGGTGAACTATTAGAACCAAAAAGACTGGTAATGATAGAATACAAAGTGGATTACAAATCAGTAATTATTAAAAAAATATTGGAAGAAATATGATAATATGACGTAAAGTAAGATTATTTGCCTAATTATCAGCAGAAAAGGATGAAGCAAACCTAGCAACAGCTAGCTTGTTGAGAGAAACGGAGAAAGTGGGAATGAAAAAAGAGCAGCTTGCTGACCTAGTAATTAATTTTTTAAAGATCATTTTTGTATTCGATTTTCATTCAAATATGGAACATATTTAATAAGTATATAGTGATTTATTGAACCATTTTCATAGATTATTTGATCATTTATTGGTTTTTACATTATAAAATAAACTCTTTAATGTAATATAATACTTTAAAATCTGATGTATATTAAAATCAGAGAACACGAGTGAAAAAACGAGAAGAATCGCAAAATTGTTTATAGTTACAGTAAGTTTAAATAACAAATAAAGTGCATTTTGGTAATAATAATACATATTTGGTCAAATCAAAAATAAAATTTTTTTTTTTTAAATTCTTTCCAATACTGATCTATATTAAATACAAACCATTTGGAGAGGCTATAATTGATTTTGAGAGAGCTTAGCCCCCTACCCCTCTGCTATCCCACGCTCACCCCTAAATCGCGCTTATGCCCAACATATTAAAATATGTCCGCGGGTTGAAGCGACGCGTGTAACATGATGTCGACGCCGCGTTGTTTCTTAGCCACGTTTTCACACATGTGCGGTCCGCGCCTTCAAAACGTTAATATTCTCGTACGCGTTCTCGCCGACAAGCGAATATCACGTGTATGTATACAAATATATACAATATAAGTATAGGTACTTTGAAATTTCAAATTTGTGCGGAAACGATTTTCAAGCCGCTCACGTATCATTTTTAAAGTGGACGTGCGTATGAAATAACGTATATATATATATATAATATATAAATATATGTATGTATGTATGGTGTGTGTATACCAAATAACGTTCGGAACACGAAATAAGGAATACGGTGAGTATATATGTATATATGAATGTGTATGGTGCGCGTATAAGAGCGACTGCGCGCTCGTATTAACACGTCAACGAAATACAATTTATGGGCTCGCGAAACGGCGTGTGCGTTTAACGTCAGCTATACGTATATAACGTGTCGTGATAATACGCGTAAACACACAAACACACACACACACACACACACATATATATAATTATTTATTTATCGTGGTATCGAACAACGCGAAGAACGACCTACAGAATATAAAGGTAGCGGACACGGGGTTCCGATCATTTTCACTTCAGCTAATAATAAAACAGATACGTGACAATACAGAGAGTAGTGTTTCGACGGTATACAGTAGATGCCACTTATTGGACTCGATTTGGGACTCAAGCATTTGAGTATATTAAACGAATGAGTCTTTCTTGAACCGCGAGTTCTTCGGATTTAAGGCACAACAGTGGTTTCCGGTTCTTTTATTTTAGCGAGTTCATTAGTCAATAATGCAATTCCGATTTCTTGTCGAATTTTCAGCATCTTACTAAGTAAAACTTTGAGACACGTTCAACTAACAGGCTGCTTGTCGCTGGCTCATTTAAGGCCGGTCGTTATACTTTTTAAGTACGTCCAGTTTTTCTTCCAAACTCAAATCATGGCGTTTCTTCATCTTAACACGGAAAACACTTTCACTGACGAAATTAAAACACGCTGACGCAGCGCGAAGTTGATCACTACTAAATCCAAAGTACAAAAACCCCTGGCAGGTAATTTAGTTTATCTCTACTTATTGACACATTAGCTGTCATCTGACGAAGCCGCCAAACGATTAAGCCGAAATAGTTTTTATTCATTTATTTTTATTTATCCAATAATGCACAACTTAATAAATCCCATTAAGCAGTGTTGTGAGTACAATAGACGAATATTGCACATTGTGTTAATAGGGACTAGCCTATTTGATTCCAATAGGCGAATGAATCAATTAACCGTGAGTCCGTTAAGTAATGCCTACTGTATATATATATATATACCGAAACATTGGAAATTGATTGGAGGAAATCGCGTATGTCATATATCATCATTTTACAAAACCGGATTTCTGCATCACAAGAGTGGATCGTTCGGTCAACAAACAGGCAATCGCGGAAAACGATCCAAGTGAATACAAGCGGTCTCGTTTGGATCGTGTTTTTTCAACATTCGTTCCCGCTGTCCGAATTTTCGCCGACAACATGTTTATCGGACATTATATACCACCAGTACGATTCCATTAAATCGTTAAGTTTGTCTGCGGAAAATATCCAATATCAAAACATGTAATATTCACAGTAAAATTATTGTAGTAAATAATGTTGGTGTAAAAAGTTGTCGGATTCGATTTAGGTTATTATTTTTCAGAGCGTCCATTATAGACATTTTCGTTTTCGTGAAACGCTGCTGAATTGTAGGTTACAGTTATTGGAATGTCTTGAGATTTCGATTTTTTTTTGTAGCTCAGTTACGTGATTTCGGTTTTTTGTCAGAGGGTAAACACACAGTTAGGTCATTGTCGTTTAAATATTCTATGAAATGTCATCTCGCAGTTGTCAATGACGTTAAACATATACGTTATATATAAATATATATATATATATATTTATATTTATCGATGTACCACATTTTGAATACTTTTTTTATATTTTAAACACATATTACTTGCACTACTTATCGAAAAACTCTATTACCAGTTTCATAAACTTTCTATTCTTTATGTTGCAAATGTTTACAAAATGTGACGTAAGGACCATTCGATTTTTGTTTATTTTATTTTCATGATTTCGGAATCATGGATTATTGACACTACGTCTTCAATATTAAATTTGTTTTAGTATCGCTTATACATAAGAACCATATCTTTAACCATCACTTTTAAATTAAAAATAATTGTAATTATGACGTTGCGAACTTACGCTGTAATAAACGAATCGTCAAACAGTATAATAAACAATACTATATTATAAATCATAACTGTAACCTGGCCATTGATTAATATTCCAAAATTTTCGTTAGTAAAAATTCATTTTTGGACTTTTTAATATTTAATAACTATAATTGATTTAACCAAAGAAAAAATGAATATTCGTACTCTGTATAATCTGTAGTTTAACATTTTTTTTTCTTTTTTCGTGATGTAACGGGCGTTCCCATTGTCCCCTACACTATATATATACACACAAACAGTACACACGCAAGAGTTACAATTTCAACCCGAGTCGATATAATATTTTAAAAATAATAAATAAATCAAAACATATACATGTTTATGCACATGTGTGTGTGTGTGTGTGTATGTGTGCAAACCCCATTTCTATATTTACGTAGATACACATACACAGACACATATATATATATATGACTTATTGTGCATATACTGTGTAAAATTATTCATTCTTGATATGTGTAATGCATATACCACCGCGTTATTATTTATTACATGCAGGATCCGATTCAAATTTACGCATATCCTTTTAGCGTTTGAGGAAAAAAATCACATTTTCAAATTACAATTTGTTAAAAATGTTTTAAATTATATATTATACACAGCAAATGAGAGTCATCAATCGTGCCATAAGACAAAGAGGACAATTTTGCCGAGTTCCAAATATACAAATCTGAGCATAGAGGTTCTTTTCCACTTGTGAAATACTATTTTACGTCATATTCATAGTAATAATTAAAATCAACTATAAGTCATAAGAAATATTGAATCGGCATTATGTGTATTACTTATCGTATATCTAGTTCTCCGACGCTCTTGAGATGCCTATCGACGTAACAGATCAGAATTGTGAGACTCAAAAAACTAGACGTTATATCCATCGTTCGAACTTAACACGTGGTTCCGTACGAGTTTTGGTCATTTTCACAAATTGAAATTGTCATTTAGAGATTCTCGTTTCGAAATAGCGGCAAAAAAAGAACCTGAAGAGGTTTGTTGTAAAGTAAATTAATTGCAACATTTCAAAACACACACACACATATATATAAACGTATCAAAGCAGGTATTCGACATCATTATGTTCAAAATGGTTTACGAAAAAACATTTTAAAATTAAAAACCACACACTAGTGTGTTCCGACATAATTATAATTACATTATATGGTAATTTCGTCGGTAATGTTTTCGATTACACTGCACCAGACCCGAATAATGGCAATAAATTACACGCCGTTTGAAAAAAACAAAAAAAGTGTAAATTTGTGCGGTTTAACTTGTTGAAATTCACGTACTCAACATTATTGTACGTATAAGCGACTTCAAATTACCCTCATCCGACATCGCTGACGAAAAAAGCCAAGTAAATTCGCCCCACTGTTTAAGTAAAGAAAAAAAACTATATTTAACGCGTAGGCTACTGTTATAGGCCTACCTGTAAGTTGCGTACAAATGTCAACAAGTTGGTTCGCGTTAAACATATGTGTTTCCTTTATAAATGCAATTTATACAATCGTATAAATTCATGTGTTCGACTTTTGAAACTCGCGATTGAATCGCTAATATATGAATATTTATGACGATGGCAATAGCGCTACGTGACGATTCTCACTAAGAAATTTACCATTATATAATCAAATTTTACATTTCTTAATTTTTTTTAAATATGAAATAAAGTTTATAATGATAATAGAAATACGTTCGTGTAATTTACATATACAATGAAAATTAAAAACAATACGATACAAGGTGAAGTATAATCTTTAATAACTTGTACAAAAAAAATGTAAACGGCGACATATAATACCGGTAAGTTACTTGACAATAATATAACCTTAAATATAACTTTTGAATTATAATTACTGTCTTTATTCAAAATATTACGAGATAAAATAAAATACCCAACTCAGCGAAATTCAACCTATTTGAACGCAATACAATTTAAATATTAATACTGTGTATATAACAATAACGTTATTATTTCTTTTAAATATAATATTGAATTACCTAACGGAATAATTTTATATTAAAACCATTTCATATTAGAAGATAAGTTTTCTTAATTTTTTCCTTGTATGATTCAGATAAGCTTTTCTGTTAAGTCGAATTTCAGGCGAAACTCAGTGATAAAAACTCCCTTTAATATTTGGTAGTTGTTTTCATTGTTTTTTACTACAAGTTTTTAGTATTTCATATTGTCGTGAACTCCCAGTAACCGTAGAAAAGAAATGACCAAATTTCGAGAAAAGCTCTTATCTCCGACAGTTTTCTATAACATTTAATTTGATAAATGACTATATTATTTTATACGTAAAAAACATATTTCTTTAAAAAACTACAAAAAAAATACACTCTGCATAAATGTACATTTACAGTTTAAGTTTTTTCTGCACACACACATTTTACGTGCATTTAATCGTTTATTTATTTACGTTTTATTTTTGTTAATGTGACGTCAATTATTAATTGTATTTGTTTATCAATTTTCGTCAGTAATATAAGGTCCATCGAAACACGGTCGACAATTTACGCATATGAGTTGAAAATATTAAAAAAATAAATACGAAATATGAAAAATATTGAAATCAAATGTAATATATCATTAACTCCGTAACATGTTATGTTGAAAATGAATTTATAAATATATATATTTGTAATCTCAATAATAAATAAAGTAAAATATTTCTAAAGTTCTCGCGAAACTTTTGACGTCATGCGTTTCGCAGATTATATATATATATATATGAGTATGTGTGTGTGTATAAACCAAATCCAAATAAAGTGCATTTTTTTCAGGATTTCGATAAAATTCCTAAATGCTAAAGTTTCGACGAAAACATTGAAAACTATATATACACACGTAATTTTCAAAGCTGTAAACTTATTCTTTGGAGTTGGAAAAAAGAGTCGAGTTTTTCATAACCACAAAACCGAATGTAAAAAGTGTACTGGTGCGTTACGTAAAATAACTTTCGCTAATTTGATTATACAAAAGAAGATAACATGTAGAGAGAGAAAGAGAAAGGGAGAAAAAAAATGGTCTGTTATTTGAACGCACCAGTTGGACGAAAAAGTAGCACTTGGCGGAATTAAGTGATGCGCAGACGAAATACTGCTTTTGTTTTTTATAGAAACGCGAAAAAAAATACGAAACGAGTGGTTAAAGGGTGACGTTCGCTTGCCAAGTTTTTTATATATTCGTTTCTACATTTTGTTATTCTCGTTAAATTTCAAATCTTTAACGTCAAACAATGAAATAATATTACATTAATATACGTACGTGTTTTCATAAAATATAGTTAAAACAGAGTCTAGTTGAAATACATCTAAAAAAAAAGAAAGATTAGTATGATAAATACAAAGCACGATAGTCAGATTGAGTGTTTGTTCGATTTTCAAAGCTAGACGAAAATTCGATTCCTTAAACAAATGTTTGAAATCGATATTTCAATATTCAAAACAACATCCGTATGTACGTTTTAGTATATTAAAATTTAACCATATGTCCGTTCCCGCAATTACATTGGAAAAAAGGGCGTCGAGTTCCAATATTTTTTTACAACAATAATCACGCGGCTGCCCGTAAAATCAGCGATTAATTATCTCGGATGATAAAACATGTGCAATAAGAAAACTGAGTGTATTTAATTACCACAGGCGGTGTGTGCTCAACCGTTTTCGTTTTAGTTTTTTTAATTCTTCGAACGAACGAGAGAAAAAAAATACTAATACCGTCGTCGAGTATACCTCATCGAACGTATACGTGCGTTTTTTCTATATTGTTTTTGATGTTTACGGTAAACGGACGTGAACGAGCGGATGGAATTCTTCGTTGTTTTAACGACGACATCGGTACGACGGTTGAAGATTTAAATTGTTTACATCGTCAAAACAGTAGTTTTACGTTATTTGTCTATTCCGAATCGATTCCGTCTCGTATTGTTAGCGTAGTGCTCGTTTCGATTCCCAGTAAGTGCAAATAATTATTTGAATTCTCTGCGCAGTTCCGCGAACGCATTTCACCGCGTTTCCTTAATTGCAAAACCCATTTATACAATTATTCGTGTTTCGTCTATTGTATTGTGCATGTACGTTGTACACATTAACAGCACCGTCGAATCCATACGCCTGCAAAATCATAAAATGTTCGGAAAACGTATTTTCCATTATCTATGAGCGCGTTTTCGTTCAAATGAATCAATAATGATGATAACTTCGATGTGATTTGTATTGATATTTTTTTTTTTTTTTTTTTGGCTCAGTTGGCTATGCTCGTTTCGTTACGAATCCGTATCATGTTAAGTCTATTAATTGGCTTTTATAAGTTTTTTTTTAAATTTTCAGGTCCCTAAGAACATTAATAACTCGAATCAATATCAATTATTTTCAACATTTTACCGGTATTACACGACGTGTACTTAGATTTTCGAGAAATATTAAAAAAACACTACACAGCACCGTCTCGATATATCTGTAGTAAGAACAAACGCGCTGAATGAGAACCACTGCCCGTGCATTTTTGTTGAACTTTTGACGATTAACAAATTACGAGTACAAATACTTCTCCGCAGGCATGTGACCGGATTCAGTGTGTTTGATTGGAGACTGTGTAATATCTGAGAATATTCGATCGTCTCGGTTCCGAATCACAATCATATTATTATAATTAGTTCAATATACGGCTTGAAAACAGTGAAACAGTTTAAGCTTTTACGTATTACGTTCAGCGACTCGGTGAAAATATACGCATTTGCTTAGAATTAAAGTTAAAATATTTCGGGATTCGGTTTGTACTTCTCGTAAAGGACACCATTCATTTAAAATGTATTTTTGCGATCATTACGTGATTTTCACTTTTTGTAAAAAAAAAAAAAAAACAATTATCAAGCGTATCGTGAGCGTGCAGTTTTGAGTTTTCAGCCCAAAGAGTTGTTTTTATATAAAAGTTCAATAGTTTTTTGGTGCATTCAATTTGCTAAATCTGGATAAACGTCGATTGAAAACGGTCTAGTAGTTTTTACGTTGGTTGGCCGCAGACGGAGAAAACGTCGTCTTTTCGCGAATTGTATAAACACACAGGGCGTTCGTGTCGATTATACTTTCAAACAAATTACCGAGACGGATTTGGTTTTCCTTTCCTTTTCGTAGTTTTTTTTTTACCCTCACTAACAATTATAATATTGTATAAAGCGTACGCGACGGACATCGGGTATTATGCGTTTGCATTTTACGGGGCATGCTTTAATTATTTTTTACTTTAACGACAATGCTGCAGGTTTTTTCCGTCAGACACAATCTAAATGCGTATCTTCCTAATAATATACAGCTCGGACGCCCGCCGATCTCGCGAGAGATCGTTTTAATTAAACCCGTCGGAGATGTCTCGCGGGGATCGCGTTTTTTTTTGTATACAACTATACACGTACCGTATATACACGATTGCCAAACGGCTTCACCTGCACAGACTCATCCACGTGTATAATGTATACACACATAAATATACTTAAACACACCGGTCGCGAACCGAGTAATCATGTCAAAATCAAATGCGTGCGTCGATGATTTCGGGCGTGATTGTCGCGTATACGCCACGAATTGTGTCGTAGTTCGATATAATACAATACGGTTATTTTCAAACAAAAATCGCATTCAAAACGTACTTTTTCTAAAGAGTAGCGGACGCGCGTCGGCGTTTTGTGATAAGTCATTTGCGCTGTAGTGTATCGTAAAGCCAACTGTCGCGTGCGTATGTCAACGACACGAAAGAATTTAATAATATTTTATGCGCAATGTCCAGTCATAAAAGCTAGAGGCAAATCCAACCACCGCTTAGAATGAATACAATTCAATTACGAAAAATTCGTCGTTTATTTTTTTTAGATTATTGTGGAAGTAATTTTTCGATTAAGTGTTCCATTCATCTTATTTTATACCTTCTTTTATTATACCGACACAAACGTTCAAAAATCTAAAAAACAATATCGTTTTAATTTAAATGCCAATCAATTTGAATTGAATTTGGTACACTTTAAGTAGTCAAATTTCCGTCTAGATTTTATGTCTAAATTGTCACGAGAAATACAACGTTTCCGACGCCCTCAGATTTTTTTAATGCACATCAATATTAAAGAGAATTTCCCTATTAAAATTCTTCAAATGTCACCTAAAAAATATTTTTTAATAAAACTGATAATAAAAACGTAATTGAAGTATATATAAAAAAAAGTTTCTTTTTTGGCTTTCACAAACATATTTTTACATCGAAATCTTCAATATATTATACGGCATGTACACATAAATTACGTAAAAAAGAAAATAATAAAAAAATATGCACGTATTTGTTAAATTTTATCCAAAAATGTGTGCTGTTGAATTTAAATACTTTAGGGTGCTGGTGATTGGTGTATAATACCATGGAGAAGATTAGCACTGGAAATAACTTTAATTGATTAGATCACAAATACAAATTGTTATACTCAACTTTACCATTGCACAGGTATTATATTAACGAATGTATTATTCGAATATTCACACAACATCGCTCACGGTAACACTTTCCCCTTTTGGCCACAGAGGTGACCTGCCGCCTCCACAGTTTCAAAATCCATTGTGTTGCACAATGAACTACAAACGGGTTTACTGTTTTAAATCGTTGAGAAACACTATAAAATATTATCTTATTATTTTACTGGATTCATCTATATGTCCGTATGGACCCCACGAACCATACTTTTAATTACATTTATGTAGATACATTTATATATATACATACATACATATATATATATATATTGGAAATAGAATCATTGATTTTTAAAACTTATAAGTATGACCCTATCGGAGACGTGTCTATAATAGAGATTGAGTATTGACCATTTATACGTACGATTCAAGTTATTGAAAGTAGGAAAAAATTCAAATGAAAGCTGAGGACTAATGTCAAAAAATTAATTAAAAATGCATTAATTAACATAAATAACTATAATTAAATAGTAATTTTATAAGTAAGTAATAAGGTTTTTACAAACGTCCAACCATATATATCGTACCAATATAGGAGCGAGACCGTTTATACACGATGGTCGTCGTGGTATAATATTTTCGGACAATAATAATCGACATGTTTTTTGTAATTATTATATAGTTTAAGTATACATGTATAATTTATTGTACACAAACCAAATTTTATTATTTGTGAACTCAGCAACTTTACACCGTCTCAATATAAACGAAGGCGTTGGGTAGACTTGGGTGTTTCGCGCAAACTATTTTGAATGATGTGCCGCACACTCCAAGCGCATATCCTCCCAGGTTGTTCAAGGAAATTGTAGTGTATACGATGTCATGTTATGCGTAAAATATGTTTCGTTTTCCTAAAAAAATGCACGTTTTTCTACGGATATATGCTCGTCGTGTAACAATATATAAATCATTCGTCGTGTGACAGAGAATAGAAGTACGTGATTATTGTCCTTTAAAACGGGTCACAATATTTCTCAAGAGGGGATGGCAAAATAAAATGCTTGAAAAAAATCCCTAAGCCCGTCCGCCTCTCCTACGGGTCGTTTTTAAACACGAAAACAATATTAAACGATCGCAAGATAATTATTTTTAAATGTTAAACATACTTAAATATACCGTCAACGACATTAATATACAATATTTGGAAAACGTGATGTATGAAATGGATCGTTACACTACATATATTATATTATATACATGTAATAATGTGTATGCTTATGACACCACTTGCTTCTTCAGGAACTAAATAAAGGCTATAATTTTTTATAAAGTGTGTAAACGTTTTCTTAAAATTTCTACGATTTTGTGAATTTTTTTAAACATTTGAATTATTGATTCAATCATTTACTGATTTCTACGGGGAATAACGGAGATGTTTTTTCCAACGAATGTTTAAAATAAAGATATTTTATTAATTATACTATTAAACTGAATGTTATCGTAACTCGAAAAGTCACCTCCTTCTCATCATTCTCTAGAAGAGACGTCAATAATCCCAGAAATTTTTAAAGAACTAAAATCAAACCTATTAAAGTCACATAAATTGTTCAAAGCAAGAAGCCTCTGAACGTTGTTTGTTTTACCATTTTGTAGCCTCCTTGGGTTAGTTTTTGTTTGGAAATATTCTATTTTTCATATAACAACCTCGTTGTCTCCACGTGGATCATTTCTACAAGGCTCAGTGTATTTTTTTGCAAAAAAAATTAGCCGGATTAATAGATTCGCGTAAAAATGTCTTTGTCTATAAAATAAACTCACTTATATACAACAGTAGATGTAATTGTTTGAATCAATTAACAGAATTTCAGTTAAAGTATGGAAATAGGTTGTTGCTAAACAAAAATAATAATAAAGATAATAATTATTTAATCCGTTAACGGTGACCGTAGTCATTTTATGTACCTATAAACGTGGGGAGAGTAACAATCGTAAACGTAAAATTAAAAAAAAAAAATTATAATAGTAATAATAATAAAAGTACTAAATACTAACTAACTCTTATTACGTGTTCCAAAAATATTTCTAATGGTGAGTTTAATATATTATTTTATTATTATTATTATTATTATTATTATTATTATTATTATTATATTATTATTATTATATTCACCGGCGAACTGGAAACGACGTTTTTATTTCATATTGGCTAGCTCAACGAGATTATATACATATAAACATAGCTTTTTCGTTTAATAAAGTAAATTAATAAATTTATATATGTATCTATGTATACTAATTCGAGTCATTGTTTGTTTAAATACCTGCACATATTAATTCGTTTCATTATGTGTATAACGAAGGAAATGACGTTTGACATTAAATATTATATACGGTACCAAAAAATATTAAAGGGATTGAAAATGGCGTATTCATATAACAATTTAGATTTAAAACCTAGACGAATACTTGACAACTTAAAATGAACCAAATTCATTATTCTATTATGATATGAACTAAATAGGCTTATTTCTAGGTTATCCCGAAAAAAAAAATTTAATGCTTTCATTAAAACAATGTTTAAAAAAATGTTCGTTCCAATACACTAAAAAAAAAAAAAACAATAATAATAATAATAATGAAATTTCTACTTGTATTACTTGTAATTAGACATCTCTTTTCATAATCTGTCGAAATAAATTGTTATACAACAAAGTTTCAATAAAAAAAAAAAAAAAAAAAAAATGAAATATTCCATCGAAAATTTACTCTTACAATAACTATTAGGAAAAGTTGAAGAGTACAAATTTTGTTTAAACAAGTATTTTGTCAGAATTAGAATTAGTTTTACTCATTCCAAATTGTTGCATTTTTTCTAAAATGCCTAACGCGTTAATTTTTGAAAAATTAACTTTAACTTTATAGTTTACTATTTTTCAAGTGAATTATTTGTAATAACAATATCTAAATTAAGTTAAATATATTGCAATGATACAGACTACGCGAAAAACTATAGTATTTTTATAGGATTTGATAACATTAACATAAGATCGTTGAAGACTATGTGCAATTCTATACTTGTATAATTGTAATATTATTAGAAAATGTCCGTAGATCACACGGCGCATCGGATAGACAATTTTGATACAAATACGTAGCGCGCTATTCGATATTTTCTCCACTGCACGGAAAAACAATGAATCATATATATGTTGTAGTTAGTTTAGTTAGTAATCATATATATGCTGTTAGTTGTGGTCCATTATGATTTATACCAGTCAGAAGAATCTTTATGTAATCGTAATTTCCGACGCTGTAGTATCGCAATACTGGCGAATTCTAATAGTAGTATAATAGTAGCGGTGAATTTGGTAATGGTACAAGTATTACTATCAGTAGTAGTGGCGGCTGACGTTAGTGTGGTCTTATATGAAATTAGCGACGAAAAAATGGTCAGGAAAAAAGATTGTATCCAGCTCAAATATGATAATGTTTTCACTTTAAACATTTTGAGTCCAAAAGAAAAACACGAGTAACTTTTAACTTCAATTATATTTTTTGTTTAATGAGCAAACAAAATATAAATATATATATATATATATATTTAACTCGCTTTAAATAATATATATATATATATATATATCAAGTCTACGATGCTCTCACACTGACAATCGTATATTTCTCATACAACAACAAGACATTCATGCATATAAATTCTGAAATTTCACTGCGATATTTAGATAAACTGGTTTTCCGTCATCTTGTCGAAGATCTAATCGATGCGTTAACTACACGATGAAAATAGTACTGTACATTTCGTTCACTAGTTCAGCTCGTATCGTTATGTTCACTTTGTATCATCAAAATATGGAATTGTAAGATATAATAATAATAACAACTGGTGAAAGTCGTGCACAACACACGATAAGTTCGACACGTACTCGTATATCTAAAAATATTCATTAGTCTAATAATGTTGTCGCCCATCGAGATATCGAACAACCGAAAAGGGTTTGAAAGTGTGTTGGAGGCTGAACAGTATCGGGAATATCGGACGTAGGGCTCCGTCTGCAAAAGTGGTACACACTTTATATAGAATACGGAAAACGAATAGAAAAAAATCGCGAAAAGAAGGATGTGCAATACGTACGAAATATATATATACATATATACATATATATATATATATATATATTTATAGAACGAGAGAAATAATAGGAAGAGTGAAACGAGGATATATATTGGACACGAAAAAAAAAAGTTAATTCCGAACGGTCAGAGACTGTTGCCGGGCCGATGTGTCCCGCGCGCGTATACACGTAACGTTCTGAATATTAAATCCGCTACGGGCTACACACACGTATAACAGAATCAATTTATATTTGCGACGACCGCTGGTACCGACCCGATCTTTAATCGCGCGTTATCGCCGCCATTGTGTTTTTATATTATATAGGGTGTATTTAAAATGAGTATCACTCGCCAGTTACACTGCAGGGCGCAAAAACGAGAAATTTTGTTTCCGTATTTTATTTTTACTCCTTATGTTTTGGACATACTTATTTAATTGTTAAATAATGTTAAAAACTAAAAATAATCTATACTATGTCATTCGTTGCAAAATTTTACCCTAAAAAATTTGGTAAAGTCCAAAATATTGATAATGAAAAAAAATGTAAAAATATTTTCTCATTTTTTCACTCTACTATAACTAAATAAAAAGTGAAATTCATTTCAGATATAAGCCGTTACAGGTACTGTGTTATAGGTACGTAAAGCGAATTATCTATGAACGAGAGACGATCGGATTGAATTTCGCGTAACGTTTCGTTGTCCGACATGTGATAGTATCATGTGGGCCGTCCAAGAGATTCACGAGATCTTATATCAGTCTATATTCACCAGTGAGTGATGGATACGTTGAGTACAAATATGTAAAATAATAACCATTGGTCTACTTTGTTTTTAAACATTCTTTCGGCCACTGATTGTTATTTATTTATTTGTTTATATATTAACTTTCGACGACTAATTGAAACTGTCGGTCGCACACTGACAAGTTATAAAAACCGAAATATTGTTTCGATCGATTTGCGCAATGTTATCGTCAACAATTTTTTAGAAATAAAGACCTTTTCACGTTTAGTAGTTATAAAAAAAATAAGTGCTTCTAATCTTGGCGGACGATAACTGTTACCGGTGTTACGTTATAAGCCATTGCTATGCTGCGATTAAAAAAATCATTAATACCTCCTTTATTTAAATCTCGATGTCATTTTCTCGTTATTTTTTCACTCCCTATCACTAAGGATGGACCTGGATATACGATCGACAAGCACTGCTACATAATAATTGCACATGACCGTAGCGGACGTACGCGCGTAAAAATAGTCTCGACGTGTGTTTTTTATTTTAGAATATTGATTATGCAGACGCGCATCGTCATCGTTTTCCAACTGCTGCGATAAATATTAAAGCGTTTTCGAAGAACTGAACTATGATATACTTGTGTGTATATATATATGTGTGTGTGTGTGTGTTTGTGTGTGTGTGTGTGCGTGTGAATGTAAAAATATATTATAATATAAGATGCGAAAAAAAGAACCTCGTTCGGGAATGAGAAAAAATCGAAAACTTTGCTCCGGACGTGATTTATGAAAAGAATTTTTCTTTTTCCTTTTGTTTTTATTTTGTTTTGTTTTGTTTTTTTTTTTTTTTTTTTTTTTGGACAAAGTACAAATAAAAATGTACTGGCGTGTGCGTGTATGTGATATGCTGCAGCAGCGTTCGGATATTCGTAGTGTCTTGCCATCGTGCGCGACAGTTATAATTCACATTTGAACGACATAAAAATGCAAGACAGCAAACTACACGTGCGCGTGTTCCCATATGAATATATATATTTACAAATATGTATTTTCGAGTGTGTTTTTGCGAATTTTGACTGTCACTTGACGTCAGATGACGTTTCGGTCAAGGGATATCCGAAATACCCGCATTTTCGATGTTCGAGGGCCGCTGTCATAAATGTATATAGTGTTTCTAAAATTTCGAAAATTATCCGCGACCTAAGCGTTTATCGGTTTTGTGAATAACAAATTTGAAAAATATTTGGACCGTGTGTTCGAATGAATAGAAAGAAAACGTATTTAGAATATCCGGTCACGTAAAGAGCGTGTTCTACGGAAATATTGGATTAAGTTTTTTCGATGCGTCAAACGATTTGATTATCTACTTAAAACGACAACGACAATATATATATATATATATATATACTTTACGCATAATAAATTGATCGTAGGACTTAAATCTTACAGGATGTTTATTCCAACAACCAAGATGTTCTAATGAACTAAATTATTTCGTTGAAACAAGCTTCGCGATCAAGGAAAATTATAGTTAGCGATAAAACCGGCGAGATTGAAAACGGAATCGTAAAAAAGTTCAGTAGTCGAAACAATATCTACGACGTCATTGATAATTGTCAATATAGCCTTTTTTGTTACTATGAAACGTATTAATAATAATGTCCAATTATTCAATAATCGACTGATAATATTATTCAATTTATGGAATTATTTAATAAATTGAATAATATTATCAGTCGAATCTATAATGATACTGACGTTATTATGTTGACGTTAACCAAAATCATCATGTGAATGTCGATATGCTTCGATGACCATCGATGCATTTACTGTTTTATGAACTGATATGTTGTGTGCATTATCATACATTGATCGTTATCGTTTGGATGTCACGCGGTGAACAGGATTTGTATTTTACGTGTATAAGGACATTTAAAAAAAATTACCTGTCGGCTTTGTTTAGTAAAAAGTTTAAAAATAAACAGTTTCATATAGAATTATCGTATATATATATACACATACACACATATATAAATCGCGTTAACGTGCTTTTTAACCTTTTGTGTTGACATTTCGACGTATTTCCACGATGTACATTCTATAAGGTCTTGCATAGTTTCAACACTACTTTTTATATACATATAAGACGGTGTTATTATATACGCGTGGTCGAGTCGAACGTTTTCCGAGTCGCGTGGAAATAATAAATGGAAATTTTAATTGGAATTTATAAATTTAAGTTTTAACGCGAGTAAATCAAAATGTTCGCGTCGCTCGTATTGGTATTAACAATCACATAAATTCTTTGTCGGTGCGCCGCGTGCCTGTCCCGCGATAGCTCGCGAGATAAATCTGAACGAATTATACATCAAGTCTTGAAAAAGTTATTAGATTAAGCGCGTAACTTATTTCAAAGATTAAAACCGAGCAACAAAAGTTAATTACAAAAACTGCGAGAATGCGCTGTAAAATGCGAACTGCATTCGTATTGTGGTATGCGACAATCGCGTGCGAGACGCGCCCCTATTCTTTACACACATCATGCATATTTATACACGTCAAAACAATAAAGACGATTATAATAATAACAATAATTATGTCACTATATGCCGTCAAACTATTGATTTTGAAGTTCAACATTTGGCACGGCCGGCGAATGTTCATAACGAAATACAATGTTCAGATGTTTATCATAAAAGTCATACGTCTTGTTATCATGGATATATTTTTTGAAATCGAAAACGAGGAGGGGGGAAAAAGTGTCGGACAGTACGTGAAAAATACTAAAAAACGTGCAGAGTACACTCATATCGCGTATAAACGCGGTGAAATAGTGAAGTGAAATTTCCGAAATTTATCGGAATTTATTTGTCGACGAATAAAGCCACTGAAAAAGCTGGAGCGTTTTCGAGTTGTCAAGTTTATATTTGATTCGTGAATTACGAAGACGAAGATTTTTAAACATTAATCTATCAATAAACAAAGACAAGAGATAAAATGTCGGTGAATCGATACTTGTTTGACGAAAACCATCCTTCTATACGCGTGGTCGTAGGCCGTGGCGTAAATATTAGTTTCCCGGCGGATTTCGCGTATAAAAGGAAAAGAGTCCGTTCTTTTACCGTACGAGATAATTGGCGACATGAAGGAAGAGGCGGGAAGAAAATAAAATGCAGTAGCAGCTATTTCCTCGCAGGCTCGTCGTTGATTGAGTGGGTTAGGGTCGTGTTTGGTTATCACACGGCAGTGAGATGGCCGCGCGTCCATTCGTCCCTCCGCAATACCGACGCGTTCGCGACCCGGTCGTAATAAGTTATAATAATAAATGTTATTAATGATTATTAATATTGTCGCGTGACGGGAATTCCGGGCGACGTTTATTTAACGATACGGAATGATAGAACGGAATTCCGACCGGCCGAAAATTAACTTTTTTGGAAAAAAGCGTAAAAACCGCTTTATTTCTTTTGGTGACACACGTTTTGATTCACAGCTTTACTCTATAACACTCGGTGTTTCGGGACAGAATGTGACGTTTGTTTTTTTTCTATATACAATTAAAAATTTCAAACGATACTTTTACACGTACACGAATCGCACTTTTTTCGAAACACTAACGTTCGAAATTTGAGACGGGGAAACCTTAATCGGTTTGTCACATTTAGCGCGCGGATACACGTGGTTTCCCAGCCCCTTTCCGATGATTCCAGTCCGATGATTCGCGGGGTTCGTTAACAGGACGTCACCGTTTCGTTTTTTTCCCCTATTCGTTGCCTTCATTTTCCCATAAGCCTTTATGAAAAATCCTTCGATCAGTATCGCCGACACTCGCGGTACGACTTCGGCAATGACGTTTAATACAACGTGCCTTATACGCAATACGCACATTGATCTTACGTGTCAGACGCAATACGCGTCATACAAATTTTCGTCCGGAATCCACCGAGCTTCACAGTTATTTCCTTGCCATACGTATAAATACGTATAAGTTAAGATAAAGGAACGTTTCGGGCAAATAGGTTCTTCTCTTCACTGGTTAAGTGAACCAGCTGGTTCGTACCAGTGGCGTAAACTGGGAATCGCACTTGTGACCCCGAAAATAATGTCGGAGTCGGATCACAAAGGTATATTATTGCGAACCCATGAAAAATATAATACGAGTACTAAATATAAAATTCTTATCAAAGTTATTATTTTAACATCGTGAGAATCAATTACGGTGGCGGCGCTAGTTTGTTATCAAAACCGTTGTCCAATTATTCTACAAATTAGTTATAATGGTTATCATGCGGTAATAACGAATATATCGACCAGCAGTATAAGTACAAAATATAATTTCATTTATTTTGCAGTATGCCCACCGTCGTTTATATTGTAAGGATTGCATCCGTACATTCCGTGGTTGTCAGTAAATATTTCTATTTTTACATGTGCTTTAAATCTTTGTGTATTGTTATGTGATATAATGCTCCAAGTGGTCACTAGCTATTACAATTTGCAAACCTTGATTTGATCAAATACCTTAAACGACTAGTATTCGATTTGATTCATTTATATCTAGATTTTTCTATGTGATTTACTTTTAAGACTATTTATTTACTTCATACATATATATATATTGCATGAAGAATGATCGTAGAATGCATAGATATTCATGATTTAATTTTTAAATTAATTTTTGCAACCTTATAGAATTTGCACAACTTACGCCATTGCCGCGTACATTGCCCAATGATGCTTTACAACTAAACTATTATCGAAAATTTTTATGAAGACGTGTCAACAAAACGAATACGATTTTCTCGACCACGAAACAGGAAACTGCCATCCACGGTTTACGTTTGGCCTATACGCGTGCACGGTCGGATCGAATCTACACGGATCGGTGTCATCGGTAAAGTTCGAGGTTCGGCTGCCGTCGCAGAAGACATCCCCAACGCGTGCACACGACATCTCGTGAATCGAGTGCACGTCTCGTGATGACCACGCGCCGCACTGCCGTAATACTAGACATTTAAAATTCGTATTATTGATTTGACGGCGTTCGGTTGTCCCCCGTTGTACACAAACGCACGTCCCGTAGAAAAATCGCATCGTGAAAACTACAACGTTGTAATCCGTACACGTCGGACGCCGTTCCCGGAAAATTAATCTCGTAACGTTCGTACGAACGTACTCCGGTAAGTTTTCCGACGACGTTTTCTCGCGATGAACCCGAGGGAAACTTCCGCGTATCCATCGTGCCGTGAGACCCTTTGATATTAAACGAAAAATACGACGACTTTTTTTTAAAATATTAATAACGAACAAACGCATTGCCTAAGTAATAATCCTAATCTATAGTCACGACGAAAAGTCGTCGTCCGAAAACATAATTCAAACAGGTTTGGAAATCGTGCACGTTGAACCGCGATTTTCTACACGCGAAATAAAATCCGAAACAAAGAACACCGGCCGATGGCGTTCGAATGAAATTCGTTTTTCATTAAATTCGTCCGCTCCTCATTGGCGTGACGTAAACATGAAGAACTAGTTCGGTTTTTTAAAACCACTGGTTACAACGTCGACAAACGGTATGTTTTTAAGACGCCGACAAACGCGATATGTTGTTGTGTTGCAAGACGCGTGTCCGCCAGAACTTCATTCGCTTTTACAGCGATACATGTCGAAGAGTTCGATAATTTCTATTTAATATAATTCGATCATTTTACGTGACTCCGTACGTGGTACCGTCACAATAACACCGTATGATAAACCTGTGTGTATACGCGCGACCATTCGACAACCGAATGTTTTGCACAATGATTGTTTTACGTACATACGCGTTACCGCATTTGATTCGGTAAAAGCAGATTTTTGTATGATTCATATAAGTACATAATTATTAATGTTATTATTATTATTATTATTATTATTATTTATTAATATTATAGCGTTCGACGAATGTTACGGATTTCCAAATAGAAATACACACGATGTACGCCGATCGCACTTTATTCTTTTTCATCGAAACGGTACATAGTATTCGTTATTATTATTATTATTACACTTGCCGTCTCGACGAGGCGTCGAAATATTTTGAAAATAACAAGTCAGAGATCTGTGGATGCTAATGAATTGTTCTGACGTAGGTTTTCGAAAAAGTTTTTATTGTTTTGAATCCGATGTATTCGAAAAACGATTACGAGCTGGTATTACATTTCGACCTTTCGAAAATATAAAAAGTATCCGTGTATGAATATACTTAACAGTTTTTTTTTTTTTTTTGGTTTGCTACCGGAGAATAACGCGTGTAAATATAAACGGAGCACTCACCCTAAAGAAACAAGTACCCGAAAGCAAAAAAAAAAAAACGTAATTGTAAAATAATTGCGCTTTAATCGTTTAAAACGTTTAGCTTTAGATCGGAAATCATAATATATTGTTCAAAACTATTGGTTATACGTTAGTTTGCTGCTTGTTATACGTTGTGTGTTTAAACTCGCGGGACCGTACTCGAATATTTAGACGTACAAAAATAAACTTTTCATTAAATCGGATCCGTCGAATATATATAACTGTTTATAATAATGTTAAACGCATTAAAATATATATATATATATATATATGTGTAAATACGTTAATTGTCAATTATCGAAGCTAAAAAGCGTATAAGGCAAAAACCATTCGATAAAATGTATCGAGTATACGATTCAAATGCATGTTTATAACAATAATTTGTTTCACGGCGATCATCATCGTCATTTGTTTCATCCGCCAATTATGATACGTGATTGTAAATAATATTACGAGTTCATGCAACGCTGTGGTCATGTGCTATAGATTTTATTTCGGAAACCTCAACCGTGAACGCAGGCTGTCGAACACGTGTTACCACATTCGGTATCGACCCTTAAACAAAAACCAAATAAATAAAAATGCGATTTCGTCCAATCGATAGACCTACAACCGCTACCGACACGTTGAATAATTAACGAACGTCCAATTGTTTAATAGGTTTACGTGCGACGAATATATATTTTGTAATGCGTACAACAAGTAACTCGAAAAGCGGTTTTTCTGAAATCGAACTCTCGAACATATGTATCCTAAGCCGAAAAACGCGACGCAAACGAAAACCGAGGGAAAAAGTGAAGTGTCTTCCGAATACGATATTGACCGTCTCTTCGACCCGCAAATATTCGATGAGATTTCGTTTTTTTTTTCTTTTGTCTAACCTTAAACCGAGATAAGAGTGACGGCGATTCCAAGGGGGGAAGGGGACATTTTCGATTTGCAGACTGCGTCGCTTATGTCACTAGGGCGTACGGGTTTCGGTGGACGGCGATTACGACGGCGATAGTGGCGAACACGCGCGCGCGCACGAAATCACCACACTAACCGTTACCGCTATTGCACTTTTGGGAATATTTAGCGCGACTAATTCGTTCGTTTTTATCGTCGTGAGACTTGTACTGTAACGTTATACTATATATATATATATATATATATATATATATTACGCAGTTATTCGCCACACGCGATAACAACGAGCCAAATACGGTCACGCGTAAACGGAACCGATTACCCGTCCGAATATCGTCGTAGGGGGAGATGCGTTTTTTCTACAATAAATACGAATCGTGTACGAACGTGTGTGTTATCAATTACACCGTCATAGGAAATGTACGGCGTTGCCATTGTCACGACGCTAAAGGCAATACACCATATAATAGGGGAAACGACATTTCGTGAACGAACGGTGGCAAAGGGAACGCATCTTACGAGTATGCGATTCGACACGTCATTTCCGTGACCGATTCGAATTTGATTTAACTGAAGAATTTCGAGTACACGAACCGCGCGCGAAGCCATCCCGATTAAAACATACAGTAAGCGGGTAGACAACGTCACTTGTGCCGACCATTTTCAACGACAACTATCCTCGAGGCATTGTATGCGTTCGATATACATATTACGAATAGATTTTAAACGCACTTTCCCGTAAGAAAACTGCTTCTACATACACATATTCATTTCGCCTTTACGTACAATTCACGTCTATAAATATTTCTTAAATTTAAATCAAATGTCTGCGAATGCCTCAAGTTACTTTGTACTATTTTGTTGATCTTTAATAGAATACTATTCAATCGAATGGTATCTTCATTTGAATGGACGCATTCATGATACTATTTAAAAAGTTATAACACACACACACACACACACACACACACACACACACACACACACACACACACACACACACACACACAAAGCTCTAGTTCTCCAATACATTCAATTGTTCTCTGAGAACGTTAAATTCTAGGTAGATCAAGTACAGTAATATTTACCTTTTCAAAGTATTTATCGAGTTATGCAACTGTCTGAGATTTTTTTTAATCCAATATGATTTTCATTTATACACGATCCTTGCAAACGCTCAACGACGGGTAAAGCATCGATATAATACATAATAATAATAATAATAATAATAATAATGATAATAATAATAATAATAATAATAATAATAATAATAATAATAATAATAATAATAATAATAACAATAATAATAACAATAATAATAACAATAACAACAACAACAACAAAAACAACAGCAACAACAACAGCAACAAGAATAACAAGAATAACAAGAATAATAATAATAACAATAATAATAATAATAATAATAATAATAATAATAATAATAATAATACGAAAACGTGTGTGTGTGTGTGCATGTATGTTATGGTAACATTTTATTGATTTCAAATTTATTCTCCCCCTTTCAATATCCTGGATACGCCATTGTGACATTTATATAGCGCGGCAAAAAAAACAACGACACGGTGGTGGTAGGACAAATTTGAATCCAGAATTCTGCCGAAAAACAAGTAATCGTTGACATATATAGCGAAAGGCGATTACTCTCGTAAGCACGTCGCCTGACGATTACCAAGATACCGTGTGTTGTAAAACAATATAAACCGTAAGTTAACCACTTACCTGACTAGTGAATAAACGTTACGTGTTGTAAAATAGCTCACATCCGAGCGTAGTCTACCCGGTGAAGTCCATCGCGAGGAGAATAGATACTTATCGTAGATCTACTAATCGAGTTACAACGTTGAAACGTTCTTAACAAATTTACCTGTATAAAAATGATGATATTGAAAAATGTTTAACTAAAGACAATTAAATTACATAGATGCTTGTCAGATATAGGACAATACCATCTGTATCCCACGGATCATACAATTATTATAAAAATATATGAAAATATCACATGCACCTTCGATTACATAAATACAATAATTTCATATGCCAAAAAAAAAAAAATACAAAAACACAATATTTTGAAGCTTGACTTAATGTAAAAGTGCGCGTCGATATCGCCTTCAAACCAAATTTTCAGCGACCACCACGGCGAACTGTACAGCATACCGGCTATTGTGCGACAACTCTGCTTCACGAATTCCGACGAAACTAGAATAACTGACGACGTGCTCAGAGAAACTGAAATTATCAGTACATATTATAAAATACAAAGACGATGTAAGTGTTCACAAACTACTATATAAAATATAACAAAATTACATCGATCCTGGGACGGCACAAATGGTAAACCGAATTCGCTCTTAGACGCGTTATCAGTCAAAAACCTAAATATCAAATTTAGTAAATTAACAACGACTGTAAAATGAAACCAAATAATACCTGACTCGTGAACAATCGTAAAGAAACTAAACTGCTCACATCCTATCGTATTCTTTTTGACGAAAACTATTACGCGTAGAACCCATATGTTTTGTAGATCTTCTTCACGAGGAACATCGTTGAGAAGTTCTTAGCAAAGTTACTCATTGAAACATGCCGATGCTTTCAATTGTTTTTACTCGAAACAATAAAAACACACACATGCTTGTCAAACATATCAATTTACATAATACTAAATATTTTACACAATGTTTACAAAAAAACCTATATACTGTTAAATTAAAAGATTAAATGGTGAAAGGAAAAATAATAAAAAAAATATAAATATAAGTGTAAATTGTTGTTCATCGTTTGGCATTTTATGTCTTTACTTTGGCACATTATAATAAAAAACCGTCACGAAAAAGTGTCCACCAAAAAGTGTCCACGAAAAGTGTCCCTTAAATTAAGATACCCACTGGTGACTGTCACGAAAAAGCGTTAGAGAAAAAAAACCTAAATCTCCCTTATGGTTTGTTTCCATAACAACCATTGTTTAGGTTTTGAAAAAATTTAAATTTAAATTTGAAAAAAAAATTTTCACACATAAGACATAAAATGTGTCACTTAACGCGGACTCGTATGCGTTAATCATTTTTCTTAAAAGGCTTATATAGAATGTGTGTGTGTGTGTAGGTGTGTGTGTGTGTGTGTGTGTGTGTGTGTGTGTGTGTGTGTGTGTGTGTGTGTGTGTGTGTGTGTGTGTGTGTGTGTGTGTGTGTGTGTGTGTGTGTGTGTGTGTGTGTGTGTGTGTGTGTGTGTGTGTGTGTGTGTGTGTGTGTGTAAGTGTGTGTGTAAGTGTGTGTGTAAGTGTGAGTAGGTGTGTGTGTGTATTCAACCACCGCGGTTAGGTTTTGCGACAAAAGCTCGTTATATTCCTTTTGATATTTGACTAATCCATCAGCTGCAGGATCCGACTCTCCTTCTCTGTCCTTATATACCCTTGTGCACTCATCTCTTCCCTCCACAGAAGAGAGGGTCGGGAAATGAAGAAGAACTCGCCTAGACGGTCTCCAACTCTCTCTCTCTTTCTCTCTCTACATGTATATATATATATATATATATATATATATATATATATATATATATATATTTATATATGTATATACCGCGTTATTCCGGCGATGGCGCCGCCACCGCGCGTATGCTAATTACATTTTTTTTTTGACGTTTATAAAAATTACGCTCGCCTTGTATTTATATATATATATATATACGCGCACATATTAATATAATATCTTGTGATGAAAATTGAAAATATTTTTATTAAACTCCGTAGTGGTGGTTCGGAGTGGCAGCGAGGAGGAAGGATATACTGAAGACTCTTAAAAAATATTAATAGATTTCGGACTGCGATCTTTTCATCGCCACCCTATACCGCATGGCGCACCGGTTCCTTCTCTGCTTCCCTTCAACGAGCTTCTCTCGTGTATTATAATACAACGAGCTTTTTTGTCTGTTTGAGTTTTTTTTTCTTAATAAATGATCCTATCGTCGTTCAAAGTACGATCATTAGTCAGGGCTGTTGCTCGAAAAATAATATGATTCGCCACGGGAATCCTTGTTCGGGATTAATTATATTATTATACATCAAAGGGAAGTATTAAAAACATATTATTCATTTAGATTGGTTTCGTAATAAGCTTGACGCCTCCACGAAAACAGAAATATAATAAATGATACGCTATCGAATGAACGTACATTTCCATTTTGCACGGAAGAATATGATGACCGCGTTAAATACATTTAAGTGTACATAGACATTTTGAAGCGATACTTTTTTATTAATATTTAAAAAATTATTGAAATTGCTCATTCTATCACCCTCGAACATTTAAATTACATCACGTAACATTATTTTTATTTTTATAAAATCCCGAATACAAAATATTCCGACCCTCACCAATGAACACGACGAACCGCAACTTAAAAACAATTTGTCTTTATTTATTTTCGTAAACTAATACGCACTGTATTTTTTCATCTAGTCATTATCATTATTCAAATTATAATTCATTAATGTAAATGACCGTTAAACAATGAGCAAATATCTAAGACTTTCAGCACGAAAAAATCAACAAGAACTCAGCTGACACTATAAGGACGTACTAGGATCTTCTAATTCCCGTCACGATTAAGTGTATGAACAGAAATCTTGAAATACAATACAAGATATCCAATTTACATTTTAATACCCAGCCAACATATTTTGAGATACTTATACCCTTCGAAACAATTATATTGTTTCCGAAATTTTGAAATAATAATATTAAATAATATAATATTTTATATATAATATTTTACATATATATTTATATATATATATATATATATATTTATTTATTTATATTTATATATGTCCTACTCAATGATTTAACGACCGTGGAAAGAATATTTAAACACAAAAATAATTCATATTTTGGTCTATAAACCTATGTATAGGAAAATTAATATTAACTTTAACTCATTATCAGTGTATAGTTTAATTTATATATTATTAACTTATATACTTTTATATAATATGAAGCACATAATTCAAAATTAAATTTATAACAACGCAATATATTATGAAGGAATTTTACACTGTACGTTTTCATTAAATAATATTTTCACTATCATTATGTTCTTATATATGTAAATTTTTTAATACTCTTTATTGTCTGAATAAAATTCAGATGTTTCTGATTGCATGCTATAGGTTGAAGGATATCCATCTGCATACAATGGAAGTGATGACATGGATGTTTGCGGGTGATGTTGTTCATCGCCAAATACAAGATATTCACTTTGATCGGCTACAAAATGTACATCTAGTGTTTTATAATTTGGAGACTCAGGTAATTCCATTATGTTGCAATAATCCACTGGACATCTTGCGTTTGTAGTGTCTATATAAATAAAAAAGTTAATATCATAATTATACGCATGACAAATTGTGTTGAGTTAAAATAAACTACTATAATGGATGGGAATACAACTAGAAATAGTTCTTAAAATGAAAAATAAAAATAGCATGTAATCTTAAAATAGTTTAACATAGTGATTTTGTGTTATTTTAATACAATTAATAATGTCATAAAAACGTAATGAATAAATGATAATATGTTTCTCGAGACATAAATTATATTTTTTAAATACATTGGTTATTTAAATAAACAACAATCATCAAATAAGATTTGAACAAATCGGTATAACGTTTAATTTAATACCAATTTGTAGGTCGCAAGTTACAGTGACAAACGGTATTAACAGGTTTTAAAAATACTTTAGGTCAAAACTGTTATCTATATTTTATTTATTATAAATATACACTATTAGTGTTTATTTTTTTGTTCTACTGGAAAAATATAAATAAATACAACGCAAAACTAAAAATAATATGACATAAATATTAGTCACATATTATTGTAAGCAGTAGATATTAGAAAGCGAACTTTCATTATTTTAAATTATTAATTGCATGTAAAATTGTTATTCATAATTTATATATATAATGGCATTTTTCGGAAATAAAAGTAAATCGCCACAATTTAATAAGCTGCTGTTAGCAAATAAAAACGATATTAATATTATTCAATAGTATTGTAGATAGTGCTGTTTTATCTTCTTGACCATCAACTACAAATTTTAATACGAATCAATATAATATTTTATTATAATATTAAAAACTGAAATTAATTAAATTATACAGTAATAATTTTTCAATGTGAATCATAGTGTATAAAACGTACTTATTAAATCCTTGATAGAATCTTTAATGTAATTATAATAACCTTCTTGTAAAGCTATTTAAATACATATAATATGATTTGATTAATTACATTAATATACATACATACAATATACAATAAATAACAGCGATAAATATCGAAATGCCTACATGATACCTTGAAAACTAGTTCATTGTACCGAATTAAAATTTAAACTAATTGTTATGTACACATTATAATGAAGAAATTGGCAAAAAAAATTATTTTATAAAAAAATAAAATGGATATAAATTTCAGCTTTAGTCCTTTTGTTGACCATTTGGACAAAAATAATGAAATTCAATTAACAAGAACTCAGAGATTTATCGTAAAAAATGTTTCATAAGCAAACTTATTTATGTGAAATGTTCAATGTATTCCAAATTTCTACATTACAACTACTGTATTATTATAATAATAATACATAACTATATAATATATTATTATTACATCATATAGTATGTGTTTAATCACCAGTAAACAAATATAAATTGGATATTCAGAATCAGAATTTGTATAAGTACTGAATAAAACATTACAAAAATTAAAGCTTACTTGTCATAGTTTTATAAAATTCTATTTTATATAAAAGAATGGAATATAAAATATTATATATTTAAACAGTGAAATATAAGCAAATAGTTTGTATTTTGTTTTATTATTTTCATTAAATTGTGTCAGATTAAATTTATTACTACATTACAAAGTATAAAGAAAATGTTCTAGTATTAATGTTATTTCGTAAAAAAAAAAATACAATTTTTGACCATGTATACACATATAAATATACATACTATGTAAATATACAAATAACATAATTCATTCAAGATATTATTTTAAATAAGGTTAAGTCAAAATTAATAAAAAAAAATATATATATAGTTTCTATTTAACCTAAACTACGCGATCAAGACTATTTTAAGAAATATCCACATAAAATAATAATAATTTACTCACTGCGGTTGTAAAATAACTCTAACAGAGTTTGTTTGGCTGTTTCTTTAAAATAAGGTTTATTGTAATTGAGTATTAACATTCATAATTACTGTAACTTTATAAATAACATTTATTATTATATAGTGTTATTTAACTTTCTTATAATATATTTACTAATTTTTGTAATTGTTAAAAAGTACTTTTTCATAGACAACGTTTTTATTTCATCCATCAATGTGTATTATATAATTTATAACAAAATTACTTACTTTTAAAAGCGATGTAATTCATTTCAGCTAAATATAATTATTGGTTTTTAAGTACATATATAATATACTTTATATAATATTTGTATTTATTTTATATATTTTTTGCATATTAAATAGATTATATAAAATGGGTTTAAAATGAAGTTTTCGTAATTTTAATGAATATAGAAATTCTACACAGTAAATGTTTTAAAGTTAAATGTAATGAAAAAATATTTATTAAATTGTATTACAAGTAATTCAAACATCAAATAAAAAATACTATGAAACGGCATTTCAATTATTTATTTTTTTTAATATGTGATAAATACAGACTGGAACCTTAATGATTTTATCGGTTCTGGTTTCGGTTCGGTTTAAAAGAAAAAAAATTTTGGTTTGGTTCGTGAATATTGTGAATTTCGGTTCCGGTTCCGGTTAATACCGGTACTAACTCGTTCTTAAAATTATAGATATTAGGATTAAAAAGTAATAATTTATCAATTATACTGTGGTGTAATATTAAAGGTTTAATAATTTGTTTAGCCATCTTCAGCTTACAAGTAATAATACCAACTATTACTTAGCCTGACTGATTATTAAAGTTGTATATATTTTTATACTTTTTTGAGAAATTTAGAATACTTTTACACAATCACTTGTGAGAATATTTTTCTAATATTTCTCTTAACGTTTATCAATTTTGAATATTTTAGATTCGTAGGTTAGGAATTTTCTTTTACCAAAAATTTTATTTAAAGGATTGCTTCAATCATTTAGGGATAATAAGGGTTTTTTGATAAACAATTCAATCTAGATAAGAATTGATTTTTGTTTTTTTTAATAATATTAAATAAAATTACACTGATCTCCACTCAAAGTTATTTTGACGAAAGAAATTTACAACTCAAAACATCAGTTTTTTTGTCATAATTGAAATAAATGTATACTTTAGATTTCAATCTACGACCCATACTGCACATTTTAGTCAGCACAAAACACGAAAACACAAAATACGACAATCACATACATATTATATACACACTCGTACTTCAAAATTATATTATAAACGATATCACTGATTATATATATATATATATATATATTATTTTAGTTATTATATGATCTGTAAAGAAAAGTTTTTACAATGAGTACAAGTTATAACGTAGAGTTACATAAAATTAAAGAAAAAAAATAAAATAAAATAAATAAATAAAATAAAATTAGATAAATTAATATAATGAAACAAGATAAATAAATTAAATTAAATTAAATTAGCTAGGTTTTTAGAGACTAAGAATTTGAGTGAAGAAGCCATCCATTGATGGAACTTCATGACATGTATTAAAGGAGGTTAATCATTTGGCAAATCACGACACCATGTTCGTTTTAGGAACATTCTGGGGTTACCAGTAATAGTAGGAATGGATAGTTCTGAAATTAGGGGTTGCAATAGTTGTGGTAATTGTAGTGGAGACGTTTGTAGGATATCATGCCAATATTTTTTACTGTTGGGATCTTGAGATCTTTGTAGAGAGTATCATTTGAGTATGAGGCTTTGGTTATTTGTCATAGGCATTTTGATTGAAACGTTTGGATTCTATTAATGTTAGTAGGTTTGCCAGCTCCAATAACTGGATACTGTAAGTCCAAATTGGTTTGAAGAGCAGTTTATATAAGAGAAGTTTTTTTTGAGATTAAAGTGTGTGGATGTAAGAAGAAAACGTTTAGGTTGTTTAAGGCAAGGCGTTTAGAGTGAATATGGGTTGCCTAGGTTAGTCGTCGGTGAAAGACTTAGAGAGCGAACGTTTTGGGCAGATGATAAAGGTAGTTGATTAAGATAGATAAGAGGGTAGACAGTTTCTCTAAGCGTGAACGTGAAATAAACGGGTTTTGTTTCATTAACTTTTATCCCCCAATCTTTATACCAGATTGATAAAAGATTAAGGGGTTTTGTATGAGATTTGAGACCATTAAGGAATTGGAGTGAACGGCTAAGAGCACCTTATCATCAGCAAAGTCACCAGTAGTTGTATAGGTTGTGGTAGGTTGGTCTGAAGTGAATAGGTTAAATAATAAAGGAGCTGCAACTGCTCCTTGGAGTACGCCGGCACAAATCGGAACTATTTTGGATATGGTGGATCCTGAACGCACGGTAAAGTGTCTGTCTTGAAAGTAAGATTTAAACAGTAAATAATAGTAGGAGGGAAGAACAATTTTTAGCTTGAAGAGGAGGCTTTTGTACCAAACTGTGTCAAAGACTTGTGTTACGTCAAGTAATGCACCTGTGGATATTAGTTTTCTTTCTAACGCGTAGGAGATATTATCAACTAGGCTATGGATTTAGTGTAAGGTTGAATGGTTGTGATGGAATCCAAATTAAGTGTTAGATATGTTAGTTTTGATGACAGGAAGAATTCGCTTTAATATAATTTTTATTAGAATTTTGTTTGCTGATGTTTAACGTTTGTGACATTTCTCACAGTGTGACCTATTTTTTCTAATACTGAGGCGATATCAGCCTCTGAGGTAGATGAATGAATGTTCTTTATAACAATCCTTAGATGTTTACCAGATTGTAGCTGATAGGTAAGGTACTGAGCATTGTTTTCTTTTAAGTCATGGATTATTTCCCTGTAGATGTTAGAGGTGTCTGTCTGGATTTTGAGATGAGTAGAGGTTAATTTCCTTGAGGTGGTTACATAGCCCAATGTAGTCATAGACGCTTTTAATAAATATAGGTGAAGGTAAAATTATTTTGATGTGTCATTAGTGGTATTGAGTATCCCTGATTTGAAGTCTCTGTTGAGTCGTCAATATTGATAATATTGTCGGCGACAATATAGTCATGCGTGAAAAGAAGGGAATACCGGTTTGGCGTGAAGAAAAGCTTTGTTTCATTTGAATTTTCAATTGTTGGTGATTGTGACGGCGAAGATAATGACGATAAAGAACGTTTTATCAGACTTTCCTAAATGATTATCGCGCATGCCAGTCGTTTCCTGTTGCTTTTAATTAATTCACTAAATTAGTTCAAAATCATATGTATATACAATAACAACTTAAGCAAGTAACTCGTAACAACTGACAAGAATATATATATATATATAAACATGCCTAAGACCTACCCCTATATTAATATTCCAGTGATAGAATTTTATTATTACTACAATTAATGATACCCACAATATAAAATCTAAGAATTTTAAAACATTTTCAAAATAATTCAGATTAATCTTCCAAAAATCTAGGTTATTTCAAACTTGAGAATTGTTAGGAATCCAAAAGAACCGAAAATTTTAATTTATAACTTTATACGGTTCTGTTTCCGGTACAGGTTCTTTGTCGTACAACATAAAGTTTCCGATATCGGTTCCGGTTCTTAAAACACCCTTAGAAACCCATTCAAGAACCGGTTCTTTTAGGTTCGGTTCCAGTCTCTGGATAAATATAATATATATATTAGTATATTTCTGTTATCGTACTTTCACAAGTTTCTTCATTTTGTTTCTCAGTCACCATAATATCATCTAAAATTAATTTATTATGAGATCGGTTATCTTTTATTCTATAAATATGTTATACGAACTTGATATATTATTGAGACACCAATACATTGGATCTTTAAGATCAATCTTTTGGAATACTGGAAATCACATGAATTACTTTAAAAAAAAATAAATTTTGCTATTTTCTATAAAACAGTGACAAATAATCTTATAAGATTGACTTGAATATTATTCTTTTATTGCCTATATTATATATAATGAACATAGATATATTTATGATAATAAATGTAATGATACATACTCAAAATAGCAGCGCTGTAAAGATGGTCATGATACGCATATAAATGCCCTAAATAATGTATATTAATGCATTAAGACACTTTTATCTACATTTGAAAAATTTTATTTTATATTATTATTGTAATCATACGATTTTATTTTATGTAAGAAACATATTGTTATATAATTCAATGTTGAGATAATAACATATAATATAATCTGTATAACTGTATAAAATGATAAAAATATAAATATTACCTCTTCTGTTTATATACATTCTATTTTCTTTTTCTGAAGAAACGACTAATAAAAGATGTTTTTTTTTAAATATCTTTGTATATGATTTATTCATAAAATATCGATTAAAACCATTAAATAGTCATACTAATAATGAAATATGAGTCAATATTATCGTATTCATTTCATTATAGTTAAGTAAGAGAATATATACTTTTCTTATATTTTTATGTTAATAAAAGGTGAACAATTTACAAGTAACTTGAAAGTTAAATATGAAGTAATAATAAATCATTATTTTCGAAAAACGATTCTGAGCTACACTAAAAGGTTTATATAAGCAATGAGTATGGAAACTACTGAGAAAATCGTAAAATTTCACAAATAGAAAATTATCAAGTAGATATAATTTACTACCGGGCCATAACCTATATAAATAAAACTAAATTATTCCATAAACGCAAAAAGTTTTGTCAGAAACAAATAAACACATCATTGTAAAACACATATATTCTGCAATTATTTAACATAATTAAGTTGATATTATGATCATTGGCAATAATCGGTATTGTTGAATATAATGGGAGCATTATAATACGATAATTATATATAAGTTTTACAAAGAGTTTTGAAAAATTATTTGAAATCTTCAGTACTAGATAAAATTTGTATTGACTCTTACATAAATGTGATAGAGATTTTAATTTAAAAAACTTCACACTCGTGAATAGTAACTTAAAATAATAATAATCATAATCAGAATAGTAATAAATATGGGAGGGGAGATTTAACTGTTTCGTTTGTCATTCAGAAATAAATACTAGTGCATAATAAGTATCTTTGAGTATATATATTATTTCCATCTAATGGAATATTGCAAAATCATTCCATGTTATATTTATATATATGTGAATATATACATGATTTAGTAGGTTTGGTGAAACTATTGGAAAAGCTGTTTGTAATTGATCATTGAATACGTTTTCCGGTATTCCCGAAACTATTTTATAACAACAAGAGACGAAATCACAAAAAATAATATAATTTTTTTTTTAATATACTTGTGTATATAATATACACTTTTATAGTTTGATACACTTCATTCAATTAAGTTGAAAATTGTGACAACTGATATTTATATGTGAAATGTTTGTGTATAAAATATTTCCAAACAAATTATTAATCTTAGTTACACTGAGAAAGATACGAATTTTAATTGTAGTGCATTTGAAAATATTCACATAAACAAACTATCGTGGAAATCAAGATTTATTTAATTAAACAAATGGTTTAAGAAACGCAGTACAAATAAATAGGGTTCGAGAAGGAACATAAAACACAGCAGTGTTTTAACCAATAAAATATATGTAATGAAAAAACTTATTTTGTATTCAATATTTCTTAATATTTTTCAATTTTTAACAATTAATATTTTTAATTTTAAGCAAAAACAATACTGTAATATATTTATTAAGTGTTTATAATTATACATTTCTTTGTGAAATGTCAAAAATATTTCTATAAATACATTAGAGTATAATTTCTTGTATCACATGCTAATATCCCAGTACATTTTGATCTATGAGTATCTTAAATACAAAGCTGAAGTTCTTATACAGTCACTCCAGTTTTACATGTGTATAGAATAAGTAGGTTTGGTAATACTATTTTCCCAGGTGTTCGTAGTGATTCATGCTATATTGTCTTCGATATATTCCCAGAACTAATCTGACTACACTAAACTAAACTAAATGTGACAAAAAACTATCGTAAATGACCAACAGATAATTTAGTTTTCTTATTTATACATTTATAAATACATATATATGTTTATAGTTTGATAAGATTTCGCTCAATCATTTTAAAAATCGTGCCAACTGATGTTTATATTTGAAATGTTTGTGTATAAAATGATTCCATACAAATAATTAATTTCAGTTACATTCGTAATAACGAGTTAACGTATTAATACGAGGAAATCTAGATGGTTTTTTTTTATTTAAACAAATAGTTCAAGAAACGCAGCACAAATAAACAGAATTTGAGGAGAAACATAATATATGATAGTGTTTTTAAAGAATTAAATGTATATAATGTAAACGTATATTTTGTTTTCAATATATTTTATATATTTTTTAAATTATAATACTGTAGTATTTTAACACATGTGTTCGAGGTGATTCGTGTTAAGAGTACTAATTGTTCAAGAAACACAGCACTAATAAACATGATTCGAAGAGGAACATAATATATGATAGGTTTTTTAAACAATTTGTGTGAGACAGCTTTTAAAGAAGTATAGGGAGAAGAAAAAGCATTGTACGGTGTTTATAGATTAGAAAAACCGTATGATAGAGTGTAGAGAAATCTTTTAACCTTTATGTCAATGACCAGATACTGATATACTAAAATACCAGATACCTGTGTACCTTTTTTGAAAACTTTAAAATTTTTTTACAGTTTCTATGAAAATAAATTAACACTCATTTGAATCCTCATTATTTAAATAATTAGCTTTCATTTAGTATAGTTTTAAAAACATTTTTGGTTAATTTTATTCTAGTTTTTATGATCTAAATATTTTTCTACTTTTATCCAATAATCAAGTACCTGGGTACCTACATGTTAAAAACATAAAAATAAATGGTAAATAATTTTATAATCAATTTTAATCAATTTTAAATTAGTAATATGTGTTATAATATTATTATATTGTAATTGAATAAAGTAATAAATATATTTTACAAATTATAACAATTAACGCAACGACAAATCATGTGCGAGTGTTCATCACATACTGGTTTGTTACATTAGTTATGAGATTTCCTTGTCTTTCGTCTTTGCTTTTGTGCAGTTTTCAATCACATCTGGCATACACCGCAAACTTTTTTCTTTCTTATAACATCTAGTGGTGGGCTCTCTGTTTTGGAAGCAGAACCAAATTCTTTGTTGTCTTTGCGTTGTATACCGTCCAAACAACTTATCCATAATATCTACTCTCGATTTCGTTTTATTATAAAAATCTATGATTTCATGTTTCTGTTTTAGGCCAGTGATAATTTTGTCATGATGCATTGTAGAAAGTAATAGGACAGTTTTTTTTTTTTTGGAATGTATGAGCATATTGCTGTATTTTCATGAAATCCAGATAATGATGTCAATGTTTGATATGATGTACATGGTGCCATTTTCCAAGGAATATAATTTTTTTTTCTTCAATGTTTCAACAGTTGTCAAAAACAGTTATCCATGATAATAAATGCTTTGATAAGGGTAGCGACGTAAAAAGTAATCCATTGTTACATTTTTGCCTGATCCCTTATATGGCATGACTAATTCTTTCACCACTCGTTCGCCTTAATTGATTTCTCGATTTGTTTTAGTTTTTCCAGTATATATTTGGCCAGAGAGAGGATAACAATTTTTTGCTTCACCTATACACCAAACTATTATACCGTAATTAGCAGGCTTAGATGGAATGTATTGGATAAATTTAGTTTTTCCTCGATATGGATATAGTTGCTCATCTATCGTTAAGTTTTCAGTTGGTTTATACATTTTCAATGAATTATAATTTAGCATAATCTATATGTCATGAATATCATTGGTTTCTATCATTCCAGAGACGTTTTGTTCTCGTATTTTGTATGCCAAAACGAATAAATCGAAGGATATTCCAAAATCGATTTATACTCAAACTAGCTCAATACAATAGATAAGCATTTGGTTTTCACACTTCTAATGTATTATCAGTATATGAATTATTAACGCCAGTTTATTTATAAACTATGTGATAAAAGATAATCAAAAATTATGCGAATAACCAAGGTGAATTGATAAGGTGTAAACACTTGGTTTTATAAGTGGTTGAAAATATCGTACCAGTAAAACTCCCCGCTACATCGCGCTGAATACACGATAGAAGACCAATATATATTAATTTTATTATGCCAAATATAGTATAATTAAAAATTAACATACAAATTTGCATTTTATTTTATTAAATACATATATATCAAAGAGTAAAACCGAATCTAAGAAAGGTCCATACACTCCTGAAAATTGTTCGAAAGTAGAGACAACTTTAGTAATTAATTATAATCAAGAAAAAATAATTTAAATATAAAGTTTAAACTTTTAAGTATAAACTTTATGGTTATAACCATGAAAAGATAGAATTATGGTAAATATGTATTTTTTTTAATGAATGGTATCATATAGAAGATTGAAAAAAATTAAACCATGCCTAATATATGTTTTGTTTCTGGGTGTATAACAGGTCATTCTAATGACAAAAATAATTATAAAAAAAAGGTAAAAAGTATCCTTCTTTATTTCATCCTCCTGAGGTATGTACATTAGTTAAACTTTTAGACTGTAGATCTAAAATATATTGAAAGACTTTTAGATATTGTGATATTGTAACTATATTAAATGAAACAGAATTGTATTTCTATAATAAAATATAAAATATTTTTAAATGGCTAAAATTTTAGAATATGATTGATGTATACAATAAAAAATTCCAAGGGAAGATAGAAATTTGCATAAGAAAAATGTAGTTTGTGAGCTTCACTTTTTTCCAAATTACATTAAAAAAAAAATATTTATGAAGATAAGAAGGGGAATACCATTATTTACCCACTGACTAGACCAATATTACTTCCTCAAGCCATTCCATGTATATTTATAGAATTTGGTTAGTAACAGTTTTTATTTTAATATAACTACTCATATAATACAACCTTGTTGCTTTTTCAATAATTAAAAATGCTTGTATTAATGCTATAAGTATTTTTTTTCATTGTGCAATGATGGATGAAATAGTTTTTCATAGAATTGCTTCTAAATTTGGCTGTCCACACTACCAAAATCAATTAACACAAAAATAAAATGTAAATAAATACATTATTAAATTCAACATAAATACCAGAATGATTTTTGCATGTAGAAATTACAACAAAAAAAAAATAGAAAAGAAAAAGAAAAATGAAAAACGTTTAAAAAAAAATGTCGAATTTTATATAAATGTAACATGGCAATATATAATGTATTATTTGATATAATATACCTAAGTTTATAATCTTTAATTATCAATAAGTATTAACAATAATGACTACCTATGTACTATATAATTATTTATATTTTATGGATACGATATATTACTTGTAATTACGTAATTTTCCAAAAAAGGTTCACAAAATCACAATAACAAATTTAAAATAATAGAAATGAGCTCCTTCATCGTGTAGCTAACGCCCCTAGCGGAATTTTCAACTGGTGTCATCTTTTCAATCAAAATATCTTAGGCGGGCGGGTGAAAGTGTTTACACCTTATAGATCCACCTTACGAATAACAAACAAAGATAAGGTCAATTGATCGATAAATTAATTCTTTAACGCGATAAAATACGAAAGCGAATATGAGTACTTGGGTATCTCAGTCATTGATGAAGCGAGAAACATTTGGTCATTGACATAAAGGGTAAAGTGGGCGTAACTGAGAAAATGAATACCAAAAACATATATTAATGTGGTAGAGGATATGTATGGAGGATCATGTACGTAAGGATGTGAAATATAGGATTAAATACGGGTGGATCAAATGGATGAGAAATATCTAATATTTCGTGCAAAAAGGGAATTACAATGTGGCTGAAAGGTATATTCTATAATAGTGTAATGAGACCAACTATGTTATATGATTCAGAGTGTTGGGAAGCTGACAAGACAATAGAGCAGAGAATGAGTGTAACAGAGATGAGACTGCTTAGATAAATGAGTGGAGTGACAAGAGAAGATTGGAAAATGAATGAATATAGAAGAAGAATAATAGGAGTAACGTTGATCGTGGATAAGATGAGAGAGGAGAGAGAGAGAATATACTTAGATGATTAACTCAATTTATGAGAAGAGAAAATTCGGAAGCTGTAGGAACGGTTATGAAAATAAACGTTCAAGAAATAAAGGAAGAGTATGACTTAATAAGAAGTGGTTGGATGCAATTAGGTGTGATATAAGGACTGTTGGTATATGCGTAGATGACGTGGGAGATCATGTCATATGTAGAATTAGGACACAGGTAGATGAGCACAAAATAATTAGGATATAGGTGATGGAAAAGTAGAAGAAGAATAGTGTTTTTAAACAACTAAATATATGTAATGTAAAAACATATTTTGTTTTTGATATTTTTTACATTTTTTCAAATTTTAATATGGTAATATCATTTGCACAGATGTTAGTGATGAATCATGTTATATGTTTTTCAATATTGCTAGGTTAGCAATATTGTTATATAAAATGTAATGCTACACTAACGAAAATCGCAAAAAATTCTGACTTTTAACAATTTTTTTGTATATATATATATAAATATAGTTTGCAAATTTTAAAAAGGATTAAACTACAAAACTTAACAACTAATGCATATAAGTAAAATTTCAGTATTAGTTGATTTTATACCAATAATTATTTTTGATGACGTTGAAAATAATATAAATATGATTTTAATATATTTAATAACGTTTCCAATAACCAGTCGATGTAGCAATCTAGATTTGTTTATTCTCACAAAAGTTTTAATAAACACCGTATTAAAAATCAAGTGTTCTGGAGAAACATACAAGACAATTTTTTGATACACCTCAATATATTTAATGTAAAAATATTTTGTTTTACAATAATTTTTAAAATTCTTTAGATTATTATTAGTTAATATTTGAGTAGTTAATAATAAATGTATTACAACAAAACATTGTTTATACATTATAGAAATGTATATAATAAATTATTCCTTTGTAAAATTACTGAAATTTCGAAATTCTTATATTTATTTATAAAATTTTATTTCTTGTTATATTATAAATATGTTTTTTTTTCTAAATAATTGGTTCATTTCTGAATATCTTTTAAATAAAGTTGTATATGATTTTCTATCATTTTAATTTATACTATATAATGCAATAATTTAAATTTATATCATGTATATATTAATTACTAAAGATATCGAGACGGAAAATGCATTATTATATTACCTAATATAGATATAAATATGTCAACGTGTATAACGTAAATCGTGCATAACGTGTGGTAAGTAAGTTTAAAAATTTAATAATTACTCAAGAAAACTGTATTGAATTTAAAAATGGTTTGTTTTTAAAAAACTCACCTATACGGTCAAATGCATTTGTGAAAGCATCTGTACTGGTATCATTTTCTACAATACAAAAGCACTATAGTTAGGTATTTTGAAGTATATTATTATATTTCCATATATTACGCTGCATTGGTTGGTACTAAAAACAATTTGTGTGAGTATGCTTGGGTAGCTTAATAGGTAAACATGTACAATGTGAATAATATATCCATTATAGTTGAAATAAATATATACTAAATCATTTAAACGAAACATGCAGTATTAATTTCCCATGATATTATTTTCGTTTTATTTGTTGATCAATCTATATATATATATATATATATATATATATATATATAAATAAATATCTATGTTTTCCGTATGTGTTCCTAAGCTATTTATCCGAATGTAATAATATTTTGGTGAGTTGTTGTGCATACTCTCGCAAGGATTTCTGTAAATTTAAAATTTGATATATGACCAAAAAGTGTGGTAGGTAATACGGGAAGTGTTGGGATTCTAGGCGTAAGACAATTACCATGGTGACCATTTAAATTGTTATTGAATTTAAAACATAATCTACTAAAAATTATTATAATTGTATTTTAGTGAGTAAATTTTTTCAAACAGTTGTGCAATCATGCCTCTATAATGAAATAACAACATGTGCTAATTTTTGCAACTTATTTGTTACAGTTTGCAACGAAGGTTTCGGAATTTGCAACTCAATACTTCTTAAGTTATCGCAATTTTTCATTAGGAGGTCAACTTTTTATTTTATGTTTCCTATTTAATTCACCATACGAAGTAGTATTCTCAGCAGCTGTTGAAAATGATTTTAAATAACTCAAAATGCAAATTTTAAAATTTGAGTCAAGGTCAATGAAAGCTGATAATTTTGTTATTATGTTTGAAGTCGATTGGAAATGTAGGGGAGCCAATTTCAAGGACTTTCTGCGTTTAAATTTCAAACGCTTGCGTTTTCCGGTACGGCTCGTCTTTGCAATGACCATTAACAAAACTCAAGGAAAATCGCTACAAATTTGTGGATTAAATTTGGAAAATCCATGTTTCTCGCATGTACAGTTCTATGTGGCATGCTTACACGTCGGTAAACCTTCACCAAGGAAAAACAAAAAATATATTGTATCTTATAGCCCTTCAATAATATAATGAATTATCTTGACATTCGATTTCTGTTGGAAACCAAGCGATACAATTTTAACTATTCATGAGTAAAGCCGGTAATTCAACTAAAATATATATATATATATTTGGACAAAGAATCACTTACCTTTATATCCCCCATAGAGTATGAGTTGTTCTAGGTGATTATGATATTATTACAAGTTATTGAAACATGAATGCATATCAAATTAATTAATGACAACAATATTCAATATTATTATTAATTATTAATTACAAATAAATTAATATTTAATATTATTTATTAATAATATTAAATATTAATATTTTTTTGCTTGCTGTTTATAATTCAACAAATTTTTATTTTTGAGGTTAGGAACCACGTGAGATTATTTATCATTTATAATTGTACTGTTGAGGCCTAACGACATTATGGAGTACTCCGTACCGCAGTTTATCAAATGCAAAATCGGATCAGCTTAATTAGTTCGCGTCTACATTTAGATACCGCCGTGTGATTTATCAGCTATACACACACACACACACACACACACACACACACACACACACACACACACACACGCACACGCACACACACACGCACACGCATTACATAATTGTTAATATTATTTTGTCAATTATTGTTATTGTATTATTACGTAAAGGGAAAACGCCCGCATTAATCGCAAATTGCAATCGTTTGTTTTATGTTGTGCGGAAGTCCATTGACGTGTCGAATAAGCGTTACTATATTGTGAAAAAGGCATAAACATTTAATTATATACAAATTCGGAGTCAAATACCTTGTATTTTTTTTGTTTTGTTTTGGTCTTTATATATTGGCTCGAATATAGCAGTATTGGTTTACATTATATTACGTAGATTTTGTGTCTTTGGTTCATTCACATAAGCCAGCGTATGTTGTTGAGTTTTTATCATTGTTATTATTATTATTATTATTATTATATTTTTGTATAGTTGGTTTTATTATATTTTTGAGTTATTATTATTATTTTTATTATTATTATTATTATTATTATAATTATTATCATTATCATTTTATGGTTGAATATTTTATCATTACACGTTAAGCCAAAAAAGCTACTTTTCAAATATTAATTGTATTATACTTGTTAACATTTTACATTGGATTTTTTATTATATATATTTAGACTATTGTAACACCAATTATATTTTTTGTCATTTTTATTTTAATAGTTTTAAGTAAATTCACACGATCATATTACACATATAGCAGACTGATTGGTAGAAGCGTACGCATTAAGTTGATTCGGTAAGGTACTATATCGTATAGTGCCACTAGCCCCTATATATACTATTAACTAATTCGAATAATACGCTATCGAATGCCAGAGTTACAATAGTATTATAGTCGTATTGCTTCGTAAATAACATAATAGGATAAATGGAGCTTTTATGATTATTGACCATATTAAATTAAATATGTACTAAAACAGGAATATTAATTTTGATGGAAAATTTAGAAAATGAACTGTAAAAAAAACAAAAGTGTTTTTTCTTACCCAAATTTTCCTTATATTGTAAATTATATTTCTTAGTTTATATTAATTCAATAAGCTTACCAATACAAGCTTAACAGAAAAAATATAATTAGGTATTAGTTACGCATTATCGTGTCATCGTGACACGTGATAAAAGTGATAAATTTTTTCAATGTCCCAATATCAAATGAATTATTTTTTTGTTTTAAACGTGAGTATATATTTATTCAGGTATATATTTAAGATGATTAGAGTTATAATGGATTATGTAAAAAAATTGAATTTTGAATGATTTAGTAATCATTAAAATAATTATATTCTGGAAATATAAACACGTAAATAAATCATAAATTTCAAAATTCAAATCAAGTATTTTCTGGTGTGTTCGTCATTCACACGTCACTCAATCACATACTTGCATAATCTATCTCGTGTCATGATGCTTAACGTTGATGATATCAGAAAAGTCGATTTATATGTATCAATTACTTTTTATATGTCAATCATATAAAGATATACTGCATTAAACTATTGTGTAGATTATTTAACACAAGAATGATATAATATAGAATATTTTGCAAAAAAAAAAAAAGGAATTATCAAAAGTCATTAAAGAATTGACGAATTGTCTAGATAGTGGGTTTCAGATTGTAAAATAAAAACCCCCATCTTATGTTATGATTTATGAAGTTAGAAGTCGTGTTAGATATATATTCAGACTTGAATGGAAAATTCCACTTCCAAACTTGAACACTATAAATACTTCATTTCAATTAATATTATGTAATAAATAAGTTTTCAAAATACATACTTTTCACTGAATCTATTTTATTTGAAATGTATTCAAATTTTATATCATAAATTTTGTATAAAAGAACGTAATAAGGTACATAATAAAATTAAGTACTATTTTACAACTTTTGTATATTTTTTGTTTTTTTCGCCCAAACATAGTTCTATAAAATATGTATATTATACTTACACACACTAGCATTTTCAAAAACAATTGCAATAGTTGCAGCAATAAAAATTATTTTAATGAGTTCCATGTTTTTGTTAAACTGTAGAGTGCTTAAATGTTAGTGTACAATTGAATTCTCTATTATGCTTTATATGATTCACGAAAAAAAATATCAAAGCATATGTGTGGAAACAAGAAATAAATACATATTAGTATTTGTTCAGATTGCTAACTCGCTGTAAAAATTTAGTGTAATAGAGTTGTAAAAATATATTAAAAATTAAAGATTTTTGAATATAAAATATATATAATATTACATACATATAACATATAATATTCATACGCTGATCATGATATTACTTTTATTATTTTATTTTTTATATAAACCTATTTAGTTTTGACTGTATTTAAAAAACTATTCATCATGTCATTCGTCAATCGTAGTAAATCTAAATACAACGGCTTAAAATTAATTCGATTATCGTAAAATTTACCAATTTTATATGTGTGCAAAATCCATTATAATCGGTAAACCATAATTTTGTATCTTAATCGTACATATCTTACTATAAATTAGATTTGGTAAAATTACAGTTTTACTCATAATACAATTATTATAATAATTTTATCAAAATTAAAGATAATTCATCTGAATAACTAAGTATTTAGTTGTAGATAATCAGGATATTCAGGTTGTAGATGTTGATTGAATCTACTAATTATAATTTTCATCAATACATTTGTAGTGATTCATGTTATATATTTATCAATATTATTAAAAATGTTTTTAAATATAATCACAGACAAACGAAAATCACAAATTTGACCAAATATAAAATTTACGTATTTTTGAATTAAAGAACAGACGAATGATTAAAATAGTAGTTTTCGGATTGTATCAAAAAAAAACACTCATATAATCGTAAGTAATGAATAATAAAGAAGTTGTGTGAGATATATATTCTGACTTCAGTGAAAATTTCCACTTCAAAAATTGAACAATATAAATATTTCATTTTAGTTAATATTATGTAATAAATAAATTTTAAAAATACATACTTTTTACTGAATTTATTATAATTGAAAAATATATATTCAAATTTCTATATCATCAATTTTAAAGCAAATTAGGCTAATTTGCAGTTTTCCATCGCTGTTACCAAGCAGCCACATAAACACACACACACACATACATATATGCCTTGCCGATATTATTATTGTTGTTATTATTATGATTATTAAACTATTAAAACTATAAATAAACGATAAAACGTGAAAATTTATACATATTTGCATGGGCGAAGCATTTGTATATTAATTTTTTTAAGAAATAGTAATTATCGTCGGTAATGTTGGAGAATAACAAAAATAACTTCAAATCACTTGAAAATGTTTCCAATGAAGAGTCCATTTATTAATAAATGATTTTGTTTTCTTTAAACGAATGGACCAAGAATCACCATAAAAAACAAGCGTCGAAGAGAACAAGAAAACAAGACGGTGTTTTAAAAAATTGTGCTTAACGTAATGTCCAAAATTAATTTCGTCTACTTATTATTCATCATAAATTGTTTACGATATTGGACACTTACCTGATGATAATATGTTTTAAAACGTTAAAAATAATCGTTATCATTGAATAATTTGAAAATAATTTCATAAAAATGTAGAAAATACAAGGTCTGATCAAAAAGTTCCGGAACTTTCTCAATAAATCTTTATTAAATTTTTTTAACAATTTTCAAATATTTTTTCCTTCAAAATACCCCCCATGGCTATTTATACACTTCTACCAGCGTTCTTTTCATTGATTCATGTAGTAGGAATAAGCCTCAGACGGGATGCTCATAAGGCGTTCCAGCGATTTTTGATTCAGGATGTCAACTATGTCAAAACACTGTCCTTTCATAGAGGATTTGAGCCTGGGGAACAGGAAAAAAACTGGAAGTGGGTAAGTCAGGTAAACTTGGTGGTTGGGGAAGGACAGTCATCGCGTATTTGACCAAAACTGATAAATCATTGGGGTTGTGTGACATGAGTTTTAGAACTATTTTCGCTGCAACCCTTCTTATTCTCAATTTGTGGGTCAAAATTTCCTGACAAGATCCGAAAGATATGCGACACTCATCAACCATTTCACAGATTGTCAGACGGTGGAATGAACGAACCAGGGTGTTCACTTGGGTACAAAAAGGTTCATCAAGGTACAAAAAAAAATACAAACTTGCCACATAGACATAACACATTGCATTCAAATTGTACAAAACAAAATATAAGTGAGAACGAACCAAAGACGAATAGTCAGAATCGTTGAGTATCACTATTAATACAAAGGCAACGTACGAAGAATTTAATAACAGTATTGCAACATGCTAATCAAAATTTCAAATTTAGTCTGATATAGCAGAAAACTGTCACAAAAAATACCAATAATTACTCCATAGACATCTCGAAGACCACGTCTACTCTTCAGTGTGTATGCTCAATCCTCGCTGTGTGTGTGCACACTAAATATAACTCTAATCCACACTACCTCGCTATGAAATCGGTTTTTCGTCGGACGACTGCTGTTTGTGCATCTAGGTATTAACTTGTTTAATTTGTCGATGATTTCAACATTGAAGTGAAGACACCGACCCAACTTATTTTCTTAAACCTGCTTTGCATGGTTAATTATATCAACAAACATTATACAAAAATCAAGTACGAGCAACAAAGTATGAAAAAAATATTCTATTTATCACGTCTTATTTTTATTTCATTTTTTTCTGCCATTATTTTATTAGTTTTTTTATAGATTTTTTCTTAGACAATTCCCGGACCGAATTTTCTTATGCTCATTTAATTACAACTATGCATACTCTACACATATATTTTTGTTTTATTTTAGTCTACATATGTAGTTTACAATTTTTGGAAAATAAAATGTTAAGAAATCATGACAACTAATGTATATGGGACAATTTTGTTGTTTTCTATCTTAGTATACTAATAATTATTCCCGATAACTTTAAAAACAATATAAATATTAATACAAAATATTTAAAATCGGATGCAAGGAGTCGACGTGCAAAATTAAATAGGTAAATGGAACAGAAATTACTAAATTCAATTTCTATAGTTCATTAATATGTTTTTCAGTTACACATCCCTCGGACCAATATCAGACTGAGTTCATAAAGTCCTGTCCGCGATTTATAAAAAAAGCTTCCAACCAAAGCAGAATGGACTTGGTTACAGTCGTAGTGGAAGGGGGAGGGGGAAGAGACTGGATGATGTCACCAAAAAGATAGTGAGCAAAAAAAAATAAATGATATATTTTTTCACTTATTTGCTAATCTTCAAATTATTAGTAAAAAGTCTAGCTCCACTTTTTCTCGAGACATTCTGATCACAATAAAGGAAACACAGGCTATAAACTATTCTAAGGGTTGGGTAACACAGTACAATTTGTTAACCCATACTTACGTACGCGTGTAAGCTAATGATTAGTATATTTCAACAAATAATAATATTAATAATAATTGTTGTAATAATTGTTATCAAAATTTTTATCTTTGTTATTATTATTTAATTATTTATTAAATAATAATTTAATTTAATTATTTTAATTTTTTTTTTAAAGTTTCTACCGCGGCCTCATCCGCAAATGCAGACTAATGGCCGGGCCAGTCTGTTTATAGCTAAGACACATATGTGCACCCTCTTTCTACTCGCATGTTACTAACATTCGAAATACCAATTTATGGATATCAATAACACATTGCTAAAACAATTATACATGGAAAAACTTTATTAAATAATTGTATAAGTTATTTAACGAATAGAAACAAAAAAATTTAGTCAATTTCGCGAGAAATTTAAATTGATAAATTATCACTAAAAACTGTTGGAACCGTTATGTTTGTGATTTTCTGGATTTCAATAAATAATAATTTAATTACTCATTGATATTGAATAATGGAATATATTATAGATATTTATTTGATAAAGAAATGCATTATACCATAAACATTTTACTAAAAAATTTTACTGTTTTCATTAAAGTTAAAATTTTAAAACTTTCGAAAGTAAATTTAAACGACGATTTTGAGTATAAGGAAACAACGAACTAACAATTTAAAAAGGTCACAAAATGTTTGCATATTAAAAGGAGATAAACGTATAAAACACAATATTAACTATAAGGATCATTTGGTTCAAATATCCTGGTGGAAGAACTATAATTCAAACATTGACAAATGAAAATATCTTCATTTATAAGTCAGTACATTTATATAAGGAATAACATGTATAAAATCATTAACCATTGCCAGTAGGAAATATAATTTATTTAATAATAATCAAGTGTATAGATGTTTTTAAACATTATTATTTTTTAAATGATATGGAATACATAATTTTCAAACAATTTAAAAATATTATATTATACTAAAATATATTAAGATGTTGTAAGATTTTACAACCCATTTTGAAGTCGCATCAAAATGTATTTATACATTCCCTAATGTTCATATTCCTATTTATATTTATATCCATATTTCTTTTTATTTTTATAGCCAACTTTATCTTCATCTTTATATCCATATTTTTTTTTATGTTTATAGTCAACTTCATCTTCATATTCATCATCATTATTATCACATTCTTCTTCTGGTGGAGGACCGTTCAGATCAATATTCAATTTAAGAATATGTTCGTAAGCGGACGAAGATGATCCTACACTGTCCCCCTTGCAAAACTGTTTGGGAGTCAATGTGTCGGCGAAGCTATCCAAAAACATACCTTATAGAAAAAAATCAAAATAATAGTGATATGAATATCAATAACCACCATAAAAGTATTAAATTTAAATCCAATTTAATAGTTGCAAATATATGATATTTAAATATCAATAAATATGTAATGCAAATTGATATGATAAATGGCAATAACATATTTTAAAAATATATTGGGTCATACAAATATTCCAGTCGTGTTTTAATTATGCAGAATTATAGATAATTTTTATTTTTTTGTGAACAAATCTAGAAAATTGTATTTAAATTGTATTCCATAGTAACAAAAAATATATTTATATATACAAAAAAAAATAATATTGAAATTGATGGATACAATTAAATTACTTTATAAACTTTTATATTTTAAATTTTTGATGTTATTTTGTATTGTAATTGTTTGAAATTAGTTTTTTGGGACGAACGATTAATCATTTTTATAGATTAGGCACATGATATCAATTTCATTATCAATATCATCGAATATGTATTCTATAAATATCGACCTAAATTTTGGTTCTTGTTTTATAATACATACCTATCAAAAATGTAATATTGAAGTAAATGTAGTTAAAATATGATTTTCCAATATCTATTTAAATATATAAATATTATTTTCATTTCCATAAAATTAAATTTACAGTGATACAATGTGTTAAAATTTAAAAAGTCTACATGATTAAGTGAGTGAAGATTCGATACAACAAATATGTATATAATTGTGTATTTTTACATTTATATTGAAGTTAAGACTAAATTCAAAATGATAGGTTTCATTTAAATAAGAATCATAAATATGGGTCAGTCTGTGAAAATGTATGAAGTGTTTGAAGAAAATCTCCGAGAATCTATTTACGCGAAATTTATTTGTAAACAATTTAACATTCATATATCTAGAACATATTATATCTAATTATTTATTTTAATTAAGAAAATTCCGTTAACATATTATCGTAAACTTACATGTATTAAGAAGATCATAGGCTATTTCATAAAAAAAAAACAAAAAGATGTATATATTATTATGCAAAGAATAGTGTGATATAAATGAATAATTTGTAATTATTATAGACTATTCTTATTGAGACGTTGATAATTTATGCATGACTGCCGTACAAGTAAGAAATTAATGTGGTAAGGTTTCAGGTGAGTAATAAAAGTTTACTTAGAATGCCTATAATATATTTAATACGAATTATTAGACATCTAATTGGAAAATGTCGTTCATGTCTTTTAATACAGTTTAAGAATTTGGACTTTTAATACTTTAATAATTCTCTAAAAACAATTATTTTCAACTCACTATAATTGTAAAATGATATTGTCAGAGCACCTTCGGATGTTACTTTCCAAAAAGAAGACATTTTTTATATTATTAATATATTATATTTATTATAGTTGAGTACTAAAATTAATTGTAATTATATATATATATATATATATATACAATTTTTTTTAACTGACATATCTATTTGTTTATCTAATATATACTAAATATGGTACAACCAAGTTACTTACATGATTCGTAATGGTCTTTAGCCAAATCCACTATATATAAATATTGTCACTTAGGTAATATAATACATAATAATTCACGACACCTAATATTTACAATTATATATTTATATTAGTTTTTCTTTCTAGAAACTTCTAGAATATTTACTATTTTTCCTTCATTGTGCAATAAGAATAATCTAAAACAAGGGTCACCAACTAGCAGATAGCGAACACATCATTACCGAGCCTAAAGATTGCATAATTATATTATATAGTTTTTACATTTTAATAATTTAATGATGACTAAACATATTTTCGATATTGTGGGTTCGGTATACACGTATGTTATTTCGATGGTGATACCGCTGCGTTATCGTAATTAAGATTTTAATAATTGTATGAACAATTACTAAGAATTTCTAAGGTGCGGCGTGTAATATATTTATTAGTAACACGGTAGTAGTTTTAGCGCAACACTGGTTTGTACCGCACTGTGCGTTCAGTTGTAGTCACTTTATCGTTGTGAATTACTGATTACCTTATTATATATGACTCCGACTTCTAATTTTTGTATTCATTTTTGTATGTATTAGTAAAAGAGACGTGTATTAGAAATAAAATGGAAGAAAAAATAGAAGCCGGAAATTATCAGTTTCTCCCAGAATGGACGGATTTATATTTTTTCATATTATCTAACAAAATGTGAGCAATACCTGTATATTTGATTTGTCAAAAAACCATAGCTATTATCAATAGTTCAAATATAAAAGGAATTATGGAACAAAATGTAAACTATTTAGGGAAAATACCAAGTAGATTTAATAGAATTTAATAGAAATTTAATAGAAAATACCAAGTAGACTTCGTAAATCCAAAATATAAAGATCAAATTTGTGTTATTTAATATCTACTCTAATTATTAATAATTCAATAAATAATAATTGAAAAATTCGAAAACGTAGTGTAAATGTTGGACAATTGTTCTTCTTTACGAACAATGATGAATGGAAAAGTGAAGCCAAAACCATTATTAATTCTAATTTGAAAAATTCAATCAAGTTCAGATTATTTTACAATGCGAACAGTTCTGGATTATATGCGTTTGTTCAAGTAAATATCCCGAATTATAAATCTTAGATAAATCTACAAAAAGATGTACAATGTTGGTTAACCGTTTGTATGCAAAGCTGCTTTTCAACAAATGAAATTTAAAAAAAAAAAATTAAGTCTTGCTTAACAGATGCGCATCTTCACGACTTAATGAAAATCCGTTGCACTAATTTAACTCCAATGATTAAGAAACTTGTTAAATTCTTAAAATATAATTGTTCACATTAAAACATACATAATCATTTATTATTTAATAGCTTATTTGGGATTGTAGTTTGGTATATTTATAATAATCATTTAATATAAATAAAATGTGTATTTGTTATTAATTGCTAACGTGTGTGTGAAAAAAGCAATTAAAAGTGTGTCGGACCTCTAGAAATTTGGTAAATTTCAAAATGGATCCAATAAGAATTAATTGGTGACCCCTGATCTATTTCCTTAGTGCGAATATGTATTTTGTGTTGCCTATTTATTACGAAGATTATCGATCATTCCATGGTTACTACGCAGTTACCATGGTATCCGGTGTCAATAGAACTTTTTTCAAACAACATGCGCCTCTGTTAAACTTCTGTCATTTCAGCCTTAAAGTAGCATCAGCCATCAGCTGCCTATATGCCTAGACACCGTTATGCTCTTGGACGAATGTCGTCCGAGTTTTAGTATGTGACCCTGAGGCTACTTTTGAGTGGTAGGTCCGAAATTCTATAAACCTGCTTCGGCCAGTATGTTGAACTAATTTAGGCACCCTCCGGGATTTTAGGTAACCAATGGCGTGGGGCAACCCATATATAATCGCCTATTACACTACATTATTAACAGAAACCTTCGGGAATAACTTTTCTCTTCTGTTCGATCACTTCCTAGCTATGTAGTGACATGTCCCATGGAAGATTTGTTGGGCATCAGGAAGCAAGAATCTTCCTTGAGATACTTGTGTGCCCGCAAAATCTAATATGAGTGTTTGTGATTTTCTTTGTGACGGAAACTGTTATTTTCCACATCGGACGCGATCTAGTGGCAGAGCCCTTGCATTGCTTGGTCTTAATACCGATGGAGAAGGATAAATATTGTCAAGGCCAATATACTGAGCATTGATATGACACACCAAAAATAATTAGATAAATTCCACTATAAATCTGATATTTTACCTTCGCAATATTTTTTCTTATCTTCTGAACGATTTTCTGAAATAATTTATCATTATATTAGATATCGTGTACTATTGATATTGGGACTACAGATTTGAAATTACATATAGGATTTTCTGTATGATTTATGGTAAGTTTTGAAATATAATACTATTGAGGGATAATACTCAGTATTTTAAAACATTCCTGGGACTCTAAAGAAATGCATATTTTTAATGTACTAGATGATTTGTTGTTTGGAGACTAATTTTTTTATGAAACGAAATGAAAGACGATAACCAGTTTAAAAACTAAATGATTTTTAATTGTGATCAATCAATATTTTGGTTAACTTATGATATTCAGTTATTGTGTTAAACATCGAGGAAAATTAAAATTTTTTAATTTTTTGAAATCCATGTATTATTTTTGTAGAATTATTCAAATTAATATATATATATATATATATATATATATATATATATAAATTAACGAAAATTTATATTTCTAAAAAATTTATAATCATATATACGCACGGTACGTTTTATTACACCATGTTGTTGCATCATCAAAAGGATTTCTTACAAATACTGCAAATCATATGATTTTCTTTAAATATCAATGGTTTTTTTTCAAAATCGTAAAAATGTATATTTTTATATAATTATTGAGTATTACAATATAAATCAAATATATATAATATTCATATTAAACTTAATTTTTTTTACAATTGAGATACTTACATTTATATATTTGATTGTAAAGATGGTCATGATATTTATACAAATAGCCTATAAAAAATTATATTTAATATTTATAAGAGTTTCGTTTATGCTGTGACATTTATGATGATATTTTATAGAACGATTTATTCATACAATTATTTATACAAAAAAGACGCGTAATATTAAATTGATTACTGTATAAGATTATAAATAATAACACAATTTGTGTAAAAATATAAAATTATAAAAATATAAAATAACCTTTTTCGTCTTCAGTTTCTTCCCTGTTATGAGGAACGACTAGTGAAAATAATGTTGTATATTAGAAAGTTAAAAAATAAACATTAGAAAATAAATTATAAAGCTCCCATTAGAATCATGCGAGACCCCAATATGTTATGTAAAAGTGACTTTAGTAGGTCCATTTGGTCTTGTCCAGCTAAGTTCTTGTCATTGACCGAAATGTTGGTGGCATGTGACCGGAAAATACATGGGTCTACATGCTGCTAATAAGCGTCATCGGTTGATGGATATCCAAACATTTCTTTCGTAAAGACACAGTTACAAATATGAAAATGCAAACTGAAAACGTTTCGTGCCTGGCTTTTTTAACATATATATGTTATTGGGCTAGATACGAATTAATATCGGTTACCAATTTCGTGTAACCGATTATGCATTATACTACACCCAAACCCACAAACACATTCACATCCATACTCCCACTAAGTGGCTGTTTGTGTTAAGAAGTACACACACAAAATATAGAATAAAAGAAAATTATTTGACGAAAAATTTAAATTAAATAAAAATTATAATATTGCGTCAATCATATAACAATCGACCATAACCTGAAAAAGTTTCAAGTGATCTGTCTAATCCTATTATTTTACCCTAAGTTATAATAATTTATAATACGTATTCCACGATTAATATTTGATACCGACATTGTATGGCGCAGCAGTAGGAACAGCTCCACTGTGCATGAATCAACCGTAGAAAGTTCAATAATTAGTTCCCCACTTATCGGCACGAATTACACTGTAATGCGGGGTACAAACTGTGCCCGAGTTATTTTGAACCCGTCATATCGTGATGCATCGTTGTTTTCCGACTATTGTTGGTCGTAAACACATTACAATAAAATAATATTACACAGTACGCACTATATTACCCGCCGACAATTGATGCACGTCCCTTTTTCGACGATTTCAGACGACTTGACGTGTTTTTTCATTTGTGTTATATCGTATAAGTGTCTTACCGAACTATCCAATTCTATCTATTTATTCTATACTATTTATATTCGAAAAACCATGGAAGGAGAGCGGGGAAATGCATTAGCGATGTTATCAATTGAAAAGAAAATGGTCAGATAAATAACAAATTTTGATTAGGGGTCATCAAATATATAAAAAAATAAGACATAAAAAAAATATATATAAAAAGACAGGAGAATTGACATAGAATTAAAAAATATAACTGATTTATTAATTAACTAATTATTTTTTGTTTATAATTCTTTTTCAAGACTACCATATTTGTATTAATATTTTTTGGAAATAAAAAATAATAATAAAGAAAAAAAAATTATAATATATTAAATTATTTATTAACTGTTTACATAGGATATAAGCATTAAGCATATGTATATTAAACGTTTTTCTTATTTAATGTATATAATCCTATATACACAGTGAACAGGGGTGTAGAAAGTCTGTTTTACAATCATTTGCTGAATGAATAAAAAACTTACGTATATACCTAAAGGTTTTTCACTCATTAAATTTACCGACTTTACTCAATTTTGTTGACTTATTCATGCGGATGGTGTTGGGGTGTAACACCACCCTCTTAATATTGCCTCTGACATTTGAGGTAAATGTTAAGAATAATAAAATAGAAATTAATGTGGTAAGTAAAGTTATTATGTAAGACGTAAATCGTTTGTGCCCCAACTACTGTGAACCTCACGAGTCACTACTGTTCACACTTATATCCACGTTCATACTCACACCCAATCCTCATGCCCTACACCCACATCCACTTCCATTTTCACACCCACCCCCAAATTCACACCACACCTCCACATCTACATTACACTCACCGCACTGATACAACTGCTGCAGGCTTAAAATCATTGCCACCTCCACTATCAGTTCACTATTGATCGGAATACAACGCGGAGTAATTTGGTAATTTTCCTTACTATTTATGTCAGATATAAAGTATAATTTCTCAAGATGTTCTAATATATGGGTTTTTTCTAATCCCAAGTTTCCAAATATTCCTCGTCATTTTTTATATAACCTGTAGAATCTACTAGAGAAAACTAAAGTAAAATATTCGGTGTCAAATTTATTCTTGAAATTAATATATTATTTACGCCTTAAACCCTCCTATGACTTCTCGTACGGATTGTGTTGAGATTAACAATAGAACTACTTGTAATGGATAGCTAGTTCACAAAAAAATTCATTGAAGCTCATATGATGTAATGATTTCAAATTTTGAACACTGAACGATATTTCTCTTTAAAATAGTTCAATCATAGTCATTTCGTAGTTTAAATAATTTGTAGTAGTAAATACAGAATATTAATTTATATACTTATATTATATTATGTTTGTCAAATATCATAAAAATATTATTTAAAAAGAGATTGTTTATGTATAAATATCTCTTAACTTTCAAATTATTAGAGTTCACAAAACGTTATAATATAAAATTAAAACTGATTACTCATAAATATTCAATATTAAGTTTTTAATACCGTAAATGCATTTATATATCTACTGAAATAAATACATCAAGGTTCATAGATTCTTGAATTCAAAAAATAAATAACTGTACATTAATTTTATAAATAACTAAAAATTTGTTGAACTCACCTACATGCAAATATGCATGTTCTACAGCTTTAAAAGCGGTTTCCATTCCTACAAGGTAACATTCTATAGTTAATATAATAGGATGTATAAATTCATATTTCCATAGAAATATAGTCGTTCTAGACACATTTGAAACATTATTATTGGTTAGGTTGGGATGAGTTTTATTGATATTTTTTATAAAAAATTATACAGAACGTAATTAAAGTAATATTTGTAATCAATATAATTAATTAAAAATTTATTTTATAAATATGGGTGACATTGTCAATATTAATAAATATAATACTAATAATAATTTATATAATAACAATATTACTTACCGGTGTACCCACCATGAATTTTGAGTTGGTCTAGTTTTAAACCATATAATTACAAATTTTGGTAACAATGGTGTAATTTAAATTAAGTAATAATAACAATATTGATTAACTTCTGATAAATGTTCTTTGTTTATTATTTTTTATAAAATAAATATGAAGAATTCGTAAAATTTGCAATCGATTTTTATGCAATTTTATTATTAATATAATTGTATCATATATAACTTGAAGAAATAAATTGAACTTATATAGATATGTGGCTTATGTGATTATCAATACTATATTAATATACATATATCCAAAAAGGAACATCATTTATACTTTAACAATAATTTACAAAATAACCATATGTTTTTCATGTTACCCTAGTTTTCATTACATTTTCTAATAAAATTATTTGATAATAACTATTTAATCAATAAGCTTACCCATACAAACTTGAAACGGGGAAAAGTCATGCATTATTAGTGAAATGAATAAATTTCATTTTAATTCGCCTTTCGGCCAAATTATTGTTTGTTTTTATCGATAATAATTGTTTGGGTATCAATGTCAAAATAAATCTGGGTTTCGTGAAAGCAATAACAGTTGTAAATTTGATAGTGCTTTATCATAAAGGTCAATGATTTATGTACATTTATTTTTTTCCTTTATTTCTTTCATTATATTTTCGCTAATATTCCTTTTCATTCCATACCTCTCACTCTAATGACGTAGACACCTGTCCATCATACACGTGACTAGGTCACATATTTCCAACTTCTACCTCATCTCACGATGCTAAACGTAATTGATAAAAGAAATGACTACCTAAGCATAACAATATATGCCGGCTGAAACAATCATGTATGGAAAAGTTATTAAATTATGGGGTACATTTTTAACCACTTATAAAAATGCAATATGATTAATTACACACAAAATAAAAGATTAATAAAATCTGATGAAAAAATGAATGATTTTATTTGATTGTGGTTTTCATATTTTCATTAAAATGAAGACTTTTTTTTTTAAGGGATGATTTATGATGTCGTGTAAGGCATATATTGAGACTAGTGTAATTTCCTCCTATGAACATTGGGAACTTTAAATATTTCAATTATTAAATATTTTCCATTAAAATATGTAACAATTATCATTCTCAAAATACATACTTTTCTTTGGATCTATTTATTGAAAAGAAATTCATCGTATTGTCTTATAACATAATATAACATAGCAAATAAATATGACTAAAAAAAAAAAATGGGTCTATATTTTCTTATAGTATAAAATGATTTAACAGTTACCTAATGATATTTATGTACAACGATAAAATTTTTGTATATTCATTGTTCTAATAATTAAAATTTTAGTTTACAAAACATGTTTAATATACTTACTAGCTACAGCGTCTTCAAAAAAAACTGCAACTGTTGCGGCAAAATAAATTAAATTTCGGCAATCCATGTTCACTTCTTTATTTCTTTTGGTAAACTGTAAAGTGCTTAACATCAGTGAACAATTAAATACCTTCGTTTGGCCACGAATAAATCATACAAAATAACAAAACCATGTATGAGCAAACAACAATATAATACATATTAGTATTTGTCCAGATGCAAATTCGTTGTGTTGTAAGAAGTCAATGTAATATAGTTGCTAAAATGTATAACATTTTATAGTTTTTATGATATCATACCTAAATATTATTACTCACACGGTTCGTACATTAATAATAATATTATTATAAATTTATAACCTGAATTAGTTTTGAGAATATCGAATATACGTTTCAAGTTCTTTGTAAATCGTAATCGCTGGTTAATTACGCAATATATAAAATCTAAAACAATTCAGTTATTTTCAAATTTACCAATAATAAAGGCGTACAAAACCTGATTGTTTCTTTACAGAATCATTTTGTGTCTGAATCACATATAGTTTTCAACAAAGATTAGGTTTTTTTGGATTTAATTTTCTTATTTAATTTGAATGAAATTACATATTTTCTCAATTTAGTCGAAACTTATGTATTACTTGAGCATAATAATATAATTTCCCTAAAATTAAAAATTAGTCAATAAAAATTTTATTAAAAATGGAAATTTATATTTCAACTATTACAAGAAATACTATAAATTAAAACTAGATCAGCGAAAAAATACAATGAAGAAGCGAACAAAAGAAAAAACAAAAGATATATAAAGAAAATGAAAAACAAAATAAAAAACCAAAAATAAATAAGTTAATATAAATATATAAATGGAATATCCGATGCTCTTGATGAAAGAGATGACAACCTGTATGATAACTGCTGAACGGGAGTTCAGGATATTGGTTGCAGACGGGTTGTGTATGTTATAAGAAATAAGGAGGTTAAATTTGGTGGTTCTACTTCTATGCAAATCAGGGCTGTTTAAGAGCAAGTGGGAAATGTCGCACATAGCTTCACTGTCATGTAAAGGACTGTATGGCACGGAATTTAAGGAGAGATGAAAACCGTGAGAGGGTAGGAGGTTGTGTCCTAGTCTAAGCCTAGAATAGGAGGAAATAATGTTTATTGGTAGGTTAAGATTATGAAACCAGTGTGTAAAAGTGAAAGATGGAGATAAATAACTGTACCAGCAAAAAGTATTCAATTTACTTTTTTGCCATTTATTCCGCCAAGCAATAAAAATGGTCTGGCGGATGTGCCGAAGAAGATCAGAAACAGGAATATGAGGAGATTGTAGGGGTGTTTCTCACGTTGTAGTTGTTAATTATACGTCTCTAATAAGTTTTCATGACTAGTTTTATAGTAATTTATGTTAGTTGTTTATTAATAAACATAGAATTGTTCTACTATATAATGAAAGTCCAATAAAAATCACAAATCAACCAGAATTTCTTAATCATGTTTTTTCTTATATTAATTACTATTTGAAATGATTAAATTGAATTAACATAGAGTTTTCCGATTTGGAATGTATAAAGTAACAAAACTTGAGAAACGGTATTTTTGAAAAAATTATTTTTTATATTTATTGTTTTTAAAACAATAATTATCTTCAATAAACATGAGCATCATATGAATATGAAATTTAAATCATTATAGAATGTTTACAATATTTTCAATGTGGATACTATTTTTTTTATTTTAACAAACGGTTCTTAAATAGCAGAATAAAACATAATTCGTGGAAAACTAAATTGTATATATTATATAATTATATTACTATATTATTAAATTGTAATCGATATTGAACGATAATCTGATGATAATATGTTTTTTAACATGTACAAATAATCGTTATCATTGAATAATTTGAAAATTATTCCATACAAATGTAGAAAATAATTTTACGTATCTTATGCTTTTATATAATAGGAAAATCAAAAATTTTAATAATTTTCAAAACCTTATGAAAAATGTATATCAATATATATATATATATATATATGGTTGCGTATGTGTGTAGTCTGTATATTTTGACAAAATAAGGTACAAAACGTATAAACTGATATATATATATATATATATATCAGCAAGATAATTATCAATTAATTGTTATCAAACCAACTTTATACAGATCAGTGTTTTTAAAAAAACGAAATACGTATTATTTAAAAATACATACATTGTAATACGATATTTCTTACTATATTTTTGATTTTTAATAATTAGTATTCATACAATTAAAAATGTAAGATCTGAGGATGAAAACGATTTATTTTTAAAACGCTTTTTATTAATTATTCTTATGTAAAATTATGAAATTCTGATATTTTTATTTGAAATATATTTTCTATTATATTAAAAATAAAATATGATTGTTTTTTCATGATAGTGTTTTAACTAGACAATTACAAGTAATGCGAAAAGGTATATTGTATTCAATATTTCATACAGTTATTTAGATTGTAATAATCAATATTTTATATTTTGGAAGAAACCTTGGTATGCATTTACTGAGAATAGGTAGTTCTGGTTATAACAGTTGCCAAGATATGTATAGTAATACATGTTATATGTTTTCGAATTCACTAGTAAATATTCCATTATGTCATGAAAGGCCAAAAAAATAGCCAATGTTACGGAATTTCGAAATTAGATATCCTTTTCATCTTATATAAATATATATGTAGTTTAACACTTTTGATAATGTTAAAGCCTTAAAACGTAACCACTAATTAATATGAGTAAAATGTTGTTATTTTCTTGTTTTCTAGCAAATTAGTACACTCGATAACGTCAAAAAGAATATGAATATTTTTTTAAAAAATTTTAAATCTACATAGTTAGTATATTCGGGAGAACTATATGTACAAGTGTTTGTGGTAATGCACGTTATATGTTTTTCCATATGTTCAGAAAAATTTTGAAATGTAATACTACACTGTATTACAAATAAATCACAAATTTAAATTAATTTCAAAAATTTGTATATACATATAAATATAATATATATAATATATATATATATATATATGTGTGTGTGTGTGTGTGTGTGTGTGCGTACGTGTGTAGTTTGTATATATCGAAAAAATAAGGTACAAAAAAGAAAACTGAGATACACACACACATATATATATATATCAGCAAGATAATTATCAATTAATTGTTATCAAACCAACTTTATACAGATCAGTGTTATTAAAAAAACGAAATACGTATTATTTAAAAATACATAAATTGTAATACGATATTTCTTACTATATTTTTGATTTTTAATAATTAGTATTCATGCAATTAAAAATGTGAGGTCTGAGGAAAAAGACGATCTATTTTTAAAAAGTTTTTAATAAATTCTTCTTGTGTAAAATTATAAAATTCTGATATTTTTAACTAAAATACATTTTCTATTATATTAAAAAATAAAATGTGTGTGATTGTTTTTTCATGGTAGTGTTTTAACTAGAAAATTATAAGTAATACGAAAACGTATTTTGTATTCAATATTTCATACAGTTATTTAGATTTTTAATAATCAATGTTTTAAATTTTGGAAGAAACTTTGGCAATAATATACTTTAAATATGTATATTAGTATGAATTTTTTTTTATAATTCGAAAATTTTTCCATTACAAAACTAGACCACAATTCGTTTTATCTTAAGGTAACATTACATTCCAATATATTTAGGCTAACGCATAGTGGAAATCATTACTTTATTAGTTAAAGTACTTATTCAGTCAGTCTATGTGCATAGAGTAAAGTAATTTTAGTTGTGCTAATTACACGGGTATTCGTGATGCTTCATCTTATATGCTATTAAATGTTACTAGAATCATTCAAAAATGTAATGTTGCACTAATAGAAAAGGCAAATGTTACCGAATTTTAAGAATTTTATGATTTGTTTTTTTCCATACGTATACATATGTAATTCAGAATTGTTGAAAAAGCAAGGCTACAAAACCAGACCACTGATTTATATTAGTAAAATGATGGTGTTTTTCTTGTTTTAAATTTAATATTTAACCTCATATACGTTTAAAATAATAAGAATATTATTTTAAATCGTTAATGTTGTTACATATTAAGTTGATGTTAAAATTAAAATTTATTTCATTTAACGAATGTTATAAGAACATACAACCAATATAGAGGGTATTATAAATTATATGATTTTAAACGAGGTTATTAATGATAAATTTAGAAAAAAAATGAGTAATTCACTTTTTATATTTTTAAAATAAACGATTCTTTTTGATTAGCATCTCTTTTATGTGATGTTTATTTGTTATCCTGTATATATCCGAAGCGTCTGGGAATGACTCATTCGACACACGTATTATAGCTTACACTTATACATACATTTTTTTACTTGAATTTGTAATAGGTATAATCTGAGAAAAGCAAGAATTGGTAGGTTTTTGTCTAATGAAAATATAACATAATGTATGATGATATTTAAACTAATATAAAAATCTTGTGCCAACCGCATTTACAATAATAATATGTATGCAAATAATTGCATAATAAGTTTACGTATTATAAACACATAATTATGTACTTGATATAAACGAAATGATATTCGACTGAAATTCCCTTGTTTCATCAAAAGACACGTAAAATATCAACTACTCAAACGTCTAAATACGACACAATAATAAATTAGGTAATGGTATGTAATACATATAAATATATTATTTACTAAATAATATATTAATTAATTACTAATCAATATAATATATTTTTTTCGAATTTTTTTTTTAATTTCTATATTTCGAGAATGTACGTACAAAAAATAAGTGATAAATAATTTCTTCAGCTGTCGTGTTTAATAATTGTACTTTTTTTGTAAAAAGGTATTTTTTTCGCAACGTTAGTTATTCTTTCTTTGTAACTGGTATATTGTAATCATCGCGTAAAATAAAACTTAAATTATTGATGGTTATTAATTTATTTCTTCGTATCAATTTGTTTTCATTACACGGTAAGCACTATTCTATATTTAATATAATTGTGTATAGATAACATGTATATTCGTAACGTGGGGTTTAATATGGCAAATTGCGTTAATGTTTGTAACAAATTGCATAAAATAAAATATATAAAATGTTAGAATGAAAAAAGTTTTCCATTGATCATTTTTAATATTTAATTAACATCACTTTAGTAACTCTAAATGGCATTAATATCGAAAACACTTTGCTAATAATCTTGTTTTCGAATGAACATAAACGATAAAATAAACGAATTATTCATCTTTTTTTCCTAATGTTTGCAATCATATTTGCTCGTCCATTATTGTACAATTGTTGTAAAACTATTTTAGGCTTTAATGATTTTAACATCATTTTATTATAACATATATATTATATTTTATACACGTTTCGAAAGTTGAACGTAATATTTTGATTATTTTAATTGCAGTACACATAACCTGAAATTACTTCAATGGCATCTAGTACATTTTTTCATATTTTTCGTCAATCGTAGTCACATAAAAATTAGGCAACAAATAACATTTAAGGACGAATTTGATTATCGCCATAACGGTATTAGTGTTCTAATAATTCATATCAATATAATTTTTCAATAAATGAATTTTAAACGACCTAATTATATAAGCTGTAGATTTTCAGATTGCACATGACAATATAAAACACAAATTGTGGTTTTCATTAATAATTTTCTAGTAATTCATAATAAGTTTTTGTTAATAATTTTAAAAATGTTCTATAATATATTAAAAGTTATAAAAAATCTCAATTATAACCGATATCCAATTTATGTTTTTTTTCTCTGTATATATATGGAGTTTTCTATTTTTAAAAAAGTAAATTCAATAAACTAGAAAACTGATATATACCGAGTGTTTTAAAATATAATACCGTAAATTTGTACACTTACTTACTGGGTATGACACAATGACGAAAGTGTTGAAATATTTCTTCTATCATCAAAATAAATGTTTTTAAATTTTTATTCATAGAATTTCGGTATAAACATATAAATAAATATATTATAGAATTTCCTGCAAAATTCTCATACGAATCAATATGTTCTACCATTTTGTTTTCAAAACAACAGTTGGCGACACGGTCGTCTCGCTGGATAGAAATGCTAATTTGCTCATCGTAAATGAGCAAAAATGATAAGACTCATATCGACTCATTTGAGAATTTTACAGAAAATATCATTGTGTATTTATTTTTATGTTTATATGAAAAGTCCATGAATAAAAATGTAAAAACTTTAGTTTTAATGGTAATAGAAAAAATTAAAAGAGATTTGTCATTGAGACATCCCACAGAGTATGTGTATGAATTTACGGTATTGAGCTTAAAAACATCCTGTAGATATATATGAGCAACAAATGTGTTTATTTATCGTCGATAACGTTGAGAATAATAGGAATGTAAACATTAAAGCATAGGAAAACATTTTCAATATCGAGTTTATGTGGAATCTAGTTTTATTCATTTGAACAAATGGATTAAAAACTGTAGTAAACAAAGCAAACTTCGAGGGACAAGAAAACATGATATTGTTTTAAATTTTTAAAAAATTTAATAAGAAAAACATTTATTTAACGATATCACTTATATCATGATAAATTTTACTTTAAATTATTAAAGAGAATTGACAATTTTGGGAAAAAAATTATGATTATGATATGGTTTTTAAACGTACATAATATTTGTTTTCATGTTTGAATTCGAAAATGATTTCATAATTAATTTAAAGTACAATTCCATGTATCTCACGCTTCAATAGTATTCCAGTACATCGTGAATATTTTTGAGTTTCTTGTATTCATAATTGAAAAACTGTTAGAACAAGTTATACTGGTGTTTGTGATGATTCATATCATATGTTTTTCGATTTTGCTAGAAGTATTCATAAACACAATGCTACATTAATAATAAATTCGTATGCATTAATTTCTATCAAACCAATAAATATCATTGATAGCATTGAGAATAATATGAATAATACTTTAAAAGCATTTGAAATTTTTTGCAAGAAAATTAAACATGATCATTTTTCGAAACCTTTATTAGTATAACATTAAATATAATTTTAAAAACATATTATTTTTTAGCGTCGTTTCTTACAATATGTTCGATCTATAATAATTATTGTGTTAGCAGGTTTCATTAGATTTTCAACTTATAATTGATTACACCATTTGGGTAGCTCTATCTGTACTCAATTTTATAAGAAGACACTCATCGAATTGGTAACGTCTAAATCCATGTCAAAATACCCCCCATGGCTACTTATACACATCTTCCAGCGTTTTTTTCATTGATTCATGTAGTCGAAATAAGCCTCAGACGGGATGCTCCTCAGGCGTTCCAGCGATTTTTGTTTCAGGATGTCAACTGTGTCAAAACCATTTCCTTTCATAGAGGATTTGAGCCTGGCAAACAGGAAGAAATCTGGAGGGGGCCAAATCAGGTGAATTCGGTGGCTGAGGAAGGACAGTCATTGTGTTTTGGCGCAAAACTGGCGAATCATGAGGGCGGTGTAACATGAGTTTTAAAACTACTTTTGCTGCAACCCATCTGATTTCTAATTTGTGTCAACGTTTCCTGACATGATCCGAAGGGTAATCCGACACTCATCAACCATTTCATGTATTGTCAGACGGCGGTATGAACGAACCAGGGCATTCTTTTGGACCATAAGAGCTCAAACAAAAAAATCACGTGACTCAAGTAGAGTAACGGAAACAGATGAGACTACCAGGGAGTTTCTGCAAACCTCTGTTCGCGCGTAAATTCAAGAGTTCCGGAACTTTTTTATCACACTTCGTAATTTTACGTATCTTAGGCTTTCATATTCTTCTGGTATATTATGACTATCTACGAGTCTCTTGCATACAGAGCTGTAGTTTTGCAATCAGTCTATGTTATGCATTTACGTAGAATAGGTAGTTTTGGTAATACCAGTTGTCAAAATATTTGGGGTAATTAATGTTATACTATTTTGAGTTCGCTAGAAGTATTTCAAAATGTAATGAAAAACAAAAAAAAGTAATAAATTTTATGACAATTCGAAATCAGGGTTACTTTTCATCGTATATAAATATATATGTTGTTTAATAATATTGATAATATTAAAGCTTTATAACGTGACCATTGATTTATATGAGTGAATTATTGGTATTTTTCTTGTTTTCTAACAACTTATTATCCTCGATAACATTAAAAATAATTTGAATATTACTTTAAAAAATTGTTTATCTACGTAGCATAGGTATGTAAGATGGTATCATATGCACAGGTGTCCGTGGTGACTCATATAATATGTTTTTCAGTAGCACTAGTTACATTTTAAAATAAAATGCTACTCTAACTAAAATCAATTTTAATGAGTTTCTATCATTTTATGTGTTATAATTATAAATGTATTGTAATGTTATGACCTCACAACATTATTAGTAAAAAGCATTTTAAATTTTGGAGTATTCATGTTTATTATCATATGAAATTATCTCGTACATTTCTATATAAATAAAAACATACTAACGTTTGCTCTTTTCGAAACACCAATTAAATTGCCGAGTAAAAAAATGTGAGAATGACAATGCGAATGTCGAACATTCCCACGGAATATTCGAATAAAAACCAAATAACAAGCAACCAGCATACACAAGAGATTTTGGTCATCAAGGTACAAAAAAAAATACAAACTTGCCACATAGACATAACACATTGCATTCAAATTGTACAAAACAAAATATGAGTGAGAACGAACCAAAGACGAATAGTCATATCGTTGAGTATCATTATTAATACAAAGGCAACGTACGAAGAATTTAATAACAGTATTGCAACATGCTAATCAGACTTTCAAATTTAGTCTGATATAGCAGAAAACTGTCACAAAAAATACCAATAATTACTACATGGACATTTCGATGACCACGTCTCCTCTTCAGTGTGTACGCTCACTCTTCGCTGTGTATGTGCCCACTCGAGTGTTCACACACTCCATCTACTAGACACTACTCGCTACGATATTGGTTTTTCGTAGGACGACTCCTGTTTTGTGCATCTACGTATTAACTAGTTTAATTTGTCGGTGACTTCAACTTTGAAGTGAAGACACCGACCCAACTTATTTTCTTAAACCTGCTTTGCATGGTTGCAGTTATATTAACAAACTTTATACAAAAATCAATTACGAGCAGCAAAGTAAGAAAAAAAATATTCTATTTATGATGTCTTATTTTTATTTCATTTTTTTTCGCCATTATTTTGTTATTTATTTTATGAATTTTTTCTTAGACCATTCTCGTACCAAATTTCTTTATGCTCATTTAATTACAACTAAGCATACTCTACACCCCGATTTTTGTTTTATTACAGTATACATATGTAGTTTACAATTTTTGGAAAATAAAATGTTACGAAATCGTGAGAACTAATGTATATGTGACGATTTTGTTGTTTTCCTTCTTATTATACTAATAATTATTCCCGATAACTTTGAAAACAATATAATTATTAATATAAAAGATTTACGAAGGGGTCGACAAGGAGTCGACATGCAAAACTAAATAAGTAAATGGATCAGAAATAACTAAATTCAAATTCTATAGTTCATTAGTAAGTTTGTCAATTACACATCCCTCGGACCAATGTCAGACTGAGTTCATAAAGTCCTGTCCGCGATTTATAAAAAAGACTTCCAACCAAAGCAGAATGGACTTGGTTACAGTCGTAGTGAAAGGGGGAGGGGGAAGGAGACTGGATGATGTCACCAAAAAGATAGTGAGGAAAAAAAAATAAATAATATATTTTTTCACTTTTTTGTTAATCTTCAAATTATTAGTAAAAAGTCCAGCTCCGCTCTTCGTCGAGATATTCTGATCACAAGAAAAGAAACATAGGCTACAAACTATTCTAAGGGTCGGGTAGCACAGTACAATTTGTTAACCCATTCTTATGTGCGCGTGTAAGCTAATGATTTGTGTATTTCAACAAATAATAATACTAATAATAATGGTTATTATCATTATTATTAAAAATTTTTATCGTTATTAGTATTATTTAATTTTTTAAAATTAGTATTGACAAGTGTTAAAAAGGACCCAATGACCATAGTTTGACAAATGCGGACTAGCGGCCCGGGCAAGTCCGTTTATTGCTAAGACACATAAGTGCGCGCTCTTTCTACTCTCATGTTACTAACTTTAGAAATATAGATATCAATAACTTGTTTCTAAAACAATGATACATGTAAACACTACAATTATTGTATAAGTTATTTAACGAATAGAAACAAAAAAATCTATCAAATATTGATAAATTATCACTAAAAACTGGTTAAAGCGTTATGTTTGTGATTTTCTGGATTTCAAAAAATAATAATTTAATTACTCATTGATATTGAATAATGGAATATATTATAGATATTTATTTGATAAAGAAATACATTATACCATAAATATTTTTCTAAATAATTTTACTGTTTTTGTTAAAGTTAAAATTTTAAAACTATCGAAAGGTAAATTTAAACGACGATTTTGAGTATAAGGAAACAACGAACTTACAATTCAAAAAGGTCACAAAATGTTTGCATATTAAAGGGAGATAAACGTATAAAACACAATAATGACTAGAAGGATCATTTGGTTCAAATATCCTGGTGGAAGAGCTATAATTCAAACATTAACAAATGAAAATATCGTCATTTATATGTCAGTACATTTATATAAGAATAACATGTATATAATCATTAACCATTGTCAAATATAATTTATTTAATAATAATCAAATGCATAAATGTTTTAAAATGATATGGAATACATGATTTTCAGTCATTTTAAAAATATTATATTGTATTAAAATATATTAAGATGTTGTAAGATTTTACAACACATTTTGAAGTCGCATCAAAACGTATTTACACATTCCCTAATGTTCATATTCCTATTTATATTTATATCCATACTTCTTTTTATATTTATAGTCAACTTCATCTTCATCTTCATCTTCATATCCATATTTTTTTTTATATTTATAGTCAACTTCATCTTCATCTTCATATCCATATTTTTTTTTATATTTATAGTAAACTTCATCTTTATATTCATCTTCATTATCATCACTTTCTTCTCCTGGTGTAGGACCGTTCAGATCAATATTCAATTTAAGAATATGATCGTAAGCGGACGAAGATGATCCTTCACTGTCCCCCTTGCAAAACTGTTTGGGAGTCAATGTGTCGGCGAAGCTTTCCAAATACATTCCTTATAGAAAAAAATTAAAAAATAGTTATATGAATATCAATAAACATCATAAAAGTATTACAATTAAATTTAATTTAATGGTTGCAAATATATGATATTTAAATATCAATAAATATGTAATGCAAATTGATATGATAAATGGTATTAATATATTTTCAAAACATACAAGGTCATACAAATATTCTAGTCGTATATTAATTATGCAAAATTGTGAATAATTTTTTTTTTTTTGTGAACAAATCTGGAAAATTGTATTAAACCCAACGCATCAAAAAAAAAATATATATATATACATATACAAAATAAAAAATATTGAAATTGATGGATACAATTAAATTACTTTATAAACTTTTATATTTTAAATTTTTTAATGTTATTTTGTATTGTAATTGTTTGAAATTAGTTTTTTGGGATTAACAATTAATCATTTTTATAGATTAGGCTCATCTTATCAATTTCATTATCAATATCATCGAAAATGTATTCCATAAATATCAATATAAATATTGGTTCTTGTCATATGGTACATACCTATCAAAAATGTAATATTGACTAAAATGTAGTTAAAATATCTTTTTCCAACATCTATTTAAATATATAAATATTATTTTCGTTGGCATAAGAACAAATGTACAGTGATACATATTGTTAAAATTTAAAATTCTACATGATTAAGTGAGTGAAGATTAGTTAGACATAATAAGTATATAATTGTGTACTTTTACATTTATATTGAAGTTAAGACTAAATTCAAAATGACAGTTTTCATTTAAATACGAATCTTAAATATTTGTTAGTTGTGAAAATGTACGAATTGTTTGAATAAAAACTCCGGGAATCTATTTACGCGAAATTTATTTTTGAACAATTTAACATTCATATAGCTAGAACATATTATATCAAATTATTTATTTTAATTAAGATAATTCCGTTTATATATTATCGTAAACTTACATGTATTAAAAAGGGCATAAGCTGTTTCAAAAAAAAAAAACAAGAACATTTATATATTATTATATAATGAAATATGTGATATAAATTAAAAATTTGTAATTGTTATAGACTATTCTTATTGCGACGTTAATAATTCATTCATGACTGCCGTATAAGTAAAAAACTATAGTGGTAAGGTTTCAGGTTGTAGTAATAAAAGTTTACTTAGAATGCCTATATTATATTTTATACGACTTATTAGTCAACTAATTGTAAAATGTTGTTAATGTCTGTATTTAAATTGTAAAATTTATGTACATTAAAGTTTTTTTTGTAAAGTAAAAATACATCAATTTACATATAATTGGCAAAATATTCACAAACTACATAATTTATAAGTGCTTTCTAATTAATTGACAAGAATTCTATAACTAATTAAAAAAATATTAAGAAATAAGATTTTGATTTGAATGCAATTATGTGAAGATCAAAAAAACTTAAGAATTATGGACTTTTAATACTTTAATAAATCACTAAAGACAATTATTATCAACTTACTATAATGGTAAAATGACATTTCCAGAGCTCCTTCGGATGTTACTTTCCAAATAGAAGACATTAATATTTATTACAGTTGAGTACTAAGTTTAATTGTAATTATATAAATAATATTTTTTTTAACCAACATATCTATTTGTTTGTCTAATATATACTAAGTATGGTACAACAATGTTACTTACATGATGTGTTATAGTCTGTAGCTAATTCTACTATATATAATTATTGTCAATTAGTTAATATAATAAATAATATTTCATGACACATAATATTTACAATTATATATTTATATAAGTTTGGTATTTTATTTTTATATAACATTTCAGTTATATAAACCTGGTTCAAAACGTATGTATGTTTTGAAATTAAGTGAATTAGAAACATATTCAATAACAATTATCATATGTGTTTCACACATCTGATAAACTATACTATTAAAATGAATTTTAAAATATTATTTTTTAAAAACGTGTTCTAGTAAAGGTATATATTTAAATGATTATACTAGTCTATGGCTGAAGTCTACTGTTCGTATATTTTCTTTTAGCGTGGAGATTTAGTTAAGAGCTACGGCAGAAAGCTCATCAACTGATAGTAAATTGACGGACAAGGCGTCAATCGACATAGCACCGATCATTACAATGCACTCGGAAAGTTTGTACCACATTTACATGTCAATCCGCGTCGTTAAGCGTGGTAAGTTCAACAGTAAAACCATCGTAACGAAACCTAACCTAGACGATTCCAACAGAGATCGAGCTCGATCCGTGTCTCATTAGCTACGAAGGTTATCTCAGTTGATCTCATCTCAAGACTTTAGAGGCACCTGTGATACTGTTTTGTGTGTTTTGGGTATTGATAAAATACATTAAAACACTGAGAAATATTTAAACGAAAAAAGAAAGAATATTTATCTAGTTGAATTTATTTAAGATTCACACTTTAATTAACACTTACACAACAAATTAATACTACGAAATAACGTAAACCACACTACATACATTGTGCTACAAATACAACTGGTTATTACGGAGTAGTCGCGTAATTATATATTACATTACCAAAATTTCTAGAACATTCTACTCTTTTTCCTTCGTTGTGTAATAAGAATAATCTAAAACAAGGATTACCAACTGGCTGATAGTGAACACATTTTCACGGAGCCTGACGATTGCATAATTATATTGTATAGTTTTTAAATTTTAATCATTTAATGATGAATAAAAATATTTTCGATATTGTGGGTTCGGTATACAGGTATGTTATTTTGATGGTGATACCACAGCGTTATCGTAATTGCGATTATAATAATTGTATTTACAATTTCTAAAAATTTCTAAGTAGCGGCGGGTGATATATTTATTAGTTACGCGGTTGTAGTTTAAGCGCAACGCTAGTTTGTACCGCACTGTGCGTTCAGTTGTAGTCACTTTATCGTTGTGAATTACTGATTACCTTATTATATATGACTTAGAATTCTAATTTTTGTATTTATTTTTGTATGTATTAGTAAAAGAGACGTGTATAAGAAGTAAAATGAGAGGAAAGTAGAAGCTGGAAATTGTCAGTTTCACCCAGAACGGATGGATTTATATTTTTTCATAATAATTAACAAAATCTGAGCAATACCTGTATCTTTGATTTTTTTAAAAACTTGTGCTATTATCAATAGTTCAAATATAAAAGGTATAATTGAACTAAACATAAACTATATAGGGAAAATACCAAGTACATAGTAGAATTCTTAAATCCAAAATTGAAAGATCAAATTTGTGTTATTCAATATCAACTCTAATTATTAATAATTCAATAATTAATAATTGAAATATTCGAGAAAGCCAAAATTATTTTTAATACTAATTTGAAAAATTTAATCAAATTCAGAACATTTTACAGTTCGAACAATTCTAGATTAAATGCGTTTGTTCCAGAAAATATACCAAATTATAAATCTTGGCTACAAAACTGCAAAGCTGGTTTCAACAAATGAAATTTACAAAAAAAAAATTAAGTCTTGCTTAACAGATGCGCATCTTCACGACTTAATGAAAATCCGATGCACTAACGTAACTCTAAATATTAAGAAACTTGTTAAAACCTTAAAATATAGTTTTTCATATTAAAACATACATAATAATTTATTATTTAATAGCTTATTTGGGATTGTAGTTTGGTATATTTGTAATAATCATTTAATATAAATAAAATGTGTATTTGTTATTATTGCTAACGTGTGCGTGAAAAAAGCAATTAAAAGTGTGTAGGATCTCTAGAAATTTGGTAAATTTCAAAATGGATCCAATAAGAATTAATTGGTGACCCCTGATCTATTTCCTTAGTGCGAATATGTATTTTGTGTTGCCTATTTATTACGAAGATTATCGATCATTCCATGGTTACTACGCAGTTAAGGTATCTGGTGTCAATAGAACTTTTTTCAAACAACATGCGCCTCTGTTAAACTTCTGTCATTTCAGCCTTAAAGTAGCATCAGCCATCAGCTGCCTATATGCCTAGACACCGTTATGCTCTTGGACGAATGTCGTCCGAGTCTAAGTATGTGACCCTGAGGCCACTTTTGAGTGGTAGGTCCGAAATTCTATAAACCTGCTTCGGCCAGTATGTTGAACTAATTTAGGCACCCTCCGGGAATTTAGGTAACCAATGGCGTGGGGCAACCCATATATAATCGCCTATTACACTACATTATTGACAGAAACCTTCGGGAATAACTTTTCTCTTCTGTTTGATCACTTCCTAGCTATGTAGTGACATATCCCATGGAAGATATGTTGGGCATCAGGAAGCAAGAATCTTCCTTGAGATACTTGTGTGTCCGCGAAATCTAATATGAGTGTTTGTGATTTTCTTTGTGACGGAAACTGTTATTTTCCACATCAGACGCGATCTAGTGGCAGAGCCCTTGCATTGCTTGGTCTTAACATCGATGGAGAAGGATAACAATTGTCAAGGCCAAATTACTGAGCATTGATATGACACACCAAAAATAATTAGATAAATTCCACTATAAATCTGATATTTTACCATCGCATAATTTTTGCAAATCTTCTGAACGATTTTCTGAAATAATTTATCATTATATTAGATATCGCGTACTATTGATATTAGGACTACAGTTTTGAAATTAGATCTATCTATATGATTTGAGGTAAATTTTGAAATATAATACTATTGGGGAATAATACTCAGTATTTTAGAACATTCCTGGGACTTTAGAGAAATGCATATTTTTAATATTTCAGTTGGTTTTTTTGTTTGGAGATATATGTTTTTTACGAAACAAAATAAAAAACGATAACCAATTTAAAAACTAAATGGTTTTTAATTGTGATCAATCAATATTTTGGTTAACTCATGATATTCAATTTTTGTGTTAAAAATGTTAATTTATCGAGAATGATTAAAATTATTTAATTTTTGAAATTCATGTATTATTTTTGTCGAATTATTGAAAGTAATATATAAATATATTAACGAAAATTTATATTTCTAGAAAATATATATATCATATATACGCACGGTACGTTTCATTACACCATGTTGTTGCATCATCAAAAGGATTTCTTACAAATACTGCAAATCATATGATTTTCTTTAAATATCAATGGTTTTTTTTCAAAATTGTAAAAATTTATATTTTTATATAATTATCAAATATTACAATATAAAAGATATATTTATATAATATACGTATTAAGCTTAAATTTATTTACAAATGAGATACTCACATGGATGTATTTTACTGAATAGATAGTCTTGATATTTATACAAATAACCTATAAAAAATTATATTTATTATTTAGAAAAGTTTCGTTTATGCTGTGACATTTTATGAAAATATTTTATAAAACGATTTATTCATACAATTATTTATACAAACATGACGCGTAATATTGAATTGATTATTGTATAAGATTATAAATAATAACACAATTTGTGTAAAAATATAAAATTATAAAAATATAAAATAACCTTTTTCGTCTTCAGTTTCTTCCCTGTTATGAGGAACGACTAGTGAAAATAAAGTTGTATATTAGAAAGTTAAAAAATAAACATTAGAAAACTGAACTATAAAGCTCCCATTAGAATCATGTGATACCCCAATATATTATGTAAAAGTGACTTTAGTAGGTCTATTTGGTCTTGTCTAGCTAAGTTCTTGTCATTGACCGAAATGTTGGTGGCATGTGACCAGAAAATACATGGATCCATGCTGCTAATTAACGTCGGAGGTTGAATGATATCCAAACATTTCTGTCTTAGAGACATATTTACAAATACGAAGTAAACAACCGTAAACTTTCCGTGTTTGGCTTCTTTAACATATATATGCGTTTGGGCTGGATACGAATTAATTTTGTTCACCAATTTCGTCTAACCTTTTATGTATTTTGCTAGAACCACACCAACACACACATTCACAACCATACTCCCACTAAGTGGCGGTTCGTGTTGAGGAGCAAATATCCAAAATATTGAATAAAAGAAAAATATTTGACAAAAAATTTAAATAAAATAAAAAATATAATATTGCGTCAATCATATAACAATCGATAATAACCTGAAAAAGTTCAAAGTGATCTATCGTGTTCTAGTACTTTACTGTAATGTATAATAATACGTATTCTATGATTCATATTTGATACCGACATTGTATGAAGCAGCGGCAGGCACTGCTCCACTGTGCATGAATCAACCGTAGAAAATTCAATAATTAGTTCCCACTTATCGGCAAAAATTACACTGTAATGCGGGGTACAAACTGTGCCCGAGTTATTTTGAACTCATCATATCGTGGTGCGTTGTCGTTGTTTTCCAACTATTGTTGATCGTAAACATATTACACAATGTTTGTTTGTTTTGTTTTCCGTGTCCGGACCATCAAATGCCCTTATATTGTCTGCTCCCAGTGAGTAGCTACTTTTACCGCCATGTCGTTGGCATCCAAAGTATCTTCTATTGTACAGGTGTTGGGTAAGAGTGGGGAAACCATTAGGTGTTCCATTGGTTGAGTTTCGCCGCAGTCACACTTGTCATTATCCGTTAGGTTTCACTTTACCATATTGTATGCATATCTCCCTATTCCTGTTCGTAGACGATTTAGAGACATGCATGTTGTAAAAGGTAAGGACGATCCTTCCGAGATTTTTTCTTTTATTTCCATCAAAGGATGTGGTAGTTTTTGTTTCCAGAGGTGCAGATGTTCCAGCCTTCTAGATTCAGGAGTCGAAACTGTGGGGTAACCTGTTGCGAAGAAGCTTTTGCAGGATTTCAGGCGTCGGAAGATGGGTTAGTAAGTATGCATAGTGTGTCTGGGATCACTCATTTGCTTGTTTTTTTCTATTTCGTCTGCTGCCTGTCTGTATATCGTTGGAGGTGCTATTCCAACTATTGGGTAGAGTTTTTTAATGGTTATTGGCTTCAAACACCCGGTAATGATTCGCATTGTTTCGTTTATGGATACATCAACCTCTTTGGAGTGTGCCTAGTTCCTCCATAGCGGTGCTACGTACTCTGCTGCTGATATGCACAAAGCTAAGGATGACGTTCTTAGCAGCTCTGGATTTGCTTCCTACGTCGTACCCGTCAGTTTCTTTATTATACTGTTTCTTGCCGCCACTTTCTTTTTGGTATCTTTGCTGTGCTGTTTGTATGTTAGAGTACGGTCCAGCTTGATACCTATGTACTTAAGGCAGTGTTCTAGCTGCTATCTCTGCCAGGTGATTTTCAGTTCTTTTCCTGCCTCTCGATTTTTTATATGGAAAGCGCACACTTGTGTTTTATGATGGTTGGGTTTGAGGTGATTTTCGATGAAATAGAAGGATAGTTTCCCCAGAGATGTGATAAGAACATTTTCGACCTCTTCAAAAGTTTTGTCTAGAGCTGTTACTCCGGTATCTTTAGCATATCTGAATTGCAGGGTTCCAGGCACGTTTGGTTGATCGTTGCTATATATGTTGTACATCGTCGGGGCTTGTACGCTTTCCTGAGCCAGACTGTTTTTCTGGCATTTCCATCGGCTGTTCTGGTATTATATGGAAACATAGTACCGTCTGTTTTGCAGGACGCATTCAACAAAACGCGTCAGGGTATAGTCTTTAGTGACGTTGTAGACCTTATGTATCAGACAGTTGTGGTTGATAGTGTCGTATGTAGCACTCAAGTCAATAAGAGCAACTCCGGTAACTTGTTTCCTCTCGAAACCAACCTCGATATGCTGGGTGACGTTGAGAACGTGACTGCAGCATGACTTTCCTGGTCTGAAACCGGCCTGCTCAGGGGATAGTAGGCTGTACACATGTTCGGCTATTCTATTTAGTACCATCCGCTCAAGGACCTTGTAAAGGTGGCACAATAAGGAGACATGTCGAAAATTCTTAGGATCACTGGGTTCTTTTTTTGGTTTTAGCAGAGCCACGACATGAGCCTTCCTCCACTTCTTGGGGATCTTGTTTGATTGGATGCAATTGTTCATAAGGTTCAGTGTTCATTGTAGTGCTGTTGCTCTAAATAGCTTTATTTGTTCAGTTCGCAGATCGTCAATCCCTGCTGCTTTGTTCATTTTCATATCTTTTATGGCTAATTCCAGCTCTCCAGTGGTAAAAGGTTTTTTTAGTATGTTGTTCTCTGTGGTTTCATCCCTCTATTACACAATAAAATAATATTACACAGCACACACTATATTACCTGCCGACAATCGATGCTCTTAACCGACGATTTCGGACGACTGAGACGTATTTTTCATTTGTGTTATTTCCTAACATAAGTGTCTTACCAATCAATGCATTTTGTTCGAAAAATGTGTATATGTTGTTATTATTATTATTATTTATTACATATATTTTATTATGATTACTGTCGAGCATATACGATGTATCAACTTTTTGAGTTTATCTCTAAAGAAAAAGTGGAAATATAAAAAAAAGGTAGGCCAATGCCAAATTTAAATATTATACAGATTCAAGAAACTAACTCTAGAAAATTGAAAAAAAGTTTTAGTAAAAAAATGTTTTCAAAACACGATTAGTTATGTGGTTTTACAATTGAAGCATGTCTTTCTCTGAATAAAAGTAAGATAAAAACTGAAATAGACATTTTATATAGACGAACAGATTTATGTAGCATAACAGGTGCCATTAATATACTACAGTTTATTATTTATAATGACTTCTAACAAATACTTTCAGAAACATTTAAACTTATATTCATAATTGCAACAATTCCTATGACACCGGCAAAAGCCGAAAGATCATTTTCGACCCTAAAGAAGATAAAAACATTTCATCAAAATAATATGGATCAAGAGCGATGAAATGCATTAGCGATGTCGTCAATTGAAAGGAAAATGGTCAATCAAATAACAAATTAAAATAAGGGGTCATCAAATATATGAAAAAATAAGACATGAAAAAAATATATATGTTTAAAGACAGAAGAATTGACATAGAATTAAAAAAAATAACTGAATTATTAATTAACTAATTATTTTTTGTTAAAAATTTTTTTTCAAGATTACCATATTTGTATTAAAATTTTTTGGAAAAAAAAAATGATAAAGAAAAAAAACAAAGATTATAATATATTAAATTATTTATTAATTGTTTACATAGGATATAAGCATTAAGCATATGTATATTAAACGTTTTTCTTATTTAATGTAAATAATCCTATATACACAGTGAACATGGGTGTAGAAAGTCCGTTTTACTGAATGAATTTGTTGAATGAAGAAAAAACTTACGTATATACCTAAATGTTTTTCACTCATTAAATTTATCGATTTTACTCAATTTTGTTGACTTATTCCTGCGGATGGCGTTGGTGAGTAACACGTGGTGATATTAAGAGGGAATATCACCTCTAACATTTGAGGTAAATGTTAAGAATAAAAAAATATAAATTAATGTGGTAAGTAAGGTTATTATGTAAGGCGTGAATCTATTGTGTCCCAACTACTGTGAACCTCACGAGCCACCACTGTTTACACTTATATCCACGTTCATACTCACACCCAATCCTCATGCTCTACACCCACATCTACTTCGATACTCACACTCACACCCAAACCCACACCACACCATCACACCTACATTTCACTCACCGCACTGATACAACCGCTGCAGGCTTAAAATCATTGCCACCTCCACTATCAGTTCACTATTGATCAGAATGCAACGTGAAGTAATTTGATAATTTTCCTTACTATTTATGCAATGACAGCTAGGCAGTCCCAAAAAACATACAAATGATTCAAAGCTTATCTATGCATCGGAGAATATAAATTTAGTTTACTAACAGTTTTGACTAAAGGTCTTGGTCAAATATAAAGTACAATTTCTCAAGAAGTTCTAATATATGGGTTTTTTCTCATCCCAAGTTTCCAAATATTCCACGTCATTTTTTATATAACCTGTAGAATCTTCTAGAGAAAACTAAAGAGAACTGTTCGGTGTCAAATTTATTCTTGAAATTAATATATTATTTTCGCCTTAACCCTCTTATGACTTCTCGTACGGATTGTGTTGAGATTAGCAATAAAACTACTCGTAATGGATAACTAGTTCACACAAAAATTCATTGAAGCTCATATGATGTAATGACTTCAAATTTAGAACACTGAACGATATTTCTTTTTATAATAGTTCAATCATAGTCATTTTGTAGTATAAATAATTTTGAATTAAAATATCGTAAGATAATTGTTAGTAGTAAATACAGTATATTAGTTAATATGCTTATATTATATTGTTTGTCAAATATTATAAAAATATTATTTAAAAAGAGCTTGCTTATGTATAAGTATCTCTTAACTTTCAGATTATAAGAGTTCACAATACGTAATAATATAATAATTAAAATTGATAACTCATAAATATTCAAGTTATTGATACCGTAAATGCATTTATATATATATATATATATACTGAAATAAATGCATCAAGGTTCATAGATTCTTGAATTAGAAAAATATATAATTGTTTATTATTTTCTAAATAATTAAAGATTTGTTGAACTCACCTACATACATATATGCTTGTTCTACAGCTTTATAAGCTGTTTCATTTCCTGCAAGATAATTTTCTATAGTAAATTTATTAGGATGTATAAAATTATATTTCCATAGAAATACGGTCGTTATAGTTAGTTTTAAAACCTTGCTGTTGGTTAAGTTGGAATGAGTTTTAATGATATTTTTTATAAAAAATTATACAGAACGTAATAAAAGTAATATTTGTAATCGATATAATTATATAAAAGATTCATTTTATAAATATGGGTTAAATAACAATATTACTTACCGGTGTACCCCCCATGTTCTATGAGTTGGGCTAGTTTTCAACGATATAATTACAAATTATGGTAAAAATGTTGTAATTTAAATTAATTAATAATAACAATATTGATTTACTTCTGATAAATGTTTTTTGCTTATTACTTTTTATAAAATAAATATGAAGATTTCGTAAAATATACAATCGATTGTTATAAAAATTTATGATTAATATAATTGTATCATACATAACTTGAAGAGATAAATTTAACATTTATAGAAATGTGGTTAATGTCATTTTCAACACTATATTAATATAAATATATCCAAATAGGAACATCATTTCTACTTTAACAATAATTTACAAAATAACCATATGTTTTTCATATTACCCTAATTTTCATTACATTGTCCAATAAAATTATTTGATAATAACTATTTATACAATAAGCTTACCCATACAAACTTGAAAGAAGGAAAACTCATGTATTATTAGTAAAATGAACAAATATCAATTTAATTCGCCTTTCGGCCAAATTTTTTTTTGTTTTTATCGATAATAATTGTTTGGGTATCAATGTCAAAATAAATCTGGTTTTCGTGCAAGCAATAACAGTTGTCAATTTGATAGCGCTTTTTATAATGGTCAATGATTTATGTACATTTGTTTTTTTCCTTTATTTTTTTTCTTTATATTTGCGCTAATATTCCTTTTCACTCCATACCTCTCGCTCTAATGAAAGTAGATATGTGTCTGTCATACACGTGTCTAGGTCACATATTTCCAACTTCTACCTCATCTCACGATGCTAAACGTAATTGATAAAAGAAATGACTACCTAAGCATAACAATATATGCCGGCTGAAACAATCATGTATGGAAAAGTTATTAAATTATGGGGTACATTTTTAACCACTTATAAAAATGTAATATGATTAATTACACACAAAATAAAAGATTAATAAAATCTGATGAAAAAATGAATGATTTTATTTGATTGTGGTTTTCATATTTTCATTAAAATAAAGACTTTTTTTTTTAAGGGATGATTTATGATGTCGTGTAAAGCATATACTGAGACTAGTGAAATTTCCTCCTATGAACATTGGGAACTTTAAATATTTCAATTATTAAATATTTTAAAATATTTTCCATTAAAATATGTAATAATTAACATTTTCAAAATACATACTTTTCTCTGGATCTATTTTATTGAAAAGAAATTAATCGCATTGTCTTATAATATAATATAACATAGCAAATAAATATGACTCAAAAAAAAAAAATGGGTCTATATTTTCTTATAGTATAAAATGATTTAACAGTTACCTAATTATATTTATGTACAACGATAAAATTTTTGTATATTCATTGTTCTAATAATTAAAATTTTAGTTTACAAAACATGTTTAATATACTTACTAGCTACAGCGTCTTTAAAAAAAACTGCAACTGTTGCGGCTAAATAAATTAATTTTCGGCAATCCATGTTCATTTCTTTATTTCTTTTGTTAAACTGTAGAGTGAATAACGTCAGTGAACAATTAAATATCTCCGTTTGGCCACGAATAATTCATACAAAATAACAAAACCATGTATGAGCAAACAACAATATAATACATATTAGTATTTGTCCAGATGCAAATTCGTTGTGTTGCAAGAAGTCAGTGTAATATAGTTGCTAAAAATATTACATTTTATAGTTTTTATGATATCATATCTAAATAATATTACTCACACGGTTCGTACATTAATAATAATATAATTATAATTTTATAACCTGAATTAGTTTTGAGAATATCGAATATACGTTTCAAGTTCATTGTATATCGTAATCGCTGGTTAATTACGCAATATATAAAATCTAAAACAATTCAGTTATTTTCAAATTTACCAATAATAATGGCGTACAAAACCTGACAGTTTCTTTAAAGAATCATTTTGTGTCTGAATCACATATAGTTTTAACAAGGATTAGGTTTTTTTGGATTTAATTTTCTTATTTAATTTGAATGAAATTACATATATTCTCAATTTAGTCGAAATTTATGTATTACTTGAGCATAATAATATAATTTCCCTAAAATTTAAAATTAGTCAATAAACATTTCTATTAAAAATGGAAATTTGTATTTCAACAATTACAAGAAATACTATAAATTAAAACTAGACTAGCGAAAAATTAAAATGAAAAAGCGAACTAAAGAAAAAACAAAGAAAATATAAAGAAAATGAAAAACAAAACAAAAAATGAATAGGTTTATATAATTATTTAACTATTTTTTTAATTATATAACCCGAAGCTTTTGACGAAAGAAATGACAGCTTGTGTGATAACTGCTGAACGGGAGTTCAGGATATTGGTTGCGGAAGGGTTGTGTATGTTATGAGAAATACGGAGGTTAAATAGGGCGGTTCTGCTGCTATGTAAAGCAAGGAAGTCAAAGAGCAGGTTGGAAATATCGCACTTAGCTTCATTGTCATGTAAAGAACTGTATGGTATAGAATTCAAGAATGAAATTCTTAAAACGGAGAGATGAAAACCGTGAGAGGGTAGGAGGTTGTGTCCTAGTTTAAGCCTAGAATAGGAGGAAATAATGTTTATTGGTAGGTTAAGATTATGAAATTTGTATGAAAAAGTGAAAGAAGGAGATAAAATATGGTACCAGCACGTGGTTTTCAATTTACTTTTTGACCATTTATCCTGCTAAGCATTAAAAATGATATGGCGGAAGTGCCGAAGAAGATCAGAAACAGGAATAATAGGTAATGTAGGGGAGTTTCTCACGTTGTAGATGTTAATTATGAGTCTCTAATAAGTTTTTATAACTACTTTTATAGTGATTTATGTTAGTTGTTTATTAATAATTGTAGAATGGTTCTACTGTATAATGACACTCCAATAAAAATCACAAATAACCCAGAATTTCTTAATCGTGTTTTTTCTTATATTAATTGCTTTATAAAAATGTAATCGTTTTTCATGCTATTACTTTATATAAATGCTAATAGAAAATGTGTATAAATAATAAATGTGGATGCAAACTTAACTTTTTCCATATAAATATGGGATTAAATTGAATTAATATAGAGTTTTCCGATTTGGAATGTACAAAGTAACAAAACTCGAGAAACGGTATTTATGAGAAAATATTTTTTATATTTATTGTTTTTAAAACAATAATTATCGTCAATAAATATGAGCATAATAAGAATATGAACTTTAAATCATTGTAAAATGTTTACAATATTTACAATGAGTATTTGGAAACCATTTTTTTTTATTTGTACAAACGGTTCATAAAGTGCAGAATAAAACAGACTTCGTGGACGACAAAATTGCATATATTATAATATTATATTACTATATTATTAAATTGTAATTGATATTGAACGATAATCTAAAGATTATATATTTTTTAAAATGTACAAATAATCGTTATCATTGAATAATTTGAAAATTATTCCATACAAATGTAGAAAATAATTTTACGTATCTTAAGTTTTCATATAATAGGAAAATCAAAAATTTTAATAATTTTCAAAAACGTTATGAAAAATGTATATTAATATCTATATATATCAATATATATATGTGGGTGCGTATGTGTGTAGTTTGTATATTTTGAAAAAATAAGGTACAAAACGTAAAAACTGATTTATATATCAGCAAGATATTTATCAATTAATTGTTATCAAACCAACTAGTAGCATTATTATAGTTAAAAATATAATGAATATTGTTTTAAAGCATTTGAATATTTTTCATAGAAGTTTATACAGATCAGTGTTTTTAAAAAACGAAATACATATTATTTAAAAATTCATAAATTGTAATACGATTATTTTTACTATATTTTTGATTTTTAATAATTAGAATTCATGCAATTGAAAATGTAAGATCTGAGGAAAAAAATGATCTATTTTTAAAACATTTTTAATAAAATATTCTTGTGTAAAATTATAAAATTCTGATATTTTTAACTAAAATACATTTTTTATTATATTAAAAAATAAAATGTGATTGTTTTTTCATGGTAGTGTTTTAACTAGATAATTATAAGTAATATGATAACGTATTTTGTATTCAATATTTCATACAGTTATTTAGACCACAATCCTTTTTATTTCAAGGTAACATTACATTCTAATATATTTAGGCTAACGCATTGTGAAAATCATTACTTTGATAGGTAAAGTACTTATTCAGTCAGTCTATGTGCTTAGAGTAAAGTAATTTTGGTTGTGCCAATTACACAGGTATTCGTGGTTCTTCATCTTATATGCTATTAAATGTTGCTAGAATCATTCAAGAATGTAATGTTGCACTAATAGAAAAGGCTAATGTTACCGAATTTTAAGAATTTTATGATTTGTTTTTTTCCATACGTATACATATGTAATTCGTCCGATAAATCGTATTTAGTACACAATATCATAAACGTTAGTACCACAGCACACCAATATAGAGGCTACTATAAAATATATGTAAAGGAGGATCGCTATAAAATACAAGGTTTTAATTCACAAAAATAACGATGTTTTATACAATTTTATTGATTTTAAACGAGGTTATTAATGATAAATTTAGAAAAAAAAATGAATAATTCACTATTTATATTTTTAAAATAAACGATTCTTCTTGTCTAGCATCTTTTGTATTTGATGTTTATTTGTTATCCTGAATATATCTGGAGCGTCTGGGAATGACTCATTCGACACACGTGTTATAGCTTACATTAATATATACATTTTTTTACTTGAATTTGTAATAGGTATAATCTGAGAGAAGCAAGAATTGGTAGGTTTTTGTCTAATGAAAATATAACATAATGTATGATGATATTTAAAATAATATAAAAAGCTTACGTATTTTATACACATAATTTGGTACTTGATATAAACGAAATGATATTTGACTGAAATTTCCTTTTCATCAAAAGACACGTAAAATATCAACTACTCAAACGTCTAAATACGACACAATAATGATTAGGTAATGGTATGTAATACTTGAAAATATATTATTTACTACATAATAACTAATCAATATAATATATTATTATCGAATTTTCTTTTAATTTTTATATTTTGAGGATGTACGTACAAAAAAAATTCATAAATAATTTCTTCAGCCGTCGTGTTTATTAATTGTTTTTTTTTTTTGTAAAAAGGTATTTTATTCGCAACGTTAGTTATTCTTTTTTTGTAACTGGCGTATTGTAACCATCGCGTAAAATAAAAATTAAATTACTGATGGTTATTAATTTATTTCTTTATATCAATTTGTTTTCATTACACAGTAAGCCCTATTCTATATTTAATATAATTGTGTATAGAGAACGTGTATATTCGTAACGTGGGGTTTAATATGGCAAATTGCGTAAATGTTTGTAACAAATTGCATAAAATAAAATGTATAAAATGTTAGAATGAAAAAAGTTTTCCATTGATCATTTTTAATATTTAATTAACATCACTTTAGTAACTCTAAATGGCATTAATATCGAAAACACTATGCTAATAATCTTGTTTTCGAATGAACATGGACGATAAAATAAACGAATTATTCATCTTTTTTTCCTAATGTTTGCAATCATATTTGCTCGTCCATTATTGTACAATTGTTGTAAAACTATTTTAGGCTTTAATGATTTTAACATCATTTTATTATATATTATATTTTATACACGTTTCGAAAGTTGAACGTAATATTTTGATTATTTTAATTGCAGTACACATAACCTGAAATTACTTCAATGGCATCTAGTACATTTTTTCATATTTTTCGTCAATCGTAGTCACATAAAAATTAGGCAACAAATAAGATTTAAAGACGAATTTGATTATCGCCATAACGGTATTAGTGTTCTAATAATTCATATCAATATAATTTTTCAATAAATGAATTTTAAACGACCTAATTATATAAGCTGTAGATTTTCAAATTGCACATGACAATATAAAACACGAATCGTTGTTTTCATTACTACTTTTCTAGTAATTCATAATAAGTTTTTGTTAATAATTTTAAAAATGTTCTATAATATATTAAAAGTTATAAAAAATCTCAATTATAACCGATATCCAATTTATGTTTTTTTTCTCTGTATATATATGGAGTTTTCTATTTTTAAAAAAGTAAATTCAATAAACTAGAAAACTGATATATACAGAGTGTTTTAAAATATAATACCGTAAATTTGTACACTTAGTTACTGGGTATGACACAATGACAAAAGTGTTGAAATATTTCTTCTATCATCAAAATAAATGTTTTTAAACTTTTATTCATAGAATTTCGGTATAAACATAGAAATAAATATATTATAGCATTTCCTGCAAAATTCTCATACGAATCAATATGTTCTACCATTTTTTTTTCAAAACAACAGTTGGCGACACGTTCGTCTCGCTGGATAGAAATCGGTCGTAAATGAACAAAAATGATAAGACTCATATCGACTCATTTGAGAATTTTACAGAAAATATCATTGTGTATTTATTTTTATGTTTATATGAAAAGTCCATGAATAAAAATGTAAAAACTTTAGTTTTAATGGTAATAGAAAAAATTAAAAGAGATTTGTCATTGAGACATCCTACAGAGTATGTGTATGAATTTACGGTATTGAGCTTAAAAACATCCTGTAGATATATATGAGCAACAAATGTGTTTATTTATCGTCGATAACGTTGAGAATAATAGGAATGTAAACATTAAAGCATAGGAAAACATTTTCAATATCGAGTTTATGTGGAATCTAGTTTTATTCATTTGAACAAATGGATTAAAAACTGCAGTACACAAAGCAAACTTCGAGGGACAAGAAAACATGATATTGTTTTAAATTTTTAAAAAATTTAATAAGAAAAACATTTATTTAACGATATCACTTATATCATGATATATTTTACTTTAAATTATTAAAGAGAATTGACAATTTTGGGAAAAAAATTATGATTATGATATGGTTTTTAAACGTATGTAATATTTGTTTTCATGTTTGAATTCGAAAATGATTTCATAATTAATTTAAAGTACAATTCCATGTATCTCACGCTTCAATAGTATTCCAGTACATCGTGAATATTTTTGAGTTTCTTGTATTCATAACTGAAAAACTGTTAGAACAAGTTATACTGGTGTTTGTGATGATTCATATCATATGTTTTTCGATTTTGCTAGAAGTATTCTTAAACACAATGCTACACTAATAATAAATTCGTATGCATTTATTTCTATCAAACCAATAAATATCATTGATAGCATTGAGAATAATATGAATAATACTTTAAAAGCATTTGAAATTTTTTGCAAGAAATTAAACATGATCATTTTTCGAAACCTTTATTAGTATAACATTAAATATAATTTTAAAAACATATTCTTTTTTAGCGTCGTTTCTTACAATATGTTCGATCTATAATAATTATTGTGTTAGCAGGTTCCATTAGATTTTCAACTTAACATTGATTACACCATTTGGGTAGCTCTATCTATACTCAATTTTATAAGAAGACACTCATCGAGTTGGTAACGTCTAAATCCAAGTCAAAATACCCCCCATGGCTACTTATACACATCTTCCAGCGTTTTTTTTATTGATTCATGTAGTCGGAATAAGCCTTAGACGGGATGCTCCTCAGGCGATCCAGCGATTTTTGTTTCAGGATGTCAACTGTGTCAAAACCATTTTCTTTCATAGAGAATTTGAGCCTGTTAAACAGGAAGAAATCTGGAGGGGGCCAAATCAGGTGAATTCGGTGGCTGAGGAAGGACAGTCAATGTGTTTTGGCGCAAAACTGGCGAATCATGAGGGCGGTGTTACATGAGTTTTAAAACTACTTTTGCTGCAACCCTTCTGATTTCTAATTTGTGTCAACGTTTCCTGACATGATCCGAAGGGTAATCCGACACTCATCAACCATTTCATGTATTGTCAGACGGCAGTATGAACGAACGAGGGCATTCTTTTGGACCATAAGAGCCCAAACAAAAAAATCACGTGACTCAAGTAGAGTAACGTAAACAGATGAGACTACCAGGGAGTTTCTGCAAACCTCTGTTCGCGCGTAAATTCAAGAGTTCGGGAACTTTTTTATCACACTTCGTAATTTTACGTATCTTACGCTTTCATATTCTTCTGGTATATTATGACTATCTACGAATCTCTTGCATACAGAGCTGTATTTTTGCAATCAGTCTATGTTATGCATTTACGTAGAATAGGTAGTTTTGGTAATACCAGTTGTCAAAATATTTGGGGTAATTAATGTTATACTATTTTGAGTTCGCTAGAAGTATTTCAAAATGTAATGAAAAACAAAAAAAAGTAATAAATTTTATGACAATTCGAAATCAGGGTTACTTTTCATCGTATATAAATATATATGTTGTTTAATAATATTGATATAAATTAAAGCTTTATAACGTGACCATTGATTTATATGAGTGAATTATTGGTATTTTTCTTGTTTTCTAACAACTTATTATCCTCGATAACATTAAAAATAATTTGAATATTACTTTAAAAAATTGTTTATCTACGTAGCATAGGTATGTAAGATGGTATCATATGCACAGGTGTCAGTGGTGACTCATATAATATGTTTTTCAGTAGCACTAGTTACATTTTAAAATGAAATGCTACTCTAACTAAAATCAATTTTAATGAGTTTCTATCATTTTATGTGTTATTATTATAAATGTATTGTAATGTTATGACCTCACAACATTATTAGTAAAAAGCATTTTAAATTTTGGAGTATTCATGTTTATTATCATATGAAATTATCTCGTACATTTCTATATAAATAAAAACATACTAACATTTGCTCTTTTCGAAACACCAATTAAATTGCCGAGTAAAAAAATGTGAGAATGACAATGCGAATGTCGAACATTCCCACGGAATATTCGAATAAAAACCAAATAATAAGCAACCAGCATACACAAGAGATTTTGGTCATCAAGGTACAAAAAAAAATACAAACTTGCCACATAGACATAACACATTGCATTCAAATTGTACAAAACAAAATATGAGTGAGAACGAACCAAAGACGAATAGTCATATCGTTGAGTATCATTATTAATACAAAGGCAACGTACGAAGAATTTAATAACAGTATTGTAACATGCTAATCAGACTTTCAAATTTAGTGTGATATAGCAGATAACTGTCACAAAAAATACCAATAATTACTACATGGACATTTCGATGACCACGTCTCTCCTCTTCAGTGTGTACGCTTACTCTTCGCTGTGTATGTGCCCACTCGAGTGTTCACACACTCCATCTACTAGACACAACTCGCTACGATATTGGTTTTTCGTAGGACGACTCCTGTTTTGTGCATCTACGTATTAACTAGTTTAATTTGTCGGTGACTTCAACTTTGAAGTGAAGACACCGACCCAACCTATTTTCTTAAACCTGCTTTGCATGATTAGTTATATTAACAAACTTTATACAAAAATCAATTACGAGTAGCAAAGTAAGAAAAAAAATATTCTGTTTATGACGTCTTATTTTTATTTCATTTTTTTTCGCCATTATTTTGTTATTTATTTTATGAATTTTTTCTTAGACCATTCTCGTACCAAATTTTTTTATGCTCATTTAATTACAACTAAGCATACTCTACACCCCTATTTTTGTTTTATTACAGTATACATATGTAGTTTACAATTTTTGGAAAATAAAATGTTACGAAATCGTGAGAACTAATGTATATGTGACGATTTTGTTGTTTTCCTGCTTATTATACTAATAATTATTCCCGAAAACTTTGAAAACAATATAATTATTAATATAAAAGATTTACGAACAGGTCGACAAGGAGTCGACGTGCAAAACTAAATAAGTAAACGGATCAGAAATAACTAAATTCAAATTCTATAGATCATTAGTAAGTTTGTCAATTACACATCCCTCGGACCAATGTCAGACTGAGTTGAAAAAGTCCAGTCCGCCATTTATAAAAAAAGGCTCCCAACCAAAGCAGAATGGACTTGATTACAGTCGTTGTGAAATGGGGAGGGGGAAGGAGACTGGATGATGTCACCAAAAAGTTAGTGAGCAAAAAAAAATAAATAATATATTTTTTCACTTTTTTGTTAATCTTCAAATTATTAGTAAAAAGTCCAGCTCCGTCGAAACATTCTGATCACAAGAAAAGAAACATAGGCTACAAACTATTCTAAGGGTCGGGTAGCACAGTACAATTTGTAAACCCATTCTTACGTGCGCGTGTAAGCTAATGATTTGTATAATTCAACAAATAATAATACTAATAATAATTGTTATTATCATTATTATTATAATTTTTATCGTTATTATTATTATTTAATTTTTTGAAATTAGTATTGACAAGTGTTAAAAAGGACCCAATGTCCATAGTTTGACAAATGCGGACTAGCGGCCCGGGCAAGTCCGTTTATTGCTTAGACACATAAGTGCACGCTTTTCTACTCTCATGTTACTAACTTTAGAAATATAGATATCAATAACTTGTTTCTAAAACAATGATACATGTAAACACTACAATTATTTTATAATTTATTTAACGAATAGAAACAAAAAAATATAGTAAATATTGATAAATTATCACTAAAAACTGTTGGAACCGTTATGTTTGTGATTTTCTGGATTTCAATAAATAATAATTTAATTATTCATTAATCTTGAATAATGGAATATGTTATAGATATTTATTTGATAAAGAAATGCATTATACCATAAAAATGTTACTGAAAATTTTTACTGTTTTCATTAAAGTTAAAATTTTAAAACTATCGAATGTAAATTTAAACGACGATTTTGAGTATAAGGAAACAACGAACTAACAATTCAAAAAGGTCACAAAATGTTTGCATATTAAAGGGAGATAAACGTATAAAACACAATAATGACTAGAAGGATCATTTGGTTCAAATATCCCGGTGAATGGACTATAATTCAAACATTGACAAATGAAAATATCCTCATTTATAAGTCAGTACATTTATATTAGAATAACATGTATAAAATCATAAACCATTGCCAGTAGGAAATATAATTTATTTAATAATAATGAAGAGTATAGATTTTTTAATTATTTTTAATGATATAAAACACATATTTTTCAATCATTTTAAAATTATTATATTATATTAAAATATATTAGGATATTGTAATATTTTACAACCCATTTTGAAATCGCATCAAAATGTATTTATACATTCCCTAATGTTCATATTCCTATTTACATTTATATCCATATTTATTTTTCTATTTATCGTCAACTTCATCTTCACATTCATCTTCATCATCATTACTTTCTTCTACTGGTGGATGATCGTTCAGATCAATATTAAATTTTAGAATATGATCGTAACCGGACGAAGATGATCCTACACTGTCCCCCTTGCAGAACTGTTTGGGAGTCAATGTGCCGGCGAAGATTTCCGAATAAAAACCTTATAGAAATAAATTAAAATAATATTTGTATGACTATCAATAAACACCATAGAAGTATTACATTTAAATCCAATTGAATGGTTGCAAATATATGATATTTAAATAACTATAAATATGTAATGCAAATTGATGTGATAAATGGTATTATCATATTTTCAAAACATACATGGTCATACAAATATTCTATTCGTTTATTATTTATGCAGAATTGTAAATAATTTTTTTTTTGTGAACAAATCTCTGAAAATTGTATTAAATATCAAAAAAAATAAATATATTCTTATACAAAATAAATAATATTGAAATCGATGGATACAATTAAATTACTTTATATACTTTTATATTTTAAATTTTTGATGTTATTTTGTATTGTAATTGTTTGAAATTAATTTTTTAGGACGAGCAATTAATCATTTTGATAGATTAGGCTCATGCTTTCAATTTCATTATCAATATCATCGACAATGTATCTTATAAATATTGACCTAAATATTGGTTGTTATTTTATGATACATACCTATCAAAAATTTAATATTGAAGTAAATGTAGTTAAAATATGATTTTCCAATATCTATTTAAATATATAAATATTATTTTCATTGATATAAAAACAATGCACAGTGAGTCAAAGTGTTAAAATTCAAAAAGTGTACATGATTAAATAAGCTATGATTAGTTAGACATAATAAGTATATAATTGTGAATTTTTACATTTATATTGAAGTTTAGACTAAATTCAAAATGATAGGTTTCATTTAAATACGAATCATAAATATGTGTCAGTCTGTGAAAATGTACGAAGTGTTTGAATTAAATCTCCGAAATTCTATTTACACGAAATTTATTTTTGTACAATTTAACATTTATATATCTAGAACATATTATATTTAATTATTTATTTTAATTAAGGAAATTCCGTTCTCATATTACCGTAAACTTACATGTATTAAGAAGAGCAGAAGCTGTATTATAAAAAAAACAAGAAGATATATGTATTATTCTGTAAAAAAATGTGTCATGAATATTAATAATTTGTAATTGTTATAGACTATTCTTATTGAGACGTTGATTATTCATTCATGACTGTCGTACAAGTAGGAAAATAATGTGGTAAGGTTTCAGGTGAGTAATAAAAGTTTACTTAGATTGCCTTTAATATATTTTATACAAATTACTAGTCAACTAATTGGAAAATGTCGTTAATATCTATATTTAAATTGTAAAAATTGTGTACTTTGAAGTTTATTTTGTAAAGTAAAAATACATCTATTTACATATAATAGGCAAAATATACACAAACTACATAATTTATAAAAGCATTCTAGTTAATTGACAAAAATTCTACAACTTATTAATACAATTTTAAGAAATGAGGTTTTGAATTTAATGTGAAGATCAAAAATATTTAAGAAATATGGACTTTTAATACTATAATATTTCACTAAAGACAATTATTTTCAACTCACTATAATTATAAAATGACACTGCTAGAGCTTCTTCGGATGTTACTTTCCAAAAAAAAGACATTAATATTTATTATAGTTGAGTACTAAAATTAATTGTAGTTATATAAATAATATTTTTTTTTGACCAACATATTTTTTTGTTTGTCTAATATAAGTGTATATTATATATGGTACAACTAAGTTACTTACATGATTTGTAATGGTCTTTAGCCAAATCCACTATACATAATTATTGTCAATTAGGTAATATAATAAATAATATTTCACGACACATAATATTTACAATTATATATTTATATTAGTTTGTTATTTTTTTTATATATTATATTTCAGTTATATAAAACTTGTACAAAACGTATGTGTGTTTTGAAATGATGTGAATTAAAAACATATTGAATAACAATTATCATATGTGTTTCACACATCTGACAAACTATAATATCAAAATGAATTTTAAGTTATTATTTATTAAAAACGTGTTCTAGTAAAGATATATATTAAAATGATTATACTAGTCTATGGCTGAAGTCTATTGTTCGTATATTTTCTTTTAGCGTCGAGAGTTAGTTAAGAGGTATGGCATGAAGCTCATCAACTAATAATAAATTGACAGGCAAGTCGCAAATTGACATAGCACCGATCAGTACAATGCACTTTGAAAGTTTGTCTAGAGGCAGGGCCCTTGCATTGCTTGGTCTCAACCCCGATGGAGAAGGACAAAAATTGTCAAGGCCAAATTACTGAGCATTTATATGCCACACCAAAAATAATTAGCTAAATTCCACTATAAATCTGTTATTTTACCATCACAATATTTTTCCCCATCTACCGAACGATATCCTGAAATAATTTATCATTATATTAGATATCGTGTACTATTGATATTGGGAATATAGTTTTGAAATTGCATATAGAACTATCTGTATAATTTGTGGTAAATTTTGAAATATAATACTATTAGGGAATAATACTCAGTATTTTAGAATATTCCTGGGACTCTAGAGAAATGCATATTTTTAATATTTCAGTTGATTTGCTGTTTGAAGATATGAAATAATATTGTTTTTTATGAAACAAAATAAAAACGATAACCAGATAAAAACTAAATGATTTTTAATTGTGATCAATCAATATTTTGGTTAACTCTTGATATTCAATTTGTGTGTTGAAAATGTTAATTTATCGAGAATGATTAAAATTATTTAATTTTTGAAATTCATGTATTATTTTTGTCGAATTATTGAAAGTAATAAACAAATATACTTATATTTAAAATATATTAACGAAAATTTACATTTCTATAACATTTATAATTATAATGTAAACGCACGGTATTCGGAATTACACCATGTTGTTGCATCATCAAAAGGATATCTTACAAATACTGCAAATTATATGATTTTCTTTAAATATCAATGGTTTTTTTCAAAATCGTAAAATGTATATTTTTATATAATTATTGAATATTACAATATAAATCAAATATATATATAATATTCATATTAAACTTAAATTTATTTACAATTGAGATACTTACCTTTATGTATTTGATTGTAAAGATGGTCTTGATATTTATACAAATAGCCTATAAAAAATTATATTTATTATTTAGAAGAGTTTCGTTTATGATGATAATTTATAGAACAATTTATACATACAATTATTTATAAAAACATGACGCGTAATATTAAATTGATTATCATATTAGATTATAATTATAACACTTTTTGTGTAAAAATATAAAATTATAAAAATATAAAATAACCTTTTTTGTCTTCAGTTTCTTCCCTGTTATGAGGAACGACTAGTAAAAGTATAGTTGTATGTTAGGAAATAAAAAATAAATATGAGAAAACTGAACTCCAAGGCTTCAATTAGAACTATGTGAGTCACATATACGTTATATAAAAGTGATTTTGGTAGATGCATTTGTTCTTCTCCAGCTAGGTTCTTGTCATTGACCGAAATGATGGTGGCGTTTGACCGGTAAATACATGGGTCTATGCTTCTAATAAGCGTCGGTGGTTGAATGATTGTCAAACATTTCTGTCTTAGAGACATAGTTACAAATATGGAGTAAAAAATTGTGAACTTTCCGTGTCTGGCTTCTTTAACATATATTTTTTTTTGGGCTGGATACAAATTAATTTTGTTCACCAATTTCGCGTAACCAATTATACGTTATGTTAGACCCACACCTACACACACATTCACATCCATACTCCCACTAAGTAGCTGTTCGTGTTATTGAGTACACACCCAAAATATTAAATAAAAGAAAATTATTTGACAAAAAATTTAAATATAGTAAAAAATATAATATTGCGTCAATTATATAACAATCGACAATTACCTGAAAAAGTTCCAAGTGATCAATCGTATTCTAGTACTTTACCGTAAGGTATAATATATTATAATACGTATTCCATGATTAATATTTGATACCGACATTGTATGACGCAGCGGCAGGCACAGCTTCACTGTGCATGAATCAACCGTAGAAAATTCAATAATTAGTCCCACATATCGGCACGAATTACCAAGTGATGCGGGGCGCAAACTGTGCTTGAGTTATTTTGAACTCGTCATATCATGGTGCATCGTTGTTGTTTTCCGACTATTGTTGTTCGTAAACACATTACAATAAAATAATATTACACAGTACGCACTATATTACCCACCGACAATCGATGCACGTCCCTTTTCCGACGATTTTAGACGACTTGACGTGTTTTTTAATTTGTGTTATTTACGAGCATATACGAAGTACCAACTTTTTGAGTTTATCTCTGAAGAAAAAGGTGGAAATATAAAAAAAAGTAGGCCAATGCCAAATTTAAATATTATACAAATTCAAAAAACTAACTCTAGAAAATTTAAAAGAAGTTCTAATAATAAAATATATTTAAAACACGATTGGTTATGTAATTTTACAATTGAAGCATACCTTGTTTTGAAAAAAAATAAGCTACAAACTGAAATAGAACTTATATATAGACGAACAGATTCATGTAGCATAACAGGTGCCATTAATATAATACAGTTAATTATTGATAACGACTTGTAACAAATATTTTTAGAAACATTTAAACTTAAACGAAAGATTGCAACAAGTTCCTATGACATCGGCAGAAGCCGATAGACAATTTTCGACACGTAAGAAGTTAAAATCATTTCCTCGAAAAACTATGGAAGAAGAGCGATGAAATGCATTAGCGATGTTATCAATTGAAAAGAAACTAGACAATCCTATAACAAATCTTAATGAGGGGTCATCAAATATATGAAAAAAAACACATGAAAATATATATTTTTATAGAATGACAGACGAATTGACAGAGAATTTAAAAATATAACTGAATTATCAAATAACTAATTATTTCTTATTTATAATTCTTTTTCAAGACTACCATATTTGTATAATATTTATAGGAATAAAAAATAATAATAAAGATTATAATATATAATATAATATATTATATTATTTCTTAATTGTTTACATAGGACTTAGAATGGTAAATTACGTTAGTTAGATGTTGGGTTATTATGTAAGGCGTAAATCTATTGAGCCCCAACTACTTTAAACCTCACGAGCCACCACTGTTCACACTTTCATTGTTCATATCCACACCCAATCGTCATACTCTACACCCACATCCACTTCCATACTTCACACCCACACCCAAACCCACACCTCACCTTCACACCTACATTACACTCACGGCACTGATACAACCGCTGCAGGCTTAAAATCATTACCCCTCCACTATAAGTTCACTATTGATCGGAATGCTACGTGGAGTAATTTGGTAATTTTCCTTACTATTTATGCAATCACAGATAGGCAATCCCAAAAAACATAGAAATGATTCATTGTTTCTTGATGCATCGGAGAATATTCATTTAGTTTAATAACGGTTATGACTAAAAGTGTTCGTCAGATATGAAATACAATTTCTCAACATGTTTTATATATAGGTTTTCTCTTATCCTAAGTTTCCAAATATATTTGTAATTTTTTATATAACCTGTAGAATCTTCTAGAGAAAACTAACGGGAACTGTTTGGTGTCGAATTCGTTCTTGAAATCAATATATTATTTACGGCTTAAAACCTCTTATGACTTCTCGTATGGATTGTGTTGAGATTAGCAATGAAACTACTTGTTATGAATAACTAGTTCACACAAAAATTCATTTAAGCTCATATGATGTAACGACTTCAAATTTTGAAAACTAAACGATATAATTCTTTACAATAGTTCAATCATAGTCATCTTGTAGTATAAATAATTATGCTTAAAAATTAAATACAGAATATTATTTAATGTATTTATATCATATTATGTTTGTCAAATACTATAAATATATTATTTAAAAAGAGCTTGTTTATGTATAAATATCTCTTAACTTTCAGATAATGAGAGTTCACAAAACGTTATAATATAATAATTAAAATTGATAACTCATAAATAATCAATATTAATTTATTGATACAGTAAATGCATTTATATATCCACTGAATTAAATACCTCAAGGTTTAAAGATTCTTGAATTTAAAAAATATATAACTGTATATTAATTTTATAAATAACTTAAAATTTGTTGAACTCACCTACATTCAAATATGCATGCTCTACTGCTTTAAAAGCGGTTTCATTTCCTACAAGATAATCTTCTATAGTTAATTTAATAAAATGTATAAAATAATATTTCCATAGAAATAAAGTAGTTCTAGATACTTTTGAAACCTTATTATTGGTTAGGTTGGAATAAGTTTTTTTGATATTTTTTTATATAAAATTATACAAAATGTAATAAAAGTAATATTTGTAATCGATATAATTATATAAAAGATTAATTTTATAATTATGGGTTAAATAACAATATTACTTACCGGTGTACTCCCCATGTTCTTTGAGTTGGGCTAGTTTTAAACCATATAATTACAAATTGTGGTAACAATGGTGTAATTTAAATTAATTAATAATAACAATATTGATTTACTTCTGACAAATGTTCTTTGTTTATTATTTTTTATAAAATAAATATGAAGAATTCGTAAAAATTGCAATCGATTGTTATAAAAATTTATTATTAATGTAATGGTATCATACATAACTTGAAAAGATAAATGGAACGTATATAGAAATGTGGCTTATGTGATTATCAATACTATATTAATATAAATATATCAAAATAAGAACATCAGTTATACTTTAACTATAATTTATAAAATAACCAAACGTTATTCATATTGCCCTAATTTTCATTACATTGACTAATAAAATTATTTGATAATAAATAATTAATCAATAGGCTTACCCATGCAAACTTGAAAGGGGAAAAATTCATGTATTATTAGTAAAATGAACAAATATCAATTTAATTCGCCTTTCGGCCAAATTTTTTTTTGTTTTTATCGATAATAATTGTTTGGGTATCAATGTCAAAATAAATCTGGTTTTCGTGCAAGCAATAACAGTTGTCAATTTGATAGTGCTTTTTATAATGGTCAATGATTTATGTACATTTGTTTTTTTCCTTTATTTTTTTTCTTTATATTTGCGCTAATATTCCTTTTCACTCCATACCTCTCGCTCTAATGAAATAGATATGTGTCTGTCATACACGTGTCTAGGTCACATATTTCCAACTTCTACCTCATCTCACGATGCTAAACGTAATTGATATAAGAAATGACTATCTAAGCATAACAATATATGCCGGCTGAAACAATTATGTATGGAAAAGTTATTAAATTATGGGGTACAATTTTAACCACTTATAAAAATGCAATATGATTAATTACACACAAAATAAAAGATTAATAAAATCTGATGAAAAAATGAATGATTTTTTTTGATTGTGGATTTCATATTTTCATTAAAATAAAGACTTTTTTTTAAGGGATGATTTATGATGTCGTGTAAGGCATATATTGAGACTAGTGTAATTTCCTCCTATGAACATTGGGAACTTTAAATATTTCAATTATTAAATATTTTCCATTAAAATATGTAACAATTATCATTCTCAAAATACATACTTTTCTTTGGATCTATTTATTGAAAAGAAATTCATCGTATTGTCTTATAACATAATATAACATAGCAAATAAATATGACTCAAAAAAAAAAAATGGGTCTATATTTTCTTATAGTATAAAATGATTTAACAGTTACCTAATGATATTTATGTACAACGATAAAATGTTTGTATATTCATTGTTCTAATAATTAAAATTTTAGTTTACAAAACATGTTTAATATACTTACTAGCTACAGCGTCTTTAAAAAAAACTGCAACTGTTGCGGCTAAATAAATTAATTTTCGGCAATCCATGTTCATTTCTTTATTTCTTTTGTTAAACTGTAGAGTGAATAACGTCAGTGAACAATTAAATATCTCCGTTTGGCCACGAATAAATCATAAAAAATAACAAAACTATGTATGAGCAAACATCAATATAATACATATTAGTATTTGTCCAGATGCAAATTCGTTGTGTTGCAAGAAGTCAATGTAATATAGTTGCTAAAAATATTACATTTTATAGTTTTTATGATATCATATCTAAATAATATTACTCACACAGTTCGTACATTAATAATAATATAATTATAATTGTATAACGTGAATTAGTTTTGAGAATATCGAATATACGTTTCAAGTTCTTTGTAAATCGTAATCGCTGGTTAATTACGCAATATATAAAATCTAAAACAATTCAGTTATTTTCAAATTTACCAATAATAATGGCGTACAAAACCTGACTGTTTCTTTACAGAATCATTTTGTGTCTGAATCACATATAGTTTTAACAAGGATTAGGTTTTTTTGGATTTAATTTTCTTATTTAATTTGAATGAAATTACATATATTCTCAATTTAGTCGAAATTTATGTATTACTTGAGCATAATAATATAATTTCCCTAAAATTTAAAATTAGTCAATAAACATTTTTATTAAAAATGGAAATTTATATTTCAACAATTACAAGAAATACTATAAATTAAAACTAGACTAGCGAAAAATTAAAATGAAAAAGTGAACTAAAGAAAGAACAAAGAAAATGAAAAACAAAACAAAAAATGAATAGGTTTATATAATTATTTAAATGGATAACCCGAAGCTTTTGACGAAAGAAATGACAGCCTGTGTGATAACTGCTGAACGGGAGTTCAGGATATTGGTTGCGGAAGGGTTGTGTATGTTATGAGAAATACGGAGGTTAAATAGGGCGGTTCTGCTGCTATGTAAAGCAAGGAAGTCAAAGAGCAGGTCGGAAATATCGCACTTAGCTTCATTGTCATGTAAAGAACTGTATGGTATGGAATTTAAGAATGAAATTCTTAAAACGGAGAGATGAAAACCGTGAGAGGGTAGGAGGTTGTGTCCTAGTTTAAGCCTAGAATAGGAGAAAATAATGTTTATTGGTAGGTTAAGATTATGAAACATGTATGAAAAAGTGAAAGAAGGAGATAAATTATGGTACCAGCACATGGTTTTCAATTTACTTTTTGACCATTTATCTTGCTAAGCATTAAAAATGATATGGCGGAAGTGTCGAAGAAGATCAGAAACAGGAATAATAGGTAATTTAGGGGAGTTTCTCACGTTGTAGATGTTAATTATGAGTCTCTAATAAGTTTTTATAACTACTTTTATAGTGATTTATGTTAGTTGTTTATTAATAATTGTAGAATGGTTCTGCTGTATAATGACACTCCAATAAAAATCACAAATAAACCAGAATTTCTTAATCGTGTTTTTTCTTATATTAATTGCTATATATGAATATGTAATCGTTTTTCATGCTATTACTTTATATAAATGCTAATAGAAAATGTGTATAAATAATAAAGGTGGATGCAAACTTAACTTCTTCCATATAAATATGGGATTAAATTGAATTAATATAGAGTTTTCCGATTTGGAATGTACAAAGTAACAAAACTCGAGAAACGGTATTTATGAGAAAATATTTTTTATATTTATTGTTTTTAAAACAATAATTATCGTCAATAAATATGAGCATAATAAGAATATGAACTTTAAATCATTGTTAAATGTTTACAATATTTACAATGAGTATTTGGAAACCATTTTTTTTTATTTGTACAAACGGTTCATAAAGTTCAGAATAAAACAGACTTCGTGGACGACAAAATTGCATATATTATAATATTATATTACTATATTATTAAATTGTAATTGATATTGAACGATAATCTAAAGATTATATATTTTTTAAAATGTACAAATAATCGTTATCATTGAATAATTTGAAAATTATTCCATACAAATGTAGAAAATAATTTTACGTATCTTAAGTTTTCATATAATAGGAAAATCAAAAATTTTAATAATTTTCAAAAACGTTATGAAAAATGTATATTAATATCTATATATATCAATATATATATGTGGGTGCGTATGTGTGTAGTTTGTATATTTTGAAAAAATAAGGTACAAAACGTAAAAACTGATTTATATATCAGCAAGATATTTATCAATTAATTGTTATCAAACCAACTAGTAGCATTATTATAGTTAAAAATATAATGAATATTGTTTTAAAGCATTTGAATATTTTTCATAGAAGTTTATACAGATCAGTGTTTTTAAAAACGAAATACATATTTTTTAAAAATACATGCATTGTTATACGATATTTCTTACTATATTTTTGATTTTTAATAATTAGTATTCATGCAATTAAAAATGTAAGATCTGAGGAAAAAGACGATCTATTTTTAAAACGTTTTTAATAAATTATTCTTGTGTAAAATTTTAAAATTCTGATATTTTTAACTAAAATACATTTTCTTTTATATTAAAAAATAAAATGTGATTGTTTTTTCATGGTAGTGTTTTAACTAGATAATTATAAGTAATATGAAAACGTATTTTGTATTCAATATTTCATACAGTTATTTAGATTGCTAATAATCAATATTTTAAATTTTGGAAGAAACTTTGGTAATAATATATTTTAAATAGGTATATCAATTCCTTCTTAAAATTCGAAAATTTTTCTAATACAAAATTAAACCACAATCCTTTTTATTTCAAGGTAACATTACATTCTAATATATTTAGGCTAACGCATTGTGAAAATCATTATTTTGATAGGTAAAGTACTTATTCAGTCAGTCTATGTGCGTAGAGTAAAGTAATTTTGATTGTGCCAATTACACAGGTATTCGTGGTTCTTCATCTTATATGCTATTAAATGTTGCTAGAATCATTCAAGAATGTAATGTTGCACTAATAGAAAAGGCTAATGTTACCGAATTTTAAGAATTTTATGATTTGTTTTTTTTCCATACGTATACATATGTAATTCGTCCGATAAATCGTATTTAGTACACAATATCATAAACGTTAGTATCACAGCACACCTGGCGACACCTCTCGTGGTCTGGCGTGCGCGAACGTTAAAACAAAATTCGTTGATGGCTGATCGTGAACATAATTTAAGTACTTTGTGTATATACTTTCGACGAAGTTTTAACGGAAAGTTTGTCAGCAGGAACTGTTTGACGGAAATGAATTTAAAAAAATTATATAAATTTTATATTTACCGCAAAATAATATCTGTACTTGACCTGTGTACTTTCATTACAAGCTAGCATCTGTCTGTCTAGATTTTAATCAAGTTTTATTTCGAGATTTGTTTGTTTGTTTTATCACGATATTATCATTTATGGAGTATTCATGATATTTTGGATGGTTTGGTCATGTTATGAAGAAAAAAAAATTCGGAAGCTGTAAGAACAGTTATGAATATGAACTTTGAAAAAAGAAGAGTAAGAGGATGACCGAAGAAGAAGTTTTTGGATGGATTCGGTGTGATATGACGACTATTGGTATGTGCGTAAATGATGTGGGAGGTCATGTCATGTATAGGATTAGAATAAAGGTGGCTGAGCACAAAATATCTAGGATAGATCCGTAGGAAAAGAAGAAGAAGAATTGTGTTTTTTAAACAATTAAACATATGCAATGTAAAAACATATTTTGTTTTTTATATTTTTTACATGTTTTTCAAAATTTAATATCGTAATATCGTTTGCACAGGTGTTTGTGGTGATTCATGTTATGTGTTTTTTAATATTGATAGCATCATTATAAAATGTAATGCTACACTAAAGGAAATTTCAAAAATTTCCGAATTTTAATAATTTGATAATTTTTTTTATATGTATATATAAATATAGTTTGCAAATTTTAAAGAACATAAAGCTACATAACGTAACAATTGTTGCATATGAGTAAAATGTCAGTTATAGTTGATTTTATACCAATAATTATTTTTGATGACGTTGAAAGTTTAGGAGAAACATTATACAAGACAGTGTTTTGATATACTTTAATATATTTAATGTAAAAATATTTTGTTTTACAAGAATTTCTACAATTCTTTATAATTAATATAATTAATTAATTTTCAATAGTTTATATTTGGGTAATTAATAATAAATAAATATCAACAAGACACTAGTTATATATTAGTAAAATGTATATAATAAATTATTCCTTCGTAAAATACTGAAATTCTGAAATTCATATATTTATTAATAAAATTATATTTCCTTTTATATTATAAATAAGTTATTTTTCTGAATAATTTGTTCATTTCTGAATATCTCTTAAAAAAGGTTTATATGATTTCCTATCATTTTAATTTGTACTATATAATACAATAATTTAAATTAAAAATATGTATATATTAAATACTAAAGATATCGAGACGGAAAATGCATTATAATATTACCTAAGATAAATATAAATATGTCAACGTGTATAGCGTAAATATCATGCATAATTTGTGCCATAAATAAGTGTAAAAATTTAATAATTAATCAAAAAAAGTATATTTAATTATTTTTGTTTTTAAAAAACACAATTATTTGTCCAATACATGTTTGAAAGCTTCTGTGCTGGTTTCATTTCCTACAAGAAAAGGTATCTTGTGTTATCTTATATATTTTGAAGTATGTTATTATATTTCTATATATAGTGTTGCATTGGTTGATTCTAAAAATAATTTGTGTGAGTATGCTTGGTAGCTTAATAGATAGATATATACATTGTGAATAATATGTTCATTGTAATCGAGATAAATATATATTAAATAATTTAAATGAAACATGCAGTATTAGTTTCTCTTGATTATTATATTCGTTTTATTTGTCAATCAATCTTTATACATATAAATGTTTTCCGTATGTGTACCTAAGCAGTTGATCCGAATGTAGTAATATTTTGGTGAGTTGTTGTGCATACCCTTGCGCGAAGATTTCTGTAAATTTAAAATTTGAAATATGATCAAAATGGTGGGTATGATAAGTGATAGGTAATACGGGAAGTGTTGGGATTCTAGGCGGAAGATAATTACCATGGTGACCATGTAAATTGTTATTGAGTATTAAACATAATCTACTAAAAAGTATTATTATTGTATTTTAGTGAGTATATTTTTTCAAATAGTTGTGCAATCATGCCTCCCAAACAAAAAGCAATTGGATGATCTTCAATTCAAGCACAAAAAAAGAGAGAATCTCAAACTTCAGAAACAAACGAACAAAGAAAAGCGAGAACGCATTTTTCGAGTACGCACTTCTTAAATCCGTTAATATTGATCAGAACAATAACGTGTAGAAAGACGAAAAACCGATCGCGTACGCACGGTACGGTCCAGGCTGTCACTGCGCGCAGAAATCAACGGCCCACCACTAGCCGGCGTGGTAGCCAAAATAGTGGGAGAGGTTGTCGACCTCGAATTGACTCACTGACGTCAACTTAAAACTTAGTTCGTACTATGGGAGCACGGGAACCCCATTGTCACCGTCAAACTGGATTGCCGCTCTGGACGCGGTACTCCCCGCAAGGTTATGAATTTTTAAGGGAAATTTGTCAGCAGAACCGACGACAAAAACGTGTACATAAATTTATATAAATCTTACATTTACCGCAAATTATATCTATACACGAGACAAGTGTACTTTCATCACTAGCCAGTGACTGTCTTTCAAGATTTTAATCAAGTTTTATTTCCGAATTTTTTTGTTTGTTTTAATACAATTGTATCATGTATGGTGATATTCATCTACTATTTTCGAAATGGCGCCATCGCACTTAAACAAATGTAAACTTTAGTTGTGATAACACTTTTATTTTCCTTCGCTATCTTTGTTTACAACTAAACTGCGTAAATAAAAACTATTTTTTTTTTTGAATTTTAACGTTCAGCGTATTAATAATTATTATTTGCATTTTTTCAATCGTGGTCGTGTCGCTCTTGGCAAATTTGGCTGAAATGACATAGTATTTTTATGAACGTTATGAATTTATATATTATGAATATTACAGGCATAACGATTAAAACTATACTAGATTAGAAGGGAAACTTTGGAATATGACTTGGAAATGTCTGATGAAACGTTTCCAAAGAAGCAAAGATTGTCTACGTCGTTAAAGAATAAAAATCAAATTCAAAAGATAATTTTTTAAACTTTTTAACTTAAATAGTTTTGTTATGAAACTAATTAATTTGAGTAGTTTAAATTTGCGCTGTATATCTAAATTTTTGAGTAAACTATCGTAATTTTTTAATTAAATTAACACGCTAGTGAAGAATTTTTGAAAATACGTATTATACTTATACTTGTAGTATTAAAATAACAGCGAAAAATATAAAAACTGAAACTACATGTATTTATACCTTCATGACAAATAAAATGTTAAAAATGTTTGAACAAACGGTAATTACATATATTATCATATAAATAGGGGAAAACGGATTGAAATGAGTACGGTTTTATTTTCGTGAAATACATTTACTCAATATATCCAATTTTTAAAAAGAAGAAAATATAAATTTTTTTTTTAACCAGTCAAGTTAATAATGTTTTCTGTGTTGATATTAAACTCAACTAGTTGAACATGTCTCTAGTCAATTAACGTGTGTAACACGTGTTGTTCATTTAACATAATTCATTCAAATCGATATTTTTCATTGACTTCGTCCAAACGTATAAATTGTCAATATTAACTGCAACAGCGCATTTACACTTCACCGTGTTTAAGTTTAAACGCATATCGTTCGGGAAAAATATTAATCGGGTTATCAAAACCAACACGTGTTTATTCATATGAAAATACGAGTCAATTCTGTAAGCATGCGCAATATGAAAATCGTACTATAATGTTAACAATCGATAGTTTGAGGTGGTTATAGCAAGCATAAACGGACGAGCGTGAAAACTTTGTAAAAAGTGAATATGAAAAAAAAAAATAAATAAAATTTATTGATCCGCGACGTCGGTTCGAGCGTACCACTCGATCGGCTGCGTTGTCAGAATCGTATTATTATTATTGCATTGTTATTATGAAGTTGAAACGGACGATAAATCATAGCCGTGGGAAAACGATTCCGAGCGGAACTTTTTTCATTGTTTGTAGTTTTCCGAGATTCGAACGTCACACAGTAAAAAAAAACGACAGACGATTCTGGAAAATCATTACGACGTACTCGCGATAAAATGTCGGATATTAAATACGAAAATCGCGCACATCCGAAACGGGACGTAGTGCGTTAGTGATTCCGTTGCCGTTCCCGTGACGCATTTGATCGGGCTCGAGAAAAATCGAAAAACGTGTCGGATACCGAGTACTGACGGTGTTACGCGAAAAAATTGTTCGCGGACGAGTACCAGACAGGGACGCGCGTTGCCGAAAGTACGTAAGCATCCTTGAAGACGATATTGCGCCCACGTTTCGACGACGTTGATTGCACGCCGACGACGTACTACGCGCACCACACACATACGTGTACAATTGAAATCAAATCCGTGTGCCGTCGTCGCGGCGAAGCGATTTTCTCGACGGGAAGGCGAAGGACAATGCGCGCGCGAGAGATATAATCGAAAATTTCGGGTCCGCCCGCGGGTGTCGTTAATAACCGTCCAAGTGGCTGGCGCCCGGTATTATTGTTGTAACATCGTCGTCACATTAATTGGATTTCGCCGTCGTAAAGTGTTTAGACCGGAGAGGCATCCGGCCAAATCCCCGCGTAATCCCGACCGCCGCCTTTGCCTTCGCCGTTGTCCGCGAGGACGTCCTTAATTAAACCGAAATTCCGCCTGGTGTTATACGTGTACGTGTATGCACACGCGCCGGTTCGCCGCCGTCACCTGTCCGCCGCCGAGCCCTTCTTTTTCGGCCGACCACGTGTGCGCCGTAGTGGTCTCCCCGCGGCAACAGCGACGTTCGGAATTTCGTGCGTGTCCGTTCGTTTCGTTCGCGGAGAAATTGAAATTCCGAAAAACCGAATTACAAACTACCGTGCGCGTGTATATATTTGTGCTCGTATACATATATTTTACGTTTCGTCGGACGTGTTTTTTGCGCGTCGATCGGCAAATAAACGAAGATGCCTTGGCTGGCCTATTGAACCGATCGCTCGAATTCTAGTTTACACGAAAATTTATAACGTAACGACAGGAAAATGTTATACCTATGAAACATTTGTTTATACGGCTTTTAACGCTGTATAACTGTGCGTGTCGCGTTGCGCAATTGACTTGATACGTTTGGAAAAAAAAGTAAAGAGTTGTGAGATTTCGGCGGGCCCGATTTTAGTTCTGCACAATCCAATAGGATCGGTGATGTCTGACCACCTTAGAGAATAACGCGGCGACGGGCATTCGAATTACACGTTTACGACGTCAGTACGATTTATTGAAACATTCTTATTTAAAATGTTTTTAACGCGCGGCTTATCTGTAGGATGAATTTTGATCTCGTCGAAACGCTTCCGTTATTCTCTCTAGAACGCGTGTCGGAGAATGTTCAGGTTTTTAAAAATTTAACGTATCGTATCGGTTGAAAGAATAACGATTTAATATATCGTACTTCCACGGAATTTACGAATATTTACGACATTTTGGAAATCTCGAAAAAGCATTTTACGACCCCGTTAAAAATAACGAATTCGTCTAAATTTCGGGTCGGAACATACCACAACGACGCCAATCATTTACGAACCGACGAAAACCACGTTCAGAGTATAAACGCATGTATATTCATGTATATTACAGTGATATTTTACGCAAAGTCGACTAGCACTCATACGACACACACGCGTATTAATATGACCGAAGCTTTTAATGCTCGACGGGTGAAATATTGTGGCGCGCGCGGTTATGCGGACATTGTCGCCGCGTTACGCCGTTCTAAATACGACCCGCGGCATAACGTCAGACGATCCCAGCGAGGGGAGAACGGGTCTATTGTTGCGTTACGGTACGTAATAAACACTTATACGGCCTAATCGAATTTCTCCAGTTTCAGCACTACGTAATCTATACAGGTATGATAACGTGATGGACGATGACGTTCATTAGAGTTTTGTTTGTATAACAATGGTCTCGGACCCTCTACGGCCGTCGTCATCGTCGTCGTCGTCGTGGTCCCGAGGTGAATAGTTCGGGACGGGCTCAACAGGCGAACGGGACTTATATCACGTAACCGTACACCCGTACGCGTGGAACCACTATCATTGCCATATACTCTGCGTTATGCGCGAACCAATCGATATCGTCGGGCACTATAGACACTTTACAAATCCGGCCGCGACGAGCCAGGAGACGAGAGTGGACCACGGACAGAACTCGTCACGCTTTCTCGTTCCAAAGATCAATACTTGACGGGGAAAACGCGCACAAGACGGACGATATCAAATATTTTACTTGACGAGTGAAGCTCGAAATTTATAACATCTTCTAGGTTAGTACGTGTGTATATACGGTTGATTTTCTTGTCGCCGCAGCGATTTCCCACGTTCGAAAACACGACGAATGAACATTTTGAATAATTTTGTTTATACGAATTGTTGGTTTTGAAATGATAATTACCAATGCAAACTTATAGTATTGATTATTTTCAAATGAATCAAAGAAATGTATAAGTATTAGAATTTTCGTTGGCTGGGATAGCGTTTTTTGCGTACTATCTCAGACGGAACCCGTTAACCGTGATATACGAAACATCGACAAAACCCTTGAAATGCAAATTCGAAGAAAACACTTGCAAGACTTTGAACTTCCTCGGACGTTTCTAAAACGAAAAGGGAAGTACAAAAAATTCCCGTGTACCACATAACTATGACATTTAGAAGTCCGCCATATGCATGTGCGGCAATCCTATACATGTCACCCACATTTTATATATAAAAAGTATACATTCATATATATATATATATATACACACACGCAATGCAGTTCAGGGGAATTCGACTTTTGGCGCCTGTTTTTCAGTTTCAACATATATCATACACGCGTATCATATATATTAACAGTGCACATTAAATTCGCTAATGAAGATTTGTTGTTTCCATCGAGAAAAGTACGAATTTCCGGGGTCGGACGCAGTGAAACGTGGACACAATATATATGTGTGTGTGTACTCCGCGAGTTTCCGCCCACGATGTGATTCGTTTTCAACACTACATAAAATTCATAGCAAAACGTTACGATGGTAAAAACCGCTGCGGACGTATATATTATATAAGAACCGTTTGAATATATATATTTAAATGATATTATCTTACGTTTGTAATCGTGTTCGCGCAGTGTACGTATACTCTGCTTGTTTGTAGAGTTATAGGAAAAGTTTTTTGTCTTTTTATCGTTTAAAACTCCAGTAAACGGTTATATAAAACACGAACGGCGAGGCCTTGAACTATATATTTAAAAAGTAACGGAGTGTAAGTATATATTGTTGTGTGCGTCTAAAACGATAAACAATTCCGAAGTAGCTATATATATATATATATTAAAGTTTTTCCGAAATTTATGAAAAATCATATATAATATATATATATATGTATTAAATTACATTTAATGTATTATTATTAAAAATACATTTTATATATACATTAAAATTTTCATTTCAAATTTTACATAGTGATTTAGCTGTTTGTAAATTAAAAAAAATTATATATATAAATTTAACTTTAATTTATATATATAGTATTTTATACAAATGTTGTACCAATCGAATAACTACGGCTATGATTTTATCGTAAATATACGTTTGTAATGGATGTAATCTGACGAGAATTATTACATTAAACTTCGGTTATTTATATTTTATAAATTTTTACAAATTGTTCAACAAATAACATTTATTTTACTAATATTATATAGTTTATTACACATTTATTAGAATGTTTTATATGTATATTTTTCTTTTTCTAAAAATTGGATAAAAATTAAACATCATTATTAGTGGTTTTGTACTTAACCGTTAAATTTTAAGTTGTTTTAAATTAAGAAAGTAATTTTGAAATTGGATTCAAAATCAGCGGTTGAAATAGAGAATACTAGTTTAAATTACTAAAATAAAAATCACTCTTAAAAATAATTTGATTTAGATTTGTGTAATGGTTTTAGCTGCTCAAAAGACACCATGCAAATATTGGAAACGAAAAATGTACCACACAAATGAATGGATCATGGTTATTTTTCAAATCGAATTAGCCGTGATTGAAAAAGTTCAAAGAAAAATAGAGGAGCATATATTAAATTATTGTGACGAATTTCAATGTGAAAACTATAAATATGAAAAAATCGGAATACAAAACTATATTCCAAAAAAAAAAACGACTTTAAACGTTAAATGTTAAATTTAAGTTAATATTTTGGACGATTTTCAACGTAACGAGTTAGTATCCAAAATAACAAAGTTGCATAGAACAGTGAAATGTCTCGTTTGATATATCGTATAATCCAATTTGTCCAACTTTTTCGTACGTTTCCCTTGTCGTTCTGTTGTCGTCATGAAATCTGTGTACATGACAATTCTCAACAACGCAGTAACTAGTTAATGCGGAACGGTAATATAACGCGCTTTACCGAAAGTTGTCGAGCAACTATTCGAGACCGTCCCGGCGTTCATTGTTTACGCCGCGCATTTCGTTGATCCGGACGCGCGTGAACTGTACACGCGCGTGATACGCTATATCCGCGTAGGAACCACGGCAATCACAACGGCGACGACTGTGAGGGACGCATACCAATCGACGGTCGTTGGAAATAATTGTTATGCAGCACGTATCATCACGCACCGTATGGTGGTACTGCTCGCCGAACAATAATTGCTATCAATTTACACAATTACAGATACGTGTCGCCGCGCCACCTTATTCGGCGCGCCGCACTCCCGTGGACGACATCTGGACCGCGGAACGTACGTGTTATATTATCGCGTGAAACGTGTACACACGGTACGGGCGCCGGCCTTAAAAAAACAATAACGACGCCGCTATTAATATCGATTGTCAAATACGTGTCGCAGTGCGATTAAACGTCGAACGTCGTGTTTTTCCCGTCCCAACGGAATCCGTAGAAATCAATGCGGACTATCTGACACACGCAATAACCACTTCGATGCGTATCGTAAAGCTTAAACGGGGACTGGAACCGAACCCAAAAGAACCGGCTCTCGAACCGGTTCCTGAGGATATTTCAAGAACCGATATCGGAACCTATATTTCGTAATCCATAGCATCTGTACCGGAACCGGAACCGTATGAAATTATAAATTAAAATTTTCTGTTCTTTTGGGTTCCTAACAGTCCTTAAGTTTAAAATTGCCTAGATTTTTTGAAGATTGATTTCCATCTGTCGGTTCAATTCGATATTTGGAAACTGTTTTAAAATTCTCAGATTTCATTTTCGTTGGTGTCACAAATTCTAACAATAATAAAAAATGATTTACCCCTAAATGATTGGAGCAATCCTTTAAATAAAACTTTTGGCATAGACATAAAAAAAGAAAATTTTTAATTCCTCGCTCAATCTCAGAGTCTAAAGTATTCACAATTAAATTATCAACATTGACGGACGATTAGAAGAATATTAGAAAAATTTTCTCACAAGTGATTGTGTAAAAGCCTTACAATTTTTCAAAAACGTATGAAAATGTATACAAATTTAACGATCAGTCAGGCTAAGTTGATACTATTACTTGTAATAGATATTGAATTTTCGTTTTGTGTCTTTGCGCGTTAAAGAATCCGTGTTTTATAGTTATATAAGTTTCCGGTCGGCCCACGAATGTTTCGAACATCGGACGTATTACTGTGCGACATCCGTCTCGTTTGTCCGCGCCATTGACCGAACGTTCCGCTGAGTTGCTATCGTTTTACACGTGTGTGTATATATATATATGAACATCGCAAACGTGCACGACGTATATCGGTCGTGCTCGTTGAAAACATCGCGCGTACGCCAACATCCATTAACGCGACGGGATTAACAACGGAACGTTCAGGTAGACTCGGGGACACTCTTGATAATGTCAAAACGGTCAACGTGACGTTGCGCAGACGTAATCATAACTAATCCCGTCCAACCAGGCCGTCGACGCACCGCCGTGCGTTATGTGTTTCCGCTCGGTCGCGACGCCGGGCGTGTGTACGCGTACAAAAACGCGCGGGAGGGAGGGTTTTTCGGTCCGGTGCAACTCGCCGTCGCACGCCACGTTCGTTTATTGCGAAGTTGATTTGTGACGGCGCGACGGCCGATTTACAACAAATAGAATATCGCGCCGCGCGCGGTCGACGGATTTATCGTTCCGGACGACCGTCGACGGCTTTCATTGCCGTCGTGCTGTTCATAAATACCGCGAAAACGGGCCTCGGCCATCGGTTCGAGAAGACCGTATTTTTTAAATTTTTTTTTTTTTTGTCTACGAAATGCGTTTCGACCGCGTGAACCGAATTTCGCGAAAAAAAAAAAAAACGATTTTATTAACCCGTTTTGCCACGCCCATGCGAAGTGTCTCGACGGTCATCGCACGTAAATATCGTGTTAAAACATGTAACGGTGACGTATTGAAAACCACAGGTTTTGAATTTGAAAACGATGGTGAATCATTGCGACGAAAAATAAAACGGTTGTCTATTACATTGTAGTAATACGGCGATTCCGCACCACGACGAACACTAATTCAAATACCTGTTAAAAGTGGACGATTGGTGTGTAGTCTCTGTGCGTATTTCTAATGTACAATCCCAATTATTCTCTAATCAAACTTGATGAAATATTAATTTCCGCATTAATAACAGATTGTTTTATTTCAAATGATTTTCCAATATTCTAAATATAGTATTCCAAATATATGCAATCTTTATAAACTTTTGTTTGTAATCTAATTTTCGATATCGTCGGCAATATTTTTTGTTACTTATTGCTGTTTTATTTAACGTAATAATAATAACAATAACAATAATAGTAGTAATCGTACAGTGTTTTTACACGGTCCGGACGTGACACTTGGTATCGTTCGATAGGACGGCGTTCGCGTCTGACCCGTTTCCGGAGGTGGTCTGAACGAGTGCGTGCGGCATCGTGTTTTTGGCATCGCTTTTCAGGCGTAGTCTGTATTTTTGGCTCGATTCTCCACGCGCTTGTATCGGTTGCAATTCGAGTAGGTATTTTAAAATTGGATTTTTTCAATATATATATATATATTTATATATGTGTATGTTTGTGTGTGCAGGTGTGTGTGTGTGTGTGTGTGTGTGTGTGTGTGTGTGTGTGTGTGTGTGTGTGTGTGTGTGTGTGTGGGTGTGTGTGTGTGTATGTGTGTGTGTGTATGTGTGTACGAGTGAGTATTTGTTTTCTCCAATAACGTTTGTAGTGAACGAACAACAACAAAAAAAGTATACTTGAGCCAAAACACTAGTTTAAATAGATTGTTGTAAATTAATTTCGAAAACCATGCGATTTATTCCTACGCGTGTATATAAGTAAAGGATTAATAAAACGTGTATATACATTGTGTACTTAGACGATAGTGTACATACGCACTGCGGTGTTTAAAGCGCGGACGTTAATAAGAGGATTTCGAAGGATATATTTGTTCTTAATATAAGATATATATAAACACACGTACGTACAATAGAATTCGATCGAGTGTGTATATATACCCGTAATATACACACAAATTGTTTTAACTATGTAATACGGTTCGTTGAGTTGCACGTCCGCGTTCGCGTAATGGAATTTCATGGTTTTTAACGAATTATATTATACGAAAATTTGTAATTGTCCTGATAACACTGACGCTAAAACGTTATTTATCCGGTTTTTTGCTAGTATATATAACCGAAGTGATTTTGGGTTAATCTTGAAATCTCATGCTCGAAACAAAAAATGTATTTAACGATTTAACTTAAAGTTGTTTAAAGTTTTCTTTTAATGTACAATGAACAATGAAGATAACAACAAAATCCCGTACGGCAAAAACACTTTCAGAAATCGGGTCGACTAATTTTCTGAAACGCGTTCATCGTACGTGCAAAAATCGTCGTCGAGTTCGGTAGCGCTCTTTGTCCAACTCGACCAGTTAGGCCGACAGTCGGTCTGCTCGTCGTCTGAGTCCTTGGCTGGCCGATGACTTCATTATCGTCTGCTCTTGACGGCACTGGCGCTGTTGCCGGCGTTTCGAGAGTAGTCCCAAACGTTTTCCGACGACGACGACAACGGCGACTCGATGACCGCATCTCCACCGGAATATACGAACAGTCCTGTTCATCACGTTCAACAACCATCTCTTCCACATTGCTAAATCCGCCGTGTTTGATACTGACGTACTTACTTTAGGTTATCGTTTAATAATTATATGATATTAATAATTACATTGAACAGTACGTAAAAATTTCATATTTTATTGAACATTTATTTTATAAAATGTGGCGTCCAAATCCGGTGATATAACGTATGGTCAGCGTCAACATTATCCTGCGGCCATAAAATCATTCTCGGCCGGTTTTGGGCCGTTTGAAGATTCACCGCCGGTGTTTGCGTCGCTCTTCGGCCCACCAGTGCATAGTGGCCAAACCGTCTGTGACTCTTGACCGACCGTGCAGAAAACGCCGTCAACTATCCGGTCGCCACGGTGCTCTTCGGCGGGCCTATGTCGTTCCACAGCCGTCCCTTCAATATCGCCAAATTCGTCATTTTCGATACTGACGTCTTTACAATCTTATCGAATCGCCCGAACGTCACGACACACAATGAACGCGAATCGTTTCTAATGCGTAATGTTGTTTTTTTGTTTTTCATCTTTTTAAATGTACCAGAAATATGCACAGCTTCTCTCTTTCACATACGTGTTAACGAATCGATTTTCCCATAGCAATTCGCTTGTGCCACAAAACACAAAAGTGCACTAGGTGCCGTATTTACGTGGAGGGAGGGACAAAAAGCTATTTTTTTGTTTTTTAAATAACAATATGACTCTAAAATGTCTGTATAATGTTTGGTTGAAATGATAACTGCAACAACTGTATTCATTTTTGCTTCTGGCGAGAGTTGTAAGACCATAATTAATGATAAATTATTTTATTAATGACACGACACCGTCTATGTCCAGTCAATGGCGGCGTTCTCCGTTACCCACCGCGTAGACAATATTCGCTACAGAATCAATTTGGATCAGCATACAGCGTCGGCGGCAGTGACTATCACGTCGAGAACACCACTGGCCGTCAGATTCTTTTACCACCGGATGTTACGCTATTTCAATTGCACTTGAATTCATTAAATCGCTAAATTATAAAAATATATAAATATATTATATTTCTTCCACTTTTCTTCTCGTTATTCGTATTAAATCCATTCTCTTAAACCTTTACTTACAAGACTCTAAGGTTAAGTTCATATGGATCCCATTCCATTCTGAAATTTCTGGCAATAGTCGACTCTTTCGCTATTTGTTCAAATAATAATCTCAAGTGTCTAATACTCGAAATTCTTGCTGCTGATTTTCTTACGCCTTTCAAAATCAAGTATGAGGTTATAATATAACATTGACGGCCCCTTCTCGTATATGGTTCCTTAATTTCCAGATTTCATATCGTAGAGTTTTCCCAAATCCGATTTGAACATAATTTATCACCAGCGCATGCAAACTGTTTATTTTTAAATCATTTCCTCTTCTGTACATACCATAACGATTTTAGCCAAGCGATTTTAACCACATTATTATGAATCGCCCATTTCCTCTCGTATCTCTACATCGTAATTTATTTTAATTTGTTTCCTTTAATAATGTCTCTCCAATACACTCGCATAATATTCTTAAGTCATATTCCACTCATGAAATTTTTAAAATTTATTTAGGCTGCTGGGTACTCGATTTTATTTAAATGTATTGTCTTCGTTTTTGTTTCGTATAACTTTATGTAAATACTTTATTATTCAGTGCGTACAATTAATTATTGACCTGCATTAACAGACGTTTAAAGCTAACGAAATAAAGGATGTATTTGGAGAAAAAATTGTTTATTTATTAACCATTATATGTCACTATTAAAACATATTCTACAATGGAGTGTTAATTATATATTGTAATTTTAACAACTTATACTAATCGTTTAGCTATTGAAATAATTATTTAATTGTTTCATAAAAAAATTTGACATTCAGTTAGTTCATTCATTTGTTTTTTTTTTTTTTAGAAAATACTACTAACAAATATCCGACGGATTTTTGTGACGGATTCCAATCAGAAAAAAATGCTGTATCACATTGCGAAATTCCCTGAATATTTCTACCCATAGTCCTATTGTAATATATCTAATTGTTTTTTCGTCAAAATAAAATAATGTAAATACTTGAGCATAACACATATTGATCGAAAATTTGAATTAATATTTTTTATATTTGCGTTTTACGCAATATCTTCGACGTCTCTTAATCCGGAAACCAAATAGACCGGACGTCGTCGATCAATAACCATGTCGACTGTGAGCCAACTGGTTCTGTGTCCAGAAATGACGGCCATCTGAACCTCGCCGCCGGACCGTCCGAAACGGTCGTCCGACTGTTGGCAGTCCGCAGCGTTCCGTCTCGCTCTTCAGCCTCGGCTAGTCGATCCAACTGACGGTCAAGCGCGACTTCGGCAGCCCGTTCTTCAGGCGTCGAAGAAACTCGCGTGTTGATGGCGTCTTGGATCTCCTGGAGGCTTACTGACGATGGTTCCAGGCCTCATCCTGGATCAGGACGTAACGGACTTCCTCGTCGTCGGGCCCGCGACGACAGCCACACAGCCAACCTACTACGTCCCACAGTCTTCCCTCCCACGTCTCTGAGTTCGCCATTATATTTTTTGGAAATATTACGACTTTCTGTACAGCTATATTGAGTCACGAGACGTCTCGACACACAATGAAAACGCCTATAGCAACTCACCGTCATCAAACACGAATCGTTGCTAACGCGTATTGTTTAGTTGTTTGTTTTGCGTTTGGAATGTGCCAGCAACAGCTATTATGTCAGCGCATTAATTTAAATCAGCCAACATTCGATACATTATACAATAATAATCAAATTAAATATAATTATTACACTTGTTTTATATATGCGGAAATACATCTTTTAACGTTTTGTAAATATAGGCTTTATAATATGCACAATATTATCATGTATCATTTTTAGCGTCTTGATTGATGTGTTATTATGTTTTTCCATTTTTAAAGATTTATCACTACGTATTCATTTTGAGATTTTTGTTTTTGTATAATTTAACGATTTTATTTCGTTTTGTATGTACAAAAGATAACAACGTCCTTAACATGATTGATACGATATTAAATAAAAATTGTAGTTTCTGTACATATTTATATTTAGTTTATTTTATAATTTTTAAGCTACATGTTTATGGTTTATTATAATTACTGTGTTTCCGAGAGTTTAACGGACACCAAAATCGTTTTCAATATCGTATTTTCGTACAGGTATAGCAAATATTATGTCCAAATAGTTTTTATACACATATTATAGATACATATATAGACTAAAAAAATTCGATATTATAAGAGAAAAAAGTATTTTAAATTTGAACGATATACAAGTAAGTGTCTTTGAAGTCTCCGGCGTCGTTTATTCTCATGTCATCAAAATTGCAATTATTTAAAAAAAGAAATTGAAATTTACTTGTATTACATTTTTATAACACAATTCGTTAAATTATTGATCTCTAGAGAACACTCATACATTTTAGGAAAACATATTTGTTTGCATAATTTACACATTTCCTCATCACTCTCATATATATAAAGTATTTCATTGAGGTCTGACAGATGCGATAACTTTGTTCTGTTAAAAATATTGACTTTTTCAAATAATTGTTTTATTAAACTTTAATTACAAGAAAATAAAAATAAAAATAACGAAAAATTGTGTTTTAAGTATTTGTTTTGAAATCATTTGATGAGTATCGTTTTTGGAAAAATGTTGGTGCATAAAACATCTCATCGGGTCACGTCGTTAAAGTATAAACAATTTTTATGGTTTAATTCGAACATTATCGAAATGCTTTTGTTGAATATCAGCCACACAGAGAACGCGAAATGATGCGATTGGACATTATTCACGAGAGAAACCGACATTTTCGTTCTTAAAATACAAATGTCCGACAACGAAAGCGTTGATAAAAATGAATTCATAAAATGGCGTATGTAAATAATAACGAACGGGACCAAATGTTACTAATAACGGCTATTGGGTTGGTCGAACAATTATCGTCGTCGTACGTAACGATTGACGACAATGACATTAACTCAACGCGCTTTTTCGACGCTCCACTGCTCCGGCGGAACACGTCCGCACACGCGATTGCGTGCCACGTGTGTGTACGTATTAATTAACCGCGACGGCGTAACGTGTAGCGTTACGGAATGACGGCACGGCGACTTCAGTCGTCGTACGAACGCGCGTCTCGTAATCGAGTTAACCGTTTCGGCCGGTCAATTAGTGTCGCCGGTTAACGGTCGCACCGGTATATATGTGTGTATATAAATACGTATATACACAGTTGTATTCCTAATGAGCCCGCGGGACCCGAAGTCGTTTCGGTCCGCACTCGTGTGCAGAGTTCTAAACGATCGAACGGGCGCACGACTAGGGTCGGGAAGAGATAGAGAGAGAAAGAGTGAAAGAGAGAGGGTGAGACTGAGTGAGATGGACTGCAGTACATACATGCAGTTTGTATGGCGCGTATACGAGAGAAAGTGAGAGTGGGATAGAGAGAAACAAATACGATCAAACATCGTATCTGCAGAGGGTCGTCCAAAAGACGGACCGCGTAAACGTGTCAACAGCGTTGTTTGGTCAGCGTCCTGCGCAGTTCGTTCGTTTCCGTTATAACATTTGTTACAGCCGTATTCCATATGCATGACCACCAGTCATATGAGACTTCCGAGTTAACAATTAACTCCAAACACATTTTTGTAGTCGATAGTTTTCATATCTAAAGTCAGCAAATTGTATATCTTGAGACGGCAAATATTTAATCACACCCTTACATTTATTTTTGGTAGCGCCAGCCCTGTTCATAAACATTCGGTGTTCAAAAGCGAAACGATTTTAATTCCGAAGTTTCATTCGTTTAAATCGATTTCTTTTAATGAAACCGGTCGTCCGCGTCGTTTCGCTGACCGTCCGCGTTCTCTCGTGTCTACTAACACTACTAACGAAGGACGTTTCCGTACGATTTGTTAGTAAATTGTGGAAAATTAGTGGCTTAAAAAAAATAAAATACAATATTCGTAACGCGTGATTTATTAATTATTTTTAAAAATAAGATCTTAAAAATCTCAAACAGAACGAATGTTATTACGTTAGATTAAAAATCTCCGTGAAACACATTTTATAGTAATGTTCGACGCCACAAATGTGTCCACGTGTAATTTAATAATATTGTTTACCGTCGAAAAAATATATAGGAAAACACTCGTACATATGTTTATATGTAAATTCTTTGAACGATTTTTGCAAAGAATTCGAAATCAAATATTTCAGAAAAAAATAAATAAATAAACGGGAGCAAACGCTTACACAAACATTTCGTCGATTTTATACGTATATATATACAGTATAAGTATACTCGTATAAATTTTCGTTAAATAGCGTTCCAAAACTATAAAACACGGTGAAAAATTAGCGAAACGTGTATTAAACTTATTTCGTTGTCATATAAAAAAAAAAAAAAAAAACCACTCATATTTTATTAAATATATACATCATATATATACAGCGATTCAGGTTGGAGGACAAAAAAACAAAGAAATTTAAAAGATACTCCTTGAGAGCATTATATGTGTATATATATACTGTTTGCGTTTATCAGTGACACTTTAAATAAATAGGTTCTTTTTTTTATATCCTTTTGTAAATAGGTCTCGTCACACGCGAACGTCCGTAGTGGATATTTTTTAGCTCGAACGAAATTCGACAATCGATCAACCACGTAAATTCAATTATGTAATACATATGTGTATGTGTGTGTGTATGTATGTGTGTGTGTGTGTGTGTATGTGTGTGTTTGTGTGTGTATATGATATACAAGTATGCATTATTTTTTGCGAATCTAAGATCCATAAACCGTAAACCTTTGATAAGAGCACACCCTCCGTGGAATAAACCTGATAATCGATGAGGTTGGATTTAGGGAAGCTTTTACTTTTCTAAACGCGGTCATCTTTTCAACGTCGTACACCATCTAAATAAATTTATTACATTATATTATAATATATTGAATGAATATATTTAGCTATATCGTAAAACACGGGTAGAGCCAAAGTTTCAAGTTTGAATGTGCCTAAAGTACGAGCATTATAATTTTCACTAATTTAAAAGTCGAAGTTTTTGAATCAAATACCGCGTATCCCATTCGTAGCGCACGAATGAGCTCATACGCGAAGTGCAACGATTATCACGCGTTCCAATAAAACTGTCGTTTTTTAAATACTTTTTTATGATTTTCTTTTATTCTCTGTGTAGGTGACCATAATTACTATTGCCGTTTGGAACGGGGTCTCCGTTTATATGATTTTCATCAAAAATTAAGGATTAAACTGCATATCAAGAAATGTTTTTTCGATATTGTTGCGTCAGATGTGTAGTAAATATCGTTACATTTCGAACGAGTGGATACACAAGTCAGTTTTATTAATCATAGCCATTAGAGTGTCGTCATGCAACAAGCGGTTCTACGTCTATTGCCTGCACAACCAGTAGGTCTACGCTGTTATCCACCTTGCGTAAGGAAACCGCAGTATTCGTATGAAACGAAACTCGAATATGTCGTTTTACATTATTGTCAATATGTCAATATTCTGACGGCCACAATGTTTTGGGACCGAAAGGGTGACCTACTGCTGGAATTCATACCTGGCGACCAAGAAAGAAATGCTGCGGCCTACCATGAGACGCTCGAAAAGCTGTGTGTGAAAACTCGTCGAAGGACGTTACTGGCCCGCAGTTTTATGACGGCAACGTTCGGATGTTGTCCGTCTATGGTCCAGTTCTTGTGACCAGTGATTATCAGGGTTTTAGGCGGAAAGCAAAACATTTTCGTTGGGACGAATAATGTGAAAAAAACGGTTGAAATGCGTTTGGAAGAGGAGTTCTTGTGGCGCACAAAAAGCCGACGCGACGCGTACAGAAATGCTGCTCTGTCGAGCTGTCGATTGAATGCGTTTTTCGAGTTACCGAAGACGCCGTTTGACTCGCTAGATTAACGAACGACGGGTTGTTTGACGTTGTGTTCAACGCGATTCGAACGTCTTTTGAAAATCATTTTCCGTGCGCGCGCGAACCGATAGGCGGAAGAATCCGTTGGGTTTCCGCGCGTCGGCAATGTTTTCACGTCCGGGCCGAGGAGGGTCTGCGCAGTCCGCGGCGACGATAAACCATCGGGCGGTCGCTGGCGCGCGACGGCCGACGATGATGCCGTTTCGGTGCCGGACAATTATCGCGCGGCCAATAAATCAACCCCGTCCCTCCACACGAGGGACGACCACCGCGGTTTACACGTGCGGCGGGCGAGCGGGACAGGACGGACGTGTACACGACCGCGTTCGAACGGGAACGTTGCCAGACGGCCGCGCGAGACTGTTGAGCTCCAGCGGACATGTACTAAAATGTGTGTATTGTGTACGCGCGGGCGCGAAGACTGCGGCCGGTCGGGAGGTCTGGTGCGCGTCCGCCGATGCATCCGCACACGGTCCCCGTGCCAACAAAACCGCTCCGCCGTCCCCACGTCGACTTCTGCCGCAAAGCGGAGATCGCTTTGTGCCGCCAGCCGTCCGCGTCCACTTGTCCAGGCCTCGCCTGCACGGAATCTCGGCGGAACGCGCCATTAATCCTATTTATTTTCCCTCGTATTTTTCTCTCGAACTGTATCGACCGACGTCCGTTTTTCCAACGTAACGGTAGACCCGTTTTAAGATACGTCGCGCACACGCATACCCGTATGTATATATATTTCTAAAGTTTCGTTTGGAAAATGAACGTCGAGAGGAATCACGACAAACGAAACCGGAACCGTGCCGTACCCGAGATTTTAAACGTGTTTTCGAATTCGTTAACGAAAATAAATACAAAATGCATCAATTGTGGTCGTAGCTGACGATATTTTACTGCGTCAACATGAACAGATTAACAGTATCGTCTCTTGTGGCTTATGTTTCGCACCAAAAATTTTTGGAATAAATTGCTCCAAAATGACGAGTTGAGTATATAAACGTTGAATATCTTGTTCATGGTCGAAAAAAGGAACAATGCAAACATCGCAACGCCACATAGATAAGCGGCTAAAGAGTTCAAAGTTTTTTCAAAATTAAATTCGACTGACTTTTTGCTGTAAAATGGTACTAGAAAAACACACCGTTATCAGACCCCTCATAATACTTATATAAACGTCTTTGAGTTTATATGATCAATTGTGGTCTTAGTATAAAACAATTCAAATATTTCAACATTTACCACAATTTTATTTTCTCTGAATTCAAAAATAAATTACATTTTTAATTTTAGCGCCATAAACGATTTGAAGGTTGATAATTTAATACAAATTTATCTTGTATATGATTTTTGAAAACCCGTATACGTAATATCGTTTTGGATTTTCCGTGAGAAATTGTTGATCGTTTTCGAAAACATTCGACGATTAATATCATTTACACGTAATGCTCAACGCCGAGTGCATCACCTCGTTAACAATTATAAAAATTAACCACCACAGATCCAACAGATGACGTTTTGCATAATAAACAGCTCATATATTAAAAAAATTTGATAGCTTATACTAGTTTTATTATGTTTATAGTTCGGGGCGGATATACGTCCCAAAACGAAATGTATAAATATTAATCATATACGAATAATTGAGAACCAGACACAGCAGTGCTATTTTACGGTTCAAATGTTGACATTTTTATTTCGTACGACTAGGAGAATTGTTTAATTAACACGGTGCTATTTATCTTCTACTTCTCCCATTTCTAACGGAAAATATTTATTTTTATAATTGATATATATGTTTATATATTTTTTTAGTTTTCAACTCGCAGATTTGTTAATAACAAGACGATTTCTCCGCATTTCTATTAAGTTTAACTTATTCTCGTGTCGTCCGTACGAATCGACTTCTGCGTCATTAATTATCCGTCTTATATCACTCGTTCTTGGCCCTCTTTTTTCTCGTTTCATTTCTGCCATGCCTTCTAGTTTTATGAAATGTAGTTCTTCATCGCATCTCAAAGCCTGGAAAATGTCGACATCTCATACTTTTCAGAAAAATTATTTTATTTATTATATTAAATCTAACACAATTTTCCGTTTTTATCAATCGCCACGCTTTGAAAGACCTGTAGAGTACTTTCTTCAATTTAATATTCACGTTTTCTCACTCAATACATATTTTTTAATCAAATGATTCCAATTTCGTACCAACGTTTTTAGATAGAAATAATTTTTTTCAATCGTTATGCTTCCTAAAATTATATTTATATATACAAGTACAACACAATGCATTACATGACGTGTACTCAAACAGCTAACAATAAGTTTAATAACATATGGCGCTGTATAATACGAATACATATATTATCACGCGATATATTTGTTGTTTGAATGCGTATAGATCAAAGCAAGCATAAATAATAATAGTATGTTCAATGTATTTCAGTGTAGTGATCATTATAGAAATGTACATAGTGATCGTTTTATCTCGGTAATTCAACATTTTCTCCGGTTTATTAAAGTATAATACGTACCTTTGTATGCACCGCGTTCGCAATAAAACAGATTACATTTCAATAATATGCGAACACTAATTTGCATACAATTTAAAGGTATACGATGTGTGTTTATTCTCGCATACGTATTCATCGTTACTACAGTGCAAAATATCATATCGTTATAACGACGATAATTATATTGATAACAATAACTTCTTGTTCGAAAATAATAATTATTATTATTATCTTGTTAAGTTCATAGTATACATATATATTGTATATGTGTTCTGATACTTTACACACTTTCATGGTACAGAATAAAAATGTACGGAGAATCCTTTGTGTAATTACAAATTTTTCATCAATTTTTTGGGGGAACTATTAAAATTGCATACAATACCCATATTTGTTTAGCAAAAAATCAATTGAAGTATGTCAAATTTGCAATTCATTAAAATAACAATTAATACAGTGTTAATCTGTTTTAAACTATATCCAATACCGTAATGAGAATCAAACAATATTTAACTTGATAGAAAACTGCAATAATAATTATAAAAATAAATTACTTAATATAACGAAATAAAATAAAATAACTTCGAAACAAAATAATATTATTATAAATATAGAAAATAAACTGAAACAAAATAAATCTGAAATCATTTTAGTGGACAAATCAAATTTTATTGTTATTGCATATACTATAAATATTCGAAACAAACCATTAGATTTTATAAATAAAAATAATATCAATATTTTAACATCTGACAACATCTACAATTTATTTAAAATAAATGAATAATTTAATTAATAAAGCAACCACAATTATACCTAAAGCCAGAAAATATTTTTATTAAATAATAGAAACGTTAAAGAAAATATCATAAAGACAATCATCCAATCCATAATATTCTATATGTAATTTCTGTCTTATTACTCTAAGCAATTTTTTCTTATTAACATTAATTTTAATTTATTCCTCAGTTGTTGTATTTTATTTCTATTAACCTGATGACGACATTTCGTCGAAACCAGTAGTAATAAACACACATATACAACAACTTTTATATTTTCACACTTTTTTCTTTAATCAACGTAATACTCATTGGTTTTTGTACATTTAAGTATACATATATATATTTACTTTTTTTACTTACAAGTATTAACTTTTAATTTTTAATGTATTTCTATCCGTTAATTCTTTTATTTCCCATTTTTTTAATTTATTTTTTTTTTATTATTATTTTTTTTTTTTTTTTGCATTTTTGGACTTCATTAATTTTTATTTTATTTTCACTGCTATATTATTTCAAATTTATTATAATTAACAGTATTTTTCATTTTTCGTCTTAACTATCTTAAAAAAGTATAAATTATTTCAATTTTAAGCGTAGAATTTTGCAGTTATAATACTTTTTTCTTGAACGTTTAAATCGAATCACACAATTTTGTTTTATAAATTATCCTCTGTTAAATTTTATAGTTTCCAAAAATTTTTATTTAATTAAAATTCATATAGTTTACAATTTGTATGATTCTACTAGCCTTAAACTCATTTTTAAATATATATATATATATTCAATCTAAAATATTCATGTTATACACGTCGAGCGCTTTCGTTTCGTTTCGAAATCGAAACAAATAACTTTACTCTACGCACTCTCTTGAAGCACGTCCAGGCTGCCTTTTCTACATCTTAGCAACGGGAAATATTTTTCTTGTTATCGTCTAACTCGTTGAATTAATATTATACCTGCGTTATGTACATACTCTGGTAAATTTACTAGAGAAAATATCAATATTCAAATAAAACATAATACTTTGTATACGCACACGTGTGTATCATAATATATAAAATTTCTAATAATAAATATGAAACAAAACCATCTGTTTTTTTTTTCGACCTATAATCTTTGACTAGATCTGTTTTGATAGATTGCTCGACGGTGATTTATAGATTTACAGCTTTCTGGTTGTAATCTGCATGGATTTATATGACCCTTTTAATTCTAGGAAAATTAAAAGGGTAAAATCCGTATATACTCACCTCCCTAATAAAAAATAAACCGCTGCGTGCGAGCTTTGGTGAAATATTTATGTCGTTTATAATATACAAAAATGTCTAGGAAAGTTAAATTGCTACATATATTTACTAACGATGATTTGTAAACTAATGAATCCAAATACGAACACTGCGTAATATGATATTGACTTCCACTCTCTTCCTACACACACAATGAATATGAAATTGTTATACGCACAATAACAATAATAATACAGTATATACGGGTAAATCGCATTATTATACGGATTAAACCGTATTATAATAATTTATGTACGTTTATTTTATATATATATACACATACACACACACACACACACACACACACCTTTATTGTCCGACATCCGTTCGTGATTATACCGAACAAAAAATAGCAATGATTATCAGAAAAACATATCCGTCCATTGTTTCTATAAAATGAAATATTTTACAATATAATTATAACAGGACGATTCAAGATACGTTTTGTAGGATTTAAAAAAAATGTTGATTTGTTTTAAAAATAAAGAGATGACATATAAATTAAACGATTAAGTTTTTAAATTGCGTGCTACAAACCTTCATTACTATGTTGTGCTCAATTTCATCCTGTTTCGGAATATCATGTGTCTTGTTATTTACAGCCATTCGCCACCTTTTCTACAAGAGACCTAGACTAAGGTTCTGGATCACGGGATCAAGTCGTTAATACGTCATGGGCCGTCCTCGGTAATGGTGTTGACGTCATCATGTTTCAAACAAAGGTCATGGAGATCCGAAGGTCCGGAGCAAAGAACTATTGCCATTGGAGCTTGTCGTGGGCTGGAAGGCCGTTCAAAAAAACATGGTGGTGCAACGGGCTTGATTTAAAAAATCACTCCAGCGGCAAATGTTGAGGTTTCCGGCATGAACGCGGTGGCGACAAATAACGAGTTAGTGGCGGCTGTCAAACCTGAAATATATTACACGCTAACAGAGGTTGATCTCAGAGCGGTTGATATCACATTTGCCCACCTGCGGGTTCCTTAGGAATTTCGGGGCCTCTTAACTTAAATTATATATTCAGTTAATTAAGCCTACATACTTTCTTTATGATTGATTTTCTTTAAGATTATAAATAAAATATTTATACTTTAAATAGATATTTAACTATTTATTTCTTAATAATAAAAATAAATTATAAAAATAAATATTATAAATATAAGTGAATAAAAATATACACAGTTTTTGATTTCAACAAATTGGATTTTCTGAGCTTTTATTTTATTGAACGTTTGAATTAAATCTGAATAATCCAGTTGGTTTATCATATCATTTTTTCATTTTTATTTTTTTTATTATAATTCATTACACAATTAGATATACTTCATTTAAATTACATTCATGTTTGTATAAGTAAATATATTGAGGGGAAATTTATGTTAAATTAATTTGTATTGTATAATAGGAAAAGTGCACGATCCGTTGATCGTTGTTTCATCAATAATATCTTGAAATTTATTGATGACAATGTTAGCAGAAGTCTCGGAAAATATTTCTTAACCTAATTTCATAATTTATCCAAAACTACTACAAACATTATCGTATGAACTTATTATCTTATTCAATTCTATAGTTAAATAATTATTTATTACATAAAAGTTTCATGCTCTAATTTTCTTAGTTCGGAAATATTATTATTATTTTCAATTGTATAAACTAAGAATTTTTTCTTTACTCGTTTTTTTAACATTAGTATAAAACAACATTATTATTGATAGTTAAATCAATTTTAACTCAAATAATTCAATAAAGCCAAATCTAAAGAGATTTATAATTATGTCACGTCCCGGGACTGAACCCCCTCCCCCCCTAATTGGCTCTACGTGGTAGAAAATCTTGTAAATTATCATGAATTCGTAATTTTCACGATTGCAAGTGTTTTGATCTCTGTCAGATCTGCCAAAAGTGCGGAGAAAAGGAACGTGACGACGAGTGAAAAGAAAACTGCAGTCGTGATCAAATTTGCGTTGCACTTGTGGTACGGACGAAAAATGTTCACTACGTCAGCTGCTGCCTTCGTCGTCGATGGGATCCGTGCTGACCCCGAACTCATCCTTCGACCTCTGTTTCATTTTTATATAATATTACAGTCACAAAAGTCCTCAGAGACGAAAAAAATAATTTAAAGAAACTTAAATTATACTTCAATATATGATTACATGACACGGCGCACTGTGTATGCAATTTCACTGCATCAACGTTCGCAACATCAATCGTTTTTTCTCGACGTTAATTTCATTCCCGTGAAATGATGCGATATAATATATATTTTAGAATAATAGCGTATCCAGAGGCGTTAAGGGTTGTAACACCCCCTTCATCCAAAAATTGCTGCTAAATATTCAAACAATATCATTAATATCAAATATGTACTAAATTAAAATAAATATTTAAAATGTATAAATTATAATTGAATTAGTTGATTATTATGATTAACGAATAAAATCATTTTCAGATAATAAAAATTGTTCCTCGTTACTCATTTAGATTAAATTAAAAATCGGTCCGTGCAATGTGTGACGTTAACCATTACGCGTCAAAAATAGAACTCCTAATCTCATAATTTATTTTTAGTACATTTTCGAATTTTGATATTGTTTTTCATAACAGTATTTTTCGTGTTGAAATGCCAATACTATCAGTCTGTAACGATTACAACGAACGCTGAACAACAATTTAATTTGTTATATTTTATTTAACCCAACTCGCCCTCCACGAAAATAATTCTAGATACTGGCCACTGATCTTATAGTTTGCCAGTTGTTCGAGGCCCCTCGTTCGCAATCGTTCATCTAGGTTAGCTCACACATTGTATTTCTTTTTTTATTTCCGGAACGGTCGCGCGCGTTCATCAACGTAAACGTTCGACTTACCAACGATTCGTCGTTGAACAGAGCGATTTGACACACACATAGTGTGACAATCGCTATTTATGCTTTACCAGTGGTTTCTAGAACAAGTGACTTACCCGCGACGATCGAGAACAATTTGTGATTATTTTTTTGATCTGGAGCATGTGAAATTATTAAAACTGTTGTGAATCTTTTTCTTTAAGGAGTCTGCGTTCGTTCAAAACTGAAGTTGAACGTGTTATGGGACTTCATCGACAGAGTCACCACCTAAAACAGAGATAAACACGTACTGATCATAAACACATAAGATGGAATAAAAATCAACTGATAAAAATTTAAGCGAGTTTATAACTTTATAACATCTATATAATCAAGAAATTGAACGCAATTCTTCCATGGTACTGCAATTTTTTTTTTTATTAAAACGTAGAATTCAATAATATTTTTTGGGGTGGAACCGGTGCTGACCCCAACATTGCCGAAACAAACATTTCATTTCTATATAATATTACAGTAGCAATAGTCTTCAGAGGCAAAAATAAAATAAATAAAAAATACTTAGTATGTACATCAATATGCGATTATGTAACACGGCGCACTGTGTATGCAATTTCATTGCATCAACGGTCGCAACTTCGACCATTTGGTCTCTGCGTGAATTTCGTTCCCGCGAAATAATACAATGTAATATACATATTATACAGTGACGTGTCTAGAGACGTTAGAGGATTGATTAGGCTAAGATGGAATAAAACTGATAAAAATTTAAGCGATTTATAACATTTGTAGAGTTGGGAAATTGAACGCGATTCGTCCGCGGAACTGCAAATTTATTTATTTTTTATTAAAGCGTAGAATTAAATAATATTTTTGCGTACTATAAAATATGATTTCGTGTTTAATACATTTGCATGTACTTAATTTTGTATTGCACATAAGTAATATATATATATGTCTATATACACATTGGTCGAATTCAGACGCGCGCACAGCTTTAAGAAGCAACTCACTTATTTCCCATTCGGATAAATAATTGAAACTCTACTATATATATATATATTCCCCTGGTAACGCAGAGGCAAACAGCAGATTGACTTATGCTCGGAATTTCAATCACGTGGGCGATGACGGTAGGTAATATCGTTTCGGGAAATATATGGACGCGTGGGTTCAGCGGCGCGAGTTCTCGCGCATATTTTCCAATTTGTACGCGAGCGTCTTGGGGAATATGGTATACTCGCATATATTTTTATTATTACGTAAGTAAGATTTTTATTCAACGTTCATTTCGGAGCGAAAATAATGTCAATGATTTTTTGACGGACGTGCTCGCGCGTGGAAAAAAACACAATTTGAAATATAATAATAATAAAAAAAACGATTTTAAAACAATGTTTAAAAGGTTTATAATTGTAATATTTCCAACTCTTCAACTCGTAGATGGAACACGGTTCATTAAAAATATAATACTTTCAAAACGGAGCGAAAAAGTTTGTGGATATATGATATGATTTTTCGAGCTTATTTCGGGAATTTGGGTTCCCCCGTCGTCTCCTTCGCGTATCTTCTTTTTAGGCCGAGTATCCGTTCTATTAATTTCTATTTATTTTTTTCTTCCTTTTATTCGTATTAAAACTTTATTGTTATTTCCTCGCATCGCACGCGCCATCTCCGTTATTACATGTCACGCGATCCGGCGGCAACGTTCTCGGGTTGCGGAGGGAGGAGGAGTGGAAAATTAAACTGTACTCGTTGACGTTTTGCGCTCGCCGTCGTTCGCGTAATCATATACACGATAGCGAATGGAACGGCGTGCAACTCCCGCGTTATGATATCCCGACGGCCATAAATCTGACGACCGGTGCCGAGCTTTCGGATCTTGAAAAAGGCGAGCGTCCGAGCGTCCCACCCCGGACGCCGGGCGGGCGGGCGCGATGAATTTATTACGGCCCGCCACCGCGCGGATTCCGTGGTCCGTCCTACGCACGTGCTCGTTCGGCCGTGCACCGTATGCATGTACACGGCGCCCGCGCGTATTTCACTAGGACGGAACAATAAAAAAAAATATATATATATATTTGAAAACGAACAACCGCAGAGCAAAACAATACGTTCGCCGAGTTACGACGCGGAAAGCAGAGGCGAACCCGGCGCGATTGTTAGGACGTCGCGAACAAAATGGATAACGCGCCGTCGACTCGCGGGCGAAATGGTCGACGCCCATAAGGAAACGAAAAAAAAAAAATTCGAATTCGAAATATTCTCGGGATTTATGTCTCGATTCGTGCGAGAATTCCGTATAAGTGTGCACTACACATATGCAGTTTTATCGGGAATAATCGAGACCGATTATTTTATATATTTTTTTTAGGCAAACTGGATGCCTTATGCACGTTTTCGACTTTGGAGTATCATCGGGAAAGCGTATTAGTCGTATGATCGATTGTCTCAGCTAATTACTGGACGCGATCCAGTGAAACGTGTTTTCATGTCACGTCAGGTTTCTCTATGAATGAAAACCTCAAACAACGTGTGTGCGTAGAATTATGCCGGAAACTTGGGGAGAAAATCGTGTCCCGTGCTCGAGTATTTTGTTGAATCGATCGGTTTGTAGGTAGAGCGGTTTCATTCAAGTGACGAACGTGACGGACCTTCAACAGGTCGCAATGAAGAAACAAAATTGTACAGCTATCCGAAACAACCGGCATTTAATAATATTGAAACTTAGTAATGGGTTGTTTGTGACAAAATTCAAATCAAAGTATTTCGATGGTATATTTAGACATGAGAATGGTAACAGCCGAATTTGTTCCGAAACTCTTTCAAAAATCTGTTGAAACATTTGTTTCAAAAGATCAAAACAAATCTTCACTAAAAGAAATATCTTTAAAACAATAATTATTGGTGGTCAATCATTGGTACATAACCAAGTTATAATCTTCGCAGCAGAAGACAGTTGATTAACTGCGACCTAAGAAAGTTCGGCATGTTTACGAACAAGTGAAGGGTTTTCAGCAAAACATGACATCTCAGTGGTCTAATAACCACCGTAATGTCAGACTATGTTTCTAAAAATAAAAATGGCACTCGAGAACAAAAGTTTTCAAAACGTGGATATAACAAAACAAACTGTAACGGACCAATTAATGGCAGTATCTGAACGCACAAAACCGGATTCTAGGTCAATGTAGGGCTAAATAAAAAAAGGTAAATCCCAGGATCTAACATGACACATGGTTCTGGTGGCCAGCTTAAAACATAAATATAGGTTGTACATCGACGCGTGTTATATTCAGATGGATATTTCAATGTCGTATTGTCGTAGCAACGAGATAAACAGTGAGCTCGTAGAACGACGGAGGAGTGACGCTATCGTGGCATATTAAATCGTTATTTTACGTCGAAAATTGTACATATTCAATCGCTTAAAAGAAAAAATAATTTGAATTGATATCTGCGAAATAATTACATTATAAATTATCTCGTCGCTTGGCGTAGTGGTTTGCGGGCATGGCGTGGATGATGTGGAAGGGCGTTTCGGTAGCGCTTAATCGACGACGAAAAAACGACTTGCGGCTCTGAACAGACGACACGCTGCGTATAAATCGTTATTTCTGCTCGCGTCCCGCGATTATCGTCCGTACATCTCCTACTTCTATTTTCCGTCCCTCGTCGTCGTCCTTCGTTCGGTGTAGTACCAGTCCCTTTGCGGACGTTCGCCGCGCGCCGATTTACGAGAACGATATACATCGTACAATAAATCTTTATTTACACGCCGTTTTTCCCTATATGTTAATGCGTTTACACTATATACGATATACGATACAGAGATCACGTTCGTCCGGATACACCCGCGCTTATGTTAAGTTTCCGAATTTTCATATGTATATATATATATACGAACGTGGTACATAATGTTGTTGTAATAATATCGTATTCCGGGAGCAAAACCCGACGACAACGATGACGACTGAGACGACGCGGACAGGTGGATATTATTTATTTCCGACTTAAATTCGGACACGATCGTTCAAATTTTTATACATTTAATAAGGTTATTTATTTGTATGAATTTCGCGTTGAATATGTGTTGAATAGATTATATATTTCTTATTACGTTAATTTCATATTATTACTTAATCGCTGGCTGGTAAAGTTGAAAAATATATGACTTTGTCATTGATAAATATTATCTGTAAAAATATTTCGCGAACGGACGCGTCTGTTTTGTTCTGTTTTCAATTCGAACGGAATTCGTCGCGGTGGACAAGAAAAATACTCGCACGCAACATACGTATTTTAAAATCACTCGTTAAATAACGTACAGTTTCGTTTTTTATAATGTCCGAATGTTGATTGTCTATCAGATAAGTAATATACTTCGGAGAACATTACGTGAAAATCTTCCTATGGAAAAACACGGGGGAAAATGAAAAAATAAAGTAGATCCTCTAACGTTCGCACCTACTAGCCGACCGCACAGACGACGGGATTGCGCAAAAGGGCGGTCGGCAACAAGACGTAGACGTATTACTATCGTGTGTGACGCGGCGAAACCGTTCGATCATCGGGCGCGTAATAGGGCTGCCGCGACCGTGCAGAAGATGTATAAGTTAGCCCCGAGGACCGGAGTGCCAGAATATTATTGTCCCCGAGGGAGTTCTCGATAAAAATAAATAAAAACTGGCGTCGAGCGAAGGAAAAAAAATACTCTCTTTCTCTCTCTCTCACTCTCTCTCTCTCTTTCTCTCTCATTCTCTCTTTCTCTCTTTTCCTATCTCTCTCTGTCTGTCACTGTGTCTCGGACACTATATCGTTTAAACAATATTCGAATAATCGATTCGTGACACCTGAGGCGGTGGGACTTTTCGAAACTCGATAAAATTTAATTGCATTTGTATAACAGGTCTCCATTTTATTCAAGGCTTACACTGACGTTTTAAATTTGATTTTGTGACCGATAAAGTTATTGCAATATTACATAAAAATAATATCTTCCCTTTTACTATCGATTTATAAGACAATACGATAAACACGCGTAAAATATAAATTATGGAAAAATATATATACACGCTTATATGGAATTACAGTTTCGAAGTGTACAATAATTTTTGGAAAATTCAACAAACAAACAAACAAAATCCGATTATAACATATCAACCTTCGAAGCCGTAGGTGGCAGTGTTTTCGAAAACTCATTGGGCACTCGCCAGCTTTGTCTCCAGAATATCATTTGATATATTTCCAAGACACTTTAACGGAGCAGGTTGTTTGTGTCGTTATGATAAACGCGTGGTTTTATTAAGATTCCACATGAATTTGACATTCTTAATCTTCGCTGGATTTCAAAAAAAAAAAAAATAATAATAATAATGAAATGTATTAAATGGATAGGTAATAAAGTAAATAATACTTTTGATAACAATAATGACACTCAAGTACTATTTATTTTTTTCTGTAATTTATAGCCTTTAAGAAAATACTGCATGAACGTAGATGAACTTAAAAATGTAGTGCTCATTATACTCAAAACACTAAAAAAATATTTACAATAATAGACGTTTACTTAAATACATTACACATCTGGATTTATAAGTCCATACATTTTTTATTGTACCTATATATAGCTGATTTTACATTTACTACGTGTTGTTTGCAAGTACCGAAAAAACATTTTTCATCACTTTGCGCAATATAGTCTAGCACAGCGGTCGCTAATCGGTGATCCACTAGAAAATTTTTGTGGTTCATAGAAAAATTTGAAAATTATACTTACATGTATTCCATAATGATAAAATTGAAGTGTTCTAATTATTATTTAGTAGATATATTTATCTTTTTTAACAATTTTCTATAGATGGCCCGTAGAATCTAAGGCTAAGTTATGTTTAGTAGTTCGTGAAGTTCTAAAAGTTGGCAAACGCTGGTCTTGCAAGTTTAATATTGTTAATAGTACGCGGATTATAATAATTTATATTTTTTAAAGTTTATACGTACGTTGTATTGCCGTCACGATATAATTTTGATATTATATATTTATATAAAAACACCATTTGCGACAAACACTATCACTGCGACCACATAACATAGTATGCATGTCTACAGTATTTCGTGAAACGTCATAAACATATAATATTTAGAATGTATATTATATTATAATAATGTATTACCACGATTGCTGCAGTACCCGTATATGTTAATATACATTTTTACAAAAGGAGCGTCTATATCGGATAAAAAACGTTTTGCGGTCTGTTGCTACTGCAGCGGAGTGACGGACGAACGTCAGACGACAGCATATATATATATATATATATATATATATATATATATATATGTAAAAATATATATACACAATAAAAAGACGAAATTGTACGTCTAGAAACGCAAAACTTAGAAACTACCGAACCCACTTCCATGACGTTTTTGCTGACGTTTTTTCATCCTGTGTAATATAGGTTAATTTTCAACAAAACCCGAAAACGAAATGATATCAGTTTTAGATTAATATTCATAATTTATAATTCACACGTTATACGTTAGGTAAAGTTTAAGCACATTTTCATTTCGGAAAATTGTAAATAGATTTTAGTTACCTAGAACGAAGAATTTTGATACAGACATTTTATAATGTGTTTGAAATTACATCGAAAATATAATTGAATAACGTGTTGTTGCGTCCTAATGTTTCAAAGCTACAGTAATAAGTTAGATATTTTTCTCGTATACACCACTGTTGAATAATGAAAAATATACAAAATGCGTGAATAAGTGTGGAGCATATTTTAGCCCTTTGCTTCAGACCTAGTATCGACGTCCTCAAAGAGATTACTTTTTCGTTGAATTTATATTTAAATTTTTTTTATTGAAATATTTTTCTAATCAAAACGTATTAACTATGCTACGTATTAAATTTTTATTCAAAATAATATTATACACATTGCTTGTTTTTATATGTGGTATTTCTTGTTTCCGAGTTTAACTGGAGCGAGAAACGAATTATTAATGGATCTACTATGACCTAACCTGTGTAATATCTGAACGTTTTGTCGTAATAAAAATAGAGAGGAAACTTTTCTAAACCAAAAAATTATAAGAAAACCTATAGTTACATTTGTATTGTCGAGTTTGAAGAAAAATAATTTTTTTTAATTAACCTCCATAACGTGTGACATGTATAATTTTCAATCAGAACGCGTCATAAAATATATTTTAAAAGTGATAAATTGTTGATTTTAGTAAACAATGAAATTTGTTTTATCAGTTTTAGAACTTTCGGGGCTCCGGATCCGGTAAACGTTTAAATGATTGTTGACCCGTCGTTACGCCGTTGCGCATAAAACAAAAATTTATTTTGTATATTTTTCTTTTCTTTTATACGTACTATGGCGCAGGAAAAATATATTATATTTGCAGTTTAGTCGACCGACGGATAAATATTTATTTATATATATACGCCGCCGTCGTCAGTATAAATAATGTCTTAAACTAATGAGCCGTATAATGCAAGTGAGGGAAAATGTATGAAAATTGTGGTCGAAAACGGAGATAAAAGAAATTCGGTTTGGATTTATGCCAAGTGTTTTATACGATGTATATACATATATAAACCTATTCGTATGCCGTTACGTGGAATAACACAGGTTGAAAAAAGAGAAAAAAGTTGCATATGGTTTTTATGGATATAAAAACACGTACAACATGCGATACCGGATGGTATAATAATATAATAATTTATACGTATATATATATAACGATATAAGAAAATTAAGTGTGTTTTTGAAAATATAAAATAAAAATTTAATTTAAGTTTTTAAGTTCATCGTAAATAACAATGTTTTCAGGTTTTCAATGCGTTTTATTAGTAATATATATTTATTTATATGATACAGCTGCAGACGCGGTGCGCATAATATTTTTAAAAAGAATTTAATTTTCCGTAAATATTCCAATATATACGATTGTGTTTCGATTATATTAGACAATTATATCGGGTTAGAAAAAATTTAACAAGTAGGTTTTTGTTACGTACAGTTTGTTTTAGTACATTCGATTTTTGTTGCGTAAAACTTAACGAATTTCAATTGTTTCATCGTTAAACGACTTGTTTTTCCGTCGATTTAAAATATTTTTCTTTATATTCGGACCAATTAGTTTTAATTTTGAATTTTCTCTACCAACAGTATTTGTCAATGATCAATATCATTTATTAATATCAATAATTATACCATTCTACGTGGACGCCTTGCGTTTATCATGCGTACAAGACGTTTATAATCAACATTTTATACTTTTCGATCATTGTTAATCACACGTTAACAAACCGATTTACTTTTTTGTCCGCCGCATATCATATGTGTTATCATCGGTTCGGGGACAAATTTGATATTCTAAATACAAATACTTGTATGATCACAGAACAATTTTACCATATTATACTGTTAAACACAACACTCTCGAAAGTAGCCCGATTTTATATTTATAAATATATTTACGTAGTGATGTAAAAATCTACTTGTAAAATTAATAAAAAAAACATCGGACCCGTATCCTGATAATATTATTTACTCACTAGTTATCACTTAACAATTTTATGTTGATACGTTTTTCGTGTTTTGACTGTCTTAAACGCACGTTTCAAATTTCAGTAAGCAACGTATAAAATGAGTTCGAACAACTTTAGATTTCATATAAGTATTGTATTGTATACTCGTACATTAAAAGTAATGACGTTATTCATTTTTTTTTTTTTTTAATTGCTTCTTTAACACTATAAAACAGTAGACGAATTATTTTTTTAAATTATTTATATAAAGAGTACAACTAATTGCATTAAAACAAATTCATCATAAATATATATACATGTGTGTGTGTGTGTGTGTGTGTGTGTGTGTGTGTGTGTGTGTATTAATTTAAAACGAAATAAATAACGATAGAACTGTCAAGAGCAGAAAAAAATTGTTATTAAAAATCACGCACGTGTTAAACATTACTTTGGTTTCTCGTAAGTATTAAATAAGTTTTCGAAGAAGTTTTGATTTCATTATATACATTACATAATATGACAACGATACTCACGGAGACTTATTACCAAAGTACATACGCGCTGTAATATTATTAGTAACATAGTTTTACGCGTATTTTTGATTTTTAACGCACACGTGAAAGCAACTTTTTAAAACGTACGAGTACATAAACACGACGCAAATAATAATACATTATACACGTAGTCAATGTATGTAAAGGCAATGCATTAATGTTAATTTTTCGGTTTTTTTTTAATTTTCAAAACTTAAAAACTACGTTGATTTAACGGATTGGTTATTATTGTTTCATTGGAAAAAACCTCCCCTGTAATTTCAACTCTTGCAAGCTGAGTCGACGTAGAAGATAATAATATTGTATACACTATGAATGCTGAAAAATTCTCCGAGATACATAAAAGTGTTTGGCCAGTAACTAATATAAATATATTTGGATAGCATTAATCATTAAAAGTGTTTTTTTTTTAATCAATTTATTGTATTAACTTATTAATGCCACGTAAATGATCAATGTTCCTTAATTTTTTTTTTTTTTGGCAGCTATTTGTTTAAAGAATATTGTTTTTACGTTATCAAAAGACCTATTAAATGGTTGTCATTGACGCAAACACCAAAACCCAATATTGTTTTTATATTTTAATTTTTTAATTTTGTGTCCGATTTCAAATATCGGTAATTACGATTTTAATTTAAATTTTGCTCTTCAATATTTATTTCTATTGATAGATGTTTCGACTTTATGAATCGTTATTTCTATTCATTGAGTACGGTTAAGATGATATCAATTTTTTTTTATTATTATTTCCACGTTCGTTTGAGTATACTATTATGCAAAATCGGGTTTTTCTTAAATTTCTCAAGAACGAAAACTGTTATGTAATTGAAATACTTGAAACGATCATACATAATATATAAACAAATTTCTTACGGTCGTCATTAATGTTACGTACTGAAATATAAACATATATATGTATACGCTTCCGGACGTTTACTATACCTCGTGTTTTAGTGAAATCCCATTTAGATACACGTTATTCTTTCCAAAGTCATACTGAGTAAACACAATATGTTACTCCAAATCTAGGGGCGTTAATGAGGTAAACGTGAAAACTAAGTTAAATGATTAAATTAATTTTAATTAAATTGCTGTAACTTCTTTAAGCCAAGTTTCACTTTTTTTGGACGTGACGTATGAACGTCAAAATAATTTTATACAAAGTTATCCGAATAAATCAAGTTGAATTAACCATGATACGTGTAAGATCGTAATATATATATACTACGCGTATATTATTGTATTTACATAGTTCGTTAACATTAACATTTAGATACGTTATAGTAAGTACAATAAGATGCTGGAAGGAGGTTTTACGCGTTATCGTTGTTGCCGATTATGAAACGTTAGCTAAATAATATCGTTTATTTCACGCTAACGAAACGCATAAAAATAATTATCGACTCGATATTAAACTCGTATGATTTTCGTGTTAGTTTAGTTTAAAATTAAAAATCAGTTATAACCCAACCAACCATTTATGTTTAAGATCCACGCTTCAATACAATACGTACACGTCGGTATAAATTAAATGTTACGACGAGTGAACGATAAATGTTTAACAATAAAATTAAAACTGACGTGGCCGTACTTAAACGTGTAAGCACGCCATATTACGTTTATATAATGCACCGGCCAAATACGACTATTCGTACGTTATTATAGAGGTCGGTTCGTGGAAACTTTCATCCGCCCGTTCGTCTGGCACCCGTCGTTAGGCCAAAACGTCTATGTCGTCGTGCACGTCGCGGTCAAAGGACGCGCGACATAACCTTTTTGTTTTTCGAAGTCAAAAAAAAAAAAAAACACATAAAAATACGACATTTGCGCGAACGAAAATATCTGAAATCGGGGACGCATGCAGAATTTTTTTTCCTTCGCCAGTGGATAATGGGGAAAAGACCTAAGTAATTGTATTCACTCGTAACAACAAAAAAGTATTGTAACAGGGGTGACCAGATGAAATATACATTGTTCAGAGAAGGTTTGTGACCATTTGAATAATATTGACCGTAGCTCGGGAGCAATTATCTGATATCGCGAATAGTCGGAATAAAGAAGTATTAGTCGCAGTAGTTGTTACGTCGCAATGCCAATTGATTAATAAATAAAAGTCACACACGAGTTTAGAAGTGTGAAATATACATTTGATTAATTATCTGTTTACAATAGGCGGTTCCGACGGAGTCCAGTCAGTGTCGCTGGGTGGTATTCGCGGGGAGCCGGTTGTCTCTAAAAAAGAGTAAATTGATTACAGAGCCTTACATGATTATTATTGACAAAAGGCAAATGTCAACGGTCAGCATTACACTACATACGCCTAATAGATATATAATTATGCACACATACATATATCCATGTGTACTATGTGACAGGACCGTTTCGGTACGATTGTTCAATTTTCATAACATTCAAATTTATCAAATGCAACTGACATACTAAATAATGCATAAATAATAAAAAGGTTCTTTGTAGTGTTCGGTTTGTTATTTCGTTATGGGTTTTCTAAACACTCTAAAAAAAAAAAAAAAAACGTGATTACTAATTATGATTTTTTTTTTTAAATATTGTCAAAACCTATTACATACTCTTCATTTCTTGAATGGAAACAGTCATAAACAAATATCCAAAACGAATAGGTGAACAATTTTAACAGACCGTTTTTGTTTCTATACAATAAAAATTATACGTCGTTGCAAAATCTGTAATTACATAAAATTGCATTAAATATGATGTTGATTCCTTTTTAAAAATCGGAAGACGTTCTATAAAAAATGTCGGTAAATGTCGTAAAAATACTTTACACGTCTAATCGTGTATTACATATTGTTTTATTATTAATATTATTATTATAGGCTAACTTTGTTGAAATTTTCTGGTAGTTATATCACATAGACAATAACAATACAATAGGGAAACGAAAAACGCGTGTGAATAAAGTACGATTGTCGGACAGTTAGAGACCGTCCGCGGATCGTTCCCGAAACGACAACGTATTTACGGACAATAAACGACGCTCGGTAGTAAGCGCCACGTTCTGTGACCCGGTCGGAACCGAACAACTGGCATTCGTTCCGGAATGGAAAACACGAAACGCTTATCAATGCGTCGCACGAATGTCGAGAGAAAACACCTACACGTTGCGGCCGTTTACGGCCATTGTTTCTGTGATAGGACGGGCGGCCGGCCACCCGTTGTATTGGATGACCGTCGCGTTCGGCGCGCTCGGCGAGATAGGAACGGTATCGATTGCAGATCGTCCGGTGGCGTGGCGCGCCGGGAAACGTGTCGGCGGAAACGCGCGCGAAACGGCATTGCCGTACGGCGGCAGCAGGGTGAACGTGCCCCCCGCGCGCCGGGCACGCGAAACGCGGGGCGTGTGCAACGGAACACGCGGCGGCCCGAGGGAGACGACCCCATCGCGTGTTGCGGCTTGGTCGGCGGGCGGGCGGGCGTGGCGGGGATGGGTGCGGCGGTGCGCGATCGATAGCGGCCCGTCGAGCTTCGGACGGACGGGCGGGGCGCGCGGTAACAGGTGTCGGCGGACGGGCGGCGCGCGCATCGATCGCGCGCGGGACACGCGCGCACGCGCCGTCGTCCACGACGGCGGACGACGACGACGACGGCGGCGGACGGCCCGCCGACGCCGGTGGCGGCGGCCGCGACGAATAAGCGCGCGTCCGACAGCGCGACTCCCGGCGTCCGCTCAACAAGTGTCTTGGCCGTATTGTCGCGCGCCCGCTAACCCGAACACGACGACCGTTGCTCGGCGCCGATCGCGGGTGCGTCGTCTTTCTTTCTTTCTTTCTTTCTTTCTTTCTTTATTTATTTTTTTGGTTTTTCTTTTCTATATTTTGTTTTTCATCCCCTCCCTCCCCCATCAAGACCACCAACGTCCCTACCCGCCGACGAACGCCCGCACCACCGGACCGACCCGACCCGACCCGACCCGACCCGACGGACAAGCCGAACAACCGCCGACGGGCCGGCCGTACGACGGGCCGGACGTACGCGCCGAAAACGACACCATCGCCGCTGCAGGTAAGAGAGGGCGCGCCGAGCGTACGTCGCGGCGGGCGGCGGCGGCGGCGGCGGGCGGCGGTGGCGCATTGCGGCGCGCACACACGAACAAGTGGTCGTGTCGCCGCCACCGCCGACGACGTCGCCGCCGCCGACGCCGACGCCGCAGTGAGTACATATAAACGATGTGTAATGCGTACGTATTGCGCGCGTACGTTTTTGTTTTGCTTCGCTCGCCGCCGTTGTCGTTGATTTCGACGCGATGCACCCGACCAACACCCCCCCCCCACACAACCCCAACCGCACTTTCACCACCACCCACCTGCCCGCCCACTACCCTACCGACAGCACGCCGCCGACGACTTTTCGTCGTTCTCGCCGGCGTACGCGTGGAAAACGTTTTCCGTCTTCGACTTGCGGTCTAGCGCGTTTTACACGGTTTTGGAAACCATCAGTTCGGCGCGGCACCGCGCGGAAGTCCGTACGAAAAACATTATACCACCCCCTCCCCTACCCTCCCGACGATACCGCCCGCGACTCGCCCTCGTCGCGACGATGACGCATATCAACACCGGTCGTCGCGCGCACGGGTACGTCACGACGTTTTTTGTTTCTAACCCTCCACCCCACCAACCACTCGTCGCGTGACGTTCGCAACGCGACCTTCCGTTCGTTTTCCCGGACGCCGATTAATTCGTCAATCGTTGCCACGTGGCAACGGCAGGTCGTCGTCCGCACAGCAACGATCGACGTCCGTCCCGGTGAAAATTTCCGACGGCGTCTGTGGAAATCGTTCGTTTTACTACTTTGCGCGCTCACGGTCGCATTTCGGGCACGATCGTTCGGATCGTGAAAATTCGATCATCATTGTCGTGGCTGTTTTCAAAAAAAAAAAAATAAAATAAAAAAACCATTTCGAATAACCGAAATTTTGGAACGGTTTGTTAACACGTGCGTGCGCACTTGTAGTGTTCGGTACACCGCGACGAACGTAACACGGCGCCGCCGAGATTCGCGTTTTGTTTTTCTTTCGTACTCGTTTACACGCCGTCCCACTCGACGAGTTTCGAGTGCATGGCGAACGTAATAATGTTATGTTGCACATACGATTTCGCGTAAACCGTTCCGTATTTAATTGCCGCGCGTGCACCCGATTTCGATCGCGCACGTCGAACGCACGTCGGCTACGGTTTCCGCGCGCCCCTGTTACGCGTTCCGTCGAAATCGAACGGCCATAACGGAAAACCGCCTCTACGACGCTTTCAGGGAGGAGGGTGGGAGAGTTAGGGAAACGATAAGTTTAACAAATCGCCGGTCAAAAGTCTAGATGTCTTTTTCGTGTATAACAAAACGTCGGGACATGAACGACAGACGTTCTCGCGTGGGAAATGATTTCAGTGTCTTGTCGCGTGAACAGAGCCAACACTTGGTGAATTCAAAATATCAATATTGTAAGCCGACCGACGAGTGTGCGAACGTTTCACTCGAGTACTTTTTTTAACGCGGTTTTTGATTTTCCCAGTAGTTTTCATGAGTATGAAAAATGATAAATTCGTGTAAATCAACAAACTAACGTGTACGTTTTCTTTTGCGACTTCGATGGTTCGCCAATTCGATCGTTCGCTTTAGATCCCCGAATCGTCGTTTCTGACGTGGAATACGAGATGTTTATATGAGGAAAAAAATGTTGCTTTTCCGATTTTTGCATCCATCAGATACATATCTAACACTCCGATGTACAAAAACTCTTTTTTGCACTTCCACCTTCAAGTTTTCGGTTCGTCATAGTCATTTGCAGTTCACATTTCTAACTCTACTCGCGTTTTGTTCTAACCATAGACCGTATGATATACGAGTGCCGACGAACTTGGAACAATGTCGACGGGGCGAAAAAAAAAACGTTTCGGGTCTCGGAAAACTCGTCCCGTGGGCGAATTTCATCCATTCGTTCGGCCGAGTCTGGCTTCACGAATCCCGTCCGACCGACGTCGCGTTTTCACCAAATCATAATTGAACATTGTATGTACGTTAGTTGTCGACGGAAAGATGTCACGGTCCGAAACAAACGTGTTTTATTGTTGGTTTTCGCGCGCCGTTTCGTACCGGCCGACTTCAACGCGATCCCGACAATCCCGGTCGGTTTTCACGCTCTCCACGTCGTACTTTTCACGCACGGGGCAGCCGTCGTTCGGTTTTACGTGCGGGAACACGGGGCGTAGGCACTCCCTCCTCCTCCTCCTCCTCCTCCTCCACCAGTGGCTCGGTCGCGGACGGACACGCGGGCGGCGAATATTGTCGAGGATTTTGCCGGCGACTCGTTTCGATTGCGCGCGTACGCGACCCTCTTTTTTTTCCCCCCTTCTCTTTTTGTTCGTTTTTCGCCCTCCGTCCCCCTACGCCGTCAGCCGTCGCCGACGCCGCGAACCCTCGCGAAAGGGTCGTTCGCACCGGCGCGCGACCACCGCCAAAGCCCCCGCGCCCTTTCACGAAACCCGTACGCGCGCCAACGTTGTTAGGACGACGCGATTTCGCCGCGATCCGTACGCGCGCGCGGCATTCTCCAAATCACATGTTGAACAACGGAACACCCAGCGAGATCCTTCTGGGTCTGGGTGTTTTACGTTCCGCCGGTATTTTACGGTACTCGTTGTCGCCGATGGGCGGAAATCACGTTTTTCGGAAGTTAACGGGAAGCACGCTACCCGGCGCGCGCACGTAAGTTATTCGGAACCGGTCGATCGTTTTACGCCACGTAACGCGATGATTCCGTCGAATCTGAAAACCTAGACCACGGTTCAGTCGTTCGCGACGAGCATGATTCCATACACGACCGATGATCTGAACTCGTCGGCATATTTCTTTTTTATTCGGTTCGTAGTAGATTTTCGATAAGATAAAACGAATATTCAAAAACGTAAAAGTTATCGACGTTTTTACACATCGTTTCAATTAAAATACCAAAAAATCGTTTTAGAAGACTAATGAGTTTAAACGTGTTTGTTGTCTTGTCTTGTCTTGTGTTTTGTCTGACTCAAATTGACTTTAAGTGGTCGAATTTGTGTATAAAATGTTACGAAACAAACATCGTTTCACAAAAGCACTGTATACACGTAATGTTTATTTTAGTTATCAATACCGTCATCGATGTTTTCTGTTTCTGTTTAATAATACTTTCTTCATAAAAACACAGAAAATTAAATCGTATAAGTTTCTTGAAATATTCGAGGAACTAGCGAAATCACGTCCAATCGTCTAGAAGTATACTGTTGTATGACATGACGTGCGGTGTAAAATTTAAAGGAAAACCTAATGATATATTTATAAAGTTTAATAAATAGAAAGAACATCAAAGTCGAATATACATTTCACATTTCACAAACCGGATTTCAATAAAAACTAATAACATATTAAACAGAATACACAAATAGACAAATTTGCTTTGAGAAATTTAAAAATTGTTAAAATGTTTATGTTTTTCTTTTTTAATTAACTTTACAAAATAAGTATGTATATTTATTGACTATAATTGTATAATAATTCCGCACTATTGCGTCAAGTCGATTGTTGTTATTTCGTGTTATTATACTTATATATTTACCATAATAACTATTAAATATAACATAATAAAATGACATTATTATTATTATTGACGTGCTATAATTTTGTTTTAAAAACTATTAAGTCACTCAAAAATAAAAATAAACATAACATAATTATTATTAAATAAGATTTATGGTATAAATGGTGATTTTTTTTTATTTCTCTTTTAAGGTAGTAAAACCTGAGCCCTAATAATAATATATATTCATGCGTTTTCTAGTAATATAAATTTATCACGCACGTCCTCGTTCGATAAAACGATTAAAATATTATTTATTTTTAACATGAAGACGATAAAAATAACAAAATAAAACGAAGCTAATGTATATAGCGATGGAGCGTAGTACCTATATACAGAGTGATCATAATCAGTATAGATAAATACAAGACACTCGTATTTTCTCTATCATTATTGCATGTATCAACGTGCGTTCATGTATAAAATTCAACTAAATTCAATCGTACCACAATATTTTGATAGATTTTTATTTCCTCTCATTCCTCCGTGCCACTATGATGAAATAATAAAAATTTTGATTCGATTCACAAATCAAAATATAGTTATAACCATTGAAAAAAAAAATACTGTCGAATTACAAAATAGTTGCATGAAAATAAATCTATTATTATAACTTTTTGTAAAATCAAAATTTCGGTGAGCACAAAAGTTAATTTTGAAAATGTATGTTCTGCAACGCGTTGTATCGTAATATAACAAAGCGGATCACTCTGTAGCTTAATGTTATTAAATACACGACCGTATAATATATATAATTGTAGACCTTTCGTGCGATCGACTTATGGCAGTGGCCATTGCGGTGACGTCATATACGTACTTATCACACGTAAACCCGAATTAACATAATATAACGTCTTTCGGTATTAACATGTGTATAATTTACACCGCACCGTTCGTTTCGTCATATTCTCAGTCGTTTACCGTGAAACAAAATTCGAATATATACACAAAAAAGTTTTCTTTGTCGGAAGCAAGTATGTGCATTTCGAAGATGACGACGTTGCAACGTCGCACGCATTTCTATGTCTTTAGATAAACGAACGGAAAAAAAAATACTAAATATGAACGCGTTTGTTTCGTTCTGCGAATATTAACTATTGTGTGTATTTGATACGAGTGCATTTAAATTGTTTACGCTAACACAATACTGTTCGTCATGCTCTTACTAGGAAAAAAACGCTTTTACGAATTCGCAATTACAAGTTCGTTCCATTCCTGTATCTTTATTTTTACATTGAACATGCATTTGGAAACCGGATGAATACTTTTGAACCACCCTGTATAATATACAGTACAAATAACAATATCGTTTAATATACGTGCATTTATAAATAATATATTAAATTTTCTGACAAATTTGTCGGTAAATTTGAAATATACTGTAAAGAATAACTTTTTAAGTTTCACGAAAAAAACGATTATTATTATTATCGTGTCGTCTATATATACATATACTCTTCACAGAGATATGTATCAGAGGGATCCGAATAATTACGAGTGAACTCGAATTGAAATAAATTTGCGGTCAATTTTACAACAACGGGCACAAAACAATAGTGTTATATGTTTTAAGTTAGGCGCAATTAAAATATTTGATTTGATTCGTTAGTCGGTTTTCGTTGAAAATTGTTTAATTAAACACTTTGTTTGACTTAATGTTGTAACTATAAATTCAACTCAAAACGCCACAAATTTTAGAAACGCATAGCGTCATATTGGCCGTTGGATAGTCGGAGATAACAAACCAATAAGCGTTTGGCATCCATTTAATAAAAAAGTTTTATTGGTATGGCGTTCAGCATTCGAAGAAATGCCGAGAGTCGAACGCCAAGAATTTTGAAAATAATGAATCGCTTAACGACAACGCTGTCAAGAGGGTGAGAGTGGAAGAAAGTTGCGTGTCGCAATATATATTGTATAAATTTACAATAATTTTCTTCACGATATTATTTATTGTTGAATAGAATGTACACTACTGCACTCTATATAATCGTTTAATCGATTCCGTATTGCACGTATTTATATTTGAGCGAAAAAAAGAAGTCATAAGTATTATATTCTTATGCAATTTTGATATTGTGTTCAAAGAGTAAGGTAATTATTTTTTCTTAAAAGAGGTTCCTTTTTTAACATTTTTCGCATATCTCATCGTATATTTTTCATAATTCTAATATTTCCAACCCTATATTTACTTCGACTCTATCGGCTTTCGAGTTTTAGACCAATGATTTTAATAATAATTTCTTAAAAGACATATTTTGATGGTAGTTTACGCTTGCTGGTTTTTAAAATGCGATGAATGGTTCACGAACGTTACAGTTTAAGATGCGCTGAAGTAGTCAATATAAATTTACTCTCTCAGAAAAGCTATATCAGAAATTTCTAAGCTTGGTAGTCATTTGTCTCTTTTAATTAATTTATACGACTACTAGCAAATATTGATAAAATGTAAATCAATTATTGTAATCCATGTACTGGTTTCTGCTGACCCACACGCGAACAGCGCATGTTAACACTAAATATTTAGATGATGATCATTTGTAAACGTCATATTTAAAATAAAAATACATTTTTCATTTAATCATATTTTTGTTCTATGCAATATTAGTTTCCATTTGGAAATCAAAAGTTTAAAAAGTTTTTCGAATGAGGAGCGGAGAGATAATTTTGAAAGTGGTCTATAAATACTCCACAAACGATTTGATAACGAATAAGTAACACCAAAATCAAATTTGTTCGAAATCTTGCCAGATAATCTCTGCCTCGTGATAAAAATAAATCACTTTTTATACGCGCGTAACTACAATAAAAATAAATATTTTCTTTTAACAGTCGTCATTATATATATATACGTATATATACAATATTATTTGAACGAGTTGTAAATTTCGAATTTGATTACATTACATATATATATTTTTTTTTATTGTGTACATTCACATCTATATAATAAATCACGACGAAGACATTTCCCTCTTTTTCCCTTAATCTATTATTTTCACAGATCGTTTAACACAATAATAAATTTCTATTTTAATTTTTTATTCGTTTTTAATTTTTTAACGCCGAAAACACGTATATACGTGGTCGGATATATATAAATAATAATTAAACAATTTTTTTTCAATTCGTAATACAGTCAAAATCGAAGTAAAATTCGCTTACGAATCCATATTTGACACGTCGATTTTCGGTAAAATTTCACGATAAATCGAGTTTATATCTTAAGTCGAATGAACAACATTCAATAGATCAATGGATTATATATATAAACACAAACACACACACACACATATATATATATATATATATATATATATATATATATACACAATCAAAGAATCACGATGACAGTTTTATGTTCCTCAACATAAGGACGTTCGAGTGTTATTACTCGTATTTTACATAGCACTTTTTCTCCACTCTGTATACTCGAGGATTTTCGATATTTCTTTTTCCCCAAACGATTACGAATCCATCAAATATTATATATATATATTGTATTTTTATCAGATGACGACTGTATAATAATATACTGATCATACAGATAAAGCGATTCGTTTTTATTCGTTCGTCATACAGCGAGCAATAGGTGAATCGATTTCCGAGTTATTTTTTTGGTGTTTTTCGATTTCGTTCGCGAGGCGTTTTGCAGCATGCGTTCGATCCGCCGTTTAAACATAATATAAGGCACTTACACGCGTTCAATTTATAGCGCTGCCACCCACACAACACAATAACCCGCCCTGTATGTAATATACGACTGTCGCAAACACACACACACACACACACATAAACCAGAATACGCAATAAAAGTAATAATTTTATATATATATATATATAGAAATATTAGTAAATCGACGTACAAAATTATGGTAGTGTTAGTGCACTGTTGTAGAATAATAACATTAATATTACGGTTATCGTTTGAGGCATAAGGCGAGTGTACGCAAATGCGGATCAAAGTTCTGCACAAGTTTATCTAATACAGGACATTATCACATTTTTTTTTTCATTCAGTATTTCACATTTTTATTTGATCTAACTTTTTTCATATTCGATTGCCGACGAGTAGTAGCCGAATTGGTTCCCATTTTGTTAAACCTTCGCGCTTATAATAATATAATTAAAAAATTTAAGAAATTTAAAAAAAAGAATATATTCGAGCGATTGACATGCAACCTATTTGTAAAATATTGTTCAACACGGAATTTATGACTGTCTGAAAGAATTTGAGCTTAAAACGCTGTCGACCGATTACTCTTGTCCCAGTCCCCCCCCATTCTATTTGAATGTTTATATATATATATATATATATATATATATATGTAACTGATTGGAAATATATGTGTGTTTCAGGTGTGACGAGAACATTTTTTTACGCGTGCGCGCGGACAAGTCTTCGCCGCGTCGTCTTCAATTTACCGTCAGCTGTTCCTCCTCACACGGTACGGCGTATCACTTTGAAAACTTCTTCCGAGCGCCGTAAACTTCGTCCGTGTAACTGTGCTAGACAACTCGAAAACCTACTCGTCATCGTAACACCAAGAAACGCATACGCCGCGCGAGAATATCGACGGCAAGACAAAACAAAGGGTAAAAATTAAAAACACAAGCGAATATTATAACAAGCTCAATTCGACGGGGAGACCGAAACGGATTTTCGAAAACCGATAGCGATAATCGTCGTGATAACGATAACAGTGATTAGCGGTATTCTGGAATTTTCCCGGACCAATAAACCGATAGGTAAGCGTGCATTCGTCTTCGGCCAGTTCCCGAAGCATACGTGTCCCCGACACGACGACCCGGTGCTCAAGTCATATCACGTGTACAAAACTAACCGTAACGCGCACAGGACTTCGAATACTGTTGTTTCGTTAATTTTTATTTTACGAAAAACACAAACGTCCGTATTGATATCGCCGTCGCCATGCCCCGATGCTACATGGCGAAAAAACTGGGACCAAAACTGATGATGCAACAACATCACTCGACGACTATGATGGACGACCTGGATGAGTGCAGTTCTGGCAGATCCGGCACAGAATCACCGCCGCCGTTTACTGATCCCACGTCGGTGAAACTGTATAAGCCGCTCGAATCCGTCACCATATCCAAACACAAAGGTGAGTAGAACCGTTTCATTTTTGCGATTCCTATCCCGGCAAATGTCTGCCACAAAAAAGTGTTCACGGACGACAGAAGAAATTAGAATATATTAGAATCACGTCAATCCGATACGTTCTAATGAAAACCCGTTATTCGTACGTTTTCAGCTTGAAAAATGAATAAAGAAAAAAAGTAATAATAAAGAGTTCAAATACATGTACTATTTATAAATATTGGAAAATATCGAAACGCCTTTTTCGAAATATTTGTGTACGAAAATATAAACAGTAGACGTTTCGTTATTTTGAGTGTGGACGGAGAAGAATCGTCGTTATTTTCTGTGTACCTCACGTCTTCTACTATCATAATACGTCGTATATATATATACGGTAATAAACACGATAATTATTCTGGACAATGCAACGTCGCATTATGTGCTTCGTGATAATATTACGAACTTTGTCTCGTGGGACTTGAGTCGGGCGTGGTATACGGTAGGACGGACCTGCGTTGTGGAGATACCATTGTAATCCTCGGATAATCATTTTTTTTCCTCGTACTTAACACGAAAGTACAGCTATAATTGCTATTTTTATTACGGGACGACGACGACGACGACGACGAAAAAAAAGACGACCCCTCACGTTTTAAGTACACATAATCTCTCAATCGTTTATTATTGTAGGTTTGTACTAAACGAGAACACGAAACGCACCGAACAAAAAAAAAAAACAAAAAAGCAAAAAACACGAATTCCCTCTTGTTTGTTAATATCGCGTCATATTTAAATTTCTGTCCGACGTGTTGCGATATTGTGTTGACGGTTTTATAAAACGCCGTTCGACATTGTCTAGGTCGATTTTTCTCGAGTCCCTCCTTCCGGTTTTCGAAATGAAAACCGACACCTTCGATCGCGAGAATTGTTCAGAGCACTCGAATTTATTATCATCGTCAATCCGTGGCGTTTACGATGAGTTATTCGAAAAATCGTCGCCATATGTTATTCGACTGATAAGTGTAGACTATGAAATGTAGTTCGCGGCGACGTGAACGCGCGAGAATTGTATCCCGTCGTAACAGGTTCCATGAATCCGGCAAAACCGGCAAAGCATTCATTTACAACACGAATACGTGAGATACGGTTCATGAGGGAGACGTAGGTTTTCTCGTGTTTTTCGCACTGTCGGTCCCTGAGGGCACGGCGGTCGAGAAAAACGGATGAAACTCGTCGTTCGCACCTAGCCGTTGGAAATGAACGTTATTTCGAGTGCAAGATAACGGAGGTAATTTATATCGCGTGTTGCAGACGCGGTTATCTGCGCGGGTTTGTATACGTAAAACACACACACACACACACACACACACACACTCAACAACGACGACAATAATATTATTGTTGTCTAAATAACCTTATGCGTAAACGTTTACGTTTATTATCGCGTCGCCGTGCACAGTCGTCATCATCATCAATAGATTGTGGCCACCGTCGCGGACGATCGCCAGACAAAAAGCCGGTGCATCCTGTAAGAGTGGTTATTTTAGCCGATTTCGGGTACCAGGAAGACGGGCGTTTTGTGCCTCTCCTCCCCCCCTACCGGGAAAAAAATAAACGATTTTTAACACGGCCGGTAAACGGAACAAAACGAAATAAACGTCATGACGACACGTATATCTCATTGTACGAAGCGGGGATTTTTTAATGTTTACACCCGTTTTGTGCGCTTTTTCAAACATCAACAAACATAACGACAATCGTAATGATACACAACCTTACGCAATCTCGAACTTTTTTCTAGTATTTTTTGTTCTCTTGCCGGCGTGTTTTTAATTGTGATTCTCGGTCTGGCAGTTTCGTAGTCCATATGGTTGATAGCTTAGCTGTAACGCGAGCAAAAAGATTTATGTGCAACATAGTTTTCCTTATTGATAACGAAAACAATAAAAGGAGAACACAAAACGGCTGTTGTTTTCTTGAAATTGACAGATTTCAACGACATTTCGAACGGCATCCATAAACGTAAATTACACTTACGACCACGATTTATCTATTCAACTTTCGTTTCGGTTATTTGTTTCTTTATTTTCTCGATGCGATATAGGCAGGTACCGACCGTTCAGATGTTTAATTTATCCAATTCGCGAGCGGAATGTTACCTAGAAATCAGCGCGCGCGCATCAACGAACACGACACGTATTATATGTTTGGATTTATCCGATCGTAAATGTACGTTTCTGAAAACGTAAAAAAAAAAATCTTTATCCGCCTAAACTCAATAGATACTCGTTATTCATATAATATTTTTCTAAGAAAAAAAAATTATAAAAATATTACGACGTGCTTGACGCGTAGTGTTAAAATAGCAACGAATCTCGCGAACGGACGGTAGAGATGGACGCATTGTTTCGTCGGACGGTTAGGTCAGGTAAAACAAACAAACAAAAAATAGAAGAAAAGCGAGGGGATGTGACGTAGAGTTTCTAGACGTGCGTGTGGGTGCGGACGAGTGAACAGCGAATACAAACTGCGAGCACAGCTACGTGTTGTTGATATATATTATGATTACGATTATCGTATATAACGGCGCGTCCCAGCTGTCGCGGAAGAGTAACTCGCGACAAACACGCCGCGCCGCAAGTTAATTAATTCTTGCGCTCTCTCCGTACCGGTGTACGTCGTGTGTGCGTTTTGTCGCGCGACGGCGCGTACCCTCCGCCGGGTAAATCCCTCCCCCCCTCGAACATGAGGCGAAAGCGACGGAAGGCAGAGTCGCGTGAGAATAACGTACTGGTACGAAAAATATAAAACGAGAAAAATTCCAGCAACACGACCGAACGTGTACGAGCGAATGAAAAACGTTGCCTCAGTCGACTTGGTCCTCCTCTCGACGTTTTTCTGATCACCCCTCCCCCTCCCTCCCATACACGATTTTCGTTTTTTACTGTTGTTCGACGTTATTCGAAAAACTGTTGTTATTTTAATTTTATTTAGTTATGCAAACGTTTTTTTTTTTTATATATCTCTTAGTTAAAAGCGAACAAATAAAATCAGCCCCGTTTCAATCGTCGTATCGCAAATTCCATTTGCTCTCTCGTAAGTTTTTATTTTAAAAAACGCGACATGGTATCGCAAACGTAAAAGAATTGTTTACACGTTCAAATGAATACTTATACAGGTAGATAAATTGGATTTTGTATCATTGGAATCGAAATTTAATTCAGCTAAAACATTATTCAATATATTTACGATACCAAACATGTAATACAAATGCAATGACGCCGTATTATCTACTCTGCTACGTACAGAGTGCAGATAGAATGTTGTGCATTTCTATTTTAAATTTCAATGCATTATCAGAAAAATTTTTCTAGAACACTTGAAGTGATGCTACAAACGTGTTTCGAGTACGCCCACCGTTCTCGAAAAAAAACTAATATTTTAGGGGATTTTTTTTTGCATTTTTCATTGTATAGGAATTTTTGCTGCATTTTTTTAACGTTGATAGGGGTTTTTATCATAATTTTAAAAACCTCACTAGAGATTCAAATGAAATATTATTAATATCGATTACATAATCTGGCTTTAAAACATATGTGTAAACATATTTTCCAAAACCATTTTTTTATATTACTTTGGCTGTAATATATTTGGAAATTCAGAATTTTTAGATTGATACTTACAAAAATTATAACTGATTTAGTGCGATTTTCGAAGTTTTTAGATCATGAAATTATAAAATTTTCAAAGGAATTAAAATCATTTAAAAAAACTAAATAAAATCCGAGCTCGAAAATTAAATACACGTTTAAATAATTATGTACGAGACTTCATAGAAAAAAAAATGATGTACAAGACTGTATAAATTCCAAACGTACATAATATATAAATATAATGTAATTTGATTAAATATTTTTACATTTATATGTATGTACGTAGAACGCATCCATTTTTTTTTTTATTATTTAAGTAGCACGCCATTTTCCCGACTCGCAATGTATGTAGCAAAACGATATTGCTGAATCGACGTGTAATGCTACGAAACCCCCGAAAACTATACCAACATTGGGCGTGTATATATATATATATATAAGCGTTTTCTGAGAAGACGAATAAAAAAAACCCCCATTTTTTATCGGGAGATCTCGTGAAACTCGGTATTGGTTTTATAACAAAATAGGCTCCGTTTTTTTTACGTTTTTAAGTATACGACCGCTCTCCTGCATATAATGCGGCCGCGCTCCGTCATATCGTATATATATATATATATATATATATATATATAGTTTTTCACTCTTCTATAACTACATCGATCGAGAATTCGACACGGACTTTTTCTGAAAGGTGGTTTTTCGATTTTCGTGGTCGTTTCGAAAATGAATAGAACTTCGCAGAGGAAAACAGAATTCTGAAAATCGTAGCACACCAGCTAGCGTTTATACCATGTTATATATAGTATGGGCGTATATAGTTTTCGATCAAATCGATTTCGTATACAAGTTTAAAAAAATATGGTAATCCTATATACGTACATGTTATGATCACAAACAATTTTAAATTTTTAATCAACGAGAAGTTATATAAAAAATAAAACATTTTTTAATAGATACTCGAAAATTTCTATGAAAAAAGTTTTTTTTTTGTGAATATCATATTAATTAATACGTATATTTTGTATAACCGCTTCGAATATGCATAAAAACCTTTAATACGCCGAATTCAACACGCGGCAACCGTAGTGGTTAACTAAACTCGAAACCGCAGTGATTAAACGCGTACCCAAATTGGTAAACGAAACCTGTAATAATATTATATACATATATATATGTGTAAACAGTACTCAAGGGGAATGAAAATTATTTTGAAAATGTGTTCATAACCATGACAAACACCTAATAACTAAGAACAAAAGCAAAAATCACGGAAATCGCAAAAATTTTTCATGAATACGATATTGTTTAAAGATCCAGCAAACGATCATTTCGATATTAAAAAAAAAAGAAGAAAAACAATAACCTTAATATATCATTAAACCAATGTAAACAACTGTTATGTAAATATTTTAACGGAATATTAGTTCGTTATAGTTCTAAGAAATGTAATTTAATTTCGAACACTATAATTATCTAACATTATTCTTCGTTCTCTCGTCTGCGATTCTGAATAGTTTCAAGTTCCTCCAACGGCTATTATTCATGACAATACTAGACGTTCGTAAAAAGTATCGCGTCTTGCTTGTTGTTATTTTTTTTTTTTTTTAGATTTTTAATGAAAGTCCGAATTATCGGACGAATTCGCAAATTAATACGTCGCCCCTCAGTCTCGGCGTAATTGTTCGCGGGGTTTTCGACATGCAATATATACGTTGATAAACGTTTTACAAATTTGGTGAATAGAGTATAATTTTCTTCGTTTGATACGGCAATTATTTTTTTCTGATAAGAAATACTTCAGAGACCATTCAAATAAATAGAACAAACTCATCTGGAAATTCGTGTACCGACTTGCTAGCGGCGATATCGAAATCACACAACGGTACAAATAACAATAGATCTAGTAGAAACGTATACTATAACAACGATTTGTATGGTTTTTTTTTTTAGAATTAATTCAAATTTACCTTACGCAAAAATGATCTAATATAGCTTTTAACGTTAACACAATGTAAAAGTAAACTTAACGAGTTATGAAAATGTATTAAATATATGGAATGAATTTTGTTCAGCTATCTGCATAGTTTTATAAATCATTTTTATTGTTTTTGAATATTAAGTATTTGGTTTACTTTTACATGGTTGTTTATTCAATAATAATGTAAATAGGTACTCAGGAATAAAAAAATAAAAAAATGAAAACTTGAAATCGTCAAAAAGTAATAATAGATATACTATTAATGAACGTCTAACTTTTAATATTCAAAACTAATTAATTATGCTCATTCGCGATAAAGTGATATTAAATTTTTTTTACACAAGTTTTACCCGCGTGACCGCTACACTTTCAACTCTAATACTTCGTTTATTTTTAAAAACTTCAATAGTACAAATTTATAAGTTTGTATATATATATGTGTTTGTGTATGTGTGTGTGTGTATGTGTGTGTGTATATGTGCAGTGGTGTTGAGTGGTGTGAAAATCGAACAGTCCATTTTTTTTTTTGACGCAGCAAGAATATAATAAGAACCGGGCAAGAAAAAAAATTGCAAACGATTCAAAAACCGAATTAATAATGCAGCACCAGCAACTTTACGTATGTATTTATATAGTATTTATCGAGTTGCGAAATTCTCGAACATGTTCAACTCGTATTTATTTGGTAACATGCATTCTTTAACAATGTGCGTCTTGGATAAAGTATTTTCACGAGAGGTCGATAAAAACGTCTCTTTTCCTCTAAATATTTAATATTCGCAAAAATTTATTTTGTTGATAATTGTGCACACCATAAGTAATTATCACTGTTATGGATTGTCAGTGACTTTGTAAAGGGTAGTCAACGTTATTGGTTTATTTCGCATCGTCAAAAACAGGAACTTGTGGAACATGATAAAACGTTATTGTATCACTAACCCCCTCCCGTCGGAAAAATCTGAGTGCGACACTGTCGTTATTGTGGCTGAAATAGTACGAAGGCAGATTAATGTAAGCAACATGTTTCCCAGTATTTTTTCCCCGTCCATGTTGTAGAACGACATCGATTTAAATTTTTTTCGATGAAACGTTCGTATTCTAACCACCAATATTAGATTAATCGAAATAAAAAACATATTTAAATGTTTTATATTATACAATGATGATGCATATCATTATTACCACTGATTACCACTAATTACCACTTATAAGTCGACATTATTTATCATACAATCTATTTAAAATAACGTTATACGCGTTTTTTCAGCTTTTCCAAAAATTGTGTCAATTTCGACTCTTAAACATCGATTTATTACATACGGTCATCTGACAAGTACTATTTTATTCGCATAGTTTGAAATAGATAATCACTGTACACGCACGAGAAATAAGTAAAATTGTGAAATTTTCATCCGAAAAGAGAATCGTGTAACCGATAAACAGCTGAATTTATATAAACACTTTACCTTACTGTCACCGCGTGGCACGGTGGTTTGGCGTTTTTTCACACGGCGCTCCGAATAGGCAATTCGAGTACACGTATGCGAGTGGTCACGTTCGTCAAACGACATCGACTGTACACGAACCGCTTATTATAATATACAATATACTTGTTATATTATACAATCGATGTTGCAATAAAGTTATATCCGATTAACGGACGTCATTGCTGGGCACTATTGCCTTTCGTGTTTGTTTTCTCGGAGGCAAAAGCGAAGTGTTTCGATTACGTATTGTATATCCCACGCATTTTAGACCAAAATAAACGGACCGAAAACAAACATAATATTTCCAGTAGCCTGACTTTTAAATCCGAAAAATAATTTTGAACCGTAAGTGTCCAATATAATTATATTCTCCATATAATTTTCAAAATTACGATTAGACGAAAGTGTGTTCATTTTCGGTCAACTTAATGTATTTTTCACAGTCACAACTATGTATATTCTCGATCGAGTGTTTAGTGACGTGTAAAAGTGATAGATATGAGAAGTATCGATAATAATAATTTTCAACGCTCTCGCAAAGACCACACACTCACACGAATTAATTTTATTAGATATATATACAACTCCTAAAAACCACCCAGTTAAAAGCGGATTATTTGTTTTTGACCCGAACGGTTTGTTTTGATTCAACGGGAAAAAAAACGAGAATTGTATATAAAAAAGTCAATGGATTTACATTGCAACGCGAAAAATGTAAATAAAAATAAAAATACATTGAACTTTTGAACACAAGTGTACGTTATAATTCGTATTACTATTATTATTATTATTATTATTATTATTATTATTATAACAATAATGTGGCAGTGCGAGGCCATAAAATCGCACTATTATTACCGTTCTACATTGTCGTCGCGTCGGCAAATTCCCCAAACCTCCGAATTCGTTTCGCCATAACGGCGTGACGGCGTTATTGTTATATACATGTATATACATATTATGTACGTCCCCAACCGTGTGGCGTATACGTAAAGTTATGATCGTTTTTATACAATGGCTCTCTCTTTCTCTCTCTCTCTCTCTCTCTCTCTCTCTCTCTCTTTCTCTCTCTATCGCTGCCTCTACCTTTCTCTCCAAGTTTTGCATCCTCGTTCGTAATGGCTCGATGAGTATTGTTTTTTTATCGCGTTGAAAACAATAATATATAAATTTATATGTATATGTGTATGTGTGTATGTGTATGTATAACCTCTGTTGCATAGACCTGAAGAAGAACTTACACGTGCAAGGAAATGGAATGGAAACGACCGACCGAAAACGGAACGATCCATTAACGCGTTCACCGCGACGTAGCTACGTCGGATATCCGTTGCATGCGCTTTTTATTATTGGTTATACCGAGCGCGCGTTCGGCCGATGTACACAACCGTGTGTACAAAGGACACTACCGGCGGATAATGACTTGAGGTTTATATCGTTTTTGGTTCGCATGCGGTGTGATTTGATTTTATCGCGAGACGACGGTTGTCCGCAAACAGCGTTAAACAAATTTCACTTCGGCGTTTTTCATTTTCGTCATCGAATCGCACACGAACGGTCAGAAACGCACCATTTCCAAGGAACATTGGAACGTTTCCGAATGTACGGTGTGGCCGCGTGTTGTGTCTTTGCCTGAAATGTACATCGGTGAGAATGGATACACATCGTTCAACAGTTTGATCGTTTTACGCGCATAATACGAGTATAATAATAACTAAATTACAACAGATACAATTGAATTCTGAGGTGAATCGACTGTCGAATTCAAATGGTTTTTTGAGAATTAAATTTTACGTTTTTGTCTATAGTGTTACGGTTCTGATGCCCTTAAATATAAGAGTTGTTTTTTGCGTAATACTTCTGTGACATATTTGAAATCACTAGTATCGCACTATTTTCAGCCCGCAGAACACCATCGTAATAACAATTTTAAATTGGTTTGCCGTCATATTAGACCGTATATATTAAATCGACTCCAATGCAGTAAACAGAAGTAGAAGAACAGTGTCTTGTACATTTCGCCGTGATTTGAATTTAAAACAGCGTAATCGCGCAATGAAAACAATTTTTTATGATGAAATCCGTAGATAGTCGTTTTCAAAACGAAAAGTCGATATGGTTTCATCATATAAGGTGGAAACATTAAAATCATGAACATTTATAGAATTAAACAAAATATTTACAAAAAAAGTGATATTAATAAAAATAACAACGATAATCTATCTCCCCGAGACCTACACAGGCTGGCTCGTAATAAACTCTACAAAAAATACAACAAAAATCACTCTGTATATACGACTACACTCCGCTGCGGTAGCTCGCAACACACACACACACACACACACACACACATACATACACACACACACACACACATATATATATATTTATTTATTTATATAGTACGCGTGTAGGAAGTCTCGCGCGGATGTATATTTATATATATTAAACAGTGCGGAAGAGACCGCGGCATCGACAGGTCGGACGGTTAACGAGTATATAAAAATATATATCGAGAAAAGTCTCTCTTGGAGGTAAACACATTCAACGCTCGCACTTCGATATTAAATATATATATATAATATTGTTTTTATTAAATCGCGACGACGATCGCAATCGTAGTATTTATGAAGAAGAAGTGATTGGCGAAGAAACTGTTTCTCTCTCTCTCTCTCTCTCACCCTTTCTTTCTCTGTTATTTGACGTTTTCGCCGAGTGCAAAGAGTTAAAATGTAAATACACATAATACAAATAAACACATAATATATATATATATCGATGGAAGTAGTCGTGTGTAGACGAGCAAATATAGTTCGTACAATCGACTGGGCGCGTTTCGTCGACGAGTAAACCCGATATTCGCGTTATGTAAACGGTATACAGGGTGTTCTACGAAAATCTGACGAATTCTGCGAAAACTTTTGTTCCATTCGGCATTTAAATTTCTATGTTTCAGTTTTATTATTTTACACCTGATGACAACAACATTTCATAGTTACTCAAAATATTTTCACAAAAAACAAAATAGCATTTTTTTAAAAATTTGTTTTGCGAATTATTGTTAAAGATCAATCGTTAATTTTGTAAAATGTTTTTAAGTTTATGAAAATGTGAATTTCTTTCATCAAAATAAATCTTATCTCTTTATCTCTCTTTCTCTCACTCTCTCGCGACTAAAGAAAGAAATTGACATTCTCATAAAGCTTTTTCTTACGCCATAATTTGTTTTAAAAGTCGATTCATAAATTAGATATTTTAAATCTTGCTGAACAATTTAAAACTACATTTTGTCTAGTATTTCAAATATACATGTACGTATATTGTTTATCTTGAGATATTCTTTTAAAAACATCAATAATATATATTGGATAATTTATTAACTTAACGTATTAACGGTATCAATCGAATTTTATACTTTTCGTATATAAATAGATACACTGTGAACTATTTTTATTATTTATAAACTTAATAATAATAATGATGTATTATGAATTATTTAAAACGTATTTATCTGTTCCGGTTTGTGGTTTGGATTGGAAATTCTCGAATTCCACTTTCGCAATTTGTGCCGTACGGAGATCTGACAAATTTTAGTACTGTTTGTTTTTCAAATAACAAATAAATACAAAAAGTTGTTTATGTATATTTATATATATATGCGTACACGATTTCAAATTGTAAATCACAGTGAAAAAATTTCCGAAAAAAATTAAAATAAAGAAAAGTGTACAGGAGGAAATAAGAGGCGAATAAAATGTATATTTTTCCGTTTGTGAGCAAATATATACACAACGACGACGTCGTCGTCGACCACAAGAATGTAAACAGAAGAAGCGGCGACGGCATCGTCTCCGGTGTCGTGCCCCGAACCATCAGAGTTTTGCGTAAAACAGAATTTTTTTCTCTCTCTCTGTCTCTCTCTCTCTCTTCGTTGAAACTTTTAAACACGGTTCGTTTAAGTCGGACTACAGCTGTACTACGGGATACTCAATCAGACCGTTTTTACTTGCGTGTGGGTGTGTGTGGTATATTTGCGGCGATAACGAGCCCGCTTGTCGTTAAAGATTTTTCTTTTTTTTCGCCTTCCTTTTGTCTCTCTTGTCGAATGGTTTTCACTCGAACGCGCCCACAACTATACATGTATACAAAATATATGTATATATATGTGTGTGTGTGTGTGTGTATGATTCGATCGCGTTCGCTCAGAAAGGTCGTGTAGCGCGAACATGTTAAAACGAAAAACGTGTACGCGAAAATCGTGCGTTTCCGCAAGCTTGTCGTTTTTCTTATGTCATGTCATTTCCTTGAGTCGGGAACGCAAGCGGCGAACGGTTCGCCAAAAATCGAGGTTGGCTTAGTCAACGGGTTTTTTCAACTTGAGTTGATCGAATTTGTTAAACCGGGTTAAAAATGAAAGGTGTATACGAAAAAAGAATAAATCAGTCGACGAAACACTATTAACTTCACTTCAGTTGTACAGAAAAAAGTACAGTAAAGTACAGTAAAGTTTTTTTGGAAAATATTGTTTGTTCATTTGTTACGAACACGTTATTCAACAGTTTGTATGAAATCTTGAGTAATTTATTCCCATACCAATATTCATTCGAGGTGTTATTTGCATTCGTCTCAAACGTGTTCAGTTAAAATATGTTATCGAAATTACTAACCGCTAACGAAATAACGAAAAAAGAAATAGAAAATCGGTCGTGTTAAAATTATGTTAATTTTAAACCGAGAGTTCGTGAAGACTTATTATCCCGTTAACGACCAGTCTTTTCAAAAATACAATTTTTATTTTTCAACTTTCAAAACCGTTTCGTATTAAATTCGCTAACTATTTAATAAACTAGAATTAATTCAGTATAATCGATTTCGGTTTGTTAAAATTTACATGAGTCGTCGAGACATTATTATTTTATCGACTAAATTTAAAACTTTTCGAGGAATCGACATTTATATTTCGAGCAGCAAAATTTGCAGAAATATAAACTCTTTAAGAATCCATTAAAAAAATAATAAATATCTATCCACATTCAAAATAATAATTATTTTGTTGTTGGTTTTATCGTTGTAGAACCAATGCATTTCTATTGCTCCGATCAGAATCCAAGAATAATCGAAAGTCTTAAAATAATATTTTATGATATTCTCATTTTCCTCGGTGAACCGTCATGCGACGCGTTTAATATAAATGTCGATATAAAATCTGTCAAGACCCGATGGGAATAATATACAGAATATTATTATTGCATGTATACACATATATTTATGTTTATATAGCGATACGAACACGGCACTCGTATTATAATACGATTTCGCATATTGCGAAAAGTATTTGACATGCGAGAAAACGATTTCGCATCGAAATATTTTCTTTTTTAATCGAATATGCGATTGTGGGCGAATATCATACCTGCAACGACCTGAACTCTACCTCGCGGAATTGCGCTTCACTATTTCCTTTTTTTTAAGTTGATGTCAATTTAGTAATTCAATTTGATTATTATTCGTTCGGAAAGGAAACGGAAGAATTCTGATTCGGTATACATTTATTTTATGACGTCTGGTTTTGAAATTCGAACATTTTTCGACATTTATTTCGAGTTTCTTTCCGTAAATGCATTTTTTCGGTTTAGTTGTATTATATGTGAAATAATTTTGAATGATTTAATCGAGTTGAAAACTTGAGTTCTTTAATAAAACGAACAATGTATTATGTTCACGAGAAAACGATTGATCATTAAGTCGGAACAAAATACGTTATCGGAAGACTTTATTACGTATTTTAACGATCCCATATAGGCAATAGACAATGTAAAAAGATCTTTTTTGTGTTGTATTCAAAAAGTAATTCTATTCTTAACACAGACGAATTTCATTACTATCTTCACTAATATAATATGTTTTGTGGATAAAACATTCCTATAGACGATCACCATAACGGAATGATCAAACTTTTTCGAACACATATTCGTATGCTTTTTAGCGCGTAGAAAACCCTAATGATGATTACATATATATAACGTATTTTTTTTGTACTTCCAAACAGGTAAATTAATAGTATTGTTAAAATTTCAATTTCTAGATTCAAAGACAGAAATATCAAACAATATATGATTATAACAAATGCATATAACGGATATATAAATTCAAAACTTATCACAGCATATCCTATTTATAATTACTTATTATATCGATTAGAGGAAATACGATTTTTTTTTTATTATTAATATGTTCACATCAGCAGACTTAACCCGATCCTACGTTGGCCTTAGGAAGTAGCACTTTATGGATCGTACTTGTGCGTTTATATATGTATTGCCGTTGTACATGATTTGTCGTGCCGCGAATACACGAGATATCCGCACTGCTATGGGAGACGAATAATGGAAAAACTTTATAACCCTGTTCGGACTTTTTCTTGTATATCTGTACAATATATCTCGTCGTATTTAACGTTATACGAATTGTCGAGGAAAAAAAAGACTTTGACGACAACGCCGCTATACAATACATAATATTTTAAAAGGAATATTTTGGGAGGCAACTTAACACACACAAAAAAAAAAGCTCCATTGATCTTCCATTACGGACGAGAGAATACGACACGGTCTGTTTCTATTATTTCGTATTATTTGTATTATTATTATATATATATATTATATTAACGTTATTGTGTGTTTGGTCGTTTTTATACATGTACGACAAACGACCTCAGAACGAAAATATATAACCTCATCTCTTTCATTTCTCCCTTTATATATATATAATATTTATACTATTGTTCAATAATACAGAAGTTAAAGTTCACTTGTGTGGAAAATCGAATTTTCTGTCTCTTCTCTCTCTCTCTCTCTCTCCTCCTATATATATATAAAGCTTCACAAGTTTACTAATTTGTTAAATTAAGTAAATTAAAAAAATACAAGTCAAGTCAAGTTTTAAGTTATTTATATTTTTATTTTTAAATACAAAAATAAATAGTTAACTTTAAAAAAATTAAAGGTTAGTTAAATTTGTCTAATTAAAATTATAAATATATGTTGTGAAAATAAGATGAGACTTCTCAACGTGTAATAGGGTCTTCTTCATATATTATTATGTTTATGTTATCAAAAAATATATTCAAGTCTACAAATTAAATTTTCTGTTACCTATATCGTTGCTTATTTAACATAATTAAGATACTTCTGTACGAATAATTAAATTAACAGGTCAAGTTAAAAAAACAGTTACTTATCATGTTTTTTTGAAAATATTAGCGCGTTAAGTAACTTGATTAAAATTAACTTAATTTTTTAGCTCGTTGACACTCAGTCATGTATATATATATATATATATATATATATATTTAATTGGATAGAACGCGAAATGAATGCTTCAATTTAAGTAAATTATAATAAATGTATAATGATCGCAAGGTTTGATAATTATTGCACTAGCAACACTTGAACAAAAACACTTTGATATAAGCGCTTAGAATTTGTTGAAACGTGCGTGAAAAATGTGTGTACATTTGATGTAACAAAAACCAATTTGTAACGTAATTATTTTTGAACATTTTTTTTCTCATGAAAAAATCCTTGTTTATTCAGTTAACAAATGTGAAATGGCATTAATTATAATTGTGTATTTTAATTGGGCACGTGCGGTGTTTCCGAATCGTATTGTTCTATCGATAAGTTTTTCTAGTTATACCTGTAAACGTTTATACACAGCATAACGAATTCGCATCAGTGAACAATTCAACGTTATACAATAAATAATAATAAATTAAACGAATCATGAAATACCAACAAAAAAATCACTTTTGGAAAAATAATAAATATGCAAGTTCAAACGCACGTTTTGATGTCACTTTATGAAATGGATTTATATTGCACAATATGCTATATAACCTAAATAGTATTAATATAATATAAAAAGATTAAACTCGAATCCAAATGCACTTCTTGCGAATATTGAAAATATATTTATTTTAAACACTTACAGAATGTAAGTATAGTCGCATTGGAACAACCATTAAAAATGGAAAATTACCTAAAACGCGTATTACGGTATCATATCGAAATATATACAAGGTTCGACAGTGGGTTCTGACGAATTACAGAACGCTGTGGTCGCGCACACGAACAGTCAAGATGGACCGATTCGTTGCTCGATGAATAAAATTCACGGTCAGTGTCGGATTTACTAGTGGTGCAGGGGGTGCATTGCACCGGGGCCTCAATCTTTAGGAACCTCGGATTTTCTCTTAGATTTTTTTTTAACTACATAAAATATGAATTAAAAATATTAAATAATAATAATAGACGATTAAAAATATTACTCGATGTTCGCTATCAGAAAACACGTTTAATGTAGTGTAGATAAATAATCCAATCTATAAATTCTATGGGTCAAAATTGTCTTAATGATATTGGAATATTAAACATCGAGAGAGAGAGAGAGAGAGAGAGAGAGAGTGAGAGAGAGAAAATATTAATATTTAAAAAAAAATAAAAGATTTCGCTAATGCTAAGGCAAGAAGATAGAACTTTTTAATAAAATTTTATTTAGCAAATTATACTTTGAATAACATGAATGTAGAATGAAAAATTTAAAAGTTTAATTTAACGATTTGTTTATTTTCTTGATTACCTAGCTATATAATATGTAATTAAAATGCATTTAATAAATAAATACATATAAAAACTCAAATTTTTGAAGTAAATACCTATACAAGTTTTTTGAGAGAGGGGTCGTCAAAATCTATAGCTGCACCCTCGTCCTGCCAAACGTAAATCCGACACTGTTCACGGACACAGTTTTGTATCATCAACAGTCATGACTATCGCTTGGCCGGTTGATCGGCGAGTATTTGCCGTTACGGCGAACATTGTATCCGAATCCGTAACAACGTTACAGCCATATAGTCGTTCAGTATTCCTGTCGGGAGTGACGTCACCTTATTTCTTTTCGTGGGGTTCTTTTGAAATCCATAGCGTTCAACAATAGGCCGCGAACAGAGTTAAAAGAAAACGTTGGACGGGAAATTACGCCGTAGTTTTACTCGCGTCTAAACGCGCCACCCTCAGACGCGACTTCCCAGCGTCCGGCGGACGTGACAAACGATTCGTCGACAAAGGCGGCGTTTTAATTTCGACGTGGAGAGCACGCCATCTGTTCGGCAGACAGTATACGTTTCCTCGTACAACCACTCACGACAATCTAAAGTTTCGCGTTTGTCTCGGTAGTGGCCCGACCAAAGTGGTCTCCTTCCGCGATACCCGATCGCGCTTGTATATAGTTTTTCGCAAAAAATGAAACGCGCTCTCGTCGTCTCGTGAAAATCGCACACGGACGAGCGTGAGGACGGCTGCGGCGGTTAGACACAACAGGTGGCCCGGCGAGACCGATGACGGAAACGCGTTGCGCTCGCGAGATTAACGGGCAGGATCCGTCGGTTGCCTCTCGTCGTCGCCACCCGGTCGTATACCTGGTTACCGGTTATATAGGTCATGCCGTTCGCGTACAACGTTGTGCGTGTCTACCCGGAGCAGGTATCCGTCCGCGCCCACCCGGCCCGACGGGCGCGCTCTCGTTTATTATTCATACGCGCACACCGCTCCATACATCGTACCCGTCGCGTTTGACGCGAGCTCGCGGCCGAATGTGATATATATTGAACGTCGCGCTTAATGTAGTTCCGCCCGTGCTCGCCCGACGTTTTCGCCACAGGTTGCCGACGAATCAACACGCGGCTATTCATCACGTCCGTTCGTCCGCTCGGCGTGTATTCACTCACACGACCGTGAGACGCAGAAGCGATTTAAAAATTTCAACGAAAAACAATAAACAAAAAAGGTAAACCGACAATTCCCGACTTCGTCGTACCAATACATTTTTTATTAGTATAGTCCGCGACGGTTCAATACGGTACAAAAACACGATAAGCTGGAAGAAATAATCCATGGTAAAAAAAAAAAAAAACCCGCATAGAAAAGAAAAAAGACTGGAAGAATTTTTTATTTTCCTTGAACGCGGTGTACGAACGGTAATTTTCCTCGAGCTCCAAATAATTTACATCCGGATTCACGCGATTGGAGTGGAAATTAATAATGTATTTTTATAACTGCAGTAACATTTGAGTGAAAAAAAAAATGTCAAACGACGTACGAAATTATGCTGAACATTTTTCAAAGAAAGTGTGTAGAACGCGAACTATATCTCGAACCTACGTGTGCACGTTTAGGTTTTTAAAAAGCGTGTATTCTAGCAGTTATCCCTGCGTTCCGGGTATCGCGTATACATCAGACGTTGATTCCATCGCCTAAACCAAGTTCCAAGCAATCGTCGTTAACCAAATTCAAAGTGAACGAGTCGAAACGTCGTGTCCGTTCGATACAAACGATTCTTAATATTTTGCGGGCGGCTTGGCCGGTTAGCTTCTGTATCGGAAAATACAGTGAAAGAAGCAATAACGATATTCACTGGCGTTCTATTAATTCCGAAGAAGCTTGTTGATTATTTCGACGGGACGTGTATAATAAATTGCATTATCGGAAGGAAACGTTAACGGTGACGTCGGTCTAGCATAACTAACGACCAAAACCGAAGACTGTGACCATCGCTCTTCCATCCCGAGTAGTAGAAACCTTAATTGACTACCATCGCCTATATTTTCGAGTCCTTGATGTGCCTTCCCCGGCTCTCGATTATTTTTTCTACCGTGACGCTCCCTGTGAGGGATCTCCCGTTGTTCTTGAATCCAATACGGTGTTAAGGACCCATGATTGCTATATGCGTAGTAAGTATTTTTGTATGACGACTACCGTCATCGACGTATAACACAAGCATCGACGCCGGCAGTCGATCTAAGCGACTAATGCGAACAATCATACATTTTATATTCGACTCAACTAAATCATAAATAATTCTGTAAAGTCGTATCGGAGTGTTGGTTAGATAGAACCCAGCCACTTAGATAAAACCTTTTGCCAAAATTAGTGTTTAACGGTCTTAGCCGGTACAACGCACAACCACTGTGACAGTACTGTGGAATAAACTCGGCTCACACCAACGGTTTTAAAAAATAATCGCGATTGTTCAACGATGTTGGTATTTATCGCGGAATGTCGTCGTGATAATAACAACAAAGGTTATCGTGTGAACACGTGATGTTCGACGTTTTCGCGGCGCAGCTGAGCGTGGTTCGTCTGAATTTCGGATTGCCCGAGAAAAAATAAATAAACAGGGATAATAAAAACTACAATTTTACGGCAAAGCGAACGTGAAATAAGAACGACAAGTGCCCGTCAGAAACGATTGGCCGTGTTTCCGAAACGACTTGTAAAACACCGCGCGGCTGCACAAAACGCGGGCGCGACCGTAATACCGCGTTCCAATTAACGGCGTATCATACGCGTGAACTATTCGTTTACGCCGTCCGAAACAGCAATAATAACATTTTTTTCGCGCGGATTAAAAACAAACAAAAACAAATCACAACTTTAATACGACTCTTGTGACCCCGGGGTTTAATTTTCCGTGTTCGTTGTGTTCGCAGATTACTTAAAGTATTGCTACGAGCTGGAACAAAAACAAAACTTGTTCAAGGAACGTAGCAAGGAAGAGACGGAAGCGGCCCACGACTTGCTCGAACTGTCCAGGTATTTATATGATTTTGTACGTCGTTATTCGTCGTGGATTTCGGTACGATTTGCCGATTATCCCGCTGTGATGTTTTCATGCGTACGAGTACGTGGTAATTGATCGCGGACGGACGAAAACGTTTCGGCGTAGAAAATAAACAATAATCGCGTGCGAACGTTATGACTTTTATCAAGCAGTTATATACAGAAGTTACATAAATTCGTCACGTTCTCGATCATTGGGATTAATAAAAACTTTGCGAGAAATAAAAATTCATCAAGTTTCCCGGAGACTTTCTCGAAACTTTTGAAATTAAAACAATCCTTTGAAATTATTCCGTACGAGAACACGGAATATCGCGAAACGGTGGCGTCCCATTTGAAATCGAAATAACTCGGTCGAAAACTTTTATTTCGACACATTTTCGCCCCCTATATTTATCTCCCGCTGTCGAAATTTGTGACAATAACACTGCCGGTTTGTTTTTCTTTCCGAAAACTTATACTTCATTGTCGTGTGTAACTTCTAAACTTTCACGATGTCGGACTTTTTTCTAATCGTCCCGAAAGTGTTAATGGAATAAAAAGATTGTCCACTCGCCTATCCTTCCACGCTGCTTCGGTGCCCATCGCAGAACGAAAACAAACATAAAAGTATTAAAAATAAAAACAATGAAACGTAGGAACCACGTAATAACGTACTTTCAAGACTTAAAAACGTCTGTGCGACTCTTATCTTTTTCTTATTTATTTCCTCTTTTTTATTTTTCAAGTTCTGTGTTATGCTTGGTAAATAGGCTGTGACAATTAAAAAGTTCCCCGACCAATATTTAGTTTACGTAACGTTTAAATAGGTCTGAGTAAAATCTCGTGTTTCTGTATATATATATATATATATATTGAACAACACACTTAATACTAGAAATAAAAACAAAATACGTTGAAAACAAAATTAACCTGGCGGTTCCGAGCTGCGATCTCATAAAAAATCACAACGTGATCCGCCACGTGTTCACAGATCGTTGCCACCGCTGCCGCCTCCAAGTACCGTGACGGTGGCCGCCCCGACGCCGCCCGAGACGCCCGCGGGCCCCGGAAGCGGCGACGGGGCGCCACCTTCGCCGCAGTTCGTGTACGTGTCCGCGGCTGTGTCGGCCGCCCCGCTGACGCCGCCCGCCTCGGAGTACTCGTCGGACGCGGAGAACACGCCCGTGGACACTACCGGCCCGAACACGGACGCCGTCGACCCGAACGCGGACGCCATCGTCGCCGCCGGTACCGCAACCACGACGGTGTACGGGCTGATCGACTACGTCATCGAACGGAGCGCCGGCGACGGGGCGTTCGGTCCGCTGCCGTCCAAAGACCAGACGGCCAGAAAGTCTTCCGCCGCGGAATGCTGCGGGCCAACAAACACGACCGCACATCCGCCGGTCGCTTGTGATTCCGGAAATAGAGGTTAGCGTCCGTTGTGTGTTTCACTCGTTTTGAGGTTAGGTTACCAACGAATACGGGGCGTGGTCGACCTTGACGCCCCGCCCCTGACCACTCCTCGCGTCCAAAACAGTTGGCCCGTACACGGTATTGTTTAAGGCGACTGGACGTGACAATCATATCCCTTCCCTCTTTGTCGGTATTTCGAGTTAGATTCATTTCAGATTTCCTCCACAGAATAAACAAAGTTCCTCCGTATTGAATTTAAAATAACTATTTTGCATACAAAAACGAAATATCCTATTGTTTATTTTGGATTTCAAAGAGAGAACCAAAAAGAAAAAAAACTGAGATTACTCGAAGCGCAATTTATCGGTCTTAAACGTAATGTCATTAAAATTTGAAACCAAAATCAAATTGAAAAATTGTCGCAGTGGTTCCCTCGTATCGCGTTAGTTCAGCGTTTACTACGACGACACATACGCGACGTGATAACGTTAATGCGCTTGTGTATATAATATTATATACGAATATCCCGTGCGTGTTTTGTAGCTATTGTCATATTAATTGAATCATTTGAAGTCCGATTGCATCGCATAAATAATTCGCCTTCTTCGCTTGCGAACGCAGTTATATACCGTAATTAATTGAACACTAGCCGTGGTGCCGTGGAAATCGAAACGGCGTACCCCGTCACCCGTCCGCGCCACCGTTTCACGTTCATAATATTAAATTGACCCGTCCCGACCGGATGTTTCAATTATTCAACCGCACCGGTGCAGTTTTAATGCAGTTGGCGAGAAGTCAAACGTCGAGATTTCGACGGGTTTCGATCCCCGTGTTTTACCGTCAAACCGCGGTTTTCGTCCGACGAACGACGCATCGTTTTTTAAACAGATTGGTGAATTCCCTCGTCGTACAACCGATCAATATACTCCGATCCTACGTTTTCGGACGTACGGCACACGTATCGCGATCACATAACACACGCGACGCGTAAACTTGATCATTTTCCAGTATTGTTTTTTTCGTTTTAAAATACGGTTAAAGGCGCGTCAGTCTCGTGTGTAATGTTTTGAGATACGCGTACATAAGAATGTGTACGTGCATCGTAATGTCTAATCGACGAAGGAAAACGAAAAGCGGACTGCCATAATAAATAAAAATATCATTACGACCGAAGACAATAAAGATAATATTTACATACGCCCTACCAAAACGGTTCCTATCGGACGGATATTATTATTATATTATGCGGTGCGTTATTGTATTGATAATCGATTTGCGCGTTCGTGTCGTTCGGGCCGCACGGAAAATAAAAATAAAAATACAATAATAATAATATACAATAAAAATGATACGCGCGCCATCTCGTTCGGAAACGATAAAATGCGCGTTATTATTCCCCACGTACCTGTTCGTGACTCTGAAACTCGCCCGTCGATTCCAATAACCGTTTACTTCGAAGTCCCGCAGACGTATAATCGTTTCGCCGGGACCGCATCCCGCGTGCCAAACATATCCAAACTACGAAAATGACTCACCGTCGGGATAACGTCAGCAAATGGCAGGACGGACGATGTCAGTTGTTATCGAAACCGGGTGCCGCTCGTTTTGAATTCGGACCGACGCGCTTCCAGTAGTCCGATTTTAATATTGAAAAACGATTCGAATCGTAGTAGTGAACGTATACGATGTGGCCACGTTCGATTCGGTAAAATCATTTAAACGTTTTCCGGATGAATTTTTTTATGGTGTGGAATTTTCGTCGTTTTTATTTTACTCTCCCCCTACCCCATTCCTGTCCAACTATCCGATCCGTTCAGAAACGTTACGAATAGACTTGTTGGTTTTAGTGCCATGAAATATAAACTTATCGTGTATCGTAGAAAATTAGAAAAATCTAATGTCCGTTTACTAGAAAACGAAGAAAACAGACCAAAAGCTTCACAAATCACCAACAGCTTTACAATCTCTTATTTCCCAAACATAAATATGCTCAGAGATTGCACCCTTCACATATCAGGGTAGTCGAGGATGGTTCTTGGACAAGCTAAAAATGAACGGGACGGGTAACTATGGTGCCGGTTTGCTCCAGAGACCTGACGCCACCAATGCGAAAAATCGCATTGGCTTCCCTCGGGAAAGATTCAAATGTGCTTTTAAAATTAAAATTGAACGGTCTACCGGGTGCGGACAAATTTTACTCCCGTTTTCAACACATTTCATGGCTCGCGGACACGAGTAAAACTTTTTTAAAAGCGTTTCATGTATTATGTAATATATATACATATATATATATGCGTTATGGGCAATTCGAATAGTATTTTATGTAATGTCTCAAATCCCTAAGCAACATGACGTAGGCGGATCCAAGGCTCACGGAAAGGAGCAATTACATTTACATTTTAAAATAGCTATTTATAAAATACAAATAACAACAAGTTTGAAAAAAATGTTTTTTATAACGTGAAAATTGTCAAGAAACGATTGAAATAGATAACGGAAAACAAATCGTAAAAAGAGATCCGTATCGTCCGAAATCCGAATAAAACAAAAAAAATTTTGTATTTTTAGATTATTCTTACTTTTCCAAGCCGATATATATATATATATTATATGTGCATGAATGTTATCGGATTTTGTTATTTTTTCTTAAAACGCGAAAATGCGAGTTTCTCTGTTGTCGTTTTATGTCTGTGAGTGCGTATATGTGTACGGCCGAATAGTACGTGACGCGGCATTTTCCGTCAGATTCTCCGACAGGACTTTTTTATACGTATAATTTTTTTTCTCGACAAAAAAAATAACTTTTCGTACACACCACGTACGACTGCGACTTGACATATTACATCATTTACGTCGTATTTTGTCATTTTACGGACACGCTGTAATATATATATATATATATATGTATTATATATGGGTTTAACTTGAATAAACAATCCGAAAACGTGGTAAGAGTATATTATATATTACACTCGTCTGATGTTATCGTTTCGTATATTTTATACAGTTTTCGTAGTATGTCATAGAGTACGTGCTGGTTTCTTTTTCTTTGTTTTTTTTTTTTTACACCAGTTGATTATTAAATTTTACTTGTTAGGGTTCATAAAACACACTCGCAAGTCGAAAAACAGTTATGTTTTGTTTTCGAAGTATTGCGCAGTTGAAAATTTATAGTCGAAGTGAATTTTTTTTCTTCTCAGCCACATTACATGTAAACATAATACGTAAACAAATGAAAAAAACCCAAACTAACGTTAAACACGAAATACGAAAACACAAAAACTACGAGACTATGAACACGGAATCTTCCTGTTAAAGTACTAGTTCGTAAAAATATTGTTTCGGCACAAAATCGGACTACGTTTTTGGCGTTGTTGTTTGCGTTTAGAATGTCCTGTTTTGTGCGCGAGCAAGGGCGATTCGTGCATCGTATCACATGTGTTCCGTTGTCCGGTCCGGCCGACCTTTACGTGTTGTCCCCACGAGCAGTCTCCCCATCGCCTCAGATTATCCTCGATACGCCTTCTCGTACGATTTACAGTCTAACCTAACCTACGCCGACTGCTGTTTCACTACAATTTCATCTAATCTCGGTCGTTAGCATCACCTAACCCGCAATTGTAATTATCGTTATTCCATTATTCGAATCTTATTCTTCCGATGAACCGGGCCGCACACGTACGGTCGGAAGTTGGTTCTGACCCCAGTTCTTTTTGTTGTTGTGGGACGCTGTTTTCATCACGACTTTCCTCTCGAACAATCTTAGTTTTTAAGATATCCTCATCGGCCCGAGTATAAAAAGAAAGCGGTCAACAGCACTCGGTCTGACGTCGGTTTCTTTCACGCGTGTTATTCCGACCGGTCATAGAGCGGTCCCGACGTATTCACGCGCGTTTTTCAAAGTCACGCTCGCGTTAACGATGACGGCGTGAAGAGAGATTCTCGTCGAAAACCGCGCGGTTTCAGTAACAGTCTCGTGCGGAATGGACGACGACGGGACAGCCGCGGCAATAGGCGAGTGTCCCGGCGGACATTCCAAAGAGGCGCCGCGGGTCGCTTGTGCCCCGACCGTCGACGAAATCCGCAACGCGTTCCGCGCGGAGTCCGGCGACGGCGCACTGACGGCCCGCGCGTTTCGCGCGTTTTGCAGCGCGGTACACGTGCACGGACTGCGGCAAGCACTACGCGACGTCGTCGAACCTGTCGCGGCACAAGCAGACGCACCGCAGCCTGGACTCGCAGTCGGCCAAACGGTGCAACGCGTGCGGCAAGGCGTACGTCAGCATGCCCGCGCTGGCCATGCACCTGCTCACGCACAAGCTGTCGCACGCGTGCGGCGTGTGCGGCAAGATGTTCAGCCGGCCGTGGCTGCTGCAGGGCCACCTGAGGTCGCACACCGGCGAGAAGCCGTACGCGTGCGCGCAGTGCGGCAAAGCGTTCGCGGACCGGTCCAACCTGCGCGCGCACATGATGACGCACTCGGGCGACAAGATCCACGCGTGCCACCGGTGCAGGAAGTCGTTTCGCGCTCCGCTCGTACCTAAACAAGCACCTGGAGGCCGGTTGCGCCGCGGTCGTCAAGGACGAAGACGGCCACGGCTGCGGCGACGGCGACGCGGAAGACGCGGACGACGACGGATAACGGTACGCGGCGCTGCGGCGGACGTCGCCGGCCCCGGCGCGCACTTCGGTCATCCGGTTCGCCGCAGCAGCCGCAGCCGCAGCCGCAGCCGCCGCCGCCGCCGCCGCCGCCGCAGTCGTCGTCGCGGGAGACGAAGACGTCCGGCACGGCGCGGACGGTCCGAAGCCTTACGCGTATTTGACTTGACTTTCCATTTTTTCATTTTTTTAACGACTCGCCGCTGAAACACACGGAACAGACACACCAATACATGTATTACGTACGTTGTTTAGACACAGACGTAATGTTAGTTTTTACGTATTTTTTACTATACATATTATGTCCCGTATATATATATATGTAAAGAAAAAACCAAAAAACCACAAAATTAGCAATAGTATTTTATAATTATATTTATATAACGTGTGTGCGTGCGTGTGTGTGTATTATTTTATATAGTAACGTAACGCAATATTAATTATAATAATCTATCATCGCTGTGCCTGACGAACGCGAGCAATATAATATTTTGTTTAGGTTTAGGTGTACTTACGGGTAGCGCGTCCACTCATTGCCTATGTATATATACATATTTATATTTAGTATATAAACATAGTCAAAACGAAAAGCAATAATAAACGATAATATTATTTATGTTTTTTTTTTTTTACGCGCGTATATATATATATATGATGTATAATTATTGTATTTTTTAGAGAAACGTTTTTCTAGTTTTCTGTACAGCTCCGTTAGGACGTGTGGTTTTTCGCTTTTCTCGAGTCGACACATTTCGCGTCGGAAACATAATTTTCCGCACACGTACGCGACGAAAGTCCACAAGACCGTGTCCGATTTGACCGCTGTGACAATCAGTGTTCGGATGATTTTTCTAAAACTCTACAAGTCGGTAATTACGCACACACATCGCAGTGGTTGTAAATGCCTTAGAGCTGCTGCAATCGTCTATATTTTATAAATCAAAAACGTTTTTTTCTTTTTTTTTAAGTTTTCTTTTTCACTAGGCGCGCGTTTCTAATGGTACGGATAATATTTTTGTCTTGAGAACTTGAACGTAGTATTACTTACACGTGTTCTCAAACACGTAATGTTGTGATGTGTCCGAAATTTGTACACCAATTGGGGAAAAAACGTTTAAAAACTATGACTTTGGCCGTTTTGAAAGTTGTTCGACTTTAAACATTATCAAAACGAACGGAAAAAATTTCTAAAGTACACGCGTTTATTTTTATGAATTACGGTAATTTTCATTTTTTGTTTTTTCGTTTTTAGCACTTCTTGGTAAATTTCGTCAGTTTTGGTACTTCGGTCGTTTTTCTTTACAACTTTTGACTCCGACATTATCCGTATAAACGCGTCGTCGTGTAAGCCAAAACAAAAAGAATCGAAAATACTTAGACGAAGAGACGTTTAAAAAAATATGACGTTTTCGACTCGGGACGTTTCTACGAGAGCGCACGGTCCACACGTCCGTACAACGTATACACTTGAAAAAACACATTCTAAAACGTATACGGTGGCACGTTTTTTTTTTTTTTTTTACTTTTTTTTGGACTTCGGGTGCCCGTATAATGTTATTGTTAATGTTCAAGAAATTATTTGCTCAAACACGAAGTACGTAATAAAACTGTAATAAATGTAACGCTTTTCGATATTGTGTACGCGCGAGATGAAAGTTTCGAAACCGCGTGATTACGCTCGTGGGACGGTCGCGTCGATGATTGTCACAAATCCCACGTCTTCCGTGTCTGCACGCGGTTTCGTATTTTCTTCAGCTTTTTTTTCTTTAACGTTTTATCGATATAAGACGAAATAAAAAATTCGACAGCCCTTTTTCCTCCTCGTTCTCGACGCGCTCACTCGATTTTTACTTTTATCCATCTACGGTGAAAATAACGTTCTAAATAATTCGCTTTAACGGTTCGCTTGTAATCGTGCACATTACGTATCGAAAACGATGGTTATGTAGACGTTTTCCCGGTCGATACTTTACCAACGCAGTCGGTGTTGCGATAAGATATTCGGAAACAGAATTCTACTCGATATCGACTCGATCTCACAACAATTGTAAATTCGTTCCATCCTATTCGAAAAATTGTCGACACTCGTTTCTTGACGGCAGTCGGTCTCACGAAGTGATCCGTGACGAATCCGTATCGCATTACCGGATCGATGGGCACGTTGTGATTTTGAAAACGTTTCCATCAAAGTCCCTAAAAGGAAATCGATATTTTTTATCTGTGGAAAATAACGTTTTTTTTTTTTTGGAGGGGGGGCGTATTTTTTACGAGTACAGATTTCATAAACACAAACTCACGTACAAATATTTAAATATTTATTTTATTAATATATGATTACAAACGGAAAGAAAACGACAAAGTAGAACACTACGACGGCTGTGATATAATGTTTGCGCGTGTGAACGTATTATTTATAATGACGTTCGACGTATACGATATTGTATCGTGTTATCGGAATCTCTGTATTTATTTTTTTTTTTTTTGTATAGATTTCTCACTCCTCCCCCCAAAAAAAATACCCGATTTTTAAAATTTATCACGTTCGTTTAGTTCGACACTTTAAACGCTTATACACATTTAAATACGTCATTATCTGTTATAACAAAATATACACACATAGTGATAACGATTATTTATATATATATACATGTATGTAATTCGTGCGTTTAACGTTTTATTTATAGGCACGTTTTGATCAAAGGCTGAGTATAATATTATTATGTATGAATAGGCGTATTTTCATATAGGTATACGCGTTTCAATCTATTGTTCGAAAACCCGAAACGACGAGTGTGTGGATCGATTTAATAAACACGACGCGCGTCCGGTCATTTCGATATTCAAAATCCGATGGTTTCAACGGTCCGCGTTTATAATATTATCGTTTTCCTCGTGTCTAATGAAGTGCATGCGTCACAATATATGCGTGAGTGTATTATATACACGTGAAAAGCTTCCGGAATCATCACATTCGATACATATTCAAACATAGGTAATTTATTATTATAATCATTACGAACATTATATACGACATACGGCGCGAGTGCGTGCCGGGCGTAGAAAGACTTATATCATTATTGTGGCAATATTTATACACTTAATATTATTATAGAAAGAAATTGTATTTTTTAGTATTCTAGTCTTAGCGGTTTGTCGTACGCAACACGTATATACAAATGTGTGTGCGTGTGTGTGCGTGTGTGTGAGCGTTTATGTTTGTAATAATTATACGATACGACGGTGATATCGATATGTGACGGACGTTGATTTGGTCGAAATTTCAAAAAGCGAACAAATTTGAATAAAAAAATCGTTGACATTTTAGTTACCCATAGATGTGACGTATTTATTAAAAATGTACTAAATTTATTTATATAGATCAAGCGCGTGCACACACACACACCCACCCACACACACACACACACACACACACACACATATACACACACACACACACACATAATATATGTAGCGTATATACGTATTGTAATATTATCATAATAACGATAATAAGTATATTTATATTTTATCGATAATTATATATATATATATAGTATATATTATTTAGGTAGGAGTTGGAACATGATTTATGAGACTATAACCATAATTTGTAATGCTCAATAATAAAATTTTAAAAATTTAGTTTTATACATAAATATAAAAAATATCGATTTGTCGACGAAGAAAATATTTAGCTATTTTTAGCTACACGTTGTAATAATAATTTATATCTAATATAATTTTATATAGGTCCCGTATTTAATTAAATATATATCGTCACGTGTCAAGAATTTTTTTTTTTTTTTTGACAATTGTTTTGAACTCATACGATCTTTTTGTAGCCTTTTTTTTTAAATACGATTTTTAGATTATATTATGTGTACAATATATACAGACATTTAGTTGTATACGATATTTTAATGTTTGTACGGCGCACGGGGCTCGTAGTATATATATATATACAGGGAGTTTCAAAAAAATACCGAAAAAATTCCAACTGCCAAGTATACCCGTGTATGCGTATGAAAACAAACGTGTCGTTTTTATAAATTGTGGACGTTTATGTTTTTAATTCAATGCGCGCGTTGAGTACGGTAAAACCCCGATTACGTGCGCGTCGTGATTTCTACTATAACGACAAAATATGTTATCTGTCGTTTTCAATTTAAAAATGTTGACGTACAAAAAAAAAAATTTTTTTTTAAAAATACCGCGTAAATTCACGTCAAATTGTAACGTCCGACCGCGCTTTATGTTTTTAATTTTTTATACACGTGTAAATATTTTTTTACGCTTTTAGTGAAATCGACGTGCCGCGTGAAATTCGGGCGGGATTACGCGCGCGACCTGAACACGAAATTCAAACACATAAAAGAACCACGCGGATTAAAAAAACTGGAATATTAAACATTCGGACATTCCATCCCGTACCCGTGCGTCGCGCAACGTTCATATCGGCCGTTCTTTTATACGATTTTCATTTTTTTTTTTTGTTTCGTTTTGTAACACCCCGCGCTCTGATGTTTACCTACGGACTTATCGCCGTGCGACGTTACCACTTGTTGGCATGAACACATGAACGCGTCATCGACGTGCGACGACAATACGTATCGGTGTCGGACGAACGAACACGTTATACATTTGCAGGCTCGCGCGGGACAAAACGAGGCAACCGGGCGACCTGAGCACGTGTTTACGATCGCCAATATTCCGACGGGTAAAATCGATATTTTGACGCGGCGTGTTTTTTTTTTATTATTTTTTTTTTTTTTTTTACATGACGATGACATTATTGTTGTTTTCGATCTGTCTGAATCTGTTCTTAAATCGATATTTCATTTTTCGGCGCGGATAAACCTCAAACGTATCACGCGTAACGAAAATCGACTGGCGAAAGCGACGCGGACGACAACGAAATCATAAACCTCTCTATTTGCATAGATCGATAAAACTAATTAAATAAAAATATTAGTACGAATTCGTGTTTAACAAAAAAAAGAAGAAAAAAAACGTTATTGTTTATCAAAAATAATTTTATTGACGTTGTAAATGCAACAAAAACGATTTTTCGCGTAGAAGGAAAGAAAACATATATCGTCTCGTTTCCGTCAGTCGGTTGTATAACTCTAGTCATGCCATATACACCGATCAGTTAACCGGTCTCTAGTCATCGCGCGAGCCAAACAACATGTTCGTGCTATACAAAGTCTAGTCAGATTTTTTTTTCTCGTTTGTATTTCGTTTTTACGCGCGTTTTCTTGTCGTTTATATTTTATTTTAATATTGTACGATTATAGACTTTTCGATACTTTTATTTGATTTTTCTCTCTATTATGTCGCTTGTATAAGAATAAAAAAAAATCGCACGCTAATTACAATTACTCGTATAGTATGTTTTTGTGCGAACGGGTTTGTCGACGAGAACGAGCGCCGCCGAAATATCGAAATCGATCGGTATTTTTTTAAAAAAAAAAAAAATGAGACCCGATAATAGGCTCGTGTAATACGGCGATACTCACTTCTTGATACGAATCCGGTTCGTACAAATATGTACTGCCGTATGTATAATGCATGGTCGCCGTAGACGTAACACGTATTTTGTATGAGGATTTCCGAACGAACAATAACATGCCGTTGCCGTTTTGCCGAACTCGTGTAATAATGTCACGTGTACTTGTGTAATATATATCGAGAAAATATGATGTTCTCTTGGCAATACTACATAACGTTATACAAAGCAATATATATTAATGTCGTGCGTGGTGAACGTGGTTTTTTTTTTCTATATTGTTTCCATATTATAATAAACGATATTCTAGTTTATAACCGAAAATTTACGATGTTTTTTATACCTTGTTATTCTATAACGATTTTTTTTCCAGGTGATGATTTCCGCCGATTATGCGTATGAGTCGAGACGTGATTTTTCGGGACCGCTAAACATTGCGAATAACCATAATACGATTATCGTACGTTTAAGTGTGCTCGACAAATTTGATCGCCCTTTCCTCGACTTAACGAAACCGTCGAAGGTCCATGGCGAACATTATCTATATATCGTTTTTAAAAGTCACCGATAATTCGCTGGTTATTAAACCATTTGTATACCCGATTTTTTATCTGACGCGCACTCGAAAATCTCGAGACCCCTAGTTGCGTCTATGCTGTTTTCGCGTACAATTATTTTTTTTAAATTACTTTTGGCGCGACATTGCAACGTTAACTTTCCAAACTATTTCAACCGAACGTACTCGCGGACACCGTCGGACGGATTCTAGAATAACCTTCACTAGTCCACAGAATTTTCGGACGAAAAAACTCCATTGTTTATTTATTTTTAGTTTTTCGCCCGACGTGTAAAAACGTGTTGAAAACAGCAAGCGCGTACCGAGCTAGATACCGAATTTATCTGAAATTTTTTCTTTTCGAGCACTTTGAAATTGAGTCCGTCCGGAAAAACTGATTGCATTGAAAAAAAAAAAATCATAAAAAAAATTTAATTTGTTCGCCAAAGTACGTACGTCGTACCAACGAGGTTTATAAACATTTGTCGGACAAAGCTTTACATGTCGATCAAGTTTTAAAGGCCGTGGTGCGGATATCACGAAAATCCTAAAAAAAAAAATTCGATGTATTCAACAAATGAATACGTGTAATCTTCTGACGACTTGTCGATAACCGTCATGGAAAAAAACGAATGAACGAAACACTCCGAACGTATATCATGTACACTGGTGCACGTAATGGGCACGTAATGTATCGTCTTCGTTTGTGGTGCTGAAAACTTCGTGAGTATTACGCGTCGTCTCGTCACTGAACGGACAAGCAGTAAACAGGCAAACGTCCGGTTTCGACGGGTTAAAATCGAAGAAGACCCGTGTCCGGGCGTGCGTGATGTTTTTTTGTTATATTTACATGGCCGGCGCAAGAGATGGGCGGGAAAAGCACTTGCCCAGGTCGGCGTTTTTGGTAAAAAATATAAATTCGTATACCTTAGAAAAAAGTCGGATTTTCAGATTATCTAGGAGGTACTTACTACAATTTCAAGTAGAACGAAACACGAAATTAATTTAAGAAGTTTTTCAAAACTTAAAATAATTAAAAACTATCTTCGATCCGAAATTTCGCGGACTCGTATGGTTGTTGGACTAGCAATGATTTCGATTGCAAAAAAATATATCCGACCAATTAGATATGGAGGAACTAGTATCAGGGTTTTTGAAATCAAAAGCAAGCCAATTTTAAATAAATATAAAATATTTTCCTTTTTTACGTCATCATATTATTGTTGGTCGAAAACTGTAAAATTGTATTTTAGTTTAAGAATAGTTTTCATCATAATATTTTTTTAAAAACCAGTATAGGAGGCTGATTAAAACTGCATACTTGCCTATCCTCGAATTTCGTCTTGTGCCGGCCCTTGTGTGTTTAGCTTGCGAAACGCTCAGCATTAAAAAAAAAAAAAAAAAATCGAGTGTACTGTGCTTGCGACGAACGATCAAAAAAAAAATCCCCGGAAATAATAAATTGTTTAATTTGAAATTAAAAACAAACAAAAAAAAACACCTCGCCCTCGTTCGCGCCGGCGAGGATTTAGCGGTCATACATACGTGATATACAGTCGCGCGCTTACTGTTTTTTGTTCCGTAGTTTGCCGGCTTGATGTATAATTTCGCTCGTCGTGTGCGCGGCGTAAAACTCGTCCTGGACGCGCGTATCCCATTCCGCCGGGTTGGTTCGCGGATTTACATCGTACTTTATACACGTATATTTTGTGTGTGCGTGCGCGCGAAATATAATTTATACGAGCGCGCGACACACAGTTTTCGGTTCAAAGCTCCACCTTGGGACAGCTTAGCGCGGACAAGTTGTCATCTCCATAACAATGGTGCCGCCGCGACGCTATGCGTATTGTTTTGCATTATAAACGCGTCCGTACACGGTCGGCCCGTTTAAACTGTGATTCCGCCGTACGGTTTATACGCGAACGTATATAACGAAATTTACGGCACCGGGATCAAACGTATAACAATAACAGTGATTATTATCGTCGCTACACGTTGTTACGGAGTGGACGGTACGTCGGCACTTGGCGGGGCGTCGACCATGACGCGTCGGCGTTAACCGTACCGTACGACGAACGCGGACTGCAGAGGAGAACGGGACAACGGATTGTTCCGTGGACAAGTGCACCGGTTCGTCATTGAATGCCGACCGCGGTTAGGTTGGTCAATGCTCGACACGCGTACCGGTAGATCAAACGCAACGCCGTCCGCAGGAAAATATTTCGGGGTTGGGGCATTAGACAATTTACGCCCTAATTTTTTTTTTTTTTTTTTAACCGCCCTCGGTATAAAAACTAAAAATTATAAATCGCAGATCCCGGTGTCGGAAGTACAAGTAATCACACGTTACAACAGCTGTTCTATAAAGTTGTTTTCACGGATATGGTTATATCTATAGCCGTGACTGTTTCCGGCGGGATTAGTAGAAATAATAACCGATTATTTTATCACACGAAAAAAAAAAAAAACCACTGAAAATTATTTGACATTTAAAATGTCTATACCAAAAATTTTATTTAAAGAATTGCTCCAATCATTTAGTGGTAATGAGATTTTTTGATGAAAAATTCTTTCTAAATTTAATTGTTATTTTAATTTATAACACCCACGAAATTAAATCTGAGAGTTTTTAATAAGTTTAAAAATATCGAGTTGAACCAACAGATAGAAATTAATTTTCAACAAATCTAGGTAATTTCAAACTCAAGAACCGCTAGGAACACAAAAGAACCGAACATTTTATTTTATAATTTTATATGGTTCTGGTTCCGGTACAGGTTCTATGGAATATGGAATATAGGTTCCGATATCGGTTTCGGTGTTTAAAACACCCTAAGTAACCGGTCTCTGGTTTAAGTATTGGCATTCGTCGACAGTGACTGTTTCACGTTATTTCCGATGAAAAAAAAAGAAATTTTTTTATAGTTGCTCGCTAAAATATATTATTACGGACATCTTTTCACGTCAAATGTCCGTACCGGATAATACGGTGATGTTACGAACTGTTAGATTTTCGAACCAAACTAAACGCAGAATAGTTCCGTTTGAAAATCGAACCAAGGAAAACGAAATTCGTACCGAATTCGTTTGAAAATCGAACCAAGGAAAACGAAATTCGTACCGAATTCGTTTGAAATTGTTATAACTCGAAGAAATTTGATTTTAAATACTAAATACCTATATTATTTATTTTATGAATTAATAATTTATTATTTTTTGGATAAACCGACTTTTAAATCGAACGAGTATTTAGATGTTTTAAGCTAATTTATGTTTTTTTTTTTTTTATGAATTTCGGGTTCGATATTTAAATCGAAAAAGTTCAGTTTGCGTTCGGTTCGACATGAAAAATCTGGGTTCGTAACTGGGTCACTGCTATATACTTATTCATACTGATTTCCTAAATCTTGTTTTATAGCACGCGAGTTGGGAGGTTTTATCGATTTCGAACGTCTATGATCAGGAATCAGTAATAACTCAACGAATGTTGCAACCCAGCCCCCCACCCAAAAAAAAAAACATATAAGTACACCACAGCGATCACGTTTGCGTTCCCTCAACAGTGCGAACCTCATGACCGTAAGACGTTTTACACGCGCCCGCGTTGCCGAGAAAACGATAATCGTGTTTTTATTGCCGTCGTTTTATTTTTCCGTTTAATTAAATTTAATCTACCGTCGAATCCCGTTGATCCGCGCACCACGTGAACGGGCCATCGTTATATACGGTAAGCCTACCGGGCGCATTACGTTTCCCCACATAAGCGGGCGCGTTCCGGACCCAAGTCCGGACGGAGGCATTTATCCCGTTTTTCTGCGGCTTCACAGCGTTCGCGCGCGCCTCCTGTTCCGCCGTCCGAGTGGAGAACGGAATTCCGTTCGTACAGCACACGTGGATACGGCTAAAAAAAAAAATCGCCGTCGACTGATCACGCAATTTACCGTTTTTACCGTTTTTTTTCTCGAAAATTCTTTTCCGACCTGACGCCGTTACGTGATCATTGCCACGAACGTCGGTGACGAGCAAAGACCGATTTTCAGAAGAGAAAACACACCGCGAGCCGGTCGTTTTTTCTTCGTTCCGCAAACTATTACCAAAAACCGTTCTGATTGCGAATAAAAACCAAAACGTAACAACGAAATAAGGCTTTCTAGCGGCTGACCGACGAAAGTATACATTTCTAATAAAACGCAGAAAACAGGAATACGAATTCGAATTATTTGTCGCGACTAAAATCGGACAACCGTATCGTTCGGTCGTCCGCGATCGGTGTAAATGCGCGAACATTTCGGCGCGTTTAATACGTTTGTCGCGGTAACGCCCGAGACCGTGATAAGACGAAATCGATACGTCTGCCCAAGGATAGTTGATAAATATAATCCTGCAGCCTGTGTACGGTCAATTATTACAAATATTCTGTCGGCGGCGCGGTGAACACGTAGTGGAAAACATTGCGTCCGAAAGACATGTTTCCGCGAAAAAATCCGGTCGAATTCGAACGAGATCGCGAGTAAAGAAACCGAATGACTTAAAGTACGCCGCCGCCGCGCATTTCAATGTATTTTAATTGAACGCCGTCTCGTCCGTTGTTCGGCCCGTTCGGCACTGTTTTATGATTGCGTTCAACAGGCGCAGACGGAAATATTGTTTAGCATATTTTCTCATCCCGGGACGACGACGAGATAGCATTTATATTTACATGCACATTTGTTAATTAAAAGTTTAATTGAATGACTTATAAATATTCCCGTAATAAGATACGGTATTATATACACACACACATATATATATATACGTTTAATTTCGCTCCGAATCGGATTGTTCAGCCGACAACGGACGGGCGCCGAGTGACGACAAAATATATATAAAGCGGTGTACGAGTTTTTCCGACTTTCAGTTGAATCTCCCGACAGAATAATATACGTACTGCGCGAACACACTTCAGTTGTAAACTCGACGGTCTTCGTTTATGACGTACATACATATTGTATAAGCGAATGGAGTAGACGGAAAGCGTCGTCGTCTTTACAAAAGTGTCCATCGATTGCGAAGGAAAAAAAAAACAATTGAATTCGATTTGACGTGTCGCGTCCGTTGATAGTCTTTTCTCAGTGTCGACTACAACGTCGATAACATAGCTGTTAGACTGTCTAGAATATTGAATTCGCAAAATAAAAACAATGATTGCGACGGTAAAATCAACTGGTATATATTGTTTCCGGAAGACGCGATACCGATCGATACAGGTAGTCTTTGTGAAAATCGCATCCACGCAGCACCGACTTAGTAAACTGGCCGAGACCCGACGACGACGACGACGACGACGACATTACCGGAATACAAAAACGAACATTTCCTCCGCATTAAACGTGACCGTCGGGCCGGCGGCGGCCGCGAGCATTGTTCTTTCGGCGGAATACGCGATAAAAACGGCGACCGCGCATCTCCTCTTCACACGGACCGAAAACGTGAGTTTCCAACGGGGGCTTAACGATCTTCAAGTCAATGTTATTCCGAAACGACGGCGTTCGACCGTTAACCGTGTACAATATATATATACAACGTACGACCGTCTACGTATTTCGAATACATTTATCGAAACGCAATATCGTGAGTTACTGCGGCGGAAACCGAACACGTCTCAGTAGTCGGCGAAAAAAAAATGTCGCCCAATGCTCAGCTCCAGGGGCGGACTGGCAGGGCGGGTAGGAGGCAGTATCCGCCCAGGCCCTCTAGAAATTTTGTATTTAGGCCTCAAGTACTATTTTTTTATCATGACACCTATTTTTGCCTTCACAAAATAATAAAACACCTTGTATTTCAAATGAAAGCTATATTATATTATCGCGTAAACTCAATCGAACCGTTACAATTAAATCAACTTGTAAATAAAAAAAAATTTTGCACTAAAATGTATGACAAAATTCACAAAAATCTTATCGCAGTCGACGTTGTTTTTAAGTCATCCGTAATTGAAAATTAAATATTAAGTATCTTTAATATTTGGCATGGGAGACAAGATACTGTGTGTCAATTTGGAATCCGGCGCCAACTTCGACATGATTTTTGTGAATTATTTCACACTTTTTAGTGCATTTTTTTCAAAATCGGATTTATTTTTTCCAAAAATTTTGTTTATGTTTTATAGTAACAAGTTATTTATTAAATTTAAAATTAAACTCTATAACATCAAGTCGTCTATTTATGTTGATTACGTTAGTTTAAAGCCTCCTAAAAACTTAACCACCTGGGCCTTTAGAGTCTCAGTCCGCCCCTGCTCTGCTCGATCTAATTATTCACAAAGATAATGAGAACATTGTTTATAAAAAACTATGAATAGGTTTGTACAAAGTTTTGTATGTTGTTGTCAAAAACTTGAAATAAAAGTCGAAAAAATACTATCGATTTTGTGTGTGAGGTGGTGTATAAACACACGCACGATATCAATTTCAAATATTTTGATTTTTTGTACTCGTATTCGATGCAAAGTTGTGTTTTCAAAACGATGACATTTTCAGATTTTGTCTACTTGCACATTTATTGTTATGCACGTTATTTGTAAACAAAAAACAAAATAAAATTGTCGCTTTAAAATTGTTCTCGATTTAATTCGTTGTCGACGTTTTTTTTTTTCATTGCGAAAACACGAAGCTATTTGTGTATATAGAGTCCGATTACGTTTGAACGAAATTTCACTCCATACATGTATTCGATGGTTATTGTATTAATCAGAAACACGACTGTCACGTACGATTCGACCGTTTTTGGAAAATTCAACGTACACCGTATATATACGTAAGTACATATACTCCTTATTACACGTTATTATTTCGGATTGAATTTTCAATCAAACTCCTATGTAATATAAACGACTGTTATCGACGGTCTTAAAACGATAATTGGCTTTGGAAAATTCCGTGCCTAATCGTCGCGACGACGCGGCGATTCAAAGTGTAAGATATATACGAGCAAATAATAATGGGACGGCGACGACGGTAATGCGTGACGGTAAACTTTCATTTCCGTTCTCTCTCTCTCTCTCTCTCTCTCTCTCTTTTCTATATATATACATTATAAATCACAAAGCGGTCCATTATTGTCGTCCGGGTCGAGGGAAAACGCCGTCGTCGGCGTCTAATAGGACGTCACTTAGAACTTCTCGATCTCCTAAGTCCTTCGACGACCGCCGACCCATGATTGCCGTGGGTAAGCAGGAGACGGGACGAGTGCACGGCGAGATGATCGATAACCGACGAGAAACTTTAAACTACATGCGCGCACTGAAATACTACGACTGTCCAGACTGAGCGCGGTCGGTCTCGGCAGGACGAATTGTTTTTGGTTTTTTGAAAGCGGTCGCGCCGTAGAAAATCGTGCGGGTCCAGTGTTAGGAAATTTGATTTTACAACGTTTTTCTCGAACGCTTTTCTGCAGAACGCAATTTTTCATCTCTTAAGTGGATAAAAACATCAATGAGATGAAGGAATATCGGAAGATCGATTGAATTTTGACTGTCTGTATATTATATGCTCATCGTGATATAGTTAACTCTGAGGGTGTGATTGATGTGTTCGCAAAATCCAATAGACGACTGGATTATGTATGTTTTTTATTTTTAAATATTTGTAATCAGTATTAGTTTTGAGTTTATTATTTGGTATTTATAAATTGATTAAAATGTTGCATTTAACATAACAACATAAATGTTTCGTATAAGTTATTTTTAAACACACACACACACACACAACTATTTTTTAAATGTGTAATATTCGCAACCGTCCTCCATAATATAAATCTGAATCCACAGCTGTTCGGAACTGTCTCAAAACCTTGGCATGAGAACATCGAATCGATGAGAACGTTATCGTTGACAATTTCTATATGACTGTACAGTAATCTCTCGTTTATTTGTTATCCGCGGTGTCGATTATCGGCGATTGATTCGGAAAAAACCTATAAATTAGTAATCCGTACATTCTACCGTTATTATAATATTATTATACTTTGTTATTTGTCTTAAGTAATTTCAGATGATTTTTGTTATGTCGTTACGTATACATAGTACGTACTTACAGATAAATACGAAAAGGTACAATATATGTATGTACGATTAATAATAATCGCCAATCGTTCAGTTGTCGGTTGTTATTTGTGCGTGACACGTGTTTCTAATTAATTTAATGTTTCAAACCTGTTTGAACGGCTACTCAACCTGAAATTGCAACGAAAAGAAAAACAAATGTAATAACACCGGTGAATAAAATGGAAATTTCGGATAAACTAAAAAGTGGCTAGACTGTTGCGTCACTTGCTAGAAGGTACGAAATGAACGAGTCTATTGTTCGAGAAATACGAACAAATGAGGACGCAATACGACGCGGTGTCATGGAAAGTGTCCCAATTGCTAATAAAACGTGTTTTCTCACGCGTGATGTTGCAGCGGAGAAGACCGGAAAAACCTTAAATATCCCGAGTGAAGATTATTATGTATAAATAATAAATAAATAAATTGTATAAATGAATGAATAATTAATAAATTTATTTAATTTAAAATAATTTTAAAAAATTAAACGAAACCTCATTTTTCAAATGGCTTTATTCCGTACTTGTAGATTAAAAATACTCACGAAACATCGGTCGATGCGAACTTATCGACTTATATACCTAAGATATTTTCTAAAAATTATTAGACACGTAATTATAAAAGGAGACGTGATTTGTAATTAACGGTTGATCGATCAGTTCCGTTCACTCCTATATCGGTCTGTTTTTTCCGTAAACTATTCTTGTCGTTATTATTATTTATTTTTCGTGGCAATACTCTATACATTATTTTCTCGGTCGATTTTGATTTAAACTCGGTTCCCGGTTAAATAATAATTGTAATCGGATACTGCTTCGACGAAAAAAAAAAATACTCGTTCAATCAAGCGGATATCTCTTAATTAAAATACAAAATACAATTTCAGCGTAGTAGATAACGCGAGAATAGTTCGTGCGTATATCGTATACATGTCAAATAAACGTGTTTGAAACGATTTCGTCCGGACGCCGACGAGCGCGTGCAAAGTATATGTTGTTTTTCCGAACGAAATAATAAAAACGCCAGTTGTGCGCGTGCGGTTTTTACAAAAGTGTGAAGCACGTCGGCTTTCTTTTTCCGTTTTCCCGCTGGCGCCGCCATCGTGTATCTCCGGCGAATTTCTTTTCGGTTTTGTTGTTTATTTTTTTTTTGTCGTCGTCGAAATGTATAGCGCGTACATTTCGTATACGTATATATATTAGAGGCGAAAAAGCGCGGGGGGAAAAATGGAGAAAAGAAAAAAGAACAGGACTTACGCGCGTATATATTGTATAGGCGAGGGGTGGTTTTTCTCGTCTCGCGTGTACGTGTACGTATATATGTATATATATAAATATACGCGTTATACACGGAGGGAGCGTTCCGGTGCGACTGTTGCTGTTTTCGTCTACGCGAATTATTGCTTCCGACAAACGAATGTGACACGACCGAAAACAACCGCCGGATAAGTCGCACCCGCGGACGGACCGACTGTCGGGCGGGGGTCGGGTACGGTTCGGCGAGCTGCTTTTAAAGTGGTCCGGCGCGCGCGTGTGCGTTTATATATATATATTCAAATCGTTCCCTCCGCGCACGCCTTGACTTGTGTATGTATGTGCGTTTCTACTGAAACTCGGAAACCTTCTTTCCGCGGCGGAGAAAAAGCAAACAAACACGGTAAAACTGTTTTATACGATTCGTTCGTAACCTGCCGACCTTTACGGCCGTTTTACGAACGAATTCCAAACACATACCACCGCGTGCGGAATCCGCGCGTGTTTTTAATACGGTTGGCCGTAACACGCGGCCATCGGAAAACGTGCGCGGTTCGTATCCCGTTTTGGACGTTAACGCGGACCCAATTGAATTGTGCGAATATATTAGCCTCTTTCTGGGGTCGTGGTCGGTGGAGATTTCCGACGTTTCAGCCCGAACTGTTTTTACTTTGCGTTGCGTTTCGGAAAATTTGTTCCGGCACGTCGACAAAATAAAACGGAAGAAAAGTAGACCGTCCGGTGCCCGACGGTCGCGAATGTCTGAGGACGGTTTTAACAAACTTGTGGTCGGCAACTACGGTTTCATAACTGTCGCTACAATCAATAAATAGCCGGAGACTGCCTCTACAACTACATCTACGAACGTATCGGGCAATTTTCAATTTCTTACGTGAAAATATTATTCGCGCTAATTTTACGTATGCGATAAAGGCGCGATTTCAAATTTGTACAAGAGTCGAAAAAATGTAAGGTTAGGTTATTTCAATGATAGACCAACTAAGGTTTTATTATTCCAACGCGTACATGTTCGTTAAATAAAAACGATTCAAATGCTCATGGTTCTAATATATTCCAAATCTACGCTTTCAAAACTAATATCATATTTTTAGGCATTTGAATACCATACAATAATATATTGACGCCACCAAAGATTTACATCGATTGCTCGAAATATTTACGCTTCGTTCATTATGAATAACGTGTAAAAAACGAACATAAAATTTGTTCTTATTTCTCTACATACGTTCAGATAGTTAAACATTTATTGGTCCCTAATGCGACGTCTTCGACAAATTGCGTTTGCGGCCGGCCAGTCCACGCCTGTTTATTTCGTATTTTTAAACAATATTAAGCGCTCTGTATAACTATTTTATGGCAATCACAACAATATCCTATTTTTTAGCTTTTCTTTTTTGTACGTTGCGTTTCCAAAGGAATAAAGTCTTTTTTCAATGTACCCATACGTACACCTCTAACGAGGACGCGACGAGTGTGTAATACTTACGCGTACGTGACCAATTGAAAACAAAATGACTGACTTAACTACTTCAGCACGCGCGCGTGTAAATTATGTATAAATATAACAAAGATGCGGCGTCTACACAGCCGGCGAGACTGAAAACCTTTTCGATAATTGCATTATAGCGTAGTACCGGAAATGGCCGTTCGTGAATTCATGACGTCGCCGAGCCAACCCGTCTGAATAACGACAATAGAAGTCTTGAAAATATATCGGAAACGGTCGAGGACAGTCGAATGAATTGTGTTATTACGCACCGTGTTAAAAATCTCGCGTCCGTTTAATAAACAATTGTTTTTCCAACGGGACGGGTTTTTAAATATTATTTTAAACGTTCAGTGTGCGCCGTGCGGATTCGACTGAAACAACACCGGTCTTGCGTATCGATTTTTCACAATATACGTATTAACAGTTATCGAGACAAGCACAATTGCGAAACGTTTGTAAAAATCTACAGATCCGACTAATACCGCCGAACCGTTTGAGTTAATAATCTTTAACGAACCGAAAATATTAAAACGCGCTTCGTTAATTGTCTTCTTTTTTGATACGCATGATAGGAAGACGACACGGAAACGGAAACGGCCGTTGATTAATCGTCCGTTCCGTTGGCATTGCACAGCGCACTTCCAACGTCGGTCTAGTAATTCATTGTGTTATTCGATCGATTTTCCCGCCTATTTTTATTTAATCCATCTCGAGCAGACTTCATGACGAATTAAAATCAGATGCCTTATCGGACCACTAGATCGGTCGCTATAGAACGTGGAAAGTGGAAAACGTCTAAATTACTAAAATGTTTCGGGTTTGTTTAGACAATAACAGAAAATACGATGCCGTCAATACAAATAAAAAAATTAAGGAACGCGTGTTTTTACGTCATGCCGGAATTTTGTTTCAACGTGTTGTTAAAAAGCTCTTTCGTAAGACGGCATAATATGAACCACGTCATACTTAATATTTACACATCAACGAACTTCAAAAAAAAAAAAAAAAAAAATACGAAATTATAACGAACAATAAACAGAACGTGTCTTTCGTCCGAACGGAATTGTTTCGAAGGTAATTCGTAAAGGTTTTCAATGAACGTTTCCGCAATTATATAAATATATATATATACGTTTAAACAAACTGTTGCTGTTTAATTTCAACGCTTTGCCGAGTAGCTGGAGACGTAAAACGTTACATTACGTTATGCACCGCGTGAGTATTTATAATTGATGACGGAATAAACGCGTCGGACACATCGCTTTCGGCGATAGAATACCAAAACTGTATACGGCTGCAGTGCTCCGCGCGCATCGAATTCCCGTTGAAACGCATAATAACTTTTCACCGCGAGTCGCAAATCACAGTACTTTTTTTTCGCACACGCGTAAATACTTTCATATCATATTCGCGTTCGGTTCGAACGTATGAATTGGTGAATGCAAAAACACTTTAGCGAAATCTCGTAGAGCCGGTCGGGTTTCAATTGTGCGAGTTATGTCCGTCATTATCTCGACTTAACTGTGCGCAAACGTAATTGTATTGCGGTAGAGTGAAAAATGTTTTATGAGCTTGCAGCAAAATTGAACTCAAGCGATTTGCAGTTAATAAACGTTCGTATCTTTACCGTCACGTATTCGTTATACCGCGTTAGTCGAATTTTTTCGATTTTAGGAACCTGCCGAAGAACCACGTCCCCAAAAACTCAACCCTTTTTATCATCCCTTAGGTCTTCGCGGTAATTGTTTTTAGATAAAAAATAAAATACCAAATTTTCAAACGTTTTAAAAACGTGTTTCCAATTTCCATTGTATACGCTTCGAAATGAAATCCGTTTCCACGTCCTGTAAACGACTTTTCCGCGAGATTTACATATCAGCCAGACGGTATTTTTTCACTCGAAACGGCCTACGTATTTTAAAATATGTATTCACCACATTTGGCGAAAGTCCTTACCGATCCGTTTTTTTAAACAAACGGTCAAAAATCATGCATATACGATTATTGCTCACTCTATATGTATATATTCGCCCTTAGTTTAAACATTTATTCTCGCGGCATAAAAACCAAACAATGGGTTATTTATTTATTTATTTTTTTTTTTTACTATTTTTATTACCAGTCGTATTGTTAATTCATATGAAAAAATTCCCGAAAACAGGTGGCGTGTCGTGACAAACACGAGAGTAATAATAGTAATAATAATAAAACTAGAAACAAAAACTCTTTTGCCTCGAAACGTACGTGCATATATCTATTATGATATAAGGGTAAGAAAAATTTCTAATTCGTACACGAAATCGTGTATATATATATAACACCTGTGCGTGTATAGTGTATTGTGTACAAACGAGACGTGAAAAGTTATTTTAAATTATATACGTACAATATACGACGGCGGAGTGTGTTTATTTTTTTTCTTCTTTCAGTGAATAATAAATAGCCTGCCGACTCTATACCTACGCATGTTTTATGATTAATTGAAGTAGAAGTTTTGATTAAACCGTATTTCGAGAAATTAATTTTCGTTCCGGCCTAGTGAACTAAACGTGTGTTTTATATACATGTGATCGAAGGGACGTAAAGTGACGGGCGCGGGTGGAGCCGAGAATTATTTTATACACGTGTTAACGCAGTGAGTGAGAGAGAGAGAGAGAGAGAGAGAAAGAGAGTGAGAGAGAAAGCGAGACAGACAAGACAGCTGACTGCGCACATCCGAGACCTGAACGTTTTCCGCGTAATGTTTTTCGTCTGCTGTATAACGTATTCACGTTTCGTGTGTTGATATACCATATGTATTATGTAACATCAGTCCTCGTTATGCGCGTTGATCATTTTGGTCACAGATTTTTTTTTTTTTTGTGGACAAGGTGATATGTTTTTCGAGTTTTCAGAACAAGTTCGTTAATTTTTTTCTTTTTTTTATTGTTATCCTAAAAACGTGAATTTTTTTATCTTAGATTCATGTTTTTCCCAGTATTTATCTTAAACGTAATGAATAATTGCGAAAACCCGGCAAAATATTCGACATACATCCTTTTTTGATTTAGACGTTTTTTGTATTTGAAAATAATAACACGAGTTCAGACGTATAATATTTTAACATTATTCATCACGTTCATTAATTATGAATGACCTAATTCCGTTGATATTTTTAGAATAAAACCGATTGCTTTTAAATCAAAAATAATAATAAAACCTTAAAATCTCTGTCCGTGTAATTCAGTTGAACCGAAATGCACATCACCACGCTTTTTATCATTATTATTATTATTTTGATTGAATTATACTCGTATTATGTTACGATATGATTTTACTGACTCGTCACTAATGTGATTGTCTCGTCACGTTTTAGTGATGTGCACTTTACATAAACAGATGTTACGTGCATTGTGGCTTATAGTTTATAAATGTATGATATTGCAATTAAATAAGATTAAAGTTGAAAAATAACAATCTTTCTGTTTATTTGTATTTGTTTGTTTTTTAATTAAATAAACCCAAAATCACCCGATGATGCAAAAACGTAATTCGTATTTGAATCTAATCTGATCAAGAAGTTATAGTGAATATAATAAATAATATATTCTGAATACAATTTGTCAAGAATTAATCGATTATTATTTCTTCTTTCGGATGTATATACAACGTGAACGAATATATACATTTTTGTGTAGGTTTCGACAATTATTAATCGGTCGATTAATGAAATATTTACTTAACCAGCATAAATCTATTACGTTAAACTTTAACGATTTGTAAATAAAAAACATTAAAACGAATTATTTTATCGTCGTTTTACCCAACCTAACGAATAACGGCAATTAATATATTTCAAGAGCGCCGATTTGAGATCGAGCTAAATACTGGACCGGGGCAAATGCACGAGTCGCCTCCTCCATTCAAACGACGTCGCTGCGTTATACGTATTGTATGGTTATCGGTTGAATGATATCACGTGCGTCCGTTGGTCCGCGGTGTCGATCGAACGAAAAAAAATCTCTACTACGATAACGGGTTTTCGTCGAGGTTCGCGTCGCGCGCGCGCGCACGCGATTAATGACGTAGGTCGTCGAACGCGCCTCAGCCCCGAGAGGCGGACAAGTTTTTCCCCGTAAAAATCGATCGACTGATCGATCGATCGCGAATCGCCGCTTAGAACCAGAGAAGCCCGCGCAACAACGACCGACCGCACCGATAGTCGACCATCCTTCACCGTCAATACACACGCCTTTACCCGTCGCGCGTTCTGATTTCTTCAAAACAACAATACTACACGCTAAAATACCGAGTCGTATGGTGATTCGATTTTTTTTTCTTTTCGTCATCAGCCGTCGATTATTATTTGCCAAGATCAGGTTAAATATTATTCATAGACTTTTTTTCAAATCCTCGCCGCTCGTACAGAGTGAATTTATTACGGGCCAAGCCATTCCGAGGGAATTTAAATAATTGCCGTCACACGTTCCATTATTTATATTCCGGTTCGTTATTTTAATATTTCTGTCCCACGTGTATGAATATAACTACAATAAATTTAGATTTTTAAACAGCTATATATATATATATGATTTCAATGTTATTCAAATTGTTACGTAATATATTTTAATGAGAATTTGTTGATTTTGAACATTCGATGACCGTTTTTCGAGTGAAAATAAGTGTTTAAATTTTAAAACATTGAAAATTTACACACTCGTAGACTTTTTTCCAGACATTTTTAAGCCCCGTAATTAAACGTCTTTCCTAACCCAGTTATTGAAAACCACTGATATGGATTCGTCATTGCGACACGGATATTAGCGTTTGCATATCATTCGTCAACGGTCGAACGATACATAATTCGGATTGAATTAAATTTTTGGATTAGTACACGCGATTTCCACGCGTATTTTCGGATTTTTCTTCTTTTTTGTTTTTTTTCATAGTAAGTACTTGCGTTTCGATCGTTTATCACGCAAACATGGCAGAGACGTATACTCGCGTGTCCGAATATCGCAACGCTTCCGATCGGTCTCTCTAAGACAACGTTTGCGGATAACGTTCGAGTGGAATACACGGAACCCGGAGCTAATCGTCCTTAAGGATCCTGCTCTTCTGTTTTCGACGTGTTTCGCAGCCGCGCGAACGCGCGAAACGCGTTAACAACGACGTAACGAATTTACGTTATCGGCCACGCCAACAGCATTTTCGTTCTCGTTCTCGCGGCCCAAACGACGCCGTACTGCAGCACGTACAGCGCGTCGCCAGAGCGCATTACACTTGCCAACATACATGACTCGTGCACACACGCTATATTGCGAACTCGACGTCTGACATGACAAACGCGTTCCGTTACGCTGTTTTCACATTTGTTTCTGCGTTCATTGACGGCCGTACACTGGAAATCGAAATTATCCCCGCGTGTCCTCGACAAACATAATGCCATTAGCGTGCGCACAGTATTTATAATAACGATTCGTAATGGATACGACCTCGGCCGAGAGTATTATTCCGGGCAGTGGAATATTTTCCGACGGTCGAAATCGTTTAATCGTCCGTCATAACCGAAACGGTAATTATAGAAAGTCGTAAAAAAAACAATAAAAAAACAACAATCGACGTAAAACGGTAGAGAACGGTAACAGATTCGATCGGTAAATTATTGTTACGGCGATTTGCACAACCATAATCGTACCCAGCTCGTGTCCGTCGGGTCGGGCCGTCGATCACATTCTCGATTCGGTGTTTCGTCAGGCCGGCAGAATATGTTTTTTTAGGTGACGGCGAGAACAACGTTCAATCGGATTTTCATCGGTTTTGGAACAAACACTTAAATATATTACTCGACGACGCTACGTTGTCGTCATGAACCGTTTATTGTATTATTTCGTGGGCGCGGTACTGCTCGCTTCCCGATCGGATTATTCGACGTCGGGTTTCGACATGCAAAGTTATTCAAATCCTTTTACGACTCTACCGGCTGTAAGTGAATTCTGCATGGCTAATACGTTTCGTCGCGTTATTTCATTCCGCGCATAACGACAGGACCGTTTTCGATTATACGGTCGTAGGGCCGAAAAAAATTATATTAACGTACTCTTGGTAACTCCGTTTAAAGACCCACAGCACGTGTGTTTTCGGTTTGTTTTTTTTTTTTCATATTGGTTCGGTCATCAAATATTACCTGCTTTGAATCTATGCGATACCAATGGGAAAATAACCAAATTATCGTAACGGGGCTGGATAAATGTTTGAATATTCGCTAGTTAGTGTGAACATGTGCGGTAGGTGAGTACGACGGGACTCCGGTGTTACTTAAAACGATTTCGCGTTCCGGCCGTTTACCCAGTCTGTATATGAACTGATGTCGAAACTAGATTCTCACTGCTTATTTTCACAACTGTTCGTACGCGCGTTATAAATTATAATAACCTACCCTAAACGTTATACGGGGCGGGCCGTTGGACCGTGTTGATTTTAAACATGTATCGATTGAATCGACCCTTGCAACGCGAGATCTAAACGAGCGAACTGTTCCCAGCCGCGAGACTTTCCATTTAGAGAAACGCTAAATTCGAATGCATGAAAACGATACTACGCAATATTTGTACGAATCGTTATGGTCTCGCTATTAAAACGTGGTCGTCGAATAAAGTGCCTTCAAAACGTCGACCTTCCGTCTCGACGAGATGGTGCCGCCGCTGTTCTTCGCGCGACCACATGGCGTCGACGAACGTATTCCAGCGAATGTCTTTGGCCACCGTCGTCACCATTCGCCCGTGTCTTCTGTTTCGACCGTCGCCACGCCACTGTGGGTATACTCGGCGGGCGGTACGCAAACAACGGGATTTCGAGGAATAAAACTTAAAGTCAGCAAACGCGTGGAACGCATTGGGAGATAATTGATTAAAATTGTTCTGACGATTGATTTACACGCGTTTTGTTCGAGCGTCGTACGCTTTGACGTTCGGCCGTCCCGTATTGTCATTATAGCAGCCGAGACGCGAAACGGTTTTCGTGCGTTTTCGCGACAACGGTTTCGATTTCGAACTAAAGGAGTGGTGAAATATACTTGTGATATCGACGCGCATACACAACTCGTGACAAATAGTGCCTGTAAATTGTACGTTATCGTCATTATTGTTTTTTGCTCAGGGCGAATACCGAGTAAACGTGAAAGCGATATTTAATTGCAACAATGTTACGCGCGACGATAAATTATATTTTGACCTCAAGACAAACGGAAACATAGTCAAAGGAAACGGAACGTTAAAAATACCATTCGATGACACTATAGTTGTGAGTATTTATAGCTGTAAGCACTTTAAAAAAAAAAAAAAACGATCGATACGATGCTTTGCAAACTACAAAATTTGATTCAAACGCACACCGTTCTAATAACGATTATTTTATCAGTTATTTCTTTTTAGGCATTTGTCAACTTCTATGTCATAAATATGAATATGATAAACATTTGCGTCAACTAAATTTAAGTATAATACATAAATAATATTTGTTAATTCATTATTTTTTTTACGTCCATTTTTAGATAATTTTTCAACATTTTAAATAATAAAATAAAAATATTTTAAGTGCATTTTTTCAAAGCGTTTTCAAAGTTTTTTTAGGACATTTTAGTGAGTATACAAATAAGATGAACAGCACGTTTCGGATGATAGAAAGGGTTAGGGATGGTCCCGTGGACTAGTCGTGAGCTAAAGGCAGGCGCCAAACAAAGAAATATTACGATTGGTATTTTTGTAAAAACTGACAATGTTAAAAACCTTAACAGCTACAGAGACTCTTCTAGAAAAACGAAACTCCATTTACGTGCATACGACGTGTGGGCCTTTTAAAGGGTTAGGTTAGGCTAAGTCCCTCAAACTCGCATGTTTCCAAATCCGGTGTTGGTGATTGATAGTATTTTTTACTTGTGTGCGTGAGCCCTGCAACAAAAAAATCGCCGATACAGGTCGATTATTTTTTCACCACGAGCCAGGCCAAATCTCAGAAAGTATAAATATTTTTGTTAAGGGATTTTGTACACGTTTCGTTCTAAAAAAATTATAATTAATTAACATTTTTACCCGTTCCCGGTCTAAATTTCTATATCAACTTGTGATTGTGAAACGGTCGACCTATGATTTTGGTAACTAAGGAATGTATTTTTATGGAAATTCGCACATGTCGATTTTGAAAATCCGATGAATGTATTATGTCAAGCATTTAAGGTTAAGACGCGGTGAAACGGACAGGTGTACCGTAATAGTAGTAGATGTAAAAAATTCTCTACTTTGGCGATGATTAACCAAAGATTACATGTAATCATTTATTTTCTAAACGAAATATTGAAAATGCACGTTTGATTGTTTATTCGTTTTAGTCTTGTGTATAAAAAAATATAGGTAGCCATTTGAAAGTTTACGTTCGTTTAAAGTACAAACTTGCAAATTATCTGTAAAAAATCGAAAAAATGTGTTGAAAATCTTGGCAGTATCTCACAATAAAATAAAATCAATATATTATGCAGATAATAATAGAATTTAAAATTTTTGGAAAAAAACGAAAACTAAGGGGGTTTGTCGACATTGAATTTCAGATGGAGATAAATTTCGCGTACCGGGATCCTACTAACGGTTGGAAAGACAACGCGTTCATACAGAAATCGCCGAAAGCGTGTACGACGGTGAAGAATATCGCCGGGAACGATTGGCCGAAGTTCGTAAACGACACTGGGATAACCAACGTCAATTGTCCAATAGCCGCGGTATAATTCCGTTACAAGTGACGTCCGTTATACGATATTGAATTTGTTGAACCGTTTTGTCGAATTTTTCGGAAAACGTTAACGAATAATCACGTCCTCGCGGCACGATAACTTCCTCGTTAGTTATCAGATTACTATGCGTTTTCGTCGACGATATGCGACATCGTGTGAAGTCCACACGAGACCGACTTTATCGTTGTTTTCAGGGTTTTTTCCTCCATAAATCCCTACAGAATCGATCGAACGAATTCAAAATCGTAGAAAATTGCACACAAATATAAATCGTGACGCATACAAAACACGGAATTTAGTCTGTACGAAACCCTCTCGATAAATTACCACACCCTATAGGATATTCCTTCAATAACACTTTCGACCGAAACGTACTTCCGTTTGTCCGTTTCAATTCTGAAAACTAATTTGAATTCATTGGCGTCTATTCTGGGTCACGTAAGAAATGCGTTTTCGTTTTTTTCGTTTCGCTATTCCCTACGTTGTATAAATGAGAAATACAATTTCAAATCCACTTACTTCGAAACAAAAACTAGACGCTAACAATTACAAATTAATGTTTCAAAATTAAGATTGGACTACAGTTGGTATTGTTATTTTCGATCAGATATATTTCCGAGTGAGTGTTCAGTGTGCGTGAATATGTATACACTTATATATATGAAAGGAATTTCGCGCACTGACGAACATATAAAACATACACTTCTGCACGTGTCTGTTAAAATTCAGGAACGAAACTCCTAAATACTCGTTTCCAAACCGCATCAAGAAGTTTCTACAGGCTGATTCGACAAATTTTTAGATATTATAAAACGGTCTTATTTATTATCTATGAATCTTTTTCAACTGACTTGGGGACACACTGAGTATATTATTTCAATTTGCACATCGTCCTCAGACGAAATCGTGACCATAGCAAGCCACAGAACTTTTGAAACAAAATAAATTATACTGGCGTTGTAGATTTTCAGTTATAAAAAATAAATAAATAGGATTTCGATAATTCCACACATGTATACAGAACTAAAGTCGAACCAAAGCCGAATTCTAGCAATTTCGTCCGAGTGAGAGGTTTTCAAACATTGATGTTTTCTTGCCACTTTAAGAACACCTGAAAAACGCGGAACCATTGATTTTATAATATAATCAACGCGTTTCCATCAAATTAAACTTGTAGTCGACATCGACTTCAACATATAATAATTTATGTTTCCAGGGAAACTATATGGTGAAACATATCGACATATCAAAGTACAAGGAAACCAATTTCTCGAAGACGTTTATTTACGGGACATACAAAATCCGTGTTCAATTTTCACGTAAAAATATAGTATTAGGTTGTTTTTTGTTGTTGTAGAATTAAAGCGTCCTTGAGATATTTCGTTCGGAGAATACAATCAATGCAACAATGAACTTTATTGAGCTCATATAACATATGAATATATTATCAGTACGCATAACATAATATATATTTTTACCATTATTATTTATTATCGTCTGCTGATTTTACCCGATATACAATAATTCCTCATTTACTCCCAAGCGAAACGAATACGGAATTACGCGCTGTAAGAATCCATTTTTAACTATTTCGTGTTATTATTTACAAAAATTAAACGAACAATACGAACGATTCACTAACACTATTATATCCACCATCGAGATTGTTTTCAAATTATTCATTTTATCGTATACGTGTATACATTTATATTGTTTGATGTCCGATAATAAATTATTTTATTATTATAAAACCGTCTTTACTTATTGAGTGAAAATAAAAAACAAAAATAGACTTGGGATAATCCGGTATTTTGTACTTTTATACGTATATAATTCCAATAGTCAACAAATTATATCGATTCACAGCTCAACTTTTTTTTAAAATCATTAACTTTTTTTGGTTTGATAACTATGTTAAGTAGACTACTATTTTCAATATTTTTACGTTTTTTTGTTCGTTTTTTCATGGTGTGGAATTCCAAAATTGTTCCCAAGTTAAATTCATTTTTTTACAAATGTGTCATGAAATGATATATTATGTTATCAATTGTTAGTAATCGGCATTCTTGTGGCATTCTGTTATACAATTATGCCACAAGAATTCAATATGTTTATGAATAGCTATACTGGCTATTGATTCTGATTTAGTTTTTTGAGTGATTTCATTTTTTTCATCCTAATATAGAACATATAATACATAAAGTATGATAATTTTTTTTTTAATTGTCCTTCATCAATTTTATCATTTTGTGTAATGCCATTTTGTATAATAACTAGTTGATGTTTGAAATAAAATTACTCGTTATACGCACAATACCTTAATTATCCATATTACCGGTATTGCAAATTATACACATATATGACAAGAGGATATCAATTATGCTAAAAAGAAAATTTTATACAGCAATAGTGAGACGTTCAATGGTAAATGGGTCAGAATTTCGGACAGTAGTTAGGAAGGTATGGGAAAGAACTAAGGATAAGTGTAGCAAAGACGAGAATGTTTAGCTGGATGAGTGTAATGACTAGAGAAGACAAAACAAATAATGAGTATATAAGAGGTAGTACAGAAGTGACTTCGACAGTAGACAAAATGCAAGAGAATAGATTAGGAAGGCTCGACCATGTGTTAGGAGGAGAAAAGACAAAGGCATTGAGACTAGTAAAGAAAATGTACGGAGAAGGAAATAGAGGAAGACTGATGAAAAAGTCGTGGTGATTGGACGTGATTGAGAGTGATGTGAAAAGAGCTGGTATAAGCGTTGAGGATACGAGAGATCGAATTTTCTGGACATTGAGTATTGGGTGGCTGACCCTAAATAGTTGGAGAGAAAGCGAACGAAAAGAAGTAAAAGACTATATTACATAGTTTATAAAAATTTAAGTTTTTATCATTAAAAGACATCGCGTACGACCTTAAAATAGTAACTACGAGCCATGAAAAATTCAGTTGCCGGCAGGTCAGCAAAACGATTCTGGTCGATCTTACGGATAAGGAAATATCGAAAATGTCGTATTTACGTACGTATCGATCATACACATACATATTCGACTTGTGCAATAATTTATTACTGCTTAGCCGGGTTTATTTTTATATCTATTAGGATAATTACGAGCTATTTTAGTATATTTCATATATCGTGAGCTCTTGCGCCTAACGCGATATTACGTATGCACGTGAATTTCTATAAATTTGTCTGAGTTTTCGCGTTTGCAAGTTTCGTTTTGTCAATACGTCACGCGGCCCAGTTAGAACGGGACGTGTTGATACTGCGTTTTTGCGATGCGTATCTGCGCGGTGCACGTTGAATAACGTATATTCCTACGGATATTATGCACAATGAAAATTGACGATCGGATGTCATAATGAAAATATAATTTTACGTTATCGTCGAACAATATGTTTCGTGGAAACGATCGTACGCCCGACACGGAACTATTGCCAACGTTTCGACGATAAGCATCGCACACACACGTCCGCGTGTAATATAATCAAGTGTCCTTATTTAAAAACGTATAATTTGAAACGGAAAAGAAAACAACCCAGTTTAATAACAATATTTACACATTACATAGCGTATCACTTGTTGTATCTGTCTACTGATGTCTGCGTTAGATAAAACTAGATATATTTCACTATAGAAATATACTCGCGACACACGTCTGCGGCGAAACGGACGTGTACATACACAATACGGTACATCACATAGCGTGGTACGAGTACAGAAATCGAGGTGGACGATTAAATTCCAAATACGAAACGCGACGAACATAACGAAACGAACACCGAGACGTTTGTCGTGCGATATATTCGTGACACTACTTTTATCATCTCGTCACTGGAACGCGATATCGGGTTTTGGAATCGGGTAATATGAGGTATCCGTCGCTCGCAGTATCGAAAGTAAGAAAATTTACAATTAAATATCGACGTGTATTGTTCACAAGCATGCCCGTCGACTTGTAATTAATAAGCGTTATATCGTAGTGTTGAAATTATTCGCTTGACTAGTTAATTTGGCGTGCCGTTGACTTATCGTATTGTCGAGATATTTGCCAACGAGTTATTGTCTCGTACGTTGTTTCATACGAAGTTAGCGAAAAGGAAATTTGTCGAAAGGTCAGTATTTATTAAAACACAACTGCTTTTAACGAGGGGGGGGGGGGTGGATAATGTAATGATATATTATTCGCAAAATCAAAAATATACAATTCAATGATGTTGAAAATTACTTATCTGATTAATTGAGTAAATCCACCTGAAATATAGTTTCAACTATTAATTTTAACTAGTTAAGTCATGAGTTGATTAACTTTTACCCGTTTGAAAACTCTCTTGTCAACTTCGTTTTATCGAGTTTTTCCATTGATTTTGGCCATCATTGGCGTTTTCGCTGTTCGTTGTTTTTGTCCGAATCTAGTTTCGGTAACATATCAAATGTCGATAGCGTGTGTTTCGACGAGAAAATATTCTTTTTGCATTGTTTTTTGAACAATGCGTAACTTGATTTGGATACCGTTGTATAAAATTAACTCGAAATAAAAATGTAAAAGGAATTTAAATCAAGAAACAGTCACTTATTAATGGGTCGTATCGAATAATTTCAATATTTGTAATATAATAATAAAAAAAATGTATAATCAGGATTCTTAAAAAAAAACCCCCTGAAAATATCGAATAAAAAAAATTGTTGAATTTATCACTCTCCATGGGACGCCCTGTATAATTTCTAAATTATTTAAGGGTACTATCATATCGACTCATCGAAATCATTAAACACAACAATTCAAGAACATCACGATTTCACATATATATATTATTATATAACTTTAATACGAATGTTCGTAGACATAACCATTATAGCTAATTATCAAAATAATGACAACTGTACCTAATTGTACCTATTGTTGCGTGTTTGTATGATAAACAATTTTACATATAACCATTTTTTTCAGTATTTCTATGATATCAAATGAAACGAATTATATACAGTTCATTAATATTAGTTCGAAAATCAAAATCAGTAAAAGGTACATCAAAAAATAATAAAGCGAATAAAAAAACCATGAACCAATTGTTTCTGATATTGTTCGTATTTTTGTTGCGATCTAATTCAAAATTCATAAGTCTGGGCTCCAACGGTTTCAACTTGATAAATTTACCGTCCGTAATTTAATTTTAAATAATATAATATGCGCTTAACAACAATGTTTCCGAGTAAACGTATGTTACATGCATTATACATGTATACGAGTATTGTAATACTGTTTCGCTTTGTGTTGGGATCACTATGAAGCCTCTCTAATGGGAATACTCTCGAATAATCTCCAGATGAAATCAACTTTTTCTTTAAACACTTGTTATTTGACTAAAACAATAATATACGACTACATTCAAGCCCAATATGGGAACAGAGGATATTTCATAAAGGTCATTAATATCTCTTCTCAAGCCACGTTAGATTCTTCAAAAACACTTAGTAAGGTATTCGCCCTTGAATTTAAGTCAGCTGGGAATTATATAGGATACATTTAATGACTGAAGTACGGGAGGCTCTTGCAATAGACTCTACGGTGGAGCATCACACTCCGCGAAAGCTCCCTTGCGAATAGGGTGTTAAATGTGTATAAAAAAGACAGTCTAATGTATTTACCTTGTTTTTATAGAAATATAAACATTTTTAAAATCACAATAAGGATTTTGTTTTATTTTTAGTGATAAGGGTGAATACAATAAAAACATGAAAGCTGTGTTTGACTGCAACCCTACGCTAGGAAATAAATTACAAAATAACTATTAATTAACCCGTCATGCCGACAATTCGACGGAATTGAAAGAAAATATAACGTTTTTAATACCGCTTGATGATACGTTTTTTGTGAGTATATATATATATATGTACACATATTTGTATTCTAATAGCCGACGCGCACAAACAAATAATCTATGAACTCGTGCCACTCATTCAATTCGATTTACGATTAGTGTAGGTTCAAATGCAATTCGATATTATCGCCATTCTTATAACAATAATAATAATTTAACTAAAAAGAAATTTACATGTAGTTGGACATAAACATAGATTTTAAAGATGATTGGATCCAAGAAGCTTGGAAAGATAATACGCCGTCAGTAGATTCGCTTCGGAAACATGTACAAGTGCACGAGTGTTATTTTACAAGTCAATCATTAATTATTATTTATTATAAACTGCTAATAGACGAAATAGAAAAACATAAATAACAATATAGACAAAATTTATTAGAAAATACAACAACATTACACGAAGTCGGATAAAAAACCCAGGTAAACTGCACGCGTAATAAGATACCCGTATTTACAACGTTGTTATGGAATACATTTATTACTATCAATCTAATCGCATCACAAGCGACGACAAAACAAATTGATTAATAGTTTTTATAGGCCGACGACAGCAAAAACACGATAAATAAAAACTCGACATTGATTTTAATCATATTAAATAATTTGTATAATTCATCGTCTATCGAATATTCGATGAAACCATTGTACGCGCACCCAGCAGGGACTGGCTGGTTACATTGGCAGTCCGTTTCGGGTCATCACCTACTCGTCGAAAATAATCAAATTAAAACTCGAGATTGATTTAAAACGTCTGTAGGGACCATGGCCCTCACGGAAATCTGAATATAGAAAAATCGTCTCCCGTCTCGGAACGAGATTCCTAACTACGCTTGGGAAAACGACCATCAGCGTTCAGTGTACTGTGCCAAGTACGCGACACGAAAGATCACATACACAATGATTTACGATAATAGAATTTGTACAGTGTCTTATATCTTACATTGTTTTTAGTCAAATACATCGTAATTAATATTGATTGTCATGTCAAATGGATATTCATGAAATATGGTTTCAGCAAGACTGTACCATCTGCCACACTCCTAAAGAGACAATCGCCTTGTCGCATGGAAATTCCCAGACCGACTTCGTGGCAACCAAAATCGGTCATCGATACAAAAAAATGTATTATGAAACTCTCACACATCGTTGAATTTTTAGATTTCAATCAATTTTTTATTTTTTATTAAGAAAAGAGGTTTTACGTTGGACTTAAATTTTCAAAATTCAAATTTTGGTAGCTGTAATAGGTATCTAATTACAAACGTTGATATTTTTCAATGTATATAGCTCACATTACTTTAAAGTTTAATTGAAAATCGGATTCCAAATTCGACCTGTAACGTATTTTTCTTTAAAAAAAAAAAACAACAAAAAACGATCGATATCAGACTATGACACAAATGAGACTTTTTCCTGTAAAGCCATTTTTGCTCACTGTAGTAGTACGATTCGTAAGAAAAACGCCTAAACTTTACACTTTAATAAAAAGCCGGCACCGTTAGCACTTTCCGACAGATCGTCCACAAGCGGTTTAAATGTTCAACTACAGTTGTACCTGTCCACTTGACCGGGTCTTAAATGTAAATGCCAATCATTCTCCCATGGAACGCGCAAAAGCAGTTTCCTAGAAAAACACGACGAAAATGATTTATGTTTCCCGGACGTGGCTCGCGTGTTGAAAATCGCTCTTGTTATACGACTAGAATAAAACATATTGGTTTTAACTAATGCTAAGATTTATTTGCAAAATAAAATGTTAAAATATGCATTTGATTTATTAAAAATATGCGAAAAAATATGACACTATTGGACTTGAAATCACTTATTTGTTACAACTGTTAGGTTACATATATTACAAAATAATGTTTTTCCACTGGTCTTAAAAACTGTATTAGAAAATTCTTCGACATATTGTCGAAGTTTTGCACTGTTGCTTTGCATTTTCGACATTTTAAATGATGAAAGTTTAAATTAAGTAGATTCACAAACAACACATAACGCACTCACAATAAACGACAACGACTACGACTGCGACAACTCAAATGCTGTAATTGTAAAATAATCTGTTGCAGTTAAACGAGTTTATGACAAGGTATAAATGAAATAACTATACATACATACTTACTAAACCTATATAAATACTTAGGTGATATTTTTTTATTGATAAAATATTCTATTTTCTTCTTTTACTAGCCATTACGGTCGAAATAAACCATAAAACATGCGTTTTATGTTTTTATTGTTGAAATATGCAATAATATGCAAAACGAAATAACCACCGTTTGCTTCGTCGTGACGTGTTTCGTGGACATTTCAAACAAAAGCGTCAATCAGAAGTCGCAGAAAAAATGTCGCGACGCTTAAAAATGCTAGCCCTAGTTATACTTGTTCAAACTGCGGGATCGCGGGATCGCGTGCACAAATAACGCGAATACAATAACCATCTCATAAACGGCGACGAGAGTTCACGTTTTTTTCTTTACGACGCGTACGCGACCTCCACACGGAATAATAACAACAGATAATAATAATAATAATAATAATAACGACGACGGCGTAATGCGTACACCTGGTTTTTTTTTTGTGACGGAAAATTCGATAAAACTCGCAGGAATAACGAAATTTTCGACGATACCGTTTTCAACGCACATTATCGTGACGTACGCACGGCGTCTGCACGTGTATGCACACAAGTATACGTTAAAGGCTAAAACCAATCAGCCGTGCAGAGGATATTGGCGAGATTACGGACGAGTATATTACAGTAACAACGACGTGTGTGTGTGTGTGTGTGTGTGTGTGTTAACTCGTTTTCGTATACGCGCCAGTACTTGAATAAACGGCCGCTGTGTTACAATATTATTATTTATAATAATATACTGCAGGTACTCTATACTACAGTATTACACGCCGCGCGATTAACTCCGTCGTCGTCGTCGTTTTTCCATCACCGATGGTGTTATCGCGCACGCCGTTAATACTTTCCGCGCCGTGTAATTTAGGCGCGGTATAATACGAGTGGTTCGTTTTTTCGATTCCGGGTGAAGCGATCTTCACGGCGGCGCGGGTTTCTTTGCGGTTATTATTTTCCTTTCGAACACTTTTTCGTGTGCGACCACGGTGGTCGTACGGTCTCGAGTCCCGCGTACAGTTCTACGATTCTGCGGGACGCGAAAACGCCGTGACTGCGCTCGGGACCGTCGGGAGTCCATCGACAAAACGTCTGTCGCGCACGGCGCGCAGACGCTTCCGTCGTCCGGGTCCGAGTGCGTTTCCGGTGCAGGACACTGGTCACGGCCGCCCCGGATCGACGTACGATAACCGATCGTACGTATGAGTTTATACGACCGGAGACTTTCACGTCGGTCGGGTCATGCGTAATATGTGCGTGTAACGCGTTACGTGTGTTTTCGGTTCGTCCGTGTGTCGTGGAGTTCTCGCCGGGGCAGGTGTAATGGTGTAATCGTTATAGCGCACGCGCCGCGGGTCGCACTCGTAAACGTAACGTTGGTTAGCACAAGTGTCGGAAGACGTGGCGATCGGACGGGTTGTGAGATGTTCGTTTGAAACGCGTCGTCGCGGCACGTTAAACGGCCGACACGAAGCTGACACCGATGATGCGGCACGGCTTGCAGTAGAGTGTAGTATTACGTTTACAGTAGGGTGTAGTATCGCGGCAATCCGAAATCGTCGACACCGCGTTTGTTTCTGAACAGAACCGAGACAGACTCGAGCAGAACGGCGGGTGGTGTAAGACGAGGTTCAGAAACGGATCGCTGATCATGACTTGTTCGGTTATACGTTTAAACGATCGCGTCGAATGCAGTTGTAGTGCTTTTCCCCCGTGTGTTGACTTCAGGCGAACAATTCGATTTAATCTCTTTGCTATAACGCGTTAAAAAAATATCGAATAACTTCGACAAACATGGTTTTTTCAAATAACATACCATACTACGTAGTTATTTTTTGTAAACATTTCAGTTTTCACACGCTCTTCGCCGCGTCGACCGGTCTCTGGCGCGCGGCACGAGAGCGGACGAGGGAGCAAAGTGACCCGATAAAAGATTAGTGCGCGCACGACGGATTTAAAGGCTAGACGGCACGTAAATATGTCTCGAGACGAATAAACGGTTCTGCCGTGGACGTGGGAAACGCTTTCGGGACTCGATCTCGGCTTTCGCAGTTTCCGCGAGCTTACACACACACACACACACACATACAGACAACACAAAGTTCCGGGGCCGCGCGATAAATTCGAATTAAAAGTTTCCGTTTTACACTTCCTTTTCTCTTCTTACGCCCCGTTTCTTTTTCCGACTCCATTCGCGTCTGTCGCCAAAATATATATATAACCGCCCCGATCGTGAAACGGAACAACGTCCGTCTCACGACCTGAACACTTTTTTTTTATTATATTCAGGCCAATTCGCAGTACACACGAGTTAAAATGAACATAATAGGTATCAGAAATATTCGTTTTGTCAATACATAATGTATACGTTATTCTATTAACTAATGTTATTCCATTTGTTCACCATTTTACAATGATTATAAGCAGCGACGTCACGAACTCATTATCGAAAATATTGATCGGTATCCAATTTTTTGTGATAACTCAAAAAAAAAAATGTGAATAATAAAAATTAATGATAAATGAAGAGTGTCATTTCCCATTCTGATTTCATAAGGATTGGCATAGTATTCGGCCAGTAATTATGTTTTTTGTATTTATTATTATTATTATTATTATTAATTTAGTCTTGAATTCATTAAAATGTTACTTTGTTTCCACCAACAACCATACCACTTCATCCATTGGAACTCACATAATATATTCTATTTCTAATTACATAATATTGTTGATAAATTTATTATAGAAGAAGATGTATCAGAATTAAGAAGTGGCGAAGCTGCAAAGCTCGTCATGGATAAATTATGTGATATACAACCGATAATAAAATACAGGACGATCACATATGAACTACGAGGAGTCGTAGGCTTATCCGTTGAAAAAACACATTTGAGGAAGGTGGTTTGTCATTTTACAGCCTGTATAAAGAGAGGAAATAAAAATTGGGAATAACACGACGATTTAAAGAAAAAAGTTATTCCTGTTAAGGAACCGACTAGTAATTCCATGTGAATTTTTATATTATACGGTATAATATACTACAAATAGTTATGATCAATTCACCAGAACCCCCTTCCCCGTCAAAGATTTTATCAATTTATTAGGGGTAGGAATGTCAAATAAATTTTGAAAACTATTAAACAAATTACAAACTAAAAAAGTGCACTGTCAGAACCCCAAAGTTCAAAAAAGGGGGCTGGCAAAATGCATGTTAATTAAGGGTACGAGAAGCGGATATTTTATCTTTTTCTATGGTATAATATATGTTTCGCACGTTTTCCAACGTACCGAATTCATCGTGAAGCCTATTCGAGATCGATATTCTTACATTTTTATTTTTTCCCTATAAATCATTTCAAAACTTATTGAACAAATTTGAAAAATTAATTGCTAATATTTAATTTTCGATAAAATAATGAATGATAAAACTTAATGAAAAAAGTAAAAAAGTCGATTTATAATAAAATTCACAACGAACTCAAATCTGTTTTCGGAATTCGCATCGCATCATTAAACCGATCGGTGCGTAGGAAGTGCGAAAAATCTATTTTACTATGTTACGTGCGTGCAAGACAAAGATCGGAATAAATTTCCAACCCCTTCAACGTCCGATTATTTAAACGATAAACATCAACTGAATTGTTAAAATCACAAACATTTTCACGCGCATTACGTTCAGCGTCCTATCGAATTTTTAATATTTATGTTCCTCTCGTCCGTCCTAACAGTATCAAATTTTCATTTTGATAACGAATTATTCACGAAGAAAACTAAACATTGACGTAATTAAATTTCGAATCATTTTGACAATAATTTAAAAAAAAACTTAATATATCAAAAACACACTACAAATTTAGAGAATTAAATTCACGTGTCACCACAGGCTTTAAAATACACCGTCGAAAACTTTCGTCACTATAATTTAACCTAAATTAAAACCAGACAAACATGTATCATTAAAACAGAATTCCCTATCGTGTCGCAATAAAAAAAAATTGTTTTAACAGCCAATAAACATAAAACAATACAATAATTAAATTTAATATGATTTTACTAACCTAACCTAATTTAACCTACCTTGGATGTTTTTTCATCACGTCACTGAATTTCATGAAAAGTAATATTATGATGGTCATTTACCTGGATTTCGTGTTGGAGATGCGAAACGGACGACGCAAAACGTGACCGTTAGTTACCGTGTCCATTCTTTTAACATTTTCTTCAGTTCTTCTATAGTCCGCGTTCTCTCTACGATCTTTGTCTGTTCGTAGCATGTATCGTTTTGGAGATCTCGCAACTGTTCCGCGTTTTGCATCCGTTCGATTTCCATTCGGTCCGTCAACATGTATTGTTCCTTATTCAAACCGCAAATCTCGTCCTGTAGCTTCTCGTTGTCGTTGCTCCTTTTCTCCAGCCGCTTTCTAGTGTCTGCGATCTCCTTGCGGATCATGTTCTGCAGATAATCGCCCATGTCGTTCTTCGATTTACCATCGATCTTCTTCGCGGTCAATGCTTCACTAAGGTCGTTATAATGCATCACAACGCGCATCACGTCCACCCATTCCTTCCTGGCCATCTGCATAACAATAATAATAATAAATAAAGTAATATAATAAAAAAACAATAACGTATACGGTGTTTTCCCGTCCGAATTGTTACTATACGAGTATTCATACCCTATATGACTTCAGGCCTCGACTGATCTCTTCTTTCAGGTCTGTCTTCATCGAAAACACGTGCTTATCGTACTTTTCCTGCAGGTGGTTGATGATCTTCCGACGTTCGCGCGACAGTAGTACCAATAACCTTCGTGTACACGTGTACGTTTTATAATCGTAATTGATCGTACGACGCGTGGGCGCGCGTATATACTCTAAATAATACATACATCTTGACCAAACACACGGGATACTTTTTGGCAAGTGCGTCGGCCATCTTACTGGTAGGCTGTTCGGTCAATGCACCTTGCCACATCTTTTCCGACATATACGAGCAGTAAGGCGCGGGGTTGATTAGATTTAATAACGGGGGAGCCAACGACTGTTTTATCGTGGAAAGTTTTTCGGTCCGTTTTTCAATCTAGAACAATATTGTAAACGATTCAATTAAATGACTAAAGAAGAATTGTAATAACTAGTCTGAACCATAAGATTTTAGCAATAGTGCAATTAATATCTGTACATATTGTCTTACGTCGTAGATTATATTCTGCACTCTTTTTTTTAACGTCGAAAGCATTTTCATCCTTATGAATAACTTCGGGTTGTACATGCGGTTGCACGGTATTTTGCTGTCATTCTGAAAGGTGATGTAACATTAGCGATTAACATGCGACCATCAAATTATTCGCCCGCGTTTTCTACGCTCACTAGTAGCTTTTCGAGCAGTTTCTCGATGTACGGGTCGTGACAATCCGTGCTGTACGGTTCCTCTTCACGTAACATCTCTTGCTCGATACCGCTGTATATCCGTTGGAAAAACTCTAAAGTCGCCTTCCGGGTTTCGGGCAACTGTCGTTTAGCCAGTATTGACTTGACATTCGCCTTTAGTTTGAACATTGTGTCCTGTTCTTCGCAAATATTCTTCGGCTGTGGTCTCGCCGATTTTACTTTCAGGTCTAGAGATGACACCACCGGCGCGGGTCTAACAAAAACGATATTGGATTTCAATATTTATACTATGTTTTGCAAAACGAGAAGTGTAATAGTAATAAAAACACGACGTCTTACATTGGTTGACCACACGTATTGACCCATTTACAATCATTGTCTCCTCCCATCGCCACAGCTACGTACGCGAATATTCCCGAGTTCTCCGGCAAAGTCCTAAACGCTACGTATGTGCGTTCGTCCTTCGACAAATGATTTTGGTCGGCCACATCTAATTCTCTATTCCGGATGAGTCGTTCCCGCTTAATTTGCTGTCGTTTTTTCTAGGCACGTGATAATTCCGTTTAGTTTTAATGTTTTTAAATACACACATCGAGCATATTACCCTATATACGTTACCTTCATTTCTTTTTTAATTTCAGCGATCGGTTTGGTCGTTACTTCTTTAAATACACCATCCAAAGTTAACGGGAGCTTTGGGAGGTACATCGAATGGAGGCCTGAGCCTTCTGGAGTTCATACTTAGAACTAATTGCGACAAATAGATATTTCGCATTTGTTTTTCATATGTAGTCGTATACGTTTCGATCACGAGTTTTTCCAACCATATCTACAATTGTACACCGTGTACGTTACAATCGTGTTTCACAATAAGAAAATAATATTATAGAATTTGAACAATTACTTCGCATATTTCTCTTTCGTGGTCGCTTCTTAAAGTGTCGAACGATTCTTTGTAGTGTTCTAAGAAGTACATGAAATCTTCTTCTACCTTTATTTCGAATGTTAAAGATGAAACATTGGTTACCATCATGGATTTTTATAGTCAATTAGTAGATAAACCAAAATTAAATCGTGTAATTTTATAAGATTTAAATTAAGTCTACTAAATTGTTCAATGTATATTGTTATACTGTTCGTACAATTATGGTTTATATTTTAAATATTTACGATATTATACATCAGGTAACTATGGAAATGTATGTACCCAATCGACAGCACTTCGATTATACCTCATTTCATTTTTAATTTAATTTTAGCAACTTTATGTTTTGCGGGTAAAAAAAAACATCATTCGATTTTTAAATTGCACTTATCGCTGATTAGTTGAAATGCACTAATTATACCCTAGACTCTAGATATTAACCAAACCACAAGACCCAGTGGAAAGAACACCCACGGCATCTAACCGTGTCGTGCCTTCTGCTCGAAAGTGTACGGTAACCTAGCCCGGTACTGATGGTCCGCAGATGACCCGGTCGTTTTACCTATTCAAACCTCGCGCTCATTAAAGGCGTGCGTGGTCAGTAGGCTTCGGCCACGAACCCGGTTCGTAAATGCATCCACCGTACGCTTGCTGCATCGCACAAAATATGTGTTTACAATAAACGTTTTATATCGAACACGGGCGTTTTTGAGCTTCCGCGTTGCGATCTCGTACGAGGTAACGTGAACGCACACAGTGTACGCGACCGATTATCACTCGTGCAAACGTGCTAAAATTGTGTACTCATACTCGTTAAATTTTGTACTACACGAAGCCTTAGTTGTATAAACTATTTTTCATATAAACTACAAAAACTTTGTTAATAATAATAGATACTGTGTACGCGTTGTGCTTTTCGGTCACGCGCGGTTCGCGTGTTATCTCGTCGTCGGCTTTCAACGCGTCACGCGTGAAATATATTGTTATATATATATATATATATATAAATATATGTATTAACATTATTTTAATTAAAAACACGATAGTGACCTCTAACATAATATAGAATTGATAATTCTAGTTAAATTGTTATAGCTGAATCCTGATTTCCTAAAAAATTATATAAGATTTGTATGTTACCAATTTACATTGGTTATCTTTGCTCATAATTCGAAGCGTAGTTGGCGAGGCATTTTAGGCAGCTCATTTACGTAAAAACAATATATTTTCAAAAGTCGATTGGGGGTTGAACCCCCCCATCTCCACCAACCATTGAGCACGCCCATGGCTGTATGACGTACGTGAAATTTCGGGTCGAAGGGAGAGAGCGGCCTGGGAGCGATACGTTTTCATTTCGTTCGCAGACTCTAATAACGTCTCGTAGTCCGCCGCCAAAGGCGTGTTCGTTTCGTTTCTCGTTAACATTATCGCAAGCGCTCTAACAAAAAAAAAAAACGGATTTTATACGCCACGTAACGTACGGTTATTACCGTCGCGCCGCGTACGCCTTGTTATTTTTTTACGCCGTTCCGATTATCTCGCGCGCGCGTACGCCGAAATTGCGTTTTGCATATAAATGCGTTCTAGGATTAAAAAAAAAAAAAAAAAAACGGCAAACGGGTACGCGTAATAACGCGTCATCCTCGACAAACGCGAACCATACCTGTTGTATTTTGAACACACACTCTGAATACGGTTTCGTTGGCCGGTCGGTTCTGTTCGGAGCTCGACACAACCGACGACGGATTTCGTTTCCGATCGTTTCCGTCGGTATATATTCGGTTCAAATAATCGTCGTCATTATTCATAATATCGTTACTGGGCGAAGATGATCTTACAATGTTTCCATTGCAAAAATCTCTGGGACACAATATATACCATTTGGATGTATTGGTTCCACATAGGAGTTTTTCACTACTACCTAATATAAAGTAGAGTTAATATAAGAGTTATATGAATATCATAAAAACGAGGAAGGTAATATTGAACTAATCAATGGATTCGATCATAAAAAATATAACGTAATTTATGTAACAGTATAGTATTACAAGAATATAAAAAGAACCTTTTATATTTTCAGTTTCTTCCCTGTTTTCAGGAACGACTAGCAAAAAAGAATGTTTTTTATAATATAAAGTGTGCGGCAAAGTTATCAAACACAATTTAAATTTTAAATTTTAGCTATATTGCAGCGCCATCTGTGTCCAACCTAGAGAAATAATCTTAGTCGCATTGGAAAGAAGAAAAAAGAAGGTTTTGTTTGAGCTAGTAACAAGCCAGCATGGGTGGGCAGACGGTGCAACAACGCGCGTTCGCCGTAGAACGGTATTATCGTAATAACGATTCGTATTTACTTACTATGCACGATTTTTGAAAAGAGTTTTAATTAGGGCCCATAACTCCCGTTTTTACAATAAAATAATTATATCTTTGGCGTAAAAATTTTCGTGAGTGTGGTACAGTGGCTAAAAAAACCGTCCAATCTTCCGAAATCAGTGAGAACGACGCCTAGCATTTCTCATGTGAGCGCAGCAATTGAAGCAAGACCAAGTCGATCTGCCCAAGTGCATGTCAAAAATTTAAATTTATCCGATCGTACAGTGCGCCGAATTCCTTATCTCGATATAAATTATCACCCGTACAACATTTTATAAAACATGTTATTAACATGTTTTAACACTTTTGTTATTAACATTGTTATTAACATTTTTATTAACATGTTTATAAAATAACTATACGTATTTCATGTTACTCAAATTTCCATTACATTGTCTAATATAATTATTTGATAATGAATATTTATTCAATAAGCTTACCCATACAAGCTTAAAAGGTGGAATAAAATTATGTATTATTATAGATGTGAACAAATTTCAATTTCATTCGGCTTTCGGCAAGATCATTATTTATTTTTATCGATAATAATTGTTTGGATATATAAACTAAAATAAATATGATTTGAACGCTAGCAACAACAATTATAAATTTGATAACGCTGTATCGTAATGGCCAATCATTTATGTATAAATATTTTTTTAAATTTTTTTTGATTTATTTCAATTTCCTTTAATATTTCTTTTCACTCAATATCTTTCGTTCTATTGATGTTGACGCGTATCCATCATACAGATTATGAGGTTTGGTGACGTGTTAGTTATATATTGAGACTCTAGTGTAAATTGCTCCAATGAATATTAGGCACTTTAAATAATTCAATTCAAATTAAAATATGTAATAATTAAGTTTTTCAAAATACATACCATCCCCTGGATTTATTTTATAGAAAAAAATTATTCGTATTGTCGTGTAATATAATATAACGTAGCAAGTACAACATAACATATATGTACAATGATACGACTTATGTATATTTTTTGTTTTAATCATGCAATCTTTATTTCACAAATCCATGTTTAAAATACTTAACAGCATTTGCGTTTTCAAAAATAAATGCAAATGTTGTGGCAATATATATTAATTTTCGGCAATCCTTGTTATCTTCTATATTCTTTGTTGTAAAACTGTAGAGTGCTTGACGTGAGTGTACAATTTAATATCTTCGATTGGCCATAGATAAATCATGAAAAAAAAAATATAAAAGCATATAAAAGCAAACATAATAACATACACATTTGTATTTGCCAAAACACTAAGTCGTTGTATTGTAAGAAGTCGATGTAATATAGTTGTTAAAACGTATTACATTTATATTTTTTATGATTTCAAATTCAAATATAATATTACACAAACGATTCGTACATTAATAATAATGTTTATAATTTTATAACCTGAATTGGTTATGAAGATATCGAACATACGTTTCATTTCCTTTGTAAATCATAATCACTGGTTAATTACACAAAATATATTATCAAAAAACAATACAGTTATCTTTAGATTTGCCAGTTTAAATGCATAGTCAGTCCTATATAATCTTTACAAAATCATTTTGTGACATATCCACACACATTTTTAGCATAGATTTGATTTTTGGAATTAAGTTTTCATATTTAATTTTAATTGAAACTATAAAATTTCCGAATTCATTCGATATTTATGTATTACTAAAGCATAATATTAAAATTTTCTTAAAATTAGTCGTTTGAATTCATAAATATTTAGTTGCATATTTCTCAAGTTATAAATGCAAATATAAAACCGTTAATTACGAATTTTTTCATGATTTATACTGTGATTTATATTATTTATTTATTTATAATCTTAGAATTGTTTTACAAAATAATGACAGTAACAGAAAAATACGCAAATTAACAATAATTTCTTAATTATATTTTTTCCAATATATATGAATAACTATAGAAATTTCCTATTTGGAAAATGATAAAGTAACACATCAAAACCATTTATATGGGAAAATCATTATTACATTTATTGTTTTTAAAACAATAATTATCGCCATTAATCTTGAGAAAAATATGAATATGTACATCAAATGTTCTGAAAATGTTTACAATATCGAGTGCATGTGGAAGACGATTTTATTTATTTGAACAAATGTTTCATAAAGCGCAGTAAAAAGACAGACTTCGAAGAAGACAAGTAAACAAGAAGGTGTTTTCAAATAATTTAATAGAATTAACGTGAATAATATATTAAATTTACGATATAACTTAAAATTTTTTTATATAAGACAACGAAATGATATTATATGTATGAGAAAGCTATGTAATAGTTATAATCGTTGAAGATTTCGAAACTGATTTCAAATAAATGTAAAGCTTAATTGTATGTATTTTACGCATACGTAATCTTCAAGTATATTATGACGAGTCTTTAGCATACGAAGCTTTACTTTTGCAATCAATCAATTTATACATGTGTGCAAAATATTGGTAGTTCTGGTAAAACTAGTTACCAATATAGTGATTTGCCTAATACGTTTTTCAATTTTGTTATGCGTATTCTATTATATGAATGTTTTACTAACGAAAATTGCAAAAGTTAACGAAATTTAGTAATTTAATAATTTTCCTTTTTTATATGTAAATAAATTAATAAATAAATAGCATAAATTTAATCTTTTAGAATAACATTTTTTCTCATAATACGATAAATGCTCCAAGTCTAAATATAAGTCGACTGAATAACTGTGAATTTAGCTATAGGTTCTCAGTTTATAGTTGTCGACAGTAATCCACTAATCGCGGTTTTCATCTCTTCTTTTGTGATAATTCAAGTTACATATTTATCAATATTATCAGAAGTGTTCTTAAATGTATAGACAGACAAAAGAAAATCACAAATTTAACCAAATATCATAATCATGTTTTCTCTCTCTCTCTATATATATATATATTATATATACTATATATTATATAATTCCGTACGCAAATTTTGAAGAAAAAAGCTTAACAACGTGAACATTGATTCACATATATACTTGAATAGGCAATGCATTTGTGTATCAATTCATTTAAAAACCATAATAATCTTCGGTATAGCTGAGAATACAATAAATACAAAATTTAAGTAATTTGAAAATGTTTACAATAAAGAGTACTATTTTGAAATATGTTTTTGGTTTATTTGAAAAAATGATTCATGAATTGCTGAATAAAAATTAGAATATACAAGCAGAATCGTTCATACATTCTACCTAAGTTTCATATCTACGTAAATCAAGTATGTTTATTTATAGATATTATTAATATCACACTGTAGTTTCTGTTATTATATACATAATTTTTTTGCTTTTTGGTAGATTTTTATTATATATTTTTTTTTTATTTTCACCTAACTCTGTGTTTTTTTTTTATATTCATAATATTCTCTATATAATTTCTGTCTTCTATATGCAATTTTGTATCTTATTAATTTTACTTTTAATTTATTCTTCAGTTGTTGTGTTTTATTTGTTTTAACCTAATTATGACATTTTGTCAAAACCGATAGTAATAAACACACATATACATCAAGTTTTATACTTTTTCTTTTTTCTTTAATTAACGTAATACTCATTGGTTTTTTGTATGATTAAGTATACAAATGTACAATTTTTTAGACATTTTAGATATATTAGATTATTTATTTGTATATTTACGAGTATTAACTTATAATTTTTATTTTATTTCTATTCATTAAATTTTTAATTTTTTTTTCTTGCATAACCTTTTTACTCTTAATTTGTTTTTTATTTTATTTTTGCTACTATATTTTACATTATAGATGTTTATTTAATGAAAATTGCACTGTATTTTGTCCCTTAATCTAACATTAATTTATTTCATTATCATAATAGTTTATTGATTGGTGATAATATTCACTATTCTCATTATATATTACAAGGACAACAAGGTCGAAAGTTAAATTTAAACTACGATTATGAGTTCAAATAAAAACAAAATAACAACTCAAATAGACCAAAAAAATTCTTACATGTAACATGAAAAAAGATGTCTGAAATAAGATATAGACAATTAAACCCTTTTGATAAAACATCCAGGTGGTAAGACTATAATTCAATCATTGACAATTAAAAATGTCCTCATATATTGGTCAGTATATGTATGTAAGAGGAACATGTATATAATGATTAAACACTGTCAGTAGGAAAGAAAATGTATTCAATAACAATTAATTGTTTATATTATTATAATATTTATTGCTTAAAATAATATGGTGCATATGATTTTCAATTATTTAATAATACAGTATATTTAAATTTATAAAGATTTAGTAAGATTTCACATGAAATCTCATCAAAATGTATTTCTTCATTCCTTAATTGTAGTTATCTTAATCACTTATTGTGGATTGTGACGGTATGTTCAAACCAAAACTACTAGTAACATATGAAAAACTGCGTGACTTGAATCCTTCACAAAATTGTTTGGGTGCCATTGTTTGCATTAAGTATGTTTGAGACAAACCTTATAGAAACAGGTTAATATAAAAGTTATAAACAATTTACAACAAATAATAAAACCATTAATATTAAATCAAATCTCTAGATTACAAATTACAACAGTATACAGTATTAAAATATTTTGAAAGCACATTAGGTCATACAAATGAAAAAAAAATGTCTAACCGTTTATTCATTATGCGAAATTGAAAATATAATTTTTTTCAATGGGTATAAGTCAGGGAAATTTTACTAAACATTAATTAATATTAAAGTATTCAAGTCAGGTGAGGAAATTAAAACGGTTTCTTTATGTGTTCATCTACTTAAACTATAAAAATTATATAAAATAATAAAGTTTAATAACGTTAATGAATTATATAAATACACATATAACTATTCGAAAAATATCGTCCTAATGATTGATTCTTGTTTTTATGATACATACTTATCTCATCTATAATAGAGTCGAAAATGTACTGAAAATATAATTTTGAAATATCTATCGAAATACAAAAATATCATTTTTATTAACGCAAAATCAACTTTTAGAGATAAAAAAATGTTAAAAATTAAAATATCCACATGATATAGCGAATAAAAATTAGTCGGACACAATAAGTACATAACTCGATATTTGAATATTTATTTTATAAGTACAGAATGCATATATAATGGCAGATTTCATTTAAATTAAATCCTTAATATTGCCAGTCAGAAAAAATGTACGAAGTTTTAGAATACAATCTTCAAGAATCGATTTACAAGAAATCTATACTTTCTATTAATTTAACATTCACATATCTAGGTCATATAATATTACATTATTAATTTTGTTTAAATTGTTTCCATTCCCATATTCTAAACAAATTACCTGATATGAGAGAATCATAAGCTGTTTCAAAAAAAGAATTAAAAGTCATAAATTATAATGTAAAGTAATATGATATATATATTAATAAATTTCAATTATATTATGATATTATCATTGAAAATTTGAGATATTGATCATTATAGCCTTCCAAGTAAGAAGAATAATTGGTAAGCTTCATGTGTGTAACATGTTTTACATAAAATGCTTATAATTTTTTTTCTAAACTATAAGACAATTAAGTGAAAAGTTTCTTTAATGTCTATATTTAAATGTTAAATTAATGTAGTGTTATATATATATATTAATACATATTGTACAGTGACAATACGTCAATTTTTTCAAATTTTTTGTAAAATATATACAAACTACAAAATTCATGAGAGATTTTCAAATATTTGCCAGATATTCTAAAGCTCATTAAACAGATGACAAAAATAAGATCTTGAATTTGAATTTGAAGTAATTCACGTGAAGATCGAAATAATTTAAGAATTATGTATTTAAATACTTTCGAAATTCACATAAAAGAATTGATTTCTTCTCAACTCTTTTTTCTTTTCTACTCACTATATTCGTAAAAAAACTTATACAGAAGTTCTCGGGAATTAACTAAAAAAATACATTATTTATTATAACTGTGAATTAAAAATATTCGTAATCATATCAATAACATTTTGGATAGCCAACATGTCTATGTGTGTGTTTAATTAGTATATACTATATGGGGAACAACAAAGTTACTTACCTAAATTAAAATTGTCTTTATTCATATCCACTATATATAATTATTATCTATTAGGTAATGTAATACATAATATTTCACGACACATAATATTTACAATTATGTATTTATATTAGTTTGTTATTCTTTTTAAATATATTGAGACGTTCCGCTATTTGCGGTCGGATCCCTCGGTGACGAATATATTTTAATATAGGATCGCCAGAACCGGTCGAATATTAAAATAAAATATTTACTCCCGCCTATTGAGCTCTCACCCGTTGGTGAGATTTGCTGCAGGGACGGAGCAGGTAATACTCCATGAGTATTTATATTTCAGATTAAAACAAAGAAAGGAAAGCACTCCGGAGCATAGGTGAATAAGAACTTGGGCATTTTATATGTTCTTAAATCGGCCCGGTACATTACACATCTTAATTAATGCCGATTCTGAATGTTCACCGACCGGTTAACAGCGGTGGTGGGCTCAAAGTAATCAGGACCTACCCGCGTATATAGCACGGTGCAGGTTTCATCAATGTGTAAATTTAAATGATTCTTTTATTTGATTAATTTGATTTATTTAATTTAATTAATCATTTATTTGGACATCACAATATTATTTCAGGCAATACACCAATCGACATGGTTCCGATCAATAACATGCACACCCATTACATGTACCACATTTGCACGACGACGCGTGTTGGTAGGTGCAGTGGGCACAACAGCATAACTAATGTAACGAAACCCATGCTACACTAATCCAACACAGATCACGCTGGATCCTTGTCTCAGCAGCTGCAAGAGTATTTTCTCTGCAAAGGGGTCTTAAAGTCATCTGTGCTACTGTTCATACACGCAACGCCAGAAGGACATACTTCCAACAATTTGTGCCTCCGTTGAACTTCTATCATTTGAGCCTTAATTAAGCAAGAACCATTAACTGTCTGTACGCCTAGCACCGTTATGCACTCGGACGAATATTGTCCGTGACATAGTACGTGATACGAGAACCACGCCTCATCCAATCTGTCGTCTCCAACGGACTATTCGTCGGGTAGCAAGGTGCAAGGATCGCTCATCAGGGAATTGTAATTCATGGACACCCAATGGAGTATTCGTTGCTTTATTTGTGACGGAGACGTGTTGTTATTCGCTACATCGGACACGATTATGTTACCTGGGATCATGCATTTTCTGATCTCAACTCCAATGGAGAAGAATAGAAGGTAATAATGCAAATTTACTGCAGATTTTATATAATACTTCCAAAATATTATGATTTTCCACTTTTAATCTGATACTTTACCCCAAGCAGCGTCATTTTCGTCTGGGTACTTTCCTGAAATAATATATTCTTAGACTAAATTACGGGTTCTATTAAAATTTAGACAAAAATATGAAATTCTATAGGGACAACTTTTACGATTTATGGTAAATGTTGAAATATAAAACAATTCGAGAATAATATGCATTTCCTAAGATAATTTTTTTTCGAGTTTTCTGTTAAAAATGTTAGATTATCATGCGAAATGAAAATGGTTTTATTTTTCGTATCCAAGATTGACTTTTGTAGAATTATAGAATTTACAGTTAAGATTAAAATGTATTATATAGAGAAAGTTTTATATTTTAAACTACATTAAAATCAGCATTATGTTACAAATATGGAAACTGTAATTATTCTATTTAATTTTGAATTCTTATTTACATTACACATTATATTTAAAGTAGAGTAATAAAAATGTTTAATTCTGAAACAATTATGTTAATAATTAATACGAACCGAATATACCCTCACACCATATCTTTACGTCATTAAAAGGCTTATTAATGAATGCTGTAAATAATATAGTTTTTTTAAAATATCAATGTATTTTTTTTCAAAATCATAAGAAGTTATATTTTTAAATGATTATTAAATATTACAATAAAAAACAATTATCAATATTATACACAGTAAACTCAAATTTGTTCAAAAATGATATACATACCGTAATCCGCGATACCGTGAAGATGGTCTTGATACTTATAAACATAACCTAAATAAATTGTATTTATAATTTTTCAATGTTTCGTTTAAACAGTGACATATTCAATAAATTAATAATTTATTGAAATAATTATTTATACAATTACATTAAATACGAGAAGTGTAATATGGAACTAATTATTGTCTTAGATCATAAAATATACCACAATTTATTTCACAATATAGTATTAAAAAAATATATAACAAATCACCCTTTTTTTTTTCGGTTGCTTTTCTGGAAACTGGAACATCTAGAAAAAAGAATGCTTTCTATAGTATACAAATGGACACTAACATCATCATATATGAATGACGAATTTCAAGTAAATAAAATTTAAATTTAAACTAATTAAATCGTTCTAATTTGGATAGTTACTTTCGAAATCCGATCAAGTATTAAATCAAGTAGTCAGGATATTCCGTTTTTTAGTATAGCAGGACAAAATTTTTTTTTTCGAGACTGATTTCGCTATATTAATTTTGCATTTGTCACATTTACACCCACACTCATACACACATCTATATCCACACCACATACCAACGCCACTCATCCACAAACTACATCCATACTTACACAACACTTTCACACCTACATACAAACCCACATATACGCTCATTAATATCAACGCTGCTGCACTACAGTCGTTGTCATCACCACTATCAGTTCACTACCGTTAGGAATGCAACTCTGAGTAATTTGGATTTACTATTTTGATTACTATTTTAACAGCTAGGTACCTCCAAATAACTTATATATGATTCATCGAATTTCCATGCAGCGGATAAGTCTTTATCTGGTTTATAAATGGATTTCAAATAAAAATATTCATCAGATATAAAGTAAGATTTCTCAAAAAATTAAAATATAAGGATTTTCACTCTTCACGAAATTCCAAATAGTCCTCATTGTATTTTATACAGTCTGTATAAGATTTTACAAAAAACTAACGAGAGCTGCTTGTCGCCCAATACGTTCTCGAAATCAATATATTATTTACGAATTAAACCATCCTATGACTCTTGAACAGATTGAGTCGAGATTAGGAATAAAACTAATCGTTATGAGTTTTGGCATTCAATAAATTTTAGCAGTTCACAAAACAATTCGATTAAGATCATTTGATGTAACAAATTCAAATTTTAAACACTGAACAATATTGAACTTAATAATAGTTCAATGGCAAGTCATTTTGTAGTAAATTGTTTAGTTATGGGTTAAAATTTCATTAGAAACTCACCAATCTCGAAAAATGCATGTTTCATGGCTTGATAAATGGTTTCATTACCTACAAGTTAAGATTCTAGAGTTAATACATTATGATGTATAAAATTATACTTCTATACAAATTTAGTTACTCTAGTAATTTTTAAACCTTATTTTTGTTACACATGATATGAATATTGTTGATATTCTTTATGTAAATAATATAATCTTTGTTATGATACAATTATATAAAATAACATGAATTTTCGTTTTATAAATAGGAATTTCCTTCTTTTACCTCGACTTCATCCCAACTATTTTGGGTCGGCCACCAGGGTCTAAACCTTCACTTAACGCGATCTCCAAAATCTTCTACACACAACAGCATTCCTCGTATCACACCCAATCATATCCAATCACTTCTTCTGCGGATTTCCTCTTCCTCTTCATCGTTCAATATCCATTTCATTATTTTATAAATATGATTAAAGGAATAATATAATATTAATATTATATTAAATTATTTTAATACTTACCGTTGTAACCCCCTTGCGTTTTGAGTTGTTCTAGTTTTTAATGATATAAATGAAATTTATGGTAACAAAGTGTAAAAAAAAACAAAGTGTAGTAACAATTTATTTCATACGCTTTAGTTATATTATCATTTTTATATTACATATATTTTATTGAGAGTATGAAAAATTCGAAAAATATGCAATCGACTTTCATGAAAATCAAATTTTAATATGGTTGTACAGTACATAACATAAAGAGATCTATGGAACGATAATTTTAATGTTGCTTATATGATTTTCAATAATATATTAATTTAAATATATTCATAAAGTAATATCAGCTCTAATGAAAAACGTAAAATATGAACAATAATTTATAAAATAACTATACGTATTTCATGTTACTCGAATTTCTATTACATTGTCTAATATAATTATTTGATAATGAATATTTATTCAATAAGCTTACCCATACAAACTTAAAAGGTGGAATAAAATTATGTATTATTATAGATGTGAACAAATTTCAATTTCATTCGGCATTCGGCAACATCATTATATATTTTTATCGATAATAATTGTTTGGATATATAAACTCAAAATAAATAAGAATTTATCGTAATGGCCAATCATTTATGTACAAATAATTTTTAAAATTGTTTTTGGTTTATTTCAGTTTTCTTTAATATTCCTTTTCATTCAATACCTTTCGCCTTATTGATGTAAACACTTATCAATCATATTGACGTCACTAGGTTACATATTTCAAACTTCTACTTAGTCTCACGGTGCTTAAACTAATTGATATAAAAATGGCTATCTATGCTTAATAATATCTGTCTGCTAGAACAATCATGTATAGAAAAATATATTAAGATATTAGGTACATTTTAAACCTTTTAATTAATGCAATATGATTAATAACCACAAAATAAAGGATTCATAAAATATCATTAAATGTAGATGAATTGGTCTAAAGACCAGCGGTTGCCCACCAGTGGTCCGCGGACCACTAGTGGTCCACAGTATAAATTTTGTGGTCCACAGAAAAATTTGAATAATATTTGTAATGTTGTGAGTTTATAATCGTAATATACAAAAGTAGTATATAATGTCGCTGTATGTAGATTCAGTTTACAACGATAAGAATATTGTCATACAACAATATTGTCATTGTTATTGTATGTTATAAAATAAATAGACCAAATATCCAACGATGGTGGATTATTGTTGTCATTGTAGGTACGCGCGTCATTATGTAAATAATATTTAATCATTTGAATATAAACCTCATATAAATGGGTATTCCTTGAATACGTTCTAGTCACTAATGATTCGAATCCAGTCAACATTTTAACTTTTATTTTTATTGAAATATTTTGTCGTCCGCTGATCATAGGCATTGTCGTAATATCGTGTTGTTAATGTACGCCGTTCTTTAAGGGTATTTTATTGTTTTTATTTTATATACTGTAATTTTTAGGATTTTTAATTTAAGTATTTTTAATTTATATATTATATTATTTTTTTTATATTTCATTATTTTTCATAATGAATGAAAAAAAGCAAAGTAATATTTATAATTATTTTAATACAAAAAATAATAAATCTGATGGTACTCGTAAGAGTGACAATAGTAATGTGTGTACTTCACTTAACCATGAGTTGAGCTATGATTCAAAAACTGCCAAAAATGCCAATAACGCACAAACTTATTTAAAACAAGCAAGAACAAATCTCACATTAAAACTTGTTTAATACTAAACAGTTTTATATTAAGCTAATTTTTAAACTAACTTAACAAATTTTGTTATTAATAATAAAGCTCATCATTGATATTTTATAAAATATGCGTTAATTTAATGTCATTTTAACTTGGTATTTAAGACATGAGTATAAGTGGTCCGTAGAATTTAGAGTTATAAATTTAGTGGCCCGAGAGTTCCAAAAGGTCGGCGACCACTGGTTTAGACAGTGGTTTTCGTATTTTTATCAAAAAATAGACTTATTTTCTTAAGGAATGATTTATGAGGTTTAGTATCGTGTTAGATAAATATTGAAACTCTAGTGTAAATTCCTCCAATGAACATTAGGTACTTTGAATATTTCAATTAAAATTAAAATATGTAATAATTACGTTTCTCAAAATACATACCTTTTACTGGATCTATTTTATAGAAAAAAAATTATTTGTATTATCGTGAAATATAATAAAACGTAGCAAGTACATAATAATATTTATGTACAATGATACGACTTTTGAATATTTTTGGTTTTATTCATGAAATCCTTATTTCACAATTCATGTTTAACATACTTACCAGCATCAGCGTTTTCAAAAATAAATGCAAATGTTGTGGCAATATATATTAGTTTTCGGCAATTCATGTTCACTTCTTTATTTTTATTTTTTGTTAAACAGTAGAGTGCTTAACGTTAATGTACAATTTAATATCTTCGTTTGGCCATGGATTAATCATGAAAAAAAAAATATAAAAGCATATGTGAGCAAACATAACATAATACATATTTGTATTTGCCAAGATGCTAACTCGTTGTGTTGTAAGAAATCGATGTAATATAGTTGTTAAAACGAATTACATTTATATTTTTTATGATTTCAAATTCATATATAATATTACACAAACGATTCGTACATTAATAATAATGTTTATAATTTTATAACCTGAATTGGTTATGAAGATATCAAACATACGTTTCATCTCCTTTGTAAATCATAATCACTGGTTAATTACACAAAATATATTATCAAAAAACAATACAATTATCTTTAGATTTGCCAGTTTAAATGCATGGTCAGTCCTATATAATCTTTACAAAATCATTTTGTGACATATCTACACACATTTTTGGCATAGATTTGATTTTTGGAATTAAGTTTTCATATTTAATTTTAATTGAAATTAAAAAATTTCACAATTTATTCGATATTAATGTATTACTAGAGCATAATTTTAAAATTTTCTTGAAATTAGTCGTTTGAATTCATAAATATTTAGTTGCATATTTCTCAAGTAATAAATGCAAATAATAAACCATTAATCACGAATTATACTGTGATTTATATTATTTGTTTATTTATGATCTTAGAATTATTTTACAAAATAACGACAGTAACAGAAAAAACACGCAAAATGACACTAATCATGTTTTTTCCAATATATATGAATAAATATCGAATTTTCCAATTTGGAAAATGATAAAGTAATACATCGTTCAAAACAATATATATAGGGAAATCATTATTACATTTATTGTTTTTAAAACAATAATTATCGTCATTAATCTTGAGAAAAATATGAATATGAACTTCAAATGTTCTGAAAATGTTTACAATATCGAATGCATGTGGAAGTCGATTTTTTTTATTTGAACAAATGTTTCATAAAACACAGTAAAAAGACAGACTTCGAAGAAGACAAGTAAACAAGAAGGTGTTTTCAAATAATTTAATAGAATTAACGTGAGTAATATATTTAATGTACGATATAACTTAAATTTTTTTTATATAAGGCAATAAAATGATATTATATGTATTAGAAAGCTATATAATAATTATAGTCTTTGAAGATTTCGAAATTGATTTCAAATAAATATAAAGCATAATTATTTATTTATTTATGCATATGACATTTTCTGCGTAACATTAATTACAAAATAAAATAAAATTGCGAGTAAAAGTAAAACATGTAACATCAAAACAATAGTCAAAGTAATTAAAATAAATCAATAATAGTGGTAATAATAAAAATAAAAATAACAACATTAACAGCGGTAACTATAGTAAATGGGTAACAAGTGAGAAGATATCACAAACGTATACTGAGTTCGTCACACCATTTGGCGGCTGCCGGGCTACCTTCGTGCAATTTGACTAACCCTCCTTCAAACTTCATGTTAGGACATGACTGGACTATGTGATTGATAGTTTGTTTATCGCCACATTCGCATAGTTGAGAGTCGATCATTCCCCATTTATGGAGTAAGTAATTACATCGTCCCTGCTCCGTCCTGATACGGTTGAGAGTTGTCCACTGAGCACGAGTAAGATCCCATCCAGGTACTTTTATAGTTGGGTCAGTAACAAGGGTTTTGTTGCGCGTTTCTGCTGTGTCCCATCGTTTTTTCCATAGCCTTTCTGTGGACTATTCGGGTACATCTGTGCGCCACATAGGGTGTCTTGATCTTAGCCTTATTGGGGGGTATTCCAGGATATCCTTTTATAGGGGCAAGTTTTGAAAGGTACTCAATTTTAAGATGGTTTTTGAAGTATGAGATAGCCTCCGAAGGTCGGGAGTGGCTATGTTTGATAGGATCGGTAGCCATTCCGTTTGTGTGGATCTAACAGTTCCTGAGATGATGCGCATAGTGTGATTCAGCTGTACATCAACTTTTTTACAGTGTGCACTTCTAGCACATACAGGTGAGCAATATTCGGCGACACTATACACCAATGCTAGGGCTGAAGTTCGAAGTACACTGATGCTGTATCCCCAGCTAGTGCCAGCTAACTTAGCTATGATGTTGTTACGTGTTTTTAACTTATTTTTAACGGATTCCAGATGTTGGCTATAAGTTAGAGTTCTGTCGAATTTCACTCCTAAGTATTTGGGATATTCTTCTGTAGCGATTTTTTTACCTGCGATTATTATTTCAAGTTCTTTTTTTGCATCCCCATTGTTGAGGTGGAAGGTTCTTGTTATTGACTTATTTGGATTAAGTGTTAGGTGCCACTTTTGAAAATATTTTTGAATTTTTCCTAGGTCTTCATTAAGCGTACACTCTAATTCTACGAAGCTTCTGGCTTGAGCTACTAACGCCACGTTATCCGCACACATGAACTTTCTTGAAGACGTTTCGGTAATATTTGCTATGTATGCGTTAAATAACAACGGATATAGTACAGACCCTTGCGGGAGTCCATTTTGGAGGCGCTTATAGTGACTCTCTTTGCCACTGAGAGATACTCGGAATTTTCTATTTGAAAGGATGTTGTCTATTAGTCGTACTATTGTTCTGCATTTTAGTATTTTTGCTAGTTTTAGAATGAGGCCTCTCTTCCAGACTGTATCGTATGCAGATGAAAGGTCTAGAAAAATCGCGCTAGACTTTTCCTGTCTTTGGAACCCATTTTCTATGTGCGTGGCTAAAGCTAAAACTTGATCTCAGCAATTTCTATTTTTTCGAAAACCGGCCTGTTCAATAGGCAGGGATGCTTCAATTATCGGTTGTAAACGTGCTAGGATCATTCTTTCGAAGAGTTTGTACGTTGATGATAGCAGTGATATTGGTCTATAATTTTTGACCAATGGCCCTATTAGATGAGGAAAGAAGGTATAATTGGATTTCCGCAATGAAGGAAATGAATTACACCTACTCGAGTAGGAAAAGTTGGGCCCTCCTGAGAAAACTAGGAGCTGCGCAGCCATCAAGGAAAACTGGGTGTGTTGCAGCTAGTGACATCGCTAACCTCCTGTTCAAATCGTCTAACATCAAATCTCAAAAGCTCGAAAAAACAGAAACGAAAAAAGAACTTACAGAACTACTAAATCTATGCGAAGAAAAGACGACACACACGGCAGACTTTACCGGGGAGGAAGTTCTAAATGCACTAAAATTAGTCAAAAATGGAAAAGCAGCTGGAACAGATGGAGTACATCCAGAGTTCATAAAAAACCTTGGACCCAAAAGCATTAAATGGATTGCAACACTTGCCACAAACATGGTAAACTTGAATAACATTCCAAAGTCCTGGCGCGAATCTAAAGTTATAGTCATCTTAAAGCCTAATAAAGAATCCACTGATCCCAAAAAGCATAATTGTATGTATTTTACGCATACATAATCTTCTAGTATATTATGATGATTTTCTTGCATACGAAGCTTTACTTTTGCAATCAATCAATGTATACATGTATGTAAAATATTAGTAGTTCTGGTAAAATGAGTTACCAATATTGTGATTTGCCTAACACGTTTTTCAATTTTACTAGGCGCATTCTAAAATATAATGCAATATAAACAAAAATCAGAAAATTTACGAATTTTATTAATTTATTAATTTAACTTTTTTTTATGTAATTAAATGAATAAATAAATAGCATAAATTTAATCTATTAGAATAACATTTTTACTCATAATGCGATAAATGCACGAAATCTAAAGATAAGTCGATTGAATAACTGTGAATTTATCTATAGGTTCTCAGTTTATAGTTGTCGACAGCAATCCACTAATCGCGGTTTTCATCCTTTCTTTTGTGATAATTCAAGTTACATATTTATCAATATTATCAGAAGTGTTCTTAAATGTATAGACAGACAAAAGAAAATCACAAATTTAACCAAATATCATAATCATGTTTTCTCTCTCTCTATATATATATATATATATATATATGTATATTCCGTATGTAAAATTTGAAGGAAAAACTTAACAACGTGAACATTGATTGCATTGATTGATTGATGGCAATGTATTTGTGTATCAATTCTTCTAAAAACCATTGTTATCTTCGGTAAATCTGAGAATACTATAAATATAAACTTTAAGTAATTTGAAAATGTTTACAATAAAGAGTACTACTTTGAAATATGGTTTTGTTTTATTTGAACAAATGATTCATGAATTGCTGTAAAAAAATTATAATATACAAGCAGAATTGTTCATGCATTCTACATAAGTTTCAGATCTACGTAAATCAAGTATGTTTATTTATAGATATTATTAATATCACACTGTAGTTTCTGTCATTATATACATAATTTCTTTGCTTTTTGATAGATTTTTATTATATAATTGTTTTATTTTATTTTCACCTAACTCTCCGTTTTTTTATTTTAATATTCATAATTTTCTCTATATAATTTCTGTTTTGTTTCTATATGCAATTTTATCTTATTAATTTAACTTTAATGTATCCTTCAGTTGTTGTGTTTTATTTGTATTAACCTAATTATGACATTTTGTCAAAACCGATAGTAATAAACACACATATACAACAAGTTTTATATTTTTTTTTCTTTTTTCTTTAATCAACGTAATACTCATTGTTTTTTTTTTATGATTAAGTATACATTTATATATGTTTGCTTAGACATTTTAGATATATTAGATTTTTTATTTGTATATTTACGAGTATTAACTTATAATTTTTATTTTATTTCTTTTCATTAAATTTTAAATTTTTTTTTCTTGTATATTCTTTTTACTCTTTCTTTGTTTTTTGTTTCATTTTTGCTACTATATTTTACATTATATATGTTTATTTAATGGAAAGAATGCACTGTACTTTGTCCCCTAATCTTTCATTAATATTTTTTTTTATCTAATAGTGTATTAATTGATGAATATATTCACTATTCTTATTATAAATTACACGTATAATATGATCGAAAGTTAAATTTGAACTACGATAATGCGTATAAAGAATGACAAATTAACAACTCAAATAGACCAAAAAAATCCTTGCATGTAAGGGAAAAACGATGTCTGAAATAAGATATAGACAATTAAACCCTTATGATAAAACATCCAGGTGTTAAGACTATAATTCAATCATTAACAATTGAAAATAACCTCATATATTGGTCAGTATATTTATGTATGAGGAACATGTAAATAATGATTAAACACTGTCAGTAGGAACGAAAATGTATTCAATAACAATTAATTGTTTATATTGTTATAATATTATTTACTTAAAATAATATGGTGCATATAATTTTCAATTATTTAATAATACAATATATTTATATTTATTAAGATTTAGTAACACTTGATGAAATACCATTAAAATGTATTTCTTCATTCCTTAAATTAATTAAATTAATTAATGGAAGTTATTATAATCACTAATGTAAGCTGTTGGCGGAATGTTCAAATCAAAACTACTAGAAACATAGGATAAACTGCGTGCCTTGAATCCTTCACAAAATTGTTTGGGTGTCATAGTTTCCATTAAGTTTGTTCGAGACAAACCTTATAGAAACAGGTTAATATAAAAATTATAAACAAATTACAACAAATTATAATTTCATAATTATTAAATAAAATCTCTAAATTACAAATTACAACGATATACAGTATTAAAATATTTTGAAAGCACATTAGGTCATACAAATGAAAAAAAATTTTCTAACCGTTTATTTATTATGCGAAATTGAAAATATTATTTTTTTCAATGGGTAAGTCAGGGAAATGTTATTAAACATTAAATAATATTCAAGTATTCAAGTCAGGTGAGAAAATTAAAACGATTTCTTTATGTGTTCATCGACTTAAACCATAAAAATTATATTATATAATAGAGTTTAATAACGTTAATGACTGATATAAAGTCACATATAACTATTCGAAAAATATCGTCCTAATGATTAATTTTTGTTTTTATGATACGTACTTATTTCATCTATAATAGAGTCGAAAATGTACTGAAAATATAATTTTGAAATATCTATTGACATACAAAAATATTATTTTTATTAACGCAAAATCAACTTTTAGAGATAAAAAAATGTTAAAAATTAAAATATCCACATGATATAGCGAATAAAAATTAGTCGGACACAATAAGTACATAACTGGATATTTGAATATTTATTTTAGAAGTACAGAATGCATATATAATGGCAGATTTCAAATAAATTAAATCCTTAATATTGCCAGTCAGAAAAAATGTACGAAGTTTTAAAATATAATCTTCAAGAATCGATTTACAAGAAACCTATACTTTCTATTAATTTAATATTCACATATCTAGGTCATATTATATTACATTATTCATTTTGTTTAAGTTGTTTCCATTCCCATATTCTAAACAACTTACCTGACATGAGAGAATCATAAGCTGTTTCAAAAAAAGAATTAAAAGTCATAAATTATAATGTAAAGTAATATGAAATATATATTAATAAATTTCAATTATATTTTGATATTATCATTGAAAATTTGAGATATTGATCATTATAGCCTTCCAAGTAATAAGAATAAGTGGTAAGCTTCATGTGGGTAACATGTTTTACATAAAATGCTTCTAATTTTTTTTCCAAATTATTAGACAATTAATTGAAAAGTTTCTTTGATGTCTATATTTAAATGTTAAATTAATGTAGTGATATATATACATATTGTACAGTGACAATACGTCAATTTTTTCAAATTTTTTGTAAAATATACACAAACTACAAAATTCATGAGAGATTTTCAAATATTTGTCAGATATTCTAAAGCTAATTAAACAGATGACAAAAATAAGATTTTGAATTTGAATTTGAAGTTATTCACGTGAAGATCGAAATAATTTAAGAATTTATGTATTTAAATACTTTAGAAATTCACATAAAAGAATTGATATCAACTCACTATATAGGAAAAAAAACATATACAGAAGTTCTCGGGATTTAACTAAACAAAAAAAAGACGTTATTTATTATAACTGTGAATTAAAAATATTCGCAATCATATAAATAACATTTTAGATAGCCAACATGTTTATTTGTGTTTTTAGTTAGTATATACTATATGGGGAACAAACAAGTTACTTACCTAATTTAAAATTGTCTTTATTCATATCCACTATTTATAATTATTGTCTATTAGGTAATGTTATACATAACATTTCACGACACATAATATTTACAATTACGTATTTATATTAGTTTGTTATTTTTTTTTAAATATATTGAGACGTTCTGCTATTTGTGGTCGAATCCCTCGGTGGCGAATACCTATTAATATAGGATCGCTAGAACCGGCCGAATATTAAAAAAAAATATTTACTCCCCCCTATGGATCTCTCACCTGTTGGTGAGGATCACTGCGGGAACGAAAAAGGTATCTAATCCATGAGCATTAATATTTCAGTTTAAAACAAAGAAAGAAAAGCACTTCGAAGCAGAGGTAAATAAGAACTTGGGCGTTTTATACGTTCTTAAATCGGCCGATACATGACACATTTTAATTAATGCCGGTAGTGACTTTACGCTGACACCGGTGGTGGGCACAGTTATCAGGACCTGCCCGCGATTATAGCACGGTGCAGGTTTCATCGATGTGTAAATTTAAATGATTCTTTTATTCGATTAATTTGATTTATTTAATTTAATTAATCATATATTTGGACATCACAATATTATTTCAGTTACATAAAATTGATTGAAAACGTATATGTGTTTTGAAATTAAGTGTATTAAAAACATATTTATTAACAAATATCATATATGTTTGACACAGCTAAAAACAAAAGTACTATCAAATGGAATTTCAAGAATTGTTTAAAATATGTTATACTTATTAAATATATTAGAACGATTTTTCTAGTCTATGATCGAAAACTACTAATTGTAATCATTTTATTTGCGAAGGACATAACTTAAGAGATCCGGCAAAAGACTCCTCGGACGATAGAAAATCGCCAAGCAAGATACCAATCGACATGGTTCCGATCAATACCGTGCACACCCATTACATGTACCACATATGCACGACGACGAGTGTTGATGGGCGCAATGGGCTCAACAGCATAACTATTGTAACGAAAACCATGCTACACTAATCCAACACAGATCAAGCTGGATCCTTGTCTCAGCAGCTGCGAAAGTATTTTCTCTGCAAAGGGGTCTCAAAGACACCTGTGCTACTGTTCATGCACGCGTCGTCAATAGGACATGCTTCCAACAATTTGGGCCTCCGTTGAACTTCCATCATTTGAGCTTTAATTTAGCAAGAGCCTTTAACTGCCTGTACGCCTAGCACCGTTATGCACTCAGACGAATATTGTCCAAGACATAGTATGTGAAGCGAGAACCATGCCTCTACCAATCTGTCGACTCCAACGGACTATTCGTCGGGTAGCAAGGTGCAAGGATCGCTCCTCAGGGAATTGTAATTCATGGACACCCAATGGAGTATTCGTTGCTTTATTTGTGACGGAGACCTGTTGTTATTCGCTACATCGGACACGATTATGTTACCTGGGATCATGCATTTTCTGATCTCAACTCCAATGGAGAAGAATAGAAGGTAATAATGCAAATTTACTGCAGATTTAATATAATACTTCCAAAATATTATGATTTACCACTTTAAATCTGATACTTTACCCCAAGCAGCGTCATTTTCGTCTGGGTACTTTCCTGAAATAATATATTCTTAGACTAGATTACGGGTTCTATTAATATTAGGACAAAAATATGAAATTATATCGGGACAACATTTATGATTTATGATAAATTTTGAAATAAAATACAATTCGAGAATAATTTGCATTTTCTAAGATAATTTTTTTCGAATTTTCTGTTAAAAATGTAATAATATCATGGGAAATAAAAATGGTTTTATTTTTAGTATCCATGATTGACTTTTGTAGAATTGTATAATTTACAGTTAAGATTAAAATTTATATATAGAGAAAATTTTATATTTTAAACTACATTAAAATCAGCATTATGTTCTAAAAGTGAAACTGTAATTATTCTATTTAATTTTGAATTCATATTTACATTATACATTATAATTAAAGTAGAGTAATAAAAATGTTTAATTCTGAAACAATTATATTAATAATTAATACGAACCGAATGTATCCTCATACCATTTCATTACGTTATTAAAAGGCTTATTAAAGAATGCTGCAAACAATATGGTTTTCTTTAAATATCAATGTTTTTTTTAAAAAAATCATAAGAAGTTATATTTTTAAATGATTATTAAATAATACAATATAAAACAATTAACTATATTATACACAGTAAACTCAAATTTGTTCACAAATGATATACTTACCATCATCCGCTGTATCGTGAAGATGGTCTTGATACTTATAAACATACCCTAAACAAATTGTATTTATAATTTTTCAATATTTCATTTAAACAGTGACATATTTAATAATTTAATAATTTAATTATACAATTACATAAAATACGAGAAGTGTAATATTGAACTAAAAATTGTCTTAGATCATAAAAAAAAACACAATTTATGTAACAATATAGTATTAAAAAAATATATAAAAAATTACCTTTTTGTTTTTCAGTTGCTTTTCTGGAAACTGGAACATCTAGAAAAAAGGATGCCTTTTATAATATACAAATGGACACTAATATCATCAAATATGAATGACGAATTTCAAGTATATAAAATTTAAATTTGAACTAATTAAATCGTTCGATTTTGGATAGTTAATTTCGTAATCCGATCAAGTATTAAATTACGTAGTCAGGATATTCCGTTTTTTTTGTATAGCAGGACAAAATTTTTTTTTTCGTGACTGATTTCGCATTATCGATTTTGCATTTGTCACATTTACACCCACACCCATACACACATCTATATCCACACCACATACCAACGCCACTCACCCACAAACTACATCCATACTTACACAACACTTTCACACCTACATACAAACCCACATCTACGCTCACTAATATCAACGCTGTTGCACTACAGTCGTTGTCATCACCACTATCAGTTCACTACCGATTGGAATACAACCCGGAGTAATTTGGATTTACTATTTTGATTACTATGTCAACAGCTAGGCACCTCCAAATAACTTATATATGATTTATCGTTTTTCCATGCAGCGATAAGTTTTTATCTGGTTTATAAATGGATTTCAAATAAAAATATTCATCAGATATAAAGTAAGATTTCTCAAAAAATTAAAATATAAGGATTTTCACTATTATCGAGTTTCAAAATAGTCCTCATTGTTTTTTATACAGTCTGTAGAAGATTTTACAAAAAACTAACGAGAGCTGCTTGTCGCCCAATACGTTCTCGAAATCAATATATTATTTACGAATTAAACCATCCTATGACTCTTGAACAGATTGAGTCGAGATTAGGAATAAAACTAATCGTTATGAGTTTTGGCATTCAATAAATTTTAGCAGTTCACAAAACAATTCGATTAAGATCATTTGATGTAACAAATTCAAATTTTAAACACTGAATAATATTGAACTTAATAATAGTTCAATGGCAAGTCATATTGTAGTATATTTATTGTTTATGGGTTAAAATTTCATTAGAAACTCACCAATCTTGAAAAATGCATGTTTCATGGCTTGATAAATGGTTTCATCACCTACAAGTTAAGATTCTAGAGTTAATACATTATGATGTATAAAATTATACTTCTATACAAATTTAGTTACTCTAGTAATTTTTAAAACTTATTGTTGTTACACATGATATGAATATTGTTGATATTCTTTATGTAAATAATATAATCTTTGTTATGATACAATTATATAAAATAACATGAATTTTCGTTTTATAAATAGGAATCTCCTTCTTTTACCTCGACTTCATCCCAACTATTTTGGGTCGGCCACCAGGGTCTAAACCTTCACTTAACGCGATCTCCAAAATCTTCTACACACACAACAGCATTCCTCGTATCACACACAATCATATCCAATCACTTCTTCTGCGGATTTCCTCTTCCTCTTCATCGTTCAATATCCATTTCATTATTTTAAAAATATGATTAAAGGAATAATATAATATTAATATTATATTATATTATTTTAATACTTACCGTTGTAACCCCCTTGCGTTTTGAGTTGTTCTAGTTTTTAATGATATAAATGAAATTTATGGTAACAAAGTGTAAAAAAAAACAAAGTGTAGTAACAATTTATTTCATACGCTTTAGTTATATTATCATTTTTATATTACATATATTTTATTGAGAGTATGAAAAATTCGAAAAATATGCAATCGACTTTCATGAAAATCAAATTTTAATATGGTTGTACCGTACATAACAAAAAGAGATCTATGGAACGATAATTTTAATGTTGCTAATATGATTTTCAATAATATATTAATTTAAATATATTCATAAAGTAATATCAGCTCTAATGAAAAACGTAAAATATGAACAATAATTTATAAAATAACTATACATATTTCATGTTACTCGAATTTCCATTTCATTGTCTAATATAATTATTTGATAATGAATATTTATTCAATAAGCTTACTCATACAATCTTAAAAGGTGGAATAAAATTATGTATTATTATAGATGTGAACAAATTTCAATTTCATTCGGCATTCGGCAACATCATTATTTATTTTTATCGATAATAATTGTTTGGATATATATACTAAAATAAATATGATTTTAACGATAGCAATTACAATTATTAATTAGATAACGCTCTATCGTAATGACCAATCATTTATGTATAAATATTTTTTTAAATTTTTTTTATTTATTTCAATTTCCTTTAATATTCCTTTTCACTCAATACCTTTCGCCCTATTAACGTAGACGCATATCCATCATACTGATATCACTAGCTCACATATTTCCAACTTCTACTTAGTCACGCGGTGCTTAAACTAATTTATATAAAAAATGACCATCTATGTTTAATAATATCTGTATACTAAAATAATCATATATAGAAAAACTATTAATTTATGGGGAATATTTTAAACCTTTTAATAATTGCAATATAATTATTAATCACAAAGTTAAGAATTGATAAAAAATCATTAAAATGTAGATGAATTGTTTAGACAGTGGTTTTCTTATTTTTATTAAAAAACAGACGTATTTTCTTAAGAAATTATTTATGAGGTTTTGTGACGTGTAAGTTATATATTGATACTCAATTTATAACTTAATTTACACTGATAGTGTAAATTGCTCCAATGAACATTAGGAACTTTAAATAATTGAATTCAAATTAAAATATGTAGTAATTAAGTTTCTCAAAATACATACCATCTACTGGATCTATTTTATAGAAAAAAATTTTCTTTAGGGTTAGGTTCGACGAGTATCCATCACACTAACGTTACTAGGTCACATATTTCCAACGTGTACTTAGTTACGCGGTGCTAAGACTATCTGATATAAAAAAGGAATATCTATGCATAATAATATCTGTCTACTAGAACTATCATGTATCAAGTTATTAAACTATAGGGTACATTTTAAACCTTTTAATTAATGCAATATGATTAATAACCACAAAATTAAGGATTAATAAAAAATCATTAAATTGTAGATGAATTGTTTAGACAGTGGTTATCTTATTTTTATTAAAAAACAGACTTATTTTCTTAAGGAATTATTTATGACGTTTGGTGTCTTGTTAGCTATATATTGAGACTCTAGTGTAAATTCCTCCGATGAACATTAAAAACTTTAAATAATTCAATTTAAATTAAAATATGTAATAATTAAGTTTCTCAAAATACATACCATCTTCTGGATCTATTTTATAAAAAAATATTGTTCGTATTGTCGTGTAATATAATATAACGTAGCAAGTACATAATAAAATTTATGTTCAATGATACAACTTTTGTAAATTTTTTGTTTTAATCGTGCAAATTTTATTTCACAATTCATAATTAATATACTTACCAGCATCGGCGTTTTCAAAAATAATTGCAAATGTTATGGCAATTAATATTACTTTTCGGCAATTCATGTTCACTTCTTTATTTGGTTGTTATTAAACTGTAGAGTTCTTAACGTTAGTGTACAATTCAAAATCTCCGACTGGCCATGGATAAATCATGAAAAAAAAATATAAAAACATATGTGTGCAAACATAACAAAATACACATTTGTATTTGCCCAGATGCTCATTCGTTGTGTTGTAAGAAGTCGATGTAATATAATTGTTAAAACGTATTACATTTATAGTTTTTATGATATCAAATTCATATATAATATTATTCAAACGATTCGTACATAAATAATAATGTTTATAATTTTATAACCTAAATTGGTTATGAGGATATGGAATATACGTTTCTACTCCTTTGTAAATCGTAATCGCTGGTTAATTACGCAAAATATATTATCAAAAAACAATTCAGTTATCTTTAGATTTGCCAGTTTAAATGTATACAAAGTCCTATATAATCTTTACAAAATCATTTTGTGACATATCCACACACATTTTTAGCATAGATTTGATTTTTGGAATTAAGTTTTCATATTTTAATGAAATGTTTAATTTTTATTTAAATTAAAATATTTCACAATTTATTCGATATTTATGTATTACTAGAGCATAATATTAAAATTTTCTTAAAATTAGTCGTTTGAATTCATAAATATTTAGTTGCATATTTCTCACGTTATAAATGCAAATACTAAACCATTAATCACGAATTTTATCATGAATTATACTGTGATTTATATTATTTGTTTATTTATAATCCTAGAATTGTTTTACAAAATAATGACAGTAACAGAAAAAATACGCAAATTAACACTAATTTCTTAATTATATTTTTTATCCAATTTGGAAAATGATAAAGTAATACATCGTGGAAAACCATATATATGGGAAAATCATTATTACATTTATTATTTTTAAAACAATAATTATCGCCATTAATGTTGAAAACCATACAAGCTTAAAAGGTGGAATAAAATTATGTATTATTATAGATGTGAACAAATTTCAATTTCATTCGGCTTTCGGCAAGATCATTATTTATTTTTATCGATAATAATTGTTTGGATATATAAACTAAAATAAATATGATTTGAACGCTAGCAACAACAATTATAAATTTGATAACGCTGTATCGTAATGGCCAATCATTTATGTATAAATATTTTTTTAAATTTTTTTTGATTTATTTCAATTTCCTTTAATATTTCTTTTCACTCAATATCTTTCGTTCTATTGATGTTGACGCGTATCCATCATACAGATTATGAGGTTTGGTAACGTGTTAGTTATATATTGAGACTCTAGTGTAAATTGCTCCAATGAATATTAGGCACTTTAAATAATTCAATTCAAATTAAAATATGTAATAATTAAGTTTCTCAAAATACATACCATCCCCTGGATTTATTTTATAGAAAAAAATTATTCGTATTGTCGTGTAATATAATATAACGTAGCAAGTACAACATAACATATATGTACAATGATACGACTTATGTATATTTTTTGTTTTAATCATGCAATCTTTATTTCACAAATCCATGTTTAAAATACTTAACAGCATTTGCGTTTTCAAAAAATAAATGCAAATGTTGTGGCAATATATATTAATTTTCGGCAATCCTTGTTTTCTTCTATATTCTTTGTTGTAAAACTGTAGAGTGCTTGACGTGAGTGTACAATTTAATATCTTCGATTGGCCATAGATAAATCATAAAAAAAAAATATAAAAGCATATAAAAGCAAACATAATAACATACACATTTGTATTTGCCAAAACACTAAGTCGTTGTATTGTAAGAAGTCGATGTAATATAGTTGTTAAAACGTATTACATTTATATTTTTTATGATTTCAAATTCAAATATAATATTACACAAACGATTCGTACATTAATAATAATGTTTATAATTTTATAACCTGAATTGGTTATGAAGATATCAAACATACGTTTCATTTCCTTTGTAAATCATAATCAATGGTTAATTACACAAAATATATTATCAAAAAACAATACAGTTATCTTTAGATTTGCCAGTTTAAATGCATAGTCAGTCCTATATAATCTTTACAAAATCATTTTGTGACATATCCACACACATTTTTAGCATAGATTTGATTTTTGGAATTAAGTTTTCATATTTAATTTTAATTGAAACTATAAAATTTCAGAATTCATTCGATATTTATGTATTACTAAAGCATAATATTAAAATTTTCTTAAAATTAGTCGTTTGAATTCATAAATATTTAGTTGTATATTTCTCAAGTTATAAATGCAAATATAAAACCGTTAATTACGAATTTTTTCATGATTTATACTGTGATTTATATTATTTATTTATTTATAATCTTAGAATTGTTTTACAAAATAATGACAGTAACAGAAAAAATACGCAAATTAACAATAATTTCTTAATTATATTTTTTCCAATATATATGAATAACTATAGAATTTTCCTATTTGGAAAATGATAAAGTAACACATCAAAACCATTTATATGGGAAAATCATTATTACATTTATTGTTTTTAAAACAATAATTATCGCCATTAATCTTGAGAAAATTATGAATATGTACATCAAATGTTCTGAAAATGTTTACAATATCGAGTGCATGTGGAAGACGATTTTTTTTATTTGAACAAATGTTTCATAAAGCGCAGTAAAAAGACAGACTTCGAAGAAGACAAGTAAACAAGAAGGTGTTTTCAAATAATTTAATAGAATTAACGTGAATAATATATTTAATTTACGATATAACTTAAATTTTTTTTATATAAGACAATGAAATGATATTATATGTATGAGAAAGCTATGTAATAATAATAATCTTTGAAGATTTCGAAATTGATTTCAAATAAATGTAAAGCTTAATTGTATGTATTTTACGCATACGTAATCTTCAAGTATATTATGACGAGTCTTCAGCATACGAAGCTTTACTTTTGCAATCAATCAATTTATACATGTGTGTAAAATATTGGTAGTTCTGGTAAAACTAGTTACCAATATAGTGATTTGCCTAATACGTTTTTCAATTTTGTTATGCGTATTCTATTATATGAATGTTTTACTAACGAAAATTGCAAAAATTAACGAAATTTAGTAATTTAATAATTTTCCTTTTTTATATGTAAATAAATTAATAAATAAATAGCATAAATTTAATCTTTTAGAATAACATTTTTTCTCATAATACGATAAATGCTCCAAGTCTAAATATAAGTCGACTGAATAACTATGAATTTAGCTATAGGTGCTCAGTTTATAGTTGTCGACAGTAATCCACTAATCGCGGTTTTCATCTCTTCTTTTGTGATAATTCAAGTTACATATTTATCAATATTATCAGAAGTGTTCTTAAATGTATAGACAGACAAAAGAAAATCACAAATTTAACCAAATATCATAATCATGTTTTCTCTCTCTCTCTCTCTCTATATATATATATATATATATATATATATATATATATATATGTATATTCCGTACGCAAATTTTGAAGAAAAAAGCTTAACAACGTGAACATTGATTCACATATATACTTGAATAGGCAATGCATTTGTGTTTTAATTAATTTAAAAACCATAATAATCTTCGGTATAGCTGAGAATACAATAAATACAAAATTTAAGTAATTTGAAAATGTTTACAATAAAGAGTACTATTTTGAAATATGTTTTTGTTTTATTTGAAAAAATGATTCATGAATTGCTGAATAAAAATTAGAATATACAAGCAGAATCGTTCATACATTCTACCTAAGTTTCATATCTACGTAAATCAAATATGTTTATTATTAGATAATATTAATATCACACTGTAATTGCTGTCATTATATACGTAATTTTTTTTCTTTTTGATATGTAATGATATGCACAAATATCATCGTTATTACAACCAAACTATTTCATTGTATTAGTTCATTAAATTATATAACCATAATTAGCTATTTGATATTTTTTAAATAAAATATACAAATGTTTGATCTTCTCGGAATACATTATGAAATTTTTTTATACTTTTTTTATAAATTAAAACATACTGAAGTTTGCTCCTTTTGAAATACCGAGTAAATTTCCGAGTAGAAAACAATGGAATTATAAAATAAATATCGAATAACTCTTATACGGACTATTCGAATGAAAACGAAATAATAAACATATAACACGGGTGAGAGACAGTGTTCATTGGAATTATAAAAAACATAAACTTGCCACAAAGACACAAAGCGTTGCACGTGGCACGAACAGACCAGGATAGGCGTGAGAATAAATCAAAGACAAACGATTATAACGCCGAATATAACAACTGCTACAAAATTAAACAGTGAGAAAATTCAATAATAATTTGGCCGCTCGTTGATCGGTCGGAACACCAACGGAGTCTTACGTAGCAGAAAAATATCACAAAAAATACTAAAACTACACCATAGACCTTTCCATGAACACGTCTCCTCGCCAGTGTGCGCACACTCATGTGACGAGCCAGTACTCCGCTTCAAGTATGTGTTCCGCGAGACAAACATAGTCTTTGCGGAATAATTTGACTGAGTTTTGGTTCATTCATTCTCGTCGGTGAATTCGCTCTGGAAGCGAAGTCACCGATCCAACCTTTCCTTTTTTTTTATATAAACTTAATTTCATTACACGACTGTTCGTCTCTACAGATACCAAGTTGACTTCGCACGAGCATAAGGTAAGAAGTTTTAATATTTAACAATTTGATTCAGTGTATTGCTTAACACTTTTACCTCACTATTTTTACAGTAATTTTTATAAAAATAATTATTTTAGATAAACCTAAACGATTCTCGAGCTCACACCACGCGATTCACTTCGTGCTCTACATAAACATATCCCTTTCATTCCTACCTATACCCATTCTCTCCGTCATTATCTCCGTAATATTTCCATAGAAAATTAATACTCACCAGTAAATAATAATTTACTATTTTATATTACTTTATTTTTTTGTATTTTTACAGATAGATTTTTATTATATAATTTTTTTATTTTATTTTCACCAAACTCTCGGTTTTTTTATTTTTATATTCATAATATTCTCTATATAATTTCTATCTTGTTTCTATATGCAATTTTATCTTATAAATTTTACTTTTATTTATTCTTCAGTTATTGCATTTTATTTGTATTAATCTAATTATGACATTTTGTCGAAACTGGAATTAATAAACACACATATACAACAACTTTTATATTTTCATTCTTTTTTCTTTAATCAACGTAATACTCATTGGCTTTTTGTGTGATTAAGTATACATTTCTATATGTATGTTTAGATATTTTAGATATATTAGATCCTTTATTTGTTTATTTATGAGTATTAAATTATAATTTTTATTTTATTTCTATTCGTTAAATTTTCAGTTTTTTTTCATCTATATTCATTTTACATTTTCTTTGTTTTTTGTTTTATTTTTGCTACTATATTTTACATTATAGTAATTTATTTAATGAAGAAAATGCACTGTATATTGTCCCCTAATCTTTTATTAATTTATTTCTTTATCATAATAGTGTATTAATAATATAATATATTCCCTATTCTTATTCTTGCATGTAAGAGGAAAAACGATGTCTGAAATAAGATATAGACAATTAAACCCTTTTGATAAAACATCCAGGTGGTAAGATTATAATTCAATTATTGATAATTGAAAATGTCCTCATATATTGGTCAGTATATTTATGTATGAGGAACATGAATATAATGATTAACTACTGTCAGTAGGAAAGAAAATTTATTCAATAACAATCACTTGATTAAATTTTTTTACTATTATTTGCTTAAAATAATATGGTGTATATGATTTTCAATTATTTAACAATACAATATATTTAAATTTATTATGATTTAGTAAGATTTTATAACACAAGGTGAAATCTCATCAAAATGTGTTTCTTCATTCCTTAATCGAAGCTATTATATTCACTATTGTAAGCTGTTGGCGGGATGTTCAAACCAAAATTACTAGAAACATAAAATGAACTGCGTGCCTTGAATAATTCGCAAAATTGATTGGGTGTCATTGTATGCTTTAAGTTTATTCGAGACAAACCTTATAGAAACAGGTTAATATAAAAGTTATAAACAATTTACAACAAATTATAAAACCATTAATATTAAGTCAAATCTCTAGATTACAAATTACAAATATACAGTATTAAAATATTTTGAAAGCACATTAGGTCATACAAATGAAAAAAAATTTTCTAACCGTTTATTCATTATGCGAAATTGAAAATATTATTTTTTTCAATAAGTATAAGTCAGGGAAATGTTATTAAACATTATTTGATATTAAAGTATTCAAGTCAGGTGAGAAAATTAAAACGATTTCTTTATGTGTTCACCAACTTAAACCATAAAAATTATATTATATAATAAAGTTTAATAACGTTAATGACTAATAAAAATACACAAATAACTATTTGATAAATATCGTCATAGTGATGGATTCTTGTTTTATGATACATACTTATCTCATCTATAATGAAGTCGAAAATGTACTGAAAATATGATTTTGAAATATCTATTGAAATACAAAAATATCATTTTAATTAACGCAAAATCAACTTTTAGAGATAAGAAATGTTAAAAATTAAAATATCCACATGATATAGCGAATAAAAATTAGTCGGACACAATAAGTACATAACTGGATATTTGAATATTTATTTTAGAAGTACAGAATGCATATATAATGGCAGATTTCAAATAAATTAAATCCTTAATATTGCCAGTCAGAAAAAATGTACGAAGTTTTAAAATATAATCTTCAAGAATCGATTTACAAGAAATCTATACTTTCTATTAATTTAATATTCACATATCTAGGTCATATAATATTACATTATTAATTTTGTTTAAATTGTTTCCATTCCCATATTCTAAACAACTTACCTGATATGAGAATCATAAGCTGTTTCAAGAAAAGAATTAAAAGTCATAAATTATAATGTAAAGTAATATGAAATATATATTAATAAATTTCAATTATATTATGATATCATCATTGAAAATTTGAGATATTGATCATTATAGCCTTCCAAGTAAGGAGAATAAGTGGTAGGCTTCATATGGGTAACATGTTTTACATAAAATGATTCTAATTTTTTTTCCAAATTATTAGACAATTAATTGTAAAGTTTCTTTAATGTCTATCTTTAAATGTAAAATTAATGTAGTGATATATATATATATACATATTGTACAGTGACAATACGTCAATTTACAAATTTTTTGTAAAATATACACAAACTACAAAATTCATGAAAGATTTTCAAATATTTGTCAGATATTCTAAAACTCATTAAACAGATGACAAAAATAAGATTTTGAATTTGAATTTGAAATAATTCAAGTGAAGATCGAAATAATTTAAGAATTATGTATCTAAATACTTTAGAAATTCACATAAAAGAATTGATTTCTACTCACTATATTCGTAAAAAAACTTATACAGAAGTTCTCGGGAATTAACTAAAAAAATACATTATTTATTATAACTGTGAATTAAAAATATTCGTCATCATATAAATAACATTTTGGATAGTCAACATGTCTATTTGTTTGTTTAGTTAGTATATATTATATGGAGAACAACAAAGTTACTTACCTAATTTAAAATTGTCTTTATTCATATCCACTATATATAATTATTATCTATTAGGTAATGTAATACATAATAATTCACGACACATAATATTTACAATTATGTATTTATATTAGTTTGTTATTTTTTCAAAAATATATTGAGACGTTCTATTTGCAGTAGGATCCCTCGGTGGTGAATACCTTTTAATATAGGATCGCCAAAACCGGCCGAATATTAAAAAAAAATATTTACTCCCGCTCATGGAGCTTTCAGCTGTGGTGCGATTTGCCGCGGGGACGGAGAAGGTATCTACTTCATGAGCATTTATATTTCAGATTATAACAAAGAAAGGAAAGCACTCCGGAGCATAGGTGAATAAGATTTTGAGCGTTTTATACGTTCTTAAATCGGCCGATACATTACACATTTAGATTAATTTAAATACGATTATTCTAGTCTATGATCGAAAACTACTAATTGTAATCATTTTATTTGCGAAGGACATAACTTAAGAGATTCGGCAGAAGACTCCTCGGACGATAGCAAATCGCCAAGCAAGATACCAATCGACATGGTTCCGATCAATACCGTGCACACCCATTACATGTACCACATATGCACGAAGACGAGTGTTGGTGGGCGCAATGGGCTCAACAGCATAACTATTGTAACGATACACATGCTACACTAATCCAACACAGATCAAGCTGTATCCTTGTCTCAGCAGCTGCGAAAGTATTTTCTCTGCAAAGGGGTCTTAAAGTCATCTGTGCTACTGTTCATACACGCAACGCCAGAAGGACATACTTCCAACAATTTGTGCCTCCGTTGAACTTCTATCATTTGAACCTTAATTTAGCAAGAACCATTAACTGTCTGTACGCCTAGCACCGTTATGCACTTGTCCGAGACACAGTATTTGTTGCGAGAACCACGCCTCAACCAATCCGTCCGGTCCAACGGACAATTCGTCGGGTAGCAAGGTGCAAGATTCGCTCCTCAGAGACTTGTGATTCATGGGCACTCATTGGAGTATTCGTGACTTTCTTTGTGATTAAGACGTGTTGTTATTCGCTATATCGGACACGATTATGTTGCCTGGGACCATTATCTGATCTCAACTCCAATGGAGAAGGATAGAAGGTATTAATGCAAATTTAATTTAGATTTTTTATAATACTTTTAAAATATTATGATTTTTCACTTTAAACCTGACACCTTACCCCAAGCAGCGTCATTTTCGTCTGGGTACTTTCCTGAAAAAATATGTTTTTAGACTAGATTACGAGTTCTATTAATATTAAGACAAAAACATGAAATTATATAGGGACAACTTTTACGATTTATGATAAATTTTGAAATACAAAACAATTCGAGATTAAAATGCATTTTCTAAGATAATTTTTTTTCGAATTTTCTGTTTAAAATGTTAGATTATCATGGGAATTGAAAATGGTTTTATTTTTAGTATCCAAGATTGACTTTTGTAGAATTATATAATTTACAGTTAAGATTAAAATGTATTATATAGAGAAAGTTTTATTTTTTAAACTACATTAAAATCAGCATTATGTTCTAACAGTGATACTGTAATTATTCTATTTAATTTTGAATTCTTATGTACATTATACATTATATTTAAAGTAGAGTAATAAAAATGTTTAATTCTGAAACAATTATATTAATAATTAATACGAACCGAATGTATCCTCATACCATTTCATTACGTTATTAAAAGGCTTATTAATGAATGCTGCAAATAATATGGTTTTCTTTAAATATCAATGTTTTTTTTTTTTTCAAAATCATAAGAAGTTATAATTTTAAATGATTATTAAATATTACAATATAAAACAATTAACTATATTATACACAGTAAACTCAAATTTGTTCACAAATGATATACATACCGTGATCCGCTGTTCCGTGAAGATGATCCTGATACCTATAAACATACCCTAAACAAATTATATTTATATATTTTAAATGTTTCTTTTAAACAGTGACATATTTCATAAATTAATAATTTATTTATACAATTACATTAAATACGAGAAGTGTAATATTGTACTAATTATTGTCTTAAATCATAAAAGATAACACAATATATGTAACAATATAGTATTAAAAAAATATATAAAAAATTACCTTTTTGTTTTTCAGTTGCTTTTCTGGAAACTGGAACATCTAGAAAAAATAATGCTTTTTATAGTATACAAATGGACACTATCATCATCAAATATGAATGACGAATTTCAAATATATAAAATTTAAATTTGAACTAATTAAATCGTTCTATTTTGGATAGTTAATTTCAAAATCCGATCAAGTATTAAATTACGTAGTCAGGATATTCCGTTTTTTTGTATAGCAGGACAAAAATTTTTTTTTCGAGACTGATTTCGCATTATCAATTTTGCATTTGTCACATTTACACCCACCCCCATACACACATCTATATCCACAACACATACCAACGCCACTCATCCACAAACTACATCCATACTCACACAACACTTTCACACCTACATACAAACCCACATCTACGCTCACTAATATCAACGCTGCTGCACTACAGTCGTTGTCATCACCACTATCAGTTCACTACCGTTAGGAATGCAACTCGGAGTAATTTGGATTTACTATTTTAACAGCTAGGTACCTCCAAATAACTTATAAATGATTCATCGTTTTTCCATGCAGCGGATAAGTTTTTATCTGGTTTAAAAATGGATTTCAAATAAAAATGTTCGGCAGATATAAAGTAAGATTTTTCAAAAAATTAAAATATAAGAATTTTCACTCTTCATAAAATTCCAAATAGTCCTCATTGTTTTTTATAGTCTGTAGAAGATTCTACAGAAAACTAACGAGAGCTTCTCGTCGCCGAATACGTTCTCAAAATCAATATATTATTTACGAATTAAACCATCCTATGATTCTTGAACAGATTTAGTCGAGATTAGGAATAAAACTAATCGTTATGGTTGTTTGTCATTCAATAAATTTAACTAGTTCACAAAACAATTCGATTAAGATCATTTGATGTAAAAAATTCAAGTTTTAAACACTGATCAATATTGAACTTAATAATAGTTCAATGGCAAGTCATTTTGTAGTATATTTATTAGTTATGGGTTAAAATTTCATTAGAAACTCACCAATCTTGAAAAATGCATGTTTCATGGCTTGATAAATGGTTTCATTACCTACAAATTAAGATTCTAGAGTTAATACATTATGATGTATAAAATTATAATTCTATACAAATATAGTTACTCTAGAAATTTTTAACCTTATAGTTGTTAGACATGATACCAATATTGTTAATATTCTTTATGTAAATAATATAAACTTTGTTATGATACAATTATATAAAATAACATGAATTTTCGTTTTATAAATAGGAATCTCCTTCTTATACCTCGACTTCATGCCAACTACTTTGGGTCGGCCACCAGGATCTAAACCTCCACTTAACGCGATCTCCCAAATCTTCTACATAAACAACAGCTTTTCTTGTATCACCCCCAATCATATCCAATCACTTCTTCTGCGGATTTCCTCTTCCTATTCATCCTTCAATATCCATTTCCATATTTTAATTATATGAATTAAAAATTATATAATATTAATATTACATTATATTATACTAATACTTACCGGCGTAACCCCCTTGTATTTTGAGTTGTTCTAGTTTTTATCGATATAAATACAATTTATTATAACAAAGTGTATATCAAATAAATAATTAATAACAATTTATTTCATATGTTTTACTTATTATAACTTTTCTCTATTTAATGTTTTAATGAGAGTATAAACAATTCGTAAAATATTCAATCGACTATCATGAAAATCAAATTTTAATAGGGTGTACCGTACATAACATAAAGAGATCTATGGAACGATAATTTTAATGTTGCTAATATGATTTTCAATAATATATTAATTTAAATATATTCATAAAGTAATATCAGCTCTAATGAAATACGTAAAATATAAACAATAATTTAAAAAATAACTATACGTATTTCATGTTACCCGAATTTCTATTACATTGTCTAATATAATTATTTGATAATGAATATTTATTCAATAAGCTTACCCATACAAACTTAAAAGGTGGAATAAAATTATGTATTATTATAGATGTGAACAAATTTCAATTTCATTCGGCTTTCAGCAAGTATCATTATTTATTTTTATCGATAATAATTGTTTGGATATATAAACTAAAATAAATATGATTTTAGCGATAGCAATTACAATTATAAATTAGATAACGCTCTATTGTAATGGCAAATCATTTATGTATAAATATTTTTTTAAATTTTTTTTTATTTATTTCAATTTCTTTTAATATTTTTTTTCACTCAATACCTTTCGCCCTTTTAACGTAGACGCGTATCCATCATACTGATATCACTAGGTCACATATTTCCTACTTCTACTTAGTAACGCGGTGCTTAAACTAATTGATATAAAAAATGAATATCTATGCCTAATAATATCTGTATGCTAAAATAATCATATATAGAAAAACTATTAATTTATGGGAACATTTTAAACCTTTTAATAATTGCAATATGATTAATAACCACAAAATTAAGGATTAATAAAAAATCATTAAAATGTAGATGAATTGTTTAGACAATGGTTTTCTTATTTTTATTAAAAACAGACTTATTTTCTTAAGGAATTATTTATGAGGTTTGGTGTCGTGTAAGTTATATATTGATACTCTAGTGTAAATTGCTCCAATGAACATTAGGAACTTTAAATAATTCAATTCAAATTAAAATATGTAATAACGAAGTTTCTCAAAATACATACCATCTACTGGATCTATTTTATAGAAAAAAATTATTCGTTAGGGTTATGTTCGACGAGTATCCATCATACTAACATCACTAGGTCACATATTTCCAACTTCTACTTAGTCACGCGGTGCTTAAACTAATTGATATAAAAAATGAATATCTATGCATAATAATATCTGTCTACTAGAACTATCATACATAGAAAATCTATTAAACTATAGCGTACATTTTAAACCTTTTAATTAATGCAATATGATTAATAACCACAAAATTAAGGATTAATAAAAATCATTAAAATGTAGATGAATTGTTTAGACGGTGGTTTTCTTATTTTTATTAAAAAACAGACTTAATTTCTTGAGGAATTATTTATGACGTTTGGTGTCGTGTTAGCTATATATTGAGACTCTAGTGTAAATTCCTCCAATGAACATTAAGAACTTTAAATAATTTAATTCAAATTAAAATATGTAATAATTAAGTTTCTCAAAATACATACCATCTTCTGAATCTATTTTATAGAAAAAAAATTTTTGTTAGGGCTAGGTTCGACGAGTATCCATCACACTAACGTTACTAGGTCACATATTTCCAACGTGTACTTAATTACGCAGTGCTTAAACTATCTGATATAAAAAATGAATATCTATGCATAACAATATCTGTCTACTAGAACTATCATGTATAGAGAAATTATTAAACTATAGGGTACATTTTAAACCTTTTAATTAATGCAATATTATTAATAAAAAATCATTAAAATGTAGGTGAATTGTTTAGACAGTGGTTTTCTTATTTTTATTAAAAAACAGACTTTTTTTTCTTAAGGAATTATTTATGACATTTAGTGTCGTGTTAGCTATATATTGAGACTCTAGTGTAAATTCCTCCAATGAACATTAAGAACTTTAAATAATTCAATTCAAATTAAAATATGTAATATTTAAGTTTCTCAAAATACATACCATCTTCTGAATCTATTTCATAGATAAAAAATTTTCGTTAGCGTTAGTTTCGACGAGTATCCATCATACTAACATCACTAGGTCACATATTTCCAACTTCTACTTAGCCACGCGGTGCTTAAACTAATTGATATAAAAAATGAATATCTATGCATAATAATATCTGTCTACTAGAACTATCATGTATAGAGAAATTATTAAACTATAGCGTACATTTTAAACCTTTTAATTAATGCAATATGATTAATAACCACAAAATTAAGGATTAATAAAAAATCATTAAAATGTAGATGAATTGTTTAGACAGTGGTTTTCTTATTTTTATTAAAATACAGACTTATTTTCTTAAGGAATTATTTATGACGTTTGGTGTCGTGTTAGCTATATATTGAGACTCTAGTGTAAATTCCTCCATGAACATTAAGAACTTTAAATAATTCAATTTAAATTAAAATATGTAATAATTAAGTTTCTCAAAATACATACCATCTTCTGGATCTATTTTATAAAAAAAATATTGTTCGTATTGTCGTGTAATATAATATAACGTAGCAAGTACATAATAAAATGTATGTTCAATGATACAACTTTTGTAAATTTTTTGTTTTAATCATGCAAATTTTATTTCACAATTCATGATTAATATACTTACCAGCATCGGCGTTTTCAAAAATAATTGCAAAAGTTATGGCAATTAATATTACTTTTCGGCAATTCATGTTCACTTCTTTATTTGGTTGTTATTAAACTGTAGAGTTCTTAACGTTAGTGTACAATTCAAAATCTCCGACTGGCCATGGATAAATCATGAAAAAAAAATCTAAAAGCATATGTGAGCAAACATAACAAAATACACATTTGTATTTGCCCAGATGCTCATTCGTTGTGTTGTAAGAAGTCGATGTAATATAATTGTTAAAACGTATTACATTTATAGTTTTTATGATATCAAATTCATATATAATATTACTCAAACGATTCGTACAAAAATTATAATGTTTATAATTTTATAACCTGAATTGGTTATGAGGATATGGAATATACGTTTCTACTCCTTTGTAAATCGTAATCGCTGGTTAATTACGCAAAATATATTATCAAAAAACAATTCAGTTATCTTTAGATTTGCCAGTTTAAATGTACACAAAGTCCTATATAATCTTTACAAAATCATTTTGTGACATATCCACACACATTTTTAGCATAGATTTGTTTTTTGGAATTAAGTTTTCATATTTTAATGAAATGTTTAATTTTTATTTAAATTAAAATATTTCACAATTTATTCGATATTTATGTATTACTACAGCATAATATTAAAATTTTCTTAAAATTAGTCGTTTGAATTCATAAATATTTAGTTGCATATTTCTCACGTTATAAATGCAAATACTAAACCATTAAACACGAATTTTATCATGAATTATACTGTGATTTATATTATTTGTTTATTTATAATCCTAGAATTGTTTTACAAAATAATGACAGTAACAGAAAAAATACGCAAATTAACACTAATTTCTTAATTATATTTTTTATCCAATTTGGAAAATGATAAAGTAACACATCGTGGAAAACCATATATATAGGAAAATCATTATTACATTTATTGTTTTTAAAACAATAATTATCGCCGTTAATCTTGAGAAAAATATGAATATGAACTTCAAATGTTCTGAAAATGTTTACAATATCGAGTGCATGTGGAAGTCGATTTTTTTTATTTGAACAAATGTTTCATAAAACACAGTAAAAAGATAGACTTCGAAGAAGACAAGTAAACATGAAGGTGTTTTCAAATAATTTAATAGAATTAACGTGAGTAATATGTTTAATTTACGATATAACTTAAATTTTTTTTATATAAGCTAATGAAATGATATTATATGTATGAGAAAGCTATGTAATAATAATAATCATTGAAGATTTCGAAATTGATTTCAAATAAATGTAAAGCATAATTGTATGTATTTTACGCATACATAATCTTCTAGTATATTATGAGGAGTCACTTGCATACAAAGCTTTACTTTTGCAATCAATCAATTTATACATGTGGGTAAAATATTGGTAGTTCTGGTAAAACTAGTTACCAATATAGTGATTTGCATAATACGTTTTTCAATTTTGCTATGCATATTATATAAATGTTACACTAACGAAAATTGCAAAAGTTAACGAAATTTAGTAATTTAATAATTTTCCTTTTTTATATGTCAATAAATTAATAAATAAATAGCATAAATTTAATCTTTTAGAATAACATTTTTTCTCATAATACGATAAATGCTCCAAGTCTAAATATAAGTCGACTGAATAACTGTGAATTTAGCCATAGGTTCTCAGTTTATAGTTGTCGACAGTAATCCACTAATCGTGGTTTTCATTCCTTCTTTTATGATAATTCAAGTTACATGTTTATCAATATTATCAGAAGTGTTCTTAAATGTGTAGACAGACAAACGAAAATCACAAATTTAACCAACTATAATAATCATGTTTTCTTTCTCTTTCTTATATATAAATATATATATGTATGTATATTCCGTATGAAAATTATAAAGAAATAAGCTTAACAACGTGAACAATGATTCACATATATACTTGAATAGGCAATGCACTTGTGTATTAATTCTTTTAAAAACCATTAGTAATCTTCGGTAATTAGAGAATACATAAGTATAAAATTTAAATAATTTGAAATTGTTTACAATTAAAAGACCATTTTGAAGTATGGTATTATTTTATTTAAATATATGATTCAAGAATTGCTGTATAAAAATACATCCTTCGATGTGGACATGAAAACAAGATAGTTTTTTCAAACATTTTACTAAATGTAATGTACGAAATATATTTTTTTTACAATATATCATAATATTTTTTATTTTTGGGATTCTAAAATGTTTATAATCCATTTAAGAACGATTTACAATGACCGATTTTTTTGGGATATTGGAAAACCTATCTATAAATAGTTTTGAGTACACTTCATCGTTTTTCAAACTAACATTACATCCGAGTACATTTTAACTTTCTATGAATCCCTAATATACAAACAGGAGTGTTCATGTATTCTGCCTAAGTTATATATCTACATAGATCAGGTATGTTTATTGGTATTATATGAACAGCTGTTTACGGTTAACCACGAAATATATTTTTCAGTAGTGCAATAATTTTTCTATAAGTAATGCTAATTAAACTAGCAATCAAAAATTTTACAAATTTCAATAATATTATGATATTTTCTTATACATGTAAAATTATATAGTTTTTTGCAACAATTTCATAATATTTGGAAAAGATAATGCTACAAAACGTGACCACCGATGTATATGTGAAAATGTTGTTAATTTCTTTGTTTTCAAACTAAAAATTATTCTCAATAATTTTGAAAACAATTAATTTAAAAGATTTAAAATCGTATGTAATATCGAGTCGATGTGGAAAATTAAACTTTAAAATTAAATCTGTAAATAAGTTAGAAATTAACAAATTCAAATTGTATAGTTCATTGGTATGTCCAGCATTCACATATAACTCGGACATATATTTGCACCCTCTATCTCATCTCAAGTTATAATTATGCATGGAAATACCGTATTAAATTATTGTATAGATTATTTAAAGCATATATCTATATATATATAACACAATATGGAAATATGGACAATACAGCAAACAATAAAAAATTGAAAAAAATGTCACTAAAAAATATAAAACCATCATGATATTTTCTGGAGGTCATTAAAAAAAAAGAGTCATATGATTATAATGTGATTTATGAATTTTTATTTATCTTAGAAATATGTTAAGACACGAGTGTATAAATCTCCTTCGGAAATTGGAAACAATAAATTTGTCTTTTCAAATAGAATTATGTAACAGATTCAGCATAAAAAAAAAACCTTTATAAAAAAAGAGCCTTCGACGAGGACATAAAAACAAGATAATGTTTCTAAACATTTTACTACTAAATGTAATGTACGAAACATATTTTGGGTACGATATATTATACATTTTTTTAGTTTCCGTACTATAGAATGACGACAATGTATTTGAAAACGGTATATAATAGTTGATTTCGTTGGGATATTTGAAAAATGTTTCTATGAATAATTGTCTTGCGCCGGCCCTGTGTTCATATTATGTACTGCTAACGTTTACATTAACTTGTACAATTACTTATCTATTTGCATATCGTTCTCGGCCACGGCCTGTATACCAATTAAATAAGTAAATGAGCCGATACCAACCGTATCCAATGTAAGCGAGTTTATTCGTTTGAAAATCATTGGCGAATAATTTGTGACAATGATTTATTTCTGAACATTCTAATACGTTGACCACGTCCAGCGGCGTATTTTCCGCGGGTGGTGTGGTGATGGGGGGGTAATAGGGAAAGGATCATATGTTTCCCCTCCCGGATCGATGGTTCGGGACCGAAAATTTACGCGTTTCAATATCGCGGTCGGTCGATTTCAATCGATTCATTTTGCACACCGTTTAATAACGTCGACCGTCAGAAACCGGCCCACAGGTCCCCCCCGTACGAAATTTTCCGTTTGTCCGTACGCGCCGCCGACCACGATAGTTGAGTCCGGCCTCGGCGGTCACCGTGCCGTAAAATCCCGGTTCCCGATCGTATAGCGGCCGCGCACCACGTACGAGCGCAAATGCGTTGTGCCCGCCGTCGCGCGTTACGGACGAAACGTGAAACGCGGTTCGGCAATCAACAGATTTGAAACGCGTTCGTCGCGACGACGAATCCCCATGGCGCGTGCGCGTACAACACTTACGGGACGGTGCCGCCAGAACGGCTCTGGTAATGGTAAGGGGGGAGGGGGGGGGGGTGACGAAAGTTGTCTGCGCCCCGGGCGTAAGATTTTAGAAATTAAAAAATTAACATCAAAATTCACAGTGTGATTTTTCTGCACTCGTGTAGATAATAAATACACTGTACCTTTATATGGTATTTGCATTATCTATTGCACCGTTTATTTCAGCTGATGCTAATTATTTTCACAGAAAATATGTACACCGGTGTATGCAGGTGTAGGTGGATGGAAAACGCTATAATACGTATGTTTGTTTTTGATGATGATTGATTGATAAAAAAACCTAAGATCGTCAGCGGAACAAGAACGTATATCTGATTTGGCGATTGTATCCATTGAACATTCATTGGTAAACACATTATGATGTATCTATAGATACTAACGAACTAAAATGCCAGGAAAATTATAATTCAATTTTAAAATATTCTTATTATTTAGCATAATTTATTTATTTAGTTAATTACTTTTGTTAACAATTTAAGTTTAATTTTTAAATAAAGTATTATTATTTTTGATTATTTTTAACGATAATATATTTAAATTAAAATATATATATATATATATTTATAAAATTAATAATCTATTAGTTACATGTTGAAACCAAAAGGGCGCAATTTTAAGTTTTGCCCCGAGCGAAGTTGCTACGGCTCTGGGTGCCGCTACTGTCCGTTTTTCGCGTGCGGATCGTCCTCCTCGACGACGATTTACGAGCGGTTTTTTTTTTTCCTCACGCGTTTTACTCGGACGAGACCGCGTCCACGTGGAAACGGGATAACGCGTTATCGTTTCAAACCGCGGACACATCCGTGCGCTGCGACGTCCGAACGGTCGAAATCGTCGCAAGCAATCGGATAGACCATCGACTGTTATAGGTAACGTGTAACAGATTTGTACGTCTGTAAAATCCATACCGAATTGATCGCGTGTAGTACGACTAGGGTTTTCTAAATCGTGTAATTACTCCAGGTCCAGGAAACCGGACCGAGAACAGGAGAGAAGTTTCATTCACTCTTTCATTTTTTTTTTTTTTTTGTTCATATATATATATATATAATTTTTAAAATTTTTTTACAACTAATAATAATTTTAAAAATGTGTTCGGGAAAAAAGGGGAGATTACAGATTTAAATGTATGTTGCATATTGTATGCATCTAAATAAACAAGTCGGCTCCTTGGAAAATAATGCATAAGTAATCATCCCAAGTAGTCATCGGTGACACGTGGATAAAAAAATTTTTTTTTTTAATTTTCAAAATCGTGTGAACGAACAATTTTACCGAATTTTTCCAATTTGTTGGTATTTTAAAAGAACGTGTTGTCAAACAATGTACCCATTATAGTTACGAGATCTACTGTCGGAAAGTAGCCAAACACTTCTTTTATACGAAAACACAAGAACCACAAAACGTTGTAAGACCGACGATACAGTCTTCGTTTCGTTCAGAACCGAACGCTTTCAATGACCATTTCATTCCCATTGTGTTCAGACCGTGTATCTTAGTGAAATAATAATAGTCTTCAAATATTTCGACAAATAAGTATGGACAGATTAGAGGTGTTAACAAATCCGCACAAGTCAATCGATTTTAATGACAGCAAGATTAATATTACATCATAGCGACTTCGAAGTTACTATCATCGTTTAACTGTTCTCACTTGGTATTTGAGTATTTTAACTTTTTCGAATACACGATTCCTTAGTTATCTTGTTGGTCTTTGTCTACCGCCGTGTGTTATGGTTTTCTCCTCATTTGCCACGTGTCCCATAGTATTCATTTCAATTTCATAAGTCCTTTTGCCGAAATCACACGATAATTAATGAAATTGAAATTAATTATTAATTATTATTGCTACTTAGTAGGAATAAATATAATTTCCTCCATTCAATAGATAAACTTATTACAAAAACCGTTAAATAAATTGACAACAAGATTAAAACCCACTCTAGAAAACCAAAATATTACGATGCAAAGAAATAAATTAAATTCTTATCTTTATTCATTCGTGTGTGTGTGTATGTGTGAAGTTGATATTGTCCAGTCTGAAACGAAATTTCGATATAAACATAATTTTATTTCGTTTTTTATATAAAATATTACATTCAAATACAATACACGATTACACAAGAAAAATAATAAACAGTAAACAATGTGTTATTAAGAATTTTCTTTTCATCATATTTTTATTCAGACTACACACTAACACTGTAACGTAAGAACATCAAATGAATTCAGTCTACTACTACTTTCTGTCATCTTTGGTGGTCTTTTTGTTTTTAGAATCGCTACTTTTGTTCCAATCTTGGAGCCCTTTCGGCAACGTTGTGTCTTCATCGATTGAACCTGTTCCTTCCACAAACTCCTCGTATGTCGATTTCTCTTGGAACGGTCTGGTACCTAAGATCTCAATCATGTCCTCTCTGCTCAGAACTTCTTGTTTCAACAATCTCTGGGCAACCTGACAAATGAACAAAAATATTGCAAATCTTTAAAAGCATAACTATTATTCTAAGAGGTGTGAAAAAAATACTGACATTTATTTTATTATCAAAAACAAAACAAATGATTTCATCAAAAAATTCACCACCAACCCACCCATGTTATGTATTTATTCCAATGGTTCCTGCCAATTGTTCAAGTTAATTTACCACCATGTTTGTTCTTAATTTCTAATTAAACCACAAGGAACGATTTGAATTTGTTTATTGGAAAAAAATTCTGGAATCGGTAAGAAGAGATGAATTAGCACCTTATCGTAACGAAACAATCGAGCTTTGAACTGTATTAAATTAAGGTTTTTCCTACAAATTTTTTTCTATACATAAAGTTATTGAAAAACTTTATAAGGTCTCTACTGTCCATTCAATAGAATTTTCTCACAAAATTTAAATTGGAAAAAACTGCAGTATACATTAGAAGTATGAACAATTTTTTATATGTGTACGTTTTTAACTGAATATTACTTATGTAAAAAAGCACAAAAAACAGCAATATGGTATTGAACATGTAGGTGTTTAGTCAGCATTTACAGGAGGTCAAAATGAATGAATAAACCTAAAGGTTTTTACAACCGAAGAAAAAAATATTAATATGACAAAATATTTTGAATACAAATCCTAATCATTTTTAAACGTAAAATATAAGTATTTTTACCATACTTAAACATCTAATAATAAAATATATATATATGTAACATTACCTTTTCAATATCGGCTTTATGTTTGTTAACTAGATCCATTGTATGATCATAAGCTTTGGAAACCAATATTTTAACTTCCGAATCAATCAAATAAGCTGTAGTTTCAGAATACGGTTTCTCGAAATTCATTTCACCCGGTTTAGGTAACTCAAAACTAACGTTGCCTACTTTTTCGTTCATCCCAAAATGTGCAACCTAAAACATTATGTTTAGATCCATACGTCAAAATACATTACACAATATAACATACAATTTAAATCTGTAATATTTTAGTACCTGTGCGTATGCGCTTTCAGTAACCTTCTTCAGATCGTCCTGTGCGCCGGTCGTAATTTCATTGAAGAACACTTGTTCTGATACTCGCCCGCCAAGGGTCATGCACATGCGATCAAACAGCTGACGTTTGGAATACAGATACTGTTCTTTGGGCAAGTATTGCGCGTAACCCAATCCTTTTCCTCTTGGTATAATTGAAACCTTATAAATACATAAATGCACTGATATCAAACGAAACAAGCAAAATATTATATTGCACCAAAATTTGCTCAGTCTTTCACTGGTCACACCAGAAGCAATAGGAAAATCTCACATTGTATCTACCAAAACGGTAAGTATTGGATTAATATAGCAATGTTTCAATGAGAAAAATTGAAAAGAAAATTTTCTGCGATGTTATCAACTCGGGTTTCAGTAATATTATAACAATATTATGAACTTTATGTCCAAATATGATTTAATTGTGTTACAGCGTGTGATGTCAGACAATTGTCACAACCAAACATTGGTGTAACATGAATTTATATTATATTAAATTTTTTGTTTTTTTGTGTTTCCAGTTACTTTTAACAATGGATCTGCGTATTGTAAGAACCAACCGCAAACCGCATGACCAGCTTCGTGATAAGCAACAATTTTTTTTTCATCTGCTTGTAAGACTCTACTCTTTTTTTCCATACCAGCTACAACCCTTTCGATGGCTTGTTCGAAATGCTTCATTGTTATACTATTAGCCAAATCCCTAGCTGCTATTAATGCTGCCTCATTACATACGTTGGCAATGTCTGCACCTAAAATATAAAAATAATTTTCATTTTAACAAATATCAAATTTAATTAAATTTAATCATATACATATATATTTATATTTACGAGACCTGTAAAACCAGGTGTACGAGCGGCCATCTTTCTCGAAGTCTCCAAAATGTCTAAATTAGTTTTTAGCGGTTTCAAATGTACACCAAAAATCGATGCGCGGCCTTTAATGTCTGGTGCTGGTACATAGATCTGTCGATCAAAACGGCCAGGACGCAGTAACGCTTGATCCAAAACGTCTACTCTATTTGTAGCAGCTAAAACAACTACATTAGTAGTTGTATTAAATCCTAAAAAACACAAAAAAGTCATATTACAATTGCACGCACAAAAAAAAATTATAACAATAAACAATCACAGCATACCATCCATTTCGACGAGTAATTGATTCAAAGTGTTTTCTTGTTCGGAATGACCACCTAAGTTACGGCCTCCTCTTTTTTTACCGACAGCATCAATTTCATCGATAAACAATATACACGGGGCATGTTTACGAGCATTGGTAAACATATCTCTGACTCTTGATGGGCCCACGCCGACAAACATTTCCAGAAATTCTGAACCAGAAACTGATAAGAAAGGTACATCTGCTTCTCCAGCCGTTGCTTTGGCAAGTAAAGTTTTACCAGTGCCAGGTGGCCCTACAACAAAAGGAAAAAACATTACATATTCATAATTCAATTTTAAAATGGAATGTTCATACCTGTAAGCATTGCACCTTTAGGAATTTTGGCTCCAAGATCCAAATATTGTTGTGGATTCTTCAGAAAGTTTACAAACTCCATAATTTCTATTTTAGCTTCTTCACAACCAGCGACATCCCTAAATTAATGTGTTAATTGAAAAAAAAAACCATAAATTTATGTAAATTTAATGTGATTGTTTTACTTGAAGCGGACATCAATGTCTTTTGGATCAACAAGTTTGGCTGTTGAATCCATGACGCCTCCAAATAACCCACCACCTCGTCTTCCACGACCAGTCATCATTTCAGCTGACCTTCTCATCATGAATAATAAAAATCCAATAAATAACAGAGTTGGAAGGAATCCGGAAAAACTGCTCGCTTCCAATTCAGTTTTATAAACTACAGGAATAAAATTAGATGGCTCTAAATTTAGATCGATTTGAGCATTTTCTAGACTTCTTTCGAAAGAGTCAACGCTACCAATGTTGAACCATAGAGTTGCCTGTAAAATATTTGTAAGCATATTTTGATTAATACAATGACATACATTTGTTTCCCTTTGATATAATCTTACGTTTCCATCAACAGAAGATCCTGGCTGTAGATTAACTCTAACCCATTTCTTGTTTACAACTTCTAACTTCTCAACTACATGGCGATTCAAATAGCTGAGAATAATAATGTGAAAATCAGTAAATTATGCTCACGTTATATTCAAATTTGTAAAATTAGCTTTTTAAATATTACATGTTTATAGTTGTAATAAGTATAAAAAAATAAAATAAAATTTTAAACAAAATGCAGATCAAACATTAACTATAACTCAAAACTGAAATGTTTAATTTACAGATTTTTACTTGTATAATATATTGTAAAACTATAATTTTGTTGAATATTAGTAATAAATGATTTAAAATCATTTTTTAAAATCCTATCTTTCAATAAACATTTGTAACTATATAGTTTAAACTCAAACAATATTTATAAGTCTATAATAATAATAATAATAATAATAATAATAATAATAATAATAATAATAATAATAAATAAATAAATAAATAAATAAATAAATAAATAATAATATTTATACTAATATATATAACTCAAGTTAAAATATTTAAAATAGTACAAATGCATATAACATATTTTATATATATATATAACATATCTTCAAAATATTCTCATCAAGTTTGGCAATAAGTATTTGAACTCTAAGCTTAACGTTAATAACACAATACATAAGTTTATATCTACATTATATGATTTATTATTTTGTTTATCAGATAAATAAATACAATAATACAGATTGACGACCTTTTCAGAAGAAAAATACTTACTTATTAACAAAGTCTTTCCAAGTTATTTCTTTGTAGCTCATATTATAGAATGCAAGAAGACTGACCAAACCAATTGCACCAGCTACACTATAGAGAATCCATTTTTCTTTTTCAGGATCGCCGGAAGACGAACCAGAAGTTCTGTTAAAATTAAAATAAAAAATAAATTAAAATCCTATCATTTTACATTGATTTTCAATATAAAATTATATTGAAAATATAAAACCTGCTGTTAAATTGTAAACATAAATTGAATAGTAGCATACATATATCTATCAATAATTCCATTACTACAGTATAATTGTTATTTTTATGTTAGAATTAGCTTAAAACGTTTTGTATTATAACATGAACGAATATAAGTACTTGTTTATGTTATGTGTATTGCTAAAAATATATATCTAAACATTTAAGCAATAATGAAGAACAAACTGAGTATATATTTTGAAAAACTATAATAATATTGTTACATAAACTCTCTAAAAATATGTTAAGTATAAAAATAATTTTTATTTGCATTAAATACTTAATAGATTTATTGTATTTACTCGTATTTTAAATGAATAATGTTAAGTTTCAATGTTTGTTATTCTGTAAAATATATTGGCATTTTACCATTAAAAAGACTATTATGATTGCATCATATTGTAAAATAACAAGAAGTCTGCACAAGCTAAATAATCTTATTATTTTTTATGTTAAAAAATAATAATGAAAATAATATCAAAATTTAGTTTATTTTATGTAAATTTTTTTTTAAAGAAATGTTTTAAAAGTTATTGTGTCATTGATTTCTCAAATCGAATAAAATCCAAATATTACATAAGTGGGGTTACTTAATATAAATTAACTTTATTTTTACATAGTGCACGATATTATATCATTGAAATGCCATCTGATTTAAATATAAATACAAGATAAATTATTACTGAATAACAAACAATATATAGGGAATAGCTTACCTTTGTGTAATTCGATTCATTTTTTTTTTAAATGCGTTGTCAAACGATGCTTGTTGGCGCGAAGCATCTTTATTTTTTTTATCTTTATCGAAATATTTTTCGAATCCCGTTGGAGGTTTTTCACAAAAATGAGTCCACTGTTTGAAGGCCGTACTTAGGGAGGGCAATACCTGCCGCCTGCTCAATAGACTCAACTGACGATGTAGCTATACAAAACAGACAAACGACAAGGGCATGGTTTAAACGTGTTTCGTTATCGTATTTCAAAACAATGATTGGAGGTAATGTTCTCTTAAAGCGTCGCGACAACGTCACTAATATTATTATTGCTATTAATAATACCGTCAAATAACTCTATTCGCTAACAAACTTACTGCAAAATTGTCTAGTTGGCCGGTACGGAATCCGTTTACCAACAGCCTTTCGACTTTTCTCGACAACGTAAAAAACCTTTGCGACATTTCTACTGGCTAACTATACAATTATTATCGTTTAAACACATACAATTTTCAAATATTTAAATTTTATAGTAGATTAACCTTACATAACTTTTGTATTTCTTTGTCGATAGATAGTGATGGTACGAAATAGGAAACACGCGTGTTATCACAGTTTTCATTTCGCCTGCTGTTGGACCACGGTCTTCCGAACGACGGCCGATGATAGCGCGCAGTGTCACCAGATAGACGTGAAGAAAAAAATGATTTTTCGGCGAAACATTTTAGTCTGAAACGAACACAAATGATATTCCACTTACGCGTATGTAGCAATAATCTTGAGAATATTATTTTTTTCTTCACCGGACGAATTCGATGTTGGAATCGTACCTTCGTGTTCGGCGATTTCGATCAGACGAACGAAAACAATACTACAATAACGGCCGTCGTATTGGTATGTGAAAAAACCGTAATTTATTATTGAATAAATGCAATCGAAATCGAATAATTCGTTACGCATTTAGTCGAAAAACACGAATTTCATTTAACGGACATGTTTTTGTCGAATACGTACTACGCGGAGATTATAAAAATAGTAAGCTTTTCCGCCAAGACATGTTGTAAGCTCCGCGATTAATCTTTTCTTCCAAGAGCCACCGAAAAAAAAAAGCTCTGCCGTTTCGCATCGTTCAAAAACGTCTAAATATGTCGGTGTAGTAGTTTTTCGTTCGTCGTCTAATGTATTTCGCGTTTCCGTTGCGCTTTTCGTATAACAAAAAACGTTTATTCGCGTATTCAAGACGTGTTTGTCTAGCCGTGTATCGTGTATTTAAACACATCGACAATGTGTTTTAACTTTTGTTTTTACGGTGAAATCGGTTGTGATTCGTCGTGATGGACCGGAGAACGACTTCGTACGAGCGTCGGACAACCCGACGAGATTATTGTACGGTTCAAATGCTCCGGTCCTCACCAGGTATTTCGCGTTTTCGTTGTGCTTTTCGTCTAACAAAAAACGTTTGTTCGTGTAAAAGTTCAAAAGTGTTTTTTTCTTGCCGCGTGTCGCGTACATAAACACATGGACAATGTGTTTTAACTTGTGTTTTTACGGTGAAATCGGTTGCGATTCGTGACGGGCCGGAGAACGAATTCGTACCAGCGACGGACAACCAGACAATACGTTCCGGTCCCAACGACGGCTGGGTAAGTGAATAGGTTATATATATTTTTATAAGATAATATTTTGTAAGATATCGAAACGTTTACGGAACACATAATATTTTAGCCTGTAAATGCAAACGTATAAGATTTTAATTGACGTCTGCTTTGTATTATATTGTGAATACGAGCTTCACTATGAATGTCCCCCGTTCCCCCGTTATTTAAAAGAATAATTTCGTTCTTGTTGTTTGTTACTATTTTACTCGCTTATTTTGGTACTTTTTTTTTTTTTTTGAAAATCTCATGTAAATAAATATTACATTTTAGAATTCTTATGGATTTGATGAATCTGACGGTTTTTTTTTCTTTGACAATTATCCGTTGTTTTTCCTATCAGAATACTTATTGGAAAAAAGTGTCAAACAATAAGTATCAGTCGCGTGCCCAGTAATTTTGTCCACGCGACCTAGAAAATCATGTTTTACGTTTTTGAAATGTAACTTCTTTGTAGAGGAGGGTACGAAAAAAAATTGTTTGCGCGTCATGGTCGGCTGTTACGGTCGGCCCGTCACGGCGTTTTTTCTCGAAATTAGTCGCGCGCGCGTGGGCGCGTTGTCTCGTTTCGGTTGCGGCCAATAGCGTGCGAGTAGACCCGCTCCGCCAGTTTTCTTGAGATTAGTTGCGCACGCGCATAATGTTCCCGTTGCAGCCAATAGCGTGCGAGCAGACCTAACCCCCCACACCAATCTCATCACGCACCCACACGTCATTACCTGCTTATGCACGCGTATGCACGCGCCGTGTCAAATAATGTATATGAAAGTGCCACGGCGGCCGTCTTATCGGCGTTGACCACTATTTGCGGTGTTCTTATTTTGCTTGATTCGCATTGCCCACGTCGGGCTGGTCGGACTTATGGTGCGTTTACACGAGACGTGAGCCACGATCGTAGTCTTTAGAAGCGTGGCTCACGGTTTGTGTAAACAGACAATTCGTACTTCACGATCGTGGTATTATCGTCCACGAACCTGTCACGACTGGCTCGTGCAATATCAAACCATTTAGATACTTCAGTCGTGAAAGCTCAATCGTGGTGTACTGTTTGTCTGATTATGTATATCTTTTTATAACATTTTGACTAAAAATACTTGTAATAACTTAAATTATTTTACTCGATTGAAAGTTATTTAATTATAATACATTTATTATTTTATTATTGTATCAACAACATGAGTGTAAATAAAAACGTTATGAAAACGAATGACGAACAAACAATGCATTTTATAGACTATTATGAAAAAGAAGAAGTTCTATGGAACACTAAATTACAATCTTACAGAAATAGAGATGCTAGAGGCGAAGCTGTGAAAAGAATTGTATTAGGACGACTCCATCTTACTGAACTAAAATCATGTTAACGTGTAAACACCTTCACGATTCGTGAGACGTTTTTTGAAACCACGCTCGTGAGTCACAACTTAGCGATCGTGAAATACGCTCGTGGCTCACGTCTCGTGTAAACCTACCTTTATGATTGGTAAACCGAGTGACCCATTTCAAAGTGTCTAGCGACGGTGACCAAGTGAACATTTTTTCGTTATCGACGAACGCCCTCCGCTCGTACAGTTCCCATTTACGTTGTTTACCTAGCGGAATAGTGAACACCCTAGTAACTTCCATGTACATTTCGTGTGTTGTTCATTTTGTTCCGATACAAACCCAACACTCTATCGGTTGTTGAATGACTCCGAACGAGGTTTCACTTGATCCGCGCGTACACGTGTATGTAACACGCACGATTTTTTTCCGCGTATATTTATTTTGCACATTTTCATTGACGATCGATTTTTGTTATCCGTTTTCAAAAAATAAATGGCGACGCCGTCGTTTACGTTAGTCCAAAACGATCCAAACACCCTACACGAATCGAGTAGACAGTCGCGCGATCAGGCCGGACGGCGTGTCCTACGCACGCTCGTATTTACGAACGGATACGATATTGATTTTGTTTTACGTTCGCCCGGCCGCGCCGTACGCGTCTCCGTACGCGAATTCCGTAATAATAATAACGATAACAAACATCGGACGTCGCGAAGGTGATAGATACCGCGGTTGACGCGGTAAACGAACGACCCGACCGACAACACATGACGATATCATTGCCGTTTGGTACGATCGGTTCAAAAATTGGTACACGCAAATAATTTGTATAGTTATTAATAAAAACACTTTTATTCAAACGAACATTGGCATTTTACATAAAAAAACAAAAAAACAAAAAAAAAACGAAACAATTTTTTAGCATATTTAATGTATGTTTTTTTTTTTTTTTTTAATTTTTATTATTATGTGTAACAATAACATGCTGATTTCTTTTTCAATCAATATACAACGATCATTATACAAATAATTTATTGATATAGGTACTAAATTAAAATTAATACATCCGCTATATAGATAATATACGTATACATACATACATATATATATAATATATATACTTATTTATTTATTTATTTACTTATTTATTTATTTACCTGCTATACATATTAATATAATACGATCATTTGGATTATAATAAAAAAAAAATCGAAACGAAAACAAATGTATATAAACGATTTAATTATTTATTTACAGAACAAATCTAGGAATGTATGTATAATGTGTAGCAATATAATATTATATTATACTCGCCTAACGTTCGTCGACATTAACATATAAACGTACGTTCTTTTTTATTCGTTTCGGTTTATCGTTCTGAACACGGGTAAAATTTAGTTCAATACATGCTTTCCGCACCGCATAAACAATATAATTTATAACTATTATATTATTATTATTATTATTATTATTATTATTATTATACAATCTCGTCTAGTACCGACAACACCGTGCCTATTTATAATAGCATATTAAATGAAAAGTTATCGGACGTTTAACGAATGTGTAAAGTCCAATAATATAGTAGTAGAAATAACAGTAACAATATTAAAAATAATAATAATAATAATAGTAATAATAATAAGAGGACAAAATATAATTTATTTGTAATTATAGTGTATTATATTTTAATTAAAAATATATAGGAAGAACGCAAAAATTATTAAGAAAAAATAACGCAAATTTCTCGGAATTTAATCATTTTGGATGGATTTTACTGGAGCTTATATGATAGGTTTTTTTAATAACAATTTTTGAAGATGCACAAATACTAAAATCAAAAGGAAAAAATTTAAATTCTATATATGATAGAGGAGTAGTGGTGGCTTTTAGTACGTTTTCGGGCTATACATTTCTTGTTCCCGACACGATAACGATAATTATTTGCAATATTATACGTAATATAACGGCACAAATATTTATTCTATTATAGTAATATATACATATATATATATGTATGTATATACGATACTGCAGAACACAAGTTTTAGGAAAACAGTCTAAACAATTCTTAGTTCATATATAACAAAAAAAAAAAATAAGTAAATAATAAATATATAGTAACATATTGCTTTTTCCCATTTAAAATATTAGTACTTATATTATATCATGGTGTACGTACGCAAAATAAATATCCACATATCATTTTTTTCATTTTTTTTAACCCCAAAGTTATTAAAATCCAAAATGTACGCATACTAAAATATCATTATAAGATGATTCGCAATTGTAATTTACTCGCATTTTTCATTGATTAATCGTTTTAAAATACATAATAAAAGATTGTCGATAATAATAATAATAATAATAATAATAATAATAATAATAATAACAATAATAAGAATAATATTAATTATGAAATTTTATTTGGAAAATTATATTTTACTAAATTTATTTGAATATATATTTTATATAATGTTTATTATTCTCTTCCGTTAATTATCCTATTCTTACAACGAGATAATGTATAAATAAAATGTGTTTATTGTTAAAAAAATTTTGTTTTTTCGTTTTCTTAAAATTAAGGCTACTTGATAAACAATGATAAAGAAGTGCAGTAAAAAAAGCTTTTATTTTTCGCATGAAACATATAAAATTCGTGATAGCTGAATGATACAAATATATTGAAAAAAAATTGACAATTAAATATAGTTTGTTTGTTTTGTTTTATTCGATTCTCAACCAAAGAATATTTTATTATTATTTATTAAAAAACGAAACAAAAATTGATTCTAGTCTCTATTGTACAGCCTTTTTCCAATCCGTTGCAAATTGACAAGTTTAAACGCTCTGGCTGATTGTAAGGAAAGTATATAATATATATATATATATATATATATATATATATACAATATAATATACATTTTTAGATAATATAAATATTATGAACATAATATAATAGAAGTTGCACACGTGTTTTTGGTATTAACAATTTAACATTAAAAATTCAAATTATAATAATATTCGTTCGACGATATAATGATAACAACAATAATATTATTAACCATAATAATAATAATAATAATAATAACAATAATATTTTATTCATCCCAAATCCGTATATAAAAAACGTTTATAAATACCAGTAAAAAAAAAAAATGTGTAATTGTTAATCAATATATTATTATTATTATTATTATTATTATTATTATTTTATAGATTTATACAAAAAGCAATTTTTCACGCCGTTGTAAATGGTTTATTTCTAATTTTTATTATTTTTTTTTTTTTGTAATTTTGTTTGACAAAACATTTGAACAGAAAACAAATATAAAATGACCCGGGTTAGGTATTTATTTATATTTATAATATTTTTTCGTTAAATTTAATAAGTTTTTTTTAATGTTTTTAAATAGTAGAGCAATAAAATATATTTCATACGAAAATCTATGGACGATAACGATATCTATATTAAATTTAATATTTATATATATATTTATTTATACTATTACGTAGAAGTTTTTAAACATTAATACGAGTATTAAAAAACAAAAAACAAACAAATGTAGATCATAAACCGTGTTGTAATGTTGTCGTTGTGGCGAAAGAAAAAATTTGTATATATATATATATATATATATATAAATACTACGCCGAACTGCAGTTCGTTAATGTTTTAAAATGTTTTCACCAGTCGACTTCATGTCGATTTACAAAATATATCGAGTGAACACGATTAGCATATTATTATAATATGTAGATATATATATATCGCATCTATATCAAGTCAAACCGTCCTTTTTTTTTACTTTTAGGCGTAAATTATATTTGTGTATTTATCACGTTTATACTTTTGTTTTAATTTTAAATATAAAAAAAAAATCGCTGTTTATATAGTTCAAATAATGTTCGACGGTATTATTAATGTTTTCGATATATATCCTGTGTATCAAATTACCCTGTAATCCATTTTCCCCTCGCGAGATCTACCACAAAATAATTAATAACTCTTCGTTATAATGACAACAAAATTAGTTGGTATAAAGAAAACAAAAATGTTGTTGTAGTGCATTATTTCTTAAACAGTTAAATTTATTTTATATGATTATCATTAATGTTAAAGGTATTAAACAGCATAATATAATATCAGTAAAAAAAAAATTAATTTATATATATATTTATAAATGACTTATTTTAATCACATTTTGACGGTCTACATTGATATAAATACGTTTCAATATTATAAATATATATTATAACAATCTTGAACATTTTACTTGGCGTGTAAAACATCATGATTTTTATGCATGTGCTAAACTTGATAAAAATGAATTTTCGTATAATATATAAGTATATAATATATTATACGTGTAGTGAATAGTTTATTTTTGTTTTTTATTTGTTATTAAATATTGTCATTTATACAACACGTGTCCAACAAATCGAAAACGACGAAAAAACTATGTGTCATGTAATTTAGTTGTTAGGTATATGACAACATATATATATATTTATTTATTTATGTTATAATAAAATTAACATGATCGTTTTATTTCAAACAATTGATTCCGTATCGATTAAAAAATGATATTAATTCAACAAATCTGTCCGTAAAAGCGTCCTATTATTTTGGTCCCTAGTAATGCTCATTGTAGGAATTTGGTTGCTACATATATTTATGTGTGTGTGTGTGTGTAAACATGTGTGCGCGTGCGCTTACTTTATGTACGTATTATACATAAACACGCACGACTGTGTACATTTTTTTATTGTAATCTCTAAACTTTAAAACGTTTCAAGCAAAAACAAAACAATTTTACTTTTAATATTAATAAATTTTACGCGTTTAACTATGAATATAGCAATAATAAAATGTGAAACGTTTTAAAAACGCACGAGTTCGTCTTCTGCAGAATTTCGAATTTATCAATTTTTATTTTATATGTACATAATGATAAATCAGGTCATAATGCGAAACAAAATCAAAAGGTATATATGTTATTATAATTATTATGTGAAGTCGTTTTATTATATTTAATAAATAACGTGGAAGACTTGCGACTAATAATAAGACACTACAGGCGATCATAAATATCAAGACGCTTGCAAGAATAAATATTACGTGATACAGATTTGATAAAAAAAAAGATTAGTTATAGCCTTCATCTCCAACGTATTGGTTTTTCCTTTTGGTATCTTAAAAATAATAATAATAATAACAATAATAATAATAATAATAATAATTATGATAATAATAATGAAATAAATATGTAATAGTATTTTTGTTTTGTTTTAATCCAGTCAAATTAGGCTTAACGGTATATAATATTAAAACTCGTACAATTTGAAATAAAAAAATTGGAGACGATCCATTTTTTTTCTGTATACGCTGCAACGGATTATAGTAATTATAATATATTAATTATATATTACTATTTATTATTGGCTCAACATTAGAAAATTATCCCCTCAAAAGAGAGATTTCGAGTACAATTTCTTATTAATGTTTATTTATTATCACTTAAAAAAATATTATAATTAAACTTGTCGGAGGTAACTTAACGAAGGAAACATCTTAGCTATCACAGCACAGCACCTTATAGGCGTTTGGAGACCTGGACGGCCGCCGGATTGCAATTCGAATACTAAAATAAACAATACATCCATAAATCAAAATCATGAAAATAACATAATCATACAATAAATTAATAATAATATCTTAACAGATAAATACGGTTATTATTATTATTTGTTCCCAAAACAATTTTCGGCTCTGATCAGGGGGACATTTTATGTACGTATTTTATGTATATTTTATGTATTTTATGCTATGGTCATCTTTTGTGTAATAATTCAGTAATATATATATTTGTTTGTCGACGTGCTTGCACATTAAATAATATGATTGTTAATTAAGGTTTTTTTATATAACATTATAAAAAACTACTTCGTTATTATAAACGAAAAAGTAGGTATACAGGTTAATTATTTTATTATTTTAGTCAGGCCACGTTTGGGAAATATAAATTTTTTTTAGAAAATTACGATATTTGCACTTTTCATTCTAAATTTCTTCATGAATCTAATATTTTAAACTGCGATTATTGATTTAAATTTAAATTTCTTAATGGCATATGCGTTTTATTTTTAAAACCCGATTGATATTTCCTGAGTAAACGAATGTTTATGCGAAAGACACGGTGAATTGAAGATATGTAATGCAGCATAGTAAAAATTGAACATTTACCGTCTCGGAGACGCTTCATCAGCAATTTTTAAAACCGGCAGTTAAATATTTCCCTTCTAATCGAGGTCATTATAATCACCAACTAATATCTGTCAAACAAATATACGTGGTTATAGACGTTTCCAACAAACTACATAAAAAGCGACTGCTAAACCAGATTTTTGAGCAGTGATTTTTTAAATTAAATATTGAAAAAGCATTTTCGTTAATCTGTTATTAGTTCTGTAAGACGGGGTGGAAAAAAATATAGGTCGCCATTTGAAAATTAAATGTTTACATTTTATTTAAGATCCATGAAAATTAGGAAAATCATCCTGTATACCAATAATTATATAACACGAAATTGTAAATATCACATTTAAAAAATTACGATTAACTTTTGTCGCTAAACAAAGCTGTCCCACGTGTCAAGTGCCTATATATATATATATATATGAAAGATTCCATACGATTATTTATATTTTTATTACAACAGGCGTGCAAAAACAAATTTTATATAGCAAACTGGATAAAACTTTTAATTGGTTTTCAAAACAAAAGTTTCAAAATTCTGATATAACTTTTAGATACGGAAATCACTCGATTGGCATCTGTTTCTGCACGTATAATTTGTCTGTCTAGTATATATATATAATGTAAAATCGAAAATCCTAAGTCGGTCAGTACGGCAATCTAGTGAAATAATTGCAGAGAGAAAAAGTGAAACCGTAGGACGAAGTTGACGATAATAAATTATCGGGCTTTTGGCTATTTAATCAGTCATGAAATGATCACAAAAGGGATCATTGAGGTGAAATATTACAGAGGACGACCACGGTTTAAAACACTCCTAACATATAAGGTATGTGATTCTCGCAAACCAATCTAAGGATTGACAACTCATACAAAAAAAAAGAAAGAGAGAGATTGACGTTTCAGATTGTTGAAAGTATTATCATTATATCGTGCATAAATAAATATTTGTATATTTATTTTATATTATACAAATTAAAGTTTTCAAACACATCCGCGACGAATTACCTGGTACGATTACACCTCCCTCGATGACTATTATATACATTTATTTATATGTATCGCGTGATATCTACGTGATTTTGTCGATGTAGGACAGTGTAAAAATAATTTTTTCGCACAAGACCCAGACATTTTTTACTCTTATTACTACCACCAACCCCTTCTTCCAGTCTCGAATAATATTCTTCTTTCGTTGAGAATTTATATTGAATATTTACTTTTTGATATCTATAATGCAGTGACATTGAATCAAAATAATATATTCGTTAATCCATTATGGACATGTTGCATGGTTAGTCGCGTCTACAGTAATTCAATAAAGTCTCCAGTCATGTCCGATCTCAAGATTCACTCTACAGTTCTACACGCACGCACGCCCATTCTCATATTCGATGCCCATATCCGATCAGTAGCCATGAAATCTCTTGCGCGCAACCGTTTGCCACGTGCACCGTCGATACCGCACCTGTTAGTCAGACGTCGGTCTCGATACTGAACCTCTTGATGCTGTTGTTGTTGAGCCTGACGACGGTGGCGCAGCTGTTGAATTTTCTTGGTTGCTGCGGCGGCGGCAACGACAACGGCGGTTCGTCTAGCTCCGCGTCCAGCAGACAATTGTCCGCCGACTCCAAGTCCATCAGGTCCGACGTCGAGTCACCGCCTGACGGATATTTCACCACGTGTTGACCTGCGGCGACAGACGTGCGATGTTATAACCGTTATTAGCGTTGCGACTAACACGCCCGGTCGGAATTCGAGAGAACGAAGACAAAACGAACGGTCGTGATGGAGAGACTTGGTTCGCGGCGAAGTCGGCACTTTTTTTTGATGACCGGAACGATTTCCGTCGGCCCTAGTTCCGCGACCGACGGTGGTACTATTGCTGTGAGGGAGACGGGAACACACTCGTTCGGCGTAATTGTGTGACGATGGTTTTTATTTATTTTTTTCCAATCGTTAATTCCTAACTACGATAGTAAAAAGAAGCGGTCAACAGAGTCTTTAAAATCTTTTTTTTAAGATATTGAATAAATATCTAGGTATCTAAATTAAATTTGGATAAACATTTTTGTATCCATATTACAAAACATACAGACAATATGTGTCTATATTACATATAAACAATATATTGAAACTACAACAAATTGATAGTGTTGGATTTCAGATTGAATCTGTGGTTGTATAGTCGTCTAAGTGAGTTTAAACAAAATAACCGTCGTTCGAAAAATAAATCATAGGACAATAATTATAATTATCTTAATTTTGTTTGTATATCGATAAGAGAGTCGAGTCTTGTGAATTTTTCTAAAATCACTCGTTGAAGGGTCATAAAATGATTTTGCGCAAACGTAAAGTGTCTGGTGAACTGTCACCAGAGACTTCTCCGCCGTTTCCAACATGCATAGAAATACGACAACATCGCTATGATATGTGCACAGTACGTGATATATACCCACCTAAAGTACCGGGAAGATAAGGGCAGCTGGTGACGTGGTTGAAGTTTTGCGATTGCATGTCTTCTTGGTCAGTCTCTCTGTGATAGAAATAGTTGAAGTTGGACACGATGACGGGCACGGGCAGTGCGATTGTGAGCACGCCGGCAATCGCGCACAGCGAACCGACAATTTTCCCCCACACGCCCACTGGTCTGAAACACATTTAAATATGTCACATGTCGACGTGCTCCGGCGTGGGTTTTCTTGTTCTTATTTTTTTTTTCGTATCGTATTTGCTACGTGTATTTTACATCTACGCATAATATAACAAACAACGTCGATAGACAAATAGTAATGGTCAAAAAACAAATGACTGTCTATACAAAAAAAAAAAAAAAATTAATAATAGCCGTAAATGCGCGTGTAGTTGTGTCTCAGCGGCGGATTTTACAGTCATTTAGCCGGTAAACAACGATGTGATGAATTTCATTGTTATCGAGATAGATTTTTGAAGTATTTTTTTCTTTAAAAGCCAAATTAACTATGTTTACATCGCATCGATATTAGAAATAAATCAAATACGCGTCATAATATCTAAAGTTTATAAAATCGTGTAATTTATTTTTTATTTTTCTGAATTGACGTTATTGAAGCTGCTGATGAAATCATTACGAAAATGAAAAATAAACATAAATTTTAAATGTAATTCTCGAACAATAAAAATGTATACAAAAGTTGTTAAAAATATTCGTTTCATTGCAGTGTTTGAAAACTGAAATTCTCAAAACATGGCGAAAATGATATATTTGTTATTTTCACGTATAATTTCGGATTTCGGAAGTATTAGTCTTATTTGATAACTTTTTCGTGTTTAAGAGAATTGAAATTTATGATAAACGAAATTAAAAATCTGCAAACACTTAACAAAATTGTTGATAACCTTTAAATTTTATTTTAATTACTTATATTATTTAATTTGACTCTTTTGAACTTCTTCTTAGATTTCAACATATATAATTTTATTGAAGTAAAAATTCTGTATTCCTTCACACGAGTTTGTCGACTGAAATTTGACTTTAAATCCGCTACTATTTAATATGATACGCATTTTCAAATCGTTAAACATTTTTTGCGTCATGCTTTTTACGATGAAACGAACACGTGATAAATAATATAATATATAAATATTATATATATATCGTATATACACACACACGCATGTGTAAGAAAATTCTTTGTTTAACATTCGTATTTACAATAATATTTATGCATACAAAAACTTTAAAACAAAAACGCACACACCGTAAAACCGTTCAATTTTGAATTTCTTTTCCATTTCCAAAATTCACATAGAACGTCATTGTGTTAAGCATTCGCGAAAATGAGAAAGCCAAAAATGTATTGGTCCGAGCTTAGATTAAAACTCACGTGTATAGAATAAATTATATAATACTTTTACTGTCGCAAACAAGACAGATTAAAAATAAAAACAAACACAGCCAACATCACTCGATAAAATTCCACGTGAAATAATATGATACCGTTTGAAAATATAACATTTTCATAATATCGTATTTAAAGTACAATTCAGATTTATATATTAATATAGTTATTGAATATAATTTATAATCTTGGCGAACTATAAATGTAAAACATGCAATAACGCTAAAACAACAATTGCGACTTGTAGTACGTTTGATTCAAACACAAAATTGACATGCACAAACAAGAAAACGATGATGTAAAAAAAAAAAAAAAAACGTGCGAAGAAATATTAATAAATCGTGCAATGAGTTATGTCGAGCCTTGCACATGCGATACGACTAAATTCTATATGCACTATATGTATATATATATATTATATGTACGACAAGGTACGTTATAATTTTGTACAGTAAAAAAATGATGTTTTTAAATAAAAAAGTTAGGTAATAATATATATATATATATTTTATAGTTATGTTAAGGCTATGTGTATATGGTAACTATGTGTTATAGTAAACTGTTACATCTATAAATCTGCCTAAATATGTATATTATACATAAACAACTGATAAACAAAACGTAATATGTACCTAAATCAAATGTTCTACATTTCTTCTAACAGTCAATATATATGTATATATTACTTAATAAACAAACGTTATTAAATGTTGTCTAAATTCTGTGAGGTGTACGTAAATATATTCTCCAATAGATCTAAACTGCAAAAATATGTTTACGGTTTGTTCAAAGTCTAGCTAATACAATATCGCGATATTACCCGTCTCTAATCGCGATCGAAGAACAATCGAAACTATATTTAAATATATTTATAATGTATACTATTTAAATTGGCCTACGTTTTCATACGTAATAAAACTAACGGTAATAAATAATTTCACTAAATACATTAATATCGTTATTTACGCTAATGGAGCGTACAGTGACAAGACGGCTATAAATTATATGTTAAAACAGTTATGAAGACGAATAAAGAATTAACCGAAAATCGAACCAAAACAAAATAAAATAATAATGACGATTAACTTTTACTAAGACTCTCGTAACGTATATATATATTGTATGTGTGTCGTGTGTATATGTATATTATATATATATATATATTATATAAGCAAAGTAAGAATTGGGTGAAATCTATAAGACAAAATCGGTATTTAAATGTTGAATATATTATTTCGAGTGCATTATAACGTATGCACTGAAAATGTCGAGTATAAACGGAGTCTTATGGCAGAGACGTTTTTACGTGTTATGGCTATAAGAGGTATAGATTAAAACATTATAACAAATGGTAATATTTTCTGGTATTCATTTTGAAAAACAATAATATTGACAATAAATATTACGGGTTATCATCTCTCTTAATCGTGACACTTAGATTATTGTACCTGTACCTATTTGCCGGTTTCATCCGTCAGCACAGGGGCATTTGTAAAAAAAAAAGTTGCAAGCATCTTACACGTGGACGGTGTTGAAAAATTCATTAAAAAACCAATTTCGTTTAGAAATTCATTTTAATTGTTCATCGATGACTACTGAACATGTGTATAGAAATCAGGACATACATCAGGACGACATTTTTCTTAGACATAATAATTCGCATGTTTCGATTATTGTATATAATTTTATGTATAAAATGGTTTTGCACTTGTGTATTAAATTTTAATGATTTTTTACGTAAATGAAACATGGTAATTTTGGTGAAATTTTAGTGTGTTGACACGATAAAAAATTATTGTTTTTATAAATAAATTATACTATGCGTGATAGAAAATCTATGAACATGTATATTTATGTATATATACATAAATATCCACACATACACACCTAATATATATATATGTTTGTATTACTATTGTAAAAATAATAAATTATAAACGTGTGGAGGTGATGTGAATTTGATGTATGACGTGTGTTTATACTTGTTGATAGAATATCGTATACGTTTAGTTATTACTAATAATCTACGGCGATTCGAAATTAGTGACAGCTTATACGATGTTATAACGACAAGCTAATGATGTTAAAAAAAAACAACAAAACAAAAGTTAAATTCATAAGAGCGAATAATAATAATAATATATAAATACGTTTACGAAATACTATAAATGTGGCTAATGCGATTTTTATTTTAAAAAAAATACGTATAAGAGGAGTTATCTTTTTTTTCTTATTCATGTGTGTTAATAATAAATCGCACACTAAAATGCCAAGAAAATAAAAATTTTAATAGTAATAATAATATGCAAATAACTATATGGTATTAGTGAATAAAATTAAAAATATGGAAAAAAAATAAAATTTCAATAACTGTCTAATTTTGTCTTAATGAAATTGAGTACATCATACGTCATGTCACCATAGCCCACAGTCGTCATGGTAACAACAGCCCACCAGAATGCGTCCGGGATGGACTTGAAGAAGGAATTCTCCGAGCCGGCTTCGGCGAAGTATACCGCGCTCGAGAATAGCACCACACCTGAAATTCATTCGGACTGTGACTTATATAAAAAATAAATAAATAATAAAAAAATAATAAATAACAATAATAATAATAATAACGATTCTGATGACGAAAAAAAAAATACAAAAAAGGAAAAATACAAAAAAAAATACAAAAAAAAAATAAAAAAAAAAAATACAAAAAAAAAAAAATACAAAATAAAAACCGATAATTTCGCGATCCATTGCATATTACACAACGTATTTCACTTCGATTACGTATGTTTTTATACATATCACTTATACCTAACCTATTCCGGTGGCGTCCATCGACCCGCCGCTATGTTTTTAAACAATTATAAGACCAACGCGTCGGCGGTGGCGATACTTTTGCCCCGTTTCGAGTGAGAGAGAGAGAGAGAAACAGAGAGAGAGAGAGAGAGAGAGAGGGAATGATAGAGAGAGAAAGAGACGTTTTTCCTGAAACTTACGCTCTCTACCATAATATTATACGTATAATATATATTTGTTTTGTTTATTCCGCGTTTATACTAACGCCACCTCAGAACGGTTCACCGTTATTCTTCGTTTGTCACGTACGTTTGTGTTCGTGTGTGTGTTTGTGTACATAGTGGTATAGTCATGGTATAGTCTTGGTATCGTATACAGTATCTTGGTTACGGTTATTCTTGGTCGCTCGCGATTAGTTACCTCATGTCACCGTATCCGACTGTCGTCATGGTGACCACGGCCCACCAGAACGCATCCGGGATGGACTTGAAAAACGACTGGTCGGAACCCGCCTCGGCGAAGTACACGGTGCTCGAAAACAGCACCACTCCTGGAAAACAACACGCTCAGAGACAATGTCACCCCCGAAACACCATAAAATCCAAAAGTCCAATCCTCCCCCTACCAAAAAAAAAAAAACCTCGAAACCAATCGTCACATATTATTTGCATAATTATTTGCGTAATTGGCCGCGACGGCGATCCGAGACGACAAACGAAGTTTTTCACTTTGTCTTGGACAATTTCCCACCCCCCCCCCCTTCCCCCGGGAAACCAGACGTCGATCGATTTCTCGGCATGTCTAAATACACAGATTCGATATTTTTCCGTTCGTACCGGGAGCGACCCACGGCCGCGCGTTCCCGACAAAAAGTGGGCTGCTTTTCTTCAATGACGTTATTCACAAAAACCCCGGACGGATGACGTCATCCGATCGCTACGGCACCGACGAGAATAGGTATACACGCACGCGCGCACACTCGCTCGCTTGCACGTATACATACACACACACACACACACACACTCACACACACACACATATATAGAGTGAGAGTGATAGAGTGAGTGAGGCGGTATCCTTGACGACCGGGCGCTCCGGGAGCGCAACCCGCCCGGCTAAAAGCTAATGTACGTGGTAACATCGAACACGATGCTCGACGGGCGTCGCGCACAGGTGAACGTTTTTTTAGATGACGTAGTTCACATGTAGTGCACGCGTGTTTACGCGACGCAATGTATCGATGATTAATAATTGATTATTGAATATCGGCCCTATCCGCCGACCGGAATCAACGCGAAATCGACCGGCCGTCCCGCGTATGTCGTCGGTGATTATTGCCGCGTGCAGTCAAAACGATCGCGTCTACGCCGTTTATCTACGTCTCGGTCCGTCACGAGTTCACGCGACCGCATAAAACGGTGACACGTACGGTGGCGTGCAAGATCGCGCCGCCTCTCGGGCCTTGTCGAAAAGCGAATACCTAGGACGGTCACGACACGTTCACGTCGAAGCCGCGTATACCGACGTGTACCGCAATCGAACGAGTTGTCCAAACGGATGCTATACGAAAACACGATAAATCTGTCGTTACGAAATAATTTTGGGGTTGGGGGGTGGGTTTAACCTTTTCAAAACGTATATGTAATTTATGACTTTTGAACACTCGACGACATTATAATATACCTATTGACATTACCCGAGGCACCTTGATTAACGTTAACTTTGATATATATTATACAGAAGGTGGCGAAGAGATAATATTTCTTTACACTGGCTTCAATATAAAGTATTGTCCTTTTGATGTAATATACTTATATGGTATAAATTTCAGTAACACATAGCTATTAACAGCACGTTAAGCGTCACTGTTAATATGTTTTTGTATGGTTTTTTACAAGTAGACGATGACAAATTGTAATACCTGAATGTGATTCGCAATATGATTGTGGGAAAAAGTGTGTAAAATTATCACATACATATTATTATTAGTTTTACATAAAGATTGACAATTGATATTTAATCATTTTGTACACTATGAGTTATTTGTTCATATAACTGCCTAAATTTTAAGTAAATGTAATCTATTAACCGATCAGCATTTATTAGGTAATCTATAAGAAAACATGTATATATTATTGGTCAATAATTTATCGTGTGCTATTTTATCATTAGTTAACTATTTTTAATTTTTTGCCAATGTCATTAGTAAAATCAGGTCATATTTTTAGTAGTCTGACGACGTGGATAGAATGCACAAAATGTGTATGACACTACGTACACAAATATATAAATATATATATAACAGGTGTTAAATAAAAAGTTCGTCATTTTATCCCAAGTTGCTCTATGGGCGTACGATTCGACGGAAATTTTACAATACGTATTTCAGCTTACACTGACAGCCGAATAATATTCTTTTAAAATATGAACAAAAATTCAAATTATTCATCGCAGTAAGCAGTTACGAAGATTACTACTATACACAATAAAGTATAATTAGATACGTGCGCGACTATACGTCGTCTCATCACAACTCGTATATTATACGATCGGTAACCGGCGTGCGTGTATCTACTTTTATTTCTAAAAATAATTTTATTTAAGCGTTTGTATTTCTCATTCATTATGGACGGGAATTGAAATGCGACCGGCGTGTCCGTAACGCGGAAGACCACGCGCCGCTACCAGAGTGGACTTTCAGAACCGTACAATCGTCAGCCGAATAATTACTCGGAAAATGTGACCGCTAGAAATACAAAAAGTGTTTGTCTCGCGTCCAAGTGCGCGCGCCTGTCAACTCGTCCCTTTCGTTTTCCGGACGACTCGTGCGAAGCTGTGAACATATACATTTAAGTGATGATTTCGTCGATAATATAAACGCGAGGACAGACAGTATTAAACGGATAGCGTATATGACGCAATCGTCGAAACCACAACGACGAGGACTACGATGCACCCGCGCGTGTTCGTGTGTGCTATCTTTTTTCGCGTAGTGAGCCGAAAAAGTTAAAATCAATATAGTGCGCCGGCGAACTCGCGCGATGGCGGCGCAGCGAACGACGACTACAATATACACGAACGGACTGACGTAACGACGAGTAGTTTGCACACACACTATGTTATAATACATTTATAAAGTCAAGTGCTCGGAATGTTGTTTTGAAAAAGCAATTGGTAAAACTGATAAATATTACGATTTTTGTCCCTCGCTAAGAGTTAACCACATTTGTTTTGGCGCTGTGACATTTTGCAATTGTGCTTTAGAAAAAACGTTCAGCTGTACTCCCGACAGTATAACACACGGTAAAAAGTATCATTTGATTGGACCATGAGTCACATGATACGAGTTGCATTTTCTATTTATTTATAGCAACACCAATTTCTGGGCTTATATCTTCGATATCATACAATTACGATGTATATTACCTCCCCATCATCCGTCCTCGGTTTTTAACATCTATAATTTATGTCTATATCGTAAATCGTAATAACATGTTATGCCGACGGTATTCGCATATACCTCGTGTTCACAAAAACTAAAACGTATCTACGCACTAAAAAAACAATAAAAACATATATATATATATTGAATAATACTCATCCGTTTAACTACGAAATATGAATTTATGATAATATACGTATATTATATGTATGTATAGCTACTTCTAAATATATTTATTATAGTATTACATTATTTATATTATTAGCACGCGACTTGCGCTCTACGTAAAAAAAGATTTAATTAGCTTAAAAAAAGAAAGAAAGAAAGAAGAATCGTCGATATTTTCTATATTAATAATGTGTGGTTTTTCTTTCTTTTTTTTTACGAGTTTTTATAAAATAATAATAAATCATTTTTTAAACGCGATAGTATACATACTGAATTTGTATAGTATTTTATGTCGTTTCGATCGATCGTATGCTCAAAAGAGTTCCGAGTAAAACGTTCGTTGGCGCACGAAGGGCACAAGTACACCACATAACTCTACATTTTTCGTTTTTGACTTACGCGCGTTTATTCCGATCATTTGAAATATTTTTCAGCGTTTTTATATGTATAAGCTTATATAAAAGTTCTTTTTTTTATGAGTTACTCGACAGCGACAATATAATAATATAAATCGCTGTCATAAAACATGCTAAGGTTAGGTATAAGACACTCGACAAGTTGTGGATAGGGTGACCGTTAAATAGTTTTATTGAGTACTGCTGCGCCAAGTTACAGTTTTACGTACTTTTAATTTATTATTGTTGCTCCGTGTTATTTGTCAATCATTCTATTATATTCAGTTAGTATTTTTATGTTTGAATTAAGCATATTTAAAACGTTTTAATTTAAAATATTTATATGACGTATTCGTTTCGTCAATATCGGAAACACAAAGAAACGTCCTGCTGTCGACAAAATGTATATATTGACGTTTATTCTATTCCGTCTCCAATACAGAACGAACGTACCAAAATTAAATTTCCGGAATGAGATTTTCAAAGGTCTGTGCCGAAACTGAAAAATTTTTAAACGTGTAAAACTGATATTTTTCGAAATAGAAATTTCCAAATCACAGTGGTCTATAACTATAATATCATAAAAACTCTTTTTCATATTTGCGACACATGTCTGTCGTCGAACGACGTAAGAATAATCAACTCATGTGGTGCGCGTATACATGCTCGTTCTGAAACTATTTTCATTTTCGACTTTTAGCATTTACACGTTTACGATAAAACCGTGGAGACGTTTAAAATTCATTCCCACTCCTCACGATAAGGCGGCCGTCACTATTAACTCGATATTAATTTTAGACTCTCTAAATTCACATTTATGCTATTAATACGCAGACCGACGACAGTTATACTTTTCGTAACAATTGTATTTACTATTATAAGCTTGTATATTATGTAGTCGGTAAATAATGCGTTTTTCTATTTCGTTTCGAGTTAAGGTGAATTAATATAAGTAACGAGTGTCAATATCGCCTTATTAATTCGAAGTTTGGACGATGGATATTTCACAAAGAAGATGATTACTAGGGTATTATTAATAAAATTTTATCGTCGAAAGTTATTATATATATAAACGAATAAAAGTGACCCTCTAATAGTTTAATAAAAAAAAAAACAAAACAGGAAAAGAAACTCTTTCAAACGCATTATTTATGTTTTCGGCATACTCATTTTTGGCGACCATTTCAAGGAGAGTCTTGACCCCCGAATTGTACTGATAGAGATTAATGTGGAACTCGTTTAAAATTCGAAAAACCGTGACTATCATCGTATATAAAATTATATGCCGAAACGGCTGGCGAAAGAATAATATATATAGCGTCTTTATTCTTTTCTATTTCAATTAATTGTATTTTTCGTTTGTTTTCGTTACATATTATAAAGGATGCGAATACAACAATGGTCGAACCCGCTATAGAAAATCATTGAAATTATACACCGCCTTACTACATTATATTTGTATACATGGGGGCGGGACAGTAAAAAATCTTAAAATTTAAGATGTCAACACGATAATCATCGTTAATTGAAATTTATATGTGTATGTGTATTACCGTAAGAGATTCGTAACCTAAGATACCGTTTTTTTTTCATGGAGAATACCTATTCAATATCCAAAATCTTTCTCGAACGTTTTCAAAGGCATATTGAATTGCACGTTTTAACTATCCAATATCACATGGTTTGCACTTGTTGTACAAAATTGATTTTAAGTAAAATAATCCAAAATATAATATATCATCAGGAGTTTTTTAAAGGGGGAGATGAAGATATGATATCTTCTTTACTCATGACAATATTTTATGTGTCTCGGTTAAGTGTACACAAATTTTCGAATCTTAACCCAATTTCTCATATTTTCTTGTAATTTTTCCTAAGAAAAGTATCGCAATGGATTTAAAAAAAAATTGTTATTCACTTTTAAATTCAAATTTCTTCAAAAATAAATATTTAATTTTGAACAAAACCGGTACAATTGCAAAAACCGAAATTTCAAAAGCTTTTTTAAATAGTGTATACGACGATACTTGCAACTCATACGATTTATGAGGATTGAATTGAACGAATTTCCACGGGTGGTCGTTAAAAACACTCCCATCCATTAAAAATTTAAATGTTTGCAAATTTTCTTTTTTTCGACAATTTATTACGTCATTAGTACAACAAGCACGATTATAAATTTCAAATGACTTATTAAGGGCTAGTTAACGCTATTGATATATTTTGCACATTCAAAAATTAAACTTCTATGAAAAATGATAAAATTCATAGATTATTGTTATTATTATTATTATTATTATTATTATTATTATTATTATTATTATTATTATTATTAAAGAGCGTTAAAAATTCCAATGTGAGAAACAATAACAAGTTTAGATATAACAATAATAATACTGTAGCACACACGCATGGATACAATTATGTTTATTTGGATTTGACGTTCTGAAATATCAATATAAACAATCGACTGTTTTAACACGTCGTTCATATATACTGGTCACAATATTAAATAATTATAATTAAAATGATAATTATATTTACATATATAAATACAGCAAGTCTGATGAATATCTGACAAATTCAATAACTATTGTTTGCATAAATATTTGTTAGTTGTTTTTTTTGTACATTATAATTAATAGAACCCTGCGTTACAATTATTATATTTTTTTATAAATAACAATATACACATTAAATATGTTTTCAAAATCCAAAATAATAATTTTATGTATCAATTAAAAAAAACGATAAATGTTGCTGTTAGAAATTTTCATTTAAGATTAAAGCGAGCGATTAGACTCATTTTGCTAAAAGAAATTATTAAGCTTAAAACTGTTGTATAAATCCAACGACTAATCTTTCATAAAAATGTCTTACAACAAAATTCTTTTTTGTTGAAAATAGATTCATAAAATGTTTATAAAATTGGATTTTGTGAAAAATAAAGAAAAAAATTAGCTGTCAGCCAAAATCTAAAATACAATAATTGTAGCGCAGGAATTTATCTATTATTAGATAAATAAAATTTATATTATATATATAACGAAAAAGAAACTCAAAAATATTGAATTATTATTATTATTATTATCAAAAAATATTTTTATTAATATTATTATAATTATTATTAAAAAATCTAACAAGAGTTAAAGCATTTGTCAGATCCTCGCGGGACACCTTGTAAATATATTTATTTATAATATGTTACGTGTTGTTGGGGCGAGTAGACATGAAGTTTGATATTGAGCCGGACTTCCGGCTAATTTCTTAATCGCTCGTGTATACAATACTTTGCGTCGGCCGATACGCATCAATGTCGTGGTCAGAAATCCATCAATTCCATATAATATTATTAAAACAAGTTAAGTTTGAGTATAAAAACGGGAAATGCTCGTCCACGGACATACACATCTATACAAGTTTCTCATTCGATATATTAAATGCAATTTATACGGATTATATATATTTAATTTTAGCAATTTTACTGGTAAGCGCATACGGATGTCGAAAATAAATATGTTTATTTAAAAGATATTTTTATATTATATATCTCTTCCCTTCGAACGTAATTCTTACTCTGGGGATGTACACCAGTGTTTGGAAAGAATATGTTCGTATTCAATGATCGGAACATTTTAAAGGAACCCTTCTGGCTGTTCAAATATTAAAATTCACTTTTAGTAATTTCATATCATAAATTATATACAGTGTAGTATTAATAGGAACTATGATTTTCGATTGCTCAAAAAATTTAAAAAAAATTGTACCGTATACAATTAGAATTTATATTCTCATACATACACGTATATCGCACATTGTCTTGCGGGGATTCAGTAATATGATTGTTTTTTAATAATCGAAGTTGAAAATTAAATGTTGCATCAATACAATACGTTTTTACCTGGTAAAAATCTATAGAAATTTGTTGAATGGATAAACATACTAAGAAAATTATGTATAATGGATACGTATAATAATACTCTGATGCCAATGACATAATATAAACGTTCAAAATGGAACTTTGTATTTTATCCTAACACGAAAATACTGTGTATTCTCAAACCATTCATATAAATCTATAATATAATATGATTCGTATATAATACGAATAATTCGATGGTTAGAAAATACATTTCTGTAAGTAATATTTTTTTAAATTGCGTTTATGTTTTAAATGTCATTGACGTGATATGATTGTTTTCAATTTACTTTCGATTTTTTTTAAAATTACTTATCGTAATTACCGTTTCAGGAAATTAATTAGCAGATGATAATTTATTTAAATACATTTTTTATTTGAAATTTAATTTGTTATAATCTCCAATGATTGATTTTCAGTTTTACACCTCAATATGTGTCGCATAAAACAATATTTGGAAATTATTGTCGTTTTAAAAACGATAATTTTCAAACTAAAAATTCATAAAACTATTTTACGAGTAATAAAATTAATGTATCTCATATATTTATTTCCTGTGTAATCGCTCACTTTGAAAAGTTAATGAAAATATAAATATATATACTCGTATAAATTTTTTTTTTGCTTTGATAAAATTTGTTAGTATCACTTACTATTATATCCATTGATGTTATGATAATTTTGTTCGTAATAAAAACCATATATAATTCGTATTGTTTGCCACAGAACACATACTATATTTGCATACATATAGAAATAATTGTTTTTTTCCAACGTATTGTGGTTTTTACAACCATCGAATTAATAACAAAATGAATATTTTTTTCTTATCGACAACGTTTATTGAAAATGCGTTTTATCACTGTTGTATTATTATTATTTTTCACCGTCAACACATAAAATTTCATTTCATGAAACGGTAAACTTCTGACGTAAATAGCGATTTCACTAAATGGCTATGACATATATTGTATCTATCAATTTATCTCGCGTCTGGGTGACGGGGCTAAGGGTCAGCACAAATCGAGAACGGATTCGAGACGACGACGAAGCGTGTGCGTTAAAAGGTAAAGGTCGTAGGAAACTTCACAGTGTAAATTATATTGAAAGAAGAAAAAAAACATGTATATAGTTTACCGTCGAAGGAACGGGATGGGAAAGAGAAAGAGAGTGAGAGAGAGTGTGTGCTTGCGCGAGAAAGCGGCTGTTTAACCCGCATCGAGTGGTGTCAGTCGATAAAATGACACGTTACGTTATACATTTTTTTATTAGTATTGTACACGCAAACGATTTCGTTTTTCCTGCAAATCGCGTGCAATGTAATAGGTACATACGCATAATATGTAAAGCGAAACTTGAGGTATAACGACGCGCGTGGGACAAGATGAATTACGGTTACGATTACAAATTTACTAATCCATATCTAGTCGATCTGTGATGTTTTTTTAGCATTCTATTGTGGGTGAAGAAAAAATATTTCTTTATTTGTTCAACATCTATTATCTATTATCCAACTACCTATTATAAATAGATAAATATATATAATCATGTTCATGGTTAGTTTGAAAATTATTTCAAATAACTACCTAAAGTATTTCTAAGATAATTAAATCAAATAGTTTTTAGTATCAATCTGCATTTAGGAAATACATCAAATCTGATTATTACGTAATTCGTCTGCGAATCGCACGCATGGTTATCGTGACGTAATATATAACGCGTAATGACGTGTATAATGGCTTTTATGGACACACGCATAGTTCATATATAACGACGAGTGAAACAAAAAACATGTATTAAACATGCGTTTTATACCGTTGTTAATCTCGAGAATTATGCGTGTAGATCGTTTTCAAATACAACACACACACACACACACCTACACACACACACCTACACACGCACACCTACACACACACACACACACGCGCACATCTACACACACACATATATAATATCAAATATATTATTTTGAATATGCAATATTTTATTCGGATTTTCGCGTGAACACAAATATATCCTTTAAATCCTACCGGAATCACACTTGAATTTTGGTTTTTGCGTTAGTTATTCAGTTTTTCTAGAGTTTTTGCTGGACGGTTTACTTAAGCGTGAAATCTGTTTTATCTGGAAATTGTATTTAAATGTCTGTATTTTGTTGAAAACCCGATGAATTTGAATCTTTTGAAGGCCATTATTTTTATTTTTATTTTTATTTTATTTTCTCAATATATATATGGGTCGCCATTTAAGAAAATTATAAAAAATAATATATTTGGTAGATAAAAAAAAGTAGGAAATATAATATAATTTAATTATAAAAATATACTGTTATATGTACTTAAAACTTCGAAAAATTGACCAAGAAACTGAGTGCAGCAGTACGTAAAATAATCATTCTGTATATATGTATAAAAAAAGACGTGTAAATTCGATTACGTGTTTGAGCGTCGTTCGGTCAAAACACACACAACATGATGGCTAGGTTGCTACTCCAAATACATATTATTATAATATATCGTTATCGTATATCGATGATAAGTCCATCGTTAATTTACGGTCGCGGCGCTCGCAGGTGATTCTAAATTTCTTTGGCTGGCAACGTATATATAATTCCAAATTCAACGAATTCGTACTATGTCCGTTTCACCATGTCACGAAGATATCATCGTTAAGTTTTTTCCCTCTGACCGCGTAAGTATGTATTTATCTATCTATTCTCTATACATACATACATATATATATAATGTATATATACGCAATCCGGTCGATTTCCGTCCCTGACCGCTGCGCCATAGATCACCCGATCATGAACCCCCTTCTCGCGCACGACGCGTTTTCGATCGACGGCAGTTGCTGCTATCATAATAATAATAATAATATATGTGCAACAACGCAACGCTGGTTGGCAGATCGGGAGAATCGTCTTACCGATAAATAAGAAAAAAATGAGCAATCCCAGTTCTCGCATGGAGGCTTTCAGAGTACGCCCGAGAATCTGCAACCCCTTGGAATGTCGGGACAATTTGAATATCCTGAAAACCCTCACGAGTCGGATGACCCTGAGTATGGCCAGCGACATGGCCTGGTTGGTGCTTTTGTCCTGCGGGTTCTGCGGCGCCTTGGGCAGGTTCATCGTGGGGTCCTCCTCCTCCGCGATAACTGTGGCCAGAGTGATGAAGTACGGTATGATGGCGATAATGTCGATTGTGTTCATCACGTCCTTGAAGAAATGTAACTTGTTGGGACAGGCGAGAAAGCGGACAGACAGCTCAAACGTGAACCACACGATGCATATGGTCTCGATCAGGAAGAACGGGTCGGTGATGTCGGGCACCTCGTCCTCCTCGATTTTCGTGCCATTAGTGGTTGTGTTGAACACCTTGTAGTGTTTGAACTCCGGCAACGTTTCCAGACAGAATATCACGATGGACAGCAGTATGACGAACACGGATATGATGGCCACCACCCGGGCGGCCTGCGAGCTCTCCGGGTACTCGAACAGCAGCCATACCTTCCGCTGGAACTCGGGTTTTGGCAGTGGTTTCTCTTCTTCTTTTATAAAACCCTCTTCTTCCCTGAAAATGAAATAAAAAATTAAATACAAAAATGTTGACGATATTCCTATAAGTACGAGGTTCTGTTTTTACTCAAAAATTACACAAAACGATGTAATTATTATTATTACAACCGAAAGTTTCTGAGTGGACGTAATATATCAAAACACAAATTCGGTAACGAAAAGGTTCATTCGAAGTTTGTCGAACCTTAACATTTTTTTCGAAAACTATGGAAGCCAGACCAATAATATTTGACAACTTTTATTGTTAGAAAAACATGCAGTGGCCAGACATTAATTTCGAGAAAGATACTAAATATTCCATCATCATGTTCAGAAGTGCTAAAATACTATAAATTGTCCTACCGATTACTATACTATATTTGATAAAACCGCATTTATAATGATATCCATTACTCATCGTTGTATTTATAAATAATAATATAGAAGTTTATAGGCACTGAACATAATATAACATTAAATATTATTATCGTTGTGCATATATAAATTCAAGCTTTAAGAACCATAAGTACATTAAAAATTGGCGTTCAAAATAATAAAACGTCTTGTAAATTTTTAGATGGTTTCACCAACATCCTTATCAATACCATAATTTACATACATCACATTTCATAAATACAAATTATTTTTATAAATGCTCACTTTCATAGATTATATATGAATATTCACAGTCTTGCTAATCTTGTTTTAGACATTTCACTTCATCTGTATTTCCTTTATCCCTTTATATCCAACATACCAACACTAAATATATGTTAGTCTGACATTAATAATTTAACAGAAGGCGCAACACGACGCTTAAGTTAGAACACTCCGTTTAAAAAAATTAGGTAATAGATCATTAAAATATTTTTGAAAAGTACAGGTTAGTCTCCATCCCGCGTCGCTCTACAATTCAAACACTGTACCTTCCCAATAAAACGAATGGTGAGAGAAGTTATTTATTCTACAAATATATATATATATATATATATATATACAAAGCAAAGTGTTTTTTAAATAAATCAAATTAGAGGAAGAATTTTTTAAATATAATGATTTAGAAAATCGAAATTTAATCACGTTTTAATAGTTTAATATATATATATATAATAGACATATAACTTGATCGATATGTTATTTGTAAACAAACATAATACTACAAAGTGACGAAATGACAAGTTTTTTGATAGTATATAGATAGTATGTTATTCAGCAATTTAATAGTACTTAACAAACAAAATAGTGATTTTGCAATTAGGTCTAATAATAATCATATTATACGTTATTATATACGTAATGTTTTTGATTTATGCGATACATTATAAACCGTCTATTATGATTACATAATTTTCAGTTGTTTCGGACGTTCATTATATGTATATACAAAACATAAAACTACAAATAATTGAAAAATCAATATTGTTATGCCGACTAAAATTGAAGAAAAGGTTCTGTGACTACATATAATTATACATTTATAATATTTGTTACATTATTGATTTATGATACGAAGGGAAAAATAATTTATTCAATTAAAATATTGTTGGTCGTATATTTTACAAATTAGGGTAACCACAAACCGTTTCGTTTTCGTTCTGTTATATATATATTACTATTTACTTCATTTTTACGTATACATCTGAAGCTAGTGTTTGTACGTATATATATATATTAACTTCGGTTAAAGTGCTACTTCAAAAAAGATTGTTACATATTTTATTAGTCCAATGTAAGTTTCATAAGCAAGCATAAACCATTGTATGAAGCTGTTTATGCATCCACGAAATATGTCATTTAGCATTTCGATCAAACGGCGTGTGTTATTCATGACGTGTCGAATGTGAATTAAAATATTCATTACGGTAATAATTTAAAAAAAAAAATTGAAATTCTATTTTATATATACAAGTATAATATATATATATATATATATATTATATTATTTTTGTTGATATATCTTGCTAGCCGTTTGTTTTAATTACATTAACTACTTTTTAACCGCTACTTTCACCTCTTCATCGTCAGAAAAATGTTTTCCATTTAAAAACTGAGCCATTTAAAATGAGCCATGAGCTCAGTGAGAAGATGATAATCTTTCCAGACTGGAAGCAAAGCGGCCGCTTACATCCTGTTCAACGGACATGAATAGTTCTTGAAAAAGACATGTGGTGTTAAGACGTGGCAATGTGATAAAGAAGGCTAACAAATAGGCCGCAGAATTGATTTTTTCATCTGAAGATATGAAATCAAAACTATGATCTTGTTATATCTATACACCTACGTATAGCTTTTATCTTAGGTAACGATTAGATAGGTGTTTTCTTATATGTCCATATTTGTATCTTTGCACTCAAATCGTATGAAAATAATTGGTCTTAAATAATAATCCTAACGAATTGTAAAGTTCACAGATCCGTATTACATTTCAACAATACGAGAATATTCGATACAAATATCAAAGTATTTTTATTAGCTTTCAATTATAGTATTAAATATTTGAAAATCTCGCAAAAAGTTTAGTTTGATTAGACCTGAATGTTCAATACAGTTTAAATCGCTCGTGACCGATGTTCAAAGAACGTGTTGATTCGTATCTTGTAAAAACCATTATTAAAAATACAAAATCGCGTTTTACCTAGTGGCACCAGTCTAAAATCATAACTATATTTTTAAAAAAATCAAATTGATCGTATTCCAAAACATCGGTTTACCGGGATTCTCAAATCAACGTTAAAGAAATCGGACGGTTAGGTTAGGAAAGTTGCCCGACCCCGAATCCATCTCGCGGATGCCATGGGATACTCCGCCAACCGCGCATGTACATTTAATTCAGTACTGCAGTTAATTAATGAGTTCGCTCCGTCTCGGAGAAGACACCGATAACAACGATTACGATAATAATGATCATAATAATTTATCACGATCGTTTTAACCGTCCGCGGTGCGCGCACGACAAAAAAATTAATTTATTACACGTTCCCTCCTCCCCAAAGGCTTTGCATGCTACTGTGCGAGTATCGGTGACGAAGGGGAAAAACTACCCCACCGATCGACCGGTACAAAAAAAATGAAAAACGCGCCGAAGAAAAACAAAACCAAAAAACGGAATTTCGGAACAGTTTTCGACGACGACGGCGACGGCGACGCACATATTTTTCGTCGAGGCGAATTTTAGGTCGTATTGATCGTTCCCGTCCAACCGCCAGATATATAAGCTCATCCTCTCCGTGCGCGCTGCACCCACGTAAGCCATTTACATTGTTGCCGTTTCAACTCGTTTGCCTGAAGGCGGTCTGCTATATCCCGACCGACCAACCGGCCAACCAACTAACCGATCGACTGACCGACGTCCGGGGTGGGCATCCAAGGAATAATTGTGTACCCTATATTGTGTGCTTTACTATTGTACTTCCCTATGCCTCATTCTCGACCACACCGTCCCATCAACGTTGAGTGACTGGCGCATGGAATCCCGAATCCAGATATATTATTATTAGCTGTATTGTGTGGGAACTTAATACTGTCAAAAAAAAAAAAAGAAAACTCCTCTGAAAAAATAATTTTTTTTATAAAAATCAAAAACATAAAACGGTCACTTGAAAATTCAATTTAAAATATTGTGGTTGTAACTGACGTTTAATACTGGCGAGCGCTAATACGTCGTAACCACGTGAAACGATAATAAATTAAAAGTACAAGTGTAGTTTGTTCGCCAAATATCAAATAGCGCGTTTGTAACTCGAATCGAAAAAATCAGTAGTTACAAATTAATGAAATCGTTTTGTAATTGAAGTTATTGAAAAATAATCAATCAGGTATATTTGAATTTACGTACGGAAAATAATATTTCTGTATCAATCGCGATGAGTTCGAAAATTATAAATTGGCGTTCTACTTTCAAAAATTCATAAATTGAATATTACCAAAAATTAACTAAATCAGTCACCAAATACATGAAGAAGACATAAATATAAAATTAATAACAATATACGTTTTTAGTAAGCGTAGGAAAATCATATCGCTGTGATACATGTAACCACATAATATACTTAATAATTGTTGACGCTGATTCCTTATCGTACAGTTCCTTTTGTACCGATTAAAAAAAAAAAAAGAATTGTATAGTAAAAAAACGAACTGAAATCAGTGAAATTATTATGTTGTCGTTCAGAACAACACTAATATTAGTATACTAATTCAGGAAAAATGCATTTGACAATGCGACAATGGTTATAAAACGGACGTTATTTTGGTCCTGTGACGTCACTGACGGTGGAAAAAACTTGGATGGCTTAACATTAGATTAAGATAAAGTGCACATCAGTGGAAACCGTTAAGTAACATCGTGTATGTACGAAAGGGTGATTTATGCGAGCGTCGTATAATACAGTAGTCAGTTGTAAAATAGAAAGACAATTTGCGCCACTCGTTAAATTTCTAGTCCGATAAATTTGCCTGTCCTAAAAACGGGGAGAATTTTCGTTTACTTTTTTTACGAATTTACGACGCCGGTTTTCAACCTAGCGAGCTTTGTGTAGTTTGCTGGTACCTTTACATATATAGTACATTTCATTACTGGTAGCTGTACCGGAAACATAGTGGGTCGGACGAAACGGTAAATGTCGTGGAGAACGGTCCAAGAAGGCGCTCTCGAAACAACGTCGACGGACGCGCAATAATGACGGAAGTCATTTAACCGGAAAACGGAAGTATTCGGGAGATGAAGATGACGGGGCCACGTGTTTTTTATTATTATTATTATTATTATCATTTGATTTTTTTTTCAACCGGGCGAATTTCCCGTCTCCTCGTTATAATAGGGTACTAGCCAAATTACATGGCTCCGCCCCACTTAAAGACTAATCCGTTTCAATTGGCGTCGTTTTGGGCGAAACGTTGGGTTTTGCGAGCAGACTCACATCTCTATTAATTGTTATCAACCGATAAAATGCCGTCAAGACGATATCTGTTGATCTGCGGTAAGTTAAATATATGACACGATGTCATAGACGATTTCGCCCTACGATAGTCCGGAAAAACAAAATGTAAAAACGTAAAACCGTATAATATAGACGAAATAAAAATAAAAAGATGATATTTTAATAGATATTCTATGGACGAAAAATTAATGTATAATATATTATTTATTATTGTTAAATGATAATAATAAATTATAAAAAACTTGTACTGAGAATAAGAGAAGCAAGGCGATATTTTCTGTACGATGGTTAAATGTCAAAAAACTTATCGACTCCCAAAACTAAAAAACAGATCAAACTAAAACCTACAGTGCCTACTTCTCCCATGAAAAAAAAATAGTTATGTCTTGGAGCGAAACGAAATCTAAAACGCACCACTGATTATATTATTGAATATTATATACGGTGGTTTGAAATTAACAAATGTTCGTGTTTCGGAAGAGTCTTGAAGGGCTAGAGGACGAACGGAGGCTCGGAATTCCAGCGCGGAAGAATAGTTGGAAAGAGCGTGAGGGAGAGAGATTCGATCATACGTTTATATGCATATATATTCGGTTAAGTCTTCGAATTACGATCTTACATGACCCGTTTTGTGTATACAACAACAGCGAAAAGCAGCATCTGATTTCTTCCTCTCGCTTTCCCGGTCCATACCTACGTCTCCACACCAGTCGCACGCGTGTACGTGTATACATACCAACCGAGTAAACTACACACATACACACGCACATGTATATATATAACTACGGGATTCGGCAGTATTCGGGGAGGATAGGCACGCGTGTGCGATGTCAAACGCCCCTCGTCTTGGCCATCCTCCGACGGGGGCAGTAATTGTTTCGAGCGACAGCATCGTTGCAGCGCATGCACCTGATGTATATTATGTATACGCGAGAGCGTAAAACGCATACGGAGGATTAAGCAAAACGTTTACTAGAAAAACTACCTATAAATTCTAACGAAATGGCCATTTTTTTCGAATAGTTGAGTGCCATAGTTCGGCTTCGTTTTCGAAACGATTTCTGGGGTCATCTAATATAATTTTGATCAGTATACCTCTTCTCGACAGAAGCCTGTTTAGGAAGAAAATTGGTCGTAATGCTTCTCTGTTTAATTTCAAAAGGTCCGATAACTTTCAAGAATTTCTCGCGTACAGTATTGTATAGGTCCATTCTTGCGCACCTATTCAGTTCTATCGAATTATATTTACATGTTATATAAGCGTTTTAAGTCCGAACGTAACAGCGTAACAACACGAGACGTGACGAACCGTGACGATACGGAGACGGTGTATGAAGGACTCACCTGAATTTGTTGGTGGCCAGTTCGCCGAGCTCGTAGAACTTAATCTCCTCGGAGAACACGTCCAACGGCACCGTGGTCGGCCTCCTCAGCCGGCCACCACTCTGGTAATAGTACAATATGGCGTCGAACGTCGGCCGGTTCCGGTCGAAGAAGTACTCGTTCCGCAGAGGGTCGAAGTACCGCATCCGCCGGCACGGGTCACCCAACAGAGTGTCCGGGAACTGATTCAACGTCCGCAACTGCGTCTCGAACCTCATACCGCTCACCTGAAACAGACCGAACGAATACGTTAACGTATATTCAATTTCTGGGACATTCAAACGAAAAAAAACATATATTTTCGTATGGCGTAATTAAACGAATAAAACAAATTTTAACGCGAACTCGTACGCACGGTCTGAGGCTTTTACCCCTCTCTTATTTTTTTGTTCGCTGCGAAGCTCGTACTAGTATTTACTCATACAGCTTTAATCGAAGACGCGCAATGAAAATAGTCAACACAAAACGAATTAAATAAAACTGATTATAATATATCAAATATCAATAGGTAGAATTTCCAAAAGATATTTTACACTAGTCGAAGTTTAATGTTGAAATGGAGAAAATAAATATTAAGTTGACTCGATTTAAAATTAGTTGAATTTTATTACTTGTTACGAAAGTTGGGATTTAAGTGTAAAATTGTTTCATAAATATATATAAAGTGTCCATAAGGATTATTGAGTTCAGTCATTATGAGCTGTTCGCTATTTTATAATACTTACAAAGCAATGTGTGGTTAATTATGATAATTAACTGTAAAATATTCATACAGTACTAATAAAAATTTGAGTTCTTGTTAGAAAAATGATTTAGCTTTTAGATTTTGAGCGAAGAAAAGAAGATATTGGCTCTTTCTTATGCTGTCTATTAACGATTTTTCGTATAAAAAAAGTGCTAATATGATCTCGACATGCGTTCAGTTCCGGTACAAATTTTATCTAGTTTGTACTTTATTCGACACATTTTTCAATTTTCCCAGTAGTTTCTTTAAAATTTTAATAAATTTGGTTTTTTTATATTAGCCATATTTGATTTTTAACTTTCCAATAACTGAGTGTTTGACATAAAAAATTAAATATATATATACATATAAAAAAAACGAAATATATTGTAAAATTTAAATCGTGTATTATACGATATACAGACGATATATCTATTAAGATGGCTGTCGGACTAACGTCTATCAATATACTATCTCATTTTAAATTTTTCAATCAATTTCCAATATAAAGTACAAATATAATCGAAAAAATGTCCATTTTCCTGGATTATTTTAATATATTTTACAAAAAGTATTCCGCAAAAAGAAATAATAAGTATTTTTAATATATGTATTCGAATATAAACATTTCATATTTAAATACTTTAATTTGAAATGATTTATAATACTGATAAGAAAACACCTAACTTAAGAGGACATGGCACTCACATTGGCTGTTTCGGCCTATACGATGGAGAACATAGTGAAAACACGCTACGTAGATGTTTAGCAAAACTGTGACGTTTGGGTTGACTTCATAGTTCACTTATTACAAAATTTGATGACAAAAATATCTTCGAGGGATTGACACATTCGTTTTGTAAAATACTAGCCACCAAAGAGGTTGCGTTGTTTCAAGTTTTTATAAATTGTTCACAACTTTTTAATAAAACGTTTAATAACATTTTACAAAAATGATGTGTCAATAGTTCAAAGATATTCCCTTCATAATTGGTAATGGACGTGTAAATTCTAAATTTAATAGAAACGCCACAAACAAAGTTCCGCGTAATGTGATTTTGTTGTATATAATGCTCATTAGATAGACGGAAACAACGAATGCGGGCATCGCGTTCTCTTAACCGGCGATCGTGCAAAAGTAATTACTTCAGGTCAAAAGTTTAATATAATGTCTACTAACAAACGCGAAGAATTATAAGATATATATTTAATTATACGTACAAGGATTCCTATATATGTGTATATATATACTTGTATAAACATTATAAGTTGTTGAATTTAAACCAATCAAACTTATCGTGCTTTGCGTGCCTAACGTGCGTGCGCGCGACGGATATAATGCATGGAAAACGCGAACGTGTAATACTAAAACGCGCACCCGTTTATACATATTTTTCGTCGATTTTCGAAAAAACACGATAAATCCGTTTTTATAGATGGAAACTAAAATGCAGTAAAATTAAAATTTATCTATATACACACACAGGTAGCTGTCAGGTTCCTATATGTGTGTGTGTGTGTGTGTGTGTGTGTGTATGGGTATATAATTGGTGTAGAACGCATACGAAAATAACTACTCGCCTGACATTTCCTCGTCGTTGATAGTACGCATAAATTACAATACGTTTAAACTTTAAGCGAATAAGTTATACGGTATATATAGTATTAGGTTTGTTGTGTAAAACCCATGAACGCATTAAACTATATTGTTTATAAATTATTCCGTGATACATGGCTGAGTTGATATATACATGTTTTTTAACGTTTATTCGTTTAATTCGCACAAAAAAGAAATCTACCGTATATACGAGTCGTTTGACACATAATTTCATAATCTATGCTTAAATACTATTCAATTAAGAAAAAATATATAATTATTTACTATGTTATTATATGACTTAAAATCGTATTATCATATACAAGCGAAAACAAAATAGTGGATTTTTTTTTTTTTTTTTTTTTTTTTTTTTTTTTTTTTTATTGAAATAGTGGATTTCAAATCGTATTTATATGTCGCAGTAAATATGCGAAATCAATTAGAATAAGAATTCGTTCGGAATTAGACAAGCGGTTGATTTATGCACAACGTGGTGTCGCGAAATTAATGGAGTGACACTTTCGAAAATATCATGTCATGAACACGTCTCGGGCAATCGCGCGACACACACGCACATAATATCACATCATATATTATTATGTCGACTTGACTAAGGTTCTATTCATACAATATATAATTATTATTTTACTGTAATTGATCGATTCGGTAATACGCGACGAAATTCTATTATCATTCGCATGATGTACTCATACGCACAGGGACGTATTAACTATAGGGCCAACCAGGACTATAGCCCCGAGCGACAAAATGCTGAGTAAATTTGTTATGGTTTTTTTTTATAAATAGGTTATTGTTTATGTTTATTACTATATTTTTATATATTTGAATAATTTATACCACAATAGACTTAGATTGCCGTGGACGGGGTGACAAAAAGTATTAGCTCTTTACCTCGAAAACTTGAAATATGTTTCTATATATATATATATATATTATACGCGCGTTCAGTGTTGTGGTTGTGGTCGAGAGGAAGGCGAAGATTTTTGGCTTACGATTTTAAGACGAATTCGAGCGGTCCGGAATTTCGAAAAAAGTATAATGTTGACATGACGTCAAACAACCAAAATGCCCATCTATAAAAAATACTTATGAAACAAATTTCAACGTCAATGCTAGTACTTTTAACCTGTTAGATGTGATTAATTCTAAAAAATGGGCGTATACACTTTTTTCCGAACCGTATACTGACAATAAAATACCGATTATCAGCGATTCTTCGAGCGCTCTGACAACGTTGGAATTAAACAATTTTACGAACGAAATCGTTCAGAAAATACTATTGCTGAATCGCAAAAAATAGTTAAGTTCATGTGAGTTCCGTCACACGCGGACATATCGGGAAATTCAAAGACACATTAGCTAACGAAGCAATTACACCGCCTTCCTTTTTACTTGTCACTTGTATACACATTTCTGTACAAAGACTTGGTAAAATTATATAGTATTAATATTCTCTAACAATAGTTTATTTTTTGGTGCTACACTAATCAACTGCAATTCGACAATATAACTACACCCAGTACTCGTACCATTGTCGTCGTCCGTCATATTTCGTTTTAACATTATATTTAATGAATTTGTATGATAATATTTTTCGTGACATTTGATTTTAGAATATAATTTAAGCCTTCATGTTTTTGTTCATAGTGTGTTACACTGTTAAATTAACCTTTATTTATGCTGTGTAATTGTGACGAGTATAATACTATAATATATTACTGTTTAATTAATTTAATTTAATTATTTTATTTACTATATCAATTAAATTAAGTATACAAATAATTGCTTTTATTCTGATGGTAATATATGTAGAGATAATCGTGCATCACTGTATCATGAACCAGTGGCGCCGAGTTCAGTCAAAAGAGGTAGTTCAATTCTAACTAAAACCGAAAACTTATCTTAACAATACTCTACGTCGTAGACACTTTTCTATGATTTACTTTTTCTAAATATTATTTAGTAAGTAGGTACACACAATATTTATATGATGTTTACTATAAAATTAATAGCAGGAATGAAAAAAGTTAAATGCCATGACATACCACCTACCCTTCCTAAAATTTAGCTGGTTCAAATGAACTCAGCGCCACTGTCATGAACATGCAGAGCAATTAATATTTATGTCCGAAAAACTGAATTTATTACATAAATGTATTCATTTAGTATATTTATTTTTCATCGTTATTAAGAATTTAAACTTTAAATTTGTTTATTTCAGAATGTAAATGTTTACATTTTAAACATATTAAACAGTAAATCAATTGAACTATATTTATTTTTAGTTTACTATTATAATATTTTTTTTTTTCATTTATGATAATATCATATTTGAAAAAAAATATATAATATAAACAAACATATTATGTTTGTTTATATTTTATATATTTAATATTTTGGCATATTTAAGGAGAGTAATATATAAAATACATTTCTCTCTTACTTCTTGGTCGTTTATTATGATTAAATTTTCGTCGGGGCTTATAATATATTTTCATCTGCAGTTATCACTTTATCAATTTTTTATACCATATGCTATGTAGTCATAATATCTAAATATTTAATGTTATAATTGTTATATTAAAATACTATGAAATTTAATTATTATTAGTCAACAGACGAAATTAAAAATATTTCGTTAGTTTCCGAGATTAAGGTATTTTTGGGAATTATTTAGAAATACCGTCATTACAGGTAATACTGGGCATACCGGTTATTAACGATTACCGAATACTGGTATGTAAATTTCAAATACCGCTAGCCTAAATATCTTCATGTGTCGACCATATTACATACCAACGCGAGTACCAAATGTCAATGTTAGTTTTCTTATTTTAATTACCGGTTTTAAATGTTTTTTAATTTTTTTTCCCATTTTAAATAGATACTTTCAGTTTTAATTCAAAGCGACAGTATTTATTTCGTTAGAGGATTTGATTTTAAATATCGACGTTATATTTATTGGTTTAAGTGTTGAATAATGTCTTTATGATATCGATATTCGTTTGATTTAGATTTTAACCGGTATTTCAAAGCTATTTCGAAATCGGTTTCAAGTTCTAATTTAAAACGCAAACCGGATCGTTCATTTAAAACTAATCGTTTGAAAATACTGTGTTATATTATAATATCTTCTATTCGTTTGTTTAATTAAACCATAATGTATGGTGATTTTTATTTTCTCTGTGAGCTCACACGAAATATTATTATTTCAAGACCACGTTATCCGGACAGCACATGTGCACAGACTCATACGTGCGTACCCGTTTTTCGTTTCGACGCGAGTATATTTGCACATCTCGAATGTTGAACAACGAGAAATGCTGCGAACATCGAATTTTTCATGTGAAGTTTGCTTGCAATGGACTTGACGAAATTATGAAAATGAATAAAATATTCGAGATTTATTTATTAAAAACGATAAGACAAAAAAAAAACGAAATGAATAAATTACAAAGTCGATTTCAAGTATAGATTTTGGGACAAATTAAAATGCGCGTGTTTTCAGGAGACTTATGTTTATAATATACACTATACCTATATTTTTTTGAAAATATGCTCTTAAATGCCGCGTATTCATAAATTATGCGTAATATACAAAAAATGGGAATCTACAAAGAGTTCGTGTATATGGAAGGGAAGGGGAGAGGAGAAGAAGAGAACAACTCTCCGAAATTTATAAAATTGTTTCCGATGAAAATTCTAGGTTGCAAAACGTTGCAAATTATTTTCACAAATAATGAAATAATGTATTTTTATTGTATTTGTATTTGTATAAATTTAATGAAAATAGTACACATTTTTGTTGACATCACATCTCCATGTCAACATAACGCCGAGGTCATTTTTAAGACATATCGAATTTTACTTTTGAATAATTAACATTAAACGAACGAAATAACAATAATAATTTTAGGAGGTTAGAAGCAGTGTTTTTTTCATGCATTTTAGACCAATCAGTAGTCCAAAATTAAATATATTTCTAGTAGGCAATCTAATTTTAATTCTGAAAACTAATTTGAATTTGTTAGTGACTATTATAGCTTACATTACTACTGCGAGAATTGTATGCTCGTTTATTTTTAGTTCTCTAATTGCACTTTTCATAAATGCAAATATGATTTTAGTGACAAGCGTACGCGCGCATAATCAAAAGATACGGGAAAAATCACACGATACTCAAAATTTTTCAACGCGCACATTTATCAAATCACCTAAACGTACCTTTTAAAAATAATTCTTTTTAGTGCCTTAGTAATAACTATTACCTATTCTTTTACTAATGCTGATATATACGATGTCATATATATATTATCGTATGATATATGCTTGTGATGGATTTCGCACTCGAAATGATTCCCCAATGCCCGCCTAATGAATTTTCAAGCACTCTTCTGAAGATATATAATATAATATAGCTGCTGCACGTATATAATACATATATTATATTTGCAAAATGCGATAAATTGCCACTCAACTTACAACTACGTTCCCTTCCCTTCTCGACACGCCGAAACGATTATATGCATATTAATATAACATTCGAGTAGCATCTCCTCGTCGGTCGCTTCACGAAACATGAATAAAATACTACATCAATATATACGAGTATAATGACTATAGAACAAATTTTGAATCTTTTTAATATTACGGATTCAAATACGATAATAAAAATCGTTATAAAATATTTATAAAAAAAAAAATCATTCGACATTAGGAGAAAACGGAGTTAAGAATATAATTTTTGTTTTCCTGACATTGTTTTCAGATGTATCCACGTGTGTAGTTTTAGGCTGACGTTTCGGACTCATTTCAGAGTCCATCTTCAGAGCGTAATTACTTGGTCGAGTGTTGTAACTATAATCCCGAGTATTTTTTAACCGAAATGTCAGCCCAAAACTATACACGTGGATACATCTGAAAACAATGTCAGGAAATCAACAATCCATAAAAGCTTTAACACATTCATAATTTTTGTTTGTATAAAAGTGTTGAAAAAATGTTTAATTATTAAAAACAAAAACAAATATATGTATATATTATTATTAATATTCGTTTATAAAACTAAATTTTAAAAACAAATAAATACAATTCATTTATACTTTTAGAACTCAAATATAATAATTCATTTATTCAAATGTCCTTACAAGGCATTAAGAAAAAAAAATTAAAATTTATACATTTTTTCTATACCTTTTATTTTTCATCTTTGTCATTGATTGTTATACGATCAAAAGAAAATATTTAACGCCTTCAACATCTCATATTCAAATAGTAAAATACAAAAAGCCCGAGAAGAGACCTATATAGACGCATTATGTCGACTATTCATTATTTTAATAGGTTCTACCTGGGAAAAAATCACTCTAAAATATTGAAAAATGGTTTGAAAATGAGTTTTCTTATTATTTAATTTTAAAATAAAACTACGGTGACGATTGGGCTCAACATTTTAAAAAATCTCTTAAAGGAGAAAAGTGTGGGAGAAAATCTCTTCCCTACATGTTCATATTAGTATTATATTTTTTTTAAATTTCTTGCCCCTCACAAACAGAAATAAAAGTGCGCATTCACTAGTATATTTTTGTTAAAAAATTAATGTATTCAAAATATTCATGTCTTGTATTTAGATAAATTTTTTCGAGTATCATTCATGCCCCTGTGGTGCACAAGTATAAAAATAAAAACGCCGAGAAATTATAATTAATAATTAATGCATGTTAAGACTAGCGGTCCGGTCAAAAATATTAAGCAAGACATACATTTATAATAACGACAAAAGTACATATAAAAAGTGTAATTTAAGCCAAATGTTTAAACAAATGATCTGAATTTTGTTTATAAACTTTTGAACAATGTCATTTAGTGCCTATATATATGTACATATGTATGAATCTTGCAAAACTTTTGATGTTCCAAGTTTTTATGATATAATTTTTATTTTATTTTTATTTTTTTATTTTTTTATTTTCGAACACGTACAAAAATATTCTATGTTTAACTGGATAATTTTTAAACGCTGCCGAGATGAAATCAATAAAAATGATCCAAAAAAGTATATGAAATTATTATTTCAAAATATCATATTTACATACGATATGAGTTTAGAATTTCAATTGTTACCGGAAAAGATAACGACAACAATCAATTTGATTAGGTATTAATATTAATAATTAGGCGTTATTATTAATTCTCGAAGAGAGAAGGTGATAATGATAATCAATCGAAATAATATTATACAATCAACCATTTTTCTTATTTTATTTATATTAATCGTATTAAAAATATCTACTAAGCTCGTAATAATTATTATATGGTCCACAAAGGAACATCAAGCAAACAATAGAAATTATTGAAACTTTTCGATTTATTTTAAACCAAATTTATCGATTGGTATATTTAGATTTTTCCCGGAGAGAGAAATATTTGATAAACATTTGATATTTAAAAAATTAAAACTTGCTAATCAATTACGTAATCTATCATATAATATTCAAACAATGTTTTTTAATTTTCGAAAATCGTGTAAAAATTTTTATTATAGCATTTCAAATTAATTTTAAAAACATTCATTCCGTATTCAGATTAAAAATTGTTTCGATTTATTCCACATACAATGAGTATATTACCGTTTTATAAATTATCTGAGAATATGTCTGTTACTCAAATACAGGTATAAAACTGCATTACGATCATTTATGACTAACATTTTCGTTAAATATATGGGTACCGGTTTTAATAATTTGTACATATACGATCGTGAAATTGATTGGAATAGTCGAGGAACCTACATGATAGCAGTATTTAATAACAATAACGATAATACTATTATATAGGTAATAAAATATCGACACGATAAAAGTTTCGAATTAAATTCGACAGGGAAATTGATCCTCGTCGGCCCTTTTATACACGTAAACGCGTATATAATGGTATTATATAGCTCGCGGTGTAAGTAAATAAATAGCGATTTTTGTATATACTAAACGCTTTGAAAGCTTTCCCTGTCTTGTACGTCGTATAATTTCATCGTGTCGACAACGTCATCCTTCGTGTGAGACAACTTGTGTGCGCGTGTACGTAAGACGAGACGTATGATCCCTCCGAAATTTCGTAAATACGAGTATATATATATATATATATATATATTTGTATATAGTCCTAAATCAACCCTTCATATATCTCCGTGTAATTTCAATGTAAATCGTCCTTGTAAATGTTCCGTTCTCGATAACCACCACAACCTCCACCGCCGACCAACCCCGGTGACTGGCCTGACGTTTCGACTTATCCGTCGTCCGAACCCATAAAAAGAAAAACCGTGCTCAGACGGGACAAACGCGATTAGAAACCCGTGCGTGAGATGAATGCAAAAATCGAGTTTACATTTTATCGACTGTATACTTATTGTGACATTGTGGCTGTTTCGCCGTTCTGTTGTCATTTTTCGTTTATTGTTTCAATTTTTTATGAAATATTTTATACGGAATATACCGTCGACGGTCTTCAGTGACTTACGTTGATTGTGACTCTTTCGCAGAAGTCGTGATCGTGCGGTATCGGTTCGAATGTTGAGCTTCCTGAACAGTGTTGAGGATGACCGTGTGTGAGGCTTGTGCCAAGATTTGCCCCTGGACCACAGCCGTCTTCGTCTTGGGTACTGAGTTTCGGCAGCGACCTATGAAAATCAAATATTAGGTTCTTAAGATAAGAGCAAAAATAAATAAATAACAATAATCATAGTTCTATTCAAATCAAATCTAGAGTAAATTTATTTGTCTAGTTTTCAAAGATTTTGCCAGACCGCAAAAATAGTTTTCTATAGACACGAACGAGTCGCGTGACCATACGACACCAGAAACAAGTACCTTAGAGAATATTGTATATAAATAGAACATTTTCTTTTTTAGATTTCGAGCTATGTCATTGCTGTATTTTGTCTGTAATAATTTTATATCTAAGTCATTTACCAAACACTAATGACGTACAAATAAGTGTCAATTCTTTCCTAAATTTACTTTATATTTTTAATTTGTTTAATATTTACGTTTTTAACCAAAATTATGAAAAATCGATTAAAACTTATAAAATTAAGATTCACGATTAAGATTAAATGAAATTAAGATACCTTTAGATTATATCTTTATCGTTTTAACGTCAATTTTAAAATCAATTTAATCCTAAAACAAAATGATTGAAAACAAGACATTTATTTGCAATAGGGATAGTTCTCATCTGTCTATACTTATCTTAATCAATAGAAATACAATGTCTAATAATCAGATTTATTTTCAACGTAAACCTCCGAAATTAACAAAATTTCTACCCATATATATATAAAATGCCAAATTTGTTATGTTATGTATTACTTAAAAATCATCTACTAAAATTTAAATCACTCAAAACTACCAATCTGAATAAACACGCCCACTGATAAGTATATCCGCTTCATATAAGTACCATCTCGTGTCAGATATCAGAATGAAGATCAACGCAATTGCGAATGAAGAACTTGCATAAAAATAAAAAACGTAGCGAATGAGTGGTAGTGTCAGTTCAAATGAAACACTTGGTGATTTTGATGTTATTATTATAAATTTGAAAGCAGTTATTATATTTGATAAACGATTCTGAGTAGTATATCATATATAATAAATATAATAAATATACTTAAAATATTATACACATCTAAGCATGTATTACAAATTGAGTTCACAAAAAGTACGAAAACTCTCCATGTCCAAAACAAATAAATGTCCACGGTTGTTTTTCGATTTGTTATAAGACTTAAGGAAATTACCGGGAAATTCGAAAAACGTATTAAACAAAATACCGGCTAGATACAATAATAACATATGTATTTATGAACTTGTCGCGTCATAGACATGCCATGTTTTTGTCAGCCCAATTACGAGAAACACAAAATCACTCGAAAATTAAGTACGATCAGCGTTTTCGCATTACACGAGCGCTCTTATCGCATATTCAATACGTGTCCTCGTCGATCAGTACTTCAGACCGAGGGCGGTCGTTGTTAGAACGCTTTAAAAAAAAAAAAACATGGGTATACTCGTATTCTATTCTCGTGCTCGGCCAGAAAAAATAAACCATATATCTTAGAAACGGAGAGTTGTTCGACGTTTCTACGTATGTTAGGTTAGGTTTATTTTAGACGTGAATTTTTGTTGTGATATTGGACGGACGAAATATGAAAACTGGACGAACAGATGTTCGTTATAAGGTCGTATTTAAAATTTAATTTTTTTTGCGGAGTAAGGGCGGTTGAGACATTGAGTAAAAGAGTCGTCAAAATATTATTTATTTCTGACCCAGAACTAGACCTTAAAAATCGGTAAAACCTCCCCAACTCGTATGCTATGAAAAAACAAAATTTAGAAAATTAGTATAAATATAAGGTTATAGTACTATAGATATACTTATTTAAAAAAAATGTTTCTGAAATTTTGGGAGCGGGTGGAAGGCCTCTCAGCCACTCCCTGTAAATACGCCGCTAGCACGTTATACTACTCAGTGTCAAAGACCTTGAGTGTCCATGACCGACGGCGGCCGCACTACGGACTTGAATCTACACGTAAATCTGCAGCGAACACCAGTGTTTATCAGGGCCATGACTGCTGCGATAACCATGGTTACCGCGGTTTGGACCAGACGGCGCGGCGACAGAACTCATCGTAAACCGCCGCCGGCCAGACGCGACCCAACCGACCGTCGAGGTTACGGCCGGGTCAACCGCGTGCGAGCGTGTGTTTGTTTGTGTTCGCGTGCGTGCGTGCGTGCTCGCGTTTACGAATCGTCGTGTAGTCAAAACGATAAAAACCGCCCATCGCTCCAGCTGACGGTAACGACGAAAAATAAAAAACAATCTACTCAAAATTCGTTAAAATACAATCACTACAATTGCTGCATGCGATCGTATTTCGGCCTTTTTTTTCGTTTTTCAGTCGACTATTCTTTTTTTTATTTGTTCGTTATCATTATTTCGCCGGGTGAAAATCTAAAATGTTATGGTGTGTTTTGAATTTTGTACAGAATCACGTTCACGGCTTACGACTACACGCGTTTTCTAAACAATACACCGTCTCGTAATTCCACCGCACGCATGATGGTTTTAGAAGTCCACGTTTTGACATTCATTCGAAAACTCGGTTAACCTTTCTTTTGAAAATCGACGAATTAGAATTGAACGAACGGTCGGTCGGGCTTATATTACATACGCACGCACATTTCCTTTACGGAAATCATTACCGTTTAGAATCAATCGGAAACTAGAACGATCTAATTTAAAAACAAAAAACTCCGTAACAATACATTTTATTTAACGTATTTGAGTGAAATTCTTTTTTGTAATGTATTAATAAATATTCGAATATAAAAAACTAGAACGAAATTTCTGTAAAAACCTGATTTATAATTAAGAATAAAGTTCATTTTTAGTTTTGCACAAAATATTAATACTTCGCATTTGGATTGCGTTTCTATACTCAATATATATATATATATATTTGATAATAATAGAGCAATAACTATTATTAAAGTGACGTAATTTGAATTGATTTTTTTTTTTGAGGGGCACTTAGTTGCGATTAATTATTGTTTGTCAATATTATTTTCGTCCAGTTCAAGACAACTGCAAGAATTGAAAATAAAACAATATCATATGTTGTTACCTAGTGAATTATAAAGTTGCGATTGGATGCGATTTAGTGAAATAAAAACCACTCACTCGTAATCGGCTCAACTACACTATAATTTCGTTAATATTTCAATACGATTTCGATTTGTTAAATTATTGATCATGTCTTGTTTTTTTATTTTGCTTCGTTGCGGTTTTGAAATTGGACGATTATATGTATGTGTATATCAGTATACGTTAATAGCGGATATAAGGGAGGGGAACGCATCTCTCCTGTAAAATATGAAACGAAATAAAAATTGTAAATTATATAGTAAAATGAAGGATTATTTTTTACAAAATTATAGAATAACATGATGTTATAATAACAGATGATTCGAGTTTTCATTTGTTTTTACTATTTATATCATAAATATTTTTTAACATTTTAAGTATTTGTTTAAAAATAATAATAATTTAATCGATCTTGTTTTATAATCAACCAAACTGAAAATTTATTATAATCGTTATCACGTGTATATCACTAATGAAAAAATGTGACATTTTCATAAACTTTATATATAATTATAGAAAAATTATAGGTGATCGATGACTAATCTTTATACATATTGAAAAATATATATTTTTTTTTTTTTTGTTAAATAGATTCATAAAATGGGTATTTGGAATTTCGCGAAAATAATTGTAAATACAACAAAATATATTATATAATATAATTGATATAATTATCGATTATTTATAAAGAAAAAAATAACAACAAAAACTTAAATAAATTAAATAGAATAAAAGTTATTGTATTCGTCAGATCTCCGTGAGACACTCCGTAGATAAATTTACAAACTACCCTTATACGTTACGTATTTTAATTTCATATTACGTTTTATACATTAAATATATATCATATTATACGCGTGTGTAAAGACATACATAAACATAAAATCGTATCCGGTGTACATAGCATGACGGAATGTATACCCCGTTTTATGGATAACGTATTATTTATATATATACTCGGGTAATGGTATATTTATCGCCCCCACCCAAATGATTTACAATATTACAATTCAAGAAACGTGATGTAGCGCACTTCTTGAGAAATTGGAACCCATAACTTTTCTGGTATAGAATCTTTAAGAAACACATTAGTTGGTCGCAGTACGACGATGAGATTAATATACATATATACAGTTGTACGAGAGAGAGAGTGAGAGAGCGAGTGTGTGAATAAACTAACATAAAATAATATAAAGTGAATTTTTTTTTTCATTTTTCGTCGAAATTCTCATTTTGTATAGTGTTAATTTATTTATTCATATATATTTATTACGAGATGCCCGACAAAATTAAATAACCAGTAACAATGGGATTTTAAATATTTACATTTTTGAGGTAAGGAATATAGCTTACATCTATCTTTTTATTTAATTTACATAGTAAAAGAAGATTCCTCGTCGAGGTACCCAATAAGTTAAGATCATGTAAGTAAGAGTTATAATTAGAGAAGGAAAATGGAACGCGACTTTTTTGAAATTAAATTTTATCTTATTAACGTGCCATATATAAACCACTGGTATAAAATGTTTTTTAATAAAGTACGCTGACGTATGAAATTGTTAATTCAAAAAACCGTCAACGCTATTCTCTATAGCAGAGATATCGGTTATGTTATATTCAATTTTTTTCGTTATATTTTGAAATACTTTGTATATAGTATTGTCACGTCTATATATATATATATTTCTTCTATCTCTTAACTACTTTAGTCGGCGATCCTCCAAGACATGTTAAAACAGTAACAACTGACTTATTAAGTCTAATGACTATTATCTTTTCACTTCAACATACAAATTGAATTATTTTTGGAAATAACTTCATCAAATCCATCTATTTTTGTTTTAGAATCTACTCTAAATTGGTGTTTTTGTTGACGATTAGTATGAATAGTGCCTGTTCCATTAATTTATGTTAATTTAAACTTAAAAGGTATCATTGTAAAATATCGATCAAAAAATACCGACGAAAAAACAGTTTTATTTTCACTAATTCCAAAGTACTGCAGGCCCATGACCCAACGTTTTGTTAGTGAATGGCGTGGATGATTCTTAATAAGTTTCAAAATCCAAAATTAAGCCACTAGAAGTACACATTACAAAGTTTTTGTCCTACAGGCCTAGGTTTACCTTTTACAAACTATTTTACTATACAACGACCACGAAAAGAAATAATTTGTCCTTCTATGGAATAATGTGTGGCATAACATTATAGCTAAACATCTATTTCTAATAAAATCTATAATTGGTTGCATTCTCCATAGATTATTGTTTTTCATTACTTCGGCTTCGGTCTGTAATAATTAAGCACTTAATGGATCATAGTAAAGTAGTGAACCAAAATTGATATTTCGATAACTAACATTTACAGAAATAAACACTACATACAAATTCACTTTAGGGAAACAGCGGTTTTTATTTATTTTTTTAAATATCTTAAATTTTCTTCGGAACCCCTAAATATCACCGGAGCTGGTTCGAATAATATCGTATACAAATATCTCTAAGCCAAATTTGATGATGAGTGGTTTAAAAAAAAGGCACGTCTCTACAAGACCAGACGTTTTTGTAATAAATATAAAAAAAATAAATGAATATGAAAAATCACATTTCTACAAAACCGCGATATCTATAAACATATTGGAAGCAATACGGTCATAAGAGATTCGGGCGAGACGAATATATGTACGATGGGTAACAAAACAACAAAAAAAAACAACAACACCATGTGAACAATGGAAACGATAACGTAGAATAAAACGAGCATATATAATATATCGCATTTGAATTGGGAAAGAAGCGGTGCGAATTTATACAGACCGAGACGACAGATACATGTCGAAAAACTACAGAGATAGGGAGAGTTACGTTTGAAATATGAGTCGTTATTTCGGTTCTCCGACGGCGTATTAATGTACGTAATCTTTCTAAAAACGTTGGCCGGACAGAATTTTCCTAAAACCTCAACGGTGCCAAAAAAAAAAAAAAATACGACGAAATGAAAAGACGAGATTTAACACGTTTCTATAGTTGAACCAAATCGGGTGGGGTGGTGATGGGGTGGGGGTAGGGGTAGGAAATAAATATACATCCTTGTCATGCAGCGAACGCTGGCTGGTATCGTCGCGAATCGGTTAAGTCCGCGGCGTGTATACGATGTGTGTGTACAATGCACAGGAATCGCACGATAAATTCGTTCGGACGGTCTCGACGCGTTCGCGTTCGTACGTATTATTTACGTGTTTAGTGTACGACGCGAACGCGACACTCGCCGTTCTCGACGAACGTTTGCCAAAAAGCGTGACGCGAAATCCGCTTTCCGACTTCCCGGATTTATGTACGATATTGTGGGTGCGTGTGTTTTTATTATTATTTTTGCCCCCGTCGCCGACCGACGCGTGTACATATTACGAATGCAACGCGATAAATTAATAACGCGTCTGCGCGCGTACATACGTATACGAACGATTTATTAATATTGTTCTCCTCGACCGTTATTTGTATTTTATTTTTCGGTTTTTCTTTGCCGCGACGACCGACCGACCTTCTCCGCGCGCGTTTATATCATACGCGAAATTTACGACGACGTCGTTTTCTCTAGCCCGTGACTACAATCCGACCAACGTTCCAAATCGTTTTCGCGCGATTACATTTTTGAAAAATACATTTAACTTCGGCAGATCAACAAAAAAAAAAAATCGATTTCAAAATGTTGTCGTTGTGCATCACGATTAAGGCGATGAATTTGACACGCGCCAAAAACTCGTAAAAAACTTTTAAAACTTTCATAAATAAATGTCTCTTAACGAATGGGTTCAATATTTTATTTAAAAATTCGTATTTAAAATTTTATTAAGACAATTGTTTGGCATACATGTATAATTCGTTTTGAAGTGGTTCGTGACATTGAATTCGGCGCGAGATTTATCCGAAATACACAATAATATGTGAATACAGACGAAACTCGAAAAAAATTTCTTGATACATTTTTTTTATACGTATTTTCGCATACGGTATTACATTTTAATTGTTCCCCATTGTGCATTGTATTACAGTGCATCTATATAAGTGCGAATCATTTAATATTGTTGTGATGGAAGGCAATTCTTTTATCCGCGGTGACTTTTTCGCGCTTGCTTCATAAAGCGTTTCTTCGCTGATAATAATTACTCGAACGAAATTTTGCGAACGATTAAAATCATTCGAGACGGTCGATGTTTGAATTTCTGCTCGTGACCAAAGATATTTGACGTCAATAATCACGAGTGAAATTTTTGAGAATCAATTAACATTGCAACCGAATAGTGCTTTCGTGGTAAAATGTAAACTGTTTTTTTTTTCGAACGTGATAAAAATCGATTTGGGCGTGTTAACCTAACCTTTGAGATACGGCATAGTATGTTATTACATATTATAAGAAAATAAGAAATCTATAAACGGAATAGTTAAAAGTTCACACGTCTAAATTTACGTGTTTGCACTTGAAGAGACGCGTTGTCTGCAAGATTTTTATAGTGATCGTATATTAAAGGGACGCGTGGGGCGGTTAATTTCAAACAGTTCATCGTAGAAGGTCAGTTTTTACCTATTTTTAGGACAGCATTAAAAACGAAAAAAAAAATGACCGTAGAAAGCCAATAATTAATAATTCAAAACGATATAATGTATTCATCAACGCGCGGTCGAAAGGGATATACAGTGGAAAATATTTGCGAGAACAGAATAAATAAAATTAACCACGTTGACCGAAAGTTTTTGCTGACCGTGGTACATTTCTATGAAGTTCATACAAAATTTACGATATGAAAACGTGAAACGACTTTATAGTGTGGGTGAGGGGAGGAGAAAGGGGAAGAAAAATGGTATTTTCTAACATGTTTTCTACAATATTTATTCATTACACGTTAAATGTTCCACGTATATTCATGAAAAATGTTGTAATTGTCCGAAATGTCGGCACGTATACACATCGTATCATTGGATAACGGTGTGTCTTACAACCGACAAACTGAATACGGATTGCGCACTGTACAGACATTATATCGTCTCGACTGGTTTGCACGTGAAATTGGCGTAACTACGTGTACCGTGTACAATCATATAAATTAAACTCGTTGAAAAACGAACAGTACATATACCGGTTTCGTTTACAACGCGACATCATATCGCGTCCGACGAACGTCACTCGTCCGGGGGCTCGTGTTAAAATATCGACCGCGAGATGAGGTCGCGGACGTTAATGTTACAGTCAGTTCCGGATTTTGGAAGAGGGGGTCCCAGGGGTTCGAACGGAATCCGGGCCTCCATATAATACGATTATTTTTTTTTACATTTCAATCTAAAACACGTTACAACAAAAATTGTCGTTTTTAATTACAGATTAAAATCACTAGCATGTAGTTTAAAAAACGTATGGTAACGTAATCTCGAAGAGTACCAATATAATTATGATAATTCACATTGTTTAATATAATTAGAGCGTAATTACTTATGTTTCTAGTCTATAGTTCAACATCATTAGTTTTTTTCGACCTTACTTTCGGGTAAAATATTATTCTGCAGTAAATTATAACAAAATAGATACATAACAATAACACATCAAATGCTGCATCGTTGAGACGTAATAAAAATTAGTTATATGTAATTGAAAAATTTGACAGCCGCTAAAGATTGACCCTGGGCCTCCACATTTCTAAATCCGGCACTGATTACGGCGTCGTCGGTTAGCCGACGGGAAAGACGGCCGGACGACGATTTCGCGACCGGGCGAGAAAACGCCCGAGGCGCTTTTTTCCGTGCGCGCGCGCGGTCGAGGGGGTGTCGTCGCGAGGTAACGGCGTGCACGCAGATTTTCTAGGACGGTATTCGTCCGTGACGCGTTCCATTTCGGCGCGGCGCGACGGCGGACCGAGTTCCCTCGGGACACGCGCCGAAGGGACGGCGAGAGCGTTTAGATTGAATTTTTCGTTTCGGACACGAATGCCACACGACAAGACCAATAGATAATTGTATTGGACGACGGGGTCGACGGAGCTCCGATAGTTTTAACAAAACAAATACTACAGTACAGTAACGAGCGTTTGAAGCCCTCCTGCTGTACTCGGACGTTACGTCTATAAGCTACGCAAAACTACACGCGACGACGTACTTTGCGGCATCGTCACCGTCTACCAGGCTGGCACCCCGGGGGCGTGGGTCCTGTCTCGGTTTGAGGACAGGGGTCAGCCCCCATTTCTCAACGAACTCGATCCGGGAAATGTTGGTCCCGTTGGGATGTTCGGCCCGTCAGCAGCATCAGACGCGGCAGCGGCCGGCCGCACGTGGGTGCGAGCGGCCGCGCGCGCTACGGCGGCGGCGGCTCACGACGGCCGGTGGCCGGACGCGGCGGCGGCGGCGGCGGCGACGGATGGGCCACAGTGGCCGCGGACGACGCGTCCGACCGACATCGTCGTCGTCGTCGTCGCCGTCGTGCTCCTTCCCGCGGTCCTCGTCGCGGCCGTCGTAATGGCCGCGGCGGCGGCGGCGGCGACGGTGACGATTGCTGCTGGTGCTGTCGCGGCCGCGTCAACGCGGTCGTCGCCGTCGCCGTCTCGTCGCCGTGGCCGGGTGGTTGGCGGCGGCGGCGGCGCGACGCCGCGCGAGACGTGTGCGCGCACTTTTCGCCGGCCGGGGCGGACGCGAATGGCGACGGGAGAACGGACGCGAAACGCGTTCGGAACACGGCCAACGTCGGCGGCTGTTCACGACGCGCGCCAAACGCACTGGCGCGTCCGCACGTACAAATCACGCATACGCTCGCGCGGGCGTGTGAGAAAATATCGCGCGACGGGTGGTGTTCTCGTCGCCGTGCAGCACCGTCGCCGCGCTCGTTCGTCTGAACACTACGGACGGTATCGAGGGGGCGCGCGCGCGCGCGCCCGAGAACGGTACGCCAGCTCGTCGCGGCTCCTCCTAGCTCGCGCGCGCGCGCGTACACGCGAACGCGGCGCACGCACACGCGGGAACACGGGCGCACGCACGAGCGGCCGGCGGGCGGGCGGGCGGGCGTTCGGGCGGTCGACGACGATGAGGAGGAGGTTAAACCCGCGCCCGGAGCATGCGTCCCTCTTTATACGGCCATTATCGGGATTTCCTACGGACCTCGTCGAAATGATTACCTCGTTGCCGCGCTTCTTCTTCTTCTCCTTCTTTTGCGTTTTTTTTTTTTTTTTCCCGTTCGCTCTGTCGCGCGCGCACACGCGTACACGTGCGTGTGCGTTCGAGTGCCGACCGAGAACGTCGCGGAACGGGACACGAGCCGCCCGCCGTCGAATGTCGAGTTCCGCGATCGAAAACGAGTTCGAACGGTCACCGGTGATCATGTGATCGTTTCTCTCGTCGAACACACGCGCACTGACCTCTGACCGTCGATATTCAATATCGTGTTCGTTAGCGACGGTACGTGGCGAACCCGGATTTTCGACCTCGAACCCGAAGACTTCGTTCAAAGTATCCAAAAAATAATTTAAAACATCTGAACACTCGTTTGGTTTAAAAGTCGCTGAACCTAAATGGTTAATTTTTTTTTTTTTTTTGTTATTCGGTACTAATATTTGGCGATTATGAGTTCGATTTTCGAACCCAACCGAACACCCCGGGTTCGTAACGTTACTGGTTTTTGGTGTTAAGGATACGGCTCGTGAAGGTTCGCGTACCGTTAATGGCGGTACAGCGTTTTGGAAAACAGTGGTGGTCGACCGGGAAATTTTGAAAACGACAAAACAGCCGAACGTTTCGGTACCATCGGTTTAACTGTTTGTCGCACAACGTTCGTGCCACGCGTTTTCGTGAAATGAAAAACAGAAAATCCATCGCATCCGAACTTTCCGAACGATTAACAAACGAAAATGGATTTTCGGTCGCTGAAGACCGTCGCTCGGGTTTTCGTTTAGCGAGGCGAACGCATACTACTCTAACCGAATACAACAAATTGTTTTCGAATGTTCGAAAACTCGTTCTCGAAATCATCGGTGAAACGTGAAAAACAACGAATTCGACTCCTAAACGACTGGCCACGGTGCGCGGTCCAAAATGTTTGTGTCCGTAAAGCGTCACTCCGAATCGCTGTTGTCGAGTTACACGAGATATATGTATACGTGTATAAATCGCGATCGACGTAGACGACACACCGCGTCGATGACGACGCGCGAAAAGAAAATATTGTATTTTCTCGTGTATACGAAACGGTGTGCCAAAAAAACGTCATCCATCCGTTACATCGTCGTTGCCGCCGTGAGGAGCGAGTGGAGTAAATCGAAGCCATTATGTGTGCATCAGAGGCAAAAAAAAAACAACATGTTTTTTCTTCCGCGTGGTAGTCCGTTTACACCGTCAAATGTTATATATTATATAATGGCGGTACATAGACTAGTCAGCTAAGTGTGATGTTTACGTATTTTGAAAATGGTGTAGTAACATATCCTAAAACCAAGTATATTACCCGGTTAATTTTTTTTCTTACAAAGTTACGTTCAAGTAAATTAAAAAAAAAAAGACAGCACTGCGTTTAGTTTCCGACAGTAACAAAATGTAATAATAGGTTATACTCAAAGCATGATTTGGGTACCCGTGTCCGTTACTTTTTATTGTTGTAAATTTCGATTAAATTAACGTTAAATTAGTGACATCGTATTTAACATAAAATACTATAGTAGTACTGACTATATAATTTTGTATCGTTAAAATAATAGTGTTGACAATAATATATATATATAATGTCTTAGGTAACTTTTCATACTTTTTTTGTTATTTATTGGAAAATCTTAACTTTCAATTTTTTAAACTAACACTAAAAACATGAGTAACTTTTAACTAAACATCTGTGCTGTTATATGAATTTAAATTAATGCGTGAAAGAAATTAGTTAACTCTACCCAACTTTGTGTCTAAATTGTAATATTTCACTACGTACGAGATTAAAATTATACAATTTCGAGTAAGAGAAATAAACAAAAAAATTGTGCAAATTGGGTGAAATCGTCGATGACACTTCCGATTTTCTCGAAAACCATAACAAACTAGTATTTAACACAGATATTTTTTCGAAACATTCTGTTAATTATTTTGAATTAAATATAGCATTTTTAAAATGTCAATAATTTATTGACGACTATATCGCTACAATAGGATATTTAATATTTTGTATATTTTTATGTCAATTTTAGACGTGCAGGTATGCTCTGGCTTCGCACCAAGTTCGTAAAAACTTGTTGCATCGTAATATCATTATTTTTATATCGCGATCCGGCGGTCCACCGAGTCAAAATACTCCGTTATATATAGAGAGAGATAGAGAGAGAGAGAGAGAGAGAGAGAGAGAGAGAAACGATGTATTATAATACATTTCGAACGTCGATGCCAGAACAATAATAATAATGTGTGATGACTAAGCGCATTTTCGTCCAGAAAAAAGAGCTAAAACAATATACATATACGGCTTATGCATTAAATTTGATTATGTTTAAACGACGTCTCTAACGTATTTACATCCTAAACTGTTGTGGTTAAAACTAAAAATTATTCATTAAAAAAAAAGTATATTATTGACAGGCATGAGTTTTATTACGCGAAATATCAAATTGGAATTTTAGACATCTTCGAATAAAAAATCAATTTTTTAAAGAATCGAATAAACGCGTTGTAAACAATCGTTGGTGTGCCTTAACTTGATGGTCATAACTTAGAACAGACATTAGCGAAGCCAAATATGTTTTCAGAATAAAATTTGGAATACTGGAAAGATGTTTGGGTTCGTTCCGCTCGTTATTCTATAACGTTTGAAAAAATAAAACGACTCTTAAGGCGAATCTTAAGCGGTCGCAAAACAACGTTTGAAGACCACTGGACAATGTGTCGTTTTAAGACTTCGACCAATCCTAATTTTGAACGAATTCTGCGAAATTCTATAAAACCATTACTATATCTTCTAGAGAAAGGCGATGTCATGTTTTCCAACATTAGTAAAACCAGTTAAAACGTTCTGATTTCAAACGGTTTTTTTACCGGTAACTTATTTGTAGCGCGTCTGTATTTATCACTGTACTCTAAAATTCGTACCAAGGATTGTCATGGTTAGTAAAAACACATAATCGAGCCAGCTAAAGACTCACGATTTTGTCTAAATCGAAATAATTTGCCAAGTGTCTCCAAACAGGGGAGTAGATTGATGTGAAAGGGTTTACGTATTCCAATAATAACAAAAGATGTACACAATTTTGGGAATTTCGAAAAATTGTAATAAATATTTTTTTTTTTAAGATCGATGAAGATTTATGTAACGAAAATTCGTTTTTGTACGATTTAAATATGTTATAAAAATGTCTGTGTACTTAATCTCTCTCTGTGACTACATAATTTTAAGGTAGTTGGGATAAATTCGACAATTTGATAATTCTAAACATTCAACTTACGGTTACTCATAGAATGAACGTTTTCGATTTACAGTTTGTTTGCGTCGCTTCGATCGATATTATTACGGCGGGAAGAGGTGTGAGAAATTCACACGCATGATCGGACGGAGAAAGCTCATCGAGTTAAAACGAGCATTATGTGTACACATATTATATTTTATGACAAACGTGACAAACGACCGATATTAATGACAGGAATCTACTGGAAATATATACTACAATATGATAAATATATACGATACGAGCGGCGACTGGTGAAAATCCAATACGTGTGTACAACGTGCCCGTCATACCGACGGAGGGGAAAAATCTGTTGGACGTTCATCCGTATGTGTATATGTGTGTGTGTATGTGTGTGTGTAAATTAAATACTCGAAAACAATAAAATCGTACGTAATTCATGTTCGAAATGTATATCGTAGTTTTTAATAAGTGTGTCTTTTTGTTTGTCTCGTTTTATTTTTATCGTTTTCGTAGTCTCGTATGCATAGAAAAAATAAATCGTTTTCTCGTTTAAAATCTCGAAGACAATATTTCTAATTTATTTAAAGGTTCTCGACAAAACTGTTCTCAGACATAAAAAAACCACACTTATTGTATAACCAATACATTCGCTCAGAACCTAAATAACTCTCGTATTACGAGTATAGATTTCATCTTGTTCGTAGGTTTTCCAAGAAATGTTTAACGTATTATAATAACAACGTTGCACAGTTTTTCTCAAAGTTATTAGACAGTGAAATACATTTCTTCATTTGCTTTAAATATATTTAATTTTAATTATAAATGACCGGCCGCAACATTGTTATAATTAATATGAAACTGCCCCAACTGGTTCTGGTCGGTCCTTTAAAAAAAAAATACAAAATAAATGCGTGCGAATAGGTATATATTTCTCGTTGCATGACCATCGAGTATGAAGTGTTGACATTTTATTTATTTTTGAGAATATTTGTTGCTAGAATCGGTCGTCATGGATACCGGCACAGTCGGAAAACCATTATTTTTCGGGTTTTGTTTGTCCGACAACGATGATAGCCGATCGGGAGATCATAAGCAAAGCGTCTGTGAAAATTTCATCGAAATTGGTTCGGTAGTTTTTTAGTTTTACGACTACAAGCTCAATCGATTTGTTTCTTAATATTTTGTTTATAATGTTTTTACAATATATATATTTCGGTGCAGGAATTCGGATTTGCTGCGATATAATAATAATTATTTCGTGCGAAGACGGACTGAAATCTCAAAATAATTGTTGTGCGATCACGCGATGATGATAATAATAATAATAATAATAACACAATATTTACACAAGTATCGATTTCGTTGGTTGACGGATTCGCGAAGGTGGATGTGGAGGTGGAGATCCGTTCGAAACAATACGCGCGTGTTCGAAGCGCGTAAACGATATTATATATAAGTATATATAAAGTGTATATGTACGTATTACGGCGTAATTAGAGACAAAACTTTACAACAATAACGTTATATTTTGTATAAGAGCGTTTTCGTACAATATATATATACATATATAGTTCAGTAGTTCGATTACGACGACGCGGACATGCTCACGAGATTCATAGACCGACCCGTCCCCCAGATAACATATTAATTATAACGACGATTTATAAATAGAAACTGGCTGGTGGTATATACTTCCAATCCAATAAAAATAATGCAGAAAACAATTTCGGATTCGTCACGCCTAGATGGATTTTTTCCGTTTTTTCAGCATCGGCCGCGATCGAAAACATTCATTTTTTTTAAATTCGTACGGAAAGATAATAAATTTGAAAAGTAGACAATTGAACTTCTATGCTATCTATATCTTACGCAAATCTGTTTTCAGTATATTCTCGTCACACGCGTTCATAGAAACGAGAGTGCAATATGATAAAGACATGACTAAACGTCAATTTCTTGTTGACGTCTTTTCAGTGACGACAGAAAATGGTCTTTCGAGTTTAAATTATGTAAAGAATATCATATCCATACAATTCGATTAAGTGCAGCGATTAATAAAGTTTCGTAGTTTTCGTTTGGCTATATCGGCCATTCACAGAAGAGACACTAACAAAATTGTTGTTTTGTGTTCCATAAGTAATGAAATAAAATCAAAAGATATATACGTATGAATGAAGTTTTAAATATGTTTTTGCGATCGATTTTCAAATGTATGTCTTCTGCAGGTCATCTATACGTGAAATAAATACGTCACTGAATTACGAAGATATAAATACATACACAACACACACACACACACATATATATATATATATATACACTTGTATACGACAATAATATAAAGCCCACTGGTAGTATGTGACAGAAAATAAATAAATAAGTTTCGGAATTTAATTGCGTTGGAGTTTTTTTTTTAAACTTTTTGTTTTTTGCTTCGTGTCAAGCGGATTTAATATATATAATAAGTAAAAAAATGAGATTAAAAGAGGAAAACGGAAAAGACTAGAAAAAACAACAAAACTTCACTATGATCAACGCGTGTACAAACGTGCACAAAGCCCCGCGATATCTTTTTAGAAAACGGTACCGTATATCATATATATATATATATATATAATAACGAGCGGTAACGTGCGTATAAAAACATGAGTTTTTTTCGAATACGAACGCACTCGCGATTATTATTATTAACTAGTGTACATATCACATGGTTGTACTGTTCGTACATACTTAAAAAGATATTTAAAATAAATTGCTAAGTAAGAAATTAATTTTTTTTTAATTTAGTGTTATATTTTAAAACCATCGCAATGTATTTTTACTGGCAACAATAATAACGGTCTGTTATACGTATTTTAATGTATCTAACAAACGTACACTAACCTAATTTTTGTTTTCAATACGTCATAATTCTTAAATACATTTATGTACGTGAAACCTAAAATAATTCATTTTTCGAATGTTTATATAATCGAATAGTTATTTATTTTTGAAAGTTCACACTTATACTTAGTATGACTAATATTAGACTAGACCGCGTGCGAAGATTCTCAATCTCAAATGTATTGGCAGACCCGATAAAAATGCGTTCCAACCAACGCCCTCGGGTATGACGGGTTCGCACGAGTAACTTTGTAAACAACCGTACTGTAGCTACATTACACGTATACTCCGCGAGAAACCGGAGAAAAGCAATATTCGTTTCCGGAGAAAAAACTCGTTTTGTACTGTATATTACCTTTCGGAATCGCACCCGCTCATACTACACGATAACACGGCCGCGTTTTTGCGTACGGTCGCCCGTCGGTACACGCGCGCGCGCGCACGCCCGCCGAAGCCGATACGCCGACTTGACCCAGTTAGACGCGGCGAGGGACCCGAAAAACGGACGCGGAAAATAAATAATAATAATAATAATAACCGTTCTTCGCGCTTCGACCGCGTCGGTTTTCATAATGATCGCAAAACAGATATACGTTCGGTGCTTGGGTACGTGTGTCGCGGCGAAAATCCTTTTGGTTATTCAATCTCGTCCGGCGTGCCGTCGATTTCCATGCAGTTTTCGTTTGTTTTCGGAAGTTTATACTTAAACGCGGGTACGATGTGACGATAAACCTTCGTTGAACGATCCACGATCACTCGGCACGCGAACCGTTTCGTGTGATTACGCACGCGCACGTTATCGTATTATTATTGTACACGATATAATAAGGTGTTTTTGTTTTAAAATGTTTTGTTTTTTCGTTTCGAAGTCACCGAAAAAAAACTTTAATTGCTTTGAACTCAACTCGACAAGTTACGAAACGTGTTAGTCGGCGTGTTAGCACGGCGCTTTGGATAGATAAATTTTGATACACACGCATCGTTTGTACATATCATATATCGGTCATGGTCTTTTTTGTCTACTTTTATACGTGTACCTAAGTCTGGTCACCCGGACCCTTATAACCGTGCGTGTTTTTTTTGAATAATGGCGTGTACTGGTATCGTTTTGATTTTTCACGGAGGATAGCTGACCGCCAATGCGAAATCATTTAATTTACATTTGAAAAATCGTATCGCTGTCAAGTGTCGTCATACGAATTTATGATCTCACTGATTATCGGCCTATTGGAAAATATGTTTATAAAAAACTAACAGGCGCTGTAGATTTCGACTCTTAGACGGGGATTTTAGAGTTTTATTGATGTTTTGAGTTCGAAAAAGATTTCTAGCGACACTAGTAGTCGATCGTATTATATATGTCTAAGCATGTATTGAAAAATACAAAAATCGTTTTTATTTACGCTTAAAAATCTATAAGGACAATTGAATGTACATAATAATAACTCGTGACACATATTTTTGAAAAACTGTGTTCGATTGTTAGATTTGTTTAGAAAAATTACTTTAAAGTAAAAGGAATTGGGGCTGGATAGAAAATGTATCGTACTGAGCACGTATGGGCACATTATAGATTACTATACTATACTGTCTGACGGATAACTCGATATCTTATTTCGCGATGTATACGCTCGCCGTGTGTGCATATATTTCGGAGATCGATCGAACGATTCCGGTCGTACATGGACATATATAAATGTACACTGAAAACGACGAAGGTCGTCGTCTCCCGGGCACAGCTCTGAGTGGTATAGTGTGCGCGCGCGATATATGAATGAAAAAGCTCGTACAGAATAATAGGCAGCGTGTACATTTATATTTATCACGGTGGTGTTTATTTCGAAATTTTCGGATTTTCGCTACAAGACCCCGCTATTTTATTGGGTATCACGACAAAAAAGTAATTTTTGTTTTTCAACGAAACTAAAAGAAAGAGCACGTCAACGTTTTACGTTGTCACCTTTAAAAACGATATGTCTTGCAGTTAGCTCATTGATGTTTTTTTTCGGGAATACAATGAATCGGGAATTGGAAAAACGCATACCAACGGAAATTCGAGATATCGACGCGATGATGACCTTACAGGAAAAACTTGTGTGTTTTTGTGTTTGTGCGGAAAAAAAAGCGGTGGATAACAGAATCTTCCTCCTCTCCCTCTTCTAAAAAAAAAAAAAAAAAATGAAAAAAAGAAAAAAGAACACGATTTCGGAGGTTCGCACACGGTAGTGTAGCTATCAGCCGCACTGCTCGCCGTCGGTCGCGGTTCGAGTGCGTACAGTCGCCGCCGGTAAGCGAAGGCGGCGGCGGTGGCTTCGGTCGCCCCGATCGATAGGGCGCGGGCACGAGAGTCGTCGTCGTCGTCGTCGTCGGCCTCCCGCCGCCCACTCGTGCCGGAGCCCGTCCGGTAGGCAGTTGGGTTAGGCCGCCTCGACGCGGCGGTCCGGACCGCGTTTCTCGCCGACGCGGACCGCCGGCGACGGACGATTTATTTATCATATATACGTTTCTCGCGGAGCCGCTTTCATTCATACGCGTTGGCCGATGCTCAATGAACCGGGGCGGTCGCCGTCGTCGCCTAAAATAAACACACAATGGCCGCGTAACGCGCTTGCGACGCGTACAACGAAAACCGTCGTACGATTACAAAAGGCAACGAGAGGCACACGAGTATAGATTTATTTGGTCGCGTGCGGTCGATTTCTCGACGTGGCTTTATCAGAAAAGTCGCGTTTGCCGCCTGTACGCGTGTACCGACGATAGACGATTACAACGAAAGCGACAATAACATTGATTTCAAACAATGCCGGCGAAATAGAAGACGAGAACAAAACGAACCTAATTGTTCTACTTGCTTGGGTTGTTTATGTTCGAAACGCGATTTGTTCCTGTCGTTTGAACTATATCGTTTTTCCGAATCGTGTTATTTCCGAATTCATTGTTGCTTCTTTTCGCGTCGGATAAACTTAAGGCGAAATCGAATTTTGAAAATTACATTTATGTAAATGGTCAAATAGCTCGATGGTCGCATACGTTTTTACCGTTGAATTTTCACTCGAATTTTCTTTTTTAAATTATATAAAAAAAGCATGTTCTTCCTGAAAATAAATAAATAAAATAACGGGCGTGTAGAAGTCTTATTAGTTAGTCCTGTTATGCGCTATGAACGTGAACGTATACCTTAAGCTTTTGTACAGGCGCGTAAAATGTCCTTTCGACAAACACGCACAATATTATTATATGATTTCATATTTGAACGCCGTCCGTGTACACGTGAGTACACACAACGTGTGTATAATATGAGTACACTATTACGGCGTATAAATTACGACCGTTTTGTTTTTATCGCGTTTCGAGTGTTTTTTTTTTCACCTCCGCCCTTCTAACTTTTTCCCTGTACGGACTTATAAGTATCGTATTATTAAGTGCGTTTGCGTGTATGTGTGAAAACGCTTTTTAACGGACATTTGACATTATGTGTCATATAATATTGTTAGTTTCTCGTTAATACATCGTTGCGACGACGCAAGTATGGACAGTTTAACTGGTGTGTAATACGTATTATTATATCTACTCACCTCTCACACTCTGGTGAAATACTCATCTAATATATATTCAAATACATGACGAAACAAAAAAACTAATAAAAAGTACGTTTGAATAAAATGAAATTGAAAAATGTTGAATGTAAAAAAACTAAGTTTGATTATCCAAACGTTCTGGTGAAGAATCGATCAAAAACATCAGCGAAATAAATAAATGGTTAATAGTATTCTAAATACAATTGTACGTGTAAAAAAAACGATGGGGACGTGAAAGTCAACGCAAGTTTTGTGATTCGCCCAAATTTCAATTAAAATTTTTAAAGAAATCCCCTGAATTCCATCGCCGAAAAAAGTATGACGCGTGTGCTGAAGATGAAAATAGAAATTTATTTCGAAAAATTTGCTCGAGCCCGTTGCAAATCCTCTCACACCCGTCCGCGTCGTAAACGAATCGGTCGCACGACCGACACGAGTTTCCCGCCGCCGGGCTTTCTACGCGAAAGGAAATTGGTGAAACCGGACCGATTTTGTCGTTTTTTCTGCATGAAACCGAGCATACGAAACACTTGATGTTACGGCATATCGTCGCGATTAGGTCAGGTTATCGCCCTATGCGCTACTCGACGATTACGATCGCGTCCGAAATGTCACACGATAACATTTCGATGTTGACCTTTATCTAATATTATTATGCGTTGACAGGTGTACGACGCCACTCAGGTAATACGCATGGAAATCATATCACACGTGTATGTATAAACCGTCCACCAAGCATTGCCCGGAATGAACGTTATTGCTAGCGTAGATGTTACGGTTTTGGCTGGCGGCGATGTATATTTATTTTTTCCTATAGACAAACCAATCTTATTTATAAATGACCGCCCGATACTTTCATGTGAATAATACAAAGCTGTCTCGACTAGCTTCGCTAAGTCCTCCTTCGAAATATGCATCTGGACAAGTATACATTTTTCGTTACACGGTCAGCGAGTAATAAGTTTTTGGCATATCCAGTTTCCGATAGGCCTACGAGCAGTACAGTCCACGCGAAAAACAATCTGAACTCAGATTTGTTCCTATAGATCTGAACGTTCGACCATGTGATTTATTACATATTTTGTGATCGTGAAAGAAACCATCACAGGAAATGGTAAATGTTGAAATCGGAAGGTCCGGTCATACGGGATTATAGGGGTATACGCGGTATGAAAGCATGTTTTTTTTTCTGGAAAATTGTAGAGTCCAGTTTTCAGAGGACGCAATGCTGATTCCGCATTACTTTCTTGAGGAAGCCGAATAGATTTTCTCGAACTCATTCGACACTGATCAAATTTTCGTTGTTTCTAGTTTTTAACATTTCTGTCGACATATCTTGTGTTGTGAGTTCCTTGTTTTCTAATTTACATCGAACTGTCTACACACTTCGTCGTTCAACAAATAACAAATATTTTCACGGTTCCGAAGTGAAATCGTGCTTAAACCTCACCTGACGTGTGAACTGTAAATTATAACTAAAAGATGCAGTGACCTAAAAATGTTCTTATTCATTTTCGAGAATATACGTTGCTACAGTTAGTTGTCTTGCACGCAGTCGCGAATCCATAATTTTTCGTGTTTTGTCTGTTTGACGATGATAAGACAGCAAAATGAGAAATAGTTATTCAAGCTAACACTCTGCAGAGCGCGTACGCAAAACGAGTGTAAAAATTTCTTCAACGTTGAATCAGTAGTCTGAGTTTTGAGATTACAAACGTACAACTTTGTCTCTTCATATACGTGTGTGATGTACAAACGACGAAAAAGTTATTTCGTCGGGTTGTGTCACGTGTACGTACCAGCTATAATTTACGCGGATTATACATTTTTTGCGGCGCACATCTTTACGGATATTGGAAACGGGAATTTACTCACGTAGTCTGACCAAACATAGTAGTTTAGACGTTTCTCGCTTCCGCGTAAGATAAGGAATCTAATAACAGATTCGTCACGATCTCTACTCAAGATCCACTTATCGCGAAGACTAAGAATTCAATTCAATTTTTCGCGTCGTACGAATTTGTTTAACGGTGGTAGGTCGTGTTATGAAATACACACGTTTTTATTCGAAAAATACCACATTTTTTTATTTTTCATTTTTTTTTTTTTTTTTTGGATTAACGCCATTGTCTGCAATGTTTATATATATATAAGTATTGTTATGTTATGTAAAATGAAATACGCGTGTTGGAATGGAAACGATATACAAACGGATCGAGCCGAATCGTCGGGCCAAAGTAATAAAGGTTCTTGAATTGATACGAGTCCAAATTTACACCGCGTCGAGTTTTATTAAGCGTGACAAAAAGTTTATTACAATATGCTATAAATTCAATTTCGTTCTCTTACGAAAATTTGTTTTTTCTATTCCGTCTTAACCAGCTTTGGAACATAACTCGCATTTCCCGAAACTCGTTAATTACGTTAAAAACGATTATTATATTCGTCGTCGAAAATGGATTTAACGGAAAAACAGTATTCGATTATGGTATTTTTTCTCTTTCGCCTTTTCTTATAAATACCTCGTGAAAAAACTTCCGGTTTGTAGCCGATGCTTATAAAATAGTATTAAACATATTGCATACAGTTCAAAAGCAAAAAAAAATAATAATAATAAAATTAAAGAATTCCAAATATTCCTTACATGTACAATATTAAAATTGTGATGTTAAAATTTGTCTACACAGATTTCTTCGATGTCACTATAATAATTGTATATTAGTGTTTTTAGGAGGAAATTTCGAAAACAAAAACGTCTCAAATAATGTTAGTACATCTAGTTAACTAGCAAAGATTGGATAACGAGCTTTTTTTTTTCTAAAAAACGTAACCATTTCTTGTTACCTTATACGCGTTACTCGCTAAAACGCACGTATGAATATTTCCGCGACAATCGTTTACATTATAGTTGTCCGCTCAAATTGATTTGAACGAAAAACGTTAATTGTTTAACAACTCTGAATATCGTTTTCGAAAGGGGGAAAAGGGAATGACTATGGTGTAAACGTCTACTATGTTAGCCGATTTTTTCGATTTTCGTGTTTTTTCTTTCCAACAACTTTATAATTTTATTATATAAGACACGGTCAAATACAATTTAAAACATAATCTCGTTATACGTACTTGACATATATACATATATATATTGTATACCGTCAACCGAGCTTATATATTATATAATATTAGATCAGGAAGACTTAAAAAAAAAAAATAATAATAATAATAATAATAAAATAATAGAATAAGAAGACGAATATGGAAACGCGGATATGACGTGTATCGTACGGACGGCAATAATACGCACCGTCGCGGTGGACGAGGGTGATCAGAGGTGCGTTCGGCTTCGATTTACGTCATCGAGAATTATAAAAAAAAAAAAGTCGACGAGTCGGCCGTGCACAATAATAATAACGCGTACGATAACTGTTATAATCGTATATACGCGCGTGACGGGTTTAAAAAATAAACAACTCCGCAAATTAATAATAATAATAATAATAATAATAATAATGATAAAATATACGAAACTACGGGGCGCGTCGTGCGGACGAACGACCGTATAACAGCAGCGTGGTCGGTCGGGTTACGGGGGTTGCGGCGCGACGACGGTCTGCAATGCGCCATCGTTCGGGCGTTCGCGTGGCCCGTTTTCGTTTCGTCGTCGGGAAACGACGCATACGGTACGAGGCGTTACGGCTCCGAACGAAAACGGCGTGATACGAAGCCAATTTGAAAAAAAAAAAATTTTTTTATATTTATGATATGATGTATATATATATATATCAATATCGTCCAGTTTAACGCCGGGAACTCGTATCATGGACGGAGTGAATGGAAATTTGGTACGTCGGTTTTTTTTCACGTGTCGACATTAAATCGACAACGTTTTCTCTATCGACGTTTACGGTGTTATTCGTCATGTTCGTTTATAACGAACGATCTTTAAATGTCACGTTTTAACAGTCATTCTTTTTCTATCGCAAAACGTTTTGGGTAACGGGATTACGAGCTATTCGGTTTTTAAACCGTAGTGTTTAACTCGGTTCGAATATCGAATCAAGTAAAATGAAATTCGTACCGAATTTGTCGAAAAACAATCAAAACCAAATCAATAATGTTTAAATAAATAAAATCCAGTTTGTTCTATTTTTAGGATAGATAATAATTTTTCTCGCAATTCACAGTTATTCGAATATTTACGACGTGTTTTTCGTATTATTTCGTTATCGATTATTAATTTAATGATATAATATAAAGTGATAACAATTATTCGTAAATCATTTCCTTCTAAATAAATAATGATGTTTATTGTTTACAAAGACTTTTAGTATTATTGATATCAGCTGTACCGGTTTCGGGGTTGCAAATGAGCTACGACGAAATCATATATTATTCATATAAATAAACATACTCAATATTCGTAGCATTTGGATTCAATATATTGTTTTGTCTTGTTATTGATAATATCTTAGTGCTTAATAAATTAGTGAAAAAAATGTCGTAATTTGATATCGCAACTGTGGTTATATAGTGGTAATCATAGAATTAGTATTCGTTGATGTATTCGTGTTATTGTACGATTACTAAAAGTTATTCACGTTTTTCAGACAACAGATTAAAATATTATGTAAGTATTCATTTACATTGTATTTACTTTAATCTCTTGATACATATCAGCACATGTGATGTTGATGTCATGATATACAAATCGTATTAAAATACATTATGCACCAAAAACTATTTCAATTATTTCGGTTCAAATCGGGTTCGAATAAAAAAGTGTAAGTTCGATTCGGTTAGGTTCGACCTTAAAAATCTGAGTTCGTAACATCACTAATTGTAGTTCTTACATCAGTCTCAAAGCTAAAACGCGTATGCGTTGAAAAACTGCCCAACTGCTAAATCTAACTCTGAAGACGTCAAACAACATTTGATTATAAAAGCTTAACCCAAATCTATTTAACTAATCTCAGTTTCTGTAACTATGTCATTAGTGACTCGTGCAACATTAAAAATCGGTCTAGTACGACACAATATTAATTTGAAGATTTGTCTACACTGTCTATTAAAAATCGTTAAACCGATATAAAATTGAGTTCCTTACTATTTCTGAACAAATATTTTATTCGTGTTTTTTTCTTTTTACGAACATCTCGTTTATATTTAATATAAATTCACTTTGAGGAAACGTCTATATAATCAAACAATATAAACAGAGTTTGATTAAATGGGACTTTTAGATCAAGCAATCCGTTTTCAAACACAATACCCCGATTACGTATTTATTATATATTGCTACCGTCGCGTTGCAGTTTCTAATTTTTACGAAGTAATGCAGGACGAAGCTAATCATGACTCAGTGGTGGTTAGTATAACAAGCGTAAAAACTTACTCCTAACTCACTAATACTTTTATCGATCAGAAATGATTTATGTGTATTTCACTTGTTTTGTCAATATGTATATTAAAAAATTACTCTGTACTAGGTACCGTAAATCCGACCCGAATTATACTATCCGCCTATCTTTCATTCACATATACGCAATAATTTTTTGTATATATATATATATATGTGTGTGTGTGTACGTGTGTTGTGATGGATATGGTTTTCCGAAGTTAGGACGGGCCAGGAGGTGCACGAGACATGTTTACAGGAATCAGGAATGACACGCGACGCAGAGGCGGTGTAAAAACTACATAATAGGTACCATGAGTTTGGGGGGAGCCGGCTCGTATAATGCGAACAGTTATTTCCGTCGGATCGTTCATGCGAATATTCGTCGCTTTCGAAATAGCGCGAACAATACGCGTCATTCCATACATAGGCGTGTACAATTCATATACGTACGTACAAAATATATATTCTTGTCCGTGCAGATGTGAAAATCGTAATAATTTTCGTTCTGTTCAATATTTTTAATTATTTGCTTTTTCTTATACAATCTTATACAATAATCACTCAGTGTTACAATTATTGTATTATTATTGTTCTTTTTTTTCAAACGAAAATTTAAATTTAAACTCGATGTAAGCTTTAGTAAAGTAAAATCAAAATGAAACGTGCGATAATATTTTTAATAAATAATTTATATAAAACAGTAGAAAAATGAAAAACACATAAAATTACAAATCCGTTAAAAAGCGGAAAATATATTTTTACAAAAACTCACCGCTGCGAGTCGCTGTGTGACGAATTGACTTTTTACACGCGTGTACATATGTCGAATATATACGTGAGAAAACTACATGCGATTAATAATGACTATGTATATTTTTTCATTTTCGTTTGTTTTTATAATGATATACGTGTGTGAACCGAACTCAATGATCACATGGCAAGCCTATGAAATGAATAATACGCGCATTTATATATATATATATATATATATATATATTCGTTTTCCACAATTGGCATAAATATTATACAGTTTACTACCTGAAATAGGAAATGTTCAACTTTTTTTTATTTTAAATGTGTGTTTTTAGGTGTAAAATATAGAAGTTATCGAAAAAATATTTTGTTCCTTCTTATTTCGGAAGTTATATGAAAAAAAAAATCAAAATAGTTTTTTATTCAATCAGTATAGTGTTGACTAACGATGAAAATGTTAGGGCAATCCGATTTTGAACATTACTAACATACTTATGATGTTATCTTTCCTAATAATTACAAAAACTTCAAAACGTTACACTATTGAAAACGAATTCGCTTGACGCGAATTTCGAATAATCGTATGTGACGTACTTCTGCACAGATGTACATAAATCATTGATTTCAAGTGAAAAATTTCATTTATTTTTCGATTATTAAAACGATTTCCAGTATATCTTTATTGTGTATTAAAATAGCTATATTGTCGAGTAACAATAGAATTATAAAGAAAGAAAAATACAACAGAATTTAAAAGTAAAAAAAATCATAACCTATTCACCATTCAGTCTTAAAAATAAATAATATAAACAAATGATTTATAAAATTAAAACTCTCGGGATCTGAGATTTAAAAGCGGGGAAAACTATTAATTAATATTCATTTTTTCTTCTATATTGCTCGTTTAATTAAATAATATTTAATTAAGGACTGTCGTTTTTCATCTCCTTAATTTATAAGTGAAAACTTATTAAGCTTCCTTAAGATTTTAGCTTAAAACAATAAGACATCCTTTTTTTAAAAAAAAAATCCCTACTTATTGACAACTGCTCTCAAGTGTTAAATTTCATCGAAACAAATATGAAGGATAGGATAGGCATCAAATCGGATCGACCGAGTATAACTTCGTCTTAGTAACCGCGTTGAGTTACAAGTTACTTGTTTCGAATTAGTATAGCATCGCGATAGGTTACAGCTGCAGTTACTACGAAAATAAAATAACTCGTTTATTACAATTTCTTCGTAAACATGTAACCCGTAAACGTTGAAAATATTTATTCGATTTAAACGATATTATTAGAAAAAAAAATATTCATAATTTCGTTTCGTTTTCAACTATAATATATTTTCCAACGTTTCAATATATTCTCAAATTAAATCCCCATATGATGTATATATATAATTAACTTTATTGTTTATAAGCTACTATACTAACAAGTCACGAGGTACTAGTTGTACTGTTGTATGTTATTCAAGTTACAATGTAAGTAGCGAAAAATAGTAAGTTTCAATGGATTACTGATATTCGTAATGATGTGAATCAAATACATTAAAAAAAAAAAAAAAAAAAAACAGTTTAATCTAGAATAATTTGTTTATACAATATTAAATTTTTAACAAATATGTACGTACGAAGGCGTTAAACGAGTTGGTGGTCATATTATCCTGTAATTGTTCTACGACCTGTTCTACTGCATATTAAATATGCGATTCAAGTGAAATATTTGAAACCGTCCAAGACTAAAAAAAATATGATAAAATACAATGAAAAGGAAGAAAAAACGAGAGAAAATGATTTAAAAATCGAGAATGTTAAACAATTATATTGTTGTTATTCTGTGACACGGCGCTCCGAGTATGCAATTCGACTACACCGACGTTCCCGACATCGCATTTCAATTCATTCTCGACAAATGATTATATATTATATTTAGTCGATCATTTTGTTTTTTTTCTGCCTCTCTGTAGTTAACAGCTTTCGAAACCATACGGACAAACATATACCACACGACCTTCGTCTATCCATCGTAAATTAATTTCCATTCGCACCATGTCAATCTTTATTTGTTATTCCCACCTTAATCATTTTCTTAATCTTCTCGTTGCAACTGACCTCATCTCGGTTTTTAACTTTTTTGTTTTTTATTCGCATTATACGTAAACTATGATATAATTTAAATTTCTTGCAATTACGAAATTCATAATAATTGTGAATTGTCTTAAAAATCTGTAGGCAAAGTAGATTAAATATACGCGTGTTCGCGGATAAAAAAAAAGAAGGCATAAAGAAATGAATAAACGATACGAAAACGTTACGACAGCGATATTCATATACCATAGCTATATTACCATGTCCCGGAGATTGTAACGTCGCTACACGACGATATTCTGCTTTTGAAACGGCGGAAAGACCGGACGGCGAAAACAATAATGTAACACGACGACGACGGCGCGCATAAATCGGCGTTATTATTCGTTCGGCTGGCTAGCGAACGTAACAAACTGAACACGCAACTATAATGAAATTATTGCACCGAAAGCCCGTTCAAACTGTACGCGTGCACACGTATGTATGCGTGTATGGTCAATATAACGTCATTCGGACTTGCGACGCGTCGTGCCGGAGAACAGCGAATGCGTGATGTTTAAACAGACGGATATCGCGTGATACGAATCGGACGGACTGCATATGCACCGCACGCACTGTCGACGTACAAGCCGAGGCCGCGAGCACCGGAGAAACAGAATGACATACAACGTAGTCACGCACGGGGAGAGGGATAGAGATCTGACCGCATCGTCCTCTCGACGTTGGCGCTGCGCGTAACGCTGTATACAGAGTGGCGCGGAGGAGAAACGAGAACGACGATCTCTTGTTACCTACACGCACGGTGATTTGTCCATTTTCGTTTTGTTTTTAACCGCCTGGTCCTATCCGTTTCCCCACAGGATTGATACAACACACACACACGATGCTTTTCAGTTGTGCGAGAAAGACACGAGCTACAAGTAAATCAGACGTACGCAGCATAACAGACACTTTCGACAATGTAATTCGAAATTCTATTGTTACTGTTATTACGACGTTATAAGAAAATGATATATTTCGTAATAATAATAGTAGTACCAACGTCTAACATTATGGAACCGTATATTTTATAGGAGAGTAAAGAAAAAAATATGAAATAAATATTACGAAAACGCATATATTATATCCGATTACAATTTTATTCGACGCCTTGCTGCATAAATCTTTATAATTATTATTTCATATATGTTTGTACTCGTAAATTTTTTAGTTAGAAGTATAGTATAGACAAATGTTATATTTTCAAACGTAAATTTCTAAATTAAGATAATGAGAAATGATGAAATAACTTCGTTTTCGATTCCGAGTGAAGTATTGGTTTTTGATTTTGATTTTGCTAACCTAACCATATTTTTCGTATTTAAATTCGGACGATCTACATATGCGTTACGCGTACCGGTAGCAAATCGTATTTAGCTGGTACTTTATTTGACTCGTTTTCGATTACTTAACCAGCAGTTTCCTGGGGCGTATTTAAAAACAATCCAAAAATTGCGAAAAACAAACCCCCGGTAAAATGGTCGACATAGACAATTTTCGTATTTTCCAAGAGCTCTCGAAACGTAACGCACGCTTAGACACACATAATATTCCAACGTTTTTCGAATACAAAGACGTCACGCGCGGTTCGCCGTCTCGTTTTCTTTATATTTTATTTACAAATGGCGTCTAAAAAAGAATAATAATAATAATAATCGCCCTACGAACCGAATACGTGTTCGTTTCGCCGCTCCGTATAAACGGCAACGAGTACAATTATTACGGTCCGCACTCGCTGAACGTACACGCGCGCGCGCGCATATATACACAGGAAAACGCGCGTTGTTATCGGGTCGGATGTACGCCGCGATTGCGGCCGAACAGACGCGTCGTCAGCAAAACGGTATTTTTACTGCGTACGTGGATATGTGTGTGTGTGTGTGTGTGTGTGTGTGTATGTATACACTTCAAAACCCGTCGAAAGAAATAAAAAACACTCGGATTTTCATTGGTCGCGCGACCGTTTCGCGCGCGTATAAAACGTAACAACGGTTAGGTTTCCAGTAAACGGAAACGACCGGACGCGCGTATATTTTCATGACACCGAGCGGATAACACGCGACGCTGCGTACTGTCGTTCTCCGATTCCATTATTCTCACAATGTTTTTTTTTTTTTTTTACGTATATTTGTTTTGAGAGATCGAAAATACCGCGAAATTTCCAAGACGATCGACAGTGTAAGTACCATAAACATTGGACTAGTCAACGAGTTGAACATATTAACCCGTAGACGAAAATTCGATAGCGAGAACACGACACTGACAAAAAAAATGTCAACTCATTACGCGTTTTCCTAAGTCGTCGTGGAAATCGATTATTGATATTTCGATTTAAACTACATTAAAACATTTTTGAACATTTGTTTCAGTGTATTCAGAAAATTAAATTAAATTAAACGGTTACCCGCGTTTTATTTTGTTGAAATGTCCAAGTGTAAGCTAATTTTTTGAACTCGTACAGTCGAGTTAAATGTTAGTTATATATTTCTTACTCGATAACAAACGATCCAATATTGAGACTACACCCGCAGCACCGCTCACGACCCGCTCGCTACTTGTTTTATATTTTTTCATCGTTGCTTTTCGTGATTTTACAAAGTAGTACTGAACGAAGTCAGCCATGACTTGGCATATAAGCGTGTACATAACAACGTATGCAGTAAAGTAACCTAACTTACTGATATTTTACTGTTGCGACAGACGTTTGTATTTCCGTTACTTATGTCACTATAAACGCGTTTTGAGTATAAAAGGATCATACCTGGAACAAAAAAAAATGAACAAAAATAAATACAGTGTATATATTATATTTATGCTTAGATTTAAATTAGCTACCCAATTCCTACGTATATGTATATATTGAATAACACTGTTTAGGATTCAACGTTAAACAAGAAGATTTAATTTAAACTTCGTTTATTTTGTTGTTCTTGTCCATTTGTTCGTTCTAAGCAAAGTTGAAATCGAATTGAAATATTTCAGTTTTTTTTTTTCGATTTTCAATATCGATTCTCAGTAATTCGGATCTCGATTTTTAACCGTTTTTACCAGTATTTCGAAATCGAAATAATCGTGTAACGTGTGATAAATTATTTAACTCTTTCGAATTACTGACGTTATATGCGTGAGTTTGCTACTGATAGTAGTCAGGTATACTACGACGTACTCGCACCAGTAACCGTTTAGACGTTTAGACTAATCATTCCGAAGGCCTGGAATGTAGCGTTTCCTATTCGTGTGCATTTTCCGCGTTATTTGCATGCATACGTTCAAGCATTTTGAAGTACAGCAAATTTAGGTGACGGGACACCGAAAAACGGAACATTCAAACACACCACCGTTATAGTTATTTATTATTTTCCGCCGGGGAAAAATTGTAAGAAAACTTGTTTGACGTCTAGACGGCGTTTCGTCTCGCGACATCTACGCGGTGCCGTTTGCCATTTCCTTTTCGCGAGTTGCGCTCTCTAGCCGAGCGTCCGACCTAACCCGATTGCGATGCGATCGCGACCGTAATACCGAAATGGTTTTCCGACGGGTGGCGCTGGACGTATCTGTAAAGAAGTACTCCAATACTTGTTTAATCGTTTTTACGTCGTTCGAATAAATATTCTAAAATCGTTTTTGTTTCGAACGATTACTCAAACACTTTAAAAAAGTAGTAAAACTTTTTTTTTTGTAAATTTAAAGTAATATTATGAATTAAACGTTATTCGTTTGATTACACAATTTGACTTTAATTGTAATTATAAATTATGAATTTTATCGCAGTTTTTGACGATTCGGTTTCGACATTGTACATTTAAATTAGCATTCGAATTTCATGCTCGAGTTGTTTTCGAAAATCCACAACATTTTATTTAGATTGAAAAAAATAACAAATAATGACACGTTACGTGTTGTGGCGCACCGAACACGATTTATAATAATCGATTTTTTCGATCCTACAAGACGATAAATGAAAACCACTTTCAGTAGAGTTCAATAACACAATAGTCGGTGGGTTTGTTTAATACATTCAATTTATTGGCAAAAATGTGCAGATAAATCGGAGAAATTTCGAATTCGGACCTCCCTCGGATACAGCCTTGACCCTTTATACGAAAGTGTTGCAATTTAAGATTGTTTATTGAGTACTCCGAATTTTCCAACACCGTCCACGACTCGTATAACAATAAATATCCAAGCGTAAAAATTGATCGTCGCTTATTTTAACTGTTAGGGTTGGAGGAACGTATATCGAAAGCGAGCGAGGCAAACATGTTGCGAACGTTTACAATGTTCGAAACACTTTTTTCAAACGTTTATAGTATCGAACGTTAATATTCCATCCGATTTTGATCAATGACAAAAGCGGATTTCGTATGAGACACATACTCGTACATATTTTTTACATACTTTACACGTACCACGCGCCGCGAGCACAATGATGTTCGAACGATTAACGTATTTTTTTTTATTTTTTAAGGAATTTTATTATTACGTTGTTGCGTAACATTCAATGTATTATGTGAATACTGTAACGTTTCGCGAGTATTATTTATTCGAAATACTCGAACGACGTCGAATTGGATTCGAACGTGATACATATAATTTGACCGCACCGATCTGCGGCCCACGCGCACGAGTGATCCCTACGTTTATGTGTTCGTTGGACTGAATACAATCGACCTGGAAAGTGCTCGTGTGTTGTGTTCAAAACACGATGTTATTTATTCTATAAATATACAATAAAGCAATAATTTCAATCGAGTCTGCGCGGTTGTTTATTTTGTTGTTGTGTTTTTCAATAAAACGTTTAATCGCGTTCGTTGCGGAGTGCTAAATATTTAACGTAGAGCGTGAAAATTTAATGTTCGGTGAAAAAGAAGAAAAACGGTTTTAAAAATACGATTTAAAAAAACGCGCTAGATTGGTTGCAAAATGTAATATTCCAATTGTTGCTTGAAAGTATTAATTAATAACAGACGAGTTAACAGATTATTATTGAATTAAAATTTTTTATTGTAAAAACGTCTTGAAATATTTTATTTTGTATTTCTATTGGGCACAAATAGTCAATTTGACGTCGTCGCGAATAAGGCTACAACAACTGGAACTGAATGCTGATCTTGACCCTCATTAAGTTTTTATCTTTTTATAAATCAAAACCAATATTCTTTGGAAATAGAGGTCTTATCTGTTCTTTTCCGTTTTGTCTGTTTCCACTAAATTCAGTTTTTTCGTTTATATTATAATGTGTATCTGATATATGATATACAATGTTGTGCCGTTCTACGAATAAAAGCTTTGAAATAAATCTACTGTTATTATTTTTAAGAAATAATAGAGTTTTAAGATATGAAAAGTTGTTTGTGTTAATTTTATTATTTAGCTTATAGATTATTTACTGTTTAATAGTCTTAATTCCCAAATTTGTAAGAAAACTGAACACTTTTTAATAATTATTGTTTAAGTAAATAATTAGTTAAAAAATATTAATTTAATTTAAACTCTAGAGATAATAATAGTTTTATTTTTAAATTATTATTTTTTATAAGTATTATAAGAAATAAATTTAAACCGGTTAAGATAGATGTTAACCGAAATCTAATCTGGAATGATAATTTAAATGTTTTAAGAACATGAACCGAAACCGAAACGTTTCATTATTAGTATGTTGGAACAAATATTCAAAAATGAAATCGTTTTTACCATGGCTTTAATTAAAATAATGGATGTTCACAATATCATAAGAAAGAGGCTGACGAGTCGAAATATTTTTTGAAAATTAAATTCGGATCACTTAAAGTTGGTCGGATCGTCGTTTTAGGTCTAAGACGACGCGAAAAATACACCGACTCCCTTAATACATGTTATGTCAGTACTCTGCACGTAATGTATGCTGTTTGGCACGCGGAAATAATAATAATATTATTATCTCGAAAATAATGATCGTTAGGAGTACGAAATTGTGTAAAAGGTTTACTTAGCTCGCACACGGGTCATATATTAATAGTGTTATTATGCGAACTCTGCGAAACAGATATCCAACGTGGTGCCATTAATACCGGCTAATATATATATAAACACATCGGTCGATCGTTTTCGTCAACTTCGCGTATATTATAATCGACGACTTAGTTTTCGCACCATACTATAATATTATATAATACGTATCGCATACGTACAGTCACGTGCAAACTTTCCGCCCGATTTTTTTTTTTTTTGTTTTTTTTGTACAATACACCGGTGTAAGAACTTGACCGACCCGATAGTTTTCCCGCGAGATTTTCGTATCGAATTTCGCTCGCGAGCCGATGGTTTTCGAATTGTTTGCGGAAGGCCTGCGGTTCAAAAACTCGTGTGCCGAAACGCTTTTCGCGTCACGCACAACACCACGATGAGCATATGTTAATATTACGAGCGTACGCATATTTCAAGGATACCGCGGTTCTGCGGAGTCGAGCCACCCGACGGTCGACGGTCGGTGCAAGAGCGGACGGCTACGGCGGTCAAACCGTTTAACCCTCACCGCCGTCGGGTGACGGTGTCAAATTGTTCGTGAAGGACACTGCACGCGCGTGCATTATTATTATCATCAAAGACCGAACCGCGACACGTGTCAAGAACATAAAACGTTTCCAGGCGCATATGTGTATGCATACTTAGTGCATATACACGCAAACACACGTGCCGTCTAGCCGGTTGCGCTGTCAAAAACAGATCGCGCGTCATACAGAATTGAACGACAATGCAACAACGTATCCCGTATGTCTTCGCCACGCTGCACACTCGATACAACTACGGTACGGGTCCGTCCGCGATAACGTATAAAACCGTAAGAATATGCGCTATGAAAAGCGAATAAACGAAAAACAAATCGAGACTTGGTGCTCACTTCGATGTCAACTTAGACGTTAAATTTTGTCAAAAATAGTTACTGTTTATCCACGTAACGGCGTAAATTACGTAGATATATATTTTTAACTTGACGGCATGAGTATAGCAATAACATATTTAAAGTTATTTGCAAAAGTTGGTTACTGAACTACTTTTTTACGTTAAAAACGCATTCGAGATTCCTGTATAAACGGAACAAGTGAAGTGACATTAACCATTATTACAGGATTACACATCGTTTCCTACAAAATAGTAATATAAATTTCTTTTTATGTCTTTTTACGAGATTACGTTCAGGGAATTTATCAATTTTTGTTTTTTGAAAAGATAACGAACATTTCCTCGGAAATTAAAGTTTACGCTGTATATAATTATTTACCAAGCGTTTTCAGAAATCCCCAAACGAAATTAACGTTTTTGGCTTTAACCGGATGTGAATAGTATATGTATTAGAAATCACGAGTGAAACCTTAGTGAGACCAATAGTGTTTGGACTATTGCGGCAACATATAAACGACTATGTATAAACGAGCTTAAACCAATAATATTTATTAACGCGAAATAAATTTAGCAGCTTGAAAACTCGCGCACGATCGGCTTAACGCAAATCGAAAGTTCATGCGGTTCGTCGATCACATATATGTATATACGTATAACAAACACCCACAGCTAAGTAGTATTTTTTATAAGTCTTCTTCGCCGTGATACATATTATCAATCCTATTACCACGACCGCGGTTATTCGACAAAAGCCATTAGCCGTACGCGATTTATTACGAGCTGAAATTCAAGTAAAACGACACGATCAAACGAAACGGTCGTCAAACGAGTCCGGTTCGACGAGAACAGCGAAACCGCGGCAAAGGGCCGAGAAAAGGAGACGAATCGTCCAAGAGGAGGGACACACAGTCGTGTACGCCCGCGACGCGCGGTTTCGGACGTACAACTGTAAAAAGTGCGGTCCGGTACGGATGGTTTTGTTCCCAAACACAAGTTATTATTATTCGACGGGTACGTGTATAATATTAGCCCGCGGCGAAAAAATGACGAAGGAAATCCACGGAACCGTACGTGTCGCTGACGGAACACGTGTGTTTTCGGTGACGGGTTAAGGGAACGCGACTTTTTTTCCGTCGATTGTTTTTGATGTTCGCCTAACGTCTCCGGTGAAATTTAAATAGGAATCACGAGCTAGGAAAATAATGGGAAATCGCGTTCGTTCCCGTAGGGTTTTCGACACTTCCGATGTTGAGAACAATACGAAACGGCGTAACGACGTCCGCGTCAATCAGACGAGAATATCCAAATTTATTATATATTCGTCTACCCCGTGGAAGGACATCACATTAAACGATTTGCACAAATCGGAATTCCGGCCGATACGCACTCGATCTCGGAGACAACGACTGACAAAAAAGAAGAAAAAAACAAGCATGCCCCGAATGTGAAAATAGAAAAAAGAAACGGAGAATTACATAACCACCGCGAACTCATCGACGTGGAAAGTGGTACCAACTCGGAAACCGCGATTTTTTTTTTTTTTTTAAGTTTTTTATTCAAATCGCCCCGTATAAATTATAATAACGCGGACCGATCTTTTTCCCTCCCACCGTGTAATATTTATTGTACGCGTGCGCGGACGACAACGAGTTACCGTGCGATACTGCGTGTACGCGTATGTACGTAAAATAATATGATAACACGATAACTACGTCGAGCACGCATCACGAAGTGGTTATTTTTTTTTAGAAATTTTTATTCCATACATAACGGCCTTGACGTGTACGCGTTTTGTTTGTTTTTAACTCGTTCGTGAAACGTCAAACGCGTGTGTGCGCGAGTGTAATGATGATTGTATTAAACGTAACGATTTCGCCGCTCGGTGTGCGCGCGTTTCCGTCATCGGTCGACCTAAGCAAACACGCGTCCGCCGACGTGCGTACGCGAATAATTGTACGTAATAAACGCGGGTACTTTTTTTTTTTTTTTTTTCATTATTTATTAATAACGACTCGCTTTTTCGTACGTACGCCTAAAACGTGCGCACGGAAAGTATTTGACCCGAGTGTGTTTGTTTTTTTACTCGAAAAAATACGAAATGAACGCACACATGACGCAACGGCACGGCGATCATCGCACGCGATAAACACGCCCGCCCGCGCGCCGTCCGTTCATTGAATTTGTAATTTTACGAAATATATTTTTTTTTTTTTTTTTTAAACACAACGGGCTAAAGAATTCGTTCGTACACGTGTGTATTGAAATATATTTATGTCGCCCACGTATATATATATATATACGCGGCGATGACTTACTACGTTCCTATACGGGACGATACTCGTATCGGAACAATAAGTGCAATAGATGATAACATATAAAAGCGACAGAAAATATGGATTGCAGAGGCATCCCATTGGAGAAATTTCTAAAACATAAACGTATGTTCTCGACGCACTCTCTGCGTTTTCTTGTATTGCGTTTGACGGTATTTGATAATTTAAGGACTCAACGGACCCTTCGTAATGTTTCTATACAACACGGTATGTATCGGCCGGACACTGACCGACAACTTGAACTATAGATAATATTATTTTTTAATTTCTACACGTGACAATTTCAGTTTTTAAGAAAAGCGATCGCTACGGTTAAAATGTGTCTTTAACATTTGGTCATCTCTGCGTTTTTTTTTTTTTAATTTATGGAACACCGTTATTATACTATTATAATCCTCGTTTGAAAAAAATCTAAAAACGTGATGTGCGGACTTGTAGACATTTATCGTTAAAAAAATATCGCCTACAAAAGCAAAATTATAGTGATTTCCAGTATTTAAGATCGCGATGTGCAAAAAATAATACAATATTTATATCGTTATTTTTGTCAATCTGAACATCACGCCGTTTTTTGACGAGTTTGCGTTGCAATACTTTGCTTTTACAAATTTAACGTGCGTCATGACGTTTATGTACTCGTGTCATATTGTTGTATCATAAAAAGTATATACAGTTCTTACATTGCAGTTCTCAAGGCACTAAATAAATAAAATATGCACTTTACGTGCATGCGGGACACCTTTTTGTTTTATTTTTTTTCCGTGTTGAACTGAAAACAATAGCGGATTCAGAATTTGTGCGGGACGACCTCATTTTTTTCTTTCTTTGAATTATAGTCAAACGCCTGTAATACGTATACGCGATTTTTGTGTTTCTACAAAAACGACTGTTACGAACGTTTATATATATATATATGGTTTTTGTTTTACTATATTATAAACGGGCGACGGTCAAAAAAACCAATTACTCGCTTTTAGAGTTCTTTCGAAGGGGTTTTTTTTTGTTTTTAATCTAATATTCGGCAAAACATGCGATACATATAGTTAACTCGGAATTAAATTTCATGAACTCCGTATAACCCGTAGCTGTATATGCAGACGTGTAAAGCCATGACAAATGCGTGCACAATGCTACAATGTCAGCACGAACTTTTAGATTTTGAACGAAAAGAGAAACGTGGTAGTTTTACAACAGCGTGTTTTTTTCGTCTGCAAACACTTTTCCGTAAATGTTCCTAATTTTTTTAGTTCGGTTTAACCAATAAACATTTTTCGGAAGTATTCCATCAATTTTTGGCCAAAAGTTAGCATTTTGAAAACTTCATTGATTTTCGGTTTTATGTTTAAAAAGTTAATAAAATTTAGAACCCAAGTATTGAAATGTTAAATCACAAGATCTATCAATATGTCGTTTTAAAAGTTTTTGAAATGTTTTCGAACATTCGTTTATTCTACAAGTGAGTGGTTGGATTTTCGTCTAGGTATTTACACTTTCGCAATATCAAGCGCGAACGAGTAGTAGTTAGGTCCACGCTACTGATATTAATCATTTATTTCTCACACGCGTTCCAAAAATTAACAGCGCAATACTCCTCAGAAAAAGTGCGTTTCCGATATCCTTGACATTTAATATTAACTTGCGAAAATCTACGCTCTATAATTTACAAGTCTGATACATTTCAAATGAAACAACCGTACTTGTATAATCACATACGACTATATGCTAACAACAAGCCGCACAGGAGAACGACGTATTGTATTCGTTTTACATTTTCCCTAAACGAAAATATTTTCACGGAATTTCGACCGCACGCGGCGAACATAATAATAACACGTTTATATATATTTATATATATAATAATGTTATATTATGTTGTGTCGTATTTCATACAATATTATAAAAACATTAAACACTGAAATAGTAAATATATACGTGGGATTGTGCCCTGTGGTGTACACCCTCCGCCTTGAGGCCGTACAGTCGAGTTAGATCAATGTTGCGCGTTTTCACGAAAACGGAAAGTTTTACGTGAACGTTCGTTTAATACACGTTATACATCGCAGACAGAAGTATGTGTTTTTAAACGAGCGATTTAATAACGATTCGCTTTGCGTACAGGGGTTTTTTTTTTTAATTTTCTATTACTAGAAAAGGCTACATCTCGAAATGGGAAATGTAAATAATTTTCGTTACGTATAGACTTTTGTTTTTCTTTTTTATACAGTTCTTCATTTTCTATAAATTTTGTTTTTTTACCTACCCGTCCCATATATTTTCTTTGTTAGAACCGTTGTACTGAGTGTAAACACAAACGGACGGTACGCGATCAACGATTAACCCAACCCAACTAAGTCCAACGTATATGAATACACGTACAACATATAAACATATATACAGTTGCAGCTGGTAAAGACGTATTACACTTTTGGCCGCGGTATATGTACTAAAGTCCGCGAGTCCCAGTCAAAATAAAATAAAATAAAAACCCTCAATAAAAATCTAACCGCGTTTAAGTATACGACGTGATTATATATATAAACAACATATATAGCTTACTCGTAAACATTTTCGAAAATTATTACAAGATATAATAATTAATGCGTTTTATACAGCATGTTCATCACGAGTTCAAGACAACACTTTATGCGTATACAGGGTGTAAAGGACTAACCGAAAAATTACATAAATTACTTGTTTTTTTTTTTTTTTTTTTTTTTTTAATGTAAATTTAAAAAAAAAGATAGGCCTATACCGCTCTACTAAAAATACCGACGTACCATAGTTCCGTTTGCACGTACACATTCCGTAAACTTCAAACACATCGTTGAAAATAATCGACCGGACGTTAATAAAAGTTTGACTGTCAACTTTTCGTCTAAAATTCAACATAAAAATTGTTTTCAACTGTAGAAAAAAAAATTCAAATATAACCTACAGAATCAAAGTCATCTCGTCCGTCAATTAGTCAGTCGTTACGCACACACTACACCCTGTGTGTAGTTCGTAAGCATATACATATAAAACTATTCGCGTTAACGCTGCGTTATATAATTATTATACTTCTATTTCCGTTTATACCATAAAATTTGTTTTATTTAACATTTGACATTTTACGCGAAGCGGATGAGAGAGATCGTACATATATTTATTATTTATTATACGATTAATTCGCGAACTCGTAATCGCCAGAGTGCATGTCACGACAATAATATATATATATATATGCTCTTAAGTTTTAATCATACGACTATTCCTATACGTGATATATTAAATTACTCCCTCCCTCCATTTCATCTCTCTCTTTCGCAAATTTCACGTGATCGTATATATTTTGATGACATCGTCTATTATAAATTTACGACCTGTCTATTGGTTTACATATTTCATAATTTTAACTTTAGTATAATATCGATTATATAAAATAAAATATACTTCTGAGTGACGATATTTTTAGTATAACGATGAAGAAAAATATATATATAACACACCGAAAATTGACCAATATACATGGTATTACATCGAGAGGTTTCCGGTCTGTTTTCGCAACTGTGTTGTAATAAACGTTTTTTTTTTTGCATAACGTCGTAGTAAACGCCCGAAATCGGTTTGGATTTAAATTAAATGGGGAAACCTAGTAGTCATATCTTATCATGAAAACGCGTTTTTACTATGCCTAGTGTTTACCAATATCTTTAATATAAACATGAATTACATTATAGACACCATTAGTTTTTACTAAAACTTTTATTAAATAAATGTTTTAATTTTATTGTTTCTCGTATTATTAATAATTGCTAGTCAATTTCAAGGAATAACCAAATATTTGATTATATAAATATCCGAAAACTCGTTTATTTCACGTGCGTATACGAGAGAACTATAATGTACAGAAAACAGAATTAGGTTAACGCATATCAGGTAGGTACATTAGAAAAAGAAGAAAATATATAACTCGCTGAAATACACACCTACACAAAAAAATATTTACGCATTTACGTATCCTCGCGAATTATATTTTTTTTTTTTCATTCACTTTTAACATAATCGTTTTTAATGAACCTAATCTAAACGCATACACTATCTCATTATTATTTTTTCAATACATTATAATTCTTAAATATATTCACGTACATATAATAAATCGTGTTTTAAATGTTTGTTTATTCGTTGAAATTTATTAACAATTGATAACATGACAAACGATAAAAATAAAACCACATAAAGACCACATGTAAAAGCGTTAAATATTTAATTGTAAAACCATTTGTCCGCATGATTTCAAGAGCTCGTAATATATATGTATATGATTTGGCGATTAAGGCTGTGAATATGATACGCACATAAAAATATAATTAAAAAATCAATTAAAATACAACAACAAAAAACCCCCCATTTGATATTTGGGCTTCTTTTAATAAAGAATATTACTGTTATTATAAATTTTAAAACCGGAAAAATACTTAATACAAACATAATGCTCGTTCTCGACCGAAAAAACGATCGTAATTCGAGTGTCGAAATTAAATATGCTTTACTGTGTTCCGCGGTGTTTTGCGCTTTGTACGCCAGAAAGGACATGTAGTCATTTCTATCCAGATTCACAATCGCAGTACGGCGAACGATTGTATACCGCGAACGCGCATGCAATGACGTGCTTGCCCGACGGAGGGTTTTTTTTTTCTTTTTGAAAACACATAACGTATTCCTTTATAACGCCGCCGCGAATGTGTAGGAAAGTGTGTATGAATGTAATATACGTACGCCTTCAATGATCGCGTCGCGGCGTTCGGCGTTATATCGGTTGTGAAAAATTACTAAGGTTTTGCAATGAATAATAGATTAAATCCTTCCACGGCGAAAACCGTTATTGAACAATGCACAAGGCGACGTAACGATCTAATCAATATGCGGCACGAGCGGGCACGTGTGTGTGCGTGTGCGTGACCAGTGACTAAAACGAACATTCCAACCAACCCCTTTTCACTCGAATCGTACGTACGCAAATTTATTTTTATCATTATTATTATTATTATTATTTTTTTTTTTTTTTTTTATTATTATTATTGTTTCTTCGTACTGGACGCGGCGTCCCATACGCGGGTTCGTCCTATAAACCGTACGGAAGTCGTGGGCGTATGGTTGTGACGTCTCCTACCCCGATTCAAGAGTCCAAGGCTCGAAACATAATTAAAATATCTCGATTTATCGATTTGTCGGATTTCAAGGGATTACGATCTCGATTTAACCTTCGAATAAATGTCGAACAACGACAAAACAGTCATTCGTTATTGACAATTTTACGTTCTTAATCATAACCTAACAGGCTGGGGTCGAATTGCGTCCCGTAAGCAATCGCTAATGACTCCTATGATCGAATTGCGTCTCGGCCATTAAAATGGATGGTCGAGTTACGTCCCGGTCATTAAAATGTTTGGTCGAATTGCGTCCCGGTAATTACTCAATATAATACCAAAATGTTTAAGAACCTTGGACTAGTAGTATTCAGAGGACGCTACACACAAAATATATTGTTCGTATACCAACGAAAAGACGTCTCGATTAATTTATAAATAAATTTAGACATATTGGAAATTCTCAGCTCACATGACACATAATAATAATCAATTTGCACTGAGTCACCACTCAAAACTAAATTGTAGTCAGTATTGCGTAGCAAAGAAAATTATAAACATGTTTATTTACTTCTGTGTGTGTTATTTCAATACCCAACCTTAATTTGCTATATTCAAAGTAACTATTAAATTTAATTTCTATTTCAATTTGTATAACAAATCAGTATCACCTTGCGCAACGAAGCAAACACTTATAACTCACATATAATTTGAATTTTCTTTTGTGCTATATTACATTTTTATTTATTGCAAGCTATGGAGTTCTGCGCTAGTGAAAGAAATAAACTGTTTATACGGTTAATGAATTATACTTTCGGATTTCACAGAATTTCGACTAACAATAATCAACGTTGAAAGTGTATAGTTAAAATTTGCCCAAGTTATCTAAAACTTAATTCGTGCAGTGGAAATATTGAACAAGCTACACCTCATAACCATAATAGCATTAATGAAGCAACACAGAACAGACGAGTTTTAAGTTACAGAATAAAACTAAGACCGAAGATGATATTTGAACACGACCAGCAAAATTATTTTGTGAAGAGTTAAGACAACACGACGTTCGTTTTTTAACAATCAGTGACGTAGATCGAGTTCGTCGAAACAGCAGCACAGCCCGACATAAGCAATTTCCAACTTTGCCTAAATCAAAATCTGAATTTTTTCATCAATTGTTTTTGTAGATCTCGAGATATCCATTCGTAATGCAATACGTGAAATTCTACCAGAAACAAAAATATTAGGTTGCCATTAGATCTAATAAGAGCGAGTAGGAAAAATCGTTACGATTCGTTCTTACCCTGAACCACAGACTATATGAATATATTATATTTTCAAATAGTCTGTGTCTGAACTTTTAACTTGTGCGAGTGATGCGAATGAAAACACAAAATCGGTCTAGCTATATCAGGCTAAGGTTAATATAAATAGATTATCACTATATATTAACCGTGGTATCAAACAACAGTAATCGGTAGCGTTTTGAACAATAAATAACGCGTGCATTTTGTCGGTCTCAAATCGGTATTTCGGTGTTGTCGGTGCATGATACGAGTATGGAACAATTTTGTTTTGGATCTATTGCACTTAAAAGAAACGAGTAGGTGAAATCGTTCCGATTCGTTCCCTCTCTGTACTTCGTTCATGAACGACCCACCACTAGTTCGCAGCAATTTTCCATGTTTCTCTGTTGTAGGCCTTCTTCTGATAACAAAACATGAAGACTGAAAACAGCTCTTGCTATACTGATCGCGAATGACTATAAAACGAAGTATTCCGGCAGCGGCAAATTAACGATTAATGGAACGACAACAGCAAAATATTGTAATAATAACGATGATAATACGTTTTCGAAGATGGATATAATCGTTCTTCTTAGATCCCGAGCGAAACAAAAATGTGTGCGTTTTTCATTTTGTCTATGTGTGTACAATTTTTCATATAAAAATACTTAAGCGTAATATTGTAAACAAGCCGGCGACATTGTCTACATGTTCGTTTTAGACACGGACTATTTTCGTATTTTTCTGAGTTCAAAATATCGTCCAAACTCGGACATATATAATGTTTTATTCGTTAGTTGTAATAATCCACTAGCGTCGCTCGGAACCGTTTTCCCAGTACAATGTTTTGTAATCGTTTTCAAATTCAAAACGATAATACAACTCTAAATGCTCTTGGCCGCCGTATCCAACTCTATCCGACGACCTACGGCTCGCTAGCTATATTCATTTTTTTATTTTCAATAAGAATATTATTTGCGTATACGTTGACGCGGGTTCTTTCGTGAACAAACAATATGTATTTACATTACGTGTAAACGGGAGCGATGTATATACACGTGTATTTGTTGGCGACTTTTCAGTTTTCAAACAATGTCATAATTCCGTGCGAGGTGAAATCGAACGAAATCGATATGTAGACCTATCCGCAATAACCGTGTGGACGTAACGGACGTTCCGTTCTATTATTTATGATCGCGGCTGCACGGAAAAAAAAATATCTACCTGTTCGTCGTATACAGTAAAAGGGACATATTATGTATTTATACTTTATAATTTATAATTCCATGCGAAAAACTATATACACTTGGTCTATATAGGGCGGCCTAGATTGAGGGGGTTCTACGTGCGTGTAATCGGTTGTAAATCGAATTTTCCGTCAATATTTGTGTTCAAAAACGAAAAGTACGTTAACTGCATTACGTACCTGGGTGTTATCAATAACGTCCAAAGTCAATGATAGTATCAACAAGACAAGCGAATTTAACAATAATAGTTAGGTTTTTTTTACATAGTTAAAAGTCTATCAATTTATGAATTAACACTGACTACAGTTAATAGTCAAAACAATATTTTAGTTGGCTTTACTCGGTTAATTTTCGAGAACTATGTATGTATATAGACGGAAAAAACTTTAAATAATCGTTGAAATATTTGATTATTAATATACAAAATATATATTGTGTATTCCGAATCTATTCAAGTACTACAAGTATCCGGACGACGCGAATGAAATTTCGTTATTATAAACAAACATTAAAATAATTGTTGAAAATGAAAGTACATATTGATTTTCATCGACTATACATTAAATAATAATATTATTATTGTTGTAATTTGATACGAATATAAATTAATATTTAAACAACAATAATAGCGTTTCGAAAGCAGTCAATTTTCAACATCGAAAACTATATATTAAATGGCGCAGAAATTTCGTTTTAACTAGATCTGAAATCTAACCGCTGTTTGTATGTACTTACTTATATCATTATTTATAAGATTCAAATATAAAAGTGTCATACCTAAAACATTAAAATGCGGAATTACGAATAACTATCCAATCTCTGTATTCACTGAACAAAACTGTACTTCAAATTCAAATTTAATTATAGGAGATAACTATTTAAGAGATTTTTCTGTGAAAACTTGAATACGTAATTTTTACTATTTGGCTTCTTTTTCCGACTCGTAAAGGGGATCGGTTTATTTTTTTGAACCATTTTACATTTAAACGCTAAGTAATAGTTGAAATTTTTTTTAATTTTTGAAAAACTGAACGCGTTACGTAACTTAAACTTTCAAATTTAGTAATAATACTTTTAACTCGTTAACAGCTTTGCAATTTTATATTGTATTGGTGTTCACACAATATTTATCACGGAACCTTTTCATATTGCCTGTATCGTTCGATAATTAAATTACAAACATCATTAAAAAACTATGCAATTTTTTACTACATAATAATCAACGAAAAAATATATTTTCCAAACGTCACTTAATACGATGTATCCATGAACTAGACTTCTGCGATCGAATACGTGACGAATTGATACTACGTATATTTGAACGCGTGACGCATGTATATTATTATCGTTAAATCGGCATTGTTCAAATCGATATATATATATATATAGACACGATTGTACGAGATGTAACGCGGTCCGCCGATTCCGAATCGTGATACATTATTGTTATTAGTCTTGCGACCAGTTACGTTTCAAACGATTTCCGCCTATTCACATCGATATACGTGTGAAATGATGTATAATTGTTTCGATCATATATACTCGTGTGTGTATATATATATATAACACACGAGCAATAAACACGACGACGCGACGTTCGTTATTGGGACGTGAAATATAACACGACGTAGATATTGTGCAAACGCGGCGCGTTGTATATCGGACGCAAATCGCGTGTTCGCGTGTCCGTCGCTCTGCGGCTTTGTTCTCTTCGCTTCTCGCGGTCGACTTCGCGTCGCGTTCATCTCCGTCCGTCCGACGCCCACCAGCTCCACGCGCTCTCGCTCCTCGGAACCCGCGACACACATCCGCACGAAAACCGCGCCTGCCGGGGCGAAAGTTGTTTCGGTTCGAAATTCCAAAGCGGGAGATCGGACCGACTTTTTTGTTGAAAAATCCTAATCGAACGAATGTGAGATCACCTCGCGAAAACCGTATCCGTCCGATACGTCGTTTTAACGCGTCCGCATTAGAGCGTCCGCACCGGCGTCATTTCCGTTTTGTCTAGACTGTGGCGGACATGTTCGTAACAAGTAACGTTAACATTTTTCAAGAGCGCCGACTCAGAATTGAGCTAAATACTAGACGGAACAAACGTACGAGTCGCCCGAACGGTTGCCACCGAAAACAAGTACATCGGTAATCGTGTTGTGCCTGATACTATAACGGTTACGCGGATCTACTGCAGGCCGTAGTGGACTATCGCTTACGGATAATAATCCGTAGTGTGCACTATTTTACTGCGTGTCGTGTTGGTTTTTTTTTCAATAGCGGAACTTTTCACGAGGTCGACATCTTCCCGCGAAAAGATCGAGCGAACGCGACATATATATAATATATATTTATTATATGTATACATCGAGTATGGCAACGATACTGTGTAAATTACAGATCGAATAAAACATTTTTTTTTCCGACGACGCTGCTCACGCGGTTTTCTTTTTAAGGTTATAAATATTTTAGCAGTCATACGTTTGCGCGTGTATAGTCATATATCATACTTTATTACGTACACGGGGCGGTAGGTAACGCTCGGGCAAAAAGTTTAAGTCGAACGAGCGCAGGTCATCCGAAACTTTGCTCTTATCGAATCGACCATTGATATATATATAAATATATATTGTATAATAATATACTATACGTAATCGCTCGTGACGTATTTTACACGACAACGTATCGAATTCGGTGCGGAATATCGAAATCGGGTTTTCGCATATCATTACGACTACTAATCGACAACTGTTTTTTTTTTTATGATTTTTCCAATAATAATGATATCTAAACGTTCGAGCTATAACTTTTAGAGTAAGAAACATATTTATTTATATGCACAATTCATAGTGGCCGTTAAGTATTGAATTTTAGAAAACATTCGACGGTAAACGCGCTTGTTAATACGTGTATAGGTTACGAAACGCGCGTATACTATGCGAATGGTGCATACGTATATTGACGTGTTTCATCACGAGTACAGACGTACATCGTGCGATGTAGTTGTGCGTGCGATACACTGTTCATCGTTTCGTAGAGAATAAACGGCCGGATATTGACGAAGATGACGACTTGATGAAACGGCTATTTTCAATCGAGTGGAAAAATATATTTGAAAACCAAAAGCTATAGTTGTAAACGTGTATGAACCATTAGGAAAAACACCGAACGTTATAGAATATCGGCTAGAACCAATCTCGGATATTATAACGCACGTTGTCGGTTGAACGTTGAAATCGCGTTGGTCACCGAAGGCGTAACGTAATATTGACAATAATTACAATCGTTATGCGTCGTCGCGTGTAAACGTGTCATATAGACGCTTGTATACAACACGGGGAGATAGTGTTGGCGTTGGTCCAAATTACTTTGACCCGAATGGTCGTAAAACCAAAAACGACAACGAAAATGAAAACTCCCCAAACAAACGAACCAACCGATACGCGGACCGAACACGAGCAAATAATTTCAAGTTGAAACCCCCCCCACCTGTGTGTGTGTACGCGCGCAACACGCCTTTATTGGCTACACGGTGTGTACACTGTCGAGTACCTTATCGTACCTATAGAATATGTTATGTACGTGCATAATAAAATCGTCGTCGCCCGTCGAAAAACACGAGCTCCGGGTCACAATGTCAGTTACGTGCGCTCGGTCGTAAAACACAATGTGATAACGCCTCGCACGCTCGTTTCGTGAAATGTACATCACGCGCGGTCTTTGCAAAGGATACTTTTCCGAAAAACGTATTCCGAACGCTTTATCTGTTTTTTTTGTTTTACGAATAACGTCAATTGATTGGGTTTTTTTTTTTTTATTAGTTCTGTTTATTTTTCACTTCCAATTGATTTAAAGAGTGTTTATATATAAATGTGTGTGTGTATATATACACGTAATTAAAAACGAATTACAGCCGACAGCTAATATATTATAACGAGAACGACTCTATAGAATCGTCTATCGTAATTGTAATACTCATTCGTAGTTTGATTCCAACCAGTTTTTTAATGTATACGAATCATAATTGAAAAAGATAGTATTTTTTTTTCCTAATATATCCCGTGGAGAACTGGCAAATGCAAAAACTATTCGATATTTATAAGTTTTTTTTGTTTTTTGTAATAATTAATAGAACCCCGTACTAAAATTTATTGTATTAGAGATTTATTTCGCTAAAAATATTTTAAGAATCTATTTAAAAAATAATAATTCGTATACAGTATTTTTTTTTTTTATAGAAACGCGTGGGTTTATTCTATATAGTATATTATATATATAGCTGATACGCGTAGGCACGTATAATAAGACGTAATATAATAACGTAAATAATTTAATAACATGACCGGGCTGTAACGCACGTGCGAAAAACCGTATTAATTCGAGGTAAATTTTTGTATTATGCGTTTTGAATTCGAAAATCAATAAACACGGACAATTATTAATGGACCGCCAAACGCTTTCGACCTGGTGTTTAATACAAAAATACTTTATCCACAGCGATTCTCGCGGCGGTATACTACACCTCGTGTACTGTTTGAAAGAAAAAAAAATGTCAAAATAGATTTGCTAAGCATACGCATTATATATTCAACGAGTATACGTAATATAATGTGTTTTCGTATACAATATAGCGAATATATAGTGTGCACGCAGTTGATAAAGTGTAACGCCCTTTCTTTCTGTCTCTCTCTCTCACTCTCTCTCACTCTCTTTCTCTCTGTTCGTACTCTTAGTCTTCTTATCACGCGGCCCCCACCGCCGTCTAGAAACTGATTTATCCGGTAAATTAACTTCGAAAACGGACCCTCTTTCGTCGATAATAACGCGAGTTCGTCACGTTGAACCCGATCACGTTCGGACCGTCGCATCTCAGTTTCGTACGTTTTTTCGATTTAGGCACTTAACGTTTGTGAATTATTTAAATTTAACACGTGCGCTCACTATATTATTTTATACGTTATCGATTTTTAACTGCGTGTGTCTCAGACTCTCGTGACTTATGCATAACATTTTGGCTACCTACGCCTCGAAATTGGAAAATAAATATTATATGTGGTCTTCAAATATATAATCGATTTGTCAGCTCGTCCAATTCGTCAAATCACCAAATGATTTTATGCTATTATCTTACATTTGCCACATTCGCTCCTGAATTTTCATAAAAAAACACTGAGTAGTATTTGAATCGCCTGGACAGAATACAATACCGTCTAGCAGTGCTGACGTATAACAGAACAATTAGTACATGTTTGGAAATTGTATTTCTTTAAAACAATTGACTACCGGTTTTCCGTGTCGAGTGCATACAAAATAATAATTGTCAAATTTCAGAATTTATAGATAATAATAAATCATCTACCTCCATAACAGAACTAGACATATTATAATTAATCCCCCTTATTTTTACGCAAATGGAATTTGTCTACATCCGTAACATTGCTCACTTCGGATAACTCGGACGTCTGTAAGTCGGATTTTCCCATAAGTCGCAATCATTAGCCAGTTGGTCAGGTTGAAATTACTGAGAAAATTAAACATGCAGATCGTATATCGAACGATTATCCTATGACATATTGAAAGACCAATCGGAGAAAAAACGGTCATTGAAGTCCCATCAATCGGCGACAATATTAAGAGTATTGAAGAAGTTAAAAGAATAGTGAAATGCAAGAAAGACATCGTGAGCGGAATTCGATAATTCTACGAGTACTTTGTCGACAAAATTGAACTAAGTTTTAAGGAACTTTGAAATGTTTGAATGGAAACGTTTGAAACGTTTGAAATGTTTGGAAACGTTTGAATGCTTAACGAAACTGACCGATTTCCTCGAAAAACCAGTCTAAAAAAATCTATTCAGAAAATAAAACTAAACACGTATTGAATCGTAGTGTAATATGAACGATTCGCTTCGCGTCGTCTAGTAAAACTGTGATCTAGAAAATCTAAGTCGAACTCTCGGTTTCGCTGTGTATAAATATGTATTTTGTGTGATTGAGCAGTGAAAAATGAAGTCAACAAAACTTAAATTAAATTTTAAAAAATTTCAAATTCCGTAAAAAAAAAAAAAAAATGTATTTGCATTTTTGAATTCTCGAACATATTTGCCGACGAGATGCATACGGTGTTACGGATCCTGTGCAACGCACCGCGGTTTTGTACACCAAGTTGAAGTGTTATGCTAAACCGACGACGACGAACGTCTACACGCGTAGACATATATATAGCGACACCCGACGATGTTTCGAAAACGCGTGTTGTTCTACCGTCGACGCAACAACGAGACGGGGGGCGGCCGTCATATACACACATACCGATCTCGGAGTGACAGACACAGAGAGATAGAGTGAGTAAAAGAAGCCGTATTCGGCTATTGGGCACTGTTATATATAATAAACTGTATTACGCAATATCCCGACGAACGGCGTGCGGCGGCGGCGGCAATGAAACGTTCGAAATAGAAACGATATGAACGACGACATTTCACGCCAACGCGATATATGGCGAAATATCCGTACACTGTTGAAACTAGATTTCTTTAAATCGCGTCTGTTGTTTTGCGACTGCTTCGGCAAGGCCGAACAACCGGAGACTACCGACGAACCGACGACGTGCTAATCCCGAAAAACGCGAACCCCTCTAACCCGTTATACGCGTTTTGTGTGAATATACGTTTTTCTTCCACCCCCCACCGCGTTGTACTGACAAATAAAACGTAGTCGTGTCGAAGTAGACGCGGTTTCGGACACGAGGGTTCAACAAGGAACGGGGAGGGAAGGAATAAAAGAAATAAAGTCGCGGAATACGATCCGAACGGAAAAAAGATACAATTATAACGTGGCGCGCGCGCGGTGTCCGATAGTACAAAAGGCCCGTAAACGTGACTTGCGGCGGCGAGGAATCGGACGGACGCGCGCGTACAACCTCCCCCGCGGACGAATCGACGATATATTGGCTCAGGCCCACACACACGATACTATATTGTGTGCATGTGACGCCGCGGCGGCGGTATATCAATCCGACCGTCGGCGTTATAAATAGCTCGTTTATTACACGACGTGCACGTAACATATTGGCTGCGCGTCGGTCGAGAGGCGGCGAAACGGCCGATTTTCAAAACGGATTCCTCGTTGAGAACGGGTTCAGACGACGCGCTCGGCTTGTCCCGGTCGGCGAGTTCGGTCGGTCGAGACCTGCGAATGGTTCGCGGGTTACTACCGGACGAATCGATTATTTCAAATCAAAAAATGTGCACCCTGTTTTTTTTTTTTTTTTTTTAATATACTCTCAACATAATAACTAGAAATCACAGATCACGGAGTCGGGAATACAAATTATCATTTTATTGTTCTATAAAGTTGTTTCCGCGGATATGGTTATCTATAGCCGTGACTGTCTTGGGCGGGATTAGTAGAAATAATAATCGATCGTTTTATTACACGTAAAAAAAAACAGATCACTGAAAACTATTCGACGTTTAAAATGAATTATATCGCCAATTTAAACAAATATTAAATTAAATAGCGGGAGGACCATAGACCCTCTCGCCACGACCCCCTACCGGCGGTCTTGCATACCTAGACAGTAAATAGTGTTTTAGAATAGTTTGTCGGTAAAAAAAAAAGCGCCCCTAAAACAATTCTTAAACGCGCCGCTGGATGATCTGACGATAATTTCGTTTTAAACGCACGCGCGAATAACATTATGCATGTTATTACGATACCCGCCGTTGCAGATAGTGCATACAAACAAACATTGTGACGACAAACTAAAAACCACAATTCAAAATTGTCAGTGTAAATTATACGGTTATACGGTTTGGTAAAAACAATTAGGAAAAAAATACACGGGTTTAAAAAAAAAACAAAAAAAAAAGGGGAAAAAACAATAAATTAACGGTACGTGCTTTGTTTATATAAAATGACTAATTTTTATTCGTTTTTTATTTAATCGTTGTTCGTTTAAGTACTTTTCGCCTTAATTCGTTGATACGATTTTGAAAATTCATTTATTTATCTTATAAACGAAGATGAATGGATGGAATAAAAAGTGAATTAATATATTTTGTACGGCGGAAAAATATAACCTTTATATAATGGACGAATATTGTCTTCTTCTTCTCCTCCCTCACCACTATCCCAGCTATTTGGGGTCGGTCATCTGTGTTCTAAACTTCCATTTGATACGATCTCCCACATCATCTACGCACCATACCAACAGTCCTCATATCACACTTAATCGCATCTAACCCTTTCTTCATCGGTATTCCTCTCTCTCTTCTTTATACAACGTTCATTTCCATAACCATCCTTATAGATTCCAAATTTTCCCTCCTCATAACATGACCAAACCAGCTAAGTCTGTTCTCTCAAACCGGATTGTTACCGTTTAAAACAACTGATTACCTACACGTAGATAATACGATGTTTTAGTAACTATATATATATGTATATATGTATACGTATGTTTCGTACGAAAGTTTCGAATCGCTCTTCGGCACTGCGCCGGTGTCGCGAACGGCGAAAACATGATGTGAAAAGTACGCGAGGAATTTTAATTTCGCGAACCCTTATATAATAACGTCATCGTAATGAAAAGAAAAAAAAATGCCGCCAGTAGTATTACGACGGGTCTCGCGTACAGTGGGTTGAATTCGTGTGACGTACACATTTTTTTCGTCCAATTTTCATCACCGCCCCGCCGCCTCTCTCACATCTCGTTTACGAACGTCTACTCCAAAACCGGAACACGGTCACTTCCAATCAAATAGAAGGGTCCTGTTTCGAAAAACGTGATAAAAAACGTCCCGTTTATCGGCATTAGTGTACGTATATTTTCATGTTAAGCGAACACTATGGTGACGGGCCGATGCGAAATTTAACCACGAGAAAACGACGAAATCCGTTATAATCAACTCGGCCCGTAACAGCAAACGCCGTAAAGAAAAACCCCGAAAAAAAGACGGAAAATCGATGTTCGCGTGAAAACGACATCGTGTAATATATACCGTATTATATTACCGCGCGATATTTTATTATTATTATTATTATTATTATTATTATTATTATAAGCGCGTTCGCACAATGACAATAGCTAATAATAAAACGGTTGTCGCGCGTATTAGTATTTTCGAGCATTTAGTTATAGTTTAGTTTTTAGAAATGTCAATCCGCCAGTGACACAACCAGGCGGGTGGACTTTGGGTCCAGACCTTAAGTATTTCTAAAGGGGAAAATCGTGCAAGATAATTTTGTGGTTTCTTTTGTTTTATGGTTTTCAATATCAAAAAAGTATATAGTTTTTTTTTTTTTAGAATAAAAATTAAAAATCATCCCTATTGTATAAATCGAGTTTTCATATTATTCTAGGACACCCCCTCCCTCATCATTGAAAAAATCCTGGCTGCATTCGAGACGCGCTCGAAAACGTTGTTGTCGACTCTCGGAGTGATGTATTTAGAATTTTGTTGCCCCCTCCTCCCTCTGACCTCCTTACTGCATGTAAAAAAAACTAAAAAAAAAAAAAATGCTACTAAGACATATATTAATATTTTATGCAAAAATAATAATAAATCAATATAATGATAATGTTTACAAATGTCTATAACTATAAAATAACAACATACAATTCGTCATAGGGTGTATAGACAGGGTGTTAATGCCTGATAATATTTATTTTCCGAACTGTGAAATGAAACATCGAATATGAAAATATTTCAAAAACAAGTAGTAATATTATTCAAACAAAACCCTTGAAAACTTGCTGCCCCCAAAAACGATTGTCCCCTCCTCTAAATACGCCACTGGGAATCCGGCAAAACGCGTGTGTCCCCCGACGCCGAGCGTTCGTCGTTGTGCGCGCACGTGCCGTCGAAATCGGAACGACGTTTCGAATTCTGTTTTGCTTTCGTTTCGGATCAATCGTTCGTTAGGTTTTCGACCGGCTTATACACCGAACAGGTTCGACCAGACTATTATTATTATTATTATTATTACGTTCCAGTCGTGTTATCCCCTAGAAAACGATGGGATCGCGCGCGGTTCCAAGTGATGATTTAAAACGAAAATAAAAAACGCCCGACGACGGCGGTATTGGTGGGGCGGTGGAGACCCGTCGGGTTGGCGGGCGGAAAAATGTCACGTTGACGACGCTCGGCGAAGTGTATCCGGCGGAACCCCGGTCACGTTACGCTCCGCGACACGCGTGTTTTACCCGCGGCGCGCCTACGTTCGGACTTGTCAGCGCACGTACGTGTCTGTAGGCGATTCCCTGTTGGCCAGCCGCTGTCTCTCCACGAACCGGGCGGCCACCGTCCTGGAATCGTCGCCGAACCCGTAGAGTCCGGCCACCGCGGCCATGCGGCATCCGGTCCGCCGCCGCCACCACTATATTCGCCCGATCCCGTCCGTTTCCCGGCTCCGGCGTCTCCTAACCGCCTGTTGCGCGGCGTCCCATGAACGGCGTGTCGGGCGGAACCGTGTCGGACGCCGGGATTGCCGGGGACGGCGGCGCGAACGGGGACGACGAAAACGCCGGGGTCGACGACGGCGTACGCGCCGCCACGTGGGAAACGTCGCGGCGAGAAGGTAGAACGTTCAGGAGAGCGGACGGACGGGCGCCGCGACGACCGGCTACGAACGACTGGCGACGACCGCGACCGCGACGACGACTACGACGACGACGGCGCGGCCGAGCAACAAGCTCGCGCCGAGTCCCGCCAAAAACGGACAATGCCGCCGCCGCCCCCCCCCCCACACCCACATCCACATCCACATGCACACCCACATCCAGCCATTGAACGCGACGTTATTAATTCGCACGGTCGTTAGACATTTGTGAACCCCGGACACGACGAAAAAATCAAAAATTATCCACGGACGATCTTTCAGACGATCGTGCTTTTCAAACTACTTGGCGATTGATTACGTTAGGTCGGGCGTGACCGGCCTCGAAATATCAGTGACCCGTTACAGTTGTCGGCGTCAAAATCGACGTACACTTTCCTGCGCCCAGCTCCATTGCGTAAAGCTGTAAACTCTACGTGATAACGTGCACGAGATGAAGTAAAATGGTTTTCGGGAAATTATTATCTCTATTGTTTGGTGCGCGTGGGCGTTTCGTACGTCGGAAATCTACAAACACGTTACGCGTGCGGTTTTTACGACGACACGGCGCGGAACGAAGAGGAGAAATAAAAAACATTAAAAAAAACCTACTTGCGACGAGAACTTCGACCTCTGCCGCCGCCATAGTCGTCTCTAATACGCATACGACGTAACGGCGAGGGAACAAGTGTATAAATAAAGTCGTAAACTCAGTCGCGCGACATCAAAACGACATCGAACACTACACGCAACCGGAGCGACGCGCTGACCGCGAGTGAGGGGGGGTTGTTGTTTGATAAACGAATGCTACGCCCAAGCAACGATTCTCGTAAGTATGTCATTACGTTGTTTTAGATTCGACGCGGCGCGCGACCACGTGCACACACAAATCGTTTTCTTTTTAAAATTACTCGGGAAGAGGGGACCGGACGTGCCGGTTCGGTAACCGAGCCCGTTTCCTACAGAACACGATCGCGGACGATTTTCATTCAAAGAATAAAACCAAAAAGACGTTTCTTTCGAGCCATCCGAAAGAAATGGCGGCACGTCCTAATGTGGCGTGGCGAACTTGAAAGTTATCGCATACAACCGCGTTCGTAGTCACACCGTAGTACCCCTCGCGTGCCAAAATGTTGACTCCGATTTTTATTACGCGGTCTCGTCCGAGTACACAGCCGCCGCCACTTATCGAATATACGTATACAAATACACAGAGTTGCGCACGTTCGGAGCACAAAACTTCGTAACCGTAAAAAAAAATTACGATTTTCGACGAATACGCGAAATACCGTAATAACGATAATAACGTTCGTAACGTCATACTACACTTTGCTTGTATACGTATGTATATACACATACGAATAACTGAATATTTACAACGAGCAATCGTTTGTAACGTACGTGGAGTACTTATACCCTGTCAAACTAACGACTATATCCGGTTCCACTTCGCCTCCGCACGATAATCGCGTTCCCGTCCCTTGCCCACAACCCTGTCGACCAGAAACCATATGAACAAATACAAAATAACACGGCATTCCCGTACGATTTCATTACGATCATAATATTACTGTCACAATAATGATCGACTACGGCGTTGCGTTTTTTTCCATCATAACGTATATATACACTCATTAAAAAAAAAAAATGTCGGCGATTGAAAAACGATCGCCCTGTGCACAGTTTCGAATTTCATTCACGTCGTGTCGGATATATGTTTATTGACTCTGACTTATTTCTAAGGATTTTTTTAACTGTGTGTTTTCCATGCGATCCCGCCGTTTTTCACGAAATTGTCAAAACATTTCTAAACCTAACGATAAATAAACGACGATGAGGATGATAAACGTGCCTATATTTCGTACGTTATAAAGTTATCAAAATATTGGAAAATCGCAATAGTTTTTAATTTTTGAGAGAAAAGCTTAAGCAACTGTTTAAAATTGTAATAAAAAAAATTTAATCTAAACTAACCTAAAATTTATAAAACTCGTAAAACATCATTCCAAAGAATTTTCTATTATAGTTCGTAAATATTACCTTGGACGTTGTTTTATAACGTTATGGCCACGTATTTTTTATTTCGGCGACCGAAAACGTTCGACGAAAAAAAAATCAAACCGTCTTCTTTACGTTGTTAATTATTATTATTTTCTTCTTAAACTTGGTCATTTATTCATGCGTACACATTATAACGTACAATACATTATTAATTCAACGTTTCGGTTTCTGGTCACTCGGGTAATAAACGCAATGAAATTGTCTACTCCCTCTCTCGTCCTCTATTATAAATAATCACTTCATATTTTGATCTCGTGTTTGTCATTTTAAAGATGACAATGTCTTTAAAATCGGCTTACCAGCTCGTAATCAAATCCGGTGGTCGAAACCGAAAAATGTCAATTCGGTTTCAAACCTCTAAAATCTCTGTCCGAGTAATCCACTCGAACCAGACGTTCACGGATCCCACGTCTCGTTTATTTATTTTTTTTTCTTTTTGTTACGAACACGTTTTTAAACAGTTATATGAATTGAGTACAAAACAAATACGGTTCAATTACGGAAAATATATACACAATAATTTATTACTTCAATGGATTTTTTATGATTTTACATGTTTAATTTTTTTTCTTAAACGATCGCGTCGCGTTCCCGTCCCAACTCGGCGACGACGTAGTATAATCGTCAAAGTTTTCTATTTTACCTCGAAATTTGTCGAAAAACATGTCGTGTCATATTCATATAAATCACCGAAATATTGTACGATGTAATTAAACGTTAAATAAATATTCAAAATAACCTGCGATGACGTGTCCATATGATATGTATAATCACGAATCCGACGAGAGTTTGTTGTATAAAATAATCGCTAAACGCGTGTAAAAATCGATGTGCTAACATCCGACTAGAATAATAATATACACGGCGATTACCGAAAAACGACGATATCGACTGTTAAGAACTGGGGTACCGACGAAAACGAAATAAAAACGATTTTTGGCGAGCGAATGGAAGAACAAGACCCGACGACTCTTACACGTCCGTCGTTTTTCGTCTGAAGTAAAAAAAAAGAAAACCGCATTCAGAAATATTATTCTTCGGACAGACGTCGTTATTTGCATTTCGTATTAACACGTCGTTGTTTTTTTTGTTTTGTTTTTCAGAAAAAATTGACCCGACTTGTGATTTTAACGTTCAACGATGTCGTTATTTTTCCGATTTTATCTGGGTTTTAAACGTACGTACACAGTCGAGCCGGTAAATGGCAGTGTGGTGTTAACGACCGTTTTGCTCGGAGTCTTATCTCGTCGCCAGAAATTCGCAACGTCTACTCAACCTGCCCCACTGTCGCGGCGTACGCGCGTTCACGTCGACAAAACGTACGTCATCCCCATCCTAATCCACAGCGCGGGCCCCAAACGTATCGACTACACAATGGAAACACTTCAATGTTATCCAGACTATCGGGCCCAGAACCGTTACCGGTACACCTATTTAAACCACGTCCTGTTAAACCGATCCAAGGTCGAAATGTATGTGAAAACACACAACAACAACAACAACAACAAAGTCAATGTTTTATCGAAATGCGCGATCAAGACAAAAACGTATAACCGCGAGTCGGCATGGTTACTCGCTTACTCAGTCAGTTTTCGACCGGACGAAAACCGCCCACAGTTCTTAATGTTAACTCTCCTCGTGAAAATCATTCGCTAGAAAATGCACCCGCCTACAACCGTCGCGGCGTACACATTACGCGTTTCGCATAGAACGCAGTCGACTCGCGCGCAACGCGAACTGGTTATTAACGGCGGGTTCGTTTTGGAAACGACACGCGTGGAGTCGTGACAATTACGATTTCTCGACGAGCCGTAATCCCCTCCCCTCAGGTGTAAAAATATCGATCGATTTGTAAACACGATAAACACGTGAACTAAGTTCAATTAACATTTTAACGAACCGATTGGATTTTGTTCGGCGACGGCTTCGGGAGACGAGGTTGCGGACAATTACAATAACAATAATTACAGTGCCGTGTACAAAACGAGTAAGAACGGAGAGAACGACCGAGCGATCAACGTGATTTGAAACCCACGCGGTCTACACGCGCGCCGTATTATGTAATACGTAAACAATCAACAACGGTGAACACTAAAAAATATACTTAGAGTTTAATTGAAACGTGTCCGCGAACTTGCAATCAACGACTACTTTCCCGACGTCACGTTATACGTATGTTCGATCGTTTGTAAACGACTAACGAAAACAAAAGAAAACCCCCAAGGGAAGAGAGGGCTATCCTCCCAACGCTTCTCAACCTGCAAAACCGCCCACGTCGCTCAGGATAGACACGATTTCATTCTCCGACACGAGACTTGAACTAGTTATTATTTTCTAAATTATTTCGGGAGTAGATTATTGACGGGTGGTTTCATTTGGTTTTAATATACCCGAACGAATGTTCGGAAGTACGAAGACGAACAAGTTAAGATTTAAATCGAGAAAAAAATATTGACTCAGAGTCACGACGAAGTATTTTTTTTTTTTTTATCACCAAACCAGATAAGTTCATGAAAATTCCAAATAATTACGTTAACGACGAAACGAATTAACCGTTCAGAACGTTTTAAATGATTATCTTTATCGACTAGTTAATATTCTGCTTTGCGAAAACCGAATAACGCGGTTTCAACGGAAACGTCCAAAATCGATATCCACGACGACGCGGAAAAGAGTTGTAGTCTTTGTTTGTTTGTTTTTTTTTGTCAAAATCAAATTCCGATCACATTTGTCACAATTTTCGGTTTAAAACCATATGTAAAAGCGTTTCGTCCAAAGGCCGCGCGTGCGTTATCACTATGACGCCGCGCCGGACGGAACGCCTCGACGTCTGCGCGTCTATTTTGTTTCTTTTCGCGAGAACGTTTACCGCTTTTTCGATCACGCCCCCTCACGCTGTCCTCGACCTTCCGACCACTTTGTCCGCGCGTAGTCGCGTTGTACGTAACCTCGTCGAAAAAACAAACGGTTTCGGATCGCGTGACGTCACGGACATAATCGTACGAGGTCGTCCGACGCCGGAACTTGACGACGTAACGGTCGTCAAACACAAATCGAACGCACGTCGTCGTCGTCGTCGTCCGGTCAGTCTATTATATTGTTCGGGCGCGGGGTAGACACGGTTCACAGTAGACGATTGCGCGGACGGAACGGAAACGCCGTAAACGGTTTTCGTAATCTAATGATAATAAATATAAAACGGTGCGTGCGGAGCGGACAGGTCGATATCGACGAAATTAATACGCTGTATCCGCAGCGCTCGAACCGTGTGGGTGCGCGTGGGCACGGAGCTACCCTTATTATTTTTTTTCTTTTTACTTTTATTTCGCGCAGCCCAACTGCTTTTTATTTAATTTTTTTTTATCGGCACGGTAGAAACTACCCCCGAAATAATGTTTCATAAAATTTAGATTTCAATCGTTGTCAATTTTACAATTTTAAATGATTTGTTAATAAAAATTTTTTTTTATAATTCGTTTATATGATATCGTTGTTTTTGAATTAATCGAGAAAACAATTCGGTCAACATCAATTCACATTCATTCACGCGGATTACGGGTTTGCGTTAAATAATTTTGCACTTGGAACGCAGTTTTTAAAATCGTTAGGCTGAACTGCTCCACTCATTTATCCCCGATTCCAGCACCATACACGACGGGTGTCTCTCAGCGTCGTTACGCGTGCAGCGGTATTACGTCGCGCGTTCGCTTGTACGAGCATAACACAAACGTGTATTTCGATGCGATGTGAATTCCCGTCGACGGCCGAGGTCCGCATAAAACTTGATTGTCTTACGAATACCTGGCAGTGCACACCGCGCACCGTTTCTTCGTTTGAAATCGGATAAACACTGTTGAATCTATTCTGTACACGGGACGCGCCGAAATCAATAAACGCGTTATTCATTATCGCCGAGCACACGGAGGGGATATAATGCACATGCATGCGAGGAGATGGTTTATCCCCGAAGTTCAAACCGGTTATATTATGTTTGTAAACGGTATTTAATGCACGCCCCGATCGACAAACAATCTCGGGCGGTAACGTCCGCATAAAATTAATGAAAACTAATAACGTCGCCCTCTGCGGTACGATGTAACGCGGTCTGATAAAAAAAAAAAAACACCCTTCTCCCGGTGTATCGTTAAGACTTCAACTACGAATGACGAACGAACAACGCGTTTCAGACGTACATTCGACATTTCTAAAAAGGGGTTTTCGCGATTTTCGTTAAAACTACACTGGACGTGTACTACTACACTGAACTAAAAATAATGATAAATTTGTATTATTATCTCTAACCAATCAGCCCCGTAAATAACTCCGTCGCGAATAAATATTTTTGAATTGTGGTTTTAAGTTTTTCATGGAACAACCGTTTCATTTATGCGATTGCAAGAAAAGAAAAATCGAATTTAATTTTTCACGACATTCCATAAAAACAGATCTACACGAACCAGTTACGCTTTGAATGGAATTTAGAAATCAGTAAACCGCTAACAAACTAAACACGGTACATTTTGAGAAAACGCCTCCGTTATTCTCCGGAAGACATACTAGGGAATCTTAATTGTTTACATAATCCCAGAGTAAGGCGGTGGGTGACGACGAAAGCAATTCAAACGTTTAAAAACGTACGAAAATGTGGAAATTACGAAAATTGTATGTGATCGCCGCTGCGAACTTTAAAACGCTATAGTTTGTTACGTAGCCGTTTATCGAGCGCCATCTAGCGAACAGTCGACGCGGCAAAGTGCGAAAACCTCTCGTTATCGAGTGTCGCCCGATAAGTGCAATGGACTGCGCGGACGATTCGGTCGGCGGGTCAACCCGTTCTGGAGTTTTCACCGTAGCTAAATAATAACAGAATAATTATTATTCGTTTTCAACAATTGGCAACCAACGGTTTTCGATTGCATTGGTTTTCTTCGTCGAATTACGCACACAAAACGAAAATAGCAGGGACTGATAATCGTTCGATTTTTTTTTTTTTTTTAGCTCGTATATATCTACAGATAAAAACGTACTATCTTTATACTTTCGTGGACCTTTCGCTCGTTCGAGGTACGCGAGAAACAACGTATTTCAGTAGTGGATCCTATTAAGATCACGTCGCGTGACAAAACGCAAATACAATCGTACAGATAATAAAAAATAACACTACGTCGGAGCGGGAACGGAGAGCGAAAGGGCGCGAAAACGATTGCAAAATTGTACGTGGCCCGCGATATATATTTGGAAATTTCGTTTCTTAAAAAATTATACGATAGACGGAATCGCAAGTCACGTATGAGAGAAAACTTAACTTACAATTTTTGTTCACGACGTGAAGTGCGGTTAAACGAGCTGCGGGATCGCAGGTCGCACCCCTCGTCAACCCTTAAAACCGACACTCGTGCAGTCCGTAATGTACTTGAAACACGAAGCGTTCGAGTGTCTGACCGCATAGCGCGTACTGTGTTATTCGACCCTCACTCGGATAATCGCTGTTGAAATACGGGGGTATATTTTTTTGTTTTTCGATACTTTATCGTTTTCGTCGTACAGAAAAGTGTATTTTATCAAACATTTCGGTTCGGCGATTCGTGCGCGAGAAAGAAAAAAACAAGCGCTTTCAGCTGAAACCGCCGAACGGAACGAGCAGAAATATGCAGTACGTTCGAAACCCGTATTCGATGTCGGCGTTTTGCGAAACGGAACAGATATGGATTTATGGCAGCGCCGTGCCGTGCGGATACGTGATAACGAGTGGCCACGTGCATCATAAATAAATACTGCGAGTTTCGAACCGTCGTAATTGCCGTTCGGAAAATATATTACGCCCGTTATCTGCGGGGAACAGAGTCGGCGAGCGCGTGTAACTTATTGAAGAATACACAATATACACGAAACAGCCGAACGTATACGAATCTAAACTTTCGGACCGAAAACAAAGTTTATATGTACGCCTAATTATGAGTACTCTGTCGATTTCGACCAACGTAACACGACGATTTCAGACCAACGAATGCAATTTGATTTCGACCGGACCGATTAACATCGTTTTTTTCATTCTTCTTCTTCTACTTTTGGCTAATACTACTCTGTCAGAATTTTCAACGCCGTCACTACCGCCATCGTTTTAATTCAAATATAAAATATCGATTTTCGCAATAAAAAAAAAATAGGTTGATAGTAATTCCAATCATTTTTTTATCGTCTAGTTTTAAGGGCAAACGTTGTACGAGAAACACGCCGTTTTTCAGACTTTCAGATTTCAAATTATACAATTTATCGCTTTGATTAAGTCAGTTTATAAAGCGTCTACAGTTATCCCGTGAGATAACGTTATTCAATACTTTGACACAAACACATATTATAAATATATATATATATTGACTGTCCCGACGTTGATTGGGCTTAGAAGATTATTTTGATAAAGAAATTCAGTATTACGGTAGCGTCTTTCGTCGATCGACCAACACACTGATTTTTCTCTTAACATAATATATTAAATTATTTATCTGACGATCCATCGGTATATCAGACACGCGCGACATAACTCTTGAACCCGAAAGTTTTGACATTTAATTATTTTTTTTGTTTTTTCTCGAGCTCGTCGTAATAACATAGGAACGATATAAAATATCGTTTAGTTCCAATATTGTCTGGTGTAAATCCACGTATCGCTTTCTTGACATCGACACCTTTATGAACTTTGGTTTGGCGTATATTATGAATTCGACAATAATATGTATACGGTAAAACAGACTGTGCGCGACACGATGATTCTAAGCTGGTTATTCGGTCGACGACGACGGCGTATGGATTTGAGCTCGTGAACGTGCACCGTAGACGCATAAAATCTGATAAAATACACCATAAAATCGAAATTCAACACGAAACGACGCGAAACACGAACGAAATATGTCCCGGGAATTCCTTCGGCGTCGCTGAAAGTCGCCGCCGCGCAGCCGGTTAAAACGATCGTAAAATGTTCATAAATCGACGTGAATGTCCCAAGACGAACCTCTGCGCCAAATCCATTGTCGATCGGACGAACGTTTGAAATGCCTCGACGAAAACGGGACACGTCCCGTGGTTTCTGTATAACATTTTCGGGATTCTACAGGGAAATCTCATAACGCGCGATCGTTGCTCTTACGATCACGTTCCCATGGGGTTCCTTTAAACCACTGTAAATATGATTATATCCTGCCACTCTCCGTGTAGTTTTCGTTAATCGTTCGTTTTGTAACTTCAGCTGGTTTTCTAGTTATTATGCGATATGTTAATTCGTCAGTTAAGTTCTTTAATTTCAATGTTTTCTTTTTATGTCCCTCAAATCCAGTTGGAAAAAACGCGCGTTTTCCGTCTCGCGGTCTTTATAATAAGGTGGGACGGAAATCACATAGTTATATTAGATATATTGCTCGTGCAGAGTTATCCGCAACGTGATACGCGTAGCTCTAGGCACGTGGAATCGGCGGCGCGGACAAACGACCAGGTCGAGTAGTCGGGCACAAACAGACGGTAATAATACGAATTCCGCGTCGGGTAACATTAAAAGAACTCATGTCGTTGTATAGTATTAGCACGCGAGAACGCTGTTCGGCGTCAATTACGCCGATATTGTCCTGATAAATTGTTAAGGGTACGGAAGGAGGACAAACAGAGAAGTCCAACTGATCTACCAAGAACCCATGCCATATACAAATGCTTATGTGCAAACGACTCGAATTGGCAAGCCGTGTCTGTAGGTCTAACGGCTTATCGAAGAAAGCCCTGGCAGAACGGAAAAAGACCTGGGGGTCTGCCTTGTTGGCACTGGGCGGACGGAATCAAGAACGATTTAATGAAACGTACTCGGGTGACAACAACGAAAGATAGCGAGGATAGAGACAGACGGGGAGGAACGTGGTAAAAGCAGCGAAAGTCCTTCGAGCACCGTAGAAGCTTATGTAGTAGAAACGCGATTATGTCGGTCTGTGACGAATGAAATACGAGACGCGACGAGATCGTAATGTTCCGTATGTCCCGTTAAAATCAAACGAGCTTACTTCACCGGACTTGGGCGACGTGATAATCCGAACGTTCGTTGTGTATATTCGTCGTCGCGTTTTCGCGTAAGCAGCGCGCGCACAGAACTAAGTTCACGACGCGGTCCGCTTGACGGGCTTAAAGTAATATTCCTCCTACCGGCGAATCAGTAAATTACGTGTTATAGCGCGTGTGAATAAAAGTGTGCGTGTATACGTGAAAATATGTTTCACCATCATTGCTAATGCGAACGGAACGAACATTAAAAAGAAAAAAGTTTTATTTTTTCGTTCATAATATTGACCGCGTCGAGTCGTCGTCGAACAGCTCTGCGGCGGTCCGTCGCTAAAAGCGGGCCAACAAGTTTCTCCCCCCCCCCCCCAAAAAAAAAACCAATCACACGTCTGTCTTGATTGTTAAAAATAACAATAGCGATTATTCACAGTTCGTTTACAATTATATATTCCGCATATACGCTCTCGTTGAAAACTTAAAAGCTAATTTTCGGAAAAAAATCCCCGCAAGAACTGCCCGTCCCGCAACGACCGACGGAACAACGAGTGTGTACAATGTACGCCACGTGGACTTGTAAAGTGTTTAAATATAAAACAAAAAAACAAAAATACTTTACGAACGCTCGTCACGTTCGTCTGTAGTAACGGTTTCCCAGTATATATCGAGAGTAGGATTCGTGTGATCCTTTACAAAAAAAAAAAAAACAAAAAAAACGAGGCGAAAAATATGTCATTGAGAACGTGTAAGGATTAAATGGAAATCGTTGGAACGAAAAAAGTGAATTATAAAGCGTCAGTATGAAATGTATATATATATATATTTGTTTTTAGTGCTACTACAGTAATACATGATGTGATTTCAAAATGATTGCGTAAAGTGTGTTGATTAAAAACTGTCAAAGTATTTAAAATACGTTCGTTAACGTTTAAGAAGCTACTGCGTTTTCAAAAGTATGTCTACAAGACTGGACAGGTTAAATGGTATTGGACGTGTTACGAGTGTGTAGGAGCAAAATAGAAAACAACAAAGCGCGTAATTATAAAATACAAAATTAAATACGTTTTCATAGAAAAAATTGATATCAATAATAATAATAATAATAATAATAATAATAATAGTAATAATATAGCGTCAGCGCGATAGAGGCGAAAAAAAATTACAACAATAATAATAAGTTTTACAAAGCCGGTCAAATTACTCGATCACAATAACCGAGTCACAGTTATTTTGCGTTATTTCACCAACTAAACCATAAAAAAAAAAAAAAATCGCTCGGTTACATTTCAATGTTCGTTATACGAATACTTAATGTGTACATTATTGGGCGTTCGAAAAACATTGAGGTTATTTCACGAATTGATTAAACACGTTGATATGTATATACGAACGCGATGTGCGTATAATCAATACGAATGCAAAATATCTGTCAGAACTCGAACATCCGATGCAGTGGTTCTCAATCTTTTTTTAGGACCGCGACCCACACCGCTTTACGTTTACAGGATAAAAAATGTTTAAAAAAAAAAAAGCCCACGAATTACTTAGAGTCTATGTGGTTGAAAAACTTCTCGCGACCCACGGCTTGAAGGACGCTTGATCGAATGCACGAAACGCGATCGAGAATAATCGTCTCGACGCGACTCGTCGTAAAAGCTTTTGGCGATTTCTACGCGAACGGATGAACGGGAAAAGACTTCCGGCGGCGAGCGAGCTAGCGAACGAGTTAGCAAGCGAGCGAGAGAGCGCGGGCGCCGCCCGCTTGCTTACCTCTGCCGCTGTCGCTGTTGTTCCCGACGAGGTTCCCGACGAGGTTTCCGGTCCGAGCCCATCCGACGAGCTCATCAATCGCCGTCCGAGAGTCCGCGACGTCCGTTTATTGTCCGTCGCCCCGTCGGGGTAACAACCGCGTATCGGTGCAGTCGCGACCGTGCACCGACCGGCCCCGATGATCGATTCGGAGAGCGCGGCGCGGACGTGCGGGGACGGGAGAACAGTGGCGACCGGACCGCTTCCGGCCGTCGTCTCGCGGCGCTCGTGAGCGTGTGTTTTTTTACCGTTTTACTTCCCGGCGACGACGACAACGCCTCCCGCGGCGAATCCCGTTTCGTTTTGGCCGTCGGTCGAAGACGTCTCGCCGGTCAGGTTAGGCGTTTTGCCGTTTACCCCGATTCAGTTCGCCGTTCAGGGGCGGACAAGTTTTCGGGAGGCCTTAAGCCGGTCACGATACACTTGATGACCGTTACGACTAAATTCTGCGACAACGTTTTCGATAACAAACCAGCGCCGCCACCGCACTTGATTTTCACGATGTCGAGTTGAGAACCGTACGTTTAGTACAAAAGTTATACCTTTGCGACCCCCCCAACCCCCCGGTTTACGCCGCTGGTATTGCCGACAGTTGAGTCGCTGAGCTCGGCGCGAACTCTCGGAGCGCCCGGTCTAGCCCGACGACTAGCTAGTAAGAAGGAGCGCACGGTCGGTGATCGGATAAACCAGGTTCACGACGCATTACCACCGGACAGTGGTATCAAACCCGCCACGACCGGTACCGCGCGCGCCGACAGGGATAGGGTCAGTTCTCCATACTTTTGATAAGAGAAAAATTTGATAACCGATTTTTGCGGATGTAGAAATACCAACATAGATAATTCAAATCCCACGTTCCAAATGTTCATTAATAAATTTACTAACCTTTAATTAGTTAAAAATAACAATAAATGTTTAACTTTTTCTACAATTAGAACTATAAAATAATGATTATTATAAATGGTAATATTACATAGACAATACAATATTACAGTATTAACCAAATAGAAATTCACTTTAAACAAAATTTGAAATCATAAAAAATTTAAAAACATATTACATGAACATATGAAATATTATAGGTATAATAAAACATTTTATTACTGTATCACAGTAATGACCGTAAAAACCCGTTACACATCAAATACTCAAATACATTAATAACATACATTATTTCACATATTTAATGCAGAGTTGTACATTTATCAGCACTAAATTTATATTTGTATAATTTTATAATTTTGTGTGGTGGTATGTAACCTCAAAAAAAAATTGAAATTATTTCTCTTATCAAAAGTATGGAGAACTGACCCTATCCCGTGCCAACACACTCGCGGCGAAATCGAAAATCATGCCGGGGCCATTGTTTCGGCGTTTGCCCGAACGCGTCGTCTACGAATTCGGAAACGCGTAAACGCGTAAATGTCGATTTTTAACGTGCGAACGAACGGACGTTACGCAGAGCGCGTTTTTTAATACGAGCGTTCAATTGTTGTTGGACAGGAGCGCTAAGAGCGTCGCGTTTTCCCGTGTAAGCCCGTCGGCACGTTGTTTTCTCGTATTTCGGTACGCAGTACGGTAGAATAATAAAACGACGCTGTCGCGCCACTACCGTTTTCGCGTTCACGTCATGTTTCCAAACGTAACTCGGTGGTTTCGATGTTTCGGAAGATGATTATTATTTTAATGGAAACACGTACCGCAACGTCAACGGTCGCGAGACCCCGTAAATCTGGCACCTATACGGGTCACAATGATTGTTACGTTATTTCCGGGGACGGACGGTAAAATACGAGACAGCTGATTATACATAAATAAACATGAATATACGTTATACATGTAAATGTAGATATGTGTAAGTACTTAATTATATTTGTATGGATTTCTATTCGAGAAAACTTCCGTAAAGAGCACGTTTCGTTCAAATATTCTCGAAAGTTTTCGCGACGTTTTACTTTGAAGGCGGCTCTTAATGATCTCGGGAAAGGTGATTTAGGCGAGTACTGATGAATAATGAAATAAAAAAATATATTGCATAAACGTGTCATCGAGTTAATGGATTTTTTTTTTCGTTTTTGTTTTGTAAACGGGCTTATTAAAAAAAAAACGCCGAGAGTATACGTTTAGTAATTAAATGATATAATCTAAAAGGTTTATTTTAACCAAACATAATTAACGGAAATAATTTCTATAAATATAATCACTACGCTGTGTGGCTCTATATTGCTGAACAGAACAAAAATAATATTTAACGAGTTATGCAATATTATTCACCTTTTTGTTACGTAATACATCTAAATATACGTACAAATAAAACGACTATATTTCATCTGGTTAATCGTTTTATTTTTCGTTTCGACATCTTTTCTATGAAAACTACTCTCCCTATCTTACACCACACTGTACGAGAATATGTATAGGTAGGATTTTACGTATTATCTACTGAGGGTTGAGGACCCAGGTTTTGTACATTAGTCGAGATTACGATACGACAGTTATTACAAAAACGTTTCCAATTTCGGACCGTCATTCTCAGCCAATCGATAATAAATATGATTATTGAATTCTCCACCGTAATGAATCCTTTTGTTGTGGGAAAATCAAAATAATTATTAAAAACTAATTTTAGGCGAACCCCCGAAAATTCGACTGCCAAAAACCCCGCGAGCATTAAATTAAAGGATATACCGAAACGCCGAGATCGTAACGGCCAAGCCCGCGGGTAAAAAAGTTTTTCCTCATATAAACTCGATTCCTTTTATCTGGTATTATATATATATATATATAGTCGAGTGCGAATATTGTTCAACGGGTTCGGGCGTATATAGCACGAGTTTAAAAGAAAATCGAAAATCTTTTTTACAATACAGCAAGAAAAAACTTTACGGACAACGAAATGGGCGCACGTACCTCCAAGCCAATTCATTATGTACGCGCGGGCGCGTTCTATTGATAGGTTAAGCGATTGCGCTATAGAACGTACATAAATATGTATCGAAACGATCGGTTAAATTTGTTTAAAAAAAAAAGAAAAATAGGTCTTTTATACTCGTATACGACCGTTCAAAGCGGCCGCCGGCCCACGCCGTCGCTCGGTAAACGCAATAAATATTTCGCGAAAAATAAAATTACGTGAACAACCCCGTTTGCTCGGTAACGCGAGATTTAACAATTAATTATTACAACACGAAACACGCGGAGTTAATGAGAAATTAAAAATCTCTTGTTAAAAACGTCCGTAGATTGGGTTAATAATACACGTTGAAATCCGACGAGGTCGCGTGGGCTAAACGTTTTTTCATTTTCCTCAATTATATATATATATAATATATTCCGCGGAAACTGTTTGATTATTCATAAGATTATGTTAAGCAGTCGACACAAATTAACATTTCTCCTTTTAATCATTACCGTTACGTAGACGTCGTAACACACGCGTTTGGAAAAAATCAAATCGGCAAAAGAAACGCCCGATCGCAGAAGAACGGCAGTGTTCGTTTGAATGTCCGCCGGGAAATTTTTATTACGAGAGTAATCAACGAATTCGCTTAGAAGCGTAGACGATTTTATTTGTAATTCGTTCTACGTTTCAAACGATTTCAATCGTCACGAATTTCACTGAAGCGCTTCGTCGAATCCTCGTTTCATTTTAACGTAAAATTATATTAAAATTTCGGAAAATAATTCCATTAAGTTATTGATTTTTTTCGTAGTGAAACTTCTTTATAGAGGGTTTTATAAAAAAAAAACGATTTTCGCGCGTCACGGTCGGCCGTCACGACGTTTTTTCTCGAGATTAGTTGCGCACGCGCCGGGCCAAATAATCAAAACAAAAGTGTTTGTGTCATTTTTATGTGTTTTTTTTTATTTAATTTTCTTTACATTACTACACTACTACGGCCGGACTCGGGATCGGTAAACCGAGTAACCGATCTCAACGTATCCGGCAGCGGTGGCCGAGCAAGCGTTTTATTGATAAACGCGTATACAGTTCCTATATTCGTTTGCCTAGCGGATTTTCGTTTATTTTATTCCAATACGTCCGCGCGTGCTCGTAACGCGCACGAATTTTTCTTTTTATCAAATCCCCCGAAAATATCGTACGTCGTATTGTTATCAGACGATAGTTTACGAGCCGGGCGCGTTCGACGGGAAGACGTTTCCGCCGTCGTTATCACGACGCGGGCGCCGTACGTGAAACGAACGAAAAACGAAAACGTCGGCGTCGCGCCGGTCTCCGGACGTTCAACAAGCGGCCGCCGGGCACCGTTTCGTTTTCAGGAAATCCCGTGCCGTGCCGGTGCAACAGGAAACAAAACGGCGTCTCTCCTGCTCGACTCCGCCGCGTTAGTTGTGTTCGCCGCCACTGGTTTCTACGCGCGCGTATCGTCCGTCACCGGAACACATTGTCTTCGTGCGTGACGACATTCGCTTGTCATTGTACTTTGGAGAACAATCGGTTTTACGAGCCTTTGCGTACGCGACGCCGTGTTGTCGTCGTTAACGTAGTACGTCGCGAAACGCGTTAAGTGAAAACGACTTTTCTTCGACGTCTTTTTGGAACGGCGTCTCGCAGTTTTTAACGTACATTTCAAGTCGAAAACGTACGTTTCAATTTGAATCCAATCGTATATCTTACGTCTCGCTAAAAACACATACACGCATGCACGCGAGATGTGTTCAAAAAGTATCGAGCCTTATTATTTTACTCGGAAACCGCTGGACTCGGATCGATAATAAGACTTGACAGTTTTCATTCTTAGTGTTCGTGTGCAACGGTTTTCGTCCACAGACTAACAAGTTCAGTTTGTGACAACAGGTCAATTCATATATTTTTCAACGTCGTATTCTCATGTTTTCGCTATGACAGAACGCACCGAGCAGCGGTACAGCTTCAAATTTTGCGAAGTGCTTTTCTGAAACCGAAACTGTTCGCGATTTTCAAAAAGCATTCACAGACAATTTCGCAAGAGTGTCGCTTGTATTGAACACTTGTACTGACTCGATCAACTATAACCTATTCCTTATGGTTGTTGATGGTCTTTCCCTTCAACGTTCACATTCGACGGAGATTTGTCCATTTTCGAAACGATTAAACCACTCTATAGTGTGTTATTAAAATGCGCGCGACACTCATAGAACTGTTTTTGCGATTCGGGTTGAGAATGCTCAAGTTGCGTTTCGTTTTAACGAAAACAATTAGAATACGACATTTACGGGTATACGAGATAAGACATTAACCTACCGTCACAAAATGAACTTTCTTAAAACGGACCAAAATCGTAACGCGTTATCGTGATTATCTGAGAATAAAAACCGCCTTAGTCTTATCGGTCCGGCGCTGACGGTTTCCGATAAAACAAATAACGATCGATACTTTTTGAACGAACCTCGTATATAGTCCAACACGACAATTCACAACAAATACACGGCGATGAAAAACGATAAATACGGACGTAGAAAAAATTCACATAGTGACGACGCGAGACTAAAGTTCAGGGAAACGTTATCGTGCGAGTTTCGAATAAGTTTTTTGCTCGGAAAGTACAGTCTACAGATGTTGTACACACGATAATCGTATGCGTGGGCTCAATTAGTGTATTACCTGTAAAAACCCGGAACCCAGTTAGTGTAATTATCGTATTTCCCGACCCGACCAGTACGCGCCGGACGAAACCGTCACGGAAACAATAATCGTTCACCTGTTCGTTCCAACGGTCATATACGTAAACATGTTGCACGGACAACACGATATTATGTGAAACGACTAAGTACACCAGGCAATACACGTAATGCCAAAAGTCGAGTAAAAGGCAATACGGTAAAAATAATCAACGGATCGATTTTTTTTTTTGCTAAAGTTATAAGTCGAATCGTCAACGCGCGTGTATAGCCCGTTGTTTTCAAATTTGTTGTGCTTTTTAGTGTGTTCGTGGTTTTTTTACGTATACGTTTTTTCGAGTGGTAACAGAACACCGACGGCGTCGCCAATTAATTTCGTTCGAATCAAAGTGCGAGTTAGCTGTAAATCGATCGCCTCTTGAATCGCGTAATTTTCCGCGACGCCAACGAACTAGTAATGTGAAACTTTCGTATTTAAATCGTATTACATAGATCGACGTGTGCAACCATAGCTGCAGACCTGTTCGTGCTGAAACCCCATTATTCGAGCCCTGTTAATTCAATTCAAAACGTAATCTAATTTTCAAACAAATAGTCCACAACAATAATAACCCTTCTCGGCTTCGTATCGAAAACTTTATTATCCGCTAGATGTAGATTTATTGTTTGTTCTTATTACTCTCTTCCGTTGTGTTGCAACTTGAAATATTTTTATTAGAACGTCGATTTGAACGCGTCGTCGAGACGTCTGTTGTTAAAATAATCAGAACGCGAAAATAACCCTCCCCCCCCCCAAAAAAAAAAAGCCCTAATTTCGAGTGTATAATATACTTTATATCCATTACCGCGATAGGTACTCGTATGTTTATACACACGTGTGTACATGCATTATATAATTTAGTACGCAACACGATGTAGGCATCGCGTTCCATTTAAGTACATTTAACCGTTACGTAAAAAAAAAAAAACACGTATATAGACGAAAGAGCGTTAAGTCTCATAAATATTAAAAGTCAGTTGGATGGGATCTTTTCATGATACTTTCAACGTGCGCGAAACGGTGCAATCGTTCACGTGATTTATTTACACAGATAAATCTCCGCCGTACACAACAATATTTATGTGTATATATTTAGCCGCCTAATACACGCCTAACTATTCGAAATTCGGATAATCACGTCGAAATATTTTATTTTTTTTTTGTATATACTCGCTATCTTACGCGATTTTTTGTTTCTTTTTAACCTAACCACACTGTCAATAAAAATCTTAGTTTATCTCTGGATGTTATAATACAATATTAATATTATAACGCTCAAACTATCAAATAATGCCGAAAATGCACACATTACGTGTATATACGGTCGGTTGGTAGGCAACGGCTTACAAAAATTCTCGGGTAAGTCGAAACGTTGAATTGCATTTGGAAAATACGTAAACTAAATTTTTAGTCGGAAAAAGTAAAATTTGTCAAAACGTATCACTCATAAGGAGAAGAAAAAGATTGTTTTTAAAACGATAATAATTTCCACGTAAATATTTGTGTGTCGTAGACAACCAAAACGGTACTACACTAAATAGTGGCTAATTAATTTTCTGAAATTTTCTAATTACAGCGAAAAAGTCGAAAGAAAACCTGGTAGTAAATTTAAAAAAATAAAAAAAAGAATCATTTACAGAGATTTACAGTCTTACGATCACCGACGCGTATATATGCACGTAAATAATCCGGTACACAGCCCGCGGAAATCTGGTGTACGCGATATTGATTTTAATGAATACGACGGCTGCGGGACTGTTTACGTTTCGTCTGCGTAATAAACGTTTGAAACGACGAGAACGGCGTCCGTCGTCCGGTCGTGTACGGTTCGTATTTTGCGAGAATACCGAACGTCACGTTTTGAACGGAATCGCGATAAAAGCGTCGAGCGTCTCGAGTCCCGTCGTAAACTCAAACGATAAACACTTCGACTATCCGATATTTTATGCAAAATAAAATACGTATCATCGTATCGACTTACGACATCCGCCGACTGTAAGGACCGCTTCGGTCACAGCATTTCGATTAGGACGAAGCTATAAACGAAATGGGCGCAAACACGCTTCGTAAAAAATATAACGCATTTGAAATACGAAAAATCCCGAGGAGTCGAAAGTCATACGAAACGTATAAGAAATACATTTGAAATCGTGAAAAACTCAATAGGTTTTCCACGCGTTTTTTTTTTTTTTGCTCAAATCTAATATATATATACATATGATAAAAGACTGAAAAGAATTTTCTCCTTTTCCGTCACATTTTCGTAAACATTGTAATGAAAACACGATTACGCACGAAATAGCACAAACGCTCGCTATATAATATTTTTATTACTTATGTTATTATCAAGTTAAAATAAATTCACTGAAAACTCGCATTTACGTCGACGGAATATAAATAAAACGAACGCGTTTTGTCAGACTCCAAAAGAACTGTATTATTTAAACCAAACGGTTCGATTTTATACCGAAAGACGATTTGTACGGATTTATTTATTTATTTTCTCTCGTCGACGTTGTCGAAACAATAATTTCTCGACGAGAAATACGAGACGGATCTAACCTAACCCAACCTCGCGTATACCACCCGAAAACCGCACGTATGGTCGTAAAACTACACGGAAATTCGTAATTATTACCGAAACTATTATAATAATACTCCGGATTCCGGTATCCGGAAACCATAGCCGTATGAGCTGCAACGGCACAGAATCACAAGACTTACGGGGTAAGAGAATATCAAATACGTGCATGCTCGTTGTATTCTGTGTCTCGTAATAGGCGAACGTTTGTCTAGAACAGCTCGGGCGCGTTTGGAGAGCCGACAATAAGCTAATAAATAAGGCGTGATAGGTCACGCGACGAAAACGAGATTCCTGTGATTTCGGCGACCGTTGGGGGTCTCGTACATTCGTTTAGGAAATCGTTGGCGACCTTCCAATCATTTGTTCTTTGATCGCTTACATAATATTCAGAAATAAACAGTTTTTTAGGAGCTACGGCCGATTTGTCTCGTTACTTATCGAACGACCCCCACAGCGCAACACGTCCGATCGGTGTGTGCGAGCCGACGATAAGCGTTTGACGATGAAAACGGGATGGCGCGCGCGCGCACACAGTCGACACGACACCGTCCGGTGCGTTACTATATAAACCGGTGTATTAACCGTTGTTCCTCGTCCATGGGCGCCCATAGGATAATATTTAGGAGGGGGGACAAAATAATTTATTATTTTTGATAAGCAAAAAAAAGGTTAGGTTCAATAGTTTAATGTAGTCTTATGTTATTTGATTTTAATTTCCAATAATCATACCAAATCAAACCATTTATATTTAACTGTTGTATTATCACAGAAGAAACAGAAGGGAAATTCGTTCAATAAACAAATATATTAATAATGTTTATTAATATATATAAAATTACTTAAAATATTTTTATAAAAATAAAACGTCGACCTTTACAATGGCAACGTGAAAATACCGATTTTAGCAACTATACTTATTTTCCAGGGGGAGGGGACATGTCCCTTTTTTGCGTTAACAGCCGTCTGTTATTAACAGCCTTGCGGCCCACGCGTCGTACGCTACCGTTACCCCGGTACCGGTATAGTAACGACTTCGCCGGACGACACGCGGCGTTATTGAAGTGCGGCCAAAACCCGCGCTTGCCCAACAGACGTTGCGACAGACGAGCGCGATTCTGTCGCGGAAAACGAAAAAAACGGTCGTGAATCGCCGAGAACCGGTCGTCTGTCCTGCTGCCGGACCCCCGTTACACGTTCAAACGATCGTATTCGCCGCCGGTTGATCATCGGAACACGATGTTTTTCTCGATCCGTTCACGTGTCATCCGTCATCCCGTCCGTTACACGTCATAGAGAACGAGAGAACGTTTGGGTGGCGACAACACGTGAACCGAGAGCCGCCGGCGGCGGTATCACACACGCACACATTATTTTACGGTACCTTCTGGACGACGTGTACGTAGACGACAGGTACGAATACGACATGGCAACGCGCGGTCAACGCATCATGGGGCGCCGCGGCACACCACGTGGCGCGACACCGTTCCCGGGGGTTCACTTGGGGGGGTGGGAGAGGGAACACGGTTCAGACGACGCGGCAGTCGGGATCGTTGCGGATCCGACGGCGGCGGTGATAGAAACGACAGCGACGGACGGTTACCGCGCGGCGGCACATGACATGGTATTCGGCGGAGAGACGGGCGCGACGGAAAAATAAAAAACGTTTTTCGTACGCGACGACGACGACGATAACGACGATAACGATGACGACGACGACGACGACAACGACGACGATAACGACGACGACGATGTTGACGACGACGACGCGCGCGCCCGACCGGCGTGTAATATAGGAAGACCGCACACGCACACGCACACGGGCGGCCGCGGCGACACCCGTTAAATTTAGCCTCGCGCGTCCGAGCCAAATTTCCGATCTTTTCCGTACGCGCTCGCGCGTACACACGTTATGCTTTTATTATTATTATCATCATCATCATCATCATCATTATTATTATACAATATATATATATATATACGCGCGAGGAGAACGGTTTGATAACGTGACGTACGGGTTAGGTTAGGCGCTCGGTGGTCGTCGTCGTATCGTGTCCGCGCGACAAACGAGAATCGTTCGATACTATCGTTGCGCACGTTGTTCTAAAAATACGCGAGCGCGCGCGACGCTCCGCGACCGCCGACCGAAACGTTTGGCTTAGTACGTCGTCGCGCCGTTCCCAAAGGCCGACTCGGTCGCCCCGTTGCGTATGTTCGGCGGGTCAGGGGCGTATTCGGACGATTTCGTACGCGGCGGGCAACGGGCGAACATCTCTCGTCGAGTTATCGCTGGTTGTCGCCGTGTGTTAGAGACGTTAAAAATCGGTAAGACCCCTCGACGCTGTTGAAAAAAAATAAACGTACGTAAGAGTCCCGCGACTACCGGACCAATATAAATAATAATAATGACGATGTCGTGACAGTAGGAAAGACGAAGTGGAGAAGAAAACTTGATGGAAATTATGGAAGTGGGAGAACGCGTTGGCTTAAGAGGTGACGTGGAAAAACAGAGGTACGCGATGATGCCTATAGGCAAAAATAGAATAGAACAGGTACATTGGACAGTCAAAACAATGTGCATGGCGTAATAAATATAATGCTTTCTGCGGCAAATAAGTGTTATGTTGCCCTAGCAAACTTTTTTAAGTCAAATAGTAGTTACGTGAGACCGGTCCTCACCTAGTGCCACACGGACCACACGAAGAAAGCTTAATAGATTTGAGAGGAAGATACTGAGAAAGATTCATGGACACCGAAGAGCAGAAATGGTGAATAAGATTAAATAATCAAATAAATGAACTTAACAAAAGGGAAAACGTGATCCGATTCGTTAGGGGCGCAAGGCTGGAATGGACTGGACACGTTTGACGAGCGGACGGTAAAATGATGAAGAGGACCATGAACAAATAAATTAAATGAGCGAGTCGACGAGAAAGACCACGCCGGAGATGGATGGATAGTGTACGAGAAACTGCGATGGAACTCACGAAGTCTCGAGAAATAGATCGTAATACATAATATGACAGAGAGAGATGGAAAGGTTTAGTTATAGCAACTAAAAGTCCAAATAGCTTGTAAGACTAAAATAATAAAACATACGTATATAGCACTGGAGTTTTCGTAGCACCCCTTCCCCCATAAATACGTCCCTGTAACGGGATTGCAGTTAGATTCGATGGCGAACAAACGTCCAAAGAGCAGGCGAAATGCAAAAATGCAGTGAGATTGTACGCGGACCAAAAAAAACAAACGGAAAGGGAAAAAAGTGACCTGATTTCATCAACGTTGAAAATTTAAAAAAAATTTTTTTTAATTTATTGAACAAAATACACTCTTATGAATGGGATGTGTTGTGGATGAATGATGCGACGTGTCGTAAACTCCGCGGTAAATTGATACGTACGTTAAACTGTTTTGTTAAGGTAATAAAAAGTTTAACACGCGATAATAACCGTCGAGACAGCGACGAGCTAAATATGTTATGTAACACGTCAAAGCCAGCGTATAAAAATAACGACGTTGCTTAATATTATATAGTTTTCACCGCGAATGTCAAAAGTGTTGTTATCGTACCAAACGCACGCTACAAACTGAAATCATACATAAATCCTACAAGACGAAAACGCCTCTCGTTTTAATGTAGAAAAATTATTGTCGTGAAGTGCATGGGGTGGGGGGGTTTGTATTTATCGATTGAACACAAATCATAATAATGAGAATATAAATAAAATTTATGATTAGCGTACATTTTTATTTTTTATTTATTTTTTTTAATTTGATTTGTTGTCGTTCGTTCCTGGAACTATACAGTAAAAAAAAAAAAAAGGAGTTGTTTAAATATTGAAATTAATAAGGTTGGGCGAGTTAATCAATGTTTTGCGAACTCGTTAAATTGAGTTGAGTTTTTTAATTTTGAGAAAAAAGACGATAAAAAAAAAGTAACATGAAAAACTTCGAATAAACGTCTTGTTATGATTTTTTATGATTCCGTCCTAGTTTTCACGAAAACGATATTTCCGTTATTTAAACATTAGATATTGCACACATATTACGTACTACAATCACAATATTAATAGTTCCCAACCTTTTTGACACTACGGACCACTTAGATAACTTTCAATACGTCACGGACCACCATCATTTTTAGACATTATTTTTTCTCATATGAATATGAATCAATTTTTTCATAGATATTAGAATTTAGGTAACGATTGTCGGTACGTAATATTTGTAACACGCCCAAAGGAAAATTGAAATATTTTAAAATATTATAGGTTTGCCTCGCGGACCACCACATGATGTCTTGCGGACCATAGGTTGGGAACCGCTGATCTAAACGAATGCACACATAAAAAAAATAATACGACTAGTTACACAGCGAACACATAAATACTTGAAATCTAAATTCTCGTTTGTTCTTCAACGGGTAGGGCAAAGGTGGGGCGAGACCAAATTCGGGTAGTGCGCTTGCCCTACCTTGCCCCTCTCTAGCGCCGTCACGGCGGACTCACGTGCACTCGGTCGCGGTTAGAAAAGTCTTAGCGCTTGCGGCCGGTACCGTATCGAGAGAGGTTGTTTTTTGATTTTCCGTCCGTCGTTGAATGCGATTCGTTGCGGCAAACATCCGAAATCGATGAGGACGATCGTGAAAACACGTTTTCACCAGGCAGGTTAATAACGGCAGTGACTTCTAGTTGCAACTGATCTCGAACATATTCCTAATTTTTAACTAGACGTTATCGACACGTGGATACTCTTAAAAAGTACTCTATCGGTTTAGATTCGGTAATTATGGAACACGTCTTCGGTCTGGCTCAAGTGAGGAAAATAATATTATTTTCGGGGTTTTCGAACGGACAAAACGGAAGACGGGAAAAAGAGATCTAAACCTACAGCCACGATTCACGTACAAAACAAGTGATGCAATTGTGTCACTCTTAGGAGCCGCATTGAATATGAGCAATGCACTTTTATTCGTTAACCGCTTTTGTCCACAGACGTGTGTTCGTTTGTGGTTCGCTGAACGTAAGCGTTATTCGATTATCTACTGCCCCGAACGTTGCTTAACAGGCTTTCGGGGCAGCGCGGATGTATCGCCGATATATATATATAAACATATAAGACGTTAATCGATTGATTGACCTGATGCAAGTCGCGAACGTAAAAAATCAATTACAAACAATACCAGACACTACGGAAATTATTACGGAATGTGATTATTACGACTTTATTTTATGCAATTGTTTTCTCGCGTTTAAATTCGTCCGGTTTTATAAAATATGTATTTCGTAAAATAAATTTAACAGAGTTGTTGACATTTCAAAAAAAAAAACAAAACGATTTCAACGACAACGTAAACGGAATTTCGTTCGTGTACGCTGACGCTCCCGGTTACAATATCGGGCGAATACCACTCGTACTGCACGTAAAAAAACTAAATCTTTCGAGAATAAATTTTCCCGACTCGTCGACATCGACATTTTCATACGTGCCGTAAAATTATTGAAACGTAAGAATAGCGTTCCCCGACTGCGACAGCCGAGATTCGGTTATTAGTTAATCGTACGGTTAACCGTAGGCACGCACTTCTTCATCCACAAGCTCTTCTGACACCGGAGGCAATTTCAATATATCCCCCCTTCTCAAACGACAACAAACAATAACAATTAACGTTTTTAAGTGCGATCTGAAAATAAGGTCGGCCAATATTTTTAGTATAAAAAATTTATGAAAGTTTAGCGCCCCCGTTGCGATAGCGCCTGATCACGCCATTGTATATACATATAATATTATTGCATTGATGCACAACACGCGCAACGAACACAGTAACGGTCGTGTACATCAAATCGCGTCCGATTTAATCTGCCGGAAACGTAAACCGTTTAGGACGGGAAACCGACGGAGGGGACGCGACAATAAACAATTTCGCTCGAGCGCGGCCGCGTAATTATTATTATTGTCCGTTTGTCATTCATAAATGAGAAAATCGACCAAATGTAATAAACAATTCTTTCGATTAGTTCAAATCGACGATTAGTCTAATTTTTTTTTTTTTTTTTTAATTTTTAATTTCGTACGTGACAAAAACTACCTTTCCGCGTAGAATTGCAAAAGACGTGTTAATAATTTATCCGAAACATTTAAAATCATTGAATATTAAACATCAACTTTGTATGAACACGATTATCTAGAAAATAATTCATTCGCAGTACACCGAATTAAACAGTTGTCCGTCCTTGTTATTATTATATCATCTCGCGCGTTTCGAATAGACGATCGCTATTAGACATTAGACTTTGTTCGTCTTGTTCTACAATTGTTCTATTAACTTCATAATTTTTGTTTCGTTTCGCTGCTAAACCTGTCGTGTTTTAATCATTTAATATTAGTTGTTTTGTCCGTTCGATTTATGATCTAAAAACTGCGAGAATTTCACTTTAAACAATTTAATTCAACACTCTCCAAGTAATAAAATCTTTAATGATCTAAAAATGCCAACGAAAATTAAAAACTGTTATTTACGATTCGGGTTTTGGACAAAATGTATGTATATCGTACATTATAAAACACCGTTTGCGATTTTACGGGATACGTTTTAAATCTCTGGAGTATTTCGTTTTTCGTGTTCACACAATAGACAATAAATACACCGTTTTCGGTGCGTACGTACGGTCTTGTTTTCAATTATAGAATAATACGTTGTCGCGCAACAATAGCGTTCGTTTTATGCCGTCCCTCTAGACGGACTCTACTCGTAGATTTGTAACACGCACCCACACGCCTACATTTACCTGCGAGCTAAATACGGTTACGTTATGTGCAAATTATATACGACTTGCGGGCGTATTGTATTGCGGGCAAAAAGTCGAACCGTCGCGACGGAGGGTAAATCCTTACCGTGACGTTATTATTATGATTATTGTATACACGCGAATAGAAACGAGGGGAAAAAATCCATCCGGTGTTTTAAAAAGAAAAAAAACAAAACAAAAACCTATAAAACCCGGATTTTCGAGTTCGTCGCACCGAACACAATCGGCCAGCTCCGACGCGAATATATGTAAATATTTTACGACCGTACGGTTTCGACTAATGATCGATCGTTTACGCGTACACCCGCGGCGCGGTTTTTTTTTGATTATTATGTCGTGTAACCCGAATACGACGTGCTTCTCGTCTGAGAACGCGGTGTGCCTCGTATTCGAATTCACGCGGCAAAATACGCGCTTTCGCTAAGCTCGTCCGTCATATTATTCAGAAACTAAATACCTCATGCAGCTGCCGTCGCGCGGTCTGTACAACGACGGCTGTACATTATATATATATATATACGCGTAGTAAAACTATAAGACGATCTCTCGCACTTAGCTGATTAAATAAACCTTTTTAATATGTTCTGCGGAATAAAAAACGGCATACAACATAACGTGTTATACGTATGACTTTCTGAAATTAATGTGCCCGTATACTAATACCGTTTCCAGTAGAATTGATACGTATAAATACGGATAGTTCGCCGTATCATATAACTAAATACCAACCACAAAAAATCCAGTCCTACTATGATATAATTTATATTTTACACATCATTACTCAAACTAACAACAAAATTTAATACTTTTAATCGTTTCGAGTCGATATAGATCGTCGTTATTATAAATAATCATCGTTTATAGATTTCACGTTCGGTCTAAAAATTCCAATAAAATTGGACATCTTTTCGATATACAATTGATTACTAAATTACGAGATTTTTACAAAATAAATTATTGAGGATTGTACAAACATTACACGCACAAATATTTCACACGCTAATTCTGCACAGACCCACGTTTTTAATTGAAATTTTCTGGAAGTAAAAAATATAAATATGTAAGTGACTTTTAATTTGACTTATATTGTTTAAAATTTACACGACACGGCGTGTTAAAAATAATTAGTCAACTCGTTACGCCTTGTGTTTTGAATAATATTGATTGGGTAAAAGTGAAATTTATCTAAACGAATAACAAACGAAATAAAACTGTTGGACTTATAACATCTGTCGACTAATAATTGTGTTTCGAATAAAACGGACGAATATACAGAGTGTGACGCGGAAATAGACGTTTTTTGAAATAAGCAGTACAATTATTTACCGTTAATTTTTGTGAGAAAACGTTTTTATTTATACGGAAAGATACATTATTACATGTCGTTTAAGAATATTACATACGGAAGATGATATCGCTAAAGTGATGACTATTTTCACGGATACGAGTTCGAAGTATCTCCCTGAAGTTAGCAACTACTCGGTTTAGAAACTTTATTAAATCGGTTTCTTCGATTTTTTCACGAATTGCGGTCTTCAAATCTTCCTGGGCCCGTTGCTCTTGTCTAAACGATGCAAAACGGTTTTACGAGTGGGAACGCTCCCATGACGCTCGACACCAAAATGTAGTCGAAACCGCCGTTGCGTATTCACTGACTAATTGTTTGTCTGCACGTGGGTATTGTAGGCATGCACGCGGTGTTCCAACGTTCGCACAGGCATGACGACTACTGACAAGTTTGATGACATATTGCGGAGAGTTAATTGACACCCCCGAGACCTCTCTACACAACGAAAAACATGACATGTCAAAACCGGGTCTATTCCCGCGTCGCATTCTGTATTTTACGATAAAACAAAAAGGAAAAACTCGAATGAATAATATATTTCGACTTTATAGATATAAGCGCGCTCGTATTACATTAAAATTGAATATTCGTTGGGTTCCCTTCGAATATTTCGTCATAACATTGTAACAACGATTAATTATTCGGAAATTTTATAAATAATTTATGAGCTTCGAGTGGTGGATATATAGACCGTCGTTCTTGGCTCGCGGGCTTAGCATTTAATACGATGCGCGATTTTTCAATCGCTTCGGCACGCAAAACAAAAAAACAAAAACAAAAAACTATAACTATAACCTAGTGACTGAATTGGATTCTAGTGTACACTTTTTGACAGTCGGCCATTTGTCAGCGCGTGTCAATCCATACATTGACAAATGTGAAGGCGCGGCCGCGTTTTACGTCATTTTGTTTTTGGTACGCGCGCTTGCGACAATATGTTTTACACACAATCATAGTAATAATAATGATGATAATAATAATAATAATAATAGTAATAATAATATGACGTTCGCGTCTCGTCCTACATTGCCGTGACGTATGATTTTGCAAAACAGTCGGTCTCGTAAAGTATGTTTGAATACTCACATCATTCATCTGTCCGGTACCTGTTAATTGCACGCGTCCGCGATTTATTTCCCAATAAATTTGTTTTTTAATACTGGAATTTGGATCCCGGTGATTTGAAACCCAAAAATAATCGTGCCTATCGCCAACAACGCTCATAAAATATATACACCCGAACCGTGAGAAAATACGATACTTCAGGAGACGTCACGTCATCGTTTTTTACCGACGAGGCCCAACCGTCTTATTATTATTGTTTCCGTGAGTTCCCCCAGACCAAGGCCGGACTGGGCCGCTGTGCTACTATTCTACAGCACAGTGGGCTGCGGGCCGTGGCCATTTTATTTAATAAGTTGAAATATTGAAATTCATAAATTCTATAATTTTATGTTATGCAACAAATTTAAGATATTTAATTATATTATTTACAAAAATTTAATGATTGGTTAATTTATTTTGGGCCGCTGAATGTAGGTTTTGAGCCCGTTATTTATCGAGAATAGTGGGCTGAAGACCTCCCAGACCGGCTCTGCCCCAGACAACCGTGCTAATATAATACAATACGCGTTTCAAACGGTGTTCCGCGAACATAACACGCATACTATCTCGATATCATCATCTCGTTGTTATTAAATATGAGCTGTTTTTTTGTTTAGTATACCCGCGAGAATTTCTCTCGAGACGCGCTGCAGTCTACGAAGGCTTATCATAACGATATATACATAAACATAGTGATTTTTTATCATGATTTTACGTCTAGTGAAATATAAATAATTAATACATTTTTTTTTTTTTAGACATTTTTTCGCACATTTCGTTTTATATTTTTTAGAAATTTTAATTATTTCGCGTCACGCCTTTTTGTTTCGTTAACTACGTTAACTGTTGATTTTCGAATGGCACAAAAATTGTCATTTATTTATTTTACATCTATAAGACGACGTAGAAAACAATGTGGGTTGTTGTGAATGAATAAAACAAAAAAGAACACCGATCGAGATCTTTTTTGAAATATCGACAGATAATCGCCCGACTAAAAAAAATCACCCTGCGTAGATAAGTTATTGCTCATCGTCATTCGATCGCAAGGACCGAAAACTTGCGGCCAGACTCACGTGCGATATATTATTATTATTAGTAGTAGTAATAGTGGTAGTAGTAGTAGTAGTAATAGTAGTAGTATAACGGTGGACGAATCTTCTTTTAAACGAACTCGTGAAATTTAAATTTAAACCATTCGGTGTGTTAAATCGTTCGTTTCTATATACACGATAGTCATAACATATTATGCAGTAATCGTAACCTGTACTTAGTCGGATTCATCCAGTTGGAACACTCTCCTATACTGCCCCCCCCAAATAAAAAAATTAAAAATGTGTAACATTCAACATCGGATTAAAACATTAATGCCCATCCCTCCACTGCATTATATGTCCGTAGAACATTTTTTCCTAATAACGTAAAACACTTCCACACATCAAAATGGCGTAACAAGGAGACGTCCTCCCACTTCTATTTCGAAAATTTCACGAAAATACCCTTCGGCCGAACAATCGGGAACTCGAAGAGAAAAACCTACCTGTTCGAAATACATTTCACTCGAAAAAGGCCGACCCACTCGAACGGAAATAAAACGTCGTTAATTTCGGTTTTCGGATAAACAATTTGTGCAACCTCGTCGTAATCTCACGCGATTCATTTTGTGGACGTGGGTCCAAAATATCGGGTCCAACGCTTCGAACACGGAAATAGGTTTGTCCCGTTTAATCAGATAACGTGAACGAGCCACTCGATTGTTGTTTTTCATTATTCAGATGAGAATAACGTGTCGCGACCGTTTCGCGAGATCTAACCGAATCGCTTGCACGGTCGACCGTCTTTGCCGAAACGGATTCGCGCGCGTCGGACGTTTTTAACTCCGCGAACGGACACTGACGAAACAGCTCTGCTCGTACTGCCAGTGAAAACGATCGAATCGTCCGGATTACGTCCGCGGCAAAGTACGTTGCCAATTTACTACCGGCCGGATCGGCGGCACGGCGTGCGATCGATCGGTCAGGATCGTTTCCGGGACGTCGCGTCCGTTCGGTAATACGCACGTGTTCACATTTTATACACACTGTTCTTCGTCGCCGAACGACGTTTCCGGCATGCGCGGCCTCGTTTGCCGGCGTTTCAGCGACGTCAGTCGGACGGCCGCGACGCGAAAATAGAACCGCGTCGGGTTAATCTTAGAACCGCCTGCCGTCTGCGTTTCTGGGTTAAGTGGCGCGCGCCAAACGGACGTGTTTCGTCGTGATACCGTGTAACACCGTGTGATATAACACGGCCGCCGCGAGGGTGTCGTGGAGACGGGTAGGCAAAGGAGACGGCGCGATTCGGGGATCTTCAGGTGCGCACGCCGCGCGCGTCTCGGCGGATAATGCTTAATGGACGGTGAACGCCAAGGACCGCGCGCACGTTGCCAACGTTTCGGACGGAACGCCCAAGTCGTCGTCGTCATAATAATAACAAACAGACCGTCACGCGTATTATTATTATTATTATTATTATGTAACACGTGTGCGCGCGCGCGTATATATATATAAACGAGATCGATCCCGAGCCGGCCGACGGTCTGGAAAAATATTTACCGCCGATACGTGTTCGGATACACTAGTTGGCACGTCACGAAATGTCTAGAACGCTAACGGGGGGGGGAAACCAAACAGAGTTTTCAAGAGGATATTTGAATGAGGACGTGCGAAATCGACTTTCCCCCCTCCCGACCGTTTGTATTTATAAACCAGCTAACATCATTAATGTCGTCGACGAGGGATTTCAAGTGTAGCCGTTTCTCGAGGAGATTGAATGATAATTTAAAACGACATTTTAAACGTTATGCACGGGAAATGCATTTTCGTCCGATCCATTCCGCACGCGAACGTTGTCGGCGTTGTGGATTTCGGAATGAATCTGTTGCCGCTCCGTGCTCGTATCGTCAGTCGAATTACTGTTGTATCGCAACAAATTTTTAGAAAAAACAAACGAACGAACAAACGAACGGAAACATGAATGGAATGCGTTGTGTTCGACGCGCGACGCAGATAATTTGTTCCGCTGTTGGCAAATCGTATCGACCGGCGCTTTGAAAAACAAGGAAAAATTCCCTTTTCAAATATCGCATTCCCGGCACGCGCGCGAAAAAGAAACGGAAAATGTCGAACCAAAACGGTAACAACGTTCGGTATTTGTGAACGTAATAACAAATGTATATTGTCGACGACAATAACAGCGACAACATTCCGAACAAATGGATATTGTCGATAATAACGGTAATACCGACGATAACCGCGTTTGGAGCCGTGCCGAGAAAACGGTTTTGGGACAGCCGTTAAGTCGGCGGAATGTTTAGCGAAACGCTGCTATCCCAATACGGTAGCAACAAACGCAAAATCGCGAACGCGCGTCTCCGTCAGTGGCGTACTTTAGGCGGGTAAGGAGGGGGAACATTTGCCCCCTCAGGGAGCTTTTTATTCTTTTGCTCAGAGCACATTTATTTTTGATTATATCATTTCTTTTTCCCCCCCAGTATAATCGTGTGGATATTCGGTTATGGATTTTCGATATAACTCATCGATAAATAAATATCATAATTTGACCGAATTAATATTAGAAGTAATGGTTACGATCGCATTAGGACGATATCAGTAACTATTTTACCGACGTTTTCAAACATTAGGACAGGCGACAGCTGATGTTATCTATCTCGATCGTTTAAACTTTAAAATTGATATCCATTCTTGTCAATTAATATTAAGTTACTATATTATCTATTGCTATTGGACTTTTACATTTTAATGATTTTAAAGTGAGTTATTTAATATTTGCCCCCCCCCCCCCAAAAAAAAAAATGTTTCACTGGTCTCCGTGCACGGTAATCACAGCGGTAACGGTTTAACAATCGTCCGTGCCGCTGTTGCACCGGTGCACCTAACCTGACGGCAACGATTTCGGATAATTCCGTAATTCCGAACGCGCGTTTCGTTTTCCAAAAAGGGGTTGTCAAACACGTCCGTCCGTCCAGCGGTAGGCCGTTGCGTTTTCCACGTGGTCCGCGGTAATGTCAGTGGCGTATTCGATTTGTCTGACACTTCGGATTCAACGTCTTTTCACGCGCATCCGGTCCGGGTCCGTGCCGTCAGGCCGCGTCCCGTGCGCTCCAGGAATATGAGCTTGGTGTTTTCCAATGTTGGTATCCGCACGCGTCCGGGTCATGGCTGTCTCCGATAAAAAAAAAACCCCATCCGAATACCGTGTTTCGTTTATCATCAACTCCGTCCGTTTCGTAACGTGAATTCACTTTCGGTCTTGTTTTTTTTCGAAACGGTTGTTTTCATTTTCTTCTTCGCCAAACGCCTGCGCCGCGACGGAGAACAACCGGAAGAACGATCGCTACGAGTTTGTTCGATACGACCACGGGATTCGTGTACCGCTTCGGAAAAATGGTAAAAACCGATAAACAAACAACCGACTCGTGAAACCGCTCGGAACGGTATGAATAGGATCGGATCAGTGTCGGTCAAACGGGGGGGGGGGGTAAGGGAATATATAACCTTTTTGTTATTATGTATCGGTTTTAACAGTATGCCGTTTATTACCTGTTTAATGAAAAAATGAAAAAATAATATTAATGTCGATAATTTTTGTTTACAATAATCCGATAAAGCTATTCACAAATTTCGTACTGCGTTCGTCCCTGTCACAGACGATCGAAGTAGTTGTTTCGAAGTATTCGGCACGAAAAATAAATCAGATTTAACAATAATAAATATATTGATACAAAGTGATCTTTAAACCATGACTCGTGTTTTCAACGATCGAAGTTCATGTTGAAAAATCAGTCTCTCCCCTCCCCCACCCGTGACTAAATCGTTTGACCGATCGGATACGCGTGGCGAAAGGACGTTTACGATTTTTAAAATTACAATTCAAAAAAGTTCGGGCCGATTGTTATTCGATTCGATTCGTTGTCCGTCGGCGCAAATCCAAAACCGTTGTCGGCCGTGCGCGACGCAATACGATCGCCGCGGGCTTGTCCGACTCGACTACGGGACGTGCACTCGCCGGACGTTACCGGGGGTGGGGGGGGACGTAAAAAACGCGAACGCGCACGGCACGTACGGGTTTTCGAAACGATCTGACGCGGCGGACCTCCGAAAAACCCCGGGCGGGAACGCTGTGTCTTTGTGTCGGGGCGCGCGCGCGCGCGCGCGAGTGCGAATCCGCTCCGGACGTCTCCGCCGACCACCCGCCGCCGTCGTATTGATCAACCGTGTATATTAACCTGACCGAACGGCGTGGCCCGAACTCGACCGGTAGAACGCGTACGTATGGTCCACGGCGGTACTTTGAAACGGTCCGAATCGTAAGAAACGAAAACCGTAACGGGCCGTGCAAAATTAAAAAATATCTCCCTGCCGAACGGAACGGTTCGCAAACGATTGTATTACGGACGTTGTTCGTTTTAACGACGGTTCACCGACCTACGGTCAACTCGGCGACTGTGGCCACGGGACAGCGCCTTCAAAACCGAGAATATCTCGAATTTTCGGCTGGAAACGAGTGAATAGAACACTCGGCCGTCGTCCGAGTAATCTCTACAGTTTTCCAGTACGCGCGTGAAAATACGTTTTCAACGAGAACGTTTCGACGAAATATCGAAGACGATCGTCGACGTGCGTACAATCGACTGCAGATGCGCCAGATACTGCACCGTACCTGAGACGATTGGAATATACGCACCACCACCACCGATAACTTTATTTACCCTTTTTTGATTAATTTAAAAACTGTGTATTTATTTATTTTAAGAATGAATGAATGAGCATCGTACAAAAAAACATACATTTTCAGGATCATAATTGTACTTTTCTCCGTTTGACTGTTTGACGAATTCATCAATAACATTCTCAAAATTAATTCCCTGAGCGACTTTATCGTTTTTCTATGGATGAAATAACCAAATCTGATATACTCTGCTGGCCCATCGACGATGTCAACTAGTTACGTGTCGTTAAAATGCAAAATTAATTTTTCCGCGCGAAATCGATTACGACAATATCAATAACAATTAACGTTTTCAAATGTGATCCGAAAATAAGGCCGACCGATATTGCGATATTCCATTATGGCCGTATGGCGAATGCTTCAGTCGCCTCGCCCTTGCTACGGCTCCGGCACCGCGTGCACGCTGACGTACCTGCAATTAAACCGGACGCGTTTGTCGAACGAAACCGGCGGAGGACCGTATGCACATTTATACACGTACGGTCGTACGCTGTGAACAAAAAGCGATTGCGTATCTAAAAAGCGGGTGTTCGTAATTAAGAGGAGGCGAACACGTCGAAACGGTTCGCGCGCGATAATTGTCCGTCCCCCCCTTGGGAGGGTTGGACGACGTAGACACAGCGGCGGTCAAACGGGGGAGGAGACCTTTTTTTGTTGTTGTGTATTAGTTTCAACGGTATGCCGTTTATAACCTATTTATTAATAATAAAAAGGGGCCCTGCCACAGATGAAGTATTGGATGAATTGGCAAAAATAAAAAATAAATAGATTTAATAATTTTCATAATAATAAAATTATTTAACAAAGTGAACTTATATCGTTTGCTTATGTTTTGAATGATCAAAGTTCATGTTGAAAAATCAACCTCGTTCCCTTCTCCCCTTCCCATGACTAAATCATTTGACCGCCACTGCGTAGACACAACCAACGAGGGAATTTCCACGTCTCTCCGCGCGTTCGTTCCCGACACGTTGCTTCTATTTTTTTTTTCCTACGTCCCGGCGGGAATTCTCGTCGTATTGCGGCGACTCCGTTCGATTCGTCTCTTGGATTCCCGTCGTTTTCGCACCATGCCACGGGGTGTACCGCCAGTCGGAACTCCGTATTGTTTTAGTCATTTTCGTAGACTTTATTCTAAACACTTTTTAACGATACCGTTTATTTATTGCCGTACCTTACCGGTAGGAAAATATTTATTATTTATGAAATAAAATAAAACGAAAAATAACGGTCGGTGGGGTACTTATTCTTGTTCACGGATATCTCAACGTTCCACTTCTAACTTCTCAATAAGGTGATAACGTTTTTTACAATTTCATCGCATAACGGTAAGAGCCGATTTTCAACAAAACCGTTTTACGAGCGGAATTATAGAATATCGGATTCGACGTGAACACGTTATCGTCATTGTCGAAACCGAATAATAGTTTTCGTTAAACACGTGAAGTGCATTTGTGAAGCACGCCGCTTTACGGGACCGCGTGATTAGTACAGCGAAATAGACGCGACGTGGAACCGTTTTGTTTCGCCGGTGTCCGTTATCATCGTTAACAACCGTACGGGCGTGTACGCGTTCACGAGGATACAGTATCGAGCCGTGACGAATGGCGTTTACAAAAAACTCGTGCGGAACAATAACACATTTCCGCCAAAGTCCTCCCGTGTAACAAACAATTGATAATTGGCCTTTCCTCGTCGTAAACTCGCCCACAGCAATTTCCGCGCGACGACAAGTTCAAAACTATAAATGGAACTTCGTCGGAGTTTTAAGTGTATATGATATTATAACGAAACTCGTCGGTTGTACACGACGACTCCCTGTCGCGTCCATATCGCGCGATACGTACATGTTATTATGTTTTCATTGTCAATTTCAAAGTCCGCGGCTTCTGTGACCATTGGACACGACTCTATTTTATTTTGTTGACATTTACAGGTATATATATATACGTAGTAGGATCAAAAAGTTCCCGGAATTTATTTATAGAAAAAAAACTATTTTTCTTATCAAATATCTGATTATTGGAATTAAAAGTAGACATTATTTTCTGTTATCCATTTGGTCTTCGGTCGAAATGCGTGGAACAAATTTCGCACAAACGCGCCGCATTTCTAAATCATCTTTCAAAATGTTTTGAACTGAACCATACGATATTCCTAATGCATTTGCCATATCTTGAATGCGTAAACGACGATCTGATCGCACCAAATTTTGAAAATATGCGTAAACTCCGTTTCGTATGGACACGATTACGGCTCACATGAGACTAATGTAATTTTAACGACAAAACCTACAGATAGCTAATAATGTCTACCTCTAATTCCAGTAATCAGATATTTGATAAGAAAAATAGTTTTTTTTCTATAAATAAATTCCGGGAACTTTTTGATCCTACTACGTATATATAATGGTGTACACATTAAGTTTGTCTGAGAACGTCGGTCTTGATTGGGGGAAGTTAACGGTCTTGCGGAAATGTTGATCGGGTCGAACGTCTCCGAGATGGACGCTCGACTCCTAGCCATTCGTTTTTCGAACGTCCGGCATTCCGCAAGAATGTATTTCGTAGTGAATGGAGTCCCGCAGCATACACGCACAGGTCGTTTTTTATTTTTCATTAGGTGTTGACGGTCGATGAACGTATGGCCTATTCTGAGGCGGTTAATGGAGGTTTCATGTTTTTTTTGGGAGGGACTGCGTCGTTCTATTTATTTCATTCGGTTCGGTTGACGTTTCTCGCTATTCTTTTTCCCACCGAAAGTGTACGTCCTTTGCTATGGCTTTTTTAATGTCCTGACATGTGAAATAGGCGAGTGTCAAAGCGTTGGCGGAAAGGTGGGCCAGTTTTGCAGCCTTGTCGGCTCGCTCTTCGCCTTCTATGTCACAGTGGCCAGGACTCAACACATAGGAGACGTCTATGATTTGCCTATTAGTTGTGCGTTTTTTATTTTCCTGGCTGTATCGGCGGGGTGCCGTCGGTTCTGGAGGCTACTCACGCTGGATAGCGTGTCACTGAGAATTCCGTTGTAGCTGGCGTCGATATCGCGTTAACCCTATTGTTTTAAGGATGGCTAAAGCTTCAGCTATGTACTCCGTATATCGGAGCATTTATTTGAGAGTTTCCGTGGGATTTGGGTAGCGTCGCACGTAATGGCCATTCCAACTCGGTCCTCCACGATGGATGCATCCGTGAAAACGTAGGCATGTTGAAGGGGTTTGTGAATGTGTTTCCTCGAGGAGGTATTTGTTATTATTTTGGCGGTTGTCGCGATATCAAGCGCTACGCCGTCTCGGCATACACGCGCACGCTTCTCTCCGCACCCGTCGTTCACGAATATTTTTTTTCACCCCCCGTCGTACGCACTCGCCGTCACTCGTCAGCAGTGTAACGGGTCGTTTTTTACTACGCTCGTCACAGCGGTTTTCGCCTCCGATTGTTTTTACACGCGTTACGTGTTTCGGTGCTTCTTGTGAGACACACATGATTTTTTGTTACAGCTCGAAAAAACAATTTTATTTCAAACACTAAATGCCCCTATTGTTTATTTTACGATTTGATGATTAGTTATTTAGATTAACCAACTTTTAAATCGAACCAGTACTTGAATGCTTTTAATCGATTTAAACGTCTTTGTTTTTTTTTTTTTATGAAATTCGGTTCGGGTTCGAATAAAAAACTTTAAGTTCGGTTCGACATTAAAAAACCTGGGTTCGTGACATCACTAGTAATATTTTCAAAATTTGTACGTTTATCATTTCTTAACTGTTTACTCATTATAACCGTTACGGTAAAATACTAACCATAGAATTTACGTGCCCCTTTGTTACGTTTTACATGCATATGTTTTGCGAATCGTTCGAAATATCACGTTCATCATTATTCGAACAACTATTTTTTCGTGTTAATATTTCGGGAGCCGCCGGTGACTTTTATGCTCCACGTGGCCTGGATCGAGGAAAGGTACTCGCGCCACTCGCCGTGTATGCGATTTCATACCGTCGGTTGAAAACAAAGGGAAACATAGGAAATAAAAGGGATCGGAAACGTTGTTTTTCTGCGAGGAGTGGTCGTATGAGCGGTTTTCGAAATGTGTGAAGTGGACATTCGCTGTCGTTGTGCGAGAAACGAATGAAAAACCGGTGTGTGTGTGTGTATAACGTACACACTTGACTACTGTCAGGCGGCGTGATCGGGGGACTTGGTCTTGCGCGTCACGAAACACGACGGATATCGCTTTTTGTATAAGATGTCGATACATACTACATTTGATATTTTCATGTTGGCAGATTGATCTGAGGGGATCGGAAACGGTATATTTTCTGTACTGTTTTAGAGGGTTTGACAATGTACCGCGTCGTTACACTGTAAACAGATTATCGTTAAAATACGATGTACGCGACGACTTTTTTACAAAGTTGTCGGAAAGTAGACTCGAACCCCTAGCGTGGTTCAATCTATTCCGGTAAAACAAATGAATTTTTACGCAGTGTGGAAAGTGAAAAAAAAATCTCGACGAAGAGCACGAGTTCAAATCTTATTTTAGAATTAAATTCAAATTTTCCTCTCTCTAGGCTTTTAATACGAAAATACACCATTTCCGATCACCTCGATTTTTAATTTTAAAAAAAAATAAAATATTACTATATGTATAATCAGAAAAATTATATTTTGCTTATGTTCATCAATTATCTATTATATCGTTACAACGAAAAACCATGACAGCAGAACGTGTCAATCGCTCTCGGTCTGTACTTCAGCATTCATTTTCGAGAACGTACTATTCTAATCGCATGCGTCTACTGTCAACAATCGGTCTGATAGCGCGCGTAATAGTTAATTAAACATGCAGAGTTCCAAATGTACGGCCGGACAGAACGCGATTTTTGCGATTTCTAACGTTTGTCGCGGATTTATCGACAAACACGCGAATGTAAATGCCGATGGCCAGACAGGCCAGACACGCGCGCGTGTAGAATGCGACGCGACTATCGCTTTACACGTCGAAATTTAATTTAATGTCGAATCGACTTGTTATGTGGAGCGTTTTTCGGACGTAAAATAGTCCAATTAAAACGCTTTACACGCGTTTTACGTGGCCACAAATCGCCGGACACGCATAAAACGCTAAAATCGCGTTCATGTTTAAAACGGCCTAACGTTTTCGGTTGATCGCGTCTCCTATTTAACGAGTTCCATAAATCTTTACACACACACACACACACATATATATATATCGTTACGCAGAACAGTCCATTTTGTAATTTAAAACGGATCGTTGTCGATTGTCGGCCAACAACGCACGCGTACACACAAATGTATCGTAATTATCGCAGGTAAATTGTATCGTTTGGATACGGTCCGAAAAACTTCGGTTGGCTTCTCGTCGTTTCCTTTTCGATTCGCTATCGAACTTAACACTAAACCGCTCACGCGTTGTACGCGTACAGTGTTCTCGTGCGCCCATTGTTTTCCCCCGACCATACGGCTAAGTCCGACGGACGCACGCACGCCACGCTCATCAAATAGGATCGCCGAGACCGGAGTTTGGTCGGGTCCTGACCGCGACGACGGCAATAGCTCGGCGTGCGCGGGCGGACGAATAATTCTCGTTTTGGCGACGCCGTCGCGGGTCCGACGGCGTAATTGTTTTGCGCGCGCGTGGTGCCGACCAATTTTCACGGGGCCGATTACGTTGTTTGTTGACGGTAGTCCTCGCCAAGAGCGTGTGTCCAGGGAGAGGGTTAGGAATTTGTAACCGTACTCCTTCACCACCCTCCGAAAATTTTCGCGAAAAATTTACAAGCAATAACTGAACTAGTGTACGTATTACGTGGACTATTACGATCATCGAATCAAATCATTTTTATTGCCGTCATTTATTACACGTCAGAAATAGAACTACTAATCACCTGATGTATATTTTTAGTACATTTTCGATAGCGTTTTTCATAACGGTATTGTCCGTGTTGAAACGTCAATGCCGTCGGTCTGTAGTGATTACACCGAACGCAGAACGACAATTTGTTATTACGTTATATTTTATTTGTTACCCGCCCACGCCTTGCCGGTCGGGACAATACCCGTGAGTGAGAAAGCCGACATGGACAGAAAGCTTCGAAATCGGTTAGCGTGTCCGCACACGTTTTTTCAGTCGCGTTCGGCAAGCGGGGACGATGTAATTTCGGTAATTGCGGCTGTATTGATTGTCGATTCTTGCATTTATGCACGCGGGACGAAGCGATTTCGGAAAGCTTCGAGAAACGATAACGAAAAATCGGCTTTCAGTGGTTCAGTGGAACGGTTTGGGATATAAATTTGGCACGGGAAAATATTATGAAAGCGGCCCATTCAAAAAAAAATATACATATATATATACATGTTTATCGAAAATAATATAATAATCACTATCAACTTAGTGAGGCAACGGCTGTAAAATGTAAATGTAAAATTGTAATTTGTAGGTACATTTCGTTTTTACATTTATCCCTATTCTGAATGCAACACAGTCACTTCCACTAATTTAGCTATAAGTCCCGGCTCAATCCGTCCCTGCCAGTGATTTGACTAAAGATTTAATTTTGCACGGTACGGACGAATTAAATTTAGAATATCGATGCGATTTGGGTTTTCACGATTTTCTCGCAAGACAAATACCGATTTTGACATTTCGTTGGCGTCGATTGCCCTATTTTTAATAAGGACACTTCATTCAGACCGGCAAGTCAGTGTTTCGGGGGTCGAAGTATCACTTTTAGCAGATTATTTTTCTTTTTTTAATTTCTCTCGCGAAACGACTTAACAGACACGTAATTTTTTTCTCTTTATTTCATCTTTATCGGTTAAAAAAAAAAACCACCTATTTCAAGCAAAGCGTCATGACGTTTTTTTTTTCCTGTTTTTGTAATCCGTCGGTTCCAAAGCGAAGCACGCTCGCGGTACATCGCGATATTAAATCTAGGGTCTTGTCTTCGCTCCGCAACATTTCTCAACGATTTAAAAAGAGGCGAATTACAACAAAAAAACAAAACAAAACGGTCCACAAAAAAGTGTTTGTTTTAACTACGGACACCGAATGCCGCGACCGCGATCGGGCCGAAACGCGTCTCCACTACGCAAATCGGTCCGGATTCCTTTGATGTAGACCGCCCGGGTCCGGGTTAGTTAGGACCGACAACGCATTCGGCCTGACAACGGAGCCGACAGACGATGATAGGTGCGCCTGTTGTCGACAGTCGTTAGGTTTATTCCTCGACTATCGGGGAGGAAGAATCTCGTCCGTCTAATCGCGTGCGCGTGATTACCTACAAACGACGTCCCATGCGAAAACGGCGGCGTGCTCTGCGGACGATTTTCCAACCGTATCGATTTTTTTATACGTTTCAAACGTTTTTCGTTAAACGCGACGGCCCCGGACGCGCGCCGGACAATAAACGACGTTGCCGATGTTCTTTCGCCCAAAACAAGAGACCCGCGGCGGTTGCCGTTCTCACCTGTCGATGGGAGCCAACAGCGCCGTGGCCGCGTCCTGCACGTGCCGCTGCGCCGACCTCCTGTCCCGGTGCACCATACCCATCAGCTTCATCCAGCCGCCGCCGTGGCTGCCCATGCCTCCCGAGTGCCACATGATCGAAGCCAGCCCTGTGACCTGCGGCTAACGTCTGCAGCATACGACCCTGTAAACGAAACGACGTTATCTCACGGCGACAGTGCATAACGACGAGGACGGCCGGGATACGTTTTTGACGCTCTGTCGCCGTCCGTCGAGTTACCACGACACGCTAGAGCAGAGGTTCTCAAAAAGTGTGGGGCGCGATCCTCCGGGGAGCCGCGAAAGCTTTATAGGGGAGGCGGAAGAAATTTTAAAAATCAACATTCGTATTGATAGGACAGAAAAAGATTTGTGAAATTTGCATAATAATAATTTTTGTGAATGTTATCACAGATAACATGAAAATTTCATGTTATCTGTGATGTTACCTTAAATCGGGACAAAGGTAGTTGTCAGAAAATATGATAAGATAGTTTCAGATAATTTTTGATAATTATATTATGACCAACGTTCTCATTATTGGTACTAACATGTTCTATGGTATAAATTTGTAATGTGAATATCAATATTAGCCTATATTTGTTGTTAGTTTTTAACTTTTTGGTACTCTAAACATGACTATTACAATTATTTTTATGAGGGAGGCTCACGTCTGGAGTTGACCAAAGTTGGAGGGGCCTGGCCTGAAAAGTTTGAGAACCTCTACGCTAGAGTATTCAATTTGTTCCTTTTTTTTTTTAACGTTTTGTCTATAAGCACTTTGTTAACAGCGTTTTAACCCGAAACGAAACAATTATATTAGCATATTCCGTCTTATATACAATTTATTGAATTGTATTATTGAATACGGTTCGAACGTTTTCGGGGACGAAAATATTATACATAGCAGTGTTTTAATTATTGCGTGAAGTTTTTTCCGCCTTTACATCTCATTTGGACGCACGTTTTATTAACACGTTGATTATTTTTCACACTTTTGGAAATCGCTAAAGTTCCCAAATTATGTTTTCAAGATATGCCAACAACCGTATTTTAATATTTACATTAAATTTATTATATTCTTTATCTCGCGTACATAAAAGCAAAAATGTCATTAATGAAAACTCGTATCAAAAGAATTATTAAAGTTTTTAATTTTTGCTCCGAACTTTTGAACGGAAAATTCCCAGTAATTATGCATGTGAGTTAATTAGATTATTCCCCCTTCTTTGTATAATATTATCAAGTTATAAACACGATACGTGTTTTGTATTTATTTTTCGTCGTTTTGTTTTTTTTAAGTCTTTTTTTATGCTTTGCCGGGTCTTTTTTCTTTATCTTTTCATTCACTTTCTTACTACAAGGTGCACACTATAAATTTATGTATGCGCGTTTCGTTTAAAGTCCGAAATTCTATATAAATGCGACGTGCACAGCGATTTTTTTCGTTACATTTCGCGAACTATTTACAGGTATTGTACAAAATAAGAATAGTTGACAAAAACATATTTAAAACAATTAAAAATTTGTAAACGAGTTATATAATATCGTAATGTGTAAAACTACGAAACAATATAAAATATGTTATGTATTGTAATCGTTGAATTCAATTATCGCCAATCGATTTCATTGAAAGTGTTTTAAAGTCCCGTAGTGCCATAATTACAGTCATCGATCAATCGAATATTAAACCGGAATAAAAATTTATTTCAGCACTGCAAAAAAGACGAGCATAAGCAATAAATGCATTAGTAAAGAAAAAAAATGTTATACTCACAACTCGTGTTGTCGTAATTCACTTAACAGTAAAAACATATAAGAACAGTGTTACAACACGTCGATAAATATGTTCAATAAATAACGATTTATTTTTTCTTTTAAATCTCAAATGCATTTATTACAATTAATAATGATAACAATTATATACCAGCTATATATCAGCTGCAGTATTCAAATTTGTGCATTACCTGTTTAAATGATATTTAATTTCAGATAATAATGAATTTTAGTTTGTACAAAAATCGTTGTACACGTCAGACTTTGTACGTACACACACCAAAGTATTCTAATTTGAATTTTTTATTTTCCAATTGTTTGTATTTTTCGACACTTTTTTCATTGAATTTCACGATGTCTTTTATCGATATTTTCGAAAATATTTTACACAAATTTGATGTATTTTATTTTTTTTTTTCGACTATTCGACACGGTGCAAAACCTATTACGGCGGCCAAGTTTTCAAACCGTTAAATAAAACATGAAACTGTACTTATTCGGAACCGTTCGTTTTGTAAGCGTTTCATACGGCGATTTCTGGATTTCAGACGTGTTTTTACAAAAGGGCGTCGAATTCACAGGCATAAATTAACGATATCGTGTACAATATCAAATGACGATTTACAGTCACGCGCGCACGACCGACCGACCGAATTTAATTATCGCGGACGGGGTCGTATACGAAACGTTATAACATTGCCCGACATAATAAAATGCACAATTCCCTGCAGCGACTGAAAGCGTACACGTTATTATATCCAGCGGCGTATCCAAGGGGGGGGGGGTAAGGGGTTGTAACTCCCCTCTCCATCGAAAATCGTTGCTAAATAGTCAATACCAATATCGAACATGTACAAATAAAATAAAATAAATACTAAAAATTTACAAGCAATAACTGAATTAGTATGTATTACGTGGACTATTGTGATTATCGAATAAAATCATTTTCTGACAATGGAAATTGTTCCTCTTTGCCCGTTTGGATTAACATTGAAATCGGCCGGTGCGGCGCCCGGCGACTGTTACACGTCGAAAATAGAACTCCTAATCTCCTGATGTATATTTTTAGTACATTTTCGAATTTCGATAGCGTTTTTCGTACGGGTATTTGTCCGTGTTGAAATGTCAATGCCGTCGGTCTGTAGCGATTACACCGAACGCAGAACGACAATTTAATCTGTTATATTTTATTTGACCCGCCCACGCCTTGCCGGTCGGGACAATACCGGCGGACACTACGTCGTCGTAACGATGAAAGGATTCTATACTCCGTAGAACTTTTCCGTAGGTTGTAAAAACGTCGTGGAAAACGTTGTAAGATAGCGAAAATCCCATTATAAATGTGCCAACACATTTTTCGTTTTCAACTGCCGCGCGCGCATAAAACCAATTGAAAACTTCTACGGCGACAAAGTCAAACAACAGACAAAACTTTTAACGACCGTTTAAACGGCGAACGCGACGATAACGGCGCGAACGTGTACAAGAAATTGCCTATACGGTATTTTAAAAATCGACTGGTGCCGTCGACGTTCATATTACAATATTTGTCGTTCGCGCGCGCAATGAACCGCTTCGCCGGTTGACGTGCGTAACTATCGCGTTTAAGTCGCTGGAATCATTCGATCTGACCGATTGAAAACAACAATTTTCGCACGCGACTGTGTAATCGATTGTTACTAAACGCGCGTGCATACATCGATATGAACAAATAAACATATCTGTGAACGCGAAAAATCGCGACGATATGAGTACCGAGAGCACTTCTCGCAGTCCAACAACAATCATGAAAACTAATCGGTATTTGTCGGTGTCTGTTCGACGTTTTTGGATTCCGAATCGTATGATTTTTTTTTTTTTTATTTCGAAAAAAGTACATCAAAGCGTCGCGAAACGAAAAACTAAATGAAAATACATTTCCTACAAAACGTAAAACAGGTCGTGTAACGAACACGGAATAATTGTCGGAATTGAAATCGGATACTGCCGGAGACAAATGTAACTTTAAATGCGCGAAAGACCCCATCGGTTCCAGTGCAGACAACAGTTCTGTTGACGTTATCTCCGACGGTGGTCGTTCACGCGTCTTGCGTCCATAAATTTCGATTTACCGAGATGTACGTGTGTGTACAAGCGTATCTCTTGGGATGAATGATGATTTATCGACCACAGTCGTATATCTATTCGCCACAGTCGGGAGTTGCGTGTCTTGCATTGCGTGCCGGTTGAGGGGAGAATTTGAAAATAAAATTAACACGTTTACAATTTTGATCTTAACGATCGCGTACCGTAATACACGTGTATATAAAGTAAAAAAAGTCACGTGACCCGTTAGCGTTTCAATGACATTACATACTAACTGTGTGGTATTATATATTTCGTGGCGAACGCGGTTTTTATTGAATTGTTTCTAAATTTCGTCCGTCCGCGCACGTCGCATATATAAATACGAATACGTAAAATGTAGTATAACACATGACGTGGTCACGGAACGAAAATGCATTGTCGAATTTCCCGTTGAACGCGCGACAAGTGTTTAGTCAGTAAACCGAAAATTGTTCGAATAACGTTTCCGTACGGACATGCATCGTTTCGACGACCGCGACATAATCACACAGTGAACAGAAGCGGATATTAAAAAATTTTCTGTAGGAGGGTCCGAAAAAAAAAATACTACATCAAATTAATATAAAAAAAAATATTGTAGTATTTTTGGTGCAGGAATATGGACGTTATCGTTATGTACGAAACGATCGAGTTCCGTCGCAGGAATTTCCGTGTGCGCGTCGAGCGAACGCGAGTATATTTATTTCCGTAAACAAACGGTGTTCAAATATCAGATGGACGGGCACGCGAGGTATTTTGTTATATGGCTTTCGACATGCACACGCGGAAAGAACAATCGAAAATACTTGCACGTATAATAAATATATATATATAAAAATAAATGGTGAACGGTTATCGGGAATGTAGGATAGAATACGAACCGGACACCGAGTGTTGCGAAAAAAAAAACGGAAATTGCCGTTGTCTCCATAAATACGCGGTTTTTATTCGATCTATCTATTTCTAAAGTCATGTTTCCGATCGGTCTTGGAAGGATAAAAATAAAAAAAAAATTTGTCGACGTACACGGAAACAATTGGGTCAGCAATGGGTCGGGCGTGTTTGTTTATTTCGTCGGATCAATGTTATTGACGAAAAATCGTGCGTTTATATAAAACGAACGGCGACAAATACCCACGCGAAACCGTTGAGATAATAATTTATTAATACGACCCGCGTGAATTCAACAGCGGATTTAGATTTTTTGGCCGCCGTATTTTACATATTTTGCCCGCGTAAGACTTCGACTTCCCGTCCACGTTCTCGATACCACGGCACAAACACGAAATCGTAGGATTTCCAATCAACGACGGGGTTTCAGTTTTGATCCGCCGTACACTATTTTTAATAGTGTAAAATAATAATAGTGTATAATTATACACATAATATATTTTCTCGTGGGGATTTGTATCGTGATTTATTATTTTTTTTTTTTTTTTAACGACAAACGATCAAATTTTTATGGCGTACGTGCGCGTTCGATGAATTCCTAAACGTCCGGTCCACGTCGATTAATTCGGTCGGTCGTGTGTGATTTTGACCGCGTGATATATCGTCGCGTCGAGTGGACGGACCGGCGGACGTAACGCGTTTAATTGTATACGTCACGTGCACGGGCGGACGGCCATCATCGCAAAAACAATCGATTTCGCCGCGGCCCGAATGATATTATACTGTTGTTCGAAACGCGAACCGTTTCGGTTTTTTTCTCGTGAATTCGTCGCTTGTTGCAAATATTTTAAGACGCGTATGGAGACGGCTATTTTTTTTCATTCTTTTTTTCGACGTCGACATTCGCGTGAGACAATAGGTGCCTCGAAAGAGGAAAAGAATTCCCCGCGAGTCGTGTTTTTGGGTAATAAAAACGAAGAGTTCGATAACCAAGAGTGTATTGGTCGTAAATTAATGGGTTTTTTTTTTTTTTACTGTCTCTGGACGATTGTTCGTGTAGAACGAGTGTTCGGACGATCCGTCACGCTCGTGTTACTATTATCTGGTAACAAATCGTACATCTGGTCCGCACGCGTTTTACTGTTTTCTCGCTAGCGGTTTTCTTAAAAACGCAATGGGAAAATCACCGACGGTTTTCGACAAATCGCAAACGATCTAAAAATCTATTGGAAACGTAGACGTGCAACGTTAACAATATCTAAAAAATAAAAGTTCAATAATCGATTGTCGTAGCTATTTTTTAAAAGCACGTGAAGTTTTGATTTCCGAAAAAACTACGAGTTTCGTCCATCGAAAGCCATGACATACAGTCGATTTCAAATTCAGAACAATTACGTACGGCGTTCGCCGTTCGCTTTTAAGACTTTTAAATATGACAAAAAATAAGAAGAGGTAAAGCGTTTCGCGGGCGTTGTGGCCTGTGGACGTCGGTTCGAATTGGCTACTGATAGGGATACACTCCCTCGTCCATTCCGACGTATTATTTTTCGAATCAAAAGGAACGAAGTTTCGAAAATCGGTGGTCGCAATTCGTTTATGTTGACTTCTAAAAAAACCTTCATGAATAATATCCAAAACTCGGTTTCGTCGCGGAATAATAGTCGCACAGATCAAACTAGTTCCAAATAATATGTTTTTAATCACTTATGAGAATTCAACGCACAAGAAAACGTGTCTCGAAACCCGTAAACGCCTTAGAAAGTCGAAAGTTTAAAAGTTTATTGAGTATTGTTTAGCCGAAGTTTTTATTTTAAAATTAAATAAAAAACAAATGATACGCATGTACGGGCGATTAAAAGTTATGAAAATAAGTTGTCGTTAAATATTTTGCATTTAAAAAGTTCAAAAAATGTCTATTGTATTAGTTCCCTGGAGTTTATGACTTTCAACAGTTTTGATACGGCGCGTTGTAAAATGTTTGTCAAAAGACGGACGGCGATAAAAATACAAAAAAAAAAATAAATGTTATAAAACACAATGAAAACGTTGAACCGTATAAGTGTAATTTTTACGAAAGCAGCTTACGTTGTGTACTGTTATTCCGCGTCTGTCCCTCGAAACGATAAATTATTTCCGTTAAAGTTGTGTAATAATAAACACAACGTAAAAACTCGGACTTCTGATGTTTGTTCTTGCCGCGCGTAATACGAAAAACAAACGGTGTTCAGCGCACGACGACATTCTATACCGTCGCTGGAAATAGTCGATGATTATTCGATTTATATATTCACGGGTAAAGCGTGAATTACGTTTAGACGCCAACGATGTCGACCCGTGTCGAGTGATAACGTTACTCCGGATCGAAATATAAAACGCATCGGGTGCTCGCCGAGTACTCGAATTACAACGTGTATAGGTGTACAATCGAAGTACACGACTAAAAACCGTTCGAGAACAAAAGCGTTCAGTACGGACAGTCTGGTTGACGTACTGAACCGATGACATGCGCGCTAAAGGCCTATTCACACTAGCGGTCTCGGTCACGGTCCGGTCACGGTCAAGGATTATGATGTAGAATTCTCACTATCGGTTTACAGGCAATCAATTTAGTCTGCTCGTTGCCACCAAGTGTTTACATCGAATTCTGTCGTGATGGTATTTTCAAAGCGTAATTTGATGAAAATTGCATTAATTCTCGACGAAGAAGAAGAAGAAACGAGACAAAATAAACAAAGTAGAAGATTTTGGCTTCACCCATTGGTCCGGACTCAGGATTGAAGGAGGAAGGAGAATATACAACACTCTATCGCCGGTTACTGAATAACGACGTAAAATTTTATAAATATTTTCGTATGTCCCACGAAGAATACATGAATATACTGTCGAAAATTGAAATAGATTTGAGAAAAGCGGACACACAATTTATGTTGTATCACAATATTTTTTATGTGAAAAGTCATATAAAACATTATTTGCACGTGTCGTAGACTGGCCTCAAACGAACGGTGGGTTGTGTAATTAAAATAAAACAATAAGAATAATATTTAACTTATGAACTTTTATTATTCCGCTAATACAATATAAAAAAAACATCCGACCACGGCGGTGACTTACGCGCGACAAAGTTGCCCGCGCGGCGTACGTTGCCTCGTTATCGTCGTCGTCGTTATCCAATAATCTCCACGGTCAAAGTACGACGACGATAACACAAAAACTTATGATATAATATTCACATAAATAAAATATTACCACACACGTACAAATTCAATTGAAATTTCGTCGTCCATTTCACAAATTTTACAATAAACACATATGAACACGACCGAGTAGCGCGGTTTCTATCCACACTAGGCGATCCCGACCAGAAAGCTCGTGACTGCTGCGGTCTGGATCGTGCGTCAACCGGTCGAGAATTGAGCGGACCTGACCGCGACTTGACCGGGCCGGACCGAGACCGCTAGTGTGAATAGGCCTTAACGCACGCTGGTCGTGATCCGTGATACGGACGACGTCCGAAATCCGAGACGAGTTCGTTTTTCGGGCGTTCGCGGCGCCCTCGCCCACTCGCATGAAGTCCTATCGATTGTCGCCGGTCGCCGTGACCGGGACGATCGTGTTAGGACGAACAGCGTAGGCCGACGGGCGACCCGTGCATAAAACTCGTCCGAATGATCGATGATCAAACGATCATTTGCGTAGCGCGTGCGAGCGGGGCCCCCACAAAGTGAGTGGCCCGGGCAAAAAAAAACATAATATATAAATGAGTCGTGCCACCCCAGTCGCCATCGGGGTGACTTTTTTGTACTGCATATTTTTTTGTGTAAAAATCTATGTGCGTATTGTTTTTATTTCATAAGATCGGGCCGCTTGCTGTCGATAGGGCGTGGAATTTCGAAAATAATAATAATAATGTATTTTTAATTATATTATTATTCATAAATACTTTTTAAATTAAATTGTCGATTTTTATATTAAAGTGCAGTAAATTAGTGTACTCGTGTTTTAACTTATTTCAGGGTAACTAACCTAACCGATATTTTATAGAGACGTATAGCAGCAAAAGAAACAGTGTACCCAATATTTTGGGTACCTTTTGTAAAAACCAAATGTTAGATTGTCTGTTATAAATACTAATATACAAGTGACCGCGTTACGCCGATGATCCGTTTACTTCGCACGTCCGTCCAGTACAATCGTCAGAAAAATCGCGTTTCCGGTACGCTCGGAACAAGACGGTAAGGCGATGGCGTACCGAGACGCTGAAGACCCGGTGTGGATACGTGTTTTGGGAGGCCTTAAACTGACGTGATCAACACAAACAAGCGACTCGACAAAACGAATAATAACTCGGTAACGTATAACGGAGAAACAAATAAAACGTTCGATTTCGGCGTTTGGCAACGATGCGTCGCGATAGCTTTTCTGTCGGACATTGTCGTTTGTTTTGCGTGCGGGCCAGCAGGCCATGATAAAATGAAGGACACCGGGCGAGCGATCAACACGCGTCCAATGATCGAACGAACTGACGTTAATCCTCCGCGGATCGATCGTTTCGAATTGTAATCGTATTGTCGTTGTCGCGTCTCCGGAGGTCGGGCGGACACACGCACTCACCTTACGCGGGCCCGCGGTCCGGTCGCGACGCCGTAACGACGTCCGCGCGGCTGTCACCGCCGTTGCCGTGGCCGTTGCCGTGGCCGTTGCCGTTGCCGTGGCCGTTGCCGTGGCCGTCACCGACGCGCGCCGCGGTCGCTGCTGCCAAACGACGGCGGTAACGGCCGCGGCGCCGGCCGTCCGGCCGCCGGAGCCGTCGGCCGTCCATCGCGCGCGGCCACGTCTGTGTACGGTGTCTCGTGGCGCGCCGCGGCTGATCCGTTCCGCGCTTTTGCGTTCGGTCCCGCGGACACCGTGTGCGTGCGCCTGTGTGCGCGTGCGCGTGCGTGACGAGCGGCGACGATCGCGTTCCGCGTACGAAAACCGACTGAACACGATCATCCGGGGCGGTCCGGATACGCGTCTCCGCGCCGCCGCCGTATTTATTTTTACTGCGCCGCGTCCTGCTCCCGCCGCCGCCGCCGACCTCCTTGTCCTGCTCCCGCCGCCGCCGCCGCCGCCGCCGACCTCCTTGTCCTGCTCCCGCCGTCGACGGCGTCGTCCTGCGTCTTGAGTCGCGCGCACGCATCGCCACGGTACAGGCGCACACCTGTGGAACGACGGGAGTTATTTCGCTATCTCGAAACGCTTTTTTTTTTTTTTGCCCGTCGACAGACGGCTGGGCGCCCGCGACCGATCGCCGTCCCCACGCCGCCGCCTCAAGGTTTCCGCGGCACGCGCGAACGGATTCCGTCTTGTCTTCGACCGTTCGCGGTCTTCAACAACAGATTTTGGGGAAAATGCACAACTAACGCGCTCGTCGTCGTCGTCGTATCGTCTGACCCAGTGGCGTACTTAGACACGAGTTTTTTTTCGGGAGTGGGGTGGTCGTTCATTTTTATTCGCTATTGTTTTTAATCGACTTGTCGTGACGTGTATTGAAGTCTGGAATCGACTGAACTGAGCCATGTGTACAAATGAAATAAATAAACGTAAAGACATTATTTAGATAATTTTTTTTTAAATATAAACTTTCTATTATTTTCAGCAAAAATATCGATCGCCTCGCTGATTTGTATCGGTATTTCTCTGTGGACACACTTAGATGAGCCAATCCGTTTGGTCGATTTTCCCCCGTAGAATTCCTCAAGTACGACTTCGAACGTTTCAACGTCGAAAAGCTCCGTTCGACGCTGACAACTGACGACGTGGCGCCAATTTTCAAATATCGGTTTATACTCTAGAGGAACAGTAACTCATCACAACCTATTGCATCGACAATAGGTGCAAGGGAGTTTATCTACGGCTATCCATAATCAGAATACGTGCAATACAGTTTAGTTTTCCGTTATGATTGACTAAAAATATACATCTCGTAAGAAATTGATTATTATTCCATAAAAATGTTCCGTGAAATGGGGTGGTGGGAGGGGTGAGTCTGTCTGCTCCAGCCTGTACGGCTTTCGTTGCATACGATTCGTTTTAGATTTGTATTAACTACACACGTTAACATTTCAACCGTAGTCGCTCGTTTTCGTTTCAAGTCTCCTCGTCTCTGTCTCGTCATAACCCGGGTTTCCGTTGGGATCGACGTAGGCCGAATTCCCGACGTGAACATAACATTCCCCGCGTAAACAATAAAAATATGACAAAAACTGTTCGTTTTTCTAAAGGTTCTAGATTTTTTTTTTTAAAAAAAAGAAGAAAATCACCCGTATATTTTTCCAATACATCGTGTTCAGACTGAGCGAATATTTTTTTCCCCCGGCTCACATATGTCAGTATACTATACATATATACACACACACTATATACCGGTGGCGAATTCTCCGGGCTCGCTTAACAATAAAAACATAAGTTGTAAAAATACAAAAAATATTTTATCATCGATGATATTATTAACTTATTAAAAAAAAAAATGCATAGTGTATGATAAAAATTTCATCTATTCCTGTTGCGCACGCTATAAAAAAAACTATCGTTATCGTTATGAAATACCGGCTATCCAGTGAACTAGAACTCCACTAGCAGCCCGCGGTACTAACGGTACGGTTCAGTTGCGCTTCGTCAATGATTTGTGTTATTTATGTTCGAGTGTATGACGATTTTTTCGTTTCGTTTTGCTATTTTTTTTTTTTTAATACCGTTTAGCACTATGAGTACCGAACTTTACGATCTAAGTTCGTTGGAAAAGATAGAAGAATTGATTTTACGAATATAAATTTAAAAAAAAAAAAATGTGAACGTAACCCATTTTTTGACCAACTCTCGATTAAAACCGTCCGAGTATTGTATTAAGACAGTATCAGGCGAAAGTCTTATTATGCATAACAACTGATTTGCGTGCTATTGATTGATTGTAAATAAAATCGAATTTCTCGATAAACCGATAGTACTGACTATAAATGCATTATGATGAACGAGCACGCCCATACCTCGGAGCCAGCATTCGCCCCAACTAATACGATAGACGTGTGCACGTGACGCGTACATATCGGTTCGGACGACGGCCGCGTATTCTATTTCGCCATGTCAAGCGCGCCGTTGTCGACGGGTCCTCTCCCGATAACAAACAACGCCGCGACATTGTACGCGTGACTTAGCGCCCATGATCGTACGCAATGCACGTGAACACTGCGGGTCCGGAGCACGTCGACGCAGGACGACCAAAACCAATGTACACATTACTACACATACTATGCTGTTCGGGAAAAGATTGAAAACACTATTGTTTACTGGCCCCCGGTGACCAACTCGAACGTATATTTTCCGCAGTGCATAGTAATAGTATTAACACAACGTCGCAGGGTTCGAGTATAGAATTTTTTTGTTGCGTTTTCTTACTAAATTTATGAATTTATGCATTTTTGATCCTCTTGCGTCGGTTTATTGGCTTTTACATTTTGGTTTTTGACGATTATAAGCATATTGGACATTCTTAGAACATTTAGGCGCATATTTATCGATTTAAAGTAATATTACTGAAAATGACCAAATTACAGTACCGAGTACCAGTTGACGCTGCATTTGCTGTCCGGACTTCGGACACATTGAGAGATATTATGAAATGATACCTATTGACTTGTTTACAATGTTTAAACTTACAATAATATCAATTTAGTATAGGAATTTATGTGGTGAGTTTGAATACATACGAGTGTTATCGAAAGGCCCGTGTTGTCGCGGCAACAATAGTCTTTGGTTCGTTACGTTGACGACTAGTCATAAACATATTTTATTACAATCGCGTGTTTTTGTGTTCGGTTTTATTTAACAAATACAAATACGTTCATAGTTTAAAACGCCTAACAAACAAAAGAAATCGCTGGCTTATCGTTTACGCGCACAAATTGTTCTAAGATATTAATTTGTTCGAACGCATGAAAATGTGTTCATTAGTAAATTATTTTTCGGTAAACTTTAATAATTTTCAGTTAAACTTTTACATTTTTTAGTAGCATTTTCATAGTTAAAAAGCATTATTTTGTAGCGTTATCGATCACTTGTTAATGCCTTTACTGTAGGTTTTTAGCGCATAATTTTCATAGCCCTACTGATAACGAAACGTTTGAACGCATTTTGGAATGTGCTAAAACATACTGGCACACAAATATTTTCTTTTTTTTTTTTATGCGACAAAATTGTGACAAATTAAACCGTTTTACAACGTCGAGCGATTTCGATGAGATGTTATTTATATAGAATTTTTTTTCGTAAATCCTATATAAGCCGCGCGTTATCTCGCGGAAACAAAAAAAAATTATTACTCTGTTGCACGCGATCAGAGAACTTCGGCTTAACTTGGTTTAACTGCGAAAATACAAACAGAGCGATTTTCTCAGTTTGCTTTCAACGGAACATACTCTGTGTGAAGTCTTTCTCGTAAAGTATTCCGATAAAAATATTTAAACGAACATTTTATGTTCAAACACGTAAATATTTTATAAATACTATTTTCGCATTCTGTCAAAGTAAAAACTACAAAACACTTTATTTGAACTTCGTTTATATTTTATAATAAAAAATTTTTCAAATTTTTTTTTTTTTGGATTATTATTAAATATCCTGTCGTTCAATGTAAATGAAATTACGTTTTTGCCAAATAATATTTTAAAACTAAAATTATGGACATTTGAATATATGATTGATTTATATTTTGATTATATTTCTGCGGCTACCCTTGCTAATAAGTATGTACTTAAAATGTATTTGAAAACATATTGTGTCTTTGTGTTTCTTTGTAATACGTTTTGAAAATTTCATTTAAATACATATTTTAAATACTTTTAACGAGTATGTAAAGGACTAATGATAAATACATTGGATAGACTATGTTTCCGATATTCGTCCTCGTTATCGTTGGCTAAGGCCGGTGCGTATAAAAAACGATTTTGATTTTTCGTGTGTATTAAATTATCTATTATTGTTTGTATAAATATATTTTTTCAAGTTAAACCTTTATCACGTTGTTATTCGAAAATCGAAATAGAGACAGTGTAAAAATTAAGACAAGTTTTTTTGAAACAAAAAAAAAAAAACAATGAATAGCTTTGAACCGTTTTATATCCATTTTACATTATTCGATAAAATATTCTGTTTATAATTTTGGGCGAGTATTCGAATACGTATTCCGGATACTCTTCGAAAGTGTTTTTTGTAGCACTGCCGATCAAAACTAATGCGTGTTTATAATTGTCATATATAAGGTTATTTTTAAGTGCATCTAAAGTCACGACCCTATTTACAACACTTTAAAACGAGCTGAAAAAAAAAAACGTTACTTTAATTAATTATCTGAATTATCGCCGTTAATCTATTACACGAACAATTTAAACCTAAACGTACAATATTATGCGTGCTATTAACGCACAGATTTGTCCTACGCGCATTAACGTCGCGCCAGTGGTATTTAGGCGTGCTTAGACGTTATTTTTAATTTTGTAACTCATCTCAAAGGTACGGGTTTGTTTTTTTTTTCCCGGTCGTAAATTTCTCAAATACCATAAATCGCGTCGTATTTTTAATCAACATTCGAATAAATTATTGTTCAGCTACTTGCACGCGTACACAGACTCGAACGTTTGCAAAAAGTTTCAGTCGCACCCGGTAAACCGTAAGCATTTCGATTTCCGTTTTTTTTTCTCTTTCGAAAAAATGATGAGATAACTTATTTCTTGTCCGGAACATAACATTAAGACATTATTTTTTCCCCCCGCCTTTTCCGCGTCATTATGATTCTCTGTTTTGATTCAATATCCATTTTACACGTGTATAAGGAAAACGTACGTGACGTGAATTTACCAAACCCCCCCCCTCTGTTGATTTATGTATTAGTGTTGAACGATATGATAATACACGGTTTAGTGTTTTAAACAACCGCCGTTAGGTTTGGTGATAATTTCGCGCGCCGAACAGACTACAATCGTCAGAACAACAATACGCGTTTTCGAGTCCGCTGCCAATAAGGCCTTCGCGGCGTTTGTACGGTCGTCGCGTACCGGCTGTAAAACACGGGACTTCAATTGTCCAGATAGTGTGCGTTATAATCGTTCGTTGTCGCGTGATAACGGCGAACAATAGCTATCATCGTACTCGCGATACGACACGATTGGGGTGAACCGTTCGTGACGAATGCAACGAATGCAATGTGATATACCTAAACGCTTCAACGTAACGTCGTCTCAGAAGCACCGAGTAGAGCGCGCGAAACGATTCGCCCCAACCGTCAAATCGCGTACACAATCGGAGCCACTCCGTGCTGATCGCCGCACTCATCGCCCCGACCGTTTTTTCACCCGTCCAAGCGCGTTCGCACGACACGCCGCGATAACACGAGTCGCGTTGGTCGCGGCTTATTTTTTGACATTTTATGTCTTTGCTTTGGCACACAACCGAAAAAAACGTTACCGCTTCGCATCACGAAACACCACCTACACACACACACACACGCACACACACACACACACGCACACGCACACACACACACACGCACACGCACACCCACGCACACGCACACACACACACCCAACCCACACACACACACGCACACACACACACACACACACCACACACACACACACACCACACGCACACCACACACACACACACACACGCACACACACGCACACCACACACGCACACCCACACACACACACCCACACCTACACACACACGCACACACACACACGCACACGCACACACACACCACACACACCACACCACACACACACAACGCACACACACACACCACACCACACACCACCACACACACCACACGCACACCACACACACACACACACACACACCACACACACACCACACCACACACACACGCACACCACACACACCACACACACAACACACGCACACCCACACACACGCACACACACACACACACACACACACCTACACACCACACACACACACACACCACACACACACACACACACCCACACACACACACACACACACACACCACACCCACCACACCACACACACACCCACCACACAACACCCACACCACACACACACCACACACACACACCACCACGCACACGCACACACACACCAAACCCACACACGCACACACACACACACACACACACCCACACGCACACACACACACACACACGCACACACACACCCACACACACGCACACACACACACACACACACACCCACACCTACACACACACACACACCCAAACCCACACCCACACACCCACACACCCACACCTACACACACACACACCCACACCCACGCACACGCACCCAAACCCACACACACACACGCACACACCCACACCTACACACACACGCACACACACACACACGCACACACACCCACACGCACACGCACACGCACACACTCACACACATACACGCACACACACACACACCCACACCTACACGCACACGCACACACACACACACGCACCCACACACCTACACACACACACACACCTACACACACACACACACACACCCACACCTACACACACCCAAACCTACACACATACACAAACATATATACATAATTGGCTCGATTGGCTTTATTCAGTCCTCCTTCAAAGTTCCAACGAACCACGAGTAACCGTCAACGTGTGTAGGACAATGCGATCACGCTCTTAGACGCGTCGTCGGGCCGTTACTAAAATACCGAGTGTAGTAATACAACACAGAGCGTAAAGAAAACCACATACCTGACTCGTGTACAAAGGTAAATGGGGCTCGAAATTGCTCACATCAAATCATGCTCAGCCCGGCGATATCCACCGCGCGGAGAAACGATACGTATTGTAGATATGCTCCTAGAGTTACAACGTTCAACCGTTGTTAACAAATTTAACCGATGCAAAATGCTGATATGGTTCAACATTTATGTCGAAACAATCTAATTACATAGATGCTTGTCAGATATAGGACAATACCATCTGTATCTCACGGATCATACAATTATTATAAAAATTTAAAAAATATCATATGCACCTTCGACTACATAAATACAAAAAATTTGCATGCTGAAAATAACAAAAAAAAAAAAAAACAATGTTTTGTTGCTTGACAATATATAAAATTGCGCATCGATATTGTCTTCCAATCAAATTTTCTCGCGTCCACTACGGTGAACTGTACAACGTCCCGGCGACGGTGCGACAACCCTGCATCACGAATTCCGGCGGAACCCAATTAACTGTCGACATGCTCTGGAAATATTAGGATTATTTGTACATATTATATTATATAAAATCGAAGTAAATGTTAATAAATTATTATATATAAAATAATAACAAGTACATCGATCATTGGACGGTTCGAGAGGCCGACCGTTCATGCTCGTTGACGCGTCGTTGAACAATTATCAAGATACAGAGTGTAATTAATGGATACCGATCTTAAGGAAAAACCATATACATGACTCAAAACTGCTCACATCGGTAGCGTGACGAGGAAACAATTTTGGATGGCCGCTCTTGACTCAAATTGAGTAGGTGAATGATGGTTGGATTATGGTGTGTGGTATTTGATTATGAATGAATTATTATTACTTGAAATATTATCGACAAATATTGGTTAGAATTTAAAAGATAGAACTAGGTGGAAAACAATAGCCACAAAGTTACTAAAAAACAGTACAGTTTATCTCCTTTGTTTACGTGTTCTTCAATTTGGCAGAGAGTTGGTAATTGGAAAAAATAGTCCGCACATTGAATTTAAAAGGTTTAACGTGCTAGTGTATCAAATTCGTGAACAATGGTAAAGATAACACGAAACTGCTCACCTCTGATCGTATTCTATCAGACGAAATCCATCGCTTGGAGAACCCATACGTTTTGTAGATCTTCTCCAAAAGTAACTACGTTGAGTAGTCGTTAACAAATTTTCCAGAAGCAAAATGCTGATAATGCTAAATAATTAACCTCGAGAAAATATAATTAAATACATGCTTGCTCAACATATGACAGTATATTTTTCATCCCACGGATAATTCAAATAATTTATAAATATATCATGTGTACGTTCGACTTCACGAAAACAAAAAAATTTATACGCTAATTAAAAACAAAAAACCAGCACACGACCAATACACGTCGACGACAAGCGACCAGATTTTTTTTTTTTTTAAGCATGCCACGATATCGTTCATCGACCAGTTTCATCGCGACCACCGCCACAGAAGACTGTACAACAACCAAGCGGTGGTGCGACAAAGTCGAACCGCCAAATCCGGCGAAACACTAGTAAACGCCGACGTGTATTTAGCCCTGTATTGTCCAATTTGACATACTGTCGATTTTCTTAAAAAACCGACTAGCACACGACCAATACACGTCTTTGTCAAGCGACCAGATTTTTTTTTTTAAGCGCGTAAAATTCCGTATTTCGACAAATTTTCTCGCGTTCACCGCCGCAGCTTTGTTTTACAGATACAACAATTCAACAGTAGTGTGTTAACGCTGAATAGCTAAATCCGGCGAAATACGAGTAAACATCGATGTGCACATGAAATACTAGGATTATTAATATATAATTTTTTTATAAACAACAATTAAATCGAACCTGGGACGGTACGAGGGGCTGACTGAACTCACTCGTAAACTCGTCGTCGAATTACTATCAAAATACGGTGTACAGTAAATTAACACTGACCGTAAAAAAATCTACATACTTGACTCGTGAACAAACGTAAACTGGCCGTTAACTGCTCCCATCCGTTCGTACTCTATCGGGCGATGCCCATCTTCTTCAACAGTTACTATGTCGAGACGTTTTTATGAAATTTACCGATGCAAAATTTTGATATTGCAAAATGTTTCAGCTCCAAACATTCTACATAGATGCTTGTCAACCATATGATATTATTTTTCGTGTCCACAGATCCTACAATTATTACATAAAGATATTAAAATATCACTTTCTCCTACGTCAACACAAACATTTAACCCGTCCTTAAAAGAAGAAAAATAATATGTTTTTCCATGACATTATTTATTATCACGTTACAAATTCGTTTCTAACGCTTCCAGTGGCGTAGTTATAGGTGTTGCAGGGGGAAGGGGCATCTTCTAACACTATCAACGTATTTATGTTTTTATATGGTACAATTTGTACGATTTATATATGTGCTATTAGTTAACGCTCTTAATTCTTATCTATTTTTTAAAAGTAACTTATCAAAATGAATGTTATTAAATTAAAATATTTAAGTCTAAACAATTGTTATCAAATAAAAAAGGATCATCAAGACTAACTAAAACTTGTATTTATTTTAATATTTATCTACACACATACACACACACACACTCACACTCACACACACACACACACACACCTCACACACTCACACACACACACTCACACACATGTTCTTGCCGTGAACATGTACTCTTATGAAAACTGACGACTGTTTGAATCGAACTTTTTGTCGTTAATGCACGTCGACGTCTACTAGTGTTTCGACGAAGTTTGCAATTCAGCGTATTTGAATCCCCGCCGGGTAGTTGTACAGCTGGCGGCAATGAACGCATGAAAATATGTCGAAATACAAAATTGTAGCATACTTATATTTAATGTCAATCAATAACATATGGTTTTTTTTTTTTAATGGCGATTAAAATTGTTGTTTATACGTAGACGAAATTGCGTATAATTTTTTTATAATAATTCTATGATCTGTGGAATATTATATAATAATACTATGATCTGTGGGATACAAAAAGAATTGTCATATGTCTGACGAGCATCTATGTAGAATGTATCGAGTTGAAACATTTAACAATATCAGTATTTTGCATCGAAAAATTTATTACGTTTTTCGAAACTTAGTAACTTTTGTAGTAGATGTACGAATGGAATCGTTTCTCCACTCAATGAATTTCGTGAGATAAACAGCAATCGGATATGAGCAGATTGGCGACCCATTTTCGTTAATTCACCAGTCAGGTATGTGGTTTCCTTTACGGTCCATGATCATTTATAAGACTAGATATTTTAGTAATTAAATGACGACCCGTTTATGAGCGTTCGTTTGGCTCCTCGTAACGTACCAGGTCCGATGTGCTTTTTATTCATATAATATTTTATTCAAATATTTTCTAATATGTCATATACAAATCCATAATTATTAGTGTTTCGCCGTATTTGACGATTTTGCGAAACACACCAAAGCTGGGTTGATGTGCTGCAGGCATCGGCGAACGGGAGAAAATGTGTCGAAATACGAAATCATACGCGCGTAAAAAAAAAATAATATATAAATATATATATATATCTTGTCGAAATTCATCGAAGTTTGTTTGTCGTGAACATGTTTTTTTAGGAAAACTAAAGACCGTTTTAACACATCCCTGCTTAGTTGTTGTACAGCCCCAGGCGGTGGACGCGTGCAAATTTGCCGAATAACGATATCGTAGCATGGATAAAAAAAAATTTGGTGACTTTTCGTCGACGTTTGTTTGTCTTGCGTTTGTTAGTTTTTAATAAAAATTAACGATCGTACGAATCGGACTTGACTGTCCTTACTACACGTCGACGGGTACTAGTACATCAACAGAAATAGCGAATCGGCATTGTCGCATCCCTGCTCGGTTGTTGTACAGCCCGAAGCAGTGGACGCATGGAAATATGACGAAATACAAAATTGTAGTGTACTTATAATTAATGTCAATCAATAAAAATCTGGTTTTTTTTTTAATGGCGATTAAAATTGTTGTTTATATGTAGACGAAATTGCGTATGATTTTTTTATAATAATTCTATGATCTGTGGGATATTATATAATAATACTATCTGTGGGGCACAAAAAGTATTGTCATATGTCTGACGAGCATCTATGCAGAATGTTTCGAGTCGAAACATTTAACAATATCAGTGTTTTGCATCGAAAAATTTATTACAATTTTCTTAACTTAGTATCTTTTGTAGTAGATGTACGAATGAAATCGTTTCTCCACTCAATGAATTTCGTGAGATAGACAGCGATCGGATATCAGCAGATTGGCAACCCATTCTCGTTAATTCACCAGTCAGGTATGTGGTATACTTTACGGTCAATAATCATTTTGTAGTAAAACAAAAAACTATAAAAAGGGATTAAAAGATTAAATGGTGGAAAGAAATAACAATAATATCATGCAAGTATAAAATAAGTTTATTACCTTTTTTGTCGTCTCGAAGATTTGCCTGTCACGGAATTCTACTCTTGCGGACAATTTTTTTTTTTTTATTGAGTAAGGTAATAACTTTGTAAATCAAACAGAATAAGAAATGAAAGGTTGGGACGCCGCCTTTGCCTTGAGGCAAAGTCAGCGCCAAGAAATAAAGAACAACTCAAAAGGTGATTTCCACGTTGAAAGAAATTAGAGTCACCTAATTTCGGAAAACCGATCTGTTGAGTCGTTCTTGATAAGTATGCGTATACTCTCAGGTAGACAGAGACGATTTAACTGTCAGGTGGACTGTGACGATCTGAGTGCCCTCTGAAAGCTGGAGGGTGTATTTATCGTTATTTTTTGAAGGACATATACTAAGATTTCGGTCCCACAAGGTTATCGCTTATTTATTATTCCATTTTCTGCGAATTTTGCGCAGTCTAAAATTTGTTCGTAATGTCACAAATCTGTGACCTTTGTGTTCACTTGATTAAATATGTGTGATTCATTTCGTTCTTTCTTTTTTTCTCTTCTTCTTTTTTTTAATATATTTACTATTTCTGTTATCGAGCATAATATTCTTTTGTTTGTTAATTTAATTGTATTATATTAAAAATCATATTAAAGTTTGATAGCAAATTCTTCTTATGGGACTGAAATGTTTTATGTGTATTATACTAATATATAAAATACGCATTAAATTATTTGTGATTATAAAATTACAATTATTGTTATTCCTAAAGGGGATTTATGATCGGTGTTCCGAGAAAATTGAGCTCTAATATATTTATTAAAATCTAAACTAAAAAAAGTGTTCATAATAAAAACCAATACAGAAATAGTTGTTAAATATTACAAATTCATTTCCAAATAATTTTTGTTATGATATGAGCGTATGTTATTACATGTATTTGTTAAAGTATAATCTATTAAAGTTTATTTTTTATTACATGGTTTCAGTTATGATATGAGTGCATATCATTACAATTTACAAGACTAGACGCGTGCAAATTTGCCGAATAACGATATCGTAGCATGCAAAAAAAAAAATATGGTGTCTTGCCGTCGACGTGTGTTTTCTTGCGTTTGTTAGTTTTTAATAAAAATTAACGATCGTACGAATCGGACTAAACTGTCTTTACTACACGTCGATGGGTACTAGTATTTCGCCAGAAATGGCGAATCGGCATTGTCGCATCCCTGCTTGGTTGTTATAAATCCCATAGCGGTGGACGCTTGCAAATTTGCCGAATAACAGTATCGTAGCATGCAAAAAAAAAAATATGGTGACTTGCCGTCGACGTGTGTTTCCTTGCGTTTGTTAGTTTTTAATAAAAATTAACGATCGTACGAATCGGACTTGACTGCCCTTTCTACACGTCGACGGGTACTAGTGTTCCGCCAGAAATGGCGAATCGACATTGTCGCATATCTGCCTGGTTGTTGTAAAGACTGAGGCGATGGACACGTACAAATTTGCCGAATTACGATATTGTAGCATGCAAAAAAAAAATCTAGTGTCTTGTCGTCGACGTGTGTTTGTTTTGCGCTTGTTAGTTTTCAATGAAAATTAACGACCGTACGATTCGGACTTGACTGTCTTTACAACACGTCGACGGGTACTAGTGTTTCGCCAAAAATGGCGAATCGGCATTGTCGCATACCTGCCTGGTTGTTGTACAGCTCGTGGATGTTGATAAGTCCAAATATTTTGAAATGCGTTATTTATGTGCTCTTATATATGTTATGATATGCACTCATATCATAACTGAGACCATGTAAAAAAATAAACTTTTATAGATTATACTTTAACAAATGCATGTAATATACGTTGATATCATAACAAAAATTATTTGGAAATGAATTTGTAATATTTAACAACTACTTCAGTATTAGTTTTTATTATGAACACTTAGTTTAGTTTATATTTTAATAAATATATTAGAGCTCAATTTTCTCGGAACGCCGATCATAAATCCCCTATAGGAATAACAATAATAGTAATTTTATAATCACATATAATTTAATGCGTATTTTATATATTACTATAATACACATAAAACATTTCAGTCCCATAAGAAGAATTCGCTATCATACTTCTATATGATTTTTAATATAAAACAATTAATTAAAGAAACAAAAGAATATTATACTCGATAACAGAAATAGTAAATATATAAAAAAAAAAGAAGAAGAGAAAAAAAGAAAGAACGAAATGAATCACACATATTTATTAAGGTGAACACAAAAGTCGCAGATTTGTGACACTACGAACAAATTTTAGACTGCGCAAAATTCGCAGAAAATGGAAAAATAAATAAGCGATAACCTTGTGGGACCGAAATCTTAGTATATGTCCTTCAAATAATATTGATGAATACACCCTCCAGCTTTCAGAGGCACTCAGATCGTCTCTGTCCACCTGACAGACAGACCGTCTCTGTCTACCTGAGAGTATACGCACACTTACCATGAACGACTCAACAGATCGTTTTTCCGAAATTAGGTGACTCTAATTTCTTACAACGTGGAAATCATCGTTTTTTGAGTTGTTTTTATTTCTTAGCGCTGACTTTGCATCAAGTCAAAGTTAGCGTACCAACATTTCATTTTCATATTCTGTTTGATTTACAAGTTATTACTTTAATTAATAAAAATATTGTCCGCAAAAGTTGAAATCCGTAACAGGCAAATCTTCAAGACGACAAAAAAGGTAATAAACTTATTATACACTTGCATGATATTATTGTGATTATTTCTTTTTGAACAGGCAAGACGGTTTTCGAATTCACACCCCTTGACTCGTGTTATTTAATCTTTTAATTCCTTTTTTATATTTTTTTGTATTACTACATATATAATGACAAGAAACAATATATAGGTTCTTTAACATTGTGTTAAATATTTAGTATTATGTAAATTGATATGTTTGACAAGCATGTATGTGATTTTATTGTTTCGAGTAAAAACTATTGAAAGCATCGACATGTTTTAATGAGGAACTTTGCTAAGAACTTCACAACGATGTTCCTCGTGAAGAAGATCTACAAAACATATGGGTTCTACGCGCAATAGTTTTCGTCAAAAAGAATACGATACGATGTGAGCAGTTTCATTTCTTTACGATTGTTCACGAATCAGGTATTATTTGGTTTCTTTTTTACAGGCTGTGTTAATTTACTAAATTTGATATTAAGGTTTTTGCCTGACAACGCGTCTAAGAGCGAGTTCGGTTTACCATTTGTACCGTCCCAGGATCGATGTAATTTTGTTATATTTTATATAGTAGTATGTGAACACTTACATCGACTTTGTATTTTATAATATGTACTGATAATTTTAGCATTCTCGGAGCACGTCGTCAGTTATTCTAGTTTCGTCGGAATACGTGAAGCAGAGTTGTCGCACAATAGTCGGTTCTGTACAGTTCGCCGTGGTGGTCGCTGCAAAATTTGGTTTGAAGACGATATCGACGCGCATTTTCACATCAAGTCAAGCATCAAAATATTGTATTTTTTTTTTATTTTTAGCATATGCAATTATTGTATTTATGTAATCGAAGGTGCATATGATATTTTCATATATTTTTATAATAATTGTATGATCCGTGGGATACAGATGGTATTGTCCTATATCTGACAAGCATCTATGTAATTTGATTGTCTTTATTTAAACATTTTTCAATATCATCATTTTTGTACAGGTAAATTTGTTAGCAACGTCTCAACGTTGTAACTCGATTAGTAGATCTACGATAAGTATCTTTTCTCCTCGCGATGGACTTCACCGGGTAGACTACGTTCGGATGTGAGCAATATTTACAACACGTAACGATTATTCACTAGTCAGGTAAGTGGTTTAATTTACGGTTGATACTGTTTTACCACACACGGTATCTTGGTAATCGTCAGGCGATGTGCCTACGAGCGTGATCGCCAATCGCTATATACGTCAACGATTACTTGTGTTTCGGCGGAATTCTCGATTCAAATTTGCCCTACCACCACCGTGTCGTTGTTTTTTTTGCCGCTCTAAATAAATGTCACAATGGCGTATCCAGGATATTTAAAGGGGGAGAATAAATTTAAAATCAATAAAATGTTACCATAACATACATGAACACACACACACACACAAACACACACACACTCAAACACACACACACACACACACCTAACGATTACTTGTGTTTCGGCGGAATTCTCGATTCAAATGTGTCCTACCACCACCGTGTCGTTGTTTTTTTTGCCGCTCTAAATAAATGTCACAATGGCGTATCCAAGATATTTAAAGGGGGAGAATAAATTTAAAATCAATAAAATGTTACCATAACATACATGAACACACACACACTCACACACAAACACACACACACAAACACACCTAACGATTACTTGTGTTTCGGCGGAATTCTCGATTCAAATTTGTACTACCACCACCGTGTCGTTGTTTTTTTTGCCGCGCTAAATAAATGTCACAATGGCGTATCCAGGATATTTAAAGGGGGAGAATAAATTTAAAATCAATAAAATGTTACTATAACATACATGAACACACACACACACACACACACCCACACACACACACACAAACACACACACACACACACAAACACACCTAACGATTACTTGTGTTTCGGCGGAATTCTCGATTCAAATTTGTCCTACCACCACCGTGTCGTTGTATAGTTTGCGGTGGTGGACGCGAGAAGAATCGTTGAAAAACGATATCTTAACGCACTTAAATGAATAAATATTGGCGCTTGTCCTCTACGTGTGTTTGCTGCTCGCAAATTTGTTTTGCCGCGCTAAATAAATGTCACAATGGCGTATCCAGGATATTTAAAGGGGGAGAATAAATTTAAAATCAATAAAATGTTACCATAACATACATGAACACACACACACATACACACACACACACACAAACACACACACACATTCTATATAAGACTATTAAGAAGAATAGATAACGCAACGAGTCCGCCTTAAGTGAGACATTTTATGTCTTATGTGTGAATTTTTTTTTTTCAAATTCAAATTTAAATTTTTTCAAAACCTAAACAATGGTTTCCGTGGAAACAAACCATAAGGGTGATTTAGGTTTTTTTTTCTGTAACGCTTTTTCGTGACAGTCCCCAGTGGGTATCTTAATTTAGGTAACGCTTTTCGTTGACACTTTTTGGTGGACACTTTTTCGTGACGGTTTTTTATTTTAATGCGCCAAAGTAAAGACATAAAATGTCAAAAGATGAGCAACAATTTACACTTATAAATTTTTTTATTTTTATATCGATTGGTAAGGATAAAATGTTTAAAATTGAAAACATTCGTTTTGACAAATTGTTATCAACCAAATCGATAAGAATTAAAAGCATTAATCCGTAGCATATTTTTCAATTGAATAAAATATACTATATTATTACGTTTATATGAACTATGTGGTGGGGGTCATGTCTCCACGGACACGCCATTGATATCTGTATTTTTTTTTCGTTTGAAAACCTGCAAACCGTTAAATTTATTGCACGATAAAAACAAATAAACGGTTTAAAATGAAAGACAATCGTAGGAAATCACTCAACAGTTACCAGTCTACTATGGCCTAAATATTTAATTGAAAATATGAATTCTGACGAGTAATAAATGATGAACTTTCGATGTTGTGTAAAATACGCGATCATTCGAATTATACATTTTTAAAAATAAAGAAAAACCGATCGGAATACTTCCGGCGCGACTAAAACGGTTAGGTTCCAAGGTTCCCACGAGGTTTTCTGTTCGTCGACCGATTGCTTTCGATTTTGATCGTTGACGGAAATTCAGTAGATCGTAGTCGGTTTTTGAAAATGAATTTATTTTGTCGTCTTGACCGTTATACTAACAGAGTATAAACGTAGAAATACGGACGTTCGATCGGGCAACATCGTGTTTTACGAAATCGTATTACGTTGTAATATATCAATTGCTATGTCGTCGTCTTTTTTCTGCTGCGCGTGGGATATGACCGGCCAATGTCGAAAACGTAATTCGAATTCGACAATACTTAAATGAGACGAAAACGTATTTATACCGTTCTTTTTTGGTTTTCATTTAATATCGTATTGCCGAAAAATCAGCCCTTTGGTAAATGTCCAAAACCAGGTACGCGAACGATCAACTACGCAACGTGTTATGTACCAAGCTAGCGGAATTTCCGGGCACTAGTTATATATAACTTTGTAACTAGTCATTTTCCGGCTTCCGCGAGATCAACAACAGCGGTTTACTATTCGAGAAACAACGTACAGCCTTCCTTTATTTTTCTTCGAGGACTACGAATGATATCACCATGATGTACACGTCAATGCCGTAAGTATACCGATTTGTTTGGATTCTTAACACTTTCGGTAAAATCACGTTTTGGAATGGTTTGAACTCAAAAATTCCATTGTGTGAGCGTCCAATTCCGAAAACGTTATTAAAGTTCAGTGTGTTCAAGAATACGGGCTAAACTGCATTCGTTCCGAAAAAAAGACGAAAGTGCATAAGTTATTCAAATATATTTATGTAATAATTCTATGATCTGTGGGATACAAACGTATAGTCATATGTCTGACAACCATCTATGTAGAATTTTCAGAAATGGAACAGTTGGCAGTATCAGCATTTCGCATCGGTAAATTTGTTAAAAATTATCAAAATTGTACTTCTTGTAGTAGATCTACTAAAATTATCGTTTCCCCACGCACGATGGACTTCGCCGAGTAGAATACGATCGGATGTGAACAGTTTACGTAGCAGCTCCGTTTACGTTTGTTACAAGTCAGGTATGTAGATTTCTTACGGTCCGTATTAATTTACTACACTCGGTATTTTAGTAATTGTCCGACGACGAGTCTACGAGCGTATTCAGTTTGCCCATCGTACCGTTCCAAATTTTATGTACTTGTTATGCATACAGAATTCTAAACTATAACTCCTAGTATTTCCAGTGGACGTCGACAGTTATTCATGTTTCGTCGGATTTGGCGATTCTGCATTGTCATACCACCGTTGGGTTGTTATATACCTAGGGGCGGTGGACACGAGAAAATTTGCTGAAATAGAAAATTTTACGCGTTATAAAAAAAATCTTGTCGATTGTCGTCGACGTGTTCTTGCCGCGGACATGTACTTTTATGAAAACTGACGACTGTTTGAATCGGACTTTTTGTCGTTAATGCACGTCGACGTCTACTAGTGTTTCGACGGAGTTTGCGATTCAGCGTATTTGAATCCCCGCCTAGTAGTTGTACAGCTAACAGCGATGAACGCAAGGAAATATGTCGAAATACAAAATTGTAGCGTTACTTATATTTAATGTCAATCAATAACATATGGTTTTTTTTTTTTAATGGCGATTAAAATTGTTGTATATACGTAGACGAAATTGCGTATGACTTTTTTATAATAATTCTATGATCTGTGGGAAATTATATAATAATACTATGACCTGTGGGATACAAAATGTATTGCCATATGTCTGACGAGCATCTATGCAGAATGTTTCGAGTTGAAACATTTAACAATATCAGTATTTTGCATAGAAAAATTTATTACGTTTTTCTAAACTTAGTAACTTTTATAGTAGATGTACGAATGGAATCGTTCCTCCACTCAATGAATTTCGTGAGATAGACAGCGATCGGATATGAGCAGATTGGCGACCCATTTTCGTTAATTCACCAGTCAGGTATGTGGTATTCTTTACGGTCCATGATCATTTTGTAGTAAAACAAAAAAAATATAAAAAGGGGATTAAAAGATTAAATGGTGAAATGAAATAACAATAATATCATGCAAGTATAAAATAAATTTATTACCTTTTTTGTCGTCTCGAAGATTTTCCTGTCACGGATTTCAACTCTTGCGAACAATTTTTTTTTTTTTTTATTGATTAAGGTAATAACTTTGTAAATCAAACAGAATAAGAAATGAAAGGTTGGGACGCCGCCTTTGCCTTGATGCAAAGTCAGCGTCAAGAAATAAAAAACAACTCAAAAGGTGATTTCCACGTTGAAAGAAATTAGAGTCACCTAATTTTGGAAAACCGATCTGTTGAGTCGTTCTTGATAAGTATGCGTATACTCTCAGGTAGACAGAGACGGTCTGTCTGTCAGGTGGACTGTGACGATCTGAGTGCCCTCTGAAAGCTGGAGGGTGTATTTATCGTTATTTTTTGAAGGACATATACTAAGATTTCGGTCCCACAAGGTTATCGCTTATTTATTATTCCATTTTCTGCGAATTTTGCGCAGTCTAAAATTTGTTCGTAATGTCACAAATCTGTGACCTTTGTGTTCACTTGATTAAATATGTGTGATTCATTTCGTTCTTTCTTCTTTTCTCTTCTTCTTTTTTTTAATATATTTACTATTTCTGTTATCGAGTATAATATTCTTTTGTTTGTTAATTTAATTGTATTATATTAAAAATCATATTAAAGTTTGATAGCAAATTCTTCTTATGGGACTGAAATGTTTTATGTGTATTATACTAATATATAAAATACGCATTAAATTATTTGTGATTATAAAATTACTATTATTGTTATTCCTATAGGGGATTTATGATCGGTGTTCCGAGAAAAAAGAGCTCTAATATATTTATTAAAATATAAACTAAACTAAGTGTTCATAATAAAAACTAATACTGAAGTAGTTGTTAAATATTACAAATTCATTTCCAAATAATTTTTGTTATGATATGAGCGTATGTTATTACATGTATTTGTTAAAGTATAATCTATTAAAGTTTATTTTTTATTACATGGTTTCAGTTATGATATGAGTGCATATCATTACAATTTAAAAGACTAGACGCGTGCAAATTTGCCGAATAACGATATCGTAGCATGCAAAAAAAAAAAAATATGGTGTCTTGCCGTCGACGTGTGTTTTCTTGCGTTTGTTAGTTTTTAATAAAAATTAACGATCGTACGAATCGGGCTTGACTGAGTTTTCTACACGTCGACGGGTACTAGTATTCCGCCAGAAATGGCGAATCGACATTGTCGCATACCTGCCTGGTTGTTGTAAAGACTGAGGCGTTGGACACGTACAAATTTGCCGAATTACGATATTGTAGCATGCAAAAAAAAAATCTAGTGTCTTGTCGTCGACGGGTACTAGTGTTTCGCCAAAAATGGCGAATCGGCATTGTCGCATACCTGCCTGGTTGTTGTACAGCTCGTGGATGTTGAAAAGTCCAAATATTTGGAAATGCGTTATATATGTGCTCTTATATATGTAATGATATGCACTCATATCACTGAGACCATGTTATAGAAAATAAACTTTTATAGATTATACTTTAACAAATGCATGTAATATACGTTGATATCATAACAAAAATTATTTGGAAATGAATTTGTAATATTTAACAACTACTTCAGTATTAGTTTTTATTATGAACACTTAGTTTAGTTTATATTTTAATAAATATATTAGAGCTCAATTTTCTCGGAACGCCGATCATAAATCCCCTATAGGAATAACAATAATAGTAATTTTATAATCACATATAATTTAATGCGTATTTTATATATTACTATAATACACATAAAACATTTCAGTCCCATAAGAAGAATTCGCTATCATACTTCTATATGATTTTTAATATAAAACAATTAATTTAAGAAACAAAAGAATATTATACTCGATAACAGAAATAGTAAATATATAAAAAAAAAGAAGAAGAGAAAAAAAGAAAGAACGAAATGAATCACACATATTAATTAAGTTGAACACAAAAGTCGCAGATTTGTGACACTACGAACAAATTTTAGACTGCGCAAAATTCGCAGAAAATGGAAAAATAAATAAGCGATAACCTTGTGGGACCGAAATCTTAGTATATGTCCTTCAAATAATATTGATGAATACACCCTCCAGCTTTCAGAGGCACTCAGATCGTCTCTGTCCACCTGACAGACAGACCGTCTCTGTCTACCTGAGAGTATACGCACACTTACCAAGAACGACTTAACAGATCGTTTTTCCGAAATTAGGTGACTCTAATTTCTTACAACGTGGAAATCATCGTTTTTTGAGTTGTTTTTATTTCTTAGCGCTGACTTTGCATCAAGTCAAAGTTAGCGTACCAACATTTCATTTTCATATTCTGTTTGATTTACAAGTTATTACTTTAATTAATAAAAATATTGTCCGCAAAAGTTGAAATCCGTAACAGGCAAATCTTCAAGACGACAAAAAAGGTAATAAACTTATTATATACTTGCATGATATTATTGTGATTATTTCTTTTTGAACAGGCAAGACGGTTTTCGAATTCACACCCCTTGACTCGTGTTATTTAATCTTTTAATTCCTTTTTTATATTTTTTTGTATTACTACATATATAATGACAAGAAACAATATATAGGTTCTTGTGTTAAATATTTAGTATTATGTAAATTGATATGTTTGACAAGCATGTATGTGATTTTATTGTTTCGAGTAAAAGTTATTGAAAGCATCGACATGTTTTAATGAGGAACTTTGCTAAGAACTTCACAACGATGTTCCTCGTGAAGAAGATCTACAAAACATATGGGTTCTACGCGCAATAGTTTTCGTCAAAAAGAATACGATACGATGTGAGCAGTTTCATTTCTTTACGATTGTTCACGAATCAGGTATTATTTGGTTTCTTTTTTACAGGCTGTGTTAATTTACTAAATTTGATATTAAGGTTTTTGCCTGACAACGCGTCTAAGAGCGAGTTCGGTTTACCATTTGTACCGTCCCAGGATCGATGTAATTTTGTTATATTTTATATAGTATGTGAACACTTACATCGACTTTGTATTTTATAATATGTACTGATAATTTTAGCATTCTCGGAGCACGTCGTCAGTTATTCTAGTTTCGTCGGAATTCGTGAAGCAGAGTTGTCGCACAATAGTCGGTTCTGTACAGTTCGCCGTGGTGGTCGCTGCAAAATTTGGTTTGAAGACGATATCGACGCGCATTTTCACATCAAGTCAAGCATCAAAATATTGTATTTTTTTTTTTTATTTTTAGCATATGCAATTATTGTATTTATGTAATCGAAGGAGCATATGATATTTTCATATATTTTTATAATAATTGTATGATCCGTGGGATACAGATGGTATTGTCCTATATCTGACAAGCATCTATGTAATTTGATTGTCTTTATTTAAACATTTTTCAATATCATCATTTTTGTACAGGTAAATTTGTTAACAACGTCTCAACGTTGTAACTCGATTAGTAGATCTACGATAAGTATCTTTTCTCCTCGCGATGGACTTCGCCGGGTAGACTACTCTCGGATGTGAGCAATATTTACAACACGTAACGATTATTCACTAATCAGGTAAGTGGTTTAATTTACGGTTGATACTGTTTTACCACACACGGTATCTTGGTAATCGTCAGGCCACGTGCCTACGAGCGTGATCGCCAATCGCTATATACGTCAACGATTAATTGTGTTTCGGCGGAATTCTCGATTCAAATTTGTCCTACCACCACCGTGTCGTTGTTTTTTTTGCCGCGCTAAATAAATGTCACAATGGCGTATCCAGGATATTTAAAGGGGGAGAATAAATTTAAAATCAATAAAATGTTACCATAACATACATGAACACACACACACACAAACACACCTAACGATTACTTGTGTTTCGGCGGAATTCTCGATTCAAATTTGTCCTACCACCACCGTGTCGTTGTTTTTTTTTGCCGCGCTAAATAAATGTCACAATGGCGTAATCCAGGATATTTAAAGGGGGAGAATAAATTTAAAATCAATAAAATGTTACCATAACATACATGAACACACACACACACACAAACACACACACACACACACACACACACACACACACACACACACACACACACACACATATACATAATTGACTCGATTGGCTTTATTCAGTCCTCCTTCAAAGTTCCAACGAACCACGAGTAACCGTCAACGTGTGTAGGACAAGGCGATCACGCTCTTAGACGCGTTGTCGGGCTGTTACTAAAATACCGAGTGTAGTAATACAACACAGACAGTAAAGAAAACCACATACCTGTCTCGTGAACAAAATTAAACGGGGCTCGAAATTGCTCACATCAAATCATGCTCAGCCATAATTTCTGCGGACGTCCGGGCAAAAACAACGGACGGTCAATTAAACCATTTGCAGATAGAGGCGGCGGCGGCGGCGGCGGCGGTTAAATCGCCGGGGTACCGGGCGCCGGCCGGACAAACGACTCGGTCTTTAATGAGCTTTTGCCGCTCGCGTTCATTCCGGCAACGCCGCCGCCGCCACTGCGTACGATGATAGACCGGGAACGTCGTCGTGCACGTGTGTGTGTAAGTTTTCTCCCCGCTCGGTTTAGGCTTTTAATTAATGGAAAAACCCGTGGGGTACGAGGGACGGAGGGAGGCGAACGGCGACTCCGGGGGATATGGCCGAAACGTAAGCATCCAATTTATCTAATTGTTGAAGACTTCGGGAAGAAAACATGAAAAGAGGTGAGGGGATGGGGCGGTGTGGCGGAAAAATAAGAAGGAGGAATATATAACCGCCGCCGCGTATAAACTGCCGTTACACAAAGTATGTGTCTTACTTTACACACCTTCGACCTCTGCTCAGCATCACTACGCCTAGCGAAAAATAATTGACAGTCCGAGTAATTGACATTTTATGTTTCATCGCATTTTAACAATAAATAAATTAAATCATTAATTAAATCGCATTTTCACAATAAATAAATATATCACCCCGTATCAATTGTAATTCGAAGATAGTGTGGAGTACAGAAGAAGGAAAAGGGAGGCTAGGAGAAAGAGTATTAAATGGGGGGGGGGGTTGTGGTGGTGGGAAGTTAAGACATAAAATGTCCCAATGTGTTGCAGACTCGTATGCAATCATTAGTTTCATTTGGAAGACTGAATCCTGACGTCCTGCTAAAATGGCGTCGACGGGAAAAATGGGTTAAAATAAAACGCGCGAGGGGGAGCCGTTCATCTGGCGCTTTGTTTTCATTATTTTTTTAATTGTTTTATATCATAACTATACCTATAACCCTGTTTATTATATAGTTCAAATCAAGGCCGTATCCAGAAATTTTATTATTTTTTTTTTTATCCGCTTGTACGGTTTTAAAACAACAATAATCTCGTCCATCCGTTTTAGGACAGATATTTCAAGAATGTCGACGATTCTCATTTGTTTATTTATTCAATTCAATAAACGAGAATTAAATACAGTAGATTCTCGCTAATCCGGACATCCGGATAATCCGGACAATCTATATTTAGTACTTTAGTACTCATGTATAATGTATATATTCGGGAATACCCATGATTTAGATATTGTCGTTTCGATTACATATGTATTGTGATATAGTTTCCCAATATTCGGGAATACCCTTGATTATTGAATATTGTAAATCAATACATTTTGTATTTGTATAAATACATAAGGTGTTTTTTGTTTATATTTATTAGTAAGTTAAAAAAAAACGTCATTCCGTTTAATCCGAATTTTCGATAATCCGGATAGAGTCCGGTCCCATCTAGTCCGGATTAGCGAGACTCTACTGTAAATCTATAAAAAAAAAAGAACAAGCCGCGTGTGATATGGATGTCGGTTCGAGGGGGACGGGCGACACTCAGACAGATATTTCAGAGTTGTGTAAATTATTTTCTGTTCGGATGACTAATGATTTTCAATCACTCGATAATCGTTCGAAAAACTGAACGACGCTATTATAATACGAGTAGGTCGTTAATGAACATGATTCAATATTTTGTAATATATATTGTTTTATTATAACACATGAAATTAATTTTAAAAATTGCATAGAAAAATAAGACTTAACGAACGTTATATTCGATTTTTATTTATTAAACACGAAAATTGTCCAATTCAGCACAAAATTTGAACTTTTAAAAATTGTTTACAACTTTTAAATCGACTGCTAGAATAACACTTGATGTTGTATTAAATGTTTAAGAATTCGGTCGTAAAATTGTTCGAAAAAGTGTTTACAGATTAAAAAAAGAAAAATACTTTGTTATAAGCGAATTTTCATTTGCTCAGCTCAGAATCTAAATATTTCTAAACAGTTTATCAAATCTTAGTCACGATTTTTATTTCGTGTTTGTAAGACGACTTTAGGGGCCTCTGTACCAAACGAATTTAACTTTTAAGAAACGTTTTATACAAAAGCAACTCTCCAAATACTTTCACGGTGACTGTATTGCGGTAGTGACGAAATGTTTTCATGTGTTCGATCAGCTTCAATTATTTCTCATGGGTTATGTTACCGCTAAAAACCTTAATATTTCATAAATATTTTTTTTTTTTTTAAATAACTTTGCATTTAATATTTTGTGTTTTAAAAATATGAAATTCCTCTCGTACATTCTTACGTTTGAACGAAGTATCTATTTGAATATACGATGGTTGTTGCAGAAAACTTTGAACGCTGTATGTGGTTACAAACTAAGTACACTATAAGTGATACTGCTGAGGAATGAAAACGCCATATGAATTCGTACTTTGAATTCGTTCCCATTCGTATTCGTTTTACGCGTCATGTGTCATAACTCCTGACAACGACGGGCGGCGTCGATACGACTCGTTGTTACCATGTAAACAAATATAATTTTTGGGTTTTCCGCCGTTTCTGCAAATAAACACAAAAACCCTCCCCGATCTCGTTCGAACCGATATCACGCGCGGTACGTGTTTATAATACGGAACGATCCGCGGGATGGAAAGCGCAATGGCACAGAGCGCATACGGTCTGGATTATATTTTTCGGAAATTCTCGCGGTGCCTGAAGGATAACGTCGTCAGCCACTCTAGGCTGTGCAAGTACATCGACCGGGCGGTGCGATTGTCGTCCGTCGACCGCAGTCTCGTGAGTAGTGCGCAGCGCGTTCGTAGGAATACGACGCGTGTCCAGAATGTGAGGTTTCCGCGTTTTTGAAAGTCAGATTTCGTTTTATTTTACTAAAAAAAAAAAAAAAAAAAATTGTACTAAAAAAGTTATTTTACACATATGTTCAACTATTCGTCGACGTATTCGCCGTTTCGTTCACGTACGCTTTTCGTACCGAGACACGAGCTTGTGTCCCTCCTCGAAGAACTTTCGATCCACGTCCTACCCCCGATTCAACACAGCCGACTTCGCGTCGTCGTCGTTTTCGTGACATACTCCTCTCCTAAAGCTTCCTTCGATTTGGCAGAAAGCAAGGGCTGGTCAGAAGGCGCCAAGTCCGGACTGTGCGGCGGATGGGTCAACACGTCCCAACCAAAGCCTGTCAGGATGTTTAACTGTCAGTCGAGCGGCATAAGGACGGACATTGTCGCGTAGGGAACGAACCCCAGAGGTCGGCATTCGTCTTATTTTGTTTTTGACAGCCTGGTGGCGCAGAGGTTTTAGGGTTTTACAGTAACGGGCCGCATTGACTGTTTCTCCTTGGGGTAAAAAATCGTCGAGAAACATTCCCAGAAAACTCGTATTAAACGTTTTCGGACGCGATCATTTGCCGCTGGTACTAAAACTCGGGGTGCAAACGAAAATCACAAAGTGCGACGGAACACTACCCTTCCGATTTTCTACGTTCTCCGTCCGATTATATATTGGCATTCGTAATACGCGTTTTACATTTCGGTCGCGAAAGCCTAGTGGGTACAAGAGGTTAGGTTAGGTATTTTTGTATTCGTTTTTTTCGTATTATTTTTATTTCGAAGAATAAAATGAGTCTATTTCTATGTTTGTTTGTAACTTATACCGGACGACGACTCGATAACGTTGTTCGTTTTACAGCAGTCGTATACGAGAATATTTAAAAACGATTGTTTCCGTTCGCTCGTCTGTCGCAATCAACTTACGAATGAACATGTAAACGATATAGAATTATTAGTTAGTGTTACGGGATAATACTGTACGTAGACATGCGCCCTCAAACACTATAATTCTCAATGGCCAACCTCCCCCCCCCCCCCCCCCCGACTCATTTCGATCAATTTCGACCACCGGGCGGTGTTGACTTACAATATATTCGACGGCGTGTCCAGGAATGGTTTATAGCCCTCGTCCGTCCACCCGATACGTCTTTGACCGCGAAACCTTATAGTTATCAAAACGGATTAAAATATTTTGAAATTATTTTCGTGTTCAGTATGATCGATATAAACGTTTTAGGTGATAACCATATACATTTTTTTAAAACAAAAATCGTATTCATTGCTGCACTTATGACAGGTCTTCGGTGGTTTTCGCGTTTGACGAAAAGCTATCTAGTCATTAGGAAATCGAAAAATGACCTTTTTAGAGTATCTCCTGTGTTTTTCGAAAATGGTTGTGCGCGTGACTGTATTAACTACATGGATCGGAGAACACTTTCCGAACGCGTCCAGAGTGACCACGAGTCAACAAATAACCATAAAAAAACTCGTCGTTGTAAAACTAAGACGTGCTTTGCTGCACTCGGAGTTTAAAAATGTATTCTGATATCTCGTGTACAATATACATAAAATCGTATCGCGTGATCGAAGAAAGTTTGGTACACAGATACAATTTTCTTTGTCGCAAAAAAAAAAAAAAAATTCATAAGCACTTTGTGACGCGATCTGTTATAAAAGTTATCCGTGTTCAAGAATGTAAGTGAACAGAAAATACGTTAAAACTCAGTAGACGCAGAGGTGGTCTCATATTACAATATCAGATTTCTCGTGAAAGTTTTACGCGTACACACGCGAAAATCTGCTTAAAACTTCGAATCGCGCCTAATTACGGGGTCGAACGTTATAAACGAATATTATACTTTACTCCGTTTTACTGTCGCTGCTGTTACTTGCTGTTGCTGCAGACCTTGATCCGAACTTTTTTTTTTTTTTTTATTGAAATCCGCCGTGTACCGTAATTCTAAAGTGAAACGGTAAGCACGTTATGAAAAACATGAAATTGTTACGACACGTTTTATAACGGAATCGGAAGTGCCGCGTTCCGAAACGAAATCCACCAGGCGGCGGCAGCAACACGTTTCGGATCTATAAATCTATAAACGATCATATCGAATGCGCGTGTGCACGTAACAACAACGAAACGGTTTTACCGCAATTGTCGCTACAACAATATCGACGTGCGTTTTGCAATACCGTCCTCGAGTCTCGACCGTGTTCAGTGGCGGATTTTCAAAAATTGTCCGGGGGAGTCCAAAAAAAAAAAAAAATAGCATAACAAATCAATATAAAAAAAAATATTTTAGTATTTTTGATATTAGAATATGGATCACTACAGAGCGTTTGGCGAGGAGGGGGGGGGAGAGAGTTCCCCCCTCCCCCCTCACTGACCGTGGTACATCGCGACGTGTACAAACACGTATTCGTACTAATCTAACCGTTCGGCTTATGCGTTACAGTCGTTGGACCGTTTGTTTTACGCGAACGACGTGATCGAGTTTCTGGCCGAGAACACAACGTCCGAACCGAGATACGCGTACTATCTCAAGCGGATGTTGACCCTGTGTCTGATGCCACCGACAGTGAAATCCGTCACGGAATGTTCGGAAAACCCGTCGACGTTAATCCGGTTTTACGACATTATGGGTGACTGTTTGTTCGAACTCCGAAGGAGCCTTTCTACGGTTTTTAGATTTTTTTTTTCCCGTCGCGTTTTCCGACTGCGAGGATTTCGAGACGACTGCGATTCTTCAAATAAAATTAATAATCTCAAAATTTTTTTTTTTTTTCCATTATTTCGACCTATGGAGGAGTGTGTACACGAGTGAAAAATATGTATGATGTTTCGCGATTGTAAAATAGTGTGTACCGGGTTGTGTGCGACCGCGTGCGTACGGCCACGAGTCTTATCGTTTCATTCCAGATGCACTTAAACAAAATAATAATAATAATTTACGACCAACACAACGATAAAAGGGGAACGTTAAAAAAATTTCCCGACTAACGTTCCTCAAAATATACTCGCGACCGCCGAACGGTACAACGAGACAAAGACTATATTTTATTATTTTTGCTACAACCACACATCACAGTATTAATGAGTAGTGGGGTTGTAAATCGGAGAGGCTCAGAATGCTTTTGTGTAGAAATATGAAAATAATCGTTTAGTTTCCGAAATAACAACACGCACACATGAATAGTCCATGCAACGAGATGACCGAAAATGTAGTCCAATTTTAATTTTGAAAATTAATTTTTGCATTACTTGAGTCCGTTCCGTGTGTTGTATAAAATGAAATTTAACTGCTCGTCCATTAACCAATAGATCTATTGTGATATGATAATTGTTAAAAAAAAAAAAATCCGTTTCGCGCACTTCCTCGAATGAACGCGAACGAAACAAAATCGGTTTGCAAAACTGATGTTTGTCGGAAACCATCCCGTCCGTTCGTCTTGACTTGCGTTTTTTTCGTTTCCCAAGCGAAATGCATCCGGTCGGTCCGCGTTCACGCCGAGCTCGACACGTTTTTGTTCGGCGTGATCCAATCGTCCGTGCTCAGATGTCAACCCGTGCCGGAGAACTCGGTGAGCCTGCGGTGCTGTTACGAGGCGATAGAAGCGAGCGACTTGCCGGCAACCCTGATGGGGCTAGTCGAGAACGCGCCGAGCCGGACGTTCCTCGAGGACCTGCTGATGTTGTCCTACAACGTCGCGGTCGCGTCCGATCGGTCGGGTACGTCACACGGCTTACACGCGATTGAATGAGCCCGCGTGCGAAACCGACTTGGTTCCGTGACCGGAAACGCGACGTTCGCGAACCGCGATCAGCACTATCGACTTGTACGGCGACGTGCACGTCACACACTCTATATTTCGACTGGCGCGATTCCACTAAAACGTTCTCGGTCCATAGCGAATATTACACGAGCGCGAAGTATAATAGGTATGTCGTCCTTTTTGATTGTCGAACGCAACATTGCGATAAACTCACCCGCCGACGACTCGGACGATTCCCTCCTCGGGCACGGCAATCGTAGTAAATCAATTCTGGAGATTTTCGCGCGACAAGTTCTTGGATTTCGCGGAGACGTTATGCATGCGTCTGTTCTCAATTCGGATTTCGTTTCAAACACGGCGACGAATAGATTTCGGTGGACTTGTATCGCAACGACCGCCCTGATAGAAGTCGAACCGAGATCGTTGAGCGCGGCGGCGTTCGGGAGTTTTCACGTATCCCGTTACCGAACACGTATTTTCCTCGACTTTTTCGCAATCGATCGATCGACCGACGGACGTCTTCAGACGTCTCTGTACGACCGCGACCACAAAAGCGTTCCGACAACAACGATGACGACCCTGGATCGGGGCCGCCGGCCAGATTCAAACCACGTTAACCAAACAACCTTGAAAATTGTTTAAAACGCGGTAATTAAGACGATAATATACTGTTTCGGTTCCGTGCAGCTTTACGCATGATGCGTGCGGACGGCGTCAAATCGCTGGTGGACGCGTTAAGACCGAATTTCCTGTCGACGCTCGTGAACTCCCACGAACGGTTGATCGTGTGCAAGTCCGTAACCCTGTTGTTGGACCAAATGTTCTCCGTGAGGCGCGATCCGACACACGCTACCGCCGAACCGCCTCCGCGGGTCACGCGCGACACTCTCGAGTGGGTTTTATTGCTTTATAAATAATATGCGACTGTCTATCGCGATTATTGTTTCGGATTCAAATAAATACACGTGGACTGGCTTCTGCGCTGAATGTCGTAGGCGTATAGTCATGCAGCTTACAGTCTCCGTCCGTTACCGTCTTCTATAACTCGTCGTTAGAAACAAATATAAGCCGAGATAAAAGTCACCCGACTTTTTTTCACTTAAAAACCAAGTAACTTGACTTAGTTAAAATTTTACGTTTTCTAATGGGAACAGACCTCTCCACGGTTCAGATACATATACATATGATTATATTTTTCTAATTTACACCAAATTTCAATGTCATACAGCCAACAGCCAACCGTTTCATAGTATATTTTTTCTACGCTGCATGGACTAAGAAATCAAGTTTCTGTAGAACCAAGTAAACAATTAACGACTGTAATATGATTATCATTATGAATTTAATACAAACGTTGAATATCCTTTTATTCAAAACTCTAGTAATTTGTATTTACGTAATACGTTTGGAAATAATGGTCGTCCTCGTCCTTGAATTTTGACGACTACATTAGAATGTCCTACACTGAAAAGTAAAAGTAGCATTCGGAAAATTTGCGCTGTTCAACGCATCAAAACGAAATTTAACCAAATCAAATCACCATTATTTAAAAGTAACTCAAAGTAACACGCGTCAATTTAAAAATAAACGTAATCTAACGCACGATTAGCTAGTGTTGTAAAATATTTGGACGTGTTTCTTAAATGCCATCAAATATTCGGGTTTTCAATTATTTCGTCGGCAGAAAATTGGGCGTTGACGAATTTCGGGCTAGATTAGATTGTCGTACGACGGAATAGAGAGAAAAGAAAATTACGTTAACGATGACGAATCGATTAAACTATTGTTTTACCGATTATTATTATTATATCGCGTTCGAATACCGTTTCGAGAGAGCGTATTTGTTACGCGACGTCCGCCTACCCTCGTAACACTGATTGCGTAGGGTGTTGCTGTGCAACGTAAAGATCGAAACGCGGAGGAACGCTCGCGGCAATATGAAAACGAGAAACAATTTTTGCCACGTGCTCGCCGAAATCGTCGAGAACTGTGCGATCGACGAAAACGAATATTCCGTCGAAATCGTAACCGGTACGTTAGAACAACACTTGGGACGCGGCCGTTTGCCGCATCACTAACGCGCACGCGTTTCAGACATAGTCATGTTGTGCGTGTGGCCGGAAACCGTACACGAGTCGCATTGGTTGGACGGCGTGAGATTCGAGTGCGCGGTCGAAAACTTCGTTATGAAAAACATCATGTTAGACGTCATGAACAGAGTGTTTGTGAATTTATCGCGAAAACCCGAGGTAGGGCACATCGAGCTTAGCGTACGCGTGTTTTTAGTTTTTACAATTTTTACAATTTTTACAAAGTCCACCACGGTTGTTCACGACTGCAATCGGAAATGTATTTCAAGTTTTCGCGACCCAGGGCTAATAATAATGTTCGCCGCCCTCTCCACAGCAACATTAGTCTGTCGCGGTGTAAATTATTGAAATACGTCAAATTTAAAAATATAATAGTTTACATAAATAATTGCCAATTTTTTTTTTAAACTACAAATGTACTCAAAATTTGCCGCTCAACGCGTATAGTCCTGATTAGGCTTAATACGGTTAATACGTCTTTATTAACCAATTTTTTTTTTTTTTTATAAATAACGTAGGTTTATTTATTATTATTTTCTTCGATTACAGTTCTAGGTCTTTAAATTAAAATATCATCGTTACGATTCAAATGTTAAACGCTTAATAGATAAATATTTGTGACCCGGTAACGGTTTTCGATGTGTTTTATGGCTGGTGCGTAGGATGGTACTCTATACGAATTTGAATTTATCCCATCTGTTATTAGAAAAATCCAAATTTCATAATTTTATCAACATTTTTTAAATTTATTGAATCGAAATAAAGATCGATATGTCGATGTGTTAATATCATAAATTACCATTTTTCTAAATTTTAGATTTTTAATTGAATTCGGTGGAAATAATAAGTTGTTATGAAAATCCCGAAATGAAGGAATTCATTGATAAAATGTTTGCTTGACCCATAAACGAAAAATGTGTGGCGCCAGCCGCGGATAGACCTCGTGTTAGATTTCTAGACTTGTTGTGTTTCTGGAGTTATTCAAACTTCGATCTTGTCATTGTTGTATAACATGTATAACAATACTTATAGAATACGCGAAAATTTACATGTATAGTATCAACAACTGACCACGTTGTTGATCAAAGAATTTATGAGTTTGTCGGACGCGGAGTACGCGAAAAATACGTACGGCGACCACATACACGACGTTCTAAACCGACTGTTGTCGAGTTTGCCGTATCTGTTGGTGAACTCCGTCGACGATGCGACGAAAAACGATTGCTGCAAAACGTTGAGTACCATAAATATGATACGTCCGCGACCAAGGTTGGCCGTTATTAAATTACCTTTAAAATTAAATTCTACGTGTCTAGTCGTTCGATTTAAAGACGAGCGTATTTTAACTATACGCGTACATCGACATTCAGTGCGAATTCTCTAAACGCTGTTTTTTCCTTACCGGTATATATTTTAAACTTTCTCGGGTGTGATAATTTATATGAATTTGAAAATATCATTGACACTCCCGTTTCCAGACAAATAATATAACAATATGCATTTCCTATATATTTAAACAAAAGATCTTTCGACGTTTATCCGAGAAAAATTTTGACGCGAAAACTAATAGTACCTTTTAAGACATTTTATTAACGCGGTCTGAAAACAACTTTTTAGCTAAGCACGTTCGCGGTCAGTTACTGCTATTGCAGTAGTTTATTAAACTTATTGAATTGATGTAATTGGTCGTTACTGCTGTAGCGACAATGTAAAAAAAACGTACAGAACCGGACGTTACTGCTCATGCAGTACTATTTTCAATGGTACTAAACGAAACTAGAGACAAGATTTTGCCGTATTGTGTAAACTTATAATACGAGTATTATGACGTAATAATATCACGCAATAATATTATTCCAAACTTGACATGTTCTATGACAGTTAGGTCAATGGAAAACGGGGATCGTATTGACCTTTAATGTCAACAAATTCGTAACGCGTGAGCTAATTGTCTTAAAACGATCCGTTTTAAATCCGAGTTAAAAATATGATCAATTTATAAAGTGGGTTCGTGTAGACGTGATAGGATCAAAACAAACATGTTCACCAAAATCTCGGGTACATAAAGATGGGTTTTCACAAGAAATCGGAAGATATTTTCGATAGATGAAGCGAAGTGCGAAAAATGATTCAAATGCGTGTTTACGTCGATGACAATTATTTCATGTATCGACATTATTGTCGCTTTACCGAGATATGGTGGGTTATTAGCTTCTTATCGCTTATCGTTGTTAATGCTATTTATTGTTATTATTATTATTATTATTGAAATCGGAAAACACTAACTTTTAACGAGTCGAAAAAACCGCGTTTTCTCGGCCGGCCTTGTTCGCAATCGCAAACGACAGGGGTCGTCGACGTACGTTTTTTGGAAACGTGTATACATATATATATATATTTTTATGTATATGACGCAGTATACTGGCTCTGATCAAGACGTTAAAATGCGAAGAGCGCTTTTGCCGCACGACGGTCAACGCAATAGCGTGCGTGGGAATCGCGTCGAACGACGACCGCGACGCGCTCCGGACGTTCAAGTGTCTGAAAGCGGACGTACTGATCAACTGTGAGTGATCCCGTGAAGGTAAATGCGCGACCGGCGGACACGGGACGCGGAACGGCGATCTGCGGCGAAACTCGCGCGGTGTCCGTCGCTGGCGCAGGGTTTAACGATTTCGGGTCTGCGTCAAGTTTTCCAATTTGAAATCTCCACGCGTCCGCGGCCGTTGTATTGTAATTTTACGAAAACGTGCCGTTGTAAGTTGAACGTTCGACGGTGAACTCCATTTTATTTCCGAGTTTCATTTGTCACGCGCGCCCCATGTTTCCGAGCGTCGGAAGTTAGAACAATCATAATTATTACTATTTTTTTTTTTTTTTTCGTACTCGAGTCAAGACGCGAATTCGGTGAGGGTTCAGGCGCGACATTTTGAACGCGGTCGCAACCATAAGACAACGCCGGTTTTCGTTTTCTCGTCCCCAGCGGTCATATTGGACACGTTGAACACTAAAAAACGTTGCGATTTCCGAGAGATCCGCTTGTGCGGACTGAACGCGTTAAACGTGTTTTACCGTGACAACCAACACAATCCGGAAGTGCAACCAATGGTATTCAACACGGTGATGCGGTTGGTCAAATTGTATTTTGTTGACGACGGGAACGCCGACGAAAAGTGATTATTAGAAATATACTAATTTACACGTAGACGACTTCTTCGACGCGCTGAAACCCGTCTGAAGAGATTTCTTTTCGTACCGGTGCATGTGCGCGCGCGTGTGTTGGACAGAACGCAGCTGCTCCTAGTTAACAATACGAACTGATGGAAACATACAAACGTATACTTTCAGCATTCAGTTGGACTTGTTGCATTTCATCGGAAACGCGATTACTCGTTACGACGATCAGGTGAAATACTTCGCCGGAGCCGGAGGAATCGAACCGTTACTGAACGTCTTAGCCGTAAATATATGCCAACGGTTTTGTCTCGTCTCCCCCCCCCCCTCCTCCACCGTCAGTGTGCGATTGTACGACCACTTTCAGAAACCGTCCGATGACCTTTTTTAAAAGAAAACCCGAAAATGTCGTAAGGGAGAAGCGTTTCCGCGGTCTTCCACACTAACGAAAATCGAAATATCCGCATTCATTTTTTTTTTTGTGCTCGGCGAAATTCCAAAGTTCCCCCGCGAAATTAACAAAAATCGATTGGGATTTATCCGATCCACGTGCACTTTTCAAACTCGACATTTTAATCGTTTTTCGTTTAGCGACGCGATTAAAACTTCCAGCGAATTCACGTGTTTTACATTATTATAATTGTAATTCGCTGTCGTTCGTAAACGCATAAAAGGCTGATGACGCGTTAGGTTATACGGCCTACGCGTAGATGTGTAAACGCATCGAATTAATACGAGCTCGGCGAAATCCTTAGAGACATTCAACGATCCACATCGTACCAGCGATTCGGCTATAAACTCGCGCGTAACACGTGTAACACATCGGATTATCGAAATCGCGTTCGCGGATTCAAAAAAAAAACAAAAAAATAAATGATAAAAAACGCGTTTTCAGTGCGCCAAGTATCCGATGCAGCTAGTCGTACTGTCCACGCTCGTCGACCTGGCCGCCGCGCACCGGTCGGCCGGGGATCGCATCAGAAAATGGAAATCCGGGACGTTCGGCGGCGGCGGCGGCGGCCGCGGTTACCTGGAGCTGATGTGCGAAATCTGGAGACGCGAACAGACCCGGTTCGGGTTCACGGGTGGGCAACGAAAGACGAATAAACACAACAATGATAAACACAACCTAACCTGCGTTGCAGACGACCGGCTGATGTTCGCGGAACAGCGCCGACGGACCACGGCGGAACACCTGTCGGACGGCCGGTGCCCGACCGTGGAGTCCATGTACCTGTGCGCCCAGCCGAAGATCCACGCGTTGTTCCGGTCGGTCGAGTACGGTCGCGAGCTGGCGCGAACCGACTCGACCGAAGGCGCGTGCCGGCTGGTGTCCGGCGCCCGCGACAAGGCGACCGTGGCGCACGTCTATCACTATTACGCGCTGAAAACGGGCGAGGTGTGGCTGGAAAACGGTGTGCTGTCGCGGGACCCGGCGGACGCGCCGTCGCCCGTCGAATCGCAGGCCGTGGACGTCATGACGGCGTGGCGCGCGCACCTGGTCGGCCTGATCAAGACGGTCGAGCGCCGGGCGGACGCGTCGGACCCGGCCGATTCGGTCAGTCGGTCATCCCCCTCCGCCCCGTAGACGCTTGTTAAACTTTTTCATTAGTATCGTTTCGTGATTCTGACTCTTGTCTACGACGCTATAGAAAGACAATTTAAAATGACGTTATAGCTATGGGATTTTTCGGTTTCAACGTTTTTTGATAACCAATTAAGATAAATACATCTTTTTTTATCAAATATTTGTATTGCAGTTTAATTATTGAACGATACGTGAACCTTGAAAATTGATGGATTACACATCATAATACAATATACCTACAGTATGGCTCTTAAATATCTCGAACATCTTCGTGGAGACCAATAAATTGTTCCGATACTTTATTGTTTTATTTCGGTGTATCGCAAACGATTTCCAAGATTGGAAAATATTTCATTACTCGATGCGACAAAATGAGGATTAAGGTTGTTTTGATCAAGATGCCCCCCCCAACCCGTAAATAAGTTCTGGATCTACTACGGCTTGGGCAAGATTTTTTCTCTCCCGTTTCGAGCAAACCGTCGTGACGTTTGCTCTCGTCCGCGCGGCCCGTCGGCCGGACGTCCCGAAACAAATCTCGAGTTTTATCTTCGCCCCGCTCGGTTGTTTAACAATTTAATGAAAAAAAAAAAAATCTCTAAATGAAAGGACCGACCCCGACACGCATCTCCACTACGCGTGTCTGAAACGCATTCGGCCTGAATAACGGTCGGCATAGTGAGGAACGTACCTTTAGGGTCCGTCAGTGGCTCGCCGCGGTACATTCACCACAGTCCTATGCTGACAATAGTTGTTATTAGCGCTTTGTGCCCATCTATACAAATATGCGTTAACCAACCGAAACATTTAAGTCGACATGTACTTATTATAAAAAAAAATAATAATTATTAATTAATAATAATTCGGGACTGGGTTTATAAATAACAAATAAATTTAAACTCAAGTATATTAAAACGAGGAGGTAACGGGATTTTTCGGTCGGCACGTTATATTCAAGAAGCTGTTGACTTTATTTCTGGCTTATATCCATTCGGTTAACTGGCCTACTACGCATTACGGTTTTAAGGACTCGTAAAACAGTAAAACGTTTGACGGCACTAACTTTGTTTTCGCCAAGTGTACAAAATAGTACTGGCGTATCAATCCAAAAACGACGAGCTTCCGAGCTCGAGAAAAACCGACGACGACAACCACCAAACACACACAAAACGGAAATATGTATACGATCAACTAACACCGACTGATCATAGCGTCTCGTATTCGTGCATGTAGTCCGTGTGCAGATCAAATATTAATCGGCTTTTGATAATCTCAACTGAACAAACGGGGAAAACACACGGCCCACGCTCATGTCAACAAATAACGTGTTTGCAAATATTTAATTTTTTTTTTGTTTTGTTTTTGCTCGATTTAAAGAAAAATTTAAGATGATTTCAAAATATATGCGAAACATCAATACTCGAGACGCGAATGTAACAAATACGTGCGCTAACGCGTGAAAAAGAGTTAAAAGTACAAAATGTGCAAAACAAAATATTATAAGCTCCTAGTACTACGAAACGAATTCCCGTGTCACTGGGTCGTGTTTCGAATGATTATCGGAAAGCATGTTGACCGCTCATGAGTCCCTAGTCGTCATAAATGTCGTGTTCGATCGGGTAACCAATCGCCGATCTCAACGGCCCACGTCCGTCCGCTACTGTTCTACGTCGGAAAGTTAAAAAAAAAAGAAAAAATAATCGTCCGTGAAAAAATTCTAACCCCCGGGGGGTTCTCGCGAACAAACCGAATCGGCTGATTTTTCACAATTATTTTATTTCATCGCGCTGAATATGTACACATAAACACGAGTATCGACGTCTAATGTTCGTGGGCATCGGAAACACACACTTTTGTCCGTCTAACCTCTCGGTCACGTTGCGGGGATGAACGAACGACGTTCGGACTTTGTGTCGTCTGTATTGTTGCACGTGGTTCGCCAGACACGATACAGACGCGTGAGACGGCTAGAGACTAGACACGTTGTTTTACGAATCGCATCGCGAAAGAAGAAAAAAAAAACGATATGATTTTCAACGTTTTGTCTGTTGCAGGAAATCGAGTCGGAAACCCGACTATACGAAGAGATACGACGTCATAACTCGGCCGCAGCGCAACAACGGCCGTTATCGGTTTGATAATGCGTCCGAAACGGAACCGACCCGCCACGGAATCGTGTGCTGTCCACGAGATATCCGATTCGTAATGTCGTTTGTGCAATACAAATATAACGATTCCGGTACCGTTTGTTTGTATCGCGTTCGGCGACTTGTCCGGTTTCCACGTAACGTGCTGTGCTTCACTTACGCGCCGTCGTTGTCGAGACGTTAACGGAGATGACAAAACGTTTAATCGAGCTGCTTAAACAAGTGCGATAAGTCAACTTTAAACAATGCCTGGGCTATCCGAGACAATGATAACGTCAAATGCCGTCGTTTACACTCGGTTGGGTTACGTTTTTTTTCTCGCTTGTTCAAAAATGTTACAAACGCTTTTCGTATCAACTTTTGATGTTACAACAAAAAACGGAAAAACGGAAATAATTTTTAACCGAACTCGATTAATATTTTTTTTTTATATATATACGCTTAACGAGCCGACGAAATCGGTTAACTTAGTTGACCAAAATGAAAATGCTGTTGTATTTGAACGCAAACGGATTAGAGTTTATTGAACGGTTAAATTAAAAAGGAACTATCGATTCGTAATTCGTCTACGACGTTTGCAAATTTGATTTTATTCCGAATAATATCATACAGATAACACAACCGTCGAGAAACGCGGTCGACGTTACGAATTGTTCGACTCGGTCCGAAGACATATTTCACCGCGTCTGATGCGTAACGACTGTTAAACAAACGGCGAGAACGTTGTCAACGATTTGGCGAGTTTTCGACGTCGTTTCTCGCGCCTGAGCAGAATGACGCACGGAACATCGGGACGAATAATAGTACTTGAACGTTTCGAGACGCGGTTCAAACATTTCTCGTTCAACTCGAGAACAAATTAATTAACGCGCGTCGTATATCATAATGGCTCGGGAACTGCGTTGTTTACGAACGCATAATAATTAAACTATATTGCGCTGCAGAGATATGCTTGGCGAAATTGGCTATCGTGAATCGCATTATTTACGATTACTTTAATTATGAATTGACGCGCGTCAGACCGTAAATTAAAACCGTTTCACAAGGTCTCGCGGCTTTCTACAACGCAAGTTTGTGTCTGTGGTATTTTATGCGTCCGTCGAACAATGTATAACGTATTTCAAATCCGGCTTTTTCCCCTGGGAAAGTTTTATATAGATTTATTATTTATAATTTTTACAAAAAAAAAAGACAAAAAAAATTATTATTATCATTTCAAAACTACCCGCCTACCGACGATAAGTGGCCCGATCTTGTGAAATAAAAATAATACACGCATAAATCGTTACACAGAATTATGTAGTAAGAGATCAAATTATTCATGTACCAATATTGTATAAAGGTATGATGACTGGGGTGGCACGACTCATTTTTTTTGTTAATTTAAATTAATAATATGTATATATTGTTTTTTTCCCAGGGCACCCTGACCCTCCCCCCCCCCCGTTTGTAATGGCCCTGAGGATAAGGAGATATGTTAAACAACACATACACATGTGCATTGAATGTTTAATGATCAAAATGCCGAGGCGAAGGCAACCGAGGTTACTACATCCCATACCTCCAGGACTATTAGCGTTAAATGTGTTTAAATAGTGTTCACTGTTAAAATAATAGTAAAATATTATTGGAATATCTCTGATTAAACTGTACTGGAAAATCATAATATTAACTTATCGTCTCCATCGGCCGTAACAACGTGAAGTTTTTCGAATAGTATACAACTAGAGGAAAACAGCATCCATGCTCTACAGTTACGATTGTTTTTTTCTCCGTTGAATATACTATTTGGTAACGTATGATTTATATAGCTGAAGTTGGCAACAACATAAAACAGCTGTCACTTTCCATAACGGGAAGACAAAACGCAACGTTTTAATATAAATCATGTTCGATTGAAAATTGAAAATCATTTGCTACATACGGTGTAATAAAATACAATTTTTTTTTCGCATAACCATTAACAACCGTATTTCACAATTTCAAAATCAATCGTATGGAAATACTAGCCATGAACATATACACATGTATATATTTACACGATATTATTGCTCTCGGGAATGTATTGACGGTCATTTGAGTGTCGCCTACACGAGCACGTCATATCGTTTTTAAATACAATACGACCCAGAAAACACATATACCGTCGAGTTGGGAGCCTGTTCGTAAAAGATAATATAAGCCCGAACGTTTACTACTGATGTATATATGTGTCGATGCTGAACGAAATTCACGTTTATCTTTCGGTTTTGAAACGTATTAAATCTCCTACCCTATATTTATAACATTTCACATTATGCGTCTTTTCTGTTTTCTATTTTGAAAACGACTCGAAGGATTTGAAAAAAAGGAAAATACAATATCGACACCGCGGGCGTCTGTTCTATTTGAATTCGACAAATATTTTAACCCAAAATATTGTAGAAAATCATTTGGGTCGGAGACGAAATTTCCATGTTTTATTTTAAACTCCCTCCCAGAGAGGGAAGTAAAAGTACGCCACTGTGTTGTAAAGGCCCACTCACGCGTTGGTAAATTCGTCAAAACTATACGATACGTATCGAGTTGTAAGATACAACTCATTGCAATTGTTGTCGTGCTCGTCAAACCAAATTAAAAAACCTACAACGTCGTTAACGAAAAATCGTATAATAACGCGAACGCGACAAAACGAATGCAAAACAACGTGACCGTCTAATAACGTGGACATAAGCAAGCGCAATAGAGTTTCTGATAAGTGCACAATTGTCGCACAACACGCAAGACACTAACATCATTTGTCTTTGGCACGTAATACTCCACGCGAACCACGGTGATTGAATCCGCCGAGCACACGTACTCGTCATCATCGTTCGAGCACGACTTACACGGTTGAGTCGGGTTGACTTCAAAGCAAATGTGCATCGTCGTGATGCAAACGTGTAACGCCTAAGGACCCGTCTCATACAGATACGTGTGTTTCCTCGATCCGTCTTTATCCAGACGTCATATCCCGTACACGTCGTAATTCATTCCGATTTCCGTCCCTCGACAGCGGTGTGTCCAATAGACTGTGCACGACATTCTCGCGTCTCGTTCCAGATGTTAGCGGTCCGAAAATCTGTCACGGCTGCCGCGCAAGGCTCGGTTCAACTTCAATTCGATTTTAACGTACTGTAACCGCGTTTCGGTGTGTTTGTTCAGACGATCGTGCGTGAATCGTTTTTCTTTTTCTTTTTTTCGTTCAGCGTGTCCGTTTTCAAGTGATGGCAGAGACTAACGTTCTGAAGCTAATAAAATTTTAAAAAAAAAAAAACCAGAACGATTTTTCTGACGGACGACCGAAAAGGGCGCAACACTTTTTATCGGCCCCGCGCGCCTGCCGTCGAAGGGAAACAGTCTTCCGGACAAACGGTGCGGACGATTTCACGCCCGGTGACGTCACGTGGGCGGACGCGTCCGTCGGACGACGATTGCCACGACCGTCAGTTACGGGTGTGCGCGCGTGTCCGACAGAACAAACAGCAGAGCGCGGGAAGTGGGGCTAGTGGGGTTTTTTTAATTTTATTGTTTTTGCTACTTACGCGTCGCATTGCCAACGGGGTTAGGTGGTGAGGACGGGGGTCGTACGAGTGACAGGCCGTAATGCCGTCGCGCCGATATGTGAAAACAACGCTAGCCCAACAGCCACGACGCGCGTTTGGCGCATTCTTTTCGTCTGCGCGCGGGCGACATGGCGGACCGCGACTGTTACGGGTACATGCGTCTGACGCACTTGTTGGCCGTGTGCTGGGGACTTCCGATCACCCGCCGGCGGATCCAGGACGGCGACGGCAACGGCGGCGGCGGCGACAGAGACGCCGAAGTCAACGGTAAATATGACGTTTCCCGTTCTGCGGTCCGAACGGGTTTTGTAATGGGTTCGTACTCGCCGTCCGTTTCTCTGTGTTGCTATTTCCGGACGGACGTTAAAAACGAAAACAACCCGTTCTGGCGAGCTTTGTAAAACGATCCCGTCGCGTTCACGGCGGCCCACAAGTGCCCGCGGACAAGTAGACGGGAACCTAACGGGAAACCGAACGACCTCCCTCGTCCCCGGGGACGTTTACCGTTTAAGAGCGCAACGTCCGGGCGGTCGGCCGACCGATCATCGCCGGCGTCCCCGTCGAACGTGTTTTTCCGTAATAATCCACACACTACAATCCGGTCGTTTCGTCCAGGCACGGGCTCGGTTTTATTTCGAGTAAACTTGTTTCACGCGCGTCCCTAAACGAGCTTTCCGCGCTCACTCCGAACAAAAAAAAAGGAAAAGAAAATACACCCCGTGTACCGATTATCTGTCCGAGCTCGGAACGGTTGAACGCGGAACGGTGCCGGGTCGGACATGTTCGAACAGCCGTCCGTTTGCAGAGTGTTTTTGTTTTGTTTTTGTTTTTACACACGCGTTCGTCCGGCGTTTCTTTCAGACAGTTCTCTCCTTGCGTTTGAAAAAATCTGGGAGTATTTGTATCACACCGAGAAAAATGAATGTTTCGATAAGTAATTATTATTATACGTGAACGCGATGTACACAGAGCTTCACAAGTTTAACACACACGCACGTTTTTTTTTTCATTTTTGATATTTTTTTACTATTCTTCAAATTTTCTCCGGAAGGATCGCTCAGCCTTAAACGCTTTAAAACAAACACTGCGTTCGTCGTGCGTGTCGTCCGCTCGTTTTTAACACGACACTTGGAAATATACTCGTAAAAAGTCGTACCGGATTACTCGAGTCGTTCAAAATAAGGTTTCATCCAACGCGGTACCCTCTTCGTTATTTCACTGTGCCGATTGTTCTAGAAACGTCTTCGGTGTCGTTGTTCGTCGCCGAATCCGACCACGGGCACGAAGGACAGAAAAAAATAACGATTCACTTCAGGGCGTCTATTCGTCACGAGTTTGTTACAGTGCACGACTGCAGGACGTGCGCTGTCCGTACCTTGAGAGAGACTTGGAAAATATCCCCGTGTGCCCCTGTCGCCATACCGACGTGGTTACGACACCGGAGGGTAGGTGTACCCCATAGTACATCTACGGTAATGATGGTGCCGGTCCTCGCCGCAGGATCGGGATAATCGCGCGTGATAACGGGGCGCCCCGACTCCTTTCTGGGGGGGGGGGGGTCGGACGTTCGGCTCGCCGCTCGTGGTTCGGTCGAACGACGTGTGACGTGTTCGGTTCGAACAACGCTCATGCTCGCCAGTCTTCCGACGTTAGTCCCAAGGACTACGATTCGGTCCACTTGTGAACAGCCAAGGGTCATTACGATCCTTGAAACGCGGACATTTTCACTGTCCGGAAACGAAGTATAGAACGTGTAAATTTGACGAAATTACGATATCGCCGTATGATTAGAAAAAAAAAAAACTGCTGACACTTCTTTGACGTGTTTTTGTCTTGCAATCGTTCGGTTCTCGAATATTACTGTCATAATTACCACGTCGACTACTGATTGCGTTTCGCTGGAATTGGCGATTCGGACTTGTCGCACACCCGCTTGGTTGGTTTTTTTATTAGAAACACGGAACGAACGCGCGTGTGAAAGGATAATATATTTTTCGGGCGAGGTCAAATAAAATATGATAACGCAATCGCTACGGACTGACGGCGTCGGAATTCGCAAACGCGCCAAACGAGAAATTACGTCCGGACATTAGCAGCTCGGTTTTTGAATTTGATCGAATTTCGTCCGGCCCGCGCGCTAACTCGGCAACTGTTTCGTGACGGTCACGGACGCACAAGGTCACAGGTACTCGTTCGACTGGCGCGCGTCGCCGGTGTGGCTGGCGTACGCCGTCCTGCACGCGTACGTCGCGTACTACAACTACACGGAGTCGGTGCTGTACGTGGGCGGCTCGTTCAAGGCGTGCTTCGAGGAGTCGTACTGTTTCGCGGTCATGGAGCTGGTCAACCGGAACGTGGGCCCGTGCTCGGTGCTGGCGTGCATGGCGTTCCACGGGCGCCGGCACAAGGTGGCCGCGCTCGCCGGCACCGAGCGCACGCTGGCGCTGGTGCTGCGGGACGCGGCCGCGGCCGCGGCCGTCCGGTACGGCTCGGCCGCGGTGATCGTCGCGTACTGGTCGTGCATGTGGCTGTACACGGCCGCCGTGCCGGCCGCGGTCATGGCCGTGTTCTGCGTGTACTCGATGGGCCAGACGGCCGTGTACAACCTGGCCGTGTTCCAGTACTACGTGCTGGAACGCGGTTACGCGCGCGTCAACCGGCTGCTGGAGACGGCGGCGGCGGCGGCGGCGGCGGGCGACGCGCCCCGCCGCCGGCCGCTCGCCCGGCTGTCCGACGCGCACGACCACCTGGGCCGGCTGGCCGCGCACCTCAACCGCGCCTACGTGCCCGCCCTGTTGTTCAAGTGGCCGTACACCGTCGTCCGGCTCGTCATGGTCGTGTTCCGCATCATCGAACTGTCCGCGGCGTTGCGCACCGGCGCGTTCTCCCGCGCCGTCGCCGTGCTCGTCGCCGAACACGTCGCCGAGCTGCTGCTGTTCCTGTTCCAGCTGGTCTGTTTCAGCGTGGTCGGCGCGCGGCTCACCCGCCAGGCAAGCGCCCGTCCCGTCCCGTCCCGTCCCGTCCCGTCGCGCGCGTACGCACGTGACGACCACACCCGACGAGTACGTCAGTTACCGTGTCGCCAAGACACTCGTTCGCTCGTAACCGATAACCATTGTGACCTCCCCGTGTGACGGGACATTTTCGCTTTTGATTCCAATCGTAAAACGTAGACTCCGAAAACGCCGAAGTCTTTTAACAAGCCGGGGTGACTGATGTTTCTCGCGAACGTTGGTTTTTACCACTATCGAATTTTCGAAAAACGACAAACCGATTGCGTACCGCGGTGAACGAATGTCATACAGGGTGGGGCGTAAGACGTGCATCGGTTTTGGACTTACAGAAATAAAGTTTATATTGTTTTTTACATTAAGATTGCACGTCTCCAAGACGGCGGCCGTCAGCAGCGATGCACTCTTGAAGGCGATTTCGGAAGTGTTCAACCGCTTGTCGGCGCATTCGGACAAACTCTGACCTAAGCTCTTCCAGAGTGTGTGGACGATGTTCGAGAAAACTTCCTCGAAGAAAAAAGTCACAAGCACTTGAGTCTGCGGACCGGGCAGGCCACTCCGCGTCACCCCTCACAGAGACCAGACGCTCGGGGAACATTAGTCTCAACGCCGCCATTGAAATCCGAGCTGCGTGAGATGGTAGCCCCGTCTTGTTGGAACCAGATCGTCTGCCTCACTCGGCTCATGCGTTCTGGGTTCGAAAAACTCTTCCGACGTTGAAACGTAACGTCCGGCGGTGACGGTGACAGTGATCTTCAAAAGTGCACACCAAGTACAGTGACTTCGGGCGAACGGACAGGTCTCTCGTGCATTCGCATTGGTGGATTTTCATCAGCCCGACAGCGAAACCGGAATGTTGAAGGTGTCGTCGAAATAATGCCCTTTTGCGCAATGATAACCGAACCGTCCAAACACCATGGCGGCAACTCAACACGGCTATGGAAGCCTTTGAATGACGTTCCCGCGAACACGCCGAAAACCTCCTATCCCGCGCTGGCCGTTCAAAACCGATGCATACCTTACGTCCCTCCCCCCCCCCGCTTTAGACGTTTCGCCGTGTTTGCGGCTATTGACGAGCTCGCCAGTCCATTTCCGTTCACCTGACGGCGTTTCATAGAAACACTTGAAATTCGCACGTGCGTACGCGTGCAACAAAATATTACACCCGTGCATGCGGAGTGGAGAGACGCGCGATGATCAACGTGACTGATTTTTGTGTTTTTTTTTGGTTTTTTTTGGTTTTTCGGTATTTCCACGTCGTGTGTCCAGGCCGAACGGACGTTGGCGAGTTTCCAAAAATTCAAACTCTGTCACGAATTCCACTTGAGCTCGGACGTCGAGAAAACCGTAAATCTTACAATACGCGTACACAAATGTGCACGCACAATGATTTTACAGCCGTGTGGATCGAACGCACGTTTTGTTCGGCCAACCTAACGCTTTGTCGACGCTTTTGTGTTTACGTCACGTTTTTAAACCAAATTTATCGAACGTATTTCATTTGTATTTTAAAGAGCACATAAACGATTGTTGTTTGTCTAGTCCATTCTGACATATTTTTGTACAGTCGTACTGCGGCGTGTCCGTAATGTTCGAAAAACGAAAATTAAAAATGTTGACGACAACGTCACACGAAATTCGACGTTTCGAAATCGAGCGCGCCGGTTTCGTATACGATACGAATTCGAATTTTTTTACTAGAAAAACAAAAAAAATCTACATCTAACTACTAACAACGAACAAACGCACTTGCCACGAACCAACAACTCTGATTTGATATGATAATATGTGTTGTCGTTAAGCTTTGACTGTAATACAGGCGATTTTAGGCTAACATTTTTTGGATTCGAATGAACGCGAGGAGAGTGAACGCCACGATCGGAGGATTCATTATGATCGACATGAACTTCATGAAAGCTGTGAGTAGTAATACGTATTCCCGTAGGTGTAATTTTTTATTTTGCATGTCTTGTGATTTTTTCCGTTTTCAAAACTTTTACACGTCTTAACCCTCTTAGGGGTTGACTCCTTTAGTGGGTCTCTACGTCATAAAACAAAACTACCGACCTAGTTTCACACTCGTAACGTCAGTGGTTACGGCTAAGCGATTTTCTTCTTTACCACTTTCCCTTTTTTAGCCATTATAGAGGTAGAGTTCTGAAAAATCCTCTCTTATTGTTTCCCTGCATCATGAGATAAAATTACCGACTAAATTTCGCACCCGTAGCGTCAGTAGTTCGGGTCGGGCGATTTTTTCCTTTTTACACCACTCTTCCAATTTTTGAACTTTTTAGGAGTTGAATTTTGAAATATCCTTTCTTAACGGTTGCCTATGTCATCATAGCTATCTGTATGAGAAATTTTAGTCTGATCCGTCAGTTGGTTTAAGCTGTGTGTGTATAGATTTTTCAGTCAGCTTTCTCTTTTATTTATATAGATAATGATTTATTGTAGATCGTTGTTTACCGGTAGATCTTGTTTTGCTGGCAGATCACGCTGTACCTTTTTTTGTTGTTTTTTTTTTTTTTAAATTAATTATTTTTAATCGCATAAACATATTACGTTCGACCATAATGTTACAATTATTTTATTGCAGGTTTGCGGTGTGATCGCGACATATTTCTTGGTTTTAATTCAGTTCAGATATCAAAAGGGCGATTCCAAACCATTGCATCATATCTGGAATTGAGTATTATTTATTATCATTAGAAGACGATAACTCTAATAATTATCACGTTTTATAATAATAAGCACTAACCCTTTGTGTATTCGTTGTGACGATTTTATTTCATGCAAATAAATATATGTTTGTAATGTGATCAGAGAGGCATTTAATAAAGCGGGACGGAAAGGGGCGAATGCAAAATTTGCAATTCTTCAAAAAAAAAATATTTTAATGAATTAGAAACATCTTCTCCGAACGAATGCGCCCGGGCACGCCCAATGAGTTCATAACAAATTAACAGAATGGCATGTGAATAGAATGCAAAGCACGTTAATATTTTTATCACAGCGAACGGCATGACCGAGATAAATCCAATTGTTCTGCGGAAATATTTTTTGACAAAGAATGGACAACTCAAATAAAGATCGTTGTCGGTAAACCGCTGGATTCGTGGACGTTATATTGAATTATATCGTCGCGGATCTAACAAAAAAATTAATTTATAATTATGTGTACGATGAACAATTGCAGTTCACGATAGAAAACAAATTGTAAAGTCGTCTGACATAGATGAAATAAAAACAAATAATTTTATTTTCATAAACATTCCGTGTGCGTAAAATGAACTTGCATTAATTATTATCGTCATGAGTGTTTAGGTAGAAAAAAAAAAAAAACGTTCAAACTCCCCCGAGAATGATGATGCAAAATCGTTTTGCCCGAGGTGCGAGAAACCTAAAATGCGCCCATACAGATAGATAGATGACGGTTTACCGAATCAGGCGCGCGCTCGTGTGTGTAAAAGAAACAAATATTTCCGATGCGAATTCCCGCGATCCAAATGTATATTTACTTCCGAACGCGCGCGTACATCATTTTATAATATCATCATTTCGTCCGTCGTCCAATTGTCACACGAACTTTCAATATTGAAGTGCCGACACACCGACCCGCTAACACATGAACTGACGACGACGCACTCAATATAATCAATGCGATATGGATCACGCGGTTTTTTTTTTTTTTTTTTTTTATTAAAGCGGAGCGCTGAAAAAGACATGTGGTTTCAAAACATTACACAATTATCGTACACTCAATATGAATTTAAAATAAACGAAATACGAACGAATCGAAAGAAAAAAAATCATTGATGTATTATACATGTACGTATTCTTGATGAACGTAAAACGAAACGTTTTCAAAAGACGATGAAATCATTCGCGTGCCCACGTCATTATAAAGTAACGAAAACCGATTTTCAAGAATTCAAGTCGATTTAAAAGCTGTGTAAATATTAAACTATTAACGATTAGAATAAGGTGTACATATATATATATATACACTGGCGGTCAAATTATTTAGTCACGTGGGGGGGGGGAGACTGATTTTTCAACATGAACTTTGATAATTGAAAACATAGATCATAAACTAAGGATATAAGTTCACTTTATTAAATAATTTTTATATTATTAAATCTATTTTTGTTTTTTGTCAATTCATGCAATTTTTTCATCTGTGGCAGGGGCGAACGCAGGGCCCTTTTTATTATTTATAATATAATTTTTTTTTATTATTATTATTATTAAATAGGTAATAAACAAAATACTGTTAAAACTAATACATAATAACGAAAAGGTCATGGGGGGGGGATCGACCGCCACTATATACATATATAATTGTATTGAAACAATAAATATTAATTAAAATCGTCGTATTAGTCCATTGGTTATGAATCGCGATTGATCGATAATCGAATAATATATAAAACGAACACTGAAGACGAAAATGTATTTTGTTTTCTAAAAAAGTCGATTTCATCGAATCATAATGTATATATTATACGTATATTAAAAAAAAACAAAAAACTAGTGGAGAAACCCATACATTTCTTTGCTTTTTTTTAAAAGCATTATACTTTCAATTATCTTCAGTATTAAATTTAAAAGGTCGCGTTATGACGTTAGTGAATAGCCGTCACCGTACATGTATAAACGCATCGAACAATAAACGTTGAAAATAATACATGATATCAATGCAATAATATTATAATATCATAACAATGAGTTGCCGCAGCAACCAGCTGTCAGAACGGCCAGACGGACGGGACGATTTTCACGTAATTCGTAAGTGCGTTTCTACTCGTTTCTGTTCGTTGTACACACGGCGATTTATTTATTTATTATTTTTTTTTTTTTTATAGAAACTTTTCCGCGCATCCCCTTCAATATGTTTTCGTAGACGTTCAATCGAATGTCTTTCAGTCGTCTCTTATTTGTGGCTTTTCAATACGATTTCGATTACGAACTCTCGTGGACTGTACGTTCTTACGGGAACTTACACTGACTTGCCGTTTTTCGGAAACGTTTCGTCAGAAGTGTTCAACCGATTACTACGTCCTTAAATAACGGTCATTCATAATGTTGACGTAAATGATGACATGATATTGAATATTCAATTAATTACAACTGTACGATCGATTTACCCGTACACCCGTACTCGTATTATGAACGGATCGTCGAAAACGGTGTATTCCGAAAACATTATTTGGACCGTTGTTACGTCGTTAAATCCGTCGCGTTTTCAAACTAAAGCCGACGACGACTAGGCCGCGATCATTCGCGGTCGACAGCGATGTTTTTCGGATCCCCCCCCCACCCCGCGATCACAGAACAATAAACAACTAAGTTACGACGGAGAGAACGCGGGGAACCCAACACACGTATATATATATATATATAGCCATTAATTATTTTTTTATGCATTAGTTCGTTTAAAGTGATCGATTTCAAGACTTTTATTGGATTGTTTTCCGACAATATCCGTTTCAAGTAGACGTTTTTTTCTCTTTCCGTTGCGTTTAATTACGTTTTTTTACACTGGCTAACACGGAACGATCCCGTAAAGATTTCAAATCGACAAACACCGTCAACCGACGGCTGCCGTTTGTGAAATCTTCATCGTCCAACAGGACGGTTCTCGATGACTTATTCCCATTTTAATTGTCAATGAAAATAATTTATTTGTCCCGATTTCGCGTAACGTCCCCATCACGTTTATTTTCCCCCGGTTTTTCAGACTTCGCGGATGAATAATACGCGACTGCGGGTATAGTATACAAAAAGCGTCCGTTTCATTAATTCCGCCGGAACCAGTTACCTAAACAATGTCCACGAATACAAAATAATCGACATCGTGCTGCAGTGTGTGTTACGGTAATCGAAGAGAAACGCCGTTCATAAAACGTTATTGTCGTCGTGTCACTTAAATAACACATTCATTCAATATTGCTATTGTTGAGGAATAAGGTAAAACCAAATGAAAGACAGGTAAATTAGATCACGGCCATATCGCACACACGTCTCTTATCGCGCATATTCTTCACTTGGGTATGTGCACGCGAACGAAACGGATCGCAAATATTGCAAAGCCGACACGCCATGGTTAATATTATAATGCGTTCAGTGCAGTTATATAAGCTAATAAAAGATTATAATGTTTTGTTATAAAATACAATGATCGTGTTCGATTTAATATACAGTCCACCTCGTAATCTAAAAAAAAACAATAAACAGCTATTATTATTTATTTTTTTTATGTTTTTTCTTTTTTCGAGTCCAAAAGAATTACGGCGAGTTCGGTAAAACCAAAACTTCCAAACGGATGTTTAATCATCAATGTCAAATGATTTCTTCGTTTACGAAAACGCATGCTTACAGGTTGTAGACACGGGGATACGTTATATCATTTGTTTTTTTTTACAGATTTATATTTTTCTTTATAGCCGAGCCGCTAATCGAAACGTTTACGCGTCAGTTGGAGGATTTATTACTTGCAAACGACGATCTAAATTAAACGCGCGAGCTTAACGGATTTACATTTTTTATTATCACCATCAATTTCACGTTGGCTACGTGTGTGCATTGTTGTTTGTTTCAATGAATTTTGGATCGGTGCTGTCTCGGTCACGCGCATATCGTGTTGTTATCTGTACACAGTTTAGACGGCGAAAAAAAGGAATTCTAAACCTTTGTATTCAAATCGGAATCGATTCTACGAATACGATCAAAACGTTATAGGCAATGGTCGGGGTGGCTAAAAAATACGTGGAGGGATGCCATCCCCCGTATCCCACCCCCCCCCCCAACTTCGACCACTGGTTATAGATATATTATATATGCTTGACCTGTTGGTGCCCAAGAATAGTCGGTATCGGGAAACGTGGTCGCGACCGTAATTGTCGTTTTAACATTTTAACGCCACGCCTGTACTGTGAAGAATCTATCGGTGTATTGGTTTTCATTCAGCGGAATCACGAGAATGGCACGTATCGGTTAGGTTAGGTATATCCAGAACAGTATATCTGGTTTCCAAAACGATAAGAGAAAATGTACGATTTGGGAAGAATATATAATATTATCAATTCGATTCTGTCGAGTAAACGTACTCACGTAAAATAACAAAAACATACGGCTAACATGACATTATCCTCCGAGAGAAGTTTACGTACGAACATCAATAACGTATAAGATGTTGTACACGTCGGTTTCGAGTGTACAAGTCTATGTACGCGCGTGTACAAGTCGAACGTGTCGGGCCACGAGGCGAACAAAGAGCGAGAGATTTACACGGAAACAATAATAATAATAATATAGTTCAATAACGATCCCGCGATTCGTTCGGCTGCACACATGAGACAAGAACACAATTTCAAAAACACGACACCGAATGTTTATCGTCTAATTCAATAGCGCGCCACCGCGTGAAATTGCCCGTCGAGTCCTTCTAGGCCGTCGCAATAATTACGTCCCCGAACGACGTCGGCCGTTTAGAGGGTCGCGCTTGCAACGTCTTTGAGGCGTGTGCGTGTGCGCGACGGGAACAGAAGGCGCGCGAGGTCGATATTTCGTATGTTCCGAAAACGTACACGGTTTCCGACGAACGAAAACGTTTGCAGCATTGCGAAAACACGTTTTAGGTTTCCGGTCGACTTCGTAGACAATGAAATATCAAATCTATCGTCGTGTTAATAAAGAAAAATCAGGTGAGAGTGAGTGTGATCATAATGAATGAATTTTGGCTCTACTCGAGTCAATAAATAGTGTAAAGAGTAAAATAAATATATTTCATTTGATTCGACTTTATTATTTTATCTCGGTCCAATTAATTTATTTTATATTGCTTCTCGTATTACTTCTCGCTTGCGCTTACTGTTTATAAGACAAATAAAAAAATCATTTATAAATTGAGCGATTTCTATAAAAAAAAAAAGAACGAAAATGTAAAAATAACGTCTCGGATTCGTGTTTCGCGTCGCGTTTGAGACAGTATAATAAAACGAAAAATACCGATGTTCAAAATCGAAACCGCCAATACATTTATAAAACCAACGATTTTCGTGCCCTAAATAAAACGGAATCGTATATTCGGAACAAGGCCTATTATTTTTAACACAATATGACGTCCAAATAAAAGACGATTTAAATATACGCATCGATGAATGTCCATGATCGCGGACATGATAACTGTGCGCCCACCTTCGCTGTCGGCGTACAGTCATTATCGGCGTTAAATAGGAATGTATAATGCATCGACCGATTTAAGAATGTATAAAACGTTTCAGTTTTTTTTCACCTCTGCTCCGGAGTGCTGCTTTTCTTTTCATTGTTTCATACAGAAGTATCTGTGTTCACGGAGTAGATACTTTTTCCGTCTCCGCGACGATGCTCGCCGACGGGTGAGAGCACCGTGGGCGGTAGTAAGCAGTGTTATTCAATATTCGGCCGGTACGATTTTTTCTATGCTTGGTTTTTTTTTTTTATTATTATTTATTGAATTCTACGTGATCCGCGTATTTTTTCCTTTGTTTTCTATGCGTGTGATTTTTTTTTCTTAGGAATTTTTTCGTATCAACGTAACATTGGGAGGAAGAATGTTTTCTGTTTTGTGCCCGTCTACGAGCGTGGGGACACTCCCTCCGGAGGTTTTATTTGGATATGATAAAATAAAACAACGAGTTTCATTTTTCCGTGTTCTATTTTCTATTTTTCTGTTTTGTGCGTTTTTTTTGTGATTTCTTTTCTCGCGGAGTTTTCACGCCGGCCCGAGCTTTTCTCCGTAATAACGTTGATAAATGATATATTTCGAATTCTATCTCGTCCTCATTTATTTGTATTTGTTTATGTTTCCTGGACGATTATTTATTTAGTTTTTAACCTCACCACCGGTTGGCGACCCTACATTAAAAGGTACTCGCCACCGAGCGATCCGACCGGAAGCAGCGGAACGTCGCAACAGTTTTCGTTCAGATGAAACGTGTCGACACTAATACACTCGGTGTAAACATTCATGATATTTGTATATTTTTCGATAAATACGGTTTTTATCGTACACAGATGTAATTTTTTACAATAATCTTAATATATACGTGCATTTGTTTCAAATATGGAACAGTTTACGATAATCAAAAGCTTACCCGATACGGTTAAAACGGATTTAAAAACGCGGTGGTCGTCATCGCGCCCCCGTCCATTCGACAAAACATCATGCAAAACTCGGGTAATTAAAGGGACGGGTGACGGGTGTTTTCCGTCTTTGTCTCGCACACACCAAACATGGTGAAATGCACGTTTCGTACGTTGTCCAACGACAACCGGACTCATCGTGAAGTCTATTCGAGATCGACATTCTTCCATTTTTATTTTTTCCCCGTAAAATAAAGCTCCAAAACCAGTTGAACAAATTGAAACCCCCCCCACCCCCGCTCACATTCAATTTTTTTAAGATAAAACCTAATGAAGAAAAAAATGAGAAAGTCGATCTCTTATGAAATTCACGACGAACTCTAATCTGTTTTCAGAATTCGCATAGCATCATTAAACCGATCGGCGCGAAACGTCTATTTCACCATGTTACGTGGCGCGCAAGACAAAGACGGAAATAAATTTTCGACGCCCTTAACGTCCGGTCGTTCGAATGATCGAACATCGACCGAATTGTTAAGATCACGAAAATTTCACCGCGCATTGCGTTCAGTGTCCTATCGAATTTTTAACATTTATGTCCCTCTCGTCCGTCTTAACAGTATCGAATTTTCATTTTGATTACGAATCGTTCTCGAAGAAAACTAAACATTGACGTAATTAAATTTCGAATCATTTTGACGATAATTTTAAAAAAACCTTAATGTGTCAAAAAACGCATTACAAATTAAAAAATTTACATTCACGTGTCGCCACAGGCTTTAAAACACACCATCAAGAAATTTCGTCACCATAATATTACCTAAGTGAAAACCTACGAACACGTATCATTAAAATTGATTAAAACAGAATGCCCTATCGTGTCGCATTAAAAAAAAAAATTTAAATTATTTTTAAAAAATTGTTTCGACAGCTATTATGAAACAATACGATAATGAAATTCCATATGCATTTGCTAAACTGACCTAACCTACCTTGGATGTCTTTTCAGCACGTCACTGAATTTCATGAAAAATAATATTATGGTGGTCGCTTGACGTCCGCGAAGTTGCCCCCCTCCCCCACCACTTTGTCCCACAATATTCAAATTAGTACCATAATTTTGCAATTTTTTTACGACTTATATGCATGTCTCGGGAAAAAATTTGCAATTCCTCGTGGACCCCACAATATTCGAAAAACATGTATATTTTATTATTATCCATATGAACTATTTTCCATTTGTGTTTAGGAGTTTAATATATATATTTTTTAAATTCTGTTTGTATAAATTAACACAATTACTAATCAACAATAATTTATCAGCGTTTAATCAAATAATGTTATTTATTATAGTGTTTACTGTTCATGAATTTTCTCGAACAATATGTGTACTATAAAAACGAAGCGTGCATCACGTGAAGCCGCCCATTCGGTTAATTACGTTTATTTGTGTAATGTGATTGTTTAATACGTTAATGAAGCAAATTAAATTTTTTTTTATTAAGTGTTGCTTATATATTGTTAAAATTTATTGTTCACCTTTCGTATTCTAAGTTAAACAGACTGAGCCAGCAGAATATCGAGTGTGTCACTGCGCATACTATAATATTTAAAATAATACTTCGAAAAAAAATTGATAAATATTATATTTTATTATACGTAGTATATACCAGCGTTTCTCGACCGTCGAGTCACGACCCAATGTTGGGTCGTGAAACATTTTGAATGAGTCGCTAAAAATTTAAATGTTGATATCAATAAATAAATAAAAAGTAATAGTTTTTTTTATTTATCCTAATTGAAAAAAATTAAGTGGGTGAGGGAAGATTTAATTTGGGTAAATATCTTAGTTCACCAACACACAAAAGGTTGAGAACCGCTGTTATATACCACACAACTTATAAATTATTTAAGTAATAAATGATCAATTATCACGAAATATAACTAAAATATTAAAAAATTAGAAAAGTTCTATTATTACCAGGGTTCAGGCTTTATGTATTTGTATATTTGTTCGGAAAAAGATAGATGAAATAGGATTTGACACAAATTTGTTTTATGGTACAAAGATTTAAAATTTTTTAATTTTTGTTGCTAATTTTTCTCATATTTTAGATTTTTTTAAATTTAAATTTTCATTGTTGTGGTTTAATCGTTTTTATTGCATATTTTATAATTTTTATAATTAATGAATAAGAAAATTATAATTTTCGAAAAATAGTATAAATCATTATAAAATTTTTATTTTTGACGCGTTATAAAATGTCATTTAGCTACCTTCTTCATTCTACTTGAATTTGTTTTTCTTTTTTATATCTATTTGATTTTTTAAGGCGATAATCCATAGCTACGACAACGCGACGTGTCTCAACGTCATTATCATACATTTATACGATATACCCATTTTACTTTTAGCTCTAAAAAGAATATTGAATACGGAAGTGCTATAATGTGGAAATTAATTGTTAGGTATAGAAGAAGATGCTGAATATTAATAAAGATTCAAAGTAATAAACATTTAAGCCATTTAAAAAAAAATATATGTCTATGTTCACTTTTGTAAAAATAAACCTACCTAATAAAAAATATAAAATTCATTTTATTTTTAAAAAAAAATTACTTTTTGTTTCTTTTTTATATTACCAGTTATCAATTTAACTATATATATATATACATAAATTGTTAAGAACTGGTAACTGGCCGATTTATTTATATTAATATAGTTAACTCAAGTATCAATTTTATTATGGAAAAGAGGACGTAAGTCAGCGGTTGATCCTGAAACTATATTTCGTTAGTTACATGTTTTTCGAATATTGTGGGGCCCACGAGGAATCGCAATTTTTTTCCCGAGATATGCATAAGGTCGCAAAAAAATGGCAAAATGTTCTTACTAATTTGAACATTGTGGGACAAAGTGTGGGGGCCAATTTCACGGACGTGGTCGTTAGGACCATTATTGGTACCTTATTATGGAGATGCGATACGGACGACGCGAAACGTGACCGTTAGTTACCGCGTCCAATCTTTTAACATTTTCTTCAGTTCTTCTATAGTCCGCGTTCTCTCCACGATCTTCGTCTGTTCGTAGCATATATCGTTTTGGAGATCTCGCAACTGTTCCGCATTTTGTACCCGTTCGGCTTCCATTCGGTTCGTCAACATGTATTGCTCCTTATTCAAACCGCAAATCTCGTCCTCTAGCTTCTCGTGGTCGTTGTTCCCTTTCTCCAGCCGCTTCCTAGTGTCTGCGATCTCCTTGCGGATCGTGTCCTGCAGATAATCGCTCATGTCGTTGTTCGATCTACCGTCGATCTTCTTCGCGGCCAACGATTCACTGAGATCGTTGTAATGAATCACGACGCGCATCACGTCCATCCATTCCTTCCTGGCCGCCTGCACGACATATAATGTTAAATACTCGTGTATTCAAATATACAATAACGTATACGGTGTTTTCCCGTCCGAATCGTTCCCATACGAGTTTTCCATACCCTATACGACTTCAGGCCCCGTCCGACCTCTTCTTTCAGGTCTGTCTTCATGGAAAACACGTGCTTATCGTGTTTTTCCTGCAGGCTGGTTGATGATCTTCCGACGTTCGCGCGTCAACAGCACCAACAACCTTCGTGTCCGCGTGTAAGTTTTATAATCGTAAACGATTACGGTTGCGCGGACGCGCGTATGTACTTAACAAATAATGCTTACGTCTCGACCAGACACGCGGGATACTTCTTGGCAAGAGCGTCGGACATCTTACCGGTGGGCTGTTCGGTCAATGCGCCTTGCCGCATCTTTGCCGACATCGACGAGCAGTTAGGCGCGGGGGTGATTAGATTTAATAGCGGGGGAGCCAACGACTGTTTAATCGCGAAAAGTTTTTCGTTCCGTTTCTCGATCTAGAACAATATTGTACGCGAATCAAGTAACCGACCACCCGAAGGACTGTGCAGTTAACACGCGTTTATATTGTCTTACGTCGTAGATTATATTCTGCACTCTTTTTTTTAACGTCGAAAGCATTTTCATCCTTATGAATAACTTCGGGTTGTACATGCGGTTGCACGGTTTTTTGCTGTCGTTCTAAAAAAGGCGACGTAATTTATTACGCGATTAACATACGACCGTAAAATTGTTTGCCCGCGTTTTCCACGCTCACCAGTAGCTTTTCGAGCAGTTTCTCGATGTACGGGTCGTGACAATCCGTGCTGTACGGTTCCTCTTCACGTAACATCTCTTGCTCGATACCGCTGTGTATCCGTTGGAAGAACTCTAAAGTCGCCTGCCGGGCTTCGGGCAACTGTCGTTTAGCCAGTATCGACTTGACATTCGCCTTCAGTTTGAACATCGTGTCCTGTTCTTCGCAAACGTTCCTCGGCTGTGGCCTCGCCGATTTCACTTTCAGGTCTAGAGATGACACCGCCGGCGCGGGTCTAACGAAAACGACATTGTGTTTCAACATTTATACTACGTTTCGCCAGACGAGAAGTGTCGTTGCTACGAAAACACCACGTCTTACATCGGTTGACCGCACTTATTGACCCATTGGCAATCACTGTCTCCTCCCATCGCCACAGCTACGTACGCGAATATTCCCGAGCTCTCCGGCAACGTCCTGAACGCCACGTATGTGCGTTCGTCCTTCGACAAATGGTTTAGGTCGGCAACGTCTAACTCTCTATTCCGGACCAGACGTTCCCGCTTAGTTTGTTGTCGTTTTTTCTAAGCACGTGATAATTCCGTTTTGTTTTGACGTTTTTTTAGATACACACACACACGTCGAGCGTATCGCCCTATATACGTTACCTTCATTTCTTTTTTCATTTCGACGATCGGTTTGGTCGTTACTTCTTTAAATACACCGTCCAAAGATAACGGGACCGCTTTGGGAGGTACGTCGAACGGAGCCCTGAGCCGTCTTGAGTTCATGCTTAGAACCAATTGCGACAAATAGATGTTTCGCGTTTGTTTTTCGTGTGTAGTCGTGTACGTTTCGATCACGAGTTTTTCCAACCATGCCTGCAAACGTACGCGGCGTTTCACAAAAAATCAAAACAACAATGTCAATTTGGTTGTGGACAAGTACTTGGCACAATTCTCTTTCGCGGTCGCTCCTCAACGTGTCGAACGATTCCTTGTAGTGTTCCAAGAAGTACATGAAATCTTCTTCTACCTTCTCTTCGAACGTCAAAAACGAAACGTTGGTTGACATCGCGGTTTTGAATAGAGTCAGTTGGCAGACAATCCAAAATTAAATCGTACAACTCGTTTTGTATTGTGCGACCGTCAAATCGGGAATACTAGATTTGGATGTCTATAAACCGTACGGTAATGATTTGTGTTTGAAATATTTACGACGTCGCACGTTGTTACGTAGCTATGGAAATGATGCGTGCGGCCAGTCAACGGCATTTCAATCGCGCCATAGTTTATCCGAACAGGTCTTCCGTCCGAATATTGTTTGTCGCGTATCGCGTCGGTCGCCGCGCACGCGCGCAACAACGTTCCCGAACGAATCGTTTTTTGATTTCGTGCAGTTGTAGAGTCGTCCTGGCGCCGTGACGAACCCACTACGGCAGGAGCGTCATTTGGGGGGTGGCAGGGTGGGCATTTTCCCCCCCTTGTTAACAGTGGGCCGGTGTCTGGGTGGATATGGGCCGGTGTCCGGATGGATATGGGCCGGTGCCCGACATCGGGCTCGTTATTGTTATATTAATTATTATGAACAAAGTGAACTTTTTTCTTTATAAATCCGCCTTGATTACGGTATCATAGATTAATAGAGTAAATAAAGTAATGAGTTCTACACTGATAACATTTGGAACAAGTTACACATAACATTGTGGAACAAGTTACTGCTATTTTGGGGCAGTGATGGAGAGTAGGACTAAAGAAGGCTGCTTAAACTTTATTATCTGTTTTTTGTGAACCGGTCATACATCTTATACCAATAGACGGAGCATGGTAGTAGTTCACGCGGTCAACGGTGGCTGCACTGCACATGATTTTCCACAATTTTGGACTTGTGCAAAGGATAAACCAAGTTGTGCAGTATTTCGATACAAATGTACATTATGTGGGCCGGTCAAAACTTTTGCCACTCCCTCTCAAGAACTGAAATGACGCCACTGCACTACGGTGAACGCGAACGACCGAAACGTACGAAATGACGTCGACTGAGACACGCGTGGTTAGGTCCGAACAAACGCCGTATTTCGGATTCGGGTATTCGCACGGATTTTCGCGTCGTTACACATTCGACCCGAATCCCAGACGCGGATCCAGAACTTATTTACGGGGAGGGGGAGGCATCTTAATCAAAACAACTTTAATCCTCATTTTGTCGCATCGAATAATAAAATATTTTCCAAAACGTTTTATTGGAAATCGTTTGCGATACACCGAAAAATCCTTCATTTTTAAAACTTCATTTTAAATTGTCTTTCTATAGTATCATAGATAAGAGTTAGAATTATAAAACGATACTAATAAAAAAATTTAACAAGAGTCTACGGGGGGGGGCGATCGCCCCTTGGCCCCCCCCCTTGGATCCGCGCCTGCGACCGGCCCGCGCAATTCGCAAGCGAAATGATCTCGTCCCCGACGGTTTCCATTTTTTCCCGGCAATCCAACAACGTACAGTGACTGAACCGACGTGTTTTCGGAAATCGATTTTCGAACGAAAGCGCTAACCACAGCCGAAAATCGGTGAGCTGTTCGCGGACGTTTGCGATTGTATTTTATAAAACACGTTTTATTGAATTGATCGCAGTTCATAGAAAATACGTACGTAAAAAGACCCGGCAAGTTATCAAGCTGAATGTTTCGTGTGACGGTTCGAGAAAATTCAAACGTTAAATGACCACCCCCCCCCCCTTACACACACACACACACACACATTTTTTTTTTAACAGATATACGAAATTGATTTTTAATAAACATAATAACTTACACTAATTAGAATTTAAAAAAAAATAATAGATATAAATAAAATACGATTTGCGAAATTATTGTTATGTTTAAAATAAAATATCTACCTTTCTTGGTTTCAGAGCCATTTCGTTTATCGCATCCTCGGGATCCATGGGCACATTCTCATGAATAGCCGACATGGCCAATCCGTTTAATCGATTCTAACGAACTAAATATTTAGTTATTACTTATTAGATATGTAATGTTTGTATCAGGGACTGGAACCGAACCCAAAATAACCGGTTCCTGAGGGTGTTTCATGACCCGAATATCGGAGCATATATTTCATATTCCATAGAACCTGTACCGTATAAAATTATGAATTAAAATTTTCGATTCTTTTGAGTTGCTAACGATTCTCGAGTTTGAAAAGATTAATTTCTCTCTGTTGGTTAAACTCGATATTTTTAAACTGTTTTACAATTCTCAGATCCCATTTCGAGAATGTCATAAATTATATCCCCGGAAAATTTATCTGGGGTTAGGTCTTAGGCATGTTTGTATATATTTATATATATTTATTATCAGTTGTCACGAGTTGCTCGTTTAAGTTGTTATTATATATAAATATGATTGTGAACCAATTGAGTGAACCAATTTAAAAAATCAACAGGAAACGACTGGCGCGCGGGATAATCATGTAGGAAAATCCGATGTGTGTATATTTACGTCGAAAACGCATAAACGCATAGCACGCTCGCACAGAATGAGGAAAAAAAAACAAACTTTATATTAGTATGTACAATGTCTATACGTGAACCCGATGTTTTCGACGATGGTATCTAAATGTCCGACCATAATATGGACTACGGAGTATTGAAAATAATATTTATATGTATATCGTCTGTGATACCGTTCCTACCATAATTTCGAAGTACGAGTGTGTGTATGTTCTCGTGTTTTGCGCCGACTAGAATGTGCAGTTAAAACGCAGCGTGTGCAGATAATTTAAGTGTAGGTCGTACATCGAAATCTAAAGCGTATACTTATTTTGATTATGACGAAAAACTGATGTTTCGAATTGTAAATTTCTTTCGTTAAAATGACTTTTGAGTGGACCTCGGTGTAATTTTATTTAATATTAAAAAAAACCAAAGTCAAATCTTATCTAGAATGAATTTTTCATCAAAAAAACCTCATTACCCCTAAATTATTGAAGCACTTCTTTAAATGAAATGATTGGTATAGACATAAAAAAAAAAATTAAAATTTATCGCTAAACTTAGAGTCTAAAATCATAAATTCAAAATCAAATTATCAATATTGATGACGATAAGAAGAATACTAGAAAAATATACTCACAAGTGATTGTGTAAAAGTCTCATAGACTTCTCAAAAAAGTATGAAAATGTATAAATCTTTAATGATCAGTCAGGCAAAGTAATAATTGGTACTATTACTTGTAAGCTGAAGATGGCTAAACAAATTATTAAATCTTTAATAATTATATCACAGTATAATTGATGAACTATCACATTTTAATCATAATTTCTATAATTTTAAGAACCACTTACTACTGGTATTAACCGGAACCGGAACCAGAACTGATAAAATCATTAAGGTTCCAGTCTCAGGTTGGTATAGTATGATTCTATATTAAATGAGTTGAAGACGACGAAACCAATAAATGTTGTGTCGTCCTCTGGTATATCTTGTGTGCCTATTTCAATTCTCTCGGTTTTTTATTTTTTTGAATAAACTAGGAGAGGATATTGTTATTTTTCCTCTTCTTTTTTTTTGTTCCATTATCACAAATAATACCTTATATTATATTATATCAATATGGTAAAACACAAAAATCGTGTGACGGTACTCCCGTCATTGAGATGACGGAATTAAAACGGTGACCGATTATAAATCGTAATCGATAACGGTATAGACACAGAACATGTAAAGCATACTCGTATGTATAAACATAAAACATTTACATAGTATAACACGGTCGGCTCGTGGCAGTTTTTCCCGTTTTCGATAAGATAGATAACCTCAAATTCTTTGTTGGCTTTCATAAAAATATAAAATTTACAAATATAAATTTAGTGCTGATAAACGTACAACTCTGAATTAAATAAGTGAATTAAATTAGTTTTTAGGAGTAATTATTTTCTACTTGAAAACAATCGCGGTAAAAGCTTCTAAAATAATTTGCTATATATACAGTGATAACGAAAAATAATGATTTCGATCATTTGGTCGCGTGGCATGTGTAAAACAATAATTTTAGGTCCGCGGAAAACTGTTAAAATGTTTACGTTCAAACGGTTCCGTGGTTCGTTTTAAGTATACCTCCTTCAAAACCCCACAACGTTGAAAACAAATGATAGTCAAAAAAACGAAGTATTATTTGTACACGATAAATAAATATATACACACACGACGAGCAGTGCAATAAACGAAAATCGAAATTAAACACTATTCATTAATGGCTAAGAAAAACGCGATGCTCTGTACTTTTTGAACACTCTGAAAAACAAAATTAAAAAAAAATTAAAAACGACAACTGTGTTTTAAATGTATGGATACCGTCGCGTTGTGGTGCAATATCGATTGCGGTATAGCACCCGAGTATTCTAGCAACAGATCGACGTGTTACATAACATCAAGTCAGTTATTTGTGCATTAGCGTATCGACATCAAGTTCGATTAACAACGACGTGTTATACTTGGAGCGCGTGTTGTGTTTACGTATATAGCGTACGATAACACACAAACGCGATAGCGAGACGAGTTAATCAATTGTTTTAACGCGTTTGTGTTAAATTAACAAGAAAAACACAAGTCGAGAGTTCGATTAAAAGTTACTCGCATTTTTTTTTTTGTTTTTATTAAATTGAAATTTTCTGATTAGCGATAGAAAAATGAATGATAGCACCTTCAGTAGCTGTTTTAAAAAAAACAATTCGTGATCTCGTACGTGACCGCGGACTCGAACGTTCGAATACCCGTCGTGAATGTTATTCGAAAGTCTAGGGAATTCAAAAATATACACATGTCAGTTTTCATATTCCGTATTTCTACACGAGGTGTTGTGACTTTTTCCAAAGCCTATAACATACTATAACTATACCGCTGTCTATATGGCTTTTGAAGCGAAACAGAAAATCATCAACGACTGTTAAGCCCGTCTTATCGATAGCTGTTATATTATATTGTTATAAAATTGATTTTTGTCGCGGTGAATGTTTGTTCACTCCCACCGCGTTGGGATACTGTTCGTGCATGACACACGACGTTTTCCGTTTGCCGGCCGAATCTCGTTGTCTGTGACTTCCGCGGCCATTTCCACACGTTCCGGACTCCGAGATAACAGTCGTCCGCGAGCTCTTCACGACCGGTCTTGAGCGTCTTGAGGGTCTGGAAATCGTGTAGCCGTCCCAACGTGGAGTTCTTCGATGGACCGGCACCGTGTCGTCGAACGTCAATCCGAAGTCGAAATCCACGGCTGAATGAAACTGCAATACTCGCGACAATTTTGGTTTTCAACCCCCTCCCTCCCTCCCTCCCTCCCACCACCGCTCCGCCGCTTCTACCAGACCTAACGAATCCGAAAACATCATAGATCACCGTATACACGTGTACCGCGTAAAACAACGAAAGCTGAAATATTTGTTCTATTGCATTTTCGTTTCGAATTCCGACCTTAAATCACTCTATGACGCGTTGCTCGTTCCCCAAAAAATTTGTTTTCTTTAACTGCTTTATCACATGATTACAAACATACAAGCGTTTTAGGTAACAATTTTATTAATATAAATAATACAAATCTTCAAAAAGGATATTGCATTGGGTCGTAAGTCAAAAAATACTACTGTTTTTTGGATCAATTATTTTATTATTAAAAAGAACAGATATAATAACATATTTTTGTATGTATGTATGTATGTATCTTATTAATAATAAGAAATTGTTCCCAAAAATTTTAGTATTTTTTGACTTAGGGCCCAATGCAACCTACTTTTTAACTAATCCTCCTAATATTGTTATTGGCCAATACAATCGAATTTGAAATTGTATTCTTTTGAAAACCGCAGCGTTAAACATTCGAGCGTGCCTCAAAATCATACAATATTCTTTTTTCCGATTGTAATTTAGTATTATTCATACTAAATTCATGCCAATAATATATACAAACGTAAATTTATAATTACATACGTGAGTTTAATAATTTTATGCACTATAGTACGACAATATAGGCCCGAAAGCAAAAAAACCAAACTTTCAAAATCGAATAGATAAATTTAAATTTTCCTAACGAATAAAATGGAATTTCGACAAAAAATGAAATTGTTTTTGATATGTTCGAAAACAAATGTTCAAAATGTAAAAATAAACATTGTTTGTCAACATAATATCCAAAAAAACATCGAAAATCCATTCATACAAAAACAAAAAATTTGGAAAATCCCGTTAAAATAAAATGCTAACTTAATAAAATGTATTACTGTAAAAGAGTGTAACGTATATAAATCAGTGCCTACATATTTGCTAACTGTTACGAACACTCATATATAACACTTATGAAACACTTACGTAACACTCATAACACCTACACTTACACACTTACAGTCGTCGAACCGAATTTGTTCAAAATCTAAACAAATTTGAAGAAATTATTACACGGTAACGATAACATTTTCACGTTACTTGCTCGTAATTTTTTGTTATTAAAATTTGTTATTATCAATTTACTTCTCCGTCATCCATTGAATTCAACATTATACTCATCATAAATACATAATCTAATAACTAATAAGTAATTAAAGTAATAAACAAATTAATTAATGTGTAATAGCTTTTCTTTAGAACTAATTTTTTTTCTGTAAATAAAAAGGCACGCGAGTCGTGAAAAATTTTTTGATAGAGGAATATGGGTCGTGGTCATAAAAAAATTGAGAACCACTGGTGTAACGCATATAAATCGGTGCCTACATATTCGCTGACTATTACGAGCACTCATATAGAACACTTATGAAACACTTGTGTAACACTCATAACACCTACACTTAATCCAAGTCTAAATCTAAAACAATTTGAAAAAACTTGAAATATTACCCGGTAACGATAACATTACTCACGTTACTTGCCCGTAGTTTCTCGCTGCGCGGAAAATGCGTTATTATCAATTTACTTCTCCGTCGTCCATTGAATTCAACAGATAACCAATGGCAATGTCGCTCGACTTTTCCGCGATGCTCAAGCCTTTGACTATCGGCCACGCCACATAATTCAATGACGACACGTTCCGCAGCGTTCTTGACCAGCTCATCGCCATACTCCGATTCGTGTACAGAAATCCGAGTATCACGTGTTTTAAAAATATGCTCAATCCTTCGGTGAAGCCGTACAAGAATTGAACGGGCCCGTGGACGAAACCGTTCGCCGACCTCCGCGCGAATGTCCTCAGTCCCCTGTTCACCAGGTTCGCGAAGTTCTTCGGCGCTCCCAACTGTTCCATCGAGACGATCGCGTTGCCGGCGTTCTTCTTCGCGCCTTCGCGGTAATGCGTTATTGCGTTTTTCCACAGCTGAACTAACGTCAAGTTGTTCCTCTGGAATTCGGGCAAACTGATCAGCGAATGGTTCAAGTGCACAAACGACCAGTGCGCGTTCAATATGAACGGAGACGACGTAATTCTGAACGTCCGGATGGTCATGCGGTCGTACGGGACGGCGATACACGGCGCAGTCAGTTCGTCGACGATGACGGACGATTCGCCCGCGCGGAATTCGTGCGCTTCTGACGGCAACGCGGATCGTTTCGTTTTCAAGCCAAACGTTTTCAGATACTTGGACAACGAACGGCAGTAACGGTCTTCCACCGACACTTCAAATTCCGAAAGCAACACGTCCACGTCCAAAACGTCTGCAAACACGTTTCGAAAAACCGATGAATTTACGAACGGCCCGTCCGGTTAGGTTAGGTTAGACAATCGCCGGGCTACTGAATCGGGGCAAATCGAAAACGTTAAACGATACGTCTGGGAGCAGGCCGATAGACACGATTGCGATTTTACAAACACGAATTCACGTCGCGTCGCCGGGTTCGGACACGAGAACCCGTCACGTGTGATCGACGGACGAAACGAATAAATCAGACGGTCTTACCCGAAGCCGAATCACTCGATTTGCTGATGACGAGCACCGCGGATACAGCGGGTTCCGATCGGTTCGAAAGACTCATCACTTCCGACAGGTATCTCATCGCGTTTTCTCCGTCGGGCAACGTCTTCGCGGCTTTCATTTTCTTCGTACTGAAAATAACCAGGAATTCAAATCCTCCGCCGCCGTCGTCGTCGTCTTTGACCATGTTGTTATTGAATTCAATGTCATCGATCGATAACCGGTATATCACGTGGCCGTCCGTCTTGTTTTCCTACAACACGACAAAAGAATGTTGAAAAAAAAAAACGAATTTTCGTCGAATCCGTTCTTACTGGACGCATGGTAGTTATTGTGTTCTCAAATATAAGCGTGGATATTTCCTTGAGGTAGTACTCGTTGTCCAGCAGCTTGAATGTCATCGAATGAAACTGACAGTTTACCGACGTCGACGATCCGGAGACTTCGTACGGGAAAAGAAAACGAAAGTTTAACGAGGAAAAACAACTACGCGGTGAAAAGGGTGTTTTTTTTTTTTTATGGGACGACGTTTGATCTACGATCTACCTGGACGATCGTTCGACGCTGAAATGTCGCGACGATCCGCGGGCGCGACGTCGAATTCGTCGTAAAAAACCGCGTGCCAAGTGAACGCTCGTTTGGTGATCGCCATGCGTACGGGCACCGCGTAGTTGTGGTTGTACGATGTGCACGCGTCACCGTCCAGCTTCATCGTGGCGAACCATTGGACTAATAATCAAATAGCGTTTGTCAATGAGCGGGTTTAAAAATGCGTAAAAAAAAAAATCGTTAAAATTTTTTTTGAAAAAAACGTTAAAACGCGCTCTCCGTTTCGGTGGGTCCCGAGGTCGCTCGTACTTATTGTGAACCGCCACGCGCGCACGTACCGTTAAAAATCGCGGGACGGCCGTCCGAATGTTTTTTTTATTAAAGAAGATCTGTTTTACAACATTACACTTCGACAATTAAACTAAATTAACACTGGATTGTGTAATATTAACTAAAAGTAAATTAAAAAGGAGATTAAATAACAAAAAAGAAATGTTTCATGCAATATATAAATTAAACCAGAAAACCAGAATTTACAATAAAATTGAGCACTAAATTAACCACCAATGGGGAGGGAGAGCTTAAAATCGAAATGATATTATCGGAGGACACATTGTTATCACTCAGATTTTTGAGTAGGGCTTGTCTTTTTATTGTTAGGGTGGGACATAAGAAAATTATATGTTTTAAATCGCATTTTGCGGGGTATGAATGACGAGTGCACAGTGGAGAATCATTTATTGCGAGAAGAAAGGCATGGGCAGGAAGCCGGTTGTGTCCAAGACGGAGTCTAGTAAACATTACAATTTGTGCTCTTGATAGTTCCCAACAACTAAACCAAGGATGGTGGAAAGTGGTAGGAGAGATATTCCTATACCACCTTGCATAGTGCCGTGGATGAGAAGACCAGTTGTGATCCCATATGGTCTTCACGTGCTTCCTAAGGAACGGAATGACATCGGAGCGTTTTCATTTGAAATTTTTCGAAAACCCGGTCGCGTAACGTGTTTCCGTTTATACAAGGTTAGGGAAGCGGGGGCGCATGTACGCGAACGCGGAACACTTCTGTTCTGTTCACCGGGCAGTCCGTCGACCACGACGGCGGCGAGGTGCACGGTCGCGCCCGCGCCGCGCAGCACCGTCTCGGCGAACGACAGGTGCGACGTGGCGCCGGGCGTGACGTCGTACGACCAGTTCCAGTCGGCCGCGAACCGCACGGGGCTGTTGTGCTTATGGCCGTCGGTCACCGTCACCGTGGTCTGCCGGCAATCGTTGCGGAACACCACGTGCGGGTACGGCAGGTCGTGCACGCCGACCACGTAGTACGCGTCGCGTTTGGTCAGCGTCACGCACACGTCGGGCCGCGGGCCGTCGGCCGGCGTGAAGACCGCCGGGAACGTGCGCGGAACGCCGTCGCCGTCGTCGTCGCACGCCCACGTGTCGCACAGCCTGATCGGGTAGCTGTTGCGCGCCGCCCGGCCCGGCAACGCCACCATCACGTACCGGTCGAGCTTGTCCGCGGCCACGTCGGCCGTCCCGGCCACCGACCAAAACGTCAGCGGCCTGCCCCTGTACGGACGCGACGCGTTTCAACCGGCCCCGTACGGACACGTAACGGACCGAGACGGTTGGCAGCACTCACGAGTTTCTCGACGTGCCCGCGGGCACCGCGACCGACACGTTCTCCGAGCACTCCGGTATTTCGAACACGTACGGAGACCCGGCCTGCGCCGCCGCCGTGCACACCGGCCGGACGATCACGTCCGTCGAACTGTAATTGGCCGCCACGTACATGGTCTGCAAATGCACGACCTTCATGTTCTGCACCGTCGTCACGGTCGCGCTCAGCGTGACGATCTGTGAAAACCGGTCGTTCAGACCCGCGCGACACTCAGAACGTTCGAATCCGAAGAACACAGCTCACCGTGTTCCCGGACACGTTGAACACGACGTCCGACCGTCTGTTCAGCCGTATCACGTAGTCCTTGCGCGAGTACCTCTCGTCGATGGTTATCAACGGCGACGTTTTGCCGTCGATCTTGATCGAAAACCCGTTCTGAAACCGTGAACGACACACTGGCGTTTACACCGGGTTAGGGGTCACACGTCATTCTCGTGTTGAACGCCGCGCGTACCTCGTAGAACAGGTTCGGCGGCACCACCACACTCATGTCGGCCATTTCCAACACGGTCCGGTGCATGACGTGCAAGTACAACGATAACGACCGTCCCGAAGTGTTCACCATCAGGGCCCACGGCTGTACCGTCAACAGCCGAGTGGACACCGCGTCGTCGTCCGATATGTCGTAATAGTCTCGTATCTGCAACGTTCGATTTTCGACACCGAACCGAAAAAACAAAAAAAAAAAAAACGATAATCCGCAAAAAACTACAAAAAAAAAAAAACCGATCTCGATTGCGCCGCTTTCTCACCCGCAGTTCGATGTTGGTCTTGTACGGTATCTCCTGTTCCGTGCGCCACTGGACGTTGTCGAACCGCTTGCCGATGAACGGCCATTTCAAATCGTCGTTCTTCCACGGCTCGTGCCGTTCGTCGACAATGTATTTGTCCGCGTTGAACTTGCACCTGTACAATTTCACGCCGTGCGTTGTTCTCTTCACTTTATGCGACAAATTGATCGGCGTGTTCGAAAACTTCTTCCTGCGAACCAACGGATACGGGTTCATTTAGGCATTTGACCGCGGGTCTTACACAACAACCGCCGAACTCCAACTGACTGACTAACTTTAAATCCAACAAAATTATCACGTTCTCGTCGTCGTTGCCGTACGACGATTTTATCGGCAAAAACGTCGCCTGAGCTTTGACGTTTCTTTTGTTTTGTTCGATGGCCGATCTGACGACGAACTCGCCGCGTTCCAACACGGTGTCGAGCACCACCGTCACGGCCAGCGTCACGTTGACCGGCACGTGCGAAACGATCATGTACGGCGGCAACAACAATATCTGTCACATTCGAACGAAACGGGTGTTAGTGACGTCCGCGCCGCTACCACGGTATGTACGTTCGTTTCGTCTCACTAGAGTTTGAGGCGTCCCGTCGATCGTTTTGACTATCGTATGACACAAAACCACCATCGAGAAATCGTGGCTCGACGACCTCGGAACTAGAGCAAACCGAGCACAAGTTAACTGTTAAACGATCAGAACACGTTTTCCAACGGTTTTGGTACTGACATTCGATAACGTTCGAAAACGTTCCGTTTCCTCGACGCTCGGCGGCGTCGTCGTCGTCTATAAGAGTTATTTCGTCCGACCAATGGTTTTTCCCGTACAGCAATTGCAACGAGATGACGAGCGTGCAACTGTCAGGCTTGAACGTCAACGACGGCGTGATTTCACGGCTTCCTACGGCCAAGGCGTGCTTCCGACTGTGCCGCCGACCGTCAACGTTCACGACGAATATCACGTTCGAGTTGTAGTCATATTCGGTTTCGTTCGTTATCCTCAGCGTGCTGGTAACGACGACCTGAAATTATATCGTTATCGTTATCGTTTTATCTCTCCGCGCCACATGATTCTCGTATGTTACGTGGACGGAAATCGGTGACATTCGCCGGAAGTGTACTATTAGAACGACGTCTAGCCCGCGACAGTCCTGAACGGTCAGCGAATACTTCTTGTTCTCGTCGTCTAGAAATACGTTTTCATCGCTCCAGCATAACCTGAAAATGTTATGAATGTAATGGACGGCCGTTGCAGAACGTTAAAACATGTACGTGTCGTTGTCGTTGTCGTCGGGCTTAACAGCGAATTTCAAACAATGGGTCTTGTCGTAGATACACCACGTGTAATCGTAACACTGTTGACGGTCGAGAACGACTTGCTCGTGAGTGTCCGCTTGACCGAATCTGTTTGAAAAAAATATTAATTGCATTTGAAACGTGGCCGCTCACGGCAAGTATACGGTGAAACAATAATAATAATAATAATAATGTTTACATTATCGTGTAAACTGTGTCGTTACATATAACGTAGGGCATAACGTCCTGATCACAGTTCATCCACAGTTCCGTTACAGGCGTCAACACATTGATCATACTCGGTGAAATCATGCACGTGATCGCGTTCGTTTGCATGTTGTATTGATTTTGACGTACTAAAATAATGACGACGATTACATTCGGTTGCATTTTCCTTGCGGTTTAATTTAATCACTTGGATTGGTGGTATGAAAGCTCGAGAAGTTTAATGGGAACGCTATGAATTCCATAAACTTTTTATGCACGAATAGTAAGGAAGACACGCACATTTTCCCTGATGTGGCCATTTCATCTAATCGTTAAACATATAATATATACATTTATACTCGTAGCAAAACAATGGTTTTGACAACTATTTATTTCGGAATGTACTTACTTGTGCAAGTCTTATGTATATTCATTTTTAAATGACTCAATTTTAAAACTGCCATTGCTTGTTTGAATATGTTTTTAGACACACGTTTGTATCGTTTAACGGTTTCAGACTGTTGACTGTCGCATAAGAAAGAAACCTTTTCCAAAACAAAAAAAACAAAATGTATTCGATAATAACTAATTATTATTTTAATTAATTAATCAATGAAATTGTGTACAAACTTTGGACGACAGAATAGACACGTTAATTATTGATATCGGCACGAAATTTGGAGAAAAATACGAATTGACTTTTATACTCGAAATTAAATTCCTAAATTAATATGAAATATATTAATGAAAACATTGATAATTAGACGCATTTTAATTTAAAGATAAAATTAGTAGAAAAAATTTCAATTAAACTTCTATGATAATTACGATAAAATAATATTTATAAATATTCATTTGAAAATGGAATGCACGTAAAAATTACCGTATTTCAAAATATGTTAAGAGTAAGTCTTTATTGTCAATGACCATTCGCCAAGTACTGGAAATTCCATTTTCCTCGTCAAATCGTAATAAAAATATGTGATTTTTCTTTGAACGTAAACGACTTATTTTGTAGGAACAGAAAGGAGTTTTCATTGCATCGTACCAATACAGTTCAATATTCAAACCATTTTTCTGTAAAAGATAAGGTAGAGGTTTTGAAGTCCGTATTGATAAATATACAACAAATTTAACAATATCGTGAAACACAGTTACTTACTCCACGACCACAAATTAGTTCTGATTTTATTGAAATACTAGTTAACTTTCTGAGTTGCGGATACGTCCACGTTATTTCAAATTTCTCGGACGAATTTGAGATAATAATTTGGTATGGTAAGTTTACGTCCAATACGTCCACGATTTCAAATGTATTCATAGTGAATTCGTTTTTATAATATATTTTATGTGCACGATCTTTAAATATATCAAATTTTGTTATGTATTTATAACATTATCATATAGAGCTGAACAAGTGCATATTTTTATTAAATATTAAGTCTATTATGACTTACTATTAAGTTGAGTAGTTTGAGGAGTGGCATATTTATGTTTCGTCCGCCTCAAGTATTTGTAGGTATTCCAGATTGACAATAGAGCATTGAAATTATTTTTTGATAAATCTATTGAAACGGAACTCACAGTCACGTTCGATTTGTAGGACAACCTTATATCTTGTGAACTTAACAAGAGCCGATTTGTTTCGACGACTATTTTCGTTGGTTGTAACATAATGTCTTCAAAACCGAAATGTTCTGAAGATACGACTATGCTGTCAAATGTTATTTTAATATGTATTCGTTCATGTTCTATTTCTTGTATGCAATCTAATTTCCCGTTTATGCGTTTAACGCTAAGTATTATCTTGTCTACGTATAAAAATAAAAACAATGTATTTTAATTATAATCAATGTCAATTTTTTAAAATTAAATTGATACGCAACCTTTCGTTTCTGTTAATAGTTGAATAAATAATTTCCGAGAATCGATTGAAACCTTCCACTTAATATAATGACTGGATCTGTTAAACATAATATATAATATATATAAACAAATATGAATTTGAAAACAATTGTAATTCAATCATTCTAATTCAAAAAGATTAAATTTTTGTAGAAAAGCATTTGACTTTCAAGGCACGCCGCTAAATTCTGTCGACTAGCATATTAATAATTTTAAAAAATAACAATCTACATATTACACAGAAATCATTGAATTAAATACTAGGTTAGGTATAACGTTTTAAACGTAAGACAATAATTGTAAAAACAGACAACTCACTCAATCGTGTTCTCGCTCACTGAATAATCATTCACGTCATCTTTGTTCAATGAACTCTCCGTCGTGCATGCAGAAATGTCCTTGGATTTACCTATTCTGTCATTTAACATGTCCGAAATTTCCAGCAAAGCATTAATGGCTATCGTGTCCATGTTCACATAAATGTCTTTCTTGAAAACGATTATGGCCTAAAACAATTACGCAGTTATTGAAAACAACGTAGTGCAATAACTATACAGATTTCGTGTAATGCTAGTAAATATATTGTAGCTTATATTCGTACCAATGGATGATCGTGAGAATACGTGTTGAATAGTTCGACTTTTAAAAATTGTAGAATATTTTTGCTGGTAATCTGAGTCTCGTCGTCTGTATAAAGAAATTTCATTTTATAATCATTCTCAGTCGGTAAGTGAGATGTAGTCGTATTTTTGTTGGCCGGAACGTGCATGAATATATTGTGCAACCGTATCTATAACATCGAGCGTGTATTTTTACTTTTTCGTATTTTTTAGATTAGGTGTTTATTGGTATAACATTAAATTACGCTTACTTGACACGCAGCAGAGTTTTCCGTCCACATTGAATAAAATACTGGTCTATATAAGCGAATATATAACAACGGTTCAAATGTACTTCCTTCCTGGTCTCTGAAGAAATTTATTATTATTGAATTGCCGTTTGTGTCCATGCTAATTTCTAGTGAACTCTCGTTGTAATCGTCACTGAAAAATTAGAAAAAATGAAAATAACACTTTACTATCTATATACACTGTAACCAGATGAATCAAATAACTTTTGGCACACTTACTGAAATTTATGAAAACTATTTTTCTCTTTTTTAGGAAATATCGCCAAACCTTGTTGTGAGTCATTAAAATTCGATATATTGGATGTGGTTTCATCTAGAATATATGTCACGTTAAACACAATATTACTTATTAAAAAAATAATAATATTGTTTTCAGAGTACAACTTTACGCTTGTAGACCACGTTGCGTACTTTAATTGATTAAATTTAATAAACAGTTAAAATGATACGTATACGTAATGGGCATTATTATTACCGTTAAACGATTACATATTATACATACCTATGTCTTTGTCCTCCGTGGTCATAGTACTGTGGTTATTCTCAGAATCGGCACACTTTACGTTTGAGGATACTATAGCTAGTATGTCAGATATCCTCTTTACTATGATATCGATCATTTCTATCTGGAAAGCAAATATTATCGTGAAACAGTTCATACAATTAAATAAATCTCGTTTTAATATTGGAACATTGTGCCATGTACAAACCACCAATACAAACTACATACTGCACGAGTTTCTTTTGTTTTTAATGAATGGTACTAATGAGTAAATGTTTTAACTAACTTGTTGTTCCGACACGTAAATAACAATCTTGTTTGGGATGGTACATTTCAAGATACCGTCGAATTCATTAATTTCGAGTATGCTGTGATTTTCAATCATATTTTCAACCGTAAATGTGGCCAACACATCGATCGCGTCGAATACTAGAATTCTACGTTTTGAGGACCGAAAACATTCTAGTTGTTTCAGTTCCAAGTTCCACGGGAATAACGACGTTTCGTCTGTAACGATCGATACAGGACGATAAATACGACATTTAAATACCATTTCAATAATATGTCGTACGACGTGTGATTATAAATGAATTTTTTTTCTTTTTGTTCTTCGTATTTGTAATAGATATACGCGATAATAGAAACTGATTCGTTTTAATAACGAGTTGAATTTAGAACGTGTTTGCATCAAAAAAAAAAATAGAAAAGTTACCTTCTTCAAGCGTGCAATTTAAATTTGGCTGTATACAAACAGGAAAACCGTCGAATCTCCTGTTTTGACTCTGCAGCGCACAGTCGTTCGTCTTGCTTTTAACTGTAAAACTCGACATACTAATTGCTAACATATCAACGTCTTCTTCAACACGTTGAATCCGTTTCTCCGCATTTAATGTGATATCGTGCGTTGACGCAGGAACGATTTTGTCGGGAAAATACATCACGGTAGTCGAAAAACGAATAATATATTTCAATCGATTCCCATTGATACCAGTTCAACAACATTGGCACTAATTGCGACTACATAAAATAAATCGTTATTGTTATTACGACGGTGCCATAGTAAGTAAACCAAGTAAACTTGACATTTTCAATCCTGAACGTGTTATTTGATAATATGTTTACTTTATTTTCTGAAGCGTTTGAAATCGGCAACACATAATTCTCTTGCATTTCCATTGTACAAGTGTATTCCGGAATATACATTAACCATTCCAAAAATAAGGGATCGATGTATATGTTAATGCTACTTGTATGCACATATATCAAAGGCAAATGAATTACGTTTCCGTGTGCTGGGAGCTGTACGATTGCTACATAAAAATATTACATAAAATCAATTCATCGAAATAGGTATAATTCAATTTTAAAACTATGAACGTTTTAAATTTCAAATAACTAAGTAGAATTTCAACGACGATTCTAGGCGATTTCTGGTTTGCCGAACCCACGAAAAACTCGAATTTGTCGTAAATCTTACGTATTGGAAAATATTAAAAATATTCTTTCTAAAATACCCGTTTACGTTCAATTTTCAATCTAGATTCGTATACGTGCCAATTCGTAAAAAAAACTCTCGGAGGGTTTTTAATTTTTTTTTTTTATAAGAACACGTCGAAACAGACATACATTGATTATTGTACGTACATTCGCACAGAACTTGAAATAAATTCATAAATCAATTTACCATGAAGTGCAGGATAATGGCTGTCTTCTATTTCATTTTGAACCGACACGATTTTTGACAGTAATTTATCATTTTCACCGAATGTCGACATATTGGCTGATATTTTATCCAACTTTATCTCCAAATTATAAACTTGATGATTATCATTATTTATTCTGTGAATATTGATACAATCGAACTTCCACACACACAAAGCAGAATCTGTATAAAACAACGAAAAGTCGTGCAAACACGTTGTACGATGGATATTTGAAAATGTCACACTTACTCAAATTAGTGTTTTGCTGAGAGTTCAGATTGAAAATCAAATCGTTCATATATGGTTCGTTCGTTATGAACGTCGAATAGATAATGTAATAAAATGATAAATAGTCGTGTTTCAATGATTTGAATTGTACAGATCCTAAAAAGAAATTTGTCGATATAATTATGTTGATTAGCGTCAAGAATTATTTTTCGTATATACTGATGTTTAATGAGATATCGTATTCTTCATTGAGATGTTGACGATAATTAGCACTCCACGCCACGTTGTCTATGCACAATATCGTTTGTATTGCACCTGGTTTGTGGACTTCTACTTTTATTTTTTTCATCTAAAAAATTACGCAATTTATTTATTGCGAACATTTTCGTAGCAGACATATAAATACAACATACAGATAAATTGTATGTTATGACCGTTTGCTTTTCAGCATTTTCGAAAATGTCGGAAACAACGAAGCTTCCACCGAAATCGTTTAATTCAATGAATATTTCCGGAAACTCGTTGGTTGTAGGATGGCGATTGGTTTTCTAATGACATAATATTTAATGTAATTAATTTAACGTATTGCTGCACGTTTTTAATCAATGATTAATTAAAGTCAATTGTACTGACTCTAAAAACGTATTCGGAATTTGGACAGACTGGTGTAATTTTTATAATTATATTTGTTATTTTATAACTGCATGACAAAACGACTGGTGTATATTCTTTAACAGGATTTGTTTATCTTCTGTTCAATTTAAACAAGACATATTAGTCAAACTAGATCAAACACCGCAAAAAGCGCACTGCTGTTATACATGGACAAATAAATATGTTACTTGGATTTGTGTTGGCTTTTGATGATTTAACGTATTCCACAAAGATATCCGATATAAATTTCAAATCATTGAATACTTGGTATGACAAATTGATACAACAAGCTTCTACTTCTACCGTTATATTTGACGGTTTTGTAGTCCTTATGATAAAAAAACAAATATTGAAATATCGTTAGATAGTCAATAGTCATTAGTATTAACACAAATTTTTAATTAGTATTGAGTTCGTTTACGTATAATTTTTTTTTTTTTATCACCGCGAAAAATTAAAAATTATAATTTTAGGAATTCTCATTACATTTAATTAACATTTCATCATGTCGAAAATTCATTACACATTGTGATTAATGAACAATAAATTAACTTACTTGTAATAATAAACATAGTTAAATGAAAAAAAAGGGACCGTCTCCAATATTTTTTTATCTGAAATTAAATATTCGATTAATTTTACATACAGTTTAAAATCATTTGTAGTATAACATATCGATGTAAGATTTAAATATTAATTACTTTTTTTTCTGCTATAAAAATGTGATGCAACTGTTTTTTCTTCATCGTCAATCAAATATTCTTCGAACAACGATGTTCTTAAGTAATTACTATCGACCACTTTTTCAGGTGAAAGAAACAATTTTTCACTCTAATAACGTAAAAAAGTTACGAGAGTAATGTATATGTGATGTAAAAAAAAATTTAATATGTGTATTAAGTACTAACATTAGAACAATTTTGAAGACCACAAATACATTTGTTTTCCGAGTTGATTGTTATTTCATTGGTTTGTAATTGTATCACCATTGAATGGAATGGATGATATATGATTCTCAACATTGATTTATTGCATGTGAATTTTATGGACGGCTTGTACTCATTCGCTGGATTATTATTGTCAAACTAAAATGTGAAATTTCAAATTATAGTGATTATCTACACAGTTATTAACGAATATAACATGTTTTATTAATGAAAGTCTATAATAGATAATTTTTCTATAAATGTAGACGGTATTTTTTATAAAGCAATGAAAAATAATGAAGTACGCTAAATAATATATCGTAATATATTTACATTAAGCACTATTATTAAACTATTTGTGTAAATTCCAATATTTATTAATAGGAAATCGATTAATGTTTCATTGTCTGCGCCATTAATCCATTTATTTAACCAACTCGTCCAATTTTCTGTTCTTGAAATAATTTCTGAAACTGGTAATACATCATTATTTTTACAACAAAATTTAACAATTTAGTCGTACTTTATATCGTAATTAATCGTACTGCAGTGCGAACAATTAAAATCAATTTTTCTTATAAAAAATTAATAAAACAATTAAAAATTATTTTAAAACCCATTCGTCATTTAACATTAATGTCAATGCATACAAATAACTTAAAAAAACAAATCCTATTTCTAAGTTTAAATATTATTATTTTTGTATTTCAGTACAAAACAAATAAAAGTACCTAAAACATTCATATGCGAGTATATTGGTTTACGTTACTGATCAATTTAGATGTATATGTATTATATTATATTATATTATACGGTTATTATGTAAATTTGTTACACATATTATGTACAAAATTAATTGTTTAAAATATTTACTTGAACATAACGTATCTGTGTTGTCTACATTTTTACAACACTCTTCGTGTTGTTCAATATCGTCCGACCGGTATTTTTTCATTGAATTCAATAAATCCATTATAATATACATTTGACATTCTGTCACGGTCATTATGATTTCTTTTTCACTAAAAATATCCATATGGACCAAATATGGTTTTATGTTATTCAACGAATCAAATTTGCAATGAAGTCGGATCGCTAGTATAATATTGAACACCAAAGGATCCAAATAATTGTTCGTGGGCTGATTTATTCTATTTGCTGAAACGGTAAGTCCAACAATATCGCCAGATTTTTGCAATTTCCAATGGTGATCTTCCAGTTTTTCTAACACAAACATACACGTTAATACGCATTACAATATTCAAGTTGACAATTTAAAGGTTTGATTTTTATAGCTCATTACTATAATTATTATTATTATTTCGAAAGCTTTAAAAAATAATAAAACCAAACCAAACACACATTGGCGATTACACGTGCAAAAGTCAAACGTGTTGGTTTCGTCAATGAATTTATATCTATTTCGATGTACACGACGCGATGCGAGAGAAGCGATGAGAAAAATAATAACGACCAAAAACATAGCTTAATAATTAACGTTAGACGTATTTTAACCAAATGAACCAACAAATGGTAAGTTGTGCCTAATAATACGAGTATAACAATGATTTTATATGCATTAAATTTCTGGATTAAAATAATTATTTTTTCATGTTTTTCTAGATTTTATTTAAAACCTATAAATTATTAAAATATTTAAACGTGCAGACTATTCACCTAAATTATATTTTATTTCCCAATCAGCAGTGGCATCATTATGTTTTAGAGTCAACAATTGTATTTCCACGCAAAACTCCATGTCGTCTTCAATTAATTTGATTATAATATTATCACATGTTATTGACAAATGTCCGAGTATCCGTCTAATCATCATGTACGTGTACTTTTCCGAATGAGATGTACTCGGTGTTTTATCGAGTGTCTGTTCAACAAATCTATTTAAATTGACAAAATGTTGGTATTATACACATTGAACGATTTCACATAAGAATATTTGCAACATTTCATTTTAGATTCTAAAATCTAAATAATGTTTGAAATCCCTCCTTCAGAAGCAATGGAATTGCTGGCAATATAAAAGTAATATAAAGTAAATGAAAAGGTTAGATGTAACATGAAAATATGCCTTGACACGCAATAGACAGTTTTTACAATAGGAAATATTAATTTTAAGTGAAAAAAAGGCAGAATGGCGTTTATTCGTAATAATATACTTACATTTCGGAATTTTTCTTGTCGTATTTTTTCATTTTTATGATTAATTCTGCAATTTAACAATAAACCGGATGATTAACTCAAAAGACTAGACTATATAATAATTCGCATGTAATCATTCGATGTGGCACGATAGATCAATACATAATATTGTAACGTTCATATAGATGATAAAAATTAACTGAAATTACCTATTGACTTGATAACGACTGGCACGTTTCTTAGAAGTCTGTACCATGGTATATCAATACTCAGTTGTTGAACACGACCGCTAACGATTTCAAACGGTAATCTCAACTCTTGTTCTATCGTCTGAACGTTAAGTTGTAAATTTTCAAAACTGTATCTCCCTTGCATTAACGCCGTCTAATCAAACGATAAATATTTCTTGGTGTGTGAATGTAGTCGTGATGGAAAATGGTTTATGTTTAGTCAGTATTGGGTTATTTGCTCGTTGCTTCTCTCGCGTCGCGTCGAAATAAATATAAAAACGCATTGACGAGACCAACACGTTTGACTTTTTGCACGTGAAATCGCCGATGCGTGATCGGTCTCGTTTTATTATTTTTTGAAACTTTCGATAAAATATGTATTTTTAACCTATTTCTACGTTCCACGTTCGCGGGAAACAAAAAGCGATCGCTGGCGGGATATCTCTCCGCATTTCCCCGTAAAAAATTGTACAAAATACCTTTGCCGATTCCAATGGTATCGATACGACGTAACGTTCCAAGAAATTCAGAATCTTGTCCACGAACCAGCATTGAAATGTATTAAGAGTTTTCAGTATCTCCATCTTTAGTCCTTTGTAATAAAATTCGATAGAAAATAAAATCTGAACTCTGAATGTTTAGAATGTTTTTTCCAATATATTATTATTATTATTGATAAAGTCGATATTAATAACGCATTGATTCGTTCCTATGGTACAACATTGTCAATATATTCGTAATCGAAGTCGTTGTTTCCAAACGGCCATCACTACGAACGGAGGTATATTCTGTTTATTTTCGTTATATTTATGCATTTGCTAAACGCGCATTTTGTCGGGGAACGAGTTTCGGAACGGACAGTTCCGAGTCGAAAACCTTAATTTTTTTTTTCGCCTTTTATCACATATTACTACGCTCGTAAATCGTACGGCAACAATCGCACATTGGTCCCAACTCTGAATATATATCAAATATTTACGTAACTAACAGGTTTATAGATATTTTTACATAGTTTGTAGGAACAGAAAGGAGTTTTCATTGCATCGTACCAATACGGTTCAATATTTAAACCATTTTTCTGTAAAAGATAAGAGAGGGGTTTTGAAGTCCGTATTGATAATACTAGTTAACTTTCTGAATTGCGGATACGTCCACGTTATTTCAAATTTCTCGGACGAATTTGAGATAATAATCTGGTATGGTAAGTCTACGTCCACGATTTCAAATTTATTCATAGTGAATTCGTTTTGTTAATTTCAGTGGCGGCTCGTGGGTTTTTAATGAAGTAGTGCACATTCAAATCAAATATACATTAAATATATATTCATATACTATAGATTATATTACATAATTATTTGCAGATTATTATTGTTTACCTTTTATTTTTGTTTTTTTTAGGATATACTTACACTTACATATTAAATTTACATGAAAAACTTATTTTAATTCTTAAACGATAAAAATTATATTTATAATAAAAATAAAATGATAATTTTTTTATAGCAATTGCAACAGATAGCAAAGCGAACACAGTGAAATATAAAACGGAAACACGATTGTTGTTTCGAATTTACGATAATAATCGACGTACAATATCAGTTGATAATCGGATATCCATAAACGAGTGCGAGTAAAAATAAATAATAACCAGTCACTTGACGGCGACATCCAAAATTATTGGCTGATAAAAATTTAATTAGTTATGTGCCCAGAAACGAATGTGCACATCAATTTCATTATAAGGCCGGTTGCGTGTTATAACGTGTTTTAATTTTTACACTGTACAACAGTGCACAGCGATTGTGTGCACTATCTAGCTTTTACTCTGCGTCGTAATTCCTGCGTGCGACGCACGGTCGTTTGGCCCGCGAAAACCCGATGCAAATATATTTTCATATCATGAATTTCTATATATTACCATTAAATTTTTTTAAATAATTTGCATAACACTACAGGAACTTGGTAGTACCATTATGATTTTATATTTTCAAATTTTTCTTGATTTTGGGTAGATAGTGCACGCCACTGGTTAATATATTTTATGTACACGATCTTTTAGATATATCAAATTTTGTTATGTATTTATAACATTATCATATAGAGCTGAACAAGTGCATATTTTTATTAAATATTAAGTCTATTATGACTTACTATTAAGTCGAGTAGTTTGAGGAGTGGCATATTTATGTTTCGTCACGCGCACGTTCAATTCGAATTCCTACAGTTATTATCATTATCAGTTTCATCGTTACCATGAGCCGTCGACCATTTGGAAACGGCCCGGGAAACGCGTACGACGGCCGGGCATCGGGTGGCGCGACTGCGCGTTATCGTCCGGCGCTCTGTTATCAACGCCGCCCGCGGTCGTCGTTCCGTTGCCGTTGCGCGCCCCGCCACACGCACACGCGTTTTCCGTTATTCCGAAACCGCGGTACGTTGTTTTGTCCTTGTTCGTTCGATTTTGGCCGAGCGGGATATCGAACGCGCTCCACGAACAGGTAAGGCCATGACCATTATGCTCTATAGGTGCGCGTTAACGGTTTGGTTAAGTTTGGTTTTGGGTCTGGTGTACGGGCAAAACGTTCGCGTAACGCTTGTGGAAATCGTCGTTCAAACGGTTTCAATCGCATTGAAGAAACGTGTAAACACAACCCCGTTCTCTGAATCAAATACGCAGTGGTCGTTGCCATCGGTTTTTCGATGTGCACGTATAACACGCGTATTCCACACGTTACCGATTTAATTATCGAAATCGTTTTATTAATACGTACACCAATTGTACTAGTGCAACAACCATTGATAGGAAAGTATACGTTTTTAATTGCTCGATAGGAAATTACGTTTCTACTGCGTTTAATCTAACACACACACACACATTGTTTTCTATAAAATTAATAATCTGAGTTATAGAATAATATTGAATACATGTTTATAGTTTTAGGATCTGAATTAAGTGTTAAAAATCTGAATGCCAGAAACATCAGCCACTACAGAGATAAACTATAAACAATTATGGACGATTCCACAAGAACTACATTGTTCGCTGACTTTGACCAAGGTATATAATATAATTTATTCTAATGTTCCATCGTATTTTAGTCTGACGTGAGAAAAAATAAATCGTATTTCATCAATTTCATTATCTGTTTATTTTTTTTACAGACAACAATGAATCATTTATGGACTGTACCGATAATTTTACTAAGTTGAAACTAAGAAAATCACAAATCAACTTGTCCATTTCACTAACACCTGGTGAACTTAGTGCTATATTTGATACAACCAACGTTGAACCAAAATCGAATTGTAAGATCTAAACTGATTATTCCTTACGTTTTACAAAAATAAATGCAATTAATTGAAAATATATTTGTTTAGCTGAAAGTGGATTGTATAGTCAGTTTCTTAATGTTCTTCAAGCTTTTCGCGTTAGTTCACCACTACAACTTTTGGAAATACTTCAATACTTTATAGACAACTGTAAAGACACCATTTCCATCTTAAAAGATCAAAATCAAGTATACATATTTATTATTATTATTATTATTATTATTCCTTTAAACTAATCATTATATATATATATGTGTGTGTGTGTGTATGTGTATATATATTTATTTAGAAAGTAGACTGGTTGGAACAGGAACTAAATACATGGCGTTTATTGTTGATACTATTTCAAGTACAGCATATAGATTCTGAACAAGTCAATAATGATATACTTAGTGATCAAGATTTATCAGAGGCATTATTCAAAGAAGATCAGAAATTAAAAGGGGTAATTCATAAGCTATATTTATTTGATAAAATGAAAAATGTTGCATTATATGTTGTTATTATGTTTGTTTGTACAGATTCAAAGAATTGTCGATTGGTTAGAACAGTGTGCTGCCGAAAGTGCAGAAAATGAATTTATGAAAGACGCGAAACATTTTTCTGATGAAGAAGTTGCTTGGCCAAATACTTTAGGTCAACTTTTGGTATATATCAAAATATAACTTTACATTTTTGGAAAATAAACTATAAAAAATTATGTTCTTATCTGGTCACTTTTATTTATTATCTTAGAAAAAAGAATTAATATATCAAAGTTCTGGTACGATGGTCACTCAGATAGACCCAGATGCACCTAGCAGGCAGAAAAAATCTATTCATGATTTAGACCAAGTACGATTTATTAAATTATTTTTACATAATTTAATGTCTTATTCATTATTATGAACAATATTACAATATTCAAAATTTAGAGTTAAATATTTAAACATTTCAAGTCTACTGAAACTACTATAGTGCGGCCAACGAAACTAGAAGGATGACCGTCGCACGTCTGGTGGCAAATTTTCTTCAGTGCTTTTACGAGTATTATGCCGCGTAAAATAAATTCAAACGTATGTAAGACATAATGACTAATAAAAACAACATTTTATGCATCGTAACAAATTTTATAATATTGCTATTCCTCGCATTCATTATTTATTTATAAACTTTTTACTAACTATTACTTAACTAATTAACTTAACTATTTATTTACAACTTAAATTAATAATTTACAATTTGTTTGCATATATATTTATGTATGTCAATTTAAAATTCGTCATCATCATCATCTTCGCTTGAACTACTTTCGTCGGGGTTTATATATTATATATATAATTCAATATTATCGGCTCCAATATCTCGTCTTTCAGTCCTGCCATAACGAAATCCTCCTGAATTTTGACACAATGTTCAACAAATTTCGCCCAGTCTTCTGCAGTAACTGCATCAATTTCATTGTGCAATAAATTTTCAACGTCCGCTATTTTAAATGTCGAATTTTTTTCGGCCACTTTGTTTTTAATTTGTACCCAAATTAATTTGATTGCATTATATTGACAATGGTAAGTCTTACCACTTCGTGGCCTATTTGGAAACTTAGTTCATCCAGTTTATAAATTTTTCCCAGTGACATTGAGAGTTTTACTTTTTCTTGTAACTCATCAAGAGTTTCAATTTGAGAAAATTCTATATTTTTTTCTTTCAACCACTGCTGAACATCCAAACTATCAAAAAATCAAACTATCCAAATATCAAAAATATGAGAACCAATGGCTTTACAAAAATTTGCCACTATGCGCACGACGGACATCCTTCTAGTTTCGCTGGCCACACTATATTTGTGTTTGTTTTTAATTTTTGTAATTTAAATTACCAAACAGGTAGATGACGCTAGACTTTTAGCCCAAGTATTTAATGAGATCCGTTGTGGCCGATTGGAAAAGGCTGAATTGCTGTGTTGTCAGTATGGTCAGTTTTGGAGATCAGCAATAATGGAAGGGTGGCGGTTGTATCATGATCCATTTTACAAACTCAAAGAAAAACAGACACAAGCGTGTGAGGTCCTGGGAAACCCAAATAGGTATTTGAATAATCAGTGTTTCAATATATATATAATATAATTATGTTAACTGTTTGTCCTGATATATTTTAGAGATGTTTGGAAATCTTGTGCTTGGAAAATATCATCAGACCCTAAAAATTCGGCGTATTGGAGAGCGACTATTGGTATATTGTGCGGAAACATCGATGCTGTTTTGCCAGTGTGTAATCGCTGGGAAGATATTTTATGGGCGCATCTTCATACAATTGTGAATGTAGCTGTTGAAAACCACATACAGATAAAGAAGACGATCAACTTTATTAGTTTACCAGAAAAATATTGGGAATACAAGTAAAATAATATATATATATAAATATTTTTTTTTTCACAAATATTTGTGTTTGTCTCTACACAATATATAGAAAGACTATGGATGACGTTATAGCTGAATTAAAATCCAATTCTAAACTGTCAGTACGTCAGGAAGCACACAAACCCAGACGCCAAATTCAACAATATTTCATGACTAATCAGTTTCGTGAATTAGTAAATAACATGGTAGATTGGGCTGAAAACAGTTCAGAATCAGATTCTCAGTTTTTGCGTTTCCTTGCACATTTGATCTTGGTTATTCGCTGGGCAGGAATTGAACATGATGAGCTAGCTGCTAATTTAATAATACAAAAATATATTGAAGTAGGGTTATTAAAAGAATAATTAATATACAACCACAAATGAGTACAAATCATATTGTGTTTTAGGTTTTAATTCCTATGAATGATCCAGTATTGGTCGCATATTATACATCACAATTAGAACAAGCCACTCAAGTCATTATATATTCAAAGTTTTTGGAAAAAATGATTACGGACGACCAACGTTTCAGTGGACTGATGGCTGCTGAAAAGTTTTCCCTTCCAGTTGAAGAAATAACTAAACGTATTGTTGTGACTTACAGGTATTACTTACTCTTAAAAATTACTGTAAACATTTTGACATGTTTTCATTTAAAAATGAAGCGTAATAATAAAATTACAACTTACAGAAATCGATTAACAAACGTAACTACTGGCTCCAATTTGTTTTCCGAAATAACCAAAAATGATTTCGAATTAATCTCAGCATTGGATTGGATAATTTATTATCCTCATCAAGTAGAAGAAGCTTTTATACAAATTAATATTGTTGTGCGTAATTTTGTTGCTCAAGGAAAAATCCAAGCAGCTCGTTTAGCATTTAATAAGGTATGTTAATTTATTCGAGTAGTATAGAAATTATAATGTCGTCATGTTAAACTGTAGATCCAAAAGGATACGATCAGTAGGTTACTAAATAATGCAGAGATAGATGTTGAAACAGTTTTGGATATGGATACATTGCCAATACCAGGAAGGATGCAATCGATTATCTTGGAGTATTTAGCTTATAAATGTTATTTAGTAAGTAGTTTTTATTGATTTCTTCAAGTGGTCAAATTTGTTTATTTCTACATCTGTTTGTTATCAATGTAAATTTTCATTTAGGACGCAGAAGAAGGTTTCGCCGACTGGTTTCATGAATATCACCAAACTCGACCTATTGAACCTTCGAAACCACCATCAAACTCAGACTATTCGAAAAAATTGGTCTATGACCACAACATGGAACAGTATGCTATGGCGTTGAACACATGGAAACAGAGTGTATTGACTTCGTCACAAGTATGTACGATTCTTTTTGCAGTGTGTGAATGTAAAGTAAAATGTTTTTTCAATATTTAGATTGTTACTGAACAACTCTTCAACTTGCTGTTGTTCCCTGGTGGCTGGCTGGTCGATCAAGAGAACAAAGATAATAGTCGTCATGAACACTTTGAACTCCTGCGAACTATATGCATTCCCAAGGTTAGTATAATCTGTATTTCACAGTGTAAGAGCAATTAATTTTAGTTGAAAATCTAAACAATTCCACGCATTGTGTGCATAAGTAGTTGATAAAAATCACATATCGTCTTAAAATATACTCCAAGACAAATTTAATAAGATGTTTTTTAAAATTGAAATTAGCTTGTTAATTATTTATTGAATCTTAAGTCATTATGCGAAGTAAATTATATTATACTTGTAGAAGTATACTACCTGGCATTTAAAGTGTACCTAAACAAAGTGGTTTGTGTTCCTGTGAAATGTTTCAAAATTTACATCTCATATGCATACAATAAATTCTTTAATTAAATAAAATTTAACATTTATTGCAATTTAATCAAAAAATTTAAATAAATATGTTATTTTAAAAGCTGAGCAAATCAAACTATTTTAACTTGTTACATGAATTTTGTTATAGTTTCTTGAAACATTTAAACAATATACTTAACTTTTATTTCAGATTTTTATGCTTCTACACACTGTACTACATAGTGCTGAAAGGTTCACCGAATGTATCGAGTTGGCCACTCACATAACAAACGAAACCAATAAGTTTTACCAAGTAAATAATTAGTTAATAAAAAAAAAATCATACATACATATATATTACATTACAGCTGGTCATTTTTAATTGTTACAGTTGTTCACTCAAGCCGATCTGAAGAAATTATTGGCGAAAATCGCTGAATCGTCTGTGTGCATAATGGAGTTTTCTAATCAGCGTTTAGATCCTTGGGGCTTTTGATTACAAACATTTAAACGTTTCGTTTATGGGTGCATTAGTAATTAATTTGTACATTATACATCATTTCAACATGTATTTGTCATACTTTATAAAACTTACTGTAATAAGATACATAACGAAAAAATAAATATTATTTTTTATTATTATATTGAAAATTGTATTGTTATTCGTAACAAAAACATTAAGGAATCGTAAATAAAATAAAAACATTATAACACTTATCACCACTCGCCATAGCCTTTGATATCATTTATATTACTTCCAAAGAATAATACGTCTCCGTGTTTAGCAATGAACATGGATTTTTCATTTATGTATTTTGATACTACTTGGCGTTTTGACACATTCTCAAGTACTTTGGATTTCTGCGACTCAAAGTCTTTGACAAAATTTTTATCGTTCGAATTTAAAACCATTGATTCTTTTTCTGTCGGTTCTGTTTCCACAGAACCAACAGTGGTCGTGTATTGCTGTTTAACATTATTCGTGAATTCCTTCATTTTCTCCTCAAACAACAAATCATTTGTTGATTCTTTAAAATATTTTATCCCGGCAGAACTGTTTTCTATCAGAAGGTCGACTAAATTTTGATATTTATGTGTCAAAACCAACTCTGAAACTGGTTCTTTTACATCATTGCATTTGTTACTGTCTCCACTACCTTTATCCTCGTCGACTTTTGTATCTTTAATGAGTAATGGTTTTGATTTTTTCTTTTTCTTTTTCGACTGTTCCATGTCATCTGTTTCCTCACCAGTGAGTACTTTGAGTGATTTTTCCTTTGTCTCTACGACATGCTCACATTCGTTAGGCGGCGATAATAAAACTTCAATTTCATTTATCAGTTTTGATTCACGTTTCTTTTTTTTTGGTGGAATTACATTACTTTCATGTTCATCAGTTTTGGTTTTGTCCACATTCAGTATTACGTTCATCATATTATTAACAGTAATTTGTTCATTCGCTTCTTCATCAACAAAAATTGTGGAATCTTTGTTGTTTGATGTATCGTATGTGTTTAGATGTAATTTTTTACTTTTTAGTTTGGTTTTAAAGTACTTTTTCATGTCTAGACTTTTTGCACTTTGATTGTCTTCTTTTATGCCTTTGCCTAATATACAAGCTAATTCTTCTTTCTTGTACTGCGTTAGATCTTTTCCTTTGGTAAATTTGTGATAACTGAAACCATAAACAACATTTGGAATTTAATAAAAATCTGGCACATGTTTTTAAATGACTTACTGTACTCTTGACTTAGAATTTAATGAATTTTGTACAAGGGACTTTTTGAAGGTTTCATCAGTCGTTTCTGACAATGTTTGATATTGTTCGAATTTTTCTGTTAATTGTGATAACAATCGTGAATAGTCTTCGCCTGCTTTAAACCAATCATCTGCATTGTTCGCCATGAATCCTAATCCTATAAAATTACCAAGGTTAAAAAATTATCTATAATAGTTGATAGCCTAATGGAATTAAAGAAAATAACATAAGAAATTTGACGTTGTATGGAAATAAGGACTGGGCATCATATTAAATGATTTGAATAATATATAAGTTTACTCATATATACTTATAGAGTACGGGAAGATTTGGGACTTCTGAATGTAAGAAACGCGGAAGAACGTGCAAATGATAGAGAGGGATGGAAACAATATGTTGTTGCGGCGATGGGACTTAAAGGCCTGTAAAAGCCTAGAAGAAGAAGATAAGTTTACTCATTAGAAAACTGTAATCGGCAAATAATTAATTGCTCATGAGAGTAAGTGTTAAATTAAGATTTATCATATATTTTTACAGTGATATGTATATGTATATATATATATATAACCTGTAAGGTTGACTTTATGTAGAACTCTGATGTTTTCCGATATACCTTGCTGGTTTTTACCAAGACCAGAGCCTTTATTCCAGCCAAATTTTTCAAGCATCCGCTGACCAAATTTCGAGTCATCTGAAACCGTTTACAATTAAATGTCACCGCACGTAAAGACGTAATTGATTCTATACTATAAATACACATAGTAAACGATTAACATTTCAAAGGACGTCAAATATTCGACAAACGCCGTCCGTAGAGTACAAGCATGTTCAATTCCGGTGGAACATAATTCGGATACGTTCAACTATCAAAATTTACCGTTTGTCCAGTGGTTCGGCGCCACCAAATTAATACTGCGCATATTGTTCTTTTTTCGCTTCCGCGGTTCCGCCAACGACATCTTGATTGAAATCCGTCCGTCCGACGAGTATGAAAATTAGGAAGTGAAGCTCCCGCGACGATCCCCAAAAAATACGTACCGAGATGTCAAACGTGCAAGAACCAAAAAATTCGAGAAGCGACTTAAGACAATATCACGTCGTCACATGCATATGAACACACTGTCGGTCCGCGTGATAGTGTCCCGCGCCGAACGATAACAAACACGCGGGTGGCGAATCGTGCGAACGGTGTGGCCAACGTGCGGACACGATTGTCAAACGGTTTCACAGCAGCGCTACATTCTCTGCGACCATCGGCAACCGGTTGGATGCACTGCGCTCACAGTGTAGCCGACGCGCACGGTGTCATTACGATAACGCCACCGTCGTCAACACGCAGACCGCCGCCACCGACCCGTGCCTCATTCGCTTCGAATTGTTTTTCCTCACGTCCCTGTTTTCCGTCGTCCCGGATTCCGGTACGTCTCTTTCCGTCTCTCGCCGCGCACGTAACACCGAAGGTAAGTTGAAATCCGGCCGAACGTCGTCACGCGCCCGTTCTTTCTCTACGCGCGAAACCACAAAGCCCATCGACTTCGCGTCGCGTCAATATCGTCAGACACATTACACATGGCTAACCTCAAAACCCGTTCCGTTTAAACTCGTCTACCTACGTCTGTGTCTTCGACGACGACGAACGTACGTTTCTTCGGGCTTGCCGTCGTTCCGAATAATTTCCGTCTACTTCACGAAAAAGGTATTGCGCACGTTTTTCATTTTCTGACGTGTCCAAGCGTTTTCTCTCGTTGGTCCAATTTTTTTAATTTTTTTTTTTTTTGGTTTTTGGGATTTCGGTCAGTTTACATGTCCGAATCAGATCGTGTAGGCCTTGACTTCGCTTTGACAATACACTCTCGTCGGGAACGTTTTTATTTTTTTCAAAATTATCGTACATGCGTTTTGATAACATTTGGTGTGATGATATTTAATTGTACCCAATTGTTTTTAATCTGTTAGATACAACATGGCTGATGAAGATTGGGGAGATGTCCAAATAGGGAGCAACGTAGATTCGGCTCCTGTACAAGTGACAGCTGAATTACCAGAAGTAAAATTGTTCGGTAGATGGAGTTGTGATGATGTTGAAGTTTCAGACATGTCTTTACAAGTATGTCGAATTTTAATTTAATTTACAGTGAAAGTTTTCAGAAATGTTCATGTTTATTATTGTAAAAAACTGAAGTTTCTTGCGAAAAGCATTAAGAGATGAATAACATCCAAAATAAGAATATCTGAAGATAGACATTGAAAGGTGTAAAAAACTTCAGTTTTTTACAAAATCATGGAATTTACTGGGAATTTGCATTGTAATTAAGAAACCTATATGAGCTTCAACAATTTGTTTAAATTAAATTTGTTTCATTTAGTAAGCTGATACAATTCACTGTTGTTGATTTTGATTAGAAATTTCCTAGTAAAATATCAATTTTTTTTTTTAGGATTATATTGCTGTCAAAGAAAAGTATGCTAAATATGTACCTCACTCTGCTGGTCGATATGCTGCTAAACGTTTCCGTAAGGCTCAGTGCCCAATTGTTGAACGTTTAACTAACTCATTGATGATGCACGGACGTAACAATGGAAAAAAACTAATGGCTGTCCGTATTGTTAAACATGCATTTGAAATTATATACCTGTTGTCTGGTGAAAACCCATTGCAAGTGCTTGTCAAAGCCATCATCAACAGTGGACCCAGAGAAGACTCCACGCGTATTGGTAGGGCTGGTACGGTCAGACGTCAAGCTGTTGACGTTTCCCCGTTGAGACGTGTTAATCAAGCCATCTGGTTATTGTGTACGGGATCCCGAGAAGCTGCATTCAGAAACATCAAGACAATTGCTGAATGTTTAGCTGATGAGTTGATCAATGCTGCTAAGGTCAGTTCTTTTTAAGTGAATTTATTTGGTCAAATAGCATTTATGAATAATTTTTTTTCCTTTTTGCAGGGATCATCTAACTCTTACGCTATCAAGAAGAAGGACGAACTTGAACGTGTGGCCAAGTCTAACCGTTAATTTCCATCTATTGACCATTTTAAATATATATTGTATATTTAAACTAAAAACAAAAGTTCTTATTTTTATTCTTTTATTTATCAAATTCCTGAACCTATATGTCATATATTTTAAACGAATTGCATCCATGTATTTAAAATATTTCCAATATGGTAAATTACTGGTAATAAATACAATAAATAATGCTTCACTGATTTGAGTGAAGAAACTGGTAGTTGAAATGATATGTTCATGGTATGCTGTATTATTATAATCAAACAAAATATGGTAATTTATTAACTGTAAATAAAATTTTAAGACAATATGATATCAATATTGTTAACTGAAAATTTGATTTAAAAAAAAAACTAATTAAAATTAATGTGAATTTTACTTTTTTTGAAATTTGTAGGTGCTGTCTAATAAGGTTTTCAATTATATATTCTAGAAAAAATGATAACATTGTTGATGGTTGGACATAACCAGATGGAGAATAATGATTAAAATTTCGATATAAAATTGCACTTAGCCGAAGAAATTCATTTTCGAACTAGGAAAATTAACTACTGTTAAAAATTAGGCTTATATGCATATGATAGCTATCAGTTTTAAAAACTTGATTATCCACTAAATTGTTTAATATTAATAATAATTTTTTAAGTCTTAGTATTTATGATAGTAATTGGTATGTTCTTATAAACTATTATAATATAACTCTATACAGTTAATAAAGATTTCAAAAACCAGTTAATTAAGAAATGATACTGAAGTTTAATCAAAAATATTTTTGGAAATATGTATACACAATTTAAAGGTAGAAATGAATCTTTTCCTCCCAACTATTTGAGGGGTCGGTCACCCTTTTCCTTAACTTGATCTCCTGCATCCTCAACACTTACGCTAGTCCTTTTCATAATATCACTGAATCACAACCAACTACCTTTTTTTCGGTTTTCTTCTACTTTTTCCATTTACTCATTTCTCTAACCCTTTTCTCTTCAAAACATGGTCAAGCCATCTTAATCTGTTCTCTCGCATTCTGTCTACTATCATTAGTTTCAGATGATTTAGATGTAACTATATTTTATTTCTGGTTATAAAGAAAAAAAATACGTACAATTTTACTCATTTACTTTTGTTAATTTACTTAATTGGTACTGTGCAAATATATAACTGAAAGTAACAAACTTAAAAAACGGTCTATAGGTGTACATTACGGTGGTCATTATTTATAGAGGTAAATTTTTTTCTTCATAATTATTATTGTCCCATCCTCAGAATTAATTTTTTTATGTATAAAAATAATATGTGTGAAGTTTGGCTACGATTAATCAACTCTAAGACATGCCTCAAGGTGTTGAAAGTTTGATTAAAGGGTTAGTTATTTGCTTTCTGTATATATTTTATAAAGTACTTCATATAAATTAATATTACATTATTACATAGTATAAAATATATAGGAATTTACATTTTCTACAAAAATGTGGATTTAGTAAGTTTGATAATATATGTAAATTTGTTAAAAAAATTAAAAATTCCAAAATTACATTAATTTTTGTATTATTTACAATTTATTTCTAATTTGTATACAAATGTTTAAAAATGTTTGACAAAAATGTTTACTAAATAATTTTTAATATAGATCACAGGCAGAAAATATTTAATAATATTAATATAAGTTAATATGGATGTAATGTACTTTTTTTACTATCTGGATACTTTTGGCGGTAACCTCGAACGACTTGTAAAAGATATCTGATTGAATGCTTCTGATCCTCGTTTTGAGAATTATACTGTTGTAATCTTCTATTAGTTTTATGCTTCATTCTACATTATTATTTACAACGTTTAATGATTAAATTATATTAAAACCTATATTATACTTGTCATCAATATCCCAAAGTTATGGTTCCAAGTCAAAAAACTAGTAAACCGAGTAAACATTTTAAAATTATTAACAGTTATATAAAATTTTCTGTTTTTTGTTTGAGTGTATATTGAACATAATTTTTATATATATTTATTCATTTAGTATCTTAAGTATCAAAATTTTACTATTTTTCTTCTAGTTTCAATAAAAAATTTTTTATCAAAAAATGTTAATGCTACTGTTTCTGATGTTAAATACCATAAATGTCCTGATTTTTTTTTTTATTATTATGCTTGATATTATAAAGTATATTTTTTCATATAAAGACTTTTTTCATTATAAGACTTAAAAAACTACAAAATTTAAACTGGGCGAAAGCAGCAACAGATGATAAGAACCAGTATTTAACATAAACATGTACTACAAAAATATAAATATCATAGATTGTTTCTTTTTCTTTGCATTTAGTTCAAATAGTTCAGAAAATAAACATGTTTTTAAATAATAAAAAGCTTTAGACATTCATTTTGCATGATGAATTGCTCCTGGGATATGAAAAGATATTTCCCATGGAGGAATACCATCAAGAAAGATTACTGTTAAGTCTAAAAATTGTCTGTAATCTTCTCTACACTATTGTATTTTCAAACAAATCAATGTAAATTATAATACTTTGTCTACTTCATCATTTAATAATTTTCTAACCTTCATAATCTCTATCCCAAATTTAAACTTTGTTGAATCGATTTTTGATCAAGCTTCTTTAAAACGTTTAAAAATTAGTGTATTTGGTCCGAATTACTTCCAAACTTAACATCAAAAACACTTTTTAGTATTACTTCAGATATGTAATGCTGACAAGAAGACCAAGTAAGTCCTTTTTTAATAATTGCTCTAGAAGAACACAAGTACCATTCAAACAATCTTTGAACAAAATTAAATATAATGTATAACGCTGACAAAAAATTACTTGTAATACAATAAACTTAAAGTTATTTATAATTTATACCAACCAGTATTTGATGCCTTTGAATCACAACAAAATGCTCTTTCAGCATCTGTAATGTCCCACTTCTGTGAAAGTTTGGAAACTTGTAATTATGTATAGTTTATTTTGTACTGGTTAATTTTATGAAAAGTCTACCAAATCATTTTCTTTTATTCAATTTAAATTGCTATATATCTTATTCTACTATGTATTATAAACCAAATATTTGTGAAATAATCAGTTATAACTAAATAGTATATTATATTTAAAAAGATTTATAATTTAACAAAACGATCAATCCAATAAAAAATTTAAATTTTATATTTATTTTAGGAAATTAAATTTTATAAAATTTTTATATAAAATATTTAGTGTTTTATTATGTTTTTTGGAAAAATTTAGATTTAGATTTAAGATTTAGATTTCAGAGAAATTTTATAAATACATTTTTTATAAGGAACTTTAGAATTGAAAATTAAGACTCTATACATGTTTATGCTAAATGCTACAATTTTTTTATTAAATCAAAAAAACTAAAAAATACCCTATTTTGCATTTTTCAACATCATTGATGAAAAGGGGTTTGGCTTCACAGCTATTGTGGCTAAATTTAACCCAAATTACTTTCTTACAGTTTTGAAAAAACTGGGGGGGGGGGGTGATCCAAAATTCGAAAGTTAAAAAATAAGGACCATCCTAGTGTACATCAATGTTTATTCACAATCAGTTCATATTGTTAAACAAACAAATTTTGATATATTTTTATAACTCAAAGAAAAATTAAAATTTGTTACAATACATATTATTCATTATAGACAAACACAAAATCAGAACAAACTCTTAAGTAGTAATAAAATGGTAACACATTGGTTAAAGAGTACACTTCATAACAAACTGTTATCACAGAAGAAAATTACACCACTCTGTCTTCTGACATTCTCTGAGGCCGAGTGTGATCCGCTGTGTTGATGTCAGTAGATTTTGTCTGAATTTGTTTTTCGTGAAACTCCTGAAAAACGGATAACAAAATTAAATACGTTTATGTTAAAACTACATTTTGTGTGCACTCAAGGTTCAATAACTCACAACTATATTAATAGTTTATTCAAAGTAGAGGGATATTATGATGTAGGTTTTAAAGAAATGATGGTTAACCAAAAAGAACTGTGAAATTAGAAACTAAATAAACAAACGTATTCAAAAATTATAATAATTGTTACATAATAAAGAGTAAATAGTATAGGTATACAATAAAATATCATATTTGTCATTGTCAAAATGCTATTGGAATAATAATAATGCAATACGTCAATACTATGTCTGCATAAATTGAATTATTTGAATACCTGATGAGGCAATAATTTATTCTATTGTTGTATTTACATAAAAAACATATTTACGCCAGAAATAAACTCTATTTCGTCATCAATAGCACTATTTATTACACATGCCACAATGTTACAACACACTATGTTCTCTTTAAATTATAGTCATCAGAGGCAATCATATTGTGTTCACACTAAGGTACGTGTGTCTGTTGGGTCAATAGCTTATAGAATAAGAACCGGCCAAATAATTACCTGAAAACAAGGAACCAGACAGAGGTTTATATTGCATTCAGGGCAGTGGTATTTTGTTTTTCGCCTCAAGAACCTTCCTCGTGCATCAATGGTATTCCAACAAAAACTGCACCCAAGCGCTGGTCCTGAACGCAACAATGGACAGTGATCTGACCGTGTTGATTCATTATACGAATCATTTAAATTCGTCTACAATATGGATCAATTATGTTGTCTAATAAATGTCATTGCGTCCGTAAACACAGACAGGCATTATCGTTATGTATGACGATGTCTACCTGTGATTCACTAGTGAGGAGTTCGTCATTGTAGTAACCTCTAGGCGTTGGACAGGATTCGGACGGCTGTGAAAGTTGTTTGACTATGGTCGGTTTGGGAACAGCTAGTGTGTTGGTTGACGACGGATTCGGCTCAGAACACTGCCTCTCAAGTACACGGATTACATGTTCTGATTCATCATTCGCCTCGGTTTTAATCATCGACGTGGTTTCTGTACTCATGTCACAATCATTGATTTTTAAATGGGGTTGACGCACTAGTGTTCTAATTCGTTTATTGACTGGAAAATTAAAAGATCTATTTGTAATAATCAATTGCCCCCGTGTGTATAATATTATTTGTATACATAATATATTGTCCTTAAGATTTACTAAAGTCAAGGCGTGAATAATAAAAATTATAAAAAAAAAAAAGACACCACAAATACAAAATACAATAGTTATATTATTTTCGATGTACATTAGGTAAATATTCAAAAATAATTTTGTTATACAAATCAAATCAAATTAGAACTATTAATATATTATAATTAATATGTCTATACAAATAAATAATTTAAAGATTAATACTAATACTAGGTTGCACAATGGTATTTTTAGAAGTTTAATAGATTGTTAAATACTTAACATCTCAGTTATTGAATAATGAATCGAGATTGGTTCATTATATATTGACCATAATCATCAAATATTTGTGCAAACCAGCACGAGTGAAATTAAATAGCTAAGGAAAAAAGGAAACATAAAAAAAGTTTGTTAGTATGATAAATGGATAATATTAGGTATGGTTTTCTGCAGAAAATATTGATGGCGCAGGTGAAGAATAATAGCATGGGTTAATCACTGTCAATGGTTGCGAATACATTTGCGAAACATAAGCAGGATGATCAACTGCCGAAGTTTGAGACGTTGAAGGTTCGTATAATGGTGCTTGATACACTTGATCAGAAGACTGCCCATTGATTGATGATGCTGGCGAAGGTACTGGAATTGACGAGGAAGACTGACCACCTTTTCGATGAACAGGATAACCTTTTTTTTTGTACTCGAGCCATAACGTACGATTATTTATACCATATTCTTGGGCAGCACGACAAAATCCCATACGGCCAACACGTACAGCTTCAAGAGCTTCTTTAAAACGATCACTTTCACGTATACCTGGTTCTCGTTTTTTGCGAACCTTAGTTTCTGGTTTGGCAGTTGTTTTGACTTTGGGTATGGCGTAGACACTGTGAGGCGGGCAATCAGAGAGCTGCTCCAAAAACGACCAACCTGTTAGCAAATGTTGTTATTTGTAATCAAATTTTCTGGTAAATTAAATTAAAATATTTAAAATGGAAAGAAAAGAAGACACAAAAATTAATTTTTCAAGAAGAAATAAATTAAAACATATTTTATTATGCAATTAAGCAACTCTTTAAAGTGAGCATTTTACAGGTTGAACGTTTTTGAAACTATTCACACATCTAAATAGTTACTCATAATTTGGATTCGCTTAGCAAAAATAATCATTACCCTACAAAACTGTATATGAGAGCCAAACAAGAACATGCTTTTTTATGTACATTAATTTTAAAAAGGTAAATATAAAATATAAATTAATACTTTTGTTAGAATGTTGAACTAAATACAAAACAGATTCAAAATTTACAAAAAAAAAAAAAAATTTGCTTATTAAACTTAAACTAGTTAATAAATAGTAAATAAATAAATAAGTACTGAACTACAAAAGTATTTTAAATAATCAAACATACCTTCTGGTTTATGGTGAACAATTGTAGTATTATTTTCTGTCGATGATTGTTTGCTTACACTACTAATAGATTTTGATGTTTCTTGTCCATGTTGTAAAGGTTGAGATCTCTATTAAAGAAAACAAATGTAAATTAATTAATAAATAAAATTACTAAATTAATTTATATGTATATGATCTACAATACATACAGATGGCAAATTATCTTGTTCAGTTACTGAAATATCTTCAATAGAACTGTTGTGTTCAGATTTATCACTAGATGATTTCATGAGTTGCATTTTTTTTCGTTTTGCCGATGGTGACAACAAACTATATTCAGTTTCTGTGGATCGAGATGTAGTAAACGGAAACATTGTTTTTTCTGTCAACCCCTTGATCTGCAAACTTTCCGCTGCCTAATCAGAATGTTAATTAAAAATAAAAATAATAAATAAATTAAACAAGTAAACTTGCTTTCAGAATTATTGGGAGTTGATCTTGTGATATATTGACCTCCCCATAATACATAAATTCAATTAGTGTCCTCAAATGATTATAAGACATATCTTTGATGATGATTATTGGATGTTGACAAGGAGTTTCGTTGAAGAGCATCTGAAATAATCAACATACGATTAATTAAATAATATAAAAGTAAAATCATTCAAATATAAAAATAAAAAAATAATAAAGTTTATACCGTTAGATGTTAAGTTTTAAAAACGTCTAAAAGATTTTATCAATAATGTCTGGAATAAAACGTTTTATAAAATATAAATTAAATAATTAATTAATTAATAATTGTCAATTAAATATAAACTATTAAAAATAACTAAAATTATAAACAAGATGAAAACTGATTAGTAATTATTATCACAATAAATTTTTTTTATCTAAACATATATAACATATATATAATACATTTAATATATATATATATTATAATATTATATATATATACATGTCTCAATAGGTATTTTCTTATCAGTTTACAAATTTATCTTTTAAATGTAAGTTTTATTTATTTGTATACAAAACAACACAGTCTTTATTTTTATAAATAATAATAATAAAAATGGTCCAATTGTTTTTATCAATGGCAATATAGATTACAAATAATAATTACCAATTAACAAATCAAAGTATAAATGTTTGGCTATTGTTATTATTTATATTAACAATATTTAAGATTACTAGTAAAATAAATATAAAAACATAATTATTTTTTGTATATAAATAGTTAATTAAATGGTAGGTTATTTTTAACTTTGTTTTAATCTGTGTGTTAAATATTGATTATCAACTAATCAATTTAAATGACGAGAGTGTCTGAAAATATATCAAAACAGTATACATTGTATACATTTGTTTTTTCTAATAGCTACACGAAAAGCCGTATTACTGCCAAGGGCCATTTAAACGTTTGGTGTGTAGGTGTCATATCTAAAAAGCAGTGTAGACGACAACGAAAAAGTTTTTACTTGGAAGTAGCTGCTGCACGCGGACAACACGACTTTGTGCACTTGGATTTTCCGACCCTCCGCGGCAATGGTTGCATCCACGAACATCTCACTGTTCAACAATCCAGTCATGACGTTCACCAAGTTGGGCTGATGGTTGTTCCACCGCAAACAAAACCTTTGATCGGCCATTTGATTCTGGACACACAATATGCACGCGATATAAAATTAGGTAATATATATATATGTGAGTGTGTGTGTGTGTGTAAATTAATCGACGAAATCGACCGTCGTCGATCTCACTGCAACAAGGATACAGGCAGAGTATTGTCGGCGTTGGCGTAGCACGACATTCACCCGTATACGTACGTACGGTATATACCGTACTGTTATTATCGTTTTACCAAAACCCAAAACGTAATAACAATAATAATAATAATTACAATAACGCAGTTCGGTCCGTGTGCGCTATGAGAAACGTTCGGCGAGAATCGTCCTCGACGGAGGACGTCAAACGGCAGTGGCGAACAACGACGGCGGCGAACTTTTCTGAAACGGCACTCGGATCTACCCTGAACAAATAAAGTACAACGTTTTCCTCTCTTATTGTACGCTATATACGTATTATGCACGCCATGATAAATAAATTTTATTTATAAATAAACAATTAATTATTCTGATAAAATCGCGGCCCGTCGGCCACCGTGACGTCAATCGCCGCGTAAAATCACGTTGGTCACACCGGTGCCGCCGCCGCCGCCGCCGTCGCCGCCGAACCATCCCGACCGCCGGCGGGCCGCGTCGCTGCAACGTTACGCGAACGCATTATCGTTTGTCATATGATTTTCGATTGTTACTTCGTTTTTGTTTCTTTCTCCTTCGCGGTCGTCGTACGTTTCTCGATTTGACTTTGTAACGCGATCGCCGCGTTTTCGTATGTCGCGCCGTCGTCCGTTCCGTTCTGTAAAAACTGTGTAACGGTTGGGACGCGTCGTGATACGTTCGTCGTCGGATTCCGTTCATGACAACAATGTTGGACGCGCGCTCGACGGCGGATTTTCCAATCGTTTTTTTGCGCGACTACTTTAACTTCGAATTTTTGATCCGTTCGAATAAAATTATTTATTTTATTACAATTTTTTTTTTCTTGCTTTTATGATTGTTTGTTCATCGTAATCCATCCGGAGGCGTTCTTTATTCGGCTTTACTTTTACGCTAAGCACGTGTATTTCAGTTCAGTGGTAAGTATACACACAAATCGTTACGTAAACGGGTACCCGACGACGCACACACTAAATACTCAAAAAACACGACGGGCCCGTCGACATTTTAATTGTTTTTTAAGAATTTTCCTTTTTCACGTCATCCTTGGTTTTCGTCGTGTTTTTACTACGAACGCCCACGTCATAAGTAGCTCAAGGTCAAAAATCATGTCAATCAGAGGGCACCGATTTGGCAGTATTTTTCTCGTTCTTTCCCAAATCGTGTTTTTATGATGTTCACATATGTTTTCTACCTACCAAATTTACTTTTTCATCATGTATTATTGTTTTAATTTTTTCTGTTTTTTCGTGTTTCAGTTTGTTTTCTGTTTGTCGGGTTTCTGTTTTATCGTTTCAACAGAGAAAATTAGTGTTAAGAGAAGACACATTGAAAATAGAATCTCGTTGTATTGTCTGTCGCTTCACGGTCGACAGATACCCGCTCGCCTGCTACTACTACTACTACTACTACTACTGCTAGTAGCTACCTCTTCTACTACTGCTACGACGCTACTGTGCAGTCTGTGACAAAGCAAAACGTTGAAAAATCCTAGTAAATATTATTTGGTCGTACACATACGCTGAATTAGGCATTTAGCTTGTTGCTGTTTACTACTTGAAGATACCACTCGTTAAGACGGCTTAAATAATAAATTAAAAGAAAATTAAGAAAAATAAGGTAATATTAACAACACTATAATATCATCTACTATACGTATGATAAAATGTTATTGACCCCACTCCTCCAGTAAAATGCATACAATTTATAATTGGCCCATTCTTTATTTATTCAGATGCTATTGCATTAATTATATTTAAGGAATTAATTATATTAAGTTAACATTTGCGTTCTGTCGATGAAACAAATATCTATAAAACAGCATTTTAGTTGATAGATAGATATATATGAAAATTATTTTCCTACCTATTTAACATATAAAATTGAAAAAACATTCTATACATTATGTTTCTATGATTATATTAGCTTTATACAATTATCACAGTGTCTTATACCCATATATGTATTTATATAATATTATGGCTAACCCTTAATTAAAAAAGGTAAGATTTGTTTTCTAATTTGAAATTATAATTATTGAAAATTATTTGCCAATACATTAGGAACATTTATAATATACTCTGTTCAGTTTAAGAGTGTACCGGTTTGCGTGCGACGACCACAGCTGAAGTGCTGATGCAACTATTTTTCGTCCACAGCTCGGTATACTTTGAACTAAATAGATTATAGTACATACTACGCATTCAGTCATATCTCTGCACAAAATTTTATAAACAGTTTGACATCAAATTATACAGCAGCTATTATACAAACTAAAATATTGCGCCATAAATGAAAAAACAACTAAAGGTGAATCAAGCTTCTTGGTCATTAATATAATATATTCAGAATTAATGTAAAACAACATATTCTATCATGAACCTAATATCGAATAGAATTTGACACTGTTTAGGAAAACATTGAAACCATTGAAATTTGATATGTGATATTATATTAATGTGTATTTTCTATGAAGTATACATATTCAAGGAAAATAATATAAAAATACAAAACTATAGAATGTTTGGGAACGATAAAAGAATTTTGGTTATATACATGCCATCATACTTGCAATAATTATTGTGATAATGTATAAAGTTTATATTTACTTATTATATTATAAATAATATTAATTATTTTATTCAAATATGTATACATTGTTACAATAATTTTATTTTTGAAGATTAAAATATTTATGTTTACTTATTCATTTTCTTTTGAGATAAAATTCTTTCACAGTTAAATTTTTTAACCAAAGTTTTAATTTTGAATAACGTATAACGGATGGATTTACTTTTAACTCTGGATATCAATCATAATTTTATTAATTAAAATTGGGTCTCCTTTTATTTGACATATTTTTCTTAAAGAGTTTTTGTTTTAAATCTAAAAAAGTAATCTTTTGAAATAATGAATTACCCATAGTTATTACTAATTTAACTTTGAATATATATAATATATAATACCTATGGTTTTATATCATTATTTCAAGTTTAAAAAACATTAGTTGTATGTATTATAGATTTTATTGAGTAAGCACATTATTATGTGTACATATGATATCAAAATAATATTTCACATATTTAAAATGTGTTTATATGCTCAATATTGATTTGGTTTTAAATTAAATTTAACATAATAAAATTATCGATTATTACCTTTGAATTCTATTTAACATAACGATTTAATATATACAAATTTGTTTTTATACTTGATATCAGAAGAAATAAAATATTTGTGAAAATATCGATTTATGGTGATATAGAATTTCTAAAAAATTATTTACTTTATTGATTTTCATTTATCTTTAGAACTTAATTATTAGTAAATAATACAAGTTCTTGAAATGGCTGTGTAAAAAAAAAACAATAGCAACTTTATCGGATGATATATAATGTTGATACTAAAATATTAAAATGTATGTTGCCACAATATAACATATTTAATATTCTATTAAGAAATTACAAAGTAGGCTATAGAACTTGTTGTAGGTAATAGGTACCATCAGGGCCGAATTTTGGAAGAGACCTCGAACTTCTACATAGTAATATTTTTTTTTTAAATTCCAATTTAAAACATATTACAACTAAAATTATCATTTTTAATACAGATTAAAACGACAATATTTGAATCAAAATTAGTATTATTGAATTATTAGTATATAGTTCAAAACTAGAACGAAATCTAGAAGAGTACCAATATAATTATAATAATGTACATTATGTAAGTACAGTATGTATATGTTCGTTGTAATTTTAAAATAAATTAAATATTTAATATAATTGAAGCATAATTAATTATATTTTTAGTTTATTATTCGACATAATTAAATTTTTTCATCTTTACTTTTGAATAAAATATTATTTTTGAGTAAATTATAATATAATTGAAAAATGGGTTTACCACTAAAGATAGGCCCTTGGCCTCCACATTTACAAATCAGCACTGGGTACCATAATATTTCATACAATTATATATTGATTAAAAGAATTTATTCTGTTTTATTTTTTATGATTCAAATTTACTTTTATAAGTTTTCTTATTAGTTATATGATTGTCAGAAAAAATATTTTAGGTGATTACAACTGATTAATATTTAAAGTGTTAATACTACCTTTTGGCGAAGTCTTGTCATAACGCCAAGCTACTATGAAACAACCTTATTATTCGTATATTATGTTGTAATAAAAAAAAAAAAAGAACTTGAGAAATCTATACACAAAATAATAAATATATTTCATAATATCTGGATAGGGACTGTTATATTTTATTGTTACATGTTACATAGAAATAAAATTGAGTTGGAAAAAAATAGCTATCGAAATTTAAATTATGTTTAAATATTTATAATTAAATACATTCAATATAATTAAGTATTATTCAAATATGTATAGTATATATTTAATACTGAATGAAAATATGTTTGAAATATTTAAAAAATGCATTTAGAATATCAATATTTAATCATCATATTATAAGATAAACATGTGGTGAAATGTTTTATTACAAGTAAAAATTGTTTAGTAGCTCATTTTTTTATATTAATTTATTTTCGGTTGTTTTATGTATATCATTTTTTATATTTGTTAATTATTCATTTACTCAAATATTTTCAAACCGTATTTTTTATAAATCAAATATGAAGTAGGTATTTTAACATTATTATTTCTTGCACATTATGAATTAAAATTTTTTTTTTTTGAAATCAATCATTTAATATTTCAATTCAGTGTTATCATTTTGCCATCGATAATACTATAATTAAATTGCTCATTTAGTGGTAATATTTCGTGTTGATATATTTTATACGTCGACAATTCCATAGTAGTAAGTTAATCAATTTTTATAATTAATTTTTAAAAGCGAAAAAAAATATGAAAATTGGACTTTTGTGAATTTTGTTTTGAGTAGATCACTTGGACGAATATTTCTTACAGTTGTATATTATTATTTTGAATTTATAATGATAAATTATTACATTCGAAAAAACGGTTCTAAGTAGGATAGCTTAGTTTTAGTTATGGTTGGAAAAAATAATTTGATGAATATTTTGTTATAAAAAATCAACAAAACTGGAATTTCGTTTAGGTATTTACATAAAAAAGAAAAGAAATAGAATATGTTTTTTATTTTTTTTTTTTTTGAAAAATCTTCAACGGGTTTTTAATCAAAAATGGTTTATTTTTATATCTACATTCTGTATCTACATTTGAAATGTTCAGCAATTTATTTCCATGCTGTAACATGTGTCTGTTTACACCTCACTTTCAGGTATTATCGTTAAAGATTAGTAAGGAGCATACATTATTATGCATTAAGGAGGCATGTGTATTTATTTTGTACATTTAACAACAAATATTGTCAAATGGACAACGGGCCGGAGTTGTCTGTTTGGATACTAGTTATTTTTATTAAAAAAAAAGAACGCATGCATACTCCGTCAACACTGATTAGGATTTTCAATATAGGACAATATAGCTACTAACACATGGCCATATACCGGACCACGACGTGATGATTGAGGATATCCATCGAAATACGTCTGCGGGATTCAGATCGACTCTTTAGTAGGTGGTAATCGTTTTCAATTGCTTCCACGCGATATATTTTTTTATGTGTATATATATATATATAACGACATCTTAGGCTTCGGTAGACGAATTGTTTTTTAAAATTATTCTTATATCCAGTGCTTGAAATGGAATAAAAACCAAATGAAACAAATGTGCGTTCCTGAAGAATGAAATGTCTTATTGACGTTATGAAAAATTTAAAAAATAAGAGGTACTCTTCCGCTCCCCCCCCACCATTTAATCATCGGTTATATCTATAGACGTGTCGTATTTGAACGAGAATATACGATATACATATTACGTGTTTAGTTTTGTCTGGAAAATAATATTTGTTATAAATGGTATTTATTGTGATGGCTACGTGTCGATGCTGTTTATTATTTTTATTTTGTAAACGCGCGATAGCATTTGAGCGACGAATAAACAATAACGATTCGGACGTATGAAACATATATATATTCTCGCGATGGCAAATCGCTGTTACCTTGGGGAATGCCGAAAAGAAATTATATATTTTTTCAACATCGGTTTTGACCTAATATACCCGTTGTGTCGGGGCTAATGGTCTTCTCGATTAGAAGTGTTGTCGCACGCTATCACCATTCCGTGGCGTATCTATATTACTAAAACGAAAATTAACCGTCGGCGGGTGAATGACATGGTGGTTGCAACGAGTTTTACGGCGACTTTGGCGGCCGTACACGTTTGCTCTGTAGCGTGTACCTATTATCGTATACTTGCGACGACTTGAAAATCGATTGTTTGTCAAACTATCGTAAATGTTAATTGTAATTTCTCTTATAGCTTTACGTGTATTCGCCGCGTCGTTCGATGATCGACCGTACACGGAGACTTTGCCGTCGTTTTGTTATTGCGTATAGTTTGGTTGTCTTTTTATACACAATGTCGGTGCGATCCGTTTAGGTACAGTATATTGTTACGTAAGAACGCATGACGCACAATTCAATTGGCGAATTTACCGGTTATTTTATTACAGTCTCCTTGGGGAGTTTTACTCTCCTCCACTTATTTTGCCGTCCAAACTAATGCATCCGTCTCGGCATTTGAAAAATTCATCGCTTGGTAATTTCACTAACGATAGATTTCTATTTGAAAGTAATCGCTCGATTTGGTTTTTAAAAAATTTTTTTTTTTTTGTTAAGGTTGCAAAAGTAATACAAAAGGTTGATTATTTAAATAATAAAAAAGTAATATGTGTGTAACGTATGTTATCGAGTTACATTAAACTGATCAATAAATATCCAGTCTACAAAATAAGTCTACTGAATTTGATAATTTCAAATACAAAGTAATATGCATTTTACTTACGTGTAAAATAGACAATATACTGATTTACATAATACAAGGCTGGGCATTAACGAGTCAAATATTAATAAATCAAAAGCAACGGGTTGATATTGACTTAATTTATTTTCAGTCGCATTAACGTTCACTTTACTATTCTTATTGACCAATTAGTTTAATTTTGAATTTTCAATAGCGAAAGTTGTTTTGTCGACACGTTCAAGACGAACGTAAGTAAAACCAAAAATGAATAGAAACAAACCATTTGAGATTTCTTATAAATTGTTGAAAAATATATTTGTATGAATTAATGATTGCTCGTACAATACAATTAACTTAACTGATATATCTGAAATTTTAATTAATTAGGTTTAAAAAAATTATTAACTTGACCATCAGCTAAGTCGGAGTATAATATGATATATAACATGTTTGACATGCAGATTTAAACGTTTATAATAAACGAATAAGTTTAAATGAAAAACTGTAGGGGGAGCTACGCTTCGTTGAGCCTTCGTATATTGCGCCTGTTCATGGTATAAAGATATCCTTTCATATTTATGTAGAAGTTTAATAACTTATGTTGGACAACAACTTTATATTATTGTTAATCGTATGTAGGAATTTTAATAATTATTATTTCTGTTTGCTTATTTGTTTTCCTATCAAGTCGTAACTACAACGATTGTACAAATGCAAGCGACTATTTATTGATATTAACGAATAGGTGAACGGTATAAAAATGTTAGAGGAAATAGGCCATAAGAGAGGAGATCAGTGTAAGTTATATCTGTGGACTTGCCCTCAAATATTAAATGAGATAATAATTTCCCTTGCCCATCTCTACAACCCCCCCCCCCCATGCACCACTTAATTTGATCCACTTCGAACACTATTTGTGAGAGTAACGTAACGGAAGGGCTGCTGCATCCAAAAATTACTGAAATACTGCTCTTTTGCACAGTAACGTCACTTGAGGGAGGTGACTCGTAAGTTGGCCCCAAATCTAGTATTTAGCTCGATCTCAAATCGGCGCTTAAAAAATATGAATTGCCAGTGTGTTATTTATGCAAATACAAGTTGGCACGTCATAAAATGTCTGCCGCAATCTAGAAAAAACCGAAAGGACGGCTCGTGAAAATGAGAGAACAATTATTAATTAATCAAACATATTATATAGACATTTCTGAAAAACATTTATAAACGTACCAGTACCAAAATTATAGTAACACTGTGAGTTCTAATTCTGCAAACGAAAAATTGTATATTTAAATGCTAACAAATAATAAACTATTCGTGCTTAGTTTTAGAGTTAAAAAATAAAAGTTGCTTAAAAAATTAAAAATAAGTTAATTTCAAGAAACTTATACCCAACAACTTCCAATGTTAATAGGCAATGCAGAACGATAAATAATTATTGAAAGAACTTAAAGAACAATTAAAAATTAACAAATCGTGTGATAATCACAAATTTCATAACGTTGTTGAAGTTATGATGATCTAAATCTAAAAGTAACCCTCTAGTTTTAAAATCCAGAAGTATAATGCAGTTGCCAAACAAATTATTTCGATTAACGCGGTGGATGTCATTACTATTTTCAAATGAATTGTTGTCGGTGTATGATTTGATGAGAGGTGCTTAGCACTGTCTAGTACGCAGAGAGTATAAGCACCCTCATTTTTTTGTTAACTCGATACAAGTAGAAAAAATGTTAGAACGGTGATATATTTCAAGTTGTGTTACAAAGACTAACAGTAATGTGTCAGTCTTTGGAATAACTTGGTTCATTACATTTATAACGCACCTGAATAAAACAATAAAATCGAACTATATTTGCTGTCACGTTAGAAAAAAAATTAAAAATGTGGTATTACTTTTGCCATAGGTTTGGAAACAATAAAAAAATACTCATAGTTAGAACCGTCGTATTGAACTGAATATTTACTCTCATAAACACAGCCTAAATTTGCCATTAAATATATATAATGTTTATTCAATGGACTTTGGTATAAAAATTTAAAAAATTCGTGCGAACACCCCCGTCCGACCCTAATCAAAATTATTTTATTTAAAACTAACACATAAATATTTGACTCCTAACGTGTCCAGTGGCGTACTGGGATTTTACTGCGGGAAGGGTTTAAAAAATGTATTGGTTGTATCTTGTGGGTGTCAGTCACACACTTTTATTCTTATTGGCGATTTTTCACCGTTACGAACATGGATACAAACGTGATTTCTCGAGTTGAATTTGATAATAATTAATTGAATGAATTAACGAAGACGATTTGGATTCGTCTCTAAAAATAAATACATTTGAAGATCGGAAAACCGTAGGGGGTTACTCTCGACAATTATATTGTGTTAACTCGACCGTTTCTATTTTTACCCAAGTCAATCGTCGCTGACAAACACGGAAGTGGTCAGTGGACTTTATCTGCCTTGAGGTTATTTTTAGGTACTAGATTTCGAGAAAGGCCGTCATCTACGACGAATACATAAAATACATTTTATGATGTGTTATAGAATCGTATAGTGTACAAAGCGGACAATATTTATCATAGATAATAATATATGTCTCATTTACCGGATCGCTTTAAGGATTTTCAGGGTATGTAACTTAAAACGTATATTTTTTGTTGACTAAAACATAGGTGTGCTCAGTAATTTTCCATTTGGAGGAGGATAATTTTTTTTTTTTTTAGATACTTTTGGACACGGGAGGAAGTATGTTTAAATACGGTATTAAAAATTCTGATTACCAGTGGCGGCGCTAGAGGGGGGCAAGGTAGGGCAAGCGCCCTACCCAAATTTGGTTTTGCCCCACCTTTGCCCTACCTTTGTTGAAGAACAAACGAAAATTTAAATTTCAAGTATTTATGTATTTGCTGCGTGTTCATATGTTTCGCTGTGTAACTCGTATTTTTTTTTTTATGTGCATTCGTTTAGATAATACACCACAGAATACACCACCATTTAATTTGATTTCGAAATTGATTATGTTTTATCAGAAAACGCTAATAATACAGTATTTTCCATGTATTTCAATAATTTTTATTACACCCTTATAGACGGGTTTTCACTAAATTCCATCATCAATTTGCCATGATGTTGCCCCCCCTAGAAAAAATGTCTGGTGCCGCCATTGCTGATTACTTAGCTTTCAAACGTAAAGAAGCTATCTACTAGAAGTTATATTATTCTATCGGGATATATTTTTATCTAATGATTTTAAAACTGATGAAGGCTACTGTGGTAATATTTTCTTCGTTATAAACATTTGCGTGATAAATATTGTGTACTCGTATTTATATTGTATCCATATTGTCGTCGTCATCGTCCTAGATGTCCGGCCGCTAAACCGGTCGAATAATAATGAATATACCAGTCGACAACACGGTGTTGTTAAACTGAGTCGGGTAATCGGCACCGGGAGAGGTATTGATGGTTGTGTACGCACCACCGTGTCACGCGACATATTATTTTTTTTTTTTTTTGTAATTTAACTTACTGTATCAAGTAAACATTAATTTTTCGTTGATTTTTATTTTTATTTGGCTCCTAACCTAACCACCGCGTCACGCGACATATTATTTTTTTTTTTTTGTAATTTAACTTACTGTATCAAGTAAACATTGATTTTTCGTGCACCCGTTGATTTTTATTTTTATTTGGCTCCTAATGGCCATATATTCACCCCGTAAATTAGAAGACAGTTACTTGGCGATCCACACAATAAAATCCCGTACTTAACGCGTATACGCTTGGAACAATAATATTGCTTCGGACCCGTCTGTACTTGGTGATATGTTCTGTCGGGAACGTATCAACGTGTTATGATGTTTTCCCGAAAAAAATCTTTTCGACATTTTGTTACATTTTTTTTCCGACGTAACATTTTTCCATACAATTACCGGAACTTTTTTTTTTCCAATATTTTACGCATTCCCGGTTAGTGTAACCGAAATAGAAAAAAAAATCAATAATTTATATCTTACGTAAAATAAAAACGGTAAAGTTTTTTGTCGACAAAACCTCTCCCGGTGGTCAAACCCTTCCCATTGAGTACGTCTCTCTGCTAAGAATAATTACGATGTTTATTCCGTTGTTTTGACATTTCATTAGACATCAATCCTAAGAATTTCGACTAATAGTGTTTTGTCTTCGGGTACGAAAAAGTGATTTATCTATAGGTCTCAGACGTGGGAAAAATGATAGGCTAGTTTTTCGTGCGGAATCGGGAAAATTCGTGTAAATATTATTTGTTATATTATACGTGGTTACTGTGTAAAGGTAAACCGTATAAAAGGTGTAGACACAAACAGATTTGCGTGCAGTAAAGTTCGATTTAGCTAGCAATAATCATAAAACGATCGTTCCGAGTAAATCGGTTCTGCGTTTTATCGATTATGTAATTTGGCCATGACAATATACATGTTGTCATTCGTACGAAAATGACGCTACGACTGCTGTGCAAGAGACAATATCGCACCCAGGATTTTTTCAAGGGGGGGGGGGTCTAAAAAACTACATTATGAAATTTTGACAGAAAAATATGAACATTGTATCAGAATTTGGATTTTCATCAATAAATTTAAAACTATTACACAGATCAAGGGGGGGTCCGGACCCGGAGTCCACCCCCTTGGGTGCGCCACTGGCAAGAGAAAACAATACGGCGGGCAACTCGTTTAGAGAAACGTATCACATGTAAACGTACTATACGGTAATTTCACGAGCACGTGTGAAATCCAAAATCCCATGTATTCCCGTGCGGCACGTGTTTGTCGAAAACAAAAATCGCACCGTGACGAAACTAGTCGGTACGGTCGCAAGTGCCGATGGGAATAGTGTACGACGACCCGTTGTCTCGCTGACGGCCCACCACCAGCCGGCTGGAAGATCTATAATAGTGGGAGGGGCGTAACGCCCGCGGTTGACCAACCGACGTCGACTTGGAACCCAGTCGGCGGCGGGGAGGCTTTGCTGCGCCGGATGTAGTCCCCCGCGAGGTCGAGGTGCCTGTCTCGGCTGAGACGTGGTGGTTGTGGGTCAGGCGCTGGATAGCAAACAAACCACAAGACCCCAGTAGGAGGAGAAGGGACCAATACGGCACTTAAGTAAGCCGTGCCTCCCTGAAAGGGCACGGGCCGAAATCCTGTGCTGGGGTGGTCCGTAGATAGACGACCCAGGATTCGATCGAGTAGACCGATCGTGTTCTGTAGTGCTGCGTTCCTTGAATAACGGCTATGGTTAATGTAAGTTACGTGGTCAGTAGGCCTTGGTGAAAAAACTCGGAACTTATGTTGTGTAATAAAGTGACCAAACCACAAGATCCGGTGGGAGGAGATGTGAAAACCCACACGGCGCTTAACCGAGTCGTGCCTTCTTCCTCGAAAGGGTACTTAGCCCGGCGCTGGCGGCATTGCCGGACTGGGAAGTCTTCAGCCCAATATTCTCGATAAATAACGGGCTCAAAACGCGCATTCAGCAGTCCAAAATAAATTAACCAATCATTACATGTTTGTAAATAATGTAATTAAGTACCTTCAATTTGTTGTATTACATAAAGTTATAGAATTTATAAATTTCAACATAAATTTTTATTTATTTTTTAAATGGCCACGGCCCGCGGCCCACTGTGCTGTAGAATAGTAGCACAGCGGCTCTGGCTGGTGGTTCCTTGACGACCCGGTGGTTGATTTATCTATTCGGGTTCTGTTGTGCCGCACCTGTTGAGTAGCGTCTCGCGCCAAAAACTAGTTCGGATTATATCAGTATTTTAAAAATTTATTGTATACGAATCTAACCTAACCGATTTAGTCGAGTAGCTCAGTAAAGTAATTTAATTTAGTTGATCCAGAATGTTCTATTCTTCTGGTCGAGTAGCGCCCCTCTCCCACTTTTCTGACTAATAACTAAATGGGTCTGAACGCGTTATTTTAGCTTAGTGTATTAGTTGTCCTTGCCCCTGTCAAGATGACGTTTCGTTGGACCGAAGACACAACGTTTAAATTTGTATCGGAATATTCTTATTGTTGTACAGTATTCTTCGGGGTCTTCAAATTCTTTCACTCGATCCATTTTCTAGTCCGTATTCGCTTTGGCTTTTCAAGTTCTTCTACCTTTACTAAAATAGCTGTTGCCATAAGTCCTATTGCTTTATTTAGTTTTATTTTTTGTAGACTATTCGTGATCACGCTCGTTCACAACGATACAGCACCAAAACGTGACTAGATACTCATGTACTAAAACAGTAAACTGTCTGAACACTATTCAGTTACTAAAGCGTTTGGTAGTTGGTAAATCACTTACCATTCGACTAAAATACTGACATAGTCTGAATAGTTTAAATTCCAAAAAAAAAAAAATTGGAAGTGTCAAAAATGTTTCCTGGTTTTTTCCCAATTATTTGGTAGTTTGAAAATCGAAAATGTTTTAAATAAAGTACGTCTGTACACGATTAGAAAATTGTGAAACCGAAAAATGGTTTTCAGAAAATAAAAAAGGTATTCGCGCGTGTTATACGAAAAACGTTATAAAAAACAAATCTTCGCTCTGAATCTGATATGTCTAACACAAGTCTGCAAAAAAAAAAAAAAATCATTTATATTTTAATAACTTTTGAATATAATAATTATAACGAAAATGTGATGGATTGTATATACGAATAAAGTAATTATTAAAAATATTGACGGAGATTTTTCTGTTTATTTTGTGGGTACTTTGCGAAAGTATAAACTATTCTGCTTGTCTGAAGTTTAAACACATATATCCAATACTTATTAACAATTATAAGTTATTAGTTATTATTTGTGTACGTTATAGTTTTAAATTAAAAATACGGATTGTTAACGTGCAGAAAACGCATTAAAAATATTAAATAAAACTCGATCGTATGATAATAAAATTGACATAAGAAGTTATTGATTATTGTCAACGTATAAACACTTCAGGTAATTTATTAAGAAAATACATCGTTTGGTTTTCATTTATTATTTGACTAATAGTAAAAACTAGTTTTAATTGTCTCATTGTACAGCGGCAAAACTTTATATTATTTATAGAGGACACTTAATATGTATTGTTGTTGTTGTGGATTCTATAACGAGCGAAAATTGGTTTTTGTGATCTTTAGATTTTATATCCCCGAGACAAATGTCGATCTATATCTACGGTGATAAGTAGATACTTTTAGATTTAATTAAATAGTCAAATATATTCTTACGTGATATAACTTTAAAGAATGTTCGTATAACCTTTAACGCAAATATTAAACAACCTGTTATTCAAAAGTGTAGGGATAAAAAATAAAAAATGAATTATTATATTCTATGTAACATCTATCAAAATGAGAGTTCCCCTCATCACTTTAAAATCTAACGTCTATGAATTATTACGCATATAAAAATTGTCTACAATATGTACAAATTTGCATTGCTCTTCAGACAAAATTTAACTTAATTTAATTACATGCATATAAAATTAACATTAAGCTTAAAAAAACTTATTAAGTTAAAAGTTAATTTAAGAAAAACGTAACGCGTTGACTTCATCAAAATCAACTAGACTTTTTAACTTATTAATGTCTACCTTTGCCTGAGCATCCAAAACGGCTTTGGAGAAATCATTCTCTGTTTGATTCAGAATTTTGGAAGTTAAAGCGTCCCGACAAATCTATAATAATTCTTCAGTTCAAATCGCTTAAACGTCTACAAGAACTTGCGGAATGACAAATTTTCTCTATATGTTTTAAACGACGTCGTTGACGGATGAATGAACATTAAACGAACGAAAATGATAAACATGAGTTGTGGTTTTCGTTTCTTCGACTGTGTACAATAATGTTACAAGATTCCTATCGGCAACGACGACTTTTTTCAGGTGATACGAATCAAGATTGCGTAAAAAACGATATATTCTAGTAGACAATAAAATTGGGATTTACTTGGAAGCGATGTAAACCAAAGATTTCCTCAGGTATCGTACCCGATGCACTTCCAAGGGCGGCATGAAATCAAATCAATTATGTAAAATGCTAAATAAATAATTTCTTGTACAGATACTTTCGATTATAATTAATAATTTATTTCCCGAAGAGTAGTAACATACTTACTGCATTATAACCGGGCTTAAGATCGACTTAATTAAAAGCGGAAGTAACGGCGTAAAATTTATCTATTATTATATATCCAAGGTTAGCGATAACGCTGACAATGTATTCAATTAAGCGGTTAATGTTATGATAATTATTGTTAAACAATAAATATATATATTGTGTGCGGCTTAACATGTGTCTTTACATATTTTTCCATGTGAAACGTGTTTGCTACGCGTCTTTTCGAAATCGCGAGTCTGTGTTCCATGTATAAAATATTTATTTATTTCGTTTTTGCAGATAGCAGCATCACCATCCAGGATGAGTGTAATAATCAGATTGCAAAATCTGCCCTGGTCGGCGAACGCCGCAGACATAAGGCAATATTTCCAAGGGTTGTCTATACCCGAAGGCGGAGTTCACATCGTTGGCGGTGAAAAAGGCGACGCTTTCATATCGTTTAGGTATGTATTTGTATTTGTGTATGTATATAGAGAAGAGAGATCATAATATTAGAATTAGGACTTTCCACTTTTTTACACATTGCGTCTAACCAATTTCAACAAGAGTGATCATAAACCTTAAAAATTGAATACAAGTCGTATTTATTTTCCCACGTATATTATATTGAAAAATCCACGAGAATCCACCCATTGATAGACGTTTACGACGAGCGTTTAAAACACGTAAACTTAATTTGATTCGCTTCCTCTTGTTTCCGCGCAGCACTGACGAGGACGCCAGACAGGCAATGCTTTCGGACGGCGGGTGCATCAAAGATGTGCAAATCCGATTGTTGTTGAGCTCACGGAGCGAAATGCAAAAAGTAATCGAGACCGCGCGCCAACAGTCGATGCAGCTCTCGCAGGTGTACATGCAACAAATGCAGCAACCGCAGCTGCCCATCGTGGTGGGATCGTTGCCGCCGCTGACCGCCAAGGTATATTAAATTATTAATTAACTAGCCTCCCGTTATCTGTCTATTTCTCGTCAAACAATTGTTTCCGTCTCCCGTCTTCGTCTAGGCCATGATATCGTCTCCCGGGCCCCGTTCCTTCCATCTTCCTTTAAACGATTTTAATGGTTATTCCGTGATGAACCCCAGAAATGTGACTCTACCCGTCTTCTTTTATGTCGTCCAGACCTTTTGTCTAAACGATAACAACTGGCTAACCATTTATCATGTCTCGTCGAATCCCTTTCGCTTCTCCGTTCGTTTCGCAACTGTCCGAAATCGTCTTAGTCGGATCCATTATTAATTTCTTCCTGTCGGAATGTTTTTTTGACGGACGGACGCGATAGCATTTTGGGTACAACACGATCGCGTACCGTTTTCCAACGAAGATTTTTGTGCAAGGTTGTCGTACTATTAGCACTTGACTTTATATGTATATACGAGACTAACTGTCATTCCCCCCCCCCCCCATCACCACCGGCACGATGCCCGGATTTAAGTCATGTCGATAAGGTGATTAAGATGTTTTGAAATACTATGATATGTAAGAAATACATAGCGTATTTTAACATCATTTGCCGATTGATTAACACTGGGTTTTCCTTTGAGTCAAACCGAATAATACATAAAAAAAAAAAAAAATTCGCGCGTGTTACGAGTACGCGCGGATGAAGTGAAACTTCTTTCAGAGTCATTCAACCGATAAAGTGTTAGGTTTGTATTGGAATAAAATAAACACAAATTTATATGGAAGTTACTAAATATTCTCTATTCCGCTAGGTAAATAAATATAGGAACTGTACGAACCTAGGGCGTTTTTCAATAAAATGCTGACTTGATCACCACTGTTAGATACTTTGAAATCGATTACTTGGTTTGCCGATCCTAAGTCAGACAAGCTTATGTGTATGTAGTATTGTAAAAAAAAAAAAACGCACAAAACGTGGTTAACAAATATAAGACTGCACGTTTCTTCACGTTGTTCGGTCCGACGCGTGTACGCGTGTGTATAAACAGCAACTGATGTGATCGCGGCGCGTGTTGGTGCCACGGATGCTAGTTGCGGTGAAATTGGTGGGGACAGTTAAGCGGGTTTGCTCGCACGTTATTGGCTGTAACAGGAACATTACACGCATGCGCAACGAATTTCAGGAAAAAGTTTCGCGACGGGCCGACCGTGACGCGCGAAAATCTTTTTCTTTTTTTTGTACCCTCTATAAAGAAGTTTCACTTAAAAAAAAAACCCCAGAAAACGGACTTACTTCCATAAGTTCGTTTTCCGGGGTTTTTATGAAATAATAATAATTGATAAAAAAAAAAAAATGAAAAAAATGATAGTATTCAAGAACAGTGGTGTGGAAAAACTTAGTCAATTTTTTTATTAATTGAAGTATAACAGACAAACGACGGTGCGTATACATATTATATAGTTTGAAAAATATAAAGAAAACGCTTCGTGCTAAATAGCAAATAAATTCTTAAGATTCTTTTTTATGGAGAGGGAATCCCAATTAATAAACAACCGTATTATAGGTGTGCTCCCTGTCCACTAGATTAGTTCTCGGTAACGACAAGGGCGTACGCAATCGTGTTCTGGTTTTGCGGCGCGGAAAACGGTTTCGCACGTTATTATTTGTTAGTAATAAATGTATTTTTACAACAGGTTTTGCCGCAACCGCAGCAACCGCAGGTGGTAAGATCCGACCGTCCGATCAATCTGTTGCGCAGACAACAGTCCGTCGTGGAATCGACGACGGTGGTGCAGCACATAAACGCCCAAGACAAGCAACAACAGCATCAGCAGCAACAGCATCGTTTGTCTCCGAGATCGTTGGCGGAGTACAACAAAGATCACGACGACAAGAGCGGCGGGCACAAACGCGAGCGCACTCGGTCGAAATCGCGTGACAGGCGGTCCAAGTCGTCTCGGAGCGGTGGCGGCGGCGGCGGTAAACGCGACAGATCGAGGTCCAGAGAGCGTCGTCGGAGGGATCGGAGTCGCGGAAGAGACCGGTCCAGGGACAGACATCGCGGCGGTAGGGACTCGTCGAGTCGCGGCAGATCGCACAGATCTCGGTCGCCTGCCGCCAACAAGGCGACGGACGGCAGGGACCTGCAGCATCATCATCATCAGCAGCAGCAGCAGCAGCAGCAGCAGCAGCAGCATATGATGATGATGATGCCGACGATCAGGCCTTGGGTGTGTCAGTACGACAACAACGTTCGACAACAGCTCCAACAGCCGTCGATGAATGCGGTAGGGGCACCTCCCGGGTCGACGCACCCGCAGTTCAGGACGCCCCCACAGCCGCCAGTAGTTCCCGTGCCCACTCCGAATCCGTATCAACAGCACAAATCGCCGTCGGGCATAAACAATTGGGGCGCGTCGGCGGTCGACGAACGTCAACAGCAGCAGCAGCAGCAGCAGCAGCAGCAGCAGCAGCAGCAGCTCCAACCGTACGTTCCGGAAAACGATTTTCGACCGACGGAGGTTTACGGCGACGGTAGCGACGACGAAGACGATCGACAGGCCGAGTTCGACAACAATTTCCACAAGAGGTACAACGACCCGTCCGGCGGACCGCCGGCGATGATGCGAAGAGGACCGCCGGGTCAAGATTTTCGCGACCAACAGACCGCCGGAGTATTCGGGCAGAACAGAGGAAGAGGAGGTGGTCCGCCTAGATTTCACAGATCGCCGCAACAGCAGTCGGCCGCGCCCGGAGGACAGCCGAACCGCGGCGGCGGTCATCGGTCGTACGGAGGCGGTCCGAGATATAACAACCAGCAACAGCAACATCCGAGATTCGGTGCCGGCGTCGCGGACGGCGACAGGCCCTCGAGATTCGACACGGCTGCCGTTGTCCCGCCGCAGCGCAGGGACGACGGATTCGTCGGCGGCGGCGGTGGCGGCGGCGGCGGCGACAACAACAACGCGAAGAGGGCGACGACGGCCACGATGCCCCGTTACAACGACCGGTACAGGTACGACGTGCGGAACGCGCAGACTCCCGTCCGGACTGCTGACGGTCTGTGCGTCGAGGTGAACAACGCGTCCAACCATATATCGTACGGCGACGTGCGCAAACTGTTCGACGGCATACACATTGACGGGTCGGCTATCAAAATCCAAAAGCACCGGCAGGGCGTGGCGTTCGTCCGGTTCGACAGTGCCCACCACAAGACGATGGCATTGCGGCTCGACGGCACGGCGTACAAGGGCAACAACGTGGTGGTCAAACACCTGGACGACGGGGCGTACGAGCGGGAGAACACGGACAACCGTCCGTATCCGACCGCCGTGCCGACCATCGTGGACCACGTGAACCTGGTGGACGACGACGACGACGACGACAATGACGACGAGCATCGCCAGTCGGCGGCCGCCAACAAAGACAAGGACGACCGCAGCGACGACGACGGCCGTAGCGACGACGACGACCGCAATCAGCTGGTGGTGTGCGAGAAGAAAGACACGGCGGCGTCCACGACCGCCGCGGCCGACGGCGAGGAACAACAACAACAACAACAACAACAACAACAACAGCAACAGCAACAGCAACAGCAACAACAACAGTCTTCGCCGACCGCGTCGACAACAACAACAACGGCAGGAACCGTCCGTCACCAAGTATCTGAAACTGAAACAGTTGCCGATCACGGTGACCGAGGAGAACGTGCTGAACGAGATCGACGGCGGCGACCAAGTGCGCCGGGTGACGTTCTATCCGGACGGCGAGTTCATGGGCGCCGTGTTGGAGTTCCATAGCGCGGACGCGGCCGAGGCGACGCTGAAACGGTTCGACTGCGTGCTGTTGGGCTCGACGCCGGTGCCTGTGTTGCGGTGCACCAACAGCGAGTACGCGCAAATCAAACGCAAGGCCGGTAGCAGTGGCGGCGGCGGCGGCAGACGGTTCTCCGGCGACGGAAACCGTCACCACCATCACCACCACCACCATCATCACCAGCCGTCGCGACGTCCGCCGACGTCCACGGACGGCATTCCGTTGGTGGCGCCGCCGCCGCCCGGTTACCGGTCCAACTGTCTGTTCGTGTACGGGCTGCCGACCACCGTCACTAACACGGACATCACGCAGTTCTTCGCCGACACGTCCGTACTGCCCGACAAGATCCACATAATGTTGAACAAGTTCGGCCGGCCCACCGGCGAGTCGTACTGCGAGTTCGGCACCGCTCAACAGGCTCATGCTGCCCTGGCCAAGGACCAGTGTTACGTGGGCTCGAACCTGGTGTACGTCGAGTCCATCAATCGGTCCGAGATGATCCAGGCCATCACCAAGCCGATGCAGCAACACAGCCACCAGCAGGACATAACGTCGTGGGGAGGCGGCCCGCCGCCCAGGCAACAGCACGGCAACAACATGATGTCCTCGCAGAGGAATCACCACCATCAAGGACCGCCGCAGGCTTCGTACGGCGGTCACAACAGCGGCGGCCCGTACGGCGGCCGTCCGCAACATCAGTACAACATGAACAACGGTGGCGCTCCCCGTATGCGCGGCCCCGGACCCGGGCCCAACACCGGGCCCGACGGGTTTGGACAGCCCGGCTGCGTGGTGGCCCTGGACAATGTGCCGTATCGCGCGGACGTGCAGGAGATCGTCGACTTTTTCAACGGGTTCGACTTGAACATTCAGAACGTCATCAGGCGGTTCAACGACTTCGGCAAGCCGACCGGCGAGGCGCGCGTCAACCTACGAAACCCGCAAGAAGCGATGCGAGCCGTCCGCGCGTTGCAAAACAAGCCTATCTACAACCGGCCGGTGCGTCTGACTCTGTTGTAAAGTGTCGGTCATATGCTCGGACCTCTCCACTCTAACAACACACACACACACACCTACGAAGAGGACGCTCAAATATATATATATATATATATTTTAACAAAAACATGAGACTCGATGAAAATTAACCTTCCCTCTGAGAATTTGCTATATTTATATCTACACGACTGTTTCTTTTCTAAGTTTTTTAAATTATAACAAGATTTTTTTTTATTTAAAACTTTGATTTTTCTATCAATATTATATTTTTTAATGTAAATCATTTATATAAATATACGTATAATTCGAAAAGAAAATAATGTATTATTTTGTATAAATAAAACAGATTCATTTGAGAATTTTTTTTTAGTAGATTCATAAACATATTGAAATAGAAATTGTTTCCCTTGTGCTCGATATATAGTTAATACATTCTGAAGGTGATTGGTTTTTTCATATTTTACCTATACAATCATCAAAAAACGATCATGTTACATAAAGCTTTATGTCTCAAAGGAACTTCTCTCATAATTCATAAGCGACTTCTGAAGTTATAATCGATTCCTAAAAAGAATTAAAAATTATTTACTTACAACAAACGTACACCAACATGTCAACCACATTACACAAATTTAAATTTAAGTTTGTTTGTATTCGCATATATTGTGAAGCCATTTAGGTTTTTTACCTACTATTTACATACTACTACAAGTTCCTAACAAAAATCCACAAAATTTGAACAGAATTTTCATCATACTTATTTTGGAAATTATTAAATTTTTTTAAAATAACATTTATACTCGATAAACTTAAAAAGAAAACAATTTCTCCAGTAACCAACATGAATCAATATAAATATTGTACTCACAGAATTTGCATCTGGTTTTAATACAAAACTTAAAAAAAAAAAATGATTCCATTACTTTGCAAATATTTTATTTTAATTCGATAAATACATTATATTTTGTATAATTACGTTTTTTATATGGTATATAAATGTGTAGGCAGGTAAGTGTTACAAAAGTAAAAACATATATATATAAAAAACATTTAATTAAATGTATCAATTCATCACCCAATAGTTTTTTGTCTTAAAATGTTTACATTATTATCATGGTTACCCATTAATTTATCTTTATAGAATGTGTTGTTATAGAAACAATGTTTAATTTAACCTTAACAATAACAAGTAATAATTTACTTTGGACATGTAATGTATTCTTAAATGTAAAACTCAATAAAAAAATTAGGAACACCTCCATAATGTGTGTGTGCATAAATCGATTTTGTAAATGGAAAACAGTCTACGACAGCATCATATCATGAGGACACGTCTTCTATACCCAAAGATTGCTTAAGTAGTTGAGCCATTGTTTTCTTATCAGCTTCCTCATCATCTGTAATTTTAAAAAAAAAGATGAAAAAGAAATATTATGAACTATTCATTTAAAAAGTAAGATATAAACACATGTAGTTGTTTCTGTCCAAAGTACTTGCAATATTTAATATATTTTACGATATTGTAATTTTAATTTTCAAAAATTAAATAACATACTTAAATTATATAATTTGTTTTATATCATTATCAAAAATTAGAATAATAGATCAATTTATTTAGTTAAAAAAAAAAAAAATAAAATAAATAGATTATGCAAAATGTATATTTATTATGTTGGTATACATTGACACAGAGACAACCAATTCTGGTATAGGCCTCTTAAAAATGAAAAATTGTACCATTTCCACCACCAGTCACTTGTTGTTCGAGATTTAATTTTTCCAATGCAACCTTATACATAGACTCTTCAATAGAATCTTTGCTAATTAATTTTATGACACTGACAGGTCTGGAAAAAAAATTACAATTTGAAAAAAAAAACACCAGTGCATATTTTTTTTTCTTTAACTCACCTAGTCTGTCCTACCCTGTGGCACCGATCTTCTGCTTGTTTATCATTATATGGATTGTAGTCGATGTCGTGCAAAATGACAGTGTCGGCGGCAGTCAAGTTAATGCCAAGTCCACCAGCCTTTGTCGATAATAAAAAGACAAATATGCTTTCATCCATGTTATACAAGTCAATCATCAATTGTCTAGACATCAAACACAACACATAAGATAAACACAATATTGTCTATTTTGTAGAATACCGTTTTTTCCCGTACCTTTCTTGAACTTGGGTGGAACCATCAAGTCTTAGATAAGAATGACCACAATGCTCCATGTATATTTCTAAAAGATCTAAAACTGATAGGAACTGACTAAATATGAGTACACGATGACCACTGTCTTTAAGATCTGGTAATATTTCATTTAACTTTTTTAATTTGCCAGAATCTAAAAACTTCTCAATCGGAAGATCGTATCCTAATTTGTTAAGACTCTGTATATGAGAACACATTAATGTAAATAATCTAAGATTCAAATATAATTTTGTAATGATTATCAGTGGTAAAAATTGAATACCTGATGAGTGATACACAATTTGTGCAAATCAAAATCGGACATAAATGATAGATCTTCTGCAATGTACTGTTTGTTAGTTTGTTTATAAGTTGAATCTACTGCCAACAACTCTGACATTTTGTACAATTTTTCGTCCTGAAAATATGGATTAAAATAAAAACACAAGTTTAAAATATTATCGACCTACTATAATACTGTTACTACTCGCCTCAAAATGATATCGTAACAAAAGTGGATGATTAGTCAATTTTCTTAACATCATAACCCACATCATGTGATTGTTTTCTGACGTTTCGTTGTTTTTAGATGCTTGTTTAATCTCGTTTGATAATATGTCATAACGGGTGTGCTGATGCTCACTCATTGTAATTGTGTTGACAACCACGGTTTTTACCGGGAGAGATTTCAACACATCCGTCTTCAAACGCCTTAACATGAATGGCTCGATTATTCTTTTCGCTTGTTCGATACGATGCAATTCAAGTGTAGAACCAGTATTTTTCTACGATTCGTATATTATAGAATTATACTTGTTGATTGTATTTTTTTTTTACTTACAGATCCTTTAGAAAACAAAAATTTGATGTTATCCACTTTACCACGGAACATTGAAGGCATTAGGAATATCAACAGCGACATCAACTCCAATAAATTGTTTTGAAGTGGCGTACCAGTTAATAATATTTTATAGTTGCCCTGCAAAATAATATGAACAGAATAAGATATTTGTAGACTGTTAGTTTTAACATAAATCAATGTTGACTATGTACGTTGAAATTTGAAAATGTTTCAAAGGCCTGCGATGTCATATTCTTTAACTTGTGAGCTTCATCGTATACAATATAATGAAATTCTTTGGTTTTAAAAAATTTTTTTTCCTCTGGCAATTTTTCGGCACAACTGTAACTGTGTGCACACAAAATTAATATCAACAGAGTTATCAACAACCCAAATATTTTCCACAAATAAAACACATTAATTACTATAAACCTACGTAGTTAACACCACATCTATATCACCAAACCCATTTTTTATCCATCCACTTCGTAAGAATTTCCTCTCATCCATTGAACCATGATATTTCTCAACTATCATTGTAGGACACCATCTTTTAAACTCCTGATGCCAATTGTCTGGGTGAAAAGAAAAAATATAATAATAATATAATTTAAATTCAGTCACTGAATTATACAAACAATAAAATTACCTAAAGTAGAGGAGGGCACAACAATCAACTGAGGCATTCCAGAAATTGTACGACCGGATTCTTTAAGATGGGCTAGGAACGCTATCACCTGTACAGTTTTGCCTAAACCCATTTCATCAGCCAACATCATGTTTAGCTTTTGAGAATTCATCAACATGAACCAGTTGAGTCCTATCATCTGGTACCCTGAAAGCTGTAACCTATTCTTGGCATTAGTATAAAAGGATTTACTAAATATATATACAGACAAAAAACAAACATATTTGCATACTCTTTGTTTAAACTGGTCGGCTGTGATTTAATAAGCATATTGGTGGTGTTAATAGTATTTCCATTTTTCAATGCCAATTTTTCACATTTTTTCATCAATTGTGATACGATATCTTGACAGGAGATCAAATGTATGACATTTTGTAAGGTCTGATCGCCCAATAGACGATTGTTTTTAATTTTGCATGTCTAATCCAACAAATTATTATTAATAGTTCAATGTGTAATAAAAGACTTATAATTAGTACTCACCGCTTCATACCAAGTAGAAAATGGCCTAATGGATTCAAGAGCCTCAAATTTTTTAGAAGTCATTCCTTTAACTAACTTAAGTTCTACTTCAGAGGCAGTGTTTAACAATTCCAAAGCTTTATGTCGCATTTCTGTACTACTGTCTTTCACAAAATTCTTCTCGCTAAAAATAATAACAATGTCATAGTTAAGTCTAACAATTTAGTAAAAATTAAATTAAAGTCCACATACTCATTATAGTCATCATCACCTTCAGCTTCAGAGTCACTGTTACTTGTATCTAACATTTTAATACGTTTTCTTCCTAAAAATAAATAAATAAATAAATTGATCTATTTGTCACTAATGTATACAAACTATTAAAATCAATCAGCATGAGTTTTTGTGATATTTCAAATTTACAATTTATTTAAGCTTTATTTGTCACTTTGAGAAGAAATGCTGTAGTTTTAGTTTAAAATGACACTATAGTTATAAATTAACATTTTAACAAAATAAATTATAAATATTTTATTTATAGCAAAAATAGACATAGGTCTGGAAGTTAATCAGTTTAAAAAAAAATTGTTTAGAATTAATGCAGCCATATAAAATATGAAAAATTCAAAATTTTTTTTAATAGAAAAAATCAATAATTTAATGAGTTATTGAATAATTAAAAGTCGTTATTTCTGATGGTTAAGTGGTAAATTTATATTTTCACCGATTGTATAAATTATTTTACATTGAAATAAAAAATAATATCTTAATCTCTAAAAATATCTTAGAAATCTTATTACTTTTGTTAATAATACATCATTATACAAAATAACACTTTATAATTATTGTTGAAAAATGAACAATTTTAGGTTTCCTTATTAAAAAAATTATTATTAAATTATTTATTCTTATATAGTAAATTTGTAACATAAATCAATTATTAAAACTGGAATATATCTTGAAAACTTTGAGTATGAAACTCAATGCAATTATTTGTTTAAAAATATTTGTTAGAATTGTTTAGAATTCAATAATTATTTTAAATTAAAAAATGTTTGAATTTACTATTGTTTTGTGGTTGTACTCGTTTCCTTGATGGCATCGTAACATGTCCTGTTATAGTTTTTGATGATTGAGCATGTTGAATATTATTAGCAGGCTTGTTAAAACTTTCAACTTTTACTACTTTACATGGCACTTCATCTAAAATAAGGTATAATATGTACAATAAGTGAATTTAAGTATTATATTAGGGTTCAACACAATTAAGGCGATAAAGGAATCCATTAAAAAGACACATAAAAATTGTAATCGACTGACTAGAACAGTTAGTTAGAACTATTGATAGGCGTTTATTACTATTACAAATTTTCAAGTATGAAAATACATTGACATATGGAAACCCTGACAAGTAGATAGGTGTAGAAGATCTAGACTACCTTGACAGTATAAATCCTGGTAGACATGCCAGAGTAAAGTACCAAAAAGAAATATTGTTAAAACAATTTGATTTTTTATTATAAACTCACAAGGGTCGATGTCGTCTTCGGAGACAGGCATTGATGATCCGGAAGCGCCATGATTGAAGTAGTGCCAGCTCGGACTGCAATTGTTATCCGACGAATTCATATCTGAAAAAAAGAAATATTATTTATTGATCGTAAGTAATACGGCCGTCGGCATCTAAGAGAATTTTTATTGATTTTTTGTCGTCGACCGACAACACCGTATTATGAATGTTATCGATGATCGTTTCAATGCAATCATCATCGAGAACATATCGACTTACCGCCCACTGTTCGCGTGGTTAGGTTCACGACGGTCTCTGTTAACTAAGGAATGGTCCGCGACGGACTCTGTTAACTATGGGGCGGTTCACGATGGTACCGAAGTACGTGGGATAGTTCTTTCGACGAGAATTCTAAATTCAAATTACCGAACGGACGGTTGACGACGTCGTTACAGCCACGCACGTTGGCACCGCAGCACGCAAGAGCGGAGAAAAAAAAAACCCGTAAGTCCGGAATGAACTGGAAAAGAAAAAACTGTATGAAAACAAAAAAAAAATTGTCGTTTGTGATAACGGCTTATCGTCCACGCAGCGGCCCCACCGCTCATGGAAGAATAAACGACTAAATCTCCGTTTTCGCTTTCCCGCGACGGTCCGACAATACGTACTAATGACATTCAGTAGAAAAATTTAACGAAAAACAAAACTCATCTAAAAATGCCATATCTCAGACAATTGCCCTAGCCATCCTAATGACGATGATTTAAATTCAAAAAATGGTTTTATCCAATATGTAATGTTACACCATTTTTGCAGCACATGGATCAGAATGTTATTCGGACAGTTAAAATGCAGTGTAAAAAGAGCATGTCGTATAAGGTTTTGTCTAAAGGTTAGGTTTGTGTGATTAAATCTTTAAAAAAAATTAATTTAAAACATGTAGTCTTTTCCCTTGCGAATGCTTGATCAAATGTAAGCAAAATGGTGATCGTTTGTTCGTGGAAATATCCGTAGCGAAACACGTGTATTATTTAAACAATACAAAAAGAAGACTGTTCTCAACTGGAAATGATGAAGACAATTTTGATAGCGAGTTAAATCAGTTGCAACATCTCGGTTCCAGAAATACTCATGGACGCGACAGACAAACTAAAAACAGACGATACAAGGAAGCGGAACGGGAAGAAGAAAACAACCAGTTCTCGACAGACAACATAATCGGGGGAAGTGATGGCCGGAAACAAGGACGATGATGACAAGAGAGGAGAAGCAGTAGCTGTTTAAACAATAACTCACAACGCTGCAGGTTTTGCAATAAGTAAAAATTCGTTTTACGCGCACCTCCATTAATCCGGCAGTCCTCCGGTCAGACGTCTGCCGGATTACCGAGATTCTACTGTATTCACATTAACACTGAACAGTGCACCGCGCGTGAAGTGACGTCCAACCGTACGGCCGCGGTCCGAACACGAATCAACAATAAACGGCCGTGTTACCGTATGACGGAAATCGGACCGCAAGCGTTTGAAAACACGGTAAATCGCGGGACGGTCGTCTTCCGGAATAATCGTGATGACGACGACAAGGATAATTCCAACGGGAAAACCGGCCGGCAAACCTCGCTATAATTAAACTGTCGAATTTGCGACGCGACCTCACGTCTCCGGCGAGTGTACGCGCGTACGCAATAACTACGAGAACGGGATGCGGACGCGTTTTCGACATTTGTGCGGGGTTACGGTTCGTCGACCGAAACGTACGAACGAAAATTTTAGGCACTGGTTGGCATAAAAAAAGAGAGTTGTTGAAACTTTCGTCATGAAGACGTTTTTCAAACGACAACAAAACGCCGAGATTGCACGCGGAACAGACGACGGAGAACATCGTCGAATTTAAAAACCGAAAACGTAAAACAATACCAGGTATCATTAAACATATTTAAAAAGGTCGTTGCTATACCTATTCCACAGATGCAGTTACATAAGACAGCGTTTCTTAAGCTGTGTTCCGCGGAGATCACTTCGGGGTTCCGCGAAGCTTAAGTAACTATTTTCAAAATGTCGAAAAAAAAATGTTTGTATATTAAATAATAATGTATATGGTATAGTGACTATACTTTTATAATCCATTGCGTATTTATAAGTGCTCATACAGTATACAGTAATAATATTTCAAGTCTTTGATAAAAGTACTAATTGGTTATGACCGTCTGCGATAGCGTGAACTTCTGTGGAACGACCGTCGATAACGATAATATAGATACTAGTACTATAACGGGTTAGTTTCAATACGACCAGTTTACCGTGTCTTGCGATACAGTGCTTTGTGTTCGAGTGCGATGATATGAAATAATTGTAATTTTTATTGCAAATAATCCTAAAAAAGCTAAAAAAAAAGTATGGGTTCCACGGATAAAGAAGTTTAAGAAACGCTGATTAAAGAGGTACATCGAGTGAGCAGTTAGCATTTGCCTTGTTATCAGCTGTGACTAGTAGCATACGTTGACTGTCTATTTGAAAACTTACGGTTCACTACGTTTTCCACGAGATAGCCTTGCCCCATTCATAATGGTCTGAATATTTTTATTTCATAAATTACTATCTATCATTGATCGCTTCACCTATTTATAATTAATCGTACTATGTTACTGCTACACCTGAAGTAGAACACACGTTTTGAATTATAATTGAATCTTAGACAACAGAATAGTTTCCCGTTGAACACGTCACAGTGCGTATTTACAACGTAGGTAATCGACACGTTTGCGTGCGAGTAACGAACAATATGTATTTTAAAACGTATGCGAACAGGATTGAAGTATCTATTGAATGTGCTTTTGAAATGCTACACGCCAAATGGAGGTTATTACATTGGCAAGACATAGAGAGGTCAACTAGAAAAAAGCTGTCGTAAATCATCAAACGAACACGCATTTTACACAATACTGTCCGAAAGAATGATGGTCATAGTTATTTAGACTGTTGAAATACTATGTCGAGCATGAAAAACATTTAGGAAAATGCAAATATAGATCTTTGGACAAGATGAGCGAATACGCATAAAAAGGCAAAATAAGTGAGAAACGCATTTGTTAACTATTTTTAAATAACGCACGATAATCATAATACAATATGTTAGTAGTAACTAGTGTTAATACAATATTTTATAAATTAACTGTATGAAAATGATGAAATCACTGTAAATCCATTGAAATCAATCGGTAACCAAAACCAAATGAATAGAATAGATTTATAATTGATAATGAACAACGGAAACAGGTACGTATTTATATTCGAACACACGTATATATGCTTATATGGAAACATAACGAAAAGATTATAACGAAATATTACCATGCAACGTTCAGCTGTAAATTAAATAAGCAAAATAAAAATATAAAAAGCGAAATACGTACAAAATTGTTTAATCTTTTTACACCCGCCAAATATTTCGTTAGATAACATTATATATATATATAGAGAGAGAGAGGTCAGAGTAAACCCCATTACCAACAGATTAGTATCGGCGCGTATTACTAATTAGAATTTCCGCCCCATCCATCCTTCAAAACACAACCGGGTACGAGGGAAATAATACATTCAACTATTACCCTAGCCGGGGCTTAATAATAGCGACCCCGCGAAATCGGTTAATGTAAATGTAAATTAAAAATAATATTTAAAACTAAATATCATACGTGTGTTATACCGTCCGATTGCGTACACTTCGTGTCATAGTCTTGATTACAACGGCAACAGAAGCTGCATTATTATTGTGGTTGCCTATTCGATTGTTAAAAACGCAGGTCAATTAAACACTCAAACATTCCAAACAATTCATTCCAGATATTTCGTACGTTTTATTTTTAGAAAAACATTTTTTTTCTTTTGAACGAAAATTGTTGTCTTTAATGTATAGGTTGAAACTTGGTATGCAACCACTGTTTTGACCGGGGGCTGTACCGAATATGGCCGAATATTATCCGGTCTTTAGTGAACTGTATAATTACGAGTAACTAATTAGAAGACAAAGTTGTTGTTCAAATTGTTTCGAAATGACCGAAGAATAAGAAATCTTAATAATATTCAAGTATTTAAATTTAATAGACCTTTGGATAATATAGTAATTCTAATTTCATACTGCATATTTTAATTTTCTTACTGCACAAAGTGCGGCGTGCTCTAGTGTACAATTTTACGACTTAACAATTTTTTTCCTTGATAAAAATGAGCGTGATTTTTGTTTAATTTACAACAATATTCCATAATAGCAAAGCGAGTTTCCGAGAAGAGTTTAGGAAACCGCCTGCATGGTTTTCCATATACGTCCCGGATTTATGGAGCCTAAATCGGATATACATATATATATATAGACGATACTCAAAAAAAATGTATAATTTCTCGGGTACTAACGAAGACTCCAAAGTTGGAGTTGGGATAATAATTGTGTTTGTTATGTATGTTATGTTTATGTATATGTTTTTACTTACTTTATTTTTTCATAACGAAAAATATCGATTCGCCCAAATATTGAAGTTAACTACAGAGAGTTAATTCCCTGGGATAGTTTAATGACTTCGGTTTGGAAGCTCTCACCAAGACCATAAATAATGGAACACTCATTCTGGGAATTCTCATGTTATTAGGGTCTGCATTGAAACGAATTACATAATAAATATTTGTTATATGACTTATAAACGATAAAAAAAAAAAAAATTAAAAAAATTCCCGTTGTAATTTTTTCAGTACCACTCAAACCAATACACTCGGCAAATCGGAATCGTCGCTGATGTAGAAGTCCTCGGTCGACGGCGGCAAATAATAAATAACCCGAGTGGTGCTCAAGACAGTGGACTTCATGGTCTGTTGAAGCTGACCGTCTCTGCTACCGCCGCCGTCGACATCGACTTCACGGGCCGAGCAAGGTGGCAAATTGAACGGCATTTCGGTGGGACTGCAGCCTTTCATCAAGTACGTGACGATCGTTTCGGGCCACAAAGACGACGACGTTGACGTGTCTCGACGAATGGCCGACGTCTTTATTTCCATGCGCGTCCACTTCGGATGACCACCGCCAAACAACCACCAGGCCCATGATTTCCAGTCTCTGCCCTTGTTCTCGTCGACCTTCTCCATCACCATTGACGGCGACGAGCTCTTCACAGCGTCGAGTCCATTCTGCGGATACGGCGTACGCGTTACCGACCTGGAAAATAAAATGGTGAAAATACAACGTTGCTCTTGAAGGGTTCTCATAGGGATTTTTATATCAAGAGAAAAACAGAATGTAGTATTTTGAGATTAATAAAAATATTATAAACTACGTAACGATTCTAAAGTCCTCGCCCGATATAATTATATATCATAAGGGAGAATGGCGAATTCACGCCACTGACTTGGGACGTTATAATTGGTCGCGCATCCGTGATTGGATTAGGGTTATACTTGCGTCCCCCTTCAAAATCTCTTCGATCACGAATCTATTAAATTTTTCAAATATAATATATTGGAACTCTGAATAATTTTAAATTATAGTATTTTGAAATTATTATTGTGTCTATATAATGTTGAAATATGTACAGATCGGTTGACATTACGATTTTTTCGAATTATTTTTTTTTAAATTACAAAAAACTATAATTGACTTTAAAAATATCGAGCTTTGGATACATGGGCAATTTGACTGCGTTTTTGCGATTTTTCGATAGTTATTTTATGTGTGCCTAAGAATATTACTAGGAAATCGGAAAATGGCTCTTTTAAAGTAGGTAATTCTTTCTGTGCATCTCAAAAATGGATATGCACATACATGGTTTTAGATTGAAGCGTTCTTTCAGTTTTAGATGAAAAGTATTTAAAAAAGCTACTTATGGGATTGGCCTGCCTCTTCACCAGTTCCGTCTTTACCTTAAGAGCACGTGAGGCACGAGCTCAGGGCCCCCGGTATATTGGGGCCCTTGAGTCCAGGGGCAGATAGGCCTATAGAGAAATAAGGATTTTCCCATTAAACCCTCTGTCAATTGGACCCCTTTAAATTTTTATGTACATACCTAAAAAAAAAACTAATTAGGATAAAGTATAAAAATAATTAAAAACGTGTATTAAATTTATATAGGTACATTTTATTATGGTTATTTTATTATCATATACAGCTGTAGCATCAAACGACGGCCGTTATCCCACAATGAAAATATCCGGAGGAGGGCGAGAGAAGAGCAAGAATTTGTTCTTAGGGAACGACCGTCCATTCTCGCCCCTCCGTGGAGTTTTCCCTGTGTTACGGACTACGTAATAATTTTATTATGATTTGATAATAAATAATAATAATGTAATAGACAAATGTTCTTAAGAGTTTTTTCAATTTGTAATTGCCAGTTGACTTAATTCTGTTTTTATTAATATTTAAATTTTATGATTCAAAAAATAAACAACTATATTGTTAATACACGTTTATGTTAGTAATAAATGATATAAAGTAAAAAAGATATTATTTTCTTAGTATGTTAGTGTTTGAATTTATAAAAAATAGGGTTATTAAACAAAAGTACATTTTGATGTTTTAATCGGCATTTTTTTTTTTTTGCTTCTAAAAGGGTCCCTAAAATCCAAGGGCCTCTGCATAGCCAAAGACTGTTCTTCATCCCTCTAAGGACACCTTTTGATAAATATGTAAGGAAATTTGATTTCTTGTAAGACTATATCACGTTTGTATGACGATTTAGAAAACCACTAATTTAAATGATATATATACGTAAGTGTTTAATTATTAAATATTATATTTTACTAAAGTAAAGCGAAAACAAAATGTTCTGATAAATTGTAATACGCTTCGTGTTTAGTGCAAGATCTTTAACAGAGAGAAGCAAAAAACTCTGACCAACTTAAAGTTGTGTATTGTTATTCAGCTAAACACGCATAAATATATATGTTATAACGTTTTCGTTAATTTGTTATACGTGTACGCTTTTTTTTTTTTTTGAAACGTGTTAACCATTTTGAACGAGAAAGTTTTTTTTTCGTTAATCACGTTTCTTTTGAAAAAGTTTGAAGCATATACTACAAAATGTCCATAACAAACTAAAAGTTATTCTTTCCGAGTATGTGTCGGGCGAAGCCCTTTCGAAATACAGATTTTTCTCGTATGCGCAGCGTATATAGAGGTGTGCACGTCGTACTAGAGGCAAACGACGTCCGCATAAACTTTTCGCATCAAAAAATATGTATCGAGTATGGCGCATCATACTAATACAATATATATAATATGGTATAGGTAAACGTATACGCACGCAATCATAACATAATAGCATGTATCGTAGTATGTATAGTATCGCTGACGATAAGTCGACGCACATATTGCTATAAATTATATTAAATAATATATTATAATATACAATGCAGTATGAACTAGACGTGTGAACTAGTATGAACTAGACGTGAATACGTTCAATATTATATAAATGATCTCGTACGTGAACTACATAAAATTTTAAATAAACATGTACATTTCATGACGCATTGAAAATTTAATTATGTTTTGTACTTGAATTTGATACTTATCAACATTATTTACAAATGACAGTGACACTTGACAATAAGTAAAAATAATATTATAAAACCATGAGCTATCTATCTATCCATTGAAATATTAATAATTATTTTAAATTAATATTATTAAAAGCGATAACATATTTTGGATTCTGAGCGACACAAAGAATGTATTGTTTTTGCAATGATGATGTATTTTCATTTTTTTTTTTTAATTTTATCTTGATTACTTTTTTGTGAAGAAAGAATGATCCGTTCATTTTTACATATGTTACTTTCCAGTAGCAAATTCAATATCTAGTTGCTACTTATTTATTTCACATGTTTTTCAATTTTCTGAATAGAATAAGGAAATATCACATACAATTTTCAACATATCCGTCTCGGATGCGTGCTATTTAAAAAATCGCTTCTTATAAATTTTTTTAAGCGAGTGAAGTTAGAAATTTGAAAAACTACAACAAAAATTAATAAATAGAATTTTGATCAAAATCTTTTTTTAAATGCCATGGTTTATCGTTGCTTTCAAGTCAAAAATTATAATGTAACTCTAATACCCGATCAAGTGATCCACTCAAACCGACATGCTCAGTACCCAAGATTCGCTACCTTTTTAAAAATAATTATTGATTTTTTAGTAAAAAAAAAGTTACTTATTATTTTCAAAAAAATAATATCACTAAAAAGTAAATTATTTGGTATTAAATGTATATTATATGACTCTTATACAAGTTATGTATTGTTAAAATTTTTACAAAAATATTTGTTAAATTATGGTACACTGAAATGGTTACATATTATGTAATAGATTTAATGTCATTGGGTACACTGCTTAGTTTAATTTGATGAGCTATATGTTTAATTTTGGAAACTATGAATTTTAAAGCTTGAACCATAGTTTGTATTTTCATTAGTTTACGTACGCTTTGTTTCGTCCAAAGGTTTACTAATAATTTTAATTTAGCTCGTTGTTTGGTTAGGTACTGTAATATTGTAATATCTTCGCCGGGGTCTGTAGTCGAGTGTATAGTTCAGTTATTTGGTTACCGAGGTAGTTAAAACGACAGAAAAAAAAACGGATCGACCGACTTCAAAATAGGTCACTTGCTTTTGTGAGCCATTTACAGGTATTCGAAATTAAGCATCCCCTTTTGATTATTGCCTAGTTGTAAATGCACTGGGTTTATTTCCTGTGGAGTTCAGAAGGGATTATTTCAATACTCGCTTTGTTTCGAATCTAATTAAAGGTTGAATAGATATGCTCCGAGACTTCTCGAAGAAATCGTTATTGCAGAACTCCCGATGATAATTATTTATTTGACGACACTCATTAGCTAGAGATGTACGTAATATTAAAATTTTTATCTTGAATGTTTTAACGTTAAATTATTTTAATTTTTCAATTTTTCCTCAAGCACGACATGATAATATTTATTTTGCCCGAACGGCCTCTGAGGCTGGTAAAAGAATAATGATGTTGATGATAATAATAATAATAATAATAATAATAATGATAATAATAATAATAATATTAATAATAATAAGATTTATACGTAAATTCACCGTCTGTAATTATCGACGGTCTCCTCGGGATCGCGGCACACCGGGATGTCTTCCACGGCCGCGGCACAAGAACTAATCCGACTACGGTGCATCGACGGGGTCGCGTAATGGGGTTTTCCACAATCGACCGTCATCATCAGTATCAATAACGTGCCAATCGCCGTGCAGGAAACGAGTCTGAAAACAAACACGGGGATTTTGTAAACGAGCTAGTTCGGCGTGTCCAGCGGGATTGGGCCTGATAGGCACAGGACCCCGGTGGCGTAGTAATGGAGAGGGGGTTTTGTGGACGACCCCTCTCTCTTCAAAATATTTACGTTTTTTAAAAAAAAATTTAATAAAAAAAAAAATCACGTTTGATCAAAATCGTATTGATAAACTGTTTTCAATGTACATATTTTCAAGTTTTTCCATTTCTTATGTGTGAAAATGGTTACATCAAAATTGCTATATCAAAGTGCAAAATTGTATTATTTCGACGTGGTCACGTATCGTACGCTGTGCGTTTCCAAAAATGATGTACATATAAATGTACAATGATGTATAAATATACAATGCTTTCTCACTCTCGACTGTGTCGGTAAGGAGTTTTGAACAATATTCCAGAAATTATTTTCACGTCGTATGTTTTATATGTATTCAACATGAACATTTTTCTTATCTTGTCCTGTTTTTCATGTTCAAAACACAATTTTCGGTACAGAGTTTAATTCATTGGGGACAGGCACGAATCTAGAACATTTTTACAGAGAGTGCTCAAAAAAATAAAAAAAACTTTCTATTTTTTATTAAATTTATTAGAGCTAACTTCTTTTTCAAACATTAGTATTTATTAAACATCAACTTAAAAATAACATTGATTCCTTACATATATTGTAACTATAATTTTCTTGAATGTTTTTTATTGAATTATTTTATAAGTTTTTCTGAAGTAATTTTAACTTTATATAGATTTAGATCGATCTCGCAATTCATCTGAGCGAATTTTCTTTGCAAAAAAAGACAATAATGATCTCTGAGCACTAACAAAACGATTACTTTTACTATGAGATTCAAAGCTACTTTTAGAACTCGACATAGTAAAACAATTATATTTATATTTCACTTTGTATATTTTTTTAAATTTAAACATGTACGAACGCCGAATGTAATAATAACAAAAATCGTGTTATACTAACAATCATAATATTATTATATTCGTCAGATAGTCAGACAGTCACGATCTAACTAAGACACATAAATAAAATAATATAATAATTAATAGCGGATAGAGATCTAATAATAATAATTATCAGTTTTTTCCTCGTTCGTCTTCACGTAAGATGATAAACAACTATTATTAGTTGTTATAGTTGTATACTCTATGTGACGACGACGAGCGGAAATCACTGATAATTATTATTATTATTAGATCGCTATTCGTTATTATTTGTTATATTATTATTTTCAGATTTTCGGATTCTATATATTTAAATTATACAATTTTACAAACAAAAAAACTCCAGTAATACATAACACACATTGCACTATTTATTATTATAAACTTTTTTTATATCAAATAATTTTGAAAAATAACATAAATTATATAATTTATAACATCAATTTATTTTATTGGTGGCTTAAGCGACAGGGGGTACCTGAGCACCCACAGCCCCCCCTGAATCCGTGCCTAATTAAGGAGAGAAAATATTCGCTACGGAAATTATTGTTACGCGTTTCACGAGATTTTATGTTAGTGAAATATGTTCGTAATAAAATTAGTAACGATAAATATGTGTATATATTTTAAAAGACCTAATGAAAAATGTATAATACTTACTTCATTGCGAAACTCCGTCGAAAGAAAAAAAAACATAAAAATCACCAACTCTGTACGAACGAAGCAGGATATACGATATGCTATCGCGGTGTCTAATGGCAGTGTGTTATAATATATAATGTGCTTAACCAAACTGAAACGGTTTTATGTGGTATATATATTCGTTTATATTTTATAGAATTATCATATCACATGAACTGGTCACAAAATAATTCATAATAATGATAATAATAATTATTATTATGAATTAAATTACATTTCGTCACTTTGTATTTTTTTTTTTGTGAAAAATTCCTTTTATTCATACTATCAATCATACGTAACAGTTAGAGAATTAAGATGATAAAAAGCGATAAATTAACGACGTTTATCTTCTTGTTTTGACAAAATCATTAGCTTTTGACTAGTTCGATTTAAGTCGTGTTCAAATCTATAGAAACACTATTTATACACAAAGATTCATAATATGTAATTTTTATTTTGTGTATTTTCATTTCACGTCGTGCAGCGTTTTTAAACATTGAGTTTTTTTTGAAAAATTTTAGATTTTAAGGAACTTTTATTATTTTATTTTGTCATATACATAAATCAGTCTCTGTGTTTTTTGTTTGGATACACTTGTCTTGTCCATTCATATAATAATTTAATACTATCTTATTTAATATATATATATATACGCGTGTGTTTGATCGGACTTGTATACATTTTTAATTATTAAGTTATTTTTCAGAATAACAATATTAATAATAAATAATGAGGTAATGTAATAATTGTTAAAAATCACGGGGTTGTAGGTCTGAAATTGTTTTTGAACGATGGTGTATAAAATAACATAAAGCAAAAATTAAACAAGTCGAAAGCAAAATGAGTAGAATTGTATTTGTTTTTGGTCTCGTCGCCCCGATACTTGACTTTCTGCACCTGCAAATACAACTGATCGCGTACGAGTATTGAAATAATAGGTCGGGTCGGTGCCTTCACTTTAAAGTGCATTCACCGACGAAATCAAATAAGCCAATCTCTCGTATTATTCGTCGATGTGCAAAACCGAGCTTGTCCTGCGAAAACCGATTTCATTCGGAGTAGTGGCTCGTAGCTGAGCTTGAGTGTACGCACGCGGATAAGGAGACGAGATCATCTGTTATGTACATTAGTTCGTGTCTCCAGACATTTTTATTAAGTTGGACCAGGCCCCCCACATACATTTTTCAATTACAGTACTGTAAGTAATTCCGGGCCCTCGTTTTATATTAATTAGTATTTATAATAATTTTAACATACATTTTAACATTTAATTTTTAATTTTTATAAAAGGTACCTAAAATATTGGGTATTACACGTATTATTTTGCTGTTATACACCTCTATAAAATATCAGTTATTTTAGTTACCCATAAATAATTTAAAAACACAAGTACACTAATTTACCGCAGTTTAATGTAAAAATCAACATTTTATAAAATGTATTTATGATTAATAAAAAAATTATTATTATTATTTTCAAACTTACACACGCCCCACCCACCTATGAATATTTTATGAAATAAAAATAACATATGCATAGATTGTCACAAAAATTTATGTAGTAAAAAATCAAATTATTTATATACCAATATTGTATAAAGATATGGCGACTGAGGTGGCACGACTCGTTTTATTTTTCTAATTTAAATTAATATAATGATATTAATAATATGTAAATATTTTTTTCCCCCGGGCTCTCGGAGAGCTCAGGCCCCGTGATCATAATACTCGCTGAACCCCTTTGTGGACCGACCTTTGGGTTGGACCATGGTGTTGGTTAAGTCGCTATTCGAGTAATAGTGATAGTTATAGTGATAGTTATATATATTATATTATATTATATTTTATAATTATATATATTATATAATTTACATATATATATATTTACATATATATATATATATGTATATTATAGCGTGATAGTCGGCGTTAAGGTCGTACGTCCAGTTCCCGCGCATACATGTATTTTGCTTTGTCCGAGTTGTGGATGTGTTCTTTTCAAAGCATGAAATTTCTTTTATGAGGGTATTTCTTCTTCTTATTTTTTTATGAAAGACATTTGTTTAAATATATTAGTTCTTGTCTGAGTAATCCCTTCATTTGTTATTTTGATGCGTCGTGTTTTTTTTTTCAAAAGTTAACAAGAGTGTACAATTTGTTATGTCTATGGTTAATTTATGTTTTTGTCCGTTTGTATTCGATTTATGAAAGACTTATTATTATATTATGTATTATAACTTACATATGCATATTTCTTTTTTTTATTTGGAAATATAATCGGTGTTCCGAGAGCAGCAAATATTAACATGTTTATATTCAAAGAAAATATAAAATAATTACGCACGGTATTGTACATAAAGAAATCAATACATAAAATACTTTTGTTAAGTGTAATAATGAAATCAAAATAAAGATCAGCTAAATATACATAGGCCCACATTTCTTTTTTATAAATGAAAATTGTATTTGTTCAAATTTATTTTGAAATAAATATTTTTTTTACCTATTTATTTGATATGATTATGTAAGTTTTTTTGTTTGTTAACGTCTTAAATCACAAATTATATTGATGACGATTCATTATTTTGTTCATAAATCGTATACACTCATAATACGTTAAGCTTGATATATCGTTTGAACGATAGTATGCGAGAAAGAAAAAGAATGTATACGTGATATCTAATTTATGTTATTTGCATTTCCTTAAAATGATTTACTGTACGCGTGTATATAATATACAGTACGTATAATGTTTACAAAAACAGGAAACTTAAATCAGTCTAGACTTCAGCAATTTAATTGCTTTAAATACACGTAATATATAGTCATTTTCAAAAATAAATCATAACATTACGTATAATCATAAGTTATACAACGTGCCTTATCTATACACAGTAGTATGTTAATATTAAAATTAACTGTATTTGCTGAAAAATTATGTTGTTAATCTGTTCGAAGTAATATATATATAATACTGAAAGTTACGCGTTAGTCGTGTACACGTTAATAAATATAAATTCAAACAACGAAACAAATGCACGGGGAGACGGACTAGCGATAAATTCGAATTGTTTATTTAACTGGGATTAACCTGTAATACGCTGTAAACGCCATGTCGCGTGTTTTCCACGTATATATGCTGTATGTACACGACGGGGATGAATGTAGACGGATTTAAAAAATAAGCGAACAAATGAAAGATTTTCAACGATTTAATAGATTAAAAAGACGGTATTTTAAAATACGCATAACAATACTGTATTATATACGGGCGAAACGGATCACGAGGTGACGATATTAAAGTATAAACTTTGTTTTATTTTTTAATATCTCAATTGGTTGTATAATCTAACGCTTTCGACCGAACGATATATATGTATATATATATATGTCATATTGTTTATTGGGAGAAACGCGTTTTTTCTCGAATTTCTTCACGTCATACAATCGCGATAATATGACCGGTCGGTATCGATAATATGTTACGAAGAGAACGTTCAATCCAGGTTTCGAAGCTGTCCGTCCTTATAAAAACTAAATTGCTTTTTATGTCTATTTAAAAAAAAAATAGTAAGTTGCTTCTCGTCCGTGTTGTATAGATTGTAAATTTTCAATAAAAAAAAAAGAAAAATAGAAAAAGAGAACGCTCTATACTATCGTTCGTTGTCACCGTCTATCTGTTAAACTATGTAAGTGCTACGCGGCAATTGAAATATAATGTTCGGGTTCGTTTTAGAATTTTAAACACCCGTCGCCGGTTTATAAAGACCGGGAGCATTGTTTGCGTTTCGTCCAAAAAATTATAACTTTGAAGCAGAACACGTATATTTTTAAACAGCGCTTAACGAACAACGTGACACGTGCTCGTCATACACGAATATTGTGCGTTCTGAAATATCGTTCGTGTTTTCAACATCGTCGTCTAAGGCATCAACCGTTTCAACAGTCCGATTCACGTGCAATGAAATGTTTAATGTCCAGTGAAACGTGCGCGCGATAACTGCGGATGACACCGCATACGAACAGATCGTCCGAAGTTTATATGAAAAAAAAATAATAATAACAACCGATCAAGTGAACCTAACACTAGGTGCGCGTGCGCGAAACAACGTGAAATCAACAACGGGACAATCGCCGTAATCATTCCGTTCGTCGTGCAATGTACAATATGTACGTTGAAGGGACCGGTCGGTGATGACGCAGCGGCGGTGCGCGGGCGCGACAAGAGGTGGACGGACGTCCGGTCCGTTCGGGTCGCGCGCGCGCGCGTCCGTCCAATCTGCCGCCGTAAAACGAAACCGTCCGCCAGGGCCCGCGAACAAGGGACCGTCCCGGGCCGCGCGCGCGGATGAGGAGGAGGCGTAGATTGAGGCGGAGGAGGGGACGGGCGACGCGTCGGAATATTAATAAACTCTCCGCGTCCGCCGTCGGTCCATCCCTTCCGCCGTCGGCCGGCCGCGCCGTGTCCGACACGTAAGGACTTTTTAATTGATCGGGCGTTGTCCACTCTGACCGTCCCCGAACTCTCGTCCCTTCACGCTTGTCCTTTTGCGGCGGGCCGCGCGCGTTCGCTGATCCCTGCAGCCCGGTCCGACACAGCGATCGTTCCTCTCCTGTCCCGTTCGCAACGACAACGCTCTTGTCCGAATAATTTGTGCCACACACACACACGCACACACACACACACACACGCGCACGCGCGTTTGCTATAAACGCGTTAGGCGGCGAACTACGTGATAATAAACTTAGAGGACTTTGCCCGCGGCGAATATCGCAAACCGCGTGATTTCCGTACCGATTTAAACAAATTCTAGTTGCCCAAAAGTGAGCCGGACGAGAATTGCGGAAAAAAAAAAACTGATTTCTCGTTTTCTGTGGCGATCGGTTTTCGAATCGTTTATAAACATTTTTTTCGGTACACGAAAAATAAACATAAACCTTCAAATGGATATCAGCTGTTTCATTTTTTTTTTTTTTTTTTTTTATAACAAAACTTGCCTATGGTTTGCCGACCGTACTTGATTATCGAACACACGACAACAAAACGGTTGGTCGAAAACTATCACACACACACACACACCACACACATTCTATATAAGCCTATTAAGAAAAATGATTAACGCATACGAGTCCGCGTTAAGTGACACGTTTTATGTCTTATGTGTGAAATTTTTTTTTCAAATTCAAATTCAAATTTTTTCAAAACCTAAACAATGGTTGCCATGGAAACAAACCATAAGGGAGATTTAGGTTTTTTTTTCTGTAACGCTTTTTCGTGACAGTCCCCAGTGTGTATCTTAATTTAGGTAACGCTTTTCGTGGACACTTTTTGGTGGACACTTTTTCGTGACGGTTTTTTATTTTAATGTGCCAAAGTAAAGACATAAAATGTCAAAAGATGAGCAACAATTTACACTTATATATTTTTTTATTTTTATATCGATTGGTTAGGATAAATTATTTAAATATGAAAACATTCGTTTTGACAAATTGCTATCAACCAAATCGATAAGAATTAAAAGCATTAATCCGTAGCATATTTTTCAATTGAATAAAATATACTATATTATTACGTTTATATGAACAATGTGGTGGGGGTCATGTCTTCATGGACACGCTACTGATATCTGTATTTATTTTTGTTTGAAAACCTAGAAACCGTTAAATTTATTGCACGATTAAAACAAATAAACCGTTTAAAATGAAAGACAATCGTAAGAAATCACTCAACAGTTACGAGTCTACTATTAGCCTAAATATTTAATTGAAAATATGAATTCTGATGAGTAATAAATGATGAACTTTCGATATTGTGTAAAATACGCGATCATTCGAATTATACATTTTTAAAAATACAGAAAAACCGATCGGAATACTTTCGGCGCGACTAAAACGGTTCGGTTCCAAGGTTCCCACGAGGTTTTCTGTTTGTCGACCGATTTCTTTCGATTTCGATCGTTGACGTAAATTCAGTAGATCGTAGTCGGTTTTTGAAAATTAGTTTATTTTGTCGTCTTGACCGTTATACTAACAGAATATAGACGTAGAAATACGGACGTTCGATCGGGCAACATCGTGTTGTACGAAATCGTATTACGTTATAACACAACAATTGCTTTGTCGTCGTCTTTTGTCTGCTGCGCGTGGGATATGACCGGCGAATGTCGAAAACGTTATTCGAATTCGACGATATTTAAATGAGACGAAAACGTATTTACACCGTTCTTTTTTGTTTTTTATTTAATATCGTTATGCCGAAAAATCTTCTCTGATGAATATCCAAAAAACCAGGTACGCGAACGATCAACTGCGCAACGGGTTATGTACCAAGTTAGCGGAATTTCCGTTCACTAGTTATATATAACTTTTTAACTAGTCATTTTCCGGTTTCCGCGAGATCAACAACACCGGTTTACCATTCGAGAAACAACGGACGGCATTCCTTTATTTTTCTTCGCGGACTACGAATGATATCCCAATGACGTACACGTCAATGCCATAAGTGTACCGATTTGTTTGGATTCTTTACACTTTGGGTAAAATCACGTTTTAGAATGGTTCGAACTCAAAAATTCCATCGTGTGAGCGTCCAATTCCGAAAACGTTATTAAAGTTCAGTGTGCTCAAGAATACGGGCTAAAGTGCATTCGTTCCGAAAAAAAGACGAAAGTGCATATGTTATTCTTATATATTTATGTAATAATTGTATGATCTGTGGGATACTATAAGTATTGTCATATGTCTGACAAGAATCTATGTAGATTTTCTATAAACGAAACAGTTGGCAATATCAACATTTCGCATCGGTAAATTTGTTAAAAATTCTTAAAATTTTACTTTTTGTAGTAGATCTATTAAAATTATCGTTTCCACGCACGTTGGACTTCCCCGGGTAGAATACGATCGGATGTGAACAGTTTACGTAGCAGCTCCGTTTACGTTTGTTAACAAGTCAGGTATGTAGAATTTTTACGGTCCGTATTAATTTACTACACTCGGTATTTTAGTAATTGTCCGACGACGAGTCTACGAGCGTATTCAGTTTGTTCATCGTACCGTCCCAAGTTTTATTTACTTGTTATGCATACAGAATTTTAAACTAATAATCCTAGTGTTTCCGGTGGACGTCGATGGTTACTCATGTTTCGGCGGATTTGGCGATTCTGCGTTGTCATACCACCGTTGGGTTGTTATATACCTAGGGGCGGTGGACGCGAGAAAATTTGTCGAAGTAGAAATTTTACGCGTTAAAATAAAAATCTTGTCGATTGTCGTCGACGTGTTCTTGCCGCGAACATTACACTCTTATGAAAACTGACGACTGTTTGAATCTGACTTTTTGTCGTTAATGCACGTCGACGTCTACTAGTGTTTCGACGGAGTTTGCGATTCAGCGTATTTGAATCCCCGCCTGGTAGTTATACAGCTGGCGGCGATGAACGCATGGAAATATGTCGAAATACAAAATTGTAGCGTACTTATATATAACGTCAGTCAATAATATATGGTTTTTTTTATAATGGCGGTTAAAATTGTTGTATAAACGTATGATTTTTATTTAATAATTCTATGGTCTTTGGGATATTATATAATAATTCTATGATCTATGTGATACAAAAAGTATTGTCATATGTCTGAAAGCATCTATGCAGAATGTTTCGAGTTGAAACATTTGGCAATATCAGTATTTTGCATCGAAAAATTTATTAAATTTTTCTTAACTTAGTATCTTTTGTAGTAGATGTACTAATGGAATCGTTTCTCCACTCATTGGATTTCGTGAGACATACAGCGATTGGATATGAGCATTTTAGCGACCCATTTTCGTTAATTCACCAGTCAGGTACGTGGTTTCCTTTACATTCCATGATCATTTACAAGAATAGATATTTTAATAATTATCTGACGACCCGTTTATGAGCGTTCGTTATCTGGCGGCGATGAACCCATGGAAATATGTCAAAATACAAAATTGTAGCGTACTTATATTTAATGTCAATCAATAACATATGTTTTTCTTTTTTTAATCGCGATTATAATTGTTGTATATACGTAGACGAAATTACATATGATTTTTTTATAATAATTCTATGATTTGTGGGATATTATATAATAATACTATGATCTGTGGGATACCAAAATTATTGTCATATGTCTGACGAGCATCTATGCTGAATGTTTCCAGTTGAAACATTTAACAATATCAGTATTTTGCATCGATAAATTTAATACATTTTTTTAAACATAGTGTCTTTTGTAGTAGATGTACTAATGGAATCGTTTCTACACTCAATGAATTTCGTAAGACTGACAGCGATCGGATATGAGCAGTTTGGCGACCCATTTTCGTTAATTCACCAGTCAGGTACGTGGTTTCCTTTACGTTCCAAGATCATTTTGTAGTAAAACAAAAAAAAATATAAAAAGTGGATTAAAAGATTAAATAGTGAAAGGAAAAATAATGTGAGTGTGAATTCGAGAACCGTCTTGCCAATACAATAAGAAATAATAACAATAATATCATACAAGTATAAAATAAGATTATTACCTTTTTTGTCGTCTCGAAGATTTGCCTGTCACGGATTTCAACTCTTGCGGACAATTTATTTATTTTTATTGATTAAGGTAATACCTTTGTAATTCAAACAGAATAAGAAATGAAAGGTAGGGACGCCACCATTGACTTGATGCAAAGTCACCGCCAAGAAATAAAGAACTACTCAAAAGGTGATTTCCACGTTGTAAGAAATTAGAGTCACCTAATTTCGGAAAACCGATCTGTTGAGTCGTTCTTGATATGTATGCGTATACTCTTAGGTAGACAGAGACGGTCTGTCTGTCAGGTGGACTGTGACGATCTGAGTGCCCTCTGAAAGCTGGAGGGTGTATTTATCGATATTTTTTGAAGGACATATACTAAGATTTCGATCCCACAAGGTTATTGCTTATATATTTTTCCATTTTCTGCGAATTTTGCGCAGTCTAAAATTTGTTCGTAGTGCCAAATCTGCGAACTTTGTGTTCACCTGATTAAATATGTGTGATTCGTTTCGTTCGTTCTTCTTTTCTCTTCTTTTTTTTATATATTTACTATTTCTGTTATCGAGTATTATATTCTTTTGTTTGTTAATTTAATTATATTATATCAAAAATCATATTGAAGTCTGATAGCGAATTCTTCTTATGGGACTGAAATGTTTTATGTGTATTATACTAATATATAAAATACGCATTAAATTATATGTGATTATAAAATTACTATTATTGTTATTCCTATAGGGGATTTATGATCGGTGTTCCGAGAAAATTGAGCTCTAATATATTTATTAAAATATAAACTAAAAAAAGTGTTCATAATAAAAACCAATACAGAAATAGTTGTTAAATATTAAAAATTCATTTCCAAATAATTTTTGTTATGATATGATTGTATGTTATTTCATGTATTTGTTAAAGTATAATCTATTAAAGTTTATTTTTTATTACATGGTTTCAGTTATGATATGAGTGCATATCATTACAATTTACAAGACTAGACGCGTGCAAATTTGCCGAATAACGATATCGTAGCATGCAAAAAAAAAATATGGTGTCTTGTCGTCGACGTGTGTTTTCTTGCGTTTGTTAGTTTTTAATAAAAATTAACGATCGTACGAATCGGCTTTGACTGTCTTTACTACACGTCGACGGGTACTAGTGTTTCGCCAAAAATGGCGAATCGGCATTGTCGCATCCCTGCTTGGTTGTTGTACAGTCCAAAGCGGTGGACGCGTGCAAATTTGACGAATACCGATATCGTAGCATGCAAAAAAAAAATATGGTGTCTTGCCGTCGACGTGTGTTTTCTTGCGTTTGTTAGTTTTTAATAAAAATTAACGATCGTACGAATCGGACTTGACTGTGTTTTCTACACGTCGACGGGTACTAGTACTTCAACAGAAATGGCGAATTGGCATTGTCGCATCCTTGCCTGGTTGTTATAAAGCCTGAGGCGTTGGACGCGTGCAAATTTGCCGAATAACGATATCGTAGCATGCAAAAAAAAATATGGTGTCTTGCCGTCGACATGTGTTTTCTTGCGTTTGTTAGTTTTTAATAAAAATTAACGATCGTTCGAATCGGACTTGACTGTCTTTACTACACGTCGACGGGTACTAGTGTTTCGCCAGAAATGGCGAATCGGCATTGTCGCATACCTGCCTGGTTGTTGTACAGCTCGTGGATGTTGATAAGTCCAAATATATTGAAATGCGTTATTTATGTGCTCTTATATATGTAATGATATGCACTCATATCATAACTGAGACCATGTAAAAGAAAATAAACTTTTATAGATTACACTTTAACAAATGCATGTAATATACGTTCATATCATAACAAAAATTATTTGGAAATGAATTTGTAATATTTAACAACTACTTCTGTATTAGTTTTTATTATGAACACTTAGTTTAGTTTATATTTTAATAAATATATTAGAGCTCAATTTTCTCGGAACGCCGATCATAAATCCCCTATAGGAATAACAATAATAGTAATTTTATAAACACATATAATTTAATGCGTATTTTACATATTTGTATAATACTCATAAAACATTTCAGTCCCATAAGAAGAATTCGCTATCATACTTCAATATGATTTTTAATATAAAACAATTATATAAAAAATATATATATAAAAAAAAAGAAGAAGAGAAAAGAAGAAAGAACGGAATGAATCACACATATTTAATCAGGTGAACACAACGGTCGTAGATTTGTGACACTACGAACAAATTTTAGACTGCGCAATATTCGCAGAAAATAGAAAAATAAATTAGCGATAACCTTATGGGACCGAAATCATAGTATATGTCCTTCAAAATATATCGAATAAATACACCCTCCAGCTTTCAGAGGGCACTCAGATCGTCACAGTCCACCTGACAGACAGACCGTCTCTGTCTACCTGAGAGTATACGCATACATATCAAGAACGACTCAACAGATCGGTTTTCCGAAATTAGGCGACTCTAATTTCTTACAACGTGGAAATCATCGTTTTTTGAGTTGTTTTTATTCCTTGGCGCTGAAGTTGCATCAAGTCAAATACGGCGTCCCAACCTTTCATTTTCATATTCTGTTTGATTTACAAGTTATTACCTTAATTAATAAAAAAATTGTCCGCAAGAGTTGAAATCCGTAACAGGTAAATCTTCGAGACGACAAAAAAGGTAATAAACTTTATTATACTTGCATGATATTATTGTTATTATTTCTTATTGAACAGGCAAGACGGTTCTCGAATTCACACCCCTTGACTCGTGTTAGTTAAAATCATTTCATACTCCCCATTATTTTTCCTTTCACCATTTAATCTTTTAATGTCTTTTTTATATTTTTTTGTAATACTACATATATAATGACAAGAAACAATATATAGGTTTTTTTTAACATTGTGTTAAATATTGAGTATTATGTAAATTGATATGTTTGACAAGCATGCATGTGATTTTATTGTTTCGAGTAAACACAATTGAAAGCATCGGCATGTTTCAATGAGTAACTTTGCTAAGAACTTCTCAACGATGTTCCTCGTGAAGAAGATCTACAATACATATGGGTTCTACGCGCAATAGTTTTCGTCAAAAAGAATACGATAGGATGTGAGCAGTTTCGTTTCTTTACGATTGTTCACGAGTCAGGTATTATTTAGATTCTTTTTACATTCGGTGTTAATTTACTAAATTTGATTTTAAGGTTTTTGCCTGACAACGCGTCTAAGAGCGAGTTCGGTTTACCATTTGTACCGTCCCAGGATCGATGTAATTTTGTTATATTTTATATAGTAGTTTGTGAACACTTACATTGACTTTGTATTTTATAATATGTACTGATAATTTTAATATTCTCTGAACACGTCGTCAGTTATTCTAGTTTCGTCGGAATTCGTGAAGCAGAGTTGTCGCACAATATCCGGTATGCTGTACAGTTCGCCGTGGTGGTCGCTGCAAAATTTGGTTTGAAGACGATATCGACGCGCATTTTTACATTAAGTCAAGTTTCAAAATATTGTATTTTTTTATTTTTATTTTTGGCATATGAAATTATTGTATTTATGTAATCGTAGGTGCATATGATATTTTCATATATTTTAAAAATAATTGTATAATCCGTGGGATACAGATGGTATTGTCCTATATCTGACAAGCATCTATGTAATTTGATTGTCTTTAGTTAAGCATTTTTCAATATCGTCAACGATTACCTGTGTTTTGGTGGAATTTTCGATTCAAATTTGTCCCACCACCACCGTATCGTTGTAGATAATTGTATGATCCGTGGGATACAGATGGTATTGTCCTATATCTGACAAGCATCTATGTAATTTGATTGTCTTTAGTTAAGCATTTTTCAATATCGTCAACGATTACCTGTGTTTTGGTGGAATTTTCGATTCAAATTTGTCCCACCACCACCGTATCGTTGTAGATAATTGTATGATCCGTGGGATACAGATGGTATTGTCCTATATCTGACAAGCATCTATGTAATTTGATTGTCTTTAGTTAAGCATTTTTAATATCGTCAACGATTACCTGTGTTTTGGTGGAATTTTCGATTCAAATTTGTCCCACCACCACCGTATCGTTGTAGATAATTGTATGATCCGTGATTTGATTGTCTTTAGTTAAGCATTTTTCAATATCGTCAACGATTACCTGTGTTTTGGTGGAATTTTCGATTCAAATTTGTCCCACCACCACCGTATCGTTGTAGATAATTGTATGATCCGTGGGATACAGATGGTATTGTCCTATATCTGACAAGCATCTATGTAATTTGATTGTCTTTAGTTAAGCATTTTTCAATATCGTCAACGATTACCTGTGTTTCGGCGGAATTATCGATTCAAATTTGTCCCACCACCACCGTATCGTTGTACAGTTTGCGGTGGTGGACGCGAGAAGAATCGTCGAAAAACGATATCTTAACGCACTTAAATGAATAAATATTGGAGCTTGTCCTCTACGTGTGTTCGCCGAACGCAAATTTTTTTTTGCCGCGCTTAATAAATGTCACAATAGCGTATCCAGGATATTGAAAGGGGGAGAATAAATTTAAAATCAATAAAATGTTACCATACCATACATGGACACACACACACACACACACACACACAAAAACCATTAGGAAGGCCGAGGAAGCGTTGGACAGTTGTAGTTGTCGAGAATCTGACTCTGAGGAAAGCGCTGTTCCAAATGCGGTTTATGACGGAGAGATAGACGTAACAGGACTCGTGGTGGCATTGACGATTCTCAACGCGCCGAACAATCTAATGACGGTGAAGAAGATAATACCTGCAGCGCGGAATCGTCCTTTGTCCTGGGCACCGGATTGCCGAGTCTCGAACAGTCACGGGTTAATAATAGTAAAAGTTTTAATGGCGCGGACGTCGTTCGAAAACCGGAAGCAGACCGTCGACGCTTTTAAAAATGCAGCGATGACTTCCGCCCGACCGCATACACAATACGCACTTATTGTTATTCTGTGGATGGTCGGAACGCGAATTATTGTTGTGAGCAACGGCGTATTTGCGGGGGAGGATGTGTCCAGGCGTACTGGACCCACCCCAGCAGCCGAATCGAAAATTATTATAATTAGCTACGAGCAAAAATATTATTTAGGCAATATGATGTAGGTAGACACTTATAGATGGTCATAATATAGGCTATACAGATGAACACCAATAATTGGTGAAACATTCTCAACAAAAAAAAAAGTTGAAAATACGCCACTCGTAAATGATAATATTTATACGTTTTTCAGGTAAGCCTAAACAATTTTATACGATAAAAAAAAATATAATTTTTTATGTTCTGTATGTTAAAGTGTTTAAATCAGAGCTTGAAATCGAATTAAAAATTCTAGGTTAGTTAAATATGATTCGAACGCGATGTTTTGCGATACGCCGTCGGTGCGGTGCTTACGTGATAAGTTGTAAATTATAAGTCGTATACGTGTGTAGAAAAATGTATATTATCTGTGGGTTAATGTTTACGAATGATGATTACAACAAAAACGTCGAGAAATCGACGACGAATCGAAAACAATCATTGTACAATCAACGTGGAACGCGCAAACGAAAAAACGATTTTCAAAAAAAAAGTCCAGTCTTCTAACAAACGCCTTCTAACCGTCGACCATTGCACGCCATTGCGCCGGTGTAGAAGTTGTAGTGTTCGGAAAACGGAAACGTATAATACGTCATAATGCAGCGTTTCTCAAATCGTAGGTCGCGAGAAGTTTTTTTAAAATAATGTAGATTCTAAGAAATTTGTGTTTTTTTTTAAATCTTTTTATCCTGTAAATGTAAAAATACATGGGTCGTGATCAGAGTCGGATTAATAAAGAAGGGGGGGGGCTAAGAGGGTTATAGTCCGGGGCTCCCTAAGTAATAGAGGCCTCTAAAAGAAATTCGGACTGTTATTTTTTTTAAAAAAAATATATTGGTACAATTTTTAAAAATTTAATAAATAACCACAACATTTAAAAAAATTAATTATTTTCATAATATCTTTCTTAGAAATTTCACGAAAGTATTGAATTTAATGACTATGAAAATTTAGCTAAAAATCTAAGTGCAAAAATTATGAACAATTATGAAGACTTGGTAAAAGAAAACAAAAACGAAATGGAAATGAAATTATTTTAAATGAAAAAAAAAGTTTGAAGCTGATACATTCCTTGTTATTATTGACAAATTGAGTCACGAACTTAGCAGAAGAATAAATGCTTATAGTTCGTTTTTTTCTCAATTTAAATTTTTGGTTAACTTTAACATTGACATTAATTCATTAAATAATTGTATTAATTTTTACAAAAATGATCTCGATGAAAACTTAAAAACAGAAATATCTCGTTTTTATTATTATATCAAAACAGTTTACTTAGATATTGACGATTGTGGTGCTATAGTAAAACTGCTTTACGAACGAAATATTATTGATGTTTTACCAAATGTATATATTGCATTGGGATTATATTTGACAATACCTTTAACTAATTATGAAGCAGAACGCTCATTTTCAAAGTTGGCTCTTATTAAAAATCGTCCAAGGTCAGTGCAGATTAAAGATAAATTGAATGCGTTAACAATTATGTCTATTGAAGATGACATATGTAAACAACTATCGTTAGACGATGTTTTGGACACCTTTGCATCAAATAAAGTCAGAAAAAATGTTTTACATAAACTATTATTTGTATATTTGCTTTATTATTATTATTGTTCATTATTTTAATATTATAATTAAAAGTTATTGTGTAACACGTTGTTTTAGTAATGTACTTAATTTTTGATGTGAAAATATTCATTAAAATAATAATAATATCAAGTTCAACGTGTTTTTAATTGATTTTTTTTTAAAAAAAAGTTCTCACTCTAAATTTGTTGTTGTTGCCTCACTAAATGTAAAACTTTTTTGTAAAACTAGAGCCCCCCCCAGAATGAGTTAGCCCGAAGTCACTTATTTCATTGATTCGGCTCTGGCCCCGATAGCTTTCTGGGGGAGAATTCGGGTCGCAGTCCTAACAGCGAACCACTGTCACAATGTATTACGGCGATATATGTCGCGCGAGAAGGCGTGTACGTATACGCGCATCGCACAATACGTCAAAACGACTGTTATATATAGACACAGCGCTCAAGACCAGTTTTTTCGAAAAAAAAAAAAAATTCGTACTTAAAATCATAACGGCAGGAGGTGCGATTCCGTTTAATATATGTATATATCGTACCTACGATACGATGTGTATAACGCATGAAATATTATGTACACGGGTGTTTTTTTTTCAAACCGCGTGTTCGTGCACACAATCGGTGGTTTTGGCATTTGTATCGCTGCGCCATTGTTGAAGTAATTTATCGTTGTACGCGTGTTGCTAATTAATACATTAATGTATATTTATATATATATTACAAAACGAAAGTTTCAACAAAAAGCGTACATTGTACTATACATGTAGTTCTCGCTATTGTTTTAATATTCGTTATCGGAATTTCGATATAATTCACAGTGTCGGTTTAAAACCGACGTGATTGACTGCAATACTGTCGACCTAGATTAATGATAATAAGAATATATATATACTATTGCAAAATATCAGTTGAAAATGTCTAAGTAGACTTTTTTATTTCATCGAGCAGCCGGCCAAAATAGCGAGAGCGAAAATGGCGCATTGAAAAATATCGATAACAATTAAATACAAGCAAATAATAAAACCAAAAATGAAATGACAGCGAAACTAAAACGCGCCCATTAATGTTTCACGCGATCGCCCGTCGCCGTTCGAATTTGGTATCATCAACAATCGCGTACGTATCGTAACCAGAAAATTTGTGCGTTTCATACTTTTAATGCTTGTCGCTTTACATAATATTCCAAGAGAGTATATCGCGCCATTTTCAGAAGTCAAGTACTTCGCGTGAAAATCATCTGAAGGGTATATCGTCGCCTATGATTTTGGTTTACGAATGTAACACTGAACACATAATGACGAAATACATGGACGACAATGTAAATTTGGCTTTTTACTGTCAACCTAAACCAATGAATTATTGTCGGGGTGTTTTTTTATGTTTTCTTACAGTTTTGCATTATTAATAGTATTGAATAAATATATAATAATGAACGTATAAACATTAACGTTATTTCGCTATTTTTATTTTCGTAATCATGCAAATTCCGCTTTTATGTTTTTCACTAATTCGGTTGCACAATAATCTACTTCGTTAATATTTTTCTCTGCTTAAAATATGTATATTTTCATAATTATAGTGAACGTATTTTGATTATAAAATTTTATATATTTCACTATTAGCCGACGGTATTGACGATTAATTAAATATTAAAGTCGAGTTACTTTTTCGTGTGTAACTTGATGTTAAATTCTTATGAAGGTGTTTAAATTAAGTTGACTATTTAACTTTTGAGATTAACAAAAAAAAAAAATATATATATTTTTTAACCTAACATAACGTGTATACTGTTTTACAATATTAACGGTTAACTTAACGAGTTATAAAAATTAATTAACTTGACCAGCCCCCTGCTGTTTGTAAGTTTATAACGTTGTTTACAAGCAATATTGGTTTATCGAATCAATGTGTTTGTGCGTGTGTGTAATGTTTTGAGAGTCAAAACTCGTGTTCGCGACAAGTGGGAACGGAAAAGGGTTTGACCTCTTTCTACCACGACAAAACTTTTCGAATCCGTTGTAGATTCCGATTTAGGTTCTCTGTGTATTGATCGTACGACCACAGCAAATTATATTTTAGTTTATTGTTGTGATTTATTGTGCATAATAAATACCATCAATGTTAATATTGTCGTATATTATACAGTACAGATAAAATCGACATTGAAGTGACGAAATATTGATGAATTGTTTTGTACAATTATACGACGCAGCAAATTATAGAGTCGGGGAAAATACTTATAGAGAATTGATTTTTGAACTCCAAATCTGAATTCTTAACGAACTCAAAACCTGTATAAACGGTTTTCATTAATCCAAGTCTGAAATCCTCGAAACGCGAAAAAAAATCCAAACGCGTCGCCGATAAATACTTAATCGGCCAGAAATGTGAAAATAACGTTTTCACCTACACACTAACGAACATTAAATACGGCGCGACTTGAACAAATCTAAAATATCGCATTTAAAAACCTATTATTAGAATTAATTGCTCGCCGTCTAGTTCCCGTAAAAGTCCGTCGTCGTCATTTCAGACGTAAATCAAAACGAAAGAAAAAAAAAAACGACATTATACGAATAAGGTGTCACGAGGGATTGAGTAAGATTCGGGCAATATCGAGCTGTTGACGAAGTGGTAAATACGACGCGTTGTAAACACCGTAATGACGTATATATTTGAAAAAAATGTAAAAATAAAACGTAATCGAATTTAATTTTAGGAACTCGTTGACATGTTTCATCGTGTGTTTGTGTTACAGTATCTCAAGGTTATTTCACGTTCGTATCGTGTTATAAAAATTGAGTTATGTCTAATTGATTTGGTTCACTCGAGTCCGGGTGTACGTAACGCGAACGGTGTTTGATTTTTGATTTTTACGACCTTGAATTACATTTCGATCGTCCGACGAAACACCGCATCACGCGTAACGCGCGTTATTTCGAACATACGTTTCAGAGTCAAGAGTTTTAAAAAACGACGACGACACGTGTTGTATCCGGAGAACCGCATTATAATAATTAATGGTATGTATTAATCGAAATTCGATTTACTATCCAGTCGGCGGTACACGGAATTTAAATTAAAAGCAAACCGACAAGAAAACAAAAAACACGCGCGCACGCACACTGTTTCGAAACTATGCGATGTGTCAAGAGGAACGAAAGGGTCGTCGAGAGAACTCGGTCCGTCCGATAAGAATGCTGTTGAGTGTATATGTATATACACACACACACACACACACACACACACACACACACACACACACACCTACACACACACACACACACACACACACTATACACACACATACATATATATATATATATATATATGATACGCGGACGTGACGTGTGTAATTACGGAAAACACATATAATCAGAGTCGGTGTGGATGGTAGTTGAAAAATGCAACGTTCCGAAATACGTTCGAATTATCTATTTTTGTTTTTTTTATTGTTGTTGTTGTCCAATTAAACTAAATTTAAACTACTTAAAAACGAACCGTGACAAACACGCGAAAATTGTTTAATTGTTACGGAAAACAAAGCTTTAAACTTACGTTTACATTTGTAATATTCGTTTACGTGAATCTCGTTTGTTATTGTTGTTGTTGTTGCTATTTTAACATATTACGCGCGGATTGTACAAACAACGGAATTTTATCTGACTGTAAAACGACCCGTTTGTTTCTCTGATATTAAGTTTCGAATTTATAAAAAAAAAATATCTTGTTCAACGTAAAATCGCGTACGTTTCGAACACGAGCTTACGACGGCGTCTAGAACTGAAAACATCACCGAAATCGTTGAAGATACGTCATCGCATTTGCAATCTCATCGTCTAATATTTTTCGTTGCGTATACCATGTTTACCGCGGTATAAAGAATCGGCGATCAAAACAAACGAACGGAAATCCATTCGCTGCGCCGTTCACACCCGGAAACCGTCCAACCATCATCATACGTTGACGGTAATGACCTAACCGCTCGCACGAAACGTTCGCTACTCTGGTATACGTCTTAGACCGTGGGTTAACACGGGCAACCGATATCCACACAACAAATACGTCTCGCTTCGGACGACCGCTCGCGACCAACTCCTTCGTACGTCCAAACGTGTTGATCTCGAAAGTGTAAAATTCTTCTTCGCAAGAACTCTCCTCCTGAAACGTGATATGGACTTACGCGGTGTTCCGGGGATCGGCCTGGCCTGTCGAACACTGACTCCGAACGTTCCAGTACAGACTTCGTCGCGCTGTCCGAGATTCGCCAAACGTAACGACCGGTAAGATTTCATTCAATTGTCGCTCGCCTTATTGGCTGTATGATATGATAACTTGGTCTACTGCATTTACATTTTTCCCATCGCGAATCACACGGTTTTATATTAACGTCATTAACTTCTTGTGTGCTTGCCCCGCTGGTGATCTATACAGCTATACATTGTAATGACTTAGTTTGCGTTTTTGGAATATGTCGACGTTCCACTCTTAAAACTTTAACCGGTATAATTACGTTTCGCGAAATCTCTCGCGTGTAATGATAATTATTATAGACCACCGTCTTGCGCAGTGCCTGTACACATATATTTATTCAGTTTTTTATTAAAATGCATGTAGACGTGATTACGGCGGCAGTTGAAATCGTATGATACGCCGCCTCTGCGAATTTTAAAAACGCCGGTCAACTGCCAATAACATATATATATATACTTAAGAGTAGACTTTGAAACATTTACACTATCATCGTTTTGCGGGTTTCAAAAATTAATTTTTTGGCTTCCGGTCAGAGGCTCTTAAAAATACAAAATTCGAGTATCGATGTAAGTAGTTTTCACAGAATGTTTTTTTATAAAAAAATTAATTTGAATTTTTAAAACTATATACGACATTATTCAATGACAAAAATTTTAAAAATTCCGTCAACAAATCGAATTATTTGCGAGTTATGCAAAACGACCGAGAGCGTAATTTTTAATTGAGGACTATAATGGAAAATAATTGAGGGGATCTGGTGAATAATTCCAATAATTGACGTTATTTTATGTATAAGATAAGTAATTAAGATTTAAGACTAGTTATATACGTTTAAAGGAAACATGACGTGTTTTTCGGCGTTTGCAGTCGTTAGCGTTTAACTGTAATGCAGTCCGTTATACATTCCGAGTCATATTCAAGTAGGAATTAATGATTAAAATTCTTTTACGAATACGTAGAAAGTTGTGACTGTCACGCAGACCAGACCATAATATTTCTAAAATTATATTTTAGTTCCCGTTACATTTACGAGAACGTAGTTTCTAACTTGATAATATTTTATTTGTGGATACGAGGTAGTTTTTATCTTTGGTTAAACAGCCGTATGATTTTTAACCGTATTTTTGGTTAACAGCCGTTGATAGTTGAGTAAGAAATTCGAACGGCATAGATATGAAAATAATCAGAGTGATTTTGGAAAACATCGTACGGTAAAACGTGAAAATTTTTTTTTAAAAACATCGACTTCGGTTTGTAAAAATAAAAAGAAAAAATAGAATGTTAGAATTTATAATAAAATTATTATAAATACTAATATACAATAAGAGCCCAGGTTTATTTACAGTATCGTAGTTGAAAAATTCATGTGGGGGGCCTGCTGACGCGTAAGACACTCGCACTTAAACGTCGGACTCTCAGAGAACAAATGGCTTAGTTGTTTGGGGCGATCGCGTGTGTCGTACATGAGAAAACTGTTGTGCCCATTTGTTTTATTATAAACATTTAAATAAGTAAATCAACAACGCGTGTATTATATGGAATATTATTATTAATATTAAAATACTATAACGTAGTAAATGGACGTGGCGATATTCGTTCATAACCCGAATTTGAGCGCGTTTAACAATTATTATTATGTTTGAATAATTTCGATATATATATATATATATATACATATTATAGTTTACGCTACCCTCTTTAGCTTATACAATATAATAACGTAACAACGTTTTTTTTTTTGTACTTGAGTCTGCGTTTTAATTTATGAGATACGTCGTATAATTGTATGTAATTAAAATAAAAACAAATTGTACAAAAATAATTATATAAACATTTAAAGTAAATATGTATTATATAGGACACGAGTGAAAAAAAAAATAAAACGAACAATTTGAATTGTTTCTGTTTTTTTTTTTAACTTTTACGCCATCTGTAAATTATTATTATTTTTTTTTATACATATTAGCGCGCGTATGTGCAACGTTAAAATGTGTAATACAATATACGAATATATATTATACAGTGTGTTTAAAAGGTTTGAAAATGTTCTAAAAAAAAAAAAAAAAAACAATTATTTTTGATATATGTTTCACGTTGATAAATTACGCGACGTTACGTCGTTGGATTAATTACACGGGTTTCGCGTTGCATGTAGTTGCACCTCCGGACCGTCCGCGTTTGCTGCAGTTCGCGCAGAACGTGTGAATTTTTATTTGTTCAAGTTTTTTTTATTTTATATTTTATACGCACAAAATGGAATTAAAATTTACTGTCCAATATGCGAATCGTCTATATTGTTTCGTCGTCCGCATATTAAAACTTCAAACGCCTTCTTATAAAATATCATAAGTTCTTGTCGTTTTTATGTGGTTACGTTAGATTTTCGAAATCAAATCATGAAATTGAATATGCGTCGTGTATTGCGTTTTTAGCTATCGATACATTTTTCTCAGACTCGGTTACTGGTCTAAATTAACGTCAGTTGACGTGCAAGAGGGTCAGAGTTCGCAGTGGCAAGAGTGTTAAACTGAAATTACAATATTAAAATTTGACAATTTTATAGCGGAAATAATTTTTTTTTTTAATTTCAAAGTTTTTATCTTGTTTTTATTTTTTGATATAAAAGAGTGATCATTTTTTCAAATACTTTCGAATAACATCAATCGATCAATCTAAATAAGTTAAATTTAATTCGTCGACGACTATTGTTCTACGTTAATTCTCATTTATGTTTCAATCTTTTATGTAGTTTTATATATCGTTCTTATAGTCGTTAAATGAGTTTTAATCTTTTTAACTAAGAAAATGATCTTCTTTGGTGTTACTAAACGATATATTTGCAACATTTTAAAAGTGTTTGATGTTGAGAACGCATATCATACAATACCCTAATTATTCCGTATAAATAAATAGTTTTCTTTATACACACACATACATATATATATATAAATATATTTATTTTTTTTAACTGCTGTTAAGGGTTTTCGATACTGTTCCGCTATAGCGAATGTTTTTTTTTTATGCTGGAATTACCATTAAAACGAGTATACGAAAATCCTGAAAAAAATATATGAAATGACTGTTAAGTAGAATGCTTTCGTGTTGAAGTAATTTATACTGAAAAACCAAAAATAAAAAAAAGCGACGACGAGATGTTTCACAAACGAATTCCTAGCCCTGTTGTAATTAAAATGCAAAACACTGTTATATAATATAATTGTCTCGCCGTACGCGAAGCTATGGACCGTTTAGAACTTTTGAAATTGAACTGTAGCATATACCGCGGGCGTCGTATAACGGTTCGAAAACGTATTTTACATTTTATAATATAATAAACGAGTATATGCGTCGCGATTTAATGTACAATTAGGGATTGAATTTTAATGTCCTAGAAAATATATAAATAAAAAATAGTTCAGTCTAGTTATTTATGTATTTTATATTAATTTGAAAAGTTATAAATTAACTTAAAATAAGTAAGTTAATTAAGATAAACGTTAAAAATATTAATGAGCGATAAGAAAAATAGCATGAAAAAGTTTTAAAAAGTTATAATTTGTTGTGTAATTTTTAATGCAAACATTGAAAGATTTGTTATTCGAAAGTGTAGGAAATTAATTATGAATTTATATTCGATATTTCTTTATAAGTGCTTTCCATGACTTTTTCAATTCCTCTTTCTTATAAAATATAGTAACTTAAGTGTAAAGAACAAAAACAAATATTATTTATTAATTCAACAAAATATAACGCGTTAAATTACTCAATTAAAGCTAACTAAATTTAAACTTTTAACTCGTTAATACCCAGCCTTTACCAGGCTTAAAAACTCAAAAAAAAATGTGTACTCTAAATGATTTCATATTTTTGTGTTCAAGAATATAAAATGCTCAAACAAAAATAAAAGCGTTTATAATCTAAAAATGGCAAAAAACGACGTAAAAATACAATGGTATTGCACGATAAGAAATCAAATTTATAAAAGATGTATATGATCGGTGAACGTGACCAGATTACGTGATATATCCTCGTATATTATTGTTATAATAGTTTACGCCTAAATATTTTTAGCACAATTTTGTACAGTTATCGATATTTCGATTTCAATGCAATTCTGTTGTTTTTCATCATAATATTATTATGTAAAGCTATATTTGTTACTTTATATTTTTATGATCTATCACGTCAGTTTTTGTTTTTTAAAATGTATTTAACACAATATAACGCAAAAAAATGGGGATGAAATATATTGGTTTTCATTTTTAGTGATAGTAGTTATAATAATTATTATTAGACCCTTATTTGGTACTCAATTTTGTTATATATTTCGCATAGGATTTCGTTATCTTAAAATTTAAATAAAAATACAAAGTGACGTATTTACTTACAGTATTTTCTGATGAGGGTGGAGACGAATATGCATATTAATGACACTTTATTATGTTCCATATGTTTAATGTCTGAAGTTGCAAAATAAATCAATAGCGTATTACAAAGTCACTCAAAATTTAAATTCGTGCTTATAAATAATGATTTACTAAATTATCTATAAAAAAAAAATTTCCAAACATTTTATTTTCAGTGGAGTCGAAACGTTTTTAAACTGACTTTCTTGGGACTCGTGCTGAACACACATCCGCGGGGTCTGAGTGCCGGGTTTAATGAAAAGTTCAGGCGGTCTTGTCCGCCGTCTGAGGATCACAGCTGGACGGAGGATGGTAAAACATGGGATTCGGCAAACGGATGGCTGACTCAGGTCTGGTATTCATCGGGAATCGTCCTCCCGACATCGAGGTTAGGCAATGCGTGGGCCCACGTAAAAAGCCAAGGGAGCCGAGCGCGCGATTAGGTGGGTGATGTCCCCATGGCGACCGATTGTTTACGGGCAAGAGAGGTGCCAGAATCAAATTTAATGTATCGGTCGACGTGAGTGAAGTAAGAACTACAGGTTTCCCGCACGGGCCATTTCCGGGCTTCTCAGTAGTCAGCCTCGGGCGGATTCTTCCGTGGGCATGGCGAGTGTTTAAGCGAACGGACAACTGATGGCTGCTATTGTGGTTGCCCTAATTGAGATGGAAAAGCGACTGAGACGATGGTCGCTCGAGGTATGTCCTACTATTGATGCGAGCAAGAATAGAAGTACGAGTGTCGCTAAAGGCCCGCCACAAGGACCACCTCGTGGCCGTAGCGACACGAATCGAGCCTGGCTCGTCTGGGTTGGATTCGTACGGGCCGCGTTTCGTATGGATGGTAAAGTCCTATGGTAAACCGCGCCCGTGGGTGTGCATCGACGTGCAAATGCGGGACGAGATCTCAGAGGCCTCAGTCTTGATTGGCGCTAGATCGATTGGCGTCCCGGTTTGAAACTTAGTCCGGTTGGGGCGTCTTCTACTTCGATCCTTGAGTAGCATCTTAGAGCTAAAAGAAGAGTTGTGGTACGTACCCTGGCCGCAAGGTCGGGGATAAAGCCAGAGTACCTCGTGACCTTCTTGGGAGATTTTTCTTATTTCAACCTGAAAAATTGTATTGATTTCTAGTATCGTCGTAACATGATAATTATGTGCTGGATATAGATAAAAAAAATTCAATAATAATTCATTCGTAACTCTGGTAATCGTTTAACACATGTTTTTTAAAAACCTTATGGACTTTTAGTTCTATTAATACCATTTTGGTTAAAAATTACATTTTTGTTTCTGGAAAAATATAAACATTTTATTCGATTCAATTACAATATTATGTAGATTTTTCTCAAAGTCAAATGACGAGAAAGTAAATGGAATTGTAATATGTTGGTTTAAACGGAGTTAGGTTTAAATATTCAAACCGAATAAAAAATCGGATTGAACAAATCTCGTAATCGAGGTATATAACACCTTCTCGGCCTTTGTACACCTCCTCTTGAGAAGGTCTATATAATAACAATGCACATATTGTATTAATTGTATATATAAAAAATTATATACCGCACGTTTTCAACGTAAATAATAACTTGATATTTTCGTTGGGATACGCGGAACCGTCGAAATGACCCCCTTTTCCATTTTTATGCCACTTTGGGCTTTGTCTTGGTTTTCGAAAACGGTTTATTAAAATTCGTTGTTATCGATTTCCATGCGCGCGGGCACATATATATATTCGTATATATGTATAGAAGTTTTACGTCCCGGTAACGTTGCCAAATCGTATGGGGTTTCGGGGTATAAATATACGTACTATTGGCGAGGTTTTTAATTTTGTAAGACCGCCATTTTGTACAGAATTCGTCGGGGAGGCGGTAGGCGTGAGGTGGATTCGAGTGACGAAGAGGACCCGACCAAACCTCTGGCGACGGCACCGTATATATTAATATCTCGTCGTTACACTATGTGAAATCAATATGAGTTCGCCATCGTTTTATTTTCATTTTCGTTCAAAACGTTTCGCGTTATTTTTTCGTCGTCATTTCTACGGCGGTCTTTAGACGCGTTCCGACTTTTTATTCAATTATAACTGTGACTATTGTCCCGAATTGTTTTTTTTTTTTGTATTTCACAAAACACATTCTACGACAAAAATAAAAATACACAAAAAAGTGTTTAGAATACGTATATTAAAACATACAAATGTATTTACATGCTTTTAATCGAATATTTTAAAATATTGATGTGCAGCCGATGGAAATTTTTCAATTTTGGATTAACGAGCCATATAAAATATAACGACAGTGAGTTCTGAAACAAAAAAGAAAAACCCGTATATAATATAGTATGTAAACAAACGTTACGTAAATAATGCGATTGAAATTCAGAATTTTAAAAAAATTGAAAATACATGGGATTTTTACAAATATATTGCGTACTGTATAAATATACGAAAATTGAAAACCAATATTCTCTTATTGGATGTTTTTATACGATTCGAACTCGGCTTTCTCGTTAAGATATTAATATTAAAATGGATGTATTTCCACTACAGTGTTTAATTTGAAAATATTAGTTGCCGATTTCTGCGAAAAAATACCAAAGATTTATTTTACAAAAAAAACAGATATCATATATTTTGAATGTAGTGGTTTTAATTTCATTTACGAAATATCACAACGAAATGAGAAAATCTGAAATCAAAAAAAATATATATAAAAAAAAATTATTTTATGTCAACAGCAGCTATTTTCTATTCCCTTATTTGTAGAAAATTATACGTAACGTTTTATATACTTTATAAAATCTAATGAACACGATATTTTATGTATTTCAGCCGTTGAAAAAAAATGTTAATTGCGTCATATGTGAAAAACAAGAAACTGCATTTTTCTCTTCAGTAACTGCGGTCGAAGTTTATACGTATCTTACTGTTACTATAACTCGTAAAAATTAATTTGTTTTTAATTAATTTCTCATACTTTGGAGTTTTTGGTTGCATGGAAAATTATTTTATTCATTCGACTCGATGGAAGTGTTCTTTCGTTCTTTCGTTCATTTCTTTACACTATCCGTCTTTGTGGACCAGATTAAAAATAATAATAATAGAAATAAAACGCCCGTAATATATGTCTTACTTTGTATGTATTACACGCGGCTCGGGCTGAGATGGTAATTAATTCGTTTGACGATGTCTCGGAGACGGTTTTGGAGGCTTCAGCCGCCGAAAACTCGGCCGGTACATATTGGTTCGTTCGTCATTTGAGAAAGTCGAGTTTTAGAACGTCGAATTTTTCGAAGAAAAGATTTTCAGAATTTTCATAACTTTTTATGATATACACGCACGTGTTTATGCCCAATTTAAGCTAACATTAATAACCGATATTTAAATCTAAGGAGACCGGAAACGTATTATTCCTAAGGAGTTTCTAAGGACACAGATGGTTTTCAGAATGTGTAGACGTGTGCGATGGTTGTGGGAGAAGTAAATGATTACTGGTGCGAGTGTAACGTGGACATACAGAACGATTAGATGCGTCTATTATACAATTAATCAATATTCTATATTTTATTGGACGCGAGCAGAATTTTCATTTTTGATTGTTATAGAAAAAAAATTAATACAACGGCTTACCTAATATTTCTGAATTGAATCAAATTGAAAAGTTTGAGAGATGGACATTATTACCTGAAATATTAGAATTGCATTAAATAATTTGAATAGAGCGCTTTTGAAATAATCGTAATCATTTGTACGTAAATATTTTCTAGTAAATCGTCCATGTATGTTTCTTTGCCGTTGAGAATTTGTGAAATCGTTCTAAAATAGTTCGAACCAGTAATTTTTTTTTTGACAAATTTTTAATTTTTTTACAAACTGATTATACCATAATAAGTTATTACGATTTGAGCGAATTCACGAATAAAGTTGCAGTCAATAACCTAAAGTTTTGAATTCTATACATACATTTTTCATACATATAAATTAAATTTAACGGGTTTAAAAATTAGTCAGCTTCCCCAGTCACGTAATTACGTTTATGTATATTTAAAAACTCGACTTTCGATGAAAAAGCATTGATCTGTACACACGTATTGGCTGGATTGTAATAATCATTTAATAACATGTCGCGTGTGAGCGAGCTAGCGTTGAGTATATACTAACGATTTCGTTTTTTTCGGTTTGTTTTTCTAGAATCAAAGACCAACGTTTTTTTTCCTTTTTTTTTTAGAGTCAGAGAACATAACGACGTATTTTTTAACACCTTTATAGAAGTCTTGTTTCGCGTGCGTTTCGTGATCGGATCAAAGAGAAAAAAAGAATCACGGCCGTGTTGCGAACGAATTCGCGCACATTTAAATAAAAAAATAACATACATGTATATATATATATATATATATAGTTATTACACGAAATGGTTATATACGTTTGTTTTTCTCGTGTTTTCGTGTCATCGCCGCCGCTATACCGTCATTATAATATTTCGTTTCAATAACGAAAAAAAAAAAAAAATAATAATAATAATAATAATAAACGGAATCGCGCGCTTCTACGTGTGCGTTCAGACACACCGTTACGACAACAACGACAACTCGAACAACAATAACAATAATATGTATAAGGGCGACGACGACGTTTGTTCGGAAAGTAAAACAATACGACCGTACACGCGTGTAAAAACGTAGACGAGCGCGTGTGTAGAACGCTGTCCGGGTCATAGGACGGCGAATCCGCGAGCGCGTAAAGAAAACATCGTATCGTTCGCCGCGTGCTCGTGTACATTCTTGTCCGGGGAGACCGCCACACGGCGGTGAACGTTTAAACGGACGATAAAAAAAAAAAAGGGAAAAAAACCAGATAAAAAACAATGACCGTTTGTTCGCGACCCGTTTCCGCACAACGATCTGCGCGAGAAAACACTACGCGAAACCAACGAAACGAAATTTTATATTCGCGTACATTGCTCGCTGAACGCGTATAACGGAGAGAATAATGATGTGAAATCAAAACGCACACGCCGCACTCGAATGAATCGTTTCGCATATTTTTTTTCCCAATATTCATCCTCATATATATATATATATATAATAATATCACGGACGTTTTAGACGTTACGATTTTACGGCGAAACTGTTTGCTTCACGAAGTCGTTCCGAATGCTTCCCCGAGCGCCACTACCGCGTTGTTTTTGTGTTTACATTTTTCACACAGGGGAGTGAGACGGCATACTATTTTAATTTGTTTTTTTTTTTATGCAAAACAATGAATGACACGTGAAACGCATGAATCTATCTGCGAGCGTTATCGTATTAGATGAAAATCGCTGAATTTAATTTGATTCGATGACGCTTGTTTTTCCGATGAAAAGTCCGAAACAATACATTTTGTCCGGTCGGCTTTTGCCATTCGTAAACCAACAAATAGTCGACGCGATGTTGAACCATCATATTTCCCGTAAGAATATTATATTAGATAATATCAATGAATACATGTGCACCTAATAGTGATGTTATGAACTCAGATTTTCGATGTCGAACCGAATCCGAAACGAACTTGGTCAAATTATAACGAACCCGAACCAAACAATTTAAACATCGAACCCCAAAACTTCATAAAAGATTTAAAGGATTTAAAATAATTAAAAACATCCAAGTACTCGTTTAATATACAAGTTATTTTTCTTCTTCTTCTTCTTTTTTTCCCTCGCTTTTATCCCAGCTCTTTGGGTGGGCTACCTATGTGTCCTAAACCTCCACTTGACACGATATCCCACATCATCTACGTACACACCAGCAGTCTTCATATCACTACCAATTGCATCCAAACACCTTTTTCGGTCTTCCTCTTCCTCTTTTCCTTCAACGTTCATTTCCATAACCGTTTTTACTGCTTACAAAATTTTTCTTCTCATCACATAACCACACATTTTCGGAAAATCGAAAATCGAAATAAAAATAGTTCGCGTTTAATTATAATTCAACAGTGTCGTCGTCGGATGAGAGGAAACAAATACGAGCGCTTCCTATTGTGCAATGCGAATCGCGGAGTAAAAATCGTTCAGACGTCTGCGGGCGTCGTCGTCACCGTGCTCGTAATAATGCTTGCGGATATTTATGTAGGTAGCGTGCGCGAAAACAATGCGAGATCTACGAATAATGTCGTCACGTTCGAACTTCCGCGTTTTAATTATAAACGACAATTAAAACGTCGCGTCAAAGTCTTAATTTACATTCAGAGAAATTGGACATGCGCGCGCACACGTATTGTATTTTGTATAATATATATTAAGTAATTTCACACGAAAACACGTTATAAGTCCTGTAGCTTAAATTTCTGTCGACAACGGATGCTGCTCGAGCGTTCCGAAACAACATTACGATATACATTTTTGGCTCGAACGCCACTTATCATTTGCATTTACGATTTTCGAACATTTCCGAAATCGTCCATCAGTGTATTCTCGACCGGTTTTTAATTCACACGAATTGTTTCTTGGATTCTTATTAAGAGTATTGGTTTTACAATGACGTGTATTTATTTGTTTTGCCCGTGAACAATTTTTAGTGCTCGGACGATCTGAACATGCGGCACCGCGTTTCAATAACGGATTGTGTGTACAGTTGGTATTTTATTAAACACGTTTTCCGATTTTCTAGGACCGTTTTTTAATGTACGGCATGCGATTCAAATGTGCCGACGTCGGTTAATTGCACGCATAAATAATTTGTGGAAATCGGTATAACGAGATCGTACTCGAAGACGGCCAACGACTTAACGCGTTCAACTATATATATATATATAATGTAATGACAACGGTACTGCCAACTGGGTTAATCCGCGGATACCATAGGGATTGCTAGTTCGAACTAGTTTCGAATACGTTCGGTATACGTGCATATGGTTTATAATGGCTGAAACGATACTAACGGCGGGTTCGAGTGCATTATCGGCAATCGACTCGTTTCACGCGAAACGATTTTTTGCTCCGGCATCGTTATCCGATCCGTTAGTGTGAATTGCTCAATAAATATGTAGTGTAATATGAATACGGTTTTTGTTTTCGAATATAATATCTACGTTCATATATATATGTACGATAAGTCCAATCTCGCGTTTGCGCACGTGTTATATACATCACCACCATATACGTTTATTTACACGTTTTTATATTTGATATCCGTTGTTGTTGTTGTTGTCGTCAACGACGTGGTTTTCTTATTACGTTCGAATCATATGTCAAAGTTTGTTCAAAGTCGAACATTTTTAATTTGTATTTTATATTTTTTCGATTTTCAAGTCTTTTTTGATCATTTTCTCCCGTTTGCGTTTTCATCAATATCGTATTTCAAAAATATTTTACACACATTTTACGGATTTAATTATTGTTTTTCGATTTCCGTCTTTAAACATATTGTACGCTGCCTGTATATAGATTATTTCTAAATAATTTAAGGGGACGAATTCATAATATTTGACTTACTTTCGACGTAAACTATTTCAAGATTTAACAATTCAATAAGATAAATTTTATCTTTGTATATATTGTTTGATATATTGTTTTTGAACTTTTTAAAATTGTAGTGTTTTTTCGAAATTTGAAATGCATTTTTACTGTACTGAATTCACAACCCTACTCGTTATTATTCATTAATGAAGCCTCGCGAGTTTCAGGCGGGCCACTTATGTACAATATTGTACATTACTATTTTTCGAATACGATAAAATGTATGTGTGTATAAAAGTGCACGCATTGATTTTTCGACGAACGGTGACGATTTCTGGTCCGCGAGTTCATCTCATATAATTATGTTTAATGTATGCTTTTGACATTTACATTTCAGAGACAATTGTAAAATAATTAATATTTCGCGTTGATTTGAAAAAAAAAAAAATAGCGTATCGCGTATACCATAATTAGCGGTAAATTTATTGTACGTCAATTATCGTTTCAGTTGGAAGTAATTAATTACCAAAATCAATTTCCAAGTTGTGTCTGGCGTAATTAGCGGCGGTGGTGGGCGGTCTGAGGAGTTATACTCATTGAATATTATATTAGAATGTACCGTGTCAATATTATTATATTGTCGACGAACGCGAATATTGTGCATCAACTATCTTTGTCAATTAACGACGGGAGGTAGAAAAATTGAAAACTACACGTAAAATTATTTTTGATTTTTCGTCGTATTCACTGGGAACACGAAATTCGTCGTTGTGTGTATTGAAATATATTCAGTTTTGTAAATTATACGACTAAATGCAATTTCAACAAAAATATTCAAATAATGTTTTCGAATACGTTATTTAAATACTTTTCATGCGTATTTGTATTTGAGACTGAATACGTCGATTAAAAAATAATAACAATGTTCGTATATTTACTTTTACGTTTGGCTAATGTAATTTAAATTCATATAAATATATTAAAGTTACAAGTTGTACAATTCTAAATTGATCAACCGTTTCCTTTTGATCAACATTTTTAAATTCTGATGAACAAAAACTCTCTCGATCACTCTATATTATTATTTCTCCAAAAGTCTTAATAAGAATTATACTCGTATTTAATCATTTGTCAAAACCTAAAAGTTTTAGTTAAATTTAATATCCTGCGAACGAAAGAAGAGTTCTTGGAATGTAAGTCCAAGAGTCGCATAGAAAATTCTGTTGGAATATGGAAAAGGACAGCAGAACGGATGAATTACAATAAAATCTTACCTGTGACGACTGTTCGCTGTAAAAATACGAATTATGCACGACGTATACATCGAACCGGAACTAAATAGATATCGCGATCAGTTTACAGCGACTCGACAATAGAAACGTGATAAATTGCTTCGTGTACGACGAGGCCGACGATGGGAAGAGACGCATATAAATGCGAACACTTTGATTTAGTGGCGAAAGAAAATCAACTTCTACGGAAAAATCGAAATCGGAGGGAACGTCGCGAAACACTCTGCTGAAGTGTGAAAAGATTGATGAATCGCCGTTCCTAGTACCCTAAAATGTCAATAGAGCCATTTCGTCTAAACGTTTTTTTGGTCTTATCCGGCGGCCATTACTTGTCGTTTGTCGATAGAGTTTTGTCCGTATCGGTTTTTTGGACCCTGACCGGATTTTAATCGCACGAGGGAGCGATGAAAATTTTTGAACGCTCGTCGGGCGTTTTCCGTTTGGCGTCAATTGCGTACGATTTCGCCCGTGAAACCTGCGTGCGTTTTGATTTAATGCTGTTTTTTACCAATCTGCGTCATACGGGGTTATTGCTTTCGGCTGTCCGAGACACCTTCAACGGCGTATTTTATGTCATAATCAAATCGCTTTCGATAGTCCGAAACGAACGATCGTACTTAATTTACGATCGTATAAATTGGTGTACATATAATATAATATATTATGTATGTAACATTATACACCGCTGATTATAGTGAATCATCGAAACGAAACAGTTTTCAAATGTATGTTCTGTCCGAGTACAAAACGAGTCAGCGGTGTGACTGATGATGTATTTTGAAAGAGTCGTGTTATTGAAACGCAATAACGTTTTTGTTTGATCTGGACGGGTCATTATGTGTATTGTTTGTTCGAACACGTCAATTTAATTATGTTTCTATCACAATTTCATTATTCAATCACTTTGAAAAGAATTTCAGTCGCTAAATTAATATATGTGTTACGACGAAATGTCATGGTACAAAAATATTGCCTTGTGCGTGTTATAATCAATACGGTTTAAATCAATAGTTTTCGTTTTACTTTACTCAATCAGTTCCACAAATTTCAGGCATTTCCTCAAATCAAAATTATTGATGTAATTTATAATCATATTCTGTTATATTAATCGAATAAACATAATGTAGTCAAAAAATATATAGTAAAAAAAAAAAAAAAACAGTAAATCCATTATATTTGAAATTCATAGTTGTGTACGTGCGATATTACACGTGAGCAATCCGGCCAACCAACTAATTTTATTTTCATCACCATTAAGTTTGACCGTGAAATCGTTATACTCTTGCTTCTTTTGTACATTAAATGCCAACGATGAGTTGTTCAACTTTAAATTTGATATAAGATTTTTTCGTTTTAAACGTCAATGAAAATGATGAAAGGAACTTAACATAGAATAAAAACCATTACGACACCTTTCAACCGGATTGTTAGCTCGTGGATTACCATACAGAACAACGGTTCCAAATATTAACATTAAAAAATGTTGGTCTTTTCGCTTTAAGAAAAGGCCTATTTTTAGAGCCGGAAGAAATGTCCGTTGTTCCGAAAAAACCAAAACAATCTAAGCAAGATGAAGAGGAAAAAGAACCTAAAGAGCCAGATTTCTCCTCTAAAAAAATCAATGAGAATTTTTCATTGGCAAACCAACTGACCGAACGAGTTCATGAGACAGACCCACTCATTAAAAGAGCATTACAGTTCAGAAGAGGAATTCAAGAATTGCTGGTTCCATACGAAGAAGTTCACAAAGACATGAAAAATAGAATGAAACAAACATCTATTACTAATTTTCTTTACCCTTCCTAATATGTTTAAATAATAAATGAATAAATAATTAATAAATTTAATTTAAATTAAACTAATAAGTAATAAAAAACATATTAATAATAGATATGTATTGTATTTTTAAATTTAAAAAATTAACCTTATTTCCTTTTTTACATTGCTTTATGGTACAGTGATCCGCACAACTTTACTGGAACCTAACCTCAGTAGATAACGATTATATGTATATTGATGAATGTATATATGATGTAATATATGATGTATAATGATTTACCAAATATAAATCATATTATCTAAAAATAATTTAAATTATAATTATAATAAAATTAATATAAAATAAAATTTTGTATTATAATTTGAAAATCGCAAAAAACACATTTATTTGCACGTGTATACGCGTGTTTAAGCCATTGTAAGAAAAGCGTTTGTATTTCTATTTAACTGTTAAAATTCATTATTTCCATAATTCGTGAGCTCCGTTCACCGGGATCGGATGTGATCTACGATGAGTTATAACAATAATAAGCAACATTACAACAATGAATCACGTCCTACAACTTGGAAAATATTTTGGTTCTCTTTTTTTTTTGAGTAAAATTGTTATGTTACACAGTTTTTGATTGGAAAATAATTATTATCGACGAACGTTACAGTTTTGAACACATAAATATATTAATATATTACAGGAGTGGTCAAAAATGTGTTTGTTGTTGTTGTTGTTGTATATACTCGTATAGATCTGACGTAAACGTATGTTTTCCCTTAAAAAATCGAAAAAACTACTTAAATGTATTGTCATTATATATGAAAATATATTTTTTAATTAATCGTGTAATTTCAGTATTAATAGTTATTTTGCTAAAACCATAAATAAATAATCGAATCAAACAATGTAGGTATAATTGCTCGAAAATAATTTCTTAAATCGTGACGACGTCGACTTGTTTCTATAATTATTAGCTCCGTCCGAGTTGGAGACAATTCAATTCGACATACTCATTATTTTTGTTGTTTATACACATATATCGTATTGAAATATTTAAAAAATCAATTATTTGGATACATAAATGAAATCGAGTACAGTTTTCAACGCACAAGTGTTCATTTATTTATTACAGCTTTTGGCGCGACCGTAGTGAACAATATGTACCAAGACACCCGCCCGGAACATAAAACATGTAAACGTTTTTTTTTTTTGCGATCGCGCGAGATGGATTTTCGGGTTATAGAAATATCAATGTACATTTAACGAAAAATTGCTCGTAAATAATCATGAAAATCATTTCACATCACTCGTATATATAGACAGTATATAATTATTATAATTATACGTCTGCGGGTGTGCGAACGGTTAACGTGTATAACGATAACGCCATACGATAACCGTTGACGATCCTGTAAAATTACGTAAAACGATCTATAAAACACGATACATCTCCGTGCGGTTTTTAACGACGCACACAATACCGACGTAGACCTGTGTAAAACGATAAGTGCGCGTTTACAATGTGTCTAGAAAGTTTTGAAACGTGTCCTTCTGTCTGCTTGATGCGTGCGCGTGCACATCGAACCGTTTCTAAATTATATAGACAACAACTATAAAGGCATGTATATTCGGTCTGCCGAACGATCGAAACGTCGACGAACGATTTTGTTGCGTTACGTGTGCGTTTGCGTGTTCGTTTATTGTGTACGCACACGAGTTTGAGAACAAATCGCGATGCACTAACATGTAATATTTACAACGCATATTGTACGTGCATCACGATATAATTCCTTATACGTATGTATTTGAACAGACTTCGGTGACGGTGCACACTGTTTAGTTATGCGGCGTGTTCAGCTTTTTCCGATTGCAGACGATGACTTGTTGTCGTGTTCCAGAGCATTTGATTTGCCGAATGCACGCTAAACAAATTGGTCGCGTTGATCGTGTGCATTAAAAGCGGTCAAAACAAGAATCCAACCGTATCAATAAGATATTATTTGTCGTTTATATTGTTTCATGCGTTTTTAGGTGTTAAAAAAAGGTAATTATGTTCCTTTAAATAAATATATATATATATAGTTATATATATTCCTGTTTTGAGAGACTCTCATTTAACTTTGCCACGGAAACATCAGCGGCACCGTCTATATAGAAAGTCTTTTGATACTGACGTATAGAAGTGTATCGATCTGTGCACGACGAATCATTTATATAATATTATTTCAATTGTTTGTTATAGAAATATTCCTATAAATAAATAAATATTCATGTTTCCGTCGTGCAGTCATCGCGTGTGAACGTGTCGTAGCTTGCTCTGTGTTAAATTTTTTTTGCTCACTCACTAAGTTTAATTATTTGACTACTTTTTTTGTACCTAACTATTCAGTAAATTGTTGTGGTGTCAAATAATTGCATCAGATGTACATTTAACATAGTCAAAGGACTTGAAACGGTTATAACTTAAAGTTAAATTGCAATAAATATTTATATCATACGTTTATAAATACGTGGCGGCTAATATTCGGTCAGCCCGCCATCGCCATTATTTATCAACACACTGAACCAGGGGTTGGCAACTGGCTGACCACGGTCAGGTTACCCTCTGGACCCCGTCAACACATTGTACTTTTAATACAAATTAATTGTAACAACTAGATAATTATGTTTATTATTATACTGCTATTTTTTAAATATAAAGATTTGACAAAGATTTTGGACTGGACCTCGTTGATTTATTATTTTACCTAACCCTGCACTAAACTGTAAGAAGCCATACATTAACTTCGATTTGGTGTTAATTAATTAATTAAATTTTTAATAATTTAATTACATACTCGCCTACGTTTTTATCTGTTCATAATGTCAAAAAAGGTGCCACTTCTCGTTTTTAAACTAAATTCGAATTTCATCTACAAATAGTGTACAGAGCGTGCGAGGTCATTCCCATATTTCTAATGATGACAAGCGAAATAGTATTCCTGTCCAGAAAACAAGCAAACCTAACCACGTCACAAACTAACACATTTTTTATCTTATCCAATCGATTCTCACTTTTATAAAATCTCGACAAAATCTCAGAACAATCGTCCTCTGCTCTACCACCAAACGTAATAAATGATGATACAAATATCCCCATCTCAAAAGAAAACAAACCAATTTTTTACGTGGAATTAATAATTCTCGAAAATTAGTGAACAAATCTAATCTAGTAAATCTACCTAATTAAGTCATACGAATGTTTCTTTAAAGCCTCGGCATTAAATTTAAAAATTCAAGTTAGAAAACCACAATCATACAGGAGTCTTATACACTTTCTACGCGAAAATAAAGCCAAATTTCACACAAACCAATCGTAAGAAGAAAAAACTTTCAGAATAGTTATTTGTAACTTACACCCGATAACTGAAACAGTCAACATCGCCGAGGAATTGGAAAATGTGTTTCATGTGTTATATTAAACGAGTTACTAATGTTCTTTATAATTAAATCAAAATTAAACTCCTTCTATTTTTTGTGAATTTGGAACCCTCGTCTTCAAACTAGGAGATCTTTTATGTGACTTCTCTGCTATTCACAAAAGTGAAAATCGAGGAACCTTAAAAACGAAAACACTTAATTCAATATTTTAACTATCAATAATATGATCACTCTTAAAAAATGTTGTACCTATCCTCCGAAATGTGTTCGTTGTGGTGAAGATCATCTCTCTTCTGCTTGCGGAAAAACTAGAGACATTACAGCTAAATATGCCCTTTGCCTTTGCAAGACTACTCAGTTAACTACAGAAGGACCTCCAACAACACCGCCATCCACCGTCTCTCGCACAACTTCAATAATCATTCAAACTCAAATATTTTCTTGAATAATAAAAAAAAAAAATTATAAAATGTTTAAATTTTAATCGATTTTCACAGTTGATTTTCATTAATGTTTACAGCAAAAAACCATTTGTGCATATTCGTTTGTATTATTTATTCGCTATTTACTCAAACTTGGTTTTGTTCCTTTCTAGAATTTTGTTAAGCTTGTTGAAGACTGTGATTGAACCTAAGATATAATGGAATTCAGAAAATTAATTTTTATTACTACAATTTTGATTGTAATTTTTATTGCAATTGTTATTGGAAGCCCTAATACAAGTACAGGTAAATATATAATATATGTTTCATTGAATAAAGTATGGAATGTTAAAAATAAGTAATCTTGTAAATATTTTATGACTGTAGTTAATTTTATTATGTACGCGTTATAACGAATTTTTATATGTCAATGATATAAAAAATGACATTATTGTTTTGTTAGGTTTAATTGTAGGTTTGAATGAATCGAGTATGTATTTTAACAATTTATTAATATAATTTTATTTATATAATATATTATACTGTTCATTTTTTTCTTAGGGATTTAAACTCGCGTTTGAATATACATTCAACAATAATCAAACCTTAAAAATGATGAATTAAGATAAAATAATTCAATTTTTATAACATAGAAAAAACTACTATCTAGATAATTCACATATTTTTTAATGAAATGAAATGAAATACGTTTGTAATTTGACGGGAAATGAATGATATTTTATCATTGGTAAAGATTAAATAAATTATTTGATACTATAATACTGCGTGTTTATTTTTAATTTCGATCAAAATGTTTTTCTCCACGTTCTTAAAAAATGACAATAAAATACATAAATTCGATAAACAGTGTATTCATTGATCATTCGGACACTAAAATATGTCCTACCTCTGTCTCGTGTCACGACGACGAATGCAAATTAAAATTTTATTGATATAAATATATATTACTAATTATATATATTTTTGTTTTTTCTTGCTAAGTTTGTTTACGTAAGTTTTTTGATACAATTTTAATTAGTAAAAAATTATAAAATACGTGGTAATGTAGATTCGGGCAAAACAAAACACTAATTATTATTGTATAGGGTATTGCTTATTTGCTAAATGTTTTTCGGTATTCGTGTACCTATATAAATACATTTATTATATAACATTGTCAATGATCATAAAAGCTCCATGTAGTCCGTTATGTTATGTACGATACAATACAGTCATAAAGTGATTAAAAATCCGTTATTCGGGTGTGAGTTATACGAAAGTCTAACACTTTGATTGAATTTACATTATAAATAGAAATCGCCAAAAAAAAAAAAAAAAAACAGTATTTTTGAACAAACATTTTTCTGTAACATTGTTAAATATTAAAAATATTGATCATTTAGAACAACTTATAGAACACGGACAGTTTACTGGCAAGTGATATTATTGTTTTATTTATTGCATGAATATAATGTCAATAGAAATTTTTTTTGCTCTATTCATTTTAAGTTTTTTTAATAATTATATCGACTATGGAGATCACTTTATTCATATCGTACATTTATATCCATAAATAATTCTTATACCTATTCGCACAACTATCTGCTTTTATATATTTATCAACGTAGCGTTATACTTGTATATGGAAATATAATAATAAACATCAAAATGGTTAAACTACAGTATTTTTATGTTATAGGAAATGAAACCAGTACTGATGCATTCATACATATACTCGAAAATATAGGTGAGTGATTTTAAAACAAATTCTTCTTAAATTCAAAATAAATTCATTTAAACAATATGTTAATTTGTTTATATTCATTTATAAACCGTGTAGATAGGATTTAAATATTTGAATAATGAATTTTTGCTCTTAATAACATTAATGTAGAGAAATTGTGTATTCTTTAAATTGTTGTATTATATGTCTAGCACAAATGTATGTGATGAGATCTTCTGTTAAATGACAATATTAGAGCTAATAAGTCAAAATTCAGCGAAAAATTAATTATTTATAATATTCAAGGAATTATATATTAAATCATTTATCATAGAAATTGTGATTTTTTTATTATCTCATTGTTAAGATTGTTACTAAATCAATAGTATTACAAATATATATATGTATAATATTATTATTCTTAATTTTTCGAAATTAATTATTTCTTTGTCAACATTTAATATATAAACATTTTACATATGTACATCAGTTGACACGTTATGTATTTGTTTCTTTTTAACATTTATAAAACGTTTAATATATGAATATATAATAAAAAAACTTTTTGAAATTCGGTAATCATTCGCGAAATTCGATATTCTTCTGTTACGTTTTAGAATAATTCTGCAAACATTGAAAAACGTTTCGAATGTATCATCACACACACCTGTGAAAATTTTACTACTAAAAGTATTAAATCTATATACGTTTATAACTCACACTCATTGGGCCATTCCATCAACATTGTATATTGGATACTTATAATTGACTAAGTAGTGTTAGATAAGAAACAGTTCAACCTTTTTCCTCACAGTTATGACTATTGTGATAATTATTATTATTTTTTATACGTTATTACCTAATTATGTTAATACGATAATATAAATACAATTTTAATTATTAATTATTTAATGATCATAAATGATATAATTTTACGATTGAAATATGTTTCTATATATTATATTATATTTTATTTTCCCTAGTCGTGCCCATAAGAAGGAAATATATATACATGAAAGGTATTTCTTACATTTTCTTTAGATTTTCACAGTTATATACCGTTATATCGATTGTGTAATATTTTATTATTCTATTATGAGTAATATAGTATTACAATTCTAACATGTCATATAATTATATAACTAAAAATATTGAATTATGTATCAAAGTTTTCTAGAGTAGATTTCATTGTCCAAATATATAAATGTGTGTCTTTTTAGGGCATTTATATTCATATGTTGACTATCTTCATGAAGTAATCGTTGTGTGTATGTATCGTTATTGTGAATAAATCTACTAAAATCATTATCTGCAGTATACGCAATTGAAAGACGTCTATAGGTGTTATTCATTTAATTGTGAATAAAAATAAATAAATATTTGACAACAATCATTTTAGTATACACACATATCAAAATTGATGATCCATTAAAATGGTGCACTTCGAATATACAAAGTACGTTTGAATTAATAACAAATTTGTTTTGATCGTGACTATACTCATTACTATTGTGTACTTATAATATATATGTATATATTAAACAGTGATTCATTTCTAAACACTATAATAAAAATTCGCTTTTAGAACATATTATTGTTACCAATGTAATTTTAAATAAATACAACATTATTCTATTTAATACCTTTACTGTACCATAACCCTTTACATTTCTACGACAACGAACGTCGAGAATAATATTGGGAACGTTTAATGCTATTAATCATAATTAACATAAGTAACACGAAATTTGATTTTGAGAAGGTTATCAAAATATTGTTTTAACGCTGTTGAGTATAATATGCGCCAATTATCGTCATGATATCTTCCTTTTTCAAATATTTATCTTGGAACAAGAAATTAGTTGAGCTTTTAGAAACAGATTATCCCCCAAGTGCGATGTGTGATTAAAACAATTTAGTTTCAACCTCAAATCTTGTAGTGTGTCTCTACGTGATTTCAAAATTGTTTTTTTATTATAAATAGTACATGATTAACGATCTTGTAAAAAATAGATTTAGAATTTTTCAAAAAAAGCAGCGGTGATATTAATACAGTGTGCAAGAGTAAAGTATCAGAATTTAATGTTAATATACTTTATAATTATGGAACATTAAAAAAATGTATACTTGTCAAATTTTATTAAATAGGATTCCAATGCAGGAGTGTAAACACTTTTGACTGTTTTTAATAAACATGTTCTTATTTAGAGTATTAATAATATAAAAGAGAAAAAAACAAATGATATCAATATTTAATTATATTATATATTTTTGTTTGGGCCGGAAACATATAACATTAGTTTGTGGGGTCGGTCACCGACTACTTTTGCGTGAAAATAGTAAATTTAACGGACTACAAATGTACTAAGGAAGTGGAGTAATAATATATAATTAAATAACAAACAAATAGGTACTTAAAGAACTTGGAGTCCAGACTTCTGGCCAGAGCTGCGTAGCTAGCTTAATGTTACAAAAAAAAAAAAAAGAAAAACAATGCAGACGCGTGTGTGCGGAGCCGACGAACGTGGAAATTACTATTTATAATTTAATGTGGTACAAAAAACCTGTGTGGACGCGTGAGCGTGAGCGCTGAATCTATTTACTCGCAATGGACGTGAACAATGACAAAATTGCCTTATTTGGCAATAGACGGCCTGTCTCATGTACAGCTTCACAAACCTCGCGATAACGCGATTTCGTATTATTGCGTATTATGATTATTATTGAAATTGATTAAAGTTCTTAAATTATTATTATTATTATAAAGTTAGGGGTTTCTCCCTCAACATACTTGTTAGTATTATGGACATGATGTATTTTATGTATTCTTACTCAGAATTTAATAACTATATTTAGATGATTTGGAACGAGCAGGCTTTACTGGTAAATAATTTGTTTATAGTTTAAAGTGGATAGTGACAGGATAAATAAAAAATCATTATAAATAGTATATATAGTAAAAATCAATGTTTTTTATTTTTAAAGGCACAGCTCAAGGTGCTATAGATCTGGCGTTTTACAGATACAGTGAGTTAACCATATTTTAATTATTTAGAATTGAAAAATAAGAACACATGATTGAAACTTCAGTTTGTTTCTCTTATTTGTAATTTATTAATGAATGCAATCTCACACTTTCTAATGAAAACATTACAATATCAAAACAAATTATTTGGTTGTATTTAATAATAAATGTATATAATATTTAACACATTTTTTTTATTGAAATATGAAATAGGAATTCAGGATTTGAGATGTACGTTATATTGTTTTAAATTTTTTGGTCTTTAATAATAAATATTCTGCTTTAGAATATTTAGTTTGTTAACTGATAAACGAATTATAGCTTGATAGTAAAATTACTAATATATATTACAGTAAATATGATGTAAATTATTGAGTTAATAAAAAAAAAATGTGTTGTTTGTCTGTAATCATTCCGGTGTTTGCTTAAATCAGTTTTGGCATTTGTATATTTTAATTAAGCACTTTTATAAGTAAAAAATGAATACATTTTTTTTTAAATGAATAAATTATTTAAATTATTTCGTAATTCATTAATTTAAAATCACAAAAATTAATTACTCATATTTATTAAGTCCGATTAAACTGCATTCATTATACCTCGAAGGAACTACGAATTTCACAACTCATGTGTTTTTACTATTCGTATCAATGGAAGTTATTTTATACATGACATTATGTATTTCAATAGTTGTCGCACTTGAATATATTCAGCACGTTAAAGAAATTCTTACACCATGGATCAGTATGTTTTAAGAACTATAATTCATAAAAAACAATTACTAACGAATAATTATATTGCATTCAATGTTTATAGTTTTTTGGTATTATATTAACGAGTAATTACATTTTTTAAATGATCAAGAAGATTTAAGTCATTATATTTATTGCCATAGGAAATTTAATAACGCTTTAAATTTAGAACAGGTGTTGATGCTATTATAACAGTTTACTATAATTTGCGAACTGTGGTTCCCAAATAATTATAAAAAATACTGATACCTATAATTTATAATTTAAAATAATTTAGAAGTCGATTTCAATGAACTTTTTCACATTTTTTTGTATTGTATTTAGTAATATTTTTCTTTTTAGAGAAAAAAACACTATTATCTTATATTTCAAATCAATAAAATTTTGAATAAATATGTAACATAAAGTTTTTGGAAAACTAGTTTAAACAGATTGACATTATACGCTATGACCTATAGATTGATCTTTATACTGAAGTTTTGAAATATAATTAGTCATTTGTGATTTGTGAAAATATTTTATTCATTTTACTAAAATATTATTATATTTGGAATAAAAGGCTTTCATTCAACAACGACTATAATAATGCCACTTCATCACCATATGTTATTTAAAAAACTGTGTCTTAACTATATATTGCAATTTTAATAAATTTTATTAACTGTTTATATTTATATAAGTAATTAATTGACCCATAACACGTTTGTTATTCATTTTATAATAATAATAATAATAATAATAATAATAATAATAATAATAATAATAATAATAATAATAATAATAATAATAATAATAATAATAATAATAATAATAATAATAATAATAATAATAATAATAATAATAATAATAATAATAATAATAATAATAATAATAATAATTTTTTGTATTGCAGAATACACAACTGCAAAAGGTTCAAAGGATTTTTGCAATGATATTGAACAACATAATACTCTATTTCCTATCATACTCCACCCAAATTTTCAGTATCAACAACTGCCTGCACAAGGAAATGAAAATTTAGTTGAGAGAGACATTCAGTATCAACAGCCACCTGCACAACAAAATGAAAATGTAGTCGATCTAAACCTACAGTATCAACAACCGCTTGCACAACGAAATGAAAGTGTTGTAATTGATCCAAACCTACAGTATCACCAACTGCCTGCATATCTGATTGAACATTTTGTATTTGATCCAAGCCGACAGTATCAACAACCGCCTGCACAAACAAACGAAAATGTGTTCAATCCAAATGTACAGTATCACCAACCGCTAACATATCTTAATGAACATTTCGTATTCGATTCAAACCTACAATATCATCAACCGCCTGCACAACGAAATGATCATCATACCATTGATCTCAATCTGCGACTGTCTGGGCTTCCTACACGTCCGGTATATTCAGATGAATATCTTCAAGACCAACCAGAAACATCTACATCTTATAAATATGATAATAAAAATCTGGGCTTTGATCTAAACGAATTACCTCAAGGAGATTAGGATGAAGATGGAGAAGGTGATATGTATATATATATATATGTGTGATGTTATGCATCAAGATTTTCGCACCGAACTGTACTTACAAAAATTATAACAAATCTGAACATGACTGAACTATTCAATTTCAATATCGATCCCGAACCCAAACTATATAAACATATTCCATGGATTTATATTCATTTAAAATGCTGAGTATTCGTTCATTTTTAAGTTGGATGACCTTAATAAATATATATATATGAACACTTAAATGTACAAAAAACCAATGTTTATTACGTTCATAAAAGAAAAAACTAAAAGAATATAAAAGTTTTTGTATATGTGTGTTAATTACTACCGGTTTCGACTCTATGTCTTTTTATTGTAATATTCATAATATTCTCTATGTAATTTCTGTCTAATTTCTCTATACAATTTTTTCTTATTAATTTTACTTTTAATTTAATTTTTAGTTGTATTTTATTCTTGTTAACCTAAAAATGACATTTTGTCGAAACCGGTAGTAATAAACACACATGTACAACAACTTTTATATTTTCTTTCATTTTTCTTTAACCAACGTAATACGCAATGGCATTTTGTATATTTAAGTGTACATACATATATATATATATATATATATATATATATATGCATATATTTATTTAAAAATATATATATATTTTTTATTTACGAGTATTTACTTATAATTTTTATTTTATTTCTATATGTTAATTCTTTTATTTCTCTTCTTTTTTATTTCTTTATTATTAAATTTTTATTTTTTATTTTGCATATCCTTTTCTTTTTCTTTTATTTTGACTACTATATCACTTAATAAATAATTGTTAATTCATAAAATAATTAATATAGGTATTAAATATTAATTCAGTTTATCATTTTCATATAATTATTGAAAGGTACATTTGTATTGTATAATAAAATAAAATAATATTACTAAATATAAATGCATGGAAATTATTTAATTATTTATGTAAAGTGAAAAAAAAAAAAAAGATCATTATTGTAATTATTAGAACACATACAAAGCGATGTTTTCATACCGGTAGAATTTCGACCACGACATTATTGTAATAACATTTGGATGTGGATTCGACTCATGAGTATGAGTACGGTCTATGGAATTAAAAAAAAATATATATATTATAAGGTATTCATAAATCTTTTTAAAATTATGTGTATCAATGAGAATAGGAGTTTAAAAATAATTGAGGAAATAATATAATCTGTATTTGATTTGAATTACTTACAAAAATATATATCTTTAACGTTACGTACTCTCACACGCGATAAATACAAACAAATATTTTAAATACAGTAATTCTCTGTTATCTGCGGATTTATTATCCGCGGTTGAGTCGGAAATGCCTTTTTTTACCTTTATTTTTCAACCCGTAGGTTGGTTTGCAACCATTCATCTCCACTTTTCACGGTCACCCACCATTACTTTTAATGCTTTGCAGTTTCCTACTTTTGCATCTTTCTTAAATTAAACAATAAATTTATTGCGAGGTCGCCCACGTTGTCTTTTTCCTTCTATCATATTAACTAGTATTGTGCTATGCAGTTCTTTTGGATGTCTTAATGAGTGTCCCACCGTTTTCCTTCTTCTCTTTATGGTCGAGTCTACTAATAAACGTTCCTTTTAAATTATTTCCAATACATCTTTGTTACTTTTTCGTTCCATCCAGCTTATTTTTTGCATGCGTCTCCAGCACCAAATCTCAAATGCTTCTAATGTTTTACTTTCAATTTCGTTTATAATCCACGTTTCAGAGCTATAAAGTAATATACCCCAAAATATATGTTTTAATGAGTCTTTTCTTAATGTTAAGGTTCAATTTCTTGGTTGTGAATAATTTGTGTTTTTTGCTAAATGCCATTCCTATGCGTCTCTTGATTTCTCTCATGTCTTCAATCTGATGTTATCATACTACCCAATAATGAAAATTCGCTTACTTGCCTTAGTTTATTATTATCTAAATATATATCGACTACTATATTTTGGGATTTCTGTGCACAAATCAGTATTTTTGTCTTCTTTTCATTGATTTTCATTTTGAATGATGTAAACGTTGCTTCCATTTCATTGATTGCTCGCTGTAAATCTACTTTGTTCTCGGTTATGATTACTATATCGTTATCAAAACGTATCATACAGATAGTTTCTCCTCCAATTTTTCTCCAATTTTTCTTCAATTTTCTGTCTTGTTAGTTTTATCTTCACTATATTAATTTTTTTTTCTATATAGCAGTTGAAAAAAGGTACCTTTTTGCTTCCTAAATCCATATTGATAATTGTTTAAATATATTTCTATTTTCTTTTTTATTCGTCGGTTAATAATTTTCGTGAGAATTTATGATGCATTCGAGAGTATACTCAACTGTCTGTATTGATCATATGTATTTGCTTTTTGCTTTTTGGGGATGGTTACAATTTTACTATTACAATAATCATCTGGGACCTCTCCCTTTTTATATATGTCTCTGAGATCTTATAAAGTATCTTTTACTAATTAGTTACTGTTTCGGAGTAGTTTTACTGGAATATAATCAACTCCTGGTGCTTTATTTGGTTTGAGTTCTCTCAGTGCTACATCGAATTCTGATCTTAGGATTGTCATCGTTGTCAATTCTTCTTTTATTTCTAAATTTATGAGCTATTCTTCATCGTATAATTCTTCAAGGTACTCTTTCCTTCTGTTTGTTATCTGGATATCATAATAATTTATGATAAAAATAAGTAATTTACCATCTCTAATTTTTATGGTCTTGACAGCTTGTCTTTTATTTCCAACTACATTTAAAATCTTACGATAGGCAAGATCTGTTTTGTTCATTTAAAAAAAAAATGTCTCAATTTCCTCACATTGCGCATCTAGCCAAGTTTCTTTTGCTTTCTCAATTTCTCTGTTTTTTTGATTTCTTAGTTGTCTATACTATTTTCGTCCTTACGTAGTTTTATCGTTCTTAAATTTTCTTTTATCTTCTATACTTTGGATAACTTTCATATCCACTCAAGGTATTTTTAGCTCTTTTTTCTTTTACATAGCGTGGAATCTTTTGCGTTTCTAATTACCGTTTTCTATGCAAGAAATGAAGAAATTTAAAAATCGGTGTACTCTTCACAATGTCAAGTTAATTGGTGAGTCTGTTTCTACTAACCATTTAGCATCTAAAATCTTTCATTTTCAGTTAAAAAATGTTATTAAATGAGGTGATAACTTACTTGAACAAGTATTTATTGTAGACGAAATCGACTTCTTTTTAGAAAAGAATGCCATCAAGAACTTTTTTTATCAAGAAATGAAAAAACAGTTGTAACGTAATAATTCTTTTTGGACAGTGTCCGTACTGTGATGCTCCTCACGGTCGCCATTCATAGGCCGAGATCGATAAACGGTCAGAGTCATATGGATTTAATATTATTATCTATTGTTAAATATTAAAAATCAACGAAAAAAGAGAAAATAAAAAAAAAATAAAATAAATTAAGCTACCAGAATCAAGTGTATTATAATAGATAAGATAATTAAATAAACTTATTCTATTATACAATAAGAAACAAAGAAATGAAATATTACATACAAGCATACATACATTAGTTTGGTTTTTTGACATCTATTTATTGAGCCCGTTGTGTGTGTTGTTGTTGTATTTGCTGTCATTTATGTTCTTGATGCTTCCAACATCTCCTCCCCATTCATTGACGGTCTTGATACGCGATCGATTTTACAACTTAGGCCATCATATTTAAACATTTTGTACAATAAAAAATAAATACATAAATATTTGAGACCATCGTCTTCGAACCCACTCGACACAATGGAAAACGCAGTGGCCAGAATATTGTAAATGAAGTCCGAAGTAAGCGATTATCATTTTGCTCATTAAATTTTATCTATATATCAACGCACTGGGTCATCTGACATTTAGTATATTTTATTTAAAAAATATCAAATATTATGATTATATAATTTCATGAACTAATATAATGAAAAAGTTTGGTTGTAATAACGATGATATTTGTGCATATCATTACAGTATAATTGCTCGAAAATAATTTCTTAAACCGAGACAACGTCGACTTGTTTATATAATTACTAGCTCTGTCCGAGTTGGAGACAATTCAATTCGATATACTCGTTGATTTTGTTGTTTAAACATGTGTATCGAATTGAAATAATTAAAAAATCAATTATTTGGATACATAAATGAAACCGTGTAAAGTTTTCAACGCACAAGTGTCCATTTATTTATTACGGATTTTAGCGCGACCGTAGTGAACAATATGTACCAAGACACCCGCCCGAAACATAAAACATGTGTGCGTTTTTTTTTGCGATCGTGCGAGATGGATTTTCGGGTTACAGAAATATCAATGTACATTTAACGAAAAATTGCTCGTAAATAATCATGAAAATCATTTCACATCACTCGTATATATAGACAGTATATAATTATTATAATTATACGTCTGCGGGTGTGCGAACGGTTAACGTGTATAACGATAACGCCATACGATAACCGTTGACGATCCTGTAAAATTACGTAAAACGATCTATAAAACACGATACATCTCCGTGCGGTTTTTAACGACGCACACAATACCGACGTAGACCTGTGTAAAACGATAAGTGCGCGTTTACAATGTTTCTAGAAAGTTTTGAAACGTGTCCTTCTGTCTGCTTGGTGCGTGAGCGTATACATCGAACCGTTTCTAAATTATATAGACAACAACTATAAAGGCATGTATATTCGGTCTGCCGAACGAACGAAACGTCGACGAACGATTTTGTTGCGTTACGTGTGGGTTTGCGTGTTCGTTTATTGTGTACGCACACGAGTTTGAGAACAAATCGCGATGCACGAACATATAGTATTTACAACGTATATTGTAAGTGCGTCACGATATAATTCCTTATACGTACGTATTTGAACAGACTTCGGTGACGGTGCACACTGTTTAGTTATGCGGCGTTTTCAGCTTTTTCTGATTGCAAACGATGACTTGTCGTGTCCCAGATTATTTGATTTGCCGAATGCACGCGAAATAAATTGGTCGCGTTGATCGTGTGCATTAAAAGCGGTCAAAACAAGAATTCAATCGTATCAAAAAGATATTATTTGACGTTTACATTGTATTATGCGTGTTTAGGTGTAAAAAAAATAATTTTTATGTAAAAAAAAAAGCTTTGGACTAAAATCTTACCTCGAAGACTGCTTTTTCTCAGTACGGTATATGCACTACTCTCCAAAAAAAATATTATTACTGGAGTCCCTCATAGCGTAGTAATCGCTCCTTTACTGTTTAACATATTCATTTCTGACTAATTTACCATACTTACCACTCAAGTTGGTGACTTTGCTTATGACAGAGCGGTAATTGCTAATAGTCACGATCCCACCACTGCCTCTTCACAAGTTCAATATTATATTATCCTCCTCAAAAAATTATATAATAACTAGGTTATAAAATTCAACGAATCAAAATCTGACGGGAAAAATGTCAACCCATCTTCCTAAACAACTAAGTCCTACTTAGTCCTAAATAGCCGTTTCCGTCTCCTCTGGTCTCTATTGGTAACTACTGAACATACTAAAATACCAACCAAACTACTTCTCTATAGACATTTTCTTAGATAAAAGGGATGTTCATTCCTTTATGCATGTCTTGTAAATAATTATGATCACACCTACTTACTGTTAAAATTTAAAATAACCGATTGTGAAATTATAAAAAAATGACAATTCTGTTTCTTTAAAATAAAATAAATGTATTTTTTTGTTAGCTATTTTGAGAGGCCCACAGGTACCTTTTGCAATGGAACATCAGCGACAACATTTATGCGGAGAGTCGTGTCATACCGAGGTATAAATATATATCGGTCAGTGCACGACGAAACATTTATATTATATTATTTCTATTTCATGTGGTAAAATATTTAAATCTTAATCGATTTCCATAGTTGATTTTCATTAATTTTTACAACAAAAGAACATCTGTAACGTTAAACATAAAGAACATATAAAAACATATGTAACATATGGAAGTGTGTACAATTTATTCGCTGTTTACTCAAACTTGGTTTTATCTTTCCTCCTAGAATTTTATTAAACCAGTCAATGATTTCAATTAAATCTGAGCAACTATGGATTCCAGAAAATTGATATGTATTGCTATAATTTTGATTGCAACTTTTATAGATATTGTTATTGGAAGCCCTAACACGAGTACAGGTGAATACATTATACATATTTTTTCAAAAAATTATGCTATGTTAAAAATAAGTAATCCTGTAAGAATTGTATCATTGTAATTAATTTTGTTATGTACGTGTGATGCCGAATTTTTATGTTGAATACATTAAAAATGGCTATTGTTTTGATTATTTTATTCGCAGAGTTTAATAAACTAAGTATGTATTTTAGAATTTAATTTACAGAATATATTATACTGTCCATCGTACTTCTTGTGGATTTTGATCTGTGTTTCAACATACATTCGAAACTAATAAAATTTTACAAATGATATATGCTTCATATCATATATGATATATGATGAATTAAGATAAAATAATTCCATTTTGTCGTCATTTAAAATTCTACTATCTAGATAATTCCCCTCTTCTTTAATAAAATGTTATACGTTTGTAATTTGACGGGAAATGATCCATATATTATTGTTGGTAAATATTAAATAGTTTATTTATTACTTTATTACAGCGTGTCCATATATATTTTTTTGATCAAAAAGTTTTTCTACGCGTTCTTAAAAAATGACAATAATATACATAAATTCGATAAACAGAACATAAAATAGAAAATAAAATGAACATTTTATTGGTATAAATATATATTACTAATTATAAATAATTTTGTTCTTTCTCGTTAAGTTTGTATACGTAAGTTTTTTGTTACAATTTATATTAATAAATAATTATAAAATTCGACCTCATGGAGATTCGGGTAAAACAAAACAATTATTGTATAGGATATTGTACATTTTCTAAATTTTCAGTCGGGATTGACGTACTATATTATAATATTACTATATTAATAAATACATTTATTATATAAAATTATTAATAATGATAAAAATTCCATGTAGGACTTTATGTTATGTAAAATACAATGCGGTCATAATATGATTACAAATCTGTCATTCGGGTGTGAATTATACGAAAGTCTCACACTTTGATTGAATTTATCTTATAAATAGAAATTGCCAACAAAAAAAAAATAAAAAAAAAATGGTATTTTTGAACAAATGTTTCTATAACATTTTCAACTATTAAATTTATTGATTATTTAGAACAACTTATAGAACACGGGCATTTTACTGGCAAGTGATATTATTGTTTTGTTTATTGCATTCATAATGCCAATATAATTTTTTTTTGCTCGATTCATTTTAAGTCTTTTTAATAATTATATCTACTATAAAGATCAATATATTCATATCGTACATTTATATCCATGAATAATTCTCAATTCGCACAACTATCTACTTTTAAGTATTTATAAGGATGTGTCTTCAATCTATAGCTTCTTTCATTAAATAAATGTTAATCATGTCCAGTTATTACTCATAGTCTATATTCGTATTGTATCAAATTACATAGATTGTATATTACGTTAAAAAAAAGAAAGAAAAGAAAAAAGTATTTAAAAACTTGTCGTAAAACTCGTAAAAGGAAATATAATTATTAAAATAAAAATGTTTAAATTACAGTATTTTTATGTTATAGGAAATGAAACCAGTACTGATTCTTTTTTACATGTATTTGACAATTTAGGTGAGTGATTTTGATATGAATTCTTTCTTAAATTCAAGGTGCAAATATTTAAAACTATTTGCAATTTTTTTTTTTTAACATTTCTACAACGTGTTATATACATATAATAAAATTAAATTAATGAAACTTGGTGGTCATTCGTGAAATTCGATATTTTTCTGTTACGTTTTTGAATAATTCTGCAAACATTGAAAAACGTTTCGAATTACACTTGTGCAAATGTTTTTATCAAAAAGATTAAATCTATATACATGGATAACTCGCACTATTTGCGTCATTTCTTCAGCATTGTACATTGGATTCGTATAAATGACTAGTATTTAGAAGCAGTGTTATATAAGGAAAATTTCAACCCATTTCGTCACAGTTATGACTATTGTGATTTTTATTATTAATCTTTATAATTTATTACCTAACTATGTTAATACGATAATAAAATACAACTTTAATTATTAATTATTTAATAATCATCAATTATATCGTTTTACGATTGAAATATTTGTCTATTTATTTTATTATGCATTATTTTTTCTAGTCACACCTTTTAAAAGATCAGATATATATACTGAAGGTATTTCTTAAATTTTCACAGGTTTATACAGTTATACCAATTGTGTCATATTTTATTATTTCAATATGATTTATATAATATTACGATTCTCACTTGTTATATAGTTATATACAGTGGTAGCTCGTGTTAAGGAGCTCACGGGCATGAACCTAACCCAAATATTGAACAAAAGAAAATTATATACCAACAACTTAAATTAAATAAAAAATCCAATGTTGTGCCAATCATATAGTCGATATAACTAACAACTACTCTATAAAAAATACGAATTTCCATGCGATAAATCGTATAATTTGTTTAAAACAATAATTTGTGAATATATATTAAATATAATGTATTATTATACACAAATAACAATATTATACAGTACACACTAGAAGAAATCTAAAGGGATATATTACCTATATTTTATATATTTTTTATATTTAAGAGAACTGAAAGCGGGCATTTCCCTCTCTTCGTCTTACACACAAGAAACATGTCGAAATAGGAGTTTCATACTTCCGACGTACCGATTGTTCTCTGGGAGAGTGGTGAGGGGGCGAGTGTACACCATCCCCTCTAAAATCGCCTCTGACATTTACCTCGGTTAAATTTTACGAATTAAAAATAGGAATTAAGAGTGGTAAGCTATGTTGATGGGGTAATATGAAAGGGTAAAAAATTTGTGCCACATCTACTGTAAACATGACGAGACGCCACTGGTTATACAACTAAAAATGTTCAATTATGTGATTGATGTCTTAAAAAGTAGAATGCCTTGTCCAAATATTATATGTGTTTTTTAGGTTATTTTTATTCATATATTGACCATATTCATGAAGCAGTCGTTGTGTGTATGTATCGTTATTGTGAATAAATCTACTAAGTTTATTATCTACAGTATACTCAATTGAATAATGTCTATAAGTGTTATTCATTTAATTGTGAATAAAAATAAATAAATATTTGACAACAATCATTTTAGTATACACACATATCAAAATTGATGATCCATTTAAATGGTGTACTTCGAATATACAAAGTACGTTTGAATTAATAACAAATTTGTTTTGATCGTGACTATACTCATTACTGTTGTGTACTTATAATATATATGTATATATTAAACAGTGATTCATTTCTAAACACTATAATAAAAATTCGCTTTTAGAACATATTATTGTTACCAATGTAATTTTAAATAAATACATAATTTGTCTATTTAATACCTGTTCTGTACCATAACCCTATACATTTCTACGACAATGAACGTTGAGAATAATATTGGGAACGTTTAATGCTATTAATAATAATTAACATAAGTAACACGAAATTTGATTTTGAGAAGGTTATCAAAATATTGTTTCAACACTGTTGAGTATATATGTGACAATTACCGTCACGATATCTTTCTTTTTCAAATATTTATCTTGGACAATAAATTAGTTGAGATTTTAGAAATTGATTATCCCCCAAGTACGATGTGTGATTAAAAAAATTTAGTTTCAACCTTAAATCATGTAGTGTGTCTCTACATGATTTCAAAATTGTTTTTTTATAATAAATAGTACTTGATTAACGATTTAATGAAAAATAGTTTTAGAATTTTTCAAAATAAGCGACGATGTTATTAATACAGTGTGCGAGAGTAAAGTATCAGAATTTAATGTTAATATATTTTATAATAATGGAACATTAAAAAAAATGTATACTTGTCAAATTTTTTTAAATAGGATTCCAAAGCAGGAGTGTAAACACTTTTACTTTTTGACTGTTTTTAATAAACATGTTCTTATTTAGAGTATTAATAATATAAAAGAGAAAAAAAACAAATTATATTATATATTTTTGTTTGGGCCGGAAACATATAACATTAGTTTGTGGGGTCGGTCACCGACTACTTTTGCGTGAAAATAATAAATTTAACGGACTACAAATGTACTAAGGAAGTGGAGTAATAATATATAATTAAATAACAAACAAATAGGTACTTAAAGAACTTGGAGTCCAGACTTCTGGCCAGAGCTGCGTAGCTAGCTTAATGTTACAAAAAAAAAAAAAAGAAAAACAATGCAGACGCGTGTGTGCGGAGCCGACGAACGTGGAAATTACTATTTATAATTTAATGTGGTACAAAAAACCTATGTGGACGCGTGTGCGCGGAATCTATTTACTCGCAATGGACGTGAACAATGACAAAATTGCCTTATTTGGCAATAAACGGTCTGTCTCATGTACAGCTTCACAAACCTCGCGATAACGCGATTTCGTATTATTGCGTATTATGATTATTATTGAAATTGATTAGTTCTTAAATTATTATTATTATAAAGTTAGGGGTTTCTCCCTCAACATACTTGTTAGTATTATGGACATGAATTATGTATTCTTACTCAGAATTTAATAACTATATTTAGAGAATTTGGAACGAGCAGGATTTACTGGTAAATAATTTGTTTAATAGTTTAATGTGGGTAGTGACAGAATAAATAAAAATTTAATATAAATAGTATATATAGTAAAAATCAATGTTTTTTATTTTTAAAGGCACAGCTCAAGATGCTATAGATCTGGCGTTTTACAGATACAGTGAGTTAACCATATTTTAATTATTTAGAATTGAAAAATAAGAACACATGATTAAACTTCAGTTTGTTTCTCTTATTTGTAATTTATTAATGAATGTAATCCCATACTTTCTAATGAAAATATTACAATATAATCATAAATTATTTAGTCGTATTACATAATAAATGTATATAATATTTAACACGTTTTTTTTTTATTGAAATATGAAATAGGAAATGAGGATTTAAAATGTACGTTATAATGTTTTAAATTTTTTGATCTATAATAATAAATATTCTGCTACAGAATATTCAGTTTGTTAACTGATAAACGAATCATAGCTTAGGAGAAAAATTACTAATATATATTACAATAAGTATGATGTAGGACAATTAGTTAATAAAAAACAAAAAAAATTGTTTGCTTTATTCATGAAATCTGAAATTGGGAATATTATTGTTACACCATATAATCAAAATAAATTATTAGTCGTTTCCTAAAAATTCCGGTGTTTGCGTAAATCGGTTTTTGGCATATGCATTTTTTCATAAAACATTTTTTAAGTAAAAAATATATAAATTTTATTTTTTTATAAAATTAATGACTTTAATTATTTTGTAATTCATTAATTTAAAATCTCAAAAATTAATTTATATTTATTAAGTCCGATTAATCTGCATTCATTATACCCCGAAGGAACTTCGAATTTCACAACTCATTTGTTTTTTCTATTCGTATCAATGGAAGTTATTTTATACATGACATTATGTATTTAAATAGTTGTCGCTTTTGAATATATTCAGCACGTTAAAGAAATTCTTACACCATGGATCAGTATGTTTTAAGAACTATAATTCATATAAAACAATTACTAATGCATAATTATAATGCATTCGATGTTTGTAGTTATTTGATATTATATTAAAGAGCAATTACATTTTTTAAATGGTCAAAAAGATTTAAGTCATTATATTTATTGCCCACAGAAAATTTAATAAAGCTTTAAATTTAGAACAGGAGTTGATGCTATTATAGCAGTTTACTATAATTTGCAAACTGTGGTTCCTAAATAATTATAAAAAATACTGATACCTACAATTCATAATTTAAAATAATTAAAAGATGATTTCAATGAACTTTTTCACATTTTTTTGTATTGTATTTAATAATATTTTTCTTTTTAGAGAAAAATACCCTATTATCTTATATTTAAAATGAATACAATTTTGGATATACATGTAACATAAAGTTTTTGGAAAACTAGTTTAAACAGATTGACATTAAACGCTATGACCTATAGATTGATCGTTATACTGAAGTTTTGAAATATAATTAGTCAATTGTGATTTGTGAAAATATTTTACTCATTTTACTAAAATAGTATATATTTTGAACAAAAGTCTTTCATTAAATAACGACTATAACTATGCCACTATAAACTATTTAAAAATTGTGTGTTAACTATATATTGCAATTTTAATATATATTACTAACTGTTTATTTATTTATATAAAAAACTAATTGACCTATAACACGTCTGTTATTCATTTTATAATAATAATAATAATAATAATAATAATAATAATAATAATAATAATAATTATTATTATTATTATTATTATAATAGTAATAATAATAATTTTTCGTATTGCAGAATACACAACTGCAAAAAGTTTAAACAATTTTTGTGAAGATATTGACCATTTTATATTTCCTGTCATATTTGACCCAAACTTACAATATCACCAACTGCCTGCACAAGGAAATGAAAATGTAGTTGAGAGAAACATCCAGTATCAACAGTTACCAGTACATCAAAATGAAAATGTTGTAGTCGATCCAAATCTACAGTATCAACAACGGCCTGCACAAACAAATGAAAATGTGTTCAATCCAAATGTACAGTGTCACCAACTACCAGTATATCTAAATGAACATTTTGTATTCAATTCAAACCTACAAAATCATCAACCGCCTGCACAACAAAATGATCATCATACCATTGATCTCGACCTTCGACTGTCTGGGCTTCCTACACGTCCGGTATATTCAGATGAATATCTTCAAGACCAACCAGAAACATCTACATCTTATAAATATGATAATAAAAATCTGGACTTTGATCTAAACGAATTACCTCAAGGAGATTAGGTTGAAGATGGAGAAGGTGATATGTATATATATATATAAATAAATATGTGATGTTATGCATCCAGAATTTCGCGCCGAACTGTACTTACAAAAATTATAACAAATCCGAACATGACTGAACTATTCAATTTAAATATCGATCCCGAACCCAAACTATATAAACATATTCCAAGGATTTATATTCATTTAAAATGCTGAGTATTCGTTCATTTTTAAGTTGGATAACCTTAATAAATATATATATATATATATATGTACACTTAAATATATAAAAAACCAATGCTTATTACGTTCATTAAAGAAAAAACTAAAAGAATATAAAAGTTGTTGTAGATGTGTGTTAATTACTACCGGTTTCGACTCTGTCTTTTTATTGTAATATTCATAATATTCTCTATGTAATTTCTGTCTAATTTCTCTATACAATTTTTTCTTATTAACTTTACTTTTGATTTAATTTTCAGTTGTTGTATTTTATTTTTGTTAACCTAAAAATGACATTTTGTCGAAACCGGTAGTAATAAACACACATGTACAATAACTTTTATATTTTCTTCCTTTTTTCTTTAACCAACGTAATACGCAATGGAATTTTGTATATTTAAGTGTACATATATATATATATATATATATATATATATATATACATATGCATATATTTATTTAAAAATATATATATATTTTTTATTTACGAGTATTTACTTATAATTTTTATTTCATTTCTATATGTTAATTCTTTTATTTCTCTTCTTTTTTATTTCTTTATTATTATATTTTTATTTTTATTTTGCATATCCTTTTCTTTTTCTTTTATTTTGACTACTATATCACTTAATAAATAATTGTTAATTCATAAAATAAATAATATACGTATTAAGTATTAATTCAGTTTATCATTTTCATATAATTATTGTAAGGTACATTTGTATTGTATAATAAAATAAAATGATATATTTAAATAATAAAAAAATAAAATAATATTACTAAATATAAATGCATGGAAATTATTTAATTATTTATGTAAAGTAAAAAAAAAAATATTGATCATTATTGTAATTATTAGAACACATACAAAGCGATGTTTTCATACCGGTAGAATTTCGACCACGACATTATTGTAATAACATTTGGATGTAGATTCGACTCATGAGTATACGTACGGTCTATGGAATTAAAAAAAAATATATATATTATAAGGTATTCATAAATCTTTTTAAAATTATGTGTATCAATGAGAATAGGAGTTTAAAAATAATTGAGGAAATAATATCATCTGTATTTGATTTGAATTACTTACAAAAATATATATCTTTAACGTTACGTACTCTCACACGCGATAAATACAAACGAATATTTTAAATACAGTAATTCTCTGTTATCTGCGGATTTATTATCCGCGGTTGAGTCGGAAATACCTTTTTTTACCTTTATTTTTCAACCCGTAGGTTGGTTTGCAACCATTCATCTCCACTTTTCACGGTCACCCGCCATTACTTTTAATGCTTTGCAGTTTCCTACTTTTGCATCTTTCTTAAATTAAACAATAAATTTATTGCGAGGTCGCCCACGTTGTCTTTTTCCTTCTATCATATTAACTAGTATTGTGCTATGCAGTTCTTTTGGATGTCTTAATGTGTGTCCCACCATTTTCCTTCTTCTCTTTATGGTCGAGTCTACTATTAAACGTTCCTTTTAAATTATTTCCAATACATCTTTGTTACTTTTTCGTTCCATCCAGCTTATTTTTTGCATGCGTCTCCAGCAACAAATCTCAAATGCTTCATTCAAATTATATTAATTTTTTTTTCTGTATAGCAGTTGAAAAAATGTGGTGATAATGTACATCTTTGCCTCACATTTTTTTTAATCGTCGCATTAACTGTTATCTCTTCTTTTTTAATTTCAGCCGTCTGTTTGTACAAAGAGTGTAATATCTTCAGGTTTTGTTGTTCAAATCCTAGTTCTTGTAGTGACTGATATATAATATTCCAGTTTACATTATCGAATGCCTTTTCCAAATCTACGAAGGCCATGCATGTATCTTTGTTCATTTCCGTTTGTTTTCCAACAAGCACTTGAAGTCCAAATATTGCTTCTCTTGTACCTTTTTGCTTTCTAAATCCATATTGATAATTTTTTAGATATATTTCTATTTTCTTTTTTATTCGTCGGTTAATAATTTTCGTGAGAATTTATGATGCATGCGCGAGTATACTCAACTGTATGTATAGATCATATGTATTTGCTTTTTGCTTTTTGAGGATGGTTACAATTTTACTATTACAATAATCATCTGGGACCTCTTCCTTTTTATATATGTCTCTGAGATCCTATAAAGCTTCTTTTACTAATTTTTTAGATATATTTCTATTTTCTTTTTTATTCGTCGGTTAATAATTTTCGTGAGAATTTATGATGCATGCGCGAGTATACTCAACTGTATGTATAGATCATATGTATTTGCTTTTTGCTTTTTGAGGATGGTTACAATTTTACTATTACAATAATCATCTGGGACCTCTTCCTTTTTATATATGTCTCTGAGATCCTATAAAGCTTCTTTTACTAATTAGTTACTGTTTCGGAGTAGTTTTACTGGAATATAATCAACTCCTGGTGCTTTATTTGGTTTGAGTTCTCTCAGTGCTACATCGAATTCTGATCTTAGGATGTTCATCGTTGTCAATTCTTCTTTTATTTCTAAATTTATGAGCTATTCTTCATCGTATAATTCTTCAAGGTACTCTTTCCTTCTGTTTGTTAGCTGGCTATCATATTAATTTATGATAAAAATAAGTAATTTACCATCTCTAATTTTTATGGTCTTGACAGCTTGTCTTTTATTTCCAACTACATTTAAAATCTTACGATAGGCAAGATCTGTTTTGTTCATTTAAAAAAAAAATGTCTCAATTTCCTCACATTGCGCATCTAGCCAAGTTTCTTTTGCTTTCTCAATTTCTCTGTTTTTTTGATTTCTTAGTTGTCTATACTATTTTCGTCCTTACGTAGTTTTATCGTTCTTAAATTTTCTTTTATCTTCTATACTTTGGATAACTTTCATATCCACCCAAGGTATTTTTAGCTCTTTTTTCCTTTTCCTTAGCGTGGCATCTGTTGCGTTTCTAATTAGCGTTTTCTAAGCAAGAAAGAAGAAATTTAAAAATCGGTGTACTCTTCACAATGTCAAGTTAATTGGTGACCAATTATGTAACCCATAAAGCTTGAGTCACAGCACAGAATTTTGTTGAGTGGATTATAAACTCTTTTACTCCTTAAGTGAATATGTACTTAAGGTTAATTAAATTCGCCTTTTAAACAATGGCGGCTTATGGGTTTTTAATTAAGTAGTGCACCTTCAAATCAAATATACATTATATATATTCATTTTCAGATTATGTTAAATATTATTTGAAGATTTTTATTATTTACCTTTTTTTTTTTTTAGGATATACTTACACTTACATATTAAATTTACAAGAAAAACTTATTTTAATTCTTAAACGATAAAACTTATATAAGAAACTAGAATAGTTAATATAGCAAATGGCATTGTTGAAAAATTACATTACAATATTTGCTGTACTGTATTCATTTTAACAGATAGCAAAGCAACACAGTGAAATATAAAATGGAAACACGATTATTGTTTCGAATTTACGATAATACAATTGTTTTAACGTACAATAACTGTTGATTGTCGGAATATTCATAAACGAGTAAGAGTAAAAATAAATAATGACTCGTCACTTGACGGCGACGTCCAAAATTATTGGCTGATAAAAATTTAATTGGTTATGTGCACAGAAACGAATGTGCACATCAATTCCATTATAAAGCCGTTTGCGTGTTATTACGTGTTTTAATTTTTACACTGTTCAACAGTGCACAGCGATTGTGTGCACTATCTAGCTTTTACTCCGCATCGTAATTCCAGCGTGCGCCACACGGCTGTTTGGCCTGGGAAAACCCGATCCAAATTATATCATGAATTTCTATATATTAACATTAAATTTTTTTAAATAATTAGCATAAAACTACAGAAACTTGGTAGTACCATTATGATTTTATATTTTCAAATTTGTCTTGAGTTTGGGTAGGTAGTGCACGTGCACTCGTGCTTATATGTAAGAGCCGCCACTGCTTTTAAAGCTTTATTGATGATCGATAATGACCTAGGTCATCCTTCATAATTAAAACCTCAGTAATCTAACATTCAATTCATTTTTTTACCTCCAAAAAATCATCACTACTTAAACCATTAGATCAAGGGATGATTGCAGATTCAAAGGTCGATTACGTGCGAAGAACTTTGTAATGTCTTTTAAAAAACACGGAAGATGATCCGGACCTTCCCATCACACAAGGTTGGAAAATTTAAACATGGCCGAATGCCTTGTCAACATCAAAGAATCACTGACGAAGTAAAACTCTCAACTATAAATGTTTGTTGGCGAAAGTTATGGCCCGAACATATGATTTTTGATAAAACTGATGATCTGAGTACCTCGTTAAGTGAAATCGTAACAATTGATTGGAAAATAGAAAGTTTTAAGGGATAAATATAAATATCATAGAAGAAATTGTGTCGAACCATGATCAAGACGTTACATTGGAGGAGCTGGAAGAAATATCCGTAATCTCGAGCGAACTAAAATAATCTTAGCAAGATGAAAAGAGAAAGAAAAACCGTTGAAACCAGATTTCTTCTCTAAAAAAATCAATGAAAATTTTTCATTAACAAATCAACTGACTGAATGATTTTTTGAGACAGACCTATTCATTTAAGAATCATTGAAGTTCAGAAGAGGAATTCAAGAGCAGCTGGTTCCATACGAAGAAGTTCACAAAGACATGGAAAATAGAAGGAAACAAACATCTATTGCTAATTTTCTTCATTTTTCTTAATATGTATAAATAAATAATACATAAATTGTATAAATGAATAAATAATTAATAAATTAAATAAAAATGAAACTAATAAATAATACAAAAATATATTAACAGTAGATATGTATTGTATTTTTAAAATTAAAAAAATTAACCTAATTTCCTTTTTGACATTGCTTTATGGTACATTTATCAGTGCAACTTTCCTGGAACCTAACCTTAGTGGATAACGAAGGATAACTGTACATTAATTTACTAAATATAATACATATCATAAAAAAACAGTAATTTTTTAAATTATAATTTGACAATCGCAAAAAACATTTATTTGCCCGTGTATACGTGTGTTTAAGTCACTGTAAGATAAACGTTTGTATTTCTAATTAATTGTCAAAATTCGTTATTTCTATAATTCGCAAGCTTTGTTCACCGCTATCAGATGTGATCTACGACAAATTAGTAACAATAATAACCAACATTACAACAATGAATCACGTTCTACAACTTGGAAAACAATTATAATCGCCGAACGTTACAGTTTTGAACACATAAATGTATTAATATATTACAGGAGTGGTCAAAAATGTGTTTTTTGTTGTTGTTGTTGTTGTCGTTGTATATACTCGTATAGATCTGCCGTGAACGTGTTTTCCCTTACAAAATCGAAAAAACTACTTAAATATTTCATCATTATATATAAAAATATATTTTTTAATTAATCGTGCAATTTTAGTATTAATAGTAAGTTTGCTAAAACCATATATAAATAATCGAATCAAACAATGTAGGTATTGTAATAATTTAAAAATAATAAGAATAAATTACTTATTGCAAGTAATTATTTTGTATGGTAATATAACGGAGAGAATGACAGGGTATAGGTAGGAATGAATGGGATATGTTAATGTAGAGCACGAAATAAATCGCGGGGTGTGAGCTCGAGAATCGTTTAGGTTCATCTAAAGTAATTATTTTCATAAAAATTACTGTAAAAATAGTGGGGTAAAAATAGGTAAATTCAGGCAATACACTGAATTAAATTGTTAAATATTAAAACTTCTTACCTTATGCTCGTGCGAAGTTTACTTGGTATCTGTAGAGACGAACAATTGTGTAATGAAATTAAGTTTATAAAAAAAAGGAAAAGGTTAGATCGGTGACTCCGCTTCCAGAGCGAATTCACCGACGAGAATAAATGAGCCAAAACTCAGTCAAATTATTCCGCAAAGACTAAGTTTGTCTCACAGAACACATACTTGAAGCGGAGTACTGGCTCGTCACATGAGTGTGCGCACACTGGCGAGGAGACGTGTTCATGGAAAGGTCTATGGTGTAGTTTTAGTATTTTTTTGTGATACTTTTCTGCTACGTAAGACTCCGTTGGTGTTCCGACCAATCAACGAGCGGCCAAATTATTATTGAATTTTCTCACCGTTTAATTTTGTAGTAGTTGTTATATTCGGCGCTATAATCGTTTGTCTCTGATTTGTTCTCACGCCTATCCTGTTCTGTTCGTGCCACGTGCAACGCTTTGTGTCTATGTGGCAAGTTTATGTTTTTTATAATTCCAATGAACACTGTCTCTCACCCGTGTTATATGTTTATTATTTCGTTTTCATTCGAATAGTCCGTATAAAAGTTATTCGATATTTATCTTATAATTCCATTGTTTTTTACTCGGAAATTTACACGGTATTTAAAAAGGAGCAAACTTCAGTATGTTTTTATTTATAAAAAAAGTATAAAATAATTTCATAATGTGTTCCGAGAAGATCAAACATTAGTATATTTTATTTAAAAAATATCAAATATTATGATTATATAATTTAATGAACTAATATAATGAAAAAGTTTGGTTGTAATAACGATGATATTTGTGCATATCATTACAGTATAATTGCTCGAAAATAATTTCTTAAACCGAGACAACGTCGACTTGTTTATATAATTACTAGCTCTGTCCGAGTTGGAGACAATTCAATTCGATATACTCGTTATTTTTGTTGTTTAAACATGTGTATCGAATTGAAATATTTAAAAAATCAATTATTTGGATACATAAATGAAACCGTGTACAGTTTTCAACGCACAAGTGTCCATTTATTTATTACGGATTTTAGCGCGACCGTAGTGAACAATATGTACCAAGACACCCGCCCGAAACATAAAACATGTGTGCGTTTTTTTTTTGCGATCGTGCGAGATGGATTTTCGGATTACAGAAATATAAATGTACATTTAACGAAAAATTGCTCGTAAATAATCATGAAAATCATTTCACATCACTCGTATATATAGACAGTATATAATTATTATAATTATACGTCTGCGGGTGTGCGAACGGTCGCCGGGACCGTATACGTGTATAACGATAACCGTTGACGATCCCGTAAAATTACGTAAAACGATCTATAAAACACGATACATCTCCGTGCGGTTTTTAACGACGCACACAATACAGACGTAGACCTGTGTAAAACGATAAGTGCGCGTTTACAATGTTTCTAGAAAGTTTTGAAACGTGTCCTTCTGTCTGCTTGGTGCGTGAGCGTATACATCGAACCGTTTCTAAATTATATAGACAACAACTATAAAGGCATGTATATTCGGTCTGCCGAACGAACGAAACGTCGACGAACGATTTTATTGCGTTACGTGTGGGTTTGCGTGTTCGTTTATTGTGTACGCACACGAGTTTGAGAACAAATCGCGATGCACGAACATATAGTATTTACAACGTATATTGTAAGTGCGTCACGATATAATTCCTTATACGTACGTATTTGAACAGACTTCGGTGACGGTGCACACTGTTTAGTTATGCGGCGTTTTCAGCTTTTTCTGATTGCAAACGATGACTTGTCGTGTCCCAGATTATTTGATTCGCCGAATGCACGCGAAATAAATTGGTCGCGTTGATCGTGTGCATTAAAAGCGGTCAAAACAAGAACTCAACCGTATCAAAAACCTGTTTAACATATTCATTTCTGACTAATTTACCATACTTACCACTCAAGTTGGTGACTTTGCTTATGACAGAGCGGTAATTGCTAATAGTCACGATCCCACCACTGCCTCTTCACAAGTTCAATATTATATTATCCTCCTCAAAAAATTATATAATAACTAGGCTATAAAATTCAACGAATCAAAATCTGACGGGAAAAATATCAACCCATCTTCCTAAACAACTAAGTCCTACTAAAATCACAAAGCATTCATTATCTAAGCATTATCATAGACAATCGGTTTACGTGGTCACCTCACTTATACAACAAACTCTTATCACTAAACATCCGTTTCCGTCTCCTCTGGTATCTACTGGTAACTACTGAACATACTAAAATACCAACCAAACTATTTCTCTATGGACATTTTCTTAGATAAAAGGGCTGTTCATTCCTTTATGCATGTCTTGTATATAATTATGATCACACCTACTTATTGTTAAAATTATAAATAACAGATTGTGAAATTATAAAAAAATGACAATTCTGTTTCTTCAAAATAAAATAAATGTATTTTTTTGTTAGCTATTTTGAGAGGCCCACAGGTACCTTTTGCCACGGAACATCAGCGACAACATTTATGCGGAGAGTCGTGTCATACCGAGGTATAAATATATATCGGTCAGTGCACGACGAAACATTTATATTATATTATTTCTATTTCATGTGGTAAAATATTTAAATCTTAATCGATTTCCATAGTTGATTTCCATTAATTTTTACAATAAAAAAACATCTGTGCATATGTAAGAGTGTACAATTTAATCGCTGTTTACTCAAACTTGGTTTTATCTTTCCTCCTAGAATTTTATTAAACCAGTCAATGATTTCGATGAAATCTGAGCAATTATGGATTTCAGAAAATTGACATGTATTACTATAATTTTGACTGCAACTTTTATAGCAATTGTTATTGGAAGCCCTAAGACGAGTACAGGTGAATTTATTGTATATATTTTTCAAAATATTATGACATGTTAAAAAAAAGTAATCCTGTAAAAATTGTATCATTGTAATTAATTTTGTTATGTACGTGTAATGCCGAATTTTTATGTTGAATACATTAAAAATGGCTATTGTTTTGATTATTTTATTCGCAGAGTTTAATAAAATAAGTATGTATTTTAGAATTTCATTTACAGAATATATTATGCTGTCCATCTTACTTCTTGTGTATTTTGATCTGTGTTTTAACATACATTCGAAACTAATAACATTTTACAAATCATATATGCTCCATATCATATATGATATATGATGTATTAAGGTAAAATAATTCCATTTTGTCGTCATTTAAAAAACTACTATCTAGATAATTCCCCTCTTCTTTAATAAAATGTTATACGTTTGTAATTTGACGGGAAATGATCCATATATTATTGTTGGTAAATATTAAATAGTTTATTTATTACTTTATTACAGCGTGTCCATATATATTTTTTTGATCAAAAAGTTTTTCTACGCGTTCTTAAAAAATGACAATAATATACATAAATTCGATAAACAGAACATAAAATAGAAAATAAAATGAACATTTTATTGGTATAAATATATATTACTAATTATAAATAATTTTGTTCTTTCTCGTTAAGTTTGTTTACGTAAGTTTTTTGTTACAATTTATATTAGTAAATAATTATTAAATTCGACCTCATGGAGATTCGGGTGAAACAAAACAATTATTGTATAGGATATTGTACATTTTCTAAATTTTCAGTCGGGATTGACGTACTATATTATAATATTACTATATTAATAAATACATTTATTATATAAAATTATTAATAATGATAAAAATTCCATGTAGGACTTTATGTTATGTAAAATACAATGCGGTCATAATATGATTACAAATCTGTCATTCGGGTGTGAATTATACGAAAGTCTCACACTTTGATTGAATTTATCTTATAAATAGAAATTGCCAACAAAAAAAAAAATCAAAAAAAAATTGTATTTTTGAACAAATGTTTCTATAACATTTTCAACTATTAAATTTATTGATTATTTAGAACAACTTAAAGAACACGGGCATTTTACTGGCAAGTGATATTATTGTTTTGTTTATTGCATTCATAATGCCAATATAATTTTTTTTTGCTCGATTCATTTTAAGTCTTTTTAATAATTATATCGACTATAAAGATCAATTTATTCATATCGTACATTTATATCCATGAATAATTCTCAATTCGCACAACTATCTACTTTTAAGTATTTATAAGGATGTGTCTTCAATCTATAGCTTCTTTCATTAAATAAATGTTAATCATGTCCAGTTATTACCCATAGTTTATATTCGTATTATATCAAATTACATAGGTTGTATATTACGTTAAAAAAAAGAAAGAAAAGAAAAAATTATTTAAAAACTTGTCGTAAAACTCGTAAAAGGAAATATAATTATTAAAATAAAAATGTTTAAACTACAGTATTTTTATGTTATAGGAAATGAAACCAGTACTGATTCTTTTTTACATGTATTTGACAATTTAGGTGAGTGATTTTGAAATGAATTCTTTCTTAAATTCAAGGTGCAAACATTTATATATTTCTTAAAACTATTTGCAATTTTTTTTTAACATTTATGCAACGTTTTATTTACATATAATAAAATAAAATTGTTGAAACTCGGTGGTCATTCGCGAAATTTGATATTCTTCTGTTACGTTTTTGACTAATTCGGCAAGCATTGAAAAACGTTTCAAATGATTCATCATGCAAACTTGTGCTAATGTTATTATCAAAAGGATTAAATCTATATACATGGATAGCTAGCACTATTTGCGTCATTCCTTCAGCATTGTACATTGGATTCATACAAATGACTAGTATTTAGAGGTAGTGTTATATAAGGAAAGTTTAAACCTTTATTGTCACTGTGATGACTATTGTGATTATTATTATTAATCTCTATAATTTATTACCAAATAATGTAAATAAGATAATAAAACACAGCTTTAATTATTAACTATTTGATGATCATCGATTATATCATTTTACGATTGAAATATTTGTCTATTTATTTTAATATGCATTGTTTTTTATAGTCACACCTTTAAAAAGATTAAATACATACACGAAAGGTATTCTTAAATTTTCACAGGTTTATACAGTTATACGAATTATGTAATAATTAATAATTTCAATATGATTTATATAATATTACGATTCTCACTTGTTATATAGTTATATACAGTGGTAGCTCGTGTTAAAAAGCTCTCGAGCATGAGACCCACCCAACCTTTAAACCTTTTTAGCCTTAAAAAATGCGAATTTCCAAGCGATCAATCCCGTCTAAAATCGCCTCTGACATTTACTTGAGGTGAATTTTAGAAATTAAAAATAAGAATTAGGTGTGGTAAGTTATGATGATGGGGTAATATGAAAGGGTAAAATATTTGTGCCACATCTACTGTAAACCTCACGAGACGCCACTGGTTATTCAACTAAAAATGTTCAATTATGTATCATGATGTATCATTATATAGCTTAAAGAGTAGAATGCCGTGTCCAAATATCATATGTGTGTTTTTTAGGGCATTTATATTCATATATTGATCATCTTCATGAAGCAGCCGTTGTGTGTATGTATCGTTATTATGAATAAATCTACTATGTTCATTATCTACAGTATACGCAATTGAAAGACGTCTATAGGTGTTATTCATTTGATTGTGAATAAAAATAAATAAATAATTGACAATAATCATTTTAGTATACTCACATGTCAAAATTGATGATCCATTGGAATGGTGCATTTCGAATATACAAAGTACGTTTGAATTAATATCATATTTGTTTTGATCGTGACTATACTCATTACAGTTGTGTACTTATAATATATATTTATATATTAAACTGTGATTCATTTATATGCAGAATAATTAAAATTCGCTTTTAGAACATATTTTGTTACCAATGTAATTTTAAATAAAACACATAATTTGTCTATTTAATACCTTTCCTGAACCATAACCCTTTACATTTCTACGACAATGAACGTCGAGAATAATATTGGGAACGTTTAATGCTATTAATAATAATTAACATAAGTAACACGAAATTTGATTTTGAGAAGGTTATCAAAATATTGTTTCAACGCTGTTGAGTATATATGTGCCAATTACCGTCACGATATCTTTCTTTTTCAAATATTTATCTTGGAACAAGAAATTAGTTGAGATTTTAGAAACAGATTATCCCCCAAGTGCGATGTGTAATTAAAACAATTTAGTTTCAACCTCAAATCATGTAGTGTGTCTCTACGGGATTTCAAAATTGTTTTTTTATTATAAATAGTACATGATTAACGATCTTATGATAAATGGTTTTAGGATATTTTATATTACACGAGAATGATATTGATACAGAATGCAATAGTAAAGTATCAGATTTTAATGTTAATATACTTTATAATTATGGAACATTAAAACAAATTTATAGTTGTGAAATTTTATTAAGTAGGATTCCAAAGCAGGAGTGTGAAACACTTTTGACTGTATTTAATAAATATGTTCTTATTTAGAGTATTAATTATATACAAGAAATTAATTAAATATTATTATTATTTAATTATATTATAAACTTGTTATTATTATGGACGTGAAGAGTTTTATGTATTATTATTCAATATTCAATAACTTCTATTTAGAGGATTTGAGTAGAGCCTGTTTTACTGGTAAATAATTTTTTTATAATTTAAATTGGATAATAACAGGTTGAATATAAATGTTCAGTATGATCTAATTGTTTTTTTACAATTATCAATGTTAATTCATTTATTAAAGAAGAACTTTGTAACAATATATGACGTACACATGTTATTTAATTAGTAACATTTAATATAAAAATTTATATATTGTAAAAATCATTGTGCTTTGTTTCTAAAGGTACAGCTCAAGAAGCTATTAAACTGACATTTTACAGATACAGTAAATTAATCATAATTTTTTTAATATAGAATTTAAAAGTAATAATCACAATATTGAAACTTCACTTTGTTTCTCCTATTTGCAAATTATTAATGAATGCAATCTCACACATTCTAATGAAAATATTACATCATATAAAAAGTTATTTAGTTATATTTTATAATAAGTATATATAGTATTTAATACTTTTTTTTATTGAAATATGTAATAGGAACATATGAACAATTGAGAGGTATGTTATATTGTTTTTAATTTTTTAGCCTATAAAAATAAATATTCTGCTTCAGAATATCAAGTTTGTTAACTGGCTATATATACAAATTATAATTTGAGATGATAATTACTAATATATATTACAATAAATACAATGTTAGGTATTGAGTTAATAAAAAAAAATGTGTTGTTTGTCTATATTCATTCCGGTGTTTGCTTAAATCAGTTTTTGGCATATGCATATTTTATTTAAGCACTTTTATAAGTAAAAAATGTGTACATTTTATTTTTTTATTAAATAAATGATTTAAATTATTTCGTATAATGTGATTAATTTAAAATCACAAAAATTAATTACTCATATTTATTATGTCCGATTAATCTGCATTCATTATACCTCGAAGGAACTTAGAATTTCACAAATCATGTGTTTTTTTTATTCGTACCTATGGAAGTTATTTTATATATGATATTACTTATTTCAATAGTTGTCGCACTTGAATATATTCTGTACGTTAAAGAAATTCTTACACCATGGATCAGTATGTTTTAAGAACTATAATTCATATAAGACAATTACTAACGAATAATTATATTGCATTAAATGTTTATAGTGTTTTGGTATTATATTAACGAGTAATTACATTTTTTAAATGGTCAAAAAGATGAAAGTCATTATATTTATTGCCCACAGGAAATTTAATAACGCTTTAAATTTAAAACAGGAGTTGATGGTATTATAGTAGTTCACTATAATTTGCAAACTGTGGTTCCCAAATAATTATAAAAAATACTGATACCTACAATTTATAATATAAAAGTCGATTTCAATGCAACATTATCACATCTTTTTTGTAATATTTGTCCTTTTTAGAAACAAAGTATTATATAGTATTATCAGTTTTTTAAAATTAAAATGTAACATAAAGTTTTTGGAAAATTAGTTTATACAGATTGACGTTATACGCCTTGACTTATAGATTGATAGTTATAATGAAGCTTTGAAATATAATTAGTCAATTGTAATGTGTGAAAATATTTCATTCATTTTACTAAAATAGTATATATTTGGAACAGAAGGCTTTCATTCAATAACGACTATAACTATGCCACTTTATCACTATATGCTATTTAAAAAATGTGTTTAATATATATTGCAATTTTAATAAATATTACTAACTGTTTATCTATTTATACAAATAATTAATTGACCTATAACACGTTTGTTATTCATTTTATAATAATAATAATAATAATAATAATAATAATAATAATAATAATAATAATAATAATAATAATAATAATAATAATAATAATCATAATCATAACCATAATAATAATAATAATAATAATAATAATAATAATATAATAATAATAATTATAATAATAATAATAATAATTATAATAGTAATAATAATAATAATTTTTCGTATTGCAGAATACACAACTGCAAAAAGTGTAAACAATTTTTGCGAAGATATTGAAAATTATAAAGTTCCTGTTATATTTGACCCAAACTTACAGTATCACCAACTGCCTGCACAAGGAAATGTTAATGTAGTTGAGAGAAACATACAGTATCAACAACCACCTACACAACAAAATGAAGATGTCCTATTCGATCCAAACCTAGGGTATCACCAATTGCCAGCATATCCGAATGAAAATTTTGTATTTGATCCAAGTCGACAGTATCAACAACCGTCTGCTCAACGAAATAATATGTTCGGTCTGAATCAACAGTATCACCAACCGCCAGCATATCCGAATGAACATTTTGTATTTGATTCAAGCCAACAGCATCAACAACCGCCTGCTCAACGAAATTTAAATGTTTTATTTGATCCAAACCTAGGGTATCACCAAGCGCCTGCATATTTAAATGAACATTTCGTATTAGATCCAAGCCGACAGTATCAACAACTGTTTGCACAAATAAATGAAAATGTGTTCAATCAAAATGTACAATATCACCAACCGCCTGCACAGAGAAATGATCATCATACCACTGATTTCAATCTGCAACTGTTTGGGCTTCCTACACCTCCGGTAAATTCAGTTGAATATCCCCGCAACCAACCAGAAACATCTACATCTTATAAATATGATGATAAAAATCTGGACTTTGATCTAAACGAATTACCTCAAGGGGAATAGGATGAAGAAGGAGAAGGTTAAGGATATATATATACATACACACACATACACACACACACACACATATATATATATGTATATATACGTTTGTGATATTACAAACCATGAATTTTGAGGTCGATCCGAATCGAACTAAACTATTCAATTAAATATCTAATCCAAACCCAAACTTCATAAAAAATGTATAGGGCTTAAATTAATTTTAAACATCTAACTATTTGTTGATTTAAAAGTTGGTTAACTTTAATAATAAATTATTAATTCATAAAATAAACAATATAAGTATTTAATATTTAAAATAATGTTTTTTAAGATATAATCCAAAAAATTGGGTGCCGGAGAACAATTTCGGTACAGATTTCACTTTCTTTTTTCAAATAACCTTGGATTCGTTTTGAAAATCGAACAGTTTGTAACATCATTAATATATATATATATATATATATATATACTATTTAATTAGAACACGTATTGTAAGATTTCGTAAAAATATTTTTATTGAATAAATACATGTCAAAATAATTATTGTTAAAAATAATACAAACATGTCATTATTAGTAAATAAATTACAGTTGAATTTTACACTATTTTTATTATTATTTTTAACTTAAATAAAGAAATAATAAAACATTAGTTTAATATACGATATGCATATAAAAATGTTCTTTTTATAAATAATAATAAGTAGAATTAACAAAAAATTAATTCCAAACGTCTTAGAACTAATTTAGAAATATAGAAATAAAAGTGATTTTGGTAACAATTTGGTAATGAACATTTCATTTTCTCCTTTTACTTGAATGGTCACATCACACATCTAAGTTCTTTGACCATTCAACATCATATTTACAGATGACATATTGCTGATTTAAATATTTATATATATCAGACGTAACCTCCCAAAGGATTATTATTAATTTTAAACTTAACTGAAGTTAATTTAGTTTGCTGTCAATATTTATTTAATTATGTAGCTCAGCTATTTGTGAACAAGTTATTATCTCGTTATTTTTTTCAAAATTAGGCTTATAAGTAAAAATCAATAGATCAGTGTTTATTAAGATCGTACTATATCACGTCTTCGCTTAATAAATCACAATTATGTTGATCTTTTAACATAGAAACGAGCATTTAAACTATGTCCAATGTATGAATTAATCAGCAAAAATTTGGTACGGAAGAATACGTTCATCTGCGTGATGCAATGAATGTAGATGGAAATGCAAACAATATCGGCCGACTTATCATTTTTCCAGTGATGTATGATGGAAGCTCTAACATTATGAATACGCACAAGATGCGATAATCTACGTGCGCCAATCCAGTCGACCAGACTTATTTATCACTTTCGCTTGCAATGTAAAATAGATCGAAATCACACAGCTGATCAATCATCTAGCGATTGCCATGACATTATACCACGAGTATTCAAGCAGTTATTCAAAGTTATCATGGATATCATTATGAAATATCATGTCTTCGAAGACGAGCGATGTTGAATATACTCTGTGGATTGACAGAAAAGAGAATTGCCTCATGCGCATATTCTCCTGTGAATGGTCGAGCGAATAAGACTAGATGAAATTGATGATATCATTTGCGCAGAAATTCCTGATCCCGAAACAGATCCAGAGTTGTATGAATTAGTGACGATGAATATAATTTATGGACTTTGTAGCGATTACAACTGGGAAACCCCGTGCATGATAAAAAAAAAATGCTCCAAACGTTAATCGCGTGCTTCGTTGGCTGACATAATTACAAGAAAATGACGGTTATCCAATGCCCATGAAGTTAGCCCCCCCACTTTGTCCGATCGTCTCCAAACCGATGTCAATATTTAGCAAATTAATTGCAAATAATTGCACATTGGTTTTTAGAATTTGCAAATCAAAATTCTATTTTTGGCGAATTTTTTAAGATTTTTGGTCAGCTGCGGTAAACTACTGTATACATTTAAGTATTTATTTTATTAAATAATAATCATTATACATCTATACGTCATCGAATAAAGTAGACCTAATTCAGTTTCTCAGATACTCGTTTCTCGGATATATTTTTTACTCATTTTAACCAGTGTGTTTTAAAATTTTACTACGATCGTGTAGTTTACATATAACACGCGTATCGTTTGATTGAAACGGAAGTTCTGTGGCCCTTCAATGATACTTAACTCTTTAGCCCGTCACTGTAGATCGATCACGTGCGCGTAAAGGATTTTTTTTTAAAGCGGAAAAAATAAGAATAGAATAAAACCCTAAACTATAGACGCGCCGACCGACTGACTATTAGTTTCGGCGTAGCTATATAATGTCCGAAAACTACGCGCATCACGACGATGGCGGCTATGGTTCTTACGTCTTAGCCAACCATTGGTTCCGGTGTGGCTCGGGACGATTTCACTTTCGTAAATAACACTGGTCGTTATATACATATTATAGGCGTAAGTTATTGTTATTATATATATATAGATAGAGAGATATGTTGTGTGGTATGTACAACACCTGTCACGTGACGGGATCAAGGACGACCTAAAAAAATCAATAATAATAATAATCGGAAACGTGATATTGGTTTAGTCATGGCCGACCGTCCTCGGTTACGTAATATCGTATTTGTTGACACAACGACATATAATTACGATAATGACAACGACGACGACGAAGATAATAATAGTAATAATAATAATAATAATGGAAATTTCAGATTATCGTCAGGGAAACCATGCGTCCGGTGTGCTTGTTGATGGACGGGAACGTGCCGTTCTGCAGTCACATTATCCAAAGTCACAATGGCAATCGTAACAATAAACAGCGATTACGAGTCGTATTTCGTCGAACGCGACAAACCGAACGTGCAAATCCGGTGAGTACTCGACGCGATGGCGCATACGTGCAGAGCGCGTCATGAGTACTGATCGCCCGTCCTTATCGATCTACCAGCAAACATTTAAAAACGAAAACGGCACGTTCAAAACGTTTATACCGGACACTCGGTTTACATATTTCGTCACGAAAACGCGCACCGATCCATTGAAAAACCGAACATTCAATACAAACTTGGATATATTTTCAGTCGTAGTTTTTTATTGGTTTTTCAATATGTTTTTTAATCGGAATAATTTAATTGTATATACGCTTCATCGAATTCGTCATACTTTTCTTCTAGTCGATATTTTCAAGTTTTTTTATAATTATTAAAATCTCTATTTATACACGCAATGCACAGTATTTTTTTTTTAGCTAAAAGCTAGATGAAGACTCGACCTCTCGGAATGAGTACAGCATAATTAACTCATATAAAGTACACAGTTACCTAGTGGCGGTCAAATGACTTAGTCATGGGGGAATGAGGCCGATTTTTCAACATGAACTTTGATCATTGAAAACATAAGTCATAATTTAAGGATATAAGTTCACTTAATTAAATAATTTTATTATTATTAAATTATTAAATCTATTTTTTTTAAATTTTTTTTGCCATTCATCCAAAACTTTATCTGTGGCAGGGGCGAACGCAGGGTCCCTTTTTATTATTTAATAATATAATTTTTTTTTTATTATTAATAAATAGTTAATACACAGTATGCTGTTAAGACTAACATATAATAACAAAAAGGTCATGGGGGGATATATCTCCTCATCCCCCCCGTTGACCGCCACTTCAGTTACTGATCCCTTGAAACAAATCAATCTTACTGCAATACATGTTCAATTTTTTCATTATATTTATTTCACTAATTATTGTATACTTATATATTTTTGTCATTGTTTATAATACCGAATATTTTAGTCCATAACAACTTTATCTCATTGCACTTTCATGTATTTTACGAAATAACGCATAAATATTCAGATTTTCTATTATTATTGTTTTTTTTGTTTTGTTTAAGAAGGCCAATTTCGTAAATTCAGCGTCACCTATACATTATGTACAGATATGTTGAAAGCATGAAAATAATTCGTTTAATTTTTTATAGATAACGATCGACGTTCAACATACATACAATACGTACAAATTTATGTATACGCGCGACGTGGACTTTTTAATCAAAAAACGTTAAAAACGAATTAAAATCGCATGTAAAAGGTCATTTAATTATATGAAATATAAATAGTGATTGGTTAAGCACAGCTTGTGATTGGAACGTGATGTATGTGTATAATACGAGTGCATATAATATAATATTAAATATATATATGTATATGAAGGAGTTAGAGGCGAGTGAATTATCGTTCGGTCGGGTCGGTGTCGTTTGTAAATAAATGTTCCGGAGCTATGGATGAGTACCGCCGTTCCCCTCGCGAACTCACTCAGCGGCATGCGCAATATAAATATTATATCTGTTGTACGGGCGCTGTGTTGCCGTGTCAGTGCTAGCGCGGACCACTCGGTCGGACCTCGTAAAAGTTGCGCATCGCTCATCCAAACGTGAATTCGACGATCCGATCGTCACATTCGGAGGACGATTTCTAGTGAACTACTCGGTTTATAATAATAATCCGTTATGGTTTTTCGATATTCAAATTTCACTCGCTTCAAAAACAAAAACAGAACATGATGATAGTGTTATCGATATTGAATCGTGTACGGAAAATCTAAATGTCGGTTTGCGATCCGCTGCGATCTGCAATCACATCGTGACGGTGCGAATCGACTGAATTCGAACGTGATAATGATCAAAAACGTGGTCTAAACCTGACACGACCTTATAGGATATTCACAAGTCGAACATCGTGTTCGAATGATCAACGTGATATTTTATTACAAATTATTTTAATAATATATTTCTATTATTTCTTCATTTCTGTAGGGGATTCAACACGCGCTTATGCAACAGCCGCCACTGGAAAATTACTACACGAACGTTATATTGTCATGCTAGTAATACTGTATCATATCCGGCTTATTAGTATTCGCGAGTGTATTCGAGTATTAACTGGGGCTAAAAAGCCGTGGGTTATAATGGAACCCTTTCCACTTTTTCTAAATCAACTTTTTTCATTCCTTCACCTTTTCCTTCCAAAATTATGCACGCCTCTTGGCATTCGCAAAACATTTGTTGCTTTTTAACCATGATATTGTAATTTTACGAGCGACCGATTTTTTTTTTTGTATAAATTATGTTTGAAAAATATGTATAAAAATGTTTGAAAAAATATATGTTTTTGTTTGTTCTAGAAATAACATGTATACTTCTGGCGGGAATGAAAATTCGGCTCATAAAAATATATATATATATAAATATATATTTATTGAAAATAATAAAATAATTAATACCAATTTAGTAAGGCGACGGGTGTATTGCGTTCAAGTGAAGTAAATCTAAGATTGTAATTTGTAGGCACATCTGCTTTTAATATTTACCCATTCTGAATGCGATAGCTTCCACATATCCGAAATCCGTTTTCCCGCCGGCCCAATCCGTCCTCGATTTCTGGTATAAAGATGTAATGCTGTCGAATTAATCAAACGCTTTTTTTATAACGCGAATAATTGGACAACGGCTTTATGTCGTTGTTGAGCTCACGGCGATTGTATATACGAGAGATGTACCCGATTATTGCTGTTTCCGTCTGCTTGTTTGTTTCGATCGAGTCACAACCACAACAATATTATCGACATGTACAATCGAACCGTCGCGTGGACGAATAAGACCGTAAGAGGCGCCACAAGAGATACGTGTCGAAACCCCGTGCAGCACTCTGCGGATGAGGTTTTCTCGAGATTCGCCTTCCACCGTCCGACCGGATGGTGATTTGCCACGTAAAACGTATTTTAGTCGAACGCTGGTAGACAATACTTTTGGAGGACACGATCGCGCGAACACGAGACGACCGCGGCGCGTGTTCCAATTCTAACCGGCGAGTATAATCGCAAAAAATCATAATAAAAATAATAATAACAGCAATATTATTAATAATAGTAGTAGTAATTACGCGGAGTCGTACGGTAATTAATATAACAGCGATAATACAACGGGAGACGTACACGGCGAATTCGGATTTTATGTAAATATATTATTATTGCTGCCCGTGTAGATCGGATTAAACGGGCCCGGAGATAAAACCGCGGCCGGGGATAATTAGAAGACGATGTTATATTATTATATTATACAGGTGGGAGAAATACTTTAAAAATATTATCGCCGCGAATTAGCTGTGTGCATATACCTGTGTATTGTGTGTGTATACTATGTAATCACGATAATAATGAAGGGTTCGTGTCGCGCGGGCGTAACGACGTTTTTCTCTTTGCATCTCCCCGTCTTGGCTCTGTCACAACACAAAACTCGACCGACGATTTCTGGTCGTAACAATACATATATTGAAGGGAATTTTATTACACGGGATTATCGGTAATGCAATTGCAAACAAAAACTATAAACGACAATTGTTACAGTGAAACCCGACGTCGAAAATCGAAAACAGCAAATGATGTTAAACTTGATTTTTGAGTTTCAAATACAACCGAAATATTTCAATTTGATAATTCGAAAAACGCTGCGTTACGGTTTCCCCTATGGGAACGGGCCGGACAGTGTTCGCGTACGCTTTCTGTACGTTTCACAGACGTACATCGTATTCCATCGTTATATGATTATTATGGACAACCGAAATACGCATGTTCCGTCTGGTCAACAATTATTAGAAATATTGAACGTAATCTCGGCGGTACCCGTTTTTCCCGATTTTGACTTTTGCGAATTTGCAATCATCATCGGTCGCCCTCTGCCTCCTTATCTAATTGAATTATAACTATACGGAGATACGGTCGCAAGGAAATGAAAATAAAACATCGACGCGGCCTGACTGATTTAGTAAAAAAAATCGTCTTTTTGACCAGCTGTGGTATCGTCACACTGCGATGCTGTCGGCTTAAAGCGAGCCGTGTGTCGTCACTATAATTGGGTTTAGACGATTTCTCCGTTCGCTTTTCGCGGTTAACCGTTTTGGAGAAGAAAAAACCGCGCGATCGATAGGACGGGGATGCTTACGTATTCTAATATACGATGTAGTTTTCGCAATCGGAAAAATTCAATTTAACTCTTTTCGAAACTTTCAATTATTGTTTCCGGTCTCCCATTATTAATGTGCACAAAGCCATGCAGAACTCAATCGCTTAAAAACCGTCGGAGTTGTGCGAACCGGGTGCGAGTACTGCATCTCACTATCAACGGACAAGATAATCAACTACGATTCCCGCGGGTCCTAATCTGATTAGACTATCGTGAACAGCATCCGTAAATTGCGTTTTACAAGCGTGTCGATACCCCGAAGACAATAGAGCCCGAGGTAATGATTTGCTCGTAGTGGTTTGCTCGTAGTGGTTTGCTCGCAGCTGTTATCTCGGCTGAAGATTATTCGTGTTTAAAATGATTTAAACTTGTATTTTCGTAAGTAATTATTCGATTCGGGTATGGTGTGTCAAAAACGCAACTTTTTTGACAAAAATTTTTCTCGGCCGAATCGCCGAGAAAAATGTATCGATTCGCGTCGAGCTGTGGAAAATGTTACGAGAAAATGAAACGATACTTGGAAACAGAGAACAGCGTCTGTGGTCATCATAGGTTCGTGGTTACGTGCGAGTGCACGTAATCCAAAATTTAATCGTCGAAATTTGTATGAAGAATTCGCACTACACCGTCGATCAATTGAACTGACGTCGTTGAACGGCCAAAAAAAAAAAAAAAAACGTCAATGCCCATGGCGAAATAAGCTGGTGGGTCTTAATTTGTTTAATTTAATAACCCCTTACCACAAGAAACAATGTTCAAAAGTGTTTAAAATATAAAGAATATGCTCATTTTAAACTATGGACATTATTTTTAAACGACTTCTTTAAAATGACACCGATCCGTTGGATGAGATATAGTTTCAATAATGATTTTGAATTGAATATCAAAAGTTTTATTTTCATTCATACCTTTAGACGGACATGGTGCTACTGCTAGTAAAACTTCAGAGTTAAAAGTTTTAAGCGGGTAACACGAAGTAGTACTAAGTCTTTCAAGAAGTCAATTTTCACTGACTTTTACTTCCACTAGGAACAACATTGGAGGGAAAAACTACTTATTTTGTACAATTTTAATATTTCGTCTTGTTCTTAATATTTTTTTTTTTTTTTACTTTTTCCAAGGCCACTTAAATATTTTGAAGACATAACGACGATAAACGATACGATATGACAAATAGGCTCGACGATCGACGACAATATGACAAAACGAAATAAAAATTATGATCAAATAAAGCGGGCCCGTGTGGAACTTTGTTAATAATCGACCGTCAGACTTCAAATGTGGATACCGATCGATAGCCATTTCAAAGCGTTCATCGTTATTCCGACGTTTCATTTACGCTATTACGGAACGATTGCAAACAGCGAAAACGATATTGTTTTTTGCGTCGAAACCGAAAAGACCGTCCTAATGAAATGTTTACGTGTTTTCTTTTTCAACGTTCGACGTTGGAGCGTACTCGTGTTCTTTCGCCCGTCGTATCGTCCTGTTGTCACGCCACCGGTCGACGTCCATTTACCGTGTTCGGACGTAAAACGCACATCATTGAACCGTGGTAGCGGTCTCTCCGCCGATCGCAGCAGCGCCGGCAAGGGCTCATTACTATTCACTCGGCAGATACAACCCTCCCCCTCCCCCCGAAAACTTTGCGATGCAATACGTCGTGCTGTATACGCCACGTGCGTAATAACATAGTACGTGTCGTGGACCGTGGACGGGTTGTGTGAAGGAGACGTTACGGTATTATACGTTATAGACGAGAACACCGAAAACAAATACTGATAACTAAAATAATTTCGCCCGATACGTTTCTGTAACTACCGTGGACATACGGCTTCTGTATTTTGAGAACAGCAAAGCATTCATAAATTTGAAAAAAAAAATCAAATAATCCAATCAAATGTACTACGAACGATTAAATGAAATTCTACATTAAGATCTTAAAATTATATCCGTTGTCGACGAAACTAAACTACATAACTATCGAAATCCTCTTATATCGAATGTTGCTAACACTAACATTCCTGTTGATCACCCCCCCTCCCACCAGTCGTTTAAGAAGGATTTGGATTTGCTAAATTAAATTCCCTAGAAAAGTCAAAAGCAGGATGTTCGCCGTTGGACAGCCGTCTTTCACAAAATATTTTATGCTATAATTGTTAGTTATCAGGCACAGCATACGCCGATTATTCTGATGTGTAATTGATTGTGTATATTAATAAAGAAAAAAGAAGTACGCATGAGAGATAGTCTTTCCTCTTATTGTTATATAACGATGCGATGGAAGTCGAATTTGACAGAACTTCAATCATGTTTTTTAGATGTATACACGATGTTACCGTTGATCTGAAATATTTATTCCACATGATTATTACGTGCGTAGGTGGTTCCGATTTTATTATTTTGGTTTTTAAACAAAGTTATCGTTGTGTTTATTCTATATAAGTATGTATATATAAACAGTTTATAAATAGATTTATACAAAAAACGTCGGTAAAGTAAAAAAATTGTTCGCATCGTTAAATAAAGTTTTTTCGAAGAATAAAATACTTTTAAAAGTATTCGGATACGCGATATACTCGCAAAAAAATAAAAATAAAAGAAACGATTTAAAATGTATACTTAGAATACTCGAAATGTATATTCGGAATAATACTACTATACTATATATTATACAAGAGCCTGTAAGACTACGTCAACGAGACGGTGAGCCCACGAACGTTTATCAACTGCAATGGGGGTTTTTTCGCAATATATATTATTATTATTATTTCCTCGGAAAGGAATGCAATAATAATACGCGTGGAGAATAAATAAATACATATATTGTTCGATGATTTTATTTATATTTTTTTACACCAAAGTACGTTAGTATACATATATACATTATATTATTAATCCAAACACAACAGTTTTATTTTAATAAACGTCGGTCTGAGGAATATGACGTTTTCAATGGATAGATAGATAGATAGAGAGAGGGAGAAAGAGAGAGAGAGAGAGAGAGAGAGAGAGAGAGAGAGAGAGAGAGAGAAAACGAGACAGAATAACGTTATTAATTTTCGAGGAAAAAAAATTGAAATGTATTGTATATTTATTTCATCTTTTTATATTTATTGAAAACAATATTATAAACTATATATATACGTGACGTTAATCTTATGTTCGTGAGAGCTGCTGCGATTGATTATATTTTACAAATAGCCAGACTATAATCTTAAATAATTAAAACATTTTTTGTTAGGATTTTTGCACGTTTAGTTCAATGACCGGTTCGATAATTTAATATTTTTGCATTCGACAGTTATTTGTTATAACTTCATCCACTTTTGACGTTAAAACTGCAACCTACCATTTTAAAATTATAAATGTTTGAAGAATATATTTTTACGGGAATTTCAACATGTTGGTTTTTAAAATCCAACGAGTTTCTTTAGTAATGTATATTTAAATTGAAGACTCCATAGTGATATAAAGGGCTATTATACTTGTGATTCAAAATTTACCCTTTTGTTGACGCTTTATTAAAAATATATAGAAATATATGTCCGATGTGTTGTCGTGATAAGTTGCACGTGGTGTTTTTTTATAAAACACATACATAGTTTGCAACTTTACTTTTCTAATTTAGTTTGTGAATCTGTTCTAACTTAAGTTCTTCGATAGCATGGGTTATTTCTTGATGAAATAACAGATAGAAGTAAATTTGGTTTAATCAGAAATGATTTAATAATTTTATTGTTTAAAAATGGATGTTATAGTGTTTTAGATTACGGTCACTGACTTAAAAGAAAAAAACGATTTGGTGTATAGCATATCAAAAGTCATTATACCGTTTTACGGTCGGTTACGGGTCACATCCCCGTCAGATATTTCTTCGTCCGATACACTATCCAGTAAACAATTTTCCCGTCTAATTACTGGTGGCTCGTGAGATTTACAGTAGGCGGGGCACAAATAATTACCTCTCTCATATTACCCCGTCATCATAACTTATCACTCTTAATTCCTAAAATTTATGAGGCGATTTTAGAGGGGATGGTGTACACTTCCCCCCTCACCGTTCACCCAAAGATCGATTGGTACGTTGGAAGTGGGAAACGCCTATTTAGACATGTTTCGTGTGTGTAAGACGAAGGGAGAAAATGCCTGTTTTCAATTCCCTTAAAATAAAATATAGGTAATTTAGTGTATACTGTGTAATATTGTTTGTTGAGTAATGGGTTTACGAACAACGATAGTCAATAACAACGACGACGCGCGATGACAAGACGAGTTAGAAAGAACTCGGGCACAGTTTGTGTGTGTAATTCGTGCCAATAAGTGGGGACAAATTATTGAATTTTATACGGTTGATTCAAGCACAGCAGAGCTGTGCCCGCTGCAGCTTGATACTGTATCGGTAGTAAATATTATTCATGGAATATAAATATGATTTTCTTATATTGTCTACTGCAACAAGTGGTCTACAATGTATTATCGATTTCCATTTCTCGCAATACTAAGCATTGGGTATGCAGATATCCTACAACTGTCTAAAACTGTGCTCATGATTCGTGATAATATAATTATCTGACGTACGCCCGAATATTCAAAATGTGTTTTTGAAAAGAAATTATTTGGAAATTAACGAAACGGTAAAAACGACCAGTTTCTAATTTTTGAATCGTAGTCGAGTTTACTGTGTGGTGGATGCCACTGCATACTCGAGAAAAGTCTATGCTTTTAATAGTGGCATTGCTCGATTTTTTTTCTTCTCGATGAGGTGTATAACACGGACCGCATAAGTCGTAACTCAAATCCGGTTTGTACATTATGACCACTTTTTTCCTCGCCACGGGACGATGAATCGAATCGTCCTCTCGTTGGAATAAATAATAAAAAAATCGGATTTGAACTGTACAACATTCGCAAAGATCTCACCACTATACACGTATAAATATATAAACATCGCGGTGCTCCACGGGGGGCGATTATAACTCTAGCGGCACGGTCAGATATCATATACATACATAAAGTCACGCCGTACGATAAAACTTTTCTGGGTTTTTTTCCCGTTCGTTTTTCCTTTTCCCAGCGGATGTACTTTTGCGGAACGACAATAAAACGCGACGCGCGTTAATCGCGTCGATACCGCTGTAAAATAAATCGCGGAAAAAAACAACGTGCATTATATCAGTCACACGGGAACTCGAAGAGTCGCAAAGGTACTGTACGATGTTTATATCTCGTCGAAATTAAATTTTGTTAATGTATATAAATCGCGACGGGCTGCAGAATTTGGTGTTCGAAACGTTTCATATATCAAAAAAAAAAATCCAAACCAAAATCGAAATAGTAAAACAGCATAATCGGTGTTGAACATCTTAACATATGGAGATTCGAAATCAGTAAACCGCTGTCGAAATAAATAAACACGGGTAAGGGTCAGAGTACTGAGTATTGTTGCGGGTATTACAGTTCAAAAACCAAATTGTGATATTTTTTAAATTGATTTGTGAAATATAAATAAAACTATAATAATTGAAAACTGACAATCCAAGTCAAAATCAAGACCGACAAATTTTGTTTCGGTTTCAAGCCCTAAAATATATGTGTACCGCTTCATTTTTTTTTTTTTTTTTATTATTTTCAATTCTGAATTTAGACTTTTGGGGCCCAGGGCAAAGAAGGTCTTGAGATCCAAAACTTACCCTGTGTTAAATGTACTTCATGTTCAAAGTATCGTTTCCTTTATTTGGCGATTTGTTCGATGATGTAAATTTGTTTGAAACAAAAACAAAACAGTGAATTTTTCAAATTTACAAGTCAATATAATCAATAAAAGTCAAGTGAAAATACAAACAATTACAATAAGTATTTATTATATCACTTATATAATAAAGCAGATATTCCGTGAATTATTACAATTCATTGAAAATTGATAAAAAATACGCACCTTATTTATTATAATTAGTGTTTCATTAATATCGTAATACATAGAAATATACTGGAATTCCAAGGAACCACGAAGAATCGTGTGGTCCGTATGTTTTTCCGTCAAATCCGGCCTTGATACGCAGTTAGAAACACTAAGGAGCAGGGATGAAAGTATTGGTTTTGTTGGAAAAGCTATAGGACGGAAAGCGAGAAAGATATAACGAAAATCACCGCCACTTCCAGAGACACGGCTGGCTGATATCATACGCGTAACCGGTGAAGGGGGCTAAAGGGCATTAGGCGTTTACTAAGCATACCGGCATAGAATAAACAATCGTAATCTGCCGACGGCTGGTATACGGCAGTAGTACGGAATACGGGGGTAAAGCGAATTCGCGAAATGGATTGACCGCGAACGAATAACATAAAAACCGAAACGTGCACCGCAAAATTACGATACGTCGGAACACACGAATACGCGAGAAGAGTATCTGGCGAGGCGATCCGAACAACCGTTGCCGAGAGTAGTCACGCTCGCGGCGATCGGCAAACGAAATCGTATCACGGCGTCACACCTCACGGAAAATCGTACCGCCCCGTCGGGGGTACGAACACGGGGTACCGCGTCGAGGCGAAGGAGCGAAAGCACCGACCGACCGGAATAACAACGTGCGTCCGTTGTGCCGCACGCCGTTCAGGAGACGACGGGCGGCGGCGGCCCGAGGGAGAGCAAATCGTGCGTGGGTGTACACTCGCGTACTTATAAAAAAATTGATGTACACGTCGTGCGTACGTGTTACTCGTTGATCGATCCCGTTGTAACGACGACGATATTTCACCGCCACGAGGTTCGACGGACGAGCTTATGGCGTACACGAACACGCGTTACGCGCGACGGGTCTTTTCTTTTTTTCCTCGGACGTTACGAGGTTAGGCGTTTCGTTTTCCCGTGTTGTTCAATATATTCTACTCCTGTACACAGATACGTTCTGTTGCCTGTGAGAATCCGTTCGCGTAACCGTCGTGCCGCGTCTGTACGTCTCTGTAGTTCGCGCAAAGAATATACCGACACCCCGATACCGTACCGTTTCCCGTCGCGTACGGCGATGCACGGTAATTACACGCGTCCGCGCCACACGGCCGAATAGAAATAACTCGAGTCTGATATGTGTTGGCGGTACCGATTATTCAATGATTGAACACAACAGTTATTTCGACATATGTATTGTTCGATTGAGGTTAACATTCGCGTGTACGTAGACAGGCAATCAAAACGACGATAGATCAACGTGTTTCGCGTGCCGGCGTACACATAACATGTAGTCCGTACGACGGCGACTCGCACGAGCAAAAACCTAATTGATTACTATACATTTATATTAAATAACAACGAACATTGATGTGTTTCAATGTCCGACTATATTGCGTATATATATATACAAATATAGGTGGACGATAATTCGTTTAGTGTCGCTTTCTAAGACTACTTAGGCCGGCCGCCAGATCAATTTCATATTTCAAAAGTGCACATGCCAATTCCGGCAAATCAAAAGCTATCATTTAATACTGTAACGGTCCCGTTACATAGTACACATGGGTATATGTGTGAGTGACAATTCCTTTTCTATCAATAATCATGTAAGACCCTGTAATCAACACACGCTTTGTAAGAGACAGCCAGTTCTCCACGAATACCACCTAACGACACTAACTGGACTTTGTTGGAACCGCCTATTGTAAACAGATTATTAATTAAACGTATTTCACGTTTCTAAACTTGTGGGTGACATTTATTAATCAATAAGCATCACGATGTAATAATTATTGGGATTTATACTTCTTTTTTCCGATCATTCCTAACATTAGATACTTGCTCTCAAGTTACGGTCAATATTGTTCAAATGGCCAAAAACCTTCCCTGAATAATTTAGTTTGGTCACCATCGACCATGTTACAGTGCCAATATCGAATTTCTAGTATCATTTGTACGGACCATACTAATTTGGCCAACTTTGGATTTTTAATTTTTCGATGAAACAATAAGCTTGCACACGAAAAAAAATACACTTGTATTAATAACGGCGGTTCACCGATTATGACCCAGCGTGCGTTCATCCACCAGAAATGGCCCGTAGGGTCATAGACAACTATCCAGAAATGTTCAATCAGTGTGTTGTAAATGAGGGCTATTATTTAAGTGATATAATTTTTAAAAATAATTGATATAAAATAGCATTATATGTATATTTTTTAAATAAAAAATTGTTTTTGATATTTGTCTTGGTTTAATTTTAAATAGATTTCCAAATCAGTTTAGGTTCATTTTGCTGAACTCTGAATGTTGTAACATATTAAAATTCAAGGGTCGTGGGATGTCCGGAGAGAGGAAATATATCGTTTAAAATAAAATGAAAGGACGGATCCTCCCCATGTCCTCTAGCCCCTCGGACTACCGATTATTGTTTATTACATATTGTATATATATAACATTATACGGCTGCGGGAAAGGAGATAACTGCCGAAAATTGTTTTTTTTCTTAGATCTAAAAAAACATTCGTTACGCGGCTGCACGCAGAGAAACGCGAAAAAAAACATGTATATATATATATATATGGTAACGGGTACGCGTCAATCATGAGACTTTACGATATTGGCTGTATACGTATATATATATATATAAACTGCCGGCTATTACTGTGTTATTTTTTCGGTATTCTTTTATTTTTTTGATCGCGAACCGAGAAAAATGAAAATCCGTTTGCTTCAGGGCGGGGGTCGACGATAAAACAGCAGCGACGTGTATATGTGTGTGCGTGTATACGAGTACAAATACCCGCGCGTACACATACACACATACACACACACACACACACACACACACACACACACACACACACACACCTACACACACACACACACACACACACACACACATATACATATATATATATATATTATACACACGCATAAACCGCCGCGGCAAGAGGCGAAATAATAAATATTTCCGAGCACGTAAAACCGGATTTTCGGTTCCCGCGGCGACAATTTCCGTCCTCCGCCGCCGCTGTTCTTCGTATTATTTCGTTCCCTTTTTAAATATCCCGCGCTTGTGCCCCGCAAACGACCGTCCATAAACCGAACGGTCCTTCGCGTCCCTTTCCCGCACACGTACAATAACAATATTGTTGTACTCGACCGATTTTCATCGTCCCGCGCGCGCGGCCACGACGGGAGGACGATGGCGATGCGTTCGGAGACGGGCGCGTGTGTCTCTTTTATTTCTCGTCGTCTCGACGTCTCGCCCGTCGCCCGTCTCTCGCAATGTCGCCCGCGGGACGCGACTCCCGACCGGCGAAACAACGTTTGCGTTTCCGGAACCGGAACCGTTTCGATCGTCGTTATTATCGTTATTATTATTATTATTGGTCTTGTGGCGGCGCGAGGATGGCGCGTTAGGGAAACGGCCGGCCGACGACGTCTCGCCAGGAGACCTCGTTTCGCGCGCGACACGACGCAAGAACACGTCGCAATGACAACCGCCATACGACGATAGCGATTTTTCGTTGCCAGCGGAACTCAATGAATGGGGTTTCTGATATAACCCGCGAACACCGTTTGATTTTTATCGAGCGGACTTTCGTTTTTAAATCCCGATATCATCTCGAGTGTGTAATATATTTGACGAATGTTGGGGCGGTACGCGTAAACTTGTCTGTTCAACTGCGTCGAAGTTGTTTCGTTCGATTACTCCCCAGAATTAATTCATTGTTATTGAATCACACATTTGCCCGTGTTATCAATAAAATTGATATCCGTATGCGATTCTGTCATTGCAATGGAAACCCGTCGTAAACGGCCGTAAGTAATAACACGTTGTACGAAACTCGCGTACACTTTAAAGGAAAAAAAATGTATTACGAACATTATGATGAACCCTTGTGGGCAATAGCGCTCATAGAAATGTAACCCCCGTTGTAAATGTGCATCTATATAATAATTGTGATTTTAAAATAATAATTGTGCACTCATACTCTTATAAATATGAGATTTATTGAAAGTAATAAATTAATTTTATTAAATAACGAAAATTACAAAAGTACATATGGGTCAATATTATGAAACATGCATTTTAAAATTGGTCTCCATTACATCACAACTTGCTCAGTTGTTTGAGTCTCTTGTTTTACGTCACTTTTAATCTAAAGCGAATTTCATTGTTATTGATGAGCAACCGGTCATCGTCTACTACTTGAAACCTTGTTTTCAATAGTTATATTCATAAAGCATTTGATTATCGTGCTCGGGTAGATGTCGTTTACATTGCCTATTCCAAAGCATCGTGTTGATCGTGTTGACCATCCATCTCTTTTAAAATCTTTTTCAAAAATGTCTGGTTTCGACAAGCCATTTCTATATTAGTTTCGTTCGTACCTCTCAATGTAAAAATATTTGTTTTTGTGATTCACGGTGTCAGATCGGCTCTAAGTGATATGCTTTTTGGTTATCATAAGGAAGACATCTTTTCCCTCTTATTTTCGTAATTATCTGTCAACGGGTATCAAATTTGGCCTTGTTAAATAAAAACTTTAATTTTCTCGGATGACATAAGATGTTATCAGTCTTTAAAATATTTATTGATATTTAAATCAGGTTTCATATTTGGTATGCTAAATTATTTTATAATATCTATTTTTTGTAAGTAGTTTTTTAACAATTTACGTGATGTTTATTTGTTTACGTTGAAATAACCATGATATAATATTGGGAGATTAATATATAAACATCAATGGTTCCTAAATCAAGTATAGTAAATTATTATTATAATAATAACAGATTTTTTTTAATAAAAAAAAATTAATAAGGTAAAAAAAATTTCTATCGTTTTTTTTTCAAGTTAGAAATACACAAATCATTACAATGTAATATGACAATGGGTTTACGGCTTTAAATATTAATGCAAATGTTATATCAATAAATTAAAATAGATACGTACATTTTAAATGTTTCTTCTAAACCTGATAATATAATGCTTTATAATATATATATATAATCAATGATCTTACTTTTACAATTTAAAAGAAAGAAAAAATGTTTATTATTGGTGGATATTTCGTATTTTTACACTATTTTTTGTACACATACTCGTATGTTTTCATAATCCAAAATTGAGATAGAGAGATAAACGACAATTTTTAGTGACCGTGTGACTAATTCAATGGACTCGTACAATGAAATTAGTTTCTAGTATTAGATCAGTATATAGTTATTTGAAAATATTTAAATCAATTAATATATTAAATAATGTATTTAATTAAATAAACCACAAACTTCCATAATTTGTTTTCTGTTAGTAGCAAGTATAGCTTGTCACTCGGTTACATAGTAGTTGACATTAATTTGGTTGCAGACATGCAACGTTATTGATGGTTTAGGCATGACCAGTATAAGAAATCATTTGGTCATTGCGAATTATTTGTGACCACTCTGATATTATAATTGCATGTGAAAATTTATTATTTAAAATATTTATGAGTTAGTTCATCATTAGAAACAGCACAGTTTAATGATTATTATAAACATTCGAATTCATAACATTTCATTTAGAAATGTTTATTTGTATGAATAGGAGTTTTCTTTATTTTATATGAATAGGATCACTTTGTGTTAGTTGAAATAAGTTTAAAGTGGTTTGAAATAGCACAATTTTATAAAATAGTTGAAAATTCATGAACAAAACTACACACAGTAAATAGCATTTTTGAGAAATTTAATTATTTAATAAATGAGTTTCGTAAACTATATACTTCTTTTTCAATCTGCAATTTAAAGAAATAAATAGATTTTCATCATTATTTTATGTTATATTTGTAGTATAATAGATGTACTCGTATGTAGGCGTATTTTTTACTGTATGATAATTATTGTACGTTAAATTATTTAAATATTAAATATTGAACACATGTATAGTATAATTACAGCAATCAGCATTTAAAACAAAAATTGCTATGAATAAGATAATACAAATCAGTTTACTAGTAACCACTTTCATTTTATTTTTGTTATAATTAACTGTAGTCTTCGTCTTGCATTTTACAAAATACGACGAATAGTAGAAACGTGGTAAGAAGTAAATAACATAAAACTTTCAGATAAGTATTCGTTCTGAAGGATTAATATTGTTTTCTCGGCAAATTCTATATAGTGTGCATCTTATTATTTATTAAATTATATTCGCAATATAATAATTTGATACTTTAACTTAAAATCCAATATACTGCATTATATATTGTCAAGAAAAATTCGGATTTCTTTGAATTCAATTGTTTTTTATTATTCATGAAAGATGATATCGCGTTTTCTTTTCAGATACCTGGCAATTTTTAATTTCTACATTTGATGATATACTATACATTCAAAAATAATTAAAAATAACCCTATTTCAATAATTCAATTACGAAAAATTGGAAATTACCCGCTCAGTGTAATAGAACCCGTGGTTCGTCAACATTTTGGTGTCGCATATTCAAAATTAATTTTATTGTTTAGTGACCAACATGTATAATTTTCACTTCGAATTACACATTTTTGCAAGGATATTAAAAAAAAAAAAAAATTGTTTTATTGAAAAAAGACATTTTTTAGTCAGTTTTACAACGTATTAGGTGCAATGGTATCATTAAATTTTCTAGTATGTTATTTCGTATATTTATTATGTACTTATTCACATTATTTTGGCGTACTAAAATATCTAGTCAACGTAATTAATTCGACTTTAATATATATTTGCTATGATTGAACACTAAATGTGAAACAGAGAAAACGAGAAATTTAATCAATAATTCCCTAAAAAATTGATACGATTATATCTAATGGAAAAAGGGTTTATAGACGATTTTTGTTTATTTTATACGTATACATTCGGAATGTAGTTTTAATGCATGTTTACGATTCGTCATAAAATATCTTAATTTTTCAAATATTTTTGAGGTGAATATTTAATTAAATCGAAAAAATTGAACACAATTAAATCAAAATAACCGAAAGATAAAAGTATTTATTTAAAAACATATAACATTGTATAAATTAATGAAATCGGTTTAATAAATAAATAAATATTTTTAGTGTATACATTTTTAAATCATTAAATATACGAATTTAATATACTTACAAAAATATATTGTATGTTGTATGGTTCAGAGTGTTGGGCAGTTGACAAGAAAATAGAGCAGAGAATGGGTTTAGTGGAGATGAAAATGCTTAGATGGATGAGTAGAGTGACAAGAAAAGATAGGATTAAGAATGAATATGTGAGAGGAAGCATAGGAATAGCATTGATCGTGGATAAGATGTAAGAGAAGAGACTTAGATGGTTTAGTTATATTATGAGGAGGGAAGATTCGGAAGTTGTAAGGACGGTTATGGAAATGAACATTGAAGAAAGAAAAGGAAGTGGAACACCGAGGAAGGAGTGGTTAGATGCGATTGGGTGCGATATAAGGAATGCTGGTGTGTGTGTAGATGATGTGGGAGATCATGTTAAGTAGAGATTTAGGACAGAGTTGGCTGTTCCCAAATAGTTGGTATAGAGGCGAAAGAGAAGAAGAATATACACTTACGAAAATTATATATTGCGGGTACGGTTGTTGTTATTATTATTACCTATCTTTTTGTGAATTATTGTATAAAATGTTAAATTTATTTGGAAAGAATTTTGTTATTGTTGCGTGCGCCTGACCATTTTTTAGTCTTTCGTGTGTGAGCCGTACTGTCGTCATATCTTTTTTGTTAATATTTTTTTGGTTGTGAGATTGGCGTAAATAACCGATATTGTTTATTATTATTATTGTTATTGTAGTTACATTTATATATCGCGTGCATGAAACACTGCAGATCATACATTATTGTTTATCGTGTGCGATGTAATGTTGTGATGTGAATATTATTTTTGTTATCTGTAGTTTTTAGATTTAGGTAGTACCTGTCCAGTGTGCGCTCCGTTTAACCATAAATTTATATAAATACTCATATACATATATATATATATGCCATTTTTGATATTTAAATCAATAATTATTATTAGAACTGAAACAATATAAATAAATAAAATAATAATAAATAAACATAATCATTATGGAATATTTCGTTTTATTCAATGTATATATATATACATATATGTAAGGGTTGGATACATTATGGTAATTTTGAAGTGATTATTTTTTTATTTATTTAATTAGTATGTTTTATAATTGATAGCGTTTAACGATTAATGCGTTAACGAAATAGCGTTAATGAAACTTGGAGAAGAAAATTTAACAAAAATCTGCAAGACGAATTGGGAATTGCATCAGTCATCAGCTTCATAAGAAGATAAAGGATCCAATGGTTAGAACACGTGATGCGGAGAATCGAGGATGATATAAATAGAACAGTCCTAAGCTGGAAACCAATGGGAAAAAACCTCGAGAGAGACCCAGGAAAGGTGGCTGAATGTTGTGGAAGAAGACCTTGAAAGGTTGGGAGTACAGGAATGGAGGGAGTTAGTTAAGGATCGAGAAAAATAGAGGGATATGTAATGGCGGCCAAAACTCTTAGAGAGTATTAAGTGCCAGAGGAAGAAGAAGAAGAAATTTTATAATTAGTTAGATATTTTTATTAAAATGTATAAAATATGATTATAACACTAGTAATTTATAGTTTTGAATTTTTCATTGTATCTGTTTTACATATTTCATATGAAATTGAAAAAAAATCATATAAAGAATAATGATGGTACTAATAAAATTGTTTTATTTAGTCAAGTCAGTATATTTCAGATAAAATATAAGTAGATACAACTAAAATTTTTTTTTGAATAAAGGTTTTTTGAGCATATATTTATATAGCCTGTTTTTTAAATACTCACTCAAAAATCAAAAATTTTTATAAAGCCATTATTTAACCAAATGTGCTACTATACGTAACAAAACTGTAACAAATTTCAGATCTTGCCGGTAGATTTTCTAAAAATTGTCTTTTATATAAATTTGTCCTGTTTTAAATTTAAAAAAAAAAAACATTATACAAATAATAAAATATAATATATATATAGTTTATACAAGGTGTGTTCAAAAAAAGACTGGACTGTTGTCATGGTGAAACTTCCACGTTCCGTTTTGCCACATTTCAGGTCGTTTCCTCGACACAGCGGCCCTTAGCCTCTTCATAACCTCAAGGTAGTATTTCTTATTAACTGTCTGTCCTTGAGGGACGTATTCATAGTGAACCAAACCTTGCCAGTTGAAGAAAGCTATCAGCATGACCTTCACGTTGGACCGAGACATCCTAGCTATTTTTGGTCGGGGAGAGGTTGGGCCCTTCCACTGAGAAGACTGAGCCTTGGTTTTTATGTCATATCCGTAAATCCAGGTTTCGTCACCGGTTATTATGGTCTTCATGAAATCTGGATCGATATCAGTTTGATCAAACAGGTCCTGACAGATTTCTACGCGTGTCCTTTTCTGCTCCTTTGTCAACACACGCGGCACAAACTTCGACGCCACGTGTGCCACACCCAAAGTCTGATATTGACCTCTTCGGCAATCTCCCTGACAGTTAAACGACGGTTTACACGCACCATAGTGTTGACCAAGTTCACGTGGTTATCATCTGTCGACGTGGAGGGTCATCCATTTCGGGGATCTTCATCGGTCAAATTTCTTCCAGATTTAAAGCGGTTATACCACTCAAAACACTGGGACCGGCTCATAGATTCACCAGGGAAGGTTTTTTGAATCATTTTAAATGCTTCTGTAGCACTTTTACCAAGTTTAAAACAAAATTTCACACACACACGCTGCTCTTCCAACTCCTTCATTTTCGCTGTCACAGAAATTTCAACGCAAGTAAGTGCAGGCTCAGACAAGATTAGCTATTGCGCGGCAACGATACGTCGTAGAGCGACGCGCCAAGCGGCGTTTGAGTTGTCATGGATACCGCTAGATAGCCCAACCCGGCTCATTTTAATCCGTCAAACGGTTCGCGCGTACTGAGCTCAGTCCGGTTTTTTTTTTTTGAACACAGGGTTATATATATATATATAATTGTATTATATAGAATATTCAGGGAATACTATTGTCATGAAGTATTCGAATAAATATTCTGAATACTTTTTTTCAAAGTATTCAGAATGTGTACTTCAAATATTTTTAAAAAGTATTTTCCCAAGTTTGACGCTTATAAACTGCGTGTTATTATAATTGTATTCTATAGTTTATTATACTATCCGGAATCAGCGTATTAAGCATGAATTATCAAACTCGTAATAAGATGTCAAGTAAAAATGTAATTATGAATAAATAATAAACAAATAGTTAATTTGTGTTTGCTCAGATAGATCAACATACATTAACGTAGACATTAACATAGACCTTAACGAATGATATAATTTTTTTAAATTAATTTGTGAAATAATAATTTAATACTTACATTCTACATCCAAAATGCAGCATTTTATAATTTCAATAAAAACATAGTATACAATTATTCAATACATATGTTTCGTGTAATTATCTGTGGTCCGTTAGATGAAAATGTGCACGAATGTTTTATTAGTTAAACATATCATAGAGATGACAGGAGTACCGAAGATAACCTGTATTGTGAAAACAGAGAACGCAATGTTTTGGAAATGTAAAGGGAGTTACTGAAACCATGTGTCTAAAGCGACAATGGGCTGGAAAACATGTGGAAACTAACTGAGAGAACGACTGAGGAGCCATTGACTGAATGGGGTGAAACAGACATGGAGGAATTATGTGTAGCTTTTTGACTAGATAGAAAGTGCACAATTGTAATGAGTGGCACACTGTGTCTTTTTGGTAGGCAAACTGTCTTAAAGTGCTGTGACGCGCCAGACAACAAGAAGTATATGTTTTAGGCGTCGATCGAACCCAATTACTTTTTCTTGTGGGAACGTTATATATGTTGTTATATAAACTGTATTAAAAATAAAAATTAATATTTATATACACTTATTATACTAACATATTCTATTTAGGTTTTTGGGTTACCTACTCACCTATCGGTAACCGAAATTCGATTAGTATAATATTAACAGAATTATGAAATTAAATTTAAATTTATTTCACATATACGATTGCATTGTTTAAAAAAATGAGTAAATATCATATCGTTTTGATAAGAAGTATTATGTATACATTATGAACAGTGTTCAATTATTGTTAGTATTATTAATTAATTTACTTGGTTATAAATGGTTCTCCAGGAATTCAAAAATCGTATAGTACTGTTTAATTAACTATAGTTCAAAAATTGACAAGTCTATGACGTACGCTTGTTATTATGTGCTATAATTCACATTTAAACGCGGAAGTATAAATTAATAATGATATTTTTTTAGTTTTTGACTAACGAATGCGGGAACATTTTATTATAAATCTTATCCAAGAAAATGGATTGACATTAATTTTGTTCAACAGAAAATGTTTATGTATTGATCTTTTCAGCTATTTTGACAGTTTTTCAATGAATAATATAAATTATTAATTTGCGTATACATTGGAAATATCGAAATCAAATATTAAGGCATTATTAATACCGAGATTCTGATTTCTTAATAAATATCCTAAAAATCCTTAAAAATGATATTAAATAAATTGTCAGAAACGTTTTTTCAAAATCATTATTTGTTAAATAAAGGCAGGATAAAAAAATATGAATTGTACACCAAATAAAATTCTAGACGTGATAGAATAAAAATATTGATTTTATAATGAACAAAGAAATAAAATGTTAGGATAAAATAATTGTTGAATAATAATAAACATGTTTATTTTCTTGTGCCTATACAGTTAAACACTTATCTTGAATATTAACTGAGCTGACCTTTTCAAAATTGCATGTTATTGACTATGTTCATATTTATAATAGCATGATATGCAATTTTCTAAGTTCAACGTTATGAAGTTATCATCGAAAAGATAGACGAAAGATAACATCGTTTCCACCTTCTCGGATGATAGACAAAAATTTATTTCCAGATTTTGGAAAATACTTAATATTTTCAAGTAATTCATATGTATTTCTAGGCTCAAAATAACGTCGTATAAACGACCACTTCATCAATAATCCCTTAAAGAAAAACTGTTCATAGATAATGGTAAAATAAGTAATCATTTCACGTCGTTTTCTTATTTAGTCGTAACATTGCACGTTGCTGTGAAGTTTTTGCATTTTTGATATTGCTTATTTGACTTAAATATACAGTTAGTAATCAACATGTGAAGTGATCACGTGTTTTACCATTAAATTTGTGTATGATAGCGTTGGATAGTGAGGTGTGGCAATGCATAGTGAAAGCGGTAATGGGTCTAAATGGCCTCAAATAAGCCAATAAAAAAAAATTAAAATTAAAAATAATTCATGAACCAGCATCAAAATATGTAATAACTAAATATAGAATTTTATGAATTTGTAAGATATTATGATTATTTATTTTATTCGTATTTTTCATTATTTAGAAACTAATATTTGTGTTTGATTGTAAAAACTAGTTGTTTGCAATCTTTGTATTCAGGAAAATGGTTCATGTCGATGCTTTAATCTTTGACTGAAGACATTTGGTTCAGTTCGATGCCTTCATCTTCGATTGAAGAAAATTTGTTTTGGTTGATGCCTTCATCTTTGACTAGAGGTAATTTGTTCAGGTCGATGTCTTCAACTTTGTCTGAACGAAATTGTTTCAGATCAGTACCTTCATTGTTGACTACGGACGACTGGTTCAGATAGAGGCTTTCATCTTCGACTGGTGGAAATTGGTTCAGATCAATACTTTGCATCGAATTACTTTCATTAGATATGTTTGCATGTGGATCTATAAATGATCTTTTATAAAAATCTTATATTATATATATATATATATATTAAATTTTATAAAAATCTTTTTCACAGAGTTATTTTCTAAAAAAATAAAATAAATAATTAAATTTGATTAATAGCAAACATTGGCTTACTTAATTCATTATTTATATACATTTAGATATTAAATAACGTAGTAGTTGAAATTTGCAGTTTTTTTTAAACAATAGTGTAATCCGGGTAATATTAGCTTATCGTTTTAGTTATTATGCTTATTATATACAGTTTAATTGGTTCAAGTCGATGTCTTTACCTTCGTCTGAACAAAATTGTTTCAAATCGATGCCTTCATCTTCGACTGCAGGAAATTGGTTAAGGTTAATACCTAGTATCGAATTACTTCCACTAGATGAAGATGAATTTAAATCAATAAGAGAATGTGCTCTTTGAGCAGGTGGGCCAATTTCATTGCAATAATCTTTCGGGTTTTTTGCGAAAGTATTCTCTAAAAAAAAAAAAAAAAATGGAAAACGTAACAAAATAAAATAAATAGCAAACTTTGATTTAAACTTTGGGTAATTTACACTTTATATAAAAAAATAGAATATTAAAAAAGTTAGTTACTGAAATTGATCGTTGTGTTAAAAATTAGTAAAATTTAGTGAGTACTTATATATAGTCGTAATTATATTTATAATTATTTATATTTATTGATAGAAAATATTAAAAATTCAATTATGTTGTATAGTATAGAATAAGAGAATGATTTACACGAATTACTAATGTACAGCTCAACTTGAAATAATCATTTAATTTTTTGACTTAAAGTATCATACTTACCAACATTTTGTATGACAAATGGTCTTATGTAATAAAAGTATGCTTTTTGCAACGCTTCATAAATATATATTATAAATTAGAATAATTTGAAATAGATCAATTATTATACAATATATCTGATAAATTAAACATATAATAGTTATGAAGATAATACAAATATTTTGTTATATTATTAATATAAATAATTAATTTCAAAATGCTTTCATGTAATTCTAAATTCATCTAAATTCTAAAATCTTCTAAATTGTAAGTATTTGATCAATTTTTTAAGACATTAGCATAATATTTCATTTTCATAGTTAAAAAGTAATTTTATAAATTGTTGACATTAATAAAACTTAAAATTCTTATAAGAACATTTGGCGAAATTGATAAAACCAAATTCCTATTTTCATTTAAAACAGTATATAAATGTTTAATATTTTACTTTTTGCGTAACCGTTTTTTTCTGGGCAAGATAAAACAATTCAAATATAAATATATTAATTTTAGGTATTTTGTGATTATTGTATTGTTTTCATTGAAAAGACAATACATTTCTTGTCAAAATTACTGAATAAATATTTTACTTGAAGACGTTGTAACTTTATATTTAATTGTGAACAATTTTTAATTGATAGAAATATCTTTATTAAATATATTTAAGATCAAAAATATATGTATAATTTTATAAATATTTTCGCTTATCTCATTATGTAACAAGTGCTTACCATTAAAAAATATTATACATACAAATTTAGACTCACTCATTTGCAAAAATATATAACTCAGAGCCCATATTGATGATTCTTGAACAAAAATTAAAATATTATATAGCAGTATTCAATATTGATTATAAGTAAATTAACAATATTTGAACATCGCATAATATATTCATTGATTTTTTCAATCTTTATATATATATATTTCTGTAGTGTAGTCTTCGGGTTACTAGGTGTAGTGTTAGGGTTCGGGTAACTTTTGAACGGCTTAACAAATTGAAATCATATTTATACAACATATTTGCATAGTTACGACGATGGTGTGTAGATTTGTTGAGACTCGCAATGTAAAGCAATACTAAAGTTATTAACAATTTAAAGTTATTAAAAAATTATAGTTTTGGTATGTTGGTATGCCTGAATTTATGGCGTTACTTTTTTGTCTTTATTAGGTGAGTTGAAGTGCGTCTTTATGTGAGAGTATATGACAGGATCTTACGCGCACTACATTCACTGCAATTTTGTCAGATGTCAGCACATTCAGCTCTACAGCAATCATTAAATATACAGACCAACGAAAATGCCTATTTAATATTAAAAAACACTCAGAAATGGTTAAAGTACTGCAAAACTATCACTTTATTATCTGGAATGAATGTACAATGGCCCATAAATATTCACTGGAAGAATTAAATTAAACTTTCAAACATTTGAATCGTTACGGTAGACTTTTTGACGATGTTATAATTTCATTGTCAGGTGATTTCAGGCCAACATTATCAATTATTTCACATTCGACGTATACGGATTAAATCAATGCGTGTATAAAATCATCTGTTTTGAGGTGAAATATCTATACACTGTAACGCACAAAAAACATGCGTGCTATATTAAAAAATGATTTATCTCCTAAAGTATTCTCCAAACTATTGGTGGACATTGACAATGGACAAATTGTGTATAATGAAAATATACAACTAATTAAATTGTCTGAAAATGTTTTCAACATTAATGACTCGAAAAATGCATCAATAGTAAGTGCGTTTCCAAGTACACGTGACAATTATAGTGACCATCAATTGCTCTGTGAACGAGCTATTTTAAATACTAAAAGTGTCCATTTTGACGAAATAAACTTTATATACAAGAAACATTGCTTGGCGATTTAATTTTGTTTAAATCAATTGATACAGTGATGGATGAAAATTAGATTGTAAATGATCTCATTGAATTCTTAACCTCACTAGCTCCACCAGGACTTCCACAACATAATTTACGTTTTGAAAATTAGTTACCCTATAATTTTGATTCAAAACACAAACATACCGACACTTTACTATGGAATGAAATTAGTTATTAAAATGATTATAGGAAATGTCATTGAACTGACAATATTAAATGAAAAATTCAGAGGAGACTATGTTTTATTACTACGCATATCTATCAACGCCACAAATCAGTTAAAACATTTACAATTTCCAATACGTTTAGCATTTGTGATTACTATAAATAAGTCGCAAGGATAAATAATGGTTATATGAAGATTGGATCTTGAACATATATGTTTCTTACATGTACGATTATATGTTGCGTGCTCGTGTGTAGGAAAACCAACAAACTTTTTAATTTGTGCACCTGATAGATTAACAAGAAATATTGTTCATGATCTAGCAATAGAATGATTAAAAAAAAAAATTTCATCAAAATTTCTATTTATTAATGCCTGATGTACTTAAAATTTCGTATTGAAATAAAAAGTTTATAAAATCAAATAGATATATTTATTGCAAACTAGCTGACTCGGAAATACTATGCTATTGCTAGACATTATAAATAAACAAATAGTTCGTAAACAGTCAAAATATAATAACGCTGTAATAAACAACATCGCATGTATGCAGTTTTGTTACATAAAATACTTCAAATTGAATTTATTGTGTGAATGATAACATATTTGATAAATAATGTTTTATAAAGATAATGATTTAAAAGACTAAAAAGTTATGAATAATATTGAATAAGATTTTATTTTTATTTTTTAAATGCATATTTTTTTCTTATCCGACTAATAATATTTAGAAATGATTATTTTAAAATATTAGTATAAACTACATCGATATATCCGGTGTTAATTTTTTCTTCAATCACTAAACATTTCTTCAAAAATAACATTTCGGACAGTATTGTTTGTCAGGAATTAAAAATGTTTGTTCTTTTGGTAAACCGTTTCGAGAAACCTATAAATCTATACTTATATATATAATAAAATTAATCGAAATTTATTGTTTTGAGAATCATTTGTTGGTGTTTTTAATGTATTTATGGCAAGGATTGGTAATAAACGATATTTTTTGTCTTTCCGTCCAAAGAGAAAAAAATAGAGCTGATGGTTTACCCATTCTTGAGCACGCCACGTAACACTGCTCACGGGGAAAAAAATGGCAATTCAATGTTTACTTCACACACTTCCGACGATTGGCCTTGCGACTTATTAAGTGTCATTGCAAATGCAAGGTGAACCGAAAACTGGATACGCTTAAATTGAAACGGAAAGCCGGTTAGAATCAGTGGTATTCTTGGAATCAGAACATCCTCATATTTTTTTACGAGTTGGTACGGTAATTGTATAAATATAATATAAGTAACATTAATTATTATAAGCATTATACTATTATGTTTTAACAAAATTACAATTGTATTGGTTTCGCTAGGTATAATGCCAAATGAACGCACTCGTGATCAATATAGAAATATTATGTCGTATTTTTGTTACGGCTATAAACGAACCCGCAGTTGATGGACGACTTATGCGAATTTCAGCTACGAACGTACTGATTCAATTTATCGATTCGATATATTTGCATTGTTATTCGTTTTAGCAGAGAAATGTTTAATTAACATAACATTCATATTTATAATAATACGATACGCGGGTAATAAATAGCCGATGCCTAATTACATATTCGAAATAACCGTTTTATTATAAATATGAATATTCCGCTATTTATTACGTCGACGTGTTGGCGGTCAACACGCCCTGTAATCGCACGTAATACATTTACGGCGGTAAAGTATTTTTGTCAACTTTTTTTTTTGCGGAAGGGGATGGAGAGTTGATAATTATTATTACAAATAATAAAAATAATTAAAATTGCTTACCTCCAAATTTAGGAAATTTATTACTTTTCATCGAGTCTAAACATATTTTATTGATTAATTAAATAATAATACATAAAATATTTCACATTTTTTACGTTAATAAGACAAAACATTTTTATTCCTTCGAGATATCGAATTTTACTACATAATATTTATCTCTATATAAATATTTCTCCATAAAATCCTTTAATATAATCAAGTTTAAAATAACAATTTAATAATACATATATTTATATATATATATTAAGTATCTATAATTATCTATAGTTTGGACCTTATTATTATGGTAACAACGTATTTTTTACGCAATCATTAATATGGGTAATGAATAAAAGGAATATTAAAAAAAAAACATAATACACAAAAGTTGTTATTAAAAATAATAAAAATTTAGTTTCGTATGGAAATTGTTAATTAAGTTACATTATGTTAACAATGACATTACCTGGGCAATCACTCACATCATTTAGATGCTGGTTTATCATTGCTAATTTAATTATAAGTATATTTTTCGTTTATAAATTAAATAGAACATATCAAAAATGAATTAGATACGAACAATAAGACTCTATGTTTTCTTCGCACCATTTTATTGGTTGTTTAAACATTTTATGTAATTTGTGTCCGTGCTCTAAAAATTGTGTGATATTATGAATATTTAATTGTTTGATATTATTTGTTATTTATTAACATTGAATTAATTATATTTGTATATATTTATCATACATATATTATATTCTCATATTAGCTATTATATGTACCAAATAACTTATGTAGATTTGTATATCATAATTATCATACATACCTTTAAAGAACTCATAAAGAAGGTGTTTTTGATAGCCAAATGCAATTTCTAAAACGTTCATATGTATTTGTTTAAGCATTTTTTATCGACACTGAACTAATCGCAATACATTATGCAATAATTGTTTTATACGATTGTACCTACTGCGGTACACAAATAATTTTTATACATTATATTAATATAACTATCCTATACTCGTATGTTTATATTTTAGAATCGTGTAATAATGGTTAAAGATTTAAAAATAAATTGAAAAACCTTTTGTGTTCCTAAAACTCTCTTCGTTTGCAGGAACAACTAATACAAACATTTTTATTAAAATGTAGAAGATATGAATATAACACGAGTAATTTATAATTTTGAATTTTTCATTGTATCTACTTTCCATATTTTTTACGATGTTGAAAAAATCATATAATAATAATAATAATAATAATAATAATAATGATAATAATAATAATAAAATTATTTTATTTAGTCAAGTCAGTATATTTCAGATAAAATATAAATATATACAACGAAAAATTGTCTTTGGAAAAATGTTTTTTGAACATAGATATAGCTTGTTTTTTAAATACTCACTCAAAAAGTCATAAGCATACATGAATGCTTTGGTACATGACCAGTTCACTACATGAAAAAAAAAATCTTTGAACCTTAATGTATATTGTTATATATGTATTGTGTACGTTGTTCAAAACTATCAACTTGTATGAGTATCTGGTAATTGTTTAAGTTTTAAAATTAAAATACATTGTAAGTTTAAAAGTCAATTTAATTATATTTTTTTCAATATGACATAAATACACATATGATTTTTAAAAATTTTATACTTTCATAATCTGTTGCATTAAGTTTAAACAATAAATGAAGGTGATCATAATTATAAACGTGCATGCATGATGAGAGAAAAGTATTTCCAGCGAAGGCACTTCGAATTAATAAATATAAATTCAAAATATTAATGTCCATTATTAGTTCTATTACTTACTATCAAATCCTGCTTTTTCGAGTTGATCTACATGGTATAACATTAACTGATTACGAATTAATTAATTGAATTCACATTATATTTTGCTGATATAATTCTACAAATATTATGCTAGTATTCTGTTTTTTTGAAACAATAAAATGTATACGGTTCGCTCTTGTAGGTATCAAATGGTCATCTCCAAGTTAAAAATATGTTTATATTATACAAGGACTCCCGCAAAAAAATATTTCAGAGGGGGTGTTGAGATTGATAACTGAAGCCATGGTGGTGCGCAACGAGTCGGCTGCACATCTATGTATATGCGTACGTGGCCGTTGTTATTGTTTTAATTATCGTGATTATTATTGTTATTGTCTTAATTATTGTGAATTATTATATAATACTTTGAAATAATAGTAGTGTCGATGTACAGCTCAAACCAAATCGTGGTATCCGTGTGCGCAATCCACCGTTGTAATCGCGCAGTATATGGTTTTTTTTTTGGAAAATATTAATTGTAATTTCGTTTTGTAGTGCGAATCGCGAAATTTTGTATTCAATTTGAAGCGTGCGCTAATCGCCGCAATTTTTATAACCAATATTATTTATAAATACGTGCAGCTTTATTATACCTTTTATACTTGTTTTTATTGTGTGCGCTAATCACCACAATTATATAATATGTAAAAATTATTTTGTATTGTATTATTTGAGTTTTATTATTTTGAAATTAGTCTTTATATTCTGTGATTTTAGAATTAGGTAGCGGCTGACCAGTCGTCGTTTCGTTACATGTAAGTATATAAATGTCAGTTTTAGAATGTTGTTGAATACAATAATAATAGTCAATAATAAATAGTGCATCGTTGTTACATATTTCGTTTTGTATACATAACATTGTAGATCTAGAACGCCCGCTTGAGCCGTACATAATAATAGTTGTAGAATGGTGTACGTCGCTCTTATATAAATATTTTACGTGCAAAGCCGTACATTTTATTGGTAAGGAAACAATTATACAGTCCACTGAAGACCGGGTAAGCTGGCCATATTCGGTATAGCCCCTGGTCAGAACGGGGGGCATCAAAAAATGTTCATCTAAATTTTTTTTAATAATTAAATTATAAATCACAGATCACGGAGTCGGAAATACAAATTATCACATGTTACAACAGCTATTTTATGAAGTTATTTCCATGGATATGGTTATATATAGCCATGACTGTTTTAGGCGGGGTAAATACAAAAAATAATTGAATATTTTATCACATGTAAAAAAACACTGAAAATTATTTGACAAAAAAAAATTATATCACCAATTTATACAAATATCAATTAAAATAGCGGGAGGTGGGGTACTGTCACTATCACCCTCCCCCTGCGGGCGGCCTTGGTATTGTATCTACATATGAAAAACCCTCATGCATTAAAATAAACCCGAACATTTTTTCGGTTAAATTATAGTATCAATAATGAATGTTTGAATACATATGTAATATTATATGTATAATAAGAAAGTACATATAGTAATTATAAATTTGTGTTGTTGCTCATTTTACATTTTTGTTGTGTCAGTTTAGGTGATGAGTTATATATAAGTATAACAATATCTGAAGATTGCAGCAAAAAACACATTTAATTATACATAATTGTAAATGTTTCAGTTTTAGTACGTAACATGAGTATTTGATAAAAACAAAAATAGCTAAATAAATTTGTATTTCATAATGTATGAAATGAGTTAGTATTGAACAATTCAATACTCAAAAATTTGTTTATGAAATGTGGTTGTAAATATTGGACTTAAATTCATTTTGTTAGGCACCATTTGATTTAAAACTAGTATATACGTGGCGGACACGTCACTGCAACGTAATATTGCATTTTTATATAGAAATAGAAGAAATATAGCTATAGAATATATTTTAATATGTATGTTTGATCAATTATATTTTATTAAAATAAAAATAAATAAATAGCAACACGTATAGTTCATCCACTACCCATAAAACTCTATATTTTTTTTCATAAATTCATAGAAAACTATTACTCATATACTCGTGTGCAAATTTAGAAACTCAAAATATTCTTTATAATGAAAATTCAAATACTATATTTACAATAAAATTATTTAAATTAAGTATTATTCAATTTTTTGGAATTATTTACTAATTTAGACGTTATCAATAAGCTTACTTCTACATTCTAAAATAATAAAAAGAAAAACATACATATTTATTATTAGTAGGTATTAAGTATTTGTCATATTTTTAAAAACATTAATTTGTTTTTTTTAATGGCATGTATGACATGTCACTTAATCACATAGTAGTTTACTTAATCTCGGTGGAGTTTGCGATAGTCAACGCTATTAATAAACTAAAGGCTAATATATATATATATGGTTACATTTGACCGACCCCAAATAGCTGAAATACAGGCGAGGAAGAAGAAGATATATATGATTGTATATTGAATAGAATTAATTCGAAACGATTGACATATAATTTCTAAATTTACGTAAGCCGTATAAAAATATTATACGAAGTTAATTGTTCTGTTGAATAAATCAATTTAGTAAATATTACAAATAAATAAATTAATAAAATATTATAAAAAACGTAAGAAATGCGTGGTTGATTTTGTGAACTCTATTCTAGAACGTGATAAAATAGTCAGTTATAGATGAGATGATGAAAATTATTTATATAAAATGTAACTATTAAATAAATAAATTTTGTAAGTTGTATACTTATGTTCCAATCTATAAATAAAGAAAATGATATATTATCATCATTTCATATCAACGTTTTGAAGTATGAAATGTGTTGATACGGTCGTTTTCGTCTCCCAAGGAAACTTTTGTAAATTACCCTATTTAAATTTTCGATATTGTATTAAATGTACGTACTCGTTTAGTATACATACCCTCATAATTTGCATTTACGACGAAAATCGCTATAGGTAAAGTAATAAAAATCAGTTTTCTTGCAAGCATTTTTATTTCGTTTCTGTTATAGTTAATGTATATTATACGTGTTCTTCGTTTTATTTTATTGGAATCTTTGTGATTTATGATACAGATTTCTAATAAATTAGTTAAAATATTACACAAAATAAAAAGGTTGTAAAAAGTAAATATTAAATAAATGATAAATTTATGTTTGCTCAAATGGTTTTACGTGATTTATCGTGGAATATTTGTTTGAATTAATGTTCAGATAATTCGATCTTTGTAATAAAAATTTTTTAGTCTAATAGTTAAATGGAATAATTTAATATGTACGTGAGTTTGGAGGTGCATATATAACAGTTTTGAGACGGTCTAGTGCAAAGAAATTATTGATCTTTTGTTGGGCGTTTTTAGACAACGATAATTTTTTTTATTTATTTTTTTATTACATTTGTGTTTACGCAAAAAGCTCATTATTTTGAAAATATTTCCTAAATTAAATTGTCCATTATATGATTTTTATTAGTTTTATTTCCATCCAATTTTTTGCCACTTTGAATCAGGTCATTTTCGAAAGCGATACTTACAACTATATATTCTTTTTAATGTTGTTCTGATGTTTAGATAGTTTAACAAATATTTCACGTATTAATTATGTCTGTTATATTCAATTTCTGTAAGAACCTCACAGGCATGATATACCGTTGAACGATGCTTATAAATTGTACCCATATTATACCCAATAATTATGTGCGAACCTTAGGTTATATTATTTTGAATATCCAAAGCAATAATATCCTAATTAATCGTATTTCTGTATTGTTATCTTGATAATAAACACATTGTGTTTATTTAACTTTTATTCGCCGAATTTTACTGTCATTTCTATATGCTTATCGGAATTTTTTTTTTTTTAATAATTTTCTCGTAACTACGTGAATAATATTTATAATATTGTATGTATCTGTTTCAGTCGATATAAGATAGAATTTGTAATTTTTATTTTTAAATAAAAGTATTCCGGTGATTTATCGATTTTTATGTATATATCTTTTGTCTTGGTTTCATTTTTAATACTATAGTTACTATTTCAATTTCAATTATTTACATCGCTTTGTTAATTTGTATTTAAAAAATGTCTGTTTCGTCTATTTTTATAAGTTTTTCGAGGATACGCTGTTTGCGAGAGTTTGGTATTAAAACGAAAAAAAAAAAAAAAAACCCTATGTTTATAGTTATAATATATTATATTTTAATTTAAAATGTATCAATTTAATTTACGGAAATGCATAAAAATATATAATAAACCAAAATGAATTTTTCACCAACTAGTAAGATATTATAATTGTATTTAGTATTAGTTTTTTTTATTGAAAACACTTTACTTTTGCGCTTTACTGTGAATACTAGTTTTTACCAAATTTTGTGTTTGGGAAATTGATTCAGGTCGATGTCATTATCTTTGAGTGAAGAAATTTGGTTCAGATCGTTGCTTTAATCTTCGACTGCAGAAAATTGTTTCATGTTGATATCTTCAACGTTGGCAGTAGGAAATTGTTTCATGTTGATATCTTCAACGTTGGCAGTAGGAAATTGTTTCATATCGACTCTTCGCATCGAATTATCTGCACTCGACGAAGATTCATTTGGATCCACTAGAGAATCTGTTTCTTGGGCAAGTGGGCCATTTTCATTGCAATAATCATGCGGATTTTTCACGGAGGTATTTTCTAAAAAAAATGATAAACGTAACAAAATAAATAAAGAGCAAACTTTGATTAACTTAATTCACACTTTAAATGAGTTTGAATACTAAAAAACAGTTAGTTATTGAAATTGCACCATGTGTTAAAAAATAGTGGAATTTAGTGAATAATTATATATAGTCGCAGCTAAAATCTTTATTGATAAAAAATATTTAAACTTAATTAAGTTGTATGGTTTAAAATGAATGAAGGATTTATATGAATCACTGTCGTGCAGCTCAATTTGAAATGGTTAACTGATTACTTCTAATTTTAGTAGTGATTGAAATTTTCCATTATATTAAGCAACAGTGCAATGTAGTGAATATTAGTATATCGTTTTAATTATTATGTTTATTGATAGAAAATACTTTACTCCAAATATATTCTATGTTTGTAAATTGAGTGGATGATTTACACGAATCGTAGTTGTATATATCGATTCGAAGTGGTTAGTTCAATTTTCGTCTTTTTATATCGTACTTACCAACATTTTGTTCGATATATGGTCTTACGTATATGAAGTATTCTTTTTGCATTTCTAAAGAAATACATAATGAATTAGTATTTCTTACATGTTAGTTACACAACATAACTGAATAACTTGAGATACAGTAGTTATCAAGATAATACAAATATTTTGTCACATAAAAAATATCTTCACGATAAATCAAATTGTAGTTATTTGTTCATATTTTATTGCGATAACATACTCTTTTTTTTTCAATGTTATAATATCAACTTATAATTTATTCAAATTAGTACAATTTAAAGGGCTATTCAAATATATACCAAAATTGATATACATAAACAAAGAATTTTATTTAAAAATAATATATAAATGTTTATATTTTACTTTTTCCGTAACCATCCTTTTCTGTGTAAGATAATACAAATTAAATATAAATACATTAATATTTGGTATTCTGTAATTATTGTATTGATTTAATTGACATTTCATGTCACAATTACTGAATGAATATTTTTATAAAAAAAAATAAAACGATAACTATATCATGTACTTCAAAATGTTGAAACTTTACATTTATTTATAAACAGTTTTATATTAATTGAAATAATTTCAAAGAAATATTTGTTTGAAATAAACCTAATTAAAAATTCATCTTCTATTAACTTTACATATGTTTTTTAAAGACGAAAATATATATAATTTTATATATATTTTCGCCTTTCACATTATATTATAAATACTTACCATTAAAAAAATATTATAAATACACTATTTTGACTTACTCATATTCAAAAATATATATGTCAGAGCCCAAACTGTTGAATCTTGAACAAAAATAAAAATTATCTGTGTAATTTGCGGAAATATCCATGTAATTGTTATTGTTCTGACGTTTCGGAATCGTAACAAGTTCCATCCTCAGAGTATGTAGTGCACTTCTGACTGTTGTGACTACACTGTTGTGGACTATTGTTAAACTATCTAAATTATAAAATAAAAACAAGTGTAGTCATAACAGTTAGAAGTGCACTACATACTCCGAGGATGGAACCTGTAACGGTTTCGAAATGTCAGAACAATAATAATCACCACATGGATATTTTCGCAAATCACACAGATAATAAATTTCCAATCTATGAAAGCTTTAATAAACTCAAAAATAAAAATATTATGCAGCAGTATTCAATATTGATTATGAGTAAATTATGAAATTTAATCAGCGTATATTAGTTGTAGTTATTGATTTTCATCAATATACTTGTATTACTAATTTATATTTTTAAATCGTGAATATTAACAGATAATCCAATATTTTATCATTCGTATAAAATAAATCAATAGATTTATGTTCTTTTATTTCCCAACCACTAATATGCTCAGAGATTGCTTTCTTTACCAAGGCTGGGCATCAACGAGTTGAAAGTTAAAATTAAGTTAAAAAGTTAAATTAATATTAATTAAGTTAATTAACTCGTTATTTTTTTTCAAATTAACTCTTAACTTGAAAAGTTACTTTTTTATTTTATATTAACTTTTTACAAAAGTACTTAAGTTAAGTTAAATTTCATCAATTAAAATGTAATTTTCTGAATGATTTGGAATATATTACTTGTTTTTATTTTATATATAGGTAGTTTTACAATAGCACATATGTAAACTATAGTATATACGACGTACGTAAAATCCCAAATCACGAGATTTATTGAGTACAATACCTAAATATAATAATAATAATTGTAGGTTTGTAATAGGGAAATCTTTGATATCGACACACAAAAACCATGTAGTTCAAAGCCGTTCACGATGAAGAATAATTTTAATATAAAATATATAGATAATAAAATATACATAAAAAACCGCGCATAAATCGGTGTCATATTGTAGCTTTTTAATAATTTTGTGTTTATAAATTTACACAATAACTAATAGTAAGTAAATTAATAACACCTATTAGTTATAAAATATAACAATTGTTTTAACATTGTGTAATCAATTATACTTGATTATTTGAATAAGGTTGGGTTCAAACACTAAATTATAACAAGATTATTAATAAAATAATTGATGTTGTTTTAAATACCTACTGTTGCTAGTTGCTACTCATATTTTCTGTAATAATTACTTTTTAGATTTAAGTAAATTATAAGTTAAGATTTTTATATAGGTATTATTTTAAATATGATTATACTTTAAGAAGTATTAGGAATACTGTATTCAGAAAACTTTTAAAAAGTATTTGAAATACTGTATTAAATATTTTCGAAAAAGTATTTAAAAAGCATTCAAAATTCTTCTGCTGGCTGTTATCCATTTGATGTGTAGTAACTCAATAATTCAGGCCAGAACTATAATATCATTTATCATTTTTAGGAACAATATAAGTGTTAACAAGTAAATTAAAGTGTGTCTTATCTTCTTTATAATTATAACCTAACCTAACCTTCTCATTTTATTTGTTAATAATCACAAAATTATAACTTTTAACTATGTTAAGTAATTTTTTTCAAAGTAACCTTTTAACTTTTAAAGTTAATAAAAGAAAATATTGGTTAGCTTTTAATTTAATTTAACTAATTATTTTTAATTAACTTAATTTAACAAGTTAAGAAAAATTGTTGTAATTTGCCCAGCCTTGTCCTTTACATATTAAGAGTTGCCAAAGATGGTCGGGACGGTATTTATGACCAGCTTGCACCAGAGACCTAACGTCACCAACGCGAAAAATCTCTTTGACTTCCCACAAGATTGAACCGTAGATCTCGTGCATCGAAAAGTATGTATCTACCCATTTGACCACAGCCGATCCCTATTCTATCATTTGTATGTAAACCCAAAATATTTACCAACAAAGTGGGGAAATTTATTGCTGTTCATCGCGTCTAAAAATATTTGATTGATTGTATAAGTTATAATACGGTATAATATAATATAATATAATACGTACTTAATGTATTTCGCATTCATTTTATTAACAATACAACAAAATCATATTCCTTTGATACATCTAATTATACAACCTAATATTTAGCTATAAACATATATTTCTCCATAACAACATTTAATGTAATGAAGTTCAAAGGAAGAATGTATTTCTATGTTTATCGAGTCTCTAAAATTATTTATATTTTGAATTAAATTATTTAAATATTAACTTATTTTCATTAAAATAATTAATAATTATAATATAATATTAATATAAATATAATAATATTACTTTTAAATATGAGTTATGGAATGTAATTAATTTAATAAATTGGAATGTAATTAAAACATACATTATTAACAAACATGTTATTAAAAATAATAAATATTGAGTTTCTTAGGGAAATAGTTAAATAAATTACTTTATGTTAACAATGACATTACCACGGCATTGGCGCTCATAAATTGGTGTCCATTGAATATCCCATGTTAATTCAACTAATTGAGTATACGTTTCGTCAATTAAATATGTATACAATTTAAATACAACATATCCAATTTAAAAAACATACAAACCATCTGATCTTAATTTATTTTGGCACCATTCCATTGGGTTTTTAAACATTGTCTCTAATTTTTGTTGGTGCGCTAAGAATTGTATGATATGAATATCTAATTGTTTAATGTTATTTGTTATTTATAATCAAAGGACGAATAATTTTTTTTAGTAAGTTATATATCTATATATATATATTTATAATCCTCTTGTTAGCTATTATATGTTCCTAGCTACTTATGTAGTTTTTTGTATATTCACAATTACCATACGTACACTTTAAGAATTCATGGAGAAGATGTCTTTGATAGCTAAATAAAACAGCTAAAACGTACACATATATTTATATTAGCTATTTTACAATAAAATTAACGCGATACAATACGTAATAATTGTTTTACACTATTACAACTTTTGTTAAATAAAAATAATATTTATTAATTATTCGAATAATAAGAAACATGCATTTCAGAATTAAGTTTAATTGAATCACATTTTAAAAATATATCAAATAACCTCTTGTATTCTTATAAACTGATTCATTTCCAGGAATAACTAATAATAAACTTTATATTAAATATACAAATAATTATATTTATTTTATTTAAATAATAAAAGATAATTTAAATTTCAGATATCACTACTATACAAATAATTCAAACTTTTGAATTTATCTTTATAGATCTATATAAATCTTTATAGATACCATAAATAAATAAATAGTAAATAAACGGTTAATATAAAATATAGTTGTATTATCCTACCCGGCTTCGCTCGTGTATAGTTTTGTAACGTAAAATATTTCAAATTGAATTACTTGTGTGTAGGGTAACATGTTTGTGCAACATAATGGTTTATAAAAATAATGATTTAAAAGGATAAATAATTTTGAATAATATTGAATTAGAGTTTATTTTCATTTTTAAAATATATATTTTTTCTTAGCCAACTAATAACATTTAGAAATAATTCTTTTTAAACCTCAGTGCAGGCCACATCGATGTACCCGGCTTTAATTTTTTCTTCGAACACTAAACAATTCTTGACAAACAACATTTCGGATAGTATTGTTTATATTAGGAATAAATATTGTTTGGTCTATTAGTGAACCATTCCGTGAATATATACTTATATGTATATTGAAATAAATCGAAATTCATTGTTTTTATAATCATTTGTTTTTAATGTATTTTTGGCAACGATTGGCAATAAACGATATTTTTTGTCTTTCTGTCCGGACAGAAAAAGAATAGCGCAGATGATTTACCGACTCTCGAGTATGCCACGTATTCGAGGTTTATTCCACACACTTCCAACGATTGGCCTTGTGATTTATTAACTGTCATTGCGAATACAAGGCGAACCAAAAACTGGATACGTTTAAATTGAAACGAAAAGTCGGTTGGAATCAGTGGTATTCTTGAAATCAGAACGTCCTCACCTTAGAACTTTCCTATAATTATCGTTGTTTCAATCACGTTGCTCATCAGCTTCTTAACGTCAACTCTTATTTCATTGCATAGATCGGTTGATTCAGATTGCGTAACAAGATTATCACCGAGTCGGCCTTGAGGTGCAAATTGTCGGGCGGCATTTTTGGTAAATCATATGAATTTTAACATAAACAATATTTGGTTGAGCGAACGTGCCATTTTGGCAGCAAAAATTAAACACATAGACGATTTGAACATACAAACTCAAAGTCAAATCACTGACCAATTGTATTCGATTCAGTCAATCGATTTCATTACCAATTCAGATGAAGTCGGCAATTATCCAGTTGAATTCCTGAATTCATCGGATTTGCCAAGAATGCTACTGCATAATTTTGAGTTCAAGATAGGCTCAGTAATAATCATGTTACGCAAACTGAATCAACCAAAACTATGAAATACAAGATTGTAGCAACGATAATACCCTTCACATGAGTTATTTAATTAAAAATATGTTACGTAACAAAACTGCACACAAGTGAAGCCATGTAGAGTAATACATATTATATATTACATTTTTTTAAATTATTTATTTATTTATGTTATCCAACTACGGCAAAGCATTGCCGGATCAGCATAAGTAAATATAATTAAAAACCATATTTATAATTTTTTTTTTTTTAGTTTTTTTTTTTTAATTACTCACATAAATAGTCATATGCACGCATGAATGCTGTAGTTTTAGAACAGTTCACTGTAGTTAGAAAAAAGAGGTCTATGAAAATTAACGTAAAAATGATTTTCCATATGATATAAATAAATATAATTTTAAAATAAAAATCTTAGGTTATTAGTCCTATTACTTACTTTGAAATTTACCTTCATCTACAAGTTGATCTATATGATATTACATTAAATGATTACTACTAGATTAATTGAATTTACAATATATTTTGATTTTATATCGACACATTTATTATATGATATTTGTTTTTTAATGTGTCATAATATATACGGATCTTTATTGTAAAAGTAAATTAATCATATCTACGTTATAAGTTTGATAGTGATGTAGCTAGGTGCGGGAGACTGGTTGACATATACCTCCTCCGAAATTTTTATTGAACATTTATATAAATTAATCAATAATTATGGCATAACAAATGTATTTTAAAAAATTAATTAGGTGATTATAAATTTGTGTTATAGCTTATTTAACATATTATACTATTGATTGATATATATATAGATGAGTTACAAATTTAGAAACTTAAAATATTCTTAAAGTTTTATTCAGTTATATTGACATTTGAATATTACATTTAAAACTCAATATTCATTAAATTATTCTCCTTATTCATCAATATTTTATATAATGTTATTTAATATGTTATAACTATATATTAATATATACGTTATCAATAATCTTACTTCTACAAGCTAAAATTAATGAAAAATATATGTATTTATTATTCGTAAGTATTTAATATTTTTACTAATATTATTTACATATTTGTCGTCAAATCCCTAGAAAAGCAGACGACACTTTTTTGTGAAAGAGCGATTAATATATTGTAAATTATTAATTGTATATTAATATAACTTTCAGTATTAGATTAGTACATAGTTATGAGGAAATAATTATTTTTATTTAAAATTAATAAGTTATTTAAATAATATATTAAATATTTTACAAATGTAAACAGACTATGAACTCTCTTTAATATAATATGTATGTATATATATACATTTTTTTTACAGTGTATGGCACGTAATCGGACACATAGTAATTGACTTTATATCAATCGAGTTTATGATGCTAATTGCTATAGTGTATTAAAGATTTGTATATATGGTCTGTTATGGAATAGGACTAATTCTATACGATTGTAATATAATAATTAGATTTAGGCGAATTATATTTAAATATTATATGGAATTAATTGTTCTGTGAAATAAAATAATCTACTTGTAGTAAATCTTATAAATAAATAAATTCATAAAATTACATTAAAAAGTGAACTTAATTGACAAGAAATTTTTTTTCTTTTGAAAAAGGAACCATTTAATGGGAGTTGATTCTGATAAGCACTACTGTAGATTATGATGAAATATTAATTAATTAATAGACACAGAATTAATTCTATATAAAATTAAAATATTTTAAAGATAAATTTTGGAAGTTACGTACTTAATTTCCACCCTAAAAATATATAAATCAATAGATTCTCATCATTATCTTATAATAATTGTATATTGTATTATATACACCATCATATGGTAATTTTTTATGTTGCATGATAACTTTAATAAATTAATAAATTAAACTAATTAAGTATTCAATGTTTTATTAAATACATGTATAGTATACTTACACTCATCCGCATTTACAACGAAAATTGCGATAGCTGAAGTAATAAAAATCAGTTTACAAGTAAGTATTTTCATTTCGTTTCAGTTTAGTTAAAAGGCAAAACGAATTTTACTGTTTTATTCAACTAAAGTCTCAGTCAATTCATATACATAATACAACAGGTAAAATAGTATAAAATACAAAACGATTATAATGAGCAAATATTGAATAAATGATAAATTAGTATTTGTTCAGATGGTGATAACTTGTGAAATATTTTTTTTGGGTTAATAGTTAGTAAATCCGATATGTGTAATAAAATGTGTTCATTCTAAAAGTTGAATTGAATAAAATTACATGCAAGTGAACTTGGCAGTGAATATATAACAGTTGTAAGGAGTTGAATGCTTACATTTGGTTAGACAACGATAGTTCTCATGATTTTTTCCGCTGCTGAGTTTACGTTTACAGCTCACTATTTTAAAAAGTATTCCTTATTTTGAATTTTCCATCATATGTTGAAATCATATCCGTCTTATGTAATAACTTATTCCTTTAATCTTCCATCCTTGAATTAGGTCATTCTCGTTAAAAGATACTTATAAATACATGTTCATTTTATTGTTTATTAGATCAACAAATATTTCACTTATTATTCATGTCCGTTATGTCCATCTGAAATTTTTGTAAGAACATATTAGTTCAAATAAGTAAGTGAGGTACCAGGGTTTTTGTAACTCTGAGTAAGAAATGTAAGAAATGTATTAACAATGATTGGTATGTTATAAGAGAAATACTACCTTTAAATAATTACTTGCGGTATAATTGGGAATAGTTGTAATAAAAGTTTAGTTTGACCGAACTTGTGGTTGATATATGTATTAAATTGATCTATGTTTGGTTATTCTTCAAACAGATTTTCAATGAGTATATTAGTAAATGCTAGAGCATCAAATACAAATATATGGAGAAGTTTTTTATGTTTTTTCTTATACTCTATTCCAATTGAAATGAAATTTTTACAAAAATCTATATTTGCACCATTTATGACTATGTGTTTGCAAATTTCAAAATATTGCAATTAAATTTGTATGGAAAATGTGTGAATAATTAATGGAATCTAATATACTAGTGAAAAAATTTGTCAGTTACATAAGTATTAATAATAATTTATTGTTTCAATACAATCAATAATCATGTAATTTCTGTTTTTATTTTTTTAATGTTTTCTTAATTAGTCGGATTTCTGCATGGTTAACTGGATATGAAGATCATTTCTTTTTATTTTTATTTGCACATATTGTATTTCTTTTTTTTGCGTCTCTCAGGATTTTTAAAATATGTTTTACAATTTCCTGGTTACTATCATAGTCGTAATATGACGTCAAGTAAAAATGTAGTTACGAATAAATAATAAACAAATAGTTAATTTGTGTTTGCTCAGATAGATCAACATACATTAACGTAGACATTAACACAGACTTAACGCATGATATAATTTTTTTAATTAATTTGTGAAATAATAATTTAATACTTACATTCTACATCCAAAATGCAGCATTTTATAATTTCAATAAAAACATAGTATACAATTATTCAATACATATGTTTTGTATAATTATCTGTGGTCCGTTAGATGAAAATGTGCACGAATGTTTTATTAGTTAACCCTAGAATGGTAATGTGCGTAAATTTTACGCATAGTTAATATTCAAAATGTGATCACACTGTTTGTATTGATGATATCACTTCATAGTTCTAGATATGATTTTATCAGTTAGTTCCGTCTATGTATTGATAAGTTTTTTGTCACATTTGACCTCCAGCTCTTTGCATGATAAGATCTACAAAAACATCATACGTAAATTTTACGCATCCTTTCTAATACATGTAAAAATAACTACGTAAAATATACGCATGTTTACTTATTTGCACTAAATAGTATACGTATATTTTACGTATATTTACCAATACTGTATTTTAAGATTTTGTTATATTTTTATAAAATTATTAGGTGTAGAAAATGGATGATAATTCAACAATCATTCGTATTTTAAACGAACTCTCTGAAAATGAAAGTGGTGAAGAAAGTGGTAATGAGGAGGAAGAACTGGTGGATGATAGCGACGAGGACCCGGATTATGTGCCTCATGAACAGAATGATTTACAAACAGAAGAAGGGATTGTTGAAGTAATTAGAAACATAGAAAACTCTCCAATACTTTCAACACAATCTCGTAAAAGAAAAAATAGTATTACATCTACAACAGTTAAATCTTCTTCATATAACACAGATAATATTTCTACTTCTAAAACAAACAATATTGGTGATAAAATCGAACATATAATAACGATTCCCGATACCTCGACAATTGTAGGAAAAAATGGATTTGAGTGGAGAACTGAGTGCGAACGTTTTAGAGGAAAAGTTTCACAAAAAAACATTGTTCATATTCGACCTGGGCCTACGCCTGTAGCGATATCTTCGTTTAAACCCAAAGAGTGTTTCAAACTTTTTTTTACTGATGAACTGATAAATTTAATATTCACTTATACTAATCAAGAAATACAACATCAAAGGGAAAAATATAAAGATAAAACAAGTGCAAATCTATCTGCTTTGACTTTGCCTGAGCTCAATGCTCTGTTCGGTCTTTTAATTTTAGCTGCTTCATTGAAAAATAATCATCTGACAACCAACTTACTTTTTGACAGTTCTTTTTGTGGCAAAAGATATCGGTCAACTATGTCAGAAAAAAGATTTTGTTTTTTAATTAATTGTTTTAGATTCGATGAGAAAACAACTCGTTTGCAACGTAAAATTAAAACAAAACTAGCACCTATTTCAGATATATGGGATATTTTAATGATGAACTGCAGAAGTAGTTACAGGCCTAGTAGTTACGTCACAATTGATGAACAATTGGTCGGATTTAGAGGGCGATGTCCTTTCAGGATGTATATTCCGTCAAAACCCACAAGATACGGAATTAAAATTATGATGTGTGATAATGCAACTAAGTATATCGTGGATGCAATTCCGTACTTAGGTAAAGGAACAGTGCCAGACGGACAAGTTTCAGCAGACTTTTTTGTCAAAAAATTAGTTATGTCAATTAAAGGTTCTAATCGTAATCTTACAATGGACAATTGGTTTTGTAACGTACCACTCATTTTATCACTTTTAAATGACGAAAAACTTACGGTTATATGTACAATAAAAAAAAACAAAAGGGAATTTCCAACACAGTTCACTGATCTTAAATTTCAAAATAGAACTTCCAATACATCATTTTTTCTATTTCATAAAGATTTAACTGTTGTTTCATATAAACCAAATCAAAATAAACTTGTGACATTAATTTCATCAGCACATCAAGATTCATCTATTGATCCACTTTCAAAGAAACCAGAGATAGTATTAAACTATAATTCTATAAAAAGTGTGGTGGATTCATTTGACCAGATGACCAACAATATGAACTGTAGCCGCAAAACAAAACGTTGGCCCTTATGTTTTTTTTATAATATGTTAAACATTGCTTATGTCATTTACACGCATAATTTTTACAAAAATACTAAAAACAACGAAAAACCAATGTCAAGATTACAATTTATGCTATCATTGCACAAAGAACTAACAGACGAATGGCAAAGACACAGATTAACTTTTCCGAAAATCAATAGAGAACTAAGAACTAATATAGAAGCTGCGTTGGGAGAAAAACATGTTTCAAGTAATGACAAACCCCAACATGGTCCACGAAAGTATTGTGATTATTGTTCGTATAAAAAAAGAAGATTTACAACAACATATTGTATTGAATGCCAGAAACCAATATGTGGAGAACATCAAAAAAAAAAGTGCTTAGACTGTTAATTTAAAACTTACTGTAATACTAATTATTTTAAAACTTGTGCTGTTTATTTTAGTTTAAAATGTTTTATTAATAACGTTGAAGTGATATCATGTTTTTTTTTATAACTCTAAAGTTTATTAACAGGGAATGTTATTTAGTGTTATGTTTTGAACTTATTTACTTAAAAATTTTTATAAAAAATATAAAAAGATTTGAATTTGATTTAACTTGTTTATTAGTTTATTATAGTCCTAAAATATTATTATGGATGTTAATGTGAAATTAAATACAATTTATTAAATAAACAAATTATATTCAAGGTTTGGTATATATTCTTTTGTAAATATGTAATAATAATTTGATTAAAACAAATGTGAGTAAATTTTACGTATCCTTACTTATGGTGTACAGTAAATTAACGTTACCATACTAGGGTTAAACAGATCATAGAGATGACAGGAGTACCGAAGATAACCTGTTTTGTGAAAACAGAGAATGCAATGTTTTGGGAATGTAAAGGAAGTAACTGAAACCACGTGTCTAAAGCGACAATAGCGAACTATAGTTCAAAAATTAATAAACCCATATTTTACGATATTTTTCTAGTTTTAGACTTACAAAGTCGAATATTGTATTATTATTATAAATCATATTCAAGAATATGGATTGACATTAATTTTGTTCACCAGGAAATGTACATGTACTAAGTTATTTAGATGAATTGGTTTTGGTAGTTTTAGCTACTTTAACAGTTTTTCAATAGATAATATAAATAATTATTTTTGCGTACACATTGGAAATAAGGAAAATCAAATATTAAGACATTATTAATACCAAGATTCTGATTTTTAATAAATATCCTAAAAATTCTTAAAAATGATATCAAATAAATTGTTTGAAACTCTTTTTTCAAAATCATTATTTGTTAAATAAAGACAGGATAAAAAAATATGAATTGTGCACCAGATGAAGTTCTAGACATGATTGAACAAATATTAATTTTATATTGAACAAAGAAATAAAATGTTAGGATAAAATAATTGTTGAAGAATAATAAATAAGTTTATTTTCTTGTGCCTATACAGTTAACCATTTAACTTGAATATTAACTGAGCTGACCTTTTAAAAAATGCATGTTATTGACCATGTTACTGAATGCAAAACATTCAGGTATTAATTTATTCAAATTTATAAATTCCTATTTTGAAAATTATACCAAAACCAAAAAAATTAAAAAACAAATTTTTATTCCAAAGTTTGTACTTCCGGATATACATTTTAAATTAATGTTTTTTCACAAAAAGATTAGTGAAAATTTAGTGGTATGTATTTTGGTGTATTTTATATATAATAATAGACGTTATTTTAAATGACTGAAATACCGAAATTATAGGAAACTCAAATATTTTGACTAAAAATATACCGTCGTTTTAATTCTATACCAAATATTAAACAGATATCAGGAGGGAGGAAACAATAACAAAATCTAATCTGATCTACAAATATGTTTATTATTGATGATTGTTAAGGAGAACTGAATGGGATAGTCTCCAAAACAGTACTTTTATAATAATTTCATAAACAGTTAAGAAATGTCGATGTTCATATTTGCCTATAACATCAAGAAACATACAAAACAAAATCATTTCATAGCGTAGAAAGTTTTCAACAATAACATAACAATATTTGTATGTACATAATTCCATATATTTTATTAAATTTTAATGTATAATGTATCTTAGTCTTAATAATAAAGTAGACGACAAATCTGAATGCAGCGAACGACAGACAGATGAGCACTTACACATCTGTATCATGAACCCAACACTGTACACCAAACACGACCTAGTACAAGTGAACAAGTGTCATAGATGTAGCTACACATTGGCTACAATATAAAATTTGACAAATTTACCGTCTATAAATAATATTTATTTATTTTCACAGTTGTATACATTATTTATTAATTAATTTATATATTTATTACCTATTTTATTTCTAACTGTGAATTATTAGCAATTCTAACCGGATACGAGAAGAAGCCTATAACCAATGATATCAAGAAACATACAAATCAAAATCATTTCATAGCGTAGAATGTTTTCAACAACCTAAAAAAAATTATATGTGCATAATTCGTATATTTTATTAAATTTTAATGTATAATATAATATATCAATATGATTCATGAAAAAGCATCAAAATATGTAATAAATAAAAATTATTTTTTTATTAACTAATAAAATATTATGATTTTTTATTGGTATTAATTTTTTTTTTTGATATTTAATTTTTGTGTTTAAGCGTAAAAACTTATCTTAATACAAAGATTTATTAAGGAATTTCATTCATGTCCATGTTTTCCTCTTCATCCGGAGGATATTGGTTCAAGTCTATTCCTCGCATTGAATTACTAGCACCACTTGAAAATGCTTGTTGGTCGATAAATGGATATATCCCTTGACGGGCAGCCAGATTGTTTAAACAATTTTCATAATGAACTGCAGGACGCTGAAGAGCAGATGGGCCATTTTCTTTGCAATAATCTGAAGGTATCTTTGCACCTGTATATTCTAAAATAATTAAACCAAAAATAAATATAATAAATTGTGAACTTTGATTTACTGAATTAACGCTTTATATACAATTGGATTTCAGAAAAATTTAATTATTTAAACTGCTCTTTGTGTTAAACAGTAGTGAAATAAAATAAATATTAACATATTGTCTTAGTTTTTATCGTTATTGATTGAAAATAATTTACTGCAAATATATTGTATAGTTAAATAATTAGTGATTGAGTTAAACAATTAACAGTTGTATAGTTCGATTTGAAGTGGTCAGTTAATTATTTGTTCTTTATTATCGTACTTACTAATAACTAGCTCAACATGTGGTCGAACGTAATCGAAGTATTCTTTTTGCAAATCTTAACAAATACATAATTGATTAATATTCCTTATAAATAAATAGTTACATAAAAAATCTAAATACTGAAATAAAATGTAGTCATAAATATGATACAAATATGCAGTCATATAATAAATATAATTAGTTGATTCCAAAATGTAAATAGGTATTTGTTCATACTTTATTGCAATACCAAAATTATTATTATTTTTTTATAATAAGAAAGTAAATTTATAATTTTTCAATATTAATAATATGTAAATGACTGTACAAATATTTGGAGAAAATGAACTATATGTACTCGGAATGTCATTTAAGAAAGTATAAAAATGTTTCATAATTTACTTTTTCCATAACCATCTTTTTCTGTCAAAGATAAAACGAATCAAATTTTATTAAATTAATATTTGGTATTTTGTGATTATTATATTAGATTCATTGAAAAAACGATATATTTTATAGCAGAATTACTAAATGAAAATATTACTTTATTAAGATATTGGTAAATAAAATGGAATATACATGACAATGTTGAATTATTACATCTATTTATGCATAGCCAAATATTGTTAGAAATAATTTCAAAATGACATTTGTTTGAAGTAAACCTAATTGTGAACTCATTTGGTATAACCACATTTGTGTTTTTGTAGGATGTTTAGATATGATATTATAGATATTTATTTTTCAATTACCTCATTCATAAATAGTTACAAGAGAATTAATAATATTTAAAAAATGTTGACTCACTCATATTAAAAAATATGTAAGTCAGAGCCCAAATTGACGATTCTTCAACGAAAGTAAAAATATTATACAACACATCAATAATGATTATAAGTAAATTAACAACATTTAAATAATATATTTTGCAATTTTTGATTTTCTTCAATAGATTATTAATTTTAATTATTTATAAGCAGTGAGACTCAACAGACAATTTAATATTTTCTAGTTTGTATATATCACAAAATATTTACTGGCAAAATTGGGAAATTTACTGCTTTTCATCGAGTCTGAAAATATTTTATTGATTGTGTAAGTTATAATTATAACTTTTTCATATCGATATAAAATTGAATGGTAAAAAAAAATTTCTATAAATATTCTTAAATAATTTCTAAAAATATTAATATTGTGATTTTAGGTAAAATTTTTTTTTTTTTTAGTTATTAATTTGACATAAATATGAGAGATTGAATATGGGAACGTTGTTAAAACATAATTAATATGCAACGTTTATTAAATAATAGAATGTTAGTTTTTGTATGAAAATTATCAACTTTTAACTGTATTTTAAGTAATACATTACCACGGCAACTATCATCAATATTTAAGCTTTTCAGCAGTACTCCTTTTATTATAGTTATTAATTTCATTAATAATGTATATAATTATGAAACTATAGAAAAGTTCATATAAATAATATTCCGAAACTGAAAAAAATTCGAACCTGAATTTAGTATGTTTCTTTTGCACCATACCATTGGATTTTCAAACATTACATCCAATTTGCTTCTGTATGCTAAAATAATATTATGATATTGTAGTATATTATGTTTATTCAATTGTTTTTCATAAACAATAAACGAATAATTTTTATATGATTATTACATAATTATTTCATATTGTGGGTTATATCCTTTTTTTAACTATTGAATGTATGTACTTAATTAGGATATTTGTATATACGAGTAAAATATTCCAATACGTACCCTTAAGGAACTCTTCGAAAAGGTGTTTTTGATACTCATATAGTATCCCTTAAACGTAAAAATGTATTTATGTAAACAGTTTTTATCTACATTAATCTTATTGTGATCTATTATTCGATAATATTGTCATATAATAATAATAAGATTTTACATCAAATGATATAAAAATTAAATTTATTCAATATTTCAAAAATATCTGACAAATATTACAGAACCGAGCGTAAATGTAAGTTTGTAATGTAGGTTTTAAAAAAACTTCATATCACCCTTTTTCGATAGAAAAGATTTTTCATTTGTTGGAACAACTAATAAAAAACTTAATATTCAAATATATCTACAAATATATTTATTAATTTTTCAATAATATAAAGTCCATACATATTACATATATCAGATTTCACGAGTTTTTAAAACTTTCAAAATTAGATCTAAATCTTAACTTCATTTATCTGATGATAATACAATTACTGTATTTATTCAAGTCAATTCATTTCAGAGAGGATGTTAATAGATATATCTAAATATTTTATTAGGAAAATTTTTTTTGAATTTACATATAACTTATTTTATTTACTCACTTAAAGAGTCATACGTAATCATGAAAACTTTAGTTATAGACCAGCTCACTACATGAAAAAAAAACTATAAACTTATATGTATATTATTATAGAAATAGTGAATGCGTTATTCAAAACCATCGACTTGAATTAGTGTTTGGTCATTGTTTGATTTTTGAAATTAAAACAAACTACAATTTCAAAAGTCAATTCAGTTGGAACGTTCAATAAAATTTGTTTTGATATGACATAACTAACTACAAATCCAAATTACTAATTTACGTTTTTAGTCGTATAACTTACTATCAAAGTTTGCTTCAAGTTGATCTACATGAAATTATATTGATTAATTATAACATAATTAATTTAAATTATATTATATTTTGTTGATATGATTTTAAAAATGTAATCTTAAACTTTTGTTTTTTTTTTACGATTTTAGTATACATGATTATCTATTGTAGGTATAAATCAATTATCTTCTAGTTATTTTAAGTTTTGATGGTGTTTAAGCTAGTTGCGGTAAACTTGGGGCACATTTCGGTTTAATGAACATTTTAATATTTATATTATATTAAATAAACTAAAAAAAAATAAATGGGTGATTATCATATCATATAAGCACCAGAACTGAAATTATGTTATTCAGTAGATAATTTTTTTATAATTAAAAACCAATGGTATATCAATTAATTGGTATAGAGAAATCAATTTTGAATATAAATTTAGAAACTCAAAATATTTTTTTAGAATTAAAATTGTATTTTTATTTATATTGCAGTCTGAATATTATATTTAAACCGCAATTAATTTTAAAATACCCGTCTTATCTAAAATTCTGTTATATCATATTTTTAATATATTAAAATTATTTACTAATTTATATTTTATCAATTAGCTTACTTCTACATTCTAAAATAAAAGAATGCAAAACATTATTATTATTAGTAGATATTTGTTACATGTGAAATTTATAGTTTCAAAAATGTTGTTAATATACGAGGTAGAGCGCCGAAGTTTTTATTTATATAATTTCTAGTAGTCGGTTAGTTATGAGAAAATATTAAAATTGATTAAGATTGTTTTAGATTGAGCGGGAATTTGTTTTATTTTTTATTTGTAATAAATTTGAACGCTCGCACTTTTTGTTATTTAACTTTTTATTTATTTTTGGCACTGGATCGACACATTCACTAAAGACAAAAAATAGCTACGAATAATATAATGTACATATAATTAATTAACATTTAAAATTTGTAATAATTTTTCCGACCAACGAGTCAGGTATCGTCACAATTATTGTAGCATTCAGCGTGCGAGTTATCCACAGAATGACGCGTCAAGAGTCGGTCGTATGTTACTTAGGTCCAACATTCGAATAGACAATTTTTTAATTGGTGATTATTATTTAATATTATTGACGATAGTCAACAAATGTATTAAATATTTTACGTATGAAATTAGATATCAAACTTCCATTAAAACATTATTTTCTTTTTCTTTTTAATGTCGTATATGAAATTCCACTTGGTCACATAGTAGTTACATTTATCTCGACGGGGTTTACGATGTTCAACGTTAATAGCAAATTAAAGGCCAAAATGTGGTCGTACATTGAGTAGAAATAAATAGAAACGACTGCGATATAACAATTAACTTTAGCATATCATACAAAATAATTATATGAAATTAATTGTTCTGTGTAATAATATAAATTAAAAACTCATAAAATATTATTCATAAAGTAAATTGTATAATCAGGAAATTTATTTCCATTTTGAAAATGGTACCATTTTATGGAAGTTGCTTTATTGACATATTTTAGAACATTATAAAATATTCAATTATAGGTGAACACACAATTATAACAATTTATATAAATAATTTATTTAACAATTAAACTGTTTAATAAATAAATGTCTTAAAATACAAACCATTTTCCCAATCAACTAAGAAAAAAAAAATAGATGCTACTTATTATTTTATAATTTATTTCAATATAAAAACAGGTTCATTTCATTTCTGTTTTTGTTATAAATTAACGCGTATTTTAGGTTATAATTGTTTGCAGCATCGGTTATCAATTATGTAGAATATTACGAAAAATAAAAATGAGTAAATGAACAAATAAATAAGAATTTGGTAGTTGCGCATATGTTATATATATATATATATATAATATTAATAACATTAATTGTTAATTTTTCATTGTTAATATATTAATATAATATATTATATTATATTATATATATTATTTCATAATAGATTTGTTTGGGTTAATCACATGTTGGTTATTTTCATCCGATTATTGTAATAACACGTATACAATATAAAAACTAATTCGAATAATATTACACGTACATAAACTTGGCATTGCATATGTTAGGGTTTTTAGCCGATTCAGTATAAAAAATGATCATTTGTTGGACATTTTTGGACACAAAAAAACATTTGGTTGGACATTTTTGGACACAAAAAAACATTGGACAATGATTTTTTTTCGCTGCTGAAGCTTGCTCACGCTATCTCACTATATCAAAAATATTTTGCAAATAGCATTTAAATATATGACAATGTCTTGGACATTGTCAGAACATTCCTGACATTTGTTGTTCATAGTATTTTTTTTGCAACTTTTGTTATCACGTTCATGTAAACAATACAACTTTAAAACATGTTAAAATTGTCCATGAACATACATCACTTCTTGGTGGACATCTTCGGAGTATGAGAACATATATATTCCGATTAGGTTGAGGTTAGATCAAGCCTTAATTACCTTAGGGTGATGATGGACTCATTAGGGCGATCGAGTCATGCAGGCAGTTGGCCTATATTATACCAAACCTCGGAGGCCCGCTGCAAAAATCGAGGCATCCGATCGCCTCCGTCGCCACATTACGAGTGCTGTATGCCGCCCCAGTATGGGCAGGGGAAATACAGAATGGGGGAATGCAAAGAATGGCGGTGGCGCACAGGTGATCAATGCTGAGTGTTGCGAGTTGTTATCAACGGTGGTGTCGGGCATTCCACCCATACACCTACTGACGGAAGAGCACGCGGACATATACGGAGATGTGGTAAGGAAAGAAGCTAGATCCCAATTGCTGGCTAAATGGCAGAGGGAGTGGGAGGATGCCGAAAAAGGAAGATTGATGTGCAAGCTAATTTAAGACATAAAGAGGTGAAGCACGCGGCGTCACGGCGAGGTTACCTACCACGTGACCCAAGTCCTCACTGGGCACGGATGCTTTGGAGCGTATCTCCGGAGGTTCACCTCCAGGAGTCGGAGGCATGTGCCCAGTTTGGAACTACGACTGACGACGTGGAGCACGCGTTCTTTACTTGTGATGCATGGGATAACTGGAGGTGGCAGGCGTGCGTAGAAACTGGAATCGCTAACCTAACGCCGGAGAACATGGTGGAAACAATGCTGGCGTCCTCTTCGAATTGGTCCGCCATAGTATCCCTAGCCAAAAGGGTGATGCAGACCAGGGAGACCGAGAAGAGGAGGAGTCAGAGAGAGCCGACTGAACGAAATAACTTGGGTGGCGGGCAGTGACTGGCCCGAGAAGAAGACGACCAGTACGCGTTAGTCAGAGCGGCTGTCTATTCAAGTCGGCTCGTGGTGAATAGGTTAATGTTTAATAATCGATTTGTCGTAATAGTTAACGCTTGATATTTTTTGTATGATTATGATTAATCCGTCTGTATAGTATTTTCTTAAAAGCAGTTGTAAATATTTGATGTATAATTTTTGTTTCAATAAACGATGGCGCATGTCCAGAGGGGTAACAGGTGAGTATTACTGATTTAAAAAAAAAGGTTGGGGTTAGATGAAACAGTCTTGGAGAAATTAAATGTGTGGAGTTCAAGAAGAAGTGCACGATCATAATGGGTGTGATTCAGTGATAAATATTTAGCAGTGTAACGATGCCAGTAACCCAGAACGATTAGTTTAGTGCGTCGGTTGAATTATATTACTTTGTAATGTGTGCATTCAATTATTAAATTTTTTATTATGGAAATTGGTCCTTGTAGATATCATTATGTTCTACTGAAGGTAGACGGTTTAAATCGTTTAATCGCATTAAATTACCTTCACGAGATGAAGATGCATATGGATCGGTTTCAGTATGTGTCGCATGATAGACGGACTGATTTTCTACAACATTTTCATATTCATCAACAGAATGCTGATCAACAGGAGGGCCATTTTCGTTACAATAATTCAACGGTTTTTTTGCAGAGGTATTTTCTAGAAAAACAAAATTAGTAGTAAGCCAGGTTTAATTCACTCTTTATATACATCGAGAATTTAAAAACCTAATAATTAAAATTACCCCTTGTCATAATCAATAATTTAATATTGTGATTATTAACATATCACAGTTATCCTACAGTTATTGATTGCAATATGTCCATCCATATATAATTTATTGTTTTAAATTAATGAACGAGTTAAAAAATTTACATAAATTACAGTTGTGTAGTTTAATTTGAAAATGTCAGTTATTGAAAAAGTTAGTATGTCAGAATTTTAAACATTTGTAACCCTTCCACAAGTCACAAGAAACATAAACGTCAACTCTAATCGTGCATATATATTTTACAAATTCCTCCTTAAGCATAACACAGCACTTCCTAATAAATCATTAAAATATACCGGAAAAAATTGTCAATGTTTTTTCTCTATGTTCAATTATGAAAATACCTATTGTAGTCGCATAAATACAATGACAACAACGGAAAAAGAGAAGAGAAAAATAATATTTCTGAAGATAATTGTGTGGTGTAGTCACTTAATTTGTCATCCTATAATATCGTACTTACTAACAAGTCGTTCAAAAAGTGGTCTTACATACGTGAAGTATTCTTTTTGCATAGCTAAACAAACACATAAAATAACAGTAAGTCTTATAAATTAATAGTTTAATAATATATTCTGATAGTCAGAAATATATAAATGTTGAGGTGATATAATTAATTGCATACAATTCGTCATATAATAAATATCATGAATTGTTTCAAAATGTAGTCGTGGTAAATCGAATGGTAGGTATTTGATCATATTATAATGATAAAACATACTATTTGTTTTTCGAAATAATAAATTATATTTGTTATTTCTTTACAAATAGTTACACAAATATTTAGCGATGTTTATATAAATATACTTAGAATTTCACTCAATAATGTAAACAAAATTTTATTATTTTACTTTTTGCGAATACATCTATTCCTGTGCAAGATAAAATCAATAAAATATTTTCAACTTAATATTAGGTATTTTGTGATTATTTGATTGATTTCACTGATTACACGATACAGCTTATGGCAAAATTAGAGATTGAAAATTGGTAAATTAAAATGTAATATAGATGAACTCATCTTGTCTAATTATTTATGACTTTTAAGAATGAATATATATATAATATTATATTCATATTCAATTATCTAATTATGTTTACATGTTTACATGTATAACTTTAATATGTAATATTTATTAACTTACTCATATTAAAAAATATATAATTCAAAGCCCAAATTGTTGATTCTTTAACAAAAATTATAATTTTTTACAACAGTTTTTAAAAATGATTATGAGTAAATTAACACCAATTAGTCAACGTATGTTGTAAACATTGATTTTCTTCTTTATATTATTAATTTGTAATATTTTTAAGCTGCTTAATATTATCTTATTTATATTATTATTGTTATTATTATTATTATTATTATTATCTTTGATCTGATAAGTGCTAATTTAGGAAAAATACCAAAATATTGGAGAAAGAGTGTTGTGGTCCCAATATTTGAAGACAAAGAAAACATACAAGAATGCGGAAAATATAGAAGCATAAAGCATATGAATCTTAGAATGAAGAATTAGAAAAAGATTATAGATATGAGAATTAAAAGTGAGATTTCAATAATTAAAAACCAGTCTAGTTTTATGCTAGAAAGTAGGCGATGGAACCGTTTTTCTGTGTGAAACAACTTGTAGAGAAGTAAAAGCAGAAGAAAAAACTTTGTATGGCGTTTAAAAATTTAAAGAAAGTGTATGACAGAGTGCCAATATAAGTTTGAAAGTGGGCGTTAGGTTAAAAAGAGTTCAAAAAATAATTATTATGTAGTAGAGGATTAGTTTGAAGGATCATATACGTAATTCATGTGCGTAAGTGTGTGTGGAAAACACAGAATTTTTGGGTTAAAGTAGTTGTGCACCAAGGATTTGCACAAGGTATTAATTAAACCCTTATTTGTTTTCTGTAGTAATGGATTAAGTTACAAAAAAGATACAAGAGGAGGTACTATAGTGCATGATGTTTGCTGATGATACGGTTTTGATAGGAGAAAATAGGGAAAAAGTTAACCAAAGGCTTGATGTGTGGTGATAAGCTTTTGAAGGAAAGAATTAAGGATTAGTAGAAGTAAGACAGAGTATATAAAGTATGAGTTTGATGAAAAAAAACAAGTCAATGAAGTGATAAATGAGGTGGAAAGTTTTAATTATTTAGGCTCTTTTGTACAAAATAATGACACGTTTGGCAATGATGTGAAACATAGGATTAAGTGCAAGTGTATCAAGTGGAGAGAAGCGTTTGGTGTTTTTTGCTATAAGAGGACTCCAATGAGGCTGAAAGGTGAGTTCTATAAGAGTGTAGTGAGACCCACTATGTTGTATGGTTCAATTTGTTGGGTAGTTGAAAAGAAAATAGGGCAGAGGATGAGTGTAGCAGAGATAAGAATGCTTAGATGAATGAGTGGAGTGATAAGATAGGATAAGAAATGAATTTATAATATGAATTATAGGAGTGGCGTTGATCGTGGATAAGCTAAGATAAAGTAGATTTAAATAATTTTGGTCATGTTATGAAGAGAGAAAATTCGGAAGCTGTAAGAACGATTATGGAAAAGAACATTGAAGGAAGAAGAAGACCGAAGAAGAAGTGGTTGGATACGAATAGGTGTTATGTGAGGACTGCTGGCGTGTGTGTAAATAATGTGGGAGATCGGGTCAAGTTGAGACTTAGGGCATAGGTGGCTCATACAGGCTAACAACAAATTGCTGAAATAAAGACATGGAAAAAGAAGAAGGTTATTTTTAAGCTGTTTATATGAGCAAATAATTCAACATTTTGTTTTCCGTATGTAAATACAGTATATTTACCTGCAAATTTTGGGTATTTATTGCTCTTCATAAATTCTAAACGTATTTGATTGAATGCATAAGTGATAATCATTACAATATTTTTTTTTTTATTTATTAACTCTTTTATTCCATTAATATTTCGAATTACAGAACATAATAGTTAATCGCTAAAAATGTATTTCTATATAACAACATTTAATTTTATAAAGCTTAAATTAATCATATATTTCTATGCACATTGAGTTCGTAAAAATATTTGTAATTTGGATCAAATTACTAAAATAACATTTAAATAAAAATTTTTTTGTCATAACTATGAGTAATAGAGTATTGGAATACTAATAAAACAAATATTATTTACACCGTATGTTTACAAAAATAATTGAAATTGAGTATCCTATTGTTTAATAAATTACTTTTTGTTGACAATTGCATTACCCTGACAATTGCGCTCATCTGTTTTCCATTTAAGCGATAATCTTTTCACTATAATGAATAGTTCTATTAATCATATTTATAATTATGAGACTATAACAATATTTAAAAAGATATATGTCGAAACCAATAAAAAAAAAATACGAACTTCTAGAATAAAACATTATGTTTTCTTTGCACCATTCCATTGGATTTTGAATCGTCATATCTAATTTATTTACGTGTGCTAAGAATTGTATGATATTATGAGTATCCAATTGTTTCATGATAATTATTATTTATTTATTTATTTATTTATTTATTTATTTATTTATTAATAACTATACGCTCAAAAGGTTGGACTCAGAACAGAATTTTTTCAATTATACAAACAAAAAACATACAAAACAAAAAGATAAGAAAAATATATAACAACATGTACATATCTTAATATTAAATAGGTCCCGTCAGTGGCGGCGCTAGAGGGGGGCAAGGTAGGGCAAGCGCCCTACCCAAATTTGGTTTTGCCCCATCTTTGCCCTACCTGTTGAAGAACAAACGAAAATTTAAATTTCAAGTATTTATGTGTTTGCTGTTCCATATGTTTTTGATGTGTAACTCGTCGTATTTTTTTTATGCGCATTCGTTTAGATAATACACCACAGAATACACCGCCATTTAATTTGATTTCGAAATTGATTATATTTGATCAGAAAACGCTAATAATACAGTATTTTCCATGTATTTCAATAATTTATATTACACCCGAATAGACGGGTTTTCATTAAATTCCATGATCAACTTGCCGTGATCTTGCCCTCCCTAGAAAAAATGTCTGGTGCCGCCACTGGGTCCCGTTACAATTAAATCAGTGATTTTAACCTGGTTAAGTTATCATAGAAAATATCAAAATCAAAATTATTTATTGAATTTCCTGAAATTAACATTTTGTTGATCAGTGCGAATAAACTGTAATTTTGTCTATAAGTGTGTAAAACAATTGTGGCACACGAGTATTAGTATGAGAGCCACTGAAGGGTAATTGGTTAAGTAATTCAGGGCAAATAATTATAGAATTTATTCATCAATAATGAACGAATTTTATTTTTATATAATTATCACACATATATTAAATCTTCTTATGAGCTATTTGATGTATCTATATTCTTATTCTGATATGTATATTCACAATAACCATACGTACCTTTAAGGAACTCTTCGAGAAGGTATTTTTGATAGCTAAATAAAATACCTATAACGTACATATGTATTTACGTAAGCATTTTTTATTTATACTAAACTTATCACAGAATATTTTTCATTAATTGTTTTACACGATTGTATCTTTCGCGGTAAAAAATAATATTTATTCATTATTTGATAAATATAACTATATTATATTATAAAATTATGTGTAATTTTATAACGTTGTAAAAATACATCAATAACCTTTTGTCGCCTGAAAAGTCGTTTCGTTTCCAGGAACAACTAATAAAAAACATATTAATATTTAATATCTATATATATGTATATATATATATCTGTGTGTGTGTGTGTGTGTATATGTATGTATATATATTAAGCGTAAATTGTTAAGTTCATTATTGTTACAGATATTGCTATAACACCACTAATTTCTTGTTTTTAATTAAGCTTCATATCTAATTTGTATATATGTTATAACAGTGATCGCAACCATATAATACTCGTAATTATATTATTTGTATGTTATTTGCTCAGCACAATATATATATTAGATAAGATGTAAGTAGATATAATTAAAAATCATATTCTAATTTTAATTACTCACTCAAAAAGTCATAAGCATACATGAAAACTTCAGTTATAGACCACTTGACTACACGAAAAAAAAATTTATGATCATATATTTATCCGTATATTGTTATATATGTATTGACTCAGTTGTCCAAAACTATGAACCTGATTTGGTATCTGATAATTGCTTAAGATATATAAAAATAGAAAATGTCGTTTCAGTCGTATTACTTACAATCGAATCCTCCTTCATTTTCTAATTGATCTAAATGATATTACATTGACTGATTACGACAATATTAATTTAATTTATATTGTAACTTGATGATATATGTATACATGTACGTGTAATACATAATACATTGAGTTTTATTCAAAATTCGTATATTTTGGATTATAGTAATATATACAGATCTCTATTGTAGGTATCAATTTATCATCACGAAGATATAAATATGATGTTGTTGTAGCTGTAAATAAATGTATCTATAATAATGCCATATCATATATATTATCTACAAGCAATGGTTGAATACAGATTTGTATAAAATACAAAATTTTTATTTTACATTTTTGTTGATTCTAATAAGAAAAGAATTGTAAGTAAATGTAATTGGGTAGGAAGAATGCAGCATCACAACACAGTATATTTTATATATTTTTATATTTATTATACTTATCGTTGTTTTTAGCACATTGTTTAAAAATTTATTTTTTATGGAAGCAGACATTTGTTTTTTGTACGTCATTATGTAAAGTATGATTTAGTATTGAAGACTTTCAATTTTTCTATTCAATATTCAAAATAAAAATTAACGTAATTAATTGTTAATAATCCCGCCTTATCTAACAAATATTTACATCATCTAAACGTATTTATACGTAAAAATAAACTTACGTATACATTCTAAATTAAAAATATTTATTACAAGTAGTTATTTATAATTGTTACAAATTCTATTTACACATATGTTATCAAAATCCAAGATAGTCTGACTACGGGGTTTTTGTGACCGGGTGACTACTTTACTGAACATCGAAATTGTATATTAATGTAATTTATAGTATTAGATTAGTACATGGTTATGAAAAAATAATGAAATCTACTGTGACGTTTCGTTCCGGGCTGAGTGATCACTATGTGAAGAACGTATGATGGGACGTATGATGGGAAACAGATTCCAACACATGGCCGAGGTTTGAAAACCGATGCACATATAATTTTGTAAAAAGAATAATTGAATAAATTGGTAATGTATAACGAAATTTAAGAGAACGGGTAAAAAGCGGTAAATGAATAAATAAAAACATGTTTCTCTAATTTTATAAATGACAGTATATATTTATTATTATAACTCTTTTTTTGACGATGTTATGGAGGAATGAGCGTAGAACCTTCATACAATAAAAAATTAAAAGATACGAGGACTTTAAAGAAGAAATTTAAGACATATGATTATTATAATCTTACGGGGGGCTGTCCCAGGCTCAATGTTTAACGTTGTATATACACAACTGTTTGATTTTTTGATATACAAGTAACAATATCGTTTGTATAGTTTAAGAACTTAAATCAGACACGTGTACTACACTACCATTGTGTTGTTCATGCAGATGCGTAAACACACCAGTCCGCCTGCCTAGGCCCATGATAAAGGAAGCGTCTGATCTGTGTTTTTGTAATGCGCACAGTTGATAAAAACAAACAGGCAGTGGAATATATAAGTTTACACAATATAATACGTATTTGGTGATAGCCGGAGGGCGAGAAACAAAATATTGAATAATACCTAACGCGATCATGGTCGCAGCGGTCGCTGATCAGTAGCGACGGTTCTCCTTAGAAAACGTTTACGAACATCGTTGACGGGTCCCGCGAGATTCATGCGATAACCGTCGGTGCTGAAAAAAATCTTTCAAAAAGAAGATTTTTAATAAAAAAGTCATACTATTACGATATTAAATGTTCCACTAACATAAACAAACTATAAACATCTTTGAAACTAATATTTTTTGTTTTTATTATTCGACATGTCACCCGGTCACATAATAGTTGATATTATGTTTAAAGTGTTTACGACGCGCAACGTTATTGATGTTTAACAATGCATGTTTTTAGTTGCATATTGAATAGGAAAGTTTTAAAGCAGTTTTGTTACAACAATTACATTTAAATAAATTTTATTTAAAATACTATACGAAATTATTTGTTCCATGAAAGGAAATAATTTTTTCACATTCAATTTTATAAAATTACATTAAAGAACAATTTGGGCACAATGATTTTTTTGTTATATGGAAAACGAATCATTGTATGGGAGTTAGTTTTAGCGAGTTTTAATTTAGAGCGTGATAAAAAATCCATTTGTAGGTGAACAATCTATATTAAATTAAACTATTTAGTAAATAAATTTCTTAAATTACATACCTTTTATCCAACCTTCAAATAAAGAAAATAATAGATCCTTATCATTATGTTTTAATATATTTCAGTACAGAATAATGTGCATATAATATTTTTTTGTTCTGGGTGGTAACTTTGGTAGATAAACTATTCAAATACTCTTTAATGTATTTAATACGTATATAGTTAGTAGAGTTAACGTACTTACACAAATTAGCTTTAATGATGCAAATTTTTAGCACTAATGTCATAAAAGTCAGTTGACTAATAATCATTTTCATTTCGTTTCTGTTGCCGTTATAAATTCATGCGTATTTTACGTTGTATTCTATTGCAATCTTAGTTAGCAATTGTACAAAATATTATGAAAATAACATTAAATAAATATTAATTTAGTATTTGTTTAGTTGTTTTTATGTGATATCTTATGACATTTTTTTGGATTAACTAACCACCTGTTTGTTATCATCATCCGATCCATGTTATAACACGTATGCAATTTAAAATTTAATTCGAATAATACAACACCTAAAACACTTGTAGGGACATTACCATAGGCGTGCGCAGATTTATTTAGCAGGTAGTGCAAAATAATCAAATGGGCACCAGTACACTCTTTAAGAACATTTTTCTTATTAATATATATATATATATATAGTGAACCGAGGAAGCACTGTTTTTTAAATAAATTACTATAAATTTACAAATAAGTAAAAGTACAAGTTATTTTCAAATATTTATTTTATTAGTTAAAAACAAATATAAAATATTTGACATGAGACACAAAAGTCATAATATCAGTCGCAAAATCATAGTTCTAAACAATGATTTCCACTCGGTTTTAAATGTTTAAATTTGTCATTCATAATTCCATCATAATCAATGCCACTAGCCAATTCCTGTTCAAAAAATATCAATAAAATTAAATTGAGCCGATATTGTGTCATCAGACTTTGTAATTTTGTTTTCACTAAGCTCGTTTTTGAAAACAATCGTTCATACGAACAACTTGTAACTGGGATTATTACAAATAATGATAATATCTTAAAAACATTATAATACATTTGTCTTGTTTATAAATATAAATACAGAAAAACCAGTTTAGCCAACATCTAATAGACTTATTAAAACTGCTTGTTTGTAGTTTAATAAGTTGCTCTTTTGGAAAATGCTTTAGCAATATTATTTCAGAATCTAATTCACTTTATTCAACATAAATTTTAAATTTAATTTTTAAATTTAAGAATCATTATTAAAATTGGACTGATTATTTTTAATACAAAAACAACGTTCAAATATTTTCATTTGATGTAGCCTTTTGCTTTTGAGGACGTTACACCCGCATTTGTTGTATCTGTCTATCTAACAGACAATATAGCAAAATCACAATATAAAAAATTAAAATTGTAGCATTTAGGTTAAATTTAAAGTTTAAACAACTATTACAAAATGAAATGACATTTTTGCATGACCCGACCTTATAATTGTTGGCCTCTTGGCCCTACCTATAAAAAATTCTTTTACCGCCACTGCTGTAAGCTATATGTGAACAACATTTATTGATAAATAAATTTTGTATAAATAATAAATTCACAATTTATTATTCCTGTAATGTATCGAATTAATAAATCGTAATGTACTTTTAAAGTGTTGACATTTAATTTAAAGATGTTTAAAATAAGGTTTTATTCTTGATGCATATTGAGGCTCTAAAATTAAGTAAAATTCTCAGGTTCAAATAATTAAAATAACAACGTATTTGTTCATTGATATCATAAATACAAATTAATACCTAAAAGAAATGGAATATTGGAATATTATTAAAACATACATTGTTCACAATTGACGTTTATTAAAAATATACAGCTTATTTCTGCATTTCCATCTAAAGTTTTCATTTAATTCTTCTGTTATTCCTCTGATATATTTTATTATAAGTACATGTCATGTTAACCGTGTGAAGACACAGTTAAATAATTTTAAACCTCATAAAAAGCGTCAAAGTGGGGTTTTTTTTTAAAGATATAGGAACCTAAAATCGATTTCATGCACCACTCAATTTAACTATCAAAAATGTCGTGTAAATTATTTTCATGTGCTAAAAATTGTATTATACTATTCATATTTTCATTTTTATACAGAGATCAGCTGCAATCGAGTGAATAGAAATACGCGTTTAGGAGCACCGAAGTCTGCGATTCGATCGTGGTAGTAACCAACGAGATTTTTCGCGTTTGTATCGTCACCAGGTCTCTGGTGCAAGCCGACCATAATTACCTGTTTCGTCCATTTTTGGTTTGCCCAAGAACCATTGTCGATTCCCCTAATGTATGAATTATAGCGTGCAATATGTAATTTTTTAAGTAAAACCGTTTGAAGAAAGTTTGAAAGAAAATTTACGAAAGTTAGCATCACGTTCACATTCTCGGTTACATGGCAATTTTTAATTTCATACTTTGGAAAATTCTAAACATTTGCAAGTAATTTAATATTATTTGTAGACGCGAAATCACAACTGTTAAGTCACTACTTCAAAAATCTCTTAAATAAAAGTTGGTCATATTTGATCACATGCTGTGGTGAAATCTTGCAAACACTATTGTGTTAGAAATGTGGGGTGAAAATATATGGTTTAGTCACAAACATGCAAAATATTTATGTATTTTACTATTCATTTTAACTGTTTAAGGTTTATCGAATTTTTTCTTCTTCACTTCTACTTAGAAACTTGTACCAGAGACAAATAAGAAACTTAAATTTTAAAATGTTTGATTTTTCAAAAATTTATATTTCTGCAATCAAATTTTTAATATAACGCTTATTCACACAAATGTATGATTTAATGAATTATAACGACTTATAAGGAAATATATTACAGATATTAATTTACTGTTATTTCTTTTTTAGAGTATCGTCTGAAATATCTAAGCAGTAGACTACATAAATAATTTTACTTTAACATACCTTCATCATGATTCATCAGCGACGATAGAACACATGCTACTAGGAAAGTAAACAAAATTACTCTGAACAACCAAAAAGGCACAAACATTTTGACGTTCATAATTACGTGTATCAGGCGTTAACATAAAACATATAAAAATTAATTTCTTCATAATATGTTTTTATTACTAATATAACTAAATATGTATGCGTATAGTTTTTATTTTAAATTACGATCTATCATTATTATTCATGAAACAGTATCAAAAAATATAATAAACAAAATTGAATTTGTATTAACTAGTAATATATTATGATTTTTTTTTTAGTATCAGTTTTTATTATTAACACCTAATGTTTTTGTTTAGCTGTGAAAACCAGTTTCTACTAATTTTTGGATTAAGGAAATCGGTTCATGTTGATGTCTTTATTATTAACTGAAGGAAATTGGTTCATGTTGATGTCTTGATTATTGACTGAAGGAAATTGGTTCAGATCAATTCCTTTATCTTCGACAGGAGGAAATTGGTTCAGATCAATGCCTCTATCTTTGGCAAATGGAAATTGGTTTGGGTCTACGCCTTCATCTTCGACTATAGGAGATTGGTTAAGGTCGATTCCTCGCATCAAATTACTTCCATCAGATGAAGATGCAAGTTGATCATCGATAGGAGAATGTGTCCCTTGATAGATGGACAGATCGCATACAGCATTTTTATATTCAGCAACAACAAGCTGTAGTGCAGGTGAGACTATTTCATTGCAATATTCCGAAGGCTTTTTTGCAGATGTATATTCTAAAAAAATAAAATTAATTAATTAATACGAAAAATACGATAAATAACATACATTTATTTATTCAATTTACTCTTTAAATACATTTGGATTCTAAATAAGGTAGTTTTTATAACTTATTTTTGTAACAATCAGTTGTGCAATAAAGTGAATATTAAACAAATTTTCTATTTTTTATTTGTAGTAATTAAAAATGTAATTCTACCAATAAATCTATGGTTTAAAATGAATGAATAGTTTACACGAACAACAGTCGTACAGTTGAATTTGAAAATATCAGTTAGTAATTAAAATAAAATATTATGTATCAGGGTGGTGAAAAATAAGTTAGCCCTTCACAAGTCACAAGAAATATAACGTTAAATTCTATCGAGTAATCAATTTACTATAGATTTTTTCCATAAGCGTAAATCGGTTGTTCTTACAAATTATTAAAAATAAACAGGAAAAACTCGTCAATGAATTTTCCTCCATTACTAAATATCAAAATTATAATTGTGGTCACATAAATCTAAGAAGCAAAAAAATGAAAAACATATGAGAAGACTTATATTTTTTGATGTAATCGTGAAGGAATCAATAACAAATGAAATATTTATCGAAATATAGAAAGAATTGGCTGAGATTATTAAACGTTTGTTTTGCGAAACAAATGTAAAAATAAAATAAAAGAAGCATTATAATTATAATGGGAAGCGAGGAAATTAAAGCGAGGATGTTTAATTAGGATTTATATATGTACATTATTATATTAAAATAATTTAATAACTAACATTTAACATTTACTATTGTTTAACAAATAAAACTATTAATAATAATTATCATTATTATTATTCAAATCTGTTAATATTTCCTTACATTTTTTAACATTATTTATATGGTTAATCCATTGGGTCATGTGATGTTTTGCCAGTATAGTATAGTATATATTTGCATAAAAAAAAATAATTTACATTTTAATTTGTTTTTAGTTAATTATTAATGTTATAAATATATATTTAATTAGAATTTTGTAAATATTAGTTTCACATGTTTAACTTAAATTTTAAAAAAATATTACTTTTATATAAATTTATTATTATTTCGTTGAACATTATTATCAAAAATTTTAAAACATCACAAGACCATTTACAATGAATAAATTAATATATTTAATATATTCATGTTTGTTGTTGTTTAATGATACGTACGAGCATATGGTATGAGACAACGTCCAACATATTCAAAATATTTTCGTTGCCCAACTAAGCAAAAACATATTTTCGTAATTCTTTTAAAGTATTCAAAAATAAGTTATACAATAGATGTAACTGATAAATTCAAAAACATTTTTATGATAAATTAAATAGTTAGTAATTTTTCATACCTTATTGATGTAATGGTAGACTTTTTTTCGAATTTATAAAGTAATATAATAGATTTTTAAGGATAGTTATATAAAAGAACGTCCATAAAAACATTCGACGAAATTTATTTTCGTGTATTCGTAACAAAATTGTTGATATTTTACCTTTATCATTATTATTTTCTTCTATACAAGAAATAATGTATCAAATATTATTTACTAATATAAATAATAAAAGTAAATTCATAGTTACTATAGTAGTTGCTTAGTGTAATAGAAATAGAATGATTTATTTCATCGTAAAAGTAATAAATAAAAATTAATTTCTAAAATTAATTGTTGTAATACACTTTATAATTTACATATTTAATGACGCCAAGTAATATATTAATCGACTACATGTTGATAAATATTTAATATTAACCTGAGTGAACATAGATAAAATTTCAAAAAACATTAATACGTAATTTTTTAAACTTAGTTTGACTAACCAAATATTTAATTTTACAGAAAATTAAGTCTTGGTTATATATATAGTTATATACTCGTGTATATCTTTACTTATTTCATTATGTTATAAATGCTTACGCTAAAAATAATATCCCATTATAATTTGTGACTCACTCATATTAAAAAAAACATAATTCAAAGCTTTTTCCCTTGACTCTTGATTAAAAACGAAAAAATGTTGATTTATACAGCAACTATCAATATTGGTTGTTAATAATTTATTTACATTTATATACCATACGTTTAATTATTGTTTTTATTAATTATATTGTTATATTTTATTATTGTTAAATTTTACGTTCTTATAAAATATATGATATCTACACATTTTTTATTATTATTTATATTTATATTATATAATTATTGATTGATATATACACTAAAAACACTAAAAATATTTACCGGTAAAATCAGGCATTCTTCTGCTATTCATAATTTCTAAAAATAATGTTTAGATACTATAAATAATAATGCATAATATATTTTATATGCTTAAATTAATATATATATGTTATATCTATCTATGCCTTATGTCATCTTTGAAATGTAATAATTTATTATTCCTGTAATGTATCGAACTAATTAAAACATATTGATTGATCATAATGTATTTTAAATTTTCGACATTTAATTGAATGACGTACAAAATAGGGTTTTATTTTGATGCGTATAGAGTTTCTTATAAATAAAGTAAATATTTTGGATAGAATAATAGCAACGTAATTATTTCAAGGATATCAAAAATACAAGTTAATTACTAAATAACTAAAATTTAATAAATAAAACTAAAAAAAATGAAATATTAGAATGCTGTAAAAACATACATCACTTACAAATGATGTTTTTGAAAATTTAAAGAAATGAGTTTTCTTTTAAAAATTGTGAAATGTGTTACAATATATTAACATTTAGCTTACTTTCGCAATTATTTTTAGTTAATCTGTCTATGTATTTTGCATTTCCTTTTATCATAAATATATTGAAATGATATATACATATATATATAAATAAATAAATAAATATATATATATGTATATATAAGTCATTTTAATCTTACAAAATACATTAAATTAGGTATTGTTTCAAGAAATACGAACCTCTGTTCGATTTTATGCACCACTCAATTGGACTATCGAAAATGTCATGTAAATTGCCTTCGTGTACTAAACATTGTATTATATTATTCATAATCTGATTCAAGTTTTTTTTTTTTATGAACATTAAACTAATGACATTTTTATTGGAAGGTCACGTATATATTCTATATCTTCTTATTTGGTATTTAGATACCTACTAAATTGGATACGGTTTTAAATACGAAATATCGATACGTACCCTCAAGGAACTTCTTCAAAAGGTGTCTTTGATAGCTAAATAAAACCCCTAAAATTTATACAAATATATATATATATATATATGTGTGTATGTATGTATGTATGTATGTATTTGTGTTGATAGTTTTTATCTACACTGAATAAATAACGACATATTATTCAATAACTTTATTTATACGATTATATATTTTTGGTTTAAAAATTATGCAAAAATTATATTTAATCGTTGTTTAAATAAAATCTAACATACGAGTATATAATATGTTCGTATAGTACAAGATCAGGTATACATTTTCAAGAAATAAAAAGTACAAAATTTACCTCTTGAATTCCAAAATAACGACTCATTTGAAGGTATAACTAATAAAATATTTTATGTTAAATTTGTGTAGTTATTTTAGTTTGAAATTATACAGCATCAAAATAATGATAAAAATAGTAATAATAATATTATATAACTGAAATTATACACAGAAAAACGTATTTTGAGCTTAGAAATACTTGGCATTTAGTTCCTTACCCAATTGGTAGTATGCAAGTTTGAAGGCTTCATGTAAATTAGATTCCACTACACGATAAATAAAATAAAATTATATGAAAATAAATTTATATATTGACTATTTTGGTCAATAATATCAATCTACATAAATTCTTAGTAATTTGTGTATGTTTTAAAATTACAATACACTAAAGTCTTTATAATTTTATAATTAAATTCAAATGCAATAGTAATATTTTTCCGATATTTAATAAAACATAATTTAAAGAGCAAATTAAACGGTGTTAGTCGTATTATTTACTGTTAAATGTTCCAATAGTTTCAAGTTGATCTACATGAAAATTAAATTATATATTAAATTAAAACAGCAATATCAATCTATGATTACGTTTAGCTCTTAAAAGAATGAATAAAAGTAAATTTTGTTTAAAAAAAAATAGAAAACCTACTTGAAAATAAAACATAAATTCTAAATTACTTTATAGACATGTAAAATATATTTATCATATATTTATCTAACTCAAAGATTTTATATGAATGGTCCCTATTTATAATCCATTTTTTTATATATTTTATACACAAGAAACATATTTATGTACATTTATAACATAGATATGTTCGTTTCGATATTTGAATAATTGGCATGATATTTTTTTCTTGCACATAATGATAAATCAATCATGATGACGCTGAGAATTCACATATGACCATCAATGGATTTTAAATAAAATACAGCGATTTATAAAAATATTTATGGAATATTCTTTTTTATACAAATGGAAGCACACAATTATTAGTGTAACACACCAACTAAAAAAGAGTGTTTACAAATTCTATCAAACGTTGAAAATTATACATAAAACGTAATTAAACGTTAAACAATGTGTCTATTCTAAATCTCTTTAACATTATATTATATAATATAATTAGTTACTTATATATATGTAATTAATTAGCTTACAAATACATTCTGAAATATAAGATGAAAAAATAATACTTATTATTATTATTAGGTTAATAGTATTTAAACAAATTGCATTTACACATATGGCATTAAAACCCGAGAGCAAAAGACGACGCTCTTTTGTAACTACATTATAAAGCAAAATACGTTGAAGAAAACATAAACCGAATTAAACCTATACCGGAAAACTATGTTAGGTTTATTAAACTTATCAAAACAGCACCGGAGAAATCGATACCCAGAGGACATAGGCACAGTTGCACACCCTGCTGGACGAAACAATGTGAATCATTATTACAGGAGTATGAAAGAGATATAAACGAAGTCACAGCAAATTGTCTTATCCGTCTGCTAGATGAAGAACGGAAAAAGAGATGGTTAGAGAAAATGGATGAAATGGACTTCACGCACTCGAGCAGGGAAAGCTGGTCCCTGCTTAGAAAACTGGGAGCTGCCCAACCGTCATGGAGGGAGAGCATGGTATCACCCAATTCCATCTCAAACATCCTTTTCAAGACCTCAAATATAAAACCAGGGAAGCTAGAAAATCTGAAGATAAAGCATGATTTTAAAGAGGTAATCAACAGCTGTGTAGAAAAATCTGAAAGTATGGAAGATTTTAGAATGGAGGATGTAGAAAATGCAATGAAGCTCGTTAAAAGTGGTAAAGCTGCCGGCGTTGATGGCGTCTTACTCGAATTTCTCAAATATCTAGGTCTAAAAAGCAAAGCCTGGTTAGCAAGTTTCTTCTCATCAGTTAAAAATAACAATGTACTACCTAAACTATGGCGAGAATCAAAAGTAATTGCAATTTTGAAACCGGGCAAACCAGGAAATGACCCAAAGAAGCTATAGACCAATATCATTATTATCAGTAGTATATAAATTAATTTGAGAGAGTACTCTTAACAAGAATTCAAAAACAAATTGAGATAAATCTACCAAAGGAACAGGCAGGTTTCAGATCAGGAAGAAGCTGTTGTGAGCAGGTTCTGTCAATGGTCACGCATGTAGAAAACGGATTCCAGAAGAAAATAAAAGCAGGGGCGGTTTTTCTCGACCTATCTTGTGCGTACGATACGGTCTGGAAACGTGGCCTACTATTAAAACTAGCGAAAATACTGAAATGTAAAACGTCTATACAACTTATCGACTCTATATTGTCAGACCGGAAATTTAGAGTGCTCCTAAACGGGAGAGAGAGTAGGTATAAGTACCTCCAAAATGGCCTCCCTCAAGGATCTGTCCTCTCCCCAGTATTGTTTAATGTTTACACATCTGATATCGTGAACACAACATCGCGGAAATTTATGTATGCAGATGACGTGGGATTAGTTGCCCAAGCCGAGTCGGTTGAAAAACTGGAAGAGATACTGAATGAGGATCTATCCATAGTACAAAAATATTTTAAGTCATGGCACCTAACACTCAACCCAAACAAAACTACTTCCATTGCGTTCCACCTAAATAACAGAGAATCAGATAGAAAACTAAACTTAATGGCTCAGGGAGTTAACATACAAGGAGAAGATGCCCCGAAATACTTGAGAATAAAGCTAGACAGGACTTTAACCTTCAAACAGCACTTAGAAGGAGTAAAAAACAAACTAAAAACTAGGAACAATATTATCAGTAAGTTGGCCGGAACAAACTGGGGGTGCAGAGCAAATGTCCTTCGCACTTCTGCTTTGGCTTTGGTGTATAGTGCTGCGGAATACTGTGCCCCAGTATGGGGGAGAAGTGCGCACACGAAAAAAGTAGATGTGGAATTAAGCAATACAATGAGAATAATATCAGGTTGTGTTCGGTCAACGAAGGTGCAGTGGCTCCCGGTAATCTCAAATATAGCCCCACCAGAAATACGCAGATATGCAGCAACGAAAAAAATACTAGAACAAATTAGAAACTCGACACACCTCCCAGTTCATAACGACATATATGATGCGCCATTTAAACGATTGAAATCTAGACACCCTATTTGGTCTATCGAGAGTACAACAGATGTTCCGGAGGATTTGTGGAAGAAAATTTGGAGAGATGAAAACGTCGTAAAATGACCTTCTTGTCAACGACCCAACTCAGAGAGTCCCAGGTTTTGAACTCCCACGGGCGATGTGGACCGCTCTAAACCGAATTAGAACAGAACAGGGAAAATGTAATTTCCTTTTACATAAATGGAAAATGGTAGATACACCACTCTGCGAGTGTGGGCAGGTTCAAACCATCAAACACGTTGCAGAGGTATGCCCTCTTACAAAGTATGAAGGAGGGATAGTAGGGCTTCACAAAGGAGACAGCGAGGCACAAGATTGCTTTAGTACCCTGAAAGTTCACCTTTAGAGCAAGAGATGTGTTTGCAGTCACTCTATTGCATCTATATGTTATGTTTATATTTATTTTATATTTTATAGTCTTTTCTCTTGTTTAAAGTTTTATATATGTTTATTTAAAAGTTTTCACCAATTAATAATAATATGCCATATGAAAGAAAAAAAATAAAGCAAAACAATATTTAATTGCATTATGTATAGTTAGATTATAACATAATTTCAAGAAAATATTCATATCGGTTAAGGAATTTAATATTTTACCTACGTTAATAAAATTCCAAATTCTATAATCACAATATGTTTCCTGTATTGATTTATACAACACTACTCGCTCACATAATAGCTGAACTTTATTTACATATATGTCCGTTCCACGGTGCGCTTTTATGATGTATGTGAAGACGGTTTATGACGTCATATATTGAGTCGGAATAAAACGAAACGATTCTGATATGACAATTAAGTGTGACAAGTTGAACTAAAATATGTATATGTATATGTCTATACATATATATATGTAATTAAACGACATAAGAAATTTTTTTTTTCTAAAGCGTCAAAAAACAATATATTATATTTAATTTAAAAAAGTGATGTTTATAGATAGGAAATGTCAATATTTTATGTAAATAGGATAATTTATAATAGTTAAGTTTAGTTAGCTCTACACTTTAATATAATTAAAAATCCAGGTGCAAAATCACACTTAATAGCAATTATTTATATTATATTAGATTATTTTATAAATAAATTTCAAGAATTACATACGGGTTTTCCAGACTACAAATAAAAACAATAATATATTATCATCATTATTTGTATATATATTGAAGTGTAGTTGAAGGCATATACGATGTTTTAATGTACTGGATAATCATTTTGGTATCTTTAAGTTTGTATTGCATTCATCGAATTTATCTTATACTTACAATTATTCCCGTTCACAACAAAGATTGATAAAACTAAAATTATAAAAATTATTTGCTTATAAATCATGTTAATATTATAGATAAAAACGAACGCGTTACAATGTATTGTAATCTCACTCTGCTTTTGTATAAAACATGACGATGAAAAAAAAAATGTGTTAGCCACTAAGTTATAAGAAATTAGATAACCAGTATTTGCATAGATGGATTAACATAAATATTTATGATACATTCCTCGACGCATATTACGGCATTTTAAACTAAATCGTTACACAGTTCTTTAATATTTAATCATAAACTTCAATATTCTGAGTTTTTTGGTGTTAAGGAAAACATAATGCAAAATTATACGATATATGTTTCATTTCTGTACAATTATGTACAATTATCTATTATATATTACATAAGAAAGAGCTGGTTAAAAAATAATTCGATCCAAAAGATGAAAGAGGTACTAAAGATAATCAATTATAAGAAAGCATAAAGAATTCAAAAGCTTGAATAAGCTGAGCGAAAACTGAAGCAATAAAAGCAGCAATAGATCATAGACCATGTGTAAACAGACCGAGAGGACGATACAGGAAACGATGAATGAATGGAGTTGAGAAGACCCGGAGAATTTAGGTTAGGTTAGTAATGAGTTTGTAAGAGAAAAATTGCACTATCGTGGCGAGTAGAAGATATTGTTAGTGCAAAAGCTAAAGGCAGAACTTAAATAGTAATATATCTATACTGGGTATAAAATGGAATGCAATTAATTAAATACATCGCTGTGATGTGCAGTTAGTCTACACAAAATGTTTTCTCAATCTTTCCCTGCAGAAATGATTGTGTTATACAATATTAATTCATTTTTTCTCAAATTTTAGTATGACATAGTCTTCAAATATACCAATTATTTTTCAAATTAACTATTTTATTTACAGTACGATTTCTCGTATGTCAGAGATTTTGATCTTCATCAAATGACAAAATGGTTTGGGAACCTTTTTTAAAGCTTCTATCATAGTCTATTAATATGAATCCTAAAATAGGGGCGGAAGTCGAACAACGGGATTTTAATAAAATAAATTTATTTAAAGATGATGTGTTCTTAATCCATTTATATTTAAATCCATTACCAACAATTATAGTATAACCTGGTATAAATACAAATTATATATTGATGCCTAAATATTGAAGGCTAAATAAAAAGTGTCTGATTATGATAATGAAAAGTGAAGATTGAGTTTGAAAATATTAAAGGAAAGACTTAGGAGGTAAAAAAATTAATCTGGGGCAATAAATAAATAATTTGATAAGTAAAAGATGAAGTAATAAGAAGGGTTTCGATTATTGCATAGCGTTCAGCAGGCGCTGTAAGATAATTAAATACAAAAATGTGAAACTTGAAAATATAAAAAGAGAAACCGTATAGAGGAAAAAAAACGATTGTTAAATATTTTAATAAGTTTCTGGAATATATTATAGATGAAATTTAGAAAGATATTATTAACGAAATTGGGAGGATAAAATTAAAGGAAGTCAATTGTGTGATTTGAAAATAGTTTTTTGGAATGTATAGCAGAAGACAGCATAAAAAGATTGATATTAGCTTCAAAAATTGGAAGTTTGTTGGACTCAATAATGTAATTACAGGAAGATATGAGAGAATGAGCTATTAGAATAAGTACAGGTAGAGATTTTTGAACATAACGCCAGCAAAAAAAACCTCGAGGAAAGTGTTAAAACTAGATATAGTCTTGTGGAATAAATTTTTGAGAATGAATTTCCTGACGACCCACTTACATTTGATACAAAGAGATTGACATGTTGTTTCAACTTCAATTGTAGGGAACCGGTAGTTTTTGTAACTCTTAGAATAGATTTTATATGAAGGCAAATGAATCGTGAGAAGGCGGAAGAGGAAAAAGAAAACCAATTATTCCCAAATGAAAGATTTATAGATGACAATTATTATCGAAGAATGGGACACCCATCACACTTGGACACGAATCGGAAAAAGTTAGACTGATGGGCGACAAATTTTCGGATCCCAACCAGGTACAATTCCCAACGAAGTGTGAGATCCATGTTTAGATATGTGTATCTGCATGTGTAATTTGGAGCATATAAAATAATTTGACCATTGATGATGGTGGCGAGAAATTAGTGATAATGTTGTCGAAAAAAAACTAGAGATTTACATTTATCGAGATCCGTCGAAAATAGGGAAGAGATCAGAACATTGCGAATAGTAACGAGTACGGTATAGTCAATATAAAAGAGGCGACGGTAGAGTCAATATATTTTTTGTGAAAGAATATAATAATATCATCCACGTATAAAAGGTTGTTAAGGTCTATTAAAATAGGATGGTAACAATCAAACGCATAAAAATGTTAAAGAGTATAGATCTTGGGCAACATTCGTGTATAAAGTTCATTAAACGATCAGGTAAATTTAATAATTGAAGGTGTGGCAGTATTAGAACGTTTATTGATCAAATGTATATGAATACGTAAGACGATGAAAAATTCAACCATATATTTTGTATTATTGATTGACCGATTTATATCACCAATAAAGTTTATGTGGCATTAGGTGGTACCATTATTTCGTCTAAAACAGTGGAGGTATGAATGTGGAGCTAGTTAACGAGATATGGCTAGGTTGTATATTTACCACTATTCAAGTCTCCTTTTGAAAATGTATTCGACTTGTTTATAAAATACGAATGATAAGGCATTCAGATATAAGGAATTATTAAATAGACCTTTTAGGATCGTGGTTAATTTGTACAAATTCTAGTAGCATAGGATTGTATTTCATTATAAGATGTTATTGATTATTAAACGGAGTATTTTAAAATCATTGATGTGTAAATTTTGTATCATAAGTGGGAAATGTGGTCAAGCTGGAGGCAAAAGACTTATAAGACAAAATTTGGTATTTTTAGTTCGCAGAGGACTTATAAGAAATATAGGCTAAATTTACTGTTATGTTATTCGGTGTATGGTCAGAAATATCTAAACAGTAAACTAAATTAATTAATTAATTTTAACATTCCTTTGTTATGATTCATCGAAGAGTACAGGACAAATGGTACTAGGAATGTAAACAACAATATCTTATTCAACTAAGTATGTAGGAAAATCTCGACGTAAATATTTATGTATATCAGGCGTTAACAAAAAATAAATAATAAAAATATAACATATTTAACAAATCCAATAATAATATAATAAAAGAGATGCATATAGTCTTCACATTAAATTATATTTTAATATGTGATCAATCAATATTATTCATGAAATAGTATTAGAATATGTAATTAGCAGTAATTTTATTTGTATTAACTAGTATTATAATATGATATTGTTTTAAGATTAGTTTTTTTTTCAAGAACATCTAAATTTGTCGTTGATTATTAATGTTGATGTCTTCATTTTCGATTGAAGGAAATTGGTTGAGGTCAAAGTCTCGATCTTCAGCGGGAGGAAAATTATTTAAGTCGATTCCTTTCATTGAATTACTTCCACCAGATGAAGATGCATGTGGATCACTGATATGGAAATGTGTCCTTTGATGGACAGATTGATCGTGTATAATGTTTTTATTTTTGTTTTCATCAGATTGTTGAGGAGGTAAGGTTATTTGTTTACAATATTCCGATGGATTTAGTGCAGGGATAGAGTCTAAAAAATAATATAAATAAATAGCTAACACTGATTTATTGAATTCACTCATTATATACATTAGGAAAAGATAATAAATAATTCCTTATCAAAATAATATAGTAATTGTAATTTCTCTACGTAAAAATAATTTTTGCAATGAAATGAATATCAACCTAATTTTTTAGATATTATCGGTATTAATTAAAACTGTATTTCTACAAAAATATTCTTTGGTTTAAAATTTTAATAGAATAATTTACATGAATCACAGTTGTACAGTTGAAGTGGAAAATGTAAATAAGTTATAAAAACAGTATGTGCCTGAGCAGCGAAAAATTAGTTAACCCTCTATAAGCCTACAAGAAATATAACGTAAAATTGTATCGTATCATTAATGAATTAAATTTTTTTTATAAGAATAAATCAGTTGTTATGGCTGGTAAATATTTTACATTATTTATGTGGTTACTTCATTGAGTTATATGACATATTTACCAGAATATTCAAGTGTAGATAAGTTTAAAAAAATTAATTTTAATTTACATTTAAGTTTTTTTTTAGTTAATTATTAATGTTATATACTCGTATGTCTATAACTAAAATTTTATAAACACTAGCTTCATATGTTTTACATAAATTCTTTCAAAATCATTACTCGTATATAAATTTATTATAATTTCATTGAACATTTTTATTAACAAATTTAAAGCCTCAAAAGACCGTTTACAATGAATAAACTAAAATATTTGTCATACTCAAGTTTTTCGTTGTTTAATGATACGTACTAGTATGTAGTTTGATACAATTTCCAACATAATTAAAATATTTTCGTTGCCAAGCTAAACAAAAACACAGTTTCTTAATTATTTTGAAGTACTTTCATAATTTAGTTTTTTTAAAAATATGTTATACAATAAATGTTACTGATAAAATTAAAAATATTTTGATGATAAATCATATAGTATGTAATTGTTCAAATTTAATTAATATTATAGTATTTTGATGACAGTTAAATTAATGAACGTTGATAAATACAATTAGTGAAATCGATTTACGTGTACTCGAAATATCACTTAAGTAAATATAAAAATGGTTGATATTTTACCTTTATCATTATTATTTTCTTCTATGCATGAAATAATATTTAAAATATCATTTACTTATATAAATAAGAAAATACATTTGTAGTTACCATAGTAATTGCTTAGAGAAGTGAAATGGTTTATTTCATTGTAAGAGAAATGAATAATAATTAATTTCTAAAATTAGTTAATGTAATATACTCTATTGTAATTCACATATTTAATGACGCAAAGTCGACCACATTTCGAAAAATATTTAAAATTAACTTGAGTGAACATAAAAACAATTTCAAGAAACACGAATAAGTAACTTTATAAACTTATTTGGCTAACCATATATCTGATTTTGCAGAAAATTAAGTCAAGATTATATATACTTGTTTATCTTTATTTTTTTCATTATGTTTTAAATGCTTACGCTAACAACAATACTACATTATAATATGAGACTCACTCATATTCATAAATGCATAATTCAGAGCCTTTTCCCTTGATTCTTGATTAAAAATGAAAAAATGTTGATTTACACAGCAATTATCTATATTGTTTCTTAATAATTTATTTATATTATTGTTGAATTAGTTATGCTTATAACAAACAACTAAATATAGTATCATTGGTATAAACACATAGAAATATTTACCTGTAAAATAAGGCAATCTTTTACTATACATAATTCCTAAAAATAATGTTTGGATACTATAAGTTATAATGCGTAATATATTTTACCTGCTTTGGACAAATAACGTGTAATTTAGATGTGATGTCCAAATCAAATAAAAATAATATAAATTAAACTGAAGCCTGCACCGTGCCAAATTCATGGGAGAATTTGATAACTGTGTGCTCAGCTGTTACCGGGTTGGGTACATTCGTAATCGTATTAATAATAATATTATTAAATGTATCGGCCTTATAATATAAGAAATTCTCTTTTATTTTCTCATCTTCGTGGTAGATACTAGTTACCACGACACCTGTGATTTTTGTCTTTTTGTATTTTTTTAAACACCATTGTTACTCATGGTAGCTTTCCGACACATTCTCGCGCCGGTACTTGCCGACAGGTGAGAACACCAAGAATGACGGTAAGTAATTTTCATGAATATTAGGCTGGTACAGTATTTACATTTGTTTTCTGAATTTTCTCGTGTTTTGTTTTTGTTTTTTTTGTTTTGTTAATTCATTTATTTTACCTACATATTGATATATATACTAAGAAAAAAGATGTGTTATAAAACTTCCAAGATGTGATATTGTTGTCTCTATCCACGAGCGTGGGATACTCCCTCCGGAGGTTATGTTGACATAGAAAAGAGTGATTTATATATATATTTTGTTTTGTTTTTACAGCTGTACAAGTTTCTCCTTAGCGTAATTTACATAAACATAATTTTGAAAAATTACTAGAATAGTCTTTTTTATTATTTTTACCTATTTTATGTTGGTTATGTCTATATATTAAAATTCATTAGATTCAATAAAAATTCAGCGTATGTGTGTGTCCACTGACCTCACTACTGGTTACTGACCTTTAAATAAAACGGTAATCGCTACCAAGATATCTGACCGGGAGGTAGCAGATCGTCTCATAGTATGCAATTATTTTGTTCATAAATTATATTGAGACGATTCATTGTAAAGCACTGAAATTTTAAGCATTAAAACGAGGCTGGCTAATGACTTTTTTTATATTGCTCTATAGAACGACCAATACTCATATATATGATGCGTTAATTTGGAATCGGCATACTGTCGATAACGCTTAATACATTTCGACTTTTGCGATTTACCAGCTATATTTTGGGTATTGCTAGACCTCTTTTTGTCTATGCCACCGTCGCAAACCATCTTGTTTTAGTCTTGATAGAGACATGCAGTGCTCCATTGTTTTCAATTTTTTAGACAGGTTTGTTTAGTTGGTGACGATAATTCTCTAACATAGTTGTTCATTTGAAATTGTTTCATGTGAACGTTCCTCTTTTTCCACTATACTGATTTATTAAGTGCCACTAATTACATGAAAAACGAACCTATACATGTTCAAATTGCTTCAATGCCAAATTGGACTTCGCCATTAATTTTTAATTCTCAATTATGTTCATTACTTGATTTTTGCGGCAAATTGTATCAATGTTAAGTGTGTTATGCATAAACCAATAATCATATCAATAGGCATAACTCATATATTTTATAATCATAATTTATAATATATTTGTTAAGATTATGTAAGCTTTATGTTAAGAACATAAGACAATTTATAGTATTACTCATGTAATGTATCATATTAACTAAAAAATCCTAATTGAACATAATGCATTTTAGCGTCTCATCATTTAATTTATAGAAGTTCAAATTATGTTATATCTCGATGGCTATTAAATTTCAAAAATAAATCAAATATATATAATAACAACGTATTTTTTTTAAGAATATCATATTTAATAATTAGTAACTAAAAGAAATAAAATATTTACATGATAATAACACATATATTGCCCACAAGAAAAGATTTTAGAAATGATAGGCATTGATTTTTTGTTTGAAAATTGTATTTTTTTATTATAATATATTAAAAGTAAGCTTACTCTTGCAATCCATTTCAAGATTTATGTTTTCTTCCACTAAATGATTTTCTGTGATAAAAGTATGTGTTCTATTACTCGCACGAAAAGAGAATTAAAACAATTTTTAACTAGAAAATACCGTCAAATCTAGTTATACTAACCTATCCTAAACCTTATGCACCAATTAATTGGTGCCTCGAAAATGTTGTGTAATCTGTCTTTGTACGCTAAAACATTTTATGATATTCTTCATATTTAATTGTTTCACAGTATTTGCTATTCATAATCATTAAACGAGTAATATTCTTATACGATTGTCAAATATAATCTACATTCTACTATTAGCTGTTATAGGAACCTAATTACATATTTAAATGTGTATATTATTATACACAATATCGATACGCACCCTCAAGAAACTTCGCCAATAGGTATTTATGATAGCCATTTAAAATATCTAAAATGTATATATGTTTTTGAATAGACAGTTTTTATCTATGCTAAATAAAAGCAATATATTATTCATTATTTGTAGATCAACTAACATATTCGTATATTATTTAGGTACAAATGTATAATGTTTAAAAAAAATCATACCCTTTGCTTCTCCAAATATTTGATTATTGAAAGGAATAACTAATAGCATATTATATATTAAAATTACTAAAAATATTTCTGTTTAACAAATTGCAATAATAATAATAATAACGTAAATGTTTCAACTATGTATTATAACTTATTTCGTTTTTAGGAAGAACTAATAATATAATTTATGTTAAAATCTCTATAGATATTTTAGTTTAAAATAATTAAAATAACAAAACTCAAAATTATACTCGAAACATTGTATTTTGAATTTATAAATATTTTGCATTTTAGTTACTTACATAATGTATAGTATGCATGAAAAAAAGCTTCATATGCAGTGGAATCCACTATATGACGAATGAAACAAATTTTTATGAATATAGATTTATATATTTACATATTTTGTGAATATATAGATCAAAATTATCAACATGAAAATGTTCCTGATAATTTATGTATGTTTTAAAATTACAATATACTAAAGTATTTACAATTGTATAAATAAATTCAAATACGATGTGGATAAATATTTTCTTTCAATATTAAAAAGAAAAATTCAAAGAGCAATTAAAACGATCATAGTCGTATTACTTACTTTTAAATTCTCCAATATTTTTAAGTTGATCTACATGAAAAATAAATTAGGTATTAAATTAAAACAGGAGTATCAATCTACGATTACGTATCGCTCTTAAATGACTTCTTAAAATATTGATGGAATATTTTGATTGATAGGGAAGGCACACAATTATTATAGTGCAATACAACAACCGTCCAAAGTAGCTATTATAATAATTAATAAAAAAACATTATTCTAATTATATTATTTTTTACTTAAATAAATAGATTAAAATAAAGGAATTATCCATAAAACAAAGAAATTATGAATGTTAAAATTATATATTGGACTATATTCTTCCACTTATAAATTATATTTTTAAATCTCACAGCACATTGAAAATTAAATATAAAACGCAGTCAAACGTTAAGTTATCCGTGTGACTCAAAATTCACGTCATGTTACATAATATTACAATAATTTACTCATTTATACGTAATCAATAACCATACAAACACATCCTGAAATAAAAGACGGAAAAATGTTATTTATTATTAGATGGTTTTTAGTATTTAAACAAATTGCATTTACACGTAAGTCATCAAACCCCGAAAAAAATTAACAACGATTTTTAGTGACAGAGAGATTATTGATATGTATAACAAAATAATATTTCATTAGAGTTTTTATAATTAGATTATTACAGAATTACGAAAAGGTATTTAAATTAGTGATGTAACCCAAACTTTTGAGATCTAGGTTCCTTCCACGGTGCGGGTTAGTGATGTATTCTAAGACTGTTTATTAACTAGAATAAGGACTGTTTATGACGTTATATACTAAATCGGAATAATTCGAAACGATTCTAATATAATAATGAAATGTGGTTAAGCTATATTAAAATATATATTTTTAATTAATTGTATTGAGAAAAATTATTTTTTGATAAAATTTACATATCGATGATTCATTACATTTAATTGAAAAAAGTAAAATATAATGATACGAAATGTCTTTATTTTTTGAAAGAGTATAATATATAGTGGTTGGTTTGAGTTAGCTCTACTCTTTATAATATTTACAAAATCCATTCTTCTTCTTTCTTAGTTTCGGCCTTTAAGGCCATACTGCTAACGGTAAAATTTGCCACCTACATTTCCGAGGCAAGTTTGTTGTTAGGTCCTGAACAATATTGTTCTTACATGGCAGGGTTGTTAACCCTGCGCATAACCCCCAACCTGGAGGACCAGACTACCCCAACCACTTAAGGTCATCGTAGAGCTATTGCAGTGCACTTATTAAGTGCACTGGGCGATGGGCACGCCACTTTCCCTACGCCGGAACAAAATCCATTAGTAACATTTAATTACTCAAAATTACACAAAATAAAAATTATTCACATCAAACTAAACTATTCATAAATAAGTTTCAAAAATTACATACTCGCTTTCCAATCTACAAAGAAAGAAGATAATATTTTCTCATAGTTATCTTATAATATAATGATGTATAGAAAGATGTAACTTTATTTGGTTACATTATATAAATATTTTATATAGTATTCAAATCATGTACTCGTTTAGTATACTTACTTGCATCTGTGTTCCTGATAAAAACTGCTATAGCTAAAGTAATGAAAATCAATTTAAAATTAACCATTTTCTGTTATAAACAATATATATTTTTTTAGACTAGGTTATTGTTATAGTTGTGAACGAACGCGTATTTTACGTTATAATTTATTGCAGTTAGGACTGCTTTTATACGTGACACGATGAAAAGTTTAAAGGTTTTAGCGGGTAAATTATACGAAACTCGTTGATTAGTATTTGCTTAGGTGTATTAACATAAATATTTATGATACGTTACTCGAAGCATATTATGGCATTCTCAGCTAAATCATTATACAATTTTTTAATATTTAAACCTAAATTATAATATACTGCGTTGTATGGTGTCAAGGAAAAACATAGTATAAAACTATTAAATAGACATGTGTTTCATTTCAATGTTAAGTTATCTGTGGTATATTGCTGGTGGTGTGGTATATGCTAGTAAAAAAAAATTATGAAGTTTGAACGATGACAGAGATGCCGAAGATATACAATTTTGGAAATGCATAGGTAATTAAATAGTTCAGACATATGGAGAGAAAACCGGATATACTAAGCTTAAAAATGCAATATATCGTAGACCATGTGTAAATAGACCGAGAGGATGACCGAGAAAGCGATGGATGAATGGATTTGAGAAAAACCGGAGAAATTAAGTGTAATGAACTTTTAAGAGAGAAATTGCAATGTCGTGACGAGTAGAAGGTATTGTCGACGCAAAAGCCAAATGCAGGACTATAATAATAGTATAGCTATACTGGATATGAAAATGGAAGTAAATTAATTATTTGTATCACTGAGATGTGCAGTTATCATCGAAAAAATTTTCTAAATCTTCCTTAGTGCTAATAATTATGTCATGTCCTATTAATTCGTTTTCTGTTCCGAATTTTAGTATGATTTAATTTTCAAATATACCAAATATTTTTCAAAAAAACTATTTTATTTGCAATACGCTTTATCGTATGTCAAAAAAATTGATTTTTATCAAGTGACGAAATGGTTATGAAACCTTTTGAAGATTTTCTACCATAGCCTATTTATACAAATCTTAAGTTAAGTCCAAAAGCGGGACCATGTGATCTTTACATACGGAATTTATTCAAAGAAATAAGTCTGTAAATTTATTACCAGCAATTCCAGTATGATTTGGTACAAATACAAATTGTATAAGTTTTGAAAATATTAGAGGAATAACCTTGAAAGGGCAAAAATGAACCTGTGACAATAAGGAATTGATTTGTTAAGTTAAAGATGAAGTAATGAAAATGATTTCGATTATTGCGAAGCGTTACGCGGGGGGTAGATGATTATTAGATAATCATCAATAAAAAAAAAATTGATAAAGAAAAAAATTGTGCGTGTTACGAGTATGCGCGATTGAAATTAAACTTCTTTTAGAGCAATTCAACCGATAGAATAATAGGTTTGTATTGGAATATTTTTCTATAACACTATTATTGTATCCGTGATGTGTTTGTTAAGAAGGTATTAAATTTACATTTGTTATCTGACATTGTTGTTTTCCATTTTATTAGAATAAAATAGGTTCAATATTTCCGACAACGTTCAGCGTTTGATTTTGGCATGTTTAATCTTTTTGATCTTCAAAAATTGATATGCAAGTTATTAAATATTCTCTATTCCTTTAGGTAAATAAATATAGGTAAATAAATATAGGAATTGTACGAGAGGAGGGCGTTTATCAAAAAATGCTTACTCGTTTATAAATACTCGATAATAAACGATCAGCCTATGTGTATGTAGTAAAGTACATTAAGAAAATAAAAGAAAATAACACACAAAAAGTGGTTAACAATGACAAGAGAGCCGTGAAGCTTTCGTTTATTTAATTAACATACCATACACTGCTACGTGAACGGTTGTTTTTGAACGGCCAATTTTAAATAGGGTGCCATAAAATAATTGTATAACTGTACAATTATATAACTGTGTGTGGGTGTGTGTGTGTGTGTGTGTGTGTGTGTGTGCAGGTATGTTATGGTAACATTTTATTGTTTTTAAATTTATTCTCCCCCTTTCAATATCCTGGATACGCCATTGTGACATTTATTTAGTGCGGCAAAAAAAAATTTGCGCGCGGCGAACACACGTAGAGGACAAGCGCCAATATTTATTCATTATGTGCGTTAAGATATCATTTTTCAACGATTCTTCTTGTGTCCACCACCGCAAAATGTACGATACGTCGGTAGTGGGACAACTTTCAATCGAGAATTTCGCCGAAACACCAGTATTCTTGAACACACTGAACTTTAATAACGTTTTCGGAATTGGACGCTCACACAATGGTATTTTTGAGTTCAAACCATTAAAAAACGTGATTTTACCCATAGTGTGAAGAATCCAAACAAATCCGTATACTTATGGCATTGACGTGTACGTCATGGAGATATCATTCGTAGTCTTTGAAGAGAAATAAAGGAAGGCCGTATGTTGTTTCTCGAATAGTAAACCGCTGTTGTTGATCTCGCGGAAGCCGGAAAATGACTAGTTACAAAGTTATATATAACTAGTGCCCGGAAATTCCCGCTAGCTTGATACATAACCCGTTGCGCAGTTGATCGTTCGCGTACCTGGTTTTGGATATTTACCAAAGAGCAGATTTTTCGGCAAAACGATATTAAATGAAAACCAAAAAAGAACGGTATAAATACGTTTTCGTCTAATTTAAATATCGTCGAATTCGAATAACGTTTTCGACATTATCATTAATGAACTTGAGAAATGCGTAATCGATTAATTTTCAGTGTTGCTTTTCTTTGTTCGTTTATTTCTGCTTCCTGCTTGTAGTGTAGATCATCCAATTGTTTTTCGTTTGGGAGACATGATTGCACAACTGTTTGAAAAAATATACTCTCCAAAATTTAATAATAGGTTATACGATTAGGTTTTAAACTCAATAATAATTTATATAGTTATCAAAGAAAAATAACAATTCAAATAGTTACCATGGTAACTTTTTAACACCTAGAATCCCAAAATTTTCCGTATTAGCTACCACTCTCGTTGGTCGGATTTCAAATCTTAAATTACAGAAACTTTCGCGAGGATATGCTTAGTAACTCATCAAAGTTTCACTACAATCAGATCAACAGTTTAGGAACGCATGCGGGATAGATAGATTGCCAGACATTCATTTATATATATATATCGATTATATTTTAAAATATGATCAATCAATATTATTTATGACACAGTGTCAAAATATGTAATATATATTAACTAGTAAGATATTATGATGTTGTTTTAGTATTATTTTTTATTATTGAGATGACTTAATGTTTGTGTTTAACTTTGAAAACCAGTTATTACTAATCTTTTGTATTACGGAAATTGATTCATGTTGACGTCTTCATTTTCGATTGAAGGGAATTGGTTCAGGTCAACTCCAATATCTTCGAAGGGAGGAGATTGGTTCAAATCAATTTCATTGTTTCCTGCAGGAGGAAATTGGTTTAGGTCGACGAGTTCATTTTCAACTGTAGGATTTTGGTTCAAGTCGATTCCACGCATTGAACTACTTTCACCAGATGTATTAGCATGTAGATCATTAAGGAAATATGTCGCTTGGTGGACGTCCAATTTGTTTACAATGTTTTCATTTTCAGCAGGCTTTAGTGCAAGTAAGGTTATATTATTGCAATAATCTGATGGATTCATTGCAATGATAAATTCTAAAAAATAAAATAAATAAGTAGCAAATATTTATTTATTGAGTTCACTCTTATATAAAGGTATTTATTCTTTATCAAAAGAAGGTAGTTATTATAATTTCCCCATGTTATAAATAATTTTGGAACAAAATAAATCAACTTCTTTTTCTTCTCTTTCGTCTTTATTCCAGCTATTTGGGGTTAGCCACCTGCGTCCTAAACCTCCACTTGACACAATATCTCACATCCTCTACGCATACATCCGCAGTCTTCATATTACATCCAACCGCATCCTACTACTTCTTCTTCGGTCTTCCTCTTCCTCTTGCTATTCTTCCTTCAATGTTCATTTCCATAACCGTCCTTACAGCTTCCGAATTTTCTCTCCTCATAATCATATTAACTACCCAACCCATCTAAGTCAATTCTTTTTCATCTTGTTCACGATCGACGCTACTTCTATGCTTCCTCTTACATATTCATTCCTTATCCTATCTTCTCTTACCACTCCACTCATTTATCAAAATATTTTCACATCTGCTAAACTCATTCTCTGTTCTACTTTTTTGTCAACCACTTACAATTCTTTACAATCTTTTACTCGCTTTACACTCTCTCTCTTTCACAAATATTAATAAATCTGCGATCTATTACCTCCATTTTAATAAGTTATGTAATGCTCTTCTTTCTTCCTAAATATATATTGGCTACTGCAAAATTATGTGATAATGCAAAATCTAGAACTTTTCCATCAGGCTCATTTTCCTCCCCGAAACCACTCCCTCCATGTATCCTCTCATATCCTCTCCTCTCAATACTGACATATCCATTCATATCCCCGCCAATCACGCATCATTATTACCTAGTATTCCTTGCATCACCTCATCCATATCTCGTCGAAACACATCCTTGTCTTTTTCTTCACATTCTACTTATGAAGCATAGGCACTTATTATATTCAAAGCTTTTTCCACAAATATAAATTTTACCACTATTACTCTATCAATTTTCCTTACTACGTTTTCTACATAACTTTTCATCTCCTAATCCATTATTACTCCTACACCATTCCTTGTAATAATCTTACTTGAATATATTATTTTATAACCACCTCCTTTTTTTTTTTTTGCTTTCTCCCCTTTCTACTTAGTTTCCTGTATATAACAAATATTGATTTTCCTTCTCTTCAATAATTCTACTAATTCTCTACTTCTACCAATCAACGTTCTTATATTCCCCATACCTATTCTTACTTTATATCTATCTCTAGCATCTAGATGCAAGTTCAATCTAGAGTTAAGTGGTGATGTCCCTATTCAGTTGATACTGCAAGCGTTGAAGAGACGTGTACACATGACTTGTGAAACAGATACCGCACAAGCTGTCCAGCTGGTATTACACGCTATATATATTTTTTAGTCATTCTCCACCTCTAGCTACGTTATTCCCTCCCATCTGTTGTCTCTACGAACATATCCGATATAGGATGCGACGTCTCGATAACTGTCTCGTGATCGAGTGCTGAGTGACTACCTTCCATAAAAAATTTTAAAGGGTCGCCAACCATGCATCGAGATCCGCGGAACTAGAGTACATGGATTTAAACAAAACCAAGGATACAAGGAAGAAAACAAAACATAAAATATAACAATTGTTTTTCTAGACGTTAAACGAAATATATTTGTTAGAAAAAAAAATGAAAAATTTGAATTGTTAGAAGGAAAAGCATGGACATATAATCCGGCATTAAAAACATTCCTTAGAAAAATAAGAATAATAATAATACTAATAATTATAATAATTCTAATTCTAATAATAATAATAATAATTAAACAAAACAATAATCATAATCCAAAAATGTAACTCACGAACAATTAACGATAGAAAAAATAACAAACGTGATCTCTTATGGTTAACCTCACGAGGGGCTTTCGTAGACGTCGGAGAGGCAATTACGAATTTGTGTTTTGATTAAATTATGATAAACAAAACTAATAAAAAAAAAAAAAATTAAATAATAATAATAAAAAAAACGTACCGGCCAAGTACCAACAACAAACATATATACAATTATTTCCGCTCTACTCACCTCGTGGTCCTAGAATACCTTGGACCACGACCGTCTCTTCCTCCGCGGACGGACCTCCGCCGCAGAGACCATTCCCGGGTTCTACTCCATATTGGGGTGGTGAATTATCACAGGAAAAAAACAAAATATCACAATGAAGAACACAAAATGAACCTAAGGGAAACAGACGGAATCCACACGTTGGCGGTGGGAAAGTGGGCGAGACAAAAAAAATTACAATATTTCTCGATCGTATTTTGTAACTTGCTGGTAAAAAGGACTATCTATATTCAATACTGCAACTAATTATGACGTGACGGCGGAGAGGTAGCGATGGTGGTCGGGAATCGGATGTCAAATACCTAACCCTCCACACTAAAACACCCGACACATAATTACGTCGAAGATACCGTCTCCATTAGGCGCATCCCCAAGGGGTGGGGGCGAATGGGGCAGTCGCCCCTCCCCCCCCCCATAGCAATTTTTAAAATATAAATACTACTCTCATTGTTGACAAAATAATAATGATCAATGATTTAAATGTTAATAATAATAATTAATATTAATAATTTTGATCAAACTTTGTGTGTAATTTTCTTAGAGGAAGTCCTTGTAGTAATTTTTATAAACTGTTAGTAAATGTAATATATTGTTTTTTTAATTATAAAATATCTAGACTAGGTATCCAATTTTTTACATTTTGAAAAACATCCTTTGGCAAAGTGATAAAATTGCTCGAGGTTACTCATTTTGAATTCTTGTTCTTATCCCTGCATATTGTCTTTACATGGAGGCAGCTTCATCATATACTTGACCAATGAGTTTTTTCCAGTTTATCTGACTATTTTCTGTTATACTGAAAAAAACTGCAAACATACTTAATTCAGTTGCATTTGATTTAATAACTAGAGCTACGAGTTTTTCTTGTACTTTGCTTGCATGATCAACAAATCGAAGTATAAATGTGAACTGTTCTAAATTTGAAACATCAGTGGTAGTGTTTATTATAACAGAAAATTGGCCAGGTTTTTATACATTATTTAATATTTTGAACGAATTATATCTGATATTAAATTTAACATTATATTTTGGGATATATTAGACAAAGAAAGTAACACGATTGTGTGCTCCTTTTGAATTAATTTGATCTAAATGTAATCTTAGAAATGCATGGTATTTTAATAATAATTTTATTATCTCTATAATGTTGCTACAATTAGCTGAATTAATACTTTCATTGTGACCACTATGTGCAATATGTTGTCTTGAAGTATAAAGTAGAGCTTCAATTATTGATTTTATAATTTCACTGTTTTCAGCAACTTGTCGATTTGCAAATTCTACAATACTAATATTAATGCAAATATTGTTCATATATAGACCACAAAAAATTTCGCTTTGGATATGATTTGGTAATACTTCATGTTGTAATATATTTTTACTAATATTTTTATAGTCCACTTATTGCTAAAAAAATTTGTTTAGATTTTGGTAAACCAAAAAGTGTAACAGTAATATCTGTCTTGTGATACTAAATATGATATCCATATATAATTCAACAAATTTTCCATCACCAAGTTTTTTGTAATAATAAGACTCATGAAATGATCCTAACATGACCTTTAGAATTTATGGTAATTGGAAAAATATAATTTTTTAGATCAGTTGTTTAGATTAATTTTACAACGTACTTTACCACATATGCATTTATTATATAATTTAGAACTCATAATAATTATTACATTATTATAGAACAACATGAAATGATAAAATGATAGTGACAATTCAATATTTAATATTCGGATGGACACACGCACACAAGACACAACACAGCACAATAATGAACATTAACAGAATTCCAATATACCCATTACAATATTCAAAGTATTTATTTTCATATTATAAATAGATAATTGATAATGATTTGATAACTCTTAGCTCATTAGTTGCGTACCTTTATATTTTAATCAAGATGAGGCAATAATATAAATTATAACGTTTGTGTTTATTAGTTCAATAAAAAACGTCAATAAGTCATTAGTAATAACTTAATGACGTATTCTATTGACTCATTGATGATTATAATTAAAAATTCTGACTCATTACATAGTAAAATTCATGTTACTATGAGTTATATTATTACTTCATACTTGTTCAAGCATACTATAAAGTTGTTAATATATTATTAATCATAATATTAACAAATACAATTTTATATTTTATCGTAAAATACCAAATTACAACTCACATCCAAGACCTACCCACTAACCCTTAAAAAACACAGAAGCAATTGCCTCTCAGATACATCTCCGTCACGCCATTGTATATAAAAATAAATAATATTATTATTTTAAAATAATTTGATATATAATATTTAACATTTACAATTGTTTAGCAAATAAAATTGCAAATTAATTATAATTATCATTAGTATTATTCAAATTAGTTGACATATCTTTAAATATTTTACGTTATTTATATGGTTACTCCAGCGGGTCATGTGAAAACCATGTGTATACCAAAATAGTATAGTATAGATAAGTACAAATTATAAAAATTAACTTACTCTAAGTTTGTTTTTGGTTAATTATTAATGTTATAAATGTATATATTCATAATTTTATAAACACTAACTTTACATGTTAAACTTAAATTCTCAAAACATTTATTATTTGTATATAAATTTACTATTATTTAATTGAAAATTGTTATCAACATTTTTAAAGTTTCAAATAACCATTTATAATAAATAAATAAATATATTTATCATATTCATATTTTTCGCTCTTTATGATACGTACCAACATATGGTTTGAGACAATGTCCAACATATTCAAAGTAATTTCGTTGCCAAGCTAAGTAAAAAAAAAAATTTTCGTAATTTTTTTGAAGTACTTTCATAATTTAGTTGATTGAAATATAACTTATACAATAAATATAAGTGATAAATTTCAAAATATTTTGATGATAAATCATATAGTATGTAATTGTTCAAATTTAATTAATATTATAGTATTTTGACGACAGTTAAATTAATGAACGTTGATAAATACAATTAGCGAAATTGATTTACGTGTACTCGAAATATCACTTTAGTAAATATAAAAATAGTTGATATTTTACCTTTATCATTATTATTTTCTTCTATGCATGAAATAATATTTAAAATATAATTTACTTATATAAATAAGAAAAGTACATTTGTAGTTACCATAGTAATTGCTTAGAGAATTGAAATGGTTTATTTCATTGTAAGAGAAATGAATAATAATTAATTTCTAAAAAATAATCATCTAGTTGATGTAATATACTCCATTGTAATTCACATATTTAATGACGCAAAGTCGACCACATTTCGAAAAATATTTTAAATTAACTTGAGTGAACATAAAAACAATTTCAAGAAACATGAATAAGTAACTTTATAAACTTATTTGGCTAACCATATATCTGATTTTGCAGAAAATTAAGTCAAGATTATATATACTTGTTTATCTTTATTTTTTTCATTATGTTTTAAATGCTTACGCTAATAACAATACTACATTATAATATGAGACTCACTCATATTCAAAAATGCATAACTCAGAGCCTTTTCCCTTGACTCTTGATTAAAAACGAAAAAATGTTGATTTATACAGCAATTATCTATATTGTTTCTTAATAATTTATTTACATTTATTTCGCATACATTTTAATCATTGTTTTCATTAATAATCTATATTATTTTCTATCACTTTTAACATTTTCATTCTTATAACAGATACTTAAATATAGTACAATTAACACTAAAATAATTATGTACGAATAAAATATTTACCGGTAAAATCAGGAAATCTTTTGCTAGTCATTGATTCTACAAATAATGTTAAGATACCATATTAAACAATACATAAAATATGTTAGTGCTTTTATTTTATTATGTGTAATTCAATGTGAAATTATTTTGTTCATAAATTATATTGAGATATTTTTTTTTATAGCTCTGAAAATATTGAGCTTTGAAACGAGGTTGGTGAAAAACTTTATGCTCACATTTTCAGTAGAAATTTTATATTACTCTATAATGCAATCTATGATGCGTTAATTTCGCATCCGCATACTATCGATAAAACTTGCCGATTTGTTAGGTTCTTGCGCATATCTTTGGCGATTTACCAGTAATTACCATTAACTAAGAATAATACTTCTTTATTCCGACTATTCCTAACATCAAATAATGACTCCCAAGCTACGGTTAATAGTATTCAAATGGTCAAAAACCTTCCCTGAATAACGTATATTTAACCTGGTCACCACCGAACACATTATAACACCAATGACTTTAACACGTATACTTTATTATTATAATTAATAACATATATGTTAACTTTATATAAGCTTTATGTAAATAACAAAAGAAAATGTAATTTATTACTCTTGTAATTTATCAAATTAATTAACAAAATAATTATTGAACATAATGTATTTTAACATATTAATATTTAATTTATAGAAGTTTAAAATAATGTTATATCTCGATGCCAATTAAATCTCTAAAATAAATCAAATAATTATAATAATAACGTATTTTTTTTAGAAATATCATATTTAAACTTTGGAACGAGGCTGGCTAATGACTTTGTGCGTACACTTTCAGTAGAAGTTTTATATTGCTCTATAGGACGATCAATACTCATTTATATGATGCGTTAATTTGGAATCTGCATGCTGTCACTGATAATTCTTGATACGTTCTTGCACATGCCTTTTGCGATTTACCAGCTATATTTTGGGTATTGCTAGACCTCTTTTTGTTTATGCCACCGTCGCAAACCATCTTGTTTTAGTTTTGATAGAAAAGCGCAGTGCTCTGTTTTCAATTTTTTAGAAAGGGTTGTTTAGTTGGTGACAATGTTTCTCTAACATACTTGTTTATGTGAAATTGTTCCATGTGAACGTTCCTCTTTTTCCACTATACTGATTTATTAAGTGCCACCAATTACATGAAAAACGAACCTATACATATTCAAATTGCTTCAATGCCAAATTGGACTTCGCCATTAATTTTTTAATTCTCAATTATGTTCATTATTTGATTTTTGCGGCAAATTGTATCAATGTTAAGTGTGTTATGCATATACCAATAATCATATCAATAGGCATAACTCATATATTTTATAATCATAATTTATAATATATTTGTTAAGATTATGTAAGCTTTATGTTAAGAACATAAGACAATTTATAGTATTACTCATGTAATGTATCATATTAACTAAAAAATCCTAATTGAACATAATGCATTTTAACACCTCATCATTTAATTTATAGAAGTTCAAATAATGTTATATCTCGATGCTTCTTAAATCTCTAAAATAAATCAAGTATATGGAATAACATCGTATTTTTTTTTTAAGAATATCATATTTAATAATTATTAACTAAAAGAAATAGAATATTTACATCATAATAACACATATATTGCCCACAAGAGAAGAGTTTAGAAATGATAGATATTGATATTTCGTTTAACATTTTTTTATTATTATTATAATATATTAAAAGAAAGCTTACTCTTGCAATCCGATTCAAGAAATATGTTTCGTTCCTGTATTTCATCTTATAAGATAAAAGTATGTGTGTTATTAGTTGTGTGAAGAGGATATTAAACAAATATTAATTAGAAAAAAAAACATAAAAGGTAATTTAGATTAATGATATACGAACTTATTGTCGTCATTACGCACCATCTAATTGGTGTCTCGATAATTTTGTGTAATTTGTTTTTGTATGCTAAAATATTTTATGACATTCTCAATATTCAATTGTTTTATATTATTTGTTATTCATAATAATTAAAAGAGTAATATTCTTATATGATTGTTACATACAACCAACATTCTCTTATTAGCTGTTATTGGTACCTAATTACATATGTACATGTCAATATTATTATACTCAATATCGATACGCACTCTCAAGAAACATCGCCAAAAGGTATTTCTGATAGCCATTTAAAATATCTAAAATGTATATATGTATTTGTATAGACAATTTTTATCTATACTAAATAAAAAACAATATACAGTTCATTATTTGAAAATCAAATTGTCACGGTGAATAATAACAGATGCTGACAACAGGTGATGGAGCTAGCGGACTATCGGTAGCCGGGCGGTTTCGTACGCGATTTAAATAAAGAATAATTAATTACGAAAAGATATCCTTGGTTGATTTTGTTATTCGACAACAACAAGATTTTATTGATCAATATCAAACATTAAAAAAAAGAAAAATTATTAATACAAAAAAATTGCTTATAAGTGAGAAAAACAAAATGACAATAAGACGGACGAACACACTTGAACGTGATAAAAAAGACACTCACCGCCAAGCCAGTCCGCTATCGGCTATTATCGTCGCCGCGTGACACAGGCCTCGTTAATAATTAAGCGTCGGATAACCCGACGTTAATTATTTGGATTTTTGCATAGGGGAGTGGACGGGTGACATATGTGTGGTGCAAAATGCGACCGTGTCAAAATAACACTCGTATATTACTCGTGTATAAACGTAAACGGTTAAAAAAAACATACCTTTTACTTTCCCATATTTTAATTCGTTTATAGGAAGAACTAATAATACAATTTATGTTAAAATCTCTATAGATATTTTAATTTAAAATAATAAAAATAACAAAATTCAAAATTATACTCGGAACATTGTATTTTGAATTTAGAAATATTTTGCATTTTAGTTACTTACACAATTTGTAGTATGCATACATAAAAGCTTCAGGTGCAGTGCAACTTACTAAATGACGAATAAAACCAAACTTTATGAATATAAATGTATATATTTACATATTTGTGACTATGTTGTCAAAATTATCAACCTTAATAAGTTCCTGATAATTTATGTATATTTTAAAATTACAATGTATTAAAGTATTTACAATTGTATAAATAAATTAAATACAATGTGGATAAATATTTTCTTCCAATATTAAAAAAAAAAATCAAAGAGCGATTAAAACGACATTAGTCGTATTCCTTACTATTAAATGCTTCATTATTTATAAGTTGAGCTACATAAAAAATAAATAAAATATTAAATTATTAAAGCACTATCAATCTACGATTACGTATAGCTCTTAAATGATTTCTAAAAATATTGATGGAATATTCTTATTGATATAGAAGTCACACAATTATTATAGTGCAATACAACAACCGTCCAAAGTAGCTATTATGATAATTAATAAAAAATCATTATTTTAATTATATTAATTTTTAATTAAATAAATAGATTGAAATAAGTGAATTAATTATGAATGTTAAAATTATATATTTAACTATATTCTTCCACTTATAAATTATAATTTTAAGTCCCACATCATATTGAAAATTAAATATAAAACACAGTCAAACGTTAAATAATCTGTGTGACTCAAAATTCACGTCATGTTACATAATATTACAATAATTTACTCATTTATACGTAATCAATAATCATACAAATACATCCTGAAATAAAAGACGGAAAAATGTTATTTATTATTAGATGGCTTTTAGTATTTAAACAAATTGCATTTACACGTATGTCATCAAACCCCGAAAGAAATTAACAACGATTTTTAGTGACAAATAGATTAATGCTATGTATAGCAAAATAATATTTCATTAGAGTATTTATAATTAGATTATTACAGAATTACGAAAAGGTATTTAAATTAGTGATATAACACAAATTTTTGAGATCGAGCGTAAATCATACCGATTATTCAAATTAAAACGAACCCGAACCGATTTTTCAATTTTTTATTCATATTCAAACTGAATGGAACTACTTAATTTAAGTAAAGAACCCGAATTTGAATTTCATATCACATCAAAGAATTTTGATTGATTTAAAACATCTAAGTTCTCGTTTAAATTAAAAATTGATTAATTTAAATAATTAACTATTCATTTATAAAATAAATTATATAAGTATTTATTAAATAGAATCAATTTTTTTTGAAATTTAAAAATAAAATTGGGTACCTCAGGTCACATTCATTAGCCTTAGTTTGGTACTCGAATTGATTGATTTTTTTGTTTAATTCGTTACAAATATTCCCATTTATGAATTCAATTTTCAAATCGAACCGAACTACATGTATTTTGTTCGTTTGTGTTTGAATAGGTCATTACTAATTTAATTCGATTTGGCATTAAATTATTGTACCTTCGTAACTAGACTACAAACATACGTAGAAACAATATTTTCTTTTCTTTTTATAGTTTTTGATTTTTATCTATGTTCCGTCCACGGTGTGCGATAAGGATGTATTCTAGGAGTGTTTATGACGTCATATGGTAAATTGGAATAATTCGAAACGATTCTGATAAGATAATGAAATGTGATTAAGTTATATTAAAATATATGTTTTTAATTAGTCGTCTTGAGAAAAATCATTTTTTGATAAAATTTACAAATTAATGATTCATTATATTTAATTTAAAAAAGTAAAATATATTGATGGGAAATATCTTTATTTTATAAAAAAAGTATAATTTATAGTGGTTAATTTGAATTAGCTCTACTCTTTAATAATATTTACAAAATCCATTAGTAACATTCACTTACTCAAAATTACACATAATAAAAATTATTCACATCAAACTAAACTATTCATAAATAAGTTTCAAAAATTACATACTCTCTTTTAAATCTATAAAGAAAGAAGATAATATTTTCTCATAGTTATCTTATAATATAATGATGTATAGAAGGATGTAACTTTATTTGGTTACATCATATAAATATTTTATATAGTATTCAAATCATGTACTCGTTTAGTATACTTACTCGCATCTATGTTCCTGATAAAAACTGCTATAGCTAAAGTAATGAAAATCATTTTAAAATTAACCATTTTCTGTTATGAAAAATATATATTTTTTTTAGACTAGGTTATTTTTAAAGTTGTAAATGAACGCGTATTTTACGTTATAATTTATTACAGTTAGGACTGCTTTTGTACATGGCACGATGAAAAGTAAAAAGATTTTAGCGAGTAAATTATAAAAAACATGTTGACTAGTATTTGCTTAGGTGTATTAACACAAATATTTATGATACATTACTCGAAGCAAATTTTGATATTTTCAACTAAATCGTTACACAATTTTTTAATATTTAAACCTAAAATCTAATATACTGCGTTTTATGGTGTCAAGGTAAACATAGAATAAAACTTTTAAATAGACAAGTGTTTTATGTCATTGAAATGTGGTCGAATGTATTGGATGATATTTAGTCTTACCCATTTGCCAAATCCTGAAATATGAACGGGCAATGCAAGTATTAAGTCAGTAGATTAATATTTATAATTATAATAATAAAGCGGTGCGTTTAATGGGTCTTTGTCACAGCGAATAACGTTTTAATAAATTTCACGAGTGATTCGATGGCATTATACCCGTGTTGATAATTAAAAAGGAAAAAACATTACGGTCTCTAGCGGGTTTTAATTAAAATTAAAAAAAAAAAAATGAAACGTATAAGTTGGCTTGTCACCGACTCGTACATGAAGGTCTATTGATTCTTTCAAAAGCGGAAATCGAATATCGTTCTCTCTTTGGCGAGAATACAACAAATTCGATATTAACATATTCGTATACAGCCGTATACGTCATATTAACTTGCTTTTGTACTTGTTCTACTTGTCCAATGGTGATTTTCGATTTCGTTTCGTATTTAAGAATTTAAAATCTATCTATATATATAAATACGAAAGGTCACTCACTGACTCTCGAAAACTACTTGACCTATGAAGCTGAATTTTGGTAGGTAGGTAGTTTAAAGATAAAAAATATCAGCTAAGAACGAATTTTACAATAGGGCTGAATTAAGGGGTGTTTTTTGTATGGGCTATCATAAGTTTATATGAAAGTCCTATTTTTAGCTGTAAGATACATAAAGATAAGTGATGATATAAAACTATAGATGCTAACAGAACCGGCTGGATTAGTTATAAAGTTTGCTGTTTATACTGGATTACTCGATGATATGGGAAGAAAAGGACATGCTGCTAATGTAGTTTTGCATTTGATGACTGAAAAATTAAAAAACGGACACTCTTTGTACATGGATAATTTGTATAACAGTTTTGATTTAGCATTCAGATTAGTTCAGCAAAATATGTACTACACAGGGACTATGAGATCAGAAAGGACAAATACACCAATAGAAGTAAAACAAGTGAAATTTATAAAAAACGAAACCGTTGCTAGATACTCCCAAGGTGTGGTGATTGGAAAATGGAGAGATAAAGGAGAAGTTACTTATATATCAATAGAATTTAAAAATAATATGGTAGTTTCTACAAATAGAAGAGACAAATAATAATTGAAACCTGAACCTATCGTGCCTTATAACAAGTTTATGAGTGGCGTAAATCGTCAGGATCAAATGGAAAGTCATTATCCATTTACTAAGAAAACGGTTCGATGGTACTAAAAAATTGGCATACATGTTGCACGAATGTTGTTAATGAATTCGTTTTACTTGTATAATAAATATAAAGTTGGACCTAATATGCCATTATACGATTTTCGTTTGTCTGTATTGTGTGTTCTTCTACCAAAACTTCCAAGGCCGAGATCATTACCATCAAAAGAGAGTCATCATCTGACAAAATACGAAGTTAGAAAAAATGGGAGAAAGATGAGAAAAAGGTGTTAACGTTATTGTACGGATAAAACAAGAAAGATACTGCATATTTTTGTGAAATTTGATAACCAAACCAATTTTCGTAACAATTTCAAACATCATAAATAATATTCGTTTGAAATGAGATTTTTACTGCAGTTTTGTCGGAATGTAGGATTTTGAAAATCATTTTTTATGTTTTTTTTTTTAATACACGTTCAATTCACAGTTTCAGTGGTAAGAGAACATTCGAGATATTTTTGGGAGGGGGTGTTTGCTGTCCTATGTAATATATTGTACATTTATACGGCAGTCCGAGCAAAAAGTTGTGGACGGACGACGGGAGCCGGGCGCAGCGGTTAGGTCTGTTGTTGATAAATACGGGTACGAAGCACCGAACGAGTACCCGCCTAATATTTTCCGGTCGTTTGTATTTAAGATCGCGTTCTATGCATGTATATATATAAATATATATAAATATATACAGAGGAACCTCGGTAAGTCGAAATTCAAGGGAAATGCAATTTTTTCGACTTACTAAAGTTTTCAAGTTTTCAAGATTTTAAAAAAAAATTCGACTTAAAGAGTTTTTAAAATGTATGTACGTATATATTAAAGTTTTTAAATACATATTATATAGTATATAAATTGTATACTTACAGTGTGTATTGTAATTATTATTATTTTAAAGTTATGAATGTGTTGAAACTTTCATGGATTTTTAACTGTCTGACAATGTTCTCAGATATATCTATGTATGTAGTTTTGGGCTGACGTTTCGGACTCACTTCAGAGTCCATCCTCAGAGCGTAGTTACTGGTCGAGTGTTGTAACTATACTAATCTTGGCTTGTGTCTTACTATCTTTTAAACCCATAAAGTTATTATCGATAAAGTCATCGTTGATCAGTTGTTGCTTGTTGTTCCCGGTAACAGCCGGTTGTCCTTGGCATTCTTTACATTGGCTTCTTCCTTTTCTACACTGGCAATTACTGGTAACGCAAGTGCGGTTATCAGTGATCTCGTCGTTGACTGGTTGCCTTTGTTTATGATTCCCAGCGATAGCTGGTTGTCCTTGGCATTCTTTACATTTCGGTCTTCCCTTTCTGCACCGGCAATTGCCATTTGTAGCGATTGTGGCTGCCTCGGTTGTTATTATGGCTTCTCGGATCAGTTGTTTTCTTTTTTCCTTGTGTATAATAGGTAACCACGATTTGCTGAGTTTTCATCCACCTTTTCTGTTGTAGTTTTCTGGACATTTTTCGATTTCTATTGCATTTCTATTTCTATTGATCGCACGACTACACTGTCCGTAGACCGGCCCTGAAAATATTCGACTCTGTGTACGCGTGTACACCTATGCCGACGAAGGAGGGAACGTAACGTATAAAAATATGCGGCGCAGTCCCGACGTGTAATTTTACATATAAAAATACCATGAAAAATTAGAGAACGTTCGGATTTGTGATATCGTCAATACGCGCGGCATACGGACTCCGTCAGACGGCGATAACTTACGTACGCGGAAAACCGGATGTCCGGTGTATTTTTGTGTAACGCACCGTGCGAGACGGCTGCAGCCTCGACGAAGCACTGCGTGTATCGGCAAATCTCCGCGGGACGACACCCGGGAACGAAATAAAACACGAAACGAAAAAAAAAACGCAAAGCGAAAAAAAAATGCTGGAATTACTCGAATTTCATTAACATGCGCGCACCGGTAACAATTGATTACAGGAGGAGGGAAAAAATGATAACAAAAAATAACGCTTATGAATTATTCAGAACGGCGAACGAAATTGGAAACGCCGGCTTTTTTTCCGTTCACTTTTATTCCTCGCCGTCTCTTCGCAAAACGGCGTGTGTCCACTGTATACAGGTACACGCGTCGTCTCGTTCGGCCGAGCACCTTTTTGTCGTCGGCTTTCGGCACGTGGCACAGCGGACAGGGAAAACCACGTCAGATTATTAAACCGTATAAGTATTTATATGTATATAAGCGCCGTTTTCCACCCTGTACGGTCGCCACTACAAGCATACTGGACGAGAATTGAAATAGAGTTCACAAAATTACATTCAGTCGTTGTCGATTGAATTCGGAATGCTACATTTTGGTTATCTATGATATTTTTCTTCAACGAGTCGCGTACATTTGTGTAGGTACATTGAATACTTTTTAAACACTATGTTCAAAAAAAATTATATTTAACGTACTCAATTTATCCGTACATTTTTAAGTGTTTACTTTTTTTCCTTTAGTAAACAAAACTAGTTTTTTAGTACAAAAACAGCAGATTTTAAAACTTACATTATTATCGCATTCAAAGTAGCCACACTTTATAAAAAAATATATCGAAATCGTCTCAACGCCCGTTCTAATCTTCTATAATCGTTAACCTCCCATCCGAAAAAAGAAAAAAGACAATAATTGATACTGGATAATCAACTAAATTAAACACGTATGTATATCTGCATAGAATCAGGTGAATTTACAAAAAGTTGATAAAATTAACAGAGTATTTTTGTATTAACTCGTTTAATCAAATTATATTTATATACATGTATGTATAGAAAAAAATACGTTCGATTGGATTAAGTTACTTTAATTTTTTTATCGTTAACTTTAAAAGTTACCCAAATGAAAAATTTTTGGTTCTAATTTTAAAAAATTAAAAACCGCTGCAATTGGCAGTATGAAAAATAAGCGATTTAAGTCGCCAGTTATTTATTGGTTATTTAACTGCTTTCATAAGACGTCTTTAAAGCGTCAAAACGTTAAAAAAAATAGTAACACGTCAATTGAACGTTGACTTTCAACTCGTATTTCGTTTCCATTCGTTGTCGTTGATATTTCCTGCCTGTACACGAATAATAATAAAAACACATACAGTGTGGTACGGGAATAAACCCGTTTTTACATGTCATATTTCTCGGCGTGTTGGAACAGTAATGAGGTTTGGAGGATGTCAATTTTCTCTCCACGATATGCTGTTAAAGTAATCGGTAGCTATTGTACCTGTGCGTACGTAGAAATACCGTGTCTTTGTCTACATATGTGCAAACAAACAATTCGGTAGTGAATACGTAGCGGTGATTCCGATTACATTTCGGTATCGAGCGTCATGAGAGCATTTCAACTCATAAAATCAAAATCAAGAACAAAATTATCAATTTTGAGCTTCAAAAAATCCGCGTAACTTACACGAAGTATTACTGCATAATCCTAAAGTAACAGTTTGGTGTGTGATAAATAAGCGTTGTATCATTGGTCCTTATTACTTTGAGGAGAATGGAATTACCGTTACAGTTAATTACTTAAATCGTTACATAAACACGATCAACCATTTTCTTGAACGAAAGCTGAGAAGAAAGCGTATCAGTAAACGTAATTTATAATTCCAACAAGTCGGGGTGACCATATACACTTCGAGAGCTTCGATGGAAACTGTCCAAGCCTTATTTCCAAATCTAGTCATTTCACCGTTCGGCTATATTAATCGGGCTTTTCGCTTAGCAGATCTATCAATATGAGACTTTTTCCTTTGGAGATGCCATTGAAATTGCCATGTACACGATGGGAAGCTCTGAATTTTTTGAAAATCACAGTTTGTGAAAAAATCGAAGAAATTGATTTAAAGTTTTTAAACCGAGTAGACGTTGACTTCTCCGAGACACTTCGAACTCGTATCCATGATCATCGTCTCAGAGATATCTCTCTTCCATACACAATATTCTTAAATGATGTATAATAACGGTATCATTCAAATTAAAAATATATTTTTCCCCCTTAAAAAAATCAACGGTGAATTGCTTATTTCAATATAGGTCTAACGAACGCACTGTAACTGTGAACGTTATTCAGACCACGATTTCGGCGTTCGTCCGTCCCACTGGTATTCATATAATATGCGCACATACTGCATGTGTATGTTTGTGTGTGTGGCGACCACTCAAACCGGACGTTCGAATCCAAACAAATTACGACGTTCCCCGCGGCCGTCAACGTTCCCCTCCGAAAGCGTGGTTTACGTTATAAATCGAAACGCGCGCCATTGACATTCTCATGTTTATGCCATCTCCACTATACAAAATCGATGTCTTCGAGACAGGTACACACACGCACACGCATACACACATTTATATATATACTCGCGCGCGTGCGTGTGTGTGTATTGAATTGAAGAGTTCCGTCAACAATTACAGCGTCCCGTGAATAAATCAATTTAAATATTCGATTCAATATAGATGCATGTATATAAATAAATACGCGCAAAAGGGCCGGCGTGACGTTTCGTGTTATTTCTATTTATTTTTTTCCCTTCGATCGCCAACGACATTACTACGACTATTCTCCCCTATACGAAATATATTTGATTAATACGCGTCTGTAGTGTGTACGGTACAATATTCGCAGTGCGAGAAATAAAATCCTAAAAGTTATTACTCGTCGTCCGGCGTTTGCGGAACGACGATGAGATTTCGTAGTATTTAGGTTAAAACGTGTCATGTGGAGATTACGTGCAGTATAATTGTCAACCAATCGGGAAATCGTTTGTTTTCACTCGCGCAAAGGACGGTCGTAAATATTATGTTAGTTTTGAAATGCTAAAGTTTAGCAGCTAAACCATGCTAACCATCAGCAGAACCGGGGAATGATTGACTCGGCTGACCATTGTTATGGCGTACATTTCGACGTATTTCTTCTGGTCGTTGCGTTTAATCCGCTCGAATCACTTTTCGGCCGTCGCGTCGGTTTTTGTGGTAAGCATCGAGAGTCTCACGCAATGTATCTGTTTTGCGTGCAAGCGTTAGACTACCTGCTGGCACTTCCAGACCCGACGGGAACGGTAGTGAACTCCTTGGTCCCGTCGGCGTAATCCTTCGTTTCCAGGGGCGAACGGTCGCGCAAATTCGAAAAACGGACAACGGCTCTCGCGCTCACTGAGGTAACGGCGAAACGACAGTTGCAACAGTTACTCGGATCGGACTGACCCGCGTGACCACAGTGCGGCATGGTCACGCCGTCGATCGTAACTGCCCCTACTTCCCAAAGACTCGGAAATCATCCCTTATATCCGCACCGACGTGGTTATGACACTTAGTATATTTGCGGCAATGATAGGACCGGTCCTCAGGCCGCGAGTACGATAACCGATCTCAATAATGGTCATCGATGCGATATACGTGGCGAGAGTGTGCCGATCCCCTTCGTAGGTCGTTGTTCGGTCACTCAGTGAGAAATAATGCTTATGTACTATACAAACCGGTTGATAGCGTAAGCCGGGCCGCGACCTGAAAATAAGGATCTTAAATGACCCGCGTGACCGTTCGTTCGAGCCGTAACGAGACCCGGTCACGTGCCGGACGCGACGAATTCGAAGAAAACGCAATTCCCTACATCATTTTCCGGACAAATGTATATTGAATGATGTCAAATAGTATAACGAGAAACAAAAACGACTAAACTGAGTTGCCTGCGTAGCTTTTCAACCGCTGGATATCAACACATAAACACGAACAAAATTTAGGGATGCTCATTTCAAAACTGGGAGTGTTTTAAAGGTTAGTCCACCCTCCCCTCCCGTCCTCTTCCCGTTTATCCCGAAATCGTGCCGATTCAAATACGTTGACGCTAGTGAAACTAACGCGAATTCAAAAACCACGGGTAGTTAGGTGAAAAAATCAAGAGAATTTTCACTTTTCGACTGGACTTCACGGTTCATTCACTGGTTAACAGACGGTACTGTATGCACGTAAAGAAATCAAAACAGACGGCGTCGGAGATGCTGCGGCGACGGAGTAAACGAAAGGTGGGAGAGACGGCGGACGATGCGTTGTACACACTGTACAACGCGTATATCTGTATATAACATTATAGAATCCGCACCGTCGTGACATTGTCCGTCCGGCCTGTTGTCGGCAGACGTCGCGCAGCGATCGTTATTGTTTTTCTCTAATCCGTTTTCTTTTCGTGTCTTACGCGTGCACGTGTCCCAACTCCGCTGTAGGTCTTTTCGGGCGGTCGACGAAATAAATCGCGCACGACAAGAGAAAACGATTATTATTATTATTATTATTATTATTATAATTATTATTGTTATTGTTATTTTTATTATAATCTTGTACGTTCACCTTCTGGCGGCGTACTCTACTCGTCGAAATGGGCAGCGGCCTGTGCCGAAAGACCGGACGGAAGCCTCGCGTCGACGCGATCGATGGACATCGGTTGTGCCGGAAAATCGTTTTCGACTACGCCAAACAGGTAAAAAGAAAAAACCTCAAAGATTTTTAAACGTTTCTCGTCGATTTCCAAGTACGCACGCCGTTGGTGTAATCGAAATTCTACTCGCACGATGACGTAGAAAAAAAAGCTGATGATTTCAAATCTTTCGTCGGAACGGTATGTTGAATGTTCGTTTATTTCTTAGGTCTAAATCATCAACTATTTGAACATATTTACATGTGCGGGCGGATAGTAATTTGGCTTCACTTTATGCCTCCGTTAGTTTTAAATTTCGGTTCTGATTCTTTAATTGTCTAATTTGAAGTTCTGGTTTAGGATTTTATTAATATCGTACCTAACTTAATCGGTTTAAATTTTTATTTTTCTGATCATCGACGAAAATATTAATTTAAAAATAAAAAGTAGCTTCAGTTTAAAGTTAAAAAAAAATTCAAGTTATTTAATATTTATAAATTAACTTTACAATATCCTTTTAATTTCCCAGGTTATCATTCATTATTATTTAAACAATTTCAAGTTTTTCATCAATTTAGGAAATGTTAAGGATATTTATACAACTCAGTAAAATGTTACCTATTTGAAATCAATGATATTAAAATAAATATCACAAAACTTTTATTTGTATAACGTTTTCATTTAATTAAATTTCGATATTAAATCCAAAAACTCCTAAAAGAACAGATAAACCTTAAAAAATCGGTGGACGGTCTCAGTTCCGGGGGTTTTCGAAATAATTTAATAAAGTTTTCGGTAGGTATCTAATATTCTTCAAAATAGATGCGTTTCACTTAAGTAATAATTATACTTTAAACGGAATAATGAAATTGAAAAATTAAAAAGCATTGATTCCTTTCAGTTCTTGACGATAGCGTAAGCAATAAAGAAATATAGGTTGCCATTTAAAAACGAATAGTTTACATTGTTTTAAACATAGAGTTAACATGAAAATGTCGAAATCGTTCGCAAATGTTGCTTAAGCGGACTGGATACCGATCATTTCTTAGGAAACGGAAACCTAGGGGATATTATTTAGACAACTTAGTGTACGTGCCGGCGTGTGAATGGAAAACGAATGTTGAACAGTGCGCGTGTAACTGCTCCATACGAGTGACCGACGACGCAATGTCACGTGCGCGAACCAAATTATATTTTATTGTTATTATTTTTGTGTTGAAAGCGTCAACACACTGAAGTTAATGTTTAACCAAGAGTTAGTTAAGTCAGTTTTCAAATTTTAACTTAATAACTTTTTATTTCCCAGTCATATCTGTGTCTTTATTACAACAATAAATTCATATTTGATGTATATTATTAGTAAGTGGTTCTAACTATTAACCACATTGGTTTGACGTGATGTTCAACTACTGATATTAAACTTTTCTAATAGAGAAAAATGAAGATTATCATCTACGTAGGTGCATTTTAAATGTCTCCTGCAGTGTATAATTTTCCGTTTCATCGTGTTTTTAATTTAAGCGCTATCGCACGGCGAACATTCGTAGTATTTTAAAATCAACACTTGTAAATTCTCATAAAAACATATTTCCCCTTGATAAAAAAATCAAATTTTGATTATACGTAGTTATAGTGAATAAGGCGATAGAGGTAAAAATAATAAAATTTTAGAACGGAACGAATGAATAATTTTCTAAAAATAGATGTATAAACATATATAACTCATTCTAGGAATTTCTTGGGCTCTTAGCTGTGTTTAATAATAAATCGTTTAAACGTGACAGTTTAAAGTTATTAACAATAAATTAATAACAATACTATATTTTGATCGGGATCTCGGTTCGATGTCTTTATTAATTCTGTAAGGTATTTTCTGTCTGCTTACTAATTGACACTGATAAATATTTTAGTGGGTGACATTTGAGAGTATGACACTTTTAGGGTTCGGGCTGGGCTTGGAAGGCAAATCGGTTTATTGGTGTGCGATTAATGGGCGATGGCAAAAATTTAAAAAAATCCATTATTGACGTACGAATCGAACACACGAACCGCGTTCAACACGTTCTTTTCGTCGAATTCAAAAATCAAAAACCGATCGATTCGAATATACAAAAATAATAAAACGATAAGTTGACATGAGGGGAAATCAATCCCATATTGAATCGAAAGTAAGTGTCATCAATACCCGTCCTCCGGTCGTGTGTATCATGATGTCTTTCGCGTGATTATTATCGTTCGGGTATATGTAGCCCGTCACGCGATTGAAAATAAAATATTATTTTCGTTTTCAGAACCTCCCACACGGAACGCACGTTCTCCGATATGGTATATATATATATAAAATGGTGAGTGCCGAAAATTTCGAAAAAAAAATCGGCCACCCGCTTAGATTCGTTGTATATTTAGGCATATGGATGCGTACGTGTACATTCATATAATCCGCGATACGGCCGAATGATATTAATGCAACACCGCTCACCGTGTACAACCAAAGGCAATAGGCATATAATTATGACGTTATGTATACACACATACACGTTATTAAACACGTGTTACGCCGTCGAGATAATAGCACTAAACTACTATTTAATTGTACGCACATTTGTCATCGTTACGCGTTGTACGACGATTTGTATCATTTACGCGGCGTTTTGGAAATGTCAAATACCTATTTTCGTGCTACCGCGCGAGTATATAATTTAATTATAGTTGCTATTATTATTATTATTATTATTATTATTATTATGATCAATGTACACGTATACGCGAACTGAAAATCGGACAAATATTTTTTAAAAGCGTTTTTCGCTGGCGGCAGAGTTTATTAGTTTTGTGTGCGTTTGTGGTCACGTCGGACGACATAATAAAACGTTAATTTCATTTTATTGTTTTCAGTGGACGCGTCGTTCGAACAATCACCCAAAAAGTGGCAAGCGAAATTATATGAAACGCCACAACAAGTAAGTCGGAAAAAATAAATAAAAAATAAATAATAATTATATAAGAGCAATTATGTTATTCGACACAAATTACGCGTTCGCTTACAATTGATATTTTTTTTGTTCTTTTATTTGTACAATTTAAAATCGGACACGTGTACCGACAGCCAAATTTAATTACACAAATATCACATTCTCGGGAAACCCTAAATCCGGCATCCAACCGTCAAGGAATATTTTGATTAAAATTAAGTTTAAGTCAAAAAGTTAAATTAATGTTGATACTATAATTAATTTGGAGTACGGTTAACTTATTAAATTATGTTGTTGAGACAATAGCGAACAAGTTATTATTGGATTAATGTTTTTTTTTATATATACAAAGTTATGTTAGTAAATTTAAAACAAAATAATTCAAAATCCCTATATATCCGAAATAAACTTCATGTATAATAAAAATTTCGAAATTGCACTAAAATTATTTAGATTATTAAATTATTTTTCTATCGGCTCTAACTGATGGTAATTAATAAAACTACAAATATAATTAAAATAGTACACATCCATATGAGAAATGGTCCAACTAACCATAAATTCCACATTTTTTTTTAACATAATTCAACAATGACGGACAGAGATGTATTTAAAACTTATAATTTTTCTCTTTAACTGATCATTAATTACAGTTATAATTTAAAACTAAAATATCTGATAAAATATGAATACATAAATTCGAGTACAATAGTCAATTTTTCATATAATTTTAATTTGCGAGTTTATCTTATTTTTTTCTTGTTCGCTTGAAAATAGTATACATTTTGCACCTAAATATTATAACAGTGGTTTCAAACAAAAATTAGTGTGCCGTCAACAGTTTGTAAAAGATGAAGTATTTTCAAAACCCACTGTTATAAGACATAGTTTTAATCATTATGCTTTAATGTTTTATATAAGATGATGTGAACCGTTTTTTATTAAACGATTAAAGTTAAGGAAATAAATTTATCAATTTATTTTATATGAAAACACGAACGTTCGTACTTGCATATCATACATACTATCTCGTATACAAAAAGTATAATATATATATATATATATAAAGTTAAATATTTATAAAATGACGAAACATATTTTAAAGTTTATGTGTTATACGCGTAGGTATATAATTAAATCCACGTTTATATTAAAGTTGTTTACTTTTAATGAGCAATTCGTTTATGCTTTTAAAATGTTAATATGCGAATATATAAAAAAAAATGCAAACTATGTAGTGGTATCTTTGTTATCATTCGAAATAAACATAATTATTTATAACAACAGTTAAAATTAATCATAGTAAATATCAGTGGCGGCGCTAGAGAGGGGCAAGGTAAGGCAAGCGCCCTACCCAAATTTGGTTTTGTCCCACCTTTGCCCTACCTGTTGAAGAACAAACGAAAATTTAATTTTCAAGTATTTGCTGTGTTTCATATGTTTCGCTGTGTAACACGTATTTTTTTTATGTACATTCGTTTAGATAATACACCACAGAATACACTACCATTTAATTAGATTTCGAAATTGCTTACATTTTATCAGAAAACGCTAATAAATAGAGAATTTTCCGTGTATTTCAATAATTTATATTACACCCGTACAGAAGGGTTTTCACTAAATTCCATGATCAATTTGCCATGATCTTGCCTCCCCCCTAGAAAAAATGTCTGGTGCATTATAGCTATACTGGTAAATATATAGCAAAACTCTAATTTATTGCGATCGAATGTAATAAGTTATCAATGGTAATAATGTTGATATCATTCGTGTGCGATGCGAAACCGAAAACGACGGTTGCGGTTACGAACAGTTTCGGTAACGAATACGATAATGACGTGGCGGTCGAGCCGTGCGAATAGAACGGTTCCGCGGACCAAAAACCGAAAACGCGCGGTCAGAATCTGGAAAACGTCTCGCGCGCGCGACCGAACAATATCCTCTGTAACCCGAACGTGCGTCTTGTGTTTTGTTTCAGGCGCGGCGACACAAAACCGGTCATCAGCGGACCGTTCCCGGCCGACCCGGACCGGTTGGAAGGCGACAAGTGGCGGTACGTGATACTCACGCGGTTGGACACGGAACCGCCGCCGGAACGTCCGCCGCGGACCAGAAGACGACGCCGGTCGTACGGTCGGGTCAGCGGTCGCAGGCGGCCGGCACGACGAGACGCGGTCGCCGCCGTGGCCGGCCACGACGAGCGGCTTTCCGCGGTCGAGCTGACGGACACGGCGTCGCGGGCGCGCCTCCGGCTCCGCCGGCCGGCCGAGCGATCGTTGCCATGGCCGGCGGTCGCCGTGATGGACGCGGTGCCAGAGACAACCGTCCGCGGCACCGAAACCGCCCGGCGGAACGGTTTTTTCGAATCCGTCGAACGTTGCATGACGATGGCCAACGATTTGTTGTCGTAACTCGCGACAACCGTCCGGCACATACACGGTAATTAGCTTATACTCGTGAAGCGGAATAAGTGTGTACGTATTTAAACGCATATGTAACACAGTTCGAACGAAATCAAAACGGAAACGTAGATATTGAGGAAAACAAATTAACAAGCACTAACTGTATGGCCGACGGAAAACATAATATACTTTGTCATTTTCGTCTGAATGAAATTTGACAAAACTACTTCACTTACTCGCTTTACAAGTTTTATTTATTATTATAAGTTATAATAAAGTAAACAACTATAATATAATATCTGTTATTTGATAACACGATAATTTTCATTTGAAATGAAAGACTTCAGACAAAGACTACATGACACATGATCTTCGATGGATCAGGCCGACGAGAAAATAGCCGTCGATTATCATAATTTTAATAAGTCTCCGTTGTGATATCGTTTGTTCTGTGATAATATATTATGTTGTGTAATCGGCATACTGTTTGCAATACGTATATTCAAATTTTGCGATAATTTATATACTTATATATAAGCGTTTATGTCAAAGGTGTGTGTTTTCCAGATTTCGAAATTCGATTACAATTATACCTTTGTTAAAATACATTATAATCGTCATTTTATCTTTTGCGGGTGAAATCGCCCCGCGAAGTGCAACAAATTATCCAACGAATTCGCGGATCGAACCTTATTGCTAAAAGTCGGTTCGCGCCACGAGTTTGCTGGATATCACATACATCATCTGAAGCGTGCGAACTCGTATATACATACGAGAATAATACGTCCGATGTTAATTTGATTATCTTCAGATAATCATATCTAACCGGGTATCACGCTTCAGCAAATTAACGCACTTACTTTATTTATTACACATTGATATAATATGTATAAATTTATAAAGTCTTATATGATGAAATGATTATAATATATATTTTATACATTATAATAGTTTTGGCTTTAAACTCGATTGTTTAATATTTTCGAAAAGAAAAAATATATAAATCTATTTAGAATAAGCGACGCGAGACATACAGCTGATGTATTTTTAATATGAAATAAGTCCGTTCCATTATGGGATTCGTCCGATGGATATTTGCCCACGGTAAAAGTGGAAATATTGAATTTCCTGTGAAATTTAGTACATAGTCTGAAAATCTGAAAATGCTGACGAATTGAGATTACCACAATAATTAATGAACCTAGTCAATTGTTCAAAAACCCTGCAAACGACGACACGATATACACCTTGTTATACAAGCACGAAACCACGTTGTTCCTAAAGAGTAGAGAATTTCATTGACCTATTAGATTAAACATAGCTACGTCATTTTAAGTTTGGAAAAAAATTACTCCTTTTCGATTCTTTCGAAATGTGATACGACGGTCACTTGTACAATAGTCTTTGGACAGTTTTCGAGTTATATATTTATATCCGTATACATACGTGTTACACAATCGCATTCGTATGTATTTATAACGACTTTCACGCGTGTTCCGATATCATAAATCTAATCCACGACTTATCCAATTGTATACGCTCCGTTCAAATATGCGATTCGCGCGTTAAGGACGGCTCTCTCGGTATATATATCAATCCCGTTTAAGTACGCATATTCAACGAGTTTGAACGCCATAAAAACAAAAAACAAAAATCCAAGAAGAATCGAACGCAAACCCGTTCTGCGATTTATCTGACAACAATAATAATAACAAAGATCGAGACGGACGAGGAGAAAAAATAATGTATATAAATAAAGTTGCTATAACGTGTAATGCCGAAAATCCTCCCTGCACTGTTTATGACTTCCGCGACTCGACGGATGATGTTTCCGGCGCGCAAGGCGGTAGTATTAAAGCCAAGTCGCGTTGTCATCGTTTCGGTAAAACAGGTCGTTTCGATTCGAATGGAAACGCGAGCGGTAATAGAGAATAGCGTGTGATATATAATGGAGATAAATATAAAGGTTCGAACGGCCATAATATTATGAATGTTTTTCGATGTATATATCGAAACATATATTTATGTAATATATTATATTTTCGTTTTTCGATTTTATTTACCACCCTCCATCCGGCCACGAGTTTCCTGAAATAATCCCGATCGCTATCATTATGTTATCACATCGACATAATGGGTCCCGCCAATCGGCAACCGTAACAGGTAAAATATAATACGGTCACAGAAGAATAAATCTGTTATCAGCGAAATTCCGTCTATAAAACGGCTGATATAAAAAACAAACTTAATTTTTTTATATTAAACAAACTTTAAATTAAACAGACTCGTCTCGTGATTACGACCGGTCGTCGATCGCTCGTCCGATTTAATAATTTCCGATTCATCCGGCCATTCATCAATTATCCGCCTAGATACACTTCATATATATTTATTATATGTATAATTAAATTTGATTCATTTGCTTATGGTCCACAAAATACTTAATCCAACATTATTTCTACACTAGTTAAATATATAAACTCGTATAAATATAATTTTCGAACAGAAATTTTATTTAGATTAAGATCTAACCTAAACGACTTGGCCGAAACCTAGAGGTTCGATATAAATTTGATTGTTGTCGTACTTATTCGATTGTATTTTTATTTATTTTTTTCAACGTTTATCCAAATGTCTTAGTTAATACGGTGTGTTGGAAATAATTAAAATACAATTTATATACACACGATAACTTATAACAAAAATAAATAAGATATCACATATATATTTTTAGTTTAAAAATCACCATTAGGTTTATTATCTGTTTAACATTCACACGGTAAAAATCTAGTTATTTACCGTGAAATTGTGTCACACGCCAGTACTTTTTTTATACATATCTTTGCGCATAAAAATATACACGTTACTTTTATAATATTATCATGACATAAAATACGAGGCGTGTTCGGAAAGTAACAATACAAGGTGTTGGAAAAATCGAAAAAAATTTGTATTAAAAAAAAAAGTATATAAACTTATTGGTACTCATCTCCACTAATTTTATACATAGTGACCATTGAGCTCAATACATTTTCTGTATCGTGGTATCAATTTATCGATACCTTCTGCTTAAAAAATTGCCTGCCGCCACCTCCCTTAACCAAGTCTTCACAAACTCCTGCACTTCACCATCAGTTGAAAAACATTTTCCGCCCAATTGTTCTTTCAGTTTTGTGAACAAATGATAATCGCTTGGTGCGAGATCAGGGCTGTGAGAAAGATGAGGCAAAATATCCCATTCAAAGGAATCAAGAAGCTCCTATGATGTACGAGCGGTGTGGGGGCGGGCGTTGCCATGGTGCAGACAAACCCCTTTCATCAGCATTCCTCGTTTTTTGTTTTGAATGGCGCGGCGCAATTTTTTTAGGGTTTCACAATAAACCACTGCGTTTATTGTGGCGCCTCTAGGCGATAATTTAACCAAAAGAGGTTCCTATCCGATCCCAAAAAATTGATGCCATGATTTTTTGAGTTGAAAAACTTGTTTTGAATTTTTTCGAGGAAGGAGAGTGGGTGTGGCGCTACTGCATGGACTGTCTCTTTGTCTCTGGGGTGTTGTGAAGTACACAAGTCTCATCTCCTGTCAATATTAAGTCCAGAAATTCTTCTTCCTTCTCAAAACGCAGAATGATCGCCCAACCGCTTTCAATACGACTCGTTTTGTGCTGATCGGTCAACATTTTCGGTATCCATCGAGCACAAAGCTTTTGGAAGTCTAAACGGTCGGTAATCGTCTCATACAGAACAGTTCTCGATACCTCAGAGCACATTTGATGGAGTTCGTTCAAAGTCAAATGTCTGTCTGAACGAACGAAGCTGTCAACCTTTTCCAGGAATTCTTCTGTGACAAGAGATGGGCGACCGGACCTTTCCTCATCAAGAACGTTTGTTCTTTCTTCCTTGAATTGTCGCACCCACTTTGTCACGTTTTGTCTGTTCATCGCATTTTCACCGTATGCAAGAGCGATTTGACGGTAAATTTCGGCAGCCGAGTGACCTTCATGGAAGAGATAACGGATCACTCCGTGGATTTCGCATTTCGCGGGATACTATTATTGTACTCGAAGTGGCAGGAGCTTCACTTACACTGCTAACCGACCGAAATTTTATAGCTACTGACATGTGGGACCTTTCGTTCTCTTCAGAAGATCCCCCCTACATGGTAGTAGTACAAACTTAACAATTCTGAACTCCCTTGGCGGCATAGCGACCGTGTATTGTTAATTGCTGAACGCGCCTCGTAGTATATTTTGGATATCTTTGATACACGCGTCTGTGGATTGTGAGTACTGTCCAATAGTCGGTCTTACGACATCAATCAAACGATGTGTACATCATAAAAGAGCCAAATAAAATATTTTACACAATAATTGAATTTACACATTTTTATTCCCTTTTTATTCCGTTTATAAGTACAGGTTAGGTGGTTGTGTAATTTTATTTGACATCAAAAAGGATTTTGTATGATACATAATGTACATACATACATACATAATGTATACTATACAAAATAAGTGAGTCGATAAAATATTACACATTGTTTAATGAAAATATGCACCATAACGATATACATACAACACGAAAATAATTATATAGTGTACATGTTATTAAATTGTTATTTACATTTTTAACTTAATTAACTATTTACTGAATATAATGTAACGATGTAGAAAGGGGTTGAATGTTAATATTTATATTTATTGGTTTCGATTTTTACTGTTCTTAACAGTACTTAAAATCGATTCCGAAATCGGCTTCAAACCTTTCATAATACGAGTAGTATACACTATATATTACATAAATCTCATTTTTTATGCTATATGTATAGATATTTATTTATTTATTGCTGATTATACAATTTTAACTTTTAACTAGGTTTTACTTTTATTTAATTACGGTGAAATAAATAAAATAAATATGTTGGAAATTAACGCTGACCAGAGAATTAAAGCGAGCTGACAAAGTTAAGTAGCAGGATTTCGAGTGTAGAAGCAAGGTCAGAGTAGTAGCAGAGGCCGTTACCGTATGAACCAGCCAAGCAGTCAAGACTATTGTATGCGTAATATCGTATAATGAGTTTTGATTAGGCTATTAGTTGAATTATAATATAAAACATAATATATAATATGTATGTTGTTAGTATCACGCTTAAATAATGTATAACGTGCGTCGATAGTTGAAAAAGTCACGTCTCACCATGACTAATCTCCTAGGCCTTGTAAACAGAATTAATATGGAAACTCGCGGATAGGTATAACAGAGTTGGGGGGAGGGGGAAGTTGAGGTGGGAGGTAAAGAATAGAAATTATACTATTTATTGCTAGTAGTTTATTATATAAGTCCCGTGCGCGTTTCACAAATAAATGATGTTATAATACAAATAGTACACCGAACTCGAATATATATATAATAAAACGCATTAAAATCAAAATAAACAATTATCGTGAAAATAGCTGCGCACAGTAAAAAGTAATGAAATAGTTTGTGAACGTAAACTATATTATAAGACCGACGGAAATACGAAAAGTTTTATAATGTATGGTTCTTATAAACAAACACGCATTTCGGTGGTCGTGGTCATCACCACCATCGTATATGACAGTATTGACAATACGTCGTATTATAACAGTAATGACAATATCTAAATATATATATATATATATATTCTAAGCGAAATGATACGACATTGTAAATATCTCTTTGGAAATATAATGTATTTAATATAGACTTACACGATAATCTTTATCAAAATACAAACGAATGTAAATACGAGTATATAGCGTGGTGACTGGGAGAAGATAAACTACGAAATGATCGACGGACGTCAGTCGTTTTTATTTTATTATCCGCGAGACTTTTATGACAAACAACGCATTATAATGTATATCGTTATATATATGTATATATATATATAAATCGTCTACGCGTGTTTTACACAACATGCATATATCACACGTTTATAGTACATACGTTTGCGCGAGTATAAAACGAAAAACAAACGCGTTCGTATATAAAACGAAGAAGTGCACAGCACAAGAAGATTGGATTTCGAGGCGGTGCGCATGTGGTGAAAAAGAAACGAAAGCGGAAAAACCCAGTAAAAAGAAAAAAGAAAAAAAATGAAACGAAAATATTTAAATAAATAAATTCCACATCGGATTGCGATTAGTGTGTGTCGCGCGCGACGATCGTAAACATACGTGCCGCGAATTTTCACGGCTGTATATTACGCATGATAAAAGTGAGGAAAAGCGGAAGCGAAAAACCAAAACAATAAAAAGACCGAGCAAAAATAAAGAAAATTCGTCTTTGTATAATATAACCTATATCGTTAAAAAAATATAAACATTAAATCGTCATGCTGAATAATGTTAGTTTTATTACTCATAATATGTGTGCACTAAAGTCATCGATATTTAGGCAAAAATGTTATAGCTGTACGCAATACGCGACTGTCTAAATACGAGTTCATGAAATTAATATGTAGTATTGTAACGCGCCTGAATTTTTTCATGTTTTAAACGTGTCGTTTTGCATATTACATTAAAAAAAAAAATGATAAAAATCATAATTTGAGGAGGCGGAAATGACTTTTAGTCCGTTACATACGACGTGATATATATATATATAGTTAAACCATCGATGTAACTCGCAGTGAATTTAATCTAATTTAAAAATAAAATATAACCAAAGAAATAACGTTCATATGACCCCGTAGAAAACGAAATACAACATCCGCCGGGTAAGTAAATCGGAAATATATTTTTTTCGTTACAAGTATATTTATCCAATGCATAATTTTTTTTTGGTCCAACAGTCGATTTCGTCTTGTATTTTTTTTGTACAATGTAATTTAAGTCTGACAAACAATTCGACGAACAATTCGAAAACCGTTCGGATCAAACGAGTTGATTTTTTTTTTAACGGGACGGATTTTGAACAAAGAACAGGAAGCCCGTGTCGAGCTTATACACTGGACATATGTGTTTATAATATATATATATATATTAACACGAGTATTTATAGTACCGAGAACCTAATTTAATCGGCGCCGGAGTGCTAGAGACGTGTAATACGAAACGCGGGTGGCAAGGGTGGAGGACGAGTAGCGGCTAGGGGAAGACGATCACGCGACGGGTAATTAGTACGTTGATGACGGAATCCATTTGGCGACTTAATAACAATAGTAATAATAATCGGTAAAATAACGTCGGCAAGCGGCGGCTACGGACGCGGAAAGACGAGCGATTCGCGTGGGTTTAACGAGCCGGCAAATCGAATTCATACATCCCTGTCGTCCGTCCATATTATATCATACGTATTCATACGAGACTGCTGGCACGATGATATAACATGGATCGTATAATATTCTCTCTCTGAACGTACACTCTATCGGTTCGTATTAAAACATAATATTGTATAGTGTACATCAGTGGCGTATCCGGGGGAGGGGAGGTTGTAGCCTCCGAAAATTGTTGCTAAATAGTCAAATAATATTATTAGTATCGAATATATACAAATAAAATAAAATAAGTTTTAAAAATGTATAAGTAATAACTGAATTAGTATGTATCGTTGACTATTATGATTATCGAATAAAATCATATTCAGATAAAAAAAAATTATTCCTCATCCGTTTACATTAAATTTAAAATCAGTCAGTGCAGCGCCCGGTGATAACCATAACACGCCAAAAATAGAACTCCTAATTTCCTATTGTATTTTGAGTACATTTCAGAATTTAGATAGCGTTTTTCATAACAGTATTGTCCGCGTTCAAATGTCAATATTGTCAGTCTGTAGTGATTACACCGAACGCAGAACAATAATTAAATTTGTTATATTTTATTTAACCTCCCCTCCCACCCACCACACGAAAAAAAATTATGAATACGCCACTGGTGTATGGCATATGATAATAGACGTGAGGTGATTTCGAATCGACTCCGACCGTTGGGCGTGTACAAGCGTTCGAGGGTAACCAGTTCGGAAAACGTTTTCCCGCCAAGTCCCCCGTATACGACTTTCGAGACCAACACCGTACTCGCGACTGCTGTCGGACATAATGCAAGCCGAGTACTTTTGATGGAAGAACGCGAGTGTGGTTTGACGATACACATTGTTTTGGCTATGTCCAAATATCATTCGTACCTAAGGTTTAACAGGTCGAATCGGTTACCGATATTAGTTTTATTGACGTTTGAACTACTGGCGGCGCAAAAGTGTTTTTTTTAGACTTTTAATGTGTTTATCGCATTTCGAATAATGTAATATTATGCGATTTTAAACAACCTCGTGAAAATGTTCAGTCGATCACTTTGTCAGACGATAATTTTACGAAAACAACAGTACCTTCGATTTTTTATTATTTCCATCATATACTTTGACGGTATTAATTGCGAGTAATTATTTGCGTGTACGCATATCGGAATTTCAAACAAATTTGCCGTGAAACACTACGCACAAATTTACATGTTTTAATCAACTTAGCCGCTATGCATTTAAAAGAAAACACACGTTTTATTATGTCGTACCATTATTTAAATGTTTTTGTTCTACGTTAATTTTTCAACAATATTACCTGTTGCGATATCATATTTTTATAAGCGATTTAAATAAACGTACAAACATTTTTTATATGATATGTAAAAAACACGGATGGGTAAAATATCCTATACGATTTTATTTATTTTGTTAATATTGATTAAATGTATAATGTATATATATTATAAAGTGTAACTTATATAGTGTACTTACGCACAATATTAAATCCAACTAAAAGGCAGAAATTTCTATTAACTAAAAAAAATTGTACTCTTACAAAGTTCATGTCGAAAAAACAATACGATTGACTGTTTCATATAGACATTTTTATAAGTATTCTTGAAAATATTCCCGTGTTTGTCCATGTACTGAACACAATAGAACATCAAAGGAATAATTCAAGGCTTCTTTTTGATGCGCTCCTCTACGTGAGTGTGAAATTACGTTTTAAAATTACCACTTCTGTCAAAGTTTCATAGCATTTACATTTTATACCCAAAGTATCTCCAACCATATACATTGTTACGTGACGATCAATTAAAGGGTCTACCGTCTACGGATAATAGATCATACAATACAGATCATATAATACAATATGTACCGTATGTAATACTTATAATATGTATAGATATATATTTTTGATTTTGAATTATTCGTAATTATAAATATACTGCATGCAATTTTTTGTAAACCAGTGGTGTACATATAGAGATATAACAAAAAAATGAAATAAGAAATTCAACATAAAATTATTAAGATGTATATTTTATACGTATATAAAATAGATATCTAAATACTTTATCCTTAAATCCTTAAATATCTAATGGCAAATAATTTTAAAACGTAAATAATATATAAAACACATTAATATGTCATAGTTATGAATAATTTATGTCACACAAAATTAGTTGTTATGATTTTGACCATTCTAATTTCTTAAATGTTATCTAATAGATAATAATATTACAATAATATTATGGTATTATCATTTGTTAAATATATTTTTATATTCTCTATTAAACACACTATTATATATTATTAGTTGGAATACTTTAAAATAATCTTTCTGTCGTACAATATAAAATGATTGCGGATTAGGTAGATCTGAACATTTGCCAACTGCATAAAAAAAACAGTGAACGTGTACACGTTTAGAAATAAATCTCTGTAAACCCCCTACCAAGCTCTTCATTAGATACTGCAATGTATATTTAATAAATTACTATTTATACAAAATGTAAAGTTTGTGTAAAAATTTGTTTAAATTAAAAGTGTTTAAGCCATCATCCAGAAAACAAGTAGTAAAACACTAATTAAATACGAACGTTGTACGATTTTAAAAGTTATGTACACCTACTTTATAGTATTGAATTTGTTTATATTATTTTAATTATTTGTATAGAAATAAAAAGAATAAATGTTTATAATAATAATAATAATAATAATAATAATAATTATTATTATTATTATTATTATAACTATTCAGTATTATAACATTAAAAACATTTATTTATAATACATGGCATGGTATTATGTACGAGTAGTTTATTTTATTTATAAATTATTGAGTTATTTGAAATATTTATTAGACTTTAAAACAAAATATCGTGAATTGTGATACAGTATTAGTTATACTGGCTTATAGTTACATTCATTTTTTTTGAGTATACAAAACTAAAAAAATAAATAAGGAACTTAGATATAAAGTAAGTATACATGTCAAATGGATATTAAATTCTGAGTTTACCAAAGAATTTGCACACGTTAAATTCAAAGAGAATCTTGGAAAACATACGAAATATCACTAGGATTTTAAAATTAAGTTAAAGCTTTGGTGTTTTACATATATAGTGATGTAGTTTGGATTTCATATTTCAAAAATTTTCAGTACTCTATTTAATCTCAAAAACAGTAAAATTGACCATACTAAATTGTGTAATTCTGTAAATGATGAGCTTAAACAAATTATAATGTATTGAATATAATCCCTCTACCATGAATTTTCTATTTTTTTCAAATTGTCTAATTTTACATCTCTTATTATGTATAATGATTTTGAAAATATGAAGTTTGTTCAATTATTTTCACTATTTGTGCTAAATGTCAGTAAAATATGTAAATACTTTTATCACACAACACAATATTATTGTAATTAATATTGTTATTGTTATTATTATTACTATTGTTATATTTTTATTCTCATTTTCAAAGAGCCCATAATCTCAGCAAAAGTACCCCGATATTCTAACAAATCCAATTTCACTGAGACGCAATGCGTGTTAGACGTCGTGTGACATTACTTTTCATAGACCACAATAATAAGCTATTTCATTCCGAGAATACGTAGACGAAATCGCATTTTATCCGACTATTGTAAATAAATGTTCGTCTAAGCATCGACGGTTTATGTTTTTTTTTACTACACTACTCTTCTTATCATCACCAAAATGTACTCAACAAACAAAACGTCATGAGATCATCCGTTGATAATATTATGTTAAGTTCGTATGTACATGTACATGTACGTACCCTACGGCCGTCTTAGACGTTTGCTGTGTTTCCGTTACAGAGCTCCGAACGCCCGACAATCTTAACGTTATTAAAGTCTGGCAATAGAAACGATACGGCACCGTGGCCGGGAATGAAGCGGTGGATGGATCCGCGTTGGCAGATAACGCGGATAATGATGATTGATATGGACAGATATTATTTGTCTCGCGGTTTCGACGATACACCATTTCGTCATAAAATCGCGGATTAGACGTCCGTGAGAGTTTTGAAAAGAAGGCGGCCGTTGGGATGAGAAAAATGTCATTTGTACAAAGATGTCTCCGAGCGAAAACTAACCTTAAAAATAACGGCGAGGCGTTCTTATTCCCCATCGACCGAACGTCTCGGTATTTTATTTTTGTTAATTGTTGTTTATTTATCCGCAATTTTTTTTTTCATTTTGTGGGTAACATACATTTTTATTTTCAAAAAACTATTAATACCTATATTATGTTTTAATCTTGTTAAATTATTGAGTTCAAACTGTTTGAATATATTTTAATTTTTGTTGAAAATTAATGAAATTATAATCTTATTTAAAATAAACAGCAATAAAAAGCAATGCATAATATTGTTAAATTAACGTTTTATTATTATGTTACTGTTTAACGGGAAGATGTTAGCCGCGTTATTATGAGTAAATAGAACAACGTATTAATCTAAAATCTATAAAAATGTATAATACATTTATTTTGAATAATAGTCCTAAAAGAAAAAATCAAACTGATGCGATAACCTAATGGCTTTAAAAGTTTTAAACTTCTTGATTATTACAAAAATATATCAAGAAATTGTCATATATATTGTAAAAAGTAATAACACGCAGAAAAGTTTTTCATGACCATGTAATTATTATAGAAGTTTTCTTAAGTAATTTAGTTTTATCACTTAACAATATATAATTAGGGGCATAAAAAAATACTGGGAAAAAATTTCAGTTGTGACGTTTATCATATTTATAGATTAATTTCTATCATAAACTAAAATTATGTCTGTCATTATATATACTATATTAACCTATTTTTAAAATTAGAGAATAAATATAATTAACTAGCTATAATATTAATACAATTTCTTAATCAACTTTGTAAAATATATGATAAACCAATTTAATTATATTTTTATTTTTATAAAACTAAAATAGACGAAAATTAATTTATCAAATAATTATGTTTGTCTCTATTGAGTAACGAGTTACTAAAAAAAAAAGAGATAATATAAGAATTAATATGAGCAAATTTTAAAAGACTTGATATTTATGTATAGATTTAAAAATATATAAAATTCACATTTCTCGTAAATATAATTTATATTACAATGAATAATCCTAAAATATTTTTAATTATAAACTTATTGTTATCAAATGATGACAAAGGGATTATATATTTTGTTAATTAAAACTTAAAATGTGTGTATTTTGTAACCGTTTAATAAATAGTTTTTAAAGTTATCCGAAAAACTGAGATATGATTTGTTGTAACGTTTAATCGTTATCGATTTACTTCAGGTCAAAAACGATACAAAAAATACACCGTTTTCCATTCTCCACGGCACGTACTAGTTAAAATATATAATTCTTATGCGGGCGCGTGAAATTCCGAACGTGATGCGAATGATGGCGGTCTTCTTTAACCTCTTTTTCGTCATCGTTTTCTTTCGAAGAACTCGTTGAACGTTTTAATAAAATGCAATCGTATCAGAAAAAAGCATAACTCTAAACTTCTTAAAAAAAATACGAAAACACGCACTTAAAAGTCTACACGATAATTTGTAAAATTTCGACGATAATAAATAAAACGCATACATGTGTGCTGATACCGGAGGCAACGAAGCCAAAAATAATATTCCGACGAAATACGTTGCGCACCCTTCGGCCGTTTTCGTTCTACGCGTTCGCGTTTATTACATATAACTGCGGTAACGTAACGATATAATTTAATATATTACAGTCTATAATATCGTACCGCCTCTATGTAATATACTATATATTATACCGTGGTTGTGGTTATTCCAGTGCTCCAAAGAGAATAATGCGATATTACATTCATCGTTATAAAATGTTGTATTGTGGTCGGAATCCTTATCATTTATCAACATTTATCAACGACGTATATAACCACAGAAGTTGGGCCACCACAAAGGGTGGGGGATAGAGTTAGTGATTACTATGGTCCCGGGGCTCGGGGAAAAAACATATTATTAATTTAAATCAGAAAAATAAAATTAGTCGTGCCACCCCATGTCTCTATATAATATTGGTACATAAATAATTTGATTTCTTTCTACATAATTTTGTGTAATAATCCATGTGTATATTATTTTTATTTGATAAGATCGGTCATTTAGCGTTGGTAGGCGAGTGAGGCGTGCGGAAGTTTGAAAATAATAATATTAATAATTTTTTTTTTATTATTCATCAATAATTTTTAAATGTTTAAATGTTGATTTTTATATTAAACTGCAGTAAATTAGTGTACTCGTACTTTGAACTTATTTTAGGGTAACTAAAATAACAGATATTTTATAGAGGTATATAACAACAAAAGAAGCCGCGTACCTAATATTTTAGATGCCTTTTGTAAAAATAAAAAATTAAATGTTAGAATTTATATTAAAATTATTATAAAGTTAAAATACTAATATACAATGAGGGCCCGGATTTATTTATAGTACCGTAGTTGAAAAATACATGTGGGGGCCTACATAGACGTATAATCAACTAGACTAGGAACGATCGTCGCAATATATGTAGTGCAATGAAGTCAACATATGTGCGAGAGAGATAGACTCACCCACGGAAATTCTATGGTTGACAAAATGTATGTTATCGTTTGTTCCAAGAAATTATAAAATTTTTCGCTGTCTAACCCAGTTCGTGCAAGGAGAGCAAGAAGAAGCTCAAGTCACATTTATAACATTTTTGGTAAACTGCGATTTGTTCATGTTGGCTTCAAGCGTTTAGATTGCTACTGACCCGATTCCTAGTCTAATTGTTTACATGTCTATGTATATAACAGTCATTGTTTTGAGATTCAATAATGTTACGTCAAACGGAAAACCCTAAGGAAATTTGAAATAATTTTAGTTACTAAAAAATGAAAACATTTTCCCCCGATGTGATCAAAAAAAAAAAAAAAAAAAATGTGTCGTCTGTTTATTATATTGTGAATTGAGTTTTATTCATTTGTACGTATTCGCGTAGTTGATTTTGCACAAATGATACTTCAATTGTCACGTTTTTTTCGATTTTTTCAAATATTTTGTTTGGTGTAAGAAAAAATTACTTTCTGTAAACTTAAAAAACGGGTATAATGACATCCGATTATTACAATATCTAATTTTATTCGTTTTTTTGTTATTTATCAAAAAATATGAAATTTAACAGACATGAGATTTTCATCGATTATTTACTTGAATATTATTCAAATACTTAATCAAATTTTCGAAACATTTTGACCAATTATCATCTAAGTTACAAATATAATCTTACAATTTTTTAAAAACATTTACCTAAGTGGTATTATTTTTATTTTCGGTGGACAATTTGTCGGTTTGACACTGGTCGTGTCTATATTTTCGTCGAAAATAAAATAAAAGTAAAACGACCGCAAAAAACGACTCGTATAATATTTTTGGTGATTCGGGATTCACTAATTTTCTTACTGTTATTGAACAACCAAAACGAGATTATAAAATATCACGGGATATCGTCTACGGCCTTTTGGACGATTCGATTCCGTTTCGTATATAATAATAAAATTGTATTACCTGGAGATGATCTTGTTCTTGACCAAACGAAACCGAATAGATTTGTTCGCGGTGTTACGGAAATTGACCAGCCGACATATTTGTTTTTTTTTCTCGTTCTCGTTCTCGAATACAACTAGCGAACAACCTGGGCCGTTCGTCAAAAATTCTTTCGAGCCGTCATACGTAAACGCGTACTATGTATTTTGACCAACGCGTCCTGCGCGCAATATTTTACGTACCTCGACCGCAGTACCGGTTATACACCCAGTGCTTTGGCCGATGGGGTGGGGGGGGGGTGAGTACATCATTGTTTACTTTTTTTTAACGGACTTTTTCAAATTTTTCTTCTGGAACGCGCGTTCGTTCTGCCCTTTCGCATACCTCTTTGGATTTTTTTCCGATTCGAGCAACTCCCGCGACCGGTCTCGCCTAAATGACACGTCGACCGGATCACCGCGAAACACGCTGACGGGTTACCACGCGCGACCGCGGTTGGATCGCGCGGCGCTTTGTTGTATACCGAAAACGCGGTCGCCGCGTCCGCGTCAGTTTAACGTTGACGCGATCGCGCGTATAACCTGTTCCGGCACGAAATAATGACGACAAATACACAAATCGATGGCTGTGAGACGCGCGTGTCACAATTTAATCGTCCGACATCAATGTAACGCACGCGAAACCAACTTGCTAAACGCGAACGACGCGCTTTGTGAACGGTAGGTCCGATTCGGCGTATCCGAACAGACGCGGAAGGCCGACGCCGCGTCTCAATATAAATTTCGCGAGACGGGACAGCGAACAAAAGCGATCGGACGTGGTCGCGCGACCCGATCCGGTCAGTCTGTTGCGCGTTCGTGAGTATGATTGTTCCGATGGCACGGCGAACGCTGAAACGGTCAAATTGTTGTTTTCCGCGTAGCAATGAAAATGAGTTGCGACGAAAAATCGTCTGGCGTGTCAACTGAATTGTTCGATTCACGTTGTAACGCACGCGAAATCAACTTGTTCGTGGTAGTCGCGAACGGCTTTGTGAACGGTATATGACAAGTCCGTATACGCGAATATATGCGAAACGACCGCCCGTTGTCCGTCCGTCGTCCGCCCGTCGTCCGTCCGTCGTCCGCCGTCGTCCGTCCGTCGTCCGTCCGTCGTCCGCCGTCGTCCGCCGCCGTCCGTCCACCGTTGTCCGTCCGCCGCGCGTCGCGTTCCGCCGTCGTCCGTCCATCGGTGTCCACCACCCGACGCGTCGTCCCGTCCGCGTCCGGTCGCGCGCCGTCGGGGTGCGCGCGCGCACGCACGCGCACACAAACCGCGTCAGCCGGGCGTAGGAAGCGACGTAACGGTCCGCTAGGCCGTGATGCTGTCGTCGTCGTCGTCGTCGTCAGTCCGCCTGCAATCCGCCGACCGGCAACTCGTGGTGCACCGGGCCACGGTGTCGACCGCCACGCACGCACGTCAGCTGCCCGCCAGCCGCGCACCGCCGGCGCCACACACGCACACCGGTAAGATGTTTTACGTAATCGCGACGCCGTCGGATAACGCGTTCGGGACACCGCGACACGGCCGCGGAATCGATTCGGAACGTGTTTTGTTCGGACGCGTCGCGCGTCAAACGAATCGGCCGATTCACCAGATAATATAGGATACGCTGTTATGCTCGCGAATTCGTCGACACGGCGCGTGTTTTATTTTACCCCGAAAAAAGGAGAATTGTTCCGGTTGTAGAGACAACGCCGTCGTCGAAACGCACACGTAATGTTCGCGTCCGTGACGGTGTTTGGTTTGGTTTAGTTTTTTTTTTTTTTTTTTCGTTACGATTTAGCTAGCGATCCGTTTTTGCATTTTCGATTTTTGTCCGTTAAAAAATAAAAATAATCATATTTCTGCGTCCTTTGCGTCCCGAAAAACAGTCGGCAGCTGACATATTAGTGTATTAGACTCTGAGAGAAATACATTTGGGTATATCCACGTCGGAATCATCGGGTAGATAATTTTCTGACGCGGAAAACAGAAAACGCGTATAATACACGCGAATATCACACACACGTATGCATTTATTATTAATGAATAATAACAGCCGTGGAAAGCCCCTTTTCTTTTGTAAAGCCACCAGGTACTATGCGTATATAATGGACTTTTTGATTAATCGGATTCATTGACGTCGTCTCGGCTTTCATCAGAATTCTCTAATTAGTGATATCATATTCTCATTAATCCTACAAGACGAATTAAATTCTTAAATTCGAGAATGAAAAAAAAAATTGCGATCTAAAATAGTGATTTCTTTTATCTGTCATTCACGTCACTTCCTTTCATTTCTTTACATTTACTTATTGTACAAAACGTTGTTTAATATTGTACATTTTCTAAATAAATGTTAAAATATATATATATTCTTTGACTTTATGGCGATGAAAAATTGAAATATAGAAATAAAAAACAAATAAACACTTTTTATAGGAATTAAATATTAAATTTATGTCGTAAACTCGTAGACAGACGGTAATCGTTATTTCAAAATATTAAACGCACGTTTATTATATATATGTAAATAAGTATGTTGTGTACTTGAGATATTACTAGATATTGGTAGAAATGATAGAATAGTAAATATTTTTTGGTAGTTTTGACGGAGTCACCAGGGTAGTAAAAAATGAATACAATTTTCTTCATAATTTTGACACATTTATTTTCAAAATGTTGATAATTATTTTATGAATTTCATTATGAACACGTATCATTAAATAGATAACACACACACACACATACACACACACACACACACACACACACACACACACATATTTTTGTAGATACTCAAAGACAGACTGTGTCGCGTATTGTACTCCAAATTCAAGATCGTAGTTAAACGCAATATGGCTGGTGATTATTTTATCACGAGCCAGCGATTGTCAACCATGATTTTAAACACAAATTTCATTTTGGTATTTTTTATTTATTATTAAATCGCTTGGGTAATGTTTATAAATCGTTTACAATATTATATCCCTAATTTTATGCGTTTTAAACAAATGCAAACTTTTGATTTTCAAGTGACAACTTTATTTTTTTAATGCTACATATTTGGTAGAATCATAATAATTAAATGGTTTTTCGTTTTTTATTTTCAATGTTTCGAATTTTATCTCTTCAAGAGTACGATTTTTAAATGTTTATAACTACGCAGTAGTTTGTACCTTTTCAAATAACAAAATGTAATTAGTAATATATCTCTACACTTCACCATGTCTTCAATTCAAACGAGTATTATGCAGAAAATGTTCATTGGATTTAGAAAAACGTATAAATTTTTATTGAAATATATTATTCAAGAATTTATCATTGATATCATATAAGTTGACGTTTAAAAATCAAATGTCCATAGGTATAGTTATGAAAAATTATGAATGGGATAAACATATGAAAATGGTGCGGATAACATTCTGAAAAAATGTGGCAAACAACGTTAATATTTGCAGAGATTTAGCCTGATTCGTGATGAAAGAAAAAAATCACCATGTACTCGTATATACGATTTATTATATACGCGTTTTACGTGCATTTGCAAATTAGAATACTGTGCAGTAATCGTTGCGTCGTTTTTCTCTCGTGTACTGAGTACCGTTGGAGACGACCAGACACAATTCGATTTCACGAGGCAAAGTATAAAAAAAAAAAGAAGAAAAAACTTGTTTGGCATAATTTACATGCATAATTAATTCGTCGAGGTCTCGCTAATTTTTTCTTCTTGCGCATCGCATTATGGCAAACGCTTTTGTGTTCCCGTCGGCTGTTAGCCGAGGAACAACTCGTATTTAAATATACACAAAAATACATAATATACGTTTAAAAAAACCCCCCCGTTAAAATCGCAAATGATGCTTACTCGTGACGTTCCAAAGACACGTATAAACACGTGACCTTTTTTTTGTTTTGTTTTGTATCTATAAAAAAAGTAAAAAAAGTGACGACTTATCTGTCAGACGATAAGTGAACGTTATATATATATATGTATAATGCACACTCGACGTATATATATATATATATATAAATGACACGTAATCCCGTTTCCTGTAGAGGGTTTTCCGCGCGAAGTCCTTTCTCCCGTGGTTTATTTATTTTTTAGTTTTCACCAAAGAAATTTGTCAAAATACACGAAAACGCGACGTATATTACACACACACACACACACACACACACATACACACACACACATATATATATATATGGTTTATATACTTTTATACACTACCTATGTATACGCTATAAATCTTATTCATTTTCACGGGTAAACGTTCGCCTATACAAAATATATTATGTATTATATTGAACGCTATAAATAAACGGGATTCGATGTTTGCGAATAGAGAGTTATAGTAGCCGACGGTCTCCTGGACGTAGAGGAGCTCGCGATAAGTAATTTCGTCTTCCTTTTCCCCCTCCTCCCCCCCCCCCCTCACAATCACCATCACCGTCGACCGTGAATATTAGACATTAAGTCGCCACGTTATTTGTCTAGCTAGCAGTATTCTAAATTATTTGATTTGATTATAAGCGGGCACCATTCATGTATAACGTCGAGTTCGCGGTGATCGTATCCAGTCTTATAACGAATAGCTTTCGAAAAGTATTCGGAGTATAAATTGGCATTGTTCCACTTTCGACTTCTGAATAAGGCAATTGTAAAAGTTTGACATAGAAAAAAATATATATATATATATATAGTAAAAAATCGAATCTATTGTAGGGACCAAAGTCGTCCCATATACATAGTCGGTGGCCATTATATAACGATAACGATGAGGACTTATTCTTAGTTTCTGATATTTATATAAATATCAGATAAATGACTATAATCCTACGATTTTTTTTTGATTCGTATATATATATTACGAAAAGTATTGTGCTACAAGAATAATGATATTAAAAAAAGAAAAACTCCTTATTGACAATTAAATAAAGCCCGTTGATCCACTCGTAGTATTCGTTGCCAGTGAAATTCTTTTACAGAAAAGCCACAATAATGTTTTAAATAAAAATTAATAATCTAAGAGTTTTTGAAAACGAAACCTGTGCACATTTCGGTCGTAGTCTCTCGGTCGATTGCCTGTAGCAGTGTTTTAATAGAACGCCACTTTTACCATTAAAATTACAATGCTTGAACACATTATGTGCGAACGGCTAGGTTGTCCGTACGAGTTCAAGTAATTCGATTTACGTTTTTGTCGAATCGTCGTCGAACGTTCTCTAGACTCAACATCAAACGCGCGCGCTTTATCCGCGAGATACGGATAACCGAATAGCCCCGCCGTTCGATTCGCGTGACCCGCGGACTCGATTTCGTTTCGTTTCGTAACCGCCGTCGAGCAGTTGCGCACGGCGATAGAAGGCGATTAGAACTCTGAGTCGGCAGTTCGACGATTTAATTCCGAGCGCGATTTGTTTGAAGTCGGGCAAATTCTCGATCACGCCCATTCATTGGTTTTCGGGAGTTTATAAATTCGGTGTGTTTGTGAACAGCGCGCGGTCGCGGCTCACGTGCACGATATCGTATAGCTGCGGGACGGAGGAAAAATGGGCGCCACCACTACGGCGGCGTCTGGGCGATCTGCCGACGACAAACGTCCGCGACAGGACGGGCGGGCAGGCGGGTTGGCGGACGGGGGAAGCGGTATATTGATTAGGAGACGGCGGCCACGTCTTTTAAACGCGCCGTCGGATTCGACCGATCGGTCGCCGCGACTTGAATTCCTAAAAACGTACCCCACCGTAAACGTCCCTTGGGACGTTTTGTCGCATTCGCACGCGTTTGCATTGATTATACTACACACACACACACACATATATATATATATATAACACGTCCGTGCAGGTTAAGTCGGCGGAGACCGGTAGAGGCGGCAGGGACGAACGGAAGAACACTCGACGCGACGTTATTATTCGACGCGGTGGCAGTGTCGCAGCAGCAATAAGATCGATATAATAAGGGTGTGAGCGAGCGTATTGGTGTGCGTGAACGTAAACGAGTTTCGGAATTTTCCCCCGAAAAAAAAAGGGCCACGGACCCCTACGAGGGTATTTGGCGGTCACGGGATCTGTAAAAACTTTGGCGCCGAGTCGTCTTTGTATAGGCGTGCCGTACGTATATTGTATCGGCCGCGTAGCTTTAAAGTTCATATATATATATATACACGTATTTAAAGTTTTTCGGACCTTTCTTCGTGTAATCCGTACGCGTACGCGTATATGTTGTGTGATAGAAATCGTCGAGGCGTAGGTCTGTCGATTATATACGAGTAACTTATGTGTGAGGCACAAGACATGCGCCAATTTAAGCAGTTTGATACACACACACCCACACACACACACACACACACACACACATACACACATATATATGATAACGCAGTCCGTAGAAGTACGTTCAGATTCGCGCAGCAACAGCGGAGGAGGCGAACGGCGAGTGAAATGAAACTTTTAAACGTCGGTAAAAAATATGTTTCCGAGTTCAACAACTCTTTTTTTAATATATCACGTGCGGTAGATTAGGTCAAAAGAAATATCGCCCGTCTCGCAGCACCCTCTGCGCGTTCTACACAATCTCTTTGAGAGTTCGTTCACAAACTCGACCGTACGTATTTATTACACTGTTGTTGTTGTTGTTGTTTCGTGTGTTCAGTAAATACCACGTCTATTAGGAATATTCGGCACAATTATATTATTTTTATTTTTTGTTCCGTTTTTGTTTTAATTTTGTATACGTGATAAAAGTCTTTTTTTTAAAAATATATAATTAAAACCAATAATAAAACGTGAGTTACTTCTTCACAGTATCGACGTATACGTAACAACTTTATATTGGGTATTTAACCACTGGTACGGTTTATATACTGTCATTTCTATAATGTCGCATCATATTTATACAAGTATATGTATATATATATGTATATAAATGTCGTGGACCGTATCTTTTGAAATCGCGGTTTAGAGATTTTTATTAAAAAATCATTACAAATATATGTTTATTAAAATGTTTGCATGTTTAAGTACAAATTTGAAAATCGCTAAGACAGAATATTTCAATACGGAAAGAATTTTATAATCTTAAGTTTTGTCGGCTTTCTTAACGACGTCTCTTTCTTTTTTTTAAAAAAAAATAAACGTCTATTTATAATCTAATGTAGTCTCTCTGGAGATTCTAATTCTTTAATTTTTACCCCATTTGCTTGATGTACAAAACCCGAAGATCTGATGCCCATAAGAAAACGCGTAGTGGATATACAAAGGGTTTTGGGGCGGACGGAATCTCCAAGATTCCAGGCTGTATATATGTGTGTGTGTGTGTGTGTGTGTGTGTGTGTTTGTGTATAATGGTACCGTCTTAATAGTTTCCTATTTGCATAACGTCGCCAAAAGAGCTTCAGATATCGTTAACAACTTAAACCGTATATTGCATGTATAGCCTTTATGTTTATATATATATATGCGCTTAAGACGAATCACGCCATTTAGAATGGATTTTTTTCTTTTTTCATTATCTTCGCCGCGTTCTCTGTCGGCTTACCACTGCAACGCGTCCATTAATTCGAGAGAAAACCTTGACTGTATATATATATATATTATATATATATCATGTATGAATCATCTATGACAAAACGTTGGCCAGACAGATAATGGGAATAATTTGTCGGCAGTGCTCATGTGAATTGCAGTCAAAAAACAAAACACCTGCAATCGCGTCATTTTTTCGTGTGATTTATATAAGCAACAAACAACAACCAAAAATCTTTTCAATATTCTCCGTACGCATAAACAATACAAATAAATTTCACGTTTTTTTGCAACAATTATATAGAGGGATGTTCGCTTCAAAAAATATGTTTCTTAATTGAAGAAATAATGTTTTATTCCTATTGTAACGCAAAGGTTCCCGAATTATTCTCATTGGTAAGACTTATTTTTAAAATTTATAGTAATTCATGTAAGTCGAAGCATCGTTTTGAATTATCCTCATTTTACATAACATTACTATACATCTGCACAATATTTATATATATATTTAAATTTTTTTTTGTAATAACATTAAAATAATAAATACATCTCTTTATCTACATAAAAAATGTCCATTTCAGCATTAATGAATTCTAATCACTTTTTTTTCGCCTACTTCTGCCTTGACATCTTTATACTCATTTATCTCCTTATAACCAACTTCTTTTTGTTAACATTCCCAAACCATTTCAGTCTCTCTCGTTTTCCCAGCTAAATATGTAATTCATATATTACATCTTATATATTCATTCCGAATTATATTTAACCTAGTAACTCCACACATCCACCTTAGCATTCATATTTCTGTTGTTTCTTATTTATTTTCGTTTCCTTAATTCAATGACCAACACTCAGTGTTATACATCAAGACAGACCTGACTACAGTTTTATAAAATTTCCTTTTTTTTAAATGTCGTATATTTTTACCACACATGACACCAAATTAAAAAAATAAATCGATATTTTATGTTACTACAGTGATTATAAAAAATTATAATACATTTTTCATCGCTTTTCATCGCTTTTTAACGTTTTTATGTTTAAAATTTGTTTTTTGTCATAACCGCAAAAATTTTTATTTATTGGAGAACAATTGTCTTTAAATTTCGACGGTAAAAAAGACACTCTCTCTGGGTTCGGGGGAGCGAGATGAGTTGTATATATAAATGTAAATCGGAGTGGGAATATGCGAAAGATGTGCAGCGTGTGTTGTGCTAGTATGTGTTTTAGAAACCACCGAGACGTGCGTAACCGTATTTGACAGAACTAAATTAAAGTTAATTTTGGTAGTGGCGGTGGATCCTTTGGCTCGGAAAATTCTGTAGTCATTGTCACATACACTCACACATAAAATATATAGGGGAGAACGAACATCCGATTCTCGAACAGCTGCTCGGATTTGCCATGTATGTATATATATATATACCTAGAGAAATCGTCGGTATTTTGTACAATAATTAATCGTAAACTGTGGGTTTTTCTTCCCCCTTTTTCATCGGCGTTACTTGGTGGAGACAAGAAAGCATGTTTAATTATGTTTAATTATGCAGCGAGTCGATGTAAATTTTCGCAGTCAGGGTTCAAATACCGATATTGTCTCGACCGAATCAACAATACCACAATATTCACAATACAACCACCGTGTAATTTAATTTGTCGGTTCATTTCCAATTCAAATCCACAGGTTTGTCAATTGTCGAGCATGTTTATACCAGATTTGTCCATTCGTGCGTGTACAAAATTATAGGTTTCCTCTGCTTTATATATGTAGGTATTTAGAATATTATATAGTCTATATATCGTTGCAGGCGTGTTCGATAATTTTATAGTTGAGTTTGATGGATTTTGTGATGAAAAAAAAATTCTATTCAAAATATTCTGAAAATAATAATACACACTATATAATGGTATAAGATATAAGCGTATGTGTTTTTAAATGTAATTAAATAACAAATATATTATATACAGTCGATTCTGGATAATTACAACTTTCGATAATTCGAAACTTTCGGTAATTCAAATTAAATGCTCGGTCCCTTAAAATCTCGTGGTAATTCGAATAAAAACAATACATTTAAGGATACTCGGTAATTCAGAGTAAAATTTTGGGGCAAACTAGCCGCCAACACGCGACAATTCGAAGTTTCATCCGCTCAACTTTTGGCAATTCGAAATGTATTCACCAAATGTACTTTTTGTAATCTTATCGTTAACAATTTTCTATATATTGTATGAAAATTTAGCTTTTTTTCCCAATCACTATGGAATTGCTATACACTTTAGAAAATAGTGTTGAAAAATTAAAATTAAATCAAAGATTTATTCGAACAATAATAATTTAGTTTTAAATTACATACATATATTATTATAAATTTAGTACACTATGTATACATTGTATGTACAAAATATTATAATTATTAATTATTATTAAATATAACAACATACGTAGTACATAAATGCATATATATTGTATATTTACGTTTTTCATAACTCTCAGTAATTCGAATTTTTTTTGCCCTCTCAATATTTCGAACCACTTAGCAATTCAAATACTCAGTAATTCGAAATTTTTCATAAGTACCACCAACTTCGAATTATCGAGAGTCGACTGTATATCTAAATAATTAATCTATTATGTTACATTACATTGCGTGCGTGGTACATTGGAATTAAATATAACGTTAAAAATACACAATTAATTTATATTTTAAAATTCACAATTATTTATGTATAACTCAAAAAGATCGACTAAAAATAACACAAAATGATCAACATTTCATTCATGTTTAAAAACACTAGTCATTTAACAGGAGAGTTCCATTCAATATTATTTTTTTTCAATACTGAAATAAAACAATAGAAGTGATTTTGTGCCAGTACGAAAAGCTTGATCTTTTCTTAAACTTTATCTCATTCTACAGTACAACTGTAAAGCAATATTTGAACGCGGTGTATGTAACGTGTTTAAATTATAAGTTAGGTATCGGTTTATAAGTGCAATACATTATTGACTTTTAATTTTATTTTAATAACTCAAGGAATGTAGAAAACTATTTAGAAAAGCTTCTAAGCTTAATAATTGACTCTGATAGAAGGTGAATCAGCAATTCTTTTTAATGTTTTGATATTTATAAAATCTTTATAGTTTTTTATTTAAAAAAACTGAAACCGTCACATTCATTTTAAACTTAAATTCAAAATAAATGCAATAATTAAATATACGAGTATATACTCGTATAATTGTTCAATTAAACATAATTTATAGGAAATTATATATATATACATATGACGGAATAGAACGCTGAACGTCATAAAATCGATATTTTTATAGTTAAAAAATAGAAATAATGTCTAGTTTATTGTCAAACCGATTTTTAAATTAAATAATTTTACATATAGAATTAAGAAAATATTCAGAACATTATTTTTTATAATGAACTATATATTTATGTATATTTATTAGTATTATATCATTTACGCTCGTAATCCGTTAGCATTTTTGGTATTCAGATGTCTGTAAAACAGTCTAAGTATATTTATTATTATTATTATTATTATGATTATTGCTATTAATATTATTATAAATTTTAAAAAATAAAGATAACCAACAGTTTAATTGTCTTTCGAGAGGTTTAATAGGAAAAACAGGAAACGAGCTCTAAAAGACATTGTGTTTATATATATATATATATATATATACGGTAGCCTATAATATTGTTTTAAAAGATACGACAGTACTTTTCGTGTGTATATATGACTCGAGCAAAGACAATAGGTAAGATAGGAGGCGAAAGCAGAAAGCATTAGCTGGTAACATCTGCGCTAGTGTAAAAAAGTTTATATGGCCAGAGAAAGAACGCATTTACAACGAGCGAACTCAATAAAAACGCAACGCCTTGGCCTGCTGCAGTTTCCTTTTTGTAATGGCTTTTTTTTTCTCTTGCATATATATCTTCAACTCTTGGTTTTCTTATTGTCCTAATACGATATATTATTATTATTATTATTATTATTATTGTTATACTTTAGATTTTATGTTCTATATAATTTATTATATACTTGATTATTTGATTACGACATTTCATATTATAAGAACGTATACATTTGGGAAAAGATAGATGTGAATCGCGTGAAATGGATTTTTGTTTTAGTGTGGTATACGTTTTTTGTATATTCACACTTCCATATGTCACCTGCTCACCAAAACCCCTAAGAAGTTATCTTCATTATTAATTTATTTATTATTATAAATTGAATTGAGTTATTTTTACTAATTAGTCTGAAAAATAAACAAAATAACAAAAAAATAACAATTGTTAATATTATGTATTCATAAATCATATTATGAAACTCAATTTTCTAGATCTTCTGAAAAAAATGCGATAAAAAGCTCCGATATTTTCAAGCATTTCTATTAATTTAATAAATAATTAATTACCGAACATATTTGTAACATTTTTAATATATTATATATACGTTTTTATTTCGAATGTATAATTTCTATTGTTTATACATTCGATAAAGGAAATAGTAATACATAGTCCATTACACGTTTTGATCATTTCAGAATATAATTTGAAATTTTATTTCAAGTATTTGATCAGGCTAGTCTGAATTATATTTCTCACATTTTCGGGGAGGAGTTATTCAAAAAAAAATAAAAAATAATATTTCACAGTTTATGTCCATTCATTTTATTAAATCACAATGTTATTAATTTATTAAATTACAAATCACAATTTCCATTATGCGTACTCATACATAATACACTATTTAGTATTTTGTAATTGAACTTAAGAATTTTTATTACGTGCCAAAGTATTAGACACATTAAAAATTATATTATTTATGATTATTTAAGCTTACGATAATCTTGAAACTTTAATCTGATAATGGACGATAAATTTAAATATTCTGGGTTGTTAAAATTCCTATAGGAAAAAATGTTTTTAAATAACATTATGATATTTGAACTCGAGAGTTTTTATTAATCTTATTATTGATAATAACTAATCATTTTATATAATTAATATTTCATAAATTTTAAACTAATTACATTTTATATCCAGTAATATGAAGTATTTGATTAAAAGTATTTAAGTATAAATATTTTCACAAGTACTTTCATTATCAAATAGTCAATTATATGTTTTTTTTTTTTTTTTTAAAAGTATTTTACTAAAATACTTTTATTTGGGAAGTACTTTTAATACATTTTTTGATAACTATTTGTGGGGTACTATTTTAAATACTTTAAAATTGTATTTCTGATCAAATTGTCTGAGTATAAGATCAATACATTAATTTGATTTATATACTATGTTAACAATTGACAAAGACTCCAAGAGATCTATTTCTATTTTTCTCCCCTTTCTTTCCAACTAATTCTCACCCTGGATAATTGTGTTTTTAGTATAATAGGCGAAGTTTAGTATTGAAATGAAGTGTATTTTCACGTTATTATCTCAGTAACAGCATATACCAGTTTTAAAATTGATTTTATTTATTTAAATCATTTCACGTTGTAATATAACTTTAGACATAAACGCGAGAAAAAAAATAAAATTACACTTTTAATTGCGGGTTTAGATTGCAACGTTAAACGCGATTTATTATTCGGTAGCAAAAACGAGGATTCGGTAACAAGTTTTATTTGTAAAAAGTCATATTTGCATTCACACATTTTTCACAACGTTATGTATTTGGTATTACATAACATTAGACATTTGTGTTTTATGCATTTCTCGAATATGGCCAGGAAATATTAATTTTAGAAATCCACCGAAAACTGTTCAGAGCACTCCTTTTTACCATGAGCTAGGACAAATACAGAGAAAAAAACCTCAGATAAAACTTTATCGTCTACGCAATTACTATACTCGTCGGAATGATATCTGGGGTCGCAAATTAAATTAAAAACGCGGTGATACATATATATATATAGGGATAAACAATATTTTTTACGACTCGCATAAATTATATAAGCACGTTTTACGAGATAAGACCTTTAGCATATATATATATATATAATTTTTTATTCTTCTCGTCTAGATGTTTTTTTTTTGTTTTGTCCCCCTCGACAAAGGTGAACGCGCTCGCGTGAAACTGCGTCGAAACTATACGGTCTCGGGAGCGCGGAGATGCTTAAGACTCGTGTCACGAGCAACTCGCGTAGTAGAATAAAATGGTATTTCAGTGCGTCAAAAAGGGCGGACTAAAAAAAAAAAATTGTACCCGGGAGTTTGAATTGTCTGCTCAAGCAATTAAGTCACGGGTCGTATTTATACATACATATATATAGTATCGAGATGGGTGTGCAATGACTGCTAAATGTTTAAGTATAAAGAAAAAAGGAATTAATTAAGACGATTCGTACTAATTACTTCGGCCAGAATAAGACAAAGGAAAAAACCAACGGAGACAATCATAGCACTTGCAGACGAAGCAACGACCGCTTGTAAGAAAATTATTGTCGTCTGAGCCGAATGTTTTATTTTGGAGAGGGAAGGGTAAGTGTGACGATAAAAAAAACGAGGGGTGGAAAAAAGCGATCAAACAACACACCATCACAAAAAAAACACTTATGTTAAAGAGGAGATTTCCGCAGTATTTAAATATTTAACCGCGTCGTTACATGAGAATTAGCATTATATCGTTATTCATGTTTGTTGAAAATGTTTTCGTCGTTTTAAATGGGTAATAAATCACGAATAATTTTCAGGATTATACACGTGTAACAAGATATTATAATTTATGTAGAATTTCGTCTGTAAACACTTTTTCGTATAGAAGTTAGGATTCGGATGACTTTGACACGCATTACATTCCGGTAGCAGATTGCATGTAAACGATATTATTTATTTGATACATTTTTCAATTTTCTTGATATTTCCCTTCATTTAAAACAGCATTGCGAAAAACCGGTAAAATTGTCAATATAATCACAATCAACATGAAAATTATTTGTGTTTTTTAAAAGCTCAAAGTATGTTATACATGCGTAGTTGTATATGATATATTTAACAATGTTTATCATATTCATTAATTATAATTAACTACTAGCGTCGCGACGTTCAGAATTGTTTTTCGAATACAATGTTTGCATTAAAATTCAAAATTCAAAATCAAATTCACAATAAAACTAGAAAAATCTCAAAAAATCTTTATCTAAATTATTCATTTCAACCATTATCCATAGCATACTCATTCATTTATATTCATTATGGGACATTTTAAAATTTAATTAAATATTCATATTATATAAGTATTATAGATGTTTAAAACTTGTTTTGAAAAATCAGATTTCATTTTTGAAGTCCTCGTTTTTCACTTGTGAAAATATTTATGAAACGTGGAAGTATGAAATATTTTAGAATACATATATATATGATGTACAATTTAAGCAATAATTAATAATAATAGTAATAGTAATAACGAAGTGGATAACGATTCAAAATGTGTTTTTTGAAGTCAAATTCATGTGTTGGAAAATATATTTGGAATAATACGTTTTGACGCGTATCACAAATGAACGTTTTGAACAATTTTATAAATGAAAAACAAATACGATTTTTTAATGCCTATTGATTGTAATTTCAAAATATTATAAAAATATATACATCATTGATTTCTTCTTGTTTTTACCGTAAGAAATAATGAAAAATACTATTTACATTTTGGAAATAACACGTTTTGGAATGTTACTCGCTTTGCTTGTAAGTTTTATAGTATTAAAACATGTCACAATAAAGGCAAGACTAAACGTTAACCAGTTATAAGTTAAAATGAAGTTAAAAATTTATTTGAGTATTGAAAACTACGTATAAGACGTAGGGATGTATTATATTAATATTATTATTGTTATTATTATTATTATTATTATGATTATTATCATTATTATTATTATTATTATTACTTTTATGCATGTTTTATTGTCACATAAATTTAGTTTTTAACTTAGTTAAATAATTTTAACTTGATTTAACTTATATATTTTTTAAATTAACGAGTTACAAAAATGCATTAACTCACATAACGACTAGAATAGAGTTCTTACTATATATTGTGGTTGCGATTTGCCAGATCATGATGATATATGTATATATATGAGTATATATATATATATTTATTTATTTATTTATAAACACACGATGCGTCTAATAGTTTAGTTTAGGGTGTTGATTTCGGATTATCATTCATATATAAACATATAGAAGTTACAAAGTGAGATTAGTCACTTTACACGTATATACTTAGGTTGCTACTCCGAACAATATATGGACAGAGTGTGCGTGTGTACGTCGTAGGGTAGGAAACTCGCGTGTCTAAACGGCTCTACACTGCAATAATGTTTTCAAGTGTTAACGCAAACATTTGAGTTTTGTATGTGGTTATCCCCTTGTAGTTCCTTAAAACGCATTTTGATTTATTCCGGAGCGACTAAAGATGGGGTACAAATAAACTGTCATGTACGGTGGCAGCAGTTTCACGAGTCGCCCGGGTGCAGTGTAGATAAATTATTAATGAAACCACGTCCGCTAGTGCGCGAATACGACGTCACCTCAAAAAATGTTAACTCGACGAACATTTATAAGATAACGTGTATATGTGTGTGTTGTGTGTGTTTTTGGGCAATGGTGGGGAAAGAGGCAGGAAATTTACGGAGGATAAAGACAAAAAAATAATGTGGCGGAAATCGTCAAAGTAAAAAATGTGTTTTTTCTTTTGTGTTTCATGTATGAATACTTGTTGTTTTATTTGTTTTTTACCCAAATTTTCTCTTTTTCTCTCACTTTCTCTCTCTTTCTCTCTCTCTTTCTCTCTTTCTCTCTCTTCATCGCTGTGCCGTTTTTGCATATTTTCCAATTTTTTTATTTTTATCGTGTTCTTTGCTTTGACGATAGATACATTTTTTAAAATTAGTAATTTGTAAAAATAAATTTCAAGAAAAGTATTTTATTAAATAGTTAGCACGGATCTAAGCCAAAAACACATTTATTATTATTTAAAACGATTAATACAAAATAATTTTAATAATTATATATATCAGGTAAGGCCAGCGAGAAGAGATTTGCAAGCCGCTCAATGTATTAATAAATTTGGAAGAGCCGAAATGAAAAAAAAATCATAATATAGATAATAAATAAAACAAGAAAACATTTTTTTGTAAAAATGTTTTGTATTTTACGGTAAAATGTGAGCCGCATAAGTCTATGACGCGAGCCGCATGCTATGATAGCGAGCCTGATATATATGTATACTGTTGAGTTTTTAGACCATGAAAGTATTTTTTCTATTTATCCAGTGCGTTACGGTCCAAGTCAAAGTAAAAACGAAATGTTCAGAAATCGAAGGGGTTTCTTCACAACCGCACTATATAATATATATATGTATAAAGGGCTGGTTATCAACTCGGATCGTACGTGCACATACACATGTATACGTTTTCCAACAATTGTTATTATTCTGAAACCGCGAGTGGACCATTTCCAGAAAATATACTCGAACACTGTAAGACCGTTTGGAAAAATCGAAAAAAAGTGGTATTACAATTCCGTACGTACGTACATGGGCATTGAGGGGCACATATATACAAGAGCGGTATGGTTCAGTAAGCGTCGTTGAGGGGCTTATAAACAAAACCCTCGCGGGTACGCGTATACGAGGTTGGGGACCGCGATTGCCGTCACCTTCGGGCGCGACCGAATTTCGTCTTATCTCGTTTTTACGGCCGCGCGCGGTTCATCTACAACAACGATGACGACGACGATGTACGTATAGTCGTTCGACGCACTCGCAGGGTCCGTTCGGATTGCTGACGAGAACGAATAACAAACAAAAAAAAGAAAAGAGGATAAAAAAGAAAAACGTATTCCTTTTTTCCTACCCCCTTCATTCTGTATATATAACGCACGAGCTGTCTTTCAACCGGCTACTACTCTTACACCGCGTAACGTTTCCTACGAAACTACGACAGCCGCCAGCCGTAATATAATATACGCGCTTATCGTAAATTGCTACGTCGTTTCTCCGGAAACGTTTTCTCGAAACGAATTTCCACGACGGAGCACATCCGTCCGCACTGCGCTATATTATCGCAATAATAACGTGTCTATCGCTCAGGCGTTTCAATAACATATTAAAATGTTCGAGAAAAAAATGTATTTTTCATTTTGAGTGAAGCGAACGATGTATTTTACAATGACGTGTGTTTTTTTATTCTTTTTAACAACTCGCAAATCAATTAATTTTCAATTAAAAATTTTTTTAGTGCTGACTATGCGTTCGATTTGAACTTTACCTGTTCTGTGAATTAAAATTGACGAAACTGGATTCATGAGGCGGTAAAAAAAACAAATTTATTTATAATATTGTATAACTGGTTATCTCATTGTTGAATATACGAAGCGAATAATGTATTAGTTTTACGACAATGTGTATTTTGTTTTTTATGGCGTGGAATAATGTTTTCTGATTATCTTTACGATAGCAGACCGTGTCTACAGTTGGTACTTTATTCGACACGTTTTTTGATTTTCCCGTAAGTTGTCTCAAAGCATGATGAAAATCTACCAAATAATTATAGAAATAAATAAAAAAAGCCCTTTATAATGGTCAACACGCAGAAATATCGAATAATTAATTTCATGTAAAACACATTAATATATTATAATAAAACCAAACCGAGCCATTAATCCGAATCCCTATAGTTATATCATATTCATTAATTACAATAACCTATTGGATTCGCTCAGAATCTTTTTTCGAACACAATGATTTATCGTTGCTTTCAAAATTAACAGACCTTCCGACATAACACATAGAATGTCATATACTCGTATATACATAAATGCATAGATATACACTACGACTGTATATCAATGTTACATTTTATTTATTTCGACTGTGCGCGGAAAACGTTAACTATATACTTATATGGTGTAAATTAATTTTAACGTTTTAATTAGTTTTAATTTTAGGACGTTGAATAATAAATTACACAGTTTTGTTAATTTTTTTTTATTAACTTTAAAGCTGTTTGTATTTTTACTTTCAAGTTTCGTAACTTAAAAAATGTTTATTCATGTCACGTGATGTTTAGTTTCTGGCAAATCAGCACACTTTATAAATTATTTAACGTAGAATTATACAATAACATGGCTTGCATACATTTATGAACATATAATAAAAATACGGTTGAACACTTCTCGCGCCTCCCGCATTTGTTTGTCGTCTTCTAAATTGAAATAAACGTCGTCACGTTTAGGTTACATTTAGTTTCGTGACATCTATAATGAGATTTGAAGAGGAAAATATTCCTGAGGGCTCGTAATGTGTCTTGTCAAATATCATTCCATGTAAAGCTTATGGTTATTCAGGAAGAATAAAAACTGGAATCGCATTATGTTTTTATTGTAATATTTTCATAAAAAGGACGTGTCGAAAAAACGAATGTTTCACGGCGAGCCTGTCACTGAAACAAGTATCCGTTGAAAATAAACTATACCGATATCCCCATTCTCATTGTTGACAAAAGTGCAAAATTATTAAATTTTACGACACGCGAAAACAAACGACGATAGTTACACTGAGTTTCAATTTATTTTTTCATTTTGATTACGTTTTGGCTTACCAATATGCAATTTCTTTCGTTCGTTCGTATTTAGAATCGTTTATGATCAATTTGGCCGTTTATATAGATGCGCAGCGTACAGTACAATGCGTCCGTAACACAGATGTACTTAAAGGAATCGGAAGTGGGTACTATCTGTTTTTGTCTTGCACGAAACATGATAAATTAGACGTTTCGAACTTGCAATGTACCGATTGATCTAGTTGTACGTTAAGAAATTTAAAAACAGATTAGAATTTATTGTGAAGTCTACTTGAGATCGATTTTCCACATTTTCAATTTTTTTCTCATGAATCCCTCCAAAACTAACTGACCGAATTTAAAATTTAAAAAATTGTCAATATTTAATTTTTGAAAATCTTAAGATAAAAAAAATGTGGGAAAGTACGACCTATGTTAAAATTCACGGAGAATTCGAATGTGTTTTCAAAATCCTTATCACATCACTAGATCAATCGGTATATGGGAAGTACTAGACGTTTATTTTACTGTGTTCGGTGTGCGCGAGACAAAGAAGACAGAAAATACCCACTTTCGATGTCCTTAACGTACGCGTTTCGTAGTTTCGTTAAGGTTTTCGCGAAAAACATTTTAACGTCGTCAGCGATCCAAAATGAGAGACGAGGTGGGGTCGCGCGATCTACGGTGGAGGAGAACACAGGAACAGGGTGCGAGTGTAATTCGTTTGGCTAACATCCTGCGTGCGCTGTGTTGTTTGTTCCCATTGTTGTTTGTGTACGGCGGACGTTTGCCGGAAAAGTTTCGGACGAGAACGGTCGAAACAACAAATTAGCCGCTGCAACGTTTTATCGCGACGCCGGTTGAAAACGGTGTCACTGATTTTATACTGGGCGTGGCGCGGGAATAGGCCTTTTTTGAAACAAGCTGTATACCGTTAATTTCTAATTTTTTTTTTTTACATAGTGAGGGATATTCTTGTTTGTATAGAAAGATACGTTGTTTAAGAATTTCGTGTACGGAAGATAATATCGCTGAGTTCGAAGTATCTTCCCAAAATCAGCTTTTACTAGGTTTAGAAACTTTAAATCGATTTCTTCTATTTTTTCACGAATCGCGGTTTTCAAATCGTTCAGAGTCCATGACTTCATGTACACGTAATTTGAATCGTATCCCCAAAAGAAAAAATTCACATACTGACAGATCCGGTGAGCGAGGAAGCTGATGAATATCACCGAATCGTGAAATGACTTGATTTGGAAAGGAGGCAGTGTGTGCCTATTGATACGCTTTATTCTCAGTTCTGATTCAAAAAGTTTGGTTGATTGTGTTTATGTAACCATCTGAGTTAAATGTAACAGTGATTCCGTTAGTGCTCCTTAACACTGTCTTCCTTATACTCTCAACATTTTCTGGACTTGATACAGTTTTTCGTGGGCCTAATGTTCTCGTTTTCATCATTGTTTCTCTTGTCTGAAATTAATAAATCCATCGCAAAATGGTTTTATGAGTTAGAATGTTCTCATGACACTCGATACCGAAATGTAGCCAAAAATGCCACTGCGTATTCACTACCGAATTGTTTGTCTGCATGTACGTATTATAGGCAAAAACGCGGTATTTCGACGTCCAAAAAAGCACGATTGCTACCGACAACTTTAATGACATGTCGTAGATAGTCAATTGACACCCTTCCAGACCTGTCTACCATTCCTACACACCGATAAATATGGCACGTCAAAATAGGTCTATTTCTGCACCGTAATCTGTACATTTCGATCTCTCTCTCTCTCTCTCTCTCTCTTTCTCTCTTGTTTTTCGTCGGGCAAACGACCCTTTCTTTCCACGATTCTTTCCCCTACTTCATGTAGCGTCGTCTGTTTTCGTGGTGTCCCCAAGACTACCAGTCGAAATTCGAGTCGGTACCGCCGAATATTGTTATAATCATATATTACGCCTTATACTATTACACTCGTACGATCAGTTTAGCTACGATGTCATTTAATCGGAAACAACTGTTTCCAAAATTTTGGAAATTTCAACCTTAAAAAACCTCTTTTTTGCAACATTGTAAACAAATTAACAGATAATTACTTTAATCGTTTGTAATTTATAGTTTATTGATAACTATTATTAGATTTCGAGTATTTGAATATAAAACTATGTATTAAAAATTGTAACTTACTAAGGGAAAAATATAAACTAAAGCAATTACAATATTCCAGAGAAAGAAAAACTGTAAAATCTTACAATGTAAATAAAATAAAAACAAATAATTATATTTTTTTGTTCGCGAAATTAATGTGCCTTAATTAGTTCTATTATTATTGTTAACGAATCTAAAAACATATTAATAAGTAAAAAAAAAAAAATAAATCCGATTAAACTAAAACTCCAATGAAGTTTTAGGTGGGGGGGAGATGCGAAATTGTTTCGAAACACAAAATTCTTTAATGTGCCACTGTCTATACCAACTGTTGTACCTTTATATAGGATAACGCTCGGGACAATGATGACTTTAGATTTTCTAGAACTTTTTCAATTATCATACTTTTTGCCGCGTGCATGTACATACACATACACACTAAATGAGTATATATATTGCTTGACGAACGAAAAAAAAGAACAATTGATTGCACATGTGCCAGTCGATGTACGTGAATATGAGAATTTTCGATGCAGTAGACGAGACGATATTGCTTGAACAAGTGTAAGGTCACGTCAGCTTTTATGTTATTATTATTACTATTATTATTATTATTATAATTATTATTATTATTATTATTATTATTATTATTATTATTATTATTACTATTATAATTATAATTATAATTATTATTATTATTATTATTACTATTATAATTATAATTATAATTATTATTATTATTATTTTTTTTATTTTTACTGCCGTAGAAAAGATACGTGGATGCGTGTGTCAAGCGATAATATGAAAAGTTTACCAACGTTCACTTTGTCTCTCTCTAACCCCTTGTTACTTTCTATGTTTCTCTCACTTATTTTTTTTCACGCTATAAATGAGTGAAAATTATACTCGACTCCAAAATCTCATTGTGTAATATTGGCACGCCATCATAGTGAGTTTATATTTAAGTTCATATATATTATCTGTGTTTAGCTGTATTGTAAATACCGAAATAATACTCATGCCAGACTTGTATTCTTTATAGGATATATAATATGATTGAAAAAACTATGTTGCTCAGTGTAATTAGATAAAACAAATTGTTGTAAATAATGCGATTTGGAAGTGAAATTTTAAGTATGGAAATTCCAGCTCGGTTATGTAGCCAAAAAGTCATATTGTTAATACATCTTCTAGTTTCGGAGCGAAGCGAAAATAATGTAATTGGTTTTAGAATGATGTGTTTTTTTTTGTCTGTGTGCACTTTTTAGTATAGAAGAAGTGCTCTTGACACGCGCTACGGTTTTGTATAGCAAATTGTATTCATTTGATACTTTATTGGACACGTTTTTTGATTTTTCCAATAGTTTTCTTAAGCATATGACAAAAATACCGAAAAGTTCTAAAAAACAGGAAACACATACGATTTTCATTAAAACAAAATTGTTTTATTTGTTATAATTCCAAAAATAATATTACAAAACACTTGAAGTTGTTACTAGTTATTTTCTTATATTATACATACAATTTTTGGGGGTTTTTATGTTTAAAAATTAATAACGTTTTCAATTTTGTAACTGAAGATTTAGTTTTTAGTGTATTTGAAAAATCATTAGTTACAATTTTTTTTCTAAACCCCTAAGTACAAATTTTGTGCAAATTGGACTAATTTTCGCGTAAAGCGACAATTTTCCTTTTAAATTTCTTAAAGGAAATGTTTGTATTTAAAAATTAAACTTTAATATAACACTGAAAATATATTTTTTATGTGAATTTCAAAGTTCAAAAAAAAAAATCGATTTAATTAAACCAATGTTTAAAAATTTTAAATGTCATTCACTACAAAAACAATTAATTTCCAATGTTACTGCATAAATATATACGAGTATATGTATAGTAAATTCGGTTCGAGGCATTAATCGTAATTTGTATGTGTTACGTCGTATTCATTGATTAAAATAATATCATACTAGTGTCACTCGGAATCTCGTATTTCGACAAAATAATAATACAATTTTACAACCTCTGTCCAACTTGAACCCCACTTGAACGACATCCACAGAACGCGCTACCTTTCTATTTATACTTTAAAATATTCTTAAAAGTTTTTTTTTAATGTTTCAATTGTACTTATATTTGCGCGCGTGAAATACTGCTTTTTTATCTTTCGAGATTGTTTAACTAATAAAATCTGAAAGTATATATAAATCGTTTGTGTTTTACGTGGAAAATAACAAAAACATTAACAAAAAAGTTACGAGACAATAAGTTTTAAACATTTTAAAAATACAATTATAATAATACGAGACGATGAACTTGGCTTTTTAAACTCTATATAACTACGGCAGAAGCGTATTGTGTTTCCGGTTGCCGTTATTTTCCGCGATATTTCCCTTTGATTATTCGTTTCCGATTTTTTCCCGACTTTTTGTCGGTTGTCTTCAATAGGCAAAACAAACACTGCACATAACTATAATACATAATATACATGCTTCGCGATGTTGTTTTATATGTATATAAAAGATAATTTACATGCTGGGATTTCTCCGTCCACCTTTGTGTGCGTATACGCAATTTACATTATTATTATTTTTTATTTTACGATAACTTTTCCTATTCAAACAATATATATGGATATAGTATACTTCTATAAGAAGTCCCAAGTGGAGATAAAAAATAAAATGTGTGTGTTTATATACAAAAATAATAAACCTCTAGTCCGCTACTTCCGGATGAATATTCTTCTCTAGAGACCAATTTAAATACACATCACCGCACTTTTCTTTTCTGTACGTATATGTATACATTAAACGCGATACATTTCTTTTGATTCACTAAAAAACAAAAAAATGTATATATGTAAGTAATTCCGCGGCAGTTGTTTAAATTAACTATATTATAATTAATGAATTTGAAATGTAAAAACGAATTGGGTAGAATGCTCGTGTGTTATACTGCAGTAGTCCAAATTTCACGATATTCCAAACGATCATTTTTGGTCAATAATTATTATACGATATCTCGTATATGCTACATAAATAGTTCAAATAATACGGTATTTAATAAAAATCATTTTAACTAAAGTAGGGGTAAAAATATTTTTAAATGTTTAAAGTTTCGTCGTACCTTTGGCGTAAAAACGACGTTCTTTCATTTATTATGGTAGATGGATAAATTAAATATTTAAAATATATATTTTCATACGGAAATGTAAAAGTTATATTTTAATTGTATAGTTATAACATTGTGCAAATTATGATTTAATTGATAATTTTTTTTTAATAAAAAACAGACGATTTGTTATTATAATTAGTATTCGATAATAATTTAATGTAAAGGGTGCGCTTGTTTTCGACGGTTCTCAATAATTGCATTAATTTCAACATTAACGTTGGTTGATTTACAATGCAACGGGTTTGACAGTCGCAATTTGTTCCGAAATTTGGTAGTTGTTTAAACTACGGCCGAAAATCTGACTTCCCACTATTGTACAAGAGTATTGAATAGCGTCTTACATCTTCAGTAGAAATTAAAAGTTCATTAGATATTTACGGGTTAAATTCATTGTAAATGAATAGATCGATTAATTCTACTTCTTATCGACATACACTTGGTCATGTGAAAACGTTATCCGTCGAACAGATTCAGTATTAAGATGCTTATAGAACGTACATTTTATCATTTTAATAAAACCATTTTGACACGTGTTGACATCTATAGATGTTTTTTGACAAAACTCTTCGAAGTACATATATCACGTCGATATATATCCAGCCTTATTGTATTGGTTATCCAACATGCGGCCGTAATTTCCAACGCACGTAATATCAGGCGTATATTACACGCTATAGGATGAACTATATACGTATATATGTGTGTGCGCGCGACCAAGATGAATTGGTTATCAGTTTAATTAACCTCGTATCCGACACGTGAAATTGCTTTGTACTCCCATAGGATAATACGAGAAAAATTCCCCTCGTGCCATGTAATAATAAATTATTATTTGAGACGAAATGGGATTTTTCGCGCGTGACGACGTTGTATCCTATGCTCTATATGTTTATTCGGCTTTTCATACCCGAACCCCCATTACTATATGTATATTATATAAATCATATACACATGTACAACTCGTATATGTTGTTGAAATGCGGTTAAAATAACAATATATCTTGTTGACAAATATGACGAAAAAAAAAAATGAAATAAACTCCAACAACCGTCAACTTGAGTTATTTAAACGATCGATAATAATTTAACGTATTTTAAAGACCGGATCTATTTTCCACCGAAAACAGAATTCTCGTTTTCCGCGAAAATTGTAAAATGCGTTATGTTTTCGACCAACTTATTTCGTATATACAAGTTACGTACTTTTTTTTTTTAAGAATACATGGAATTACTAACATAGTTTTCAATAATTCAACGTGTAAAACTTTTATGTATTCGTCACATAAAATGTTAATGTTGCTATTCTAAAGTTTCATTGCTTTTAAGTATTATTTCATTTCATAACAGTTATTAGTAACTTTTTAAGTATTCATTTTAGATTATTAATTGGCAAATAGATATCGTAATAGTCGATTGGTGTTTATAAGTATTGCAATCATTCCCGTTTTAATTAAACTTTTACATTTCAACGTTATTACTTTGGGAAAAATTATCATAGACAGAAATTATCTATACAATGTTGCAACGCACAGTTCACTGTCTCTAAATTACTGATTATAGGCATTTCTAATGAAAGTTTTTATACAAAATTAAGATCAAAGTTGAACGAAATACAACATCAAACGATTGGTAGAAAATGGTAAACACATTTCATCATTTTGGCGGAAAATGGCCAGTTTAATTTTAGACAAAAAAAATTGGACTTCATTATGAATGAGATATTGTTAACCCGATGGCGTTATTTCTTACCATATTATATAAGTTTATAATGGTATTCGAAACATATATTTGAATACTTTGCAGTATCCATAATACGTTTTCATTACTATATACAACATACGTAGTATTTCGCCAAATATTTTTAAAATATATTTTTATGATAGTTGTGATGTAATAAATAAATACGTTTCCAATATAAATAAACATCCAAGCGTTCGGGTCGTCAGAGCAATTGACTTAAGTCTTGTTTCAGAAAACGACAATTTTCTGTACGTTTCGTCTAATGAGAAGGAGCGTACGAGAGTGATAACTATTTTATTTCTCTAACAACAATAAATGCGTATAATTTAAATTAAATTTTGTATTTTTTTTTTCGTACGCTTTTAAATGGTTATAAAACGCAAAGAATGTGTTTGTTTTATAATGATGTGATTTGTGTTAATATTATTTTTTCTGAGAATGCTTTTTCGTATGTTACAAATGTTCCGATCTTTAGGTTAGAAATCATTTTCCGGTGGAGAATCATAACTATTCAATTTACTCAATTTGATCTCATTTCTCATTATATCGCAAATCTTTGTCTAAGTGTCATGCACTAGAATTGACATCCACAGCGCCCACAGCTCGGCAAATTTGTTTTAAAAGAATAAACATTTTTAAAGGTCAGTATTTAAAAAATATTTAGCTCATACTAATTCAAATACTATCCAAGCGTGTACGCTATGTTGGCTAATTGAATATTGTTTATATATTACAATATCGAACGGTATTTTAAAATAATAAGGATTTAAAAAATGTCAGTCTATAATTTATATAAATGTATCGTAATTAAATCGCCGTGAAAATGATCAATTACGATTTGCTGGTGGGCGATGTGTCGTTTTACAATCGTACGCTGGGTTTCGCACTGCGCGAAAATGCGGGAAACGGTGTAGAAATGTTACAATTGGTTGAAGACCTGATGGCTCCGTGGGACGAAGGCGACTCGACGGTGTGCAGCAACGAGACATCGTTGATAAACGTGCGCGCTATCGAGTTCAGAATCATTGTGCACCTGGTAATGGTCGTTACCATGACCAGTCTTCTTCTGTTCTTTGCCACGTCGGTGTCGTTGCTGTTGAATTCGGTGTGTGCCGTTTACTACTGGGTCAGTGAAACGTTGTGCGGTCATTGCGATGGAGACCTCGAAATTCAAACGAAATTTCGGCAAATGCTCGAATGCATTTTTCTGAAATTTACGCAATTGTATATGTGAGTGTATATGTGTGTATTCACTGAGGACGTCTCGTCCTAGACGAATCGTAAAAATTCCCGGTGCACTATTTTATATAATAAAAAAATGTAAACAATCAAGCGATACGCTTGTGTATTATGAAAATTGTACAGTAAAGACCTAATATTGAGTGATGGCATTAAAATGCTTTTTATATTTATTAAAAAAATAGGATCATTCGTACATGTCAACAGTTCAATACATATCATAAAATAACTTAATTTATTTTAATACAAATTTAAACTATGCTCTTAGAATTTTACATTTTCCAAATCTGACATTTCAGTCACCCGCTCTTACTACTGTTCGCGTTTGACGTTTCCGTCTATATATATATATATATACAAAGAACATTCAAACATTAAGTTGCTTCGGGCCATATTTTCAGGCCATGTCGAGAATTTCTGATGATATTTTCTGGAAACACCGGTTGAAAATCCCTCTCAAAGGATTTATAATTGAAATCAATTCGAATTGTGATAGATAGTTGTATGTAAGAAAATAGTTATCAATCACAGCTACTGTAAAATACATCAACACGTTTTGACCTCCTCCACACATGCCAAGTGCGAAATTACCGAACGTGAAGTGGCACGCAATGCTACCCAACAGAAAAACCGATAGTTTCGTAATCGAGTATGTACTTTTATTTTCGTTTTCGTACAGTGTTCATTAACTGTTTGGGTCCGATCTAATATGTCACGCCAACGTCCAGTTTTCTCTAGCGTCTCGGTTTTGTCGACGAAAGCAGTGGTTTCCGCCGGCGCTCGTGTACATACGTGTTATATTCTCATCGGATTCGATGAGATCGCAATCGAGTAGTACATAATACACACATATATACACAAATATTATATTATATATATTCTTGTTCATGTATATATATATCGTCTCCAATGCGCCATACCACCCGGCGGTGTCGCGGTGTCGAGGGACAAACAGGTCATTTGTTATGCGAACAATTAAATTGCACGCACGACTACGATCAAAAAGGATTAATGGGCTTTTGCCGACTGTCGGGATTGATCGATGGCTCTTTTCGCCCCCGCGGGTTCCCCTTCGCTTCCTCGTGTATACAACAACCCTTTCGTCAAAACAGGGACATCACTTGTAAATCATCACTCCTTCTATCTTTCTCTCACTCTCTCTTTGTCTAGTGTTTGACACCCTCTACATACACATCCGTTCTTTCCACGACTAAAATTTTCTATAAAATCTCTTTCTCTCTCTCTCTTAAACACACACACACACACACACACACACACACACACACACACACACACACACACACACACGCACACGCACAGTCCTCTAGGGGTTAAATCGTTAAAGGAATCTGTATATATATATATATAAACATATAATATATTCAAATCAGTTTTGTCACGTTCGCGGAAATGACCTGTGAAAAACCGCGTGACAAAACGACGCTGTGTAATATATTATTATGTCCCTATCGCTGTATATTATTATCATAGGGATAACATACACGACTTTATTGTACCATAATATAATGATGTGAGCACTACATTGTATAGATTATGTTGTTTGTATATAAAATAGGATTGGTTTTTTTGAACGGTGAACGCATATGATAAATGTTTATTTATCCTATAAAATATAATACATATTATGCTCATCATCGATTGATAATACAAATACACAAATCTATTTCACACGTAATTAAACAATATATATATACGCATACAGTACATTACGCCCCGTAAAAGTGTGACGAACGTATTGGAATGACACATGTATACAAATAAACTTAACATACCTTTGCAAATAGATTTCTAGGATTATATCGTACAAAAAAAATTGTGTTGGATTTTTCTTTTATTCAATTCAAACGAAAAATTGTTATATTTTTTATTGAAAAACTGCAAAAAACCAAAAACATATCGCATTTGTCGCAGTCACAATTCACACTTTTCTTAATTTTACAACTACAGCCGATTTTTCGAAAATTTTGTATATAAAACTATAAAATATTTTTATATGGATTAAATTTGCACTTTTTATATTTTCGTATAAGTATTTACGACTTAGTTAAACATTTTCAAAATTGAGTTCTCGCAGTCATATTAATTCGAAAAACCGAAACACAAGTATTTTAACAATGTTAAGCCCGAGATAATGGCAAACAAAATACGATTATAAACGAGTTCATTGTATGTTTAGCGAGTTTTTTTTTTTTTTGCTATAATTCCCCTCGTGTATAATACGCGAATTGTACGTGTATTCACCCTATACGTTCGGTAGTTATAGAAGAATGTTCGTCGGTATCAAAATATTTACATTTATGTATATATATTACCAAAATATTTTAAGTTCTTGTTTTTTTTTAATTGGTTTTTTTTCAATCTCAGACGAGAAAAAAATATACAATATTGAAGTTTTAGGAGATGTTATAAGTTAAATGTTATACAATTCATGACCGCCGGTTCAATGTAACAGTGGCATATTATAATAGTTTTTATAAAACAAATTATTAATAAATCATATATTTTAAAAAATTTTCAATATTTTACAAAAATCACCGGTAGTATAACAATAAGTCAATTTTTATGAATTTTGAAATTATATACATGCAGGAAACATTAATACTTTTCGTGCTATAAATTTCAAACAGAGAATATAAATCGTCGTTTCACAAAAAAAAAAATAATGTTCATATCCGAAATGTACCTTATGCCGAATTGGTTTACGCTAAAATATCTAAAATCGGAACATCAGAGGCCAAATATTTGTGAATATTTTATCAAAATCGCTTAAATAGTTACTGACTTTTAAGATCACAAACGTATAATATTTTCATTAAAACTAAGTACAGGCATATTAATAATTTGATATTATCTGATGTTAATCTTAAAAAAATTCTAATAACGTGTGTATACAAAATATTGAGTAATTTTCACATCGAATGATCAATAGTTAATATTTAATAATGGCATGAACTTTTGGTACCATTTTCGTAATATCATTATTATTATTATTATTATTATTATATTATTATAATTATTATTATTATTATTATTATTATCCTTATTATTATTATTAATACGGATGTAAAATTAATTGGTATTTTATTTTTACGAAACGAACAAATATATATTATATCCAGTGTATCTGCGAAATTTATACACACAATTGGAAACTCCTTCGAGTATTTTCTCACCCATTACTTTTATCGGTTATAGATAAGAAGGCAAGAGTCTCGGTCGAATGGTTACACACATATATATAAGTTTGAGCCCACTCTACGATTCACTGAATAGATATTAAATGAAACGGTCGTGGGAAGAGCTGTTAGGGTACGTATAACGCAAGGGAGAAAACCCGTCAGGCACGCGATAGAACGTATATTTATATACATATATAATTTATATACGTATACATATACAATTTATATACGTATACATATACGCACCAGAATTTAATAGGAGAGTGTGTACCCATTTCTTTTTCGGCCGGCTTTGTAAAATCTCTAGTGCTCGCGAAATCCTGTTAAATTTCACCGCCGCGAAATATGTTTTTCTTAGGTATTAAAAAATACTCCTCCGGTGTTTTCAGCGAGTATATGCCGAACTTGAATATATATATATATTTACACACACAATATCGTATAATATAATTATTAATTTGCGTAAAATTATAAATTAGTGTATTATACTATCCTAATTGTATGTTTTAAGAAAGATCAAAGTTTTTGAGAAATAAGTACGCGTACAGTTGTTTTTCGAAAAGATTTTTGCGGTGTGTGTTAAAGCGCATATAGACGCCTGATGGCCATAACTCAAAATATTACCGTCGGGGGATTTTCGAAAACATTGTAGTGTGTCGTGACCGATAAAACGTATACCGAAAACTGACAAGAGATGGCGGTGCGTGATACGCAGCAAGGGAACGGTTGTTAAAAGTTGCGATCGGATCAGATTAATGGTAAAACGCTTCTGTTTTCTTTTTTCAGATAAATCACCCTCGTATACACTCTCGAAAACCGTTTAACGAAAATGATTGAAGATACATATTATATATATTATATATATATGTATGTATGTATCGATTCCAAATGTTTTGATCGCGTTTACACACTTGTATACGTTTAGAAATAAATACACATTATGTTACAATGTTGTCACATTGCCTCACAAAATATCAAAGCCGTTACTTAACACAGCCTCTTGTATTTCAATTATTTATTTAATTTACAATTTATTATTATTATTATTATTATTATAGTGTTTAAATATTATATAAGTTACAAAATATTCGATTTTTCTTTACACAGAAACCCGTCATTTAAATTAATATATGGCGTCTGATTTATTATGACAAATACTTTATAACGTTAACCGATCGTGAACATAAAGATAGTAGGTATTGCTATTCGATGTTTTATAATACTATATAAACTACCGCTTAAACAATTGAACAATACAAAATAATTGATGAAAAACAGTCTGCGTGACAACGTGATCACATATATGTGTCGAAAACATGAACAATCACGTAACTTCCTGGCGGTCGTCCTGATTTATAATATTGAAATATAAATGTGAATTTTTGACATTTCCCGATAATTTACGATATTGAAAAATAAATTAGTATAAATGCTTCATTTTTTTTGGTGTTTCGTATTGTAGTAAAATGCACAGCCTGTACAGGTAAACGTAATTAATTACATGTATTTTATTTATTTAATGATAATTTTGAAGTTAATTCGTCTGATTGATATTTAACCCTCATAGATCGTTTTTTCAACGGCGTTTCCCGATAAATCACGTGCACAGCTCATCGTTTATACTAAAGAATGAAATATGAATGAAATATGAATGAAATATTAATACGTCATTGTTCTCCGGGAATCGGACGGCTGTTTAACTTTCTAAACAATAAACTTTTCGACTTGAAATGTTCGATTGAAATCATTTAACGTTTTCCGAAATCCGCACAATACACATTGGTAGGTTTATCGTTGTTCACACGTATATTTAAAACGAAAACTTATCGTATTTATATCGGTATCCAAATGCAAAATGTATATTGTCGTACTATAGAAAGTATGAAGTGTTATGTTATTCTTTCTGTAAATAGTACGTCGTGTCTTGGAACCTTTTTGTACCTACAGACACGTATTATATATAATTATAATGACGAGTCTTCGTTGCCCGCGTATTCGCGCCGCTTCTTGTTTACCGTTCCGGAATCGTAATAGAAACATTTTCAGTCTTGATTTTCCAACGTACGCGGCCGTAATTGTTGCGGCGTTTCACAGAATTGAAACGACAAAATATAACATCACACGTTTTCAAGTACTTTAGGTGAAATTAGAATTAATCGCGTAGTGCTCGACTCGATCCAAATATATAGTGTGTTGATGCAGGTTTTACTGCATAAAATTTATACCGTCTTTGTTTTAGATATGAATCCGTATCATATCCGATATAAATATATATATATATTCATTCGTGATGTATACGCGCGCGCAGAATAATGTGTAAAAAAAAAAACAAAACACGAGTATTATCATGTTGTGCAACAGCCTACGCGCTTCGAGTAAGTACCGAAAAGTTTTGTTGTGTATAATTTAATTATATAAATAATAAGAAGAGCTTTGATTTTAATATATACATATATACACGTGTGTTGCTATTTTTCATTTTGAGATAATCTTTAATGGTTATTTGAACTTTTATAGCGACTTGTACTCATAAAACGCACGAAGTTTGATTTCGTTAGTCTCATAGAGGATTCATACAAAAATGTTTAAACACATTTTTCATATTCGATTACGTGTTCTAAATACTCTCTTTTCTGTTTATTCGAATATATGTATATATGAGTATTTATATATATATATATATATATATATATTATTATTAGTTATTAACATCTTACTAGTCATTATTAAAACTTATGATTTAATCGTGCATAGAAAAAATATTAAAATTGTATTGAAAAAGCAACATTTTTAAAATGAATCACAAATAAATGACTAAAACCTATGAAAACAATTTTCGATCAATATATTTTATCGTTAAAACGTTTGTTAGTTCACTCTACTTTTTAACTTTTAATAGTAATACAATACTTAATGCATGTAAAAAACGGAAACCGATAAAAGGCAATCGTCGAAAATATCTCATAAATTATTTGTATTTAAATGTGTCTAAAATTGTTATGTACACTCACTCGTGTCATGCGTATATATATATATGTATATGGATATGTATGTGGATATGGATTTCATTTTGGCAGAACAGTCTTTTAAATTTTTATAAGTTTTTTTAGCGACTGGCGGTTGGCTCAACAGAGTTAACCATAAGCCGGTTAGATAGGATTTAACTGTGGTAGTATTGATGTGTCGACCGGAAATTAACCGACAGCTAGCTAAAGGATGGGCTCAATTTAAGATCATATCTGAAAAACGAAAAATTCAATTGAAAAACTTGATGAGTCACATACAACTTGATGAGTCTACACACACACACACACACACACACACACACACACACCTAACCACACAAGGTAACGCTTTTCGTGGACACTTTTTGGTGGACACTTCTTCGTGACGGTTTTTTATTTTAATGTGCCAAAGTAAAGACTTAAAATGTCAAAAACTCGATGCGTTTCGGTTATGATATTTTTGTTTTCGTAAACTATACGTTTTCACGTGTAATACACATCGGTTATATAGTTTTACAATGACATATAAATAATAACTAAATAATAACTATAATAACTAACCTTACCTTTACTCCATAAATGTTATCGGTTTTTGAATATTTATCATTTTAGTAAAATACGGGGATGTATAAAATCATAACTAGCGCTCAAATTTCAACAGATTTTTTTTTTAATTTTAAATTAAAACGATGCTACAAACGTATTTCAGTACATACCGATCTAGTAAAGAATTTTTTCAAGGAATTCTTTGTGGTTTTAAATTTTTGGGAAATGTTCGATATATTTGTAAACATATAAAAGAACAATCAACTCGAACTAGATTTGATCGAAAAAAGCTTATAAATAGTAAATATATTTTAATGGTAAAATTATAGCATAGTCGTCGAGAGAACTGCTCGGAAACCGCTTGACATACAATCAAAACGAGTTTTTTGCGAGCCAAAGAAATACACGCGACGAGTACGAACCAAACGGGCACGTGTTGTGCGATACGGTCGAATTGCGCGAAATAAACAACGCCGAGGAAAAGTTTAAGCCCATGGCATGAATTGATGGACGGTTATCGCGCAGTTTTCGTCTCATGCATATATTTTGCGAGATTTTTTTATTTTTTTTTATCACTTAACTCGAAACCGATTCGAAAAAAGAAAACGTTAAAAATCGAAATCGCCCCATTCGGCTTGTAAACAATAAATATGCACTTTTATCGAAATAAATACATATTGGAATCGGAATATTTTAACTATCGAAAACCGATATTTTAAATCGTGAACGAGAAATAAAAAACGTATAAAAACCAGTAATCAAAATTGTAATAAAAAGAAAATTACATCGGGCAAGTTATGAAACGAGTCCTGAGTGTAATTGTCGAATTACCGTTCGCTAGTGTGACACTACAAATAAACTAATATTATTAGATAAGTATCAAATATTATGTGATATTATTATCAACAATACCGTAACCTTAATGTATGAAAAGAATTGCACGGAATGAAGAAAATCATAAAATAAAAGATGAAGCTTAAAGTCGAAAACGCAAAATTCAAAACTGGAATTAAAAATCAAAATCAAAACATCGTAATATCTATGAAATCATTTTTCAACTAAATTAAAAAAAAATTTCAATAAATCGAAATCAAAAGCGAACAATTTGAATTCGGTTTTCAGAATTTTCTATGTTTTATATTATTCTGAGCGTCTGAAATTAAGACAAATATTAAACAGTGTTTTATTGCGGAAAAAGATTTTAACTCATCAGCCTCTTTTTTAGGTTGTTGTGTAAATCGTATTGTATGATAAAAAAAAACGATGTCAGTAATTAAGTCACTGATATAAAATTTTTCAGTTTACTACACAATGACGATTTTTCGAAATCCGTAACGCTCGTCTAAGGGTGACCGCACACTGGTAAAGCAAAATTGACTGAAGAAATCTAAGTCATATTTAGTCATTTTGCTTTTAGTCATAATAAAGCATTGTTATCGTACACTAGATAAAACATAATTAGTCAAATCAAAGTAAATCAAGTAGTCGTCAAAATGTCGTCCGACGAGGAGGACGTTGCTATTCCTATTTTATGGTTTCTTTTAAGAGAAATCGAACAAGAAGAAAATAAAAAGAAACCTTATACTCAAATAATAATATAAATATAATATAATACACTATACTACTTAAAAATAACAACGAAAAATCAAATAAATGTTTTTCAATTCAAAATTACGTATTTCAGTACTTGTATAACATATTATCACAGATTAGATGAATTTCATCTAATCTGTGATATTATAATGTATAATTATCTACCTTTATATTGTAGACAATTTAATTTTTTAGCATAAATAAATAATATTTGGCATAATTTTGATGTAATTATACAGTGACTGCTTGACAATGACTAATGAAAATAGCGCACGTTCTATTTCAATAAAACAATATTAGTCATGACTGAAGATAAAACTGTTTTGTTTTGACTATGCTTTATCAGTGTGCGTGTTTTCCATAAAATATAAATGTTTTATTTTTGATTAGTCATTATAAAGCGACTTTAGTCGCTTTAAAGCAGTTTTGCTTTACCAGTGTGCGGTCACTCTAAATAAACGCGCGTACGGGTTTCACGCGCACACGTCAGCCGTTCGAAATCTGAACTTCGGACGAACATAAAAACAAAAAAGGGATTTGATTCGCGCGTCTTCGTGAAACGCAAAACACGCGCAGAAGTCCAGACCCCGTGTATCCTGCCCCGGATAATCCTGCTGTTCTGTTTCTGCCCCGGTCGACCGCACGGAACGGTGCGGACAAAAACTTTTTCAACGGGAAAGTACGGGCTTGCAAGATAAACGTGTGTGTGTGTGTGTGTGTGTGTGTGTGTGAGAGAATGAAAGAGGAGGGAAAAGTTTCCGGCGAATAAAGTTTCGCCACGTCGGTGCCGCGGGCCGACGACAGCCGACGGCCGAAAATGTTACCGAAGAATTCAGCAACGTTCGAGATTGATTTATCGCCGATCGTTATTCCGTCGTGTTTCTCGTGGTGAGATATAGATCCCGCGTACGCGTCGGCGTGAACAGCGAACTCGGTCGAGCTTTCTGGTCGTCCTCTCTCGCTCCACACCGTCCGTCAACGCGCGTTAATATTACATACTAGTATTATTGTTATTGTTATTGTTATTAAACCGGTCAGCAAAGTTTTTTCTCGTTCCTCCGTCTCCATAACAAATGTTTTTACGGTTACGTTATACATTCAACGCTACGTGTCGAAACAATATAGCGGCGAAAGACGGAATGAAAACGTAACGGTAGTCTAAACGCAGCGCTGCGAGTCGTCCAGAAACTAAGGTCACAACGTTTATGTAAAATCAAAATTTCATTGACATTTACAGGATATGGCACGAATAAAATAAAACTGTTTTTCAACATAATCGTCTTCGAGTTCAATGCATTTCTATAGTCGGGAGACTAGCTTTTCTATGCGTCCGAGTATTAGACCTCTCCCACCAGCTCCTTCAGTCACTTCACCACTGTCTGCTTGACCTCGTCATCGTTGGAATGACGTTTTTTCCCCCGAAATTTCTCAAATTTAGTGAACAGATTAAAATCTGAGAGTGAAAAGAGAGGGTGGTGATTTTCCATCTAAATTAAGCGAATAGCTCTTGAGTTATCCACGTCATGTGAGTCCTGCCCTTGTCGTGAAGGAGAAAGACTCCACGGCTTAACATCACCTTTTAACAGTCTTGGATGTTTTTCCTCAGTTATTTTTAAGGTAATACTTCTCGGCATTAATAGTGTGGCCTATAGGCATGAATTTAACCAGAAAGACTACTTCTTATAACCTCAAAACACTATTGCTATGACTTTTTGAACTAAAGGGACCGTTTTAAACTTTTGGTGGTTGGTGAGTATCACTACGGATCTTCCCTGAATAACCTAACCAACTTTGTAACATGCTGTGGACTCATTACATTATTACTATAAACTTTCATAAGTTTCCAATTTCATACTCAGGGCGTATTGTTCCGGAAAGTCAAAAAACGGATGAACTCCCGGATCTCGTACGGGCGGTAGGTGACGGGAGTGCACGTCGACCAATTAATCTTAAAAATTCACCGTTACTAAACAAAACGTCCAATAGACACGCGTGAACACTCAATCGAACATTTACGACCCCCTGCTAATACGTCAGGTGTACTAACTTAGGAAAACAATTTTCCCTTGTCTACAGAATCTTTGGAACTTTACTTTCTGGATGACCCTCGTATATCACGTATCGTGTCACGATACACAAACGTTTCTCGAAATCTATGTAAAAAACCGTTGAGTAAAAACAAAATATGCACAAGTGGTGTTATGATTTTAATATGTAATTTCATGCACTTATCGAATGTCAAGTAAACGTCTGAATTCTTGTTTGAATTGGTTGAGTTACGACAAACTGAATTACATTGGTCTGGTGACTGGTGTATTGATATCACGTACAGTAAATTATTTCCTCAATTAATATTATATCGCCCTTGCCAAGTAAAATATATAATCCTAGAATAATTTTTAACGTGATTTTCACAATTTTCTACGCAATAATGTTTACAAAATGGAAAAATATAATATAATTATTCGTAATTAAAATGAAATAAAAAAAATGTTTATTACATCGCAGAAGTATAACGATTGCATTCAGAAAAAAGACGAAACTTAAAAATACGGGACAATATGTACACGTGCTCATCGAAGCATTGATAACTTGAAGGGTCGCTTCTACACGTGGTACACACGACTGCAGGTTGGTTAGTTAAACTCAACGCGTTGCACGCGATAAAGGAACTTCGGTGGGTGGCGGTCAGTCGGCGAAAATCTAAAGTGAAAAAAATACTCACTGATTTCAATTTCCGAGAAAATAAATGTCCCGACGGGCTTTTGAATAGGTCGTTGCTGTGCAATGATTGTAACGAAGTATTTTTTTTCTTCTTTTTTTCAACGGTTTACTATCGTCGAGTTTTTTATTTCTTGTTTTATATCGAGTACACAATATATATATATACGCGAATAACATTCATGCGATTCGTTTTCTGTCAGAAAAGAAAACAAACGTAATTACGTACATCAAAAATATTGTAAACTTTATTCGAAACCCGAATCCGTGACCGACGTAACGTTTCAACGTAGGTTTTATTGAAATTGATTTTCATGGAATTTTAAATTTATGTATGGAAATACATCTTTAATCTTGTCATAAAATTTAAGTTCTCGAAGAAAGAAAGTATGAGTTTTATCTTTAAAAAAACGCTAATTTAATCTAATGGATTTCAGTGTATCAAAAAAGAATACGATTTTATATATGTGTATAGCCAAAAAATAATATAAAAATATTTTCAGTAAAGTAGATTTATTCCAGTTATTTCAGTTAAAACAATTGTTTTATAACATTAAAAATAACATTAGAAAGATCGGTGAAATAATAAACCAAAATTGATATTTAGACTACCAACATTTCCAGAAAAATAAATGCTACAAGTATATTATGAACAAAAAACAATGATTTATATTTTTAAAAAGTGTATTGATTTGCCGGTTCATTTGCATGTTTTTAATGTTAAATTATCATAAAAAAATTGCCAGTCAAAAATAAATAAACATTTGTTTTTTCATTTTGTTGAAATTTTATTTTATTTTTTGTTTTTTTCATTGTGTTTTTTTTTTACTGTCGCCTCAGTATACCATTTAATTTTAATTTTTCATATGTGCAATTCGACGTGCAATTTGTTAGTTTTTTAAGAAGAGTTTAATGCTTAAGCGAATAATAATTTAAAGGAAAGTCAAGCAAAGTTAATTTAAATCTCAGCCGACTAATTGGATAAGATAACGAATTAATTACACTTGATAACGAGATAATATGTAAATGGAAACGATAAATCTATTACATTGCGTACGACGTCGTTACAAAAGACTGATTTAGCAATTTTGAGATCAGGCCTAAGCATTTATGCGGATTGAACCTGCGTACAGTTCAAACATGTAAAAAAAATAACAGTCGATGCAATGAGATAATATAGTAGACAAGTTATTTTGAAGCCAAATAGAAGTACGAAGCGTAATAATATCATTTGATTAGACTTCGAACGGGTACCGGACGGCTGACAATTCATATCCTTATCCGTCTGGACGAGACCGTAGGTAAGGAAAATATATCGCGATAATGATTGGACGGCACCGTATATATTTTATACTCGACAGACGTTTTTAGAGCACGTACGGAAATTCAAAACGTTTATATTGGTTGACCGTTTTCCGAATACATTAACGTCCGTCGCTTATACGTGCCGTTATATATATAGGCCGTACGTTATATAATATATATTACGTCCGATTCCTTCCCGTATCCCATTACTCTTTTCTTTCTCGTTTTCTCCGTCGCGTTTTTTTCCTCTTCTTTTCTGTCGCCTGCACAACTCTACCCGTTTCTAACTTCCCGCCATCCCCGTGCCGGCCGGGACACGCTCCGTTATTTATCAACCTCGACAAACGCCCTTCTATTCGACGAGACGTTTTCCGATCTATTTTTTTTTTTTTACAACGAACGGTCGGAAACGCGACGAAAGTCGGAAACAATTGTTTTCCGTCGGATGTCGTTGAATACGATCGAATAACACGATACACGTAATGCTTTCACAGGCCTGGGATTTAGATACGCGTGACACGTACGAGTGTGAGGATCTTGGTAACGTATTGTATTTTCCTGACGAAAATTATTTCCGACGTCGTACAGTGGTGCGATTTCAGGGGTAAACTTTGCGAATTATTCGAGAGGTGAATCACGATAAAACGCGTATTACTTCGGGTTTTCACCACGGTTTACGTGAAAGATCCCATTAAGGTGAACGAAGACGATAAAGTGGACATTTGAGGGCTGAAGACGAATTTCAAGAGATACACGGAGAGACTGGTAAAATATGAATTGTGAAGAACGGCAGAGTAAGGTGAAATGGACACGTATGTGCGTCGGAAGGAATTCAATTCGGGAATACTTCGTGACTGTAACCGTACTTAAAGCGACCGAGAGGTCGTCCTAGATAACGGATTTATAATGTGTTACGGATTCGAAAGTATTGACATTAATCTTTTTTCTTTCGTTTAACACGTTCGTTTATAATTCGTATTGAACTACCGGTTTATTTGTTTTCAAACTATCGTGACATAAGTATGAAATCGAAGCGTTTCGTAATTTTGAATTTAGATCGAGTGAGAAACCTGAAGATCGTGTTACTGCCAAGGTCAACGACTTAATTGGGAGATTTAAAATCAGTTTCGGACTTCCGGCACTCCCGGGAAACTTCATATTTACTAATGTCTACTCGACGAGCAGCAGTCAAATGGATAAAATTAAATATCATAATTTTACCGGAATAATGTATTTGCATATTTCGGTTTTATCGGATTCGTTTGATAATTTAAATTGATCGAATACGCATTGGTTCAATGGAGCATTACGCCTATTGGATAGGTGGTTTTCAAAATGTCCACATGTTTGGCGGACCTACCACTTGTACGCGCAATGAGCATATCAATTATTCAAAAAAGTTTCCGTGAAACGCTGCACGACGATTCAGACCTTAGACTTAAATAGAAAATTCAACCGCTCGTAACGGAATTAATTCTAAAAAAAAATTTTGATTTATCGGTAGCCTCTTTTCTATACATTATTGTGGAATTTTTCATTTTGGGTATTTTCGAAAATTACCAATGTATTTTTTAAAAGTCAAAATGATCAAGCAGTCGGACTTTCCGCCTAGATTTTAGCTATGAAATGGTACGGAAAGTACATCGTTTACGATCAAATATATTACATAATGTTATACATGAAAGTAACCAAATTAAATTCGTTTTTAATTTGGATAGCGTAATTGTAAAATAACGTGATAGTGTGGCTGAATATTGCATTAATTACAATTTACGAAAAAGGATTTAATGAATTTTGTTTTTTGACTTTCTCAGACATCGTGAAACGGCGTTCTGATAAAAACTACGCACTTACTTTTTATATTTCATTTCGGATTTAATTTCAAATATTTTTTATTTTTTTGGTTTTGAGTTTTTTTCGGGTTTCACTTCCGCTCCCGTAAATACGTCATTGGGTGTGTAAATAATACGCGCATGTACAACCGCATATGTATACGATAAAGTCTTCGTCATATCGGAATACAAGCATTTCATTATTTCTTTTACGAATTTAAATATATATACAATATTATGTAATTTTTAGACGGTTTTTTTTAATTTGTATCGGTTTGAGAATACGTCAAAGAGAAATGCGATTTTTCTTTACAGTATGTATATATCAATATTTCGAGGGAGAAATGACAAAGGAATCTAATTTATTATATATTTTCTTTTCCTTATCCTCTCCTTTTTATATATTTTATATTCGACTCAGTTATATAGCTTTTGAATAAAAAAATAACTACCGTCTTTCCTCCCCCTCAGCAAACAGTTCTTTTGTGTCGAAAACGGTTACATTTAGATTGTTTCTCGGCGCGTTTAATTTTATAACATCGCGAGCGCGTTCTTCACGTCTACACGTACATATATATATACATAAAGTCGTGAACAAGCCCAACGTCTTTTCAAGTCGTTTTTAATTGGTTTCAAATTCAAAAACCGTTTGAATTACCTGCCAATTGATAATAATACACTGTTTTCCTTTTTTTTTTTTTTCTTTGTCGAGTCAAATAATTTTAATGAAACGTTCTTTCTTTTTTTCCCGTACACATTGAATTTGTACATATTTTTTACGTTATATATAATGTATATGTATTCCTTTTGTATAAGCAAATCAAAATGCAAAATAATTATTTATAGTAAAAATAGAATACCATTTATTATCGAATCGAATATAATATATATTAATCACGTAAATTAATTAGGTATTATGAAAAGACTCGACAGTGATATATAAATTACCGAGTCTTTGGTAAAGCTAGCTATTTGTTCCATTCCAATTTTCAACCTCGAAATCGTTCAAACTGTAACAGCTGTCAGTCATCTGAAGTCACATACATAAATTCGGATACGTTTATTTTAACGTTAATTTAATCGTTTATTTGAAAAAAAAAACATTGACTCTACAGTAAAATGCATCGAGATTATTGTTTGCCCACGTCGCGTGGACAATAAACGCGACGGTCAATCGACTTATTTGAATTAATATTTAATTGAAATGTTGAAGACTATACATTTTGTAGTGATTATAATTGGACGTACGTAGATTTTCAGTAGAGATCTAATATAGTTTTCATATTATCCATTTGCCAAAAAAAAAACAAACATAATAACGTTTGCACGTACGTGCACCAAACGTAATTGCCGATACGGTTATCATGCGAATGCACACGGACGACGGCCAGAAATAAATGTGAGAAAATATTGATTTGCCAACATTCTGAAAATCTGTTTCCATTAATTAGTAAAATAAATATGTGCACGGAGTTTGCGACAAGCATTCAACAAAAATATGACGCTAATGCGTATTTCGATCGAATTATTAACAATACTTGAAGTCGCAGTGTATTAACGCATTCTATTGTTATACTATCGTTTCGAATAATAATAATAATAATCGATATTCTCTTGTTTATGTACGCACAATAAATAAGTGTATTACATTTATACACACGCAATGTGTGTCTTGTATATAGTTTACGTTTTTCGTGGTTTATATTTACATTGTACAGAGTCGTATAAACGAACCGCGTCATCCGTTATTTTTAACAATTAATTTCATAATGATCAATGATAGTACACGCGCATATTCCCGTAAGCTGGGAATGTAGAATGATGAGTTGTTCGGTTGTTACGAACACCATTATTGACGCGTATTTGCGCGTATAAATCAATTCTTCTCTAATTTTGGTGTTTTTTTTTTGTTTGTTTACCTAAAAACATTTCGAACACTATACCGCGTTTCATGACTTTCCAACTAAATTTCTAAAACTATCTATAGTCAGAAATTTAAAAGTTGTCGATCGCCATGAACGTGAGGTTTTTTCCTCTTTCTTGCTCATTATTTCACGGTCGAGTTTCGTCTTTCGAGCACGCGAATTTCCGCTTATGCATAGATTTATCATACGGTTTTATCGTGCCGTTTAAATTTCTCCTCTTTGAATTGCACGTTTTGTACATATATATGAAACCGTTTGAAATTACATAAAAGGTTATGAAACTGCGTCCTTTCCCTTATAAACCTCGTGTGCGCGATGGCCTTGGTTCCGTTTTTGCGTATCCACGCCATCAGCCATCTCCCAAACGTAATCCGATTTACTCTTAACGTTGTCCCGGTTGACGGTTTTTTTCGTTCTTCTTCTTCAACTTCTTCTTCATTTTCTTTTTCGTTACCTTGTTTACGCGTTCGCCAGTTTTACACGTCGTACCGTAGCATGCATTTCATACAGGGTGTTTTGGAAAATATAACAAATAAAATAAGAATGTGAGTATATACAAGTACGAGCCATCCGTATTGTGTTGAAAAATAAATGCACCTCGTTTATGATCTCTTTGAATTCGCGATGTTTTCTCACAGGTTCGCTGAACGAGAATCGTAAAGTTCTATATCGTATTATTTTAGCAAATCGCTTTTTTACATAGAAATCAAAGATTTTTAAGCTAATAACAATGTTCATACGATGAATAACGAATGATTTGCATATAAACACAAATATGAGATGTACATATATGCGAGTATATTGAGTATTGTTTTATATAAAAACCTCTTGATGAAAAAAAAACGAAAAGATCACTGCAATTATTCTCAAAATTAATATAAAAAAAAGAATAGTATATATATATATACTATATATATATATATATTATATGTACATGAAATATCGTATAAATAAGCATTAGAGTGAAATATAACGATAAGTGATATCACGAACTGTTCGATTTTCGAACCAAACCAAACTAAACAAAAATAGGTCGGTTCAAATATTAAACCAAGAAAAATGAAATTCCTATTAAATTTGTCCTCGGGTTCCTAATTTTTTATTATAACTCAAAAAAGTTTGATTTTAAATACTAAATACCTACATTATTTATTTTAAGAATTACTAATTAATTGTTTAGTTTAATCAAATTTTTAATAAAACGAAAACTTAGGTGTTTTAAATTAATTTAAATCCTTTGAATTTTTTATGAAGTTCGGGTACGGATTTGATAATTAAATTGAATAGTTTGATTCGGTTCGGGTTCGTTATAATTTGAATAAATTCGGTTAGGGTTTAGTTCGACCTCAAAAATCTGGGTTAGCAACATCATTAGTTTCGATTAAACGTATTTTATATTTACAATCTACTATATATAATATGTTCAAGCAAACACGCGACTTTTTTTAATCTAGTCAAAAGTTTAAGGAGTATAATTTTTAATATAGAGACAAATAAATTGACATTGTGTGGTACTTTCTGTGCGACTGTGTATATATATATATATAGTGTATATATATGTATATATTTATTTATATATATATATATTTATATAGAGTATTAATTTATTATGTTGTTTAGAGAAAAAAAATAGGTATACAGATAGAAGACTCGTTTTCTTTCGCTGTCGAAAATAAACGTTTTTTCCAATTAGTTTGAACCGATTTATTCCGTATACACCCGCAGTTATATACCCTGTATATATATGTGTGTGTGTGTGTATATATATACTTATACGTGTCTACATACATTGTCCCGCGCGTAACATATTACCGTTATTTAGTCAGCTATATTGTGATGTTCGAAATTGGTTGTTTGAAAGTCAACACATACACACAAAATAGACAGGGAGAAAATAAAAATGAAAATTTATTGACCCAACACGTGCATTGCGAACAGGTAATTTCTCGGGCACGATAAAACGTGTGTATATACATACAGACGTAAACACGTCGCACCTAATAAAAAAGGAGCGAAAAATTGTAGACTTCGTACCAGTTTAATAAAGACGCAAGATAAAAAATATTTAAATAAACTTTATAGCCGCACGTACTCGGGTAAAATAGTTTTGAACAAAATATGTCCGAATATCTAATATAAAAATACGAATCAGAATAATATTATATTGTTTGTTGTTCGAAGAGAACGCATTAATGATATGAGCATTACATAGTACTCAAAAGTCTTGTAAAGAATACTTTTGTTTCGTATATTTACAAGTACGCCGCGTCATTCGTGTTTGTTGGTAAAATGTAAAATCGAAAAATTTCGAATAATTCAAGAAAGATATCTTCGCTGTTTTAGTAGTCGCGTACTATTCAAAATATACTCGAACAGAAAACTGTTCGATTTGTTAAATCAAAAGATTTTATATTTTCAAAATTAATGCAAAATCGAAACACATAGTAATATAATTTATATTCGGACTCATTATCGGGAAAATATGTGTCATCGAGACAAATTTAATATTCTACAATTTTAATTTTGGACAAATTGGATAAATCCATAAGTGAGAGGAAGGCTAAAGAAACTCTGTCATTCATTCATTCAAAAAAAATTTTTAATAATAGGTGAATTAGTGTGTCCTCCTTTGGGTGAAATATTTAGAATAATTTTGTGAGAAAATCTGAAAAAAAAATACATTATAATTTCGCCATAAAGTTGGAATGCCTAAAACGTCTCTTATTTTATATATACGTACGTAAATAAACACTGACAAATACAATTCTGTCAATTGCGAAAATAAAATTATGAGTCTATATTATATTCACTACACGCTCGCAGTACCGACGGACTCAAAAGTTAATTTTTCGTTACGAGTGTAGACGAAAAAAAACAAAACAAATGCGGTTTAATTTGTGTACGTGTAAGGCGAATCCAAAGATTGTTTTAGATTGGAAAATAACGTGCGTCGAAAAAAAGAAACTGTCTCTTTCGGCGCTCTATAAAACACGCGCGCTGCATTTTCTTTTGTCCTTTTCACGTATCCCCCTCGTCGATTTTCATTTCGCCGTTCCTTCCATTCGCACGCGCGAGCTTGTTGTCTCCACGTGTGTCTACTTAAGAAAATTATTACGTCGTAAAAAAAAAAAAAATAGAGATAGAAAAAGAGGAGAATCGCCGCCGACGTACACGTTAAAGGGTCCGAATTACCTATCCGCGCCGCCTGTTACCGCGTCGGTTACGAGACCGTACGCCTGCCGGAAGACGACGCCTCGACGAGAATAAAGCGACGTCCGCACGTTTATATAACAGTATACGTAAACGTAATTTTTATACTGCGCCTGATTTTTTTTTTGTAATCGCGCGTACGAATTCGGGAGGAGTTTTTTCTAGTTTTTTTTTTTAGCGAACGATAGTATATAGAAAACGCGCGTCTACGGGTGGTTCCTTTTTTCGCCACATGCTGTACAAAGTCGTTTTGAAAATATTTTTAAGACAACGCATTGAAAGCGGACATTTCAAATTATTTTCATAACTTCGAGGTCCCCAATACGAGTACAAATTCACCGTTAGTTCGTTTATGCTGACAGTCTGTTAAATGTTAATCATCAGAAATGTTTGAAAATCATCAAAATATCAACTGAAAATATGTAACAGGCATTTGACATCACACTCGTATCATACTGTAACAGCCACTCTCTGAAACACACATTTTTTGGAACGACGTATCTATTTTTTCCCCCGCCGACCGATATAAAAAGCCGCGATAACATATTGATATAGTTATTGGTTATTTTGTTCTTAAAATATTCAGTTTAAAATATTACAGTTGTTATCGTAAAATGCAAAACGCGAATACTCGCCGTAACGGTATTAAACTTATACACCGCGAAAAGTACGTATTACAGGTTAGGTATACGCCTGCGTACACAAATAATGTAATAATACGATAAATGTGCAACGAATTATTTACCGTATTGTTGAGACCGCCACTGCCGACGACTAATACAAAGTGCGCTTTAATACGGATTTACGTATGTTTACGTACATCGAATTCGAAGCGAACAGCTTAACAGTATTATCGTCATTAAAGTTGGCCGACGGTAATCTCACGTAGGCGGTAGATGAGAAACCCATCCGCACCGTCGCTCTATCGAAATCGAGTTTGAAAATAAATGTATAATTATAGAATCGTGTCATTGTTATACAGATTCAATAATCATTATAATAATGTTATCAGTTCCTGTCTGTGACTTGCTAAAAGCCCAAACGAAAAACAATATATTAAACAAATGGCGTTACACGTTTGTACCCCCACGCCAATTTCAGATCAGTTTTCTACGGAAATCCGAGACCCAGTTCCACCTCTTCTCCCCGATACCAATCATTTCGCGTAACATTATAACATTATGATTGTAGATATTAAGTAAATGATTGGACGGTTCGTCCAACTTCCAATCCTCTTTAAACAGGTCACTTGATGATGATACTCGTTTAGGATTATGCGTCTGAACATCCCAAAGAAGAACAACTAAAGTCATCAGACGGATTAATCCAAGTCGTGCTTATGTCTCCGAATTGTACACCCGAACAAGATGGACCAAGATATTATCTGACAAATACTAAGTAATTTCAAAAATCATAAGTAACTGGCATTTTGACTCATTCGATGAAAATATTCAACAAATATAAGATGATTAAACCATCATACATTGACAGCGTTCCGTTACCAACAACTTAATAAACTTTTTGAACGCTATTACGACACGGGCGAAGGAAAACGAAGAAGCGTTAACGCTTAAAAGAATGCAAGAAGGAATTCTGGAAAACAATAAAAACATAAAAATCAACCATCAATCATCACTGCGGGGACAGATGGATGTTTTTGTGTGAGATACGGAAACTCTTGTTAATGCCGCCATAGTCGAAGACGGAATATGAGACTAAGATCCCGACAATATAATTTCCGAAAACAAAAAATTTTCAATACGAAACAATGGTAATTGCAGCTTTTTGGTCGAAAAATTGATATAGTTTTTTTCATTTTTCAGAAACGGCTGTTTTTTCCCCAGTCGCTTTTCTTGTACCCAAACAATAACCGAAATTCCGTCGGTTTTAAAAACGCGTTGTAAAAAAAAGTCTCTTGTATTCTTTTGCTGTACAATATATATTTTTGTTCAAAAATCGCCACAAGTCCTATGCTAGTGTACGCACGCACACACACACATACTCCGGTCCGCGCACGCTAATTACGGTAGATCGGACTGACGACAGTTGACACGATTAATATCGTCGTCGTCTGTCCGTAGAGTCCTGTAGGTCGATCACGTTGAAATAATTGTGAAACGATGTACACAGAATAACCACCAACTGAGTCAGAGACGAAAAATACATAAAAAAATAATTTATTTTAAGAAAAATGTAATTATAATCCACAGTGGTGCCGTGCACCATTTTGTATAATAACTCGAAATGACGTGATACATTAAAATCAAAACAAAAATTAAACAATGTAACAAAAAATTACTGGCCGATAATGGTATTAGTAGACAGTAATATGCATAGTGGAAAACGCTTAATTGTCTCGGTCACGCGTGAGATATTGAATGTGTCTTTTTGTTGTTATTTGTAGTAACGGAGATACGGCAATAAAAAGAGCTTCGAGCGAAATCCCAAATATTTGTTCGTCTGGCAACGAATTTGAATGTTTGATTATTTATTGTTGAATATGCTCAAATAACTAATGTTATTGCCCCATGGCAACTATTTAACACGTTGAATAAGAAAATTTTCAAACGAAAATAAAATATACGTGTATATAAATGAACAACTAACAAAAGTTACTTCTTTTATCGCGAAACATTAATACAGTGAACATTTCTACGTCTACGATTATACATTGTATATGTCGTTTATTCTTTTTAACCTTTTCATTCTTTTTATTCTATTGTGTTTTACGTTGCAAAATACCGAGTATGTTTATGTACGTATTGTACGTATAGAACGAAACATGATCGTAATGCGCGTGACAAGGAGATGGAGGAAGTTTGTGCACGTGTTGCGTATATATATAATTTTGTTTTTTTTTTTGTTTGCTTATATAATTGCGCAATAACTGTATAATAAACATCGGAAGTAATAATTATTGTTTATAAGCCCGGAAGGAAATATTAAACGCCCTCTATGTTTCTCTCTTTTCCTTGAGAGAGAGAAAAAGAGAGAGACGCCACACTGGCCGCGTCCCTTTCGCTTTTATATAAATATAAACGCGCACACTGTATGCTCGTGCCCGGCCCCGAGCAAATATTTATTTAAGAATACGGAAACTTTCTCAATAAACAAACTTTTTCTCTTTTCTTTTTTGTTTTTCTATTGTTTTTTCTCTACGTGATACGCAACGTCGTTGTGTAACTAGTTACATTATTATTTGTCGTCTCGGCTGCCATGTTTTTCCGCGTTCTCATAAACGCGGTGCGTGGCGTTGATGCTCGTATATTAATACTTTCAATCGATTCTGTTTTCCCGGCCGAACGACCGCGCCATTTTCTCTAAAATATTGTCCGGAGAACCGATAATTCGATCGTACTACGTAACTACAAGACCGACTCTAACGTATGGATACTAAGCTTGTATAACGGAAAGTAAGCTATATAACGACGTTTGAAAACAATGTATGGCGAAAAACGTGCGCGGACCTTATTCAGACCCAGAAAGTTGGCGTAAAAGATAATACGAATATGACAAGGAACTAGAATAGTCTATAGGGGGTAGGTTGCCAAATAGGACAAACGAGTAAATGGCTATAGGTAACATAATGTGAATAGAAAAAAGGTGAACCGCTGAGAGCAGCCATCTCATGGAAACCACGAAGGAATAGGGCCTAAAAAGATACGGGTATAAAATAAACAAAAAGGAATTTGAACTCAAGAGCATCAAAATTGAAGAGGAAAATGTTTTATGTTATGATGATAGAATATTTTCGAAGCCATCTTACATAGCCTCGTTACCAGATGATATTTTATGAAAACGCTACGGGGTTAAGTACGTTAATCTTGGCACAGTAACGTTTTAAGTACAATTATATCTCTTCTTAAAAAATAAAGTTGTTTTGACATTTTATTTACGTTGAAATGAAATAATTAAGCATCATAGTAGTAGTAAAAGTAAAGTATATAGGATAGGTATTTTTCATCTATAAGTAACGTGAACCCCGTCGAAAAAAAAGGTGACTCGTTAAAAATGACTTTTGTCATCATTGCAAAACTATCATTTGTGGGAGTTATTTTCTCATATTATGTACAATAAAATTGTGCCGATATTTGTAGAACGTACAACGAGAGTAATTGAAGATTACATAGATCGTGTCGGGAAAACTGTGGCATTGATGCTCTGGTCTCGAGAGCGATTTATCGGTAAACCGCTTTGAGTCGACCTCGTAACGATCACCTGCGTCACGCTTTTGCTTTCCTGACTGAAAAATAAAACGCGGCCGCAAACGCGTGGTTTGACCGTTTCACGTGTTTTTTTACGTTGGTTTACGAGGGATACGTGTGTATCGATTTTCGACGAGCTACAAAAAAGTAAAAAAACAAACGCATAGAAACTCCACGCGTGATAATATGATATAATAAAACGCGTTTTCCTATAATGCAATATATACGCACAAGGAAGGAAAAAAGTTTTAACCCGTTTAAGTGCCGTGGGCGGCGCAAAATAATATATCGGCTAAAGTTTTTCGCAGCTGCGACGACGATATACGCTTGTCACCTGGTGCCGTGGACATAACTCACGTGCACACGGTAACCGGTCTCGTTGGACGTTCCTCGTTCCCATTGCTGTCCGCTAAAAATCCCGCGGCGGCCGAATAACGTGCGTTTTCTTCGACCCTCGTTCGCGTCGTACGCCACGAAAAACAATACGCAGGTCGGTCGGCGCCACTACAACATTCGTTTCTCGGTCGTGACGATACGTTTGATCAAATAAGTCAGAGTTTCACTCGTCAGCGATGTCGCATCATTTTAGGTTAGAATCTTGTAACAAATCACGCAATATGAATTATGCTTAGGTGACTAATTAATTTCCATAATAATAAAAAAAAAAACCTTTTTTTTTGTCTTAATAACTCGAATAAAACGTGTAAAAGATTGGGAAATACTATGTTTAGATTATAAAATTAAAAATATTCCATACAAAGTGATTCGTTGCAAATTTCCAACTATTAAATGATGTGTCACATTATTTTTTACCGTAATATGACATTAGAGTATGTATGGTTTATTTTTAGTTTTGAATATTATTTAACAAATAAATAGGTTGTCTAAAATATTAGAGATAAAAAAACAAACGGAAAAACATTTTCTCATTTTTTCACCCTACAGAGTATAACCAACTAACGAGTGAAACTAATTTCAGATACAACCTGTACACGCGTTAATGGTAAATAACTGGAGACGAACGTTCGAACCGCGTGCCGTCCTTAATGATTTTCAAAACGGTCTATATAAATAAAATGCCTTTGAATACTTGGCCGACAATCGCTGTGATGAAAAAAACACACACACACACATATATATATGTACACGTCTTTGTCTTATAGGTTTTTTTTTGTAGTATCACATTCCGATTTCTCGGCTCCGTTTTGAACGCTAGCTAAAGGGCGGTGGAAAAAGTTTCTCGCAGCCTTTGACATAATTATTACATCATAAGTCTTTCTTTTTCGCGCGCGTACACATCCTACATTAAAGGAACCGAGTTACGTATATATAGTGGCTTTTAATGAACATTGTCGAAACTTTTTTCTTCTTTTTTTTTGTAACAATTGGAAAAAATAAGTTTTTCACGAGTTTTTTCTCTTTTTTCTTTTTTCTTTTTTGTTCAAAAGGCAGTGTGGTATTCGACGGATTTCGCGTCGGTCGCGTTAATCAAAATTATTTTTTAAAACTTTCGACAATAATTTTTCTGTCTTCGATGTTCGAGTGTAGCTCATCTGAAAATGATTCATCAATATTATTCCATGTAATTCGACTACCGTATCGCAATTAATTTAAAAGCAAAAATATTAAAATAAAACTATTTCACAATCGTCCAATAGCATATGGACATTTTATGTTTTTAAGTTTTTATATAACATTGGTAAATATTACACTTTTAAAATACTTAAAATACGATATACTTAATTTTGTTAAAAAAATATATATATATTTGAACTTCTACTAATAAATATGTACTTTGACAAAAAAATGATTGATGATAGCAATACTTATTAATTTTAGATAACTCGATTTATTTTCCGACTAACATAACTTTTTTCCCCTAGCAATTGATCTGTTTGTTTCCATATGGGACTTTTTGCATTTTTGACCAAATCGAGTTATACATGGAAGTACATATAACAATAGGTTTCGTCAGTTTTTGTCAAAATTTTTGTAAACAACAATTTTAAAATAACTAATGTTTATTTTCTCTGAAACCTCAGACAATTTGCATTTTCTGCAAAATATATCGTGTCTAACGTCATTAGTATATTTTTATACCTATATTTATAATAATTTGCCTAATTCTATCTTTTATTGGTATAGGCAAAGTGTTTAGATCTTTTTATTTTCGTATAATCGAAAATTGAAAAATAATGGTTTATTCACTTTTATTTAAGATTTATTTCAAGTATTTATTGAGTTGAAACTTTTTAATTTTTTAGGAAACGTTTAGAACGTTTCAAAACAGTTGTCATTATGATGTACAATGCAGTCTTCAAGGCAACGGTGTTTTTATTCGAATTTGCCGTTTTGCCTTCTTTCAAATAAATTCAACTATATTATATATATACAGTTATATAGTATATTATATATATAATATATTTCACTCGCTTTTTACGTATGTTACGTGCACTGTACACTAGAAATGGCAGTAAATGATAGAATACGTTGAGTACAATTTTTAACATTTTTTTTTTTTGTTTTCTTTAAGTGTTTTGACATGTGACAAAATATGATACAAGCTACGCCAATCGGTAAGTCAATACTAAATTAACTTTAACTTATTAACTATAACTGAAGAACATATATCCTCGCTGGTACATTAAATGTAGTCTACACTCGATTCAGTCAGACTTGTCTGGGCCATTCCGCTTCGTAAGACAACAACCAAACGAGACAACAGTAGATTATCACATCTCTTTTGCTTATCGTTAATATTATTAGATCAATTTACGCCTAGTACAATATAATGTTAATATAGACTTATTAAACGTTAAAATTGGACATGGTTTTATTAAGAGTTCAATAAAACAGAAAAATGTGTGAACGTATATTATAATATATTATTCAGAGTTGTGCAATGTCTAGGTAAATTAACTAGCTAAAACTATAGCACACATACCTCATGTAAATCAATTAAAAAGCTAGTGTCTGATTTAAGATCTATGATCAGTATGGTCGATTTTTATGGATGACGTGAAATTTTTAGCGTGTGGTTTTCAGTTAATCACAATTATTATTATTAATCATAACTACTTTTTAGTTGAATGTTATTGGGATATGAATCGTGTGTTTTGAAAGAAATATAAATAAAACATCGATTGAGAATAACCTAAAAATTTATTCATATAAATGTCGTTTGAAATATCGTACATAATAATATAATCAATTTATCAGCTTATCCAATTCGTCGACTAACCATACTCGACAGTTAAATTTTAATCAAATATTACATAGTACTTGCGACTATTTTAATAGGTTTTTAATTTTTGCCGTCTGAACCGTTGACTAGATCAGACCAGAGATTTTGATCTTTCCGATTTTTCGAGTTTCAGTTCCGGTTTTCGTTCTTTACATTTTTTAATTTACGTTTTGGCTATGGTTTCGGTTAATTTAAAACCGGTTATTATTTTATCTAATTTTCAATAAACGAAACAAATATTGTTAAGTTGAGATTAAAATAAATTATCGTCAAGCTATTTATGAATTAAATCAACTTAACTATCAATTTCCAATTTACTTTTCTACTTTATAATTATTATTATTATTATTTTTTTTTTAATTAAAATTTCACATATTGCAAATTATATAACGTGTATTTAAAAAAAAAATTGTTTCAACTCATTTAGTAATTATTTATATTTAATTTACTGTTGATAAGTATTATTCAAAATTTGAAATGGTGAAGTAGGAGGGAGAGCGATTTCATGGACATGTTTTACCAAATATTTGTTTTATACTTTTTTACGCGCTGTCGATTTTTTGTATTTAAGTTTTAGATTCTGAGTGAAGCGAAGAGTGTATTGGTCTTACAACGATGTGTTTTTTTGTTATTTTCTCTTTAAACACTTTCTCGAGTAGAAAGAGTGCTCGGACGCTCTAGACACACGTGGCGTTCCGGTAGCAAGTCGTGTCTACTAAATATTTTATTTGACACATTTTCCGATTTTTTCCAGTAGTTTTCATAAGCGCAATTATAAACGATAACGACAATGACGACGTTTAAAACATAAACCTCTACCGGCAAAATGTTTGCTGTTGTCTTTTCGGACACAGACAATCGTATTTTTCAAGTGCTTAAAAAGTGACACGTGCTCTATAATATTTTAACGATATTTATCGTAGGTTTAAATTCCAATGATCGGTTTTCGATCCGTCGTCCTATACGAGAGATCATAAAACCATACCGAACTCCGTCTAAGCGACCCGCTCAAGCCGACGATATCCACCCGACTGCCTTTTTTTTGTTTATTTCGTTTCGTTTCGCCTGTTGTCCGCTCCTCGCAAACACCGAAAAGCGTTTAATCCGTAAAACGGGCTCGCGCTCGAAACGTTATAAACCCTCCGCGGCTTTTGTCGAACGCGATCACTATCTTTCTCTCTCTCTCTCTCTCTCTCTCTCTCTCTCTCTCTCACTCTGTCTCTCGAACAAGCACACATTATACACGCGAAAGTACGTACACGCACGTAATACAGGACGCGACATATGTAAACGACTCGCTCTTTCTCTCTCGTTTATTTACGGGAAACCCGCCGTGTAATTTTGCGCCGCAGGGATCAACGCACGCGTTCGGTAAACATTCATATTCACACGTGATTTTCCATTGGCACGCAGGATTACATTACCGGAGCGAACCGCTTGTGTGTGTGTATGTGTGTACATTATAACAGAGCGCGAACCGCGCGCGCACACACACACACACACACACACACACACACACGTCTGTTTAAGATTAAGCACACGCACATTAGCATAAAATGGTTATTAAAATACGTGAGAAAACGCGTATGTACATGTGCGTATGAACTCTGTCGCGTCCGTTAAAGCGGTTCTTATTTTCGAACTTTTGAATTTCGTTCATTGCCGTTCCTTGCTGTGATTTGGATTAGTGATCACCTTTTCTCACCTCACCCTGTTCACGTGATGCACGAGGATTAAAAAATCGAAAATGTGTCCGGGTTTCGTTGGTTTTTTTACATAATATTGTCCATTGAAAAATATTCGTCTATATTACTTTGTTTATTCGGCGAAATTGACTTTTTTTACTATATTAACTATTTTAAATAAAATTTAGTAAAAAAAAAAAAAATATCGTTGAATCTAATGTCCAATTTTTATAGTTGAATTTTCATGCAATTGCAGGCTAAAAAGAAACAAAATCTGCTATTTTATTCGACTTTTTCAACAGTTTCCTTAAGCTAACGGAAAAACGAGAACAAAATTGCATAAAACAAATTTCCTATTCTCATAAAATAGTATTAATAATACTGACTTTCTATACAGTTTACACAATTTTCCCAGAAGTATTTTCAAAAACGTCTGTGGTTTTGTACTTAAGTTGTTATACATGATGTTGACATAAACAGCACACCCACCCTCACACATTGTAATACGTCAATTGAATGAATCGAAAGAGAGCGCGTAGTTTCGTTTTCCCCTTTCTTGTCAATCACTTTTTAATTAATATTTCGGCATGTTCGTGGCATGTATTATATTAATTATAATAACTCACGAGATTATTATAATATTGTGACGAACACGACGTATCGGAAAAACTACCAACAAATCGCGAGAAACCTGTAGCACTGTCGACGTCACGTTCGATTGCTTTAAATTCGAAATGCAAATACAACTCTAGAATCACCGTATCCAATATGAACCGACATGTACAGCGTACCGCGGCTGAAAAAATTATTCATTTATTGAAATATCAACGGCGTAAATGAAATTTTTGTTAACGTGTATGTGTATATTTATATTATCATGACGTGAACGCAAAACGGCGGAAAATTGATTGGTCCGAAGACGATGATATATTGTCTGTATGAACTCACAAAAGATCCTTATAGATTAACTGTCATTAATTAGTAACAGCCCTTAATATATAATGGAGTTCAACATTTTGTTTCTCCACTATTAATTATTCACTACGTTTACAATTCGTAAAACTATATGATTCGAATGAATAATAGTATTAAAAATATTCATTTTCATGGTCCAGTAAGCCTTCTACACAATTGAAATGAACTTGAATTATACGCCGTAAACACAATCAATTTTGTTTTCAATTCACTTTAATATATACTGTTATTGTTGCTGTTCGGATTATCGATTGTATATATGCATAATACATATATACATATATGGGATTTAAATAAAAATAATGGTATATATATATATATATATATATATATATATAAATATATATAAATATCATTTTTTTTATTTAAATCTCAATCATTTATATTTATATTTATGAACTTTATAGATTTTTTTATTTTTATTATTATTTATAGACATATTTGACAAAAATTGGTTTCTTTTCTTCTATACGCAATGAAAATCCGATTCTCTCTCTCTCTTTTTCACTTTCTCTCTTTCTTTCTCTCTCTCTCTCTTTATATATATATATATATATATGCGCGATTGGCATCAATGAACAGTGGTTTATATAATTTAGATGAGATATATTTTACACTCGAAAAATCGTGGCTAGAATTTTAATTTAATATACACTATATATAAATGTATACAAAAATGAAAAAAATAACCAATTTCCCTGCTGAAAATAATGTTTTCCATCCGTCGAAAATGTATCTAAATGTATACGTATAATATATAAAAACTCGTTGGAACCATGTATTGGATAACACGATTTTGATAGGAAATCATTTTAAATTATGATATATGTAAAAAATTTTAGTGATATTAGCAGAAGTTATAATATAACCGATGAAGCATTTAACATACTATTACATAAGAAATACGACAAGATGAAATACAATAACTATAGAGTCATCTTACTTCTGAACACAGCTAACAAAATATTTTTCAAAATTCTACTGAAACGATTTATGTTGAACGTAGACGAAAATATAGGTAACTACTAATATAATTTTAGAAAGGTAAAGTCGACAACAGAACAATTGTCAATTATAAGATAAATCATTAAAAAGGGATATGAATACAGACAGAACATGTGGCAACTATTCATTGATTTTAAAAAAGCGTATGATAACATTCACAGGGAGAGTTTATACAATATAATGGTTGAGTTTGGGTTTCCCAAAAATTATTGCAACTTATCAAACTGTGTATGGAGAAAACGCTGTACAAAGTTAGAGTGGACAATACAATGTTACCCCTTCACAGTTAGCATAAGGTTGAAGCTAGGGGATGCATTGTTCCCAATCCTCTTCAACCTAGTACTCTAAAAAGTTGGGAGAGAAATGCAATGCGTAGAAGAAGGTAAATCAACGACAATAGATTGCAATTACTTGGATTCGCAGATGATTTGGACATAATAGGAGATTCATTAGTAGACATAGCCAATGCTTCAAGAGCATTAAAATAGGTTAAAAAAAAAGTTGGTTTAAACATAAATGCAAGCAAAATAAAGACAATAGAACTATTCGATAGTGGTATAAATCAGCAAAAAAAGGCTTAAAACATAAAAAAGTGACGCAATTTAAATATTTAGGTGTAACACTGAGCACCAGAAACAACTGGTATAAAGAAATACATATTCGTATAAACAAAACTAAAAAAATCTTTTATGCATTAACAAAATTTCTTAATTCCAAAATGCTATTCAGGAGATAAAAAACCAGATTATATGTAACAATTATAAGAACCACTCTGACATATGGACATAAAGTCTAGACAACAACGATGGTAAAGGAAAAATTAGTTGAAAACATTCTTAAATAAGGTATGGTGAAAAATTTGTTATGCTATGTTCAACGCAGATGTGGGAAGTTGGTGAAGAAGATATAATATGGAACTGCAGGGATTGATAAACTTAGTGTCAGTAACTTGCTTCATCAAAAATCAAAGAATCCAATGGTTAGACCATATTCTAGAAAGAGAATAAAATAATCCACTAAAAACAGTTTTTGAATGGAAACCTCAAGGCAAACGACCACGTGAACACCCCAGAAAAAGATGGATTGACGGAGTGGCCGAGAATCTGAAAACAATGAGAAAATAAGATTGGCATGAAATTGTACAAGACAAAGATAGTTGGCGTGATATTTTAGTGATGTCTATAACTCTTATAAGAGTAGTATTGCTAGGAGAAAAAGAAAAAAAGTGATGTTGCGAACCTAAATTTTCGCGGTCGGACCGTACACGAACCGAACTTATTTAAATTATAACGAACCAGAACCGAAACGAATTTCCAAGTTTTTATTCTAACCGAATTATTCAATTTAAATATTGAACTCGAACCCGAACTTCATAAAACGTTCAAAGAATTAAAATTAATTAAAAACATCTAAGTACTCATTTGAAAAATTTGGTTAACCTAAATAATTAATTAGCAATTCATAAAATAAATACTATTGGTATTAAGTATTTAAAATCAAAATGTTTTTGAGTTATAACAAAGAAATGAGTACTGGAGGATAAGTTCGGTAAAAATTAAATTTTTCTTGGTTTGATTTGGAACTATTTTGTGTTTAGTTCGGTTCAAATATTTCCAATTGTGAGATGTAAAATTGAACAGTGCGTTACTTAACATTACTAATACATGTGTAGTATACTTCCATTATGTGTTAGAGTGTATTTGATCGTAACGTATCGATCGAACAATGTCAATTGAAAATGATTAATAGTTTCGTTTGTTAGTTTTGCGAACGGCTTCACGCCCTTAGTAAATAGTACGTTATTATAGTATGGCTCAGATCACAATGCATTTACGTATTTTTATTTTGAATGACATGACGCTTGCCCTTACATGTATACTGTTCTAATAACAAACTGTTTTACGACATTTTTTATTTCTGTAGATCATTTTTATATTTATTTTTAGAAACAAGAGAAAAAATTCACCCAAACTAGATTTAAACGTGAAATACGAGTATATGTAAATGTTACGAGCAAAGTCTAGTGACTGGCCAAAGTCCGCAGTAGTATATTATGTGTTCGCTACGCTCAGTCTCCAATGTTGGGCGTTTCGTGAAGTAATAAACTATAACTTATTTTTGGTTAGGAAAATGTATTTGTAAAAACACAATAATATAAAGAATTAATTTATACTACACGCCGTATAAAATTACTGTATAAAATATGATTAACGCTTCTTAAAAATATATAAAATTCTGTAGTTGAATTCAGTGCTAGTGTGTAGATTTCACAAAACAAACAAAGTAATCGAAAAACAATAACTCGCCAAGAGTACGCTACTACTAATAATGAATACAAGCTTTCTACGAGCGTGAATGGATTTATTTGGGAAAGCTTATACGCTTATCGATATTCCGGTAGGCGAGCGTGCCCGATGAATTTGTGAAAAGAACGAAACCCGTACACAAGTGCAAGTATCGCCAAATACCGTCCCGTATCTTTTACACGGTGTTTTAGGAACGTCATCGTCGACGCGCGCGGTCGATAAACACGTTTTGCGAAAAAATACAACATCGCCACCGCCGACGCGGGTTATCTCGATAAGACGCGCAAGAGTTCACGTTGGCGACGTTCATAATCTTTCGGATGCGCCGACGAAATGTGTGATTGATTATAGCGCAAGAGCGCGCGAAAAGGCATAGGCGCGGCCGGTGAAAGGAATTAACCGTAATCCGTAATACTATGTATAGAGAGACGACAGTGGCGGAAGAACCGAAGAACGGTCGTCGGGCGGACGAGTGTATCGGGGAGGAACCATTTTTTTTTCTTTCCAGCGACCGGTAGAACGACGAAGAGGAGTTTATTGTGTCCCGTGACGTGTTCGCATATATATATTATTTTCGTCATCTCCTCGCAACCGTCGTCGCTCAAGCAATAATAATAATAATAATAACAATAATAATAATAATATATAAAGTTGATGAAATTATGTTGAAAACTTTTCGAAAAGTACTTGTGCGAGACACTAGACAAAAACAAGCGCCGTGAGCCTTATCGTGCGTATAATTCGCCCGTCGACGAGGGATTATACATTGACGCGGTTGTCGCTTGTCTTTTTTTTTCTTGTGTATTTATATATATATATATAGATGGGCGAGGACGATGAAAAATTACTGAAGGAATCAAATCGTCTTTTTGAATTTATATATTTATACGCGTATGGTTCTGCAATTTCGTGAAATATTTCATTAATTCAATTCTTATCAAACGAATAACTTTATAAGAAAAAAAATATTATAACGCAAAACACAACATTAATAACAGTACATATAAACAGTCCATAAACTAAACCGCTTCCTCTTTGAGGTTGTCTGGCAATCAAAATTCTAAATATCGACGTGTGCTGTGTAATTGAAACTAATTTTCAACGCGTGTACCTACACTTTTATACACAAATATTAATTTTATACCAAAGCGATATTACGTGGTTAGAACATGGTGTAAATACAGCGATTACTTTCTTACGTATTATATTTCATATATTTACGTGACAGGTTATCGCAATTTAACTTAATATAATATGCATGCACGTAATACATATCGTATAATAATTTGTGTTGTATATATATATATGTATATATATATGTTATTACCCGCAAAATGTACTTTGAACGTTGGAACATTAATTATTACATTATAATTAAAATTGTACTTTGTATATATATATATATATATATATACTATAAAGTTTATGAGAGTAATTTTGCACAACACAGTATATTACAAAACTTTTAATGTTAACACATGCAACGAAAAAAAAGACCAATACTTTGTCATAAATTCGAATAACAATTATAAACAGCGATTGATGTGATTTATAATAATTTTATCTTCAGTCATCCAAAGTATATAAAGAATTCGGCTAAAATCCTCTTTCAAATCGAATCGTAAAAAATTACGCTCGATCGACATTTAAGAGCACACGTATCCTATTGATTACACACATTGTTTTACGGCGCTCTTTGTGGGAACCGTGCAAAGCCGTCGGGGTCAGATGCAGGTTGATGTGGGACCAAATGACAGCGGCTCTAATTACCATTTCGAAGGCATTCATCAGTGTCATCGTTAGATTGCCACAATACTCAGGCCAAGATGCTTGTAATTTCAATCGGTCAACCGTGCCGGGACGGCGACGCCGGCCCGGAAACCTCCCAAACCGAGTTGAATCTTGATAACTAAATGTGGCATCATTGGTACTCATTTCATTGAAGAAAAGGGAATCGTCGTTGTAGTTTACTCAGATCACTACATAATATGATCAACAACTTTCTTGAACCAGAACTGGAGAAAAAGCTTATCAGTAAACATAATGTATGTATCCAATAAGATGGAGTGACCACCGCACACACTGCAGGAACTCCGATGGAAGTTATTGGAGCCTTATTACCAAATCAAGTTATTTCATGATTTCGTGATATTCATTGACCTTCTCGCTCACCGGATTTACCAATATTTAACTTTTTACGTCAAATAATGTGTATATTAAGAGAAACCACAGATCCTAGATGATTTAAAGATCGTGATTCGTGAAAAATTCAATAAATTGATTTAAAGTATCGAAACCAATTGGACGATGACTTTAGGGAAAGACTTCGACTTCGTATCCGTAAAAATGGTCATCACCTCAGCTATATCGTCTTCCGTACATAATATCTTTAAACGGCATGTTAAAACGTATCTTTCCGTATAAATAAATTTTTTGTCCCTACAAAACTAACGGTGTACTGCTTGTTTGAAAAAGGTTTATTCCCGCGCCGCACTCTCTATTTTGGTCTTGCTCCCCAGCTCGGGGTCTGCTCGACAAACACGACATTGGCGAGACCGAATACGCTTAGCACGTACGGCCTTACGACTATTCAGTTATACGCGAACCGCCGAAGCGATCCAGCAGGGCTATCGTCTCAGTCGAAGTCGGATCGTATCGTACGGCTACTTAGAGTTGCATTTCTATTTACTTAAATAGACCGCGTTTGGATCCTACTCGACATTTGTTTTTGACATAAAACATAGAAATGTCCGGTACAATATTCGAAGAAAGGACGAATCGCGGTCGTATCGTCGCCGTTATACGATATTCAATCATTTCCACGCGATTAGCTCTCTCGTAAGTACGAGAAACCATACTGTTGTTAACGATACGTCCACATTGATGTGTGTGGTACAATGTTTTTCGACGAACATATTACGTCGATACGAAAATCAATTTCACACATCTAATCCATGGCGGCCGAAATATATTATGATTGATATTATTCCACCGGATGTACACGCGGGCATTATGAATATAAACGGTACCCCGAAATCTCGATATAATATATATGATATTTTGCGGTTGAACAGAGGCTGCACGCATCGTCGACCATTTTGTGATAAAAATTGTTTCCGGTGTATATATTAACCGCGTACAAGCATATACTGTTATATACTCGTATACTCGACAGCAGCGCGGAAACCCTTTGTTTATCTACACTGAGTAGAATATTTTTATTATTTATAGTTATTAAAATAATTATACTTGACTGATTCAACGGATTTTTCGAGCGTCATAGTTTATGTTGATAAAACATATAATGTTTAATGTTTAATGTAGACCTAGGTGTTTTCGAAAAAAGGAAAAATGAAGATTTACAAAGACTCTATAATAAACCGAACATTTGCAAGTATCTTAGTAGCAAACGACTAGAATGGGCTGGACACGTATGGCGTGCAGAGGGATGTCTTATAAGAAAAGTGTTCGATGGAAATCTGAACGGGAAAAGACCCATAGGGAGACCACGGCAAAGATGGTTCGATACTATGAAAAAAGATCTGACACGAGTGGACCCTACATATAGCATCAATTTGGCAGTAGATAGAATGCAATGGAGAGGTATTGTAGAAGCGGCATTAGACCTAAATGGTCTGCTTCAAGCCTGAGAAGAAGAAGAAGAAAACATATAATGTATACAGTCGCGTATGCCATATACGATATGTATATTGTACTCGTTAACGTTGCATAGGTGCAACTGTACTGGATGTTTTACAAAAATATGAAAAAAGAAAGAGCGGAAAATTCAAGAAAATAGTCATTTGTACGATAAAAATTTATATAAAATCGGTTGAAAAATTAAGAACTGGCATTTATTGTTGATTTTTTATGCATTTAAATTACCAAAAATAAAATATGCATTTTTAATAGTTCAATTTTAACCAGGAAAACAAATTTGGATTCGCGTCTATTTTACATTACGTCTATTTTCACGAAAAGTTCAATCGATTTTTGAAATTCAGATTCTGTTTGAACAGTATTCATAATTATTCTTCAGGTCTTTCCCCACACATTCCGTATCGTAATATTGTATTAATGTTAGTGATGTTACGAAACCAGATATTCAAGGTCGAACCGAACCCAAAGTGGACCGTACTATTCAATTTAAATATCAAACCCAAATCCGAATTTCATTAAAAGTTCAAAGGATTTAAATTAGATTTGAAACATCTAAGTACTCATTTGATTTAAAAGTCGGTTGATCTAAATAATTAATTATTAGTTCATAAAATAAATCATATAGGTATCGAATGATTTTGAGTTATAACGGAACATTGGTTACCGGAAAACATAAATTTGGTATAAATTTCATTGTCCTCGGTTTGATATTCGATCCGAACAATTTCGCGTTTAGTTCGGTTCGAATATTTCCGATTATGAGTCGGAAAATCGAACAGTTCGTAACGTCGATGATTAATAAACGCGTTATCCGTAATAGAACGGAATCGTCGAAGGCGTGGAAGGTTCAGTGTGTGGCCTTTTGATACACGTCCACGACGACTCTGTTCACACGTCGAACCGTACGGCACGCGGTAATTCTATATACATTTCTTCATAATTAATAAAACAACGTATGTCGCGCGACGCCCTTAGTGGCGTTCATATGACGGCAGACGTCGTCGACGCGTCGGACTGAATATTAATATTTTGACGTAACGTATCATATATTATACGTATGTGTGTGTATATATATATATATACACATGTATATGTAGAATACGTCGTTGCTGAACCGTTTCGCTCACAACTTGAAAAGGACGTTGCGTACGTTTTCGGCCCGAAACCGGCTGAAATCCACTTCGCTTTGGATCGATACAAAATATTTTTGTTTCACGCGTTTTAACGTTTCGAAGTCATTTCGACTGTAACGAATATTGTCGTTTTAACTTACCGGGTTCGTTTTACCAGAAAGACATCATACAAAAAAGATTTATTATTTATACGTACGTTATGAACAACGAATTTAATCAATAACATTTGAAGATATACTTTTAGCATTCAAAAACATTTGAATCGGTTTTTATTATTAATAATAACGCGTTGTGTTAGGTAAAGTTAGGTTCATATTGAATACGTTGTAGATGAAAATATAAATTGACTATCAACAAATACTTTCAGCAATGAAAATTCAAAACTGAACTACAACACATCAAATAAATAAAAAATACTCAATGTTGACGCGTGGAAAAATAAATTATTTGACCATTATTTTCGGATAATACCAACATTTAAAATCATGTCTAAGATTTCGGCCTCCCAAGGGAGTTTCGAATTACTGTTCCAAAATAACCTCTGCTAAAGCGGATCAACGGCGGAGTTGATGGAGGCTAGTAAGGATACGAAAACACCAAACGCGTAAATAAGACGATTATGACGTATACGACACGACAGTGACGAAAACTATTAAACGGGCGAGTCTCGACGTTCATTATCGGAAAAGTGTCCGTTTTCTCCACGGCCAAATATATACGAAAGCTGTCCCATAAATAAGGTACAAAAATGTACTGAATAATAAAAAATTAATTTATTGTTTTAAAATTTTAACACGATAAATAAGACATATTCTTCTATTTTTTCACATACCCACCGTTCAAATGTATTTATTTATCTTAATGATGAAGTGACTTTAAGATAACATCTTGGAAATACGTAGCATATTTTTGGTTAAAGTGTTCAATAACCACGTGCATGAACTTTTTCTCATTTTGAAAATTAATTCTCCCCATGTTTTTTTAATTGGACCAAAAAAAAAATATTATGGTGCTAGCTGATGGCTATGTAACGGATGTTGCTATACTTCCCACTTGTATTTTTTCAGTCAACACTTGGTTTTTCTCGATGAATATGAAGTTGTATTGTTATGTAGCAGTTTCACATTTCCTAAGCGTAATCACTCTCTCCTCTTGAATCTAATATTTTCTGTCGATTTTTCTAGTTGACAATCGATTCGGAAGGATAACTTGAAAGAAAATCATTTTAAAAATGAAGTGGAGGTCATGAACACAGTTGCCGAGTACTTCGATGAAAAATGTTCTGCGTTTTTGTGAGATGGTAAGTTATTGCATCGTTGAGCATAATGCACAAATTTGAACGGCAACTGTGTGGATAATTAGAAAAATATGTCTTATTTATCGTGTTAAAATTTTAAAGCAATTAATTCATTTCTCATTATTCAATACATTTTTGTACCTTATTTATAGAATAGCCCTCGTACACGTGTTTGTGCATGTATATTATATATACGCGTCATAACGTTTTGGCGCCACGACTGTCGTATACTTTCGGCCGTATCCCATTGTTACGGTCGCTGCGTCCGGTTATTATACATTTCTTTTCTTACTCTTTCCTTCTACGCGCGCGCGCGCGCGCGCACACACACACACACATATATATACAATGTCCTTTGATGGCACTAATGGGTCGTAAAAACGGCCTCGAACCCGCGGCAACGGGCACTCTACTCATATATATCTAGTTTCCTGGAGTAAAATAGTTCGTTTACGCGTATATAATGTATATTTTACTAAAAGCTCGGGTCGATATTACTGAACCGATAGGTTTAGATTACATGTGAACGCGACCTTTTATACACGCATACATATATATGTACACGATATAATAATATAAACAGGATATAGGAAGGAAGACGTGTACGAGGATCCTTCCTGCCGAGCAAACGATAAAGACGCGGTAAAACATTTTCGTGAAGTCTACGACCGATATATACGAAGATATATGAAAACCTAATAAATATATGCATGCGGACATAAAAAATTATTAATGTAAAACGTGCCGAAAGACCCATAGCTAGGGTACAAGAGAATTATGAGTTGCTTTGGAGCGGCGAAAAAATTGGAAGGAAATCGAAATGGTAAAATTAAATACATGATATTTTGATCCATTCGAAGAAAATTTGATAGCACTATATTTATAACATTAAAGGCATTTTAGAACTCTCATTGCAGTCGATAATAACAGAACATTAAAGTGGGATTAAAATTTTCGTTTTAAGGCAAAAAATATCAAGTAATGGGCCTGCGTACCGAACTACTACTTAAAACTTACTAGTTTTTTTTTCTTTACATTCTAAACCATTACAAATAAAATACATTGTAAAACTGAAACTGCTGTGTATAAATTATTGTTCTTAATGCGAGGACTAGTACAAGACTTATTTTTAGTTTTTAAACCAGTTTATAGTTCATATAAATATACAAAAATATAAATATACTGTACAAATATAAATAAAAATAAATATACTGAACTCGGACAAATAGGACGTGCGCACTTTCCCGTTTCTGCACACAATTTTAGGTGCCGCGTAAAGCGAAGTTTTTATTTAGAGTTGCTTTAAGATATATATAAACGCATAGTAGAATAGAGTTTGTTTCGTTTTCGAATTTCCTATATATATAGAGAGGGAGATGTATGGCAAGAATTAAATTCCTATTATGTCTTGGAATTCTATATATTTCCGTGCAGTGAAACCCATGAAATGGAAGGTAGATGTCTCGATGACAACTGTATCATATAAACATCAATATATATTACATAACGTATATGTAGGGGAATAATGAATTTAAAACGTTTGGGAACACGTACTGATTTTTCGTCTTGCTTCGTAAATAATAATAATAACTTCGATTGTATTCTAAATTGAAAATTTAGTTATTTCTTACATGTATTTATTATATGTATGAAAATGTGTACGTTTTAATTTAAATTTTAGTAACATATTATTAATGGCGTAATTACATTATCGTGAAATTTCGTTTACAATAATTCGTTTGTGAAATTTTCGTCCTGAAATATACAGATGAAAAATTAACCACCAAACATAAAATATCTTACGGTTTTATCGTCTATAATGTTCTACTTGATTTGTAGATATCAAAAACAATATGGTATAAATAAATTTTTTGTTTATTGTTATTTTTTTTTTAAGAGATTTTTGTTTTAATAAGTAGAGTTTTAGAATTTTTTTATAATACAAATATTTTAGAATAAATACTTACATAAAAAAATACATGTATTTAAATTTAAAAAATAGACCATTATCAATTTACGCTATTTTATATTTTTCCGCTTGATTGTCAAATCTAAAAATATATAAAAAGTGAATATTTCGATATATTGGTCGTATATATAAAACGTTTGAAATAAATTTGATTGTCTCGATTCTTTTAGTTCGCGCAATCTTATTATTTTATACACTTTTGTGACTTCGGTGAATCAAAATTGCCACCGGCGACAATATTGCGTTTTTCTTTCACGTACATACATATATTGTTAAGATGAAATTATCGCCGCCGACGTTATTGCTGCCGACCGGCTTTATAATAATAAACTCTACGCCATCGATTTATATATATATATATATACGTACTTAACCCTCAAATAACATAGGCAATCTCTGCGGGGGGAATGTGTATGTACGTATACGCGTTTGCCCGCAGCTTAAGTACACTTTTTGGCATCACGTCGTCTTCTCCTCGTACGTAGACCACGTTGGCATCAACCGTAAACAGCCCGTAAATCTTTTTAATATAACGACAAAAGTCGGGTCCGGTGTCGCACGTGAAAATCCAAAACAAACTATTATTTCATTGGGGTTGATTGGTTTTTCGGTTGTTCTTTTTTGCCCCTTCTCTTGTATTTGTTTACACGATCTGGTTTAAAATCCGCGTGCGACGAAAAAACGTATATTTGTCCGGTTAGGTAAATATACTTGGTGTGTTTCTCGGAGTAAGACACCGTAAATAGTTTTGGAGAAGTCACGGACAGTCGTCATTACAATTGAGTTCAAACACATTTATAGTTTAAAATACATACTTCACTGTTCAAAAAATGTTGAGAATTACGATTACACTATTATATCCATGCATTTAGTTTATTATAATACTTTACTTGACTAATTTGAACGTTCGGGCAAAACTCATAATAACATTCACTCCACTCACAGTAAAGACACAGTGTAATAAGTGAGAGGTTCTAAAAAAATTAATTTCATGAAATTCTAAAATCCTAATAATGTATATATGCTAAAATGGCGTTTCGATTATTTTATCGCGGCTGCGGATTCTGTTGAATTGAAACCATTTATTATACGGTGAAATTTATATACATATGGTTCAACGTTATAATTCCGGTCGTACTTATATATATATAAAGTGCGAATTTCAACTAGATATATGACGACGACGGTCGGGCTTAAGTTTCAATTAAACACGATTGTTTTATGCGATTTGTGAGGATATATATATATATATGTGTGTATGTGTTTGTGTGTGTGTGTGCTCGCGTATACGTAAATTCCGTATTGGAAACCTGCCAGAGAATTATATTTCTGTAACGAATATCGATATAAGCTCTTTGGCAACTTGAACTGTGCAAATTCGTCCGTATAGGAAACTACTTGTTTTATTGATTAAATTTTTGAAATTTCCGTATCAGACAATTATATTTTGACGATTGCAAGTGATAGATATTGAACTCGCACACAATGGTATTGTAGATGATAAAACAAATTGATTTAAAATTCATAGAATATAATTTATGCAGTAAAGCCATCGGATAGAAATATATAAATAAATTAAATTGTAAAAAATCAAAAAAAAAATCAACAAAATAAAATAGAGGAATATTATTGATACAGTGATTAACGTATTATTTACTCTTTTAAAGTAAAGAAGTTATTGGTTAAGGGTGACGTAAGAAAAGAGATATGTGGAATGTTTATGACGCGAAAATTGTCAAATAAATTATAGAGAACGAAAATAAGTTGATGTATTTTTGAATAACACAAGTCGGATTCAACCAAATCGAGAATCGTGGATGAGGTTCACCTATAAATAAATACCTCAAATTTGTGCCTGATGTGAATTAAAATAGCCCTTAATCAAATAAATATGTAATAAATATAACCATTATCAAAAAAAAAAATTTTTTGTTCATTAATGATCGAATTTAATTGTTTATAGGCTTGAAAAATTGTCAAAAAGTCATTGATCATAAATATGCAAAAACACAAATATCGAAATTCTTTTAATTAGATTCTAAATAACATAACATTTTGATAACATTATAATTGAATATTTAGAACTATTCTCTGTATAAGATAAAAATAGATTAATTAAAGACGAAAGAAATTAAATTCCCGTACAAAATAGCCAAATTATATGATATGTATATATTTTTTCTGACTTCGTTAAAAAACAAATTCGTTTCAAGAATGTTCCTTTGAACTCATTCTTTTCTGGCATGGTTCTGTAAAACCGCAGAACGTTCGCTTTCAAACGACGTTTACACGTTCAGAAAGTATAAGCGACAAAAATTATATATATTTAAGAACTATATAATAATGTTTTTTCCCCAAAAAAGACTTTACTCGTCAAAACCTTACTATTGCGTGTAATCCGAAAGAGTATAATATTATCATAATATAAATACAACATACTACGCTCGTCCGTCGGATCTATCATATATATATGGTAATTTTGTGTACTACCCGTCACGTATGCTGTGTCCCTCGGTTAATAAAATATACCCAGACCAATACGACGTATAATGTAAAATATGTACAGGGTGATTTTTTTTTAGCACTGACTGACTATAATTCGGAAAATACAATGTAAAACATGTATAAATAATTTTCGTTAAAATATGTTTCGTATTTTCTCTTAAGAATTGTTTCGTGCATATCGCGCACTACATTGATTTAATTATTTTTTAATTTTCTCCATCATTTATTATTTTCGAATGGACGTCCTATAATTTTGAAAAAAAGTGTTCCTAGAGAATATGCTTTTATTGAAATGTACACGTTTTGATTTTCAAAATCCGACGAATATTTCTCGAGTAAAAATGAGATTTAGTTAACTACAACAGATGTCTAAAAGATTTAAGCCAGAGATCTGTTTAATCGCGTGAGATGTAAATGATAATTAGTATATCTAACTGATACTCGCGTGCGCGTTGACATACGTCAATAAACTCAAAAGACCCAAAAGCTAAACACAAATTAAATTAATTGGAATGAACAAGACGTAATTTTGGCAGAATGTTTGTACTCGTCGGCTATTTTTCGTCGTTACTAAATGAGTGGATTTTTGATTAAAAATTTAATTTTTTTTTTGTTACTGAAATAATAGTCCAAAAATATAAAAATCGGTTTTCAAACGTCGTTTTAATTAAAACATTGAATGTCAACATCGACAATGACCGATCGGTCAACAAATTAAATATTTGTTTACAAAATTCGGTTGAATTTTTCACTGGTTTCCTAAACCAGTACAATATAAATACACCGATACGCTCGACACGTAATATAGATACATGATTATAACAACGCAAAAAATCACCCCGTATACGGTCACGATGACATTTATATTATATATTTATATGATAATAATATGTATACAATAACGTGAGCGTGTTGATACAAAATCAGATTTGGATTTAACCTTTTTAAACTGTCTACGTCAAAACAGCTTCCCGACGTATTATTCTCCGCGATCTCTCGCCGCCACACATTCAACCCCTCTTTACGGCAGTAGGTTCTATACGCGCCGTCGACATTAATAACATACTCGTTTCACGATGACAACGGCTTATAAAGTCTGCATGATACACACACACACACACACACACATACACATATATATATATATTGCGTTATAAACCTATTATTGCTATGTACGGAAAATTTCAAGACCGTATTATAAAATGTATAAACCGTTCGTGTTGACGCAATAATCGATGTATTATGTATTACCGCCGAGTATCGCACAGGCATTTTAACTCATATATATATAATAATAAGTTTGTGTTCGCGGCCAAAAATAATTATCGCAAAATGGAATCTGCTTTTTACGCTATTCCGATCAGACGGATGTGAATGTTCGCAATTGATCGTTTTTACTATTTTTTTTATTTTTGTAGTTTTACAATAAATATTGTAGAAGTCGGTCGATTCTCCTGATCTCCTTTTTAGACCACCTTAATGTTCTCCCCCGACTTTCCGTTCACGTTTTCGTTATGATTTACGTCATACCTATACGTACGCCATCAATTACTTACGTAATCAACTTGTTAATTGAACGATACTCGTTACTGACGGGAATCCACCGTTTAATTTTCGATGTTCTTTAGTGTACCCGTCTTGTTGTATCATTAGATTGAGCATATTTTTAACTTTGAAATTGAATTCGATTCGAAATGAATAATGTTGACGGTAATAAAAACATTCACGTACTATCGTTGAACGCGCCTTATACGCTACTATTCGTATTTCTGCGTACATAATATTAAAATGACGGCAAAATTTGTGATACATCTGATTATTAATAACTTCGAATTTCCATTTTTGTTTTCGTGATGATTTCTCCTAAATAATAATGCAAAACATATTTTTATCAGTTATTAAATTTAATATTAATCATACGTCGTAAAAAAACTGTTATTGTTAAATAATTCGACAGTTTTAAAACGATAACACGTATATAGGATTTTGAAAATGTCAATAATTTCAAGAGTTTTTATATTTGAAAGTTCATAAAAATATTTTAAAATCAACATTTTAATACAAGGTTTATCGTATGGTATTTGAAAAATTGTTTGATTTTTACTTAAAGTGAACAGAAACTTTTGTTCGCTTCGTTTTTCGTAGCTTAATTGGATGGAATATATTTTTACATTTTAATTTTAATTTTTTTTTTGCGATGACGTACAATTTAAAATAAACGTCTGTATTTTATACGTCATAAACACAACATTATAATACCACAAGTCATCATGTCAACCCTTTACCGGTAAATCGCATAACTTTTTTTTAAAAAATATATAATTCTTTCACGAGACAGTTTTGCGTTACCTAATCTAATATCTACCTACGCACTCTTGGTATTAAAATATATACGAACGTGTTGACGACAGTGTAGTAAAAAAAAAAAAAATAATAATATTATACCGCGTCCCGACTATAAGTGATACACACATTTTTACCACAAAAAATCGGACGAGTTTACTTCTTCTATACCAATATCGTCCCACAACCCTCGTCGGGGCTGTAGTTTGTGCATGTCTTATTGTTTAATTATTTTTAAAATTAAACATATAATTGTACTTATTATATTATAAACTAATGATCAAAATAGAACGCGAATAATTTTGAAAGTGTTTTTTTAGATTTTGAATGAAACTAAAAATATATGGATTTTACTTGTAGAATGATAATTTTTTTATCAGTAAACATACGTTTGTATGTAAAAAAAATGCTCTAATGATTTTAATGTGCGTTACATCTTCAATAGAAAATTTTATTTAGTTGGTACTTTACATATAAATATGATATAAATGTCATATTTTGTTTGCACATTGATCTAGATGTATTTTTATGATGCTGTTTTATTTGGGAGTATTTTCGTTTTGTATCTGAACCGTTTAATGTATAAATTATGTTGAATGTCGTTATTTATCTGTTTGATTTAGTCGGTACAGTTTTGTTTTGCACACGGTAGTGTAATATTATTTTCGTGGTATACGTGTACAGAAGGAATGTTCAAACGTTCACTAACTATTCAACTATTATAGAACACGTACAGCCGTTTATGAGAACCCGACGGGAACAATGTATATATTCGATTCGCGTAATCACTCGAAACATAATTGTCTGGCAAGCAATAATGATGGTAACTAATGGTTCTCGCGCGCTGCAAATTTACAATGAAAATTTCTCTCTCTCGCACATACACACACACACACACACACACACACACAGACACACACACACACACATACTATATGGCTGTGTGTGTGTGTCTGTGGAAACGGTTAGACGTGGTAGACGTTAATGTCAAAATACGCAACGCGACTCGCAATATTTTCGATTGAAAGTACGCACGCCGGTGTGTATAACGTGGGATTATGCCAAAGTGGAAATTCGCATTTAATCGAAACGTGGGATTTCTAGCTATCTTGGCCGAAACGCGTTCTTCATTCGGCGATAGCCGACATTATAAAATACGGACCGTATCCGTCATAAATCATTGTGCGTTTCGGAATTAAAATTTAAACGCTTTTCGGCATCTCGCAAATACTGTTTGAATATAATATATTAATTTATCTTTATCCAACTATTGCAAACGTACTGAAGAAAAAATATAGTTATTTTAAAACGACATATATATCAGAAAAGTACGTTTCGAGTGTTTGGCGTGGTTTTTGTTTTTAATTACAACGAAGAAATCAAATTAGTGTTTGTGAAAATTGGACGTGTCCTCGAATGTATTTTTTTGATGTTTGAGAAAACCTCACTGACGTAACCGAATAATATTCGTATATCAATTACTAAAATATCTGCTCGTCATTTTCTATCAGAAAGTATAAATGAAAACAGAGCGCTTTCAGTGCTATCTGAAAAACTATAAAAAAAAAATACATTAAATTTTAAAACCAATACATTTTTTGCTATACTTACAATCTAATCTAGAATTACTATGAACGTAATAAACTCGAAGAAATACGTGTTTATTTAGGCATTTATACAACATTAATCGGCCGATTTTGATATAGAATTGATTCTATCGTTTTTTCGGGTTGTCGCTTGGTTTTGTTTTGTGACCCTTAATAATCGTGTTACGTGCGTAAAATTATCAAACTCTTTTGAATTATTGACAAGCGCGCAGTATGGTCATAAACAGTGTTGAGTTTAAAAACCAAAAATCACATACGGATGAAAACGGTTTCATACAAATTAATCTAGATCATCACGAAACCTACTCTAATATTCTAATTATGCTTGTGCGGGTTGAACACACGATATTTTGATTATTCGGAAATCGTAAGAATATTATCAAATGAGAAAAGGGGAATAATATTATTAAATTTAATTGTCCAGGAATTATCTTGCATAAAAATATATTCCTCTAAATAAACAAAAAAAAAAAAATGTCTAAAATTATAATAATACACGGATAAGATGTCATTGGAACGAAATACGAAACTGTGTGATAATAAAATATGTTTTCAATATCCAAAAACGAAAAATTCTTTCGTACACTTTTTACAATAATCTTGGATAACATCGAATACCCCTAATTTTCCAGAAGGACGTGTTGATGTACATTTTATACGATATACACGAATTGGCACGGTTATTAATCATCGCGTTTTACGCCCGTATAAATGACAGACAATCGAAATCGCATCACCCGTCTCCGACCCCGCGGGCGCCACACAATATACAACATACACGCGTCGTCGACTCTTTGTCGAATATCGAAACGATAAAACGAATTGTTTAAAAATCAATATATAATGCATACATGTATATTAATTTGGTGTTGTACACTATCGCATTATGCACATAGTATACGTCTGCGAGACGATCACATAAAAATGCACGTGAATCTCGGCGCGTGATAATATATTGAAATACTGCTGAAATACACGAGCCAGAAATAACTTTCTGTATAAAATGTAATATATATATATATACAGATATGTGTGTGTGTGTGTATGTGTGTATTTGTGTGTGTGTGTAATATGAGAGTTGTAAAATGTTTAGTGTCTGCAGTAAATGAAATGGCGATAATTAAAACTAGTTTTAAGTGATATTATAAATAGATATTATACCTATATATTGTCTTTGCATGGCGATAAAATCAACAAACGAAATGTTCAATAAAAGGTGGCGGCGACGAAGTTATTGGATCTCTTGATCGCGAGATTTTCGGTTTTAGAAACAAACAAAAAAATTAACAATCAAGCAACTCGAAGAAATTCACTTCGACCTTATCATTTATATATACCGATATTAATTCTATGAAATTACGTATATTATAATCATATTTAAAACATTTGAAATCTTGTAGGTGAATATTTTTATTTGCAAAATGTTTAAAGTTTAAATTGTAGAACAAAATAACGAATATTTTTTAATTCGTGACACGAGAAATTTTCGTATTGAAGACCTAAAAATTTAATACGAGTTATAAACTATACACTTTCCTATGTATATTTTCAAAAATCCATTAAAAACCCCTTACGAAAATATTGTTTAAAATTATATTTAAAGCAAAATGCATTATTATCACATATTCATATGTTATATGATATTACATCATAATAAAATCCATTTATGTACTTTAAATTAGAAAACCGTATATAAAATATACGTTTGATATGATTTTGTGAAGTCATCTGTAAAACTATTCCGGTTGATGTGTATACACACAAAACTCGCATAGGCCTTTTCGTAGAAATGTCGCGGTTGTTCTATTCGTTAATTGTTACACTAAAAAAACATAATAATGTCGTTCGGAAACGTTTGCCGGACACAGCAATTTATCGTTGCTCTCAAATTGAAAATAACAACGAAACTCTAAAATCTCCGTCAAAGCGTTCTAATTGAAAATCGGCATCTAAAGCCCTCTGCAGCTCGTTTTTGGCCTATCGACTGTTATCGAAAGATCCACAAAGTATTGAACGATGAATTGGATATGACTGACGAAAACATTACCATGCAATATTAATTAAAGTTATTTCGTAAAAACATCGAATTATATATGTAATCGACGCGAAACGTTATCGTCTAGGAAGTAAGATGACTTTGTATAACACACACAGCCAACATACCTATACATTTGTTCTGTTTCGCTCACATGGACTACAACACCGACGCATAATAACATAAAATATTTGTTATTTGATATATTACCGGTTTTTCGGTTGACTAATGGTGTTAGATTTATTAAAACAAGTATTGATACGACACGGGGTACAGGAATTTAATATTGTATGAAAATACCCACTTGATAATAGAGTCTATAAAATAACAACATCTAACATGATTTTTTTTATCAAATTAAGTTTCATTATTATTATTCACCGACGACAAGACTTTAGGAAAATTAACATTAGAATTCAACGTTTTTTTTTCTTAAATCTGTATAAACAAAAATTTTAGTTATTCTGCGAAGTGAGTTGCAGTTATTTCCATGATACCTTAATATATTCTCACAATATCTTTGTCACCGTTAATCGTTTGTCTCGTGTTATCTCGAAAATAATATATGCATCCGCATAAATATAGACGTTTAAAAATAAATCCCCTCATTGGAGTTAATAACAGAATGAAGGTAGCGTGTACGCACTGTTATAGTTGATACTTCATGTTATACAATCTTCAACGTACATAAACACACACATCATATACATACAGGTTAGGTTGGGTCGAAATGAAATTCTATCGGTGCGTATATTACACGATACGTTCCGGTATCCTTTTGAAAGGTGTCGGCGGCACAAAGGCGAGAAAGGTCGCGAACTCGAAAGTAACGCTCCGCTGACGATACTGTGAACGGTACGTCGTGTATATGAATACACGCTGTGTCGATATATGCGTGAGTGTAAATTGATGTGTTTGACGTCTCTACAAGTGATTTGGTGACGTGACGCAACGGTAATGTATGACGAACGCTCGGGATTTAAAATTATTTTCACCGTCAATGTAAATATTTGAACGAGCGTGTTGTAAATCCCGTTCCGCCTTAACGAACGTACAACGATGGAGATGGTGGTAGCTTTATTTATGGATTTATTTAAATATACGCACAAAAGTTCTATTACATAATGACATGTGGTACAAATTAGAGTATACGTGAACAAAAATGTTATAATTAAATTGATTAAAAACTATACATGATAAAACAGATTTTTAGTTAAAGTGAAGGAATAAAGATATAACATAAATAAGAAACACATGATATATATTAAATATAATCAAAAATTCAAGTATTACCAGTGTTCGTCAAAACGTTAAAAGGAGAGTTTAAGGAATATTTTTTATTTTTTTTTTGAAGATATTGGATAAAATGGCAAGGAATTCTTAGTATTAAGGTAAATAATTTTAAAATGAATTAAAGATAATATTTAAAGATAGTTAATGGCACTTAATAAAAGTTTATATAGAAATTTTAATAGTAAAAAAAAAACAACGATCACTAGGTGGTGTAAGATTTAAAAATTTTAAAACATTGTCATATGGCCCTTAAGGAGATCTATGAATTTTAAATTTAAATAAATAAAATGCAAAACATTATTTTGAATTGATTCTAACATGTTATTCTGTTTCACAGTTATCCAATTTAGGGAGCAATATTCTAGGTTGGAACAAACAAGAGAGTAATAAAAATTTTTTTTAAGAAATAGAGTACCAAAATCAAGCACAGGTATGCTTAATAAGTTAACGGTCATAATCCCCATTACAAATTTAATCTCACTCAGACCCATCCTCAAAATTTCTAAAAAAAAAAAGATATTCTACCTATAAAAATTATTACGTTTTTGTTACATCAGTAATTCATATACGATATATAAAATTGAACGTTATCTGTGTACATTATGTTGTTCTTTAAAGACGATTGCGAATTTCGGGATTTTCCATTCGGTTAATTTCTTATCGTCACAACTGATCGCATTGTCACCCAAGCAACGCAAGCATGGACGTTGGACAATTATGTTAATAATGGTATGTATTATATTTTCCTGCATAATTTATTTGATTCAAATGTTCACAATTATCGCAATGAAGTCATTGATATGATTACTATGATCTGTGGTTATCTATGGCGCCATTATTTTGAAGCTTTTTCATGTTACAAACATAATATATGCAATCATTTGTAGATCCAAAAAATAAGCGAATATATATGGCGAATGACTATGGCTCTCTTCCCCATCTCCTTAAAATTAAATCCTAGAGCAGCCTTTGAACAGGGAGAGGGAGTTTATGGAACGTCTACATGGCACGAAAATATCTGCCGTTTAACTGTTTTATATTTCTGTTCCCGTCGAATTAACCAGTCGGCTGATGCAAAGTGACGGAGGTAATTGATATTTGTCGAAAAATCGATTAAAAATCGATTAAATACAGTCGAATTCGTAATACTTCTGCACAATGTGAGAACTAGCAGTAGATCGTTGTTTTGTGAAACTGCATTTTCCTAACGCGTCAATCGCGCGTACTTGTACGAAAAATCGAAATCCGCCGTTTCAAATGGAGAACTACTCGTATAGCATATACAATCATTTATAACGTATGATTGTATTGTGTACGACCGGTAGCGCGTATTACAACAACATAGATCACCGACGCCAATATGATTCACTCGAGCACAAGTAATCATCGTCTTCTATATATTAATTATCGTGACGCGCCGTGTATACGATGCGTAATGGGACCGTACACGGTTTACGGTCAATAAATTACACTTGCCATATATACGCGCGCGTATTGATTTGTATTGTATTTCAACGCGCGTCCTCCGCGGACATAATATTTTCCGCCATGCGCGTTCGCGATACAATTTCGACACGCGTACGCGTTGTATATGATATTATGTATACGTGCCGTACGTATTTCATAAAGAACAATTTATTGGTGAGACCGGTCAACGGTTTAGTAAAATGTTGGTAGACAAAAAAAATAACCGCCATCGAAAAACGCTTAAATAAACACATCCGTAAGACAGTTCTATACGTTTTCTTAGCACGCACGATATGTATTCTAAGCACCGCGAATTTCAGCGCCGTTTCGGTTTTCGCCAAAACCATTACACGGGACGCGAATCCGACGAAACGTGTGTCTCAACGGAATCGCGAGATCATATTTTGGTGTTGTTAAATATTTGAAACCGAATTTTAATTTGTCGGTTTTGATCGACAATCGTAATGTTTCGATATTTGAAAGTACATTCGATGTTCCGTAAAACCAGCGGACTTTGAATATTCAATTTTCGACGGCCAATCATGTTTCGATGATCATAACAATAAAAACCAAAACACACGCAGTTTGACAAGGAAAATTTTATAGATTTTATTAATTTTGTTTATATGCGAAGAAAGCTTACTGGCATAAAACATCGCGTGAAAAAAAATAATATCATTAATATACCGTTTTCACATATCCGTACAACGTCTGCATCTCTGATTGTAGTTTACGTGCGAGTCCTATTTTCGACGTCGTTATCGCGATAGTCAGTAAAATAAACGACAACGTTTTTTTCAGATAAAAACAGTTAAAAAAAAATAAAAATAAAAAATGGATAGGAAATATCCAAGTGTCTATCTCATTACTTCACCCGGCAAAACGCTCAGGTCACTCTGATGAAATCGCGAGATTGGTCCGAGTTTAATTTCGCGAAAATCTCGACGTTCTCTGAAACACAGATGATTTATGTCGGGGTGATAGGGCGGGAGGACGGTGGATCCACCAAACCGTAATTCCCTTCCTCTACCGGAAACTCTGGTAGACAATATATGTATAAATCATGTTTTAACGACGATGGCCCAAAGCGCGTACACCCGTGACGATGCCGCGGTACTGCGAGTTCAGTCCCGCGTGTATGAAATAAAATATAACGACACGCGAAAAGGACACGCTGGTCGGAGATTATGTGCGGTACACATGCAGCACAATAGATAGATGAGGGTAAGAGAGGGTGTACAGCAAGAAGAGTATTAGCCGTGTGTGTGTATATGTAGTCAGGTACGCGCGGGCACGATAAGCTTCATCAGCGGAGGGCCATCGCGGAATTTGGAATTCGTGATGGCCGACTTTGACGGGAACTAGCGAGACGAAAGGATCACGCTCATGTCACACGGATCATTTATCACGCGGATATCACCTGTTGCACGTGCATACGATATAACATATTGATAAATGTATCAGACGATATATACGTATTATATCAAGACATTTCGACGTGTTTAGAAGAAAAAGGAAGAAACGTGCTCGGTCCAACGCAATGCCGTGGTGAGGAGGGGACCACTACTCCCGCCACGCCACCACTCAAAAAGTTTTCAATACATATTTGAACGGATAATATGAAAATGAATGCGTATATCTAAAAACTAGTTGAACAATTATTCTAGAAATAATGTTAATTGTTCTCGTTTTCGTTACCATGCGATAGACAATGGACTATGGAGCCGACATCTAAATATGCATCTTGTCAATTCCTACAAGAACGTGGTAAACATTTTCTCAAGATATTTCAGTGGATAATATTGCCCAAAATGAAAAGTGAAATGATGTTATTCTTATAAAAAATAACCCTTTACCAGGAATCGATACCCTAATCAAAAAATAATTTTGACTGGAATGGGTTAAGATACTACTCAAACATTTTTTAAGAATATTAAAAACGGTAAATACTTTCGGATTGATACAAACATAAAAGTCGTTAGTGGAGTAAATTATACTTGTATTTAGAGACAAAAATTTGATATAATTGAATTTATGTTCAATATATATTATGAAGAATATCAGTTGACAATAATGACAGCATCAGTTTATATAAAGAAATATTATATCGCATATATTATCTTTAATAACACGTACAACTATCCAAATATAATACGTTCATCTGTTATCTTATATGAATATGAATATGTAACTATAGTATGTCTCATATTTATAAGATTAAGAAAACAAACTTGTTAAATTATACGTACGTACTCAATAATTAACGTTAATATTACAGTTTTTCGTCTTATAATTAATTATGTCCTTTTCCTTTATTTTATTTCAATACTACTGAAACGTGAAATTTATTTTGAAATATAAAAATATAAAACACACTCTTGGTCAGCGCTTATTTTCTTTTTCTCGGAAAATCGTAAATGTAAAATAACAGCATTTCCTGTGTATACTCACTCCTTAGATAATTTTTTTCCTCTAAGACTTATCGGCAAGTGTATTTTATTTATTTACACGCGTACACAGTCAATTTTAAGAAAAAAAAAACACATTATTTCAGTGTAAATACCCGTTTATCAAAACAAACACGCGCTCCGGGCGAATGGTTTAAAAGCAACCTATAGATGATTTTCCTACTTCCTATATTTTTTCCTTTTCGCTCTACCCAACGGGAAATAATAAAAATAATATCGAAAAGCCATGGTGCAAGACTTGACAGTTTTCACCCCTAATGCTCGCCGTTAATGGAAAATATTTTCCGAGAGAATAAATTCCGATATATATAGTTTCTGTATGTTATATGTTCAATACCGAAACAAATAAAATGTAGTATATTTAATTACATACACTCGTTACACGGTCGATGTTTGGTGTTCGGTCAAAAATGTAACGCACGGAGAAAAAGACGACAAAAGGATTTTTGAAAATTTAGCTATACTAAGAATTAGTGTGAAACAAGGTTAAAGGTTAAGTTTGAGACCAACAACGATATTAGGTTAACTTATTTTATCAGATCGACTATACGGTGAATGATACCCGAAGAACGACTTCACAATTATATACTCGTAATGACTGTTTTTTCTTAACCAAAATTGAAATTGGTATGGTTAATACTCGCATTATTATTTTTTTCTTCCAAATTTCAAATATCGAACTTTTGATTTTTCAACGGATGGTAATGAGATTTTCGAAAGCTACGCCATACAATAAAAATTTGATGATCAACCTATTTGTATTTTCGAAGAAACTATTAACTCAAAACGATGGATTTGTCTCAATTTTAAATGTATGAAACATTTAAATGATATACGTTATGTTATCATAAACATTATTGCAGAATTTACACGGCGTATTATGGTGTTAGCATACAATTTCCTGCAGGACATACCATTTTGACATTTTGCGTTTAGATGCTAGTTTCAGTATACGGTCTGTCTTATCTAATATAGATATTAATTTAATAATATTGATCGTGTGCTTGCAATTGCAATTCAAGGCGGATAAGTCTGAATGATTTCGGCTAAATCGTACCATATTAAAACGGAAATAAAGATTTATAATTGTATACCGACAGCATTGGCGGATTTAAGAATAAAATATCAGAAACAAACTTGTGCAAAGTGCCCCGGATTTTTTTTATCTTATTATTATATTAACTACAAAAATGCTATCAAATTGAAAAAGTGCAAAATAGTAGAAATGAATAATGTAATTTGTTTTATATAAGTGGAAGGTTTTCAAAAATCTTCGCGCTTTTCCACTTATTATTATCATATGAGTATATATATGAATATTTGAAAAATCTATTAATTTTTTTTACATTATAGCTCTTTACTAATACTAAAATATTTTATTTAATATTTTTATAATATTAAAAACTTGAAAATTACTATAAGCAATTATTTATTTATTAAATTTGCTGCGTTTAAAATCATTTGTAAGACGTTTTTCTATACTCTGTAAATAAACAGTTTATTGCAATATCTTGATAAATTAGTCGATTAAAAATGTAGTATTGTCTTCTAGGTAAATAAGGAAACATTTATTTTATTATTATTTTTCTATATAAATAGCGTATAGAAATACAAATTATGATAATAATAATATACATAAATCGAACAAATTACTCGTACACATAGAAAAATACAAAGCTAAAATTATTTTAAATACATTATATTTCTGAAAATCGTAATAGAAAAAGAAAGTTACTATAATATTAATTAATTTGTACCTTAAATCTCTTCTTTAAAGTTATCTATATAATAGTTTATTTTAAATAAATCGTATCACATGCTTGTTATATGATGATGTAGAACGGAATGAATTGATAAAGTCTTTAGGGTCGTTTTAGTCGGATGCCACGTTGTAGTTGTCAAAAATAAAATGTTAATATTGAAAATACTATTTTCACGTAGCATTTGAGTATGTAGCGTTTCTGTTATAGTAAAAATGTATGAGTAGTGTTGTAACGGTAAACTTGCACCAAATGTTCAACCGGATCTCCACATACGATGAGCGAACATTTGATTAAAAAAGATAATAATAGCGTCTCAAAAATTGAAAAACAAACACGACTAGTGTTCTTTCAGGACTTTTATTATTTGTTATCTCGTTATCTCGCCGAAATCGTTACGATTATCGCGTAGACTATATTATTTGATTTTCGTTATTTCGGTGAGTTCGTTTCGCTAGGTTTTTGTTTTTTTCCATTCGTGATAATAACATTACTATGTATGTACACGCATGCCGAAATCTAATACGACGAAGACTTAACTGCCATATCGTATATCGGGCTTAGTAATAATAATAATAATGTTTTCATACGGATATTGGGTCCTTTTTCTATTTTATTTATTTATTTTGTTTTTACTTTTATACACACAATCCGAAACGTGATAACATAGTGTTTGAGAACACCGCACGTTGTATGTACATACAGGTATATTGTATACAAGTGTTTAGGGGCACGCCTATATTATTGTAATTCGGACGCCATACTCGCGTTCATACGTAACGGCAAAGGTAGGAGAATGCAGTCACGTAAAAAAACCCGTATATAATCACAAAGTAAAAATATATAGAGAGGCTATGTCGTATATTTGGCCACACCCAGGTGTGACACCTGGCGACATTTTGGTAAAAAATATTGTGACACATCATTTTATGGTAGAATTTTGCAACAAATCACGTAGTATTAGTTATGTTTAGATTTATAACCTAAAAATATAATTTTCCAATTTTCTACACTTTTTAATCGAGTGGTAATTACAAAAAAAAAGTTTTTCTTATTAATTATAAAAATTATTTAGTCACCTAAAAATAATCAATACTATGTGATTTTTTACAAAATTCTACCCTAAAATAATATATCACATCATTTTTTACTAAAATGTAACCAAGTGCTACACCTGGCGTTATTTTTCTGAAAAATAATGTGTTCCAGCATTTTGCAAGAAATCACGTAAAATAGGTTATTTTTAGTTATGTTACAATATTGAATGAACTAATTTTTCTGATTTTTTTCGACATATTTTGTCGGTGGGAATGAAAATACAAAAAATAAAATAAATATATGCATTAAAATACTTTTATTCAAACGAAAAAAGTGTTCCGACACTATTTACAAGACTGCATAGAATGTACATGAGGCTCAATTTTTTTTTGCATTTTTTTTTTTTTTGTCGTAAGATGAAATCAAAGTTTCTTTTGGCACGCGAGGAACCTTTACGCGTGTGTGTGTGTTTGTGTCTGAACGTGAAACCTCCTCCGCGTCCACTCCGATAAAACGTAATTATATATTATATAACGATGATTACACTCGGTGGTGCATGCAGCATTCACGTTTAATAAAGTTTTCGATGAAAAATATTGTTTCGACATAACCTCTTATTATTTCATTAAACACCCTCGTCACCGTCCTCCTCGTCTTCGCAATTTCAAGAAAACTTTTTGTCAAAAAAAAAAAAGACGCGCGTACCAAAAAGTTTTATAGTTGTCTGTGTTTTCACATCACGCTTCGCTAGATTACGTAATAATAATAATAATAATAACGTATAAGGTTCTTAAGTTTCAACGCTCGTTGTGTTATCTTTATTGTATATCGTCTTCTGCTATATATATTATAAATCTTATCATCGACGTCACGTTCGCCGGCAGAGATATCAATAACCGTAGTTAAGATTAAACATCGCGAGGAGGAGGGGAGTGGCAGAGAAACCGGTCGTCTGTATCGTTGTGATAATGGAATGGAAAAAACATTATACATGAATTCTAAGTCTTATCTATGTTTCTAAAAATAAAAAATATACATAGGTATGTGTGCAAGGTCATAGAGAATATTTTTGGAAAACTTCAATAACATTCGAATAATTGTGCTTAAAACTATTTTAATAACTACTAAAATGCTTTTATTTTTATTATTTGAAATACAACTTGCATAACTAATAATATCCTGAACTCGTTACATAATTTAAAAAATAAATTAAATACCATAAAAAATATTACATTAAAAGTAGTTTAGTTCGATAAAAATATCCTGAGACGACCAGTTTTAGTGTACAGATTAGATTTGAACGCCAAAATTTATTTAAAAAAATATATTTATGTTTTTAATTTTAATAAATTAGCGGTAATGTTATTTAAATAAACTAAAAACTAAATTAACGACTAAATTTAATTAAAAATAAGTATTTGTGGTTTGCATGTTAACAAAAATATTAAACCGTTTTGAATACTACATATAAAAGATATTTATTTTAAAACAGCATTTTTGTGTTGTTGTCGTAATCCGACATATGCCGAAATTAATCGAAAAACGTTGAAATTGCAAAAACTCCGAAAAAGCAGAAAAAGAAAAAGTTATACCAATGGCATATTCAATACGTTCCATAAAGAAAAAAGACGGGAACGCATTGAAATACGAGTGTTATGAGTAATACGTAGCTAAAGGACGTAGTACGTCGTAGTACCACGTAGTATGTCGTAGTACCACGTAGTACGTGGCGGAATGGGGCGGAACTGACGACGAGAAAAGAAACGAGAAGTACGCGCGCCGCGACGACGTATATATCATTAGTAAAATTGATCTGACGCGACGATGGTGTCGTATGTTTTATACGGTACGTTCGTCTCGTTTGACGAAATGACAATAAAACATAAAGAACGAACGTAACGCCCTCCGTTTTCGTCGTGTCGGTGGTAATCTCCTCGACGTGTGGTATGTATGTATATACATATATGTGTATATATCTAAACGCGTTAAAAAGGGACGACGACGACGGATCAAGTTAAATCGACCGTTTTGTCGTCCTAGGGAATTCGTTTTTTTTTTTTCATTCTTGATAAAAACGCAGCCTGTTCCCGGCCCCACCCCCGCCTCCTGGCCAAAGGGTTGACGCGAGCGATTCGGTGGATTATTGCCGAGCGCGTAAGTATAAATGAGGCACTTACGTATACGTATAAGATAGAGGGTCTGCTCGGTTTTGCGGTGGCGGCGGCGGACAAATGGCCAGATTATCCGAAGAAAAAAAAAAAAGGAGAAAGGGAAAAAAAGGGCGACGTGCAATCATTTACAAGACGTCGGCGGCGGGTGTGCGAGGCGGTCGTAACCGACTCTAATGAGACGAACGCTAAACACCCGCTAATGTATATAATACGAGCACGCGTGCGGGGAACAGGCCAAAAACGGGCGCGCGTATATTATGCGTATATTGCCGCCGCCGACGGGCCCGCGCGCGCACCGAATAAATCATCCGTCGGCTCGGCGGGATTTCGCGAATTATTCGCCAATCCCCCCGCCCCCCCCTCGCCCCCCGCCTGTCACGATCCCTCCTTAACGACGTCGCATTAATCAGTTTTGTTTGCGCGCGTTTCAACTTTTGACGCGACGGCATTTATATAATACGCGCGCAGACGACAATCCGTCGTCGTCGGACGGATGCGGCAACAGAGACGAAGATTCGTGAAAACCGCCGACCTGCACCCGCGAACCGGTTTTATAGCGCGCGCGTATGCCTACGAGGACTTCGAGCAAACGTTAATCGCCGTTTTTCTTTAATATTTGTTTTATTTTATGTATATTTTGATGATGTCACGAGTCCAAATTTTCGTGGTCAGACCCGAACACCAAACCATTCGGTTTGAACCCGAACTCCATAAAAAGTTTATAAAGGATATAAATTAATTTAAAACATCTGAGTACTTGTTTAATTTAAATGCTGGTTCACCTAATTATTTAATTATTAATTATCATGAAATAAATAATATGGGTATTAACTATTTAGAATCGAATGTTTAACATATATTTCCGGTTATGAGTTCGGTTCGAAAATCGAATAGTTCGTAACATCGCTGATATACTTTAATAAACAGACTTGGATTACTGTAGGTGGAGCGACGGCGAAAAGTATTAGCCTTGTACTGTGAACACTTGGAATGCATCTGTGTGTACATCTATTAAATTTGTACATGTCATGTTGTGCTGCAAGCGTTGTGCGTGAACACCGTTTTCGATTGTTTTTTCGATATCTTTTCGTAGTACGAGACAAACAGAAGTAATCCAGTATGGGTACAACGAGAAATTTCCGCTTTCGATCGACTAGTTACTTAACCAAGAACGGATCCAAATCCATCGTTAACTCTACAATTAATTTTTAACATTTTCGAAAGTCGTGCATCGACAAGTATTTCGATTTGTCCGGTATAATTGTGAAAAAAAAAGATTTTCAATCTAGGAAAATCTTGAATCGATTTGGTCAATATAAAACTTCCCACGTGTATCTGTTTGCAGATTTCTTATCATACACAAAAATAACAGAACATTCACGTGCGATTTTTCCATAAATCGAGTGGAATAACAAAATAGTTTTTTTAAAAAAATAGCAATTTCGACGATTGAATTCCATAGAAAAATCACAAGTTTCTAAAATAATCGTAGCAGTATTAGACGAAACCACGTTCAAAAAAAATTTAGTTTTCCGCGAAGACACTTGAAAACGCGTGTAACTGTATATAGTTCGAACGTCTTTTAAAATATTTTGTACAATGATTATTAACTACTCGTATCGTAATTCGTCACAGTAAAACGGCGTAATCGTTTGCAATCTGCATTTTTATACACGTGAACGTGTAGGTCCAACGCTATAAGTGTCAGTTGTGTGCCCACGCGGGTAATATTTTATTGGCTAAAGATATAAATACATATAGTGACAGCGCTTAAACAGATTAAACTACACAGCACGTGTGTTATTATTATTGTTATACGGACTGTGGCAGTCTCGCTCGGGATTTGTAATACACACACACACACACAGACAAAATATATATATATATAGTTATGTATATTAATCATTTCGCGTCATTTTCCCAAAAATTTCCGCGGTAATCCTGCAATGGTCCGAATATGTGTTGAATCCGACTCAAATGGGTTTTTGGGTTTTTTGCTATACCTACATCGTTTTCGTAATATATATTATCATATAATATTAAACAACTCTGTACGCACATCGCGTGAATGGCCTGTGTCGTACAGATAGGCGGCGATCGATGCAAGAATTAATTGATGGAAATATTTTTAAAAGTACTTACATTTTTTTTTTCTCGGAGTTTCACGTTGCGCGTATTTGAATTCCGATTCATTGGCATTAAGTGTGGTGTGCGGAGATCTCCGAGCAATTGCACGATTAAATGGTACAAAACACACACATTGTACAAATCACTTTGCAAATCATAAAAAAATATTACACAAGTTAAGTATTATAATTAAATTCTGAATATATTTTATTTTATTATTATTATTATAAATACATAAATACGATATCATTTACGGTCATAATATATTAAAGTGAAATTAATTTTATAAGAATTAATTATAGATATTTAAATATTCGCAAAAAATAGTATTCGTATAATATTTTGAATACTTCACAACAAGTATTCCGAATTTTTTGAAATGTATTCATTGGTTAAATTAATATTAAAAGTATATGTAATAACTTGTCTCATATATGTATATGCCAATCGCATTATTAAAAAAAATGTCTGTAGATCACACGGCGCATCAGATAGGCAATTCTGATAGAACAACGTAGCGCGCTACTCAATATTTTCTCCAGTGCACGGAAAAACAATGAAACATATATATGTTTTTGGGAGTTGCTGTTAGTTGTGACTCATATGATTTATACCAATCTGAAGAATCTTTAAGTAGTTATCGTAATTCCCGACGCTGTGATGACGAAGTGGTGGTGGATTAAGTAGTAATAGCGGCAAGATTTATTAGAATATTTTTCATATCCTAATACCTTATATAAATTATTTTACACATATTGAATTTTCGAACTACTGTCACTTTCAATTGTTTGCATAAATTTAAATAGATAACGACTAGTTTCCATAATTTAGATATACCTATGAAACATATACTAAAACTTTAAAAAGGGTATAATTCATAAATAAGCAACTACAGGCAAACACAACTTTTATCACTTTTTAAAATACTAAATTTAATATAAATTCATTAAGATTTAATAATAATAGTTGCTAAGATTAAAAACATAAATTGTATCAAATAAAGTATGCTGGTATGAAATTCAATAATGTAGATTTAAATAGTCAAAATATGAAATTTAAAATTTCACTAAATTATTCTAAATAATAAAACTTACATGCCAAGTTTTATCATTATGGATGAATATAAAATTATTTCGTTTAAATCAAACTTTTAACAGTCGAATACGTAACAAATAATATACAGCAAACTGTAGAGTTAAATGAGAAGAAAATATAACAATAATCGTAAATGTCATGAACAATTATTTAATAAGCGCGTTGATAGTATAGTGGGTACTTGATTTATAACCAATAATAAGTAGATAATCGAATAATATTGAGAAATCATAAAGTAATGATAAGTTCTATTTTGGGTTTGGACAAACTATTGTTATATTCTGGCCCACAGTGTGCCGCTAGCACGTATATAACGATTGAAACGTAAACGAAATTTTCTAATTTAACCAAAACCAAAGCGTTCCTACTTATACTTATGTATACACATAAACTCGTTTAGCGTTACTAAGTTGATTCGTCTAATGAATCATGACTGCCATTTTTTAATCTGATTGCCGATGAACGCCGATTAACTTCTCGTCACAGGGTATTCAACTCGTTTTTTTCGGTCATTTTAAAAGAGCATTAAGCCTCCCTTTAAAAGGAACGCGGTTTGTGTATAAATATGTATACACTATTATAGTGAGTAATATATGAAAAAAATATTTTATACGCCGACGTACAACCGTTCGAGAACTGAGACCGGATATATATATATATATATATGTAAGTATATAAGAAAAACTACAACGAACAAAAAAAAAGAAAGAAAAATCGTCTCGTTGATCACCGAGAAGAAAATGTTCGTCAAACTTTTTTGTCCATTTAAGGCGACCATAAATCAACCGAGGGGATTTTTGCCCTGGCGTTTTTTATTATTATTATTATTCGTGCGCTGCTCACGATATTCGTCGCAGTAGTGGGGAACGGAGAGGGCCTTTTCCGATAAATTGATTCGAATTCGAATATATTAAATTGCGTATACGTCTATGCGTGTACCGTATTCATCTTTACACGTGCGGACGACAAGCCCGCAAAGTACACACCTATGAGAGCGCATGCCTAGTGCATTTAATATACGTACGATATTGGCCTGACACGTCGTACGATAGTTGGTCGGGTTTAAACACGACCAACATAATCGATATAATCGAGTTTCACACACGTATATGATGTGTTACGTACAACATCCGGAATCGTCAACTGATGCGTACGGTGGATTGTACAAAGTAAGAATCATTACATATTATCTAGTCGTTTTCATGTGTACGCGAACTACTTTATGACATTTAAATTATGTCAATCAATTGAAACATGTACGTGCCACATAGATCGTGTTCAAACACTGTTGTTTTAAAACCGTGTGATTTTGTATTATATATCAAATAATATATATGCTCCAGACGTTTAAAAACGTTGCGAAGGAAACAATTGTTTTGTTTTTTCATACACGTTGTTTTCCTAGACCGACGAGTACAACAAAATTGAAAATATTTTCAGCGGTCCAATTATAATTATAATCAAAACTAATTTGGATTCGCAATAGTACTGTTTTAGGTTTCGTAGATGATATACAGAAAATTTAATAAATAAATAAAAATTAGTTTTCAATAATTGTGATCGGACTGCATGAAATACGTTTCTTCTATACGTTCGTGTATAAGCAACAGATACAGCAGGTATACACATATTGTGTGGGATTTCATCACATATTGTACGTTTTCTAAATGAACGTTAAAAACAAAAAAGTGTTTGAATTTTCAAACTTAAAATTTAAAATTTATACTTACGATATATGTTTAAAATAATTTATCGCTGTAATAATCTGAAATCATGTATTCCATACGAGTAAATACATACATATATACATTTGATTGAGAATTTTAAACGTATGTAACATAGTTTTCGCGTTTTCGGTTTATATATGTATATCAAAGATGACGCGAGAATTGCCTTTTTTTTATTATGCACTGTCTGCACAATACGGAACAACGCGGTGTCGAAATGGCCTCTATTATATTTTTTTTAACTTTACGCCATTGCGCGCGCATGCGTCATAGTTTATATTATATTCTAGTCACGTAGTATCGCGTATTCATAGTTTACACATATACGTATTAGGCAGAGGATGGATTTTTTCTTCTTTTTTTTTGAAGTTTACGTGTTTGAAACCTTTGCTCTACAACTCATGACCGAACTCGGATATATATATATATGCATTTAATATATATTGTACGCAAAGTATGTAGTACATACACGATCTAAATTCCTAAGAAAATTTTAATTCAACCGTATTATACCATTTGTAAATATAGATACATAAAAAATGGCTATACTACTGAATAGATATTTTTGATCAGTTCGAATTCAGTACACACATACACACATATATATATTTATCCGATATCATGTACAGAGCGTACCAATAGTCCAGTAATGAATTTAAGAGTTTAGTATCGACGTGAAGGTTCCCAAAATTACTGTTTCGGCAAAATTATATGCGTATAATATTGTATAAGCACGACGCAGGCGAGTTACAATGAATAACGTACGTGATTATAAAAAATATCGGTTGGCTATTATTTTTTATAATCATTTTTTGAAGTAAACGGACCTATAATTTCATACATTTTAATAATTCGTTAATAATAAAAAACAAATTTAATATAGGTATTGCAATAATAATTCCGAAATCCGAGATTAAGCGCAAAAAATATAAATCTCATTTTTGTTATTTTTTTTTTTTTAATTTGAGTTGATACTGTGGTTAAAGTCATTGTTATCAAATATTTTAACGCGAATAATTTTTCAACGAGGGGTTATTTTTAGCATACGATTTTGGAAAAAATGATCTATTGCTTCACAAGTGCCTATTTCGAAAAACAAAACTATTCATAATCACGTGATTTATAAAATATATATCACTACTATAACTACTCATTTAATTTAATGTATAATAGATATCACTGAAATATAAATATAGATATTGGCTCTCAAATAGTATAATAAATACCGATAAGATAGACTGATTTATAAATCTCGAACAAAATTTTATCCAATATATTTGCGTAATTAGAGGGCCATATTGAAATGAACAAGTTAGGCGTGAGCAAACTTTGAGTAAGTTTCGATCAAAACAAGGTTTGGTTACCTAATATCTCATGTTATACACAAATTCAATGGTGCAAATTATTATATGTTTAAATTTTTTAGTAAACTTAAGCAAATGTTCAAAAATGTAAAAATGAACAAAGTTTTAATCAAATGTTCTAGGTAAATTCAAATGAAAAAGTAGTTTTATTCAATATATACACAGCACATGTACGTATATATAAATATATAGGTGAAATAGGGATAAGGTGGTTATTTTATATTTACGCATACATTAATATTTTTGTCATTTTTTTTATGTTACAGATATGCTCATTTATGTGCAAAACCCATATATAGTGACGTAAATAAGTGAAAGACAAATGTAAATTGGACCTCTGATAAGGTATGTGTACAAGTTATATGTACGCTAAATTAACTCATAGGCTTCGTTCCGTATTATCCCGTAAAATTACAAAATAAAAAAATAACGATATAGATAAAATATCGTCAGTGTGACGTGTCGTGAGTGGTGAGACGTCAGTTTGATAGTGAATCATTCACGTGATTAAATAAAAAATATATAATTAACTTTTATCGTAACTTTACGTGCACGAAAATTAATTAACTAGGCTGGTATTCAAAATTTCGATCAAATTGATACACAAGTTTTTATTTAGTATAATAAAATAAACATTAAAAAATGTAAAATTTAACATAAATTTAATTAAAATGTGAACAATATATTTGCATAATAATTTGGAAAAGAAGTTAACGAGTTCAAATACTACTTACTATATAATATTATACACTGTTATGTTTTATTGTTATGTATTCCATAACATTTTCAAATAACATAAGAAAACAAATGATCAAACGTGATTTTTCATTTAATCCTGATGCACTCTGTGTGGGATCTATACACGTTTTGTGTGTGTTTGTGTACAAGAATGTACGTAGAGAATGTTTAAAATTCTTTACGAACTGTGGGGGCGAGAAAAAACCTGCGTCGACAAAAACCTTATACGTTGTATATAAATTATATTTTTATTTCGTGACTATATATTTATATGAAGTTTTCAAAAGTCGTATTTGGATAATAGCCTACTGCCCTATTTGTACGTTATGTACAATTATTATCCGTACACATTATTAGTTACGTCGTTCGTACCTTTGACGATTTGTTTACATATAAATCTTGACATCACGATAAGCACAATCAACTTTTTTGTGATTTTGAATCTTAACGTTCATATAATATATGTTACAACATTAATATCCGCTGTTATTGATAGTCGTTATTGTAAGAATATTAAAACTATGCAATAAAATACTAAAACACTTAAATACAATTTATGAAAAGAAAAGTTAAGATTTGGAAAAACACCGTTAAAAATACAATTTTTTTTTTTAAGTAATTTATTAATTTTTACGTTATACAATAATTATATTCAGTGTTGTCAAAAACTCAAAACACTAGTTGTTATATATTCCATCTATCAACAGATGTGAGTTGTATTATACATATTTAAATTTAAATTTTCATATTTTGTCCATTTCATACTTATTTGATATGACATAATAAATGAAAACCTCAATTTTGAAAATTCGTGTACTTTGGAAATATGCGCTACATCATATACGTATCAAATTTTCGGTCGGCCTCGTGTTAGAGAATGTGAAATACATCCAATAATGTTGTACTTGTATAATGATAATGATATAGTTTAATTGTGCAACAGCGAACGACTGAATTTCGGTTTTCAAAGAAGCACTACGACTATTATGTACTCGTAAAAAAATTAATTACGATGATCGAAATATAAAAACTACACAATGCGAAATTCTTTTTTGTAATTTATCACGCATGGACGCGCGTGTGATATGTAAAAAGAGGGGGAAAAAGATGAGACGAGCGTTTGAATATTTAAAAAAAAATCCGTGCCTTCTTAAACCATAACATATAAATATTCATGTATGTGTGTTTAGACACAGTGTGGTATTGTTATTTTATAAGATATCGGCGGGAAAATAGGGGAAATGAAAATAACACGACGAAAAAGATGACGGCAACGCGTGAAAGGTCATCGTACACGACTTAAACATCTGCGAACCAATTATTGTCGTCGAGCCGGTCGGCAATGTGTGTCTAAGTGAGAGAATTGGATGGGTGGCGGACGAGAGAGAAGCCTTTTTGAATTTACGACTTTTGTAGCATCATGACAACCGCTACTCGACCGTCGGTTTTCGTCGGTTGGGTCTGACTATCGCGGTGGGAAGCGAGCCCGGCGAGAATGTTTGCCTGGCGGGAAAAAGGGGTTGCGGGGTTGCGTGTCAGTTGCAGATAGCCGTCCGACAATATAACACTTGCTCTACCCATTATCCTCCCACCGCCCGCCATCCGTAAAACCGTATCCAGCTAACAGAACGATTTAATGCAGCCGTGGATTGAAAATTGTCTCGTCCGCCCCTATCCGTTACCCGTCGAGAGACACACAGGAAGAGTGTCACAGGGAGAGTGGAAAATAATATATATATAGGAAAGAGGCGGACGGGAGTGTGCGTGAGAAAGAAATGCGTTCGCACAATGGCGTCCGCGAACGTCTTTTTTTATCGTGCGCGCGTGTGCGATATCTTTAACGTGACCGGGAGGACATTGCGAGAAGACGAACGGATAAAAACTTTGGAATAATAAGTGCGCGAGAGATCGTCTTCGCGGCGGAGGTATCATTTTTCGCACAAATTGCTACAAACGAATTTATAATAACCCACTGGTTGCACACTTCAGCTACTCGCACTTCACAATCATGTACGCGATTTGAGTATTTTGTTCAATTTTTCGTTTGTATTATACAATAAGTATATTCCGTGTAGCGTCATAATGATGTTATGAACTAAATCCTTTGAATAGACGTAATTTTCTAGTTTTCTCTATTAATTAATATTAAAACGCTGGCTCAAGTGTTTAACGATGATTGAACACAGCGACGGTGGAACAACAACGAAATACGAAAACGATACCACGGAAAACATTTAATTTAAAAATATAACCGGGAAATTGATGTCAATAATATTATTTTCATTTCCACGTTTCACAGTAGTTTCAGAATAACCGAAACTAATTTCTACTGTATTATTTCTTTGCGCCGTTTATTGTTCGTCTTCTACGCGATCGATTTTAACTATGCGCTTTTCAAATCTGTTCAAACCACACACACGTGCATAGACTTTTAAACATACAACCACCTCATTATTGAAAAAAATTCGCTCATAACGTCATGCAATAAAGATCACGCGTGATATTTATTGATTTTTCATTGCCATCATATTTCGTTATCAAATTTCGCTATCAATTTATTGGAAATTCGTCGACACCACAATTTAAGATGGTATCTCACATTTTGTCCAGTTCATTCTCTATAAATTATAATCGAGTACTAAATAGGAAGGCCGTATCTAAGAGATGTTTCATAGCGTCTGGACCTCCTCTGATTTTTTTTTCAATATTATATGAGACATTTAATCATTTTTTATATAAAAAATAAATCATCACTTTGGCATAAATACTAATATATTCTATCATAACGATCAGCAAATGAATCACAGAACAAATACTTATTTAATAAACAAATGTTAAAATATAAATTCAGTATAATAAAGACTGAAAAGTTATAAAATATATTGTGTATCCCTCCGAAAAAAAACGGCCTTGCTAAATAGTACCATCTAGTCAGCGATTGAAACCCGTCTGGGTATAATATATTATTCGTTTTGGATTAACGATTGTTAATATTGCGCTGATATTTTTTGTCAAATCATGCACAAAGAGAATTTGAAACAAACAGTTTATCAGGTAGAAATGCCAATATTTTACATGCAGAAGTAATTTCACCGATCGAGTTTTTGTCCAGACGCAAGTCTTGGTGTCCGAACCTGTCACTACATTAGTATCACGCTATCCACTTATTCGATTTTTTGTTTGTCCGTACGTCAGATAATACGATAAATACGTACCTCAAGCGCGATGGGACAGTTATAGTTACAGTCGGTCGCATACACGCAGTTAAACTAATCGCGTCGTCTCGTATTCCTTTCGGTCCGGCAATTCATAACTGATGCCGTAAACATCGGCAGCGGCGCGGGACCCGAATACGGTATTCGCGATTCCGCACACGTGCGCAGTACGCCACCTATCCGTCCGCTCCATTCACTGCGACCAACCATACCATAGTACGTATTGTATTGTCACGTCACCACGGACCCAATAAAATTAGCGACGCGAGACGTTTTAGTTGAGATGAAATGCACCGTTCGTATGCGTAATATACACGTATAATTATCAATGTGATCAGAAAAATTGTAAAATAACATTGTTTTTTGTTTGTTTTTTAATAACACGCTTTGTCTGGTTTCGTATTCATGCAAATCGAAAATGTTCTTATCTCGTCGAACTTCAAATATGATACAAATATTTCGGTTGTTTTGACAGTATTTTTCAGACATTATTGTAAAAACGGAAACACCACATTGTTTTGACGTTAGTATTTATAGAAAAAAAAATAAGACAAGTATTTAATAAGTTAATCCAAAGTGATTTTTATTTAAAACGTGTTTGAAACATTATGTCGTCATTTATAGATTTTTAGTATACAAAAATTTTTATAAAGAAAATTCGTTTTATATATATATATATGAGTGTTTATGATTACCAAATGTCGTATTTCTTTACAATTCCTCCGTTTTATACGTTTATATAGCTTATGTGTGCAATGCGTTGCATGGAATAAACGACGCGGTAAACACGCGGAAATTTGTATGGCCACTTAAGGGACTGGTGCATGGACGAGGTCTAAGGGAAGGTCAACAGAGGATAAAATAATTAATATAAACGTTCGAAATAAATTTGACCGCAATTAGTGTACATTCATAGACACATACCACGCATATACTTCACGACACCTGTCGTATGTAATCTGTAGAAAACGCATAACAATAATAATAAAAGCATATAGAGATTTGAAAAATGTGATACATTTTTTTTGGTATTCAACGTTTTTAAGTTTTTGTAACATTTTTTTTTTTTTTTGCAAAAACTAGAATTTAGTGAATCTGTTTTTTAACAGTTTTTGATTTTCTACAATTTCTTTAAGTTTATGAAAATATAAATTATGAGTTCTCTATATTACGTTAGGATTTACATACCACATTGAAGGCATACAAATTATCTAGTTTAAAAGATAATTTTTGTTTAAATTGTTTACTTGAACAGTTGATTTATTTTGTCGTTGTAATGAATTAAACAGTTCAAATTGTCACTGTTTGAACTCATATGTTTACAGTTGATTGTCATAATATTATCCCAATATATTTAAGACAACGGAGATGAATACTTTTCTTAAAACACATTATTCTAACAAAATAATTAACGATTCAAAACAACCGAAACAACAATTTTCGTAGTTAACATTTCACGTTTAACGAAATATTAAAAATGCATAACTGAACAGGTTCTTCATAGATATTACGTTTAAAGATATAAAAAAGGGATCGAATAATTACAATATTTTTGTAAAACAAGTTTACGTTAAAAAACCAATATTTTTTAAAAATGAAATTAAACAAGTTTTTTTTTAACCGTATAAAGTTAATTTTTTTGTTTTCCGTTTTAACTTGAAAACGCCTTACGTTATATAAGCGTTCGGCCACGAGTAGTAAATTATTAATGTTAAAGTCGATTTTTTTTGGTTTTTTCCATTAACTTGCGCCTGTCTTTTTGACCAAACGTCCCCATTCGTTTTCAAAGCGATTGCGTTATCGTGTCGTCCGCACATCGCAGTCGCCTCGAGCGGTCCGGCACTGTCGTTCTTGCGTTATCGTCGTCGTGATCATTTTTCTTCGCTCGACCAAGACGTCGTGAACGCGCGAGACGGCCGAGGATTACCACACCGACGTCATGTATACATATACATATACTCTACAAAGGGTTTAGTGAGATCTATCAACCACGTGTAGGTACGCATAGGGATCGTCGGACGTGCTTTTTTTCCTTTCGCCGTTCGAAACTCTCCCAAAGTCCATTTATTATTCGTTTTTGGGGCGTGGTACTTGTTGTCGGCGGGTATCCGGTCCGCGGGCACTACCCACTGTCGCTTCGGCCAGTCGACTGCCAAACGTCGCCTATTATTTCGCTCGACACAGTCATTTTACATTCATCGGACAGGAACCATCGTTTTGTCACCATAACACCAAACAGTTTTGGATTCGTTCAAAACGATTTTGTTGAATTTTTTATCGCCTGTAGCAAGTGTTACGTTCTTGCAGACGCGCAACAAACTAAACCACTTAAACAACTACACATTGAACTGTTATAGAATAATACGACAGTAAATAAAGTTTTCCTATACTCGGAATATTTCTTCTTCCTATAAAGAAAATTATAAAGCACTCATAATATATTGCATAATACTTTTGAAAATAATGTTCTTCAGTTAATAGTTTGCTCACTGATAATATGAAGTGAAGTATTGAAATAAAATATAGGCTAGAAATTATTTTCAATTATTGTTGTATTTTCGTTCTCCAATAGATGATGTCAAAATATAGTTCACGGATTATCGTTTCTATGAGTAATGAATTAAACAGTGGAATTTTGGCTTAACATGCGTGCTTATCGATTTTACATATAGGTGAAACGATATTCTAATATTAATATTTTAAGAATTAATTATTAAGTTTTTCCGCTAAGATGATAAAATTTCGAAAACTGTTTTTTAAAAAATTAAAGTCCATGTCTGAATCGTTCCGAAACGTGCAACAATCATTGTGAAACGAGAGAGACCATTTAAGTTTTTCGATATAAACCGTGAAAACGGTTGTGTATACCACTACTTGTTTTTAACGAATTGAAATGCTGTATCCCGTTTTCAGCGCGGTGGACCGACGATTTTATTGCGAACCCTGGGGCCCAGAAATAGACGTGTATATATATATATATATATAATAATAATAATAATAATAATAATAGTACGCGAGATCCTTTTCTCGAGCTTTTGTGCGTGACTGGTACGGTTCGTAGGCGATTTAATAACAATCGTGTACGCGTTGGACTGCACCGATTAAACGCGTATATAAATATATCATTGTGTGCGTTTGGTTTGTTCGAAACGAAATCTCGCCGCATTTCGAATACGGTGTGCAGACATATAAACGACGCACACGACGAAGGAGTTCGTAAGGCTTTTATGCAATATGTATTTATTGTGCAAATCATAGACTGAATCTTGATGTAGCAAAATGTATTGAAGAAGCTAAATTATTCTTCAAGTTGTTACAAAAATTTTATATATTTTTTCTAATTCTATAGTTAATTTTAAATTATTGAATTAAAAAAAGAAGTACTAAATACCAAAATCATGTATAACTAAGACGCCTATGCTTAACATGATGATTTCGGAAATTTTTTGTTGTAAAGCTGAAAAACTACACGTAAAGTTGTTTCGTTGCTTTTAAATAAATTATCGTATTCTACAAATAAGGAACATTCTTAAAAGCTGAAGCACTATTAAAAGAAATTGATTTCAAATTTCTTTATTTGCTACTGTTATTTGATGATTTTCTATCACAAATATATATATATATATATATATATATATATTGATTAAATACCTACAAGATGTTAAAGCTGACATAGCTAATAGTATTATAATAATGGAATATATAAAGAAAAATACTTTTTGGAATTGAGAAATTCTGGATCACACAAATTATTTTATGATAAAACCATAAATACTTAAAACATTTATAATATTGCATTTCCATCTGGAAAAGTTAAATAAAGAAGAATAAAAAAAATACCAAAGGGTTAGAAAAATTTGTGTTATGAAAATAGCACTATGGGAAAACAAAGACTGGCAGAAAAAAATGAATTTAGATCCGAAATGTTTTATTGATTATTAAAAAAAAATAATAAAGAAGTTATGTAGGATACTAAGTACTTACTTACTTTTCGTGTCCGTAGAAACCAATGTCATATGATGTTGTGCCAATGTGTAGCAGTCTTAATGGCAATGTCATTTGCAGCAACGAGGTCTTGTTGTGTGCAGGGAGCCTCAAGTTCTAGACAAATCAGAAGGTGGGCCATGTCTAGTGTTTCCCCGCATGTACAGGTGTCTTCCTCTAAAAGGTTCCATTTCTTGAGATTGGACTTGCATCTACCAACACCAACACGAAGGCAGTTGAGGGGTTTCCAGAGCTTGAATGGCAGTTCACTACCTGCGGAAATCTCCTCTTTTAGATCCATGATGGGTTATGTCATTCATTCTTTCCATAGCCTTAATCTTTTTTCTTCAGGTGTCATAATTCTTAGCCTGTGTGATGTTTTCAGGAAATTTTTTCTGGATTTGAGTCGGACAGAAGGGTGTTGGTGATTATACAGAGGATGTCTGGTATCGTCTTATTGTTTGCTCCTCACAATTTCAGTGCTAACCTTACGTCTTATGGTTGGTAGGGCTATGCCTATGACTGGGTACAATTTTTCAAGGGTTGTTGGCTTGAGGCATCCGGTAGTAATTCTGACACTTTCGTTCAAAAGTATATCCACTTGTTTTGCGTGGGCGGATTGGCTCCAGGCTGGTGCAGCATATTTGCCTGTGGAGAAGCATAGTGTCAAGATGGAAGTGCGGAGGACATGAGGATTTACTCCCCAACTTGAACCTGTTAAATTCCTGATCAAATTATTTCTAGCCGATACTTCCTTTTTCGTGTTTTGGCAGTGTTCGTTGAAGGTGAGAGAACGGTCGAGGGTAACGCCAAGGTATTTAGTATTTTTAGTACTTAGAATACTAAGTGATAATTCTAATATAATTAGCAGGATAAGTAATTTTAATCCAGAATTCAAAAATTTTAATATATGACACCATAACTTCTTTTGCAAAAGCTTGTACATGTAACATAGAACGCCTAAAATCAGAATTAAAAATATTACACAAGTCCATGAACCGTAATGAAACATAAATTAATTTAAAAATCAATGACGTGTTCCTATTTCATAATTTTCTTAAGAATTACGAAATAGCATTTTCGGTAACATATAAACTATTCTCCATTGAACAATACCCGTGAAGGGTACATCACCTACCTAGGTGATGTACAGGTGAAGACAAGTGGCCTGAACGCGGGGGCCTTCTCGGCCAGATGGAAGATCGGCAAACTGGTGCTCTTGCCGAAGCCCGGCAAGCCGTTGGACAGCCCCTCGGCCTACCGACCGATTTGTCTCCTTGACGGGTGTGGCAAACTCCTCGAAAGGCTGATCGTGTCGAGGCTGAGGCGAGCGCTGGTTGGCGAAAGCGCCTTGGCCGACTGCCAGTATGGCTTTAGGCGTGGGAGGTCCACCCTGGACGCCCTAGCCAAATTGAGATCGTACGTCGCGGCGGCCACGACAGGCCATCCACGCCATCACAGACTGGTGGGCATGCTGACTCTAGACGTGAAAAACGCGTTCAACTCTGCTCCGTGGCATCGGATCGTAGAGGCGGCGATGGCAAAAGGCGTCCCGGGCGGTCTCCAAGCCGTGATTAAAGCATACTTGCTGGGAAGGTCCATCTCGGTGGAGGTCAGGTCCGCTAGTCCGGGCTTTCGTAGGGACATGCAGTGTGGCGTCCCTCAGGGTTCGGTCCTCGGTCCGGACCTTTGGAACCTGTTTTACGATGAGCTATTAAGGATAGAGCTCCCCTCGTGCGTGGACATCATCGCCTTCGCCGATGACGTCGCCGTGATTTCGACGGCTCCCGTGCCGGTGCTCCTGGAGGAGAGCCTGGGGGAGGCGTACAGGCTTATCCAAATATGGATGTCTGACAACGGCTTAAGCCTGGCGGCGGAGAAGTCGGAGGCGATGGTAATCACAAGGAGGCGAGTCCGCAACGAGATGGCGGTGACGTGTGACGGTATCGTGGTCAGATCCAAACCGAGCTTTCGATACCTGGGTGTCCAGGTTGACAAGGTAATGGGCTTCGCTGAACACGCCCAACTGGTGTCGGCCAGGGCAGCATCGGCGGCGAAACAGTTGAGCTACCTTATGCCCAACCTTAGGGGCCCGCGCCAGAAATCCCGGCGTCTTCTGGCGAGCGTCACGACCGCTATATTGTTGTACGCGGCACCATTTTGGTCCGACTCCATGCAGGAGAAGGGATGGAAAGCCATGGCGTCGGTCCATCGTCGGTCGCAGCTTAGGACGGCGTACTGCTATAGGCGTACTGCCGCGGCCGCGGTGGTATCCGGCATCCCGCCGATCCGCCTTTTGGCCATCGAACGTACGAAAGTACATGGTGGCCAAAGCAAAACCGACGCCAGGACGGACCTGGTGAAGGCGTGGCAACGAGAGTGGGACGAGAGCAGCCAGGGCAGGTGGACACACAGCATAATTGGAGCGCTGGACCCGTGGCTATCGAGGAAATTCGGGGAGGTGTCTTTCCACCTGACACAGTTCCTGACGGGCCACGGGTGCTTCGCCTCGTACCTCGCGAGATTCCGAATACAGGAGTCGGACGGCTGCGCGCAATGTGGTTTCTCCCCCGACGATCCCGAGCACGCGGTGTTTTATTGCGATGCTTGGGAGAATTGGAGGAGGGCCACATGCGCTCAGCTGGATGTCACAAATCTGAGTGCCGGGAACATGGTCCAAACCATGCTCCAGTCGGCAACTAATTGGGCGGTTATCTCCTCGCTCGTAAGGAGAACCTTGTTGGAATCCTAGCCTTAACCCAAAAAATTATACACTCTTATATGGTTAGATTCGCGGCTTTTCGAACAGATAAAATAACGCGACGAGTATTAAAAAATAATATCTGAAAAACTTGACGTTTTGATGGTAGTTTTGCTCCAAGAATTCGTGACTTAATATTACCAACTAAAAAAATTCGGTCGTCACTTCTAAGGTACACAGTTATTTTAAAGAAAAAATAATGCACGAGTAAGAATATAAGTAGGTAATAAAAAAGAGTAATAATAATTTTTAATGAAGAAATAAAGTTACATTATTTAATGTGCACGAAAACTCGAATACTGTACTTATTATATTATGATATATAACGATATTTGTTTGAGTATTTTCAATTTTTGTGTTTGTAGTGACCTGTCGTAACATGTTGACATTTGCGTTCATAAGGAAATTTAGTCAGCAACAATAATAATTTAGTACATTTAGTTTCATACTATATATTTGTATAATTAATATAATCAAATAGTTAACTATATTTTACAATACATGAAATATACATTTTTAAGTAATATGATGTTTTTCAAAAATACGTATTATTTTGTATTTTTTTTATATTTATGTTATTTTGTATATTTAAAATGGATAGTGAGTAAAAATATACATAACCTTTTTTATAGAACATACTTTAATGGTAAGTTTAATAAATTTTTTTTTTCTATAGATAGTGTGTAGTTCAAAAAATAGAAAATTAAGTAAATTTTTCAAAAAACACGAATTTTTAAAATTAAGTGGGTCGGCGGCATGAGTTAAAGTAAACATAAATGTTTGACATTTTAGGACAAGTATTCCTTTATAAAAATGAAAAAATTTAGGGCTTACAAACTTAGTCCGAAAATATTTGTAAATTAACGAACACCCTATTATATATATATACACACATACATATATCTTCGTTGTACAATAAAACGACCTTAAAAAGTATTTAGGTTAGACTTTTTTTTTTTACTCGTAATGATAATTGTAATTTTCTGTAGAATTCTATATCCAATGACATACGAAATGTGTTAAATTATGACGTAAAACTGGTGAATTTATATATTTATATATATATCTACAAAATATATGCTATGGTTTAACGTGCAAAGGTCAGTTAACTCTAACGCTGTTCGAATGAATTGGCTAATGTTTCAATTTCGGACTTTAGCCTACCAAAAATAACTAAATTAAATATTCACGACTAATGACGGAATGATTTTATCCGTTCGAAATTGAAAAAAAATACATTTTATACAATTGAATGAATTAAATAAGCATATATTTAGTTTATAAAACAATACGACAGATTAAAAATAGATTCGTAGAAGTTCTTACTAGTTGCCTGAATTAAATATGATTAACCTTGTTAAATGTTTTTAGACGTTAAAATTCAAAATGTCATTAATTTTCAAACAAAAAACCACTTGAAAATTTTTAAAATACATCATGATTAGATTTATGTTTAGCCCCAGATTCATCGACTTTTTTCAAGATATTGTTCATTTATTAAAATTAACAATAAATAAAAATTGCGTTTGTACTAAAATATAATTTTTAGCAGCATAAAAAAAACCAAATTTTATGTGGTAAAAATCATATGTCCTGGCGTATTTAAACGGTTTTTCGTAATTGTTTTTCCATACGCTTAAGAAGACCGAATAACGTGTTTAATGAAGTATAGACTAGATTTGCTATGCAAATATGAAAATATTTTATCACACTTATACAGATAAAAAACCACATCATTGTATGTAACATTTATAATTATAGTATTTAGTATTCATGTAGTAATTAATCCTATTTTATACCGTATAGTATAAATTAATGTTGTAGTTGCGTTTCTATAAAATTACATGTTCCTATCAATTACGCAAATACCCAGAGATAAATTATTGATTCGAATAATTCGTCCACGTGCATACGCCCTTAGGGTCGGGTAATCAGCGACTTACTCAATATACAAGTACATTCAAAAAAAGTACTGGGAATTTGTCATTTAAAATCCCTCTAGTTAAACATATCGACAAAAAAAATTATTATAAAGTGATTGTTTATTAAATTACAAAGTTGAAGCCAATTAGTTTATATACAGCTGTTGATTTACTGAGTTGAGATCAAGCGTACTCTGCAATTTTCACTATGGATAGAACTATTGAACAAAGAATTTGTCTGAAGTTTTGTGTTTGTGTGCAGAATTATTGAAAATATCGGTAAAGGTTAACGAAAAGTCTGTTTTGTCAAAAACACAAGCATATGATTGATACAAAGCATTAAAAAAGGTCGAAAAATGGTTAAAAATTTGCCTCGTCCGTCAACGTCTTTAATTGATAAAGATATCGATAAAGTGAGAGAAATGGTACTTGAAAATTGTTATAATTTGAGGGAGTTAGCACACGAATAAACATATCTCACGAATCAGTTCAGACCATTTCGGCTGATGTTTTGGACACGAGATACGTAACGGTATAGCTTATTCTGAAGAACTGAACTTTTTTCAAAAGGAGTATCTCAATTAGGTAGCTGAAAACATAAGAATTCCACATTAATGAAGCGCATCATTATGGACGACGAGTTGCGGCTCGATAGAAGCTACAAAACAAATTCGTCGAAAGAGCTTAATTCCATACTAAAATATACGTTCAAAAAAATGTCTTGACGGCCGGATTGTTCGTTGGCAAAAAGTATATTGCATAAAATGCAGCATACTTTGAATGCGTCAAAATACATTTTGATGACGGAATAAATATGTTGTGTTTGAACTAACGAGTTCCCCGTACTTCTTTGACAATACCCACACGCGAGACGGGGCGAGATGCAATATTACATAAACGCTTCGGACGTTGCTCGTAACTGATATTACATTTAATTACGATTGGCACGCGGCACGTACGTCGCGTACACACGACTGCAGCGTGCCGCCAACGATGGCGATCGCGCTCGAGCGAATCGCCGACAGACGTGCAGGCCACGTGAACCGAGTCGGGGAATGAAAATATAATAATGTTTAATAACAACGTCGACTTTTCATACCGTTTTAACGATTTCCATCCCCAGGAGTATTTTCCATCGGCGAAAAAACGTCTGCGGTCTTACACTTGTCTCACGCTGGTGTCTGCGCGATTGCGTACGAGCACATAGTCGTAACAATTAAATGACCGTAACTAACTCTATAGATGTTTCTTCCATTTTTCGTCTATCATTGTTCCCTTAATATTTTTCGTGTTTTCACACATATCGTGTTGATAATAGAAATCGTGATATTTTAATACTATGACGAAGACGATATACCGGAAAAAACTAAAAGCAAATTGCAAAAAAAAAAACTGATAAAATTGTCAATAAGTATGTGATTTTCACCGAATCAGATTTAATTTTTTTTTTTGTAATGATAAAATTAGAATTACAAAATACTTTTGATTTGTATCAGATATCTGTTTTCATAATATAAATACACGATAGTTTTTAACGACAATTGGGAATATTTTATTTATTTTGTACTCAATATAGCATTCAAAAAATTATGAAATTTTTGTTTTGTTATATTTAAAAATTACACAATTTAAAACGATTAATTTTTTTTTTAACTGTTCACGAGAGAAATTTTTGAATTAATGAACTGAAAATTTAATATAAGATTATTTTTTCCTAGATTAATTTCAGAATTTATTGAAATCGGTTTAACCAATTTGAGTGTTACTCGGAATCATTTTTTTAGATAACATGATTTTTCATTGTTTACTTTAAAGTCTAAGTTCCCACTTGAACCATCATATTCACACGATTCACTACTTTTTTTAAATCTTTAGTGTTTCAAAATTTTTCAGCTTGATAACCCTTAAAATATATTTTTTCATTGTCATTATATTTCGGAAATGTGTTTCTTTTAAAACGTGATCAAATCGACTTCTTCAAGTGAAGCATTTTCTAATTTAAATCGCTAAGATACACAGTTTGTGGTATATACTGTACTTATATTACATAATATGAATGTTCAAAGTTATGTTTTAAATCAAAATTATAATTTAAAACTGTGAGTTGCGATGAAATTTCGTAATTAGAAATTTGTTTTAAATAATTTAACTAGCAATAAATTATGGGTATTGCATTTTATTGACAACAAACCAGATAGTTGTCTATTTGTTGTGTTGACGTTGTTATTTTATCTGTGAAAATAACTGCGCAAAATACCCGTTTTAAGTACTATTGATATTTTCATATTATTGTATTGTGTATGTGAAATTTAAATTCTAACACATTTTACTAGTGAATAGAAAATTTCTAGTAGGAAAATTCAGTTGCATGGGATACCGATGATCCTATAAAATTGTACCGTACTAAAATCGGAATGAACAGAATCCCGCGATATTTCGAGATAACAAGCTCTATGATTTTATATATTCGGATTCTGATTTTATATATTTTATGTTATAAAAAGAACATGAAATATTGTTTTTATGTTAATAAATATTGAAAATCGATTTATGGCCCGTTACGTGTATTGTGTATTTTCGCATTTTGAGTGTAACGTACTCGTATATATAATTAGTCTGTACAGAAGTGTGAGGAAAACGACTACAACGATTTTATTTTTAATTGAATCAAATCCTGCGAAATAACGACACTCAATCAATTTTTAAATATTTTTTTTCGTATCATAATACTGATAAATTTTTCGAGAAAAAAAATTTACAATATAATAATACTGATAAATCTATATCGCAATTAATTGGACGTTTGTTATTAAATAACCAATTTTTTGTTTTTTAAAGGAAAAGACAAAAAACGACATCTGATGAATATATATATAGTTATATAAATTCAAACGATTTGAGGAGAAAATATTGTAAGAAATTATTTTTATTTGGTTTAACGGTTTATTATACGAACATACGGAAATAGATTTTAAAGTGAATACTATTATTAGATTAAGTTGCTCGCTTTAAGTGAGTACCGTGTTTCGAAAAATGAAACAAAACTCTGCCTAATTGTTAAATATAAAGGTATTTTTTTGTATATGTGTATTTTTTCTTTATGACGTATCTAACAGTGGCGTGATTCGTTGCAAAAGTTCATTTTCTTTATACCAATTTTTCTATATTATTTGAACTCAATCGATAAATATCATCCAAGTCTAAAATTTTGTTGGTTTTGATATTTATGCGCAGTTATTTGCAGCTAGGTAAATACGTGTTATGCCTTTTTGGAAAAATACGAATTTTACAAATTATTAGTTTTGATATTTTCAATTTTTCAACTCGTATTTCATGGTTCATATGTTAAAATATCAGATCACATTTTGCGATTTATTAAACTTGTGTTTTGATATTTTCTGTAAATATTTTAGATGAATTCTACGAAAAATAATATTCGAAAACTGTGAATTAATATATCAAAATCATTCGTCTTGTAACGTCCTAAAAATCTTTCCGTAGCAAAAAAAAAATATTTTTTAACACGACGTTTTTTTCGATAATCTATGGGAAAATTCTAATTTAATTGCATGAACATATATGAAACGGCTTTATTGGATTATTCCCATGCTCTATTTAATAGATGTAATTTTTAATTAATTAATAGACAGTAGGTTATGTTTCGGATTTTTGTTACGTCAGCGCAGCACAAAAACCAACAGCATTCGTCGTAATAACTCATGTTTTGAAATACTCGTATATAACGAGCGGACATTTAAAAAAATGTAATCGATTTTTTTTGTATTGTACTTAGAATGTGATACTAATCGGTTCATGTATTCTCCTGTAGACTATCATCAAATCGAACGTTTGAATGATTTCTATTCAAAATCGAGTTGAAAAATCGGTTCCGGTAAAATGCAAACGTTCTAACGAAAATTGTCGAATTTTCCGAACGCACACGTGTACGTGCCGTATGCCGTCCGTCAGCAAAAATCGGGGCCGTCCACGCGGTACGAGAGTTCTCAGGCTGTGATTGTCCAAACGCAATTCTTGTTTATATACGATCAAGGATTGAGTAGGGACATCAACGCTTGAAACGTTTGTTCGACGAGACTTCCGCGCACATACGAGCAATCGAGAGGTTGCACGAGGTCTGGAAACGAGAGACACCGCATGCACCGTCACACCGAAAAAATGCGTGTTGGAACGGCCGCGTAGCATATGTAGCAATAGTAAATTCGGTCACGCCGAAATTTTAGGCTAGGTTTGGCCACGTGCCGGCGGGATGACCGAATCTAGTCGATAAATTAACGACGGGGCGGTTCCAAAAATTGAACCACGGTGTTCATACAAGGGGCTGTACAGAAATGAAAGCAATTATTCACAAATAAAACTAGCCAAGATAAGCAGCCACGAACATTGGTTTAATTTTTCACTTTTACAGTGGTTTTTCTCTCTCTGATATTTTATAATCTGTTCGGTTGACTGGCTATTTACCATTTTGCTAATATAATCGATACGATCATTTGAATTGGTTATTAATGATAACTGATGTTTATTTTTTATTCGTGTTCCTCTTAGTATTCATAGCAAGGCGCCGCGTTAGATTTGGTCCAAAAAAGGGCACCATTGACTAAAAAATTTGGGAACCCCTGAGTTAACGTAGTAGCACCAAAGCAGCTAGCCAATTAATTTTCGTGCAAACTTAGGTTCGAGTACATGTTAAAATATGTTAATAATCGGTATTCATTGATCTTGTAGACATATATTTTTATTACCTCATATATTTTTGTGTATATCAATAAAAAAATATTTTTGGTGATTTCAAACATCGCTTTTTTTGTACGAAATTAAATATATACGAATCAAATATACACACAAAAAAAGTAAATTAACTTAATTGAGTTTACTAAAATCCGATATTCACTTTACATTATTTAAAGAAACTAAAAACAATGTATTATTGTCCATTTTCGATTTTATTTATGGTGTCTTATAACTATTTGGACAGCATTTTCATTATAAATCCATGCACGAAAAATGGTTGACTACTAAAAATTAGTTTTTTTTTTTAATTTACCGATTTTTCCGTTAATTACGTAGAATTTACTGACATCTTTTTACCAGCAAAATCCGTATTTATAGTAATCAATAAATGTATAATTTGTAATATATGTATATTTTTTTTTTTAGTTGAATTTATAATGTATTAATCGTATATAAGAGAAATTCTTGAATTATTGTATAATTAATGTACATAACTTGATTAGTATGAGTTCTAGTCATTAGACTCAATGTATTGGATATGTTTTGTATACACGTATATATATATATTTTTTTTTTAACATCGTTTGTAAATATTTTTTCAAATCGATTAAAACTATATTATAATAATTTTATTTCGTTTTGCATAGTTTTTCAACCTAAGAAAAAAAAAGATTTTACTAAATCATCAGCTTAATACTATGTAAAAATTTCACGATTATTAACAGCAAATTTATATTTGATTTTTAAGCTTTTCTAAATTAACTCTTTTACTTATATTATTTGTTAATATATATTTCTTGAAAGGAACGACGGCCAGCCGTATTGAACAAAAAATATTTAGTTTTGTAAGTATATCAAACTAAACAAATTAATTATTAATATAATAGAAATATAACAAAAACCAATTTGATTTATATTTATTGTATAATTATTTATAATAATAGCCATATTTAATTCAAACAACAAATTTATTTAAAATTAGTTGATCGTCCATATTTAGTTTTTTTTCATTCACCAAATTTGTTATATACTTTTTATAATATTTAATAATCACTGTTTTTTTATAGCTAACTGTAGCATATTCTGGGCTTAAAAATACTATTAGAAAATTGATCGTGTACGTTTCTCTGTGCATAAGTTAAAATTATCGGAGGTTTTAAACTTATATGTGTTACTAAAAATGTACTCATTAGCGATTTTGCATATATATAAAAATACGCACTAAAGATGATCTCGAAATATGTCAAATCAGTTTCATTGATCATAATATATGTTTCGATAAATAGTTTTTATATTTTATTTACATAAGTGCTGGTTGTCATCGTTGAGCAGGTAACCCCCCAATTCACATTACTCATTGCTTTTTTGTATTGTTTCTTTTCTCTTTCAACAAACCTACTTATTGTACTACTTTTGTGTATAGATTGTAGATGTAATTAAATTTAATAATAAATAATAATAATATATTTTATTTTGAATTTTTAATAATGTATTGGTTTTAAAATGATGTGGGTTTTTTGTTTATAAATGTTTTTTCGTATACAAAAATTGTTACATTTATTCATTGTTTCATTTTTAAACATGTTTCTGGGTGTTTTCTGCACGATTCTAAAAAAAAAACAACGGAAAGGAAAACATGTTAACTAATTGACACATCCGATTTTCACAAATCTAATTTCGTTTTCTTTTTTGTTTTTCCAAAAATAAAAATGCAAAACACTGAACATTTTTACCGTATCAACACGCACAATACGATTTTTTGTAGTAAAGATCAATTCATTAACGATTTCAGAATTATCAAAGAAAAAAAAAATACTTATTTTTAATTTATATTGCTTTAAGCACCATTAAGTATTTTTATTCGATCAGAAAAATGTGTATAAAAAAAATTATTACCACTTTACGTTGAAAAAATAAAATTACATTCCAATATTTCATGTTTGTTGAAAGTTGGTTTTACCTCTTACAATAATTTGATTTTTCTTTAGTTTTTGAAATTTTTTTAAAAGTAATCGCATAAATTATATTTATGACATATTTTAAATATTTGAATTCCGGTGGGTCAAGTAATATGTACTCTTAAGAATGTATTTTTCGAAATCTGAATTAAAAGAATAATATTCACATCGTGAATGTGCCAAAAAAAAATTCTGTTTTCATGGAAAAATGAAAAATTGTTATCTATTACATTTGAGTTGGATCCAGAAGTGTAATTTATATTTAAGCAAACTATTTTGAATACTTTCAAATAATTAATTAATATGCGCCCTTTCATCGCATTTCAAGTGCAAGTGTTAGTTTACGATATTGTTCTTATTATTTTTTTATTTTTAAATCGATAAAAAGTAATTTAAAACTTTGAAGCATATGTATATATATATAGTTCTATTAAATATAAAATCAAAAAAATCAAACCCTCTCCCAATATACTTATTTTCGTTCGAATAAATAATTATTGAATAACTTTAAAACGTGCGTGTAACCGTTCAGAAAACGGTCCTTTTATAAAAGTTCTCCGTTTATCATTACCGTTTTTCTCGTTTTGAAACAACTCCTTTTAAACATTTACATCGATTTTTCAAATGTATTCATTCATAACAAAGCTATATACTAATTACGTGTTGATATGATATCCTTTTTTTTATCGTGCTGCTAATGAGCGCATCTACCTACACAATGTATATTTAGTATTTAAGTGATTCGCAAATCGAATGTTTAATCCAAATATGATCTAGAGAGATAACGAGATCACGAGAGATATATCCCGTACACGATTTTATAATTTAAATATTTGTTCCTGTATTATGCTTGTATTTAGTTTAAGTCGAGTGTGAAGAAACCAAATGTTTGGGTAGCAATTACCCCAAAAATCGACGTTTATGCCAATTTTCAAAATATTCTAATAATATTAAGAGCATCGATGTGTATAATTTATTATTATTAGTTAGTCAGTTAGTGCAGTGAATTGGTAAGGTTTAACGTTATGTGGGTAAACTAAATGATTTGCAATTTTCTCAAGTTACGAAAGAATAATGTAGGCCTCTAATACGCATTTTTTACGGTTCATTAATAAACGTCATACTTTTTATAATAATAGTAGGCGTATATTTTATGATCTATAATTGAATTGATAATAATATTCAATCACGTAAAATGTAAGAACGATATTGGTTTGTTATCTTTCTATTCCGTTTTAATATACTCTAAGAGATTTAGTGAATATTATAATAAAGTGTATATATCGTTGAAGGGACGACAGCGTATTATATTATATCGTCACATTGTATTTCACCGGAACAATAAGAAAATTAATTTCCCCACACATTGTTTGAGAAAGACGTAAAAAAAAATATATATATAAATAGTATAATAGATATGACATCGTTCCTTCGAGATAATAATCTATATAATATATATCATTATTTTTCTGGCTGAAAAATGTACAATATTAATATAAAGTTCTCTAACACAACGACATTTAATATATAACGAAATTCTCCGTCAAGAGAGAAAGAGTAAGAGAGAGAATATTATATATACAAGAGATTTGCCAAAATCGTCGTGTTCACAGCATAATTGTTTTTGTTACGTTTTTTTTTATAATTTTTTTTGTTCCGTGCATTCAGTTTCTGCACACTTATGAATTTTAATAAATTATGCATCAAATATTTTACAAACTGCAGTATTAAACCATTTGAGCAAATACTAATTTACTGTTTGTGCATTCATTATAAACTCTTGACTACCTTAATAATTGTCATCTTTTTCCTTAAATATCAGGCTAAAACTGCAATAAATTATAACGTAAATCAAACGCATTAGTTTTTAACAACGAAATTAACATGATCATAAGTAAAATAATTTTCATTACTCTAGCTATCACAATTATTCTCGAAAGTTCTGCTAAGAGTAAGTGTTCTATATAAAAATCGATAACAAAATATAATATTCAAATAATTTTGTAAAAAATAAAAAAATAGAGTTTAATTTACTCATTTACAAAAGATATCACGCAGTCACAACATCATAAAACTTTTTCTTTAATCATAATATTTATTATAAAATATTAATAGGAATCGTTTATTTTTATTATATGTAGAGTGGGAAAACAGTACGTAATTTTCAAAACATGTTTATTAAAATATTTTAATTTGAAATAAAACAATTATATTATGTACCCTTCAGTTAGTCAATTTGATTTAAATTATAGTTTATTAAAACCATCACACATAAAATGGATTAATTTTCATGAAATTTAGGAAATCTTTATTCATAAAAATCATTATTTAGATGCAATTTTTAAACTCATTTATTTAAAACGTTTACTAGAACATATATTTAGAGACGATTCAATTTCTATAATATTTGAAGTTAACGTGTCTACACTTAATTACTGTATCATAATTGTTTTTAAATATTGCCAATGATAATATGATCGCATAGATAGACCTTTCAATCACTTTGTGTATCGTGTAATGAACCGAGATAAAGATTAAATACTAAGTGACTAAGTGACATCACAAGCAAAACAAAATATTAGGTTCATGGAAGTCGATATATATTTACGGAGACAAAATGTTTGTCTTAATCGAATTAAATATTTTCTTATAGATATTTAATTATTTACTACTATCAACTGCAGTAAAATATATTTTCGTTGTACAGTGCATTAGTCACTCAGTCAATGAAAAGCATTATTACACACTTTCTCTTTGGTCTTGACAGCATATATGTAAATTTAATTTGTACAGATACAAATATCTAATAAAAATTGATATTTTTTATCTTTTTTTAAAAAAAAAGAATGTAAAGGTATGACCGTTAATAACGTATATATTGGTAATTATTTATGTTATATTACATGATATTTCATGAATTGGATAAATCGGAATATTTAACGTTTTTTCTAATGTAATTTTTTGAACATAAAATATAATCATTATTTTGAAGAATATTATTGAGCTTCTAAATTAATATTCTGAACTGATGTATCTGTTGTAATCTTATGGTATACGGGATTTGTCCAATAAGTATCGAAATTACTTTTATAAAAATACTTTTATTGGAAATACGAGTATAATTACAATAGGTTAATATTCTTTATGACTCGCCTGCGTCAATTTATCGCTGTCAGTGTTTTTCCCAATCCTTATAGGCCTTTTAGAAGTCGAAAACTTTCATTGCTATTCAGGCCTACCATCTTAACTATCCCGAAACAATGTTCTTTCAGGCTCCCTCTTATTTGAGGGAACAATAAAAAGTTAGAGGGGGGTACATCTGGACTGTAGGGTGGTTGAGATAGCGTTGCCCACGCTGTGTTTGGCCAGTAACCTCCTCACATAATCAACGACCAATGACCGGGCGCATTGACATGATAGAGCACGACTGTTCAGACGAGCAGATAAGATTTCCGCGGTGCGGGGAGCGGGGTGTCATCGAACATTCTAGAAAAGTACCCCGCTCCACCGCGCCCTGACAAAGCTACATTCGTGAGGAGTGCACCGGTCGAGTCGAGTCGGTCTCGCGCGCGCACGGTGTTCGGGTCGGCGTGTCGGTTGTTCCGGAAAGACATTTTTTTGATACTTTTGGACGCGCGGTGCGTCCATTACTTTACGTTTACGGTAACGTTCTTTTCGCGTATGTACGCGATACATCAGTCGATGCTCATTTTGTTGCGTTTTACGCTTTTACGTCTCGGCGACGTTACCTCTCACGTGTGTACGCCTTTTCTACGTCTACGGCGACGTTACCTCTCACGTGTGTACGCCTTTTCTACGTCTACGGCGACGGTATTTCGCGTGTGTTAACGTTCATACGTTTTAACGAGGACTTCGTGACTGTGGTTCACTGTACGGACGGACGTACGACAGTCGCGAATCAGCATAGGCTGGACACGTGGGGCAGTCATAGATCGTCAACGGAATCAGTTTTGTTAAATGAGGTTATGGTCATAAGAGACAACACTACTTCTGCGGTTAACGGTAACCGTTAATGTGCGGTATCAGTGAGATTGATATTATCAATGTATGGTATATTATTATTGTTTATTATCATGTGTTTTTGTTATTGTTATTATTATGATTATAATTATTAATTTGTTTGTTACTCGCGAAAAGCGCAAATATAGTATTATTAAAATGTGCATTTATACAACGGTATTAATATTCTTTTCCTTTCTCAATTATATACAGTCCATTAAAGTCAATGTAACAACGACAGATATTTGCAATATCCTTTGTGACGCGTTGAACGCTAAGTTTCAAACGTTCGAGCTTTTTTTGTGTACAATTTACAGTGGGTTTAGCTAAATTTAATTATTGTGCTATTATACAAACACTTATCATACGGTCAAGGTACAATATTGCACGTACGTTTGCCACATTTTCATGCATGTTTTTCGTTTTTAACATTTTCCCAGCCAATTTTAAGTTGTTTATTCCACTTGAAAACATATGTTATGGATATGGCTTCATCCTTGTAAGTCTCACGGATAATATCAAAAGTTTCTGTAGCGGATTTCTTCAGTTGCACGCAAAATTGAATGTTTCGCTATATTTTGATTCTCAACGCGAGCACTAAACATACCTTCATTTTAGTTGCGATCTACACATTACCAATACTCGGAGACGTATAAGTTGGATTTCCTAGTTTACGTCACATCCCCTAACATCGACAAAGCCCATAGGAATCCATCTCCACATCTTCCTATTAATTAGAGAAAATCGATTCTGATACTTATTGGATATTATCCATTGTATATTGTCATAAAATATTAAAAATACTTTAGATCTAAATTATTATTATTTACAATATTTTGGATATGATAAATCTGTGATATTAAGAAAGAATAATATAGAAAAGTTTAGGTATTTCTATATAAACATATATTAAACATTCTAAAATTTACATTATTTTGACCAGAGCATGTACAATTTTCAATTTAAAAACCTCATATCCCTGTATAATCAAAATAAACGGGAATTTAGTAATATTCATGTGTTATTTATAAATAATTTAAAAATAATTTATAAATCATATGGCATTTCTTGTAAAAACAATTTTGTTATAAATACTATGTAAAAATTATTTATAGTAAATGACGTAAAAAGAGCCAGAAGTGAGCTATTACAGTGGCGACGTATATATTATTATTGTGTTGTTTGATTTACCAGTTGTTTGATTGGATGTGTTTGAACTAGTGGCGGCTCGCGGTCGAAAATTGAGGGTAGAGTGCCACTTTAAATATAAGATAATTTTCTTTCTTTAAATTAAGAAAATAAAAATGATTAAATAAAAATTGCTAATCAATTAGCAGCAATCGTCCTACCATCCTATTGTGTGGCCGGAAACAACGCTCTACGTGCTTATGAACTACATGGGCTGAGGGAGAAAAAACACGATCGTTGATACTTGTATCAATAATAATATTTTGTAATTTTATTGTTTGAACGTTACCAGTTTGGTTACCAATTGCAGCAGTTTTTAATGTAACGGAACACGCACGTACGATCACGACTAGATGTGTGTATAAATACCGGTAAACATGTCGGACGACGTGACGTTTCATCCGTCTAGATACGTCGTCACTACACACGTTTCATGCGTTTTCGGAAAGCCTAGTACTCGTAAGGGACAATATGATAAGACGTCAGAAAAAGATATATATTTTACTTGATTAAATTTTAATAATAATATTTTAACATACAATTAAATTATGTTTAAAAATAAAATTACAAATTTTTTTTCCTTTAATATTAAATAGAGCTGCGATCGCCCAAGCTAGAAACCGCCACTGCTTTTAATATACATAATTTTGTACAAAAAATATGTGTTTGTTTTCGTGGAAAAAATAATAAATCACGTAGCTAATAAATATTAAAATATGTGCAATAAAATGCTATTGTATGCTTGATTCTACTAACATCAATACGTTTATATGAAATTTAATTTTTAAAAGAACCATAGTGCACTCTCGCTACAGCATTATTATATTTATAATTGATTGATGACCATTTGAACGAACAATAGAAATGTTTGTCCAAAATCAGATCAAAATCATAAATTTTTAATGTATAATATATTAATACTATTGTAGGAGACTAATTATCTATAAATTAATATTGATATAATAGTTTAATGTTCACTATAATTATCATTTAGAACAACTTCAAAACCACGGAGGATTTAATTGTAAGTTATACCGTACATTTGTACGTTACATGTATGTACATATACGTGACATAGAAAGAAAGTTATACTGCGCTTTCCATTTGCAGTGACTTATAAAATTATAAAGTCAATAGTGTATTTGAGTTTTGAAACTCAAATAATTATCGAATATTATCTAGGTTTTGACGAACGTGGTTTAACAATATACAACAATATAAATTAATATTTCTAAATGGTTATATTTTTGCATCATGTAGTGGCGTGGGATAAAACTGAAGCCTTCATGCATGCATATAACAATTTGAGTGAGAAATTTAAGATCAAATTATTTCTGAATTAAAAATACATTTTGCTGATCTTTATTTGAAATATTATCCAACTATATTTTATTGTAAACGACCAATCGACAAATTTGAAATTATTAGTATTATTGTTATGATTATATAAATATTAATATTGCTATATAATTATATGGATATTAGATATAAAGTTGTGTTCACAACTATCAAATACTCGTATATTGTGATGTCTGTAATGTCAAATAATCTTTAATTATTTGATATTAATACATATATCGATATATTTTGATATAAATTATTTTTATTAGTTATTCCTTTAGTCGGATTGTCAAGTAAAAGAAAAGGTTATTTTACGTAATTTTAAAATATTATAAATTTATTCTTCATTCTATTATACTAGTGTCTTAGTTATTATTTAGAAAACAAAAAATATTACCTTCCGCATAATTACTTATGCTACGTAAATGAATATTTGCATTAATAAATAAGTTAAACAGTATATCAACATTTTTTCAGTGTAAATAGAAATCACCTAAATAAACACATAAAACCTAAAACCTTCACATACTTTTTTAGGGATTTTATATGAATACCAAAAAGAACTTTTAAATAAATTTCTTAAGGGTATGTATCACTATTGTGAAAAAATAAATGTACTTAAGTAATTATGTAATAGCTAAACGGAGTATATTATATACATTTATTGTGAGATGATTATCATGTAAAAATCATTATTTGTCGATTCATTATATGTATGTAAATAATACAATTTTCAGCACATGAAAACAAATTACAGTGCATGTTTCTAAGTCCACTTCAATGGTGTATAGAAAACATGAGCGGTTCGTATTACTAATTAAAATCAGTTATGACGATTTGTATCCTTTAAAAAATTGTTATAGTCTCATTTTTATATTTTATTATAGTCTCATTGTTTATATACCTAATTTACTAAACTAATATTTTTGATGAAAGGACATAAAAGAAAAGGATACATGGCTCCTGTGGAGTATTGCGAGGGTAAAATAATAGTTAACACATTGTTGCTATGTATTTGACGATGTTTATAACAGAACTCATTATTGTACACTTATAAAAACATCTCTTGTGAACAACATACGCAGTAATTTAATTGTAATATTCCATTATAGATATTCATGTGGAATATTAATCAAAATTAAATAATACAATTAGTTGTAATTGTAGTTATTCGATTCATAATACAAATATTTTTGGAGAATCTGTTATGCATGAAAATAAAAAATTGACATTCTAAAATTATATATAAAATAAAATAGTGTGGGAACATGGCCACTCGCGCCTCCCCCTGCGGGCAGCCTTGTTTCTTATTGTCCTTTTTAATTCCGTTTTCGATTCTGAATCGAAGATGGATTAGTCTATCACTCAATCCCCAACATAGAGGACCAATTGTAAGGTTTAATATTAATGAGAGCTTCCTTCGTTTATTTTCAACGATGAAAATAGAAGTCGATCACTTAATGGGGGGAAACTTCTACACAGTTTGAATCAAATATTTAAAATCAGTCTGTTGCTCGGAGCCCCGACTCCATAAAGCCCGTAGCTTTTAAATAATTAGTGCTCCCCTGAGGAAGTAACTAATATTGCGTTAATTATTTCGATTTAATTCGATACATTACATGAGTTACAAATTATATTTATTTCATTGTTAGCATAAAGATCGTGAAATATTTACAATATTATTCCTTATACAGTTAATTATTTTTAGAATCTATGAATAGTGATAAAATAAAAACATTTACTGGTAAATATACTTAATGTACGGTATTAAAATGTCTCTGATGAGAATGACGAGTTAACGAAAAAAAAAAAAAAAAATGATATTTTAGTGAAAAAAAACAATATTAAAATTTATAACAGCCAATACTTCAATTTATTTATATACATCCAATCAATAATGATTAATACTGTATATATGATTTTAAAACGGAAATTCTCTTGTTTTTGTTCAAGAATCACGGAAATCAGCTTTAAAAAGTATATTCTTTAGATTACGTGAGTAAATATGTGTAACATGTTATTATTTCTACTGTGAACATTTCAAACCTAATGAGATGGATTAACATCAATATACTAATTTACCTTAATATTTTTGCAAAATCAATAATATGATTAGAAAAATCGAGTTGATATTTTTTATTCATATTTCTTGACATTTTTTTAATGTTTCAAGAAACTAATTTCATTTTAAAAAGTATTTTTTTGTAAGGCTAATTAATAATAAGATCAATAAATATATAATTTCAAGTACAGAACATTCCATCTTCATCGATCAATTCTCTAGAAGTTAAAAGTTTCTAAAAATTGTGTGATGAAATACATGTTCCACTCGTGCGTGAAAGTGATATAATCATCATATATATATATATCATTATATTAAATCATACTGTTTCATTTGTTTTTTCTTGCTTAGGAAAAATCCCTACGAAAAACGATAGAGGTAAAATATTGAACATTTATATATAATTTAAAATATATTTCTAAATTTCGTGAATACATTTTGCAAATGTTTTTATAAATGTTTTAGATTATATTTATGCCAAAAATTATGTACATAATAAATTCGAAAAAAGAAATTTCATACTATATCAGTTAGGTTGGAGCGATTACCTGCTACTCGATTTATCATAAAGACATTTTAAAATTTATTATGTACTTTATTATTGGTATTAACTAGATTATTAAAAAAACTGTAAAAATATATATTACGTATTTGTATAGTTATGCAAAACCAATACTTAAATTACATTGGACCAATTGTCAAAAAATATGTTGGTACGTATCGCAATGTAAAACAAAAAATGGGCACAGATATCTTAAATATAATTGTTTATCAAAATAATTTAATTGAATTTTGATTAAAAAATAAATATTAACAACACTAAATAAAGTATTAATCATATAATAAAGGGATCAAAACAATTTTTAAATTAAAATAAAATATTTTAAAAATATAGTTTAAACCAGTGTTTACCGAATTACAATTATCCATATTTATGGTAATAATAGTTTTAAAAAAAAGAAGATAAAATCTAGGCAATATAGTTTTTGATATTACAAACGTACAAGGTGAAGCAAGGTAATATTGTGTTTTTGAAATGACTCACATATTTATTTTCGAACCAATTTAAAAATTTATTGTTTTCATACATTACTACTGGTAACTTGCCATTTGCAAAAAAAGAAAATAATAATCAACTGCAAAAAATCACATCAGTTATGTGGCAACCATTTTTATCGAGGAATTATTATAGATGGGTGCTGCAATTGTCTTCTAATCATAGCACGTGGATTCTTTTGAATTTCTCGCATTATGTTTTCGGGAATTACTTTAAAAGTACGTGGTTTGCTTATGTATACATGAGCTTTTAGGTATTCCTATAAAAAAAGTCACAATGAGACAATTCCGGTGACAAAGGAGGCCACTCCATATTCTCATGCAATGAAATCAGGTGTCCTGGGAAATTCTGTCTTAAAAAAAGCCATTGTTGCTCTTGATGTATGTCAAGTCATCCCATCTTACTGAAATTAAACCTGAAAAAACTGAAAAGGTTAATGCATCGTCTTCTTACTTCCGGTAGGAAATAATCACGTAACATAGTAACGATCTGTGTTAACAGTTATTTGTTCGTTTTCAAGAATAAAATAAAACCCAATAATGCAGGTTCAAGATACGCCACACCAAATAGTTACTTTCTCGTAATGCAGAAGTTTGTGATGCAATTGTTGCGGGTTTGCGGGTGCCAAGTACTGACAATTTTGATTGTTTACCATCATTTGTTTAAACATCACAGAACGACACGTTTCAATGAAGGTGTTGTAAATAAACACATAATATACTACAGAACAAGGCTCCGTTGCTAATGAAATGACATATGTCGAAACGACCAGTAGATATCAACTATTCTGAAAACTGTATTACCACTCATACGCGCGTATCAATCATTTCAAAAAAACCATACCTCCTTGCCGGACCACGTTTTATTGTATTTTTCTTTTCTAAACCTCCAGGGACACCACTTAACTAATACAAAATATCGTCTTAGATTTTGGGTGAAAAAATAAAAAATAAATTTTAAAATTGTAATTTAGAGTTTAAGCTAAATTATAAGAAATATAAAATATTTCAGTTGTCAAATAATGTTTATGTAGTTATTTATACAATACAATTATTTTGTATAATGATTATTTGAATCGGTAGTAGTGGCTTAAGATGAAAAAAACTAACCGGTATAATTAAAAATCTAAATTTATTCTCAAATTAGAATTTATTCTTTTCTTCTTTTTCTGACTCCTTTCTTCGATTTTCTAAATACCTATTTACTTCTCGTGTTTAATATTATAATTGGCAAGCATTACCAGTTCCTTTCGACTCTTGATTTAGTTTGCCTTTTATTGTCTTTTCATCTTGTTTTCATCACATAAACGTTTCACCTTCTGGTTTTTTCAGGTTATTTCCTATCCATAATTTCTAATTTAATTAAAATAGTTCTCCAATTTTCGTTCCCTCCCAGATGATCTCTAGCATTGTGATTCCTTCCATTGTTTTATGTATTGTAATACATTTTTATTTAAGTGACTACAATTCACTATCCATTATTAATTTTATTGAATCCTTATATTGATATGTTTATCCTCCAAAATCAGCAGTCCTCTAGTAATTATTTTTTCCTTTTAAAAGGTTTCTTAAATATAATTTACTTATTTAAATTTTTGTTTGTAAAATTATAATAATTGTTATTATAGCTAATCGTATATTACTTATATTGCTATATTGTGTACATTTAGATTATCTTAATTGTTGATTTGTAAATTTTAATGTTATAATCTAATAAAAAGAAAAAAAATATTTATAATTAATTATATCACATAACACAAAGATCGGCTGTGGTCGAGTAAGTAGAAATATACGTTTCGGTGCATGAAGTTTGCGGTTCGACCCCCAGGGTAGCTAATGAGATTATTCGCGTTGGGTGGCGTCAGGTCTCTGGTGCAAGCTGGCAGAAATTACTCATCTCCGTCCATCTTTGGCTTGTCCAAGAACCATTTTCTTCGACCTCCATAATATGTAAAAGGTGCATTCTCTGAGCATATTAGTGTTTGGGGAATAAAATGATGTAAAAATGCTGATTATAACATAGCAAATAATATCATATATCAACTCAAAACTTCTCTTGTCTTCATGTCGGTTTTCATATGCTTATTCTCTCGATATTTATGGATATCATCGTCACAGTTGGCCCAGAAAAGGGACTTTTTTGATGAAGACCGTGGTCGGTTAGCGAGGTCTGCATTGTAGTCACAAAAATCAATATACTATAGATTTGCAGATTTCACTGTTCCAGGGGCGCCACGTGGAGGTTCCTACCATGCTCTTAACTCAAAACTAGGGACACATAATCGCTATAAATCACAATTCTAAAATTGAATGTTATATATTACAATTTTAAATAATCTAAGTAGTATATCTACCATAATTATTCAAGTGGGAAAATAACTCAAGAAATGTTCGATATTTATTTCATCACTATATATGTATATTTTCTTTTATTTTATAGCATATACCACTGCAAGAAGTCCGTTGGATTATTGCTATGGAATTAAATCACGTGCTCTTAAACTCCTTGTAGATACAGATGGAAAAGTCGTATATAACTTACATGTTAACGAAAAACAAGTAACACAATTCCAATTCTATCCTAATGATCAACCTGAATCTTCATCTGGTGCGAGTAAATCAATACTGGACATCGACTTGAATTATTTACCTCTATCTGAACATGAATAAAAATCAGTTTTTATAAAAAGTTCTATTGTTTAATTTCACCATAATGTTTTGCTTTGTTATTAAATTACTTATAATATATTTGCACTTATACAAAAAAAAAAAAAAAAAAAAAAATGAATTTATAAAAATAAAAATAATACTGTTATAAAAAAATAGTATCTTACAAATTAATACAAAAAGGCTTATGACCTACCATTTTTAAAAATCAGTTATAGTAACTCCGTTTCAAAAATATGGTTTTATTTTATGCAAAGTCAATGATAAGTTGTTTGTGACACTATGAGTAGAATATAAAGGGATACCATATCTGCATGTAATGTATCAGAAGAAATAAAAATATTATGTGGAAAAATAAAAATACAAAAATAAAAAATATTTTAACTTCTAATATAAACTCACTACTCTTAGAATTAGAGAAAAAATGTATATACAAAAAACAGACAATTTATAGAACAAACTGACCAGTTTCATGACACATTTTTGTTATATATTGAAAAGTGGGGAAGTTATTTGAAAAACTAAATATATTTCATTGAACCCAATTAATAAATTGTCCAACATGAAATAATATTTTAAAAAGTTAAACAATTATTTGGCAAAATAATAAAGAAACAGATCGAATGGAATGTGGATAAACATATTTTTTTAAACGAGTATAAACATGTAGTTAATTCTATTAATGACAATTTAAAAGAATTTCAGGATAGTTGTGTTTGTGTTGAAGAAAGATGATGTGTTATTTATTCAACTTTGAAAAGTAAAAATATATTGTTAAACAATTTGTGAAAGAATATAGTATATTCTTCTGCAACGCCATGAAATTATGCAGCAATTGTATTTTCTATCGTAAATGTGTTATGAACGGATGAAACAACCGTTTTCTTGTACCTATTATCAAAGCAAATATAATTCTGAAAAATTATTTTAAAAAATGTCCATGAAATGATTTTTATGATTTTTTGCTCACACAATTGAATCTATTAAACACAATTAGTTCATCACAACAATATAACAACGACACAATAAATTGTAAGAAAGGAAATGATGAGCAATCAACATCAATCCAATATGAATAAGAATATTTTGACCAATTATTTTCATATTCATAGTAAAAAAAAGTGTAAACAAGTGTTTTACTAGAATATTGAACAAATTAGAAATTATTTAAATTGTAACTGTAAAATATAAAAATTATTAAAAAGAAAATATGGAGATCTTTTTTTTTAAAGTTAACCAAAAATGTTTTGTCCTTTTTTTATAAAAATGGTCACCCTAATAAATTCTCCTTTTATTTCGTCTTCATATTTCTTTTAATTATTGCTATTATTATTATGATTATTATTAATTCAATATAATTGTTGGTATCGCAAATGAATATTAAATATAGTTGATATAACTAAATGTATAAATAAATATAAATGTATTGAATACATACACGAAGCATAAGAGATTTCCACCAAACTAATGGGTTCATGTATACACAATTATTTTATATTATGTATTTGTTAACAATATATAATGCAGTATATTGGTTATATGAATCGAGAATAATATTTTTGTGTCACAAATTAATTATAATAAATTTATAAGATGCGTCGGAAAATATTTCATGAATAATTAACGTATCAACATCTGCGTAAATACTTATTTCCATTTGTTTATTATTTACTCATCACTTCCATTTTGTTTTTCATTGGGCTTTGAACATTTACAGACTTAAACTTCATTAAATTAACACGTGAAATAACCCAAATGAACATGGTTACTTTAAATGTGATTTGTATTACTTTAACGAACGTTATTTTTTTCGTAATCGCTGACATACGTAAGTACCTTATTAATATAATAAATACAATATAGAATATTTAATTTTTATAATGTACAATAATAGCATTTAATTTAATTACTTTACATAACATCTTATGCTTCTTTCATAACATAATAATATAATTTAAGAAGAATGACAAGAATATGTATTTTTTGTAGCGTGGAACGAAAGTATGTAATTTTCAATATGCACTTATTCAAGAACTTCATTTAAAATAGTATAATTATATTATATGTTAATTTTATCATTAATTCTTAATCTTATTAATTAATAAAACTTATTCAAATCAAATTCTTTAAAATGAAACCATTTTTATAAATTATAAAAAACATTTTTATAATTAAAACAATTCATTCTTTTTAAATGCAATTTTATGAATTCGTTTATTTTCGCCACTTTCACTTGAATATATTATATTTAAAGACAATTTATTTTCTATAATAATTGAATTTAACGTGTTTAAATTTAATTACTATATCGTAAATAGTTTGGAATATTACCAATGATTTTATGATCGCATAGATAGATCTTTCAGATATCAATCATGTTGTGCATCGTGAAAAGAATTGAGATAAATGTTAAGTACTAAGTGACCGAGTGACGCCACAAGTAAAAAATAAAATATTGTGTTTATGGAAGTTTGTAGTTTACTTATATATATAAAATATTTCGGCTTTAATCAAATTAAATATTTTTTTATAAATATTTAAAAATCAGCTACCACAAACTGAACTAAAAAATAATTTCGTTGTACAGTTCGTTAGTCACTCGGTTAACAAAAAGAATTGTTACATTTTCTCATTTAGGTCTTGACGACATACATGTATGAAAATACAATTTATACAGATATCTATTAAAAATTAATAATTTTCCTAATTTTTTTCTTTTAGAATGTAAAGGTATGCTCATTTATAACGTATATATTAGACAAAAAATGTCCTATATTATATGGTATTTTATAAAATGGAATTGGATAATTCTAAATATATTTAATTGCGTTTTATTTTATTTTTTCCATAACTGCTCAAAATAAAATATAACCGTTATTATAAGGATTATTGTTTAGTTTCTTAATAGGATTTTAAATATATTGTATTAATTTTCATTTATCAATATTTAAATTTCATAAATCATAAAAGGCACTTTAGGCCCGTTCGTGTATTACAATATGATTATTGTTTCATGCAGTTTGTATATTTTATTCTCTTACAAAAAGGGCCGGTAGTAAATTTCATTTTACCTATAAATTATGTTTAAGTTAAATACATACTATAAATATTGTGAGAAGTTACTAACTTCATAACATTTCTAATAGTGTAAACATTTTAATTTTCATGATTATCATGATTATTTTATATTTATGTTCACGAAAAAACATAAAATCAACTATATGAACTTAGAGATGTAATACTTTAATTCAAAGTTCATTGGTTCATGTGCATAAAATATACAAAATTGTAAATATATACACATATATGAGTATACATAAATATTATAAATTTCATATTTATATAATTATATTTATTTTTTGTTTTTATAGTCAAAAAATCGCCTTTTCTATTAAAAAATTCAATTAATATTTTTTTTATTCATTTAAATTCAATTAAATTTTTTTAAATTAACAAAAAAGGTACCTAAAGTATTGGGTGCACAGTTTCTTTCGCTGTTACACTAATATAGATTATACATCTCTAAAAAATATCAATTATTTTAGTTACCCTAAAATAAATTTAAAAGTGTACAGTAAAGTACACTAATTTACTGCAGTTTAATATAAAAATCAACATTCTTTAAAAATTATTTATGAATAATAATAATAAAAAAACCATTATTATTATTTTCAAACCCACCCGCCTACCGACGCCAAGTTGTTCGATCTTATGAAACAAAAATAATATACACATACATAATTACGCAAAATGATGTAGTCTCTAGGGTTTCTACTTACGAAAATTCTACAAGCCACGGACCTTATCTTAGCCCGGTGGGGCTACTCAAGGGCTGCGCAGGAAGATGTTCCCAGTGTATAGGTAACGTCAATCGACATAGCGCCGATCAAGACCGAGGGCTCCGAATCCTCGTACCGCATTTACGCGTCGATGCGCACCCACGAGCACGAATTTCCAGAAGGCTTTACTATCTTGGCGAAACCCAACCCGTACGAATCCAGCCCAGAACGAACCGGATTCGATCCGTGTCGCTACGTTCACGGGGTGGTCCCCGTGACTGGGTTTTAGCGACACCCGTATTTCCATTCGTGCTCGCGTCAATAATAGGACATGCACCGAGCAGACCTTCGCCTCAGCCGCTCTTCCGTCTCAGACGTAATATGTGACACCAGACATCAGGCGCTCCGAAGTCTCCTTTCCGGGAAGAGAGGCCAGGAGTCTCAATTGTGAGACTCTGGGGCCCATCGCCGAGCAAGAGTCCTGTAGTACTCTCACCCACCCGAGCCAGTACGATCAATCTGACCCGGGCACCCCCCGCAGGTTTCGACCGGCCAAGCGTGACGCCTCGCCGGACCGGTGGTGTACAGCCGGTTAAGACCACGCTCCCCGCGGACAGGATTTTTATCCCTTTTGGTACACTCCCCCCAGACAGGGAGTGCCCTGTCCCACTTGACGACCCGTCCGACCGGCTGGGTCGTACCCTGAGCCGTCGAAGCGGGAGGCCTCCGGTCGAAGACCACTTATTTCAATGTATTCATGGCTATTCCCGTGACAAGGACTTTTAGTTATCGGCCAGCTACTGACGCCATCTCGTGGCTTGGGACCGTGCCTTGACCCGGACCTGCGAAGGCGAAGGAGGGGGACCCTCGCGAGCCCAGCTCGGAAACCACTGTAGAGCCCGATGAATCAAACCTGTTCCCTAAGCAGTGATTTTGCGAGATCGCAAAATTATGTAGTAAGAAGCTAAATTATTTATATACCAATATTGTATAAAGATATAGTGACTAGAGTGGCATGATTTATTTTATTTTTCTAATTTAAATTAATAATATGTTTATATTTATTTTCCCCAGAACCCAATAAAAGCCCGATCCCCAGGACTATAGTACTTACTGTGCCCCGTTTGGGGGCCCTGTATACATATGTATATGTATATATAAGCATATTGTCATAATACAAAATAAATAAAATAAAATAAAATTGAAAATGGGGTGTGAGTTCGAGAATTGTTTGGGTAAAAAAAAGTATGGATGAAATGCAATAAATAAAATTGGAATAAAAATTATGGGACGAAAATGCTTGCAAAATAAAATATCAAATTATATAATTTCTTACCTTGTGTCCACGCTTGAACTTTTTGTTGAATCTGGTAACACGACCGACCATATAAAGAAATTTAAAAAAGGAATAGGTTGGATTGGTGCCTTCACTTCGAAAGTTAATTCACCGACAAAATCAAATAAGCCAATACTCGTTTAAGTGGTTACGTAAAACTAAATTCGTCCCGCGGAACACAGATTTGATCCAGAGTACTGGTTCGTCACTGGAGTGTGCACATACTGACGATGAGAAGTGATCATCGAAAGCTCTAGAGTAAAGATTTTTATATTTTATTATTCTTTTGATGTGTCCGACTGTGGTGATAGTCCGGCCGATTAAAGGTTCAATCGCTAATCAAAACTGGAATTTGGCCGTTCAATATGCGTGCTGATCGGCATTCAACCCTTCATGTTGAGTTAGTTTTCACTTTGATTTATTTAAGCTGTGTGCGTTTTTTTTTCTTTTTAAAAGCGTGAAATTCGTCCTATAACAGTCTTTTTTTCGTGTTGTATATTTCTACTAGCCTATAGTTCTTAATAGATTAATTACTTTATTTGTTACTCTGCCGCGTTGTGATATTTAGAAAGTCTTATAAAACTATTATATAACTGTATTTTTTTTCACGTTTATTTTATTATTTTATGTTTTTATTGGTTTTGACGAGTATTCCTTGATTGACTAATGTTTTTATTATTTAAATAATAAAAACATTAGTCAATAATAATTATTTTATTATCACTGTGTAGTGTTATTTTATAAAACTGTGTCGAATTCGTTACATTCAAGGTTAATTTATGGTTTTGACCCTTGTGTAATCATCCTTCGTCTGTGTCGGTTATATCTTTTAATTTGAGTATGTACATTTTTATTATTTAAAAATGAAATCCGTGTTCCGAAGAGGCCAAATGTTAGGATGTTTTTATTTAAAAAAATATAAAATAGCTACATATGAAGTTTTACATGAAGAAATCAATAAATTAAATATTTGTGTTAACGTTGATTACAATAATGATATGTGTGCATATCATTACAATATAAATAAATAATAAAATAAAATATATTTATGTTGTTGTACCCCAAAAATTGTATGTATATTTATATTGATATAGTAATTTCATGTCTAATATAATTATCATTAAGGACAACTTAAACTCAAAGGACAATTTGATTGTAAGTGGTACAGTATATTTGCCCTTTATATTTATATATAATCGTGTGACATCGAACAAATATTATTATGCACGCTCCATTTGCTGTGATTAAAAAATTATCAGATATTTTTTTAGGCTGATAATGTTGAGCACCGCATTCTAATAATACGTATATATTCAAATACATAAATGTTTAAAAATGATTTTCTTCTTCATCATGTAGTGTCGTGGAATAAAACTAAGGCTTTCATGCATGCCTATAACAAATTAAGTGAATAATTTAATAACAAATTATTTCTGAATTCAAAATAAATTATCTAAATATTAAAAAAAAAATCCAACATATGCATTGATTCAATTAAATAAAAATAAAAAATATATATATATTAAATAAATATAAATATATATATTATTATTATTATTATTATTAATTTATAATATTTTATTAGTTGTTCCTGAAAAAGAACGGGTTAAGTTAGACAAAGGTTGATATACGAATTATTTAACTTTAAACAATTTTACCTAATTTAATAATATGTTAGTTATTTTACAAATAATGAATAAATATGGACTTTCGTACAAGTATTTATACCAAAGCAATGTACAACCTAATTAATAAAGTATTGAACAATATATCTTCATGTGTTCAGGGTAGTCAAAACTGACTCAATATATAAATAATGTACTTTTTAGAAATCACATATGCTTATCAAGAAGAACTGTTTAATAAGTTTCTTGAAGGTATGTATACTTATTGTGAATAAATAAATGTACATTAATTAATAAAATTATGTGAAAATAGTAGGAAAATATTTTGATTTTGCATTGATACATTGATTATGAATAAAAATTAATTTGATACAATTAAATGTTAATTAAATCATACAACCTTTAGCGCACGAAAACCATTTACATGAAATGTTTGAAGATCCAATGATATGGTGTAGGAAGAACATTGGCATATTAGGTTTGTATATCTTCAAACAAAATCAGTTTCAATGTTTTGTATCCATTTAAAAATTATTATAGTACCCTTAAAATAATCACATGACTAACTATATAAATACTATCGATATCAGGTGATAAGAGAAGAAGATACCTGCCTGTTGAACGAAATTGTATTGGTAAGATAATTGTGAACATACTGTAATACGTTTAATAATTTTCATACAGGAACTTGTTTTTCTATATTTGAAATAAGAAAATGTAATGTAATTTAAGTATTATTATTTATACAATAAATTATTTGTAGAATCTATGAATAGCAAAAATCTAAAAAGATTTAGCAGTAAATATTTTATTCGTACATATTAAATAGATAATATTAAATGCATTTAATGATAATGACAAGTTATTAAAAATTCAAATAGATAATTGATTGTAAAAAACCTATATTAAATATAATAACACTTGATACTTCAATGTATTTATTTACTAAGAATCAGTCATGATTTATTAGTAGAATGATGTATACAAGATGTATTCCTAAAGTGAAATGTTGTTATTTTTTTTCAAGAGTCACGGAAATCAGCACTGGAAGGTATATTCTTTGGATTAAGTGAGTTTATATATGTCATTAATTATAGTTTCTATAATAAGCATTAAACACGTAAAGAGGTATGTCAAAATATACATCAAATGACCTTTATGTTAAGACAAAATAGGATAATGAAAGTTTTTATTTATAATTTGAAAATTTTTCGATATTCAAACTGGTTAAATTCACTAAGAAAAACCACATTTTCAAAATGCTAATTACTAATTTAGGATTATGCATTAATTAAATTAAAATTTTTAATAGAATACATTTTTTAGAAACTACAAAGGTTTTTAATAAGTTGTATGATAAATACATCCTCCGTTCTTTAATGAAATTATTGTGAAAAACACAAATGCACATTTATTTCATTATATTAGGTTATATGATTCTGTTTGTCTTTTCTCGCATAGGAAATGTATATACTTGTGCTTATATTAAAGGTAAAATATTAAACATTTAGATATTTTCTAAACTAAAATGTCGAATTTAATTAAATTTGTCAATTAAGATATTAAGTATATTGATATCGAAACATTGTAAATTTACTTTAAGCATTTATAAATAAAATGTTACATTTTTGCAATTAAGTATGGAAAATTACACTAAAAATATAAATATAATTATGGAAAATATACTACTCGATCTATCGCGAAGACTTTTATGAATGTATCAGTAATATTTATTATGTTAAGTAATATTTGGATCAATTAAATTATTACATTATGTATAATAATGTATTATGTAATTCTTTAGGCATGCAAAGACATTACTTAAACTACGTTGCACCTATTGTAGAAAATTATGTTGGTATGTAACACAGTAAAAACAGAAAAATAATACAATTAATATAAATATAATTGTTTATCAGTAATACATAATCAATTTGACTTTAAAAATAAATTTAAAAAGTTTTTATGACGGTGTTTAATGAAATAAGTATAAGGCTAATTCTGATTTTAAGTAAAATTTGTCGTTAGAGTACATACATTTTATGATTGTTTTCGTGGTATTTATAAATATACTCATGTGTTATTTATACATGATAAGATTGATTTTTCATAATAACGTATAATTTTCCTAATTAACAACAGCAGTTGTATGTTTCGCTAAATATAATTTAATCTAAAAGCCTCACAATCTATTTTATAATTATATAATCATTGTCAATTGAAATATAACTTAAATAAAATTTGATTTGATTTGATTTAATTTTTGTAGTATATACATCTGCAAGAAGTCCAAGAAAGTATTGCAATGACATTGCATCACCTGCACTTCCATTACCTGTAGATCACAATAGAAATGTTGTATATAATCTACATTTAAATAAAGATCAATCGACAGAAATTAAGTCCGATTCTAAAAATCCACATCGATTTTCAAATGATGCAAGTAAATCAACGCAGGACATTGACCTTAATTATTCACCTCCACCAGAAGATGATTAACAAGTAGTTTTTATGAAGATACTTATTGTTTAATTCTACTATATTATTTAACTATGCAATAAATTAATTTTTCATGATAAACTTTCACTTACAACCAAATGAATTGTGGTTGCAAAAACGAAAATAAAAATGCACTGAAATCAAAATAGTTTAAAAATTAATGAAAATGTTGTTCGTTCACTACAAGTTCTATGAATTATACTCGTATAATTATATTAATATAATTGAGAAAACAATGATAAATAAATATACTGTTTGTGTATTCTTTGTTAAGGCCCATTACACTTAAGTATGTACATCAAGTAATGTACGGGCCGGGAGCGTAAAATAATAATACGCGCGCCGGACATCAAACTATAAAAAGCGCTATTTGTGGCATAAACGGACGTGTTTAAAGTGTACAATTATTTTGTGTAAAAAGTGCAAAAATATACATTATTCTAGTGAAAACTGATCCGGTTTTCTTAGGTAAAGGAATTTAAATTTCGTAGTATGGTAATTCAAACATTAAAATAACAATGGGGTGTAAGGAGGCCCTACACCACCTAACTTGTGGCATTTGGCCTATAACACAGGCGTCTTAATTACATGAATGGAATTTACGGCACTTTTCCTTTCTGCGCTACATCCTTCGTTCCCATAACTCGTCGGCAGAAGACATCTAATGCAGTCCAGTTGCTCTGGCTGGATGTTGCGTAGCTCATCAAATTTTGGACATTTATAGGACCACTGAATCGAAAGAAGAGTGAATTCTTCTCAGCCTCCTATACTTTACAGTTAAACAACGTGTGCTCTGCATCATCTGTTTCTGCTTGCCAGTGGTGACAAGCGCTCGTCGCCTCCTTCCCTATCCTATGTAGGTGCTTGTCGAAGCAACCATGTCCCGAGAGGAGTTAAGTTATGTGAAAGCCGAGTTGACCATGTGGACGGCGATACCATGACCCGATATCCCCTATGATTGCGATGGTTCATTCTCCAGTGCTGGCGCCGATCAGCCTCTTCTTCTAATTCTCAATTGTCACGTCGCAGATGTTCGGTTGTTCATCTGTCTCGATGCCTGCTTTTGATTGCTACTTCCTCGCGAACGCCATTTTTTACTTTATGGCAAGGAGGTCGGCAGGTGAGGTAGTCGACAGAAAGTTGGCGGAGACCGTTTTAACAATGTGTGATACGCACAGATACAGAGGAGGAGCACACAAGCAAGACACAAGCTCCAATGTGTGTGCCCAAGTCTGCGCCCCGTACAGGAGGACAGAGAGCATCACTGATGAGAGTAGCTTACATTTTTGCTCCTGAGGAATCTCAACGTTCGACATCAGTCTTGCTAACATTCTCAGTTGGTAAAAATGGACAATGGTGTTCCACAAATCCTGACGTCTAGTATGGTGTATTTATATTGGCGGATGAACAGAACCGCTTCCGTTTTATTCTTCGCTATCTTGAAAGCCAGTCCAGCAATTCTACCCACGTCTCGCTCTAATACGTTGTGGCCCGGTTATCAAAGTCTACGATCAACTTCCTGGAGATGAGAACAAGGGTGATGTTCGCAAAATCGAGGAGTTTTGTTCCATGAGGGAGTTCCTCAAATAGCACGGTGTTGTACGTCAAGTTCAATATTCAAGTTCACTACAAAACCCTAAGGTACGCCTTCGGTTATAGGAATTACGAGAGAGTCGCCAGTGGCTGAATCTGAATCTACTATTCCTATCCTGTCGGTGAAGTACGACCCGAATATTCTTATAAGGTATGGGGACGCGTCCCATGCTCTCAGCACTATCATGATGTCTATTCATCTGACACTATTGAATACATTCTTTATGTCAATACTTACCGCTAAGCAGAAGCGTCTTCGGTTGATCTCCATCGATATTGTGCACTCCAGCTTGCGGACAGCATCGTCTGTCAACTGGCCCTTCCTAAACCCGAACTGGTTGCAGGCCAGTCCTCCCTTGAGGTATATGTGCTTCTCCAGCGTACATTGGAGTAGGTACTCATACCGACCGGAGCAGGATTAATGGTATAAGTGACATTGGGATAACTCAATTAGACCCTAATTTTACAAAAATTATTCTTATATATATGTATATGTGTATTAAAATTTAGTAATGCAACAAAAAAAAAAATGTAGGGAGTGAATTTTAAATCAATTAAAAGACATTAAAATTTTTACTTGATATTATTATTATTTAAATAAATATTTTCACGTCAGAGATTAAGTATGTTACAAAAATAATTTATAAAACAATAACTTTTAATTATAACATTGAAATAAACAATAATAATCATAATAATAATAATAATAATAATAAAGCAAATAAACAAATAATAGTTTATGTAAAACATTTTTTTCTGGCTATGCTTGATGCAAAAGTGTCCAAAACATCGTCAAATGAGAGTTGTTTATATATATCATTTTCAATAGATAAAATAGTTAACGTATTCAACCTTCTACTCAATTTTCAATCTGCACTCACCTTAAACAATTTTTAATAAAAACAAACTTTGAAAATGAGCGGTTAGCTTCACAATTAGTTAATAATATTGTCAGATATAATCTCGATGCAATATATACAGTTGGAATAACATCAATAAGATTTCGTTCGTAAAGCAGTTTTACTATAGCACCAATAGAAATTTTAATTCAAGATATAAAGAACACATCTCTTAAATATGATTAATAAAAACTTATCCAAATTAAAAATTTGCAAAACATGTTTTTGAAAATAATCATCTTATAGTAATTAATATAGATAATAATATAAAAATTTTAAATCTACAAAATTATATTTATATCAATTCCGTTTTGGATGAATTACATATTTATAAAGAATTTAAACACAATAAATTTAAAAATATGTTAAATACACAAATAGATTTTAAAAAAAACATTCTATATCAATATATATTAGATAATATTAATGTCACACCATAGTTGCTTTCGTTATATACACAATTTTTTTGCTTTTTGATATATTTTTATTATATATTTTTATTCTTTTAATCCATGTTTTTTTATTGTAATATTCATAATATTCTCTATGTAATTTCTATCTTATTTCTCTATGCAATTATTTCTAATTAATTTTACTTTTAATTTATTCCTCAGTTGTATTTTATTTGTATTAAACGTGAGTATGACATGTAGTCGAAACCGGTAGTAGTAAACACACATATACAATAACTTTTATATTTTCGTTTTTCTTTAATCTACGCAATATTCATTGGGTTTTTGTATATTTAAGTATACATATATATATATATATATATATATATTTATTTTAATAAAAATATTTTTATTTTATTTCTATTCGTTAATTCTTATATTTCTCTTCCTTTTTATTTCTTTATTTTTTAATTTTTAATTTTTTTGGCATATCCTTTTTTTCTTTTATCTTTAATTTTCACTACTTTATTGTTTAAATAATATTATTACACATAATAACAGAAAATGTATATTTGCTTATTTTATTTTTAAATTTTAATTAGTAACAAGTTACTATATGATAAATGGATCACTTATGCACCATTTCTAACTGTAATAAAAGACAATAGGTAGTATAAATATAGATAAGATAAAAAAAACTTTGAACATTCACTACAATTTGTATTTAATTGTTCTCAGTTCTTACTAAAACATTTGGACATAAATTATTATCTCAGCTGTGCAATTGCAAATTAATTCTAATTGGTTTTCAGATCTCATGTGTTATTCCATGTAGCGAATTAGAGTTATCAAAATTTTTATGTTATTCTGTCCCTTGTTCGTTTCGATGTTGTCCGATTTTACAGATTTCAATTTTTCACTGTCCCATTCCGCCAAATGTATATTATCGTAATATATAATGAATTATAATGATAATTATTATTATTATGACTACGATTGCAAAACTAAATTGAATTATATTTTAATTAAAATAAATGATTATAAAAAAAAATATCATATCGTTAATTTAATTTAAATTTTAAATGTTTGTGTTACAAATGAATTTTAATAAATTTCATGATACCTTGAAAAAGATAATATGCATTTAACACCTGAGAAAATAAAAATTCACTGTTTTTTCATTATGTTATTAAGACTAAATTTTATTGTTCGTTGTGCGTTGTAAAATAATAGACCGACACTTCTTCAAAGTTTAACGTGAAAAAACCAAAATGAAAATTTTTACTTGTGAACTAATTCTTATTAATTTAACTACTATGATTTTCATCATAAATGCTGGTAAAGGTAAGTATCCTATATTTGTACTACATACAATATCAAAAACACTTTTATTTATTTTTTTAATTTTTATTAAATTAAAATTTGTGTTTAATATCATAATTTAGAAAAATCAGATTGCACTAATAAAAATCAGATATTCGAATTATATACATTACATTATAAAATTATGGTTTTTATAATTATTTTCTTCTTTGTAGTAAAAGAGACACGTATGTAATTTACAAATCTGATATACTTTTATATTCTGATGTTTCCAGTTTCATTGTTTAATTTATTAGTCACTCGGTTAATAATAAGTTTCATGACACTCACTGTTGGGTCTCAATGGCGTATATTTAAATACAATTTATACAAATACTAAATACAAACTTAAAATTTATAATTGTTTCTTTCTTTAATTTTAGAATGTAAAGGTAAGGTCATTGGTAAAGCAATATGATAATTCAAAACTAACATATCAATATGCGAATAAAAACAATAGTTACCCTTGTAACATATAACTATTATAAATTAATCTATGATATATTTCTACACAATATTTGGTATAAATTAATTACATGTGATATTGAAGACTCGCATAAATAAATTATTTGATATCACCTAGAAATCTGATAAACGAGTAATTTTAAAACTTATGAATATCTCGAAATCTCAACTCATCAAAATTAATTATTGGTTTATTGCTTCTATATTTACCATAATTCTATATGATAATTTAGTCAATGAATCTAAAAACTTGTCGAATATCTCCAAATTATAAGATTTTTAATAAATAGTGTGACCATAAATTTAGGTATGATCATTGGCCCCGATATCAGTACCTAAAACTGAACTTGCTACTATGAAAAATTGATATTATTATTTAATGTCAAATATAATTATCATATAGAACTGCTTATATATAAAGGAGGATTTGATAGTAAGCAATACTTTACATCAATGTCTATAAAAAAGAAAGGAAATATAACTGCACTATTTATTTGCAGTGACCTACAAAATGAGAAATATTAAAGGCTATTTGAATTTTAAAAATTATTATGATTGATAATTATGAGATATAACGTATAACTAAAGCAGTTTACTATTCTACAGTAGACTCCGTTTATTGGGAAACATCGGTTGCATTTTTTTTTTTTTTTTTTTTGACTCAATAAAGCGGTTATCCCAATAATCCAAAATAAAAAAAGAAACATAAAAATGTGTTGATGGTTAGTTCATGACTCATCAATATGTACATATAGAAGATTATTTTTATGACATAATAAATATGAAATACATATACGATTTAAATATAAAATAACAATATTTTTGTCAGTCCTATTTATGTTCACATAACATAGTATAATTATTCTGGCTATTTGTTGATCCAATTTTCGATTCGCGTTAAAACACAGAGAACCATCTGGGGTCAAGATAGTACAAATCTGTTTCATCTGCATTATAATAATCTTCGGGAAAAAATTCGCAATTAGCAGTGAAAGTTTTATAAGTTTCCATTAATCGGCACCATGTGAATTTGCACTAGTTCTTTCACCATGTGATCTTTTAAATTTTGTATCATGGCTTACTTATCACTTATATAACCAATCTTTAGTGGCTTTAAATTCATCGTTACCAAGTTTCCTTGTAAATTCTTGGCTTTGAGCTTTTAATTTTGGACGCGACACTTGAGCACCAAAATCATTTAGTCAGTGCCTCGTCTACATCTGAATTTTTACCCTCTCGTTTCTTTTTCCGTGTTGTCGAGATGTTTGTTCCCACAAAAACTATTTTTAAATTCAAATCCACGTGATTTTTGATTTGGGTACTCCTAAGATTTCCGAAATTATTCCGAAAAATTCCGATGAGTACTACAATCTAGTGGCTGTATTTGAATTTTGTCAAGAATTTCTAATTTTTGCTCGATAAAATTTTCCAATTATCCGGTTTCATGGCCCAGATAGGCCGTGAATATTTACATTTTAATCATAAGCTTATTTTGGTAATTAAAGAATTGTCCTCATTAAGCGATTGTCGTAATTAAGTGGTGTCTCTATTAAGCGGAGTCTACTGTATAATCATATTCATTAATGTTCATAAATAATCTTATTTTTTCGTCGTGTAGTGGCGTGGAATAAAACTGTAGCCTTCATGTATGCGTTTAAAAGTTTGCGTAAGCAATTTAAAAACAAAATATTAGTAAACTCAAAATACATTTTCTAAACATTTTAAATAACTATATATTATATATAGATTTGTAATACACTAATTTGATTACTATACATAATAGTATTATTACTTTTATTATCGTCATTATTTTATAGCAATATTAATTACTATTGTTAATATTAATAATATTATTATTATAATAACATCATGACAACTATAGTAAAATTTATAAAAAATCATCGAAGCTTGTATGTCAGTACATCTACCTAAGTACTGTACTAATTAACAGTACCTCTAGTTAATTAATAAAGTAAGATGTATTGAACATCGTATATCATAAATAGATATTTTATTTTAAAAGATGTTCCTGAAGACGATCGGCATAGTGAATCAAAAGGTTAATTTATGAATTTTAACATTATTAAATTATATCAAAGAAATGTACAACCGTATTCATTATTAATATATTCTAATATTGAGTAATACATTTTAATGTGGTCAGTGAATATAAAACTGTCCAAATAAATACATTATGTCCTTTTTAGAAATGTTATTTGCCTATCAACGAGAACTTGTAAATAGGTTCCTTCAGGGTAAGTACCGTAATTGAAATTATATATAAAAATATTTTAAAGTAGAATGTAAAGTGTATATGAATATTAGAAAAAAAAATTATTCTTTCATAAATTATGAATAAATAATAACTCGATAAATTTAAATTTGAATCATACAATTTTTAGCACACGAAAACAATTTAAATGACATGTTTGAGGATCCAGTAACATGGTGTATTAGGAACTATAAATCTTTAAGTCTGTATTTATAAAAAAATCAATATCAATGTTTTTTAATTTATTTTATAACTATTATTATGGTTTTATTAAAATAATATCACAATTAACTGTATAATATCCTATGATATCAGCTAACAAGAGAAAACGAGATCTAACTCTTAAGGAAAATTGCATTGGTAAGATAATTACAAACATAGTGTAATATATTTAAAAATGTTAATAAGAAAACCCATTTTTTTTATATTTTTAACAAATAACTTGTGAAAAATGTACTTTAGAATAGGATAGCTTTCCGTTATTTCGACAATTATAATTGTGTGAAGTTTATTATAACAAAAAAAATTAGTAGTATAAAGTTTTTTTAAAAAGTAAAAATTTATTTAATAGTTATAAAGACTCAATATGCATAAAAAAGTATTTTCTATAAATTAAAATGGAAACAGAAACATACATTTCAACTTATTAATTTAACAAAAAAAAACGTACAATATTTTTAGTGTTATAAATTGAATAATATATAATGTTTAGAAGCTATGAATCAAAAAAACAAAACAAATTTCACCGGTAATTATTTTATTTATACATAGTAAGTAAACAATACTGAAATGTCATTAATGAGAGTGACAGATGAAAAAATAATAATTGAAATATTACTGTAGAATTAATATCATTATTGAAATTAAAACAATCGTTATTTTAATATATTTATTTACTCACAATCATAAATGACAAATATTGTATACATTTTTTATTAATCAATAAATCGAAAATTTTTTGATTTGTTCAAGAATCACGGAAATCAGCTTTGGAAATTATGTTCTTGAGATTAAGTCAGTGTATATGTATAATATTGTTTTATTTCTACTGTAAGCATTAAAAACGTAACAATATAAGTATAAATATACATCAACTTACCACAAAGTTATGCATAATTAATGACTAGGTTAGTAGTAATGAAATGAGAAAAATTAACATTCATACTTCGAAAATGTTTCGTTGTTCATCGAGGTTAAATGCACAACATGAAGAAGGTGCTTGGAATACTTGCTATTAACAATAATTTTTTTAACATGAAAATTGAAATTGAAAATACGGAACAATTTTTAAAACCCACAAATGTTCTTGCTTAGTTGTATGATTCATTTAATCATGCATTCATCATTTAACTTATTGCAGTAACTACAGTTACAAGTAGGCAAATAATTCATTGTATGAGTTAATAACATGTTTTTTTTACATTAGGATGTGATCGTAAATGTTATCTTACAAAAGGTGAAATATTCTACATTTCATATTTTCTTAAAATGAAATTCGTAGTTTACTTAAATAAATGCCATAAAATGGCTTTAAAACGATTTAGAGGTTAAACAAGAACATTAAAATTACTTTAGACATTAAAATATGAAATGTTATTTTATAGTAATTAAGTATTTCCGATTACTAATTATTCTATTAATCATGATAACTTTTTTAATATTTATAAAAGATAATTATAATATAACGTATAATTTGTATATAATCAATTGTAAAAGTAATAAAAATAATAATAGATTATAAATTTGTTCAGCTACGCAAATGAAATACATGCAATACGTTGAACCTATTATCAGAAATTATGTTGGTATGTATCATAATAAAAAAAGATTTATGCAAGCCTGAGCAAGTTAACATTTTTTTTTTACTTGTTAAGTTAAGTTAATTAAAAATAATTAAGTTAATTTAAGTTAAAAGCAATTCAATATTTTTTTTGCAACTTTAAAAAATAAAAGTAAATTTTGGAAAAGTAACAGCTTTGTTAAAAGTTAAAATTTTCTAATGATCAACAAATAAAATGAGAATATTGCCAATATGTCAAACTTAAAACTTTAATTTATTTGTTAACACTTCTATTATTCCTAAAAATTAAAAATAATAATATAGTACACACCTAAATTATTGAAATACCATACATTAAATGGGTAACAGACTTGGGTAGTATTCCAAATACATTTGAAATACTTTTTTCGAAAGTATTTAATACAGTATTTTAAATACTTTTTAAAAATATTTTGAATACAATATTTCGAATACTTCTTAAAATTCAATCATATTTTAAATAATACCAACATAAAAATAATAACTTATTAAGTACTTAAATGTAAAAAGTAATTATTTCAGAATAATATGAGTAGCAACTAACAGCAGTAGGTTTTTAAAACAACATCAGTTATACTTTAGTGTTTTAACGCAATCTTATTTATATAATAAAGTGTAATTTATTACATAATTTTATAGTAATTGTGCTATATTTTATAACTAATTGGTATTATTAATTTACTTACTATTAATTACTGTCTTAATTTATAAACACAGAATTTAAAATACTACAATATGACAACAGTTTATGCGCGGATAGTTATGTATATTTTATTATCTATATTCTATTTTTAAATTATTTTTTATCGTGAACGGCTAAGGACTACGTAGCTTGTGTGTATCGACATCGGGGATATTACACCTATTACAAACCAACACTTATCATTATTATGATTATATTAAGGTACTGTACTCAATAAATCTCGTGACTCGTACGTTTTTATGTACGTCGTACATGTTAAACATTACGTATGTTCCATTGTAAAATGATTTACATTTTAAAATAAAAACGAGTAATACATTCAAAATTATTCAGAAATTGATGTTGCTCTGCAGATAAAATTTAACTTAATTTTGTGACGTGTAAATCAAATAAAAATAACACTAATTAAAACCGAAGTTTGCATTGTGCTATAGTCACGAGAAAACTGCGATAATTGTGTGTGATCGTCGTACATTTGTTATCTAATTAATTAAAATGTTTGTATAAATGTATATGTTGCAGGCAATATGGCCATTTTTCCTATGTTGCTTATATAAACATCATAACTTATGGCACCTCTCAAACGGGTATATTCTTCTGATCCCAGTTTTTTTAAATTTATTCTAATGAATAATAGTCGTTCCGACTCTATTTTTGCGTACATGTCGATAATGTATTGATGGAAGAACTGACAGCATCTCAGAATATGGTCATTTTCATTTTTACCTGTCATAATCCGATAGAAATAATAATTTATTGATCTAACTTTTTGTATGTGTATTCTATGAATGTGTTTATCATTTTGATGTTAAAGTGATAACCATCTTGACCATTTAGAAACATAATTGGATATTGCAATGGGATTTAGTATCTAGGAATGTCAGCAATACCTTTCTCATTTCCGCGTTGCAAAACGAAATCGTAAGGATGAAATTCTTCTGTGGCCATGGCGATTGCTACTCCATCAATTGTTGGTGAGTTATATCGTCTGACATGCACCCTTATTGGTGTTTGATCAGGACTGAGGCAGAAGACATACCTGCCAGACTAAGTCCCTGATCGAGACCCTAATCGACATATCGCTGATCAAGACCAAAGCCTCCGATATCTCGTACCGCATTACAAAGTTAATGCGCACCTACTGACACGGTTTGCCAGAAAGCTTAACCATTTATGCGAAACCCAACTCGTATGAATTCAACCCAGACGTGTTTGGATCGATACTTGTCGCTACGACCACAAGATGGTTTTTGTAATGGGATTTTAGCGACACGCATACTACTACTCTCGCTCACATCAATAGTTAGCCATGCCTCGAACAACCTTTATCTCAGCTACTCTACCATCTTATAGGGTATCCAGTAGCACCAGCCGTCAGTTGCCCATGCAATTAGATATACATAATGTCAGAGAATGAATCCGCCCGGGGCTAATTTTTGAGATGTTGGGGCTCTGACCCGAGTAGGAGACCTGTATTTCTCATCACCTACCTCGACCAGTACGGTGAACTTGGCTCAAGTACCTCTCTCACTCGTAAACGAGTCGACAACATGAAAACATCACCCGTTAAATCACCTGCTAGGCAATTTTGCCCCTGTCACTACATTCTCAAAAGGAATTTTCCTCTCCTGGTCTACCTCCCCCAAAACAGGTGGTGACGAGTCCCGTAGGTCTCGATCTATCCAGAAGCTTGAGGCCGTACTCTAGACCGGCCATGAGAAACCCTTGGTTAATGGCCAATTATTTGATTATTCGCAAAAACTCTCAACGACAGGGATCTTTCCATTGTCTACCATTTATGGACATAATCGTGCTGCGTAGGCTTACTTAGGTGTACTTAATTCTTTCGTACAATCATAAACCTTTAAGCGGTTAGGGTTTATGTGCCATCGGACATGATTCGTGTTTGCAAAAGTAGACTCTCGATAATTCGAAAAACTCCATCATGTGAACTAATTATTTAGTCCACTGAGAAACCCTCTATAATTTGAATTCAATTAATCCGTTACGGTTCTTTCCATAAATCAAAGTTAGTGTATACGGAATACTCTCAACATTTTGATTTTTTTTGGCCAGAACCTCTATAATTCGAAGTTAACTTGTATTATCTCAAATAAACGTATTTATAATTGCAACTCAATTCTTGCCGACGTGCTTAGTATGTACATATATACATATATGAAAATTTAGCCTCGATAAATAACGTGATCAATGATTTCTTATCGTAGTTTGGCAATAATAATTTCATCAATTGATTTTTTTTTAATAAAGTACATATTTTTATATTAATAAATATATTTTTTTACTATATAATTTGTTATCTCTCTTTAACTCAAATTATTTTCTTTTGTCCACTATATTTCAAACTCTCACTATATAAAAAATTTCGATAAATCAAATTTTTAGCTTAGCACCCTGAATTTTGAATTATCAAAAGTCTACTGTTTATTATCATTTAAATATCTGATGTTTTCAGACACCATTATATACAAGTTATGAATAATAAAACTCATTTATACTTTACTTTTAATTTTATTATTAAATTTTATTTTTTGTAGAATATTCCTCAGTGAGAGCTCCGTTGGATTATTGCATGAACGTCGAATCACCTGTACTTCCGCTTCCTATAGATGAAAATGGAAATGCTGTATATAATCTACATTTGAAAGTACAAAAAACCCTACAATTTCAATCTGATCTCAATAATCCATCTACATGTTCATCTAGTGCGAATAAATTAATGTTGAGCATCGACCTGAACAATTTCCCTCCACCTGAAAACGATTAATTATTAGTTTTTAAAACGTGAAATAGTGTTTATTTTCACCTAAAATTCTTTAATATGTCATTAAATTAATTACCAATAATATACTTCTACTTACATCCAAAGAAATGTGTTTCCAAAAATAGAAATAATACTGTAATAAAATTATAATGTCTTACAAATTATAAGAAAAAATGTTTCGTTCATTAAAAATATTTATGGAATACTATGATTTATATTATACTACTACTAACTAGTATTTGAATTATACCAGATTCGCTCGTGAACAATTAAAATTGAATTGCTTCACACAAATTGAATTGCTTCCAACGGAAATCGAGTATTATGAGAATTCATTATATTATTGAAATGCTTTAGGATACACCATATTTTTTGTTTTTTTTCTGGTGTATAGATTAACAAATATAAAAGTTTACCAACGCGTGAGTATGTCACAGTTTTGTTCATGCGAAAAACATGTATTTTCCAAATATATTCTACGAACTTGTAACTTTACCCTTGAGCTTTTTTAATGGTCTGTTGAGCGCTTACTTTATTCTGCATTCAATTTTGTTCGTTTTCCAAACGGTGCTTTTTCAAGAAAAAATAAAACTAATTATCGGAATTGATGCTCATTGTTTATTAATACAAAAATAGGTGGTTTGCTTACAATGATATTCTAAATAAAATACACATACTAGGACTGTCGTAGCACTACTTGTCGTCCGTCGGAAACCGAGCTTATCTTTAGCCAAAAAGGTATGTCTCAGCAAATTCCTTGTTACCTTTCCTGCTCGCTGGCGACCGATTCATAGAGTCCTACGCAAAACTGTATATTTATAGTAATAATAACACAATAAATATTCTAACATATTTGGTATTGGTTCCTAAAACCCCTCGCCCTAAATAAGACATTGGAACCTAATAATCTCTAGGTTTCAAAAAAAAAAAAAACTTAAATTTAATTGTTTTCTAGTTTCTCTCCTTGCTTATTATCCAAAGAGATATTGTCCGCTAATTTTGGTTCATACTTTTTTACTGTCTTAATCTTACTTAGTAAAACTATCAAATTAATATACAGATTGTTATTACTGTTAGTAGCGTCATAGAATAGAATATAACAATACTAAATTCTACTCTAAAGATAAATAAAGGTTCAACCTCTTTATGCTTACATTTACGTATTTTACAAAGTTACTCTCTATTTCAAAAAAGTATTTTATTATTCAACATCAATACCTAATAACTTGAATCTATTTATACAACTGTAAGTTTTATGAGACACTATATCAATAAAATTCAATTTTCTCAAAGTTTGTGTTAATTATATTATAGTGTAAATAACTACATCTTTCAGTCATCCTCTAATACAAATTTTGGGCAAAGGCGTTTTTATAAAAAAATTCGTATAGGAGGTTTAATGTAATTATAATGAAATAATTTGGGTTTTATTTAAATTAAATAATAAAGTATGTTTGGTTTATATTTGTATTTTTTTTTCATTGATTTTCGTGTTGTTACGAAACATTTTGTGATGGTTTCATATTCTGTACTGCTGCGTCATTAAGTGTAACGGTGTTATTTACTGTTGCGTTTAGTTCCCTGACAGTGCGGTCGTGTCGTTATCGTGAGTGTTTCGTGACTATATATGTGTAGTGTTATCATGTGTACGGTTAGTCGTTATTATTTTTAAACCTTTTGAATTGTAAGCTTTATGTTAGCCTCAGTATCACCTATATTTTTAAATTGTTTGTGTGTTTATTGATTGTGTTAATAGTGACATTGAGTCTTGAGATTCTTAAGTTCGTGTAGGTACGGTCGATATGTAATGTAAATTTTGTTTTTTCTTTCTTCTTTTGTCGTTCATCCAAGGAGAATGTTATGTGAGTATAGTGTACAATTACAGTCATATTGTGAAAACTACGTTATTGTCTTCTTGTGAATTTTGTAAATCAACAACTGGTAAATATCGTTCGCACATATTATTTGCCCTTTACGAATTTGTATTTTCCCAGTAAGGTGATCAAATTGTTAGTGTGTTCAAATCAAATCAGTTGTGTTGTGTGCGGAAAACGTGGTTCCTATGTTGTGTTGTCCGACTGTAGCAGAATTGTTCGTGTGGTTTTTTTCGTCCAGTACGGTTAACAGTACCATTATGAGTGTATGGGGTCATACTTGTTCGTTTTATTGTTATTAATTCTTATAATTACGGACCCCGGTTCCACATGTCTCCAAAACCGTACTAAATAAATGGTGCAACATCTTATTAGGTTAGATATAAGCCTGTGGTTTCATTTATTTTATTTTATTTTAATTTTATTATATTTTATAGTTTATATTACCGTTCATGTTTTTCTAATTATATATTTCACTACATATATATATATATATATATATAAATTTATTTATTGTAATCATATGAATTTGGCGAGGAGGATTATCTCTTGCTAATCAGAGACACCTCGTACACCTACAGTGTAAAAGGTACAATATTTTAGACATGATTGTAAATTTGTAGTCATAGTGAAATTCAATGAAAGAAAATAGAAATCATCTACACCTTTCCACCTAGAAGTATGCCACTTGTTTTGAATATTTACTTTATTAATTCATTATATTTTTGTAGAATATTCTGCAGTAAAAAATCAGTTGGATTTTTGTCATGAAAAAGATTTATTTGCACTCCCACTTCCTGTAGATCAAAATAGGGAAATATTATATATAATCTACATTTAACGTACAATAAATGACACAATTTCAATCCGATCCGAATGATCTACCCGCATTCTCATGTGGTGCATATAAATCATTAATCGACTTCAACTTAACTATTCATCTCCACACGAATATGATTAAAAATTTGTTTTTGTGAAGTGACATATTGTTTAATTCCTCAAGGATATTTTACTATTTTACAAAATAATGTTTCTTATAAAATATTTGTACTTATACCCAAAAGAAATGTGTTTGCAAAAATAAAAATTATAATCTTATAAAATGATTATTTTTTAATATTTTTTAAAAAATAATTATTTTTTTCATTAAATACATCGATGCTCTTTTATGAATTATATAGTTATTCTAAAAAAATATCAAATACATATTGTTGTTTTCTATTATTTTTATCATGAATTAGATTACTTTTTGTTTTGAAGAATTTTCAAATTGTGTGAAACATTTATATCCAGTGCTCCTTGAAAATATCCAGTAAATCTAATGATTAACCTATGATAATTCACATACTATATGATAAATCGTTAGGTTTAGACCATCCATGCTAATAATCAGTGTAAAAAATATTACTTAAAACTTATCAGAAATGAAATTATTTCTTCACAACAATTATCTCAATGGAGTTATTATTACATTACAATATATTAAATGAAAATAAAAAAACAAATTTTTAATATTCAAAACTAATGTAGTAGAAAATATTCAAATATAAAATGCCAGACATTTGTCATAAATATTTAATTTTGCAGGAATTTTTATTGATAAGTATAATTTAGTAACAAGTGTAAAAATACAATTACAAAAGGGAAGTATTTATTTTACGCCCTTATTAAGAACCAGTTGTTATGAGATTGTGATTTTTATATTCATTAAAATTTATCGTTCCAGTTACAAAATCTGAAGGAATTTAAATATGTATATTTAAGAAAATTGCCACTATTTAAATCTTAGGCATTTTTATTTGACGTATTTTTTTTTTAATCCTTTCTTGTATGTTGTTGAATATTTTCAAACTATTTCAAAACTATTTAAATTAATTCCAATATCTATTATTTAAGAAATTTGATACTATTAAAAATTACAAAATTAACTTCAACGAATAATTTAATAATTTATATATAAAAAAAAATAAGTTTTTTCATTTATAAATTAAAGTAATTTTGGTAGGTATGTAAATTTGATGTATGTATAAATGTTATAGTTTTTAGAATTTCTAATAAGGTATTTATGTAAACCTATAATATTTCAATGCCAATTTACGTATTTTTTATTTAGAAATTTTTTCATTATTCCAGTCAATACCGAATTCAATGGTAAATGTCTGTCGTTGTATTATGTAGTTTAACAAAATTTCTTAGACAAAAACATCGTTTTATTAGTCATTTATATTTAAATACTTTAGTTATGTAGATTTAATTAATAATTACTCACAAAAGTGTGTTTCAAATAAACGTGTTTCATAAATAGTCGTTTAAATGATATACAAAATGAGAATTATTTGTTTATATTAACAAAACTAACTACCTTCATATGTGTCACTTATTACATGATTATAGTGTTGATTTAGCTTAATTAAATTCTGTAGATCCAACTATATTATAAATATTATCATTTTATTAGAATTTTCTATTTCTAATTAAAATGGATTAAATATTTTTATCCTAAAATCGGAAAATTTATAAACATTTGATTTATTATAACTAGTGTGTTTTAAATTGTATGTAATAGTTACTCAAACATAATATATTAACATAATAGCCACTTATATGTAATAACTAAATCGTACGCAAAAAATTTGTAACACATTTAATATTGTTTTTATAGAAAAACATATAATTTAAATCCCATTACATTTTCAAAAAGGAAACACTTTTGAAAAATGTCTTTTATTTTATAAATTTATCATTTTAATAAATTGTTTATAGTTAAAATCTTAAAATAGAAGAAAAATCGAACTTTTATTACTGAAATAGAACTCCATATTATAACGAATGTAATGCCTACTTATTTTTTATCTTTATATATTTATAATTATAACTACATTCATAAATAAAGATTGATATTATGTAAACTTGAAATCGAAATCGAAAATTAATTAATCAGCTTCAAACATTGTGTTTCATTTTACATTGAATTATTTCACAAATTATTTATATATATATAAATGATAAATAATTCAACGTAAACTGAAACACATCTATCATATAAATTCCACCATCATATTTATGTATAAATGTTTAAAAATTAAAAATATCTAATTACTTAAAGTCTATAGTAGTATAATATTTTATTATTTTTACACTATTTTTCACTATTTTTTTTTGTTTATTATTATTTTTAAAATAAAACTAGAAATCTATAAAACTAGAAATTAATACTATAAACTAACTCTTGCACAAAATAATTTTTGGACGATTTTTGTGGACGAAACAAAGAAAATTGTTGCCTTAAAATATTGTGACTTCCACATTTAAATAAAATTATAACATATAGAAGAATACAATGAAAGAGTACAAAGAATGTAAGAAGAAAACAATTGTTGATTATAATTATTTTAAATATAATTAGAACCACATTACTATATGGCACTTTGATACTTGGAGTACCATTTCTAAAAGTAATAAGAAAAGTAGATAGTATTTAAAAATTTGAAAAAAAAATTTCATGTTTCATGAAAATATTTATGTAATAATTCTTTTCTCGTATTAATACATTTGTATATAATACATTATAATGAGTGACATTATTAAACGAATTCTATATTGATTTTAGATCTCATAAGAGTAATTTTATGAGTCGAACTATAATATAATTATATTATATACTATATAATACTATTATATAATTATATTGAATTTATTAACCCGATACCACAATTAGTGCATTAGTTAATGTTGGTATTGCAAATTTTTTTTAAAGACAGCTTATATAATTAGTAATTATTAATTACATATACTCGTATGAGTCTATCGCAATATTATAAGACGATTCGACTGCCACACGATTCATGTATATCCAATTATTTTATACTACTGATATGTTTTCGTTAACAATAAACTATACAACGTATTATGTATTGAATTTAAGTATTAAATGTTGGTATTACAAATGAATTGTTACAAATCACAAGATGTGTCGAAAAACATTTTATAAATGATAATGTTTAATCAAGTGAGCAAATAATATGTTACCATATTTTCATTATACACTTATGGTAGATTACATTTTTATTGCTCGTTATGCATTGTACAATAGCAGACCGACACTTAAACGAAGTTTAACGTGATAAAACCAAAATGAACATGATTATTATTAATTTGATTTTTATTACTTTAACCACCTTGATTTTCATCGTAAATGCTGTTAAAAGTAAGTATCTTGGATTTATACTACATACAGTATCTAGAATATTTTTATTTATTAATATAATGTATAAAACGAATACTTAATTTAATAATTTACAAAAATCATAATTCAATACAATGGACACCGCTTATAAGACTCACTTTGGGACCAGCACAAAGTGAGTCTTATAACCGAATTGATCTTATAGGCAAAGTGGGGGTTTTTCACCACTAAATTTTTTTAAATTTAATTACATACATATTTATTAGTTTTATTTTAGAACATATTTTGCTTTTTTTTCTAATCTACTTTAATTATACATACATATTACATATTACTTATTAGTGAATAAATGAAAAAAATATGGTTCAAAAATTTAAATGATGTTATTATAAAAATTAATAGCTACATATTAATAAAAAATTATAAATAATATATGATGTGCATTTTATTATTTATAAAAGAAAATTTGTGATTTTGGATTTGCTTTGAATTATGTTCTAATATTCCGGAAATATATTGCTCGTACTCATATTGTACATTAAAATTATTAATGTACGGTCGTACTTTTCTAAAATGTCTATTTTGTCACTCAAACTAAGAGCACATCGTGTTAGATTAGCACTCATGTTAACAACTAAAGAAGACGGCGTTGAAACCCGAATGACGACTGATTGACGATTGTAAATTTTACAACGATTATACCATCGACATTATCGATTACGATAACTGTGCCAGGTAATCTGGAGTGTATTCATATAACTCACACTACAATAACGATAATTGCGATGAAATGCGATAAAATTTGTTGTACATACACACATTGATGATACGCTATGAAGCATAAATCGAAACCAGTAATAACCAAAAAATATGTAATTTTTGAAAACCAATTTATTTCAAAATTTTAACCAAAAATGTTTATTTTCTATCATTTTTTATTTTACAAAATTTGAGTTTTATAAACGAAGTGGTGAGTCTTCAACTGAATTTTTTTAATCTATTTGGATACGTCCGGACCGTTTCAGACGATTTCGTGTCTAATAAGCAACTGAATCTTAGATCCGTGAGTCTTATAAGCAGCGTCCACTGTAATTCACGTCAAATACTTGATATATAACACTGCAATATATTATAAAATTTTGATAATATTAAAATTCTTTTCTTTTCTGTAGAATGGGAGACACGTAAGTCATTTACAGATTTAATTTATAAAAAAAAAAAAAAAAAAATTATTAGAACTGAAATATTTAATACATAGTAAAATAGCTTCCTAAAGTAAAGAACTTACTACAAATAAAATAAAACGTTCATATTTTCATGAAATTAAAAAAATTCCTATAAAAAATTGTATGAATGGTATTTTATGATAAGAATATTTATAAAAAAATAATTTATTTCAAGTGAAGATTAAATTAAAATACTATTTTATTCATCAGATTTTATATTAAATAAATCAGTATCAATAATATCATAGTCATTTCGAATTATTTCTAAAAACTATATCACCGAATTACTAAGATACAAGAGAGAATTTTTAAATTAAAAAGAAATATTTTGTTTATGGCAGGTTACTCATATTATATATATTATTATAATAATTATTATTTCTGTAGATAATGTATTTTATGTCGTAATCAATTTAAATACTTCCTTAAAAGTCTGTAATAATATAATTTTACCAAATATAAAACAATTTCATTGTACAGTTCATAAGTCACTCGGTTAATAAAAAGCATCACGACAATCTATGATGGGATTTGACAACATATATTTAATTTTACGTTAGACGTATCGATATTTGTTACGAGATTGGGCTCGTGGGGGAAAATTGTCAACTATCATTAAATTATTGATTAAAAGTAAAAATATTCCTTATTTGTTACTTTTTTTTATTATTAAACGTCAATATTTACATTATTTATTTATTATTAAACGCCAATGTTTACATTATTAATTTATCCGTTAAAAATGTATAATTAGAATAATATAAATAGTGTATACAACTTTTTTTTTATAATACATAATTTTTACATATGTCTTTTTAAATGGATATCCACTTCTTATATTTCCAACACCAACCGGTAGATATAATATGGTGTGCACGTGTTTGAACATTTACAGGAGATTTTATTTTACACCATTTTATTTTCATCCTTTCCTATGTAAAAATTATCGGCATTTTCGTATGCCTCATCTATTTCTGTATATGTTCCTCTAAAATTGGTGTCGTGATCACTTTTAAATACAATATATTCTTTTCGATCATTATCTTCTCCAAAAGATTCTTTGTCACTACTAATATTTTTGAACCAATTTTGTATGGAATTTTGTTCATTAGAGTCCTTTCAAATCTTAGTCTCTTATTATCTGACATGTTAATCTAAATAAATAAATATGAACAAAATATTGCAGAATTATTGATTATATATTATTGTTTATTATATAATTTTACCTGAAAAATTAGAAATAATTTGAAGCAAAGATGGTCGCGTGGTGGACACTAGTTACTCAGTAAGATAAATAAATATATAGATCCGTTCTGAACAATAGCACATTGGTAAATGAGTCACATAACTCTTCACGTATAACTATAATGAAGACGTTAATTGCATTCGATAAGAATAATCTGATTTAAAAATATACTGAGTGACATTTGTCAGCCACGCACTTAACGTAGGATTAAATACAATTTTTACAAATACTTAATATCTACTAAATATTTTAAAATTTATTCTCTTTAATTTTAGTATGTAAAGGTAAGCCCATCGGTATAACAATGTAGTATTTCAAAATAAACATTTCAATGCGCTAATACCATCAATGGTTACCATTTCACATATTATTATTATTAATTTATATTTTTCTATGATTTATTTCTACACACTATTTGGCATAAATTAATGAGATATAGATTTAAAGTTCGGCATTAATAGGATATCGGTTATCACCTATAAGTCTATGATAAACGAGTAATTTAAACATTTATTTATTACCTCGAAATCTCAACCGATCGAAATTCATTATTGATATACTGTGTCTACATTTACCAAAAAGTCTGTATGATAACCTATTCGATGAGTCTCAAAAAATTTTTAAAGTTTCTCTAAAATATGAGACACAATTTTTTGCTGAAATCGAATAATGTGTCCCATTTCTTCACGAATATTATTATTGTTAATATTATTTGCTATTATGTTTAAAATTAATATTTTTATTTAATCTTAAATATAATTATCATATAGAGCAACTTATATATAAAGGAAAATTTGATAGTAAGTTCGGTGCATCAATGCCAGTTATAAAGAATAAAAATAATACTGCACTCTCCATTTTCAGTGACATACGAATTAAGATAAATTAAAGTATATTTATGTTTTGAAAATTAACCAATTTTCAGCTACTTGTTCTGGTTGATAGTTTTGAATAATAACTTATAATAAACACAATTTAATATAATACTAACGTTCATTAAAAATAGTTTTTCTTTATCGAGTAGTTAATTGGGACAAAACTGTAGCTTTCATGTATGCGTTTGAAAATTTGCGTGAGTAATTTAAAAACAAAATATATCTAAATTCATAACACAATATCTGAACAATATTTTAAAAAAACTATAATTACCAACACATGTATTGACTTAATTAATTAAGTCATAATATTATTAGGGTTATTATACAAAATATTATAATTAATATTTTTATATAAAAAAATATAAATTATAATTGTTATTATTAATATTATTATTATTCTTATGAAAATATCGTTTTAAATGTAATAAAGAATAAGAAAAATCAAAGCTATTAATACTTGTATACCAATATCTCTGATGTTAATGAATGAAAAATATCTATACATATTTTGTTTTATAAGTTGTTCCTGAAGATACTCGGAGTTGTGTATCAAAAGGTTAATTTATAATTTATATAACATTATTAAACTATACCACAGAAATGTATAAAACTGCCTAAATAAATGTATTATGTTCTTCTTAGAAATTTTATTGGACTATCAAAGAGATCTTTTAGCAAGGTTCCTTCAAGGTATGAACAGTAATTAAAAATATATATAAAAAATATTTTTAAGTAGGATGTATAATATATGTGAATACTAGAAAAAAAATTATTCTTTCATAAATTATGAATAAATACTAAATACTAAATAATAACTCGATAAATTTGAATTTAAATCATATAATTTTTAGCACACGAAAACAATTTAAATGACATGTTTGAGGATCCAATAATATGGTGTACTAAGAACTATAAATCTTCGAGTCTGTATTTAAAAAAAAATCAATATCAATGTTTTTTAATCTATTTTATAACTACTATTATGGTTTTATTAAAATAATATCACAATTAACTGTATAATATCCTATGATATCAGCTAACAAGAGAAAACGAGATCTAACTCCTAAGGAAAATTGCATTGGTAAGATAATTACAAACATAGTGTAATATATTTAAAAATGTTAATAAGAAAACACATTTTTTTAATATTTTTAACAAATAACTTGTGAAAAATGTACGTTAAAATAGGATAGCTTTCCGTTATTCCGAAAATTATAATTGTATGAAATTTATTATAACAAAAAAAAAATTAGTAGTATAAAGTTGTTTTAAAAAGTAAAAATTTATTTAATAGTTATAAAAACTCAATATGCAAAAAAAAGTATTTTCTATAAATTAAAGTGGACAAAGAGGCATACATTTCAATTTATTAATTTAAAAAAAAAATGAACAGTATTTTTATTGTTATAAGTTGAATAATATATAATTTTTAGAAGCTATGAATCAAAAAAACAAAACAAATGTCACCGGTAATTATTTTATTTATACATAGTAAATAAACAATACTGAAATGTCATTAATGAGAGTGACAGATGAAAAAACAATAATTGAAATATTACTGTAGAATTAATATCATTATTGTTATTAAAACAATCGTTATTTTAATATATTAATTTACCCACAATCAGTAGTGACAAATGCTTATTTAATTCGTAATGTTATTTGGTAAAGAAGTACCAAAATGATTAATTAATATTGTTTATAAGGATATTGTTTATATGACATCTTTTTTAAGTAAAACAAAAAAATAAATAAATAAACAGATATGAAAAAATAATAAAATTTCAATATATTTATGTGTTTATAATTTTGTAGTCGCCAATGTATGTTCCAAACTTTGATTTTTCTCTTTTATTATTATTATGATTATTACATATTCTTTTTCACATAAAGTTAAGTGCGTTAGATAATTGTCTATTTTTGAGTTATAGACTTGTTTTTGAAAAAGAAAAAAAAATATATATATGTATTCAATTAAAAACAGTAACTAAGGATGTTGTTAGAACTAAGAACTAAATGTTCTAATTTATAACTATAATTAATCGTATACTGCACTATATAAATTTAATGAATTATTGTCCAATTTCGTGTTAAGTATAGAATACTCTAGATAATTGAAAAACGAGTTATGCATTTTGGTTGCCTCCATAAATTAAAGTTAAAATCCTTGGAATACTCTCTAAGATATTCTAAATATAAATACAGGATTCATGAATTTTTATTTTTGTGTTATTTAAGAGTCGCGGAAATCGGCTCTGAGTTATATGTTCCTGAGATTAAGTTAGTATATTATGATCTTATTTATACTGTAAATATTAAAAACGTAATATGATAAGTATAAATAAACATACTTATTTTTTTGTGTGTACCATTTCACTTTATTTTCAAATAGGAAATATTGAATTTTGTAATAATACAAAAGGTAAAATATTCAACATTTCATTTTTTCTTGATACAAAATTTTTAGTTCAAATAAATAAATATCATAAAATGACTTTAAAACGATTCAGAATTTACATCAATTAACTAACGTTAATGTTACATTATACATTATAATATGAAATTTTATTTTAAAGCAAATTTGTATTACAAATTCCTTACTATTCGACTAATCGTGAAAGTATTTTAAAATGTATAAGTAAAACGGTATTTATTATATAACGTACGACTTATATATACCAAATTATAAAAAATATATATAAAATATATAAAAATATCTGTAACAATGAATTACGTATTTATTCAGTTTTACAAAAGGATTACATGAATTACGTTGGATCTAATATCAGAAACTATGTTAGTATGTATCCAAATAAAATAGGAATAATAACACAAATATTACACATATACAAACTCACAATAGGTACCAATCAAGTCATCTAATACGAATTTTAAAATAGATTATAATTCAACCAATACTTAATTTAATAAAAATATAAAAACAAAAAATAAATACTTTAAATATATAGGTCATGCTAAATTTAAACATATTTAAATTACAAATTCTTATAAATATATATAAACAGATAACTTAATAAAAGAATATAATTTTTTTTTTTTGTTTTTGAAAATTAACATGAAACACATTGTTCTATTCGTCATTATTGTTTATTATAATTGGAATCATTTTTAAGTTAAAAAAAAAAATAGATATGAAATGAAAATAAAATTTCAATATATTAATATGTGTTTATAATTTTATATTCACCAATAAATGTTCCAATTTTTGATTTTTCTCTTTTATTATTTTTTTGATTATTAAATATTATTTTCAATTTAAAACTACGTGCGTTAGGTAATTTGTCTATTTTTGAGTTATAGACTTCAATGTTCTCGAATATGAAGATATATATATATACATATGTGTATTTATTTAAACACAGTTACTAAGGACATGTTAAATTAATAGCTATAATTAGTCTTATACTGCACTATATATATATAATTAAATATTGTGCAATTTCGTGTTAAGTACAGAAGAATTTAGATAATTCGAAAACATGAATGCATTTTGGTTGCCTATATAAATTGAAGTTAAAATCATTAGGATATGATTATATTATATTGAATAATTTTATTTAGAACGTCAATGCAATTGATATCCATGTATTTTGTTAATATGCTTATATATATATATATATATATATATAATTTTAATACCGAAAAATAACGCGGGCAATTATTTATTATTGTATTTAATTTGTAATAATTTTCTCATTTACATTTTTTTTTAATTTCATAAATTTTAATTTTAAAAAATACATTTTTTTATAATAGAATATTTTATTTCTCTTTAAATTGAATTATTTCCCCTCTATAATTCAAACTTCTCTCTAACCTAACTAAATTGAATACTTTAATAAATTTAGTTTACAGTTTGCCACTGAACTTTGAATTATTTATAGTCTTCCGCACATTATCATTTAAATATCTGAAATTTTCAGTCACCAAATTATACACAATATGAATATTACAACTCATGTAAAATTTAATATTCATTTATTTACTTACTTTTATTTTGTAGAATATACCTCAGCGAAAGCTCCGCTCGATTATTGTAACAACAATGAATCACCTGCACTTCCACTTCCTGTAGATCAAAATGGAAATGTTATATATAATCTACATACAAACGTACATGAAACGGAACAATTTCAATCCGATCCTAATGATCCATCTGCACCTTCATCTAGTGCGAGTAAATCAATGCTTGGGCATCGATCTGATTAATTCACCTTCACTTAATAAGGATTAATTATTACGTTTTAATAACTGTAAAATCATTTAATTTTATCAAAATATATTACTATGTTATTAAATTAATTACTAATTATATACTTGTACTTACATTAATTCACATACATTTTACATTACATAAATGTGTAAAATAACAAAATTACTATGAAAAAATTATATTTTCTTACAAAGTAATTTAAATTGTGATTCGCTCATTACATATATGTATGCAATTTTATTAGTTGTATCATTTTTGTGAGACAATGACAGACTTATATTTTTTTGTGTATTCATTGATGAATATTTTATTGTTTTTTAGGATAATTAAATAAATACTGTTAAATATAATTTGTTTTATTATTTAGTACAATAAAACTCAATTTACTTGGCAATTGACTTCTTTATTTGTAACTATTAATAACACAAGATATTTGGGAAAACGTTTTGATTTAATTCGTGTTTGGTAGATGTCATCTTACAAAAGTTTGTTCGCAATGTAATACATTGTGTAGAATAGTGAATTGCCAACTTCCTATTCCTAATATCCAGCAATTGTTTTGCGAAACGTTAGGCGAATGCATCATTTTGTAGTCGAATACACATATTGGTTTTCAAAGTCAATTTGTTGATATGTCGCCATAGAACTGAAGATTTGAGACATGAATTAAGTTAATCAGTGGGTGTTGAATGTGGTATCATTAGCAGAGTTTGTCGCAAATCCCCTGACAATAGAATGAGTAGCTCTACCAAAAGGCTGTCTATTACCCCTCAAACCTTTCAGTGTACGATGAAGCGTTTCTAAAACTTTTTTGTTATGGATACATTCAACATATGTACCCAACTCAAATTGTGTTTCACGTTTAAAATAACGATCATATGCGGTATTAGTAGATCGAATTGGTACACACATTCCTAACTGCACCAATCCTTTGTTAGCGATTGCCAAACATACATCCTCGATAAAAAGCAACGTCTCATACACGTTTGGTGTGAATTACCAGTTGATATTCGTTGCTCGCAAACGACGTAGGATGTCTTCACTCATGTCATCTTTGTATTTTTCCCAAAGATATTTTGTATTGGATGGGAAACACGTTGTCAATAATATCACAAATAATGCACGTATTTGTTGTGGTTGATTTGGCAGTATTTGATGCACTAGCGAGTGCTGTATCCCAGTGGGCATCGTTTTCAAGAAGATTTAATTCTTGGCAAGTCGCAAATACTTTACCATTGACTGTTCTCAGTTCTTGGAAGAATTTCGGTTCACGTACATTAACTAATAGTAATCGCGCTATCCATTCTCAATATGCACAGCCAAATGAACAAATGTTGGATGACGGTCATGAATAGGAAATGAGAAAATATTCCAAACAGCTTCATTGCTACTAATGTAGCGTCCTAATTGATATCTTTCAATTTCATCAATTGGTGCAGATTCATTTCCCACTCCAAAAACTACCATATCGATTCCATTGTTAATATATTTGCATATGTATTTGTTCGATTTTATTGAATTGCAATACTCGACATTGATGTGTGCTTTAAACTTCTTAGAGAGTAATGGTGAAAAAACGGCACAACCCAACGATTATCGATTTCAATGTCATTGTTGCGTACGTTTAGAGTGATGATTTTGCCGCCATCTTCAGTTGATCGTCGACGATATTGGGGATATCCATCATTGCCAGTGATAATTTTGTCGTGTAAATCTCTTGGATAACGTTTCCTGCATTTTTTATCCTTCATGCATGGAGATTTGTTGTTGATCGCTTAACGTAGGCCATGAATTATGTTTTTCGTAACGACTTCGAATAAGTCTGGATCAATGTCGACGTTTGGTATTTCTGCTGAGATGACTGCATCAATTTTGTCTGGTGTAATTCTATCAATCAGCCAAATCAAAATGTGTGCATGCGGCAATCCTCTATTTTGCCATTCAATGGAATACATCCAACAACGTGTCTCACCAAAAACACGATACTTGTAAATAAAATCCATAAAAGATTTCAATTTTCGTTTGAACACACGTGCAATGATGTCACGGCGATCCGAAAATGATTGTCGAGGCAACAGAAGTTCTTTAGTTTCATCCCACGTAGTTTTGCACATGAATGTTATGAAAAAATCCGGAGTCGTATGCGCGAACGTAAGTCATTGCTTCTTGTGCGTATTCATACATATGTCGTGGGCTTCTTCCATGTGTAGCCGTAAGTATGACAATTCTGGCAATTTCACTTTTCCACCTGCGCAGCACATTCCTGGAGTTTCCTTTTAAATTTCAATGCACGGCAAGATTCGAATATCTTGTCCATTTTTCCAATGACGACACTTCGTTGGCAACTATAATCATATTCCGCATCGCAATGGAACGCAGCAAGATTCAATTCAACGTGCAGCATCCATCTGGATCAATCATATTGTTCTCTTTTTAAAGTCAGACTTGCTCTCCGTTCGTCAATAGTATAAGTCGAGCGGGCTTGAACAGTTCGATCTCGGTTGGTTTCCAGTCGTGATGCTCACTGATCTCCAATTTCAATCGATGGGGCATGAGCAGCTCGTTCTCGCATGGTTTCCATCACGCTCGGTTGTTTCTGATGTTCAAATGATCTTTATCGTTCGTGCTACAGATGTAAATCGGCCAATCGATTTCCGTTGGCGGACATAACTGTCGATGATATAGTGGAGAAATTTGTAATCAAAATCTGACAGAGATTAAAGCACGATGATAGATTTGCCCTTGGATTTTGAAAGTTGGCATGTAATTCTCACGTACGACGCTAAAACCTTGACGATAAAGGGCGATTAAGGCTACATTACCATTGCTACTACACGCAAACTACCTACACATTTGCAAGGTGTAACATTTTTAATTACACACGAAAACTGAGAAATTGTATTTTCTTATAACTAACTAATAAAATACAACGCCAGAAACCTTATAAAAAACATATGACGTTTGCCCTCGGTAATCATCTGACGTTACACCCTTAGTTACGGCGAAAGGTAAACAACTCGTAAGTGCGAAGGACCACCGGTTTACCGATGTCGGGTTTTGAAACCTTTAAGGAGTTGGGTTTCGACAACTTTTTAGAGACAAAAACCATTCCGGGTCCACGCTGAATACGTAGGAAAGAACCCTATCAAAATCCATCCAACGGTTTGGTCAGGCATCGATTACATACAGACACCAATTTATTTATATATATATATATAGATGTATATATTAATTCAAAAAGTTAACATTTAAAGTGACCGTTTTCTTAAAAATTTATAAATTGTTGAACTTTGAATAAATAATTTTATATCGTTTAGGTAACGATTTCTTGAGGAAGATACCGTGGATGTAGTGCAGGGCCGCGCGATCGTCGCCCTCAAAACCATCTCGGGTTACATCCGAGGTTTGTCTTTTCCTATCGGTAGACGCGTTATGGGGCGACAGAGCCCCTCATATTCTTAGTGGGGAAGGCCAACCGATTCGGAGTGTCCCTGAATTACTTAGTCGTCGTGCTCGAGATCTCGAAATATGTTCGAGGTGCCCCTGCGAGCCGCAGCCGGTAGGGCTCAGCGGATAATGGGTACACTCGGAAGGTTGCTGCAGAACGTCGGCGGTCCGAGCGAGAACATAAGACATCTGTTCGCGAGCGTCGTGCGCTCTATATTTTATTACAGCGCTCCGACATGGGCTCCTTCTGCTTTCCGTGACACTCAGAATGTCGGTATTATGACTTCGGTCCATAAGGTACGTTTCAATATACCGCACGAACACCTCCTATCGACCTACAAGCCATTGAACGCCACGAGTGGCCAGGTGCGCATCGTCGTGTGAATGCATTACGAGGTCTCGTAGTCCTCTCTCTTGATCGTCGCTATGTCGATTGGCCCTCGGTCAGAGAATTAATCCGGCCAAGACGTCTTCTGCTCCGGACCTTGAGTAGCACCACGTGCTAATAAAACACCCGAGAAAAGTAACTAGCCTTTTGGTCGGGATAAAACCAGGTTCACGCTGTGATGTGTCATTTGTGACGGTTCTTTAGTACTTGTATACGAATATTATTTATTATTTTATTCGTATATAGGAATCAATAGAAAACAATTTTTAAGTTAGCTAATTAACCACCCCCTCCTCCTCCAAACATTTGTTGTTCAAGACGGTCTTTGCCTAGTCGTACGAGAATATTAACGGCAACGAGAAGTAACCTAACCACTGTCGGGTCACCACAGTCCGTCATCATATCTAAAACATGACATATAAAACAACGATCAAGATAAAAACTTATTGTTTTCGTTTATTACATAATGCCTTTTCGTGAATTATATTATTTTATTAAAATTAAATATGTGATTAAACATGAAATCTGTTCACGCACATTTTTTCATATTAACATTATAAACAGATTACGAACTACTATTTACTTATTATACGTAAATATGATGTCTACATCTTTGGTTAAATTATAACAATTCCATAATTATGTAAAAATTGTCTGTATAATTCCTATTGAAAATGTGCTATTGAGCACATTAGACATTAAAAGTAATTATTACATTTTTGTTTCACACATGAATTTTAATAAAAATGTATTGAATAACATTACACGAATGTTTAAACATCAGAGCAAATAATAATCCATTATTTTTTCATAAAGTACTTATGTTAACATTTTTATAGGTCATTGTGTATTGTTCAATAAAGTCAATTGGCATATCTACGAATTATAACGTGAAAAAAACGAGATGAATATGGTTAATTTTAAAGTTATTTTTATTATTTTAGGTATAGAAATTATTGTCTTGAATGCTGGTGGTAAGAGTAAGTATCGTAATATGATATATGTAAATAATATAGCAGTTATAAATTTAGTTAACAAAATTAAAGTTTAATTTATGTATTTACATTAATCATTGTGCAACAAATAAAAACCATATACTTGCTTTATAATACTAAAAAAAATATAAAGTTATGATATATAAATGGTTTTATTTTTATTTTTGTAGGATGGGATACAAGTATGTAATTTTTGAAACTTATGCATTAAACTATCTGATTTGAATTAAAATATTTATTTTATGTGTTATTCTCTTAATTAATTTTTAACTGCGTTCTAGAGTAGAGCTTACTCAAATATACACACACAATACGATTATATTTTGATTAAATTAACAAAACTCCTATTAAAAACAAATAAATTTTTTTAATTAGACATTGCGTTTCGCGAACGGAACTGAGATAAATGTTATCTATTTAGTGACTAAGAAACGTTTGGTGCATGTTAATAATTAACAACAAAATATTGTATTTATCAATATAAATAATTTCTCATAACTATATTCTTATCTAATTTTTACAAATTATTATACAATTTCGCTGTTTAGTACACTGGTCACTTGGTCAATTTTTATTGCTAAATGCTATTTGGCATTGTTTTCTGTTCAGTCTTCACCGTATACATATAAACGAAATTTGTACAGATATTAAAGATGTACTGAGAATGTGTAATTTTTTCTTTCTTTTATTTTAGAATGTAGAGGTAAGCCCATTGGTAACTTATTAATTAGTAAATATATTCAATATATTATATGATATTTTATAATAGAGACTTAAATATGACAGAATATTTATGTTTTAATTGCGGTTTCTTCGAATGTGTTACCATTCTCCCCTCTGACCTTATGATCTTAGACACCTACTACATTTCTTACCGCTATAAAATCTACTTTGCATAGTCGAAAGGTTCAATGTCTATCTACCCCACCTTATTCAAACCTCCACCCATAAATTTTCGCATTCCTATATCGCATGCTCCACTCAACCATTTTGCATTTTTTTCCTGCAATTTTTTACCGTTTGGATTATTGTTTGTTATCACATTGTGCGTTTCTCTAAAATCGTTTTTTTTTTTTTTTTTGAAAATACATTGTTTATTTATTTGGAAATATATGTGATTCGTCGTTGTCAGTGCGTTAAGACGTCACACATGGTTAATTAACATAAAATTATGGGAATATTTACATTTTATTGTGTGTATATATCATGTATATAAGTATGAAACGAAGTTTTTATTTAATGACTATTTGGAAAGATTGTCTAAGTTCAGATTTGGTTAGAATTTCACCATATACGTAAGTATAATAACATACAATTTTAAAATAATATTAGCCCACTTTCACATACATTAGAATTTAGTGAGTACTTTTAATGATTCGTTAGAAAACTACAATCAAAAATTCAATAATTAAAATTATGTTTTTCAATTTATATAGTTAATAACATTACCTGTTTATAGTTGCTTGAAGATTCCATCTCAACTCCACATATTTTAATATATAAATAAAAATCAATTGTCCCATGTATGAGACATCATCTCTTGATATCGATTCGACCGATTTGGCTGATTTACTTTTTTGTTGTGTTCATAATTGGCAATCAAGGTTTGTATAAAACAATTTTTTTTGAAAAGTCGGACATTTGTTACGGTTTTGTTACGTGTAGTAGCACTATTGTTAAATAATGGCTTAAAAGAAATAGTTTTGAATAATATCAAATTAGAGTTTATTTTTTGTTAAATTTATTTCGTATTTAGAAATCACACGTAAATGAACGCAACTGGCAGCTGCAATAATTATTAGTCATTAGCCACGGTCGATCACGGGAACATATCTAAAACCGTAAAATTCATCAGTTTTTGTTTACGTTCGAGCTGACGCACAAAATAATTTAGAATATCAGCATAACAGACGGCCAAGCGTGACAATTCGAAATGAACATTTGACGTTCAGATTCAATCCAATAGTCGATTACGTCATAGATATATCGGTCAACTTCGGAACAATTGGAACATTGGGATTACACACTCGCTGATGCTGTAATTTCGTATACTGCGCATCAAATTCGATCCCTTTTTGCCATTATCATTTCAACGTGTTTTCCATCGAACCCACTTCATTTACGAAAAAAATACAACAGACAATATGGCTAAAGATATTTTGTATCGAGTGCGTACAACAAGAGAGAATTCCAAACTTTAATTTAACGAGGAGATTAACAACGAGACATAGATTTTTATAGAAAATGTATACATGATGGTGTCCGGCAAGGTATTCCACGAATTAAGAAGCCAGCGCCAAACATCCCATGCACGATGCATTCAATTGAAAACTTAAACGAGAACGGCAATGCGATCGAGATGCTTTGGGTCAATTAGTACAAACAAATGTCCCACTTTTGAATCAGCAGTAGAAAACCGCTTACGACACATTGATGACAGCAATCAGCAACGGCTATGGAGGAATATTCTTTCTTCATTCACTTGGCAGAACTGGAAAAACGTTCTTAATTTCATTGATTTTAGCTTTGATTGGCACACAAAGTCAAATAGCGCTGGCCGTAACGTCATCTGAGATCACTGCTATATTGTTAGAAGGAAGACGAACAGTTCATTCTGCGCTCAAACTGCCATTGAATTTGCAAACGATAGATAAACCGACGTGCAACATTGCCAAAAAAACAGCAATGGTGAAAGTACTACAAAATTTCAAAATAGTCATTTCGGATGAGTACACGATGGCGCACAAATGAGCATTGGTAGCATTTGATTGAACGTTAAGAAATTTACAAAATTATGAGAGTTCTTTGAAAGTACAATGATTCTGCGGGCCGATGATTTTCACCAAACCCTGTCAGTCATTTCAAGGTTGTGATGAATGAAATTAATGCTTTCTTGACGTTATTGAATTTGTAAAGATACGTTGAACTCTCAAGTTAACAAAGAATATGGGAGTTTTGTTATAAAAGAAATTATTGGACATTGGCAATGAAAAATTTCTTGTTAGCATTTCCACTGGCCTTATTTTGTTTTCACCAAATTTTTGTCAATTCAAAACATTAAAGAAGAAATGATCATGGAAGTGTTCCCGGGTATTGGTGCAAATTAAAAAAAAACATGTTTGGTTGAGCAAACAAGTCATTTTGGCAACGAAAAATAAATACGTAGATAATTTGAAAAAAAATTAAAAGTCAAATCTCTGACCATTTGCATTCATCTTAGTCGATCGATTTCATTACCAATTCAGATGAAGTCGACAATTATCCAGTTGAATTTCTGAATTCATCGGATTTACAAGGAATGCCACACGCGCAATTTGCAGCTCAAGGTGGACTCAGTGATAATCATGGTACACAATCTGAATGAACCAAAACTACACAATGGAACAAGACTTACTGGCAGGAATCTGATGAATAACGTGATTGAAGTAACGGTAATCACAGGAAAGTTCAAAGCTTGGTATGTCCTGATTTCATGAATATCACTGATTCTAACCGACTTGGCGTTTCAATTTAATCGTTTTCGGTTCGTCTTGCATTCACAATGATGATTAATAAATCGTAAGGCCAATAGTTAGAAATGTGTGGAACAAACCTTGAATTGCCGTGTTATTCGCATGGGCAGTGACAACTGTACGTGGCGTGCTCGAGTGTCAGTAAACCATCAGTGCTATTAGTTTTTTTCCCGGACGGAAAGACAAAAATATCGTTCATTACCAAGCGTTGCGATAAACACATTAAAAACACCAATTTACTTCATTATACATACTAGTATACTATAGTTTCATTGATCAAATGGTTCACCAAAAGAACAAACGATATTAATTCTTGATATAAACATTGGATTTCAGGTTTTGTGGTCGAAACCTACTAACCGCACCCCTTATATTAGCGCGCGGCGCTACTTATGAGGCACGACAGGGCAGAGCCCGACCAGTAAGTCAGTCGGATCCCGTATCGTCTAAAGATTACCAGCACCGGGCTCAGATCATACCCTTTCAAGGAGAAGGCACGACTCAGTTAAGTGAGTGGGTTCCTGTTTCCTCCCACTGGGTCTCGTGGTTTGGTTACTATCTAGCGCCTGTCCTACAACCACCACGTTGCAGCCTAGATAGGTACCTCAATCTTACGAAGCACTATGTCCAGGATGGCAAGCCGATCCGGCGTAATTTTGTTGCTCCCCACTCCCGTGGTACCGACTAGGTTTAATGTTGACGTCAACCCGGAGAATTATGTACTTTCCACTATTCTAGCTCCCCAGCCGGCTAGTGGTTGGCCATAAACTCCTGATATAAACAATACTGCCAAAATTTTGTCTTTTAAGAAATATTTAGTGATTGAAAACAAAATGTACGCCAGATTTAACGATGTGGTTTATACTGATGTTTTAAAATAATCATTTCTAAATTAGTCGGTTAAGAAAAATATGTATTTAAAAAATAAAAATAAAATTATAATTCAATATTATTCAAAACTATTTAATCTTTTAAGTAATTATTTGTATAAACCATTTTTTGAAAAAAGTTGTACCGTCACACGAGTAATTCAATTTGAAATATTTTACGTAACGAAACTGCACACGGGCAAACCCGGGTAATATATCTATATTATATATTAACTGTTTGTTAACTATTTATTTATTTATTTATAATATTTAGCTATAAAAAAGCATTACTGAGTCAGCTAGTATTCAATAAGAATAAGTTTTATTAATTGTATATTTACTTTTATAATAGTAGAAGCAGCAAAGTTCCTGAATAGGCTATAGAAGCTAGGAAAAAAATATATATTTACGTTTACATTATGTACACTAGCCGAGGATAAATGAATAGATATTACTGGAATTTTGTTAAAATATTGAAAATAATTTTTAATGTGGTAGTGTACAAGTAGTATAGTTTATTTTAGTAAATATTAAATAATACAATGTACAATAAATAATTATGATAGCTCTATACAATAATTTTTTTTTTTTTTTTGAAACTTTGTGTTAACAAATAGTCTCGACAATTATATACAAAGCTATGCTATATAAGCAGCCCAGAATTAACAATACAATAATAAAAAACATGCATATTTTAAAATAGCATTGTTTATAGATATGTATAGTTTTATTTATATTTATATACAATTTTACAAAAACCTGAAGCAATAGAGTAAATGATTTAACATTTTTTGTATCTTTTGAAAAAAAACATTGATAATATTAATAAAATACAAGCGTATGTTTTCATCTAGTTATTTGCCAAAGTAAACTGTGTAAATATCAATTTTTAAATTTTTAAATCCAATAAGGAATCAAGTTATTTTATACAATTTTAATACAGTTTCCAATTAAAATAGATATAACTATGGATATTAAAATTATGTTTAATAATATTAAACTACAATTAAAATATAACATTAGTCATTATTGTTTTATTTGTTTTGTGTTAGAATAATTCCTTGTATTGCGCCAATTTTGTGTCACTTGTTTCGTGATTGTTGTTTCAGCTGTATCGAATATCATTGTACGAAGTATCAATCAAAAAAAAAAAACAAAACAAAAAAAATTAATACAAAAATTCTATTAATCTTTACGCAAATAGTTTACCTAATTTTATTTCTTTTTAATACGACGTGATTCAACGTCGATCAATATAAACAGTAAATTTGTCGTGATGTTTTCCTTCTATGCAAACACTAATAAACATTATTCTAAGAATCGCAAATATTTTAAATCATGAAATGTCTATATAAACAATATAGGTTATATAATTTTTGTCTTGCTAGTTTGTTGTTTTCTTATTACTTTAAAATTAGACAATTTATAAAAGTGGCTTTTTCGGCTACGAAAAAATTGCACAATAAAACAAATAACAAATTAATATTTATGCAGTGAAATAATTGTACGTATATTAATATTGATATTATTATTTAATGTTAAATATAATTATTATATAGAACAACTTAAAGATCCAGGACATTTTGATTGTAAATACAGCTATACTTTAATTTTTTATATTTTCATATATTAATGTAATTTAAAAATAAAAAAAAAACAGCACTCTTCATTTACTTTAACACTTAAAATTATGTAAATTACAAAGTATTAGAATTCAAAAAATAATACAATTATTAAGTCCTTGTTTAAATTGATAGTTACGAGAATGAGTAATAATTAATGACCAAAGCAGTTTAATTATATACGTATAAAAATAAACATTAATGTTCATAAATAATCGTATTTTTTTTCATGTAGTTGGGTGGGATAAAACTGCAGCCTTCATTCACGCGTTTTACAATAATCGTGAGTAATTTAAAAACATAATATACCTAAATTGAAAATGCGTTATCTGAATACTCCTTAATACTATATATAGCTACACATTCATTGATTGACTAACTGATATAACTGAACTATTATTATTATTTTTTATTATTAATATTATAATACAATTATTGCTTTAATTATTGCGATTATATTATGATCAGTGTGAATTTTATGAAAATTCAAAACTATCGATTATTGGAATATAATATTTATGAATTATGCAAGATAAATTAAGCATAGATCTTTATATATTTTATTTTATTAGTTGCTCCTGATAACGTGCTGCGTAATAAATCAAAAGGTTAATTTGTACTTTCTGCACGTTATACAATTAAACTTGAGTATATTTTTTGTTCCCCTCAGAAGGGTGCTAAGTAATTAGCATTACGGGTTGGACGAAATCGGGGCCCCAAACTCTGAGCTTAATCATAACTGGTGGGCTTAGCCTGGTTCTCCAGATTGAGGGTTTGGCATAAGGTAAATATAGTAGTATTACAAGAAACGAGATGGCAAGGTGAGTGATTTATACCAACAGGTAACATGAAATTATTTTATGGCGGTATAATGAAAATAAAAATGGAGTGAGTTTCCCCGTACACAATAGTTTAATACCACGAATTAAATAATTTAAGGCTATAATTGACCGAATATGTTATATGGAGAGATCAATATCAGATTTGATGCTGCTAATCAATGCCTGTATGCACTGAAAACCCTCTTTAAGTCTAGGTAGTTATCAAGAAAAACGAAAGAAAATCTATATATAAGTTACATCCGCCCATATCGACATATGCATGTGATACATGAGCAACGACGAGAGGTGATCATGAAACACTACGTCTCTTTGAAAGAAAAGTTCTCATTAAAAATGTACGGACCTATATTTAACATTACAGAACAAAAATGGGAAATGAGAGCTAACGCGCAACTATACCAACTTTACAAAAAAGAAGATGTGGTTTAATTCATTAGAGGAACAAAAGTAGAATAGGCAGGCCATATATGGTGGGCTGATGGAAGTATGTTGAAAGGAGCATTGACATATTTGGTGAAAGGAAAAAGACCAAGAGGAAGACAACGGAAAAGATGGAAGGCTAGCGTCAAAGGGTTATTAGAAGAAATAAGAGTGGTCTGGAAGCAGGTGTATGATAGAAAGCGGGAGAAGGAAGTAGTTTTGGCGGCCAAGGGCCTAAACGACCCGTAAAGCTTAAAAAAAAAAAAAAAAAAAAAAATGAATAAAATAAAACTTGTGCATATTTATTTGTTCCAGAAAAATGTATAATCATATTAATACAAATATTTAATAATATATACCTTAATATTTAGTGTTGACAAAACTGCTTGAATAAATACATTATGTATTATATAGTAATTTTATATGCCTATCACAAAGAACTTTTACAAAAATTTCTGGATGGTATGATTTGTTATTGTAAATAAATAAAAATATTACTAAATAGATTATATCATCATCATATATAGTTTAAGGGACCATTGAGGTCCAACGCTGCCATCACATCTTATTCCATTTTTTTCTATTGTACGCCATGTCTAACTGGGCCCCTTCATGAATTACTCTTAGATCCTTCAAGACGATGTCCCTTCATCTTGTCCTGGGATTGCCCAGTGGTCTTTTACCTCTCATTTCAGCCACCATTGCTTGTTTAATAATTCTGCCATCTGCCCTCCATACATGTCCTAACCATTCAAGTTTTTTGCTTCTCATATATGAAAGAATGTTTGGTCTTCCGTATAGCTCTTGTAATTCGTTATTATGTCTTCTTTCAAATTGCTCTATCTCTCTGTTATACAGAGGGCCATACATTTTTTTAAATATTTTTTTTCAAAGGTAATTAGGCTCTGGTGGTTTCCCTTAGTGGATGACCATGTCTCACACCCATATGTTAGGATTGGTCTAATGTAACTCATGTAAAGGTTTTCTTTGATTCATAAGAATGATTTTTTGATTTAAGTAATTTTAACAAACTAAAATAGCACTTGATAGTACTTGCCAATCTATCCCTTATTTAATCATGCATATTATTTGCACTATTCATGTTTACACCGAGGTACATGAATTGATTAACTTTTCCGAAAGTAAGACTATGTACCTTTAGATGTGAGTTATCTGCCTCAGTGCGCGACGTACACATATATTTGGTTTTTTATTGGTTCACCTCTAATTCCATCCTCTTGCTCGACTTCAGCAATTTTCGAGTGGTTCATATAACATCATCTCTTGAGTTACCCATTATGACTATGTCATCAGCATATGCCAGTAGTACATTCAGTTCACCAAAGTTCATTTTCCGATCTTCTGACATATCCCTTACTACTCTCTCCAGGGCTATATTGAATAGCATTGGCGATAATACATCGCCCTGACGGAGACCAGTCTGTACTTTAAATTGTGTTGACGTTTCTTGTCAGAATCGCACCTTAAGATTGGTGTTACTGTTGCACATTTTGACTAGAGCTACGTATTTTTGGGGTTTTCCAAAAGTTATCATTATTTTCCATAGTTCTTTCCTGCTTATTGAATCGTATGCTTGTTTTAAATCTACAAATACCAAGTGCAGATCTTTATTATATTCATAATGTTTTTCTGATACTTGCCGAATTGTGTGTATATGGCCTATAGTCGATTTACACTTTCTGAACCCGCATTGGTAGTCCCCTATTATGTCTATTACATAAAGGTTTAATCGTTCCATTATGAGTGTCAGTATTTTGTAGCCTGTGTGTAGTAGAGATATTCCTCTGTAATTTTCTAGTAACATTGGATCTCCTTTTTATATATAGGACAAACGATTGCAGTGTTCCATTCCTCTGGCATGGTTTCTGTTTTCCAGATATCTATAATTACCTTATGTACATCATTCATCATTGGATTTCCTCCATGTTTCAATAGCTTTGCTGTTATATGGTCATCTCCCGGTGATTTATTGTTTTTAAGTGAATTAATTATCTTTGCTATTTCTTCTCGAGTGGGTTCTACTATATTAGGATCTACAGTAATCATAATGTCATCTCTCTTATCTGATATACTTTCGGGTTTATTCAGAAGGTTTTCAAAATGGGTGTTAAACATCTCTGCTATTTCTTTTTTGTCTGCTACTAGTTCTTTGTTATCTTTTATCATCATATTAGTCAGTGGTTTAAATCCTTGTTTAATCCTTCCACTTACTTCAAAAAACCGTTTTGGATTTTTTCTATTCTCTTTTACAGTTGTGATTAACTTCTACACATATAGTCTTTTTTCTCTTCTAAGGGTTACATGAGTTTCTCTTTTTCTCTGTTCATATTCTTTCCTATTTTCATCTGAATTATTTTACATCATTTTGTACCTTAGTGTAGCTCTTTTTGTTATTGATTCCCGGTATTAGTCATTAAACCAGTCATTTCTCTTTGTTCTCTCTGTCCATCCGACCACCTCTGTGGCACATTCCTTTATTGCTTGTGTTACTCTACTCCATTGGTTTTCAACCTCATCTTCTCTGTGTGTGCCTGTGTTTCGTGCTAATTTGCTCTGAATTAAATGTTCGTATTTTTTGGCTACTTCTTTGTTTTTGAGTTTTTCTATATCGAATCGTTTAGTTTTCGGCTTTTTTTTCCTCCATGTACATGATAGTTTTAGCTTGAACTGTGTTATTAATAGAAAATGGTCGGAATCAGCATCCGCGTCTCTGTAGCTCCTTACGTTATTAATGCATCTTCTGTGTTTTTTATCTATTAATACATGATCTATTTGATTTTTTGTGTGTCCGTCTGGATATATCCATGTTTGTTTGTGGATGTCTTTTCGGGGGAAGTAAGTACTGCTGATAGTCAGATCTTTCGCGATTGCCATATTTATTAACCTAGTTCCATTGTTATTACTGATGTAGTGAAGGTTTTCAGAGCCTATTGTAGGTTTATATGCCTATTCTCTTCCAATTTGGCATTAAAGTCACCTAGTAGCACCTTTACGCAGTGTCTCGGGATATCGTCGTATGCTCTATCGAGTTCTTCCAGGAATTCTTCTTTATTTTTATCCTGTCCGTCCTAAATTGGTCCATAGCCGCATATAATTCCCATGTCGAATATTCTTCCTTTTAAAATAATGTAACATAGTCTATCATTAATTGCTTTAAAGAATTTTACGTGCGGTAGTATATTATCATGAATCATAATCCCAACGCCGTTTCGTGTTTTCCATTTTCTGAGCCACTATAAAAAAAGGTCATGTTCTCCTTTTTTAGGGTCTCCTTATTTAGCCATCTAATTTCTTGGAGCGCTAATATATGTATTTTGTATGATTTAGCCACACTCAGGACACATTGCAGTGCTCCTGGCTTGTTCAAGGTTCTTACATTCCATAATCCCAATTTGATTCCATTTCCGAGTTCCAGTCGTTTATCCAAATTTTTAATCCGATTTCGAGGCATGTTTTGTGATAGTTCCTTAACCATAACCTTAACCTTAACCAAATAGATTATATAGTATATGTAAATATGATAGAAAGAAATTACCCTTTCATGGGTATGAAAAAAATAATGAACTACAACTACAAACTATACATACAGTAATGAATTTCAATAAAATCTTACAATTTTCAGTACACGAAAACAATTTACATCACATGTTTGATGATCCAATGAAATGGTGTATGATGAAAATCAACCTGCAAAGTTCGTATATTTTCTAATCTAATCACATCTAATGTTTTATATTAATTTTAATATTACACGTTTATTAAAATAATTAAATGAATAACCATATAAATACTTATGTAATCAGTATACAATAAAAAAAAACTACTAAGTGATGAAGAGAATTGCAAATGTAAGATAATTGTGAATATTTTTATTATTTAACTCATTTTTATAATCAAAATAAATTGAATGTTTTTTTTACTATTAAATATAAAATATAAATATTTTGGTGTCTCTATAGATATTAAAATAAAGATTTGATGTATATTTAACATGTTAAGTTCTAAGACTTTAAGTATATTTATACTTATTAATTTTATAATGAAAAACGCACAATATTTTGTGTATGAATAACTATACAATAATTCAATTTTAGATTCTATAGATAACCCAAATGTTACAAAAGAATTTACCGGTAAATATTTTATTTATACATTCCAACTAGTCAATATTGAATTGTCTCTAATGAGAATGACAGATGGACAAAAACAAATTTATTGTAGAAAATCAATATTAAAATTAATAACATAGTGTCCGCAGTTTATAGCCGAATTAATTTGCCTTTTAACTTGCTATTAGCGTGAGGTACTACTTGAGGAGTACGGTAAATTATGCTATAACCGACGAGGAAGTCACTAGATAGCATTGATCAAAATTTAAAATTTTGAGAGCTTGTACCGGATTTTCATGTAGATACACACCGACAAGTGCAGTGGAGTCAACGGCTTAACTATCATAGTAAAACCCAGCCCGCATACACCCAACTCAGAGAGAATTCGCTGTTATACCGCTGTTAGGGTTGAAACGGGGCACGTTGACGTACTTCGTCCTTTTCAAAATGATTTACACATATATTACGTAACAATATTCCATATTACAATTTTGTGGAATCACATCGTCATTAATTTATATAATTTATACCTACAAAGTTACAATATATTTACAGTTGTTAAATATTATATAAATGTTTGTCCTTGTCTGCATGTATTCTGTCTGTATAGTCTGATCCATGGTTCGGTGTAGTCAGCTCGTTGGAAGTGGCGATTCTGAGTTCTTCAAGATGGCAGTGTTCTTCGAATGGAGAGATGTTGCTGTCTTGACGAATGTGGTTGAACTACTTTTTAAAACATTTTTTTTTTTTTTTGGAATGGGGAGGAGGAAATCTTCAAAAGACACCTCCGTATTGAAAAAAAAACCGGAGGTAGTGCCGGATTTACCATGAAGTGGTACTTACCGGCTAAAAACTCCTCCCCAGGGGGCAACAGTGAAAGTTATATGCCCGATGAAAAACGAAAAAAGAGAGAGGGGAAGAAAAAAAGGAAAGAGTTATATGCGGAGTAAGAAGGTGGCCACCACTAACTCATAGGGCTGAGTAGTGAGGCACTTGCACGTAAAGCGAAGCTGAGGGGGTTTTCTGGGAAGCTAAAGTGGAATTTGAGAACAAAAAATATATATACAAACACAAATACAAAGAACAAACAAACAATCAACCCACGACTCGTAGACACACATACGTGTGTCTGCAGTCGTCAAGTTGGCAGGACGGAAGGGTATTCCAATAGGGAGCAGGGTCAATTTATCCAGTCGTACGATATGGGGACGAAATTTGCGGATGCAGCGATTGAAGGGTTAGGGTGCAAAATGACCGATTTGCGAACTCTATCTGTGAAAATTGAAGTGGCTTGCAGAGGTGGTAATATGCAAATTTTTTTGATGATTTGAGAGTTCCTGACGTACCATGGAATGTGGAGGACAGATCTCAATAGTCTTATGAAGCAGCCCTGAACTGGCCTGAGATGATTTTCACCCGCCTCTTCCCATACGGGGATGGCGTAGGTGCAGATACTTCTCACGATTGCCGAAAAGGGGCGAAGTTTTGTTGCGGGTAACACGTCTTCGTTATTGATGAAGGGCTGGAGTTGGATGAAGGTTCTGTTAGCCTTTCCACGTGTAATCCTGATGTGCCTGCTCCAGAAGAGCTTGCGGTTGAGATTGACACCGAGGTATTTAACGGAATAGCTCCAATCAATAGAGTGGCCATCGATAACGATAACTTGATGGGGGGTGCGATTTCTTTTGGAAAACAACACCGCGACCGTTTTAGTTTTGTTTATGGCAAGCCACCATCAGTTATAACAGTCGTTAAGGTCTTGGAGATGGATGTTCAGGATATAAGTGCAACGATCAAATTGAGCGGTCGTGCGGGAGACGGCCACGTCGTCGGAGTAGATAGACGTGACAATGTCCTCGCGTTGAGGTATGTCATGGCAGAAAACGTTGAAAAGGGCGGGGGAGAGTTTTGCACCCTGTGGGACACCAGCCATGATGGGACGGGGGTCAGAGAGAAAGTCACCTACTTTGACTCTGATGAATCTGTTTGAGAAGAAGGACCTCACCGTGCCTATCAAGTAGAAGGACTTTTTACACCTGGATTGCACTTCTATATATACAGTTGGTCACCATGCGTCCGTCCCTCCAGTTGGTCGCCACTCCACATGTTTTGAGATTAAGAACCGCACCTTTTACCGTCTTGGTTCTACTCCCATGCGGTTCTTCACTGTCTAACTTTTTACCCGATAATCATTGTATCCTGCCGTCGTCGATGAGACTATGCCCCGTTACAAAGTGGACGCTGCAAAGGTCTTTATTAAAACTTTATCCGTGCTACTTTTCGTACATCATTTGGATATGCTTCGAATAAATTTTGCCCCTGTAATTCGTTCGTCTCATGAACCATAACACAAGTCATCAGCTACCCGAACGCTAAAACGTCGTCCTACCCACGGTCGATAATCGTCCGGCACTTAATCTAAGACGCGGGTGTTACATCCAAGTGGCGTACCCGTAGTTTCGTCCACCCTTCTTGATCAAGAAGGTAACCTGGATCAAAAACCCCCGTAAAAGAAGGAGTTATATCAACAGCATGGGGCATTTCTTTTCCATTGATGTCCCTTCTTTCTTTTTCTTTCTTTTGGCAGACATTGCGCCTAAGATGATTTTATATAGTGCTCGGATCATCTCACTCTCCGCTAGGGGGCAAACCCCACCCAAAAGCGATTCCTCGTGTAGTTAGGACCAGAATCGCCATCACGGATGACCCTTCATCTGCGGTCACTTATTTTTATATTCGTGACTGTCTCTGCGACAAAGAATGCTCCGTTATCCGCCTCTAATGAACACAATAAACCTGCATGTGCATACGCATTCCTCTATTTCAACCAACAAAACCAGGAGAACTCGTGCCTTAATTTGAAACACGAATTGCGCACTGCGCATTTCTAGATAAAGTTGAATAGTAAAATTAATAACAGTTGATCCTTCAATGTATTTATTTTTATCCAATCAGTGGTGAAAAATGATAAACACAGGTTACTTAATAGAAATTTGTTTTTGTTTCCTTCAAGTTTCACATAAATCAGCTCTGAAAAATATGTTCTTGAGATTAAGTAAGTAAATATGTATTTTATATTAGTATATCTACTTGTACGTATTAAACACATAATGATATACGTCCAAATATTAATCAAATCAACATAAAGTTATACATAATCAATGGTTAGGCCATATGAAATTATAACATTTAAAATTCATACATTGAAAGGGTTTCGATGTCATAGAGGTTTAAATTCATTTTTACAATTTTTTTATATTATTTTTGTGTATTTAAGATTTAGCATCAATACAATTAAAATTTCAACTAGTGAACATTAAGTCGTTATCGACCCATTTTTTAGAAAATAAAAAATTTCCTTAATCAGTTGTATGATAATATAAATCTTTCATTCCTTAATGAACTTAATACAATTATTACAAGAAATCTTATAATTCATTACATCAATTTGTCATAAGTTTATTTTTCCTAAATAGAAAGTTCTAAGAGTTGTTCATATACAAAAGGTAAAATACAAAACATTTAATTATTCTCATAAACAAAATTCTAATTTTATGAAAAAAAAATCTTCAAATGATATCAGTATGTTTTATATTTTACATAATTCAAATAACATTTACATTTACTTTAAAATTAAAGTAATTAATTGTTACAAATTAACTATTATTCGATTAATCATGAACATATTTTAAAATATTTAAGTGATATTTATTATATATTTTGAAACAATGCCCTTTTGGGGTCGTGAATGATAGATACAATATGTATAATCAGTTAACATATATTATTTCAAACAATTTATATAAAATTACCCATAGGTTTACAAACCTATGACCGTTGATATAATATCCACGGTTTACAAGAGTAATAATAAATCGATTGTGTGCGACAGTTATACTATGCGACTCACCGACAAATATATGTCGAAATAGGTAATATTCAAAGGCGCCGACTCCATGGGGCTTGAGGGGGCCGAAGCCCCCTCAAAAATTCATTTGGGGGGGCGGAGCCCCCCCAATAATTGAAGAAAATTATTAGTTATATTATGCTTTGTAAAACCAGAAAATTATGTTGGTATTTTTTATTTTCCTTGTTTAACGATAGTTGCCTATTAAAATATATTCAGTAATGAGTTAAAACAAATAATTATTACGGTAGTAAGCAGGTTAACTGAAAACAAGTGGTGTGAATCATAATAGTGATACGGTGCTGCGGGCACACTAATCAGTACTGTGATACACAGCCTTTGCACAGGTTTTTCCCGACTATTCATATTATGACGGGTTGTTTATGTTATATTTTGTTGTATATTATAGACTATAATAAAAATTGTTTTCAATCATATTTTATCGTTGAAAACATTTTCGTTATAAATAAAGCAATTAATAATTATGTCTATTGAAAATGACATGTATACAATTATTATTCGACGATGTTTTGAACACCGGAAAAAAATGTGAATAGTTTCGTTCAATGCATGCTGCAGACGTGTTTAGTGTTTTGACTTAAGTGTTTAGTGGACTCTTTTATATGACTATATTTTATTCGTTTACTTTAGTCTCTTAGTGTATTGTGAATTAAGTTTGCAATGGATAAATTTGTTACCAAGAAGGTGCGCTTGGAAGTTGATAATACTGCAAGTCAACCTCCGACAATTATTTCGTCGTCAATTGCTTCGTCGTCTTTAGGCGAGAACCGTTCACAGCCGAAACCTGGACAATCCGGTAAGGGCAGATCATTTCAGAAGTCTTGGTTGATCAAATATACATGGCTAGAATATGAAACATCTACCGAAAAAGTTTTTTACAAAACCTGCAAAGAAGCAGATGCAAAAAATCTATTACAATTTTCTTCAAAAAAAGAAGATGCATTTATTTCCGTAGGGTTTTCTAACTGGAAAAAGGCTTTGGAAAAATTCCGTCTTCATGAAAATACGTTTACACATAAAGAAGGTGTTCTGAAACTAAATTCTATCACTAACCGAAGTGTAGCCTTCCAATTGAATGAACAGTTAGATAGTGATATGAAGAAAGGCCGTTTAGCTCTTGAGACAATTTTTACTACCGTGCAATTTCTATGCCGACAAGGACTAGCAATTAGAGGGCACGAAGATGTAAACTCAAATTTTTTTCAATTGTTGGAACTCCGAAAGAATGACGTACCTGAGTTAAAAGATTGGTTAGGGCGTTCGAGTTATCGAGAGTCGAGTTTTCGGGGTTCTAATGTTGATCATATAACTCTAAAATGCTTAAAAAAAACTTTAAAACTCACTATTTTTCATCTAAAATTTAGAAAATTTCCTGAGGCAAGACCCCCGGTATGGCCCCCCCAATATTTTTTGTCAGTCGGCGCGTCTGGTAATATTAGAAGGAGAGGGAGAGTCACTCCAATGCTTACGTAAATACGTGGTATGTCATGGAAAGATAATGACAGGATTTTTAGTTTTAAAAAGTCTATTTTGGCTACTGTTTTTCCGGTTGCTCCGTGTCCGGCTGGAAGAATTCAGCGTCTCGTCCGATGTGAGTCGCTAAACTAATATGTTGTGGTTGGCTGGCTGCTGCTGGATGGTTGACTTGATTACTTTTTGGTCCACTGTAGCTAGCTAATAGCTGAGGTGATCCTTTCTGTACAATCTTCAATATTTTGTTTTTTGTAGTTATTTGAAGAATGAAAAGTGGATTAAAAAAAAAGATGCTAGTTTCTTGCATTATAAAAGGTGGACCGCTTACGCCTTAAACCTTAGGCCAAACGTGTGTCTATGTTAGTGAAGAAAGTCGGACTTAGTGATGATCAAAAATCACGTCGCAGTTAATCTGTTACCGCGATAACAGTGTCGTTGTTAGTCACTGCGACAATGGAAAAAATAAATGGTGACTAATGGTTACATTGTGTATAAGTTACAAGGTTGGAAGCAATGTAATATACTACTTTAATTATTTCGTAGTGACTATTGAATACTACAATCAGTTACAGTAAATATTTATGAAGCAAAACGAATGGTTATTAGTCACCATTAAAAGTCACGTTGATATTTAAATTGCTTTCACCATTTTCACGAATACTAACTTTTGTAACGGTATACCATCCTTAATTGGACCGAAATTAATATGAATGTGTTTAGTGGAAATATTTTATATTTTAAATTAAAATATTAAATTATTGTTTATTTTAAAGTCGTAGTGAGAATGGATTATGTGGAATATCGACCTGTCTAGCCGACCGAATATCTATGAAGGAGAGAGGCCCCAAATTAAGGCCTGTTACCGTTTTGATCGTTTCGTCCCGTAAATCAATCATTCCGTACTCGCTCACTCCATGCAGATCGTCTCGTTACCTCATATGTTTCCGTCCACGGGTTTATACCCAGGTACCCCCCTCCCCGTTGTTAGTGATAGCGTATCCCACCGCTCAGGACTTTCCATATTTTACTTTGTCGATATCTTTCCTTTTCGGGCCGTGGTCGATCTCTATCTGTTGTACACGACCACTGCCCCAATTGCTATTTCCTATTTGCGCTATCTCTTGGTGAGTATTTGCGCACAGATGCCTCGGAGTGTAGCTGACCAGCATGACCACTGGATGGCATCACCCACATGGTCTGTCGTTAACTCATGGATGTACCGTTCCGTTACAATATACAGGGTTTGTCCGGAAAGTAGTGAGCCTAATTTTTTTCTACGAAGTATATTATTCGAACAGGTACAACAACTTGATATTCCTCAAAATAGGACCTTTTTGCTTAAATATACTTTTGCCTGCGTGATTTCCATTCTGCATAAGTCCCATGTAACTCTTCGGCCAGAATGACGTCATCGTAGTAGTTTGGTCGTTATCCTAGTAGCCCAGATGATGTCCTTTTAACTTCCTTTTCAGCCGAGGAAACAAAAAGAAATTCTCTGGGGCTAGGTTGGGACTGAGGAGTGGCTTAAAAATCGTTTCAACACCGATCCCTGTTAAGTAGGTTAGGTTAAGAGGTGACAACAAAAGCGGTATGGGACGGCGCATTGTCATGGTGTAGTTTCCATGATGCTTGGATCTATTTTCGGATGCGGCTGACCCGGTAATTCAGCAGTTGAAGCACTTTCTTGTAATAATGAGCATTGGTGATCTGACCAGAGAGTACGAACTCGTGAGGCAATATCCCCTTAGCATCAAAGAAAAATATGACCATCGATTTCAAGTGGGACTTGCTCATTGAAACTTTTTTCTAGAGTGGCGGCGTTGTCGTGTGCCATTCTGCATTCTACCGCTTCGACTCAATACCAGTGATAATGTTGTCCAAGAAACTAGAATTATCTGCACAGAATTATTTCAGCTTCTCGCACACTTATATGCGATTCACTTTTTGAGCGTCGATCAAAATTTTGGGCAAATTATACGTAAATCATTCGCATAGCCAAGTTTTCCGATACAATCTCATGGACAATGGTTTTCGGAAAAATTAATAGTCTCGATATCATATGAACACTCATTCGTCGGTCAGTTTTGAGCAACCACAGGTGAGGTGTTTGTCCGTTCGCGATGTTGGTAGGCGTCCAAAACCGGCCTCGTCGGTGACCTCTTCCCGACGTTCGTAAACGACTTGTGCCTCTTTTTTGCTTGCGAATAGGACATGCGAGCAGAACCAAAGGCTTCTTTAAAAATGTTCCATGTTTCCTTAAACGTTTTGTTTAGCTTAACACAAAACTTCATCGTATAACGTTCTTTTAAAGTTTTCTCCGTCGTAACTATGGCAAGATCACTGCATAAAAGTTCAATTGAAATTACGTCACAACCCTCCAAATGCTTGGAAGCGACTGACCATGACATCGCTGGATAGCTGAAGGTACCCCTCCCACTCTTCTCAACTGGTCGCACCGCTCCACGTTGTATAGTCACGTCCCAAAAAAATGAGACCCATAACTTTTCAGGCAAACACTGTATAACTTATTATTTTTATTTACTAAATTATAAAAATTACTCCAATAAAATTGTATGTTTTTGATTAGTTATGCAAAAGGATTACATGAAATACGTTGGACCTACAATCGAAAATTATGTTGGTATGCATATTAATAGACAAGGAATAATGATAAATATATATTATGAATATATAATATATTAGTGTATATTAAAAATAATATATATCAACAACACATGTAATAAAAAAAAAAATTAAAAAAAAAATATATATATATATATATATAATACACGATATAAATATAATATTTCATATTACATACCTCTATACATCCATACATCTACACTCAGATAATTTTAATCAAAGTAATTTCTAAATGCTTCTCAATATGGCGTTTTGATATTATGTAGTTTCATAGTAAACATTAAAATGTTTTATTAAAACTTGATAATTTTCATTATGGGGAACAATATTCAAGGTGCTATTCGAGAGCTTTTGGATATACGATATTTTTCGTTTTTCGGTCTGTTGCGTACACGAATAAATCAGGTTTTTCGACGCGTGAGCAGACCACATATAGTTATCCATGTGAAAAGCACGGATCCCTCAAATCCAGCCCACACACTTGCAGCGATTGTCCCTGAGCTTTGATGATAGTCATTGCAAAAGCAAGACGGACAAGAAACTGCAAACGTTTGAATTCAAATGGCATATCAGTTGGGATCATTGGAATACATGACAACAGTACATCTTCTCCCTTGAATTTCCCATTCAAAATTGTAGCTTCGATGAGATTGTTCATAATCTTTTGACATTTTATATCTTTACTTTGGCACATTAAAATAAAAAACCGTCACGAAAAAGTGTCCACCAAAAAGTGTCCACGAAAAGCGTTACCTAAATTAAAATACCCACGGGGACTGTCACAAAAAAGCGTTACAGAAAAAAAAACCTGAATCTCCCTTATGGTTTGTTTCCATGGCAACCATTGTTTCGGTTTTAAAAAAATTTAAATTTGAATTTGAAAAAAAAATTTTCACACATAAGACATAAAATGTCTCACTTAACGCGGACTCGTATGCGTTAATCATTTTCACCAAAAGTCTTGTACCGTTGCAAAGTCGTGGTGGATTGATGTTTCGGAAAAGAATAATAGGCACGTAAATTTCCAATGTTAAAAGGTGCGGTGGCATACCTGGTAAATCGAGTGAATTCAAGAATTCCGTGGAGTAATTGACAACTTCGTCTTGATTCATCACAGTATCGATAGACATGTAAGTTATCGCATCGCCTGGTATTCCGTCCTGAATTCTGAAATTGATCGCATTGACATCGTTGTTCGTAGCTGCTAATATAGCACGTTCACTGATGATTTTTATAATTCCACGCGATATTTGGGAAAACGTTTTGAATTAATTCGTGTTTGGTAGATGACATACAAAAAATTGTTGGCAATGTGATACATTGTGTAGAATAGTCAATTGCCAAATTCCCATTCTCAATATCCAGCAATTGTTTTGCCAAACGTTCGGCGAATGCATCATTTTGTAGTTGAACATGCATATTGGTTTTCAAAGTCAATTTTTTGATATGACGCCATAAAACTGAAGATATGAGACATGCATAAGGTTCATCAGCGGGTGTTGAACGTATTATCACTGGCAAAGTTTGTCGCAAATCCACTGAAAATAGAATGGGTGGCTCCACCAAACGGCTGTCTATTACCCCTCAAACCTTGCAGTGTACGATGAAGCGTTTCTAAAGCTTTTTCGTTATGGATACATTCAACATATGTACCCAACTCATGGATATCAAATTGTGTTTCACGTTGAAAATCACGATCATATGCGGTATTAGTAGATCGAATCGGTACACACATTCCTAACTGCACCAATCCTTTGTTAGCGATTGCCAAACATACATCCTCGATCAAAATCAACGCTTCATTATACACGTTTGGTGTGAATTGCATGTTGATATTCGTTGCTCGCAAACGACGTAGGATGTCTTCACTCATGTCATCTTTGTATTTTTCCCAGAGATCTTTTGGATTGGATGGGAAACACGTTGTCAATAATATCACAAATAATGCACGTATTTGCTGTGGTTGAGCAGTATTTGATGCACTAGCGAGTGCTGTGTCCCAGTGGGCATCGTTTTCAAGAAGATTTAATTCTTGGCAAGCTTCTCGAAAGGTCGCAAATATTTTACCATTGACTGTTCTCAGTTCTTGGAAGGATTTCGGTTCACATACATTAACTAATAGTAATCACAAGTAAAAACATTCTTGACTGTTTGAATGAACTGTATAGAGACCGCCTAAGGCGTGGACGAATATAAATTCGAATGTCCTTCAACTAATTTGCCCTGTCTACGACGTTGAAAAGTTTTGGCTGATGCATTCCATGTGTAGTATTTTGACACTTCTGAATAAAGAAGCGTTTTTGTGAACAAATCATCCGTACACAAAGAGAAGAACGCAGTTAACATTGTTTGCGGTGGTAAAAATGTTCTTGCATGTACATTTTCCGTTGTAAAATACACGCACTGTCCATTCCCAAAATGCACAGACAAATAAACAACTGATGGATAACATTTATGAATAGGAAATGAGAAAACACACCAAACAGCTTCATTGTTACTAATGTAGCGCCCTAATTGATATCTTTTAATTTCATCGATTGGTGCAGATGCATTTCCCACTCCAAAAACTGTCACATCACATTGTTTGTTAACATATTTGCATATGTATTTGTTCGACTTTACTGAATTGCAATATTCAAAATTGATGTGTGCTTTGAACGCCTTAGAGAGTAATGGTGAATACGGCACAACCTAACAATTATAGACTTCAATGTCATTATTGCGCACATTTAGAGTGATGAGTTTGCCGTCATCTTCAGTTGATAGTCGACGATATTAGGGATATTCATCACTTCCAGTGATTTCGGCGTGTAAATCTCTTGGATAACGTTTCCTGCATTTTTCATCCTTCATGCATGGAGATTTGTTGTTGATCGCTCAACGTGGGCCATGAATCATGTTTTCGTTAACGACTTCGAATAAGCCTGGATTAATGTCGACGTCTGGTATTTTTGCTGAAGTGACTGCATCAATTTTGTCTGGTGTAATTCTATCAATCAGCCAAATCAAAATGTGTATGCGGCAATCCTCTTTTCTGCCATTCAATGGAATATATCCAACAAAGTGTCTCACCAAAAACACGATACTTGTAATTGAAATCCATAAAAGATTTCAATTTTTTTTTTTTTGAACACACGTACAATGACGATCCGAAATTGATTATCCAGGCAACAGAAGTTCTCTAGTTTCATTCCACGTAGATTTGCATGTGAATGTTATGAAAAAACCCGGACAGTCGTATGCGCGAACGTAAGTCATTGCATCTTGTGCGTATTCATGCATATGTCGTGGACTTCCTCCAAATGTAGCTGGATATAAGACCATTTTTCCCAGTTCATTGGAATTGCCATCATTAGCAATCGCATTGTGTAAATGAAAATATTCTTCCGAGCGCAGTTTGGTTTGATTCAACCGAATGAAAAGAAGTCGTTCGATTTCGATTTTTGCATACATATCGACAATATACTGGTGGAACAATTGCTGACATTTCAAAATGTGATTGTCTGAGTTCTCACGAATCATCAAGCGATACGAATAGTAATTCATGGCACTGACTTTCTTATTAGTTTCCTGATGTGTTTGTGATTCATCATTTTGATGTTGAAATGATATCCATCTTCTCCTTGCCAGAATAAAATTGAATATTGCAAAGCATCGTAGTAGCGATGTGTTTCGGAAACTCGCTGAACATTACCATCTCAGCGATGAAAAATTGCATCTCGCGAGCTATATTCTTCATCAACTATTACGATCGCGACTTCATTAATTGTTTGTGCGTTGAACTGTCTTTCGTGTTGGCCGGCTGGTGTTTTATCGGCTCTTATGGCAACAACGTAATCATCAGCTGGCCTTCGTTCGGATGCTGTCCTGAACAGTCGATGTAATTCGTGGTGTTGATCGAATAAATTTTGTAATGCAGCAACAATTTCCCGATTAGTGCTGGTTATAAATCGACAACATTGATCAACTTGTTCATCATTGGTTCCCATGAAATAAATTTGGAGAAATTTGTGATCCGATTCTGGCAGAGGTAGAAGTGATTCTGCACGATGATAAATAAGCCCTTGGATTTTGAACGTTGGCGTGTAATTGTCACATACGATGCTAAAACCTTGACGATAATGGTTATTCTTGATATTCGGTAACTTCATACATATAAGAAGTAACTGACCGAATATCAAGAATCGTAAGAAAATTCGATATAAGGATCGTATTTAACACTAATACAAAAACAGGATCAATATTCAGAAGCCCAGAAGATATAGCACCAGGAATGCAAACCCCAGGAGTTTATGAAATACCTAGTTCTTGTGAAAAATCATAAATAGGACAGACAGGAAGAGCTATTGAAGTACGGATAAAGGAGCACGAAAAAAACGTAGATTATAGGAGAATAAAAAACTCAGCAGTAGCCGAACACGTCGAACAAAAAGAACACAATATCGATTTCAGCCAAGCAAAAATATAGATCAAAGAAACGAATTACGGAAAAAGAATGATAAAATAAACCATGGAAATAAAAAAATGTCCAGGAAATTTCAACATAGAAGATGGATGGAAAATAAGTAATACCTGGAAACCAATAATTCATCAAGCAAGAAAACAAAAAATAATAAAAAAAACATTTAACAAATATGAACATCCAGAATGATAACACTATATCACCAAATAATGAAGTACAATTTGATATTGATTCGATATTAAAATGCAGATGTAGGAAAGGAAGAAGCAACATGCATAGAATGTAAAAGAACGAGGGAAAAAAATCACCAGGTAGCGCTACAACGCAACGTAGAGAGCGTGGCCAATAAACGTATAAATACCAGTCAGAAACAAATGGACCGTTCAGTGTAGTCACGACAGTCAGACGTGCACTACATACTCCGACGATGGAACCTGTAACGGTTTCGAAACGTCAGAAAAATAAAAACCACTACATGCATATTTCTGAAAATCACACAGATAATACATTTCCAATCCATGAAAGCTTCAATGAACTCATAAGTACTTACCTTTTAATAGTATTTTGTTCAACTGCAAAAAAAAAAAACGATAATGCTTGATTTATAATATTTCAAAAGTATAATACTGTAGACGTGATTGTAAATTTGTTGTCTTAAAGAAATTTTTTGAAGGGATGGAATTGTTAGAAAATCTCTATAACTCACCAATTCTATTATAGTTTGGTCGAGAATATTAATTTATTTATTAATTCAATTTTTATAGTATTCACATCTGCAAGAAGCCCAGATGATTATTGCAAGCAAATTGAATCACCTGCACTTCCACTTCCTGTAGATGAAAATGGAAATGTTGTATATAATCTACATTCGAACGTATATGAAACGATACCAATTCAATTTGATCCCAATTATCCATTTATATATTCATCTGGTGCAAGTACATCAATGCTGGGCATCGACCTAAACGAATTTCCATCTGAAAATAATTTTCCTGAAGAAAATGATAATGAGTTATTACAATGAGTCGTATTATTTAATTTCGTACCATACAATTTTACTGTGCTATTAAATTTATAATTTATAATGTTCTCGCACTTACACATAAAATAACTGTGTGTAAAAATAATATTTATAGTATAATAAAATCATATCTTACCAATTAATATAAAATATGTTTATCGTTATCATATTTTGATGCCATTTATGAATTATATGATTATTTTAATACAATTACAAATATATATTATTTTGTGTGCTCTTTGATAACACCCATAACACAAGAATATGAACATCAAGATTATTTTATGGTTTCTTGAATTATCACAATTCTATAACTATGAATTCTTTTATCCAACTCCACGTGATGATAAATCGTAAGTTTTAAACCATATTTGCTAATAATCAAAAATAGAATTATCACTACTCAATAACCCAACTATGTGAAACTTTTCTGTCCATCTCCTTTTGAGAATAGCAAGTAAAATCAATTAACCATTAAGATATTGTAAATGATAAATCGTAAGATTGTTGATTTTCACCATAACATTTTTTCTTTTTTATTAAATGAATATTATTATAAATACAAAATTTACTATGGTATATTTGCTTATTTTATTATAATAAATTGTAAGAATACTTTAATTAATAAAGATATTATGTTATTTATTTCTACAATTTGATACCAATGATTATTACAATACTAATTTTGAAAGAATTATTTAAATAAACCAAGTATATAATAAAGACAATAAGTAACTTTAATATAAAATTAAGTCATATTTGTAGCTATATAATATTTATTTATGTACAAATTGTATACAATTAATTATTTTAAATAAGGCATTTATGTAAACTGATATTGAAACGCAAAATAATGTTTTCGTATTTTTGATTAAATACCTTGTTAAGAGTTCGTAATTACGAATAATTTTTTGTCAATTTCAAGTTAATTATTGCGATGTGTTAGTCAACTACTGTGTTATACGGTCGTACATTGATTCAATCATCTTGCCAATTAATTATTGCCTAAATACAGATAACATCATTATTTATAATAAGATGCAACACGTGTTATATTATAGTTATTTCATCAATTAACACTATATGAATACATATTGAGTACAATTTTTTTTAAAATACATTTTAATTTGGCTCACTGTATAAAACTCATGCGTTTTTGTGTGTCAGAAAATTGTTATTTTATTTCTACCGAATTGAAATTATAAGCGAGGTGTGATAATTTGTTAATATATAATTAAAAAGTATTATTTTGACTGCATGATTGATTACATTGAGTCTTTTCGTTTATTTTTTCGTAACGTTTTCTAAAGTTTAAAGGTAAAACTCCAGTAGGGGTCTAAAATATACGTCAGCCATACTTCGACAAGGGATCTTCGAGTTGTGAGTTATGCCACTGGAGATGTTTCAAAAACATTTATGGTTATAAAATTAATAAAATAGATCTAAACATCATTGGACCCGTATATACATCTATACAATGATGATACTTGTATAACTTATACTTTATAGAACTAGTAATCATTTTTATCGGTCAATATCTAACTGTGACCATACGTACTCGTATATATTGATTCAAAAGGGCAACGTTTAATGTCACCGTTTTTTAAAAAACAATCCATCAATAAATTAACTAATTAAATACATAATTTTATGTTGTTTAGGTAACGGTTACTTTAATATGTCACCTATTTACTTCTATAGATTTAGTGTCATATGAAAAAGAAATACTAGAATGTGTTGAATAAATAAATTCTACACAAATGGACCAAACTGTATGAGTGCATTCTACCTACTAGATTGTTATATACGGGCTGCGTGCTACCGTTTTGTATACCTGCAATTCGAAAATATTCTCGGCGATGGCGAGTCACAAACTCACGGATCCACTTGAGTCGATACGATCCGATACTTAAAACACAACATATAAATTGTCCATATATGTTATAACATTTGAGCACACAATAATTCACTATTATTTCACAGTGTACTTATGAATAGAGTTTTATTGTTACTTGTTCTTTGAACAATAACTGTTTACATACACATTTTCTCGTAGCAACAGAATAAACGCTTTAGGAGAAAATTATCCAGTGAGAAACTAAATGGTACGAAAAAAGGTAACGAATAAAAACAAAATACTTCTATGTTTAGTACAAGAGAAAAAAATGGACTGTCTTTAATATTTTAATAATAAGATTTAATGTAACAACGAATAAACGATCATAAAAGTAAAGAAATTCAGAGGGATATAAAATATAATGGGCACATACTGTTCTATACAACACTACTTACTAATATAATTATTACACAATGATAAATATATTAGCGTAAGAATCAATAAAAAAACCTGATCATCGAACGACAATTTTTTTTTGCGCGAAATGCAAATAATAATTTGATACATAAAAAAAAATAGTATAAATTTTGCGACATCGAATTATAAAAACGTGTATCTGCGATAACGGTACCGACACTACTCGTTCTAAAATATCAATATAAATAATAATTATAATTATAATGTTAATATGAGGAGTATGTATTTTCTTAATTATAATCGGGCACCATATAATAAGTTAGGATAATCGATAAGGAGATAACGCCACGTAACGGCATGGAAATAAATTAACAATAAATTAATAATAATAGCAAACATAATATGTAAAATTCTACAAATAAAAAATGCACCTTTGTCTCTGTGGCATGCATGTATTTTATCAATAACAATTTTCTTGTGATATATGTCACTAATGGTATGCAATAATTTTGCTCCTAACACTGCAGTATATATTTCAAGTTATGGAATAGTTAAGCTTTTCAAAGATGCTACTTTAGATTTATGATGAGATTACAGATATTCTTATCTGGAAAAATCTTTCAGAGATATTTAGCTGCAGCAGATTGGGCAGTAATTTTCGGCAATCATTTGATCGGCCCTCCCAGTCTAGATGGACAACAATATTTACATTTTCTAACCGTGGTTTTGCCACAGCTACTTGACAGCGTACCATTAGCAACAAGGCAACGTTTGGTTTTCCAGCATGATGGGGCTCCCGCATATTTTAGTTGGGAAGTAAGAGAGCACCTCAATCAGATATACCCAGTCTGGATTGGTAGAGGAGGTACTATTACCTGGCCTCCACGTTCGCCAGATCTCACGTCTGTCGACTACTTTCTTTGGGGGTACATGAAACAAGAAGTATACCATAGTCGAGTGGGAACGGTTAAAGAGTTAAGAGCACGGATAGAAAAAGCAGCTGAGAAATAATAAGTAATAATTACGTTTTCGTGTGATGAATAATTTTTGAGCTACAAGGAATTTATTGGGTAAAAGTCGGGATGTACTGAAAAATCACAAAAACCAAAATTACTGTCAAACGATTGGGAATCGGACAATGGTTTATATGAAATTTTTTCATCCATTTTGAACATAAAATGCACTGGTGAAATTAACGCATCGAGTAGAAAGCCACCCTGTATATATATATAATATTCCTACATGAAACTATAATTGTATTCGACCAATGGTCGATCAAGTAAATACAAATTATTAAATTAATTTAAATAAATTATAACGTGCGTCAGAAAAAAATGTAATGAAAAGTCATTTTAAACCACATGAACAAATACTAATTTACAATTTCTGTATTATTTACTCATTATACATTCTTATTTTTCATTGTTTTCTACAATATCAGATCAAAACTACAATAAATTATACTGTTAAGTTACGCATTAATTTTCAACTATAACTAAAACGAAATGAACATGTTCACAAATAAACTAATTTTTATTACGCAAATGATAGCGATCTTTGTCGTAAATGGTGACCAAGGTAAATCATTTATATATATAGTCAATATTATATGTGCCTTGAAAACAATATAGAATGATTTTATAATTTCATTTAAAGATATAATTGTTATTTTCTACAAAAATAGTCAAAGTATATTAGATTTTTATACTTATTAAGCATAATTAAATATTAATTATTACAAACTATAAATATAATGTAATGAGCAGAATACACTTTTTTACTTTATATATATATATACATATTACAGAGTGGCGAAAAAGTATGAAATTTTAGAAGCACATATATGAATTTATTTGTTTTAAAATAAAATATTTAAATTATGTGTTATTTTTTTGATGTTCTAAAATAGAGCTCACACAAATCAATATAAAATGATGCTATTATCATTAAATATAGAGAATTTCTGTTCTACAATTTACTTAACTAAATTAAATTTTATGAATAAATATAATTATTTTGTTTTTGTTTTTGTTTTTGAAATATTGTACTTCTATTGATGATTTTATTCATATATATTTTAATACATTGTGTCTAAAATTAATATTTATATTAAAATCGTTTCGAATTATTCATAATAAACATATTATTTCATATAAACGCTTTGCATGCATCAATAATTTTTGCACGTCATTAACTGAATGACAAATTATACATGTCACTAAAAAAACAACAAAATATATTTATGTTTATTAAGTACGTAGTGTATTTACGTTTATAAAATATTTTATGACTAAGTGGAATTAAACACTTTTTTATAAGTTTTTACTAACATAATATTAAAAACTATAGCAAAATATAATTTGATTGTACAATGAAAATAAATATCATTCTTTCTCTCTTTTAGATCTTGAAAGTATATTATTAAATTAAATTTGAACAGATACTTATAATTTATAATTTTTTTTTTTTTTTTTTAGAATGCATAAGTATGCCTATTAGTGAAGTACATATATACATACATACATATATATATATATATATTATATATATATATATATATTATATATATATATATATATATATATATATATATGTATATATATGTAAACTATTATAATATATTACATGATATTTTATTAAAGATAATTGGATAATCCAAAATATTTAACATTTTACTATGTTTTAAATATAATATTTGAACTTAATATATAACATTTATTTTTAAAAATTAATTTTCATCCAGAATGATATACCTTTTTTAATTAATTGATATAATATAATTATAAAATAAAAATGTCACTTAAATCATATTAGTGTATCATACTGTGCCAATTTTATGTTTTCCCTTTTAAAAAAACTGATCGTGAATTTCATTATACCTATTAATTAGTAGATTAAGGGAAAATGTATACCTTCAATTTTATTAAAAATCACTTTGCTTCATTGAGGACCTATTTAGGTTCATAGTGAATCATCAGGATTGCTCTAGATAATCATACGACTTTTCTATATTATTTTAAAATACAAATTATTTTATTCATTAAAAATAATTTAAATGTATTTTTTGAATTCAAATCAATAATTATCAAATGAATAACATCATCATCTACTACACTGCTATAGCCATAGAATAATATAGAAGCGACACTTAAGGTGATAACAATTTGTTTACAAAAATCTTGAGGAAAAGCCTTGAAGTTGACAACGAATGCTTAAGGCACAGCCTTGAAGTTAGTAACGTTTACTCCGCTATGAATCGATTAATGGATAGATGATATCCATAGCCGGTTTGAAACATCTATATAATAATTTAAGTCTGAACTAACAAAAATAATTAAACTTTGTACTCGCAGGCTAAATCAAGACTGCTTAGAAAACTCTTTTGGTACAGTTCGAATACAGAATGGCAATTGTGTTAACACATCTAGTATACAATTTAAACGTACTTTTAAAAAACTCTTCTGTATTAATTACTTTGAATATTCTGAAGGAGCAAATTGTTTAGATGATTTAGATAACGTTTTGATTGGTCTTCAAGAATCACAATCTGATGATTTAAAAATAATTTTCCCAGAAAAAGTACATCTGTAAATACTTGTCCAATACCATTAAAAATGCCATAAAACATTATTATTAATATTATTCTATGGAAATACGTGTGGGATATCATTAATACACCGTGGTGATAAGGTAATCAGCTGATTTCGAGGTCAACGAAAAATAAATTGGCTGAACAAAGGAAATCCGGAGAGTGTCGCTTCTATATTATTCTATGCTATAGCCAGAAAGTTATTTTGAGATAGCACTATATTTCTTATCAATATTTTTTGATGTTTATTATACAATAATTACGGACTAATTACTATTTTTCCCAAAACGATAGTTATTATATTTTTTATTTTAAAGAGATGCTTTCTTAAAAATGATATTTTAAAGTTACTTAATACATATTTATAAGACGAAAAGTCTGATAACTCTAAAAATGCGTAGAATAAAATATTATAGCCTGCCACGTTCTGTAGACATTAAAAAATGTACATACGACATAAAATCTAATGAGAAACCAGTTTTCACTTCTAGCTACAGTTTTGCATTTTTATATTTAAAACTTGATAATGATAATATGATATCTAAAGTCATATATCACTATTGTTCAAAAAGAACAGTAAGGTATATATATTTGGTAAGGTAATATATGTGTATACCCAAATCATAAAATAATAAAAAATAAATTGATATTGTTCCAACCGAAAAAAATAAAAACAAATTTATATATAAACATAAATATTTCTATTATAATTTTATGTCAAATATAATTATCATATAGGGCAACTAAAAAAATCTGGAGGATTTCATAGTAATTAATACTGCATATTCGTATTTTAGACTTACGTACATTTATGTAATATCAAAAAATATAATAATTTCCAATGGAGTTGACTTATAAAACTATACAGATTATAGAATATTTGAATTTTAAATTAACAATATTTTTTTTTAAATAAATAATAAACAATCATCAATCACATATTTAAAATAATAGTATTGACCAACACAAATTAACAATTCATGATTATAAAAATATTAATATTTGTATACAATTTTTTTTTATATAGTTAGGTGGAATAAAACTCAAGCCTTCATGCATGCATATTACAATTTGAGTGAGTAATTAAAAATTGAAATATTTCTTCAATTAAAATACATTTCTTCGAACATAGTTCTAAATAATATCTACACACATATTATCATAAATGCCAAAATTTAAAATTTTAATATTATTATATGATTTTAATTATTGTGATAAGGTACATATAATAAAATAAAATATAAAGCTTAATTAAAAAATACTTATAGATTTACAACATCTGTAATATCAATGAATTTTGCATTATTTATAAATACAACTTATGCCTCTCTCATTTAACTTAAATTATTTTTAATAGCTTTTTCAGAGAATGAACAGTCTAATAATAAAAAAGGTTATATTATGTATTTCTAATTTGAATGCAGTGACACCTAATTCTAAATTATGTTAGATAATCTTCAATCAATGAATACATATTATCATTTGAACACATATGCACTCATATATCATTTAAATGTATTAATCTTATTAATATTTTAATACAATTTCATCATAAATCTGCCTGAATTTATACATTATATACTCTTCAGTGATTTTATATAACTATCAACATGAACTTCTTAATAAGTTTCTTGAAGGTATGTATATGTTATTAAGAATAAATAAATGTACATAGATGAAGACTGGACATCAATAACGCAATAAGTGCCAAAAACAAAAAAAATGAGTTGGATCCAAAAAACCGAGCTAAGTGCCATTGCTAATAACATATAAAGCACGCTAAGTACAATGACTATTTATAGTAGTGAAATGCCTGATGCCTGATGGACGGCATGATAGGAATGTGCCACGCGCTTGTGTAGGTAAAACGGGCTAAACCACTTAGCTTTTACAACTGATTGTGAGCATTTTCAGTTTCAGTTCAGCTGCAAGTGTAAGTTTCAGTATGTTTGCGTCCCGTGCGAACAAAGAAAACTTCTGTTTCATGATTTCTATGCCCTAAAAGACAATGTGAAGCAGAACTCCTTTTTGGTGGGTCTAATGGTCATCACTCCTGTAAAAATAAGGTGACATGGTCAGTATAAAAACGCAGAGAGTAGCAAACAACAAGGTACGATTTGTTATTCATTGCCTGATGGAATGGGTGACGTTGTACAGGTCTGTAAAAACACTTTTATGCATGTTTTCGCAATAACCCCATGTAGAATCGAAACTCTTATGTCGGCCAAAAAAAAGGGTTAAATAGTATCTACAGAAAAACGGGGAAATCAGTAAAAAAAAAGTAAATTCATAGCAGCAGATTTGAATCTTGTTGTCGAGCATGTTAACTCTTTCTCCAGAGAGGAGAGTTATTATGGAAGAAAAAAAAGTAACAAGGATTATTTGAGTCAAGATTTAAACATCAGCAAACTGTATCTTGCCTTTAAGAAAAAATATCCAGACTCTCGTATTACGCATAGGTTTTATTATCGTACATTTACAAAAGAATTCCCCTAAATCTCATTCCGTCGACCACGCACTGATACTTGTTCAAAATATGACTTACTCTCAGCAGATATTTCAGCAAAGCCTGCAGATAGAACAGTAAAAACCACTTTAGAAATACACCACACAAAAGCCGAAAGAGCGAGAGACGTAATGAAACAATATACTATAAAATCCCAGCTTCCTATTAGTGACGAATCCATGTATTCGATGGATCTTGAACAAGTTCTACCGCTACCTTCTTTAACCCATAATCAAATGTTCTATTCACGTCAACTTTCATGCTAAAATCTATGTGTCCATGTTGGTGACAACAACAAGGAGTTTATGTTCTTGTAGCACGAGGGTATGAGTGGTCAGGGTGTTAATGAAATTGCTTTATTCCTCTTTAAAACACTTAGTAGTCCTGAAATTATGATGAAAATAAAACTTACCATCTAGTCAGATAACTGCATTGGTCAGAACAAAAACAAAATGACAGTATTTCTTTAGATTTATTTTACGGTTACGGGCATGTATGATAAGATAAACCATAAACTTTTGGTCTCTGGCTATTCTTTTTTATCGTGTGACAGAGATTTCGCCCAGATCGAAAAACATTAAAGGGTTAAAAAGTGTCAAGTTCCTATGGACCTGGTTAAAATGATGGTGAATGTGACACCAAACAATCCGTTTGTGGTTTCTATGCTCCAACCTGAGGACTTTATTGATTTCAAAAAAGCAGCCGTTTCATTCGTCATCACGACAAAACTAAATATTTCTAAATGCAGTTGGATTAAAATTGAAAAAGATGCACCCGAAGTAGTAAAAACAAGAACAATGTTTAACGAACTTGAAGCATGAATCACTCACAAGGTTCTGAGGAAAGGGGTTACCAATAATAAAATCAAGGACTCAATCTTACCTACACAGCCGTGTAAAAACAATTTGTCAGTGGAAAAGAAGAGAGATCTGCTGCCACATTTGAAAGAAAATAATAAAGTTTTCTTTGAAGAATTAATAAATTTAAAATTTAAAATTAAAAAATAATTAAAAAATAAAAAATAAATTGTAATTTTAAAATTGAAATTGTGATTTTTAAAAATAAATGTAAGGTCTTAAAAAAGCGTTTAAAATATACATTATATTATATACTTACACATAACTATATTATAAAAATGAATAATATTACCAAAAACAATGCATTTTTTTTCATTGCATTTAGCTCATTTTTCCCGATTGAGGTATGGCACTTAGCACGTTCTACATTTTTTGGAATAAAATATTTTATTTTTATTTACAAACAAAGGAAATCCAAAAAAAATTACAATAGCAATATGAATCTTACCCTATTTAATAAATAAAAAATTTGGTTCATGTTTTTTTATCAAAAGTTTTTTGACAAAACAGATAAAATTAAATAACTCAAAATCAAATTTTTGGCACATCACGCGTTATTGATAGCATATTGAAGAATATATTACTTATATGATTATCATATAAAATTTTTATTTGTTTATTGATTATAAATATCTAGTAATATCTAATAAAAAATAACACAAAACAATTTAATTTAATTAAACTTATACAATTTTAAGTTCACAGAAACCATTTGGATCACATTTTTCAAGAACCAATGAAATGGTGTTTAAGAAACATAAATATTTTAGGTTTGTATTTCTTTCAATAAAATCAGTCTCGACAATTCATATTTATTTTAAAATAATTAAATTTCATTTATTATACACATGATTAACAATATTAATATGTATGATAAAAGGAGATAAAAGGAACAGAAGCAAAGATAATGTGGAAAATTGCACTGGTAAAATAAAAGATGAGATACTGTAATATATTTGGCAACTTTTATACGTAATCTTATTTTTCCATTCTATTACTTCAAAACCCATTCATATGTGGAATATTGAAAATTCAAAAGACAAAAAACAAAAAACAAAGTGATTCGATCCAAAATGAAAATATACTTTGAAAATCTATCTGAATAATAATAATAAAAAAAAATATTATTTTGACTTTTTTAAATAAAAGGTTGACACGAGAACATTTATTTTAGCAATAAATATTATGTTATGTGTAATAATACATTCTTTAAATTTAAAATTTTATATTTACTAATGTTAATATAAATAACGTGTAATATTTTAAGTATTATTACATATATATAAAATTAATCAATTATTTTTAGAGTCTATGAATAGCAAAAAATTACCTAAATTTACAGGTGAATATTTTACGTTTATATTATTAAAGAGACTATTTTTAAATATCTGTTATAAGACTGGGTTGGTTGGTTGGGTTAGGTGCTGAAGAAATTAAAAAAACGTAGTAATCTACTTGATATTTTCAACGCTGCTCGGAAAAACAATGACATATATAATTTATACAAATCATATATGTTTTCGGAGGTGTGAATGGTTTGAATAATGAACAAACGCAATGACGGCGAATATTATTCTTTTTCCGTTTTTAGCGGTAAAAAAATAAATAAAATTTAAAATTTTTATAATTAATCAATAAAATGTACATCAGTTATATACAAAAGCGGTCGATGGGATAAGTACAGAATGTAATAATTCGATTACATGGTCAGTGTGGCGACTGAACACAGCGTCGACGGTAGTAAGTTGAAATGTTTCTTGTCATCGAAATAGCTGGATCATTGTTGAGTTCCAGACAAAGTTTTCCCGCATAAACAATATGAGTTCATGTCCACGAGTTGAGTTCAGGTCGATATTCAGATCACCAACGAGAACAATAGGTATTTGTTCATAATCTCACTTTTTTACAACATGAATAACATCTGATATCTTTGGTTTATAGGCCATAAGATTCAGTTCAAAGAAATCCCTCGTTTCTAGACTGTTCGTTCCAGGTGTGATATACACAGAAACAATCAATGCTCGTTTACTGTCAATATGCATTTCTATGCCGCAAATATCTTCTACACTATCGTGTGTGGTAGCTAATTGTTTCACTTATAAGGCTTCTCTGTCATTTTCTAGGAGGTTATGCTCGGCATACTGCAGCGTCGACGAATATTTTTCTTTTCGAAAATGGCTACGCCTCTGGATCTAACAGTAGTTCGTTTAAAATGTGAGACTATACAATATTCGGTCACTTCACACAGCTGGTTGTTGTCGATCCACGTTTTACTCAGTACCATTATCTTACACTTTGGTAACACAAAGTCGGTAGTCGCATGCAATAGATGAGCGTTAAATGACTGAACGTTGACAACGCCATGACAACAAGAGAGACAACGCGGAAGAAGACAAATTAGCATGTGCTACGAACTCAAGATTAATATCCTCGATCGTTTGCAATTATTATAGCTGTAGACAAGCGAACTCGTTATGCAAATTTTTATTATCTTTACCGTGAGCATGGAAAAACGTGAAATCGTAATTTCTATTCGTGATAAATAGTCCGTCAAGCGATGTGGCATGGCTCAATGTGACGTAGACGACTTGCTGCTCGTAAGTTCTTTCATACCTCATACACGACCATGTTTTATATACCACCTTGCGATTTGTGAATCGTTATTGCACACGGCTCGACCAATAGAAATTGCGTACACTTACACATAATTATTTTGCTCTTCAATTATATCGAAGATGTGCGCGAGCCGATAGGAATTCAATTTTCATTCAAATCCAAGTTGGCGATTATGTGTGCGCTGAATCACATATTCGCAATAAATCACATGAAGCACAATGACAAATACGCGTATCGCCGAAAATAAGCCACAAACGCTTAACGCGAGCTTCGACGTATTGCTCTACTTAGAATCACGTACTGATTGCGCAATTAACGAGCCCATCAATAACATCAATATTCACACGTACCGTGTACGGCTTCCCAACCAGCAGACGGAGCATGTAAAGTAAGCCACCGGTCTCGTCGGGCTTCATCTTGTCACCTTCTCACAATCGTCCCACAGTTGATCATTGTTGCGGTGCCCGACGTATTCGTCTTATGCCACGTACTCAATAACATGTTCGCCACGGATCGCGTCCGCGTTGAAATTGTTTACACGCAACGTTTGAAAGAAGAGTAGAATCGATTCAGGGTAATTCTCGGAGACGTACTCTTTTGTAACGAAACGACTCTCAATCAACTCTTTCTCGATAGGTAGTAACGGTTCTCCGTTCCCGATTTTAGTTAGAATAGATGAAAATGTAACGTCTGCTTGACGCATTACTTGAACGAGTGGATAGTATAGTGATTTTTACCGCATGACTTCGCAACAGAAATTTCGTTTAGCTCGTTTGTATATCGGCGTCTGGCATACGGGTTGTAACTGTTGGAGATCACCTCAAAACACCATATCCATCCCTGGCTCGTAGTCGTGAAGAATGTATTATACACGTGAATTGATCTGTCCGAGCAAACCGAAACCGATTATACTGCACTCATCGACGAACACTATCCGTATTTTATTAAATGTGGTATGAAAGGTGCTGAGTGCATCGACGGAAAGACCAATTTCGCACTGCGAGTTATCGATACGAAAGGCAGCGTGCACGGTCGTCCAGTTGATCGTTGCAGCTACCAGTCGAAGCCGTAACCACGAACGAGTTAAAAATTATGTTATGTGCTTGTACAAAGCGATTGTACGCTTCTATGATCAACTTTATGGTGAACATTTTATCACATCTCACCGGACCGGTGAGAAAGATCTGAAGCGATTATCTTTCACCATCGATGTCATGCCGATGTACTGCTTCACTTTCTCCAAAGAATGACTTGTTAAATTCGATTCCGTTCATTATGTATAATGTCTTTCCGATCAAGTATCAAATCCATTGCTTAACGTTCGACTTTTTATGTACCCGAATAAGTAAACCGATTTGTTTATCTGATGACGCTTGATATGTGCGTTGAAAGCGCAGTCGTCGTCCAACTGACGAGGCAATTCATGTACCATATAGTTCACATCAACAGGTACGTTGATCATTTGACCATAGTCTACGGTTTACTTGAACGGAATTCTAGGCGAGACGACTCATTCGGTGGCAAATGCTTCAGATACTCGGGATAAACAAACCGTTTGATTTTGAAAGATGAGTAATCCTTTCGTTGAGCAATACTTTGTAACAAGTCTGACATACTTTAAATTTTGTCGCGTCTTCGTTCAGGAACACTACTTTCAATAACAATACGCTCTTTTCAAGTACGTGGCGTATATCTTGTTCGAATTGCAAATGATCACACACAGAACAAGCTATGTTGAATTGATTTTTCAGGAAACGTGTCGAGAACTCACTGTCATTACGATAAGATAGGATGCGAAACGTTTAGGCGGTAGTTCGACGATTAAATCTTTGGGTTACTCTTATTTCTATACTATACTTATGTACTGTACTTTACCTGTACTATATGAGTTTAATCTGTTTCAATTTTTTGCGAGCAGCTTCATTGCGCTTGCGTTTACGAATTTCTTAGTTTGATTCGACAGGTCTAAAAAGACCAGTTGTGGCATCTATTTATAAATTGAATATTTTTAATAAATGTTGTTTACTTTTTTACGTCTATCGCATGCACCTTCGGCACGTATACCTTGACGTAAGGTAAATCCTTCAATGCCTGACGATGCAATTGAAATTTTTCGTATTTCCATAAATCAGTCGTTGAGTAAGTGAATGGAATATTGTTGATAAACTGCTCAACTTCTCAACTTTTGTCTTCCTTGCATTTGCATTCTCGAAAAAATGTTGGGTGTTCAACATAAGACGACATAATTACAAATCTTTCAATAACTTCTAGTACAATTATTTAATAATCAAATGAAAATAAGAAATATAATGATTAAAACTTTTTGTCATCTAAAATACGATCTTGTACATGAAGACTGGAAATCAACAACGGGCTGAGTGCTAAAAAAAAAAAAATCGAGTTAGTCTTAAAAACCAAAATAAGTGCCATCACCAACAATCTACAAAGAGCGCTAAATACCACGACCATAACAAAAGTGTGTACAAGGCACGAAAATTGACGTGAGAGCTATGTGCTAGTACCGCTGTTGAGATTATAACTCAAAATAACTTAAAATCAACTTTTTGGCACTTAGCCCATTATTGATTTCCAGTCTTCATATATATACATAAATGAGTGTAGCATAACACCTAGCTGTTAATAAATGTAATAAACAACAACTTCTTTAACGTCCATTATGGAAATGGGTTGTTTTGGTAGTTTATCATTTAATTATTATTTAAATACCCGTATTTTTATTTTTATACCCAAATAATTTTATACCCGCATATTTTTATACCTGCAGATTCGATCATACACTGCGGTCAGCTATCCGTGGGTATGAGTGTAGCATAACACAAAATCGGTTACGCGAAATCGGTCACGAAAAAAAAACTTTTATCCAGCCCAAAAACATATATATGTTAAAATAAAATTATTTGGTAGAAAGTCGAACATTATAATATCATATATTGTTTACATGTTATTTATTTACTTCCAAACAATATCAAAAACTGCTATATAAATCGAAATTTTTAAAAAAAATTTCAAGAATCTCGAAAATCAGCTCTGGAAGGTATATTCTTGAAATTGAGTAAGTAGATATTTATAATATGTTGTTTTAGTGAGATCGTTTAAAATGTAATGATATGAATACAAATATCAAATTAATACTGTATACTAAATATGGTTAGACAATATAGGTTTATATAATAAAAAAAAATTCAAATTTCATTATATTCTTTTAATGTTCACAATGTTAAACAAATTTATCAAAAAACATTTTATTAAGTGTTTTTTATTAATATTTAAATTTGTGCTAATAAAATTAAACTTTCATCGATCAATATTTTTAAAACTACAATTTTTCTTTATTAATTGTGCAATGAAATAAATATTTAAAACTAACCTAACCGTTTTCATAGAAACTAATACAATATTTACAAATATTACTTCATTATAAAAATTTAAAATATTATATTCGTTATTTCTTGCGCAGAACATAATTATACTAAAAAATATATAAAAGGTAAAATATTAAATACTCAAATATGTTTTTAAATACAATTTTGAAATTAGGTAAATTACTTTTGACAATAAGTTATTTAAGTCTTTTAAATTTAGTTTATGTCAAACAATTATAATTTTATCATAAAAATTAAAAAAAAAAATTACTTAAAAACAACTAAAGTATGACTAATTGCCATTTATTATTCCATTTATCATGAATCTATTTAGAAATGTAACATTAATATATGTATATATTATGACATAATTTGTATTAATTAAAATAATAAACAACATAAAATAATATATTACATATTTGTTTAGTTATGCAAAAGTATTATATGAATTACGTTGCACCTCTTATCAAAAAATATATTAGTATGTATCAGAATAAAAAAAAATGGACACAAATATTAAAAATAAATAAATTTTTCTCAATTCTATCTAATTATTTAAAATTTGAAATACATTTTAGAGATAATATTAAAATACTTAAATGTATAAGTTTGTATGGGGTTCAATAAATATTATTGGAATCTAAATAAATATGAAAAGTAAATTTCATGCCAATTTATACCAAACTCTATTATTATTTTTTTTATTGTTCTCATTTAACATCGACAGCAACGACCATTAGTTATAAATATTTTACATTTGATTCGTTTTATTATATTGAATTATATATATTACATTTTTTTAAAAACTTCAAGACTTGCTTGTTGGTGTTTGTGTCTGGTCCTAGTATTGCATCTAAGGTGTTGGGAATATTGAATTTGATGATGTCTTCTTTATACCAAACTCTAATTATATATATATATATATATATTTATGACATTAATTATTCATCAAAAACAATTTAAAATTTATCTATTACATTTTTTTTTTTTTTATTTATCATATATTAAAATAGTCTTGTATTTTTGTTATTTGGACTAACAGTAACCAAATGACTAAAAAATCTCTTGCTAAAACAATTGTAAATTTTAAAAAGTATTAAAGATAATAAGTCATATATTTGCAATTCAAATGTATTTATGCATATTTTAAATATTGAATATCAAGTTATTAAAATACTACAATATATATATATATATTAATTCCTCTATTAAAATTATTTAATCTTAATTTCTCATTCCCTCAATACTAAGTCTTTTGGTTTTTGGTATCATAAATAATATTTATTTCCTTCTTCTTTCGCTTGCTATTGTCTCTTTATTTCTTTTTTTATTTCCTCTTCACCTTGGTTTCATGAACCAAAAGTTTCATTTTTTCATTTTGACTTCGAGAATAATTCTTTTTATTTTTTCTCAAATAATTCATATTTTAATACTCCCTCCACAACAATCGCCAAAAAATTGTATTGTAATTGCCATTTGTCTAAGTGACTACAGCTCTAAGACAGTCCTATCGAATCGTCTTTATTACTTTTTCAATCTTCTGAAATATCCTTCCTTAAATTTAATATCAATTTTTTTTCTCCAAAGGTATATTTATTTATTTATTAATAAATATATTTGTATTTATTATTTATACTTTACTTTCCGTTATTTTTTTTTTACTTTTTTTTTTTTGTTCGATTTTAACATTGAATGCTAAGGCCATTAGTTATAAATAGTTTACATTTGATTCATTTTATTATATTGAATTATACATATTAAATTTTTTTCAAAACTTCAAGACTTGCTTGCTGGTGTCCGTGTTTGGTCCTAGTATTGCATTTAAGGTGTTGGGAATATTGAATTTGATGATGTCTTCTGTGTACTAGCTGCATTCTGTAAATATGCGTTTTATTGTGAGGTCCGTCCCGCAGGTTCTGCAAATTGGTTTTTCATTCTTTGTCATGAGGTATCCGAGTGTTAATCTGGGGTGGCCGATGCGGAGTCTATTTATTATAATATTTTCTCTTCTGTTTAAAAAATGATTTGGCCAATTGAAGATGGTGTTTTTAATTTCCCTTAGTTTTGAATTTTCTTTAAGCCAATAAGCTTGCCATTTGGGTACTATATGTTCTTTGATTTCATTTGTGTCTGCGTAAGTTGATAAGTTAAATTTTGGAGTAACTGGAGATTTTATTGCTTTCTTGGCTTCTTGGTCTGCCTTTTCGTTGCTTTCTACATTACTGTGACCCGGAATCTATATGAATAATATGTCTATTCCTATTCTACTTATTTGGTTTATTTTTTATTGTATTTTCTTAGCTATATCTGTTGTTTTGGTTGTATTTTTTAAGCTTTTAAGGGTGTTCAGAGAATCTTTTATTATAATATTATTTTCATAGAATTTCCTAAAGTCTTGTGTATGTTCCACTGTCTTGAGGATTGCTATGGCTTCTGCTGTGTAAATGGAACAACTTTCAGATAATATATATCTGTTATGTGGTTTTCGTTTATAATTGGTATTTCCACCCCTTTTTCTATCTTGGAGGCGTCAGTGTAATATATACTGTCCTTTTTATATGTTTGTAAAATTTCGTTTAAGTGCTTCTTATATACAGTCGGAAGAGTGTATTCATTTTTTAATTTTGTTAGTTCAAGATTAATGTCGAATTTAGTGTTCAATGGAGGGAAATTATAGGATTGAACTTATTATTTTGCATATTGGTGAATTCGTCTATGTGTTTAATGGCTGGGTTATACTTGCTGCATAAAGTAAGGATTTTTCAATTTTTCTTAGTTCAGGGGAGGTTACAGAGCCAAATTTCGAATGCTTTCAATGAGGCTTAATCGAAAGGCCCCAACAACGAGTCTTATAATAGTGTTGATTGAAGTATCTATTATTTTGTGGTGGTTTGGTTTGACTAATTGATAAATTGTTGCTCCATATTCCAGTTTTGCTCTAATGAGTTGTCTGTGTATTTTTATGAGTGTATGTTTGCCTTCTCTCCATGTTGTATGACTTATCATTATCATTATGTTAAAACTTTTTTCTATTGAAATTTTCAGATGTTTGAGATGTTGTATCCAGTTTGTTTTTTTGTCAAAATATATTCCTAGTATTTTTATCACGTCTTTGTTGGTAATGATGTTATCATTATGTCGAACATTTATATGGTTAAGTTCTTTCTTATTTGTGAAGACTATGCACTGGAATTTTCGACTAGATATATTAAAACCAGTTTGTGTTGCCCATATTGAGATTTTGTTGACCGTATCTTATAGAAAGTAACGTATAGAAAGAAACGGTTTGATGTTTTGACTTTGCACCAGAAATTAAAATTATCGGCAAAGAGATTGGCATTTACTGGATATTTTATAGTGTCTATTATGTTATTTATTGATAGTAGAAAAAGGGTTACCGACAGCGAAGATCTTTGGGGTATTCCGTTTCGTTGGATGAAATTATTTTATTGGGTGTTTGGGAATGTGACTAAGAATTGTTTCGTGTTAAGGAAACTTTTGATATAGTTTAGCATGTTTCCGTTTGATATTGTATTCGATAATATTTATATCACTCTGTGTCTCCATACTGAATCATATGCTTTGGAAATGTCGATGCTTATCAAACCTAGATATTGTTTTGAGTCGAAAGTTTTGAGTCTTTATTTCTGATTTAATGATTGTGAGATTATCAATTGTGGATCTATGTTTTCTGAAATCACTTTGTTTTTCCGAAAGTATATTAAATTTTCCCAAAAACCATATCAACCTATTGTTTACTATTTTTCGAATATTTTTGTCATAGTGTTAAGGAGTGTGATGGGGCTATATCCTTCTAATGAGTGTTTGTTTTTTCTTGGTTTTAGAATAGGTAATATGTTGCTCTTTTTCCATCTTGTAGAGATGTATCCATTTGTCCATATGTAATGGTAGATGTTGAGATGTTGATTAGATGTCGTTTTGTTAGTGGGCCTGTGTTTTGTAAAAAGCTATAGGGGATTTTGTCGGAGGCCGGACTTTTACTGCTGCACTTTCAGAGTGTTTGTTTTAATTTTTCCATGGTTATTTCTATTTTTATTATTGTTATTATTATAGCAATATTATTAATATATTGCTTTATTTCATTGATTAAGTTTATTTTAATTGTAAACTTGTAGGCTTTATTGTTATCCTTTAATACGAAAACACATATATTTATAAACCATAAAGTTCACGCTCGTAGATTTGAACTCGATTCACATCACACCGCTGCGCTATTACGATATCGCATAGGCTTGAGTCTACGACTTATTCACCATCCTCCCATCTTTCTTCCCACGCACAAGCAATTTTAAATAAGCCACCAAATAAGAACCAGACCGCTCGACCACTATTTGGTTTTTCCGTTCATCGTCGGCGTATTACGTGTTCGAAAACAATAAATCCGTCGTCGTTTATTTGTCGATTTTTTCCGCTTAAAAAAAAAATCGAAATCCATCGACGTATTGCTCGCCCCTTGCAGTATTTCGTATTGTTTGTTTTTCTTTGTCTTCTGGTTCGTTATCATGTGAAGTACACCTACAGCATCTTGCACATAGACTGAAATATTCAAGTGTTGGTCGGACAATTCGGTCACCAGTTACCATCACTCGTAGCCGTCAACTCTCGATCGCTTTTTCTTTCGCTTTATTTCTCTCTTTGTAAAACTTTACTTTTAAATTTAATCATAATTATAAATGTATAAAATGTTTAGTCATTAAGTCCTCCTCTGCCTATATTATCTGTAAATATTTCAAACATCAATTTACTGATTACGTACATGTATTTGTTCACTTTATTTTTAAAATTCGGTTTCATTATCGTTGTCATATGTGGTTCCGAGATTATTTCTTTCTAGTCCAAACATTGTTACCGTTATTAACATCATCGATATAGGAGCGTCGCCAACTACCGTCATGAACTAAAGTACCGTGATTATTAGATGGCATCTAACAAGGGCCACGTATATTGAATGGCTTACCCAATCATTATCGAGCAAATTTTAACTTTTATACATTTTTTTTTCTATTATTTTGATGCATTAAACACAGTATATTACATGATAAACTAAATTATAACTAGAACGATATAAGATAGTAGTTTACTATCCAATTGCCTGCAAACGATGTTATATTTTAAAACATTTCTCTTTCGTTCATTATATTTATGTAAATAGTTGGTTAGGTTAACTCAAGCAAAATTTGATATTAATTTTATTCTTTGCAGTATATACGTCTGTAAAAAGTCCGTCAGATTATTGCGAAAGGATTGAATCACCCGCTCTTCCACTTCCTGTAAATCAATATGCAAACCTTGTATACGATCAAGACACACATTTTCTGATCGATCTTAATAATCCACCCAGATCTTCATCTGGTGCAAGTAAATCAATGTTGGACATCGATTTAAACCAAACACCTCCAGATGTAGATGAATAAAAAATAGTTTCAATGAAGAAGAATATTATTTCATTTCTCAATGTTATTTTGCTATGTTATTAAATTAATTACTTATGATACATTTTCACTTAAACACAAAAACAATGTTTTCAAAAATTAAAAATTTACATTAAATAAATTGTTTTTGTTTATTACATATTTTGATGCCACTTCCTGAATTTCAATTATTTAATCATAAATTAATATATAAAATATTAGGAAATTTGAACATGTTTAGTACGATTTTGCGACAGCGGTAAATTGCACTTCCATTATCGTTTTATTGATAAATTCAACGATTTTGGCATCGCAAATTTACCCTTCTCCTTTCACGTTATCTTACATCAATAATACGTGGTGTAAACTCATCCACAGTGACGTCGGTGAAATTCTCTCGTGCGCTCTTGGTTGTTGTCAACTCGTCGTCGATATAAATATAGCAATTCAAAAACGGTCAACCTTTCATGTACATTTTATTTTCTTTATCACGCATGATTATATTGTAATTACGCGATTTTACTCTGTTCCTTTTATGCATCATGCGCTTTATATAATATATTGTGTGTCTTAAAATATCCAGTGCAACAAATTTTGTTATCCGGCCTTTGACATTAATTTGGTATTGCCGTCGGGACATAACCTTCAATTGTCATCATTCAGACTGGCGTATTTACGTTATAATATTATATACCATTGAAGATATATCTATATACTTTTGTATTTTAAGTAAATCACTAAAATCGTTATATAAACTCTAGTAAAATAACATCTCTTTTAGGGCATGGAAATATTTTTTAAATATTTTTTGATTTAGTTTTTAGATTTTTCCCCACTGAGTCACATGCCTACAAAGTTTCTTTACTATTCCAATATAAAATCTAAAACGTTCATCCCCAGTTTTCACACCCTCTTCACCATTCTTCTCTCTTTCCGTTTCCTCTTCAAATTCACTGTAATGATCAACTATTTAAATTTATTCTGGCTCGTAATCAATATCATCTGGATCGTCAACAAGGTCTTCCGTAAAATCAAAATCCTTATTTAATTCCTCAATAATTTTCCTAATATCGCCAGGTCTATTGTATTATGTCCTAAAACATATAAAATAATTATTGTAATGGTGTGTTCGAAAGAGAAAGATATGAAAGTGAATGTTATATTTACTCACATTATTTTATACGTTCGATAAAACTAAAACATAATAAACCGCGTGGCGACACAATCACCGCCGAGTTACGCTTATCACGACCATTTTAAGTTCACAACTGATTTGTGATCACAAAATGACAGCTTAAATAAAAGTTTGACTGCCATTTAGTGGACTGATAATTAATTAAAGAATTCGTGATGGTCTGACAAAGCTAATCTCACGCATTAAAATATAGTGCGTTTTTTTCAAAAAAAGCGGTGTGAATGCCACCCACGCGAACACTTGAAGGGTAAATTATTTTGGGGCAATATTATATTGAGTCGGTTCATGTTCACACTCATGTTAAATTAGTCATAATATTAACTGGTAAATAGTGTAATCATACAGATTTTTTATAATGTTATTGTAGCAAAATTAAATCAATTTTTTGTGTTTTCATACAACATTAGTATATGTGAAAATGAACATAGAGATTTCATTATAGTGTCTCCAATTATCAAATTATATCAAACCTAACCTATCAATTAACAAAACAAATATTAAAACTTACTAATGAAACATCAATACGAAATTCTAATGATTTTATTGAAAAAATAATTAATATTAATATTATACCTGACTGTAGAATAATTTCCTTGATGTAAAAAATGTATATACATCTATTCCTAAATTCGATGCATTAAATATACTCAAAAATAAGCTTATTCTTAATAGTGATTTTAATCCACGTGAAATTCGTGAAATTATACACTAAATTAACGTTATAATTAACCAAAACTATTTTCAATACAGTAATATATTATATACGCAAAAAGAAGGTCTAGAAATGGATGATCGTTTAAGTGCACTTTTATCGAAATTATACTTGATAGATTATGAAACAAATAATATACTTTCCAACAAATTATATTGTCCATTTATTAAAGATTATTTTAGATATGTAGACGATACATTCATTTTATTCAGAGATACAAATAAACAAGCATAAATAATGGTTAATAGTTTAATTAAAATTAATGAACGTATTCAATTTACCCTGGAAACACAACTAAACAATAAGATGAATTTCCTAAAACTTACGGTTAGTTTAATTAATTATAAATTTGAATTTAATATTTACAGAAAACCTACTCAAACTGATTCCAATCAAACTTTTTCACAAAGTTATTGAATTTTTAACTCAATTTTTTATAGACTTGAGCGCTTAACTTTAAATGAATATAATTATAAACATAAACTTTTATATTATATATTATAAACAAATAATTAAAGAAAACATAAAAAAACCTAAACAAATAAATAATGTAATTAATTATTGGAGTATGAAATATCAAAATTTATTATTAGAAAAATTCGCAAAAATTTTAAATAATATTTAAATCGTATTCAATACTAATAATAATTTAATCAAACGAATACATTATAAAATAAAACAATTATCAAATAATAATTTTAATAAATTTAATTTTCCTGGTATTTACAAACATAAATGTAGTTGTAATAATTGTTATGTTGGCAAAACAAATAGAAATTTTAATATAAGATATAAAGAACATATCTCTGAAATATTATTAAATAATGAAGAAATAAGAATAAAACATTTTTTGTAAAACAATAATCTTATTACTTTTAATATAGATAACGACTTAGAAATGTTAAATATACAACATAATATTTATATCAATTCCGTTTTAGAAAAATTACATATTTATAAAGAAACTAAACACATTAAATTTAAAAATATCTTAAATATACAAACAAATTTTATAAATAACATTTTATATCAATATTAATATCACACCATAAATGCTTTCTATAAATACACAATTTCTTTGCTTTTTAATATACTTTTATTATATAAGATTTTTTTTCTAACTCTATGTCTTTTTATTGTAATATTCATAATACTCTCTATCTAATTTTTGTCTTATTTTTCTATGCAATTTTTTCTTATTAATTTTACATTTAATTTATTCCTGAGTTGCATTTTATTTGTAATAACCGTGATGATGACATTTTGTCGAAACCGGTAGTAATAAAGACACATATACAACAACTTTAATATTCTCGTTTTTCTTTAATCTACGTAATACTCATTGGGGTTTTGTATATTTAAATAAACATATATATATATATAAATTTTTTTATTTTATAAAAAAATATATAAAATATATTATTTAAATATGACGAGTCTGGTATAAAAAACAACCGTCATCATTTTCTTTGGGCATTGTTGATTTTAACCACACACGCAGCTACGGTAACCACCATATGAACGCCTCCGTCATCATAGGACCGCCGCACGCAACCTGAAACACGACCGTTGTCGATCCAGTACGGCTGGTGTCCAGCGCGTTGTCACCTAAGGCCGCCCAAACTGACGTCACACAGCTGACCCTGAGCAGTGGCCGCCAGTAACGTCATCGCGGTGAAAAGTCGGCCGTTGACATAAAAGCGAAATCTACTATTCCTAGTGGTCCTTGCGCCAGCTGTTTCAGGGCTTGCGAACTTCGTTTCCACAAGAGCTGTCGAAGAGAAAATGTCTTATCTTAATATCATCAGCAGAGCAGAAAACCAATCGCGCTTTCTCAGAACATTCAACGTCGAACAAAATTTTAATTAAATTTGTTATGAGTACATAAGATAGAGCTTACTAACTTAAATAGTTTTTTGTATATATATCCAATAAGGTCATTATTGATATAGTTCCTTTGTATTTTTTTTTTACTAACCATGTCGTAGATTATAATGAAAATTTTTTTTTATGTAATTAGATAAGTTCAGATAATTAGTTAATAAATAACATAAAAGAAAGTGATTGTGACCTATCTTCAGAAAATTCGTGTATAACTAATATTAATTATAATACAGACACTCCACATCCCACTCCACGAATTAGATTTCCTGTTAGATTGGCTAATTCTAATATTCCTGAATCCGAACGACGATAGTAGAACTTTCATCTGATTTATTAAGAGATCAAGCAGAGCAATTGATAAACAATACCGAAACATTTTTGCAGATCGTTTACCAAAATTTAACATAAGTAGATAAAGTACTTGGAAATACTGACAATATTTTAGAACAGACAATTAACATAAATAACATCGAAAACGACAGAGAATTATTTATTCAAAACAACACTTAACCTGAAACTTCTCGCGAATTCAATAATGCCCTATAGAGATTTTCGGTAACGAACGAAGAAAATCTAAACACATCTATCATGGATAGTACAATTCCCAATCAATCACATACACCCGTCATACGGAATTTTCCTCACGATTGGACAGATCCGTCGATACTATAGGATTGGAGGCAGCACATAAGTTATTGCCAACAATATTTAGTGGAGTAAATCAAGATTTTCATGGTGATATTTAAGTGGATATATTTCTCACTCCCTTATTTTTTTCTGGATTTAACAAATATAATTTAAAACAAATATATATATACATATATATACATATATAGGGTTGTCCTTATTTTTGAAGTTCTAAATTTTTATCAGCGCGGACAAAATTTTTTTCATTTGTATGTATAAGAATTATATGCAAAGTTTTGCATAATATCAAAAAAAATCATATTTTGTTCTGTATTCGCTAAAAATTTTATTTAAGAAAAAATTTTATAGAATCATTTTTATTTTATTTTTAATTTACAAAAAAAGGTCTTTTTATATTTTTATATAAGATTAACCTTTTATGGAAAAATAAAAAAATAATAAATTTACACTAATCCTTTTATTTATACAGCGTATTTTATTTTACATTTTTGTGATTATTTATATTACTATATAAGAGAATATACCCTCTCAACAATACCCTTTCTGTAAAAATCTGCCACCTGCGAGTATAACCACTAATTTGCATTGGCATGCAGTTCAGTATCAGTTTCAACCAAGTTTACTAAGCACGATATCATGAACTAAACTCCGTGAAATTTGTGGGAAATTTTCAGAGAGTTCCGTAATCGTGAAACGACGATTTTCACGGATTTTTTTGTCGATTTCCGCCACCAATTCATCATTCACAATACTAGGCCTCCCACTGCGATTCTCATCGTGAACATTGGTTCGGCCATTTTTAAATCAATGCACCACTGCCTCACTCGGCTTTAACTCATTATTCGTAATGAGAAATTAATTATTACTCATTAAGAATTATATTTATTTTATTTACGTTAATACGCAATTGACGGACAATTTGGACGGGTCGCGAACGGGTCTAACAGGACACACTTTACGAATTGGCGGTTAACGTGGTAATTAATCCCCTTAAACACAACATTTCTTAAAAAATTTTCTCACTGCAAACCTAAAACAAATATTCCAAATTTTATGTTCATAAATTGTGTAGTTTCTGAGAAGAAACAATCAGAAAGTGAGTGCTATTGTAAATGAGTTATTCTAGCTTATAGAATTATATTAGAACAACACAATTACCCATGTTAAATTATTAACTTTGTTTGAGAAATACAATTTAATAAATTACAAAGTATGTCATTTGGTAGTATCATGTAAAATAATTTTAAAACAGCTGAAAAAATACTAATTTACTATTTGGTTATTGTTTATTCATAAACACCTTTTCATTTTTCGTTGTTTTGTAATATGTACAATGCAAAATGAACAAAATAAAACGTTTTTTGCATCAACTTATAGGGACTACAATACACCATAGAGTTAATGTACGCATTAGTTTTCAATTATAACAAAAACGAAATGAACATTTTAACCGGTAAACTATATTGTATTACACTAGCAATAGGGTTGATTGCCGTAAACGCTGACGATGACAAGAGTAAGTATTCTAGATAGTATTGTAAACAATATATAATGTTTAAGTAACTTAATATACTAAATTAATAATTCGGTAAAAAACAACGTTAAACTTAAATGATGTAATAAATATTAATTATTACAAAATTTTAAATACAAGATAATTTCACAATTCAAATTTTTATATACATAGAATGGCGAAAGGGTATGTAATTTTAGAAACTTCTATACGAGTTTTTTTTCAAAATTTAAAATGGTGTTCACCATAGACATATGCCACTTGCATACCCTGCAGAACGTGTTAAGAACACAATAACATGAGTTACGCAAACTCTACAAATATATAGTACATAATATGGCATAGGCGTATATAAAAACCTAAATCCCTATAAGTTTGCGACATCTCGGTCAATACATGATCGACAAGTGTTGTGTGATAGACCGAGTGAACGAAGAATTGCCAATCTATGTCCAAAATCCGCGTTAATACGTTTAATTTCTAATGAGCGGAATATATAGGATTTTTTTTTACATTATATCTATTGTAGAAGGATGGAAACAGACAGTAGAGTATGTAATAGGGTGTATATAATACTCAATTTACTTAAGGTTAATTATTGTAATATTTTTAAGTGATGTTGTGAGAGCCGATTGGCATACAACTCTAATATCAAAACAAAATAAACGAGAATACTGACGAAATTAATATCACTCTATGATATCAATAATACGTATGCTGTCTTTAAACACAACCTCACGAGAGGCCGTCGACCCAGTAGAGTTGAATCGGGCAATTACATGTATGTACATTTTTATTTTTTATAAGCACACAGATCAAAAGAACTAGAAAATTAGGAGGTGTTATGAAATAGTACATGTCACTTTTATAAATATTAACAATATATACATTACATATATATTCATAAGATACAAGACTTGGGTAGAATTTGAAATACAGTATTCGGAATACTTTATACAGAATACTTTTTACAGTTTTTTTTTTTTTTTTTATTGAATTATTTGTCAAATACCATTACATTTCGATATATTACAGTGCATATTAAAAAACAATACAAAAATGAAAACGAAAAACAAAATACAAAATACAGGAGAAAAAAATTTAAAAAAAAAAGTAATATTAATAATAATAATAATAAAAAAATAAAAAATAACGAAATAACAAACAGATAAAACTATATATAGTAAGCCGACTTTAGATACATATGCCTGAGCCGAAATAAATTCGATTAAAGAACTAATTTTAAGGATATTTTTGAAATGTAGCAGATCTAAGTTGAAATGATATACTCCTTGCATCCTTAAAAATTGTAATAGCGCCTCACTTTCTTTGATGAGGGCTACGCAAATGTAAAAAGTTGCATCGTTTGCCCTGCAATTAATCAGAGGATTGTTGAGTCCCAGATTAAATGCATGAGCAGGTAATACATTTTGCCCCAAGCGGAGTATGGTAAAACGAATGATAAGCTTTCTGTGAATATTTAATTGAGAAAACCAGACTCTGAGATGACGGAGACTATACCTCTGAAGAATGGGGTAAATCCTTGTGGTAGGTTTCTTCACCTGAAGTCCCAAATATTTTTTATGTGTTTACGTAAAAATGGGAGACAATCTGAGTATGGACACATTTGCACCTCTGAATAAGGGGTAACACTCGTTGACCTAACCAAATGGTCCGCAAAATCGTTGCCTACAATACCAACGTGAGCTGGGGCCTATAACAATTTTATGTTGAAATTGGCTGAAAAAAGAGTGTATTTACTAAAAAAGAAGTGTACGGATGCTCAAAATTAGGTTGGATGATTTGGAACTGAAAGGATACTTGTTTAAAGCCATAATGCACGACTGGGATCCCGAAATAAGAAGATAACTTTTTACAGTTCAAACATAATTTAAATAGTACCTACATGATGTTTCATATTATTTTTGTTAAATTCATATTAACTTTAATATCTGTTTGTTTTTGATGAAATTAACAGTTTTAATGTCTCTTGTATTATGTTTGTTAATATATTATTATGTTATTATTTTATTATAATCAATTTTATAATTAGTAGTGTAAGATCATATATGGTACTATAATATTACTAAATATTGTAAGACAGAAATTGTTTTGAGTATTGAGAATGAAAAGTAGAATATATTAGACTATAAGTCATTGAGAGTATAAAATTCTTATATTAAGTTTTACAAAAAATACACAATTCGCTGATCTCGTCACGGAATATAGTTTTCGGTCGTTTACTCCATTTATTAAAGACTGGACATATGAAAACAAAATGTATTGGGCGTTGTAGCATTTTGACGAACAGAAAAATTGATGACGACGATAACGAAAAAATCGTCCGAGTCGCGCGTCAACGATTATGGTTGGACTTTTAAAGAGGGGAATTAAAAAATGAACTAGTACTACCTTATAACATCGCCATGGTATATTAATAAATTGTAACACACTGCACGTTATAAGCTCCCTTAATTCTGGTATTCATAAAATTAATTATAAGATACTGATATCTTTTGGAATTTTTCCTCTATGGCGAAGGCAATAAGTAACGGACCTTTTATTAGCTCAGTGGAGCTACTCAAGGGATGCCACAGGAAGACGTTCCTAGCGTATGGGTAACGCCAACCGACATAGCGCCGATCAAGACCGAGGGCTCCGAATCCTCGTACCACATTTGTACGTCGATGTGCACCCGCGGGCTATACGATCTTGACGAAACCCAGCCCATACGAATCTAGCTCAGAACGAACCGGATTCGATCCGTGTCGCTACGTTCACGGGGTGGTCACCGTGACTGGGTTTTAGCGACACCCGTACTTCCATTCGTGCTCGCGTCAATAATAGGACATGCACCGAGCAGACCTTCGCCTCAGCCGCTCTTCCGTCTCAGACGCAATATGTGACACCAGACATCAGGCGCTCCGAAGTCTCCTTTCCGGGAAGAGAGGCCAGGAGTCTCAATTGTGAGACTCTGGGGCCCATCGCCGAGCAAGAGTCCTGTAGTACTCTCGCTCACCCGAGCCAGTACGGTCAATCTGACCCGCGCATCTCCTGCGGGTTTCGACCGGCTAAGCGTGACGACTCGCCGGACTGGCCGTGCCGAACCGGTTTAGACCATGCTCCCCGCGGGTAGAATTTAAAACCCTATTTGGCACGCTTCCCCCAGCCAGGGAGTGCCCTTGTCCAGCTTGATAACCCGTTCGACTGACTGGGTCGTACCTGAGCCGTCGAAGCGGGAGACCCATAGTCGGCGGCCACTTATTTTAATGTATTCAGTGACAATCCCCGCGACAAGGGTTTTCAGTTATCGGCCAGCTACTGATGCCATCTTGTGGCTTGTGTTCGTGTCTTGACTCGAACCCGCGATGGCGAGGGAGGGGGACCCTTACGAGCCCGGCTCGAAAACCACTGTAGAGCCCGGTGAATCAAGCCTGTTCTTTAAGCAGTGATTTCGCGAGATTATAAGATACTGATAGTGATATCTTACTTTTTATGTTTATTTTATACAATTATTACAAGGGGCAAACGTAGAATATTTCATAGTGCACTATAAGATATTCCAATAGTCAATCATTATGGGGACCAATATTTATTTTTTGATTTTTTTTTTGTACTGTGCAAATGATTTATAGTTTCATTGAAGCTAGTCCAATACAGCATGCAATTTTAGAACGGAATTCAAAAGAAAATTAACTTAAAACATAAAACACGCAAAACGTTGTCGATAACAAGATAAACTTGTAGGTCTGAAGCTATTGAAGCTGTGAAAAATAAATATTCAGCATTATAACTTTATTTAGATCACATTTCTAGTACAAAAAATTTGTCTAAAATTAGAGAAAAAGCTCGAGGTCTAACTTATTAAATAAAAAGTTTTGAATTTATATTTTCTTTTCATTTAAGTCCAATCTTATTGATGTTACAAAAATTGAGTGCGAAATTGCAGTCGGAAGACTTAAATTTCTAATATGCAATATTTTTAATTGAATCACTTAGAAGAAAACTAAGTAATCTGAAATCGGATAAAAATAACTCATGTGCTCTAAGTCATTAATGTTTGTGAAAAAAACTTTAATCCTATACCTGAAATGAAAAAAATGAATTTACAAAGAAATTGATGAAAAAATAACACTCTTTATAGTGAATAACAAAATGGAAGAAATGAGCTGTTGCAACTTTTTATCCCATAATAGATGAAATTCTTTAAGAAATTGATGGTCATCTCTCACAAGAAACTTTAAAGTTAATTTCATCCGAAAGGAAAATTTATTGAACATACTCCAAATAAATTTGATACCAAAACATTGTCAGATACATTTAACTTAAAAAATATTGATTCAGAAATCAAATTATTCAAAATGTGTCAGATACTGAAAATATACGAGGGATATCAAATATCAATATACAACATTGGATAAATTGGTTGATTGACAATGTGCGTTCAACTATATTTTCAGACGTTTACAATACATTGTCCCTTTTTTTTACAATCACGGTAAGTAGCTGCTTATGAGAAAGAATTTTTAAATAATTAAAATATGTTATGACTTAAGATAGACATGATTCATTAATTCTGATATTTATTGATCAAAACATTGCTACTGAAATTGAACCCGAAAAAGTCATTGAAGAACTCGAGATACTTATACCAAGAAAAGGAAGACCGAAATTATTTAATTTTGAACGTAATATAAGTAATATATGTAATAAATATAATTAATAATATAAATAATGTTATAAAAATTAAATAAATGGAACTTCAAATCAATAACTTTTATTAGTTATTAATGTAAATATAAAATATTTTTTTCTATTAGGATCTTGAATATTCTTCAAATTGCACCTATAGATAGAAGCCAGCGCATGCCTATGATGCTCACACAAATTAATACCTATTGTAGATTAAATCACTATAATATGTGCCATTTTAATTAAACATACACAATTCATATTTTGTAATTTAATTTATTAAATTAAATTTTAATAAACTTACATATTCATTACATTTCTTGGAGAATATTAATTATATTTCTATTCAAATACAATTTTAGTACAACATATGTTAGTTACTAATATATGTAACTATATAAGAATCACAGAGACACTTTTCCTATATCAATATCTCTGCGCGAAAATACCTACTTAAAACTCATAATATTTTTTCTTTTTTATATTGTAGAATGTATAAGTAAGTTTATTGGAGATTTATATAATATTATATAGTATTTACATAAAATTAATAGACTAAGCCAAAATTGTTAGTAATTAACTTCATTTAAAATATAATGTTTGATATTAATGTATAATATAGATTTTCATGATTATACTTGATATTAGATATGTCCATTCAGAATTGATGTACTTTTTAATTTACTGATATGAATATAGATACATTTATATTTACTGTTTCCAAATTGTACATCCAAATATAATTATAGATACCGATGTTGTCTTATACTAAAATATTGTATCAAATTTAATTATCATGTAGAGACACTTAAAAATATTGGACATTTAAACTGTAAGCAATGCTATTCTTTTATTTGATATATTCATATATATTTATATATATATATTATATATATATATATATATATAATATATACTCGTATATATATGTAATATAAAAATATTGTTCCTTAATTTTTCATCTGTGTTGAATTATAAGTTAAGAAATTATAATTAATAATGGTCCGTGGTCGTTGATGGAAGGTAGTGCGACATTAAGTATGTGATAGTCCTATCTTTTTAAAATTAATAATTAAAAAAATCATAATGGGGGACTATTCATATCCTAGTACCATAAGTAGTGAGGACCCAATCGTATGACAAGAAACAAAAGTCATGATTTATGATAAACGTGTATATGAATCGCGAAGGTCAGTGAAAAATATTACCAAAGTGTAAAATTAAATAGTGGTTTTAATGTAACAGCACGCGCATGTTTACAACTGTTTATTTAGATACCTGTAAACATCCTGGTCGCTTGGCTTCCATCTATTTATGTCTTTACACATACGTTTTTGAATCTGATACTCACATGACATCAAAAAGAAATTCTTGCATTTTTTTAATTAGTTTTAATTTTAATATTTTAATAAATAATTAAATAATTCCTAAATATAATATTTAAATTATATTATTTTTATTCCATTATCTTTAATTAAAGGACAAGGTCGTCTTATCGTCCAAGCCAGAAGTCGCCAATGAAACTTTTTATTTGATTTTTTTATATTTACACAGTTTCATTTGTCGTTTCGTGTCATAGTAATAATATATTTTACAAAAAATTGAAAAAAATTATTTATGCGTACAGTTCAAAATTGGGAACAATTGAAAAAATTTTAATCTCTTTTCACGAAAAGAAAGAATTTGGATCTCATTCGATGAAAAGACTGACGCAGAAGAACTCTTTATTGTCAACGTAATAGTTAGAACTCTTACAGTTTATTAACCGTATAGTATATTTTTGTTGAATTATGAAGGATTAAAAAAAGCAAACCATTCAGCAATGGATTTGACCACCATTGATTTTGCTATGGTCATAATGTGATAAATACGATAATGTGCTTTTATTTGTAATAGACGCCACGCTATATATAATTTAAGCAAGTAAAGCGATTCAAAATTTGTATACTAAAAAAATTAATTTAATTAATTTAGTACACAGAATTTACCGTGTGGCCGAAGAAATAAGAAATTATTATAAAAACGTTGAATAACTAAGCCTTAGTCGAGCCTTTGCAATAACACACAACAAACATCAATTCGTTTAATGCGGTTTGACGAATCAGGTCGTATGTTGCGTGAAATGTCGTGCAGATATATTGTTAGGCTGGGTAAGAACGAGTAACAGCATGACATCAAATTTTGTATCAGGCTCGAGAAATCTGATATAGAGACTTTGGAAATTTTAAGAGATCCGTACGGGAATAAGTGCATGAAAAGATCTCAAGTTTTTGTTTAACATAAGGCCTTAAAAGGAGAAGAAAGATCATTGAGAACGAAGAAGGACGATCACTAACAACAATCAAAACACCAAAGGAGTTATTCACAAGGAGTAAGTCCCAGCATGAACTACGGTCAATTCCACTTTTTACGTCGAAGTCATCTAAAGCCTTCAATAACCCGTAGCCTATATTCGTCGACATTGCCAACAACTGGCCTTTGCATGATGACAACGAAGATTGTGCATGTATTTTTGACCGTAAACACTTCCAGATCCTCCCTACATCTCTGATATGTTAATAGTGGCGATATACCATTTTTTATATTAGCAACAATAATTCCCGTAGACATGGAAAGTTTTCTTTGAAAATATAAAAATATTTTAGCCGATAACATGTGGTCTTTCAAATTTTCCAACTTCAGAATACATCTAATATTTCAATTCAATGCTCAGGTTAGTACGTACTTTATTAATCTAAAAATATAAATAAATATTTGTAAATTAAAATTTGTTATTCTAAATAAATAATAAATTTTTTTTTAGACTACAACTTGAAGTATGGAGAAAATAAATTGGGAAGAAAAATAACTATTTTTACTACAAGTTTATTTTACTATAAATTACAATTTTTTATTTTGCGAATATTATCTAGATAACAATAATCTTTTACAATAAAAAGATTTTATTAAATACTATAATTTTTTTTTTAATGCATACTTTAATTACATATTTAGTGATTCGATAGAATATAAATATATGCATTTTCTAAGATTTAACAGTGTAATGAATACCTACCCCTACTCATGATCAACAAAATTTATTAATATTTAATAATATACATTAATGTTTGTAAATATTTGTATTAATTCATTGTGTAGTTTCATGGAATAAAACCGAAGCATTCATGTATGCATATGCTATTTTGGGTAAGTAACATAAAAACATAATTTTCATATGTTCAAAATATATATTTCTGATAATCATTTCATATGATTTCCTTATATAAATTGTCGTTCTCAACATTGGGACAAATTTATAAAATTATTAATATAATACCTAAAATAATAATATGGTTATATTTATTAAGATATATTGTAAAGACTAATTGTAATTTTGAATTTAAAACTAAAATATATATATATATATATATATATTTATTTATATATTTTTACCAAAATTATATTTTTAGTCATTCCAACAAATTACGAAACAGGGCCATGTCATACAAAAGAAGGTTATTTAATATATATATTTTTTCGTTTACCCGTTACATTGTGTTTTTCAACGAATGTGCGGCGAGCATACTTTAGGTATGCTGCAAGCATTTGTAGTTCTCTTTTATCGATAGCTACAAAACTCATTCAAAAGCGTGTATCTAATAATAATGTGCATTATTAAAATGTAACACGTTCATGTTTCTAAGATAATATAATAGAGATATTAAAATTAAACAGTTCGGGAAAATTAAAATCGAATACAGCTAAATTGAATGTTAGTAAAATATGTAAATTAATTAACATCATTCCCGTTGTTCGCTGTTGCTACTCTTTTTTGAAATATTTGACGACAGTGGCTCATGCTTTTATCAAATCGAGTAATTACAATTAGTGTATAAAATAAAAATAAACTTAGGAGTACGTAATATTTATATAGTAAACGTTCTGATACCAAATAACAGAATACCAATAAAGAAATTACCATCACTCCAGTATAAATGAACGAATAGACAGAATAAGTAATAAAGGAATTAATCGTTATGTTTTCACGATGAGTACTCCCAGTAATATCCAGCTGTACAACAGCTGTACAACAGCTAACCAACGCACCAACTTCACGGACTGAAATCAACACCGACCACTCTTTGGAAATAGACGGCCAGACATTCGGAATTACTAGCGCAGATCTTGATCACACCATAAATTAAGATATTAGTATTTAATGCGCAACAGAAACATCACAACGAATATTCCGAATGCTCCAAACCAGAGTACACAACGAGCCCTTCCCAGTCTCCGATGTAATATTCGACTGTACGAATTTCACGGACTAGATCATCTCGCACTTAACGCATCCGTGATGAAGTAGAAAAAATTAGGAGACTCAAGGTACTTGTTGACTTGCAAACGTAAACTAAACTCGTCGGCCCACGCGCCTATCTTCGCGTGCGTATTTCTCGCAGCGTGGTAAGGAAAGCATGTTAGTTCAAAATATAATTGGAACTGGCGCGAACACTTGTTGAAACTGACCTGTTGACATTTTATATATTATTGACTTAGTCGATATGAAGCTGGCCGATGAAGAAAATTTTTATTCACCCAAACATGATCGAACATTGCAATTTACTGAACTTACAGAACTGGTCAATAATAATTTATGATATCGTATTTCTAAAAAAAAAAATCAGAAATATCTTAAAAAGCGTTATTTATTCTTTTGCAATGTTCATCTGTATATTCCTGTGAAAATATATTTTCAGACTTTAGAAGTATAAAACATAAGGAACGAGAACAACTATTGTCAATAATTGAGAAAATGATGTCTGTCAACAATTTGTATTAAAATTCAATATATTTTTGATGTTCATCAATCATAAACTTTTTATAATATTTAATTATTGTCTATGTTAATTAATAAATCAAATAATAAAAAATATATGCATTTGAAATTGAAATATATACCCTTATAAAAAAATATGGAAAAAAAAAAAGTGAAAATATTGGTTATTCCTAACATGTGCTTAGAAATGTTCCTATATAAATGGTTGATAAACACTGTCTTGTACAGTTAAAACTTATATAATGTGTCGGTAATTTCAAATAATGAATATATTTTATTTAATGTATAATTATTTTAAAAACATAAATTCATATATATAAATATAGAAAAAGATATTGTTGTGTGTACATAAAACTGCCTAAATAGATATGTATTATGAATTTTTAGCAATTTTGTATTATTACCAACGTGATCTTATAAATAAGTTTCTAGATGGTATGTATTATTGTGAGGAATAAATAAAATTGCATAAATATATGCCTATAATATTTAATTGAATTATATATTATTTATGTAATTATCATATATAAATCGTATTGAGTATGAATATTTTGTTATAACCTCATAGTAATAACTGCAAGGAATAATTAAATATAATTAAAATCATACAATTCTTAGCACACAAAGACTACTTGAGTCAAATATTTGATGGTCCAATGAAATGGTGTCTGGATAACATTCATACTTATGGTTCGTATTCCTTTAGAAAAAATATGTTTTGACAATTTATATCAATTAATATAGTTAATATAGTTTTATTAATTATACCCATATTCAACTACTCTGATATTTATAATAAAAGGAAAAAAACAAATAAGATAAACCCGTTGAGGTAAAACACAATAGTATGATACGAATTAAACCGTATAATAAATTTCACAATTTTCAAAAGTAAACTCATTTTCAAACATGATGAAAAACATAACAAACTAATAGTTATATTATTAGTAACTATTAGTTATATTAATATAATAGTTATATTAATATATAATTTATAGTTCAATAAAATTTAAATATTCCATTATTCATAATAGCGTTAGAGTTTATATTCTATGTTTTATATCTAGTTGAAAATTATTATAATCTCATTTAATTAAACACATGATTAAACATTTAAATACTCATAATTTAAGGAAAGCAGTTTAAATCAACATTAGAAGATGAAGATAAATGCGCCGGTAACATAACTAAAACATAACGGGAAATATTTGACAATTTATACAAATTAATAATATTTGTAACATTATCACATGTAATTTATATTTTAGTAGCGTCTCAATATTAAATTATTTATATTTATTTGAAATGTCTACTATGGTGAAAGTATAAAACTATATTATCCTTATAATAATTCGTATAATTTTTATAGTATTATAAAACTTAAAATATAAAATACATATACGTAAAGAAGAAGTAAAACATTTACAATTAATCATTATTACAATGTTTATAGAGGCAATGAATGGCCACAAGTTACATAAGTTTTTAGGTAGGTACATTGTGTATACAACATAAATATATCTTTAAATAACGAAACATTACATATAACATTTATTGTTTGAGCGTACCATACTATACTATGGTGCTATGGCAGCACCATACTATCGGAGAGTTGCCTGATGCACCAAATATCATTAATTACCGACATTATCGCCATTTATCATTTTACTTGTCTGTCGTCAAATAGTCGTCTTCGTATATACACTATATCCGTTTCTATTACCATTGTTACTATTACCGTTGTTTTTTTTTTGCGTTATTGTCACCATCGAGTTTTCTACATTTTTGCATCAGCGTTTTCACAGCCAGCGGTCACCATCGGAATAACTACCATCGCCGTAGCTGTCATCGTCGTCAAAAAAAGGGATTATTTTATTTGTTATGAATTTAATATATATTTTATTTAGCGTCCATATACTGGCCAGTAATTAAGTTTTGCACAAATTATTTTTTTTTCAATAATAAATTTTGTATACCAAACTAGTATCGTCATGATTTGAGTTTATATGTCCAAAAATTTCAATTTAAGAATTTCCTTATCTACAGTACATATTATTTTACACATTCTAGATAGCATTTATAATTTAAATATTTTTGTAGAAAAAAAATTGAATTATTTATAAATAGCATTTCTGCTAAAACAAAAAAATATATATTACAATAGCATATTATTAGTAATAATCATAATTATAATAACAATTATTATAACATAAGATGTTTAAATCTATTTAATTTACTTAAAATCAAAATTAATAATTGTCTTATTAATCGAAAACTTTTTGTATGGCTATTCAAGAAATGAAACATGAAGAAGTATTAAAGAAGTTATTCATAAGATTGAGTAAGTTATTATGCTTTATTTTATTATTCATACCGTAAGCATTTAAAAGTAATAAAAAAAGTTTAAAATAAATATACAATTTTCTTAATGTCCAGAAAAATCAAGGACTTTATTAGATAAAATACAATTCATAAGCCATCCATTAATATTTTCTGAAATTATTTTGATGGTAACAATGTTAAACTCCCCAATGATATCTGTTTTTAATGTTTTGGATTCCGATTCAATAATATATAAATTCCAAAACAGAGTACGTTATATCTCCATCCACCAAAATAATTGAAATTAAGTTATTTCTTCAATATATACAGTTATAATATCATATTCGTTTTTTCATGTATAGATATATCTTATTCCCACAATTCAATAAGAGGTAAACTACTCTAGAAATAAGAGGTATATCTCAAAATGATATTTTGTTTTTTAAACCGATTTTGCCAAAGAGCCAAAAGGGCAATAAGCGTTTTAAAACTTATTGTTGCCTAAAGTTATAATTTTAATATTAAAATATTATATATATATATATATATATATATATATATATATATAAAAGCAAGACCATTTACAATATTTATCATTAATTAAGAATTACCTCCTAAACATTATTAAAACTAAAATACATATTTGTTTAGCTATGCAAAGGCTTTATATGCAATACGTTGGCGAACGTATTGTAAAATATGTTGGTACGTATAACAATGACAAAGTTTAATGGACTACTATTAGTTATATAATTTAAAGTTAATTTACGACAATTAACATGCATAGAAAGGAAGAAAGGCGTAACCGATATGAAGGCAACAAAAAGAAGATCTTGCAAAAAAAAAGAAGAATCTGAGTCAAGAGAAATTAAATAGAAGCTAGGTTAGAAATGAGATAGAAAGCTTCGTATGTAACAAAATAATTAGCAGAAAATGAAGAGAGATGGGCAGAAGTTTACTAAAAAAAATATACATTATTTTGGAATATGAAAGGCATAGTTCGTAAATTTGAAGCAGACAGAGTCGTCAGTAAAAAATAATATGTGGAGGGGAAATAGTTAGTTACTGTAATAGATAAGAAAGTTTAGAGGAAGGTGGGTGAATATATTTAAAAATGTTCATTAATATGTATTGAAGGGTAAAGCTATAAGAACTGAAAGTTGATTTCATATTTAGGTAGTATATTCAACCAATTATTTTAATTATGGTTAGACAAGAGCGAATAAACAGTGAAAGCTTTATTACACCAAAATGCCAAGAATAATATATATCCAAAAAAGTGTTAAAAATAGAACGATCAAAGGACAGGTTTTTTAGAAAAAAAATGTTTGCAACCATCTGCATCTAAAGTTGAGAGGTATAGTTCCTTAAGCAAGAAATGTGAAGAATTTTACTTTTCGTTCAGCGAGAATAAAATGCAAAACCTGAAATAAAGCAACCATAATCGAATTTGAAACGAATGAACAATTAATGTATAAGTAAAAGAGTCAACAAGTGGGAGGCACAACATGAATCGGAAATAGATCGTAAAAAATTAGTCCAGCAAGTTATGAATTTAGCTGGGTAGCTTAAATAGGGAGCCAAACCTTATTCATAGTTGAGATTTAATTCTAGATATTTAATATTTCTATATACTTTTTTATAACTAGTATTTTATTATAATATTTTACAATTTTATGTGTCTATATTGAAATGATAAAAACTACCTCAGTTATAATTTAGAAGTAGTTAATAGAGTCTAGACGAGTTTAATATTTATTTATTTGAGTACTTTCTTTTAAAAGTGTATTCCCCTGCAAAAACCCCATCAGAATTTTGCAATAAAGAAGAATCACCTACAATTAAACTTCCTGTAGATGAAGATGGAAAACCTATATATAATCCAGACGAACTTGAGAGTATGCAATTGCCAGACGATCCCAATAGTCCTATAGTACCTTTTCTCATTGGAGGTAAATTTAAGGTTAAACCTAAATTTAAGTTCTTCGATTACGTTCAGATAAGAAAAAATAATAAACTAATGTTTACCTAAGAAACTATCATTTTTAATTTAATCCTAATATTTTACTATATTATTTCTTTCATATATTGTGATATACTCGTATTTTTGCTTAAACACAAAAGTATTGCGTTTTCTCAAATAAAATTAATATTGTCAAATACTCCAAATATTTTTCAAATTTATAATAAAAATCTCTTATTACATTATATATTATGCCACCTTACGAATTTTATATATTATTATATAAAATATGTCAAATTGAGTCACCCGTGTAAACATTAGCATATTTGTTATATAATAGTTTATAAACATAATGGATTATAATACTAAAAAGTTTCTAATAATATTAATTTAAAGTTTACTTATATTTTTTTAAATACAATATATTTCAGGTGGTTTGTCAATCCGGTTTATTTTATCCATACCTTTTGTGCAACAGAGTCCCAGTGATTCCTTAGCCCATTTTTGGAATTAAAATATTTACAAACTTATTCATTCTTCCTGTAGTAAAATAAGGACTAGTAAAGTAATCATGTCTTGAGTGATAATTCAATGAAGGTTTGAGATCATGTGTAGTGATAGTTGCGTTTCTACATTTTTTAATCCGAAAGTGCATAATCAGTTTTGTTCTAAACGCACTTCCTTTTCATGTTTGGTTTAATTTGTTCAACTACGTAAAAGGCGAACCAGATTTTATTCTAAAAGTTCTTGCCTTTGAATATCTGTATCTTTACTAACATATAATGCCCGCAACCGGCAGCATTAGAGCTGCTCCTTTATTTATCTTCCTATTTGTTATAGATGGTTCTAGATACTGTCGTGGTCCGTCACGGGATTACTCGAAATAACTCTATTGTAGAATACTCGAGATCAGTCAACAATATTAGAAATACTAATATTGAAAGCAGTAAAGATCCCATAAAAAGGAATTTATTATTTATTTAAAAAAATTAATATTGCATATAACATAGCATATTGCACATCCGAATTCATAAGAAACATTTAGAAATAAGTTTGATTAAAATCTGACAGACAAATATTAAGTTAAATCCATTCAAACATACATACAAATAATTGTCAATATTAGAATTGAATATATATATTAACATATTTGAAAATATAAAATATGTATGCATATATTTGTCATTACTTTGATATTGTAAACAGTTATAAAAACATTTTATTTTAGATTCTTTTTTGATTCATAAATACAATATTAATATGAAAATTAATTATCTTTGATATTTATATAATTAATATATGTATTTAATTTTTAGTAGAGTTTACCTCAGAAAAGAGTTTAATGCAATATTATCAAGGACATGAATCACCTTCACTTCCTACTTCTAAGAAACAAAATGTAAATATGATAAACGATCCGAATGCCTATCAAGGGCCATATCAATCTGATATAAATAATCTATCTGCATCTTCATCTGGTGCAGATAAAGATAAGTTTTTGTATTTAGACCTGAATCAACCACCTCCAAATGAAGATCATTAGAAACTATTTATTACAAAGAAAAATTTTTTTTATAAGCACTTGAATATAATGTAATGTTATTTAAAGTAATTAATTATAAAATAAATGTTTTGTGTATGATAAAATAATAACACGTTTTTAAGAATTCAAGAACATCTGTATTAAAATAATAATATTTTACTTTTTATAAAGTGTTGATTATTAACCATATATCTTGAGAATATTTAATAAATTTAAGTAATATAATATAGAATATGGTCTCGCGTTCATAAACTCAAAAATAATTAGAGAGTCTTTATGAATATACACAGATTTTTTATAATAATATATATATATATATATATATATATATATATATATCATATCAGTAGTTTTTATATCTTATAACCCAAATACAAATATGCCTAGAGATTACACCCTTCAATTATTATGGCGGTCAATGATGATTATTGGACAAGCCAAAGATAGACGGGACGGGTAAATTTAGCCGGCTTTCTGTAGAGACCTAACGCTACCAACGCGAAAAATCTCGTTGGCTATTCTGAGAATCAAACCGCAGAACTCGTTGCGCTTAATGTTGGGACATTATCGTCCCAATTATTATTATGTACATTATCATTCTTTTTATCCCCTCATTGAGAACGTTGTTATGTCAGTCCGATCGTACTTGTTTTCGGGACCTCATTTCGTTCTTAATCTATTATTACAAATTTTCTTTTCAATGTGTTCATTATTTAAGATATATATTTCTTAATAAGATGTATCAATGAACAACATGATGTAAGGCATCCGTTCTGTCTTCACACGTCGCCATCGGTCGATGTGTAAGAAGCATCAATAATGGTAATATAAATGTGTGTGTGTGTGGGTGTGTGCGTGTGTGTGTGTGTATCATGATGTATATTGATGTATATTGATAATAGTCATTACGTCATTTATTACGTCTTGATCGTTTATTATATTTTTGAGGCTATTTATTGAATTTAAACTATATTATATAAAATATATACATGTATTCATATAACCAAAGTTATTAAAGAATAATAATTATTTTATACTGATTTATATTTGCGACCAATTTAACATGTACTCAGATATTTCCCTTCATAGAACTGATAAGAGTTTATAGCTACTACTGCTTGCCAAACAGTGGCCTAGACAACTTTGGTAAATACCTGGATTTCATTGAACGAAGTCTGTGTTGGTATATATCACGCAAAATCGTACTAGCTGGTGATTTTAATACACACGCCTAAGCCTGGTGATCTAGCAGCCCATGTGCGTGGAGCGAAGGTTACTGAATCTAACAGAATAGATGAACCTTGCCAACATCAACGAAGGAAAGATTCCGACTTTCCTCCACGCACAAACATACATCGACGTCAGTTTTGTCTCACAGGAAATCATTTAAAAAAGGGTTTTGTGAATGGTCCAGAGAGAGAAATCGCTAAGCGACCACAGGCATTTTGAGTACGGGGTGTCAGAAGTTTCATCATCCGCGGGATATTGGTACCTCAAAACAACAAACGGATGGGCGTGGAAGAAATTGGATGCCGAAAATTTTTTGCTGGTCGGAGTATGATAACACTCGTTCTCGGAGACGACACTTAGCAGAAAGCAAACTAAGATATATTCGTGTATACAATAGTTTGTGATGACACCATGTCAAAAAACACCAACTTACTGCTAGAACGAAGAAATAAGTGAGCTGAGAAAGAGGTGTCTGTGAGTCAGAAGGGATTGCCAGAGATCACGAAGTAAGTTGTAACCAGTAGCTTATGAAGTTTATTACACAGCGTATAAAACCGCTAGCAAAGCTCTTGAAATTGCCATTAAGAGGATACAAGAAAGATACTAGACAAAATTATATGTCTTGGTTGAAGACAACCTTTGGGATCTTCTCTACACAATCATAACAAATAAGATACTGGGCAGAAGGGAGTTTACTGGTCTCACAATACCAGAGTAATTGCAAAGCATAGTTGAAATTCGATCCATCCACCAGCCATGTAGCAAGTCGTAGTGTTCAAGTTGTTAAAACGATTATTAAAAAAAAACTGAAGAAACACGTATTGACAGAAGGGAATTGGTTACGTGACAATGAGTACGGATTTCAGAAGATAAGTTGATTATATACATGATAAGGAAGGCAATGGAGACAGACAGCAGAGCGGGAAGAGTTCAAATACAGAAGAGAAAACTTTGCGCTTTGGGTTCACTGAAAGTCATCAACGCCTTTAACATGGCATCGTAAATCAAAATCGAGGTTGATCTCATAAGTAAGGAAATTCTGAGGTATTTGACTCGTATTTTTTAGTTATAATAATGACCGGACGCTTATATATGGAGAGAACGCACAACGGAAAATCAAGGGTGGAGTGCCTAAATGGTCGATGCTAGGGCCGCTACTGTGGATCATGTATAATGATCTTTTAGAAATGAGGCTTCCTAGGAATACTCAAGGAAAGTCTAACGCGTCGCTGGTAGCATTTCCAGATGACATTGCGGTAGTGGCGATCTTTCAAAACACACACCTTCACGAAGACGCAATGAACCCCACTGTCAAGAAAGTTCTGGCTTGGACGGAAGACAAGACCTCAAAACTATTCGCAGAAAAAAACTTAGCAATAATGCTGATAACAAAACGAGGATACACCAGACCGATTTTATGTTTGAAGGGTACGATGATAGAAACAAAAGCTCACAAATGATACCCAAGAGTCAAGTTGAGCAAAACACTTAATTTCAGGAAACTTATAGAGCTAAATACAGAGAAAGTAATCAGCACGGCAGCAACGCTTTCGAGACGGAGTACCCACCCAAAGGAAAAAGAAACTGTTACCAATTGTCGTTCAAAAACAACTCTTTTACGCTGCACCCATTTGGGCCAGAGATTTTATATACGAATGCAATATCAACACGCCGAAAGGCCTTCAGAGGAAGGTAACTCTGAAAATTACTAGCGCATACAGAACTTTTTCAACTAGAGCGATTCAGGTTATAGCTGGATTGTGCCTGGTCGCAAGAAAGAGTTGCGAAGAAAACTTTTGGACGATAGAAAAAACAAAAAAGAAGCAAGACTTAAATCCAAGCGCGAGACGTTGAGTCTTTCGCAAGAAAGCTGGAACGAGGTAACTGTAGTCCAATGGACGCATCGCCTAATAAAGGACATCGATCACTGGGTATATAGGAGTAACGGGAAGATTAACTACCACCTCATACTATTTTTATCAGAGCAGGGTTGTTTCAACAGTTATCTGTTTCGGTTTCAGAGAAACAACAGCCAAATGTGCGCATTCTTTGGAAACGAAACGGATAATGCAGAACGCACAGTTTTTAGTTGTCACGGTAGGTTACAACTAACCGAGATCGCTAGAATGGGAATTTAACTTAGAACTATTACCAGAGAATATCATTGGGTACATGCTGTGGAATTTAGAAAATTGAAGAAAAGTATCACATTTCATCACGAAGCTTATCCAAATTAAGGAGCAAGGTGATAGAATCGCTTAGGATGTTGAACGGGGGCAGGTCAATGTATTTCTCTAGAAAATCATAAATACAATTCTTACAATGTGTGTCGAAAACAGTAACATTAGATTAAAAGACCCGTTGTAAAAATTATATAATTATCAATCTTATGTTATTATATTCAGTGAAAATGTAAATTTTAATTTTAGGATCTTTGTATATGTTAAATAATTATGTTTATGTTTCTTTAAAATAAAAGATGTACTCGAAAACGGAAGGTAGGACGACCTGACAGGGTGCAACGCTCCCTTTTGTTTTATCAAAATTATTTTTAAAAATGATTACAAAAACATAAAAAACGTCGTTATTGATCGTATTACTGAAGATTACAGGAAAAAACTATTTACCACCATAAACATAGAGCAAACTTAATTATATTTATTTAAACATTTTGATTTTTTTTCCACAAATTTAATACGAATTTTAATTTTCGTAGGTTTGTTATTCAATCCGAGATAAACTCCCTGAGTTCGGATCGGATGGGTTTGACATTTGAGTCAAGTTCGTAACATCATTAATTATCTCGAATTGCTCAATAACACGTATCTTCAAATTTATCTATTATACATTTAAATATTTCTTTTAAAGGAAATCATAAATTCCGAAATATTCATATTGCTTTTACATTTCATAATTGTTAATTTATCGGATAACTTTCGACTTATGTTTGGAAATAAATATAGTGCTCTTAATTGTATAGTTTGGAATAGGAAATTTGTTTTCTATTTAATGCGTATTAAATTAAGTTAGTTCAACTACACGTATAATACTCATAGATATATAAGAGTATTCTACTGACACAAGAATCATATAAATCTAATAACCTTGTAATATGTTTTTATTGAAAATGATAATGCAGCATAATAATTACCAATGTTAAGTTATTCATTTAAAAAAGAAATTAATAAATTATAATTTGCGTCATTTGCTAGTATCGTGAACAATAAATTTTAGCAGCTGAAAAAATAATAAATTACAATTTGATTATTGTTTATTCATACCCAACTTTTAAATTTTTCGTTGATTTGAATTTCATACACTGCAATATTAACAGAAAACATATTTTGTGCAATAACCGATCCAGACTACAATACACTATAACGTTAATTTACGCATTCGTCTTCATTTATAACAAAAACGAAATGAACACTTTAACTAGTAAACTAATTTATATTACACTAGCAATAGGGTGGTTTTCAGTATACGCTCACAACGACAAAAGTAAGTATGCTAGATAATATTGTAAATAATATATAATGTTTAAACAATTGAATATACAAAAATATATAATTAGGTAAAGAATAACGTTAAACTTAAATGACGTAATAAGTTTTAATTATTACAAAACTATAAATATAAGTTAATTTTACAATTCATATTTTTAAACACAGAGTGGAGAAATGGTATGCAATTTTAGAAAATTCTTTGAGAGTTTTTTTTCAATGTATAAATAGTGTTCACCATAGGCATGCCAACGAGATATGCAATTGCATACCCTGTAGAACGTGTTACGGGCACAGTAATATGAGTTACGTGTACACTACAATTATATAGTACATAGTAAGACTTAGGCGTATATAAAAACTTAAATCCCTATTACCTTGCGACATTTCGGTCAACATATGATCGACGAGTGTTGTGTGATAGACCGAGTGAACGGAGAATTGCCAATCTATGTCCAAAATCCGTGTTAATACGTTTAATTTCTAATGAGGGGAATATATAGGATTTTTTTTACATTATATCTATTGTGAAAGGATGACACCAGACAGTAGAATATGGAAAATGGTATATAAAATACTCAATTTATTTAAGATTAATTAATTTAATTATTTTAAGTAATGCTGAGATGGCTGATTGGCATAAAACTCCAACATCAAAACAAAATAAACGGAAACCTGACAAAATTGGTATCACTGTATGATATTAATAATTAATAATACTGTCGTTCTACAAAAACTCACGACAGGTCGTCGACCCAGTGGAGTCGAATCAGACAATTACATTTATGTACATTTTTATTTTTTATAAGCACACAGGTTAAAGGAATTAGAAAATAAGGAGGTGGGTTGAAGTAATACCAAAAACACTTATATAAATATTAACAATATTCGAAATACAGTATTCGGAATACTGTATTCAGAATACTTTTTAAGTACTCTTAATACATTTTAAATACTTACGGGGTCGTTCTCATATAAATATTTATAATATTTACAGCACCAATATATGTATAAGACACACACTACAAAATTTGCTGATCTCGTTATGGTAGATAGTTTTCTGCCGCATACTCCATTAATTAAGGCCTGGACAAATGAAAACAAAAGGTCCCAAGACTATATACATATATATTATACTATCTAGACCAGCGATCCTCACTACGCGGCCCGCGGGACGCATGCGGCCCTCGGAACGTTTTTTTGCGGCTCTCAGACTGACTGTTAAGGATAGTTAGAATAGGGAAGGGACACGGGACAGTTGAATTATTTAAGGCGGCTTCCAAACCTTTACCAAAATCAGCATTGGAAATGTTGTGACCAAAAGGTACAACACAAAATTGATAAGACCTGCCATCATATAGAAAACTAGTATATTGGTGAACAGAAGAATCAAGTGGAATTTGCCAATAGCCAGAAGTAAAATCAAGAGAAGAGAAAGTATTTTTATTATTAAATTTAGCTAAAATGTCATCCATTGGAAGAGAACTGTCACGGGTAGGAATGATAATAGTGTTAATTTTTCGAGCATCTAGACAGAGCCGGATCAAACCATCAGACTTGACCACGGTTACTAACGGAAACTCTCTATGCAATTTTTTCTTATTATATTACTTTTAATTTATTCCTCAGTGGTCAAAGATGACATTTTGTCTAAACCGGTATTAATAAAAACATATATACAACAACTTTTATAATTTCTTCCTTTTTTCTTTAATCAACGTAATACTCAGTGGCCTTTTGTATGGCTCATTTTTTTACAATCACGGTAAGTAGCTGCTTATGTGAAAGAATTTTTTCAATGATTACAATAATAAAGTCAAAATTTAAATAAATTATGACTTAGGATAGACATGATTCATTAATTCTGATATTCATTGATCAAAACATTGCTACTGAAATTAAACCCGAAAAAGTAATTGAAGAATTCGAGGTACTTATACCAAGAAAAGGAACACCAAAGTTATAAAATTTTGAACGTAATATAAGTAATCTATGTAATAAATAGGGCTCGGATTTCAATGCATTTGCATCTTTTTTTTGGGATATCTTACGCGATGCTTTCCAAGCTACAAATATGTTCAAGTACTTCGCGATCTAACCACAATAATTTTTTGTAGCATTTTTTTGTTTTTTTCCATTTTTAGCGGATTTTATAATTTTAAGGGCATTTGTTGACGGTTTTAATGCATTTTTTCATTTTTTAGGATGTTTTTGACCTATTTGTCGTATTATGACTAAAAAAATTGACCTCATTGAAATATAAGTACTACATAGTACTAGAACTAGTACTACAAGTTTACATACATTAAAGAAATTATTATTGTACAATGCAATGCAAATGTAATTTAATTTTTAATTTTAATTTTTTTTTTGTACATTGTAATGAAATATAATTTTTAAATAATAATTTAATTTGAATTTATTTAATAAATAATGCATTTTTTGAAAGGTCATTTTTTGATATTTTAGGGCATTTTTTAATGTTTTTAGGTCATAAATGCATTTTTTGAAAGGGCATTTTTTTGATATTTTTAGGACATTTAAATCCGAGTTAAAATATAAATAATGTTATAAAAATTAAATAATTGAAACCTCAAATCAAAAATTTTAATTAGTCATTAAAGTAAATAGAAAAAAAATTTTCTATTAGGATCTTGAATATTCTTCAAATTGTACTTATGATTTATTGGGACATATTTTACAAAACTGCATACTCTACAATGGAAGCCTGCGCATGCCTATGGTGCTCACACAAATCAATACCTATTGTAGATTGAATCACTATAATATGTGCCATTTTAATTAAACATACACAATTCATATTTTGTAATTTAATTTATTAAATTAAATTTTAATAAACTTACACATTCATTACATTTCTTGGAGAATGTTAATTATATTTCTATTCAAATACAATTTTAGTACAACATATGTTAGTTACTAACATATGTAACTATATAAGAATCACAGAGACGCTTTTCCTATATCAATATCTCTGCGCGAAAATACCTACTTAAAACTCATAATATTTTTTCTTTTTTATATTGTAGAATGTATAAGTAAGTTTATTGGAAATTTATATAATATTATATAGTATTTACATAAAATTAATAGACTAAGCCAAAATTGTTAGTAATTAACTTCATTTAAAATATAATGTTTGATATTAATGTATAATATAGATTTTCATGATTATACTTGACATTAGATATGTCCATTCAGAATTGATGTACCTTTTAATTTACTGATATGAATATAGATGCATTTATATTTACTGTTTCCAAATTGTACATCCAAATATAATTATAGACACCGATGTAGTCTTATACTAAAATTTAGTATCAAATTTAATTATCATGTAGAGACACTTAAAAATATTGGACATTTAAACTGTAAGCAATGCTATTCTTTAATTTGATATATTCATATATATATATATATATATATATATATATACTCGTATATATATGTAATATAAAAATATTATTCCTTAATTTTTCATCTGTGTTGAATTATAAGTTAAGAAACTATAATTAATAATGGTCCGTGGTCGTTGATGGAAGGTAGTGCGACATTAAGTATGTGATAGTCCTATCTTTTTAAAATTAATAATTAAAAAAATCATAATGGGGGACTATTCATATCCTAGTACCATAAATAGTGAGGACCCAATCGTATGACAAGAAACAAAAGTCATGATTTATGATAAACGTGTATATGAATCGCGAAGGTCAGTGAAAAATATTACCAAAGTGTAACATTAAATAGCGGTTTTAATGTAACAGCACGCGAATGTTTACAATGCGCGTATAACTGTTTATTTAGATAACCGTAAACATCCTGGTCGACTTGGTTTTCATCTATATATGTCATTACATATACGTTTTTAAATCTGATACTCACATGACATCAAAAAGAAATTCTTGCAATTTCTTAATTAGTTTTAATTTTAATATTTTAATAAATAATTAAATTATTCCTAAATATAATATTTAAATTATATTATTTTTATTCCATTATCTTTAATTAAAGGACAAGGTCGTCTTATCGTCCAAGCCAGAAGTCGCCAATGAAACTTTTTATTTGATTTTTTTATATTTACACAGTTTCATTTGTCGTTTCGTGTCATAGTAATAATATATTTTACAAAAAATTGAAAAAAATTATTTGTGCGTACAGTTCAAAATTGGGAACAATAGAAAATATTTTAATCTCTATTCACGAAAAGAAAGAATTTGGATCTCATTCGATGAAAAGACTGACGCAGAAGAACTCTTTATTGTCAACGTAATAGTTAGAACTCTTACAGTTTATTAACCGTATAGTATATTTTTGTTGAATTATGAAGGATTAAAAAAAGCAAACCATTCAGCAATGGATTTGACCACCATTGATTTTGCTATGGTCATAATGTGATAAATACGATAATGTGCTTTTATTTGTAATAGACGCCGCGCTATATATAATTATAGCAAGTAAAGCGATTCAAAATTTGTATACTAAAAAAATTAATTTAATTAATTTAGTACACAGGATTTACCGTGTGGCCGAAGAAATAAGAAATTATTATAAAAACGTTGAATAACTAAGCCTTAGTCGAGCCTTTGCAATAACACACAACAAACATCAATTCGTTTAATGCGGTTTGACGAATCAGGTCGTATGTTGCGTGAAATGTCGTGCAGATATATTGTTAGGCTGGGTAAGAACGAGTAACAGCATGACATCAAATTTTGTATCAGGCTCGAGAAATCTGATATAGAGACTTTGGAAATTTTAAGAAATCCGTACGGGAATAAGTGCATGAAATGATCTCAAGTTTTTGTTTAACATAAGGCCTTAAAAGGAAAAGAAAGATCATTGAGAACGAAGAAGGACGATCACTAACAACAATCAAAACACCAAAGGAGTTATTCACAAGGAGTAAGTCCCAGCAAGAACTACGGTCAATACCACTTTTTACGTCGAAGTCATCTAAAGCCTTCAATAACCCGTAGCCTATATTCGTCGACATTGCCAACAACTGGCCTTTGCATGATGACAACGAAGATTGTGCATGTATTTTTGACCGTAAACACTTCCAGATCATCCCTACATCTCTGATATGTCCAGTTGTGATTTTTTCCGGTTGCTTTGGCTCAAGAGAGACCTTATAAGTCACCAGATTGAGTCTTCCGAATATGTTCCAGCCATTTTGACATGAACCCTGAACAACATTTTGAAATAGAAGTTACAAGACACATGTATTGTAATTTTGTATTGTAATTTTTAATTGCAGAAATGCTGTGTGCAAGACTAAGGAGGTTATTATGATGAATATTAATAAATTATTGCAATGGTTTCAATAAATTAGGTCTTACAGAATTAGTCACATTTTATTTAAAACAGACCCCGTGTGAACGAATTATTTGCAGATATTAATAGTGGCGATATACCATTTTTTATATTAGCAACAATAATTCCCGTAGACATGGAAAGTTTTCTTTGAAAATATAAAAATATTTTTGCCGATAACATGTGATCTTTCAAATTTCCCAACTTCAGAATACTTCTAATATTTCAATTCAATGCTCAGGTTAGTACGTACTTAATTAATTCAAAAATATACAAATATATTCAAATTAAAATTTGTTATTTTAAATAAATATGCTTTTTTTAGACTAAAACTAGATGTATGGAGAAAACAAATTAGGAAAGAAAAATACCTATTTGTTACTACAAGTTTATTTTACTATAAATTACAATTTTTAATTTTGTAAATATTATTTAGATAACAATAGTCTTTTACAATAAAAAGATTTTATTAAAAACTATTATTTTTTTTTTTAATGCATACTTTAATAGCATATTTATAGTGATTCGATAGAACATAAATATATGCATTTTTTAAGGTTTAACAAGGAATATAAAACCTACCCCTACTCATGAGCAACGAAATGTATTAATATCTAATAATATACATTAATGTTTGTAAATATTTGTATTAATTCATTGTGTAGTTTCATGGAATAAAACCGAAGCATTCATGTATGCATATGCCAGTTTGGGTAAGTGACATAAAAACAGAATTTTTATATGTTCAAAATATATATTTCTGATAATCATTTTATCCGATTTCCTTATATAACTTGTCGTTGTCTACATAAGGACAAATATATAAAATTATTAATATAATACCTATTATTTGGTTATGTCTATTAACATAAGATATGTAAAGAATAATAGTAATTTCGAATTTAAAGCTATAACATATGTATATATATATATTTAATTATTTTTACCAATATTATATTTTTAGTCATTCCACCAAATTTCGAAACCGGGCCGTGTCATACAAAAGAAGGTAAAACCTGTAAAAAAAAAGATTTTTAGTCTTTGGAAGTATAAAACTTGAGGAATGAAAACAACGATTGTTAACAATGGAGGAATTGATAATATTCCTGTCAACAGTTCGTCTGTGAATTCAAAATTTTTTTGATCTTCATCAAGGACATATTTACTATAACATTAAATTCTTGTCTATGTTAATTAAAAAAAAAAAAATGAAAATAATATTGATTTAAATCTGAAATATAAAATCATAATAAAGGATACATTATAAAATGTGAATAAAAATGTTGGTCATTTCTAATATGTACCTAGAAATGTATAAAAAATGGTCGAAAATCACTGTCTTATATAATTGAAACTTATACTCAATAATATAGCAGTTTTTTTAATACCTTGTGAAATGTATAATTATATTAATCAAATAAATAGATATGCATAAATATACATATATATATATATATATTATTTATTATAACTTATAATGTAAATTATCTTTCTAATAAACATATAAATTAAGATGTTATTAGGTGTACATAAAACCTAATAATGGATATGCATTATGTATTTTTTTAGCGATTTTGTACGATTACCAACGTGATCTTATAAATAAGTTTCTATATGGTATGTATGATTGTTGAAAATAAATAAAATGACCCAGAAATACGTGCAAAATATTTAAATACAATAATAAATATATTATTATGTAATTACCATATACATCGTATAAATCGTATTGAGTATGAATATCTTGTTATAACCTCATAATAATAACTGCAAGGAATAATGAAATATAACTAAAATCATACAATTCTTAGTACACGAAGACTACTTAAGTCAAATATTTGATGGTCCAATGAAATGGTGTCTAGATAACATTCATACTTATGGTTCGTATTCATTTAGAAAAAATATGTTTTGACAATTTATATCAATTAATATAGTTAATATAGTTTTATTAATTATACCCATATTCAACTACTCTGATATTTATAATACAAGGAATAAAACAAATAAGATAAACCCGTTGAGGAAAAACACATTTGTATGATACGAGTTAAACTGTATAATATATTACACAATTTTCAAAAGTAAACTCATTTTCAAAAATGATGAAAAGCATAACAAATAATGTATAGTTTAATAGCATTTCAATATTCTATTTTTCTTATTAACGTGAGGATTTAAGTTCGACGTTTCGTATCCATTTGACAATTAGCATTAAATGAGACTTAACTCAACACATGATTTAACGTTTAAATGCTTATAATATAAGGAAAGAAGAAAAGAAAAATAACAAAAGTGGAAAAAAAATGCATCGGTATGATATATAAAATATTATAGGAATTATTTGATAGTTTATAAAATTTAAAAATGTTTTGTTTAAGCATTACATGTAATTTATATTTTAGTAACGTCATAATATGGTATTAATTATATTTATTTCTAATGTTGACTATAGTAAAAGTATAAAATTATATTATCCTTATAATAATACGTATAATTTTATAGAAGTTTAAAACGTCAAATATTAGAAGAATTAAAAACTTTACAATTAATCATCCTTACAATTTTTATAGATGCAATGAATGGCCAAAAATTGTCTGACTTTTTAAGTAAGTGCATTGTGTGCATATATTAAATTGACAAAATTAACAAAATTATTTATTACATTTGTCATTTTCAATATTTAAAATTATTTATAAATAAAATTTCAACTAAAATAAAAATGTAAAATCTATAGTAAAAAAATTATTGGTAGTAATCATAATTATAATAACATTTATTATTGCATGTGATGTTTCAATCGATTCCATTCATTTAAAATCGAAACTGCAAACTGCCATATTAATCGCAAATATTTTGTATGTTTATTCCAGACATGACACATTACCAAGTATTAAAGGGTTTATTTATAAAATTGGGTAAGTTAATATGTTTCATTTGATTTTTTTTTACTGTAAGCCATTACAGTATTGAGATAGATAAAAAAAATATTCAATTTTTTTAATGTTTAAAAAAATCAATGATATAATTATAAAAAAGTTAATTCATTAACCATCCATTAATATTTCCTGAAATTATTGTGATGGTCACAATGTTTAACTCCTCAATGATATCTTTTTTAAAATGTTTTGGATTCTGACTCAATAATATATAAATTCGAAAACAGAGTACGTTACATCTCCATCGACCAAAATATTGGAAATTAAGTTATTTCTATAATATATAGAGATATAATAATAAACGATCCACATGTCAATGAAATTCATATAAATATATACATATATATTTTTATTATATGTATTTATATCGATTTATAATATCATATTCGTTTTTTCATGTGTAGATATATCTTTTTCCGAAAATTCGATAAGAGGTAAACTATTCTAGAAATAGGAGTTATATATAAAAATGATATTTTGTTTTTATTTAAACCGATTTTGCCAAAGAGCCAAAAGGGCAATAAGCGTTTTAAAACTTATTATTGCCTAAAGTTATAATTTTAATATATATATATATATATATATATTTATTTATATAAAAAAAAGACCATTTACAATATTTATGATTAATTAAGAATTACCTCCTAAACATTATTAAAACTAAACTACAAATTTGTTTAGCTATGCAAAGGCTTTATATGCAATACGTTGGAGAACGTATTGTAAAATATGTTGGTAAGTATCACAATGAAAAAGTTTAATGGACTACTATTAGATATATAATTTAAAGTTAATTTACGACAATTAACATGCATAGAAAGGAAGAAAGGCGTAACCGATATGAAGGCAACAAAAAGAAGATCTTGCAAAAAAAAAGAAGAATCTGAGTCAAGAGAAATTAAATAGAAGCTATGTTAGAAATGAGATAGAAAGCTTCGTATGTAACAAAATATTTAGCAGAAAATGAAGAGAGATGGGCAGAAGTTTACTAAGAAAAATATACATTATTTTGGAATATAGAAGGCATAGTTCGTAAATTTGTAGCAGACAGATTCGTCAGTAAAAAATAACGTGTGGAGGGGAAATAGTTAGTTACTGTAATAGATAAAAAAGTTTAGAGGAAGGTAAATGAATATATTTAAAAATGTTTATTAATATGTATTGAAGGGTAAAGCTATAAGACCTGAAAGTTGATTTCATACTTAGGTAGTATATTCAACCAAATATTTTAATTATGGTTAGACAAGAGCGAATAAGCAGTGAACGCTTTATTACACCATAATTCCAAGAATAATATATATCCAAAAAAGTGTTAAAAATAGAACGATCATAGGACAGGTTTTTTAGAAAAAAAATGCTTGCAACCATCTGCATCTAAAGTTGAGAGGTATAGTTCCTTAAGCAAGAAATGTAAACCAAATAAAATGCAAAACCTGAAATGAAGCAACCATAATCAAATTTGAAACGAATGAACTATTTATATATAAGTAAAAGAGTCAACAGGCAAGAGGCACAACATGAATCGGAAATAGATTGTAAAAAATTAGTCCAGCAAGTTATGATCTTAACTGGGTAGCTTAAATAGGGAGCCAAACCTTATTCTTAGTTGAGATTTAATTTTAGATATTTAATATTTCTATATAATTTTTTATAACTAGTATTATATTATAATATTTTACAATTTTATGTGTCTATATTGAAATGTTAAAAACTACCTCAGTTATAATTTAGAAGTAGTTAATAGAGTCTAGACGAGTTTAATATTTATTTATTTGAGTACTTTATTTTAAAAGTGTATTCCCCTGCAAAAACCCCATCAGAATTTTGCAATAAAGAAGAATCACCTGCAATTAAACTTCCTGTAGATGAAGATGGAAAACCTATATATAATCCAGACAAACTTGAGAGTATTCAATTGCCAGAAGATCCCAATAGTCCTATAGTACCTTTTCTCATTGGAGGTAAATTTAATATTAATCCTAAATTTAAGTTCTTCGATTACGTTCAGATAAGAAAAAGTAATAAAATAATGTTTACCTAAGAAATTATAATTTTTAATTTAATCCTAATATTTTACTATATTATTTCTTTCATATATTGTGATATACTCGTATTTTTACTTAAACACAAAAGTATTGCGTTTTCTCTAATAAAATTAATATTGTCAAATACTTAAAATATTTTTCAAATTTATAATAAAAAACCCTTATTACATTATATATTATGCCACTTTACGAATTTTATATAATATTATATAAAATATTTCAAATTGAGTCACTCGTGTAAACATTAGCATATTAGTTATATAATAGTTTATAAACATAATGGATTATAATACTAAATAGTTTTTAATAATACTGAATTAGAGTATACTAATATTTTTTTAAATACAATATATTTCAGGTGGTTTGTCAATCTGGTTTAATTTATCCGTTCCATTTGTGTAACAGAGTCCCAGTGATTCCTTAGCCCATTTTTGGAATTATAATTTTTACAAACTTATTCATTCTTCCTATAGTAAAATAAGGACTAGTAAAATAATCATGTCTTGAGTGATAATTTAATGCAGGTCTGAGATCAAGTGTAGTGATAGTTGCATTTCTATATTTTTTAATCTTTAAGTTGATAATCGGTTTTGTTCTAAATGCACTTCCTTTTCATGTTTGGTTTAATTTGTTCAACCACGTAAAAGGCCAACCCGATTTTATTCAAAACGTTCTTGCCTTTGAATATCTATATCATTACTAACATATAATGCCCGCGACCGGCAGCATTAGAGCTGCTCCTTTATTTATCTGCCTATTTTATGTAGAAGGTTCTAGATACTGTCGTGGTCGGTCACAGTATTTCTCGAAATAACTCTAATCGGGAACTCTAAAGTTTAGTCAACAATATTAGAAATAATTATATGAAAGCAGTAAAGAGCTCAAAAAAAGGAATTTATTATTTATTTAAAAAATTTAATATTGCATAAAACATAGCAGATTGCACATCCGTATGCATAAGAAACATTTATAAATAAGTTTGATTAAAAGCTGACAGACTAATATTAAGTTAAATTTATTCAAACACACATACAAAGAGTTGTATATATTAGTGTTGAATATATATATTAACATATTTGAATATATTAGAAATATTTATTATATATATAATATATTTGTTGTTACTTTGATATTGAAAACAATTATAAAAATATTTCATTTTAGTTTTTTCTTTGATTCTTATGTATAATATTAATATGAAAATTAAGCCATCTTTGAAATTTTTTTCATTTATATATGTATTTAATTTTTAGTAGAGTTTACCTCAGGAAAGAATTTAATGGAATATTATCAAGGATGTGAATCACCTTCACTTCCTATTTCTGAGAAACAAAATGTAAATATGGTAAACGATCCCAATGTCTATCAAGGACCATATCAATCTGATATAAATAATCTATCTGCATCTTCATCTGGTGCAGATAAAGATAAATTATTGTATTTAGACCTGAATCAACCACCTCCAAATGAAGATTATTAGAAACTATTATTACAAAGAAAAATTTTGTTTATAAGCACTTGAATTTTATGTAATGTTATTTAAAGTAATTAATTATAAAATAAATGTTTTGTATAAAATTCAATATTCGTTTTTAAGAATTCATGTACGTCTGTATTGAAATAAAAATATTTTACTATTTATAAAGTGTTGATTATTAACCATATATAATGAGGTTGTTTTATAAATTTAAGTAATATAATATAGAATATGGTCTCGCGTTCATAAACTCAAAATTAATTACAGAGTCTATATGAATATACACAGATTTTTTTATAATATATATATATATATATATATCATATCAGCAGTTTTTATATTTTATAACCCAAATACAAATATGCCCAGATATTACACCCTTCAATTATTATGGCGGTCAATGATGATTATTGGACAAGCCAAAGATAGACGGGACGGGTAAATTTAGCCGGCTTTCAGTAGAGACCTAACGCTACCAACGCGAAAAATCTCGTTGGCTATTCTGAGAATCGAACCGCAGAACTCGTTGCGCTTAATGTTGGGACATTATCTTCCCAATTATTATTATGTACATTATCATTCTTTTTATCCCCTCATTTAGAACGTTGTTATGTCAGTCCGATCGTACTTGTTTTCGGGACCTCATTTCGTTCTTAATCTATTATTACAAATTTTCTTTTCAATATGTTCATTATTTAAGATATATATTTCTTAATAAGATGTATCAATGAACAACATGATGTAAGGCATCCGTTCTGTCTTCACACGTCGCCATCGGTCGATGTGTAAGAAGCATCAATAATGGTAATATAAATGTGTGTGTGTGTGGGTGTGTGCGTGTGTGTGTGTGTGTATGTATCATGATGTATTGATAATAGTCATTACGTCATTTATTACGTCTTGATCGTTTATTATATTTTTGAGGCTATTTATTGAATTTAAACTATATTATATAAAATATATACATGTATTCATATAACCAAAGTTATTAAAGAATAATAATTATTTTATACTGATTTATATTTACGACCAATTTAACATGTACTCATATATTTCCCTTCATAGAACTGATAAGAGTTTATAGCTATTACTGCTTGCCAAACAGTGGCCTAGACAACTTTTGTAAATACCTGGATTTCATTGAACGAAGTCTGTGTTGGTATATATCACGCAAAATCGTACTAGCTGGTGATTTTAATACACACGCCTAAGCCTGGTGATCTAGCAGCCCATGTGCGTGGAGCGAAGGTTACTGAATCTAACAGAATAGATGAACCTTGCCAACATCAACGATGGAAAGATTCCGACTTTCCTCCACGCACAAACATACATCGACGTCAGTTTTGTCTCACAGGAAATCATTTAAAAAAGGGTTTTGTAAATGGTCCAGAGAGAGAAATCGCTAAGCGACCACAGGCATTTTGAGTTCAGGTTGTCAGAAGTTACATCATCCACGGGATATTGTACCTCAAAACAACCTTGAAGACAACCTTTGGGATCTTCCCTACACAATCATAACAAATAAGATACTGGGCAGAAGGGAGTTTACAGGTCTCACAATACCAGAGTAATTGCAAAGCATAGTTGAAATTCGATCCATCCACCAGCCATGTAGCAAGTCGTAGTGTTCAAGTTGTTTAAACGATTATTAAAAAAAAACTGAAGAAACACGTATTGACAGAAGGGAATTGGTTACGTGACAATGAGTACGGGTTTTCAGAAGATAAGTTGATTATATACATGATAAGGAAGGCAATGGAGACAGACAGCAGAGCGGGAAGAGTTCAAATACAGAAGAGAAAACTTTGCGCTTTGGGTTCACTGAAAATCATCAACGCCTTTAACATGGCATCGTAAATCAAAATCGAGGTTGATCTCATAAGTAAGGAAATTCTGAGGTATTTGACTCGTATTTTTTAGTTATAATAATGACCGGACGCTTATATATGGAGAGAACGCACAACGGAAAATCAAGGGTGGAGTGCCTAAATGGTCGATGCTAGGGCCGCTACTGTGGATCATGTATAATGATCTTTTAGAAATGAGGCTTCCTAGGAATACTCAAGGAAAGTCTAACGCGTCGCTGGTAGCATTTCCAGATGACATTGCGGTAGTGGCGATCTTTCAAAACACACCTTCACGAAGACGCAATGAACCCCACTGTCAAGAAGTTTGCTTGGACGGAAGACAAGACCTCAAAACTATTCGCAGAAAAAAACTTAGCAATAATGCTGATAACAAAACGAGGATACACCAGACCGATTTTATGTTTGAAGGGTACGATGATAGAAACAAAAGCTCACAAATGATACCCAAGAGTCAAGTTGAGCAAAACACTTAATTTCAGGAAACTTATAGAGCTAAATACAGAGAAAGTAATCAGCACGGCAGCAACGCTTTCGAGACGGAGTACCCACCCAAAGGAAAAAGAAACTGTTACCAATTGTCGTTCAAAAACAACTCTTTTACGCTGCACCCATTTGGGCCAGAGATTTTATATACGAATGCAATATCAACACGCCGTAAGGCCCTCAGAGGAAGGTAACTCTGAAAATTACTAGCGCATACAGAACTTTTTCAACTAGAGCGATTTAGGTTATAGCTGGATTGTGCCTGGTCGCAAGAAAGAGTTGCGAAGAAAACTTTTGGACGATAGAAAAAACAAAAAAGAAGCAAGACTAAAATCCAAGCGCGAGACGTTGAGTCTTTGGCAAGAAAGCTGGAACGAGGTAACCGTAGACCAATGGACGCATCGCCTTATAAAGGACATCGATCACTGGGTATATAGGAGATACGGGAAGATTAACTACCACCTCATACTATTTTTATCAGAGCAGGGTTGCTTCAACAGTTATCTGTTTCGGTTTCAGAGAAACAACAGCCAAATTTGCGCATTCTTTGGAAACGAAACGGATAATGCAGAACGCACAGTTTTTAGTTGTCACGGTAGGTTACAACTAACCGAGATCGCTAGAATGGGAATTTAACTTAGAACTATTACCAGAGAATATCATTGGGTACATGTTGTGGAATTTAGAAAATTGAAGAAAAGTATCACATTTCATCACGAAGGTTATCCAAATTAAGGAGCAAGGTGATAGAATAGGATGTTGAACGGGGGCAGGTCAAAGTATTTGTCTAGAAAATCATAAATACAATTCTTACAATGTGTGTCGAAAACAGTAACATTAGATTAAATGATCCGTTGTAATTACTGTGAAATTATCATTCTTATGATATTATATTCAGTGAAAATGTAAATTGTATTTTTAGGATCATTGTATATGTTATATAATTATGTTTATGTTTCTTTAAAATTAATGATTTACCCGAAAACGGAAAGTAGGACGACATGACATGGTGCAGAGCTCCCTTTTATTTCATCTAAATTATTTTAAAAAATGATTACGAAAACAAAAAACTTAGAACTATTACCAGAGAATATCATTGGGTACATGCTGTGGAATTTAGAAAATTGAAGAAAAGTATCACATTTCATCACGAAGCTTATCCAAATTAAGGAGCAAGGTGATAGAATCGCTTAGGATGTTGAACGGGGGCAGGTCAATGTATTTCTCTAGAAAATCATAAATACAATTCTTACAATGTGTGTCGAAAACAGTAACATTAGATTAAAAGACCCGTTGTAAAAATTATATAATTATCAATCTTATGTTATTATATTCAGTGAAAATGTAAATTTTAATTTTAGGATCTTTGTATATGTTAAATAATTATGTTTATGTTTCTTTAAAATAAAAGATGTACTCGAAAACGGAAGGTAGGACGACCTGACAGGGTGCAAAGCTCCCTTTTGTTTTATCAAAATTATTTTAAAAAATGATTACGAAAACAAAAAACGTCGTTATTAATCGTATTATTGCAGATTACAGGAAAAAACTATTTACTATCATGAACATAGAGCTAACTGAATTATATTCATTTAAACATTTTAATTTTTTTTCCACAAATTTAATACGAATTTCATTTTTCGTTGGTTTGATATTCAATCCGAGCTAAACTACCTGAGTTCGGATCGGATGGGTTTAACATTTGAGTCAAGTTCGTAACATCATTAATTATCTCGAATTGCTCAATAACACGTATCTTCAAATTTATCTATACATTTATATATTTCTTTTATAGGGAAATCATAAATTTCAACATTTTCATATTGCTTTTACATTTCGTAATTGTTAAATTATCGAATAAGTTTCGACTTATATTTGGAAATAAATCTAGTGTTATTAATAGTTTAGTTTGGAATAGGAAATTTGTTTTCTATTTAATGTGTATTCAATTTAGTTAATACAACTACACGTATAATACTCATAGATATATAACAGTATTTTACTGACACAAGAATCATATAAATCCAATAACCTTGAAATATGTTTTTATTGAAAATGATAATGCAGCATAATAATTACCAATGTTAAGTTATTCATTTAAATAAAAATTAATAAATTATAATGTGCGTCATTTGCTAGTATCGTGAACTATAAATTTTAGCAGCTGAAAAAATAATAAATTACAATTTGGTTATTGTTTATTCATACCCACCTTTTAAATTTTTCGTTGATTTGAATTTCATACACTGCAATATTAACAGAAAACATATTTTGTGCAATAACCGATCCAGACTACAATACACTATAACGTTAATTTACGCATTTGTCATTTATAACAAAAACGAAATGAACATTTTAACTAGTAAACTAATTTATATTACACTAACAATAGGGTGGTTTTCAGTAAACGCTGACAATGACAAAAGTAAGTATGCTAGATAATATTGTAAATAATATATAATGTTTAAACAATTGAATATACAAAAAAAATATAATTAGGTAAAGAATAACGTTAAACTTAAATGACGTAATAAGTTTTAATTACTACAAAACTATAAATATAAGTTAATTTTACAATTCATATTTTTAAACACATAGAGTGGAGAAATGGTATGTAATTTTAGAATATTCTTTGAGAGTTTTTTTTTCAATGTATAAATAGTGTTCACCATAGGCATGCCAACGAGATATGCAATTGCATACACTGTAGAACATGTTACAGTACTATGAGTTACGTATACACTACAACTATATAGTACATAGTAAGACATAGGCGTAAATAAAAACCTAAATCACTATTACCTTGCGACATTTCGGTCAACATATGAACGACGAGTATCGTGTGATAGACCGAGTGTACGGAGAGTTGTCAATCTATTTCCGAGATCAGCGTCAATACATTTAAATTCTAATGAACGGAGTATATAGGAATTTTTTTACATTATATCTATTGTAAAAGGATGACACCAGACAGTAGAATATAGAAAATGGTGTATAAAATACTCAATTTATTTAAGATTAATTAATTAAATTATTTTAAGTGATCCTGAGATCGCTGATTGGCATAAAACTCCAACATCAAAACAAAATAAACGGAAACCTGACAAAATTGGTATCACTGTATGATATTAATAATTAATAATACTGTCGTTCTACAAAAACTCACGATAGGACTCCAGTGGAGTCGAATCAGACAATTACATTTATGTACATTTTTATTTTTTATAAGCACACAGGTTAAAGGAATTAGAAAATAAGGAGGTGGGTTGAAGTAATACCAAAAACACTTATATAAATATTAACAATATTCGAAATACAGTATTCGGAATACTGTATTCAGAATACTTTTTAAGTATTCTTAATACATTTTAAATACTTACGGGGTCGTTCTTATATAAATATTTATTTAACAAAATTTGCTGATCTCGTCACGGGATATAGTTTTCGGCCGTCTTCTCCATTAAATAAGAACTGGACAAACGAAAACAAAAGGTCTTGGGTATTGTAACATCTAGACGGATAGAATCGGCAAGCACGGGAACGAAAAACTCTTCCAGGTCGCGTACCGCCGATTACAGTTAGACATTAATATATCGGCACTCAATTACGACAAAAATTGTGCGTAAGCTGGCCGCAAATATGATAACATATTTACAATGTTTTTTTTAAAATTATAAATACTCAACAAATATATTCCGAATGTGTTATGAACGTTAACATTTAAAAAAACATAAAAAACCTAAATAAATAAATGATATAATTAATTATTGGAGTAAGAAATGTCAAAATGTATTATCAGAAAAAATCGCAAAAGTTTTATATAATAATGTAAATCATATTTAAATCGCATTCAATACTAATAATAATTTAATCAAACAAATACATTATAAAATAAAACAATTTCCAAATAGTAATTTTAATAAATTTAATTATCCTGGTATTTATAAACTTAAATGTAGTTGTTATAAGTTTTATGTTGAAAAAACGAATAGGAATTTAAATACATGATATAAAAAAACACATCTCTTAAATATGAAAAAAAACTAATCCAAATTTAAATTTTTCAAAACATGTTTTAGAAAATAATCATCTTATTACTTTCAATATAGATAATGACTTATAACTTTTAAATATACAACGTAAAATCTATATCAATTCCATTTTGGAAAAATTACATATTTATAAAGAAATCAAACAAAAGAAAGTAAAAATATCTTAATTACACAAACATATTTTAAAAATAACTTTCCATATCAATATGTAATGGATAATATTAATATCACACCACAATTGCTTTCATTATATACACAATTTCTTTGCTTTTTAATAGTTTTTTATGATATAATTATTTTTTTCGTCTCATTTAACTCTATGTCTTTTTATTGTAATTTTCATAATATTTTCTATTTAATTTTTCTCTTATTTCTCTATGCAGTATTTTCTTATTATATTACTTTTAATTTATTCCTCAGTTGTCAAAGATGACATTTTGTCGAAACCGGTATTAATAAACACATATTTACAACAACTTTTATATTTTCTTTCTTATTCTTTAATCAACGTAATACTCAGTGGCTTTTTGTATGGCCCCTTTTTTTTACAATCACGGTAAGTAGCTGCTTATATGAAAAAAATTTTTCAATGATTACGATAATAAAGTCAAAATTAAAATAAATTATGACTTCAGATAGACATGATTCATTAATTCTGATATTCATTGATCAAAACATTGCTACTGAAATTGAACCCGAAAAAGTAATTGAAGAATTCGAGGTACTTATACCAAGAAAAGGAAGACCGAAATTACAAAATTTTAAATGTAATATAAGTAATATACGTAATAAATATAAGTTATAATATAAATAATGTTCTAAAATTTGAATAATTGGAACCTCAAATGAAAAATTTTAATTAGTTATTAATGTAAATATAAAACTTTTTTTTCTATTAGCATCTTGAATATTCTTCAAATTGCACCTATGATTTATTGGGACATATTTTACAAAGTTGCATACTCTACAATGGAAGCCAGCGCATGCCTATGGTGTTTACACAAATTAATACCTATTGTAGATTAAATCACTATAATATGTGCCATTTTATTTAAACATACACAATTCATATTTTGTAATTTAATTTATTAAATTAAATTTTAATAAACTTACACATTCATTACATTTCTTGGAGAATGTTAATTATATTTCTATTCAAATACAATTTTAGTACAACATATGTTAGCTACTAACATATGTAACTATATAAGAATCACAGAGACGCTTTTCCTATATCAATATCTCTGCGCGAAAATACCTACTTAAAACTCATAATATTTTTTCTTTTTTATATTGTAGAATGTATAAGTAAGTTTATTGGAGATTTATATAATATTATATAATTATAATATATTACATAGTATTTACATAACATTAATAGACTAAGCCAAAATTCTTAGTGATTAACTTCATTTAAAATATAATGTTTGATATTAATGTATAATATAGATTTTCATGATTATACTTGATATTAGATATGTCCATTCAGAATTGATGTACCTTTTAATTTACTGATATGAATATAGATGCATTTATATTTACTGTTTCCAAATTGTACATCAAAATATAATTATAGATACCGATGTAGTCTTATACTAAAATTTAGTATCAAATTTCATTATCATGTAGAGACACTTAAAAATATTGGACATTTAAACTGTAAGCAATGCTATTCTTTTATTTGATATATTCATATATATATTTATATATATATACTTGTATATATATGTTATATAAAATTATTATTCCTTAATTTTCCATCTGTGTTGAATTATAAGTTAAGAAATTATAATTTATAATTGTCCGTGGTCGTTGATGGAAGGTAGTTTGACATTAATTATGAGATAGTTCTATCTCTTTTTTTTAAAAATTAATAATTAAAAAAATCATAATTGGTGACTATTCATAACCTAGTACCATAAATAGTTAGCACCCAACCTTCTTATCCTATGGCAAGAAACAAAAGTCATGATGTATGATAAACGTGTACATGAATCGCACAGGTCAGTGTAATATATTACCAAAGTGTAGCATTAAATAACAGTTTTAATGTAACAGCACGCGCATGTTTAAAATGCGCGTATAAATGTTTATTTTAATACATTTAAACATCTTGGACGACTTGGCTTCCATCCATATATGTCTTTACATATACGTGTTTGTATCTAATACTCATATGACGTTAAAAAGAAATTCTCACAATTTTTTAATTAGTTTCAATTTTAATACTTAAATAAATAATTAAATTTTCCCTAAATATAATATTCAAATTATATTATTTCTATTTCATTAACTAATTCATTCAAATTAATTCATTTTCTAATTCAAAAACAAGGTCGTCTTGTCGTCCAAGCCGGAAGTAGCCATTGAAACTGTGTATTTGAGTTGTTATAATTACACAGTTAATAATACACAGTTTCACTAGTCGTTTCGTGTCGTGGTAATAATATATTTTACAAAAAATTCAAAAAAATTATTTACGCGTACTTATCGAATTTGGAAACAATAGAAAAAATTTATCTCTTTTGTCGAAAAGAAAAAATTTGAATCTCAATTCAAAAAAAATATAAAATTTAAAAATATAAAAATATTTTGGCCGATAACATGTGGTCAATCAAATTTTCGAACTTGAGAAAACATAATATTTCAGTTAAATGCTCAGGTTAGTACATACTTTATTAATTTAAAAATATATAAATTTATTTAAATTAAAATTTATTATTTTAAATAAATAATAAATTTTTTTTTAGACTACAATTTCAAGTTTAAATAAATTAGGGAAGAAAAATAACTATTTGTTACTACAAGTTTATTTTACTATAAATTACAATTTTTAATTTTGCGAATACTATCTATAATAATCTTTTACAATAAAAAGATTTTATTAAAAACTATGATTTTTTTTTAATGCATTCCTTAATAGCATATTTAGTGATTCGATAGAACATAAATATATGCATTTTTAAAAATTTAACAGGGTATTGGATACTTACCCCTACTCATGATCAACGAAGTTTATTGATATCTAATAATATACATTAATGTTTGTAAATATTTCTTTATGTAGTTTCATGGAATAAAACCGAAGCATTCATGTATGCATATGCCAATTTGGGTGAGTAATATAAAAACATAATTTCTATATGTTCAAAATACATATTTCTGATAATCATTTCATATGATTTCCTTATATAAATTTTTGTTGTCAACATTAGGGCAAATTTAGAAAATTATTAATATAATACCTAAAATAATAATATGGTTATATTTATTAAGATATATTGTAAAGACTAGTTGTAATTTTAAATTTAAGACTAAAATATATATATATATATATTATTTATTGATTTGTTTTTACCAAAATTTTATTTTAGTCATTCCACCAAGTTACGAAACCGGGCCGTGTCACACTAAAGAAGGTTATTTAATATATACATTTTTTTTGTTTACCCGTTACATTGTGTTTTTAAACGAATGTTCGGCTAGCATACTTTAGGTATGCTGCAAGCATTTGTAGTTCTCTTTGATCGATAGCAACAAAACTCATCCAAAAGCGTGTATCTAATAATAATGTGTATTATTAAAATGTAAGACGTTCATGTTTCTAAGATAATATATTAGAGATATGAAAAATAAACAGTTTGGGAAAATTAAAATCGAATGAACCTAAACTGAACGTTGGTAAAATGTATATAAATAATTAACAGCATTCTCATTTCAATCGACCTGTTTTAAATATAGTTGACTTGGTCGATATAAATCTAGCTGATGAAGAAAATACTTGTTTAAATTTAATGTGTTGGCCTATAATAATTTATGGTAACATGTTTCTAAAAACAAAATCCAGAAATATCCTTAAAAACGTTTATTTTTTTACGATGTTCAATTTCATATGCCTGTAAAAAACGATTTTTAGTCTTTGGATGTATAAAACTTGAGGGACGAAAACAACGATTGTTAACAATGGAGGAATAGATAGTATTCCTGTCAACAGTTCGTCTGTGAATTCAACATTTTTTTTGATGTTCATCAAGGACATATTTACTATAACATTAAATTCTTGTCTATGTTAATTAAAAATAAAATATTGAAAATAATATTGATTTAAATTTGAAATATACAACCATATTAAAGGATAAATTATAAAATGTGAATAAAAATGTTGGTCATTTCTAATATGTACTTTGAAATGTATAAAAAATGGTTGAAAATCATTGTCTTATACAATTGAAACTTATACTCAATAATATAGCAGTTTTTTTAGTATCTTGTGATATGTATAATTATATAAATCAAATAAATACATTTGTATAAATATATTTATTATTCATTATAACTTATAATGTAAATTATCTTTCTAATAAACATATAGATTAAGATGTTATTAGGTGTACATAAAACCTAATAGTGGATATGCATTATGTATTTTTTTAGCGATTTTGTACGATTATCAACGTCATCTTATAAATGAGTTTCTATATGGTATGTATGATTGTTGAAAATAAATAAAATGACCCAGAAATACGTGCAAAATATTTAAATACAATAATAAATATATTATTATGTAATTATCATACACGTCGTATAAATCGTATTGAGTATGAATATCTTGTTATTACCTCATAGTTATAACTGCAAGGAATAATGAAAATATAATATAATATATTAAAATCATACAATTCATAGTGCACACAGACTACTTGAGTCAAATATTTGATGGTCCAATGGAATGGTGTATGAAAAACTATCATCTTTATGGTTCGTATTTCGTTAGAGAAAGTATGTTTTGACGATTTATATTATTATAGCAGTGAAAATAAAAAAAAATTAATAAAGAGTATAAAGGATAAGCAAAAAAAAAATTAAATTAAATAAATTGAAAAAAAAGAATTAACGAATAGAAATAAACTACAAATTATAAGTTAATACTAGTTAATAAATAAATATATATATATATATATATATATATATATATATATATATATTATATTATAATTATTTTTATGTTATTATATTACAAATATACACACGTTCAACTCCATTGATATTTATAATGAAAGGAAACAAAAACAAACAAGTTAAGCCCGTTGAGGAAAAACACACAAGTAATATACTAGTTAAACTCTATAATATATTTCACAATTTTCAAAAGGAAACTCATTTTCTAACATACTGAAAATGATAACAAATGAATAATGTATAGATTAATAGTATTTCAATATTTTATTGTTCTTATTAACGGGAGGGTTTGGGTTCTACGTTTTGTATCCATTTGACAATTAGCATAGTCTCATTTTATTAAACACATGAATTAACATTTAAATGCTTATAATATAAGGAAAGCAGAAAAGAACAATATTAAATGTGGAAGAAAAATGCATTGGTATGATATAAAAAACATGATGGGAAATATTTGATAATTTATACAATTTAAAAAGTTTTTGTAAGAACATCACATGTAATTTATATTTTAATAGCGTCCTAATATGATATTAATTATATTTATTTGTAATGTTGACTATGGTAAAAGTATAAAATTATATTATCCTTATAATAATTCGTATAATTTTTATAGAAATTTAAAACGTCAAATATAAGAAGAATTAAAACTTTTACAATTAATCATCCTTACAATTTTTATAGATGCAATGAATGGCAAAAAATTGGATGAATTTTTAAGTAAGTGCATTGTGTGCATATATTAAACTGACAAAATTAACAAAATTATTTATAACATTTGTCATTTTAAATATTTAATAATATAAATAATAATATATTTAATATTTAAAAATATAAATAATATTTCAACTAAAATAAAAATGTACAATCTATAGTAGGAAATTATTGGTAGTAATCATAATTATAATAACATTTATTATTGCATGTGATGTTTCAATTGATTCCATTTATTTAAAATCAAAACTGCAAACTGCCATATTAATCATAAATATTTTGTATGTTTATTCCAGGCATGACACATGACCAAGTATTAAAGGGTTTATTTATAAAATTGGGTAAGTTAATATGTTTTATTTAATTTTTTTTTTTACTGTAAGCCATTAACAGTATTGAGATAGATAAAAAAAAATATTCAATTTTTTTAATGTCAAAAAAATCAATGATATAATTAGAAAAATTTAATTCATAAACCATCCATTAATATTTCCTGAAATTATTGTGATGTCTGACGATGTTCTCAAATATATCCATGTGTGTAGTTTTGGGCTGATGTTTCGGACTCGTTTCAGAGTCCGTTCTCAGAGCATATAGTTTCAACACTCGACCAGTAACTACGCTCTAAGGATGGACTCTGAAACGAGTCCGAAACGTCAGCCCAAAACTTCATACATGGATATATTTGAAAACATTATCAGACAATTAAAAATCCATGAAAGTTTCAACACATTCATATTAATGTGATGGTCACAATGTTTAACTCCTCAATGATATCTTTTTGACATTTTGTGTCTTTATTTTGGCACATTAAAATAAAAACCCATCACGAAAAAGTGTCCACCAAAAAGTGTCCACGAAAAGTGTTACCTAAATTAAGATACCCACTGGGGACTGTCACAAAAAAGCGTTACAGAAAAAAATACCTAAACCTCCCTTATGGTTTGTTTCCATGGCAACCATTGTTTCGGTTTTGAAAAAATTTAAATTTAATTTTGAAAAAAAAATTATCACACATAAAATGTCTCACTTAACACGGACTCATATGCGTTAATCATTTTTATGATCCTTCTGCATATCTTGATGATTCTTTTTAAATGTTCTGGATTTCGCTCCAATAACATATATATATTCCAAACAGAGCACATTACGTCTTCATCGACACACACACACACACACACACACACACACACACACACATAAATATTAATATCAGTTTATATTATCATATTCGTATTTTTATGTGTAGATATATCTTTTTCACACTTTAGAATAAGAGGTAAACTATTTTGGTTTTAAGAGGTATATCCCCATATAACATTTTGTTATTACTGAAACGGATTTCACCAAATGGGCTTATAAGAGAAATAACATTTATCATTTTCAAAAAATTATAAAATTTAAAATGATATAAATATTAAAGCAAGATAATATTACAATATTTATCATTTAATAAGAATTACCTATTATTATAACTAACATAAAATTATTTTGAACTTTATCAGTGATGCATATTATATGAATTTATTACCGTCTCAACTAAAATTAAATAAACATTAAAACTAAACTACATATTTGTTTAGCTATGCAAAGGCTTTATATGCAATACGTTGGAGAACGTATTGTAAAATTTGTTGGTACGTATAACAATGAAAAAGTTTAATGGACTACTATTAGTTATATAATTTAAAGTTAATTTACGACATTTAACATGCATAGAAAGAAAGAAAGGTGTAACCGATATGAAGGCAACAAAAAGAAGATCTTGCAAAAAAAAGAAGAAACTGAGTCAAGAGAAATTAAATAGAAGCTAGGTTAGAAATGAGATAGAGAGCTTCGCATGTAACAAAATATTTAGCAGAAAATGAAGAGAGATGGGCAGAAGTTTACTAAGAATAATATACATTATTTTGGAACATGAAAGTCCTAGTTCGTAAATTTGAAGCAGACAGAGTCGTCAGAAAAAAATAAGGTGTGGAGGGGAAATAGTTAGTTACTGTAATAGATAAGAAAGTTTAGAAGAAGGTGGGTGAATATATTTAAAAATGTTCATTAATATGTTTTGAAGGGTAAAGCTATAAGACCTGAAAGTTGATTTCATACTTAGGTAGTATATTAACCAAATATATTAATTATGGTTAGACAAGAGCGAATAAGCAGTGAAGGTTTTATTACACCATAATGCCAAGAATAATATATATCCAAAAAAGTGTTAAAAATAGAACGATCAAAGGACAGGTTTTTTTGAAAAAAAATGCTTGCAACCATCTGCATCTAAAGTTGAGAGGTATAGTTCCTTAAGCAATAAATGTGAAGAACTTTACTTTTCGTCCAGCGAAAATAAAATGCAAAACCTGAAATGAAGCAACCATAATCGAATTTGAAACGAATGAACAATTAATGTATAAGTAAAAGTGTCAACAGGTGAGAGGCACAACATGAATCGGAAATAAATCGTAAAAAATAAGTCCAGCAAGTTATGATCTTAGCTGGGTAGCTTAAATAGGGAGCCAAACCTTATTTCTTAGTTGAGATTTAATTTTAGATATTTAATATTTCTATATAATTTTTTATAACTAGTATTATATTATAATATTTTACAATTTTATGTGTCTATATTGAAATGTTAAAAACTACCTCAGTTATAATTTAGAAGTAGTTAATAGAGTCTAGACGAGTTTAATATTTATTTATTTGAGTACTTTATTTTAAAAGTGTATTCCCCTGCAAAAACCCCATCAGAATTTTGCAATAAAAAAGAATCACCTGCAATTAAACTTCCTGTAGATGAAGATGGAAAACCTATATATAATCCAGACAAACTTGAGAGTATTCAATTGCCAGAAGATCCCAATAGTCCTATAGTACCTTTTCTCATTGGAGGTAAATTTAATATTAATCCTAAATTTAAGTTCTTCGATTACGTTCAGATAAGAAAAAATAATAAACTAATGTTTACCTAAGAAATTATAATTTTTAATTTAATCCTAATATTTTACTATATTATTTCTTTCATATATTGTGATATACTCGTATTTTTACTTAAACACAAAAGTATTGCGTTTTCTCAAATAAAATTAATATTGTCAAATACTTCAAATATTTTTCAAATTTATAATAAAAAACCCCTTATTACATTATATATTATGCCACTTTACGAGTTTTATATAATATTATATAAAATATTTCAAATTGAGTCACTCGTGTAAACATTAGCATATTTGTTATATAATAGTTTATAAACATAATAGATTATAATACTAAATAGTTTTTAATAATACTGAATTAGAGTTTACTAATATTTTTTTAAATACAATATATTTCAGGTGGTTTGTCAATCTGGTTTAATTTATCCGTTCCATTTGTGTAACAGAGTCCCAGTGATTCCTTAGCCCATTTTTGGAATTATAATTTTTACAAACTTATTCATTCTTCCTATAGTAAAATAAGGACTAGTAAAGTAATCATGTCTTGAGTGATAATTCAATGCAGGTCTGAGATCAAGTGTAGTGATAGTTGCATTTCTATATTTTTTAATCTTTAAGTTGATAATCGGTTTTGTTCTAAATGCACTTCCTTTTCATGTTTGGTTTAATTTGTTCAACCACGTAAAAGGCCAACCCGATTTTATTCAAAACGTTCTTGCCTTTGAATATCTATATCATTACTAACATATAATGCCCGCGACCGGCAGCATTAGAGCTGCTCCTTTATTTATCTGCCTATTTTATGTAGAAGGTTCTAGATACTGTCGCGGTCGGTCACGGGATTACTCGAAATAACTCTAATCGGGAATTCTAAAGTTTAGTCAACAATATTAGAAATAATTATATGAAAGCAGTAAAGAGGAATAATAAAAAGGAATTTATTATTTATTTAAAAAATTTAATATTGCATAAAGCATAGCATATTGCACATCCGAATGCATAAGGAACATTTAGAAATAAGTTTGATTAAAATCTGACAGACTAATATTAAGTTAAATCTATTCAAACATACTTACAAAGAGTTGTATATATTAGTATTGAATATACATATTAACATATTTGAATATATTAGAAATATATATTATATATATAATATATTTGTTGTTACTTTGATATTGAAAACAATTATAAAAATATTTCATTTTAGTTTTTTCTTTGATTCTTATGTACAATATTAATATGAAAATTAAGCCATCTTTGATATTTATTTCATTTATATATGTGTTGAATTTTTAGTAGAGTTTACCTGCGGAAAGAATTTAATGAAATATTATCAAGGACATGAATCACCATCACTTCCTACTTCTGAGAAACAAAATGTAAATATGATAAACGATCCGAATGTCTATCAAGGATCAAATCAATCTGATATAAATAATCCATCTGCATCTTCATCTGGTGCAGATAAAGGTAAATTATTGAATTTAGACCTGATTTAACCACCTTCAAATGATAATAATTAGAAACTATTTATTACGAAGAAAAATTTTGTTTATGTGCATTTGAATATAATGTAATGTTTTTAAATTAATTAATTATAAAATAAATGTTTTGTATAAAATTCAATATTAATTCGTTTTTAAGAATTCAAGTACGTCTGTATTGAAATAAAAATATTTTACTATTTTTAAAGTGTTGATTATTATCCATATATCTTAAGGCTATTTAATAAATTTAAGTAATATAATATAGAACATGTTTACGGGTTCATAAATTCAAAATTAATTGTGGAGTCTTTATGAATATATTCAGATTTAATTCTTCTTCTTCTTCTTTTTTTTCTTCCTGGTTTTATTGAGCACTTAGGACCATCCCGTTTTACAAAAAAAACCTCCTAACGTCCTATCCTCTTCTGTCTAACGCTAAATTCCTCCATTTAGATCCTCCTCCCAAACGTTTCACATCTGTATGTATAACATATTCCCATCGCATGCGCGGTCTTTCCAAAGGTGTTTTCCCTATTGGTTTCTGCCCCATTACTGCACGTATCAGCGAATTTTGGTTTTTACAACCATGTCCAGCCCATCGCAGTCTACCTCTCTTGATAATTTCTAATATATATCTGAATCACGAAATAGTGTAGCTCAGTATTTTTCCTTCTTCTCGACTCTCCAGTTATATTATCCTTGAATGAGCCATAAGTTCTCCGCAAAACTTTTCTTTTGAAGACTGAGAATTTGTTTTCGTCCTTTTTTCTGAGTGGCCACATTTTGGATCCATACATTATAACTGGTCGTATTAGAGAAATATATAACTGTTTCTTTATTATTCCCGACATTGCTCGTGAAATCATTAACTGTTTTAGTTCCTATTAACATTTATTTTCCGCTTTAGGTCTTGCGGCTACCACTTTTACTATATCATTATATTCAGTTAAAATAGTACCAAGGTATTTAAATTCATTTACTCTTTTAAATTCTTAATGATCTATTTTTATAGACTGACAAAGTGGTATATCCCGTCTACTCAAAACCATTTACGCCGTTTTTCTTAATTCACTAGCAGTCCTTTTAATGTTGCTTTATACTGTCTGCTGAATAATAAATTCACTCCTTCTTGAGTTTCTTCCATAAAAACTATATCATTTGCATAGGCTAATAAACCTACCGCCGTGTCCTGCAATTTTGTACCTTCTTGAGGTCCAATAATCATTTCTCTAATAACTTTCCAGCACCACGTTAAATAAAATTGGTGATAGTGAGTCGTTTTGTCTTAATCCTGAGTTTACTGTAAACGAGTCGGTTATTGTATTTCCCATTTTTACTCTCACTAATGTATCCATGACACTAATTGATATTAGATTTACCAGTTTTTGAGGAATATGAAATTCCTTTATTATATTCAGTAAGCTCTCCTTATGAATACTATCGTATGCTTTCTTAAAATCCACAAACAATGTATGTACTTTTTTGTCAAATTCCCATGATTTTTAAGACAGTTTTCTAACTATGAACATATGGTCGATAATAGTTCTGTAAGCTTTAAAACCTCCTTGGTAATCTCCTAATATTTGATGTGCCTTTTCTTTTATTCGATCTATGACACAGTTCGAAAATACTTTGTACGCTACATTAAACATGGATATTCCACGGTAGTTATTGAAATCTTGCTTATCACCTTTCTTGTATATAGGACATACAACAGCCATTTTTCAATCATCTGGAAGTTTGTCTGATGTTCACATTCTGCTAACCACTTGCCAAATCCACTGTATAGTCTCTTCCCCTAGAATACAAATACTTTGTATTCTTAATTAATTAACTTTTCACTAATGCAAAGTTCTTTAATCTTATACCATTATCGTTCGAGTGTTCGTGGAGGCTGTGTACTCCTGCCACTTTCCGGTATAATCTTTTATTTCCAAATTTTGAATTTAGATCGCCTAGTACAATTTTTATATTTTTTGACGTTATGTCGAATAATTCTTCCAGTCTTACATAAAAATCTTTCTTATGTATTTAATTGTGTAGGCTATTAATATGAAAATTAAGCTATCTTTGATATTTATTTAATTTATATATGTATTTAATTTTTTGTAGAGTTTTTCACTGAAAGGAGTTTAACGGAATATTACCAAGGATATGGATTACCTTCACTTCCTACATCTGAGAATCAAAATGTAAATATGATAAATGATCCCAATGTCTATCAATGGTCATATCAATCTGATATATATAATTTATCTGAATCTTCATCTGGCGCAGATAAAGATAAATTATTGCATTTAGACCTGAATCAACCACCTCCAAATGAAGATAATTAGAAACTATATATTACAGAGAAAAATTTTATTTATAAGCACTTGAATATAATGTAATGTTTTTAAATTAATTAATTATATAATAAATGTTTTGTATATGATACAATAATAATACGTTTTTAAGAATTCAAGTACGTCTGTATTGAAATAATAATATTTTACTATTTATAAAGTGTTGATTATTAACCATATATCCTGAGGCTATTTAATAAATTTAAGTAATATAATATATGAAAATATTTTATATTATATTATTATATAATATAAAATATATATAATTATATATTATATATATATTATATATTATATATATATTATATATTATATATATATATATAATTAATAATTAATCTAATATTCATTCTAATATAGTTCAATTAATAAGCTATAACATTTTGGAATGTTCCATTTAATATGGAACATATTTAAATTTTATATTATAATATATTAAATAATATAAGAAGTTATTTGAAAAAATAAAACAGGTGCCTATAGTATTTCAATAACCATATAACTTAATTTATCGCCATTATACCATAATTATTAACGTAATAATTTTATATAGTTAATATTTAGGAAAGTTTTATTAAAAAAAAAATCTTAGTTTTTGGTCAAAGACACAGTAAATCCGTGTTTTTAATTTTTTTTAAATATTTATATGCTTTAAATTTAATTTAATAATAAATTATAAGATATTAAACTCTTAGTTATGTAAATGGATACTCTTTTTGAATATTTAAAATAAATATATACTTTTACTTTATACAATTTTTTTTTCTTCTGAACTGTTTCATAGAGTGGACTTATCTTGTTGCACTGTATCTTTCAATTTGTCATACCAGAAACATTTTCTATGGCTAATGTATTTTATACTGCAATTATATATAATATAATTATATAAGTAGTATATATATTTATATGTTATATAAGTTTATAATTATAAACTATTAATCGTTTCACTATATTGCTATATCTTCTTAAATTTATAATAAAACTAAAACTTTCATGTAAACTTAAAATAAAAATTGAAACAAACAGATTAGTAGCAGTAATTAATTTCATTGAAAATAAGGAAAGTGGCATTTAACAGTTTATAACTCACATAAAACGTATAAATAGTTATTGGGAAACATACATGAAACAACGATTTATACAATGATGTGAAAAAATGCATGCATAATCATACTGTTAAACCACATACATTATATTATATTAAAGTAGAGAAATAGTCACAAAACATTATTATTATATTATACTGTAATTGAAATATACTTAACTTATCGTAATTTGAAATAAAAAATATTACTATTTTTAAACATTTTCTTTACTTATAGAAATATTTCCATATCGTATGGCAAATAATACAATCAGAATAGATATGTAATTCCTTCCCCCCTCCCATCAAAAAAAAAAAAAGAAAATGTAAAAAAGAAATAGGAAAACAATGTTTTTTAAATACTAACATTCCTCTTGTAAAATTCATCCAAAACATGGGGTTTCCTTCCCTACAGACATCATTATACTAATATAAAATCTGTTTTCCCACTCTGTGCAAATACGTTATGCGCTTATGCGTTTTTGATGTAAATAAACACGCGTGTTTATTAGACATTCCTACATGATTATCACGCGTGCTAGGCGTTTCTTATTGTTTTTAATTAGTTAACTCAATTAGTTCATAATCATATTTATATAAATTTACAATAACAACTTAAACAAGTAACTCGTGACAACTTACAATAATATACATATATATATAGTGGTGGCACCAGACATTTTTTCTAGGGGGGCGAGGTCATGGAATTTAGTGAAAACCCGTCTATACGGGTGTAATATAAATTATTGAAATACATGGAAAATACTGTATTATTAACGTTTTCTGATAAAATATAATGAATTTCGAAATCAAATTAAATGGTAGTGTATTCTGTGGTGAATTATCTAAACGAATGAAATAATAAAAACATATGAAACACAGCAAATACATAAATACTTGAAATTTAAATTTTCGTTTGTTCTTCAACAGGTAGGGCAAATGTGGGGCAAAACCAAATTTGGGTAAGTCGCTTGCCCTCCCTTGCTCCCCTCTGTATATGCCGCTACTGTATATATATTAGTATATATATATATTAGACTGGTCTTTAGTTATAGGAGAGGAAAAAAAATATATTTATATTTGATTCAGGACCCTCCTATTTTTTTCATTACAATATAAAAGTAATTTAGGCTAAATTTGATCACCTTTCCTCACCCCCTTCCCTTGCCGCATGAGGGTTGAAAAATTAGCGAATAGGGTAGTTTTATAATTTTTTAATTTACTTTAAAATTGATAGCACTTAGCGTGAAAATATATAGAATCTTAATTTTAGAACTCAATATTATCTATAAGAAATGTTCTTATAGTATTTTTCATAAATCTATTATTTTTCTAAGAAAAATATTTAAATATCTAATTTATTTGTCAAAATTGAATATTTCAATGACTCGTGAATAAATATGACTCACGATGAAGTATATTTTTTACAATAAATATAAAATACAAATTTTATTATTACAATGTTACTTTATTATTTTACTATTTGTAATTATTTTAGAAAAATTTTGCTTCCATAATTTTTTTTGTATGACCAGGATAAATATTTCGGTATTTTTGGATAACCTAGACAAAAAAGGAAAAAATAAATTATAAATTATATAAAAAATCTAAGATTATATTACTTGTAATAAAAACTGTTTCTGATTTTCATTTCTAGTGAATTTTTCATTGAATTCTTCTATTAATTTTACACCCCTCTCGGCAGTATCATTAACAATTTGTAAGGAATTAATTAAGTTCTTTGCTGATTGGTATGTAATATTATTACTCCATTCTATTGGGTCTATTTTCAAAAACTCTAGATTTATGTTAAATCTCTTAAATAAATTTAATGATTTTTTACTCAAGAAATTCGTGGGAAACTCTTTGTTCAAAAAATCATTGACGTTTTCCATTTTCAAATGAAATTTTTTCGGTCCAAACTCTTCCTCCACTGTTGACATTAATGCATTTTTAAACTCAATTAGTTTTGCCACAGTTTTTCTACGAATATCTAGTGAAATCCTTTCATCAAATATGGAAAATGCAATGCACTCTTCATTTAAGTACCACAAATGATTTAAAAACTTTGATAAACATAATTCTGCAATTATTTTGTCGTCATTTTTATATTCATATAATGCACCTATGAAATATACGTCATTTAAAGGAGCTTCACTAACATTTCTAGCCATACACCACGATTTAATATATACTTTAATAATAAACGCACAAATTCTGCTTAAAGCAGTTTCTTCTACTTTATTTAATTTGAATTCAGATCGAAGCAAAAATATTTTTAAACAATAAATGCCTTTTGCCATCCACCGAGCTTGATGATATGCTCCAGGCATACGAATTTTAATACCATCAGGTAGAGATCCTCCAAGTGTTATAATAACTAGTTCGATGAATTCTTTATAATCCTTTCTGGGTTGATGTTCTGTGATTTTATGCAGACAAAAGGACAATATGTTTTCACGTATTGGTAATAAAATGGTTTCTAATTTTTTGTCTGTATTCCAAATAGAAATATTTGCTGTGTTGATCTCTTTCCACGCATTTTTAAATCGCTTGAAAATTGCGATATCTGGTCCTAATGACACATGCAATTTCGCTTCATTTATTGTAGTTTGGAGAATCAATTCGAAAATATGATGACGACATGCTAAATATAAAACTTCTCTACCTAACCGCTGCTCTAGTAGAATACAGGCCCCATTTAGTCGCCCAGTATTTGAAACTGTTGTGTCGAATACAAATCCTTGAACCTTGTCCAACAAAGACCATTTTTCGAGGTTATCATATATGGCGGATGAAATTTCAACTCCTGTTCCAGACGGCAGTTGTGGAACTCCAAGAAGTTGTTCTAAATCAGGCGCTGTTGCAATTACCGGAAGGTGATCTACTTTTTCTTGGCCAATCAAATCAGGCAGTAATTTACCATCCCAATGTATAATAACAAAATTAACTTTTAAATTTAAAAAATCTGACCGCATTTTCCTTGCACTTTCTTCCCGAAAACGTTGCCGTGAATCTTTTATTGATGTTCGATTAATAATGTATTCTGATGGGTTTAGAGACAAACTATCGAGAAACGCTGTTAATAAGTGAACTGCATCACGATCACTCACTTTACACTTGTCAAGTGCGCCTGAAAGTCGTGGCGTCATTATTAATTTGCTGGCCCTTTTCACTCCAGATGGACCAGGAAGATGTTCTTCAAAGTCACTCTTTTCATTTTCTGACTCTTCTGAACTTGAAAAAATTGTTTTTTGAACTAAAATGTTGTATAAAAATAAAATTATAATAATAAAATAAATATTGTAATAAGTATAATATTTAGTAATTACCTAGAGTATATTTTGAAAGTTCAGATTCATATTTCTGTTTTTTTGCAACTTCTCTTTCCATTCTTTCATTTTTTCTTTTTTCTGTACTATAAAATCTCATATCTACACCAAGCATACAACCAGGACGCCCTGGTTTTCTTTGAGAAATTAAAAATTCCTTGTCTTCTACGATTGTCATATACTCTAAAGCGTTCTGATGACCAATATCGAATATAGCATCCAGATTTGCCTCGAATTTGTTCACTTTATTTTTATGTACTTCACTCTCTCGATTCTTACTCTTTTCAAGATTGCGCCATGTTTCGTACAATTTTTTTAATCTTTTTACACAGTCCGATACATCTTTAAGTGGAATTCTAGCTTTTTTCCAAAAAATCAAACACTCATCGATTACTAACTTGGCACTTTCGGCTAGTGACATTTTTACAAAGCGCATGTTATAAAATAATACTCGCATACAATCTCTTTGTGATGGAAGTTTGCTGCCCAAAATTTGATTTTTTGTAAAACCAACCAAATAAATATATTGTCGCTTCATTATTAATAAAATTATATATTATATAAGAATAAGAATAAACACAAAATAAATACTAAATTCAAATCAAATTTTACACAATTTAAAGCAGCACACTATACACTTCAGGCTATTGAACGCCGAATGAGCATCGATAAAATGCTAACTAATTCAAATAGTAAATTTAGCAGCCAATATAAAAGTCCAAACATTTAGCGATAAGTAGTAGATAATTACCAAACATGAAAACTGAAAAATTGTAGATAAGCGTACGACATTAATCTTAAATCTAAAATATAAAGTTACTGTTTCGTACCATCCACAATAATGACGATAGTGGTGACAACGGTCGTAACGATAATATAAGAAACAGGGTACGAATATCTCGAGTTATATTTTTCTATTCCGTATTGGCTCACGTATAGTGAAAGATTTCCGCCGGCCTTAAGTGCTATACATTACTAAAATATTAAATTATAATATTTGATAAGTATTAATAAAATAAAAAGTGAATCAGTACAAGTTATAAATAGCGTTTCATGTTTTAATTCATTTTAACACCACGCAACAGTTAAAAGTCTTACTAGTGACTTAAAGTATAATAATGGATGATAAAACCAAGAACTGAAAAACATTTGGAAATATGAGTGTCATGTAGTCGTATAGATACTACTTTTTCGTTAATTTGTAAATTACAATTCATAACATAAATCTGATTATAACAATAAAACAGTTGATCTAATGAAATTGCTGCTTGTAAACACATTTTTAGGACATTGAATTTTTGTGATTTTCTACAAAATATTTTATCTTAATTTTAATTGTTCATGAAATACATTTAAATAATCGTAAAATATCAATTTTGCCCAATAAATGAAATATATAATAGTTAATTATTTTTCTTAGAAAATAATAGATTTACGAAAAATATTGTAAGTGCATTTTTTATAGGTAAGATTAAGTTCTACAATAATGATTCTATACATTATTATGATAAGTACTATAGATTTTTAAATAAATTTGAAAAACCAAAAAAATACCTACTTTGGCAATTTTTCAACCCTTGTGCGGCACGGGAAGGGGGTGAGACAAGGCGATCAAATTTAGTCCAAATTATTTTTATTATGTAATGAAAAAAATGGAGGGGACCTAGATCGAAAATTCGAAAGTTCAAAAATAAGGACCAGCCTAATATATATATATATAAACATGCCTAAAACCAGCTGGATTGTGCCTGGTCGCAAGAGAGAGTTGCGAATTAAGAAAACTGTTGGACGATAGAAAAAACAAAAAAGAAGCAAGACTAAAATCCAAACGCGAGACGTTGAGTCTTTGGCAAGAAAGCTGGAACGAGGTAACCGTAGACCAATGGACGCATCGCCTAATAAAGGACATCGATCACTGGGTATAAAGGAGGTACGGGAAGTTTAACTACCACCTCATACTATTTTTATCAGAGCAGGGTTGTTTCAACAGTTATCTGTTTTGGTTTCAGAGAAACAACAGCCAAATGTGCGCATTATTTGGAAATGAAACGGATGATGCAGAACACACAGTTTTTAGTTGTCACGGTATGTAATACGAATTTCATTTTTCGTTGGTTTGATATTCAATCCGAGCTAAACTACCCGAGTTCGGATCGGATTGATTTGACATTTGAGTTAAGTTCGTAACATCATTAATTATCTCAAATTTCTCAATAACACGAATCTTCAAATGTATCTATTATACACTTAAATATTGCCTTTATAGTGCAATTATACATTTTGAAATATTCATATTGCTTTTAAATTTCATAATTGTTAATTTATCGGAAAAGTTTTGATTTATGTTTGGAAATAAATATAGTGCTCTTAATAGTATAGTTTGGAATAGGAAATTTGTTTTCTATTTAATGCGTATTCAATTTAGTTAATACAACTACACGTATAATACTCATAGATATATAACAGTATTTTACTGACACAAGAATCATATAAATCTAATAACTTTGTAATAAGTTATAATTGAAAATATTAATGCAGCATAATAATAACCAATGTTAAGTTATTCATTTAAAAAAAAAAATTAATAAATTATAAGGTGCGTCATTTGCTAGTATCGTGAACAATAAATTTTAACAGCTGAAAAAATAATAAATCATTTAAATTTTTCGTTGATTTGAATTTCATACACTGCAATATTAAAAGAAAACATAATTTTTGCAATAACCGATCCAGACTTCAATACACTATAACGTTAATTTACGCATTCGTCTTCATTTATAACAAAAACGAAATGAATATTTTAACTAGTAAACTAATTTATATTACACTAGCAATAGGGTGGTTTTCAGTAAACGCTGACAACGACAAAAGTAAGTATGCTAAATAATATTGTAAATAATATATAATGTTATAACAATTGAATATACAAAAAAAATAATTAGGTAAAAAATAACGTTAAGCATAAATGACGTAATAAGTTTTAATTATTACAAAACTATAAATAAAAGTTAATTTTACAATTCATATTTTTATACACATAGAATGGAGAAATAGTATGTAATTTTAGAATATTCTTTGCGAGTTTTTTTTCAATGTATAAATAGTGTTCACCATAGGCATGCCAACGAGGTATGCAATTGCATACCCTGCAGAACATGTTACGGGCACAGTAATATGAGTTACGTAGGCACTACAATTATATATTACATAGTAAGACATAGGCGTATATAAAAACCTAAATCCCTATTACCTTGCGACATTTCAGTCAACATATGATCGACGAGTATCGTGTGATAGACCGGGTGTACGGAGAGTTGCCAATATATGTCCGAGATCTGTGTGAATACTTTTAAATTCTAATGAACGGAGTATATAGGATTTTTTTTTACATTATATCTATTGTAAAAGGATGACACCAGACAGTATAATATGAAAAATGGTGTATAAAATACTCAATTTATTTAAGATTAATTAATTAAATTATTTTAAGTGATGCTGATATCGCTGATTGGCATAAAACTCCAACATCAAAACAAAATAAACGGAAACCTGACGAAATTGATATCACTGTATGATATTAATAACTCTTATGCTATTGTTCTCTAAAGCCTCGCGACAGGTCGTCGACTCAGTGGAGTCGAATCAGACAAGTACATTTTTATTTTTTATAAGCACACAGGTTAAAGGAACTAGAAAATAAGGAGGTGAGTTGAAGTAATACCAAAAACACTTATATAAATATTAACAATATTCGAATCATAGTATTCGGAATACCGTATGCAGAATACTTTTAAATACCTATGGGATCGTCTTTATAAGAATATTTACAATTTTCACTGCACCAATATATGTATAAGACACACACTACAAAATTTGCTGATCTCGTCACGGGATATAGTTTTCGACCGTCTTCTCCATTAATTAAGAACTGGACATACGAAAACAAAAGATCATGGTATTATAACATCTAGACGGATAGAATCGACAAGCACGGGAACGAAAAACTCTTCCAGGTCGCGTACCGCCGATTACGGTTAGACATTAATATATCGGCACTCAATTACGACAAAAATTGTGCGTAAGCTGGCCGCAAATATGATAACATATTTACAATGTTTTTTTTAAAATTATAAATACTCAACAAATATATTCCGAATGTGTTATGAACGTTAACATTTAAAAAAACATAAAAAACCTAAATAAATAAATGATATAATTAATTATTGGAGTAAGAAATATCAAAATGTATTATCAGAAAAAATCGCAAAAGTTTTATATAATAATATAAATCATATTTAAATCGCATTCAATACTAATAATAATTTAATCAAACAAATACATTATAAAATAAAACAATTTCCAAATAGTAATTTTAATAAATTTAATTATCCTGGTATTTATAAACTTAAATGTAGTTGTTATAAGTTTTTTGTTGGAAAAACGAATAGGAATTTAAAAACATGATATAAAAAAACACAACTCTGAAATATGAAAAAAAACTAATCCAAATTTAAATTTTTCAAAACATGTTTTAGAAAATAATCATCTTATTACTTTCAATATAGATAATGACTTAGAACTTTTAAATATACAACGTAAAATCTATATCAATTCCGTTTTGGAAAAATTACATATTTATAAAGAAATCAAACAAAAAAAAATAAAAATATCTTAAATACACAAATATATTTTAAAAATAACTTTCCATATCAATATGTAATGGAAAATATTAATATCACACCATAGTTGTTTTCATTATATACACAATTTCATTGCATTTTAATAGTTTTTAATGATATAATTATTTTTTTCTTCTCATTTAACTCTATGTCTTTTTATTGTATTTTTCATAATATTCTCTATGTAATTTTTCCCTTATTTCTCTATGCAATATTTTCTTATTTTATTACTTTTAATTTATTCCTCAGTTGTCAAAAATGACATTTTGTCGAAACCGGTATTAATAAACACATATTTACAAAAATTTTATATTTTCTTTCTTATTCTTTAATCAACGTAATACTCAGTGGCCTTTTGTATACAAAAACGGTAAGTAGCTGCTTATATGAAAAAATTTTTTCAATGATTACGATAATAAAGTCAAAGTTAAAATAAATTATGACTTAATATAGACATGATTCATTAATTCTGATATTCATTGATCAAAACATTGCAACTGAAATTGAACCCGAAAAAGTAATTGAAGAATTCGAGATACTTATACCAAGAAAGGGAAGATCGAAATGACAAAATTTTAAATGTAATATAAGTAATATATATATATGTAATAAATATAAGTTATAATATAAATAATGTTCTAAAATTTGAATAATTGGAACCTCAAATGAAAAATTTTAATTAGTTATTAATGTAAATATAAAACTTTTTTTTCTATTAGGATCTTGAATATTCTTTAAAAATCACCTATGATTTATTGGGACATATTTTACAAAGTTGCATAATCTACAATGGAAGCCTGCGCATGCCTATGGTGTTTACACAAATTAATACCTATTGTAGATTAAATCACTATAATTAATTTAATTTTTAATTAAACATACACAATTCATATTTTGTAATTAATTTATTAAATTAAATTTTAATAAACTTACACATTCATTACATTTCTTGGAGAATGTTAATTATATTTCTATTCAAATACAATTTTAGTACAAAATATGTTAGCTACTAACATATGTAACTATATAAGAATCACAGAGACGCTTTTCCTATATCAATATCTCTGCGCGAAAATACCTACTTAAAACTCATAATATTTTTTCTTTTTTATATTGTAGAATGTACAAGTAAGTTTATTGGAGATTTATATAATATTATATAATTATAATATATTACATAATATTTACATAACATTAATAAACTAAGCCAAAATTCTTAGTGATTAACTTCATTTAAAATATTATGTTTGATATTAATGTATAATATAGATTTTCATGATTATACTTGATATTAGATATGTCCATTCAGAATTGATGTATCTTTTAATTTACTGATATGAATATAGATGCATTTATATTTACTGTTTCCAAATTGTACATCCAAATATAATTATAGACACCGATGTAGTCTTATACTAAAATTTAGTTTTAAATTTAATTATCATGTAGAGACACTTAAAAATATTGGACATTTAAACTGTAAGTAATGCTATTCTTTTATTTGATATATTCATATATATATTTATATATATATATATATATATTTGTATATATATGTAATATAAAAATATTATTCCTTAACTTTCCATCTGTGATATATTATAAGTTAAGAAATTATAATTTATAATGGACCGTGGTCGTTGATGGAAGGTTGTGTGACATTAAATATGAGATAGATAGATATTCTATATCTTTAAAATTAATAATTAAAAAAATCATAATTGGTGACTATTCATAACGTAGTACCATAAATAGTTAGCACCCAACCTTCTTATCGTATTGCAAGAAACAAAAGTCATGATGTATGATAAACGTGTACATGAATTACACAGGTCAGTGAAATATATTACCAAAGTGTAGCATTAAATAACAGTTTTAATGTAACAGCACGCGCATGTTTAAAATGCGCGTATAACTGTTTATTTTAATACATTTAAACATCTTGGACGACTTGGCTTCCATCCATATATGTCTTTATATATACGTCTTTGTATCTAATACTCATATGACGTTAAAAAGAAATTCTCACAATTTTTTAATTAGTTTCAATTTTAATACTTAAATGAATAATTAAATTTTTCCTAAATATAATATTCAAATTATATTATTTCTATTTCATTAACTAATTCATTCAAACTAATTCATTTCTAATTCAAAAACAAGGTCGTCTTGTCGTCCAATCCGGAAGTAGCCATTGAAACTGTGTATTTGAGTTGTTATAATTACACAGTTTCACTAGTCGTTTCGTGTCGTGGTAATAATATATTTTACAAAAAATTCAAAAAAATTATTTACGCGTACTTATCGAATTTGGAAACAATAGATAAAATTTATCTCGTTTGTCGAAAAGAAAAAATTTGAATCTCAATTCAAAAAAAATATAAAATTTAAAAATATAAAAATATTTTGGCCGATAACATGTGGTCAATCAAATTTTTGAACTTGAGAAAACATAATATTTCAGTTAAATGCTCAGGTTAGTACGAACTTTATTAATTTAAAAATATATAAATTTATTTAAATTAAAATTTATTATTTTAAATAAATAAAAAAAATTTTTTTAGACTACAACTTGAAGTATGGAGAAAATAATTTTGGGAAGAAAAATAACTATTTGTTACTACAAGTTTATTTTACTATAAATTACAATTTTTAATTTTGCAAATACTATCTAGATAACAATAACCTTTTACAATAAAAAGATTTTATTAAAAACTATGATTTTTTTTTAATGCATTCCTTAATAGCATATTTAGTGATTCGATAGAACATAAATATATGCATTTTTAAAAATTTAACAGGGTATAGGATACCTACCCCTACTCATGATCAGCGAAATTTATTAATATCTAATAATATACGTTAATGTTTGTAAATATTTTTTTATGTAGTTTCATGGAATAAAACCGAAGCATTCATGTATGCATATGCCAGTATGGGTGAGTAATATAAAAACATAATTTCTATATGTTCAAAATACATATTTCTGATAATCATTTCATATGATTTCCTTATATAAATTTTTGTTGTCAACATTGGGACAAATTTGTAAAATTATTAATATAATACCTAAAATAATAATATTGTTATATTTATTAAGATATATTGTAAAGACTAGTTGTAATTTTGAATTTAAAACTTAAATATATATATATATATTTATTGATTTGTTTTTACCAAAATTATATTTTAGTCATTCCACCAAGTTACGAAACCGGGCCGTGTCACACTAAAGAAGGTTATTTAATATATACATTTTTTTTGTTTACCCGTTACATTGTGTTTTTAAACGAATGTTCGGCTAGCATACTTTAGGTATGCTGCAAGCATTTGTAGTTCTCTTTGATCGATAGCAACAAAACTCATCCAAAAGCGTGTATCTAATAATAATGTGTATTATTAAAATGTAAGACGTTCATGTTTCTAAGATAATATATTAGAGATATTAAAAATAAACAATTTGGGAAAATTAAAATCGAATGAACCTAAACTGAACGTTGGTAAAATGTATATAAATAATTAACACCATTCTCATTTCAATCGACCTGTTTTAAATATGGTTGACTTTGTCGATATAAATCTAGCTGATGAAGAAAATACTTGTTTAAATTTAATGTGTTGGCCTATAATAATTTATGGTAACATGTTTCTAAAAACAAAATCCAGAAATATCCTTAAAAACGTCTATTTTTTTACGATGTTCAATTTCATATGCCTGTAAAAACGATTTTTATTCTTTGGATGTATAAAACTTGAGGGACGAAAACAACGATTGTTAACAATGGAGGAATTGATAGTATTCCTGTCAACAGTTCGTCTGTGAATTGAACATTTTTTTTGATGTTCATCTATACATATTTACTATAAAATTAAATTCTTGTCTCTGTTAATTAAAAATAAAATATTGAAAATAATATTGATTTAAATTTGAAATATACAACCATATTAAAGGATAAATTATAAAATGTGAATAAAAATGTTGGTCATTTCTAATATGTACTTAGAAATGTATAAAAAATGGTTGAAAATCATTGTCTTATACAATTGAAACTTATACTCAATAATATAGCAGTTTTTTTAGTATCTTGTATAATTGTATAAAATGTATAATTATATAAATCAAATAAATACATTTGTATAAATATATTTATTATTCATTATAACTTATAATGTAAATTATCTTTCTAATAAACATATAGATTAAGATGTTATTAGGTGTACATAAAACCTAATAGTGGATATGCCTTATGTATTTTTTTAGCGATTTTGTACGATTATCAACGTGATCTTATAAATGAGTTTCTATATGGTATGTATGATTGTTGAAAATAAATAAAATGACCCAGAAATACGTGCAAAATATTTAAATATAATAATAAATATATTATTATGTAATTATCATACACGTCGTATAAATCGTATTGAGTATGAATATCTTGTTATAACCTCATAGTAATAACTGCAAGGAATAATGAAATATAATTAAAATCATACAATTCATAGTACACACAGACTACTTGAGTCAAATATTTGATGGTCCAATAGAATGGTGTATGAAAAACCATCATCTTTATGGTTCGTATTTCTTTAGAGAAAATATGTTTTGACGATTTATATTATTGCAGTGAAAATAAAAAAAAAATAATAAAGAGTAAAAAGGATAAGCAAAAAAAAATTAAATTAAATTAAAATTAAATAAATTGAAAAAAAAGAATTAACGAATAGAAATAAAATACAAATTATAAGTTATACTATACTATATATAAATATATATATATATATATATATATATATATATATAATTAAAATAAATAAATAAATATATATATATATTATATTATAATTATTTTTATGTTATTATATTACTAATATACACACGTTCAACTCCATTGATATTTATAATGAAAGGAAACAAAAACAAACAAGTTAAGCCCGTTGAGGAAAAACACACAAGTAATATACTAGTTAAACTCTATAATATATTTCACAATTTTCAAAAGGAAACTAATTTTATAACATACTGAAAATGATAACAAATGAATAATGTATAGTTTAATAGCATTTCAATATTTTATTGTTCTTATTAACGGGAGGGTTTAGGTTCTACATTTTGTATCCATTTGACAATTAGCATAGTCTCATTTAATTAAACACATGATTTAACATTTAAATGCTTATAATATAAGGAAAGCAGAAAAGAACAATATTAAATGTGGAAGAAAAATGCATTGGTATGATATATAAAACATGATGGGAAATATTTGATAATTTATACAATTTAAAAAGTTTTTGTAAGAACATCACATGTAATTTATATTTTAATAGCGTCCTAATATGATTTTAATTACAGTAGAAACTCGATTAACCGTCAATGTCGGGACCGGGACAATGACGGTTAATCGAATAGACGGTTAACAGAAATACAATAATACATACATACAAAACAATTTTTGGATAAACGTATATATTTTACAACGTAATTTTCAGACAAAAATAATAAATATAATAATAATAAAATAATAATAAATAATAAAATAATAATAAATAATAAATACTAATAATATATAATATGTAATAACATAAAGAATACTATTCTAAAAAGTATTTAACAAAATAATCCGTCATCTTCTTTTGTTTTTTTGAGTCACGAGCTTTTTGAGCGGCCATGTTTCGTATTTTACGAAGAAGTAAGACCTGCGTTGCATTTGCCTCCTCTTGTACCTCAAACCAATTAATGCATTTTGATAACATTGCTTCTACTTCTGCGTGGCTAGTTGATGGTTTTAAGTCAAGCACTGAATCTTCGACGTCGTCATCAACTTCTTCGTCAACGGTAGTGGCATTAAAAATAATGTTATCGCGATCGCATCATTAACTTTTTTTTGACGGTGACCGATGACGGATAACAGAAACTGACGGTAAATCGAGTGACGGTTAATCGAGTTTCTACTGTATATTTATTTGTAATGTTGACTATGGTAAAAGTATAAAATTATATTATCCTTATAATAATTCGTATAATTTTTATAGAAGTTTAAAACGTCAAATATTAGAAGAATTAAAACTTTTACAATTAATCATCCTTAAAATTTTTATAGTTGCAATGAATGGCCAAAAATTGCCTGAATTTTTAAGTAAGTGCATTGTGTGCATATATTAAACTGACAAAATTAACAAAACTATTTATAACATTTGTCATTTTAAATATTTAATAATATAAATAATAATATATTTAATCTTTAAAAATATAAATAATATTTCAACTAAAATAAAAATGTACAATCTATAGTAGGAAATTATTGGTAGTAATCATAATTATAATAACATTTATTATTGCATGTGATGTTTCAATTGATTCCATTTATTTAAAATCAAAACTGCAAACTGCCATATTAATCATAAATATTTTGTATGTTTATTCCAGGCATGACACATGACCAAGTATTAAAGGGTTTATTTATAAAATTGGGTAAGTTAATATGTTTTATTTAATTTTTTTTTCTACTGTAAGCCATTAACAGTATTGAGATAGATATTCAATTTTTTTAATGTCAAAAAAATCAATGATATAATAAGAAAAATTTAATTCATAAACCATCAATTAATATATAATATGTTATCAGTTTATAACATCATATTCGTATTTTTATGTGTAGATATATCTTATTCACACCATAAAATATTAGGTAAACTATTTTAGTTTTAAGAGGTATAATCCCAAATAACATTTTGTTATTACTGAAACGGATTTCACCAAATGGGCTATAAGAGTAATAACATTTATCATTTTCAAAAAATTATAAAATTTATTAAATAATTTATTTAATATAAATGATATAAATATTAAAGCAAGATAATATTACAATATTTATCATTTAATAAGAATTACCTATTATTATAACTAACATAAAATTATTTTGAACTTTATCAGTGATGTATATTATATGAATTTATTACCGTCTCAACTAAAATTAAATAAACATTAAAACTAAACTACATATTTGTTTAGCTATGCAAAGGCTTTATATGCAATACGTTGGAGAACGTATTGTAAAATTTGTTGGTACGTATAACAATGAAAAAGTTTAATGGACTACTATTAGTTATATAATTTAAAGTTAATTTACGACAATTAACATGCATAGAAAGAAAGAAAGGTGTAACCGATATGAAGGCAACAAAAAGAAGATCTTGCAAAAAAAAGAAGAAACTGAGTCAAGAGAAATTAAATAGAAGCTAGATTAGGAATGAGATAGAGAGCTTCGCAAAAATAAAATATTTAGCAGAAAATGAAGAGAGATGGGCAGAAGTTTACTAAGAATAATATACATTATTTTGGAATATGGAAGGCATAGTTCGTAAATTTGAAGCAGACATAGCCGACAGTACAAAATAAGAGGTGGAGGGGAAATAGTTAGTTACTGTAATAGATAAGTAAGTTTAGAGGAAGGTGGGTGAATATATTTAAAAATGTTCATTAATATGTTTTGAAATGTAAAGCTATAAGACCTGACATTTGATTTTATACTTAGGTAGTATATTCAACCTAATATTTTAATTATGGTTAGACAAGAGCCTATAAGCAGTGAACGCTATATTACAACAAAATGCCAAGAATAATATATATCCAAAAAAGTGTTAAAAATATAATGATCGTGGGAGGATAGGTTTTTTAAAAAAAAAAAAGCTTGCAACCATCTGCATCTAAAGTTGAGAGGTATAGTTCCTTAAGCAATAAATGTGAAGAACTTTAGATTTCGTCCAGCGAGAATAAAATGCAAAAGTATAAATAAAGCAACCATAAATTGAAACGAATAACCAATTTATATATAAGTGAAAGAGTCAACAGGCAAGAGGCACAACATGAATAGGAAATATATCGTAAAAAATTAGTCTGGCCAGTTGTGTATTTAGTTGGGTAGCTTAAATAGGGAGCTAAACCTTATTCTTGATTCATATTTAATATTTCTATAGACATTTTTGTAACTAGTATTATATTATAATTTTTTACAATTTTATGTGTCTATATTGAAATGTTAAAACTACCTCAGTTATAATTTAGAAGTATTTAATAGAGTCTAGACGAGTTTAATATTTATTTATTTGAGTATTTTCTTTTAAAAGTGTATTCCCCTGCAAAAACCCCTTCAGAATTTTGCAATAAAAAAGAATCACCTGCAATTGAACTTCCTGTAGATGAAGATGGAAAACCTATATATAATCCAGACAAACTTGAGAGTATTCAATTGCCAAACGATCCCAGTAGTCCTCTGGTACCTTTTCTCATTGGAGGTAAATTTAATGTTAAACCCAAATTTAAGTTCTTGGATTAGGTTCAGATGAGAAAAAAAAATAAATTAATGTTTACTTGAGAAATTATAATGTTTAACTTAATTCTAATATTTTACTATGTTATTTCTTTCATGTATTGTAATAAAATCGTATTTTTGCTCAAACACAAAAGTATTGCGTTTTCTCAAATAAAAGTAACATTGTCAGATACTCTAAATACCATACACATTTATAATAAAAACCCCTTATTACATTATATATTATGCCACTTTACGAATTGTATATAATATTATATAAAATATTTCAAATTCAGTCACTCGTGTAAACATTAGCATATTTGTTATATAATAGTTTCTAAACATAATGGATTTATAATACTAAAAAGTTTTTAATAATATTAAATTAGAGTTTACTTATATTTTTTTAAATATAATATATTTCAGGTGGTTTGTCAATCCGGTTTAATTTATCCATTCCATTTGTGTAACAGAGTTCCAGTGATTCTTTAGCCCATATTTGGAATTATAATATTTACAAACTTATTCATTCTTCCTATAGTAAAATAAGGACTAGTAAAGTAATCATGTCTTGAGTGATAATTCAATGCAGGTCTGAGATCAAGTGTAGTGATAGTTGCATTTCTATATTTTTTAATCCGAAAGTTGATAATCGGTTTTGTTCTAAACGCACTTCCTTTTCATGTTTGGTTTAATTTGTTCAACTACGTAAAATGCGAGCCCGATTTTATTCTAAAAGTTCTTGCCTTTGAATATCTGTATCTTTACTAACATATAATGCCCGCGACCGGCAGCATTAGAGCTGCTCCTTTATTTATCTGCCTATTTTTTATAGAAGGTTCTAGATACTGTCGTGGTCCGTCACGGGATTATTCGAAATAACTCTAATCGAGAATTCTAAAGTTTAGTCAACAATATTAGAAATAATTATATGAAAGCAGTAAAGAGCTCATAAAAAGGAATTTAATATTTATTTAAAAAATTTAATATTGCACAAACATAGCATATTGCACATCCGAATGCATAAGGAACATTTAGAAATAAGTTTGATTAAAATCTGACAGACTAATATTAAGTTAAATCTATTCAAACATACATACAAAGAGTTGTATATATTAGTATTGAATATATATATTAACATATTTGAATATATTAGAAATCTATATTATATATATAATATATTTGTTGTTACTTTGATATTGAAAACAATTATAAAAATATTTCATTTTAGTTTTTTCTTTGATTCTTATGTATAATATTAATATGAAAATTAAGCCATCTTTGAAATTTTTTTCATTTATATATGTATTTAATTTTTAGTAGAGTTTACCTCTGGAAAGAATTTAATGGAATATTATCAAGGATGTGAATCACCTTCACTTCCTATTTCTGAGAAACAAAATGTAAATATGGTAAACGATCCCAATGTCTATCAAGGACCATATCAATCTGATATAAATAATCCATCTGCATCTTCATCTGGTGCAGATAAAGGTAAATTATTGAATTTAGACCTGAATTAACCACCTTCAAATGATGATAATTAGAAACTATTTATTACGAAGAAAAATTTTGATTGTGTGCACGTGAATATAATGTAATGTTTTTTAATTAATTAATTATAAAATAAATGTTTTGTATATGATACAATAATAATACGTTTTTAAAAATTCAAGTACGTTTGTATTGAAATAATAATATTTTACTATTTTTAAAGTGTTGATTATTATCCATATATCTTAAGGCTATTTAATAAATTTAAGTAATATAATATTGAACATGTTTACGGGTTCATAAATTCAAAATTAATTAGGGAGTCTTTATGAATATATTCAGATTTAATTCTTCTTTTTCTTTTTTTTCTTCCTGGGTTTATTGGGCCCTTAGGACCATCCCGTTTTACAAAAAAAACCTCCATCCCCTTCTGTCTAACACTAGATTCCTCCAGTTAGATCCTCCTCCCAAACGTTTCACATCTGTATGTATAACATATTCACATCGCATCCGCGGTCTTTCCAAAGGTGTTTTCCCTATTTGATTCTGCCCCATTACTGCACGTATCAGCGAATTTTGGTTTTTACAACCATGTCCAGCCCATCGCAGTCTACCTCTCTTGATAATTTCTAATATATATCTGAATCACGAAATAGTGTTTCAGCTCAGTATTTTTCCTTCTTCTCCACTCTCCAGTTATATTATCCTTGAATGAGCCATAAGTTCTCCGCAAAACTTTTCTTTCGAAGACTGAGAATTTGTTTTCGTCCTTTTTTCTGAGTGGCCACATTTTGGATCCATACATTATAACTGGTCGTATTAGAGATGTATATAACTGTTTCTTTATTATTCCCGACATTGCTCGTGAAATCAATAACTGTTTTAGTTCATATTAACATTTATTTTCCGCTTTAGGTCTTGCGGCTACCACTTTTACTATATCATTATGTTCAGTTAAAATAGTACCAAGGTATTTAAATTCATTTACTCTTTTAAATTCTTAATGGTCTATTTTTATAGACTGACAAAGTGGTATATCCCGTCAACTCAAAAGCAATTACGCCGTTTTTTTAATTCACTAGCAGTCCTTTTAATGCCGCTTTATACTGTCTGATGAATAATAAATTCACTCCCTATAGTATTAGATATTGATGATATTAGATTGACCAGTTTTTGAGGAATATGAAATTCCTTTATTATATTCAGTAAGCTCTCCTTATGAATACTATCGTATGCTTTCTTAAAATCCACAAAGAATGTATGTACTTCTTTGTCAAATTCCCATGACTTTTAAGACAGTTTTCTAACTATGAACGTATGGTCGGTAATAGTTCTGTAAGCTTTAAAACCTCCTTGGTAATCTCCTAATATTTGATGTGGCTTTTCTTTTATTCGATCTATGACACAGTTCGAAAATACTTTGTACGCTACATTAAACATGGATATTCCACGGTAGTTATTGAAATCTTGCTCATCACCTTTCTTGTATATAGGACATACAACAGCCATTTTTCAATCATCTGGAAGTTTGTCTGATGTTCACATTCTGCTAACCACTTGCCAAATCCACTGTATAGTCTCTTCCCCTCCCGTTTTATGTGCTCCGCTTGCACACAATCAATTCTGGGGATTTGTGGTTCTTTAATCGCTGTACTTGCGCTCTTATTTCTTCTAATGTTGAGTCTGGACATTCTTGCGTATTTACCTTCTCTGTACTAAAAGGGAATTTCTCGATTGGCTCCTCACAGCTTAGCAATTTATCAAAATATTTTCTCCATCTTTCAACTATTTCCTTCTCTGAAGTTATTAACATTCAATTCTCATCCTTAAGAAATCGTTCTTTCTTTTAAAAACTCCTTTTAAGTTATTTACTTTTTTATACATTTCTCGAGTTCTATTTAAATTGAAGTCTTGCTCTGCATCATTTATAATATTAAGGACGTATTTTCTTTTTTCGCATTTCATTATATTGTGAGCTTCTTTCCTCCTTATACTAAATTCTTTAACACGTGATTCATTGTTAGTATCATTCTTCCCGAACCACTTTTCTTCTCCGTACTGCATCTTCACACATTTTGTTAAACCAAAGATTCTTCCTATGTTTCTTTTTTCCAATTATCGTTTTTGTAGCTTGACGTATCGTTGTCCCTAATTTGATTCCACGACTTACTCACATCGTTTGTATTTATTGCTCTTTAAGATTTTCGTTAATTTTCTGACAACAGTTTTATATATATTCTCGTCTTTTAGCTTCTCAATATTATATCTATCTATAACTGTTGATTTACGATTACAGCGCTATTTGAAGTTTACTCTTAACTATATCCCAAGTAATAAATGGTCCGAATCTGCGTCAGCTCCACATAATTTTCTTACATTGGTTATTCCATTTTTAAACCTGTTGTTGACCAGAATGTGATCAATCTGGTTCTTGTGTCTCCCATCTGGTGATACCCAGGTATATTTTTATAGATATCTGCGTGGGAACTTTGTATTCTTAATTAATTAACTTTTCACTAATGCAAAGTTCTTAAATCTTATACCATTATCGTTCGAGTGTTCGTGGAGGCTGTGTACTCCTGCCACTTTCCGGTATAATCTTTTATTTCCAAATTTTGCATTTAGATCGCCTAGTACAATTTTTATATTTTTTGACGTTATGTCGAATAATTCTTCCAGTCTTACATAAAAATCTTTCTTATGTATTTAATTGTGTAGGCTATTAATATGAAAATTAAGCTATCTTTGATATTTATTTAATTTATATATGTATTTAATTTTTTGTAGAGTTTTTCTCTGAAAGGAGTTTAACGGAATATTACCAAGGATATGGATTACCTTCACTTCCTACGTCTGAGAAACAAAATGTAAATATGATAAACGATCCCAATGTCTATCAACGGTCATATCAATCTGATATATATAATTTATCTGAATCTTCATCTGGTGCAGATAAAGATAAATTATTGCATTTAGACCTGAATCAACCACCTCCAAATGAAGATAATTAGAAACTATTTATTACAGAGAAAAATTTTATTTATAAGCACTTGAATATAATGTAATGTTTTTAAATTAATTAATTATATAATAAATGTTTTGTATATGATACAATAATAATACGTTTTTAAGAATTCAAGTACGTCTGTATTGAAATAATAATATTTTACTATTTATAAAGTGTTGATTATTAACCATATATCCTGAGGCTATTTAATAAATTTAAGTAATATAATATATGAAGATATTTTATATTATATTATTATATAATATAAAATTTAAATAATTATATATTATATATATATATATATTATATATATATTGTTTATTATATACATATATAATTAATAATTAATCTAATATTCATTCTAATATATTTAAATTAATAAGCTATAACATTTTGGAATGTTCCATTTAATATGGAACATATTTAAATTTTATATTATAATATATTAAATAATATAAGAAGTTATTTGAAAAAATAAAACAGGTGCCTATAGTATTTCAATAACCATATAACTTAATTTATCGCCATTATACCATAATTATTAACGTAATAATTTTATATAGTTAATATTTAGGAAAGTTTTATTAAAAAAAAAATCTTAGTTTTTGGTCAAAGACACAGTAAATCCGTGTTTTTAATTGTTCTTAAATATTTATATGCTTTAAATTTAATTTAATAATAAATTATAAGATATTAAACTCTTAGTTATGTAAATGGATACTCTTTTTGAATATTTAAAATAAATATATACTTTTACTTTATACAATTTTTTTTTCTTCTGAACTGTTTCATAGAGTGGACTATCTTGTTGCACTGTATCTTTCAATTTGTCATACCAGAAACATTTTCTATGGCTAATGTATTTTATACTGCAATTATATATAATATAATTATATAAGTAGTATATATATTTATATGTTATATAAGTTTATAATTATAAACTATTAATCGTTTCACTATATTGCTATATCTTCTTAAATTTATAATAAAACTAAAACTTTCATGTAAACTTAAAATAAAAATTGAAACAAACAGATTAGTAGCAGTAATTAATTTCATTGAAAATAAGGAAAGTGGCATTTAACAGTTTATAACTCACATAAAACGAATAAATAGTTATTGGGAAACATACATGAAACAACGATTTATACAATGATGTGAAAAAATGCATACATAATCATACTGTTAAACCACATACATTATATTATATTAAAGTAAAGAAATAGTCACAAAACATTATTATTATATTATAATGTAATTGAAATATACTTAACTTATCGTAATTTGAAATAAAAAATATTACTATTTTTAAACATTTTCTTTACTTTACTTTTCTTTATTACACAATCAGAATAGATATGTAATTCCTTCACCCCTCCCCTCAAAAAAAAAAAAAAAAAAATGTAAAAAAAAGAAATAGGAAAACAATGTTTTTTAAATACTAACATTCCTCTTATAAAATTCATCCAAAACATGGGGTTTCCTTCCCTACAGACATCATTATACTAATATAAAATCTGTTTTCCCACTCTGTGCAAATACGTTATGCGCTTATGCGTTTTTGATGTAAATAAACACGCGTGTTTATTAGACATTCCTACATGATTATCACGCGTGCTAGGCGTTTCTTATTGTTTTTAATTAGTTAACTCAATTAGTTCATAATCATATTTATATAAATTTACAATAACAACTTAAACAAGTAACTCGTGACAACTTACAATAATATACATATATATATATAGTGGAGGCACCAGACATTTTTTCTAGGGGGGGCGAGGTCATGGAATTTAGTGAAAACCCGTCTATACGGGTGTAATACAAATTATTGAAATACATGGAAAATACTGTATTATTAACGTTTTCTGATAAAATATAATGAATTTCGAAATCAAATTAAATGGTAGTGTATTCCGTGGTGAATTATCTAAACGAATGAAATAATAAAAACATATGAAACACAGCAAATACATAAATACTTGAAATTTAAATTTTCGTTTGTTCTTCAACAGGTAGGGCAAATGTGGGGCAAAACCAAATTTGGGTAAGTCGCTTGCCCTCCCTTGCTCCCCTCTGTATGTGCCGCCACTGTATATATATTTGTATATATAAATATATATATAAACATGCCTAAAACCAATCTCCAAATAAATATTCCAAGGATATAATTTTATTATTATTATAATTTATAACACGCATGAAATGAAATCTGAAAATTTTAAAACAGTTTCAAAATATTGAGTTAAACCAACAGATTGAAATTAATCTTCAACAAACCTAGGTAATTTAAAAGTTTAGAACCGTTAGGATCTTAAAAGAACCGAAAATTTCAATTTATAATTTTATAATTATTTATTTAATTATAATATTAATTAATTTATAATTTATATTACTTTAACCCGGCACAGGTTCTATGGAATATGAAATATAGGTTCCGATGTTGGTTCCGGTTCTTGATATACTCTTAGGAACCTGTTCGAGAACCGATTTTTTTGGATTCGGTTTTAGTCTCTGGTATGCACAACAACTCGTCAAAGTTTTATTATAATCGGATCAACAGTTTAGGGATGCATGCAGGACATACAGACAGACATTAATTTATATATATATATAAAAATTAAGATTATAAGAAAACCGATGAATATGATGGTTTTACAATAGAGCGTTTGATTTTAATTTTGTTGGTAAACTAAGTTTTTGCATAGTAGATATATATGTTATATATATTGATATATATTTGAGTTACAATTTAATACCTTAATTTACAAATTTTCAATTTTCCTCGTGGTTTCCTTAAGAGTGATTAAAATACACAAAATATGCAAAAATATCAACATATCCATTTAACCGACATAGACCGCATCTATAGTACAATATGATCAAAATTGTCGGCGATGAATTCTAGGCTAAATTATAGATAGTAATGTCCAACTAATAATTCGTTTTTTTCACATTTTAAATAAGATTTTATACAAATATATATATATCTATAACATACTCCTCTAAAAATCGATAAATGAGAATAAATGAATAACAAAAATATATTCTTCAACACGAGGGTGGATTTTTTTTTTTTTTTTTTTTTTTTTTATAGAGACATATTAAAAAAAATATTTATCTCAACCATTAATAATAAAATAACAATTAAATACATGCAAAAAACCAAAAGAACACAAGAAAAAAAAAAAAAAAATTATATAAAGATTAAATTGAAAATCCTCCGGAAAGGAAAAAATTTAAGATGGAATGGATCAGGAAAGCCAGGGTGGATTAAAAATGATTGTTTTACGAAAAATGTAAATTTATTATTTATCAAACTATACAACTGTCCATTGTTTTAAAAAATATATCTCTTCATATAAACCTATATTTCAAAATATATTGTGTCATATATATATTCATATTAAAATTAAAATATACACATTTTGATATAAATACATTGATATAGAATACATTGATCCCAAGTAGGCAAATACTAACCAGTTTTTCTTTTTTTTATTCAGAACCAACAACAAATTGAACTCTATTATCCATACTATTTTTCTTTAACTAACATATTTATTGATAAATAAAAAGTATTATAATCAATTAAAGAAAAGAAAGATATGTTCCTTTATATAAAATACGCATAATTCTTTATAAAAGTTTTAATGCTTTTGCACTTTTAAGAATTTCCTAGAATAGAGCAATTGTTAGAAATTATAAACCTTTCTAATATTTGAAATGACAATTCGTCATTTAACATAAAAGATGCGTTTACAGAATCTGTACATCATATTAACATGTATTGTCTGAAAAAAATTATATATATATATATTTTTTTTGCGGTAATCTTTTTGCAAATAACATTTAATATTTTAACATTATTTCAATAAATTCGGCCCTGTCTCTTACATTTGTTATGGCTATATATCAATTTTCGATTTTTAAACGACAACTTATGATTTTAACTACAAATTCTTAAAGAATATATTTTAAAGAAAATTAACACATTGAATTTTTTTTTAATCATATGCATATTGTTTACATTGAAAAGACAGAGAAGTAGAGTTGTATTGTGTAAAAGGTATTATGGAAAAATGCACATTATTAGAGATACTGTACATACTAGGCGCTTTGCCCGGCAAATCGAAAATTAATGACAATTTGTCATAAAATACTGAAATACTACGTCAAGTAGATTACATAAGAAATATGGAAATAAAATTCAGGTAGTCGTATTTTGCTGTCACCCCATCTTTTCATTCCGAGATTTTCCAGTTACATTTTTTGAGGTTACGTTTATTTCCTTTCATAACGTTCTGAATAATATTAGTCTCTTTAGTACTCTATATGTACTTTGCTTTCACGTTTTCAAACGCAACATAATCGGAGCTAAATCGGTCATGTATAATCGCTCTAAGACCAATGTGATGTACGACACCAAAGATTCCTTGAAGCTACGAGGTCTATACTGCTGCAGGGCAAGAAACGATAAAGGTGACATGCATATCTCTAAGTATTTTAATACGAGTTCGTTAGATGGGATCTGGTTTTTTTTTGTTCAGCACGGGATACAAAGTGAAAACATGTTCTTGATTACTTTTTTCATTTGGGTGTTCAAGATTAAGGTTTCACGCCAAAATTTTACCATTGACAGGTATTGACGGAACACTATTACGCCTTTAAACTATTACACTCACTATTACGGGAAAAAAAACCACCTGTATAATATTATATCATGATACGGGGCTTGCGTACATGGAAAATGCGAATATATGTAACGTCGTTTTTTTTTATTCTCAAACATAGATATTACAAAAATTTAAAATAAAAATATATTATAGATTTTATATTCATCACTTTCAAAAAATTTAACTAAAAAAAAGAACATAATTATTTCTTTGTGTAAACTTCCTCAAATGTTGCCATTATATTCATGTAATTCAAATTTTCAATTGACATATTAGCTAAAAATCAGATAATACCAATAGATAATTAGACACGGAATGTCATAAAGCTTGTTAATATTAGATTAGCTAACCACAACATTTTTAATATATATAGTGATATAGTAAATACAAAATACTTACGCACATAAAATAAATTTTGTAAATTAATTTGACGATAATTTTTTCGCCTCGCCCTTTGAAATGCAAATTCCACGGTTTTACAATACTAAGAATTACGTAGTGACATTTGTAGTTAATATTTGAATGGTCCTATTTTATTTATTTATCTGAATATTAATATTAATACGCAGTTTCTTATGAGATTCTAACGTAGATTGACGTGTTATACAATTTTTTTTTTTTTTGTATAGTTTTGATACCGAAAAAAAAATGTGAAAACTAAATTGCATATCGATTTTGGTGTGAATTTCATAGTAGTCACATAGTAACGATATTTTTTTATTTTTTTATTTTTTTTTTGAAAATGAATCGGTCATCGTCGAAAATCAACAACAATTCTTGTTTATTTTTATTTTATTCACGGAATAAAATATTGTAAATATTTAATATAATATATTAAATATATTATATATTATATTTTAATATATAACTATCATAAAAGGGACCGACGGTTTTTGTCACTCTGTGTATACATGACGACAGCGTGTAACGGAGATTTTTACACGTAAATTGCTAGGACGATAGTGAGGCGATTAGATGAGTGAGTGTTAAATTATTTAATTATATATATATATATATAATAAGAGGGAAAAAGACATTCATGCGAAAAGTGTTACATAAAAGAAGCGATATTCACGAATCAAGTTATTAATCGGAAGTGATAAGGGGAGGTTTATTCTCAGGTAATGGATTTATACAGTGCAACTCATAAGTATCATAATACACTGAGTATATCTACACAATAAATAAATCTTTTCGAATGCGATTCCATGACAAATATTTCAGCATTTTATATTTTTATTTATTTATTTATCGTTATAATATCATTTTTATTTTTTTTTGCGAAATACTTTTTTACACGATTTAAATGAAAAATTATTCAAATCGGATAAAAATTAAGCCGGTTTAAATCATATGATAAAAAGTAACAAAAATATATCTTATTCGTATTTTTAAAATGTTAACTTCTGGTTTTCAAAAACTCGATTCATTTCTTAATATATAATATTATAATTTGATCTTTCCCTTCTAACTGATAGACCGAACAAATTTAAACTGCAGCTCAAACTCAGTCAGTCCGTACTCGATTTTAAATAATTTTTTACAAGAATACGATCAACAAAATGGGCATTTTGAACATTGAATTGCATTAACAAAATATCATACTTACGAGATTTGTGGGACATACTCTACACACATATAATTTTATATACTGCTTTGATAATAATATAACCGACTCTTTCCTCCCCTTCCTAAACACGCTCTTTCCATACATAGTATTATTTTTTTTTTTGCTAACGATGGCGCGACTACTACCACGCAGGTGCATGGGGGCTGTAAGGATGAAGCCGAAGGGTCGCTTCAACTTCATTTATTTGTTAGGCAAAACGCGCGCACTCGGCACTCACCACAGCAATTAAATAACGCGAATTTATCGCGGCGCTTGGTGGCGCGTATATCACTCTGCGGGAGACGAAATAAATATTGTAAAAAAACAAAAACAATGTTTGAATAATGGAAAAGAGTCCTGTTTATTTATTTATTTTTTTATTTTAGCAGGGCCCATCATCATACTTCTTTCCTTTTCCAGCCATCGCGTGTTGGTTCTAATAATTTGATCATCATACATCAAATTATCACTGCACAAAGCTATTATTATACAATAAATTATAGTACAATAAAATATAATAGTATTAGCGCGGCAATGATTTATCGAAATTTCAATGTTGCTGTCCACAGTAGAACAGCTTTGGTTGGACTTGCAAAATATAAAACGACGCAAAGACATAAGAACGAACATTGTTGGTTTTTAAAATATACTCAAAATACCTTCCTGAAGTGCATTGTTTTAAGAATTCGGAATTGGTTTTTGGTTCACCGAGTGAAATGCCGACCGAGTGAAATACTTAACTATCCACAATACATTTCCGTATTCCCCAGCTGTTATCAAATCGAACCTACCTAAGTTCGGCAATGATTTCAAAGATTTCAAAGATTAAATGTTATCCCAAATTATGCTGTTCCAAATATTGATTAGCGGTTGCGCATTTTCTAAGTTCAAAAATGTGTTGGGTTTTACGCCATTCTACGATTTGTCATTCCGACTAATTTTATCCACTTCATTAAGCATTACGAAATAGTAATAATTATTATGTGTTAATGTAGTAAATGATAATTTATATTAATAAACAATAAATATATATTATTTAATTCGTTTAAATAAGTTAATAGTATAAGAAAAGAACAATTCATCGCCACATAATATTGAGAGTTATGTATTTTAATACATAACGTATTTATCCCATTATTCAACAATGTAAAATTAATTAAGATTTTCGACATTTCAAAACAACACTTTATATATATTTATATAGGGATTTTTGAACTTAATTCTTTATACAGAACTTATCGCAATGTTATTTTCAAAGTTATGTTTACAATACCTTGCATTGCAAACGCGTTTCTGCTGTTAGTATAATATTGAAAATTAAAGACACGTTTAAAGCCTTGATCTAAGTGTTATATTATATATAATACCTACATACTCCCAATATTTATCGGTAATTAAGGGAGGCAATAACTATCCGGAAAACAACGGTAAAGTTTTAAATCGAATATTACGACGAATATTTTTATATGAATTCGAAAAAAACATTTAGTCATTTTTTTTTTATGTGGATAATGTAAACAATATAAGGCGTACCACGTGTTTTTTTTTGTACTTATAATTAATTAAACTTAATGCGGGCGTATATAAAAACGAAATTATTTCATGTAAAAATGTCGACTTTAGGGACACTGAACTTGACTATATAATATAATATGTCCAATGAAAACAAATTTACAATAATAATTACATTTACATCAAAGCAAATTATGCTAATAACGCGGACGGTATGCATATATAAATATTATTTATTCCTGTACCTACCCGTATATAATTCACATATATATATATATATATAGTCCAATAAATTGTTTGTAATGTAAGTTTTTTGCCTTTTTTTTTAAGCAAACCTTTTTAATACGCGTTTTATTTATTTATTTTTAATTTTCTATTTTCTCTCTTTTTTGTGTTTGTTTGTAAGTATAATCTAATTTCGTTCATAAAAACAAAAACAAAACAAAATCATATCGAATTTATCATTATAATTAATATATTTTAACGTAAACGTGAGTATTATAATTATTTTTACGTATAAATTATGAATTATGATAAACTGACCAGTTTACTGAAAATTTTTTTACGAAACATTGCTACACTTGATAACTGATTGTCTAATTAATTACATTGAAGGTGTAATAAATATTTTTAATAAATTGTGTACAAATTTAAATGATTATTTCAAAATAATTTTTGAAGAAAATCTTATAATTCAAAATCAATTGGGATGTGAAGTTAATATACAGCTGTAAGTTAAAAATTACAAAATAAACATAATAACATCCCAGTAACTTCTCTCTTAAAATATAACACAAGATATGACCATTTTTAGATGGCAACAATTCGTCTAACTGAAAATTTCGTCAATCATCAATTAGTAATTTCTTCCTTGAAAACTTTGAATTTAAATCGGATTATAAATTCTTCTAAAGGACAATCATAAGAATGTTTTCAATTATATACATAAATCTATGCCATATAATAATAATTATACATTTATAGAACAGTTATTACTTTGAAAATATCAATAGTTAAAAACTAATAAAAACAAAAGACCATTGAATGCGCTGTATTTTCGTTTTGAATGTGATGGTAGATTTCATCCAGATATACAAATAATGCTAGAATTTATAGTTAATCTTCCGGTGTCAACATTTTAACAAGAGGACGTTTTCAACAAGAAGCACTTTTTCAAATCTATACCACAAAAAAATATATTTAAGGTCAACAACGTGCGGAAATTGGACGCTCGGTTTAACTGTTCTGCCAATTCACAAAGCATACCAGTGATGTAAGCATACTAGAGATGTAATATCAAAACTCATATCGTCATTAAAAAGAATAGATTTTATTATAAAATGTATTATTGTTTTATTAGTAATTTCCGTAAAATATTTATCGATACCTATTTTTATATTTTACAATTAATAGTTTTCATTATACACTTATATTTATTAATAAAATGAGATAAGACGAGAAAATCGTTTTAAAATACAATGTAATAATCCATCGTATTTATAATATATAAGTTTCTAATAAGTTAGTATTTCAATTATTTCATTTTTCATCTTAAATTTTTAAGGCTAATATTTTAACAAATAAGTTTAATGGTAGAAAAGTTTGATGATTGCATATATTATTTTATTTTATTTTATTATATTATTTTATTTAGACATTCAGCATAAAGAGCCAATACCTAAAGTAAAAACCAATACTTCCAAATATTATGATAATTGTAATTGTGTTATTTTTAATACAGAACTTTATTTATCAAAGTTGTTGTATTTTGTTGTAAATTATAAGTTTTGTACATGTTTATTATATTTCTAACCTATCTTGTCCTATATTGTTCCATTCTACCTCTATGATAGAATAAAATAGAGAAATAGGATTCTTTTAGAAAAACCAATATACGAGTATAATACTTTTAAATAAATTTAAATATTAAATTTAGGTATATTGAATATCAAGATAATTAAAAATAAAAAATTTATTATTCACTATAATAAGCATTATAAAAGAAGAAGAATCTTAAATTAGGCATTCTCAACATATTCAACCTCACTATGTACGATTCTAATACAGGTTTTTTTTATCTGTTTATAAATATTTACCAAATAGTTCATACATAATATTAAATGAATCGTTACAAAAATCATATTATCCGTAGTGTATATTTATATAAATTTACATATATTATATATTACCTTACGAATTCACATGTAAATATTAAACAATAGAAATATGTATACATATGGATTTTCTTTAAGCACTTTCGGCGCCGTTCGTAGTAATACATATGTAATACTTATATTATGTATTTTGTCGTAATTTAAATAAATAGAACAAATGAAAAGAAAAAATTCTTATTCTATTAATATATTCTATTTTGTAATATTGTATAATAGGTTTAGTCCGTTTGTTTTGTATATACAGCATAATATTATATAAAACTCATTTTTTGCTTTTTTGCCTTTTATGTATTGACAATCCTAATCGACCACGGTGAAGAAGTCTTGATTGATCTAATGATAAACAGGCATCAGAATTATAAACTTTTTGAAAGTTTTCGATCAAAGTTGAAAACACAGAATTTATTTTTTTCATTGGTCCGTCTTTACTCATATCTGTGCCTGAATATTCTACACTAAAACAAGTTAAAAGTTGCTCAAATCTTCTTCCAGATATAGTTTTTTTACTATCGGGTGATTATATAATAGGTTATTTGAAAATGCGTCATGTAGTACTGAAAATTTAACAGAACCCAAAAGCAAACATACACCAAAAAATGTTTGAATTTCTTCTACATTTGTTTCTTAATAATGTTTATCTTGAATATTTGTTATGTTGACGATCTAATAATGATTTATTTTTACCAAAACTATTTGTAGAATTTACAATAACATTAAAAATATCCTCAGACCAGAAAAAATCTAATATTTCTAACAATAAATCTCATGCAAATTCGGCTATGTTGATTTGAACTCCCGATACAGAAGAATTAAAATTAAAATTAGGTATATCTTTTGCAATATCTACCTACGAATCTGTGTCAGACAAATTACCATTTTCTTCATCACTTGAACATTCCTCGACAGAAATTTCGTCTTCAAATTCATTCATGACATTTGGAAATCTTGAACCAGGATGTCCCTGGTTCACGGTCAAATGAAACATCGGTTGCATTTTGTGATCTTTCATTGAGAGGAACGAAATCGGAATCGATATCTGTATCGTCATAACTATCTATTGATTCATCGAATAATTCATTGGATAAATATTGTTCAATTATTGATTGAATGATACAATTCATGTCGCGACATTTTGAACGTATTGAAATATTTCGAGCACACACGTCTTCCGAAGACATCGTCACCGAACACATTAATCGTCTATATTTGTTCTGGTATATTATTGCACGTACATGTTTGAATATTTTGATTAACAATGATTACATTGTTTTCCATATTGTGGAAAAACACAGCATTATTGAAAATAGAATATTACGAATAATCCAGTTTCTTTTTATTTTCTTAAGATTGGCATTGCCCAATGTCTCTTTGTGATTTATAGGGTCATAACGATCTACTCTTCCATAAGAGACCATAGAAAATATCACTGCTTTAGCAGTACTGCCATTATTTAGCCGTTTTTACATTACTGCTATAGCAGTAATATTTGAAAGTGTCCCCCGGCATCAATTGTTAACATTACTGCTATAGCAGTAATATTGGCCTACTGTCCATCAACGTGTTAATATCGATTAATTTTTTTATAAAATTAAAACTCAAAAATCTATTGCTATAATAACACATATAAGAGGCAAATGAGTTCTAATTTGTTATTCTGAATTATATTATCAGGCAATTTTCAAAACATAATTTTTTTTTCTTAACAGTCCTGTATTATTTGATTATAATTTTAATCACAAATGGTGCTATGCTGTTAGCCTAACCATTACATACCCAAGGTTATTAGATCATATTTATATTGATTCCTCTTGAAATCGGGATTGAGAAATAATTATTTAACTATAATTATCAATTTTATATAATGATCCTGTTCACTAACATGTTTTTAATTACATATTATGAAAAAGGCTTTATAAATTTTTCATCAGACTTCTGCAAGATACATGTGACTTGTCTTTCAATAACAAGGCATAACACATTATATAAATAATAATAAAAAATATTTAATCCCCCTCTCATTTTAAATTTCTGAGCACACCTCTATTTTTAATGGTACAAAAAAATGCACCGTTTCCGATTAATAAATAATAATTACTCATTAATGAAATATTTAAGAAAAAATTTTTTTAAATATTTTTATTTATTTATTTAAGTTATCTATATAAGATAGTGTCGGAGCGATTTTAAAATTAAAAGTTTAAGTTTACTTAAGATATGAGAAATGAGGATTTAATTTTTAAAAAATATTCCATAATTGGTTCTTATCAAATAAAATTAAAAAATATAAATTGCGAAATAAAATTTGTTACAAATCATGACGAAAATATGCACTGGCCCGGGATGGAAAAAAATAATAACCCTATATATAGAGTAGTGTCGATGCGGAGAACGCCGTATACCTACTATATACATTGTATTTACCGATTCATCAGAAACCAGCCATAGAACGTTAGAGAAAAAAGCGGAAATCTCTTTTCCGTGTTTTTTCTCTTTTTTTCGAAATACGGAATATATTTATATACATACGTACGTATACATATATATTCAGAAAAAAGAGGGAAAAACTGGATAACAATGTTCGCACCGGGCAGAAGATAAAGATTAAACTTTGCTGCGCGACTAAAAACTTGGCATTCGGCCGGTTATTGTTTTCTGGATTCCAGCCAAATGACGCACGTTGTGTGGGTTGGCACTAAACCGAATCCTGCTACTTGCATAGGTATATAAAGGTCGTATATGTATATTAAGTGTTTGAGAACGTACATACAATGCACTAAGTATTAGTAATATTATGAATGCAATTATGTTTATTATGTATCATGTTTAATATGTTTTGGTACACTTTTTTTTTTAAAAAACTTTCCCAATCTTTGGAGATTTTTTAAGCAAATAACAATATATACAATAATATAGTAGAGAAAATAAAAGCAAAAAGAAATAATGGTTAAAAGGGATATGCAAAAAAAAGAAAATTAAAATTAAAGACATAAAAAAGAAGAGAAATAAAAGAATTAACGAATAGAAATAAAATAAAAATTATAATTTAATACTCGTAAATGAAAAGAAATACATATTTTAATAAATATATATATATATATATTTATTTCAATATATACATATGTGTCAAGGACGGATGAACACATACAATCGAGTGCTGATAGTCACCGATGATCAGTGTTAGGATTAAAAACAAAAGAATCATCTAGATAAAGATGTCTATCTAGATAAGTATCAGTTAAATTAAATTTTAACTATTTAAAATATTGCTTGGATAATAAATAAAAACAGCATTTTTTTAATCTAATAACAACTAACATTTTCTGACAAGCCATAAATCGTAAGAAACATTTTGTTTTAGAGATATATTTTTCAGAAAATATTTTTTCCGGGATATTTTGACATGTCATCAGTAAGGTGTATAGATACTAACATTTTTGGCTGTAGAAACTTCACATAGAATAATTAAGTATAATATTTATATTACGCAATGTTGTATAGGTATAACGTATATGTTATATGATATTACGAGTGCTGATTGACCTATATTTTTTCAAAAACTTATCTCGACCCCTGCAGCAGTTTTTCTACTTTTATATTATACTTATATTCATTCAAATCGATTATTTTCTTGTTATCCAATTTGATATAATAATATTTTTACTAATATAAATATTTTTTTTAAAATTTGTAATCGATTTCTAATTGTATACTAACGTTGGATAAAGCGATTGCGTTTTTATATTACAATATAATAATTCCCAAAAATCAGTATATTTGCCGTAACGTTGCAACGGTAAGCTAAAAAAAACAGCCGTAAATACACATCACCCACATATTTCAACTTGTATAACTTAAAAATATATTTTTTATATTATTTGGAATTGAATCATTAAAATGTCGAGCCGACCTCAAATAGTTGGGATAACAGCAAGGGAAAAGAAGAAAGAAGAAGATTTATTGAAATGATGATATCAATATTTACAGAGTTTGTTTAATTTATTCATCTGCTACAAATATTGCATATATTGCATATTTATTGGAAAATAAATTAGTTCCGAATTGATAAATATTTGTTATATATGCAGTGAGCTTAATACAAATTTGAATATTAAAACCATATAATATATAACATGAAATAATTATATAATTAGTATTATTTATATCTTTTGAACGTTCATATACAAATGGGGAATTCAGACGAAATTTTCAAAACTGTAGATATATACGATATGAGAGGAAATGTCTTGAATGTTTTATAAATATGTGTAAAAATTACTAATTCTATTCAGACCAGTATAGTAAATTATCGTATGTTTAACATAATGTGTAAATAAATAGATTTACATTATCAAAAATTGTTAATCCATAATTTAAAAATAATATTAAGAATAGTATTCTAATTATTGATAAAAAATGTCATGGTCAAATTTAAATTTATCGAGAAATATAAATATGATTTTAAATCAAAATAGTACCGTCAGAATCGAAATATAATGTTATTTTTAATAATACATAAACGTTTTTTTTTTTAGATCATATATTTCTTATTATTTTTAAGTGCATATACAATAAAGGTGACAATAAAAAGTTAAAGTTGAGTTAAAAAGATAATATTTGTTTAACTTTTTAATCTAAACAGCCATCTTATATTGTCATTAACTAATACGATTAATTTAATTTTACAATGTATGAAATTTTTTAAGTTCATTATCATAATAATTTGAGATTTAAAAATGAAAATGTATAAGTAATTTAAAATAGTCAATAACTCATATAAGCACTGAAATAACTCTTCATTTCATAGTCTATATTCAATGAATTATTTTATAACCAAATGAGTATTTATTTTATATACATATATATATAAATAGTATTAAAAGGTAAACAAATTATTAATTAATTATGCATTTATATTTGTAAAATAATTTTAGACACCAATTTTACCAATTTTTGTAATCATAAATAACATATAACTTTCTGTTTTAAACTGAGTCAAATTGATATTTTCTTTCCATGATTACCTTAAACTTGTTGAAAAATTTCCTTTGTTTAATTACTACAATTTTACTGTCGGTCAAATTATTAATTTAACTTATTTATTTCAGTTAATTAGTTTTATTACTTTGACAGTTTCTCTATGAAAGTTAATAAACAATATCAGTAACTAACTTCTCCAAATCATAATATTTAAAAAAGTACTTACATACACCTTTTGGAACCATGAAAGCAGAGTTGTGTGTAAATAATAATAACAATTTAAAATTTCGGCGTGAAACTTACACAGTTTTAAAAGTAAGATGAAAAACCGTATATAATATTTATTTATGTAATAATCATTTAATCAGATATATGAAGATAAGGTTTAGAAATAAATTAAAAACTTGAATATTATCTATCGTTGTATTATTAATTTATTTCGCATTATAAATCAAAAATACATATCCATATAATCAACATAATTTTTTTTTTTGATATTCTTTCAAGAAAAATTAATCTTAAGAGAAGTATAAATGGTTATTTTATGTATAGTTTGAACTTTATATACTTATACTGTTAAATTTAATTATATGAGTACATGTTATTCTTCTAATAATAAATAAATATTACTTTTAGCGTTTTTGTATGCCTATCAACATGAACTTCTTGATAAGATTCTCGATTGAATGTATCGTAATTGTGAATAAATAAAAGTACATCATTAAGTAAGATATATAATGTATGTAACTATAATAGAAAAATATTATTTGTTTTATTGATTATGAATAATAAATTAATGCATTTAAAATTTATTAAAATCATTTAGTTTTTAACACACAGAAAACATTTACATCACATAATTCTAAACCCACTTTCTTGGTGTTTGAGAAACCCAAATATGAGTATATTAGGTTTGTATTTCTTCAGATAAAATAATTGTTGACATTTTGTATTCAATTGAACATTATTATAATGACATTAAAACTGTTTTATGCAACATTTTAGTCAAAAATTTAGAACAAAATGTCTCCATGTTTTATTAATTTGTGATCTATTATGTGAATATATGTTAAAGTCAAAAAATATATCAAAATAATAAGAAAAAGTAATCATTTAAACACTTAGTAATATTTAATAATTATTTAAAACTTGTTTTTTATATCTATAAAATATATTAGTTCTTATATCTAATAAGAAAAAAAAAATTAGTAATAAATGATCACTTTATTCTTATATTTTGATACACACCAACCAATTTCTTGACAATAGGTCCGTTATGATTCATGTAGTCGCATTGCATAGCGAAACAAATTCAGATCAATGATAACCAAATAATGATTAAATGTTATTCTTTATATTTTTTCAATCTTCTTATTTCAATAATATGTATATTTTATTTTTATAGAAGTTTATTTTTATTATTTAATGATATACTTTAACTTATAGTTGCCTGAGTTTTATACATTAAATTTAGTAATCTCGTCTATTAAATTTTTTCCTTTTTTACGTATGTTTGTTTTTTATCGTTCAAGTTAGAGTGGGATTTTATTTTTTCTTACACAACCTCAAAAATACATGTTAATATTTATACAATTATTTTGCCATAAATCAAATAGCCCTGATAAATTTCAAAATTTCTTCATTAAAAATTAAAAATTAAGTAATTGATAAAACTAATAGCTAAAACAAAACATTTCTTCTTTAAATGTATAATTCTATTACGTAAATCAAACGTAAAAGGAATATAACAATAGTAATTTACGTCAACTGGAATTTTATTTTAAAAATATCAAAATTTTTAATATTTTACCTTTTAGGTATTTATATGTAAATTCCTTTTATATATAAAAAAAATAATAATAAGATTTTTTAAATTATTATAATTAACTAACTGTATTTTTATGTTTATATAATTATATATTTATGTTTATATATTTAATACTAAATTTAACTATATATCAGGTAGTGCGCATATTTAAAACAGATACTACTAGCTATCGTAAATAGGACCTGGATAAAAAATGTTCTCACAACTGTGGCATGATAATAATTTCACAAATGATAAGGAAATCTCAACGCTCATATTCACATATAATTTAATAATATAATTCATGAAATAGCATCAAAATATATAGCAAACAAACAAAATGTAATTAAAATAAGTATGATATTATGATTTTTTTCTTTTTTGAAAACTCATTTTTATTCTTAGTTTTTGTAAAAATATACCATGAGTACATTAATTTAATAACATAGCAAAATATTATAGTAAAATTAAACAATTTTCGTCTTCATATAAATTAGTTCTCATTCACTATCGAATGAAGGTAGTTGGTTCAAGTCAATATCGATTACTTTATCTCTCTCTGCACCGGATGATATTACACGTGGAAAATTGAGATCAAATTGATTATGTGGTTCTTGTTGCAGTATTAAGTCAAATAAAACATTTCCATTTTCATCTACAGGAAGTGGAAGTGCAGGTGATTCAAGTCCGTTGCAATATTCCCACGGACTTCTTGCAGATGTATATACTACACAAAATTAAATATGCATCAAGCTTTGCTTGAGTCCATTTACCATTTGTATAAATTTTGTGATTGAATGATGTGAATATTAATTAGTTTTGATTAATTAGTTTGGATTAATTAAATCAATAGAATAATGATCGACTGTGGTTGAGTGGGTAGTAGTAACACACGTTTCGACGCACGATGTCTATGATTCAATCCCCAGGGTTGCCAATGAAATTTTTTGCGTTGGTGGCGTTAGGTCTCTGGTGCAAGCTGACCAAAATTACCCGTCCCGCGTCCATATTTGATTTGTCCAAGAACCATCTTCGACCCCCATAATATGTGAAGGATGCAATTTCTGAGCATATTAGTGTTTGGGGAATAAGAGGATGTAAAACTTCTGATTTTATCTCTTTAAGAATAAATTTTAGCAGTTTAAAAAAAATAAAGAAAAAAGTTTTAAAAATTATAAAAAATTACTAAGTATAATTAATAAATGATTACTTTTTCTTTATTATAATGATACATACCAACCAATTTCTCAACAATAGGTCCTATATAATTTATATAGTCTCTTTGCATAGCTAAACAAATACATAACAGTGATAACCGAATAAATAATTTATTATTTACACTTATTACACGTAATAAGTGATTAAATATTATCTTATATAATTTTTCAACCTTATTTCAATAGATTGTGTATTTTATTTTTACAGATATTTCTTTTTATTATTTGACGCTTAACTTTTACTTATAGATGCCTGAGTTTTTGTACCCTAAATTTTAGTCGTATACATCAAACTTTTTCTATCTTCATTTTGTATTTGTTTTCCTACATTCAATTAAAAAGTTTGTCCCTCGTTGAACCCAACCTTAGCAACACATAAAGTTGATACAAATATTATTAAAAATGTCCTCGTTTAAAATTTAAATTAAGTAATTATTAAATCTTATAGGTAAAATATAATAATTATTTTTCGAATGTATAGTTTATTGGCATAAATCAAACGTAAATGGGTTTTAAAAACAATTATTTACGTAAAATGAGAAATCTATTAAGAAATATTTCATTGTTTAATATTTTACCTTTTATGTATTTACTTGTAAATTTTTTGTCTATGTACAAAAAAAAAACTTAGATTTTATATAATAATATAATAAACTACATGCATATTTTTGATTATTCAAATAGTTTCATTGAAAAGTAGAAGAGTTACGTCATTGTAAAAGTAATGTATATAAATTTCAGTTGCTACCAATATTGTTTAATAAAAATGTAATGCACTTTATTTTAAATTTAAATTTATTAATTAAAGAGAAAATATTTATACCATTTTTTTTTTTTTTTTTTTTTTGAAGTGAACCTAAATAAAACTTAACCACTTTGAATATCAAAACCAAATCAAATAATATTAATTTAAAACATATTAAATCACTTTGTCTAACCGTAACATCAATATTACAAAGGTTAAGAACGTTTGACATATATTTACTTATCTTATTACATTTCATATGCAAATAGTAAATAGTATTAACAACATACATATAATACATACTCACTCAATCTCAAGAATATTTTTTCCAGGGCTAATTCCGATGAACATTCTTAAAAAAAAAGCACGATTACTTTGGATTTATTCAACAATTTTCACTATTGATTATAAGAAAATAAACAACATTTATATTTCATATGTAATTATAATTAATTTTAATGATCATTATCTCTAACACCATAACCAAGGCCGTAGCAAGCACACATTTTAGGGGTTGATGGGTTAAAGCAAATCATATATTTTCAAATCTTAAATTTAAATACTAGACTATGTTGTGTACAATAAAATTGTGTCTAAATACGGATTAACATATGGCGTGTAGATAGTGTGTCTCCACCTTAAAAATTTAGTTTAATAAATTCAATTTATTATAACTATTAAAAAGATTCGGGGAGGTTGAACCCACAAAATTTTCCTCAATTATGGCCTTGACCATAACCATCAGAATCATCATCACTATTACTATCACCATCACCATTTCTATTATTTTCACCAACACAATCACTATTGCCATTACGAGCAATGCTGTTATTATTAATATTCTGTAATAAATTATCAATTTTATTTTTTGGGTAACTGTATCTCATAACAGAAATTTCAATATCGTATTTTTAATATGTACACATATAATTTTTACCGGCAAAATTTTTCACTCTATCGCTATTCAGAGCATCTGCAAAGTAAATAAATTATTTAAGTAATTATACGTCAAATATTTCACAATTTTATATTAACTATAGAAAATGTATAATTTATTATTCATAAAATGTATAGAATTATATAACATACTATTTATTGTTAAAAAATATTTTTATGTGTCAAAATTGATTGAAAATAAGTTTCATATTGAGTTTCTAAATATATTTATTTTGGTTTAAATAAAAAAATTACGTATTTTGTTATTATATGTCAATCAATATCCCACATAAGTATGAGTGATAGAATAATTGCTATTTAAATATATATTGTTTACATATGATGTTTTTAATAACGTACGAAAACTATTTTATGTATGTATAATATGCAATTTTTTTAATGCACTACAGTTTGTTTACTATAATCATACCTTTGCAAACTTGCATATCCAATATATATCCTTTCTTCTTCCTATACACTTTTATCATACATATTAGGATTGTTTTTATATGTAAAATTAATTAGAGTACATAATAATAAAATTTAAAATAAAGAAGACACGTCTTAAATTACTATTTAAAAATATACGAACACAATTTCTTTCTGTTATTCATACACCATTCAATTGGGTTTTCCACGATATATTGTAAATAGCTTTTGTGTACTGAAAATTGTATGATTTTAATAAATTTCAATGGAATCGTGTTATTTATTATTCATAATAGAATTTTTATGACGGATTTTTATGTATTTCCATATTTATCTTGAATAATGATAATCGAATGACTTTATTAATATATTGCATGACTGTTTTAAGTTATGGTTGATATTACATATTATTACATATTTGAACTTGCATATTTTTACATAATTTACTTTTCTTACATATTTTTGTTGAGTATACAGCTATTTTGAAAAAACTAGTGGTGTATCGTTGTTTTGTGTTATGCATTGTTTACTTCCTGTTCCGGCGTCTGTATATTTATATTAGGCTTTACCGATTAGTAATATTTTGCACCGATCGTAATCTATGTCGCGAATCACGACTCTCTGCAACTAGCGTCCGTATAACCTATGGCTAAATATGTATATTTAATCTCGGTAAGGCCTATTGTACATATAATATGTAATCGGTATATCATATTATAGCATTTCGGCGACAGTTTATTGCATATGGTATAATGCTCTACGTGTTTCAATTAATGTATTAAGTTAATCGTATTATATAAGTGGTTTACGTTTTCGTCTACTTTTCAAAGAAATACTTCTTTAATAGTTTTAGTTTAGTATTCTAGTCTAAATCTACTTTTTTTCGTACTTGTTGAGTATTTTTAGTTTTTAGTTTGATCACTGTGCGTATTTGAAAATGCCGAAAGTTGTTCTTAAATAATGAAATCACGTAAGAAGTACGTGCGCGATTTTTCGGACTAAATGTTTCGTGGCGATTCGAATATTTTATATTGTAGTGCATGCGATAAAACCGTAACAACTGCTCGGCGCTTTTAAGTTACATAACACATAGGAACCGCAATTTATAAAAAAAAAAAAAATAAAAACGAAAGACAAAAAATTACAATAATTCATCACCGTGTGCACTATAACATCCAGCAAATTAACTTTCAACAGTGACATACACAGCTTTAATTAAAGATATACCTTTGCGAAAACTCGATAATTTTAATTTTCGTCAGTTTCTCAAAAATACACAGGCAGTACAATACCCGATTAAAGCACTCTGATAAAAAATTATTTATCTGGCCTATACGAGAAACCTTGTGACGTCCAAATAAAAGCCAATTTAAATATACACATAGATGAAGCCATGATCGCGGGCAGTTCATGATAACTGTGCGTCCACCTCCGCTGTCACCGGTCGGCGTACAGTCATTATCGGCATTAATTAGAATGTATAATGTATCGGCCGATTTAAGAACGTAGAAAGAGTCCCAGTTCTTTTTCACCTCTGCTCCGGCGTGCTTTTCTTTTCTTTGTTTCATACAGAATTACTATGTCCATGGAGTAGATACTTTTTCCGTCCCCGCGACGATGCTCGCCAACGGGTGAGAGCACTATGGGCGAGGGTAAGTAGTGTTTTTTAATATTCGGCCGGTACAATTTTTCTATGCTTGTTTTTTTTTGTTATCTATTGAATCCTACACGATCCACGTATTTTTTTCTTTTTTTCTATGTGTGTGATTTTTTTTCTAATGAATTTTTGTATCAACGTAATATTGGGAGGAAGAATGTAATTTGTTGTGCCCGTCTACGAGCGTGAGACATTCCCTCCGGAGGTTTTATTTGGATATTATAAAATAAATCAATGAGTTTCATTTTTCTATGTTCTATTTTCTATTTTTCTGTTTTGTGGGTTTTTTTTTTTTTTGTGATTTCTTTTCTCGCGGAGTTTTTACGCCAGCTCGAGCTTTTCTCCGTAATAACGTTAATAAATGATATATTTTGAATTCTATCTCGTCTTTATTTTTTTATATTTGTTTATGTTTCCTGAACGATTATTTATTCAGTAACGAAATCCGGTACGTGTCCAAAGACCTCACCACCGGTTGGCGACCCTACATTAGAAGGTACTCGCTACCAAGTGATCCGACCGGAAGTAGCGGAACGTCTCAACCTTGATTGTTTTTAGAGATAATATTTCAAGTGAACCTATTTGGGTTTCCATAGACGAAACAACTGAAGAAAAGTAGAAAGTAGATACATAGGAATTATAATAGTTAGTAAGTTGAATTCAGATTGTGCTTCAATGCTATATTTATTAAACACTGAGGTCTTTGAAAAGTGTAACCACACAACAATTTGTTGAGTATCCTCTAGTTGAATGGTATTTTCATAATAAAGTTTTCTTACTTTTATCGGACACAGTTCCGTAAATCGTGAAAGCTAGAACTGTTTTATAAGTATTTTATACAAAAATAATATATGTAACTTGAAATGTATCTTGTACTACTACTCTACTTTTATCTTGCACACACTTTTCATCGTGTTGTGGAAACAATAAGATCTGAATTTTCCAAAGTTGATTTATTGATATGAACTGTCAAAAAAATCTTTAAAGCTCCCAGTTGCGTAATTTTTTTTTTTCATTGAGAAATAATTTAGTATACATATCCTTTAATACTACATTCCTTGCTAATTCTATCACGAAACATGAATCTCAAAACTAGTCCCTGTTTAATAGCCTGAGTATTGTCAATGATACCGTAACAAATTGAAAGAAGTCCATGAAGAGTTTAGCATAAAAATTAAGAAAAAAGTTGAACAAGTACTTAGTGAGAACCCCGGTTTGAAGACAATTAAAGCTATTGCAAATGCTCATAATGGCAGCGATACACAAACTTGCCTTGAATTCAGTCCTACTGAAACAGGAACTTTCAAATTTGCGCCTATAACTTCTATCGACAAGGAAAGGTCCTTTAACTGCAACAAATACGTATTGCATCCCAATCGACATCGATTTACCTTTGACAACCTACAAAAATACATGATTGCCACTGTTTTGTTGATGACGAGGATCCTATACTCAAATGATTAAATATTTAATTTATATAATATTTTATTATATATATTTATATAATTTTATAATTCTTATCAAGAATTAAAACATTTTTATTCACATATCTTTTATTTTTAATTGCATATTTGGAGAAAAATAAATACATATATATGTACATATTTTTGAATTTTAAATACATATAAATCCGCATCCTATTCATAATCAATAAAACAATAATATTTTTATATTATATACACATATATCCTTTAGCCTTCTTCTTAGTAATGATTTTTTATTTATTCACAATAATGATACATACTCTCAAGAAACTTATCCAAAAGTTCTTGTTGATAAGCATATAGTTTTGCTATAAAGTAATATTTATTTATTATTAAAGTAATAAATAACATATTATCAAGTATATCAAAAGTGTTTAATGATTAAAATGTACAAAAAAAAACCTTTTAAACTTTTTTCAATATTAATTTGTCTTGTCGTAACAGCTGATAATAAAAAAAATTATGTTTCATATATAAATATAAATTTTTAGTATTATATTGTGAGATTAGGTAATAATACAGAGTTGGCTAATATTGGAGATTTTAATAGGTTTTAATTAATTTTTATATATTATTTCTATATATCTGAATGCAATGATTATATACAGTTAATAATAAAAATATTTTTAAAAATATCAGTGATACAGTCAGTTTTAAATAAACAAGTCAACACAATTGATGACAAATTAAAGGTAAATATAATTTAAATTAATGTACAAACATTTTTTTTGAATTACTTTTTTTTTTTAATTACTTACTCAAATCATCATATGCATGTTTAAATGCTTGTGTTTTAGTTTGCCACACTATACAGAAGAAAAATACAGTTGTTTATAAAAATTTATGTACACTACTATATACTATTAAACTGCGTTATTTAAAACTATCAACCTGAATAAAAAACCTATTAATTGTGTAAGTTTTTAAATATAAATGTACTATAGTCTCTATCATTAAAGTTTCACTTCAATTGAAACGTATAGTCTGACATTCTTTCAATGTTACATAAATAAGTAACACAATAACATGAAAATACTAACTTTTAAAATCTCCAATTTTCGTAAGTGTTGCTACATCATAATTATATATAAACATGAAAAATATTTGTTGAAAGATTGAGGTATAAAGAAACAGCACATATATTTCTTCGTATATTTCTATTATTTCCGAGGTTTTTAGGACTTTAAATAATTTATTTCCCGATAATATTACTAATATGTATGTTTAGTGCCTCCCTAAAAATTTCTATATTGTTATTTTTTAATACAAAGTTAATAATGGCTATAAATAATACAGTTCAATCAATTTACAATTATTAAACATTTTGTTTTGAGCAAAACTATTTATTAGTACTATGATTTGTCATTTATACATCTATCTGAAAATGAAGAAATAACTATTTCTTCGCAGAAATACATACAATCATTTGATAATTTTTTCACTAAATTTGAAAAATTCATGCAAATAGCATTTAGATGAATGAACAAAATAATAACAATTCAATTTTTCATTAAACAAATAATCCAGTTTTGAAATAAATCTTATAAGTTGAATTTAACCAAATATATTATATTAAATTATATTACATTTCTATACTATACATAATTATATTTATTCTCTTTATCTAGACATTCTACATCATTTCTAAACATAGTTAATCATTTTGATAATAATACGTGTATTGAGCACTTTATACAACTGTAATACATACATATATAGATATTTGTATTTGAATTTGAATTGTATATAAATATATATATACTTAAATATTTATTTTCATTGGTCTTGGAAAAATATTGAAAGACTTATGATTAAAACAAACATGGGTATTTATTCAAAAACTATATTAGAATTTTATTTTTTGGTTAGTGTACAAAAGTGAAACATTGAAGCTATGCTCTTATTTGTCCTTTAAGAAAGTCTGTTGTAACATTTTTAATTAAAATTTGATATAAACATAAATAATACTTCACTAAAGCATAGCGATTTTTAAAAAATTGATAGAATATATTTGTTATACTAATTAATAACTAAAATGAAATTAACGAATGTCAATTTTTTTAAGAAAATGAGACACGCCTATTTATTATAAAGTGATACACTAGTGGTCTTTAAATGTTAATAATAGCATCAAATATTTTTATTAAAAAATATACACCAATTCTAAAAGGAAATTCAGAAGCCCAATAATAATCTTCAAAATAAAGGTTATACTTTAAATTTGACATATCTAATCCAAATATTTTTTACACATTGTTATATTATATACGATAATTATTAACTAATATATAAATGCGAAGTCGATGAGCTTACCAATACAATCTAACATAAAAGTAAGCAAACAATCATATATTATTAGTAAGAACTTTAGTAGTTGTACAAATTTAATTTACATATATGCTATAAGCGTATAAAACTTGCAGCCCACATAATTTATTTATTTAAATGTATATGAGCTAAACTCTTTGGTACATTTATGAATATATACATTTATCTAAGACAAAAATATATTCAAATAGTTACAATAAACAAAATAAAGAAACAAATTATGAATTACAAATTAATAGTGGGGTCCGTATTGGAATTAAACATTAAACGTTTAATGCAGACACGTTTAATTAATACATGATATTAATCATACCATCTCTAAAAATAATATATCCCAATAAAAATTGTATATAAATGAATTAATAACATTTTGTTTAAAAGAATTAATTATATGGATAGACATTTTTCAATATTTAATCAAAATGATATCATTTTATAGAATTGATTCATTCAAACTCAATTCAATCTCAAACTCAAACTCAAAGCTCACTGAATTTCCACTTCAGAACCATCTTAAAAATTAATTTATAAAATAATAAGTAATATATATATTTTATTTTAAATCAAATTATTTAATAAATAATTTTCGAAAATACCATACCTTCTTTCCAGTCTACGTATAAAGAAAATAATAGATTTTCATCATTATATTATATTATATTACATTGTAGTATAATGGGACGGATTTATAAATGTAGTATTAATGCAGTGCATGATTATTTTTATATGTGAATTTTTTAAAAATTGTACATTAAATTAGTTAAATATTCTTTATGGAATTCCACACATGTATAGTACTTACTTTCATCAACATTTGCGACAAATCCTACTGTGGCTAAAATTAAAAGAATCAGTTTTCTAATAACCATGATAATTATGTTTTTGAAACAGAATAAAACTAATGCTTTATGTAATATGTTATAAATCATTAAAGTCATAGTTTTCAAAAGTACAAAACACAACGAAAAAAAACTTACTCATGGCACATGAGTAAATAGTAACCAAATGGTAATTTAGTTTTTGCTTAGATGGCTTAAGATAACGCTTTTTAAAATTTCACTCGACACATTTTATAATTTATTAAATTACAATAAATTAATACTGTTTATTAATATCAGTGGCAATATATAAATTTCTCTTACCACCATAATCACTAATATTTTTATTTTTATGATTATTACTTAATTATATTGTAATTAATAATATAATAATATAATTCATAAAATAGCATTAGAATCTATTATGTACTATGCATGTTTCACGACCTAACTATTTCTTATCCATGAATACCATTTCTTGTCGTTTTTCCGTATCCAAGCTTCTGTCTCCGGACGTACATCGGACCTTCGCAAAGGTTTTTACAAGCCTCTGGATGGCCGCCGTCGACGCCAATTGATTACGACCATACGGTTCAGACAAATACTCGACTTAATAATATTGTTTATCGACTTGAAGTCGTGACTCAATGGGCTACCGCGTCTTTTTATAGTCGTAGATAAATTGACAGGTACGTATTATAATTAGGGAGTATAATAAGAAATAGTTTATTACCAGCGTAGGCATTCTATTTACTTTTAAATCATTCTCCTTTCTGTACACACCATAATTATAGGGTTAGAAGTAATTTTAACCACATTATTATGGATTGCCCGCCTCTCGTCTATATTTTAATTAATTCTAAATCGTATCCCTTAACCACATCTTTCCGGTAAACTCACATAATAATTTTAATTCTCATTCCACTTTATATATCTCTAACAGTTTTATAATTCATTCTAGCGGCTGGTACTCAATTTAATTTTAAATTATTGTTTTCATTTCATTTAGTTTTATGTAAATAATATTTTGTTCAACGATTATAAAACCATTTATAAGTAAATGTTGAGCTGTATTCACTCTCGTTAAAAGCTAATAAAAAAAATATTAATAATAGGTGTTTTAAATCTAATAATTCCCTCTCTCTCTGCAAAATTTTGACTTCTTGGCATGAGCAGCAGATAAGTGGACGTTTCCCCTTCTCTCCCATCCCGAAAACCCACGAATTATGTTTTAGTATGGCATTTGAATTATTAGTTTTTTTCACTATTTTTCTTACAAAAATATACATTTACTTAGGATCATTGTTTTTTTTTTTTTTTTTTTAAAAAACGATTTGTAAACTTATTTGAAAAATGTTAGGATCCATCTACACAACAAAACGTATGGGTACACTTTTACTTATTTTTATATAAACTAGATGAATTTATTCGTAATATTTGAAAAATAACATTTTCTTACACTAATGAAATAAATTTTCAGCCACATAACGTATTATCATTAACACTTAAGATTATTCTCCAATGATATATTTACGTACTATATTTGGTTTGAATTAATGAGGTTTGATATCAAAAATCGATCTTATTGGGTTCCCGGTTATCACCTATAATCATATTATAGTAATACAGTATTAATACAATAATAATACAATATTAATACGTCTAATGTACAAATACTCGTGATTTGGATATTTTTTTGATACGAAGCAAAATTAATTATTGATGTGCAATGTATACTATATCATGTATTTTACACGATAAACCAGTTGAAAATTCTCAAAAAATTGTCAAAGTGTCTCCTAGATCGCGGACGTCCTTTTTCGATGAACTCAAAAAAATAATTAATTTTTTCACGATTGGTATGATCATAATTAAAAGTAACTACGAGTCCTAAATGCATTACCTAAAACCGAAATCGCTAACTAGCATGTAATAATCGAATATGATTTTTTTCATTCATTTGTAAGATTATGATTTTAAAATATTATTTTTTCAGTCTATGAAAACTCTTCATTTTTTTGTACGAATGCACTTTTATAATACCTAATAAATTTAATAACATAGTACATTATTATAGTGAAAATTATTTATTCATATAAACTATTTTTTATTCATCTTCTTCTGGAGGTGCTTTATTAAGGTCGATGTTCAGTGTTTTACTTTTACCTACACCAGAAGATACACGTAGATCATTAAGATTGGATTGACAATGTGGTTTTGGTTGTAGGATTAAATAAAATGAAACATTTTCACTTTCATCTACAGAAAGTGAAAGTGCGGGTGATTCAATTCCATTGCAATATTTCAACGAATTTCTGTCAGAAATATACACTACAATAAATAAAATAAATATCAAACTTGCTTGAGCCGATTCACTATTTATATAAATATAGTGATTGAAACAAGTAGATTATACAATCATAATTATATTTCGCATTTATATTCTCTTAAAGCGCCTAAAATATTATGCTTATATTCTCTAAAAAAATCTACAAATTTTCTCCTTATATTCTCTTAAAAATTTTAAAAATACGCAAGAATTGTCAATGAATATCAATGTGCTGTAATATGCAATTTTTTTCTACAATATTTTAAAATAATTATTTAAGTAAATAATTCACTAAAATTAATTCCGTTATAGTGCATAATGGAAAAATTTCACTACAGTAACAATAGAAATATAAAATAACAATATTGATATATATTAGAACATAAAAGAATAATATTCCTTTGTTATATTTTAATTATAGTGAGGTATACTCTTGTAAAGTTTTAAAACTAAAGTCACAGTTTAAATATAAAATAACAATATATATTTACTCGTATATACTAAAACATAAATAAATAATATTCCTTTGGTACATATGTTAAATATTTACTTTCCAGAGAAAAAAAAGAAACATGAAATATAATACTAAAACACGTACTTATATAAATTGTATTATATGAATTAACAATGTAATGATATGCACACATATAATTATTAATAAAAAACCATTCTATGTATTGGTGTATTCATGTATTTATTATGAATATTATATGAAATTATTTCGTATATTTCTTCTAAATAAAAATGATTTAATGTTTACTCCTTTCGAAACACCGATTAAATTTGCGAGTAAAAAAAAAATATGTAAATCACAATATGAATATCGAATAACTTTTCCACAGAATATTCTAATAAAAACGAAATAATAAGTAACCAGCACACACGAGAGATATTAGTCATCGGGGTACAAAAAAATATAAACTTACCACATAGATATAACACATTACATTTAAATTAAACAATACAAAATATGCTTGAGAACGAACCAAATACGAACAGTCATAATGCTGAGTATCACCATTACTACAAAGGCAAGGTGCGAAGAATTTAATAAAGTTTGGCCACTCGATAGTCGGATTTCCAAAGTAATCTGATATACCAGAAAACTGTCACAAATAGTACGAATAATTATCCCATACAAGGCCGTAGCAGAAACACATTCAATGGTTAGTTTTGTCAAGTTCTTTACATGAAATAAGATATAGTAGTGTAGGCACATCGTTTTTAAGAACCCCACCAATAAGTTTGCAATTTACCGACCCTTCAAATTAGTGATTCTAATCAACAGTAAACCATATATTTGAATCTTCAGTATGACTATTTATTGTATCAATAGTTTTATCAAACAATGGTCCAAGATAATTTTTATGGAGAGTGCTCTCGTCAGGGATATGTAATCCAGTATATTTTTCCAAAAAAGTTTTAAACTGAGAAACTTGTAGTTTATACCACGGGATGTTAGCTGATATTAAAGATGCACAAAGTTCCTCATGGAACGAATTTGGCGTTTTAGGTTTAGTATTCATTACAGATAGTTATTTTTTATTATCTGTTTTACGCTTTAAAGCATTGCAGTGTAATTTTGTGTTAATACTATTTGAAATTTCTTAATGCAAGTAATAATTTTATTTCAAGACTGGCAATACACCATCGCTGTCCACAGTTAAAATAACGTCTTTTGAGTTTAAAGATTCTATACATTGTTTTAAAAGGTGTTTAAAATTCACAATTTTTTTTTATTTTATTCATTTTAAATACGAATTAATACACGCAATCGAAAAAAATATATATTCGAACATTTGATAAACAAACATGTTTGTTCTTATCAGAATTGAAAAAGACAGCCAGCATTACAGGTTAACCACCGTGTTTGCTAAATGGCACGGTGTCTTACAGTACCTACTATCACAGAATAAGTTAAATTGGTAATGATTCATAATTATAAAGCTTAAATAAAATATAAACAGCAATAACCTTGAAATTATAAAATTATAGCCTTTCCGGCGACGAACTAAAGGCGCTACTACCATTCAATATACACTACGACGAATTTACTATTATTTTGATACACAAAATTTAACATATTGTTTTGAATTGTCATGCGGAAACAAAACATTATTATTTAAACGAATCACTTTTCGAATTTATGTTTTATTATTTTTGGTAACTTTTAAATTTAATTCGCACTGTCAAGACGCATGGTACGTTGAGCGACAATCGACTCCGACCTACCGACGGCTACAGCGATCGCCCCTCGTACAGACCTAATATCGGCATAGTTTTATCGATTAATATAATCTTTATCTTGGCAACAAATTTAACGTGACGCTATAATGATTATTGCGTTAATAATGACTCAGTTGACGCTCACTGCACCTAAGCCATATATAAAAAGTCGTTGCAGTGGCGACCTAAAGACGCTACTAATATTTATCGATGCTTAGCGTACAACATACGGCGGTTCACTCTCGATAACTGCGAATATAAAACGCGGGCGTTGCCCTCTCTTACATAATAATTCGTATAAATAAACACAAATATAGCCGCGTATGTTTTCGCATTATTGACCGTCGCGGTGGTGACGTAACAAACCCTATGTTGACCTTTAATTGGCGTCAACAAGAGTCCTTAAAAATATTAAAAGAAATTAGAGTTGTAATTAAGAGATCCTACATGAAATTGGCAATGCAATTAATAAAAAAGAGCAAAACGTTTGAAAGAAAAATAATGGATTGAAAATACTATAGAATATTTCTAAAATTATAAATGGCAAAAATCCTCAAGAAAAAAATATTCCAGAAGATATAATACGGACAATATTTCATATTTTAAATATGCTCCTGTGACTTCAGTGTTTAAAGATATACAAAAATTATTTCTGGTATAGTATTTATCAAATGCACGTATTACAGTATTTTTCAACTTTTCATATCTCTGCAATTATTCCTATCTGATAAGAATCGTTTCTTAAAATGGTTTTTAATCATACATATTAATATTATTCATTGCGTTTATAATTGACAAAATTGGAACGACATTGAACGTCATGTGGCTGACAATTAACAAAAGTTTGAGTGTCTCCAACCTCGCGCCGAAACACGTAGGTCGGAGTAACGAGGATTTTGTGTTTTAATTACTGGTGAAAAATGTTCGAAATATATATAAAAAATATAAAGAAAAGGTTAGGTTATTATTTATTTACATAGACATATCCATACATATATACATATTTACAGACAATGATGCCGTTTTATCAATGCGTGTCCGTTTCTTACCCATCGACAGATTCGCCGTGAGGATGAAAAAGTCGTCCTATTCCATGGTGTTCATGAATACATATTTTATGAAATGAATATTGACAAATTACTGAGCGTACAGAAAAAATAATAATAAAAGTACAATGGCAACCAAACAAAGTGTTACGACAACGACTACGGTTGAACTGAACTAAAACTACATTTAAAAAAATAAAAAAATAAAAAGAATGATAATACATATATATATATATATATATATATATATATATATACATTTATATATAATAATAGACCGATACTACCGATACTACCGATACCCCATACTTACTAAATAATAATTAGTGATGCTTAATGAGTCCGATTTAGATTATGTGACGTTACATGTAATTCTGGCAATTTTATCCTTTCCACTTGCACAACACATTCCTGGCGCTTCATCCTTAAATTTAAGAGCATCGCAATATTCGCAAATTTTTTCCGTTTTTCCAATTACAACACATAGATGAAGACTGTAAGACTGTAACACCAATGAAAATTATCATAGTAGAATGTAGCAAAATTGATTTCAACTTGCAGTGACCGCCTTAATCGTACAGTTGTGTACATGATCGGTTTCCCGTCTTGCTTTTTTATGTTCGTTTGTTTCTGATGTTCGAGTTGTTCTTTTTTTCATACTTGAAGTGTTGTTCGTCCAATCGCTTTTTATTTGGGAGGCATAATTACACAACTTTTTGAAAAAATATACTTACCAAAATATTATTTTAAGTTTTATTTTGATTCTATTTAATTATGTTTTAACTAAATAGTCTTAATGGTAACTGTATAACGCCTAGAATCCCAAAATTTCCTGTATTAGCTACCACCCTTGTTGATCGAGTATTATAATTATATTTAATTATATTTACTAAAGGCTCGTGGACGTTTATGGGGGAGTGCGATTTCAAATATGAAATATGCTTCCTTTTCGAAATAAAAAAATAATTTTAAAAGTGACGTTTCGTCTCTATACACACTTAACGAGTCCTCGCAAAAAATAATACATTACGTCACAAAAAAAAATGTTATTATATTAATGATCCAATTTGACTAATACTTTTAGTATTAATAATTTTAATTTAACTTTTAAATTAAAAATTAAACTGTTCATATATTTAAGAAAAAATCCAATTTTTTTCTTTCCTTTAATTGTATGTACCAGTTATGATCGTCCGGTCATCTAAGCTAAAAGCCGCCACTGATAACATTAAATAATAATGTGATAAGTTTATAGTTTTTATTTTCTGTATGATAATTTTTGTAAGTGAATACATTTTAATTAATTAAATATTCTAAATTATACTCAATGCATGTATGGTACTTACTTTCATTAGTATTTACGGGAAAAATTTCTATAACTAAAGTAGTAAAAATTAGTTTACAAGTAACCATGTTTATTTCGTTATTAATGTAGTTAAAGACTAACTCTTAACCTAATACGTTATAAAGTATTATAGTCTCAGTGCGCAATTATTCAAAACATGACACAAAACCAACTTAGTCATGATACATGAGTAAATAATAAAAAACAAATAGTAAATTCGTATTTATTTAGACATTTTAACATAAAAAATGTTGAAAAATTATTCAAAAAGTTTTATAATTTATTAAACTACAACAAATCGATATTGCCTTAAAATTCCAGAGAATGACTATACTACATGAATATTTTAGAACTCCATAATCACGAATATTATTATTATTTCCATTAAAAGCATCAATATTAATATTGACACTATTATTATTATTATTCTGATTACTATTATTTTTTTATTATAATTATTATTAATGCCATTATTATTATAATAATATATTGCTATTCATAGTGTAGTAATATAAGTTATTGTAATGGTTTAAAAGCATTAACATAAAATGAAAGTTTCCTGACTTATCTGTCTTCTCCTCTTCCAAGAATACCTGTTTACTGTCGTTTATTCATCTCGAGGCCTCTATTTCTGGACGTTTATCAGAACATCGCACGCGATTTGTCACTCGTTTCCCTTAATTAAATTATCCATTTGTTTGTGGATATAAGACCGTGAAACGCCGTGTAGCTACTTCGCCGAACATCGTCTCCATGCGCAAAGCTCCAAAGCTCCAAGCGCAAGTGCTTTGAGATAGAATGAAATTAAGATAGCTAAAAAATTTCTTTAAAAAATAATTAATAATTTAAGTAGAATTATAATCTATTATATTTTATATACCCACGTTATCGTAAAAATCTAGGTTAGAATTATATTTTATTAATTTGTTTATAAGTGTTAGGATTTTAACGAGCAAAGGATCCCTAATTTCACTAATTTTGTCGAGTTCTAAATGTGTACTTTAAAGCTGGTTTTTATTTGTAAAATTGAATTAACTATTTACAATTTTTAATTGAAACTATTTTTATGGTAAAAGGTTTACACAATATATAAAAATATCTGTTTTCAATTTAAGTATGCAAATTACAATTAAATCCTGAAACGAATTATATGGTTTTATAAATTTCGATAAAATAACATTTAAATTTCAAAAGGTTTCATATATAAAAAATTAATTACTCATACTGCTAATTTTTAACTTTTGAACAATACTAATTTAATGTGCACCAAACTACCTCATAATTTAATACGATTTTTTTGTAAGTGAATCAAATAATACACTAACAAATTGTTTATTCGTATACGTACTTAATGAGTTATTTAATTTTTAACTAATAGAAAATCGATTCAAATCAATATCGAAATAATTAGTAGATGTAATTTTTCAAAGTATAAATTAAAAGTAATTATTATTAACCAATATTTCAAAATTATTATTGATGTGCTATAGAACCATTAATAACAGTAATGCTGCTTGAAAATTTTTAAAAAACATGAAATTAAATTCACAAATAACTGGCATAAATTTAAACTTAATTTTAAAATTTCTGACGATTTTGACGGCCACAACCATTGGCCATAAACTTAAAGTAGAAGAGTATGAAAAATATACAATTGATGCATTAAAATGATTCGTTACACTCCATCTGTGGCTTTACATGTCACCCAGTACTCACAAAGTTTTCATTGATAAAACTCATGTTGTACGCATTTCACTTCTTCGAGTTGGTAATAATATTATTTAACATATAATATAGTAGTAAAAATGAAAGAAAAAATAAATAGAGTAAAAAAGATATGCAAAAAAAAAATTTTAAAATAAAAAAATAATAAAAATAAAAAAAGAAGAGTAATAAAAAAATTCACGAATAGAAATAAAATAAAAATTATAAGTTAATATTCGTAAATAAATAAAATATATATATATATATATATATATAATATATATATATATATATATATATATATATATATATATATATATATATATATATATATAATATAATTAAATAAACAAATAAACATACATATATACATACACTTAAATATACAAAAAACCAATAAATATTACGTTGATTAAAGAAAAAAGAAAGAAAATGTAAAAGTAGTTGTATATGTGTGTTTATTACTATCGGTTTCGACAAAATGTCACCAAGTTTATACAAATAAAATACAATAGCTGTGGAATAAATTAAAATTAAAGTTGACTTAATGTTAACATTTAAGTGTATATTATATATATATATATATATATATATATAATATATATATATATATATATATATATATTATATATATATATAATAATCTATATAATATATAAAATATAGAGAAAATAAACGCAAAATCTCGACTTAAAGCAATAAAAAATATAGAGAAAATCACACCAGCAAAAGTTCAAGAATAAATACTAATAAAAACATTTATGAATTTGTAATATATTATAATTTTATAACAATATGATTCTTTTTCTCAAACACATTAATTTTGTGTGTAAAGAAATTAAAAATAATAAACTGAGCAAAATATTATAGTGAAATTACAGAATATGCGACTTCATAAGAATTCATTTTTATTCATCTTCATCTGGAGGTGGTTTATTCAAGTCAATGTCCAGTTTTTTTTGGTCTTTACCTTTACCAAAACCGGTTGAAGATACATATGGATCATTGGGAACGGATTGATCATGTGTTTGTTGTTGCAATATCGAACCAATTAAAATATTTCCATTTTCATCTATAGAATGTGGAAATGCATGTGTTTCTATTTTGTTGCAAAATTCCAACGGACTTCTCACAGAAGTATATACTACAAAAAATAAAAAATATATTAATTCATGCCAGATATTAATCATCTATATTATTTATTTTAAGAAATAATGAATCGTGATTTATTTTAACCAACATTAAAACCTTTGAACTTTTTAGGAAGTTCGTTTCGGTGTCGATAATTATATTGAGTAGTTCGGTTTGATTCGAGTTAGTTAGAAATAGAAAAATTTCTGTTCAAGCCTGGTTCGATCTCAACAATTTAGGTCATAACATAATTAATCCTAGTTCTTATCGTAATAGAATAAACAATTGTTGACTCCCAATAAACTCTATGGTCATAAAATGAATAACAAAATTCACAGTTATATAAAGAGATTTAAAAATGTTAGTAAATAGTTAAAACAATTCGCCTCAAAATATGTAAAAATCAGTTAAGAGATAATAATTATTAAACCGTATAAACTAGATTTCTCCCTAAACATAAGTAGACTGTTTTAAAAAAATTATTTTAAAAAACCCCAGATAAATTAATTCTTTAGAAATCAAATGTTTAAATGATTTGAATATTTATATTTTGATCGAATTTCATGTGTACAAAATGTATGAAAATAGTTTTAAATGTATTATAAATTTATATTAAATATTTTTAATTTATTTTACGTTTAATAAATTAGAAAAAAAATATTTAATGTTCATAAAAATATACATTAAACATTTTATTAATTTAGTAGCTAATAAAAATGATGAATCATTTTACTCATACAAACTAATTTTATAAAATTAATAATTTTTAGCTATTTTTCTAATATTTGATTTTCGACCACAAAATAGTAACTCTTAATTAATTACAGTATTATATTGAATTACTTGGAAAATTGTTTAATTATTTATGTAATATTAAAAAATATGTATTAAAGAGCAATCGAACACATGAAATTCGGGCATTTAACTCGTTATAAATAAAAAAATAATAGTTATTCTAAAACTTTTAGGATTACATAAAGTATTATGATTTGATGATAACATTTATGATATAATATTTCATATTTAATTCGCACACATACATTTTAATTACAAGGAAATCTATTTATAATGTGCGAAGTAAAACTATTGTGTTTTTTGCTTTCTGACCATTTATAGTTTAAGTACACGTTAATACAAATTTTTTTCTGAGTGTTCATAACTAAATGAAAATTACTAATCCGACATTCAAAATAATTTATATTTATTATAATTTATCATAAACTATAATTTATATTCATTACAATAATTTATTCTTCACCACAAAATGATAGTTAAGATATTTCTTATTGTTCGTTTGGTTAACAGGGGGATGAAGTGACAAACTCACAGGAATAATTTAGTAATGTCTAATATCAACCAAATATACTACCCATATTTCATAATATTTTAAAATTATTATAGAAGCGTATTTACTCTCAATTTAATTTATTATAATTTCATTAAACGTTGTTAATATTCTGTTTAAAATTTAAAGTTTTTGATTAATTAATTTTCATACAATAGATACTATTGATAAACTATTATATTTGTAATATTTTTGTGCATTTATCTATTTCATTATGATACATACCAACGTAATTTTTAATACGAGATCCAACGTAATTGAAGTAGTCTAATTGCATTACTAAACAAATAAATAACAGTGATAACAGTATTGTTTTTAATGACTTTATAATATTTTTATAAAAAAGTATTAATTTTATTGCTTGATTTTTTGCACCCTAAACTCAATATTCCCATATTTCAAACTTTTGTTGTTAGATTTACGTGAGTTTTTCCTCTGTCCATTAACATGCATTTTTTTATACTATGTTCGCAAAATGTACCAGCTGTTATTGAGGACTGCTGATATTACTATAAAGACATATGGTACTATAAATAAATGTTGACGTCATATTGTTCTTGAACGTCCCTTTTTATTTAATTTTTCTGGACCTGAAAATAATACTGTATCCTATTTTAATACTAATTTTGAGACTTAAAGTGTAGGTGCGGCATTTAAATCCTTTGGACCAAATATTTTGTGGGCTTCGGTCAGCCTTTAAAAGCAGTCACATACAAACATATTTTTTACTTGATGAATTATTAATTTCCATGCATTACTAATTTTTCAATCATCTACTCTGTTGGAATTGTCTGGTCATTTTTCTGTTTCTAACAATTTCTTAATCATTTGTTTTCCGTAATTAATTTTCCTTAAATAAAATCAATATTATTTTCATTTTATTCAACATGTTCTGCCATTGCTGATTTCTATAATCTACGTTTTTTCATATTTTTTACCCGTACTTCGATTGCTTTTACTTTTTGTCCTATATATGTTTTTCCACATAAATATAGTAATACGTAAACTCCTAAAGTTCCCATTTCTGGTATTTTTGTTCAATTTGTTTTCTGTATCTTCTTTGGCATTATGGTGTTATATTTAATATCAATATAAATGTTAACAAATATTAATATACGTATTTTCAATACTTAGTTTATACAAATAATACGTTATAAAATAAATAACACGTATACAACTAAAAATATCTGGTCGTGCCACTCTGCTCGCGTTTTTATCGACCACGATAACGCGCTAGTACACCGTGGGTACTTATGTTAATGGTCGGAATGTCCCGGTTACCGTTATCATAGTTGTAAGTATCGTTCAGCGTTTTGCCGTAATTTTAGCATTTTAGTGCTGGTCCAGACACTTGGGAAGGCATACGTTGCGTATCATCATACGTTGCATTGGTGTCTGGCGCGTTGCATTATTCTATCAACCGCGTATAATGTAAATATAAATTTGTAGTGCATTATTTAGTTTTGTTTCAATCGTAAAATACAGTCAATCAATTGTATACAAAAGTGTTGTTCGTTAATACTCGCCCGTCTTCCCGTCCACAAGTAAAACAAGCCGGTGACCAGTAATAATATCATAATGATAAAAATCTTATTGTAGGTAATCTGTCATACTAAATGTTATAACATTTATATTATAAATTCATAAGGTAAAAGTAAATGTATAATGTTTCCAAATTTAAACAATTTTATAAGCTTATAAAAATATTTTTAACGATGATTTATATAAATTCAAAATGTTGTTTCAAAAATATTTAGACGTTTAATATTTTACCTTTTATATAATGTTCTGAATAATCATTTCCTAAAAAAGAAAAAACGAATACGATATCGTACACTAGTACACTGATATAATAAAATATATGCATATTTGTCTTTATTTTATTAGTTTAATTGAAGTGGAAGATTTATTTCATTGTACAAGTAATGAGTTAAAATGGTGTTTTCTAAAAAATGTAGTGGTTAAAATCTAATATGCTCTATTTTTTATTGACGCAAAATGTTGTACTAATACAAATCATTTGCAAAACAATTTTTTGTTTGGAAGTGAACTTAACTTCACTGCACATCAAATCAATTCCAAAAAATGTGAATGACAAATTTTATGAAATTTTTTTTTCTAATCATATTGATATAACACCACGTTATAATAATAGTAGGAATAATTAAATAGTATATAAATTTACTCACTGAATTTCATGAACATTCCTTCCAAAACTACTTTCCGTGTATCTTGAATACAAATACAACATTTCAATTTATACAATGGCTCTCAATATTCATTGTAAATATACAAATAACATTATGTTATTATTATTAATTTTCGACAATAGATAATCAATGTTTATTTAAGTTTATCTGTCAACCTAATTGAAGACATTTTAAAATTATCTCTTTAATATTTACATATAAAATATTTACCGATTAAAGATAATTTTTTACACTTCATATTATCTAAAAATTATTTTGATTGATTGTGAAACGAATAATATTTAAAATATTTTACTGAATATTAAAATTAGAAAAACATAATTTATTATTCATGATATTTATAAAATAATATAATAAAATAATATTTGCTAAAATTGGATTTTTACGTGTCAACGTTAAATTTAAAGAATTAAAAAAAACTTTATTTTAATACAAAATAGTCTTTAAAAATATTTATATATTGGATCGAACAACTGAAATAACAATGTATTTTAATTTTTACTTTTTATGACGACCAATATTTTACAAAAATATGAGTAATAGAATATAATACTATAACGTATGCTACTATAACGTATATTATTTATAAGTTTTATTTTTAAAAATTTACGAAAATTAGTTTTTGTATGCAAATTGTCAAACGAATTATAGTATATTAATTAATATCTTACCAATGCAATTTTTCCAATCACATACGTTATCGTCACTCTTATATTCTTTTATTATAAGTAATAGTATTGTTAATTGAGAGTGTTATTAATGATATTATAATATTTTTAAGTAAACATTTAACATGGAAACTAATTTAATTTTAAGAAATACGAACTATGTAGATTTTGTAAACACCAGACCATTGGATCTTCAAACATTTTGCATAAATTATTTTTTTCTACTAAAAATGGTACAATTTTAATTAAATTTATGTTTTTTATATTATTTATAATACAAAATCAAAACCTTTATATAGGTTTAATATGATATTTACATTTATTCTTTCTTTAATTTTTTTTACTTTTTTCAAATTACTTTTTGTAGACACTTACTTAATAATGTACTTTTATTTAATCACAATAACAATACTTACTCTCAATGAACTTAGCCAAAAGTTCTTTTAGATAATCAATTAAAATTGCTAAAAGTACATAATGAATAAATTTATGTAATTTTTTCTATATTAAACATATAATGATGTATCATTTGATATTTTTATCAATGCGATTATACAGCAACACGGTTTATATAATAATGGAAAAAATTATATTTTTACATTATTTGAAGAACTAACACACTAAAAAACAAAGTTTAACGTTTTAAAATTACACAAAATAACCTTTTAAACTCGTTTGGGAATTAATTTCTCTGTTAGAAAGTGCTAATAAAAAAAAAAGTTTAAATATTTTGATACACAATTTAGTTTTAAATAATTTAAAATTATTGATTTTAGAGGGATAAATTTAAATTATGCAAGTAATATACAATATAATACCTAATAAACAAGTATATAAATGTTTTGAATGTGTCTTTGTAACTAATTTCCGTATATCTTATGACATTGTTCTTAATCATATAATAATAATTGACAATTAATTGAGTCATGTCATTAAATTTACGATAAAGCGTTGGGAAAATATATTTTAAATTTAAAAATATTTTGATTTTAAATTACTCACTTAAAGTGTAATATGCATGCATGAAGGCATCAGTTTTATCTTCTTGCACTATAAGATGATATAATACAATTAATTATGACCATTAGTAGTACTATTTAGGGATTCCTAGGCCACTGGTGCCGTAACACGTGGGTAGGAAGCGCTACTCAAATCTACCTTAACCTAACTGTATCTTATTCGTACTTTTAAAACGTACATACTTATTTGTCTTACACAACCATTTTAAAACTCCCATAATCCTTACTCACCAATAGCCTATATTTGTATAAAGTTACATAATTTACTTTAATGAGCATATTTAAAATTAATTTACATAAACCTTTGAACATTTACAAACAAAAATGTAAAAAAAGGTTTGAGGATGAGAAAATCACAATATTTTTTCACAAATGAATTTGGCTGTCACGCCAAACAATTTTACAAGTTTAAGGAAATTGGTTGTTTATTTTATTTTTTTATTTTTTTTTTTTTGTAATTTTAATTCAATAAATAGTTGGAATTTAGATATAGCTCGAATATTTATGAAAAATCGCGTATCTTATTTTAATATTATTAAATTAAGTTGCGGCTGACCAGTCGGCGTACTTTACTTGTGAGTACATATTTGAATTATCTTTACATTATACATAATTTATTTAAATCATTGTCAATTTGTATGATTTAAATTGTTATCAATTTATACACTATATTGTTCATTTTTTATCATTAATTTATCATTATTGTTACTTTTTTATATTGCTGTGATTTCGACTATATTATTAATTATACCAGCAACATCATATTTTATTATATAACCCTGTGTTCAAAAAAAGACCGGCCTGAGATCAGTACGCGCGAACCGTTTGACGGATTTAAATGGGCCGGGTTGGGCAATCTAGCGGTATCCATGACAACTCAAACGCCGCTTGGCGCGTCGCTCTACAACGTATCGTTGCCTCGCAATAGCTAATCTTGTATGAGCCTGCACCGACTTGCGTTGAAATTTCTGTGACAGCAAAAATGAAGAAGTTAGAAGAGCAGCGTGTGTATGTGAAATTTTGTTTTAAACTTGGTAAAAGTGCTACAGAAACATCTAAAATGATTCAAAAAGCCTTCCCTGGTGAATCTATGAGCTGGTTCCAGTGTTTTGAGTGGTATAACTGCTTTAAATCTGGAAGAACTTCGATCGATGAAGATCCCCGAAGTGGACGACCCTCCACGTCGACGGATGACAACCACATGAACCTGGTCAACACTATGGTGCGTGCAAACCATCGTTTAACTGTCAGGGAGATTGCCGAAGAGATCAATATCAGTGTGGGATCCTGTCACGCAATTTTAACAGAGACTTTGGGTATGACACGTGTGGCGTCGAAGTTTGTGCCGCGTGTGTTGACAGAGGAGCAGAAAAGGACACGCGTAGAAATCTGTCAGGACCTGTTTGATCAAGCTAATATCGATCCAGATTTCATGAAGACCATAATAACCGGTGACGAAACCTGGGTTTACGGATATGACGTGGAAACCAAGGCTCAGTCTTCTCAGTGGAAGGGCCCAACCTCTCCCCGACCAAAAATAGCTAGGATGTCTCGGTCCAGCGTGAAGGTCATGCTGATAGCTTTCTTCGACTGGCAAGGTTTGGTTCACTATGAATATGTCCCTTAAGGACAGACAGTTAATAAGAAATACTACCTTGAGATTATGAAGAGGCTAGGGGCCGCTGTGTCGAGAAAATGACATGAAATGTGGCAAAACGGAACGTGGAAATTTCACCATGGCAACGCGCCGGCTCACACATCGCTGGTAATGATCACACATTTTCCAAAAAATGGCACAACGGTGATCCCACAGCCTTCCTACTCTCCAGACGTGGTACCCGCCGACTTTTTTTTGTTTCCAAAATTAAAATCTACCTTGAAAGGGCGCCGATTCGACTCAATCGAAGTCATCAAAAAAAATTGTACGGCGGACCTAAAGAGGATCCCGAAAGAAGTGTTCCAGAAGGCGTTTGAGAGCTAAAAGAAACGCTGGCAGCGATGTGTCGCTAGCCAAGGGATGTACTTTGAAGGCGACAAGCACGATTGAGGGGTAACTTTCAAAACAAAATTTTTATTCGAGCAGTCCGGTCTTTTTTTGAACACACCTTATATAAATTTATTATAATTTTTATTTACGTTATTTGATCTAAAAGAATAGCGGCTAAATATAGTCATAAACATAAGTTCGTCTTCAGGGTTAACAATATGTATGAAACATATTACATGTAAATTACTTCAAAATATCCACACATTTATATATCATATTAGTACATCGATATTACATAAATATACATATTTAAATTGTATAATATAATATTATATTGTATATATTATAGTATTATATAATGTTAAAAAGTACACTATTTTTCGTATTACTTACTATTGAATCCTCCAAAATGTCTAAGTTGGTCTATATTATAATTATATTTGACATTAAATCATTATAGCAATATCAATTCAATATACATTCAATTATTTGACTAAAACATTATTAATTTAATAATGGGGTTGGTCGTCACATGAAATTAATATTTTTGTTAAATTAGATTAACAATAATAATGTAAACTATATATATTTTTTCATTGCATAAACATAATTACAATATGAAAAACCAATTTAAAAATTAAAATTTGTCAAACACCTACTCTTACCATAAAATAGTACTAAGTAAGATACTACTCTCTTTATTTCAATACTTAAAATGGATTTTTTTTTATTGAACATAAATATAAAACAATAATGATGTTCAAGCTTTTCTTTCGATTTAAAAGTACTACCACAACGGTCACGAGTGGCACTGTATTAGTCGTGATAAGCAGCATTCAGTGGATTGTACACCTGACAACACTACAATCAAACTACGCTCTCCTTGTCCGTATGCACTTGTCCGGGTCAGATTGACCGTACTGGCTTAGATGGGTGAGAGTAGAGGGACTCTCGCTCGGCGATGATCTAAGTCACCTGGCCTCTCCACTCGGAAAGCAGACGTCACGGATTGAGAATAGTCGGAGTGCCTGATGTCTGGTGTCACATATTACATCCGAGACGGTAGAGCAGCTGAGGCGAACGTCTGCTCGGTGCATGTCCTACTATTGCCACGAGCACGAATAAGAGGAGTACGGGTGTCATTAAAGTCCCGTCACGGGAACCATTCCGTGACCGTAGTGACACGGATCTAACCTGGTTCGTTCTGGGTTGGATTCATGCGGATTGGGTTTCGCCAAGGTCGTATAGCCCTTTGGCAAACCGCGTCCGTGGGCACGCATCGACGTGCAAATGTGGTACGAGGATTCGGAGCCCTCGGTCTTGATCGGAATTATGTCGGTTGGCGTTACCCATACGCTGGGAACGTCTTCCTGTGGTGGCCCTTGAATAGCTTATCCAAGCTAATAAAATGGACCGTCGCTTGTACCCTTCACCACAGAAGGGGAAAAATCCGGTAGAAGAATCTCACTGTTCGTATACATTATGCACGCCGTTTGTTCATTACATATGTGCCTTTTCTATACGCCATCTTGCCGTACCGCAAACACGTAGCTCACCGTCGTCGTTCCACATCACGTGCAGTGTTAACTAAGAATGCTTGTACCCCCTGGTGGCCCCCTTATAATTGAACTATTTGTACAACATTAAACATAATTTCAGTTATTGTCATTTGGCCTAACGCTTCATTAACGTATCTCCCATGAGATTAGCGCGCATGAGTCCGAGCACAATTTGGCTTTTAGCCTAAACAAATGATGCTTTCAAAGATTAAATTATGAACAAGCATGTAGTTTCTCAATAAACAATAGTAATTTCTAACATTGAAGAAAGAATGTATTTTTCCTAATCCGTATAATGTATACGTAAATTTTAATTTATCATAGATTTTTTTTCAATAGACACACACATTTATCATGATATCACCACTTACATGCCAAGATGAAGTTTATGTTTTATTTTATGTCATTAGCTACATCATTTCTAAATAAACTGTATAGAAACTTAATAATATGACTTAAAAAAAAAAATTATATTCAAATTTTATAGTAAATTGGAAGATTATATTTGAAACGAAATAACCATTAAATTTTCATCTTATCCAAATCTATTTTAGACTATATCAACATATATTAAGATTAATTACTAATTTATACGTAATCAATGGCCTTACACTCACATTCTAAAATAAAATAAAGAAAAAATTGTCTATTATTAATAGGAATTCAGTATTCAATCAAATTTCATTTACATATATGCCACAGGCATAACTACAAGGATTCACAACGATACATTTCACTCCCCGTAAATATGAAACTAGTGCAAAGATATACATTTGACCTTGTTAAGGGTTAAAAAATTGAATAAAATATATTATTTGTATTTTAAGCATATATAAATGTAATAAAATATTATTTAAATATTATACTGTTTTGTTGAATTGTTGAATAATAACACACTTTAGAGTTCCGATAAACCACACACACCTATACATGCATTTGGTATAGTGTGAGATCCATATGTAAACTGAGACCTTAAGAGATCCACCTTTTAAAAATATTTTTTGAACTTTGGAGTAAATGGAAACATATTTTACGATCCTGTTGATTAACTTACAGTCATAAAAATCAAGGAACACTTGTCATTTTTTTTAACCCTCTTATATCCTTCCGAGATCCAGAGTGTTAAATAGTTATATTAGTACTTAAATAGATCCGAAAACTAAAATCATTACCATACGAGATCTAAATGTGTTTCAAAATTTTTAATAACTGCAGCTATTAGATCCATGCTCTGTTGCCAATTTGAACCTAATATTATACTTTATGAGCATAACGATGGATCTTATAAGAGTTCTGTAAGTACTTAAACACACTATTACGAAATAAAATTTTTCTTATGTAATTAATATTGGAGACAATATTAAAAAAATCTGACAATTTTTTAAAAAAAAAAATTGTGCTACATACCTATAATTTACTATTTATTACTATGCATAATATATCTTATGTAATTCAAAATGAAATCTATGTATATCTTGATACAATGAATCTTGCTTCAAAGTACATAACCATATAATATCAATATTTAATTAGATGAAATTTTATAAAATAACAATAGCTATTTTTTTCATTTATTTTAAAGGATATAACAATAAAGTATCCCTTTAATTCTGTAATTATCCATAGATGTACATTTCGGATAGCCTACTTAACTTGGAATGTTTTATTGTATGAATAAAAAAAACATTTGACACCTGATAGTTAAAATAATAATTATATTTTTCATGATTAATGCAATCATATTGATGAACAAAACCAATATAAAAATAAATAAAATTACCAAAAAGCAAACTATATTTACCAAAGATTTTATTTTTAGAATGTTAACACAAAATGTAATATACAATAAGGTCTTGAGATCTGATGACATATCCTTATAAATAAAATGTGTTTAACATTTATTGTATTACATTGTTACTACTTTACGAGATCTAGAATTACCAGGAATATTTTTCGTATCTTAAACCAATGAAATAAATTGAAATGCCCTCGAGAAATCCGAAAATCGGGAAATTGGTTTATTTATAATAGATTAAATAAACAATATATGTAATTATAGTCAGACTAGTAGATGATAACGTTGTGAGATCCAGAATCGTGCATTTCTATCTTATGGAGGATCTCATAGCGTTTTTTTAAACATATTTAAACACAAGCCGAAATCATACCAGCAGTGGAACAATATACTTTTAATTTAGTTATATTCATCAACGAAAATTCATCCAAACACTTTAAATGACGTAAGATCTGGAAATATGTTCTTTAATAATACATATTAATATTTGAAGGGAAGAATTCGCATCTTAAAATAAAATTTAATATAAGCTCTCAAACACTCAAATGACATTGATTATATCACACTATATCAAATATCCAAATTATTTTTTTTCTAAAATTCTTGAAATCTTCAAAGAAACTTTCGACCATCACCTTTTTATATACGAGTATATTTTGATTTTTGGTTATTACTTTTTATTACATATTTTTAGATATTCAAAATATTTTACAACTAATTTAATGTAATCAATAAAAAAATTAATAAAATAATATTGTATTATTACTAGGGTCCGGATTCTATGCGAATTTCATAATTCTTCTACAATTCGTTAAGAATAATTTTTATTAAAGTTGTGCAAAGATATATAAAATGTTAGAGTCTTGTTGAATACCTTGGATTTTAAGATAGGTAAACAATAAAATATTATTAATATTATACAGGTGAATTGAATAATAACACACTTTAGTCTGATAAACCACACACACACACCTATACATGCGTAACAGTGTGAGATCCATGTAAACTGACCTTAGGATCCACCTTTAGATTTTTTGACTTTGGGGGATTTTCGACTTTAACTTACATCATAAAAATCAAGGCTGTCATTTAACCAATAGTTTTATTTTACTTATTATATCAAAAACCCCATTTATAAAAAATATCTTGTCGATTGTCGTCGCTATTGTTCTCTTCGCGAACATGTACTTTATGAGCCTGACGACTGGATCTTATAAGAGTTCTGTAAGTATTGCCGTCGATATTTTTCTAGTAATTTATCGACGGAGTTTGCGATTCAGCGTATTCGAATCCCCGCCTGGTAGTTATACAGCTGGCGGCGATGAACGCATGGGAATATGTCGAAATACAAAATTGTAGCGTACTTATATATAACGTCAGTCAATAATATATGGTTTTTTTTATAATGGCGGTTAAAATTGTTGTATAAGCGTAGACGCATTGCGTATGATTTTTATTTAATAATTCTATGGTCTTTGGGATACAAAAAGTATTGTCATATGTCTTACGTGCATCTATGTAGAATCTTTCGAGTTGAAACATTTAACAATATCAGTATTTTGCATCGAAAAATTTATTACGTTTTTCTAAACTTAGTAACTTTTGTAGTAGATGTACGAATGAAATCGTTTTCTCACTCAATGAATTTCGTGAGATAGACAGCGATCGGTGATGAGCAGATTGGCGACCCATTTTCGTTAATTCACCAGTCAGGTATGTGGTATCCTTTATAGTCCATGATCATTTTGTAGTAAAACAAAAAAAATATAAAAAGGGTAACCCCCTTTCAATAAGAAATAATAACAATAATATCATGCAAGTATAAAATAAGTTTATTACCTTTTTTGTCGTCTCGAAGATTTGCCTGTCACGGATTTCAACTCTTGTGGACAATTTATTTTTTTTTATTGATTAAGGTAATAACTTTGTAAATCAAACAGAATAAGAAATGAAAGGTAGGGACGCCGCCTTTGACTTGATGCAAAGTCAGCGCCAAGAAATAAAGAAGAACTCAAAAGGTAATTTCAACTTTGTAAGAAATTAGAGTCACCTAATTTCGGAAAACCGATCTATTGAGTCATTCTTGATAAGTATGCGTATACTCTTAGGTAGACAGAGACGGTCTGTCTGTGAGGTGGACTGTGACGATCTGAGTGCCCTCTGAAAGCTGGAGGGCGTATTTATCGATATATTTTGAAGGACATATACTAAGATTTCGGTCCCACAAGGTTATCGCTTATTTATTTTTCCATTTTCTGCGAATTTTGCGCAGTCTAAAATTTGTTCGTAGTGTCACAAATCTGCGACCTTTGTGTTCACCTGATTAAATATGTGTGATTCGTCTCGTTCTTTCTTCTTTTCTCTTCTTCTTGTTTTATATATTTACTATTTCTGTTATCGAGTATAATATTCTTTTGTTTGTTAATTTAATTGTATTATATTAAAAATCAAATTGAAGTCAAATAGCGAATTCATCTTATGGGACTGAAATGTTTTAAGTGTATTATACTAATATATAAAATACGCATTAAATTATATGTGATTATAAAATTACTATAATTGTTATTCCTATAGGGGATTTATGATCGGTGTTCCGAGAAAATTGAGTTCTAATATATTTATTAAAATATAAACTAAAAAAGTGTTCATAATAAAAACTAATACAGAAGTAGTTGTTAAATATTACAAATTCATTTCCAAATAATTTTTGTTATGATATGAGCGTATGTTATTACATGTATTTGTTAAAGTATAATCTATAAAAGTTTATTTTTTATTACATGGTTTCAGTTATGATATGAGTGCATATCATTACAATTTACAAGACTAGACGCGTGCAAATTTGCCGAATAACGATATCGTAGCATGCAAAAAAAAAAATATGGTGACTTTTCGTCGACGTGTGTTTGTCTTGCGTTTGTTAGTTTTTAATAAAAATTAACGATCGTACGAATCGGACTTGACTGTCTTTACTACACGTCGACGGGTACTAGTGTTTCGCCAGAAATGGCGAATCGGCATTGTCGCATCACTGCCTGGTTGTTATAAAGCCTAAGGCGGTGGACGCGTGCAAATTTGCCGAATAACGATATCGTAGCATGCAAAAAAAAAAATGGTGTCTTGCCGTCGACGTGTGTTTTCTTGCGATTGTTAGTTTTTAATAAAAATTAACGATCGTACGAATCGGACTTGACTGTCTTTACTACACGTCGACGGGTACTAGTGTTTCGCCAGAAATGGCGAATCGGCATTGTCGCATACCTGCCTGGTTGTTGTACAGCTCGTGAATGTTGATCCCAATTTGGATGAAGTCCAAATATTTTGAAATGCGTTATTTATGTGCTCTTATATATGTAATGATACGCACTCATATCATAACTGAGACCATGTAAAAGAAAATAAACTTTTATTGATTATACTTTAACAAATGCATGTAATAACATACGTTCATATCATAACAAAAATTATTTGGAAATGAATTTGTAATATTTAACAACTACTTCTGTATTAGTTTTTATTATGAACACTTTTTTAGTTTATATTTTAATAAATATATTAGAACTCAATTTTCTCGGAACACCGATCATAAATCCCCTATAGGAATAACAATTATAGTAATTTTATAATCACATATAATTTAATGCGTATTTTATATATTAGTATAATACACTTAAAACATTTCAGTCCCATAAGAAGAATTCGCTATCATACTTCAATATGATTTTTAATATAAAACAATTAATTTAAGAAACAAAAGAATATTATACTCGATAACAGAAATAGTAAATATATAAAAAAAAAGAAGAAGAGAAAAAAAGAAAGAACGAAATGAATCACACATATTTATTAAGGTGAACACAAAAGTCGCAGATTTGTGACACTACGAACAAATTTTAGACTGCGCAAAATTCGCAGAAAATGGAAAAATAAATAAGCGATAACCTTGTGGGACCGAAATCTTAGTATATGTCCTTCAAATAATATTGATGAATACACCCTCCAGCTTTCAGAGGGCACTCAGATCGTCTCTGTCCACCTGACAGACAGACCGTCTCTGTCTACCTGAGAGTATACGCACACTTACCAAGAACGACTCAACAGATCGGTTTTCCGAAATTAGGTGACTCTAATTTCTTACAACGTGGAAATCATCGTTTTTTGAGTTGTTTTTATTTCTTGGCGCTGACTTTGCATCAAGTCAAAGGCGGCATCCCAACATTTCATTTTCATATTCTGTTTGATTTACAAGTTATTACCTTAATTAATAAAAAAATTGTCCGCAAGAGTTGAAATCCGTGACAGGCAAATCTTCGAGACGACAAAAAAGGTAATAAACTTATTTTATACTTGCATGATATTATTGCTTTTATTTCTTATTGAACAGGCAAGACGGTTCTCGAATTCACACCCCTTGACTCGTGTTAGTTCAAATCATTTCATACTCCCAATTATTTTTCCTTTCACCATTTAATCTTTTAATTCCTTTTTTATATTTTTTTGTATTACTACATATATAATGACAAGAAACAATATATAGATTTTTTTTAACATTGTGTTAAATATTTAGTATTATGTAAATTGATATGTTTGACAAGCATGTATGTGATTTTATTGTTTCGAGTAAAAATTATTGAAAGCATCGACATGTTTTAATGAGGAACTTTGCTAAGAACTTCACAACGATGTTCCTCGTGAAGAAGATCTACAAAACATATGGGTTCTACGCGCAATAGTTTTCGTCAAAAAGAATACGATACGATGTGAGCAGTTTCATTTCTTAACGATTGTTCACGAATCAGGTATTATTTGGTTTCTTTTTACAGTCGGTGTTAATTTACTAAATTTGATATTAAGGTTTTTGCCTGACAACGCGTCTAAGAGCGAGTTCGGTTTACCATTTGTACCGTCCCAGGATCGATGTAATTTTGTTATATTTTATATAGTAGTATGTGAACACTTACATCGACTTTGTATTTTATAATATGTACTGATAATTTTAGCATTCTCGGAGCACGTCGTCAGTTATTCTAGTTTCGTCGGAATTCGTGAAGCAGAGTTGTCGCACAATAGTCGGTTCTGTACAGTTCGCCGTGGTGGTCGCTGCAAAATTTGGTTTGAAGACGATATCGACGCGCACTTTCACATCAAGTCAAGCATCAAAATATTGTATTTTTTTTTTATTTTTAGCATATGCAATTATTGTATTTATGTAATCGAAGGTGCATGTGATATTTTCATATATTTTTATAATAATTGTATGATCCGTGGGATACAGATGGTATTGTCCTATATCTGACAAGCATCTATGTAATTTGATTGTCTTTATTTAAACATTTTTCAATATCATCATTTTTGTACAGGTAAATTTGTTAACAACGTCTCAACGTTGTAACTCGATTAGTAGATCTACGATAAGTATCTTTTCTCCTCGCGATGGACTTCACCGGGTAGACTACGCTCGGATGTGAGCAATATTTACAACACGTAACGATTATTCACTAGTCAGGTAAGTGGTTTAATTTACGGTTGATACTGTTTTACCACACACGGTATCTTGGTAATCGTCAGGCGATGTGCCTACGAGCGTGATCGCCAATCTCTATATACGTCAACGATTACTTGTGTTTCGGCGGAATTCTCGATTCAAATTTGTCCTACCACCACCGTGTCGTTGTTTTTTTTGCCGCGCTAAATAAATGTCACAATGGTGTATCCAGGATATTTAAAGGGGGAGAATAAATTTAAAATCAATAAAATGTTACCATAACATACATGAACACACACACACACACACACACTAACGATTACTTGTGTTTCGGCGGAATTCTCGATTCAAATTTGTCCTACCACCACCGTGTCGTTGTTTTTTTTGCCGCGCTAAATAAATGTCACAATGGCGTATCCAGGATATTTAAAGGGGGAGAATAAATTTAAAATCAATAAAATGTTACCATAACATACATGAACACACACACACACACACTCACACACACACCTACACACACACACACACACACACACACACACACACAAATACACATATACAGGTATATATATCATTATTATTACATAAATTATTAAATATATTTGTCTGAAAAACATTTTAGGCTTATCTCATCTTAGTCAGCAATATGTTAGGAAATTGATTCATTTGCTCAATGTACCACAGAACAATATAAAAACAACACATGAACAGTCAACTAAATTCAGGATTGTTTCAATATTATGTATATTGTAAAAATACGAAATGGATAATCTGATAGAATCATGCTTTTGTACCAGATACACTAAATCAATTAGTGATTATTAGTAGGTGGGTCGCACGCGCGTCATCGGGCTCTGAAAATGTGAAAATGTGTTTTCACAATATATTATTATTTGCAAGTTATTTATTATATTGAAAAACCCAAATTTTGATTTAAAATTATAAATATTATATCAAAATTATTGTAAACACTATAAACTGATTTTACAACCCTATCAAAAAATATATCTCAGTAGCTGTTATCATCACAACATCATACATCTTAATTAAATTATGAAATGGGTATGATCAACAAATTACATGTAATATAAAGCACATACTGAACAAACAATATGCCTAACTTCATCTATGCATTAATCATTCAATATTTTTTCGATTTGGCGAAAATACTAAAACACTAATAAACGATTGTATACAAATTTTGATAAATTATTTATTGATGACATATAGTACAATAAGATTTGGTTATTAAAACACTAAACTAAACAATTTAAACTAACAAAACTTAACAAATCACTGTTTAACGTTTTGTAATTTAATGAAATCGACGGTATTATGTGCTCATTTTTAAAACAAAAAGATGTGAACTATATCATTAATAGTATTTTTATAAATATTAAATAATTTGAAAATCCAATAAATAATAGTTGTACTCTAATTTCATTGTTATCAGAGTTAAATATAAGTTTAGGGTTAAATAAATGTTTTAATATGAAGTGAAAATTATAAATTATAATTGTTATTCCATCAAAATGTGTTCGTTCAAAAACATACAAATTAAACTAATTAAACAAAAGAGTGTCATAGCCACGAATATGCCAGTTGTAACATAATATCAAATGGATTAAATAATCTCTAAACATAACGCATTATATTAAAAGTTATAAATAAACAAATTCATAATGTTTTATTTAAAAATGTGAATTGTGTAGATTGGAGCATTCTACATTATATGGAAATAGAACTATTTTAAAGGAGTTATAAGTGATTACTATTTTAAAAAATTTCATTATATTGTATGTCAACTAAAATTATTTGTTATTAATAATAATAGAATACAACATACCATCTTCCCACTCTATTTATAAAAAATAATTCATTTTCAAAATTATCATTTATTATACTATAGTATAGTTGGACAAATATTTAGGTGTTATAAACCATATGAGAATTTTGTAGGTTATTCTATAGAAAATCATTTTTGTAGATTACAATTTTTAGATATTATTTATTGTATTCTAAACACATATGTACTTACTTTTAACAGCATTTATTCCAAGTAATGCTATAGCAAAAGTTATAAAAATCAATTTCCTTTTAACCATGTTCATTAGGATTTTGTTATAGTTAAAAACAAATGCGTAATTTTTATGTTATAATTTATTGCACTCTCTCATTCTTTGATATTGTACTTAATACAATAAAAAATACAAAAGTATTCATGAGTAGATATTAAACTAATGGTGAATTATTATTTACTTAGATGGTTTAAAAACGTAATTTGTTAAACAATATTTCACGTACCTTACAATTGGTTAAACAACAACTGATTTATAGTGTTAAGAATCGCAGTGACAACCTATGGATTAAGATTATTATTTTTTTTAATATTTTTTAAATTATTAATCGATATTAATAGTATGATTATTTTATATAATAAAAAAAAAATTTAGTTCAGATAGCTTTCTTGCGATCGTTCGGATAAATGTTAACGAATTTCTTGCAATTTTTTACATAAATTCTTGCTATGAATACATATGTTACAACGTAAATGTTCCTTTAGTTTATATTGTCTTAGTTTGATTCAAGATAAATCATACTATTTTACTTTGTTTTCACAAATAACAATGCTATAGAAAACTGTGCTTTCTTATGAGAATATATTTGAAAATATATTTTGTTTCGCTCAAAAAAAAAAAAAAATATAACCAATGGTATGCTATATGTTTGTAAATAATATGGATTTTATTATTATTATACATTGCAAATTTAAAACATATTGATCACCTAACCATATTATATATAATTTTGTCAATTCAGTAAACAATTTGTTGGTCTTAGTTGTGGGTCTCGCATTACTAGATTGATATCTGGCTTAAAATAAAATAGTTACTAAATGATTGTTATGTTACTTGTAGCCTACAAGTTATTATTAATTAACAATGAATATTTAAAAAATATATTATTGTATAATATTATTTAGGCCAATTCGTGGACCACCTAACTGTCTTTCAAAAAACTCGAAGTGATTTAGAATTTTATTGTATAATAATTTCTCAGATAACTTCATTTCCTTGCCCTTTACGGTTTCTCAATGATTAATGTTTAAAAATGTTAATAATGATTTTCTAATTTATCTTTTTCTACCACAAGTGCTTAACTTGTTTTGAAAGTTTATTGTATCTTCAGAATAAAAGAGAAATATCTATTAAAATAATATATTTTGGTATTTTTCTAGACATTTAGTTATATATAGAAATTTATGATATAATACGATACACTTATACTAGAATGCGTGAACGTAACATATGTTACGTTATGTATGAAAAAGTAAAAAATGATTGACAGACAGAAATCGGTGCTTTACGAATCATTCACTATAGGGAAATAAATACTTAATCCTTATCTATATAACATAATATAATCGTCGTAATATCATCGTAATCACCACAATTATACATCTAGTAAGTATAATTATGCGACAATTAAGATAAGATTCAAAATGAGCTTTAATATTTAGCACAAAGAATCTATCTAAATAAAATTATAATCCTGTATTTAATCAACAGTTTTTACCACTAAAAGAGGTTTTTTTTCTTTTGGCCTTCTTGCCCAACTATTTGAGTTCAAACACGTTAGTACTCGATTTCTACTTAAATCGATCTCTTACAACATCAATTTTGACACCAGCCCCCTGCATATCACTCGAAATTTTTAAAATTTACGATTTATCATGTAGTGTACTAATCGAAAACAGTTATTAATAGCTAATGTAATGAAAATCTGGATAAAAATATCCTCAAAGATGAGGCATATTTATAATTCAATAAACGATAAAGAAATATCAACGTCCATATTTGCGAATCATAGAACAATATAGTTCATCAAATATCATCAAATTATGAAATATACTATAAATAACTATTTTAAATTTGTAAGATTGTATGATTTAATAGCAGTTAGATTTTTGTTTTTCTATAACGCGTTGAACTTTTGGAATTAAATGAAAACATATAATGAGTTATTAATTTAATAGCATGGCAAAAAATTATAATGAAAACAAACAATATGCCTCTTCCTATAAATTAATTGTTCTTAATTTTCAGCTGGAGGTGATTGGTTCAGGTCGATGTTGAACATTGATTTAGCTGCACCGGATAAAATTGCAGGTAGGTCAATTAGATTGGATTGATAATATTATATTTGCACAACATTATTTTTTTAGTTTTTGAAATTTCTTTACTTTTATGTATGGATGCAAATATATAATCCATAATTAATTTATTAACAAAGCAAAATACTAATGTTAAATTAAACAAAATGCGTCTTCAAATATACTAGTCTTCATTCGTTTTCATCTGGATGTGGTAGATTCAGGTCAAGACCCAGTTTTTTACCTTTATCTGTTCTAAATGAAGACGTAGATTGGTCGTTCAGATTAGACTGTTAATATGGTCCTTGTTGTATGATTAAACGGTATAAAATATTTCCATTTTTATCTACAGGAACTGGAAATGCTGGTGATTTAATTCCATTGCAAAAATCCGACAGAGGTATGTCAGAGGTACACAGGTAATTTCAGAGGTATATGCTACAAAAAATAAAATAAATATCAAAATTTGCTCAAGTTGATTGTATAAATACAATGATTTAAAGAAGTAGACATTAAAACTGTAATATATAGCTAACACGCAATTAAAACATCGCGTTATAAAGTGAATAGTGACATAGAACCCTACTTATTATCGTTATGCAATAAAAATGATTCACTTCGAATAAATTCCATGGCTATAAAATGAATGAAAATTCACAGTTATATAAATAGATTTAAAAATTTTAGTAAGTTGTAAAAATGGTTTGTTCAGAATATCGAAAAATATGCTGACAGTTAACAATAGCCTATAAATCACAAATTACATGAAGTCAAATCAAATCGTGTAAATTTATTATTATTGATTTTGTGTAAGCACGAGTATAAATGATTTAAAAAATTATTTAAAAAATAACCATTAAACTCATCAATTTTCTATCCTACAATTCCTAAAAATCGAAATATAAATAATGATTAGCACTTTGTAAAATGATATAAAAAAGATGCGTTTAAATGATTTTAAAAATGATAACTATGTATTGATTTTGAAACTGAACTGAAATCCATGTTTTTTATAATAATGATGTATAGATCAAGTATTTATAAAATAACTTGGAGTGTTTCCTAAAATCAATTAGAAATATTATTGAATTTTCACACTTTTAAAATCTTTTAAATAATAAATTATTCTATGGCCATAATAGTGTGGTGCAAAATTTGTTGGAATGACAAATTTAAAAATAAAAATAAATTAATTCGATTAAAGTGCAGTCGAACACATGAAATTCGAACATTTAACCCGTTAACATTTAACCCGACATTTTTTAATGTCCTTAAACGTATAATATTTTAGTATATATATTATATGCAAATATATGAGTATAATATACGATAGGTATATAGATATTATAGTTTTTTTAATTTAAATATCTCTAAAGAAAAAAAGAAAAATTAATATTTCTCTTTATTTCATTAGTTTTGAATTATAGGAATCACAGTTAACACAAGTATTTAATTTGTTGATTTCTTCATGTAAACCAACATATAAAGCTATTAAATATTTTCTTTAAATAAAAACATACTAATATTTGATCTTTTCAGAACACAGATTTTATTTTCAAATAATAAAAAATATATATACTTAAGCCAAAAGAAATAACCGACACAAATGAGGAATGATGATCATCGGGGTCGAAACCATAAATCAACCTTAAGCAAAACGAATTTGACACGATTTTATAAAAAACCCTAGACAGTAATAAAAAAAAAAAATTAATTCGTTCTAATCTTTTTAACTCGAGGTGATTGGTTCAGGTCCATGTTGAGCATTGATTTAGCTGTATCGGATAAAGATGCAAGAAAGACAATCAGATCGTATTGATAATGTAGACTTTGTTCGAAAAAATGATATAAAACATTTGAAGGGTAAACAGTAGCGGCACCAGACATTTTTTCTGGAGAGGGGCAAGATTATGGCAAATATTTTTTCAATGGATCAAATATATACTCGTATATTATTGCCCCTTTGAGTTTTTCATAATGATAATATTTATATTATTGGAGTTGATACTTTAGTATACCTGTATCTGCTGAAGACATTTAGTTAAATCGTGTAAATTACGAGTAGATAAGTAAACAAACAGAAAAAAGTTTTAAATAATAATAATAATAATAATAATAGTACTAAAAATCATATACATAGGTTTTTTAACATTTTATAATAAATTAGGTAAAATCGTATACTCAATATTATATTATTATATATATAATTTTGATTCTTGATTATTTAAACATTTTCCATTAACCTAAATACTTTTTTTACTATTCAAGACATTATAGTAGATATATTATCTACACGAGTATTTAAAAATGTCAACGTGAATTTCTAACAAATTATAAGTATAAGATGAGTTTAGTGAGAAACCATTTATACAGGTGTAGTATAAATTATTGAAATACATGGAAAATACTGTATTATTTTAGTGGTTTCTGATAAAACATAATCAATTTCGAAATCAAATTAAATGGCAGTGTATTCTGTAGTGTATCATCTTTATATTCGTTTACGAATGCACATAAAAAAAAATATGATTAATTACACAGCGAAATATATGGAACACGGCAAATAAATAAATACTTGAAATTTAAATTTTCATTTGGTCTTAAACAGGTAGAGTAATAGTGGGGCAAAACTAAATTTGGGTAGAGCGCTTGCCCTACCTACCCCCCCCTAGTGTCACCACTAAGGGTAAATGCGGTTTCCAAAGTCATTACCTAAAATCAAAATCGCTAACTAGTATGTTATGAATGAATATGACTTATTTATTAAATCGTAAGATATTTTAAAAACATTATTATTTTAGTTATTGAAAACTCTTTATTTTTGTGTATGAGTGCAAATATATAATACGTAATTAATTTAATAACGTAAAAAATTGTTATTGTAAAATTAAACAATATGCATCTTCAAAAATCTAGTTTTCATTCGTCTTCAGCTGGAGGTGGTAGGTTCAAATCAATGTTCAGTATTTTACCTTTACCTGCATTCAATGAAGATGCCGGTTGATCATTGAGATCAGATTGTTCATTAAATTCTTTTTGTACGATCAGATGGTATAAAACATTCCCTTTTTCATCTACAGGAAGTGGAAGTGCAGTTGATTCAATTCCATTGCAAAAATCCGACGGACATCTTGCAGAGGTGTATACTACAAACAATTTAATTAAATATCAAACTTAGCTTGAGTTAATTTTTATGTTTCCCTTTGGTTCCAACTATATTTTTATAATATCTTAATTTAATTAGAAACATGTATTTATTCCTCAAAAAACTTATTATTATTCCATCAAATGTCATTAACATTATTTTTTAAATTTATTATTAAGTTTTAAATAATTATTTGCAACTGACAAATTAATTTATTTCTAATATTTTTGTCCTTTAATCTTTTTTTAATTATGATACATACCAACATAATTTTTAATTTTATGTCCAACGTAATGAAAGTAGTCTAATTGTATGGCTAAACATATTTATTATAGTAATAACAGTGTCATTATTTATGATTTTAAAGTTCAGACCACTACAGTGTGGCCAGCGTAAAATGAGACGCGATCATCGTGTGCTTAGCGGCTTTTTTCGGAATTAGAGCTTCTACATTTAGAATGCTTGGCATGCATTTTAAAAATCAGCTGATGTTTACATATGTATCTATTTTATGTTTTATTTTGTGTGAGTTGTACACCTTTTTTAAAATGTAATATAATTTATTCAAGATTTAAAACAATATTTTTGAAATGGCATATCATCAAGATAATCATTGTCAAACTAAAAAGGTAATTTTTAGTGTATATAATTGCTTTAGATTATTGGCTGGTAACAAAAATAATCCAGGATTATATTTTTTCGACAAACTTGAAAAGTAACTGCTGAAGTATGTGGCGTATATTTTGCTTGTGTTCAGAGGATTTATGGAAAAGTTTTTTATATTAAAGCTTTAAATGAAAAGAATGTTGACGCCGGATTCTCTACAACCTCATTTAAGTCATCAAGAAAAACTTGGGAGCGTACAAAATATGCTACTGATTTAGAAAATTTTAATAACGAAATAGTTAGTAGAACAATTCACAGATTTTACAACAATGGTCAATTTCCAATAAGCGCGAAAATGTTGATGGTAATGCATGAAAGAACTAATTATTTGAGTTTAAAATTATCTATTGACATTTTTTTGAAAAATTTACATTTTAAATACAAAAGTGTAACGATGAACCTAAATTTCTCATGGTAAGGAACACATTGTTACTTCTCGGATTAGATTTTTAAGGAAAATGAACGCGTTTAAAAGTTTACTTATACGTACGTAAATATATTACAAAATAAATACATAGTAATTATTATTAATGATGTTACAAACCCAGATTATTGAGGTAAAATCAAATCCAAACCGAAATTATTCTTGTAAGGCTCATTTTTTGCTGACCATACTGTAGTTAAATTAATGTATCTTGGTAAGGAGAACTCTTTCATCTTCTTTGAAGAATATTAATTTTGTATATGTTGTTCATTGTTGAGTTCGATACCGACTATGTTTGTTCGTTTAATTTACATTATTTATATATTTTATAATGAATTCTTTTTTATTATTTAATGTTAAATATTTCATTGTTATTATTCAATTCGCTCTCTGTACCTTCTCTAGTATTTTCTCGTCATATTAAATACGGATATAAATACGAATACATATATTAATTTATTCACTCTCATTATTTAGTTCTTACTAATAATATGTAATAAAATAAATATCACTTATGCAATTAAATATGTCTTCATAATAAATTAGATAGTAATTTGGTAATTAGTCATACTTAATTGTTATATTATAATATTTCAATTTCAAATTTATAGAATACATTTATAATTCCGCATAAAAAATTAAATAAAAAAAAATTATATTTTTTCTTTCACCTATGCTTAGTTGGGAATCACCCCGTTAAATTGACAAGAAATATATAATATATTATTTTGACTAACACAAGTAATACGTCATGTCAATTATCACTTATAAAATTCATAATGTCTTCATGGTGAGTTGAATAGTTCAAACGCAGAAAGTAAATTTATTATTTTTAAAATAAAATATAATAGAGCACTTATAACTGTTTTATACTTAAATGTATAAGCCCAAAATCACAAAATATTACACTTTAACTGCGTATACGTATTTCAACAATTACGTTGTCATCATCTAAAAATTTTTTTTTTTACTACTTTGCGCTGATGATGACAACGCAGTTTTTGAAATACATATACGCGATTAAAGTATATAATATTTTGTGATTTCAGGTTTATAAATTTAAGTAGTTTTTAAGCATTATCAAAATTTTAAACTCATAAAAACTCTTTCCAAAACTTATTTTAAACTTTTAAATAAACTCTTTTTAAACTTTGTTTAAAAAAAATATTACAATTTTTAATATTTTACCTGTTAGATAATAGGCTGAATAATCTTTTCCTATGCAAAAAAAAAACGCGAATACGATATTATTAAATGATATAATATAATATTTATTTATTTTTCTAATTTTATTAGTTTCATTTAAAATTAGAAAATTTATATCAACGTACATGAAATGAAATCAAAGTAATAAACTAAAACTGTAGTTTTTAAAAAATTAACGGTTAAGATGTAATGTGCTCAATTTGAAATTTTTTTCTTATTGACGGAAAACTTTGTATTAATAAAAATCATTTTGAAAAATATATTTTGGAAATGAACCTGACCTCTTTGAACATCAAACAATTTAAAAAAATATGCATGTAAAATGTATGGATTTATTTGTTCTAACAATATCATTGCTGTTGTTCGACAATTGTTAATAGCTTGTTATTATAAATATTTTTATTTATCTAATTATGTTTTAAGTTCTTAAAATATAATTAATTACATACTATACATATTATTAACTCACTGAATTGCATGAACATTCCTTCCAAAGCTGCTTTCCGTGTATCTTGAATAATAATAAAAAAAAAATCTATTTAAAATGTAGCTGTCAGTATACACTGTAAGTAAATAAATAACATTATTTTTTATTTTTTATTGACTTTTAATAATAGATAATTAAATTTTATTTTAGTTTATGTGTTAGTCACATAGAAGATATTTTAGTATTGTCTCTTTAAACACAACAAATATTTACCCATTGTAATTAATTTCCTACCATTCATATGGTCTAAAAATAATTTTTAGATTGTATAACTAATAATACTTAGCATATTTTATTTTCATTATGTTTAAAGTATAAAAATATAATTTAGTATTTACGTAAAGTATTAAATTTTTTAATAAAATATTATTTACTAAAAATATATTTTTATGTGTCAACAATTAATTTAATGAAATTTTATTTCAGAATAAGTTTTGTTTCGATACATATAATCTATGAAAATATTCAAATTTTGGATCGAAAAACTATAATAACAACGTATTTTACATTAAAATAATCAATATTCCACAAACGTATAAGTAAAGAAATACTGGAATGCTACTATAATATATACAAATGTTGTTTTTAAAAATGCACGAAAATCAGTTCTTTTATGTAAATTCTCAAATGCGTTACAGTATGTTAATTAATATCTTACCAATGCATATTTCCAAATGAGATTTGTTTCGTTTCCTTTTATATTCTTATATCAAAAGTAATAATGTTATTAATTGAGTATATAGCTAATGAAACTATAATAATTTTAAAGTGGACATTAAACGTGGAAACTCATATTATTTCAAGAAATACGAACTAGTAGGATTCTGTAAACACCAGTCCATTGGATCTTTGAAAATTTTGTGTAAATTGTATTGGTGTACTAAATTGTGTACGATATTAATTAAATTCAATTTGTTCATGTTTTTGTTTTTGACAATCAAGGAACAAATAATATTTATATATATAATCATAAGTAGCCCCTAATTAGCGGTTATAGATACTTTCTTACTTAATTACTTATTATAGGTACCTACTTAATTTTATACTTTTAATAATCATAATAAGGATACATACCCTGAAAGAACCTATCCAAAAGTTCTTTTAGATATTCAATTAAAATTGCTAAAAAGTACATAATGTATATATTTAGGCATTTTTTCTCCCACTAAACACATGATAATTTTTTATTTGATATTTGTAATCAAACTATTGTACAATTATACAATACATATAAATATGAAAACAATTATTTTTATACATTATTTGAAAAGTAACTAATATATTACAGAATAATGTATAACGGTATAACGTTTTAAGAATACATAAAATAACCTTTTATACTCATTTCAGAATTAATTTCTTTTATAGAATGGGCTAGTAAAAATAAATTATGTTAAAATGTATAGATAATGCATTAGTTTTAAACAATGCAAGGTTAATTATTATTATAGAGATAGCTAATATACGAGTATATGATAGTTTTGAATTAGTCATTACATGTAGTTTTCATGTATTTTATTACATGACTCTTAATTATAAAATATAATAGTAAAAACAAAAAAATAATATAATTAATAATAAACAATTATTTAAGTTGATTCAGTACACTTATAATAAGGTATTGGTAAATACAATTTAAAATTGCTGTGAGATATATATTTTAAATTTATAAATAATTTGATATTTAATTACTCACATATATTATCATATGCATGCATGAAAGCATCAATTTTATTTTCGTTCACTACACAAAGAAAATATATAATATTTTAAAACCTTAATTTATAGTATTATTTATAATTAAATTACGTTAACCAAAATGTTCAACCTGCATATGAATCTAATAATTATGTATGTTTCAAAATACAAATACACTATAGTACATATAATTTTATATGTAAATTCAAATGCAAAATGCAGTATTTCTTTCGATGGTGCATATATATATATATATATATTTATGTATACATTTAATGTACAAAATTACGCAATTAGTCGTATTACTTACTATTGAAATTTCCAAAACATTTAAGTTCAACTGCATTATAGTTATATTTGATATTACATTTTGATAGCAATAATTATGTTCATACAATTATTTGACTACAACAATACCATTTTATTTGATATTTTGATTTGATTAAATAGTTATTTATATATATATATATAGAAGTATAAACTATAATATTTACGCTGTTCTCTTTAAGCAATAGGAATTTATACGATAAACTCTATTGTAGTTATTAATTGATTGTCGTTAAGTTATAAATATGATGATGTAATATCTCAAGTAAAGAGAGAACACTGGATGTGCGTAATTCACCCTCACAGATAATTTTTATTTTTGTTAAATTAATTTATCAATAATTTTAAGTTTAATTTCATTATACAAAACAATCAGTGCTTATTATATATATTATATATATTATATAATATAATATATAATAATAAAATAGCTCTTTTAAAACATACAGATCAGGGTTCGGCAATAGGCGGACTGTGGAAGGGAAATAAATGGACTGCTAAAAATGTTTTACTTTCATTCTGGTTTTCCATATGTAATAAATATTTGATGTATTTGGGGATTACGATGGTATGCATTATTTATCGTCGTTTACAATAATAATCACGATAGCACAACAGTGGACATTGTACCTACTGCTTGTAACACTTAATATTTATGAAGTTTCTACAATGGGCGAATGGATTGACGTAGTCACGTATTTGTTCAGACGTCCAAAATGTTACTTCAAATGTAAATTATTAACTTGGAAGAAGATATTTCATTTAAAATATACAAAACTGCATCTACTAAAGATTTTTGGACAAAGCATGTTTTGGATAAGTATATGAACTGCAAAACATTGGCCATAAAATTAGTTACCATATTTGGCATCACATACATATCTGAAACTTCGTTCTCCAAATTGTCCTTTTTAAAGAATAAATATCGTTCAAAATTAACTGATCTCTATTTTGAAAACACTCTGCGCATTAATTATTCTCCAAGAGTACCAAAATTTAAAAAAACTGACTAAGAACAAAGTATGTCATTTCTCTCATTAAAATATAAGATCGTATATTATTATTATGAAATATCAAAATTTATATTATATTCTATTAAATAATTCACCTTATACTATATTTTTAATGCAAAAATAAATGCATTTATTAACTAATATTTAAGTTTTTTCTGGACCTCGAATTTTTTTTTTTTTTTGATTATCCAGAACTCTATAAAGACTAATTGCCGACCCCTGATATAGATCTTTATGTCATTTATCTATAGATGTAGTTTTAAAGCATATATTAACATATGATCTAATTCGATGATATTGAACATTGTATTAAGCGGCCCTCACACGATCAATATTATTGACTGTATTTCATATCCTGACAATATTATTGATCATGTAAGGTAAGTGTACTTGATGTACTGTCAGTATGGAAAAACAACACCGATGAAAGATGAAAAAAATTGGATATCGAGTCCTCAATATTTATTTACTGATAATAATATTGACAGTGTGAGGTAGGTAATGACAGTTCATCAGTATAATTTTCGCAGCCATGGGTGACGAAGGCCGAAATGCGTCTTGAGATTCGTCTTCTCAGACAAATTCTGAGCGTTTTATTACCGCATATAAACAGTTACTGGAATTATGGGATGTGCGTAGTAAAGAGTAATGCAAACGTCATAAAAAAAATGCTGCTTATGAACAACTACTTACTATTTATAAGTCTTTCAAATGTAACGCTACTGTTGACGACGTAAAAAAGAAATTAACATATTAAGTAGTAACTTTCGCAAAGAACTAAAGAAAATCAACCACCCAAAGATAAGTGGAGCTGGGATAGACGATATATATCAACTATCATCGTGGGTATTTGAAGAATTAACTTTTTTGACGGATTTGGAAAAACCTGTGGAAAATATTTCGTCGATAAATGAAAATACAAATTAAGAAACGAATGATGCAGTAAGATAATTTATTTTAGTATTTCACAATAAATATTTAAGATTTATAATATAAATTATAAGTATTAAGTAATTTAGTTTTGTTAATCATTTATAATGAATAGGTAATAACGTAGATTGTTTTAACAATCTAATATTATTATTATAAACCTTCTCTAGCTACTGTATAAAACCTCTCATAGTTCTTGCTTCTAAACTAATAATCTGAGCGGGCGTTTTTTTCAAAGGTGTTAACAAATTTCCTGTTATTTCACTGCCAATTTTTATTTCACTTGTCTGTGTATTTTCTTCAAAAAGTACATTTTTTTAACAGTAGAGGTTTTGATGGGTTTCGATTAAGAAATTTTGAAATTAGGAACAAGCTAATGTAATTAAAACTGCTTTTTCTAGTCTAAGATTTATTGGCTTTTGAAATATACCAAATCTACTGGCCAGTATTCCAAATGCATTCTCAAATGTTCGACAAGCTCTGGATAGGCGATAATTAAAAATACGACGCTCATTAGTTAAATCTTGTTGACTGTAAGGTTTCATTAAGAAAGGTTGTAATAAAAAAGCCTCATCGCCATGAAATACTTTAGGAAATTGTTCCTCAATGTTTGATAAACGAGATGGTGGTGAAATATTTAGGGTATTATTCTGTAACTTTTTCCAAAATGTTGTATAATATAACACTCCTCTGTTAGAAATTCGACCATTAGCTCCAACGTCTACCATAAGAAATTGGTAATTTGCATTTACTACAGTCATTAGCATGATGCTGAATGTTCCTTTATAGTTGTATTACAACGAACCAGAATTTGGCGGTTTCCCATCGATAGATCCAATACAGTTTCCAACATTCCACTTAGATCTAAAATCATTTGAGACATTTTGCCATTGTTCAACAGTATCTGGAAGCGGAAAAATCCAGTAATTTGTTTATTTTAATTATACTTTAAACTGATTCATAGCATTTTTTTTGTATTAGCCTCTAGTAGGTATAATATACTAATTGTGTATATTATTATACATTTTATATATAAGTATATATTATTATATTTCAGGAATGTATTGATAATTCGAGAGTATTAGTTGAGTCAAATGTATCTTTTATTCGACCTCAACCAAAAAAACTTAAGTAAAAACTTAAGTCCTCAATTGCAACTATATCTCATCAAAATCAATTACTCCCTCTGGCATGTGGATATTCGTCCAAACAGGATAACAAACAAGATAGTGATTTAGATCTGTCCAAAGTTTGGACTTACAAATTAAAAAATTTGGATCCAAACCAAAGGTTATTTACTGAGAAGGCAATTAATGATATATTATTCGAAGTACAACTTAGTACATTAAATAGGAACTCTGTTCAAATAAATGAAAGTTACAGTCCTTCTTTCACACCACTATCATCAACACCATCATCACTTACATCACACAATTGGATTGAAACAACTAGACTAACATCGGACAGGGATGAACAACCAAGTTCATTACAGAAATATATTGCTTATTTTATCAATGAAAACTTATAAAACTACTTAACAATTAACTAATAACTAAGTGCATAAAGACTATAAACGTTACCTAAGTAAGTTAACTATACAAAAACTAAACATATTAAAGTATTTTTCTTTTTAAATATTGTTATTAAATATTAATATAACTTATTTTGATTTATTTTTTAATTAGAAAAGTTTTTTAGACACAAAACACAATGAGATCATAAATAATTTTTATTAACTTAAAAACATTGTGCTAATAAACAAATCATAATAAAAATTGTTTTATTTACCTTTATATGATCTTTGAAAAAAGTTATTAGTGCTTGACATGTCTCGACTACAATTTCGCTTATAGTCGTTGGTGAGATGATTGAAGATAATTTCAGGTCCTCAAAAGTCCGTCTAGTTGCCAGGTACCTCAACGTAACAGCCAATCATTCATTCGTAGAAATACTCTCTCGCATGTTGGTATTTTTTTTTAGTGATTAATAGTGCTACTATATTTAAAATTTGATTATAATTATCAATGTTCATTCGGAAATTATTATTGAAGTCCTTCGTGTCTGAAAGTTGCACCTTATTTAAAAGATTTAAATGAGTGTACTGTCTTCGATTAGAAATCCACTCTTTCACCCATCGTTTTCGTTTTCTTGCCAACATGCTTTTTGTTGTTCATCCATGTTCGATATGAAGCTTTTAAGTTATTTAATTACAGAAAATAAAAATATTAAAAATACGTAGGTAGATACTAGGTACAAGATAGAGCGTAGGTTAAAACGCATAGGTACAACACAACAAAGATCACAACTGAGTATTGACAGTCATTTGTACTGACCGTTTGAGGACTATACTGACAGTAGGCGTAAATACTGTCAGTATTGATACTATCAATAATATTGATCGTGTGAGGGCCGCTTTATGTTTAGTACCAACCAATAAATGTCTATAATATTTTTCATTATTACAAAGGTAAATTAATGGGTATCATTAACACTGTTTTATCAAATACACACAAATCCTTATGGGTAAAATTAGTAATTGATCCTATCAATATGTACGACTAATTTTATAATAGCATTTCTGAAAATAGTGATGGAATATTTTTATCATAATGATGTAAAAGAATAAAATATAAACAAACATCTATAGTTCCTCATAAAAAAATATCGATTTCTAATAATACTTATTAAATTTTTTTTTCATAACCCTACTATATAACATAAAAAGTATTATATGTTTAATGACAGTATTATACATCCATTCCACAATATTATTATACATCAATTAAAATGTACATCATTTCTGAATGAAAGTATAAAAACTCAATAATTTTCTTCAAGATAAAATATATATTTTAATTTTTATCGCAAATTGAAAAATCACAACCAAAACGTAGTTAAACCATATATATTCCATTTTATCCAAATCTCTTATACATAATACCATATAATAAACTATAATTATTTACTAATATATACATAATCGATGAGCTTACATTCACATCCTAAAATAAAACCGAGAAAATCATAGATTTTAATGAAGATTGACTAGAGAAGATAAAGTAAGGAATAAATGTATTAGAGATAGTATAGGACAAAAATTAACTTCGACAATGAATAGAATAAAAAAAAAAATAGAATTAGATGGATCGGGTATATTTTAACTAAAGACGAGTATTTAAGATACAGTGATTAAAAATGGAAATGTACGTAGTAAGAAAAAGAGTTAGAGAAGGACTGAAAAAAATAATTATGATTGAGAGTGATATAAAGATGTATAGTCTAAATGTTAAAGATGTGAAAGATTGGGTTATGTGGAAGTGAAGGACTAGTGTGACTATTTTAAAAGAACTTGATAGAGCTCTATTGTACACAATACAAATATTTTATTTAAAAAAAAACTTGTTAAGTAAAAGGATATGAATATATAAGTTAGCATGTAATGTATGAGAATTTTTATAAAGTAAAATATTTGGATTTTATTTACTGTATTCTAAATACATAACAAGTGTCATAGCACTGAATATGCCAATTACACCATAATATCATATTAATTTAATCATTTCTAGAAATAAAGCATTCAAGTTAAAATTTTAAATAAACGAAATTATAATATTTAATTTAAAAGAGTAAATTGTATAGGCTGAAGAGTTCAATATTTTATGAAAATAGGAACATATTATTGGAGTTGCTTTGAGTGAGTAATATTTTCACTAATTAAGATATTTTATGTCAAAAAAAATTATTTAATCTGAGTAAATTTCAAAAATTACATACTGTCTTTCCAGGCTAAATATAAAGAAATATTAGATTTTCATATTTATCGTATATTATATTCTTCTTCTTCTCCCCGCCAATATACAATACACTATACAATATACAAACCATTTGTGAATTCACTTAATACGATCTCCCACATCATCTACGCCCACACCCGCAGTCCTCAAATCACACACAATCGCCCATACTTAATCCTTTAAGTAGTAATCCTTCTAATTATATTTTCGCCAACGTTGTAACTCAAACCCAATGTAACCATTAGTCACCATTTACCCTTGTGTGACCATTTATTTTTCCATTGTCGCAGTGACTAACAGCGTCACTGTTGTCGCGGTTACAGTGACTTTTGGCTCATAACTATTCCTCTCACATGTTCATTTCAATTATAATTTGTCATTATTAATTGTTTCTGTATTTTACGAATTTTGTTACTGAAAAGTACTTATATAAATGATTGAAAATTCGGTATATTTTAATTAATAATATATTATCTCCATTATTTTATACTAATTACTATTTAATATTCATGCTATTTTATTTAATAAATTATCTTATTTTATTTTTTTATCTAGATGACCAAAAATCTATATCTCATCTTTACTTTAGATAATTCTTCCATTATTATCTATATCTTTAATCTAGATAACAAAATTGGTTATCTGTCCCAACACTGCTTATTGCATCCTTCGTTCAAGGTGCAAGATCTTGACGTAATGATCTGTAATTTCTCCAACTGAACAAAGAAAACAAAAAATGATCTCTAAGATCGATTGATCGCCGTAATGTCCGGGAGTTGTTGCAGTACGTTACGGGGGTCTGGTGATTTTTCTTTTGTAATTATTCCTGTTGTCCGAAGAGCATTGACCCACTTCATAATTATTTTCCGATTGGGAACAGTATCGCGACGTCCAATATTGAAGTGAACTCTGAATGCACGCTACAGCTTCATTACCGATTCATTGTTTTTCACAAATGCGTCGTACGCGAACACAGGTGACCGACACTCCACTGTTCCATAGTGGTAACTAAACGGCATTATCTTATGGGTCGAATGACCTTATCTAGACTTTCCTATTGCTAATCTACGATGATAAAACTCCATCTATTTTTCGCCTTATTCCCGTGACCCATTCAATATTATAATATATTTTATATATAGCAGTATAGTTGGACGAACATAAGGGTGTTATGTACTATATGATAATTTTTGTAATTCTGTTGAAAATCATTTTTGTAGATTGAATTTCTTGGATATTATTTGTTGTATTCTTAACAAATATAATACTTACTTTCATCACCTTTTGCCTCAATTAATACTATAGCAAAAATTATAGAAATCAGTTTACTTCTAACCATATTCATTTGGTTTTTGTTATAGTTAACAATCAATGCGTATTCTTTACGTTCTAATTTATTGCACTCTCTCGTTCTCTGATATTGTACGGAATACGACAAACAATTTAAAAGTAATCATGAATAGGTATTACACTAATGGTGAATTAGTTTTTACTCAGATGGTTTAACAACGTGATTTACGAAATAATATTCCACGTATCTTATAATTTAAGATTTATGGTGTTAAGAATCGCAGTGGCAGCCTATGGATTAGGATTATTATTTTTATCAATACTATTTTAATTATTATATTAATATTATGATTATTCTACATAGTAAAAAATTGTACTAAACAAAGAAACATGTACTGTATGATAATTTTTATAAATAATTTATATTAAATTTCATTTAAGTAGATCAATTTTTTTAAATATTCTTCATTGCATTCCAAAAACATGTAATATACTTACTTTCATTATCATTTATAACAAATATTGCTATAGATAAAGTAATAAAAATTAATATACTTAAAATCATGTTAATCTCTTTTTTGTTATAGACAAAAACTAACGCGCATTCATTACGTTATAACACGACGAAAAATACAAAGAAAATCAGGAGTAGAAAATTAACGAATAGTAAATTAATATTTGCTCAGATGGTTTAACATTTATATAATTTGTTTAATATTTAAAGAGCTTACATTATAATACACATTTTAGTTGAATAACTAAAATAAGTTTAACATAATAATTTGTAAAATATTACTGGACTCATCTTATAATTAATTAAACTACAGCCGATTTATAGTATTTGCAAAATTCGTGAAAGCAACATATGCATATATGATTATGATTTTTATTATGTATGTGGGTCTTGGTATTCTTGTCTGTCACAGCCTGTAATATTGATAATGTTTATTTTTAATTTTTATAATAAATTATCTGATTATAATAGAGTAGAATAGTAATAATTGAATTCACTATAGTTAATAGCCACTATCACTATTCGAAAAATAATGTTATATTATAGGTAAAACTGGTATAATTCAATAATTGTGTGCAATAGTTATATCGAATTGTCACAACTTGAAGAATAATGTGGTGTATCACGCACAAGTGATTAATGTCGAGGCGTATAGTCACAATAATCAATAGCCATGATTGTGGCGCGCACATACGCGGTTACATAGCGTTCTAATCTTAGGTACTATAAATTTGAAAACAATAATATATCATTGCATTCAATAAATGATTCTAAGCAGAGTTTCAGTGTAATATTATTAAAATTATAGTGTGTATAGAGAACATAATTAACGATTAACCTTACAGTATGTCATAATCGCGTTTTTACTACTTTTCTGTAATTTTCGGTAGTTATTGAGTATTTTTTTTTAGGCGCTTTTGAGAAAATCGAAAAAATAAGTACCAACTAGATAGCATTTGCTACCGGAAAATAATTAAACATATTAAGATCAGAGCACTCCTGGTAAAACTTCTGTGAACAGATATCATTGTAAAACCAATACATTCCTCACTCCACTCAGAATATTAAAAAGGATAATATATGTGTGTGGATACTAATTCTAATCATAGCACCTCCCAATAAATAATCCTAGATATGCCCCTGGTTTGAGTACCCATAATCAAAATAGGTATTTATATTATAAAAAGAAATTACAGATGTTTTGATATATAACTATGGATATGAGCATATTTTGAAAAATTATGGGGTAACCAATAGAACGGCATCAAATCAAAATGAAAAAAATGGAAAATAATTTTGAAATGTTATATAATTATTACAATAAGTTAAATCAATATTAATATACATTAAAATCAAAAATTCAATATCTTTAAATAGCATATATAGATATATATGTATGAGTTTATAAATGGTTACTAATTTTTACATTAAATAAATATGTATACTTTATTTATGTAACATGCATTAACAAAATAAAAAGGAAAATAATAATTAATATTTTTATTTAATTTTTTGATCTTACATTAATATATTATTTTATTCTTAATTACTTAAAAAAAATTTGTTTCATACTTTTTCCCTTACAAAACTATAAAACATACAAAATATATAATATATATATGACTTAATATTACAATTATTATTCATTTACATCTATTCAAGTGAATCAAATGTTTATAATTCCGTTAAATCTGAGCCATCTGTTAGAGCGTTAGGTTGCTTGTGAACCATGCACGAACGGGCGACTGATTCAAAAAGTCTATAAATTACATATTGAAAAACAAGTTATTATAGAATATTATTAATTTAACAACACAATTATTGCGTATTAATATATACACAATACGAATTAGCAGCAAACAAGCAAGGAACAAAAATAATAATCGTTATATAGGGTGTTTCATTAAGAACGCCGGATTTAATTTGCCCAGTATTTTTTGTTTTGTGTATTAGCTGACCTGTTTCTTTTATCATTTTTATCTATAAACTCTCCGCAATAAAACGCTGTAAAGGTTTTAAAGGTAAAATTTTGTTTTATTCATTTATTTTGATTGTTTCTAACGTTCTGTTTGTAACCATGGTGCGACTGAGTATTCAAGACCGCGTTTTGGTTATTAAAACTTTTTATTGCCATAGTGAATGTTACCGAGATATGATAACAGAGTTTTTGTGGCCAGTATTAAATGATTTTAACATATGAATGCGTTGAAGCTTTCATGGATTGTTAATTTTCTGCCAATGTTTTCAGATTTATCCACGTGTATATTTTTGGGCTGACGTTTCGGACTCATTTCAGAGTCCGAAACATCAGCCCAAAAATATACACGTGGATAAATCTGAAAACATTGGCAGAAAAAGATTTTAACATAACCGATAAATGGTTCCAGCAGGACAGCGCCACTTCCCATACTGCTCGTGCGACAATCATGTTATTGCACGAAAAGTTTGAGGGCCGACTTCTTTCACGATGTGGTGATCAGAACTGGTCTCCCAGGTCGTGTGATCTAACTCCAATGGATTTTTTCCTTAGGGGTTATGTCAAAGCTCATGTGTACGAAAACAAACCACGAACAATTGAAGAACATAAAGAAGAAATTTGTCGTGTCATTGGTGAACTAGACCCAGAGATGTGTCAGCAAGTGATAGCAAATTTTGTGATCCGAACAGAAGGTTGCCAGCGAAGCCGAGGTGGACATAGGCCAGATGTGATATTCCACACTTAAATCGGAGAATATATACCTACAGGTTCATATAATTTTTTGTTCAAAATAATTTTTTTTAATAAAGTAATAACAAGATTAAATCCAGCGTTCTTAATGAAACACCCTATATATCAATGGTTAGAAGACAAAATTGTTGTAACAAGTTATAGAGATTTTTCAAGTAACTGCAATCACTTTATGCTAATTACGTGATTCAAAATCAATTTTATGATAAAATAGCTGTAAACAATCCACCAAATCACTGTATTCAGAAGAAGTACAACTTACAAAAACACATTAATGTGACAGTACATAAAAAAAATTTCAATAATTAATTTAAAAACAAAAATCAATAAAAATAAATTTCTTAAAAATAGAAAATTGAAAAAAAAAATTTTATATTAATATTCTGAATATAGCAATCGATAAAGAATCATGGGTGGTCACTTACATAAATTTGTCTTCTAATCTTTGATGAAAGTACACTATAATGGCATTGAGACTATAAATTAAATTAAATTATAACCAAATGATAATAGTAGTATAAAGGAGTTTCTCAATAGCTGCAACTGGATACTAATGTATGTTTAAAATTTTAAATATAACATACAGAACAGATTAATCTAAACCAACGATTCTCAAATTGTTTACTTGCAGAGCTTATAGACGCTAAACAAATATGTGGAGAAAAATATCAGAAATACTAATTTTTAATATTAAAATGTATTAATAGTTATCTTTAATTGACTTGGTAAGGAATCAATTTCAAATTGTCACCCTTACAAATTTTGCAAATATTTAAATTAAAAAAATTAAACATAAAATATTTATTTAATTGCGATAGATAATATTTGAAACAACAAAAACCATTTGTAAGCTTAACTTATTAGTTTTAATGTAACTAACTAAATGTTACTTACTTCTCGATTTCTGGAGCACAATGCACAAATTCATGGTTCCAAAACTTGTAAGCTGGATTTTTTATCAGCTCAATAAATGTGATCAATAAGCCCCATGGATGTGGTCTATTTACAATCAGTCTTTCCAAAAGAACTCTGCAACCAAATTGAAAATAAAACAATTCCATCGATCAGATTATATTTAAAATACAATAGCAAAACACCCACCTTGTTATTTGTTCTTGAATAGCTTCACTATTGGCCTCAGCAAATAAGTACAAAAGAGTACAACTAAAGTAATGTGTATGGCTATTGGGAAAACGTAACTGGTTTGCAATGGCATTTAAAAACAAGTAGCGGCCTAAAATTGTGCATAAAAATAAATTCAGTAAAAATAATATGAGACTTACACACACAAATATCTAACCTTCAGTATCAAGATCTACGGACAAATTTTGGAAAATATCCATATGGGCTGAATGCGCAATAGTCGAAGTGTTTGGCACTAAGCCTTTGCTACGAATGTGTTGTATGGCTTGGGTGCCAACATACAACACAATGGCATTCAAGAGCGAAAGATTATAACGCATGCCCGGTTCACAACAACTCTGTTGCATTGTGGTACGTATCTCCGATAAAAACGTGACTGGTGCTCGGGTTTTCAAATATAAGTCTAAATCCTATTACAATTAAAAACAACAAATATTATTTTCCACACATGATTTTCACCACTAAACATTAAAATCACTTTTTTAAAACTGGGTGGTTGAATGTAACATTGAAAGTCAGGACTGATTTTTGGTGCCAAAGATATTTCCTGAAGTACATCGACTTTCAAATTTGGTGTAAACGGATCTGGTAAACGCATATTACGTGGGAACGCAGACAATATCAAATTTCTCATCTGAAATTATATTATAAATAATAAAAATATAATCATATTAATAATGTGTCATACAATTAACAAATACATACTTGAATACAGTTTGGAGGTATCACGTCACAAAATCCATAGTGGAACTCGCACAAAAATTCCGGAAAATCATGGAGCAAAATTAGTAGCACTCTCAGTGTCCCCTTATACAACAGATGAACAGGCTTGGCAAGCTCAGCATTACGTAAGAAAGGCGCCAGGTATTTGAATAGGTCAATAAGTAACTGAGCGTAGAAATTCCAGCCCTGAACATCAGTAACTGGAGTTTGGTCATAGGCACGCTGCCGCTAAGTCAATGTTATTTTTATATAGAAAAACAAATAATGAAAGGCATCCAGACTCAAAACCATCTTGATAATTGATAACCCATCGAGCCAACTATTTAATTTTCATCATTAAATTTGCTAAAACATTTAAAATTACCTTTTGTTGTTGAGATAATCCTAAAAGACGACCAATGAATATTCGATGTGATATGAGTTCTAGCCAAGCATATGCAAAACCTGGAACTTTTCTTGGCCGAAGTAGATGAAAAGTATGACAAAAAGCAGCGAGTATCTAATTAGTGAGAAAATTAAATTAATAACAAAGAATAGATATAATTTAAATACATATAATTTAATTGCAAAACTTACAGGATAATTGATTGATTCCAGTACTGTGTCAGGTGCATTCAAATCGAGGAAAAGAGTCATTAAAATCCTGTGGTATGGTAATTGGTGGAAATCGGTGACTTGGACATCATGATCTTGGAGTAAGACACCAACAACAATTCCAAGAACCTATATAAATTTCAGAATTTTGTTTTACATTATTGTTGAAGACTAAAAAAAGTAAAAATTACTTTATTCAAAAGATTTGTTTTGGTGGTTACTGCAGTAGCATCACCAGAATGTTTGACAAGTAATACAATGAGTTTAACATAGGCATCAATTGTATGGAAAAGTTTAGCACGTACAGATGAAGGAGACTGTGTTTGATCAGGTATCTGTCTATAACACAGTTCCACCATCATTTGTGTGCTGAGACGGAAAAAGCGAGTTATAATATCGTCAGATTTCAAAATTCCTTGGACATTCATCTATGTGTTTACATAAAAAATATTAAAAAGGAATTTTAAAAATAATGTACATACAAATAAATTGTATGTAAAATTGTACTGACCTGATGTATGTATACACTAAATGTTTTTCCAGGATCTCTGTTTGGCGCTGCACTATAAATAGTTAACCATTCTTTAAGTAAATATTCAGTCTTTTCCAACAGTCCAGGAGGATCTTCAAAGTCTCTCCCCTAAATGCATTAAATGACTATTGTTGAAAAATAAATTGATAATAATCATTTACAGAATATGAAACAAACCTGTAAAATTCCGTGTTGAATATGAGATGTGGAATTATTACTGCTACTGGCATTGCCAGCCATTCTTTCTGAAGGAACAGCATTTTCTGTCTGTGATGGTCTAATTACTTCCATAATTGTTGCCAAACTAAAGAGAAAAATAGAATACATAACAATTATTGTTTTATTTTTCTATTGTTGAGATATCTGCATCGAAATTCTTTTCATGAAATACAATTCAACTAGAGGATTACAAAATCAAATTATCAGTAACGAATACAAATATATAAAAGAAATTAAAATATTATTTGGTTTTAAAAGTAAATTAATTATCAAATGACATAAGGAGAGGAATATATAGGTGGAAGATAAATACAAAAATTGAAAGAAAACTGAGGTATTAGTTGATAATGATTGATTGTTATTATTAGAAGCATAAAATATAAAATTCAAAATTATAGTTAAGATGTTAATGCATTTAAGAATACTTAAATGTGTAAGCACTTATTTTCTGAAATAAAAAATAATTAATTTAAAAATAGTAATTGAGTCAAAAAATTAATTAAGTTTACAATAATAAAGTGTATCTAAAGAATTGTAAGGAATATGAAATATTATAAATATTAAATATGACAAAAAAGTTGTATTGAACCATAAGGTTTACATGTTTTAATGTACATAATCATAATGAAAATATTTTCTTATTTCTTTATTTAGACCACTATGTATATAAATTGTAAAATCCCATGCAGTAAAAATATAAATTATTATTAAAAACAAATTTCTATTTAAATCAAATATGATGTAAAATGAAGAACATTCTAACAGCAATTAAAAAACAGAATAAAATGTTAGTACCACACACACACATAAACACATACATATATATTTATATAAAATGTATAAGTATAAATAAAATAATTATTTACCCATCAGGGATTGGTCGACCACTATGCACAATATTATTTACTGCATCAATAGTGACTTGAAGATGATGTTCAGTTATTGGTGAATTAGAACGATTATCAATTAAATAGTTCTGCATAAATTGTTTAATGTACGCCATAGACACATAATTTGCACCATTATCCAATGACATAGCCAAGTGCATGTCATACATGTTAATATTCACCATTCCGGCACGTATTAAAACATCGATTGCATCAATATTAAAACGTAATTCTTCTCTAGAATCCATCAGGGCTCTAAAAAGCAATAAAATAAAATTATAATTCAAATAAAAATTATTTAAATTAAATTAAATTAAATTCACGAGACACACTTGGTCAAAGTCTTGTTTGTCCATTGTAAATTGTAGGCACGAGGATCTTGGAAAGCTCTAATAATATTGAGATGCATGTCACGGTACCTAATACTCATATCCAAATCATGGTTTGCTGGTGGAGTTAAACCTTCTAAATAACTATCTACAATCTTAAAGAGAAATTATTAGTAATCAGTATATATTTATATAATTATAAAGTTGTATTTCATATAGGTAATAATAAAAACAAATAATAATTTACTTTGTTAATGACATTTGCTGCTGTTACAGTGTCACGTGATCTTCTTAATGTGGTCATTGCTTCTAGTACACCATGTAAATTGGCTGGTTGTGTTGTACTAGAAAGAATTCTTTGGTTTGTCATGTACAACTGTAAAAGTGCTTCAATTTCACTGATAAGTTTTTCATAAACAACAGTCATGTCATCAGGAGGGAATCCCTAGTATAGCAACAAGAGTAAATTTCAATACAATGACATACACAAATAAAATAATTTAAAATAATTACAGATTTAGGTATGAACATTGAAACAGATTCCCTATCTAATTGCTGAAAACCTGGTATGTTTCTGGCAAATTCTTCATAAACTCCAATCATTTGAGATGGTGGCAATCCAACTTTATTACGCAGGTTATCGGGCAGATATTCGGCTTGACCCCCTAATACTAATGGATCACAATAACGACGACCTTCCATTCTTGACAAATTGCGCTTCTCATATTCCTAAACATTAATCATAATAATAGAACATGAATAAAATGTAATTTTGAAAAAAAATTAAATTATAGTTTTTACTTAATATGTTTAATGCATAATAAATACTACTTACACTTTTTAAATATTTGTCAATCTCAATTACTGCTTTTTCAGTCGCAGTCTTTTGTACGAAAGCACAGGCTAACTCTAAATTGTCATTTGCACACATGGTACAGGCTTGATCAATCATTTCTTTTTGAGGTTGCGATGGTGACTGAAAATAAAGTAAATATTAAATTAGCATAAATTTTAAATTATTTCATAATTTACCGTAAGCACATACAATTAAAACACTCATAAAATGTTGCTTCAAATTAGTTGTTAAAGTTTGGATAACTTGCTCTCGACACGTAATCATTGCCAATCCAGAGGTTAAGCTTCTCACCATACAATGCGCTGCTTTTCGCAAATGTGAGTCATCTGGATCCATACCAAAATCCTACACAGTCATTTAATATTCATTATATTGATGTAATGATTAATAATCATTCTTTAGCTTTTAATACTCATAAGCAATTATAGTTAAACTAATAGACTCACTTTTTTGGCAATATTTTCTGTAGTGATTACTGCGATTTTAACTGATCTCTCAACAACAGGATTTAACCATTCTTGGATCGAACGTTCAATAGCATTTCGTACATAAGTTTTAAGTGTTGGCTGACTATGGAACAGGGGAATCTAAATAAAACATGACATAATTAATAATAAATATAAAAAATAAAATAAAGGAAAAACTATAGTTGTAATTAATAAATAAAATTATAATATATACATCTGTATATATATATATATATTAAATAAAGATAATTGGTGCTATAAAATCAAAAAAATAGAATTCTTGTATAAAATGTATTTATTTAATGCTGGTTTAGACTTTTAAGTCATAGTCAAGAAAAAACAAAGTGAATAAAATAGAGTACTAAAGTGAAACAAGAATCCAACAATTTTACATTAGGATATTTAAATTTTTCTTAATAAGTATAAATCAAAATTATGTGAGATAAAGATAAATATTTACTTGAGAGTTAATAACAATCATAGACATTATCTGTGATGAGTTTGTGGTATTGAATGTCACATAATTGAACTTTGGCTCAATGATGGGTAGTGGTGGAGACATGCCTGGTGTACCACTTATGCCCATGCTACCAGTAGATGTCAAGGTTGTGACTCCACCAGCGGCGACTACATGACCAACAAGCTCATCGTTGAATCGTGTATTAGAATTTATTGATTGGACCGTAGAAGTAGTAATACTCTGCTGTTGTGCTTGGCAAACAACAATTGCTAAAAATATAATTTATAAATGACTATTTCCCAAATATAAATTCAAAAGTTAATTCATATTCTGCACAATGGCAAGCAACAAATAACATGAAAATTAAATTATTGATAACTTAAAACAAAAGGGCAACTTTTAAATTAAGTATTTAAAAAGAATTTGATAAGCAAATTATATATAACTGGCTAAAACTAAATAATCTTTTTAAATACAAGTTACAATTAACCATGTACTTGGAATATGTTACATATTAAAATTAAATATAATTGTCTTGAATCATCAATTAGCCTCCAACAACAAATTCTTAGACCAACTTGAGTCTTATTTTAGAGATCAAGATACAACAAAACTCTATAATTATTTTGCATCTTTCATAATCAAAATCATAATAATTTAACAGCTATAAATATTTTTTTTATCAATTGTAACAAGCATCAATAATTAAAAACAACATCTAATCATTTGAAATATTGTTTACTTTGGAGAATAGGTGTTTGACGTTGAGGTGTCGGAACAGAAACTTTTGGTGGATCAGGAGCAATTGGTGGTGGAGGTTTAGAATTTTCACCATTAGATAATTGTTGTTCTAATTTTTTTGCTATCTCTGGATCTTTAAGTACATATCCAGGTTTCAAATCCTAAACAATATACATTGTTGATAAATAATTATTCAAATCGCAGACAAATTATTGAAATTAATTTACTTTAAGTTCAATATTTAAAGCTTTACATAGCACTTCAACTTCAAATTTCAATGTTAATTTCAAATCTGGTTCTTGGTGAAGTTCGCCTAGACAATTCATAACTGACATTGTCCAGGGATTTCTTGGTCTAAATACCTATTACAATATATCACTTTAGAAAGTTGTATAACAAATTTAAAAAAAATTAAATAAAAGATAAACATACTTTGCTCTTAGCACAAGATTCAAGTATTTTAGCAATAAATGGCACAGTAAAAAGTAATTCTTGATGACCTTTGTTATATGCTTCAACTAATAACATTTTTAGATCGATATCATCTAACAATATTGGTTTATTCTTGGCTAAAGTGATCATACCCAACCAATGACCCAAATTTTTAAGCAATGATCTATCAGAAAAATTTGCCATTCCCTTGTCACTTTTTAACAAAACCTAAAAAATATAAATAAACATATGTAAATTCTATATAATAAAATAACAGTTGTCACTTTTTACTTACTCGAATATTCCTGAAGGTTTCTAAAATAATTAAAGAATTCAGGGATTCATTATTCAAACAATCCAAAAAATTAGAGTATAATGTGTGAAAATTCAATTCAATGCTAACTCGTTTCATAACCAAATATTGTGATAACCACGGTAAACATTCATTAGTGATTATATCTCTAATCTCATCACACTAAAGGCATATAATAACAATTTAAAAACCTATAATTTGAGAAAAAATAAATGTTAACCTTAGTTTGAAGGTTGACTTGACTCAAATTGTTAAAGATAAAAGCTATTTTATCTTGAACATTTTCAGCGGGTGCAATAATTTTTTCATCAGGTTCTGTTGATGCTAGTAAAGTATCTATATTTGTAGTATTTGCAATCGATGGCTAAAAATAAGTACATTATATTAAAAAATAATAAAAATAATCTCAATATTTTAGTAATAACGTTTTTACTAACCCTGGATGGTAAAACGGCATTGGTAGTAATAAGTTTGGAAGAAGTAGACGATACAGTAGTAGTTGTTGTAGTTGTAGTGACACTCTGTGCTTTGAACACATTAAGTGAGTTAGGCATAAATGAACCTTGTGATATGGTGCTACTGCTCCCTCCAGTTAAATCTGGAACTCGAGAAGACGGTGGTGGTTCTTGTGAATTTTTACCATATTCTACATACTACAATAAAAAAATGTGAATAAACAGAATAAATACCATTAGAGTTTCTCATAATTGTTAAATAATTTTAGTATCATAAATCATATAAAATTAATCTAAAGTACAAAATACTACTTAGAGATAAATATAATCTATTAAAAACATACCTCAATAAGATGTTGTGGGAACTGTTGGAAATGTGAAATGGCAGAAATGTGAGAACAATATTGATGGTAATCTTTTAGGCGGTGTTTGAATCGATCCAATGCAGTTATACCAAAATTATACATTTTAGAATTTGGACTCTTCTTTAGAGCATCTAAAATAAAGCGAAGTGCAAGACCTAAAGCTTTATAGTTTCTGAAATATAAAAAAATTAATCAAATGACTACTATTCATCTTATATAAAATATAAATTAATGTTTGTATTTCAAAAATATATAAAAGACTTACGAAACGAGACCATGTTCAATAATGCCACCAAAAAGGTGAGCTGTTGTTATAAGCTCTTTTTCCGGATATGCCGGGAAAAATCTATATTCTTCAAATAAATTTCTTAACATGCAACAAAATACTTCCTAAAAATAATAGAAAACATTAAAATTATACAAATATTTCAATGATTTAATATAGGTTAATATTATAAAAGATTTGAAATACATAAAAACAAATGCAAGATTGTTAACTAAGTAGTATTAATTATATTCCTCCATATTTTATCATAAAAAAACTATAGTCGGCGACACTAAAACTAGCCCCTGTGTACTATGACCAGTTACTGCTTCCCTATCCGGTAACTATGGGTTCTCAACCTATACTGCATACTGTGTGGCTGTCGCAGTGCCGTTCATAATGTATACTTGTTTTTTTTGTGCATCCTACCTGCTGTCCAGCCAAAAAAACTGTATGTCTTATGTTTTGTTTGAATAAACAAATTGATTTATAAAATATTTTCGGTAAATTACGTTTTAATTCAAAAAAACGTGGCAATTAATTTAATTACATTAAGAACCCATGTGGTGAAGCCGCCGTTAGGGTCTTGATGGTCAGGGGCCAGTTTTTGTGTCGCCTACTTTAGTATGTAAGATATTTTACAATTAGTATAGAAACTTTAACAGTTTAATAATGTTTAAAAAAATAACGTTCAATATTTTGACATGAAACATTTTGTTTACAAGATTGTATAAAAAACTATTCTTCAACATTTTTATGTGAACTGTATTATTATATAAACAAATCTTCTTCAGTGAGTTCATGATAAAAGAATTATATAATATAATATACAACGTATTTAGGTTTCTACATATATTAATTGCCATGAAAAATGTTTAATTTATATTAAATAAAATATATATATATATATATATATATATATATATATATATATATATATGTATGATTAAATATACAAAAAGCCAATGAGTATTACGTTGATTAAAGAAAAATGAAAGAAAATATAAAAGTTGTTGTATATGTGTGTTTATTACAATAAATAAGTAATATAGTAATAAACATACATATACAACTTTTATATTTTCTTTCTTTTTTCTTTAATCAACGTAATACTCATTAACTTTACGTATATTTAAGTATACATATATATATATATTGATTTAAATGTATATATATATTTTTTTATTTCTCTTATTTTATTTCTGTATTTTTAATTTTTTAATTTTTTTTGCATATCTATTTTACTATTTATTTATTTTAATTTTATTTTCACTACTATATCATATTAATTTTTTAAATTATGAATTACTATATAAAAACAATTACTCTTTCACGTTTAACTGGAGATTCTTGAAATCTTTTCAACATTTCCAGTACTTCGTCAATTGATAGAGAGTGATGAGGTGCCAAATTGTAAATACGTTGGAAATAACTATTTGCTTCATCTTCTATATCTTTTGGTACCGAAACTGGCATATTTCCTTCTACAAATAAACTGTTGTCAACTAAAAAAAATTATTATTACATTTGTTTATAATTTTTTTTAAATATAATAATTATCTTTTAAAAAAATACTAACTTGGATGACTGGATTTACCAATCACTGATGGTGTGACTTGTTGGGGTGGCAAGCGACCTAACATATTAGATGGTCCGGATAATTGACTTGAAACGACAGGACCAGAAGCATTTGATGATGAAGATGTCATGATAGAGAAATGACCAGATGAATTACCAATATTACGAGAAGGTGATCCAGGTGTTTGAACCAACTGTCCTAAAGCTCCTAAAAAAATGTAAGTTTATATTATACCTTACTTGCTTATTTTGAACTTAAACATGAAATTCAATTTAAACCTGGCAAGGTAAATGTAGAACCAGATTGTACTGAAGGATTCAATCCAAGACTGGCAAGACTGGTGGCAAGTCCAGTAAGTTGGTCAACTAATACTTGTGATGATGGCCCTTCAATTTGTCGATGATGTTGAGCAGAACGAAGTATTGGTGGTGGTTGAGCTGATGGATTTATGCGTGCTGATGCTACTTTGGACATGTACAGATTAGTACAGTTTGTTATCATTTGCATAATAGCATCCGAAAGTTCTTGTGAAATTGTTCTGCAATCATGTGTATAATAATTGTTTAAAAATTATTTTTAAAAATATGTAAAATAAAACAAAAAAACTGGATGTAAATGAAAATATTATAATTATATATATATATAAAATATATATACACACATATATGTATACTTAAATATACAAATAGCCAATGAGTATTACGTTGATTAAAGAAAAAAGAAAATATAAAAGTTGTTGTATATGTGTGTTTATTACTACCGGTTTCAACAAAATGTCAGCATTAGGTTAATACAAATAAAATACAACTGAGGAATAAATTAAAAGTAAAATTAATAAGAAAAAAATTACATAGAAAAATAAGACAGAAGTTACATATAGAATATTATGATTATTACAATGAAAAGACTTAGAGTTAGATGAAAAGAAAAAAAAATATATCAAAAAGTTAAGAAATTGTGTATATAATGAAAGCAACTATGGTGTGATATTAATATTATCTATTATATATTGATATAGAATGTTATTTTTTAAATCTGTTTGTATATTTAAGATATTTTTAATTTATTGTGTTTAATTTCTTTATAAATATGTAATTCTTCCAGAATGGAATTGATATAAATATTATGTTGTATATATAAAATGTCTAAGTCATTATGTATAATATTATGTATTATTATTATTACATATTATGTATGTATTAAAAGTAATAAAATGATTATTTTCTAAAACATGTTCCGCAAAATTTGAATTTGGATTAGATTTTTAAATTTGTTTTCAGAGATGTTCTTTATATCTTATATTAAAATTTCTATTCATTTTACCAACATAAAACGTATTACTACTACATATATATTTATATTTATAATGACGTCCCTTGAACGTCATTATAAACGGTTTCTACTGTGTATGTATATATATTGGTTTTATTTACGAGTATTAAGTTATAATTTTTATTTTATTTCTCTTCATTTTTTGCTTTTTTCTTAATTTTTGAATTTTTTTTTGCATATCCTCTTTACTCTTTATTTATTATTTTTCTTTATTTTCACTACTATATTAGAAATACCATAATTATAAGGAAAACTGCAATACCTCTACATTTTTAAATTGGATAATATACAGAAATATAATTAATGTATTTGGGCATAATTTTCATTTTATTTTTTAAACTTACTTTCAAAATTAAAACAAGTATATCACTTAATAAGTAATAATGAATTATCAAGTACATTAATAATAAATTTAATATTAAAAATAATGTACGCTCATAAAATAAAACAAACTATTTGTTTAATACAATGCATGGATTAAAGTGTTATAACTGCATGCATTAAATATTCATATTTCTTCTTGTCTTATAAATTTCAGTACTTTTATAAATTATTAATTTCAGATACTTTTAGGAATTAAATGGATTTTTTTGATATCACAAAATGTTCAAACATGTAGATTGAGTATTACTGTTTTCTTCACAAATTATATCATATAATGTCAATTAAATCAAATTCATAAACCTATATTCTACAACTACAATTATAACAATAGATATTTAAATATTGTAAGACTTACCCACTGACATTACGAATACAATTTAACATTGTTAAAATGGTTTCAGATGACAAAGGAGTATATTTAGATAATTGTCATCTTTGGCTGATGAACCAGCTAATTGAGGACATCGTTTCTAATAACATTAATATCAATTTATGTCAAAACATGCATTCAATACAAATTAGTACAGCAAATAGCCTACCTGCAAAAATTTAACACATGCTGAAACAAAACTTTCTCCATGTTCACGAATTTTATCTGACAACCATTTATCAAGTTTTAAATATTCTCGTCGTGAAGCTAAACAAGCTAAATCTATGACAAATGCAAATTGCTGAACACTTAGCAATAGAGACAAGGCCTAAACAAAAGTAATAAATAATATTTAATACACAATTTCAACTAAAAAAAATGATATAACTGTTGAAATAAATAATACTTTTAAATCTTGAGCTATGTCTAATATCCGAGAAAGTTTTACATGATCATGATCACTACGCACATACCATTCACTCATAGCTTGCACTAAGGTATGTCTGAGACCAACATTCTAGAACATAAAAAATCAATTAATTATAATCAATAATACATTTTTAAGTAATCAAATGTAATACTTATATATTATATATAATATAATACCTGATGGTTCCATGCATGATGCAAAATAACAGCAGCATTGTTGTGATTTCCAAGAAATATTGGTATAAGACTGCTTATCATTTCATGTCTAATCATACTCAAAGGACCATTAGATTGAATGAGAGCAAGTGCTAACAGATCAGGACACTTTTGAGCTGGGAACTTTAAACATTCTTGTACTTGATAATAAAGACCACGTTCAGCCAAATACAACATTAAATCAACAAGTTCAATTGATCGCCTTTAAAAAATAAAACTTATTGTAGCTAAACGATTACAATAATTATTAAAATATATAATTTACCAATTATTAATATCTTTATTATCTGCTTCTGGTGTTACTTTTAACAAATCTATTGATACGGAACGATATGGATAGTCCGCAAAACAGAAAACATCAGAATTTTGTAATATATGTTGAACAAGAGACATCTAAATTATAAATAAAATAATATATGGATAAACAATGTTTAAAACGTAGAACATCAATTAATATATATGTATATACATTACCTGTGCTTCTGAATTTGACCAATGTCGATAAATCATTTCAACAGGAAAGTTTTCCGGATGGTATCCTTGAGATTTTAAACCAAGTCGCAAAGATGTATACAAAAGAACTAATCCTTGCCTATCCTTAACGAGAAAATCAATGTGGTCAAGTTCTTTAATGACATCTAACCAAGATAATGAAGGATTCTAAAATACAATAAGTAAATTTACACAATAAAAATTAAATAAATTATAAGTGTTAATACAACTATGTAATAAATAAAATACCAAGTCTTTGACTGTTTGTACGAAAACTTCAACATTCCAGGTGTTATTGGAATTATTAGATGTTTTATCTAAATCATGGTTTGTTTTGTCACCAGGCCAGTATGTGAGAGTTGATTGAGTGTCAAGACCAGTATGTGTACGTATCATCATTGATAATACTTTAGCAATTGATGCAGGTCCAAAAATTACTGAAGATCCATTTCCACTAATCACTGATAACAAGTTACGACGACATTCTTCTAATGATGAACAAATATGATAACCCATTTCCATTACTAAATCAGCTAATGATGGATCCAACTAAATAAAATAAAATAAATATATATAACATATATAAATATGTTTATAGCATAAGCATTATTTTAAACGAAATAAAGTATCCATAATACCATTATGTTTGAAATGGATGATGTATCTTGATTTATTTTATCCATTGGACGATCTGGATTATCGGAGTATATTAATGGAGCTAATAATACAGGAGCCACTTCAAGTGGAAAATCACGACGTAAATTTTGCAATAAAACTTCTTTAATTTCTTTGCTTATACCTAAATTAAAAATACAACAAACAAAAATAAATAAAATAATTAACATATTATAATAAAATATGTTTCATACTACCAAATATTTGATCATCTACAGCATAAATGTGTCTTAAAATTAAATGTAGTACTTCAGGACTAGAATCGTGCAATCCACCTCCAGTAGCTTGATCAGTATTGGTATCTGAAAGGTAAGTAAATAAAAATGTGTAATGAATAAACACAGGAATAAATAAATTATATTTCTGCAATTACCTGAGTTAATATACGACTTGATTAATTCTGGTAATTTTTGTTTCACAAATTGTGATGCGAATGTTGAATAGTTTGCTGATTCCAAACAAACAATTCCAAAAACAACTTCTTGTACTAGGCTAAGATGCAATATTCTACTAAGCTGGACAAACAACTGTATTGATGGTTTCAGAGGCTGTATTGATGATTTAAGAGGTTATCAATTACATTTAATAAATAAATAAAATAATTAAATACTAATATGATCGAATTACCTTTTGTGAATAAAGAGGATTATCAAGAGCAAAACACAAAATTGAAGTGAGTGAAGGTTTATTTAAAAGAGTTGTACACTGTTGTGCCAATAATTGGACCTGGTAATAATCTTTGTGTGATATATTTCGCGGTCCTTCAATATCTTTTAGATCTATATGTGAAAGAAGGCAGCGCAACAGATGCCGATCTGCTTCAAATCCCTGCAACTGTATCGTCTATATATATAGAAAAAAACAAATAACAATAAACGAGTAGTACAGAATATTTTATATGTTACTTTACAAAACTTAACTGAGTATGATACAGAATAACAATTGTATATTGTATTCAATGTGATAGTTTAACTAGATAATCTATATAGCAACTAGTAATACGTTAGGTTGTTAAGTTAGGCTTTTAGAAAATATAATGAATTTTAATTGAACATGTTATAGAATTATAAGCAAAGATACTTTTGTTCTGTGCAACTATTTGGACTATTTTAAGAGATTGCATAGGTATATATAGGCATAGTATGTGTTCAAACACACTACGCAAACCTGATCTATCAATAGTCAAATTTGAAATATTTGCATCTTTTTACAAAATGTTTATAAATATATAAATTGTATATGTAAAATTTAACAATCAGTTGATCACACATTAAGCAAAAAATGCCTGGTAGATCAAACACTTAAACTACCAGTTTAAAAACCTACCTACTTTAATTATTATTAATGTTATTCATTATATGCATATATATTTTACCATTATTTATGTTTAAAGTACATTTCTCTTTGTATCTTATTTAAGTTATTGTATTTTACCGTATATTATTTTGCTTCTGGATATTATAATTTTGTTATATATTTTTATGATGATTGGCAAGCTATAATACAGTGTGTGAAAGCTCACTAAATATGTATTTAAAAAAAACTATCTATATGAATAACAACATATAAATACCAATTGGATAATTAGGCATACACCTTAATCTTCACAGCTATGTTAGGAAAACATTAAAGCATTTAATTTATAACTATACAAAATCAGACTATAAATATTAACCACATAAAAAAATAACATAACACCTTTAATAGGTTATTTTTTCTATTAGGTTATAGATAAACTATTAGTTAATTAAACTAAAAAAAAAAATTGACTTTTTAAATTATATTTTTTTTTTTTATTAATTGAATTGGGATATAAAACATAGAGAATAAAATTCAACATAAGTAAAATAATACATAATAATAATTATCACAATTTAAGCAATTTCAACAGTACTTATTCATTTAGAAGCTATAAAATAAAATTATGTGTCAATGTATGGTTATGGAACACACAAACACTGCACAACTCTTCGTTATAGTTTAATTAATGAACCATTCATAATTAATAATGATAATACATAGGGATGAACAATATGATTTATTTTAAAGTATTATAAGAAATATTGAAATAACTGTAAATGGCTACAAACTGACTTATTTTACTTTGATTTTATATACTTGGTTCAGTCAGCCATTCATAGGTGAATTTTAATTATTATAATAATATATTTATTTAAATGAATAATTAAATATAGGTGATCTGAGTATGGAAAGGCCTAATTCCGTAATCACAATTATTACAATATATGTAAATATGGATATTTTTACCACTTTTCATTAAAACTACAAATGATAATTTTAAAACTTTAGAAAAGTACCCAAATAATTATATGCAGAGTTTATTGTTATACCTACTGTTCCTATTATACAATAGACACAGTTAAAACCAATGGATAAATATATATATAAATATTGCAGAAAAAAACAATAATTACTCAATAGTAAAACTGTTAACATAAGATCAATTAAACAGCAATCAATGTCAACCATTTTAAACACATACGATTAACACAATTATTTACAATATTTCAATATGTACAATAGGCAAATCAAAAACTACAATGTACACACACACATAACGATGTGCATAATGTTTGCACGTGGATCAACACATCGATAGCAAAACACTTACGTCTGACAATTCTTGAACACTAGACTTGTAGTTCTTCTTCGACAAATTAGCAACGAGATAGCTGATTTGCGACAGCGTGTATGACAATGAATCCAGGTTCATAATTCCATGAAGGCCGATTCGAAAGCTTCAATACGCTTTGAAGCTTTCTGCCTGGGCGGGGAAGAGTGTCTGAACGACGACGGCAGAGCACCGGCCGGACTTGGATGGCTACCGCCGCGGAAACGTTTCGATACGGGATTCGAGAACGTGGCGGAATGCTCCATAAAATTATGTCGCAAACGCGTGCACGACAAGGCCGAACGACGATCTGTGGGTCGGTCGGTCGGTCTGTCTACTTACGGCGGGGACTGTTGTCCCTTATGCGGTCGTCACATCTTCTACCGTTTTAAACGTGACATGGCGGCAATTCGTAGAGAAAACCGGTTAAGGTACAGATGTAACAAAAAAAAACTTAAATTAAAACGCTGACGAGGTTGACGGGATACGATGATCGGACTGTAAGTAAAAAGGTACGGGAAACGGAAAAAACGGTTTGAAGAGTAAAATTGAATCGCACTCTGATGTGAAAAAAAAGAAGAAAAACTAATTCACTCAATACGGTCAGCTCGCGAAAACACGACGAATACAAATACCGAGAAGTTTTATTTTCTCATGAAAACGGAAAATATTTTATTGCCAAGCATCGGCAACAACACAACGGAGTTGCAATAATCGCAGTGCAGCCAGTTGCGCGAAAACGACGTGGCCAACCGTAATCTTCCTTGCCGATAACCACCACAAAGGCCTTGATGTTTTGAACGGGACAGTCAACGATGCATTAAACTGTGATAAGTTCCCTTCGCAGGGTGGCGCATGCGCGTCGTCATAGGTCACTGATAACGACCCGCCGCGGCTGTGTGGATTATTATCATTTCTCATTTTCTCGTGACCAGCCGTCGGTCACGTGTTAATGCGTTTTGTTGAAATGGCTTACTCTTTTGTGGGCGTCGTTAATATGTTATTTAAAATTTGAATTGTAATTCGAGTATTCCGTTTCTTACATGAGAACGTAAGTACTCAAATGACATATTCGTCGATTTTCTTTATAAAGAATTAGGTATTTTTTGGTTTCTGAGCAAATTGATTTTTGATCTTTTTTTTAAATTTATTTTTACTGTGAATACTTTTCCAATAATAATAATATTCTAAACATTAAACCTTTTTTTTTCTTATTGACACTTAATATGTATCTATTAATTTTTTTTTCATGGGAATTTTGTACATGTAAGAATAAAAATTTAATTCAAAGTTATGATTAATAATCTAACAGTATTTAAATCTTTATTCACTGTTTTTTTTCATTTTAATGCTTGAAGACCTGCAAAGCAACTATTTATGATTGCTTTCAAAATATGTCATGTGTATTAGTAAATTAGTATTAAAATCATACTAAATTGTCTTTATTAAATTTTTTAACTATCCACAAAAGACTTGGTTTGAATTACATACCGTACTAAAATATCTTGACAATACACATCAAAAACCCTTTTGATTTGGTGATTACGTTTACAATATAAATACTGACATTTAATATATTATGTATTGGTAAAATGAAACTTAACGTAAGTAGCTAATTGAATATACATTAAAAATAAACATTAATTTTAATTTTTTTTTAGATTACTATACAATCATGTCAAAAGTCCTTGTAAGCTTGGTGACCGGAGCAGCTTCTGGTTTGGGAAAAGCTACCGTTGAACGGTTGGTGAAAGATGGACACAAGGTAATCATGTGTGATTTACCTACTTCGCAAGGATTGAGTATAGCTGAATCAATTGGTTCTAATACCAATTTTGTTCCCACCGACGTCCAATCAGAAACCGATGTTCAGAATGCTGTTGATAAATGTAAAGAACTCCATGGAAAATTAGATTTAATTGTCAACTGTGCTGGCATCAGTGTTGCACGCAAAGTGTATAATTTCAATAAGGGTAGTGCGCATAGTTTAGAAGAGTTTACTAATGTACTCATGGTGAACACTGTAGGTAGTTTCAATGTTATCCGATTGGGTGCTGCTTTGATGGGAGCTAACGAAACAGATGAGAATGGACAACGAGGAGTGATAATCAATACGTCTGCGTATTCAGCTTATGATGGACAAATGGGCCAAACAGCTTTTGCCGCTAGCAAAGGGGCTATATCAGCAATGACATTACCTCTTGCCCGAGATATGGCAACTCAAGGAATTAGGCATTGTTCAATAGCTCCAGGTTTATTTGATACTCCGTTGAACAAACATTTACCAGATAAAGTCAAAAATTATTTTGCTGATATGACACTGTGCCCCAAAAGATTAGGACAACCAGAAGAGTTTGCAAATCTTGTCGTTAACATTGTCAATAATCCATTCCTTAATGGAGAAGTCATTAGGTTAGATGGGGGAATTAGATTTATTTAACTTTTTTGTTTGACATAATTTTTCAATATGTATGTATATGAGTGTATTTAAGTTTATTTTTAGTAGTAGTTTGCGCATATAGAAAATAAAAAATAAAATGTTTATATTTTTTAAAATTCTGTGTGTTTATTGTTTATCTAATAAATTATGTCCATGTTTAATTGGAGAAATAACATGAAATATAACATGTATTTAATGATAACATAGTCGTTTGTACAGAGATGAAAGTATATCAAATCCACATCATTTTATTAAATGTATAATAAGTTTCAGTAAAATTAACAAATTATATACCTCTTATTTAAATTACAAGTATAAACTATTTTGATGAGAAGGGATGTGACTATCCATTCTGTAAAAATTAAAGATTTTCTTTTAAAACTTGTTCTATGAAATACAATTTTCAAAATGTTTGGTAAACACTATTTAAATATTCATTCAACATTCTTCAAAAAGACACTATATTTAAAAGTATTCATAAACAGTGAAGGCTATCTAATAATACTTCTTCAAATTGAAGATTTTCATCCCATTATAAATAAATTTAATCTGTTAATATGATCTCTAAACAAATAATTAATACAGATTCTAACTTATAAACTTGTAGCAAATTCAATAGTTTAGTATATATTTTTTTAATTTAAACAATTTTAGTTCTTTAATTGACTAATAGTATAACATTACATTTTAAAACACAAATAGAAAACAAACAAACAAATCTTGTTAGATTTTTGACAATCTCAATTCATAACTAACAATTTCTTCAAAGTGATATGTAAAAGTTTCAAACTAATTTGAAAAGAAACTGAACAATTGGCTTCCAAAGAAAATATTGCATTTCAAATAATTTTCCAATAACATGAAATAACAAAAAACAATTCCTATTAGATTAAGTAATGGTAAAAGTTTTTTTTTTATAAAAAACGTTATCTTTTATCATAATGACATGAAAACCAAATGTTCAGAAAATAATTTGAGAACATTACTTGTTGCTAATTTAAAGTTAGTAGTAAGCACTACAAATTAATTTGAATATATTCTAGAAGTTTTTAACACTTATAATTTAGATCAAAATTTATAGTTAGTATTTAATAGGTGAATTTAATTCTTTAAAAAATGTATTTATCAATGAGTCAATTTTTTATATTTTTTTTTGCGATGAAAAATTTTTTTTTTGATAAGACTCAAAAACAATTGCTAATTGTGTTGTCTCGAGTGAACAATTATTTTCATCTTTCCTTTGCGTTGTATATACCATAATAATAATTAAAATTATTAATGGGAAAGATAAACTATTAAATACAAAGAGGAGACTTTTGAATATAAAAATTAGTTCTGATCAAATAATATTGTTGTACTTAATGAAAGACTAGGCTTCAATGCACATAGGAAAACAATTTCATTACATATGAAAACAATCTATTCAATATATATATATATATATATATTGATATATAACAATATTTCTACTATTTGTTATACAAAACTATGTCTAGGAATATTCATATTAAAAAGATGAGATAGAAAACAAAATGGATATTAATTAATAATATGATATATTTAAATATAAAAAGAACAATTTTACGTAGACATGTTTAAATAAAAAAAAACTGTCTCCCTATTCGTAAAAAAATTATTTGTTTTTCATAATCATGAGTAGAAATATTGAAAATAAAAGTGATATTTATGAATGTCTTTGAATTAATATTTCTAAGTATGAAAAATGTTTATATTAATGTTAAAACAATATTGATTAAAACTTAATAAATAATTATTTCACCTATTCTTTTTAATAAATAATACATATTTTTATATATATATATATATATTTCCTTAATGAATTAGATGTTATTATTATTATGGAGTAAATGTATATAATAAAGTATTTAACAGTAAGTAAATGATAACTTAAACTTCATCCTTTTCTTTTGCACCATGTTTCAAAATACGTGTGAATTCAATATAATTGAACATACCTTTTGAAATAGGAGCTTCACGATACATTTCATCAACCTGAAACAAAGTGTATAGAAAGAATGAAGAACTAATTAAATGTATAAAAAATTTTTGTCAATAAATAATAATATTTAGGTTAAATTTCTAAATCTGACAAAAGAAGTTAAGTACATCTCCAATGCTTTAAGATTTTGATAAAGAAACTTTATAAAATGATTATAAGATGATTTTACAAATATCATTCTTCTCAAATTTGTGTTTAAATTCTAAATTAAACTCAAACAGGGCAGTATAAAATCTGAGTATTGTAATTTTGTTATGTTGTTCGTTATATATAGTTGGAAATAACAAGTGCGAGTGCAACTTTATCTAAATAATAATAAAATAATTATACATACATCTTCATCTGTGAATCTGTCTCCCATAGTGACAAGAAGTTCTCTAAGACGTTCTTCATTAATCACGCCTTCATTGTTTTCATCAAAACAGCCAAAAGCATTTTTTATTACATCTTCCGGATCAGTTCCTTGAAGTCTTTCGCCAAACAATGTTAGGAACATAGTGAAATTAATTGGGCCTGGTGCATCATTCATCATGCCTTCTAAATAATCATCAGCTGGATCTTTGCCTATAAAACCAATCAACATTAAAATTATGTTTATATAATTATATAAATATATTACAAAATATATTATAAAAATACTCGACATACCTAGAGAAGCCAGCATATCATGCAAATCTTCTTTATCAATAAATCCATCACGATTTTGGTCAATCAAATTGAAAGCTTCTTTAAACTCTTGTATTTGCGCTTGCCCAAACATAGCAAACACATTAGACGTAGCGCGCTGCGCCCGTTTCTTTGTGGTTGCCCTCCTCACTGCCGTTTTCCGCGACATGCTTGATTCGCTCTGAAACAATAATAATGAAATATTTTGTAAGTAATAAAAACTATAATAAAAACTTATAATAATAACTTAATCTAAAAATTACAGAGCTAATTTTTTTATATTTTAATTTTTTAACATTTCTTATCTGGTTATTTAATATAAACACCTGTATGTAAAACATAAATAATATAAAATAATTTATTTCATAAAGCGTGACTCACTAATCAATATAAAACTATTTAAAATGAGTCAAATGTATTTCTGTATAAATAAAATTAATCACAAATTGTCAATTATCATACAATAAACGGGTGATTCATTACACATTTCCAAAATGTTTTGTTACATTAATAGACTTATATTCAGTGTTTGAATTGGGGAGGGCACAGTAACTCTTCATTTTATAAGTAACACAGTAACACTTTTTTTTTAATGTACCCTTTCTAATTTTTCTTAATGGGACTTAAAGAGCACCGTAGCTTCCCACAAGTCAATAAAACATTTAATTCTTCAGGAATACATATTTGCTTTATTTTTTTTCATCCCTATCCTAATTTTTTCCCAATTCAAGCACTGCTTATACTGAACTATAATATTGAATACATTATAAATAAATTTAAATCTAATTTAATGAAGATTTATTGCAATTTATTTTAATTATTGCTAAGTAATAGGATTGAAATGAGCTCTAATAAATGAAAATCGATAGCCAACACATTTTCAGTAAAATACATTTTTATATTTTAGATTTATTAAATAAATTTAAAATAGTTTTAACCCTAGAATATTGATGTTAATTTACAGCACAATATAGGCAACGATGCGTAAAATTTACATGCATTTGTTTTTAATCATATTATTACCATGTATTTACCAATCATACATACCAAATCTTGTACATACTTTTTGTTATGTATTTTGTAGTACTGAAGATCACATTAATATCTATAAAACTATTTTTTAAACCAAAATACAACTAATGAAACAAATACAAAAAAATTCAAATCTTTTTTGTACTTATATTCCTCCAAAACGTTCACACTCAAATCCATTTTCCTACAATTTTCAAGATATTAGGAACCGTTATCATATGTTTATTAATATCACATTCTTGCTCGATTTGTTTAACATTAATATCTGTTTTAGATTTGGAAACATTTTTTCTTTTATGTGATTTTGTTCTAAGTATTTGGGAGTTTTCTATGTTTTTAGCTATTTCACTAATCTCTTTTTCTATTTGCAATTTCTGTTCATATGGTACATAATCTGGATCCTCATCATAATCATTTACCAGTTCTACCTATTCTATATCATTATCTTCACCACTCTCATCTTCAGATAATTCATTCAAAATACTTGTGAATAATTGTTGAACTATCAGCCATTATTAATACTTAATAATGACAATATAAGGAAATTTAAAAATACAGTATAAGTAATTATGCATATACATTATGTAGTATTATTTACTTGTAACAATGTGTAAAACTTATGTAAGGAGATTTTGTAGATATTGCATAAACAAGGTAGTAAAATGTGACAATATATGTATCAACAAATATTCTCAACTAACTGATAAAAGCATATCTAGAATAGTTAAACGTTATCATCAATAACAACGTAGTCATATTTTGAATATTAGATATGCGTAAAATTTACGCATATTACTGTTCTAGAGTTAATGTAATACATCACTGTATTAAAATCAGAATTGGAAAAAATATTTCTATTTTAATTCATCAACATTTTTGTTTATAAAAACTAGAGGTATCATTTAACACATAATCAAACATTGCTTTTATTAAAAACCTTACTATTTGATAAGTATTTTATTTTTGAAAAACACTGAAATAAAAACAACTATAATTGTAAGTAATAATAATTTACTTAAAAGCCTGTTATTAGCATTAAAATAAAATAAAAATTGTTTTTACCCAAATAAATTAATTTAAATATACTTATAGTACATAAGACTTCATTTTTTTAATTGTTATAGCAAATAGTAATTAATTTATTATTAACATTAAATGAAATACAAAAAAAAGTTTAATAAATTGTTTCAATCACAATTGTAATTATAAATAAAAAATTGTTTTAAATAAAACTAAAATAAAACTAAAATAAAATAAAATTGTACTGCGTTGGTATTATTGTCAATAAATTGTTCGACCATTAATAATCCACGGTACAGGAATGCGTGCAGACTAATACATTTTGTTTTCGAAATTAATGATAGAGACATAAATGGAGGGTTTCAAGGACAACACCATAAACACGATATTATGTGTTGTACAAAAAAAACAAGTAGTAGTGAACGAGGAATAAGACCACATACGAAAACGATTAATATTGACATTTGTGAATGATAAACAAACAATGGCTTCGAAGTGGGCCAAGTGTTTCTTCTATTGGAGAACCAAAAAAAAAACATATATATGTTTGCGTTTTTCGGTAATTATTCCGTCGTCGCGAACAGTGCTACATGGTAGACGTGGTATACTTACAATTTTGAAGTCTAAAAGGAAACTGATGACGAAGAAAAGTTTTTCGACGGCGACGGTGAGCAAGATGTTCGGTCGTACGTAACGTGAACGGTGACGCAGGCAATAGGTCGGACTGGTGAGAGGAGACTAGTCGAACTATACCAGTTATTGTCAAGTCGTTGGCGATAGAAAGGAGACGGCGCGACGGGGACAGAACGCCGAGGTGGTGAGTCACGTAATGATATTTCGTGTTTATCTACATCACGGTCATGACTATAATAACGCGCGACGATAAGAGCCGACGTTATCGCCAAAACGGAGTGTGTGGGAACGGGCAGTTTAAGTTGGCGACACCGGTTTCCGCTCAGAACACACTGGCGTCCGTTAATCATTTTTTTTCCCCCCCGTCCCGGTGACTGATCCCACCGCACACTAAGCAAGGAACAGCGTAATTCGCCGATATTCATGAGTTTTGGAATCTCCAAGGCGTTCCGTAGTTTTTTCCGAAACAATTTTCCTTCCCTTCTCCCCCACCGGTCGGTGTACACACGAATTTCGAAGACGATGAATTAGACGGTTTTGTATTTCGCCAGCACACTGCCGAACAGATCGCAACTTCAACACACACATACACACACACACACATCTTGTGAACGGGATAACGCACGCGCGCGTTTTTCGACCCACGGACGTACGCCATGATAACGGTGAGTAGAAAAGAACGTATTATTATCGAAAAACGACTAGTACTTACCCTCGTGTGGATGGCGACGTGAACGTGTTGCGGTTTTCCGTTCGAGATTTCACTGCGAACAGGATATTGTCGCGTATCGCGAAACGGCCGACGACGTCGTGTGTGTCACCGCGTACGTTGACCGTATATGGATACGTTGTTGTGAAAGCTGTCGGCGGCCGTAATGACTCCTTATATGGTCGTGTTAGACCGCGTTTCAACTTCATTTAGCCGCCGCCCGCAGTCCGTCATCGTGTCGAAAGAGACGCGACAATAGTACCTATAATACTAAGTTAATATGGGCACACGGGGTTCATAGGACCTGGTCCAACATTATTGATTTTTGGCCATGGGGTAGGTAATGTGCTCGTAACATTGACCTTGACCTTTATTCACACTCGTAAACCTGTCCACTGTTCATCGTGGACTTACACCGATACCCGATTTAAGGATTACGGATATTTGAACCTATTATCGGCCTATAGCAATTTTACACATCTAAAGTTAGTTGCACGAATTTTGAAAATTGTAATTTTATATTTTATAACAATAAATGTTCCATCTATACGTAATAATTTATTTGAATCACATTTTGTAGATTTTTAAACTATTAACTTATTTACTACTAACAATATTTAAACACAAAATCATTTTTTAATAAATTAATTTTAGTAGTTTTGGCATCTAAAAACTAATTAAAATAATTGTAGTTTATCTACTGCACAATATTTTCCCTTCTTTTTGCTATAAGTAACCTATAATTACATATTTGCGTATGTAGTTAAGTAGCTAATTAAATTTAAAAGTTAGGTACCTACCTATTTTATTACTTTATAAATTTTTTTTAATAATTTCTAAATATAGATGTACACAGATATTTTTCTGAAATTATCATATTTATTATTTTCTTTCCTAATACATTTATGTCATCAATTAAGTGACATGACGATTAACGTTTAGGATTGTTTCCGCTTAAAATTTATACAATATCCAATTATTATTTATTTTACATTATTAATTCAGTTTTTTAAAATTAAATGTACAAGTGAATATAAAATGTATACTTATCACTTGCTTGTTAAAATAAAAGCTGTCTACACATACATATCAATGGCATGAAAGTTTCAGTTAAGTATTATAAAAATAAGTAGTTAGGTAGTTTAATTAGAAAGTTTATATAGCATATGATTTACTAACATGCCTACAACTACATTCTAAATTGTTGGAATCTGAATTTATAACTTATGTAAGATACCAACACTATTTGGTATAGATCAGACCTTATTTTAAAATGCAGTTGAGTATACATTGAGTAACAAAAAATTAATTTTTAAATTTTTTTAATTTGTTCATGATCATAGTATCAGTTCACACTTGTAATATAGACCTATCATTTTATTGAAAAACTAATAACTAAAACTTCTAATAAAGTATTATTTAAAAAAAACTGAATATTATTATACCTTACCATAGATGTTTAATCTATGATTATTGTAATGATTTGAATTTTTATATTTTTGATAAAATATATTTATAATGGTAGGAGGTATGTAAAATATATACAGTTGGTCAAAGTTCTTAGTATTAGTTTTAAAAATATTACATGAATCTAAGTTCTCACTAAAGAATCAGCTTCAAAATCAACCTTTGATATCTATTTTTTGTCTATAATAAATATACTGATATAACGAATATTGCTTAATATTGTTGCATTGTCATCCTCCACAGAAACAATGTGTCTGGAATATCCAATTTTAGATTTGATGAAGCTATGATTAATTTTCAGACAGTTAACATTCAGTAAATTGCTTTGATTTTTTCATTTTAAATATCTAATCAATTGATAAAGTTCCATATTATTATTTCAGTATTTCTTAACTACATTCCCATTATATATATATTATCTATTGTAAACTTAAAACTCTAATTATGCCAATGATCTTTCCAAAATGTCTGTTCTTCATGTCATGTCTCCTTTTAAATGATTGAATTATGTGCTTATTGCTGTTATATTGTTTTAATTTCTCTGCATTTTTTGCTCTTTATAGTTGTGTTGTAGCTGTTCTACTTTTTAATAAAAACTTCCACATTATTTGATAAAATATATTCATATTTTTAAATAGTTATATGTAGAGCCGTAGCAAGCTCTTCTAGCACCTGAGACAATTTCAATATATATGACTCCCAACAGCAAAATTGTTTTACCTTTTTTGAAAAGGGTTTTTTTTATATTAATTATACTAAAAACAAATTTTAGTATAACAAATTTCTTAAAGTTTAGCACCTCCATTGCAATGGTGCCTGAAGCAAATGTCTCAGTCGCCTCACCTTTACTATGACTCTAATCATATGATTAAAATTTTAAATTAGGTATCTATTAAAAAAATATTTATATTCAGTAGGTTATACAGTAATAAATAAAAATATTTTTTATTCAATTTACCTTTGTAGACTTATTAATATATCCAAAATCTTATTGTTGACATTTCAATAATGAATTTATATTCAGACAGGCCTAAAATTAAAATTAAAAATAATTAAATATATAATTGACTTTGGAATTATTAAGTATTTTTTGTTAAAGTAAAATGAGTTGCTAATTTATTTGTATTTATTTTTTCAAAATTTGAATTTATTAATATAATATTTTTTTACTTATAGAAAACTACTTAAAATGCATACTTTGAAATACACGATGGAGTTCTTATATTGACATTTATTTAACAGTTCACAGCTAATAGTTCTAAATATTGGATAATAATAATTTATTTTGTTTCTCATACCATTTGTAGATCTAATTTAAATAGTATTCATTATATTTGATCAACCAAAGTGTTTACACAAATAACAAATAACAAAAAGCAAGTTTTTTACTTAAATCAAAAGTACATGCTTTATTTTCTATGTATGAATTGTTGTGTCGATAATTACCTATACTAACTATGTACATTAAATATAAAGGTATATGTACAGTAAATTTTTTTTACAAATATCTTAAATCATATTATTTTGGAACATTATCGAATAGCTACGCCGTTAATGGTTACGGTGGCCCCCACCGAATGGTCTGATTTTTCCTTAGACACCGGCGACGGCTCGTAGTAGCTGTTTGGCTCCTCGTACGTGTAGTCTGTCACTGAATCGTAAATATGATTCTGTACGTCGCTCAGTGAAGCATATGACATTACCGCCGTATTCTGTTCTTCTTTACGCACGGCCCCTTCAACGTTTTCCGTATTTTTAACTGGAGTCGGTCGTTTACTATATAATTATATGATATTTTAAGTATGCGTTTTCATATTTTGAATTAAGAAGGTTTACTTACAGTCTTAAGTAAATTAAGGCGAGAAGTATGACTAGGAACAAGACGACACCGCCTCCAACAGTGACGGCCAAACCCAGCGTTCTGGTGTCATTCATCGCTGCAGTTATCGCTACACACGCGGAGAGGTGGGGGAAATACAAAATATAAATTCTCGGAGCTTAAAGCGTGTATCGATTTTTTTTGGAAATTTACTTTGGCAATACGGCTGTTCTCCGGACCATTGCCCGTCGTCCAGGCATTTTCTCATGTAAGGACCTATCCTTTGGAAGTGTGGAACGCAGTGGTATTCCGCCGCGCTGTTATACGTCGTAGTGTCGTTCATTATTATGACTCGGCCGTTTTCGATTGGACCTGGATGTTTGCAGTCGATCACTAAAAGAATAAAAAATCGTGGGACGTTATAAAACTTTCCGCGACTGCATGATACCCAGAAGAAGTTTTTTTTACTTTGACACGTTGGCGGCCTGCCACTCCACGACCCTTTCGGCAGACAATGTCTCGTCACGTTGTCAATTGTGAAATGTCCTCGAGGACACGTGTATTCGGCCGTCCCGCCGACCGTTCTGGACGTGAGCTTCACCGACAGATTATTCTCGCTCTTCAGCTCGTCGCAATTTATTTCTTTAAAACAGAAATGTCTTAAACGTCTCGTCTGAATTTACGAGGGAGCTTTAATTTTTACCTTGACACTTTGGCGTTTCCGAACTCCACGTGCCGTTCTCGAGGCACAACCGTCTGCCGTGTCCGTCCAGCTGAAAGCGATCGTCACACTCGTACAACACGGCCGAACCGTAATACGTGACGTTCGACACCAAATTGAATTTCCCGTTATCGATACCCTCGGGTTGTCCGCAATCGACGTCTGTTAAAACGCATTATATTTTAAAATTTCAAAATCATTAAGTATAATCACGATTTTCCTTTGCGTGTTTTGAAGTTTAATATGTAGATGCCCGTTTTTCAAATAATTTCCCCCCTTCCCGAATAATAATGAACGTGTGTAGGTTATATACTTACAGACACATTGCGGTTTCATGCCGGTCCACGATCCAGTGTCGTCGCAATTGCTTATCGGTTCGCCGACCACCTTGTACCCTCGTTCGCAGCGATACTTGACCAATGCTCCGATTTTGTACGTAGAAGTGGATACCGCGTCCGACGAAGTCCGTATCAGAGTCCGTCCGTACAAACGATCGTTGCCCGTCACCGACAAAACGCTATGCTCCGGCAAAATCGGTTCCGGACACCTAATTTCTATACAAGAAAACAAATTACATATGAAAACCAGAAAAGGTCTTTTTGGGGTTTTTTCTTCGCATAAATCGCTGGTGGTAATCTGTTGGTAATCTAGTGGCCGTTTTTGATCGTCTATAAATATGCTGGTGTACATTATCTTGTACACCAGTGATATTTACTTTCTTCGGTGTTTTTATCTATCGGTCGTCCGCGAGAATTATCAACCCGACCCCATTTTCAGACTAGTTATACTCGTGACTTTTTTAATACGCATTTAAAATATCCCTTTGAAATTCGGTTGTTATCGGTTAGGTTATATAGCGACCGGCCTACCTTCGCATTTCGGAGCGGTGCCGCTCCACGCTTGATTTTCCAGACAACGTCGTACAGCTGTGCCGGCGGCCAGTCTGTAGTTGTTGCTGCAGCTATATTTTACCTCGCTGTCCAGGTGCGTCGAGTCGTTGGAATAGTGTAATGTGCCATATACCGGCGGCGTGAGTTTACCGCAATCGATATCTGTTTTTAAGAAGAGATTGAAAACAAAATTATAATCGTTTTTTTCGCGAGACAATATGTGAAACGTGCGGTGATATGTCTGCGACGACCAGTTGTTTTTGAGTTTTTCCAAACCAAAAACGATCTTCATTAAATTATATATAAGCAAATTGTTTTATAAAAAAAAAAATAGTCTTAACCGTATTCCTATAATACATATAGCAATTCTCCCGATACTGAAACCAGTGGCTTATATTTGAAAATTTAGTTAGTAACCAGCGTAGCGCGTTGGTAAAATTTAAAATTATCTGTACAAAATAAAGAAGCGCGTGTTTTTTAATTTTATTTATTTCCATCTTGTCGTTTCGTCGTAATCGTCAAAAAAACATAATGATATAAGATACACACCCTGCATGTATACTTACATTGACATTCCGGTGGCGTCGTGCTCCATTCACCGTTGTCGTTACATTTTAAGACTGACGTGCCGATCAGTTTATGACCGGGGTCACAGTGGTATTCGATGCTCGAGTGAATATTGAAGTCGTAGCCGACCACGTAACCTCCGGCAGGCACTTCAGGCTCTTGACACGTGATCACTAAAAACACGATTTTTTTTTCGTTTTAAGTATATAAATTATGTATCGAGAGAGAAAAGACCACTACAACAAACAAAACAAGCGGTTTTCGATTTTTCTTTTTTAGTGGATTTTTTACTTTGCATTTTACGGCCTGCGCGTGGGGCTATTGTTTCAGACAAATTAACATCAATTTACTACGGACCACCATTGATGACATTTAAAAAACTAAGGAGAATCCTTTTAAAATGTCCAATTTCCATGACTTTCCATAGATAGGATACATATATTAAATACGTATAATTTATGTGAAATGCAAAATTAAAATTTCTATTGAAAAAATATCGTTTATATGTATATAAAACGTTTAAAAATATTCTTAATTATTAACTGACCGATAATGTTAAAAATCTCCGTCCAGAAAAAAAAATGTTTTTCTTCCTCCCGATATACTTACGTTGACACGTGGGCGGATCTGCGGACCATTTCGCCTCTTTGGTGCAAATCTGACGGCGGCTGGTATGTGGCTGAAGCCAATAATCCTGTTCGCACGTATACTCGACGATGCTACCATGCGTGGTGGTGCCGTTGACCAGCGATGCCGACCCGTTCTCGATTATTTGCGGCGGTCCACAGTCCACGAATCTGCACACCAAGGATTTCCCGGTCCATTCGCCACCAAGTCCGCATTTCAATTCCTGCGCGCGCGTCGTTTAAAAGTACAATATTAAGTATGTTAATAAATCCAGCATTGTATAATCATTGTTGAAATATTTAAAGTTCATTTGGTATTTTTAATATTCATTTGCGTGACCTTATAGACAGGTCTATCGTGTGGACTTTTTGTGAAATTGACTGAGAAGTTGGGTGTATTAGTATGTTAAAAGAATCACTGTATTTATACGCATGTAAACGGAAAATTGCGTTCGCTCACCTGTTGTCCGGCGACGGCCACGTAACCCCGATGGCAAAAATAGGTGGCCAAGGATCCGGCTTTATGGCCTGTGACGGTTACCGCGGCTCCTTGGACTTCAGGAGGGTCTCCGCACCAGTCGACTGAAACATGTTTCAAACAATATTTAATATATTCTACAGCTTGACAAACATTTGAAAGTGAGTGTGTAAAATTCGGTATGTTTTTCCACGGGGATGTGTACGATTTTTGTGATCATTTTTTTAATGCGCGTCATTTTTCTGCGTTAGAAATCTCTTAAGCTGAAATTTCAATTTTCAAAAAAAGAAAAATCGCACAGAGTGAAATCTTCTATATTGATATCGTTGGAGTGCTTTAGTCGTTTTTCTAAAATTCACGGGACGCTTTCTCCTTTCCCGTTTTTTGCACGCATAGAGTTTCACTCAATAACCATTGGTTGATTTACAGCAATTTAACCCGCGATTCAGTCATAATATTATACCCTTAATGACAAAATACATCTAAATCGATTGCAGACGTTCTGTCAATTACCGCGCTATCTATTTACACGGATCCCCATCCCTCCCTTGGGACAAACATCGACGTTATAATTAGGTAAAAACTTACATAAGCACTGCGGAGTCCGTCCGGTCCATTTCCCGTCGTCGGCGCACGTCCTCTTGGCGTCGCCGTTGGATAGACTGTAATTCAGATTGCAAACGTACCTGGCGATCGCTCGGAACGTGGTCCTGTTGTCTTCCAGGACAACCGTGCCGTTTTCAATGCCGTTTAACGGTCCGCAATCAACGTCTGCATAAATAAAACAAAAACTATTAAATACAAAATCTCTCCGTCGTCCCTCTTCTCCCGGTTCAATTGTTATTATCAATGTACATTTGCACGCGGGTGCCACTCCGGTCCAAAATCCGTTGGCCCCACACGTCCTCTTGCCCGGTCCCATCGTCGAATGTCCTTCCGGACAAACGTACTCGATCACTGACGACACTTTGAACGCGTACGGGCTCGCGATCGTACTGTTGGTCTTGATGTCTGGACTTCCACACGCGGTCGGCGCTAATAACAATGGTGTCGGGGAGTTATTATTTTTTTCTTCTTCACAATATCCTCGAAGAAAGGCACACGTTTTCAACATTTTTGACAGAATTCAATTTGATGACATAACAAAATCACGCTGTTCGGTCGTCATATGATTATAATATCTATGGGTACTTACTGTACTGACAGATCCAGTGTAAATAATCCAAATTGCATCCCACGTCGTTCCACAGCCACTCGCGACCCCCGTCGAGCACTACGCAGTTCTGTTCGCCGTTATAGTTGTTCGGCTGGTCTTTGCCCCATGTCGGTTTCGTTATCACGTCACCTGTAACACATTGCATTCCCGTACATTTCGTATCGTGTCTTATCACGGGGGGCAAGTGTGAGAGAATTGTGTGTTTGTTGTGTGTATGTACGCATCCAAGGAGTTGATGAACCCACCGTTAACCCATTTCCACGTCCTCGATGTCAGACCCGGTTCTTTTTGGGCTCCGATCCAGATCAGCTGAGTCTTTAGCCGGGATTTCCGGCGTTCCAGCTCCGCGGCCAGAAACGTCGAGGATGACCCCCGGAACCCGTGCACGATGTCGCCACCGGTGGCCTGACACTTTTGCCGAGCGTCCGCGAATGACGCGCCTCGGTTCACGTTGAACTCATAACACCTGTTGTCGAAAACGGCCACGTCGGTGTGCTCGGACGAACTGCCCGGCGCGCAACGGTCCATGGAAAATTCTACACACACACACACACAATTATTATTAGTATATAATACATAACGTATTTTTTTAAGCTTTAATTTTTTAACAATTAAAGGTTAAGTCAGGTTAAAGTCATCGTTTGCACTGTATGCAAATTTATTATCTTGTGTGAATGTGCTGTGTAGTATAGCCTTCGGGGTTCGTTGTTTTAAAATGATTATTTTGTTGGAAATTTAATGCTTAGTGTGGCGTCCTCTTCCAAATGTTAAGTATATAGAAGAATTGTTTTGACCTTAAAACATTTATATATAAATATATATACACTGACCTTCGGTAGAGTAGACTTCGACTTCGCATAGAGACAACGATCCCTCGACGCCTACTAGCTGCAGAAACACGTATTGTCCAACGATTTGCCGAGCACAGCTGAGAATCTTGGTCGTGCCTTCCTCTGAAAATTGAATATATATCTGTTATTTTAATGTCTTGCATATTGATTTATTACTTATTTTAGTCTTGTAATTTAATTATTTTAAATCGATAAATTTTCATCCGAGTTGATAACATACAAGTCAAACGAAACCAGATAGTAGTATGCCACTGATTATAACTACTATTACTTGACCCAACTTGATCTAACTACAACGTGTATATATATATATATATATATAAGTATCAAACCTGTCATTAAACGCTTCCAATCTAATCAATTCTTAATAAATGTCACAACTGTATATAACTAATATATACTTAAAACTTTCCGTTTTTTTTTTTTTTATTGATCAAATTATCATGGCAGAGGTTGATACGTCAATCGCAAATTTATTTATTTATTATGTGTAATAAATGTGAACTCTAATGTTACCGATCGTCCCGGGAAACCACGAACACAGCGGATTCCTCTGTAGTTCTGTACTGCTGTTGCCGACACGAATTTCGATGTCCTGCAGCGGTTGATGACCTATATAAAAGACAAAAAGACCAAGTGAATTTTTTTGTGCCTGAAACGTAATAATATAACACGAAACGGAAAAATGCTCTCTCTCTCTCTCTTTCTCTCTCTATAAACAAGTCATAGAAGCAAAAAAATTAATATATATATAAATATATTCTCTATATATATTTTTATTTTTTAATTTTTTTGCTTCTGTGACGTGTTTATTTATGTTGCGGCGATATGCGCGCGAGAAAAAAATACATAATTAAAATGGGTGTGGCGTGCGCAAATGATCCATACATGCGTGTATAATATAATATAGTGAAGGGTGATCGTCCTTCCCGAGCTTAGTACTGCTGAAGAAAAAAAAATTATCGTGGGCGATACAGCAGCAAGCAGGTTCATTGCCATTCAACGGAACTCGTTTTCGTACGAAATTAATCCTACACAGATTTTTTGTTATTTCCCCCCGTTCGCTTTATTATTCTTTTGATATTGTGTTATTATAACGTCATGCATCAGTCATATACCTACGAATTTTTCGATTAACCTTCCATCGTTGACGGTCAGATTGTATCAAAATTTCGAATTAAACGCAACAATAAATCACGAATAACCGTACGAGTGAGACTAGGTTCTCGTCGTCGTCGAATCGCGCGAGTCCTTGGGATTTGTTTTGCTTCCTATACAGACTCCTGTGTGGGAACAGAGTTTCGAACTCGGGGAATAGGCCTGCATGGTTCTTCTTGACAGGAGAAGCATTTAACTTTAAAACATATTACTAACACAAAATTGTATATGCACTAAATGATTTGGAACTTTGTGTTTATACTTGAATTTTCTTAAAAAATAAGAAAAAAACAGCTAGTTATGTTTCGGTTTACAATGATTTGTTTTTTTTTTTTTTTGTCTCTGAACACTTTCCTATAGCGTAAATTCTTTGATTTTTAAGTCCAACCCCACTTTCCAGTAGCAAATCGTATCTAGTTAGTATTTCATTTAAAACGTTTTTCGCGATTGTCTAGATAATTTTCTTAAGTGTACTAAAAAACTACCGAAAAATTACAATAAAGATATATAATTTAAATTGGTCGACACGTACAATTTCTTTTAAACCTAATATCGTTTCTTTATATATATATATATAATTTCATAAACTTGACATTTTTATCGCTTACTAAATAATATACATAAATAAAAATTGTTTGAAAATGTCAGTTATGAGCTTTGAATTTATTGTTACAGTTAAATCGAAAACTAAAATAAATAAATAAAATTAGAATTAAAAATAATTATCGTAACGTAGTTATTTTAGTGATTTCATTTCGGATTGTACTATTTAGCTCTGCAAGTTCTTTGTTTTTTACTATCACACCAGTTCAATATTTTACACATACGAGTTTTTGTTTAAACGTCTAAATTTCCGAATCCCTCTGAATCATTCAAAAGTATACTCATTAAGTGTGATACTGGAAACTATTAAATGTCGGCCAAGAATGGATTCTAGAATATTTTTCATAATATGTGTAAATAATATATAAAATAAATACGAATAGAGAGGTTTGTTTTCTCGCTTTTCCAGACCGAAGTCTCGAAGACGGCGATCAGCGCGGCCGCGGCGGGCATCGCGGGCCTGTGCTTCGTGGGCTACTGTTTCTATTTCGACCGGAAACGCCGTAGCGACCCGAACTTCAAGTCGAACCTGCGCAAGAAGCGGCTGATAGCCAAGGAACAGGAACAGGCGGCTCGGGCGGCCAAATCGGCGTTCCCGGACTTCACGGACCAGCAGGCCGTGCAGCGGTTCTTCTTGCAGGAGGTGCAGATGGGCGAATCGTATTTGGAGCAGGGCGACGTGGAGCGTGGCGTTGAGCACCTGGCTAACGCGGTGGTCGTGTGCGGACAGCCCACCGAGCTGCTAAACGTGCTGCAACGCACGTTGCCTGAACGCGTGTTCGAGCTGCTCGTCAAGAGGCTTCCCGAGCTGGGTAAGAACCTGATGAGGAGGCCACAGCCGGCCGCGGGCAGTGGCAGCGACGGTCCGGTCATCAAGGAGCTGGACGTGTCCGACGTCGAGTAGAACAGAAGGAAGAGGAGAAAAAACCATATAAACAGCTGCAGAGAGTGTACCCCCGAGATCCATAGTATACTTATATTCTTTTATAAAGATAAATAAATATAAAACAGAAAGAGCTCTCCTCTCCCCGCTCCATTTTTTTTCTTTTTAAATTCGACCTCCTGTAATCATAATTTTTAATTTTTTTCGGACGAAATCATTTTGTAAAAACTACAACTCTCGGTTAGAGTGCACACACTGTTTATATAATATATTATGTGTACTAATTATAATAACAATATAAATTTGTATAGTGAACAAACAAGGTGTCCGTTTGTGTTATTATAGCAGTATGTTGTGGGATAAACCAAAAGAATGCATAAAAAACAGGTGTGAGATCTTTGTTTTGCACACTCACACGTACACAAGCAATTATGTGTTTTTACTGTAAACGTAGTATGTAATAGAGTATTCTAGTTTGTGTTAGTTATATATCGTTTTGGATGTCGCGAAATATTACATTGAAATATAATATAGTGTTTTATGATAATTTTCGTTTAAAAAACGACTAGAATGGACGGAGACGTTAGTGTTGATTTTCTTTTTATATAAATATTTTTCGTGTTTTTTTTTTTTTATCAAACCCAAAAACATGTTTATATTACATGACGGCCGAACTTCTAGGTTAACTCGAAATCGTTTGTTAACCTCCGAACTTTGTTTCCGGGAAAGTCCTATTAAAGAAAATCGTGTAAAACTCGGGAGTCCCAATTTTATTCAACTTCGAGTTGTTCAAGTTCGACTGTCCTATTCGGTTTGACAGTACGCGTACTGCTGTAGCGGCTGCAACTCGCAATTATATATATCCGCGGTAATGAGTGCGCAAGCTCACGATAATATAAACACATGACGTGCGCTTATATTATCTATTTTCTTTTCTTTACATATATATATATATAGTTAATACACTGCTGTTGTTATTATTAAACAAAAATAATTTGGGAAAAATTAGTATATTTTTCTTTTCGGTATGATACATAGACCACTCCTCCGCTGTTGTGTACAACATATATTATGTATATATATATAAGTAGAATGAGAATAATGGATGATTATTTTGTATTAGACTATAGATTACCACTCGTCCAAGGGATTTAAACATTTATAAATATATATATTTTGATCGAAAAGCAATAATACAAATATACGCTATTATTATTATTACGTTTTTTTTTTTTTTTTGTGATTTAAAAATAAAACCGTATATATGAAATCAAGACGATGTTTTATTATAACGTGTGAATCATAAAATATAGCTCTACAACGTTTCTGTTGACGAAAACTGAACAAAACACGTATAGTAAGCATAAGTGCTCGGGTGAAAACCAGCTTTTTAAATAATATTTTTGGTATGAACGAAAAAAATTGGCTGGACACCGTTAAGTATAGTCTACAAAATGTTACGCGCGTATTCGTTCGGTTTAAACTTTTCTGTATACTCATGTCTACGAACCTGCGAGTAAAAATTCAAAAAACTATATCGCACGGTCGGTTTCGAAGGTATAGAAAAACATGGACGCGTTTATTAAAAACGAAAAATTGTAACCGTTCACTGACTCGAGTTATAATTTTTGTTCAACTCGGTTTGACCGAATTTGAAAATTTCGAAAAACCACTTGTAATCTAATCGTGTCGGTTTTCCAACGTATTCAACGGAGTTGTTAGAAGCGGTGGTTTTTTTTCCCCCGCGCCGTTTTAGTTTACCCGTCGGTGGACCGGAATTTCAAAACGTGTTCGGATTCGTGAGTTGCCGAGACCAGCCAAGCGTCTGCGTCGTGTGCAAACGTCTTAGCCGCGTAGAATCCACAGGAGGAAAGAGCAAAGAAAATTCCTCGTCGCAAAAAAATGAAAAATAGTTGAAAAACTCGTCGTCCGCGGGATATGTGCTGTGGGAAACGACCGCTGGTAAATGCGATACCGGTACGGGTTCATGACGAGCGAAACGTGAAACGTACTCGCACATCGGGATTGTCGAGTTTCCAATGTCCGTCGGAATAACTGCATTCGTCGCAAAGACTGTGCGCTAGCACGGCGTCCGTAGGGATTTTTCAAATCGTACGCGAATGGAATTTACGACGCGTGAACGTGTCCGATTGTTTACATCGGTTATTTAAATAAACGATTGATAGACGATCTTACACAATTGAACGTGATCATTCTTTAAACATTAATCGTCGCGTCTGCACGTCAAAAACATGAAACAAAAAACCCCCGATAAATGACTATCTGGCGTCGAATTACAGCGGAATCAACGTAATCCGATTCAATTCAATTTTCCGATGACATGGACGGGATGATTCAGCCGAAACGATAAACTCGTCGGCGATTGATTGTCTCCGTTCGTTAAAACCCTATGCGGTGTGTTCAGTTACGTGTCATTAATATATTCGTTTTCGATCATTTAAAAGTCGTTCGTACTTTGGTTCACAAAAAAAAATTGTCGTGTCGAATCTCCAGTTGATTTGTCTGGGCGTTCCGTTGAATCGAATTACCGTACGAAACGTTTAAAACGCCACTACTCCCCTGTCGAGACGGATACTCGCGTATATTTACACTACATATATAAGTAACCGGCCGGCTTACCGCAACAACCTCTGGTCGTGATCGACACCGCCCGGACCGGATACGGCTGCAGCAGGTCGACCGACCACCACGGCGACGGTTCCTTCAGCGTCTCCGTGCACCTGCGGCCGTCGTGCACCGTTGTCGGGTCGCCGTCGTTCGCGTTGCTCGCGCTCCCGCCCCTGGCCGTCGTCGACTGATTGGTCGGCTTGTGCATGGCGACGTTGGTCCCTGCGATCGTCCGGCAAAACATGAGTCGTGTCGCGTAACGCACGCGAAAAAACCAAAACCAATTGCATAATTCTTTAACGTAGTAAATAATCGACGGCGGCGAACGTAAAAAAAAAAAACGCCCGTAGCGCGGAACGAATTTTCCGGGAGTGGTGGCGGCGGTCAAAAACGAATCGTATATTATCGTAACTACTTGATTTACACACTGTGTTCGTGTTGCGCACGATAAAATCGTGTTTGAATGCGGGTTGACATTAATGCGTGTGAATCAGACATTTAGTTTAATGTGTTCGACTCGTTATGGTTTATCGAGAAGTGTTCACGAGTGTAAGACGGCTGACGACGGACATAGGCGTGCGCACGGGGGGGGGGCAGGGTGGGCAACTGCCCCTCCTGCGAGCTAAAGTTTTCTTCCAAATATAGTTTTAAAAAAACATTATAATATAATTTTATATTTTTATATAATGAATAATATGTAAACATAGAGTACGCGGTGCACGATGATTTTGTGTAGTCCAACTTTAAGCAAACCACAAGCGATACCGCGGTTATAACGAGTGTTTATAGATAAGCGGCAACACTTTTCTGCCCCCCCTGCCAGCAAGTTCTGCGCAACGCCTATGACGACGGACGCAATCCGTTATAAGATCGAACGTTTTTCGGTGCGCGCCGCTGCTCTTGGCACGTGTTCCCGTGCGGCGCGCGCGGTCTGCCACGATTACTTGTCACGCGGCCTCGGCGATCGAGCGGACTCGTGGATTACGCGCGTGCCGTCCGGGGCTGGTGCCGCAACGGCCGACGCGTACGGCGAAATCGTTATTGCGTTTCTAGGTTAACGCGGTGTGCACGGGCAACGATATAACGCCGCGCGGTTGCCCGACAAGGAAGAAAACACGCACACGTTAATTAACATTCGGGTCGGTGGTACACGTAACGAGTTTGTCGGCAAAACGCGTTGCAGGAAACGTGTGTTTTTTTTTTGAACGCCGTGTGCGCAGAAGAGTACGGACAATCTAATCGAGCACCATTTTATGGTTATGCCGAAAACACGCGTACGTACGAACAGCGTCATAAACAACACGTGCTTACGAGATTCACCGCAATACGCTAAGACATATTTTATTAATTCTACCGGCCACAATCATGTGTACAGGTAGCACATAGTACTTACCGCAAAATGGTAGGTCACCGGTCCACGCGCCGTTTGACGAACACGTTATCGACTCGGACCTGGAAGACGATTAATGTCAAAGTCATGTCTTGGAAATACGTGTTTTGTACGTCCGCCAAGTAACGACAATAGTTGAAAAATCATATAGCTTTTACCATATTTTGATTAACTTCAGAAGCAAGTAGGTATTAACCGACTTTTCAAGTGTCAAAAGGATTTTTTTTAAATTAGTATTTACTGAGCACCGCTGCTTTGAACCGAAAAAATAAAAATAATTTTAAATGAAAAGGCAATTTGCTTTTGTAGTATATTAAAAATATACAACAAAATATAAATAGAAATTAAATTTTAAATTAACCGAGTTAAGTCCACTAACATTTGGTTTTAATTTTTAACTATTTAAAAAGTTGTAGATTTTAATTTAATTTAGTTAATTTTATTGTTAACTTTGACCATATTCGAATATCATAATATGATCATTTTCATAAATAAAATTCCTAATTAAATTAATAGCTATCTTCATACTTCATGTCTAATGAAATATTACGGATTTAGGTATTTTTAACCAAGTCAGTATTTCCACTCCCTCTCCAATTAAAATTTTTAACTGTTAGTCAAATTATTAATTCAACTTGACTTATTTGACTAGTTTTTAATTATTAAAACATTATTATTGTGGTTGTTTTTTTTTTTTTGTTTACCCGAACAGTCTGTATCCGTTGTCGCAAATGAATGTTGCTTTAACCCCTTCTCGGACGAGTTTGGCGTTGATCGGTACCGGAGGATGGCCACAAGTATTTTCTAAAAACAAAAAACATGATAAAAACATTTCGCAGATTTTAATTATATATATATTAACAAAAATAATAAAACGATAGCATAAAATATAATATAGATATTTTTTCGTGGCAATCGTTATTTATTCAAATATATATAATATAAATACAGGCAATATATATATGTATATATATATATATATAATATAATAATTTAATCGAAAATAACCCAAAAATATCATATTTTTTTTACTAATATTATAATATCAAACAGTTTTGCGGAATACAGACGAACAAAGAAATTCAACGCAGAATTAACAAACAAGACCTACATAATGTATAAATACACTAAAATTATTTTCGATTATGGTAAGTATATTATAATATATACACACATACGGTTTTTGTGTTAACCTAACCACATCGTATCGCAACCCGATTATCGACTTGTACATGTTATTAAAATAATAATTTGTATGGATTCAGTAAATACGCAGTATTATTAAACTAATATATTCGTTGGCGTGTTTGTTACCATAAATAATTTTTAAACTATTTTTAAATATTTACTCTTTACAAAAAAAACCCTTTTTCAACGCTCCAATCGATTTTTATATTGATATTAAAAAATTTATTGTTTCATAAAGACATAAAACATAAATAATGTTTTATTTAAAATGCTTATTGGTTTGTTAATAATATACACATAAACAAAAGTATTAGTTTTAAATCATCAATAACATTTGTTTTAAAAGGTCGAAATTGTTTTATATTATAGATTTATGTACAGTTTTTTTAAACATTAATCTTAAAACCCCAATGCACTTCTAACTTGTTATATTATTATTATTTCATTAAACTTATAATATAGGTATAAAAAGTAAAAAAAAAAAACAACAAACAAATAACAGTTAATAGCAGGAGTTATAAAAAAAAAACATAAGAGTAGCAAACGTTTTACCGAAATTAATTATTTAACTGTAATTGCTATAATACTGTAAATAGTGTATATATATATATAATAAACTGTAAACAACAATACTGTATATTTTCATTTATTTATTTTTATTGTAACATGAAATGATCGTAGTTACTTATATTTGTTTTGTTGAAGTTTAAAGTCATTTCATTGCTATTTTATTCGAGTAACTAAAAAAATTATATTATAGAAGTCATTATTTTATAAAAGTGTCTTGCCCGACACCGCATACTATTATGTTGAAATATACGCTCAATATATTAATTATTATGTATGTACAAAACGCGTCACCGAATATATGTTATTAATATATATAAAAATTTTACCCGTGTGTGCGTCACGAAGGTATATGCGATCGAATTTCACGATAATCCTATACGTGCGGTGTAAATTTGATATACCAGTTGAAACTGAAGTTTTTCTCGTAACCTAACCCGATCTCACTAGCTAATATAATAAGAACTTTTACGAGAAATTTCGTTATATACACAGTGAACCTAACCGTGACTAGAGGCGAATTTACATACTTGTGTAATATATAAGTCTCGGGTTGAAATCAGTATAATAGGTAATGTATATCAAATTAGCAAGGTCGGGCAAGTTAGACTGAAGTACGATCACGCGTCAATTGAAACGAGATCAGGACTTAGGGGCGATATGATATTCAACACAATTATTTAAATATTAAATGTATTTTACTCGATCTCCGGTCAAAAAGTTATTCGTCTACGGCGTGTTAGCCAATCTGGATATACTGTTATGATAAAAGTGAAAATCGAGTTGAGTAAAAAAGTTTTCAGTGGATTGTTAAGATTACAACGATGACACAAAACATACGATTCTACAATACTCCAAATGTGGCCCAAAAAAGTATTACCATCAGGAAACATAGAGAAATGGACTTTTACCGACTGAGGACAAGCACTATTTGTTATTTTTATTTTAGACTGATAATCTATCAATTATTTTTTTAATTACTTACGCTATGCATTTTAACGTTTCTGCCCTTCTCCTAAAACTTAAGCATGATTTCGTTCACGTAACATAATAATATGCCTTTCTTTTGATTGAAATCAAAATTCTGAAGCCTTTCATTTAAGTTTGTCGACTGACATTTAACTCGCAGGTCCGCCACCAACGTAGATTCAATATTTTTTTTTTAGCTACTACACACAATACATTACGTGTTAATTATTATTTCGGCGAACCGAATCTTGATTTTATTACATTATAAAATATATATATATTAATAAGTTTGTTTGACCGTTTCGATTTTTTCCAACCGTCCTCGAAAACATAATTAATACGATCACGTTATTTTCTCTTACCCCGCGCCACATCAGTTCCCGCAGCATGATGCGGTCATTACACACGTTTAATTATTTAAATATACTTGTATATATTATATTAGGTGTATATAGGCCAAGAAATTACGTGACAACGACAACAGTATAGATATTTAATCTATATGTATAAATATATATATATATATATTGTGCGGAATCGAAGGCCTACATATTGTCCTCGACATGGTCTCGCTTTTCGCCCAACGAACATTCGACAATACTATATTATTTTTTTCTCCGACGCGCCATTGTTATAATTACGGTGCACGCGGAGAGACCGCTTGTCACTTGGCTTGTCCGCGAGCTGCGGCCTTTGACTTTACGAAATATGTATAACAACGATAAGCCGAATCGATTCGCGCCATTACATTGTGTTGAACACGCACGTGTGCGTGCCAATAGCGTACTCAAATTTTTTCTATTGGGATATGAATAGCAATGCCATTTTATCATGTTTCATATGTTTCATTTATACGAAATAAATCTGCAATAGCGAACTACCGTTTGCGAAGTCATTCGAAATGATTATTACTAATGAGTTACGATGTATTGAATTATCTACAGAAAGAAAAATACGGGCAGCCAGTTAAAGATATTGGCTGACTTGTTCAGCCTTGTTATTCTGTAAATCGTACAATCGCTTTTATACATAATTTTTAATGAATTCTCACTTCTCGTTTAGTAGGTGTACAGTTCATCAAATAGTAAGCAGATGATGTATTATTTCCATAAAAATATATTTTCGTAACATCTTAACGACCTAACATAACGGTTAATGTACGTGTTTGGTCCAAAAATGGATTTTGAAATTTCAGTTTATTTTTCATATCGGTCACAACAAATAATTTGTACAATTACCAATCGATTATCCCGTTCGACACAGGTGCAGAAGGAAAATAATTTCCAACGAAATTTCTCCAGTTGTGTAATTTCCTCTCGACATCCGTACACCATTTTTTATTGTATGTATTGTTAATTCATTTACGTATTGTTTGAATAACGGAAACGACATCGCATCTGCAGAATAATATACCAGAAAAGTGGTTGAAACTCAGTAAACAATACAATTAATATCGAAATCGATTTTTGTATATGCCAAAAATGGCACTGCGCTATTATATATAACTATTGCCATTCATTATTATGCACGACAATATTTATTATTGTTATCAAAAAACTTAAAAACATATAGCGATGTAAATGGATAAAACGCAAAAATCTGCTATGTCGCAAGCATTTTCGTTTATAACTTTCTTCAGTGTAATGAACTATAATTGTACGAACGCACGTTTTGTACAGTGACTCAAATAAATCGTTTTGACCGGATTTGTGAGTCATCGCCTTTTGCAGAAAACGCTATTGTACACAAACATGTATTATGTATTGGCAGACGATAGAAGTATTTTTTTTTAACACGATGCTGCACTACGCAGACTAATTCGTTTATTCTCATTAAATTCGTGCGCGTATTGATCAGATTATAAGTATATATATATATATATATATACACTTTCGTAAATTTGTCGCACGTATGACAAACGATGTACGTAAAGATCTGGACGTATCGTCTATATATTATATTATGCCCTACTTTAGTATACCATTCGTGGACTGCAATAATAACCATAGAAAATGAGTATTTTCATTGTGATCGGTTCTTATACTTATATATTATATTAACGAGACATAGTTCTATATATGAGTCATACGCAGTCACAAATTTATAATCTACGAATATATATATATATATATATATATATAGTTTAGACGTTTAGATTTACTAATACTTATTTAATTATATACAAATAAAATAAACAGTTGGTATATTATATATATATATATATATTATTTTTAGAGCTACCCAACTGCCAAGCAGATAGATATTTTATCTATACAAATTGACATACAAAATGCCAGAATTTATATACGTATTAAAAATTGTAATTTGCACTATTTTTTACATTATCACAATCGTGGTAATTTGTGCCACCAAAAAGTTGTATAATTTGTTGGCTTAGACGATATTTTTATTCATTAAGATCGCTTTTACAGTTTTTTATTGAAAGCCAATTAAACGTCACTTAAAATCAGTGATATTATAAGAGTTAGTTACATAAAGAAACGAGTATATCGTGTATCAGAATAAAATGAAACGACAAACATGGGTATAACAGAAAATATTGAAACAGCATTTGGGTATAGTGATGTTTTGTTGTTTTGAATTCTGTCGTTGCATGTTTGTTGTTTCAATTCATTATCATCTCCCGAATCCATTCATATAAGTCGCGTGACCTATTTTATACAATAAAATTAAACGTAATATACTAATATCTCTGATTAGATTTTCTCCAAGTATATAATATACATTGTATGCGGAACAATCGAATTATATATATATATATATTATAATTAAAAGAATAAATAAGGTAAAATGGAAAAAAAATAATTGTGGATAATGCCATTGATTTAGGTCTTTAGCTGTCTGTGACCACTGGATTGTGACCCACATTGGTCACGCGGCGGCATACGGTTCTATTGTGTGTCCCGAGGCGGCAACGTATGTCATATTCTGTCGTCGAAAACATTGTTGTATATACATATTTGTGTGTTGCGGTTCATGCGCGTTCATAAAGGAAATCCTGTGTAAATCGCTCTTTCGAAAATTCGCCTAAATACTACAGATTATATTTACATAATCTGGGTAAATACCGTACACAAAATCTCCTCCTCCGACCTGAGGTGAAAACCTGTTGTCGCCGGTTGATAATAATCGCGTATAGAATATTATTAGAAAAATTAATGAATACGGTTAAAGCATAATCGACAAGAAACAAAACAGGAATAACAACAGGAGGAGAGTTGGTTTCTACACTACGCTTTGCAGACGACACAGTGATAATGACAACAAGTGAAGGTAATATTCTATGCTATTGATAAAATAGAGGAAACGATTAGACCATATCAAACGAGAATAAATAGTATAAATACAAAAGATATTAACGTGTGTGCGTATGATCCTTAGATAACAACACATATATATTTTGACTATGGAATGAATTTCTCTAGGAGCAAAATCATGTCAGACAATAAAAGAACCGAGGAAATTAGGCAGATTTGTGAATTAATGACAAATGCAAACTACTCACGTCGAGGAAAATAAACAGAACAGTGTTAAAGAGGTTTATAAGAACATACGTTTGGAACATATAACCTATGTACGTAAAACATGTATTATGAACAACTCAGTAGATAAATCATTAAAATCTATGGAAATGCAATGCTGGAGACATATGGAGAGGATAAGCTGGGCGGGAAGGAAGACCGACGAGAAATTACTAGATATTGATGGAGAGAACCAAAGTTTGATGGAAAATGTCAATTAATAATATATCTGGAAGAGTTAAATAACATAATTCTAGAAGGTATGACCGAGGAATAGAGAACTGCAAAACGATCTCTTCCTCCATAGGACAAATAAAACAGATGCGGGAGTTGTCATGGACAAGGATTTAAATAAAATCGCAAATAATTGATTTAAGTGGAGAAGTGGAATAACGTAAACCAACCTGCGCGTGGAAAAAAATATTACTTATACCTAGATAGACGTATTCACGTTAATTATTATATGGGTATACATATTATTAAATCATTAGGAGGAATATTACGTTACAGGACGGAAATACTGAATTAGTTTATGTTATTCACATATTATATTTTGTATCTACTCGTATAATTACAATTTGAAAACAAATCTAAGTGTATTCGGCACTTTGGTGAGCGGAAGATAAAAAACGTGACATTTTCATTTGAAATCTATGCACACGACGGCGGCTCCATAAAACACATTGTTCAGTATAGGTCGAGTTTTTTTTACGATACAGTGCATTGTAACGATCTATAATACAAAACAATAATAGAAAGCAAATCCACTACACGCACGCATACACACACATACAAACATACACATACACACACACACACGACGCACACAACATCGATAACGATTTGGAGTACAAATACTAGACAACGAATTAGGTACAAACCGTGTGCCGTTCGTTGTCGAATCGTCTCTGTAATATGTAATATAAGAAGCTTTGCAAATGACGTGCGCTGCACCGCTAATGACGTACTCGTGAAATATATGTCTTAACATTTTTATTCATAACGTGTAAAAAAAAAAAAAGTCAGGCATGGGTGTACGATTTCTCTTATTAAATGTAATGCATATATCCAGGAAGCTAAAATATTGCAAGAGAAGGAATAACCTGGGAATAAATATAAATGGTAAGAAAATTGATATTTGTGTAGAATACACCTCAATAACCACAGACAGCAACAAAAATCAGGCAAAGTGATTTAAAACCACAAATAAAACATTAGAAAAAGAATTTAACATCAGTTTAGTATTACATCAAATAGATCATGAAAGATCAAACATGCGAATCGTATTTCACAATTGAAAAGGAAATCGGACGTCAGGAACGAATAGAGAAAAAAGCTGCAAACCAATTTGAGAATTGATAACAATAGAGAGAGAGAATATGTTAAACACTCATATGGTTACTAAAAATAATTATTAGGCTATTTTCACTACAAATATGTACATATTACCATACACGCGAGGTCGTATATAAATATATGTCGTACTGATTTTGAGCCGGCCATTATCTGCCGAGATTTTAAATACATGTTGGTGTTTTTCATTCATTATTAAATCGCGTAAGAAATATTGATAGACAATATTTTAAACCACACCTAAAATAAATGATGTTCACTTCCTATGAGCAATCATTATTTTTTTCTATTTTTTTTTTCATTTTCAATATTCCCGTTTACGAATAATTGTTATTTTGAATAGTTTTGGCGTTACATTTAAATGCAAATTATTCGGATAGCATATTTTTTGGATTTAAAAAATCATTACATGTATTCCTGTGAATATTACAAATATTCCTGTGAAAAATATTCTTATTGCAAATTTATAATCACAACCATAAATTTTATTTATTGCCATTTTAAAATTAAAATTCGATTTAATCGTAACAAATGGTGATGAACAGAATTCAAAATATTAAAACAATAACAAAAATATAGAAAAAATACGCAAAAAACTTTAAAAAAAAAATCATTATATACATATTAAAACAAAAATTATTTATAACGATAAAAAAATAATCACTCTGTAGACACACGCCACATGTACGACCAGTGGGAATGGTTTCAATGGTTATGTGCTGTCGGTTCCCTCCATCGTTGCACATTGTCACGTATATTTGCTATGGGAAAACAACTTATAATATTCTTGAGCGTACGAAAAGAATACACAAGCAACGAAAACACTTCAGAGGTCGTCTAAAATATATCTGCACTGTAATTAAAATTAAGGAAAAAAGACAAAACTTCGTAAACACTTCACGTGTATACCTACTTCCCATCACATTTTATATTTACATTTTTCGTGTAAAGAATCACGCGTGTAGAAAACTTCCTATCGAGAAAGTTTTCACAAGTTGTTGTATATTTGATACGCGGTCAAAAGGCGTCAAGTCGAAAATCCCAATTTTTCCGTATGAATTTATTGAATGTTAGAAAATTTCTTATAAATCCATTTTTTATTTTTTCGAGAGTCAAATTTTAATGTTATTATTTTTTCCTACAAATAATACGCATAATTTTTAGATATATCATCAAAATATATGAAAAAATGGGTTTTATTAAATTTTGGTGTACTTAATTTAAGATTTATATTTAAAAATAATGACTCAACTTTTTTTGATCAATATTTTTTGTGGGAAGTATTAACTTAATTCATTTATTTGTTAATATATATTCAAAAACTAAAAATGACTTTTTACTTATTAAAAGGTTTTGACGAAATTAATTAAGTATTATAAAATCAAATTTTTATCTGTATAAAGTTCCTACTTCTAATTTCATTTCAACAACAGTGGGTACAATTATATAAAAGATCATAAAAGAAAATAATCGTACAATTTCATGGGAACGCATTATTCTAAAATATAATAATATGAAATTCTTGAGAAATAACTAAATAACTAATTTCTTAAAAGTGTTAGCACATATTGTAAACAATTAATTTAATGACTGTTTGATGTTCCATATCGTGACATAATTGAAACAAAATTAGTTTGATAAAATTAAAAAATGTTTTGTGAAAAACATTATTGTTAATAATATAGACAAATATGTGTATGTACTATTATTTAAAAAATGTATATAAATAGACATAAAATCCGATTAAAAAAAAAACATGACTGTAGACATATCCGACGGAGCTGCGACAGTGATGTGTACAGAATTATTTATTTGTCGTTATTTTATTGTATGTGCGATTTCATATTATTTAAAAGGCATTCAGTGTCTCGTTGAAGATTTTTATCGAGTCTTTTAGAAAACGTACCCGTTCGAAGACTTTCTTTTCGCTTTATTGCCGGTGCTTTATATTTCTCAAAAATACTTATAAGTTTATATATATATTGCATACTCAGCCGTATGACTCGACTACATTTATCGATGATTTTTTTTTACGGAACACTTTTCGTCAAACATCGTTAATTTGTAATTTTTTCTAAATTCAATTTACAAACAACATGCGTGTTGCAACGTGAGCGTTCGAGAACAATAATTTCTAGTGCCAAGATCTGTGTTATGATTTATTACGGTACACGCGTATGTGCGACCGCGTAAGTACTGTGAGAATAACGAGAAAGAAACAATATACGTCTACGCCATAACTGACGGTATAACGAACGCGAAAATATGAGTCGGTAGAACACCGTTACAAGAAGCCGTACACATAAAAACATGGTCATGACCTTAAGCGTTGGTAGATATATATATATATATGTATGTATATATATAAAATGCACGCACTTTCACGTGTATAATAATGAAGTCGTGGATAATGGTGGTACAAATATTCCGTCAATATAGTGAGAGGTTTACTAACATTTATTTTTTTTCCTTAGTTGCTATATGCTCGTATATATAACTAAAAATATAAAGAGTTTCATGATATTTTACTATTTATTAATTTCTGAAAACTGAATTGAACATATAATTGCGCGTAAATTTTGATTTAAATTATACTATATTGCGGTGAAACTTAACGATCTATTAGATATTTACAATATGTTGATTAGAAAAATTAATGTTTGCTTAAAAAAATATCCATGGGTATAGAAATATGTAATTCGTGGCTCTCACAACTCATTAGATTGTAAAATATGTACCAAACTGACTGTCAGTTTAAATATCTAAACATAAATTTATATTACAGGTATCTTTATACTATATGTGTGTACAGACACGTGGTGCACGTAATACGCAGTGAAAGACATGTATGGTTGAGCATCAACAAGTGTGAAAAATATGTAGAATTTACGTACAACGAAAAAAACCTTATAGTGGATTTAAAGTGAAAGCAAGTTTTTTTCTGTCGATTTTAACTATCTATCTATATACATAAAGTTTTACAATTGGCAACGGCTTAAAATATTACTTAAGAGTAGGTATTTGGAAATATATAACTGTGTTCTATGTATAAAAAAATTATCAAGGTAAGCATCACGCATTTATATATAATATATTGTGCAGGCATAATGACTATAATGTAATATAAATTTTGAAAGTCAATCGGTAGAATTAATGTTAAATATATCAGTTTATGGTTTCGTAGAAAATAATTTGAGAAAATCATGCAAAATTTGACGAAAATGATAGAAAAATGTGCCGTCATCCCTTTCAGACTAGTATTGACGTATAATGTTATAAAATATTGTATAATACGTCAAAAACGGTGTAGGATATTGTTCGTTTTTTTTATAAGTACAAGAGAAAATGTATTAAACACTAAAAAAGAATAATTTACGAATTATGTATTCCATTTGTCAAAAACATATACGTTCTGAATAAAACAATAAGTAGAATTATAGGATGAAAATTCAAATAATTAACGCGACGAGAATAACAACATTTACCCGAAGATTTTTTCGTTAAGACAATAATAAAAAATATTAAACAGCAACGGTTGTATAATAAACGTCAGCGTTTTCGTTTCACAGTATGCCCGTATGCAAGACTGAGCATTGATCAGTTGATAAGTTCAAAATTATTAAGTCGAAAAGTTAAAATTAATTTTACTGGTTTTTCAATGTATTATTGCACATCAATTTAACGTTTTTATTAGTTTAATTTTGATATTTAATTTCTTTTTTAACTGAATATTCATATTGTTTCTTAATCCATCTGAGAAGAGCGCCCTATTTAACAACGAGGTTTGTATTTTCAGTGTTTACGGACGAACCGTTTCCCGTCAATTTTCCTAAGAATATTACACATTTAACTATTGCCTATTAGACTTTCGGCATTTATAATATAATGGCTAGGTAAAGTACAAATTATAAATATTTCCTAGTGATTTTAGACATTTATTAAAAACGTGCTTAGCTTTAGTTAGACATTTGGACACGAGCACCGTACACTTAACCGTGAGGCCTATTTGGCAGCGCGTTGCATATAATTATAATACTATTGATATCGACATAATAGCTATTGGAAGGTACCAACTATTATATGGACGTATTACGAGAAATGTTCGGCTTATTATGTATGTAATATATCGTTTATGTAATTTTCTCGTAACACGCCCCTGTTTGTTGTACTTGGCTTATCGAACGGTGTACAGAGACACATAGATATATTACGACGCGGGAATTCGATATTTCGTATACTGTACACTTATAATTTTACTAAATTTCTGTAATGCAGATGTATAATCTCGTACACACTATCCGACTCCAGTGCGTATTATTGCGAAAATAATAATAACTATAACAATCATGTATATTACACTGTTTTTTTCTATGGTTCTATGCCAATTGTCTTACGTTATTTGCATCCGATCATACTTTCTCCGCTGAATTATTCATCACGTGAACGACTGCAACAGTTGCCATTTCGTTTTAGTGGGTAAATGCTCTCTGTATTATGTGATATAGGCATTGTTATACACGTTTGCGTTCAGCTAACCTATAAACCGGTAGGTACCGAGTCCACGAGGTCTAAATGGTAGTTATTACGCTAGTTATAGTTATAACACCTTGCTCGATTTATTAAAAACATTTTATTGCTCCGTTTGCTGCCGGTTTCGCGTTTTTAACAGTTGGGTCGTGTACGCCCGATTCAATTTTTGAAATGTTTATTTTTCTACATTGTTTAAATAATTAAAAGATTACTTTTATTTATTCATATAAATCCAAATAGCGTTTGATCGCAGTATTTGAAACACCTACCCAATAATTGTCATTGTATAAAATAATTGTTTTGCGAAAATCCTTACAGAGTTGTTTTGAAAACGAAATGTATATATATTTATCTACTACAATATGTTATACTTATATATTATATATAGTATGTGTAACACCATATAACCATTCATATATGTTTTAAGTGTGTTCTATTCTTATTTAGTCTGTGAATGCTCGGATGATCATTGCATACTTTCCGTCAGTAAATTATAACCACGTAGTTGGTATTTTATTTGAAACGTTTTTTGATTTTTCCGAGCGTCAGGAAAAACTACTACTATTGAACGATTTTTTTTTTATTCGACTGATCACTACACTTTGTGATTTATGAAAAGACATATTTTTTAAACGAACATTCTTTAAAAGTAGACCGTGTATTTTTTAGTAGAAACTTACACCTATTCAGAACTATGCCTATATAATATATCGTAGTATAATAGTCCAATATAATAGTCGTTCTTTACAAATATAAAATCTCGGTCCTCTCGTACGACACGCATTAGTGTTCACGGGGAATTTCTTTTCGCATTATTTATGTTTATTATTGTTTTATTGTTTTTAGGACAAAATATACGCGCGTATACAATATATACTCTGGTCATTTGTATTCGACACGAACGTCTACCATTGTCTGTGTATTATGTGTGTCCGCGATTGTCCATATCGTGTTTTCTCGACATCTTTTTTTTTCTAACTTGATCTCTATCCAACTCGCAACATAACGGTGTGGTTTACAGGTATATAGTGGTTAGGTCACGCAGTATGTGAATACTTATACATATATATATATATTGTAACTGCGCGTACGTTACTGGAATACGAAAACACGTTTCTACCTACTTACACGTCGTGCCGGCGATTTACATTAGTATATACATGTGTGTATATATATAATATATACTGAATTGCGAGTGGGCACAACGTGCCCAAAAATCGTATACACACACGAACATATTCGATATAAAAATAGCAACATATCTATGGATCACCTTTTAAGTATTATACACTCAGATTCGTGTAAAAATCAAATAATACAATTTAAATATTTAATTTGATTTGACTAATATAAATGCAATATTTATAATTAAATGTTAATTATGTATTGCTCACACAAATATTATTTGTGTACTAATACTATTGATCTACAGATAATTTATCAGCTGAACAGGCCTCGGGGCCGCAAATGATATTTTTCACTAGGCGTCAGTGTAAAAAAGGAATATGTCTCTGTCAATAGTGTCATCAATAATATAACGTATGTTATAATTATCATGTCCTTAATAAATTTTCTTTGAATTAATACATTTTTAGTTTATAGAGGGCCCACACATATTGTGGGATAACCGTGACATTACACGTCTACACCATAGGCCACCACCGACCCTGGATAAAAACTTTAAACCGCATTTGTCTGGTTGCACGAAAAAACAAAACCTCTAAACCACTCAACATTATCGACACTTACAACAGACGCGCGCGTACATGCGCTTATTGTGTAGTAATTGTTTCCAGTCACATATTTTATAAATATATACATGTGTACATATATATTATATACGCATATGGTTAGCCGAATTGTGCTTCGAAACGGATTAAATTGCGGTCGCCAACTCATTATTATTACTATTATTATTGTATTAGACGTTGTAATTCGTTAACTATCGTACAAGTCGCCCGGCAACCAAGGTCAGAGCGTCTTGTGTACTTTTATAGCAATTAGAAACCGTGATCTAATACTTTTTTGTTATAAACAATTGTGACGCGCTACAGTCTAACGTAAACAAGAGTTGATAAATTGTTAACAAAATCGTTTAGTAACATATAGTAGTTATATATTTGGGAAAACATAATGTAATAATTACAATCACACATTACAAACACAATTATTGTGTTCATATTCACTTATTTTTTGAGCTGTGAAATAATTCGATTAGTTATTCACATTATGTCCATTTGAGCGATTATAATACCACAAATAGAATACATGGTAACATTGCATCTCATTTATGTTTTTAGAAAAAAAAAATTATGTTCTCAAAGCTATATAATAACAAAAACAATAATAAAAATTATAATAATATTTTATAAATATTTTTTCTTCCTGGTCGAATTAGAAAATATTTAAATTTTCAATTAAGTTGAATTTTACTCACGAGTATCGAATAATGATTATTATATTTATATAATATTTATATTTATGTATATAACGATTGAAGTTTCGTAGGCCAGATAATAATTATACGGTAGATAGGTTGTGCATACTATATGCGTATATATTATTATTATATATGCGGATAATTGTATAAAATACGCATAAATAAGTAACGTTAATTTATTGATATTCATGTTTACGTTATAACATGCACAAGTGAAAGGATTGGGTAAACAAGTTCCCTACGTCATCGCCATAGTATATATATATATATATGTGTGTGTGTTACAAGTACATTACTTCGTTAATAACGCGAATAAATAATATAACAATAACCCGTTCATGCGAGAAGTATAATAATAATATAGTATACGCTCGTGCGTTTATTCGGCGATATATTATATCAATAACGTGTTTTTTTCAATGATAGTTTTACGTGAGATATCTGATCAAAAGTTTGAAGACGGTAAATCGTGACTTCCAATATTAACATTTATAAGAGTGAATTTAAAATTGGAGTAACGTTTTGTGACGAAATAGGTACATTTTGTAAACTGTAATATCTATCAGAATATATATATATATATATACACGGTGAAATGCGCACAATATTTGCGCGTTTATCAGAAGTCTAAAATTATATATGACAGTAGTTGAAATACGTTTTGTACAATATATAATGAAAAAAAATCCAAGGAAATTGTAATTTTTCCAAAAGTGTTGAACGTTTGAAAAATTTCTCAATGATCAATGAATATTAATGATCTCTCTCGGTTCACCTCTAACGTGGGCGTTTGGAAACGAAACGCACGATTCAAAAAAGATCCAATACATTTTCGAATATCTCCTCGTCTTTTTGCTCGTTCTACGCGATAAAACTAAATAATTGTGTCGTTGACCGCGAATAAGATAAAAAAAAATTACTATTATTCGACACCACGTTGTTACACAGGTATAGCGTGTAAGCTAAACGAGCATTATAAAACATAGTAGAAAACATTTCATTATATATAATACGTGACACCTTTGTGTGCTATATACATGTATATGTATTAATCGTACAATACAAAACGCTTAAGCTCCCGAGACTGTATATTACACGTATTGTTCGTGTACGAATGTATACAAATCGTAATGACGAACGTTTTTGTCAACGAAACGAATTCGTTATTATTGTGTAATTTTTTTATTTTTATTTTCGAAAAATAGATTTAAATAATGATCATGATATCATAAACGTTACGCGTAAATCTTTACGACATTAAACTATACGTATTCATATAGATCGATGTGGTTTTACGTAATTAATAATTCTTTTATAGAATAAAAAGAAAATAAAAAAAGAAAATAAAGTAAAAGAAAAATTAGATTTTACTACTGAAAGAACAAAACGTTTGTAGATATTTAACAAAATAAAGGCTAAAAACCTGATGATTGTGAGAAATTTCTAAATATTTAATTAATTATTTATAATTTTTAATTAATTTTCGTAAGTTAACACGCTATAGTACAATTTAACTATTTTTTTTTTAATGTTGTATTATATATTTAAGACAACAACTAGCATAATGCATGTCATACATGACTCGTATTGTTTTATTATTTTATTGGAATTTGCCATTTCTTGGGCTCCCACATTAAAGTATGTTCTCAATAATCTACTTGGAGAAATAAATGGGGGAAAATAAACACCTACTCCGTATGAGAAATCCACTTCGATTATTACGTATTTGGCACTGCTAATTTGCGCGAACACATAACATCATATTCTATATTACGGAGAGTGTTGTGTCTAATAATATTCGTAGAATGCGTGCACGAATATCTTGAGATTATTGAAATCGTTTTATCAAAAAAAAATTCTATAGCTCCATAACACACACGTACAATTTACCATAATCATCTTTATATTTATGTAGGTAAAAACTATATATAAAAACTTGTAATTTTTGATAATACGCCTAATGATACAATCGAAGAATATACAAGTTTCGAATGCAGTATAATATTACAAATTTTATTTTATGTTTTTTGTGAATCAATATCTTTTTGATATTGTATAATATTTACATCGAAGTTGTGTTAAACGTATAAAATAATGTTGAAATGAGTTCATTTACAGTGTACATAACTTAATATTATTAAATTCGAATCATTTGAAATATTTTATTGATAAAATTTGTATTTTATTATATTGCAATGAGATAAACGGGTCGATCAGTAATGGTATTACAGGGTGGACTTCCTTGAATGTATACGCTTCGTGTCGTTAGGTGTTTGAAGATAATTTTATTGTCCAACGACTAGACGACAGCTTTCAAATCCATTTGATAAGTATATAATTATAAAATATCCATTAACGTTGTTAATTTATTTAATACGCTCATTTACACCTTAAACACATTTAGATGCAATTATATATTCAAAATTTAACAAAATATATATATATTATTGTCATTGAATTTGTAGTAAAATATATAATACATTTAGGTATATATTAAACTATGAGGTAAGGATGTAAAGTGAAATGTAGAAAGTACTACGATCCGTTTAATAAACCAAGTGATACACAGAGAAGGGCGAAAGTTAATGGAAACAATTAAGTCAAATAAGTTGGATTAAATATTAACAACACGATTATAAGTTAAAAGTTAATATTAAAAAAAAATCTAACATTTAAGTTTAAAAATAGATCAGGGAAAAAATATTAACTTGACTCGAGATTAAAAAAGTTTTTCTAATTTTCATAAAAGAGTAATAATTCTATATTCTAAGGTATTACTTAGTCTTCGATATTGTTATGTTTTTGTATTTGACGTTCATTATACCGTTGCTAATTTAACTCTTAATTTAAACACCTCTGTTTGAGTAAACTTGAAATGAACACGTGAAGTTAATGAGAAAAAAACAGTTACTATTTACAAGTTAAAAGTTAAAAAGAAAAATAAACGCGTTAAGTAACTTAATTAAAATTTACTTAATTTGTAACGGGTCGGTACCTAGCCTTTTCGGGGTCATCGTTATTTCTTTCGGACATATCCGCGTTACCGGTCGAACGTTTCGGGACCATCGCGAATCTCCAGAAGTGTAGTGCGCTCCTCGTTGTCACGACTCTGTGCACCGCTACACTACGCTCTGAAGAAGGCATATATATATATGTATCGATGTAATAGTGCAATATACGCGCAAGGATTTTAAACAACTTTTTTTCTACACATATATACATATTTGATTTTCGTTTACTTAATATACACACACGTTCATTTATTTCATTGATGATACGGTTTTTATTTTTGATCGAACACTCAGTAATCCGACAACCCCCGGTCACGTATAAGTCGGACTAGACACGTGTTGCTATATATTATGAATAGGACATTTGAACAACGACGTCGTTCATAGTACTCGAAATACTATCCGAATATGGCCTACAGGTACATATACACAATACTTATATGATATGATGCTATAGCTGCTGATATAGGCACGCCGAAACGTCGACCGCAATCAGTTGTCAAAATGGTTTCGTTTTGTTTTCTATCGCGCTTAGTCGACTAGCGCGTGCACAGTGGATCGACGCGCCGATTAAGTATTCCGCAAGTCGGCTGATCGACGATGATTAGGAACGCGGCTCGAGGCACGAATCGGTCGTTGCGATCAATATATATATATATATACTTGATCGAAATAACTGACACGATTCTATTGTGTATATATATTATATTTGTACATCTGCAGTATAATTATTACAATCTATAAACACAATTAATATGTCTACTATATCGTGATGTCTATGACGACGTTTTTTTCATACGCAGTTTCTAGTTTAAAAATATCTTTACCCTCACTTATATATATATATATAATAGTAACTCGTTTGTGATATTCAGACGTTTATTGTTTATTCCTATGTGTAGCCGTCTAAAGTCGCGTTTGATTTCGAATCGTATCAGACCGTGAAATTAATTCAAAACCGCTGTATGGTATAAGCGAATATTGTTTCAAGACGTTTTATTATATAAACTCACGGTACGAGTGATGATCATAAACAATACGATTGTACATAATCAAAATTGTCGCGAAGTATGCTTGAACATATATCCGTTCTCGTGTTCCGTGTGCTATGACGGCGGGCTTGGAAGATTTTTTTCTATAATTCGTCCGCTATGTAATTCTACCGTTTAGAGAGGGCATTCTAGCTTGAATTCCGATCACTAATCTAGCGAGCGCCTTAAGTCGATTACATTTCGTTCTATTGCTTTAACACCACAACACGTACACGCTCATCATTATCTAGCTTCTAAAAACCAAAAAGTTCGATAGGCCACGTCATTGTAAGAGCGCGTCAAGACGATTATGCGTTCTAGTCTTCTCCGTTCCGAGTCGTCGTAGGCGAGCGAACGAAAGACGTGCGCTGTCACAAAGCGATATTGTGCAAAATAGTACGACATAAATACGCTAAATACGTGTACAAATAACATACAAACCGGCGGACGGGCGGCAATGCCCCACGCGTTAGCTCACGTTCTTATGATACATTTTGAACACACGATATACGTGTACGAAAAGTAATGTTTAATGTTCAATGTATAATAATAATAATAATAATAATCATAATAATAATCATAATCATAATCATAATCATAATCATGATCATAATATGTATGCAGAACGGTGGCGGCGCATCGGTCGTGTTTAGCCCGAGGCCGTCGGAAAAACGTTACCCTTCCATGTTATTATATTGTTTTGACGTTTTCGCGTACACACACGCGCGTGCGTCGTATAATGTAAACGCGACGACGACGATAATAACAGTAATAATATATGAAAGTTAGTTCGTAATGCGCGAATGTGTGTACGTCTACGCGGGTTATAAAACACACCGTTCACGGGTGAATGTGAAAACACAAAACGTCGGCTGCCGTCCATGACGAGCCGTTCGCCTTGAGAGTTAAAACGTGCATACACGCGCACGCGCACGCACACGCACACAAACGTTCGCTGTGCCGTGCCGTTTGAAAATAAATAATATTTTTTAGTGATTTTCGATGGTATTCATATGATTTCGTTTAAACAGATCCGCGGGGAGATTTGCTTTTGATCACGAGTCGTAATTTTTTATTTAACGATTTGCATTATACTGTTAGTTATTTATGTCCACACGAATTTGTTGTATTTGAAACTATGTATCCAAAATATCGACGCGACCGTCCTCTCCCGACGGAACGGTCGATTTGTATCACGTCGCACTAATGAACATTCAAAAGTTGTACATTTTTCCGTGTTTTTATTTTTGTCACAGATACTTTTCGTAAAATAAATAAACACAAACATAATTTCAAGAAACGTATATAATTTACATAAATCAGAAACTAGTCGAAAATCTAAGAATTAGTATATTGATTGTCAAAAGTCGTCCTTGTTACCGTTATATCACAATGACTATAGCCTATGTACAAGGGCGACGATTATAAGTTTACAATAAATTAAATTTTTTTTTATTATATAAAATATATACATATAAGTCAAACCTTTATCAATCCCTCATTTAGAAGTCCAAACTCAAATCATGCCAGTTTAAAAACAAAACAAAACAATTTTTGACCATTATTTATCGAATAAATGTTGACTTACGTATTCGAAGATTTTCTACATCAGCGTTTCTTAAACTTTTTTATCCGTGGAACCCTTTTTGATGTTCACTTTTGCCGTGGAACCCCTGCTGCTTTTTTTAGGATTATTTGCAATAAAAATTATAATTATTTCATATTATCACACTCGTACACAACGCACAGTATCGCAAGACACGGTAGACTGTCGTATTGAAACTAAACCGTTATGGTACCTATTATCGTTATCGATGACGGTCGTTTCTCAGAAGTTCACGCTATCGCAGACGGTCATAACCAATTAGTATTTTTATCAAAGAAGACGTTGAATATTATTACTGTATACTTTATAAGCACTATAAATACACAATAGATTATAAAAGTATAGTTACTATACCATATACATTATTATTTAGTATACAAACATTTTTTTTCAACATTTTGAAAAAAATTACTTAAGCTTCGCGGAACACAGCTTAAGAAACGCTGGTCTACATTATTCGAATAAATATTTTAAATACATTTTTGGAAAATTATGTTTCACAAAACGTGTTTCGCACCAACTGAAGCTGAAATCGATAGCGATTTTTGGTTAGGCTTAAAATCGTTAACACTTTTGTGTTTACTTATAAAAAATTACAGCGCTCGTCAAATATGTTTTAGACAAAAAATATGCTAGAAAATTCGGAATAATCAAACGCGTACAACATTCACGTTCGTATATAATATATATATATATATATAGTGTTTCTTTATATATTATCGTAGCAAATACGTACCGTCAAACGTTTTTCCGATTTTATACTAAACTATTATTATTTTTCTCGAGTTTTTTTATTTTTGTTTTTTGTTTAATCCACTACATATGCGCTGTTATAATTAATAATAATAATAATAATAATAACGAAAATATTATCGTTGTTATAATTATTACTGTATTTGAAATACGTTCGTTCGTGTTTTTGTTTTATGCGCGTTCAACAATTGTACAAATATCTAACAAGTGTGTAGTAATATCCTTGAGAAATTCACTAAAATAAATTACAACACGATACATCTATATAATTATATATTTATATATATATATAGACACGCATAAATACAAAAAAGTTGCATTATTATATATATCGCACGGTAGTTTTTAACGAATATAATTTGAGACGCGTCTTTAATATAATAGATTTAGACGATGTACCATTTTACGCTCGTTATTTACACAAATACACACACACACACACACACATATATATATATGATACGAAGAAAAACATGTATATATTCTTTGCTATTAATATTTTTTCTTTTAGATTTTGAACGAAGCGAAGAATGTATCGGTTATACAACGGTGTGCTTTATTTTAATTTGTCTGTGAACAAAATTTGAAAAAAAATTCATAGCAAAAAAACTCCGGTCTTTAGGTTCGGCTTCACTTCCCAGTCATAAATTGTATTTAGTAGGTACTATAGTTAATATGGTTTTTTATTTTTTCAATAGTTTTCTTAAGTGCACGGAATTACTATCAACAAATTGCAATCGTTTATACGCATACATATAAAGTGCATAGCAGCGCGGGTATAACGATGATAACCGCCATATTATTATTTTTTATTACACGTTTGATAAACGACCAAATTTTTGATGCGGAAAATAAATTATATTAGACGTAAGCAACGCTCTGCGCATTCTCAGGAAGTACTTATGGCTGTACTATGATTAACGCTGTTATTAGGATAAAATTTGTATTGAATTTTTAAATGACATGAAGTCGTTTGCTGCAACAGTAATAATAATACGTTATGTCGATAATTACGTCTTTAATATATATACAAACACACATATATATATATATATATATATATACATATTAGATAATTGTGAATGGTTGTTATTTATTATCGTTAATGAATTTTAGGTTTATAAGACGTGATCGTAGAAGCCCGTTCACCAGTCAAACCTAGGTTTTACTCATGAGTTCTAGAAATTATTAATCACATTAAGTTAAACCTAGAAACAGATATTTTTTATACTATTGTTAAAAACTTTTAGTAGAATTTGAACGGATCGATTATAGAAAACTATTAAAAGTGAAAAAAATTAAAACACAGGTTAAAAATTAAATAAATAAATGTTTCATATTTATTCGGTAAAAACAAATTACATTTAAGATGTGTGCCATTATTTTGATTTACATAGTATTTAGAAAAAATAATTGTTTTTCTTTCATATTTTTATTTATTTATCAGTATATCAATTAATGGATCGTGTTTTCGTTTATATATTTTGGAGTGTATCTTTGCAAACAGGATTTCTGTTTAATAAAAAAGTTCATATGGTTAAATTGTAATCAACCAGTATCCATATTAGTACAACTGTATAATATATTCCTGTTATAAAATAAACCTGATATATATATATAGACCACATTATTATATTTAAGCGTAAAAAATAATATTTGTTAGTGTAATTTAACTTAAATCAACCTATATATATGCGAATAACACTCGTTTCGTCGCTTTATAAATGACATTATATGACATTTATAAAACCGCATTTGTATGTATTTATATAAATCAGCATATAGTATATATTATAAGTAGTATACAATTTTGAAATTTTTTGGGTGATTCAAGGATAGCAATTTACAATTGTATCATTTTTTAAATAAATATATACTGGACGCGTGCGTGTGCGTAACGTGATTTACCGTTATACAAAATTTTCTCAATCGCGGACAGTTAGTTGTAACATTTCGTTTATCTTACTTAATACGGTCTTAGCCTGGGTTATACCATTATATATAGATTATTCTCTATCGAAATCTCAATTACTGAAAACTGATATTTGAAATCGAGAATAATATTTAAGTCGGTAATGAAGATAGCAATGAAAAAGAAAATTAAAATATCAAAGTGACGTTGGAATTCGTAGTTTGCATGGATGTTTCATATGTATAGAGCGTGAGCGTGAGTATTATACATCAGTAAAGTTATTTGATACCGGTGGTATACCAAAATATTTAGTAGTTTTTGCCTTTATTATCAGTTTGTATTAATACGCATAGGTCCACACTACATTGAGAGTTATATGGATTCAAAATTGTTTACTTAAAAAATTAAATAATTAAAATCTGAAATTTGCGAGCTCTAAATAAAACCAATAATCGAATCCGTCGCGTAGATATAGGTAATAAAGACAGAGAAGATTTTTATCACTCTATATCTTTATGTTGCATAATGGTCATAAAACTTGAGCAACTTGTATATTTTAATTTAATTTCTATATAATTTATGTACAGAGTGTATCTTATGTTATTGCACACAATAATTTTTTTAATGATAATGGAATAATAAAATATAATTTTATAATTTTTACGACAACTTTAAATCTTAAAATCATCGAGATGCACCAACAAAAAATAAAATAAGCGGAATAAATCTAATCTTAAAGATATTAGTTTATTGTATATAATAAAATAAATATATATATATATATATATTATAAATACCAAATAGTTGGTAAAAAACAATTTTCAGAACAATAAGCACTATAAGAATTTATTAAAAAAAATATAGTAGTTTATGTATATACATTTTTTTAAATGTTAATTTGTTCGGTACACACACATGTTTGTGAAATTTAAAATTGTCATAAAAAAATGGAACTACAAAAATAAAGAAATGCGAGTTTTATCGTTTTTTCGTAATTTCATTTTATTATCTTGTATAATCGTCGAAAAAGACCTGTGTAAAATTACATAAGATACATTCCGTTACTGCAGTGCGTTGCATATAACATCTGCTCGGACATTCACGATTAATATTTGTATTATACGGCGAGTTGCTTAACTTATATACGTCACGATCAAAGATCCGCCGTCTTCCGTGGGCCTCGTGTACTTCTGTAAAGTATATGGGTGTATTGTTTATAGAGCGTTTGCAGATATTCACATGGGCACGATGATATGAGAATGAGGACGAACAGATGCCGATAAACTTACGTTATATAAATAGTATACGATATACATATATTATACATTGTCCCAGAAAGAAAATCCGACAAGTGCAATGACTTTTGTTCTGTTCAATATTTTCAAGTTTTTTTTTTAATAATTACTAAAGTTCTGCGCTACACTTATTGTATTGTAGATTTTAAATAATTTTTTTAAGATTTTAAACGCATCATTGAAGAATGCATTGGTTTTTACAGTGATGTTTTTCTTTTTAGCAATACTGTTTATTCCATGATATTAAAATATTTTTTATTATCAGAGTATATTGCTCATTTAGTTCTTAATTAAGATATTTTTTAATTAAATTTTACAGGATACATTAATAAAAGTAAGTATTGCATTAAATGATGAAATTTTAGTTTTAATCTACTCGAAATTTTAACTTTTTAAAATATTTAGAATTGATTATATATTATACAGACATTTTACATGTTCTTAAAAATGTCAGTTTTTAATGTCTGCATGCATATGTATATATACCAAACCTACGTATGCGCGTCACGGTTTGGCAAATAAAAAACAGTATGTTTTGTAAAAAGTATGTTTTCTATATGACTTATATTATAGGTAATAGTCATCATAATAATATTCTGAGTTGGTATTTAAGAAAAAAAATTAAACATCTTCGTTTAGACATAAATAATAAAATATTTATATCTAATTACGTTTCTTTCTATACGTTGCAAAATCTATACACATACACCTATTGTATATAATACAGTTAAATAAAATGTAAGTTATCCTATTAACGTCAAATTGTTTATCTGTTATTGCTATCATTATTAAACGCTTTAAAGACACAGAAATGTATTTGTGTATTGTTGGCAACTGATCTATATATATATTTTTTTAACAGAACTAATGTAAACATATCATATTTTAATACAAATATATAGTGAAATGTCTACAGCTGCTTTTTAAAAAAATGTAGCAAATAATAATAACAAGGGGGACATACTGCAGCTGCATATAATACTTAGTTAAATAACCGGTTAGGCTGTTTAGTTATGAAAAAAAATAGCTGGTGAGAAATGGTGGTTACGCACCGTTAATCCTGAACTGCGTGTATACCTTAAAAAAAACTCTATTTTATCCGCATGAATTTTAAATTTCTTTCACACATTTATCCTAAATACTTTTCTTCGTGTTATTATATCACATTTATTTGTATTTTTCGCCTATATAGAGGCACAAAATTTAATCTTTTTTTCTTAACGTAAAATAGCAAGAAATCACACTTAAAATATTAAAGTTTTATTTGACTCTTATGTCTTTTAATTCTTATATTTTATCTATACATTTCTTATAGTTTTATTTATACATTTCTTATAGTTTTATTTGACTATTCGTGTTGTTGGAACGTAATAATTTTATACAGTATTTAATGACAATAATATTAATAAAAAAAAAAAAATCGCTCAATTCGAATATCGTACAGATCAGATTATTTATATAATTAAATAGGTATAGCGTAAATATACATTATATAATGAACAATAACAGTTTAATATATAAATTATATAGGTATAAAAAGATCATTATACTTTATATAACAGCGATTATGCGAGTTGTATATATGGCAATTATTATTGTTTCGTATTTTAGATTTTTATATAAAGCTAACAGGTACTAGCTATTATACCAAAGGCATTGGCTTTTTATAAATTATAATGATACGCTTTTATTTAGATTCGATACTTATAAAAATGTGTCGTGCAAAATGCGAAATACGTTCAATCTCCGGGCGTTAAAGTCTTTGAAACTCAAAACGTAATTTATCGCAATTCATATTTGTATTTAATATATAGGTGAAACTTTGTTACTTTACGGATACGAAATTATACAAATTTTTTAAAATTATGAGTCAGGTTATAAAGCAAAAGTTAAACAAATAAATAATATTTAATAATAAATAACAAAAGAAACAAATAATTTTTAAAATATGCCTTTTTTTTTTTTTGATAATTTTTCGTATTATACGTGTTCTATATTTGTTCATAATTTAAATGTTTTTCACCCCATCACTGTCTAATAAGTTATTTTGTCAAAACTATAAATTTGTATCAGTTGTATAGAAATTCAACATGGGTATTGGTTTTTAAGTAAATAAAGAATATTTTTCAATAATAGCATTTAAATTTAGGACTCGCAGTGCAGTGCAGCTGAGCAAAGTAGTAGTTGATTCACGCTGAGGATGACAACAGAGTTATCGAAATACGTATACACAGTTAAAGTATATTATTATTTTTATGACTTTTGGTTTATAGTGTACAGTATGAAATAAACTTTGTTTAAAATATCAGCAAATAATCGTTCACGGCTCGTGACAAAAAAAAACTCACCTCATATATACAACATAAATTGTCTATTATTGGTGAATTGAAAAATCATATTTAATTGTTAAAAGTGCTGTTATATATTATATAATATATGTGTAACGAGGTCACACAATTGACTGTCCAAGGTGTTGTGCAGGTCCTGTTGTACTTTACTATATATAGATTAACTTTGCTCTATCAGATTAACTTTATTTTTAAACCTTATATTGTCCATTTTGCCGCGTAGATATAAGATTATATAGACAGTATAGAATAATATGTACAAGACCTACAGGCTATAAAGCGGAATCTAAGATTTCCGTCTTTTTGTACTGTAAACATTCACAATTCAACCACAAACAGACTTTTATTTCTTAAAAATACGATTTTCTACATTTTATTTATGAACCGAGTAAATTATCGAAATCCACGAATTCGATTCCTTTTTTTCCCACAGTCTAACCGTTTTTAAAATCAGACATTTGAATAACTATAAACTCAAGACGAAGAAATTGTGAAAAACGTAAACTCCAATTTCGTACTACAATATGTACGTATATATGTGTGTGTGCGTAAAAAAGTACACGTGAAATTTCTATGTAAGAAATGGGAACGCACGAGTCAGAATGTCAAAACGTTTTTGTAGTTTTATGATTTTTTTTTTTGGAAGACAAAGCATTAACCGTGCAGCGTGGAGAATAAAGACTATACCGACCTTGAACGATTGTTTGAATTGTATAAAAAATAAAAACTATATATTTATTTATAGTTTATAGAGGGTTACGCTATTGGAATAAAAATAATAATACGCTATAACAGTATTATTTATATTTCATATAAATCCGTTTATTTCATTTGTTTTGAAAACAGAATTATCTTAAAATGTGACGATTACACGGTTTCCAGTGAGGTGAAACAATCTAGACTCTAGAAAAATTGATTTTGACGATGAAGTAGGCGAAAATGGGTTTGAAGTGTTATACATTATCATAAATATCCGTAATATGATGTCGTTTTGGAAACGGGTTAATAGTCGAATTTCGACAGAAATTGTTCAGCGTAAGATGTTTCCAAGTTTGAGGAAGCGATATGAATGAACTTGTGAAAAAATTGCTGAAATTGTTGAAACCTCGAAATTGCAAAAAAAACATTTACGGAAATTTGCTTTTTACCATGTACTATACAAAATAAACATGTTCAACATAATACTGTAAAGCATAAATAGTGCATTAATATGGCATATTTTAAGATCATATCTCGATTATTTAGTGTGTAAATCATTTAGTGATTTCAATTTGTCACAAAGTGAATGGTTTTTAACAATAGAAGAAAAACTATTGTAAACTCTGGTTATGGTAAGCCTTTGTAGTTTTTCGAAATTTAAACTCCATACTCTTAAAACAATGTTGTGACAAACGAGTATTTAATTTTTTACAGTACTGTCAAAGTATTATACATTTAAGCTTGTAATAAATTTTCAGATTTGTATGTTAAATACAACAACCGAAAACGTTCAAAACAAAACATTGACTATTTGATCAGTTTTCATGCAAATTTTTGAATAATTTTTGATAATTTTTCAAATTAAGAAAGTGGAAAGTGTCAACTATATTTAACTGTGTAAACTTACTTAATTGGAAAGTTAAATATGTGAAGATTGAATCACTTATTCTACGCAAAAAGTGTTCATAGAAAAAAAAAACTAAGTTTGAAAAATTTGCATTGCTCTTCCGAAAAAAATGAATACTTTATCTATGTAATTACGTATAAAGTCTTGTCAATTTTCAATGATGATTGGAGAAATGATATATATACTCGTATATATATATTAAATATTACTCGAAATATTAAATCTTTGCAACCGAAGAATAATTGCCACTTCGATAATAATTGATAGGTGATGTATAGGTATAGACAATAACAATATATTAATTGATATATAATAATGTAATATTTTATATTATATGTTTGTGACTAAAACTCGAAAAAAATGCATTTGTTTCGTTGTTCATTTTCGTGCATAGAAATTCTTTTAAAATATACAAGTAATATTGTTGTAAAGGGTAGTGCTCAAATTGTCTGTGGGCCGAGTTTGTAACCGAATTCAATTTTTTCTGTTTTGATTTATAAGTTTTAAATACGATTTAAAATGCTAAGTTTATATACTTATATATTATTACACAGATAAGAGGGAATAGGTTCCACTGTTCTCTCCTCAAACACGTCAGAGATCACTCCCACTACACTTAGATCACTGAATATATGTTTCGCATATAAATTATAGATTATCAATAAAAATGTACGATAAAAAAATCGTTGAGTATTTAACATACAGAGACTTTAACGCACTACGTATTCGATAAAATAAAATCAACTTTGGGTTACACAGCCTTTATTCACTTGAAAATAAAGATAGTGAGTCACGGTTGCTGTGAATATCAGAAGTGAGTTACTTATACAAAGATTCTTAGAGTTACATAGACTCTAAATTTTATTATTATTTTGAATTGGTAGCAATAATATATTATTATATTTGAAAAACAACTCTGAGTTGCATTAGTGGTTTATTATAATTAATGAATCTGATAAAAATTGCTGGCATTTTATATTATACATATTGTATTATAAAAATATAAATATTGTTCAAGCTTGTATTAAATTATAATTTTTTGAATTGTCCACGTCCAAAATGAATATGTCGACAAGTTTATCGGTTTTTCTGCAACATTTGGATTGTTTTTAATTATAATACGTGGGAAAATCAAAAAATGTGTCAAATTATATAAAAACAAATGAAACATATCATTGCGAAAACAATACATTTTTCGCTCCACTCAAGTTTTTAACCTTAAATAATATTTTACTTAACTTAATGAGCTAAACAAATTAGTTAACTTAATTAGTTTTGCTTATAATACATATAGCGATTTAAGCAGTTTCCAAAACATATGATATTAAACCCAACAAAACTATACGGTGTTAACGGTGTTAACGGTGTAACAAATGTGAAAGTTTTGTTGTTTGACGTAATGGACAATATATATATACGAGTATATATATATTATAGAAGAAATCGTTTTTAACAGTTTTGTCGTCAATGGTTTATGCCATTGTTTTTATTTTTACAAGTAAAAAAAAAAAACAAAAAATGTAAAACCACTTCGCGTGACACAAAATGTATGCATGAAACGTACAGTATGTATATACTCGTAGTTCGTTATTGCTAAATTGAACGTCAAACGTGAATAAAATTAATATATTACTAATTATTTTGCATAGAATATTTCAAAATAGCGTGGGAAATATAATATTATAATCTAAATGAAATATATACAAATATTGAACTACTTCCTATATATAAGAGACCTACATACATGTAAATATGTTATCACTCAATTATATATAATAAGGCTTACACGGGATTGTTCATATTTCAGCATTGTGTCCTTTTGTCCTGAGAAACCTGGCAGGACGCGTTTTTTCAAGAATCAAAAACGTTTGTTTTGTCAAATATAAATGTAAAAATTGTACAACGCTCAGCTTCATTTAAAATTTACAAAAATTATAATAACAATCTCTCATACGTCGAACGAATATCTAACAAAAATTTACTCTTATGAGATGTATATTTTTGCTGTTATTCAGGTGGAAGGATTTTATGGTATAGGAATAGATGCAGTTTCATCAAAATAGATTAATTTAAAAAATAGTAATTTTTGAGAAAAAAACAAAAAAGTGATAAACAGGTGGTTTCAATTATACGTGAATTATGATACATTATAACGATCGTAAAAAAATTATATCGCAAAATCTTTAAAAAACTCAAGGTTGATCACGAATGGATAAACATTGATGTCAATTGGAGCTTCACAAGATCTACATATATATATATATATATATATATATATATATATTATTTTTACTTACATATCGTATTTATTATTAAAATTAATTGTGCGTCTGTTTAAATGATTTATTATTATAAATACAACCGTTTTCGAGATTATTAACACAAAAATAATTTTTCATCGATCCAAATCGTCTTAACTATTTTCTTATTTAATAATATTATTAATTTTTGTTTAATATAATAAGCGCTTAAATGTATAATACGAGTAGTATACAAGACAAAGTAATGAGTGGACTGTAGACTATGTTTTATTCTTATCAGTTATCACCGATAAATGACATCATAGACATCAATGATATCAATGACATCTTTATAAATTTATGTATTGGTATGTGTATTATATTATTACAATAAAGAATTGAAAATTTTAATTTTAATTTTGATGAAAAAAAAGTAATACTTACACAACGAAAAATGTTATTATTTTTCAAAAACGTTTTATTTTAATAAACCAAGCTAAAAATAAAATGTCAATTATCAATATACACGATAAACGATCATTTTACGTTTGAAATTGTTGTTTTTATTAGAATATTGCACAATATTGTACGTAACGAGAGTAATTTATAACAAAACTAATTTGTCTATATTGTATTCAAAATACATAGAATTTTCGACAAATTTAATTTAATAAATTATATATTTTGATTGTACAAATCTAAACAAAATGTTTACTTTTACTTTTAAAAGTTTTACGAAAAATCAAACTATCTATTACCAATGCATAACCTGACGTAACCATATGATCGAGAAGTGTTACACGTTTTTCAAAAAAGCCCAAAAACAAAATATTGATTTACGATTTTTAAATTTACGATAAAATAGTTTCAAGTGGTACTTGCACGGTATTCATACAGGAATAGATTTTCAAGGCAATTTGAAAAATATTGCGCGCTTTCAACTACAACGAAAATTTGAGGCAAATAACATTTTTGAAACGATGGCGATTTCCGGGTATGCGACAAGTATCGATACGAAAACGAACCCTGGTCGTCCTACTAACGAACTAGCATGAAACGACGATTTCGACAGAGCTGTCGCGAAATCGGATCGGAATCCGGAACGCAATTGTATTGAGACGACGCGACGTTCATGTGCAGAACGATCGACGGGGATTCGACACAGTCGGGGTACGGGCGTGAACTCGAGACAAAAACCAGGTACACGGCGCGCGCAGTGGTTTTCTTTCGGGCTCGAGCGTATCGTGCGATCGGTACCTGCGTTCTGGCCGTCCACGGCGACGAGCGACGCGAAGACAATGGCCACTAGAACGGTCGCGGTTTGCACGGCGGGCGGCCTGGAGCGCCGGCGCCGTTTCGGCCGGCCGGAGCCGCGGGTCATTTGGTGGCCGTCGCGCGCGAATACGCACTCCACTAACGTCGCCGCGAAACGTATGAACGATTATCACGTCCGGCACACGTTGTTCCCGCACCGAACGATCACGTAACGGCCGCGCAAAACCGTCGGCGTACCGTTTCCGTGCGCGCGCGCGAGTGCGATACGGCGTGCGAACTGCAACTGACGCGGCCGTACGCACCGGGCTCGCGACCGAGTCTCCGTAGCTGCCGGCGTGGACCGCTGTTGACCGCGAAACGGGTGACCGGCACCGGTAACCGGCCCGGGGACGCGCGCGCGCGCGCGACCCGAAACGATAATGACGTACGAGATTCGTGTACGGGATTTTCGAATTATCGGTCGCGTTGGACGGACTGACAAAAAAAAAAAAAAAAATGAACGGGTGAAACAAAATGACAAAAACATGAGCCCCGTCACGGAGGCCACGCGTCCAACTTGTTATACGAAATCTCACGAATTCATCAATTTTTAAGTTTGCACCGTCGCCTTCGACTGATCTTACTGATCTTATTAAAAAAAAATTTAAAAAATATGTATTTTTATATATATAAGTATATATTTATGTTTGGTTAATCAATAACTCGGAAAACAGGTCCAACAAGAATATAATGGCTAGCAATTTATTAAAAATGTACGCTGCCGATTTTCTGTGTAACGAACGTACATATATGAAAAAAACGTGAGATCGGCTGTATACATTTTTGAAAAAGTGTATCGTTTTCTCGTCTAAGTATTTCAAAGTTATCCAAACACATTTCTTTGTAAGACATTCGATTTTCTATAATTAGTTGTTCGCGTAATTGGCGCTACAAAAGTACAGTGCATAAATATTTTGATATTCTCCTATCTTCTATGTATAAATCATATTAAATTTTCAATTATCTGAATTTTTTATTATTTATTTTTGAGAGAATAAAAGTGAGCTATTTTGACAGAGATGTTAGAGCTGTATAATTATTTTGAATTTGAAAACAATGATAAATAAATTAAATGTACTCGGAAAACGATCTTGAGCAACGCTAATGTTGTATTAATATTATTTAATAAACTATAATATTAACATTAATTAATGTAATTAATATTACCATATGTGTTTGAGCATATAATGCACTTCGAGGTTATTAGAAATATAATAATTATTAACAATTCTATCAGGTTCTTTTTTTTTTGCCTGTTTACAACTCCTGGAAAAATTGAAAAACCTAATCATAACTATATAAAATATTAAACATGGTGTTTGCCTGAAATAATGGTTACATGTTTGGTCTATACAAGGATAATACGAAGTTTTGATACAATATACTCAATGATGACGAAACTTCGAAATTTAAAACCGGGAGCGAAATTTTCAACAGGTCTCGACATACAGGTATTATGCGCATATCATAGGCGAGGGATTAATTTTAACTCAACATATATTATCATGTTAAAGCCCAATTAAAACCTATTATTTATTTCATTTTTTCGGACCAGCTAGTTTTTACAAGTAAATTCAATCTTAGATGCTTAATGCAACACGTATTTATTACGGTAAAAACTAATACATATAAATTCCAGAATTAATTAGTTAAACTTAGGTTTTACCGACTCCTCTCAGTAAATATATTTGAATTTTGGACTATTACAGATTTATCTTGATCAATTCTAGGATATACAAAATGATACGGTAAAACTATTATTATTATAACTATTATTAAAAATTGATTTATTTTTATTATGTAGACATAAAATTTCTTATCAGAACCTTCGAAGCATTTAAACATTTTTTCAACGGTGTAATCGTAAATGTAAAAATATTCTTATTCATTTTTAGAGTTAATACGTTTTATTACACTAATCCGACTGTGATGGCTGAAAATTAGTACCGGTTAGTCCTCCTGGTGTCCTAAATAGTATTTGTTGGTATTATCATTATTATATTTCATATACAGTTTATATAACTACATTTATGTAATTTACAAACGAAAAAATAAAATAATTCAAATGACTCATGAATCATGTATTTGTATCTAATTATTTCATACTACGTTTTCGTTAATCATGTACAACGCAGCATTTGATTTAAGTAACTTTTTCAGAAATAAATTTTAATAAATTATAAAATTCTTCGAATAATATTTCATGAATTATGTTGAGCCATCTAACCAAATATAAATTTACCATTTATTTGTTATTTACTCATGATTTTTATTTGAATATTCGTGGAGTTTTGTACAATAGCTAGCTGAGTGTGATTGCAATAAATCATAACGAAAAATTATGTATTAGTTTTTAATTATAATAAAAACAAAATGAATATGGTTACAATTAAACTGATTTTTATTACTTTAGTAATAGCAATTTTAAACTTAAACGCTGATGATAGTAAGTATACTTAACACTATTATAATATGTAACAAATATTAGTTAACAAAAAAAAATGTTTAATTTATTTATCTACAAAAATTATCATGTAGTACATAAAACTTATAAAATCGTTCTATGACACTACTTTGGTAATAATAATAAACTTTTTTTTTATGTAGACTGGAAAACAAGTATGTAATTTCGAAATGTTTGTATTAAATAATTCGGTGTAAAATAATATATTAATATTGTGTGTTATTCGATTAATGAATTTCTAATCGTAATTTTAAAATAGATATCTCTCATATCAACCGTCATAAAATGATCGGATCCATAAAATATAGTAATCTCCTATCTATACAATTCAATTTTGATAAAGAATTTTATGAGTTTGTTTACTATAATAATATTTAACTTTTACTATATATTATTTTCATATGTAATAACTCGGAATTCAGAGAAAGAATTATCTAGTTTTTCGTAGATGAAATGGAGTATTTCGAAGTCGTTGATTCGAGTTTCGTTTAAGAAAATAATGAATTAAATTTCAAGCCGTATATGTAGAATTTTTATTTGTCATTATTCGTATTTAAGCTCGTATTTTCATAAAATACACGACACGAAAAAAGCTTGAAGAAGATTATTTGGATAACGTTTTTAATATGAATATGAAGAAATTGACAAAATAAATGAAACCAACACTTAGTTTTTTGAAAAAACTAAACTTGACGATTCCGAAAAGTGATTTCTTTCAAGCTACGGCTCGTTGTTAGATTTTGCGTACATTGACGAGAAGGCGAGATCATCGAAGTGTGTAGGGTGTGATTGTTAGAGTTTAATGATTACTTGAACTGGGTCAGACCATGTTAGTGATCGAGTTGATCAATTATCAATATGTTATGAACGTAACAGCATCTAACCATTGTAGTAAGTGTCATATCCAGCGTCACGATTGTTAATCTTGAATCAATCCCCCAATCATGCACATATGACGTTTGGTCTAAATTGCGTGCATTGATTTCAAGAGATGGAATTAATTTTAAAAAAAGGTGTTACTTCTTATTTTTTATCGTTCTATGAAAAATATTATATTTCCTCTTCATTCATTATTTTGTTGCATTTTATTTTTTTTTTAAAGTCGCATACAATTTATTAGATATCTTTGGTTTATTACATCTGCTGGTAATTTATTAGTCTGTCTTTATTTGTAACGTCCGTGAAAGAAATTTTCGACATATGTGCTACGACTTAGATATTCTTTTAATTGGTAATAATATCGGTATTTTGAAAATACGTTTTGACTTAAAGAAAATATAAAGTAATTATGTATGGTGTTCAGGTGCGGATTCAGATTTATATTACAATGGGGAGGGAGGGGCAAATATTGCACATTAAAAAAAAAAACCTGTCTAATATATGTGAGTGAGTGTGTGTATGTGTGTGTAAGTGTGTGTGTGTGTGTGTTTATTGAAATGAAATACAAGTGTATACTTAATTGAAAAAATATTTTTGAACTCGATAAATGGCCGGTGTTCCAGTAAAACCATACCCCCCGGATAATCTTACCGGTGGGGGGGGGGTAAGATATTTCTAGGATAATTGTACCCCCGGTATGATTTTTCTAGGTTAATTTTGCCCCCGGTAAGATTATCCGGGAGGTAAGATTATTCTGTTACATAATATTTTTATTAGGAACTTTTTCCTAAGTAAAACACAGCCTACGAGGGGGGGCAGTCACCCTCTTCACCCCCTCTCCTTCCACTGAATCCGCGCCTAATGGTGTTGTCCACTTTTACATGAAGATATCAAGACATAAAAACTTGTATAAACTGTAATTACAATAATGATATGTTTGCAACGTCAGTTAACAAGGATGATTTAATTCAAATATCCAATTCGTATTAAATTCATCCCAATGAACATACGAGTATGATATTATAGACAGAAATCTCAAATAACATTTACGTTGCACATCGTAAACATAACGGAGACAATAACGGTTAACTATTAAGGGATCGTTTGATTTGTTATATAAATCACTATCAAAAAACAAAATATTTTGTTTATAGAATTTCATAGTTTAATTGCGTAGGATCAAATATCCTAATCGATTTAATATTTTCTTATAACTATGTACTAATCAAATACAACAAACTGTAATTAAATATAATTTTGCTGTGCATTAGTCACTCCAGTTACATACTAATTTCGTTTTTTCCTTTCATGACGGTTCATATGTAAATGAAATTTGTACAAATACTAAATACCTATAGATAATTAATAATTATATACACTATAAACCCAAAATCACAAAAATAATAATACACTTTAATAGCGTATACGTATTTCGACAATTACGTTGTCATCCTCATCGTGAACTTAAGTAGTTGTCGGTTCGCACTGAAAATGACAACGTAGTTGTCAAAATACGTATACACAATTAAAGTGTATTATTATTTTTGTATAAAACAGTCACAAGTTCTCAAACATATTTTAGTAATTTTTTTTCATTCTATTATTTAGGATGTATTCGTAAGCTCATTGATTATGCATTAGTATTATAAGTTTATAATCATGTAATTAATAGAAATTCAATTTTTCATTCAGAACTTATCTACCTATTTTAATCTATAAATATAAAAATTATATAAAATATAAGAGCCACATTATGATAATTGTTTATTTATTCTACTGAAAAAAATTTGATTTTGCCTTTAATTAGTAGATTTAAGGAAAAATACATTTTATTAATATTTTTAAAAATCACTATGTGTTATTGAGGAGCTAATGATGTTTATAATTTTATCTTCAGGATCATAATATTCAATCGTATTTTGTATACATTTCAGCTTTTTAAATCACATAAACAGTATATAAAATATTACACATACCCATAATACATATATTATGATACATAATCATATATTTTGTAGCAGGGGTGAGAATTAAGCTACTCTAGTTTCGGACGATGTGTGATGCACTTGCATAATAATTTTGTATCACTAGTTATTTATTAGAATAGGTTTAACCAAACATTTACATCTATTTCTACAATAATATGATTTATATTTGATATTTTCAATTTAAACTTGTTCTATACATAATGTAATATGTATACACTCAATATATGACTGATTTCATAAAAATACAACTTTATAGCTACAAATTTACAGAATGAAAAATTTGATAAATCTATAATAATGTGTGACAAAATGTTATAGTATGCTTTATTCTGCAGACAATTACATAATGATTTATTACTTAGCATCCAACAAAACCTCAGTGCCCTACCTTTAACTACAGCATCGAGTCATTATTACAATTTGACGACGGCTATTTGATACATAAAATAGAGATAATCATATTGTATTATTAGTGCCACATCAAACTTAACTGATGCCCAGGGACTAATTTTATTTTGATGTCCTACAAAATAAATTGAAAAAAGCTTTCATGGCCTATCTAATAACTTCTTCGTTTCCAAGTCCTAGCTTATCTTTGGTTTTTATAAATGTTTATTATTTTTATAAAAATAATTATAAAATTTGTTGTTTCTCATACATCATAAAATTTAACACCACGAGGTTATTACACTCCTTGCCTATCCCCGTCAAATTTGGATCTAATTAGAACAGTTTAAAATAATAAAACAATATTATGTATGTATTACCACATCATTCAATAATAACATAAAATAAATTTATATTTTTGTAGTCAAATAACTGTATGTACATTAATATTACTATTTTAATTTAATGTCAAATATAATAATCATGAAGACCAACTAACAGATTATGGAGGATTTGATAGTAAGTTATATCGTACTATTGTACTTTGAATTCATATATACAAGGTGTATTTGAAATGAATGTCACTTGTTAGTTGGTTATATTCTGTAGGGTAAAAAAATAAAGAAACTTTTTTCCGTTTTTCTTTTTCACCAATATTTTGGACTGAACCTATTTATTCGTTAAATAATATTAAAAACTAAAAAGACCTCATACCACGCAAATTCCTTGCAAAATTCTACCCTAAAATTATATGTTATATAATTTTCACTAAAATGTCACCAGGTGTGGCCAGGTAGCTATAGATAGTGCTACCTGGCGATATTCTAGTAAAAAATTATGACACATCATTTTAGGATAGAATTTTTAGATTTTTGCAATAAATCATGTAATGTGGGTTATTTTTAGTTTTACAACCTAAAACTATTATTTTTCAATTTTCTACACGTTTTATTCGAGTATTTACGACAAAAAATCGGTTTTTTTTATTAACTATGGAAAATAACTAGTAACCTAAACATAACACTCATACCAAATAATTCCTTGCAAAAGTATACCCTATAATGGAGTGAAATATCATTTTAGGTTAGAATTTTGAAAGAATTCGCATGGTATTGAATGTTTTAGATTTGAATATTCTTTATCGAGTAAATAGGTTAAGTCCAAAATATTGGAGATAAGAAAAATGGAAAAAATGTTCACATTTTTTCGACTTACAGATATAACCAACTAAAGAGTGCAACTCATATTAGATACACCAGGGCCGGATTAATGAAATAATTTGCCCGGGCTGACTCAATCTGGGAGCCCTAATTTTACAAAAATGTCTTATATGCATGTATAATATACATTGTACATATATATATATACATTTAGTGGTTCAACAAAAAAACATTTAGGTAGAGGGCTTTAAATCAATTAAAAACACATTGAAATTTGTACTTGATATTATTATTATTTAAAAAAATATTTTCACGTCAGAAATGAAATATTTTATAATTATTAAATAATTTACTGATATTTTAAAATAAGATTATATCACAGTGCGCGGAGTAGCGTTACGTGAATCGAACGAGCTTGCAAGAAAAACTGAGTAGGTACATAGTTAATATAAAAGAATACGCTACAAAAGTACAAAAGAAAACGAAAAAATAAACGCATTCATAATGATGATAATATAATGGTAGTATACAATTAGTAAACTATCGTGATTTCTGGTTTATTTACTAATGACCAGTTTTATAATGCATGTATTCGTCAGATAGTGAAATTCTAAGTAAAAGTTCGAAAAGTGGGCTCCACAATAACAACTTATTCCAGGAACAGTGTTATACTGAGATGAATTTTATCTAGCCGAATATGTTTGAATTAAGTTTTATTCGCCGGAAAACCCACGAAATTTGTACAATTCGTTCGGGGAAGTTGTTCGTATACACATCACCACCGTTGCCATCATGTATTTCAAAACATTTTAAATATACGAATTACTGCTCGTTAATCGGGGTTTAATTATAATGCTTTTATATTTTATACTCCGAATAATGTGTGGTATAAGTTTAATCGTAGAATAACTATTCTCTGAATAATATTCGATATTTTGAAATATCACGAAAAATTATACCAAAATTAAAAAAAAATGACAGTCCCAAAATATTTTTGGGGCCCTTATTTTTTAGGGGGCCCCGGGCTATAGCCCTCTTAGCCCCCCCCCCTTAATCCGGCTCTGAGGTACACTCTGTATATTTTGAATTGAATAATAAGTTTATATAGACTATAGCGTATTTAACTTTTAAAACTTACATAAGTAACAGGTGCTTGTTCAAGTTGTTAGTTATGACAAACGTATTTTAATAATATTTTATAGTATACATCAATGGTTATAAATTATTTTATATTTTCGTCGGATAGTGAACGATAGTAAAACTCAAGCCTTCATGCATGCATATGACAGATTGAGTGAGTATTTAAAACATAAAAAATAAATAAAATTTACAAACTGAAAAATACACTTTACCCTAAAAATATAATTTACTTTATATTGGTTTCAATTATATCTCCAATCACGTTGACATAAATATATAAACTTGACAAATTTAAAATTATTACTACTACTCGAATAATTATTATACGATTATAATAAATTAAATAAGATAAATGGAAATAATATATAAAAACTAATTCAAGACCTTTAATTACTTGTATATTAGTGATTCCTGTAATTTATTTTATCATTTTTATTTATCTTTTAGATGTATTTCCAAAGGAAAAAACTTTTCATGAAACAAGAGGTTACTTTATTAATTTTTAAATGCATATACTGTTAAACTTGCTTTTGTAATATGTTAATTATTCTTCAAATAATGAATAAATATTACTTTTTGTAAAATTATTTATAATATATAAAAGTGTTAGATAATATACTGTTATGCGTACAGCGTAGAAAAATTTACCTAAATACAAATATACTTTTAGGAATTTTATTTGAATATCAAAAAGAACTTTTTGATAATTTCATAAAGGGTATGTATCAATATTGTGAATAATTAAAGGAATGTGAGTAAATAGTAATGCTAATTGAAGGATATATGATATATAAGATAATCAAATAAATACAGTATTTGTTTATTGATTGTGAATAATAAATAATACAAAACAATTGAATATAATTAAAACCATACAATTTTTAGCACACAAAAATAATATACAAAAGATGTTTAAACATCCAATCGATTGGTGCTTAGAGAACAAGCATAGTTCGTATTTTTAAAAATAAAATCAATTTCGATTTTTTGTATTCATTTGAAAATTATAGTAGTCTTATTAATTATAAATACAATTAATAATACTCTAATCTATGATAATAGCAATGAAAAATAGAAAACGTTTCGTATCTGATATAGACAGTTGTATTGGTAAGATAATAATTAAATTAAAATTTTTTTACGTGAACTTATTTTCATACAATTTTAAATACATTAATTATTAATCAATACGTATGCTAATGTAAATTATTAATAAACCAAAAATACATCGTTATTCTATGCAAAAGTTATTAAATGTATGCAACCCAAAATATAAACAGTTTTAGAGATTTATCGAAATAAAACATTATTTTTACCTACTCTAAATTGAATGAAGAGACGTAAAAATGCATTTATGGCAATCAATATTAATGTTATATAATTCGATACATTACATCAATAGTAAATTATATTTTTTCTATTGTTAATAAAAAAACCACAAAATATTTTAAATATTTTTATTTAAACGATAAATGTATTATTTTTAGAATTTTTGAAAAGCGATTTAGTGCCCAATTTTTACAGTAAATATTTTGTGTAAATATTAAAGATATATTATTGAAATACCAGTTATAAGACTATCAGTTTAACATGATTGAAATGATACTTTAATTAAGGAAATGAATAATAATAATAATAATAATAATAATATGAAATCTAGTTATATCTATTATAAAAATGGTATTTATTTAACATTAATAAATATTCACAATTGCCGTAAAAATGTATTTCATTTATTTTTGATTAAGTTTCACAAGAAACAGCCCTGAAAGGTATATTCTTAAAATTGAGTGAGTATAAATACGTGTACTTTGTTATTATTCCTACTGTAAACATTTTAAACGTAATAAAATAAGGAAAAAATATATATCAAATCATGATTTAACATTTTGTATAAAATCTATGATAAAGTTAGACGAAATTAGTTCATTAAATTTCAAATTCATATTTCATGAAAATTGTTCTGATGATCACTGAGGCTAAGTTTACTTTAAAAAAAATATTTCTTCCGAATTATTTCTACTAATATAAAATATCGCATCAATAAAAGTAAAAATTAAAATAGAGTACATTACATATGAACATTAATTTTTCAGAAAGTAATTTTTAAAATTATTACTTCAACAATGATTCTATAACTTTTCAGTGATTTTTAAACAAAAATTACAAATTTTCATATATTTCATTATACTAGTGTATAATATCTTAATCATTTTTTCTTGCATAGAAAGTTCCAATAATTTCAGTCGGATTAAAGGTAAGATATTAAATATTTATTTATATTTTATACACATTTCAAGTTCAAATAAATTAATATTGACAAATGTTTTTACAAGGATCTCAGATTTTTTTCTTTCAAACAAATTATGAATTTACCTAACGATTCTAAAAAGAAATATTAAATTATGGCAAATAAATATGATTAGTAACTTACTACTCAGTTTATCATTAAGACATTTTGAATTTTTCCAATATTATTTATTATATGACATATTATTTGTATCGATTAAATTAATGAAGTATCTATAGTAATATATTACTTATTAATTTAGCTGTGCAAGGACTTTACATGGATTATCTTCGACCTATTATTATTGATTATGTTAGTATGTATCATAAAAGAAAAATATATATAAACACAAAAAATATAAATATAATAGTTTAATAATCGGACTTGGTCATTATATAAATTGAAATTAATGTAAAATCTCATAATAAAGTAATAATAAGTTTAGTTGGGAAAGAATTCATTTTTAGAATATAAGTAAAATATTTTAGAAATACAGTTTAATCAAATGTTTACTAAGTTTCAATTACACTTACATATGGTAACAATAATTAAACAAAAACAATTTGAAATGTAGGAAATACATTTAAATATTCTACATCCACTATAATATTCTTGTATTTATGTTAATAAAAAATATTGTCCTGTCATTTTGATCTGATATGGTGAGAAATATAAAAGTTTAAAAATTATTAAATAAAGTATATGTTGAATTATAACAAATATAAATTTTTATCGTTTAATAACTATATGTAATTTACTCAATAACATTATATAATTATTTTTTATTTACGAGTATTTATATAACTAACGGAAGTTAGCAAAGAAAAAAAAACTCAAACACTTTAGAGTTATACATATAATTATGAATCTTCTTCTTTTCGTGTCGGTCTTCATATAATTCATATACTCATCATTTCATGTGTTTGTGTTAAACTGATTGTTGTTTTCAGGAAGATTTTCCTAGATTTAATTCAATTCCCTGTGTGGTTATCTCCATATAAAGAATGCCTATTGTCTGATTCTTGCTTTGTTTTTTTTACCTTTGCTGCCACCTCTTGTCTTATTCTTGGAGATGCTATTCCACATAGTACCTGTACTTTTTGAACTGGGGTTGGTTTCAAGCATCCCGTAATTTTTCTATTAGTTATATGTAAGGCGACATCTACTTTCTTGGTATGTGTTGAGTTTTCCCACGCAGCACACGGAAATTCACCTGTTGAATTAAATAATGCTAGGGCTGTCGTTCTTAAGACATGAGGGTCTGCGCCCCAGTGAGAGCTTATCAGTTTCTGTAGCAAGCAGTTCCTTGTACCTATTTTTATTTTTATATTTTGACAGTGACTTCGAAATGTCAGGGCCCGATCCAGTTTAATGCCTAGGTATTTTGGTTCATCACAGTACTTTAGATCTGTACTATGTCAATTAACTCTCAGTTTACGTTTAGCGTCTCTATTTTGTAGATGGAAGGCAGTTATTTGTATTTTTGCTGGGTTCGGTTTGAGATAGTTGTTATTGTAATATTCCTCCATAGTGTTAGTGTAGCATTCAGGTTCTTTTCCACCTCTTCAAATGATTTTCCTTGGGTCGTAATAGCGAGATCATCTGTGTATATGAAGTGCTTCGTTTGATTCCCAATCGGTTTATCATTAGTATATACTCGTATATTAAATATAATTGACACTAGTACGCTCCCATGTGGCAATCCGTTATTTTGTCTTCTCCATCTATTTTTATTGTTCTGCAGTGATACATAAAATCTTCTATTTCTTAGTAGCAATCCAATGATTTTTGTATAATAATGAATGAAATTTATTTTTATGCAAAAGTATTTGTACAAATTAATTATATTAATGGGGGGATTAAAATATCACGCAAATGAATAACTGTATGTTAACGTATTGGTTATCAATTATTAAACTTCATGTAATCTTAAAATATATTCCAAAGAGAGTTTATTAGGGGAATATCATTTTGTATGTGTAAAATTATATAAAATTTAAATTTTAAATGTGTTTGGATTAGTAAAATTTAAGGATGTGGATTTAACACATTATTTATTAACAACTAGATTTACTCATAGCTATGAACTACATATTTTTTGGCTTTAATAAACGTATGAAAGTTTTGTAAATAATCCAATACATCACAATAAGGAATTAAATTTAATAAAATTTATTTTTAAACGAAATAATTGCTCATAATTTAAATTTGTAATTAAATATATAACTTTTTATCATATTTGAAAAGACATTAAAAATTTTATTTTTTTATTTTTTCAATATAAATTATTAATTATAATTAAAACTTAAATACTTAAATGTTTAATATTTTTTACCTTATTTGATACTTTGGGTATACATGTAAATCGAACACAATGTTATAGATTTATTTTTTTTATCTTTCACAACACTTGAACATTATACAAATTGTTTAACTTTTTTAATTGATTGTTCAATTTTAGCGATTTTTTATGCGTATTATTAATTGTAAATGAATGAAAAATTACCATATCAATGATTTATAAAATACAATAATAATAAAAATAAATTTTAAATCACTGCTAACAGCAATATATAGTTCTCACTATAATCATAAACGTATACACATCATTTTTATTCTTTGTGAAATGCCAATGTCCATAATATTTTAAATATACAGTAAAATATCTACGAATTTTTTCATTTTTTTTTTTTTATGATTTTTAAAAACGTTCAGTTAGTGATCAAAATGGAATTTTTCAAAAACTAATTTTACGATTCAATTCAACAATGTGAAATTTGTGACTTGAAGAGTGGTAACATATTTCTCGCCACCTACCCAGACAAAAAGAGTTTTTATTATTTTGTACTATCATATTCAAATCTAATTAGAAAATATTTTCATTCTTGTATATAGTTTCAAGTTATATTCATATGATATATGATATTCATTCTATTTATTTACTTTATTTTTATAGAATATACTTATGTAAGGAGTCCGCGGGAATTTTGTAATAAAATGGAATCACCTCCAGAAAAAATGGTTGTTCTAAATGAAAATGGAATATTAGAGGAAACTATGGATATACAATACAATCAATCCAATGATCAAGAAATATATTTTCAATTTGATCTCAATAATGAACCTACAACTCCATTTTGGGCAGATAAGCCTATGCATGACTTTGATTTGAACCAATCACCTCCGGATGAAGACGAATAAAAGCTAGTTTTCACGAAGATTCATAATGTTTAATTTTATCATTCTATTTTCCACCCTATTAAATTAATTGCCAATGATATATTTGCACGTAAACATAGGAATATTGCATTGTTAAAAATTAAAATACTTGGTTGATAACTAGGGAAATTATGAAATGTTTGCTTATAGTCGATATGATGTTACCATTAATTTATATTCGTGCGTTAGATAATTCGGCACAGGTCGACTACGATACTTCAAAAATAGTCGTTGCTATGCGTTCGCGTAATACGAAACGATATTTATTATGTACGCAATAGAGACAAAAACAGTCCACTATATTAACGTCTTAATATTATTTTTACCACCAATTGAGTTAGCGGCGACCAATACTAGTGTAATAAAACCATATTATTTTACAAATAAACATAAATTCACATATTATTTAAAATTTACATATTATTTTATGTTAAAATACTGCGTGGCTTAGCTAAGCGAGAAGCTTACTGAAGACCTTAAAAACAAAAAAAGTCGAGTTAATTGGATGAATACTGCGTCATAATAGTCTACTTTGTAGAATAATAGAAGGTGCCATCTTCTTTCTTTAATGATGTTAAGTATCTTCCTGGTTTCATTTATTTCGTTTAGTACACTTTCATTTGTTCTTTTTTCTGTTTAGCTAATAATTCAGAAAATCGAAAAATGACCCCTCTAAAGTACCAAATAGATAATATTTTCTATATTAAACAAGATATGAGTGTAACTATTAAAACACTCCTACTGGTAGAATTTTTATATTATAAGATTAATGGATAAAACTCACATTATATTTTGCGGTTGATTGTGATTCATCAAGTTTTTGATTTTTTATTGGTAAACTATCCACGGATGATTCATCAGGATCAGAATTTGAAATCGTTGAAACGGTGATTGTATTTTTCGATTTAAAAATTTTTTAAATCTAACCAGAACTAATTTTAACAAAACCTTCTCAAATGTGTATAATCCACAATAGTTGAAAATATAATGATTAAATAATACACAGTTTAACAATTCACATGCATATTATGTTGTAAATTGCAATGATTAAATAACGATTAAGTACGATATCCGTAATAGAATAAATGTATTATACATAAAGTGAATAATGTTCAATACCACCAATACAATTAAAAAACAACACATACACTGTCATAGTATCAAATTCAGATTATATAGTTTTAGGTAAATCATTATTATACTACTTAGAATTAAGTGTGTTACAATTGTTTAAATGTAAGAAAGTAAATAATCAGTTGTTGTTCACATGACCAATAGGTTCATCATGTTGATAGTTCCTGTGAAATATCACTCTTTAGGAAACAGGACAGTTTGCCGGATTCTTGTAATGTAAAAATATTAAAATTTTCTCTTAATATTTGGCATAAGTTAGACGAAACTAATTCGTGGATTTTTGTAACGAACAATGAAAATATTGTAAATCATTAAATGTAAGAATATGATGAAACCAATAGAATTAGGACTAGATAGTACAAAAATATTTAGCTTACAAAGCAAGTGTAAGACCAATACTGACGACGGCACTATTTTAATTTCTAAAAGAAAAATTATCAATTATAATTATAAGAAAATCTATAAGGATTTTATTTCAAGATTAAATACTTCTATCATATTGCAGATGAAAATGAATGTAACGAATGTAATTTCTGATAATTATTTTCTGATCAACGAAAATAATATAGTAAAAAACGATTTGAATAAACTGATTAAAAATTCTAAATCTTTGGACGAGATAAACGGACATTTAAATGATAAGTGGCAGGATAATAATATGATGAAAATAACACAACCATAGTTTTATGTTATAATAACCATAGTTGTCATCAGTACAGGCTTAATAAAAATAAAGTTAATCTTAGAAATTAAGAGAAGTTTTTTAAAGAATCATGTAAAAAGTATCGAAACTCAGTTAACGAAGGAAACACAAACAGATCTAACAGGATCAATCACCGTCAGTTCCTTGCCTAAAATAATTTAAAAATGAACAAAGATCGTTCATTTAACCCAGGGAATGTTATGAACACCCTAACATATAATTATAAGCATGATATAAGTAGAACCACTGAATAAGAAATGCTTAGTTAGCGGATAGTTGACAATGCGGCCGTACGAATACGTACGATGACCACAAAAAAACAGTAGTGGGTAGTCTACCAACTAATACACATGTACACTATCGTTTATTCTTTCTTAATAAAGTCATAATAATTAATTAATTAATTATTCTTCTTCCGTCGAGTAAATCGATCCATCCTCCTCTGATTGTGACCTGAAGAGCGAACTCAAAATGTTAATTGAGCTCCAAAGGATCTAACCGACATGCTCCCAAAAATTTGTGGCATCAGAGCTCACAACACCCCCATGACTAAATCATTTGACCGCTACTGATTAGGTGCATATAATACATATTGTATATAATATATATATATATATATATATTTAATATATCATACAATATTGTAAATCTAAAAATAAGATCGAATTATAGAACAATAAACTCATTGTCAATAGGGCAAATAACAAAAACATTTACTCGAGGGAAACCTATAAATTTACCTTGTGTAATTAATAAAAAAACATTTCTTTTTTTAAAAAATTTTTAATTTATTTAATACCTTACTACTAAATTGTCCATAAAGACCGGGCGAATTATTTTTAACCAGGATTATGGAATATAGGTAATATTAAAATGAAAAAAAAAAATGAATGGATCAATATTTATAATTTATATTTTATTCTTGAAATTTGTGTTTTTACACTGATCGGATTTTGATCAAAAAGTTAGGTACTTATCGGTACACTCTAAAAGTATGTGTTGGTATTATTATTAATATATTTAAAACACAATATTTTTGATACGCACGCGTTTATATCATTATGATTATCGGTTTTCCCTCTGCGATTGCTGAATATACTTGTCCGCCGTCAACGCGGTTTTAACAAGCGAGTGTCGTGCGCCTTTCGCGAGTTCGGTTTTAGCCACGCTCATCAACTATTTGCATTGTCGTTATTAGCATTCCACCCATTTTTGGTATATGACGCCTTTGTCGTTTATGACCATTTTCTGACTTCTTTTACCGTCCGTTATGAAATTTTGCAAATTTGTACCATTAACGTCGCCGCCATATGATCATTGGTTTTTCTATCGTCAATCACTCAGATTGGTTCATCGTCACACTTGGTCAAGCGAGGATCAGGTCATGTGTTATTTATTATCTGTATTGTAATTTCGTTCTTTCTGTCAGGAAATATATACTGTGGATTGTTGTGCACTCAACATATGTTGCCCTCTTTTCTCTATAGTTTTAAGTAAAGTTCATCTACATTAATTCATATCTATGTCCACTTAAATTTGTAAATTTAAATACTCTTTTTGTTGTATACTCTTTACCACCTCTGTCATAATCCTCGAAACGGTCAATTTCATGTCCTCCTATATGATTAGGGAAGCCGTTTAAACACAGTGTAAAATGGGATGTATAATATTTAAATTTATAAACCACAAACAAAATCACAAAACATTATACACTTTAACCGCGTATACGAATTTTAACAACTACGTTGTCATCATCAACGATTTTATTTATCTACTACATTTTATTATAGGAAGTATGAATTTAACATATAGGAAAGTAATGGAAATTGAAATACGCTCGCATAATTTTAATATGTTATAAAATGAAATCAATAATATTTCACAAATAATGTGAAACATTTGAGCAAATACTAAGTTATCATTTTTACTATTATTATTTACTTATTACTAAATGTATACTTTATGATGTTTTCTGTACAATAGCAGACCGAGAGTGCAATAAAATACGCATTAATTTTTAATTATAATATTAAAAAAATGGACACGGTTAATATTAAATTAATTTTAATTATTGTAGTTATATATATTATTGTCGTAAACGCTGATTTGAGTACGTATTGTATACTTGTAAACGATATAGAATATTGAAATAATTGAATTTTTAAAAACAAATTAAATTTATTAAAATTATAATACAGTACATAATACAAATATATACAAGTTATATGATACTATAATGAAGATAATAATAAATGTATATTATTTAACTTATACTGGAAATAAAATACGTATTTTTTGAGATAATTGTATTAAATAATTCACTTTGGAATAAGATATTTACATTGATTTTTATTCTTTTATGAAGTTTTGATTGCGTTCTATATTAATGCTGACTTAAGTTAACCACTAAGGAATCGAGTGGTGTGTTATACGAGTACACTTCATCAATAAAAAAATATTTTGTTTTTGACAGACCGTGGTTAATTTACGTAGTCGAAATATTTGATGTCTTAATCTATAAATATTTTATCTCATAATTATGTACTAGTCTAATACAACAGACCACAATAAAATAAAATTTCGTTGTACAGTGCATTAATGTTAATAATACAGTCATTCGGTTATACCAATGAACATTGTACATGCAGAAATGTCTTCCTATAAATAACAATTTTTTGTTTTTATTTTTTTTTTTTAGACTGTGAACGTAAGCTCAAAAATAACATGTATCATAATAAATAAGTAAGATAAATTAACATCTGGAAATCTAATTTGGATAAGATAAACGTTTTATTTTATTTTAATACTTTGATTTGAATACTACTATTGATTTTTCAAATTGTCATTAAAACCAGTAGTACTTATTTCATTCTAGTGATTTGTTATTATCATTGAACATAAAACTGACTTTATGACCGTTAATGTGGTATACTATAAAAAAAAAGTATGTGTTTTAAAACAAATGAAGTTTTAATGCTACGTGCTTAAGTTTATATATTCAAAAAACGAAAAATCTGTTAACTATACAAATATAAAATAAACATTGTTTTTCAGTATGACTTATTTTGTAGATATTTCTCCATTGATGTACGAGATAACACAATATGTAGTAGAACATCAGTGCATCACCTCCATTCTAACACTGCTTCATTATTTTTCATTATTTTTACCATTTATAATTTGATGACAATCATGTATATGTTCTTAATTATAATTTATAATAAAGCCATCATACTTTATTATTGTAAAAGAATAACAGTTGGAATATTATATAATAATATACATTAATATTAAAGTGTTTAAATACAATTTAATTTTAATATCAATTATAATTTTCATGTAGAACAACTTCATTTACATGGAAATTATAATAGTAAGTGATACCGTAAAAATCCACTTCCAAACGGTATATGATTATCTCTCCTTAGATTTCACGAGTCCCCTGGTTTCATAATAATATTCTACCTACATACGTTTTGAATACTTTTTCAAAACTGAGGTTAGGGCATAACCTTCTTTCTTTACATGCCTGTTTTTGGATCTTAATTCGTGTTCTATCTATCCTCGTCATATTAATGAAGTTGTTTGTAATTTTCAACATATTGTTTGACTGTGAAGCCTAAATACGGAATATGTTAACTGTAATCACTTATTTGACGGACAGGAGTTTCACTTTTTTCTCTTCTGAGGTTCTTAATTGAAAGAATCCTTTATTAATATTTTGGTTGTTTCCTATCATCATGATTCAGATGTTTTATTTAAATTTAAATTTAAATTTTGTAGTTATTATTAATCTTATGCATTTATATATACCTTACTATTTTTTTAAATTTATGTATCTTTTTCTTTGTTTTGTTTACATTTTTATGACTATTGGCAAGCCACAATACTGAATGTGAAATCTCATAAAAAAAATTAAAGTGATTTCTTATTATTGAACTTTGGATGTATCTATATTTATATAATATTGAAGAAATGTAATACTGCATTTCCTATTTGAATTGACCTTATAAATTATATAGACTATTATGTATTTAATGTTTAAAGCTTACACAATCAACAGGTACTTATTCAGGTTGAGAGATTTTAACAATTAGGTTTCATAATAATATGTAATAATATACATTAATATTTAAAAATAATTGTATTTTTACTTTCTTTAGTGGACGAAAATAAAACTGAAGCATTCATGCAAGCATATTATGATTTGAGTGAGTAATTTAAAAATAAAATATTTTGATATTAAAAATATATTTTACCGAGCATTATAATTACTTACACCTTGTGGTAAATAAATTGACTTGACAAATTAAAAACTATTATTATTATTATTATTATTATTATAATTAAATGACTATGATTAATATAAGGTATATATAAATTGGATATACATATGAATTCATAACTTTAAAGTACTAGTATATACCTGATATTAGTAATATTAATTAATCTTTTATTGTTTAAAACTAAAATATGTACATATATATATATATATATATAATATATATATATATATATAATATATATATATATAAATTCCCTTTTTTTTTATTAGCTATGCCTACATGCGAATTTCATTATGGACATATAAAAGGTTAGTTAATTTACGTATTTTTAATCCGTACATTTACAGTTTTATCTAATTTTAAAATATGTAAATTGTATGTGTTATATGACAGATAAAAATGTATAAACAATATTTCCATATGTATAATTTAGGGGTTTTATTTGCATATCAAAAAGAACTTTTGAATTATTTTCTAATTGGTATGTAATGCTATTGTGAAATTTAGGTTGAATAATACATAACATATGTGACTATTATATAAGAATAATTGTAGATTATTATTTGTAAATGATAAATAATATAAAAAGTTGATTATAGTTAAAAATCATACAATTTTTAGCACACAAAAACCATTTACACAAAATATTTCAACATCCAATGATTTGGTGTCTAGAGAACATAAATAGTTCGTATTTAATTTAAATAAAATCAGTTTCGACGTTTCCTATCTATTTAAAAAATAGTATAGCCTTATTATATTTTTACTAATTTAACATAACTAATGTTTTTGACAAAAGACAAAAAGAAAAGGAAAAAATATCAATCTGATGATCAAAAATGTCTTGGTATGATAGCGTTTAAGACTGAGACCAATACTTAGGCTTATATGGAATATTTATTATAATAAAAAATATTTCGTAATTAAATTATTTAAATTAGGATATAAATTAAGTTCTAGACAATTTAGTTTATCGAATTGAAACCATAATTTTAACTTACTAAAATTAAATTTCGACTCGTAAATATACATTATATGAATTTTGTATTACATTCGGTTATTCGATACATAACATTAATTATAAGTTATACTTTTTCTAATGTTAATATAAAGATTTTAAAATATTTCAATTAATATAATTACTCATAAAATAAATTTCTTAATTTTAGAAGCTATGAATAACAATTCAGTGAATGATTTACATTGTAAATATTTTGTGTTCATATTTTCGTAGGAAAAATATTAATAACAGTAACAGTACTTGTATATATTTTATTATATTTATTTTCTATTTAAATTTAATATTGCTGTATAAATTGAATTTTTTTATTCTTGTTCAAGTGTCACACGAAACAGCGTTAAATGGGTTTTTTATGAAATTTAGTAAGCACATTTATAAGTTAAATTATTTCTATTGTAAAAATTTAAACATAACAAGTATACATAATAAGTATATTGTATAACAAGTATACAATAACAAATATATATCGAACCATGATACAATATCCTGCAAATTAATTAATGATGTATTTAAACAAAATGAGTTCCTAAAAGTTCACATTTTACATTCATGAATAATTTTTGATATACACTGAAAATAATATTCGATGTTCAAATAAAATAAATGACTTCTAAAATAATCAAATTTTTAAATATTACAATTTTTTACTATAATTCCTACGATAAAATAAATCATTCCCTTCTAGGTGATATTAATAAAATAATGACAAGCAATCATATTTTTCTTTGTATTAGTGTATAATACATTAATTATTTTTCTATCATAGAACGTAGCGATAATCGCAATCGAATTAAAGGTATGTTTTTATATATATATTTTTATATGTTTCGAGTTCACATAAAAACAAGACATAAATGTTTTAAAATCTTACATATTTTTATTTAAAAAAAATAAAAATTTACTAAAATTCAGAAAGAAATATTTTATACTTATAAATTAGTATGACCAATAATAATACAATACTTTATTTATGATTAAAATATTTTGAATTTCTTCAGTGTTGTTTATAATATGACGTTTTATTTTTATCAATTAAATTTATAAAATATCTTTGGTAATAAAGAAATTAAACATATTTTCAGTTATGCAAAAAAATTACATGAATTATGTTGGAGAAAAAATAAAACATTTCGTTAGTATGTATTAAAAAAAAAAAGATAAATATACAATAGCATTACATTTATAATAGTATATCAACTGTAGTCGGTCATTAAGATCTTTGAAATTAATATAACAATGCATAATGAAGTAATCATACGTTTAACCGGCAATGGATAGGTTAGGTTATATAAGTTAGGTAAAATATTTAATAAATAAGCCAGTGTTCACAGAGTATCAAAAATAATAATAAGAAAACTCGTATATATAGATATGCGGATATAAACTAAATCGAAAAACTTAGAAATCATGAAAATTGTATGGATGGAATTATAAAATAATAAATATATTATAATTTGGAATATCAAATAAATAATTGAAACCTTTTTTCATTTCATTTTTAAGATTCCTAAGAACAGCCAATTAGTGATTTAACAGAAATCATTTAAAACATTTTAGATGATATAATTAGACATTATATAACTTGTAACTTGTAAAGTGTAACAGATTTCTAACTATTCTAACCAAACCCATTTGTATTATGATTACCGGATCTTTCCAAATCTAACTAAACAGTATATTGATTGCTGTAAAACATTTATTAATTTTACAAAAATATAATATAAACATATGAAGCAATATATTTTTTATTTATAATGATAATAACTAAAACACTATGTAATATATTAAAAAATTACGTGATAGAGTTTAATTATAATTTTAGTACCAACATAATCTAGTATCGATATTTTACAAAGAACAAATTCACTAATGCAAAATGGTTGATATTAATTTTATTTATTAATTTTCTCTTTTATAGAATATACTTCTGCAAGAAGTCCGCAGGAATATTGTGATAATATTAAATCAACTCCAGAAAAGATTATCATTGTAAATAAAAATGAAATATTGGAGGAAATTAAAAATCCAAAATACAATCAATCTTCAACTAGTATTCATCAAGAGAAAAATTTTCCAGTCGATCTTGATTATCAACATGCATCATCACCTGGTGGAAATAAATTAAAACATAACTTCGATCTGAACCGAATACCACAGAATGAAGGTAAATTTAATCTAGTTTTCGTGATGATGCATAATGTGTAATTTGCATGCATAATGTTAAATTTCATTATTATATTTTGAAATGTTAATAAACTATGAGTATTATAGTAAATTATAATATATTAGTTAATATTTACTTTAGTTGTTTACTTCATCTTTTGTAGAATTTATTTCTTCAAGTCACCCGATGAATGAATATGACAATATTAAATTATCTCAAAAAAAAAAAATTGTAGATAAAAATGAAAAAGGGGAAGAAACGTTAGATCCCATGTATAATAAATCATCAAATAGTGAACATCGTGAGAGATATTTTTCTGTTGATCTCAATTATCAACTCGCTTCTTCGGCTGATGCAAATAAGTCAATACTGAACTTCGACTTGAACCAATTACCTTCGGATGAAGAAGAATAAAAACTAACGTAATATATAACTTCAACATCATAATTTTCTATATTTTTAAATGAATTTTGTATGATGCTTATGCTCTAACACATATACATATATTGTTTATAAAAATTAGAATATTACTGTAATAAATTATCTTATAAATTTTAGAAAAAAGTTTTTTATGCAATATTTAAAATACAATATATGATAACAAATTTACTCGTACATTATCTATTAAAATATTACTGTAAAATATCATGATTACTTACTGTCCTGTTTGTTCTTTGACTACGCTCTGAATACGAAAATATGAATGCCAAAATGTCTTTGTTTTTTGGAATAAAAAAATTTCTATAGTCTCGGCGAGCATTTCATTCAATATTTTTTTTCTATAATTATTTATGAATGTCTTATAACAAAAAATCACCCTCATTTTTATAATAGTCAACCATTATCGTGAAAATATCATTTAAATTAATTATAATTTATAACGGTTGTTTATTGTTTAACATCGTAATTATTTATTGTGAAAATACAATTTCGAATTATCTACAATTCTTTAATGTTCATAACGAATATAATTCATAAATGAAGGAATTTAATGATTAATTCTATGAGTTTATTTAAATTGTTAATTATATACATATAAGTTATTTGATATAATTCGTTTATAGAAGAATTGAGTTTTTCACATAATACAACTTGCATAAAATTTTCAACAAACATGTATGAACGTATTATTATTATTATCATCTTATTAAAAATTAATCACTCTATATTATTTTTATTTTTTACGTCTTATAGAAATTTTTTGAAATTTAAAATTTTTCTTGACAGTGCTGTCATAAAAGTATAAATAATTAATTGATATTTAGATTTTCCTAATGTTATTCAATTGATCTGGATATGGTTGTCTATATTTGGGTAGTTAATCTGATGACCTAAATAGTATTTATTGATATATTTAAATTAAAATATTTTAAAACGTATATACCATTCAATGTATGATATCCACACACAAAAAAAAAAAACTATAAAATTCGATTGACCAACGAACCATGTATGAATAAAATACTCGTAAAATGAATATTTGTTTATTCGAATCGGTTCCATCGTCGATTTTCCAGAAATAAACATATACTGATTTTTAGTTACTGATGTCTCAATTGTTATTCTCTTGTCTATAATCATTCTCCAAATCTTCGTACTATGACTCATTAATTTTATGCTTCTATAATTTCCACATTCATATATGTCAGCTTTGCCTTTATATATAGATATCACAACACCCTTTCTCCGCACTTTTAGTATTTTCTCCTTTACTAGTACCTTATTAAAAAGGTTTTTCAATCACCTTATGCTTACATCCCCATTTATCTTCAATACTTCCACTGCCCCTACATCTGGTCCTATCGCGTTTTTCTTTTTCATCGTTCTAACGGTCTTATCACTATTTATACACTATATTTTTTGATAAACTTTGGATCGTTTTTCTTTAATATACGCTAATCTATAAATTTATTTTTCACCTTTTATTGTTCCCAACTTTTTGTACAACATTTTATAATTCTTAATCTTTGCTGTGCTTACTGCCCTCTTTAATTCATTGCAGGTTTATAATAAATTTATATATAATTTGAAAAAAATGGAGCAAATTGGTTTTGAGTTTAAGTATTCGTATTTTTTTAAAAGGATTTTTGCTAAATTATATACTGCCTCAAATATTATTTAACAAATTTCTATGTTTAGTCATCTGAACAAATACCAATATACTTTTGAACAATATTTACACGTGATTTTATTGTAATTTTTTACAATAAAAAAATATAAAGTTTTTCGTACGATATTAAACCAAAACTGAAGATACAATCACAAGGTATTCAGTTTTAACTCTAAACAAAATGAAACTAATTTCTAGAAATCTGATTTATATGATTTTCGGGTTTGTAATTACTGTTGTATACGCAATTACAGGTAAGATTAAAATACATGTAACATTTACAGTTTCAAAGAAAGTAAAAATGAAATTTACGAAAAATAATATGTATTATATAATATATATATATATTTATATATGATACAATAATGGTTATATCGTTAAAAATATATTTAGTTTTTTATAAATTTACAAAAAAAAAATTGGATTTTTCAAAAATTCATTATTTAATAATTAGCTTTGTAATAAAATATATCCATTGTTTGTTTTAATTTAAATCAGTTAATTATGACATTATAAATTATTTCTGATTTAAGTCAAACACCATAAATTAATAAATAATATAACATGTTGAAAATTAAATATTTTCATAAAGTATTCTAACTTTCTATCAATATAATTCAGTTTTTTAAATGGAATATAATAAATTCATTTTTATTGACGTATAACAAAAAAATTATATCTTAAGGCGATTTAATTCATACTATATTCGAATACATGGGGCTCAAATGGAGGGATTTAGTGGGTTCAAATCTTTTCTCTCCATTGACCTTTGAAAATATATTGGTTTTATATACTTAACTGTATATATATATATATATATATATCTCATATCTAATATCAGGCAATTTTCAAAACATATTTTTTTTTCTTATTAGTCCTGTACTATTTGTAAATAATTTTTTCTCACTACTACTACAGTGTGATCGAAAAATCGCGCACACCAAAATAGAAGTGTTTCTAAATAGTAGTTGTGATAAATTATTTTTATCGGTTATTTCAAAATAACACTACGGGTATTCCCGACATTTAATCTAGACGTCATTATTATATGTATTGATGATACGACGCTTTTAGTAGTGCTTTGATTATTGCTCTGTGAACATGTTGTTTTCCCAAGAGCAACATGTGTTTATTGTTGAACAGTATTTTGCTAGCCGTTCTTATGCTTGTTTTATTGATAAATTACGAGTGAAATATCCGAATGTAGCAGTACCTAACAATTCAACCATAACGAGATTAATCGCCCGTTTCCGTGAAATCGGATCAGTTTCAGACAAGAAGAGAACCGGGAGACCTACCATTTTGACTGACACTAATAAACACATGTTGCTCTTGGAAAATCGACATTTTCACAGAGCAATAATCAAAGCACTATTAAAAGCGTCGTATCATCAATACATATAATAATGATGTCTAGATTAAATGTCGGGAATACCCGTAGTGTTATTTTGAAATAACCGATAAAAATAATTTATCACAACTACTATTTAGAAACACTTCTATTTTGGTGTGCGCGACTTTTCGATCACACTGTATTACTACTACTATGGTTATAGCCTAACTATTACATACCCAAGATTATTAGATTATATTTATATTGATTCCTTTTGAAATCAGGATTTAGGTGTAATTATTTATCTATAATTATCAATTTTATATTATATTAGGTGTCACAATCATGTTTCTAATTACGTATTATTAGAAAGGGTTCAAAGATTCTTCATCAGGCTACTGGAAAATGCATTTCATTCATCTTATAATAACAAAACATATTACATAATATGAATCATAATAAAAACATTTCAAACCCCCCCCCTCACTCAAAATTTTAGAGTATGTTTCTGTTCTAATATAACATGTCTAAATACTTCGAATTAATCCCAATGACCTCATGGTAGGAATCACATTTGCTATTTACATTTAACGTCGTAAATCCGGCAGATATATAAGTTAACTACTAAGTAACTGAGTAACATTTACAGTTCAAAAAATATTTGCTTACAAAAGTTCGTTGTTGATTACGTTGGTAAAATACGTTAATAATAATACTCCAATCCATGAAAGTTTGAATAAAAATATTTAATTGTTTTATTCAAAATAAACATTTTTTCATAACAATTTATTAATCTAAAACTAAAATTACAATAAAATAAAATTTAGTTTAACAAAACTTTTTTATTTTGTCATCTATAACTGTCATAGTTATATTGTTAAAATATATTTAGATATAAATGCAATTTGTACCAATAATGAATATCTATTAATAATAAAAATTAATTTTCGTTCATTTTTTTTTTTTAGAATGTGAACGTAAGTCCATTTATTCGTATATATTACTTAATAATAACTAGGTATAATGTAATGTAAAAAAGTTTTAAATAAGATAAGATGCAATAATCAAATTGTAATATAGTTTTTCGACTTGCTGTAAAGACAAATTATAATATTTTTGTTGAAGATTATTATTGAGTTTTCAAATTCCCATGCAAAACTGATTTATCTATTTTAAGTAGTTGGTATTATTCCTAATTTTTTTTTGAAAATATTAAACACTTTAGGCATGGTAGTTTATATCATTATGTTAATTATATGTATCAACTTCTAAACGTAAATCAATTAATAATTGTACTTTACCCATTAAGAAATTGAATTATGGGCATAGATTATTTCATTAATATTTTTAAAATATTGAAACATTGTGGGTGTTTGTTTTTCTTTTAATCTTCTGGATCATAATGATTATTTAATGTTTATGATCAAGGAAAATATTTATTGTCAACTTATGAAATAAAGAGTTATAGTAATTTAATACTTGTGTTTAGTATATACAATAAAAATTATAATTTAAAAAGGTTTCTATTCCGTAATGCTTTGACTGTTAAGTCACCCCATTCTGAAGGATGAAAAAAACAATACTATTTTTAAGGAATTGGAGGACCTATACTCCTTTATTATAATAACCTGTGTGTGACAACTCTAATGCTGACATGACAATGTGGTATATTGCAACTACACTGGTTACACTGTTTATACAAATTGTGTTATTATCACATCAAATACATTACAGTCCTTCACACTTAATTACAGCATATCTTAAATAACAAAATTATGAAAAATTTCAATAATACATCATTAATGCATTACAAATATATTATCAATATACATGAATAACATAAGTAAATAACTACTTTTTTTATAAATCTAGTCACTTAGGAGCTCTACACATTATTTTACTCTTTATTTTATTTTATTTACTTTTAATTTTTTTTTACATTAAATATTTAAAAGAAAATCGACTAAATATAGACGTAAACGTAATATCATCATCAGAGGCAAAAATAATTGCATGACGATCATGTATAAATTATAAATTAAAATGTATAATAGAGTTATAATTTATCATTATTTGACAAAAAGGAACATCGAAATCCAACTAAGAGGGTCAGGGTACTGATGTCGCACCTTCAATTTGCGTACAATGCTATTAAGAGGGCGAGACGTAGGACGTCTTGGCCGGGAGCAAGACGCCGGGCGAGACGCCAGTCAATATGGTGCCAACCAAGACCAAGACTTTTGAGAACTCGTACTGTATTTACACGATGATGCGCACGCAAGGGCACAGTTTGCTCAAAGGCTTAACCATTGTATTGTTTCCTAGCCTATACGAATCTAACCCAAATAAACTCAGCTCTATCTGTGTCGAAACAGCTACGAGGTGGTCCTTGTGATGGAGTTATAGCAACACCCGTACTTTTAATATTTGCTCGCGTCAATAATTGAGCATGTATCGAGCGATATTCGCCAATGCCGCTCTTCTGTCTCAGGGTTTTTAGTAACAACTGACATCAGCTGCATGGGTTCATAGATGCCCGTTCTCCTTACGGATGAATGCGTTTAGAGACTACCGAGATATGTGAGACCCATACAAAAAGGAACAGTAGAAATACTGTATATATATTATTGTATATGTATAACTATAACCATCAAATATGAATATAAATCAATATTAAAATGTTGTAACCAATAAACTACATGTATGTGAATATTCCTATAATAATTTGATGTCAAATATATTTCTAATTTTGTAGATCAACTTACTTTACATGGAACATATAAAAGTAAGTAATACCGTACTAATATATTTTGGATTTATTGTTCCATAATAAATATTATAATATAAATTAATATTTATAAATTATTTTATTTTTACTTTATCTAGTGGACCAAAATAAAACTCAAGCATTCATGCAAGCATATTATGATTTGAGTGAGTAATTTAAAAATAAAATATTTTGATATTAAAAATATATTTTACCGAGCATTATGACTACTTACATCTTGTCGTAAATGAATTGACGTTAATATGTAAAAATTATTATTATCATCAATTTTATTCTTATTATTACATAGTTATGATCAATATATTACGATATATTATATATGCTAGAGTTTTTATATAAAGACGAAATCAAAACTTTAAAATACTTGTATATTAATGATTCCAGTAATGTTTATTAAACTATCATTGTTTAATTCTAAAACATGTATTAATACTCGTATATCTTAATTTTGTTTTTTATTAGCTATCCCTACATACGATTATAATAACATTGTAAAGGGTTAGTTTCCTTATTTTTGAATTCTTACATTTACAGTTATATCTTAATCTATAATTTTTAAGTTGTATACGTTATATCACAGACATACCAATTAAAATTTTATATACAGATGTACATTTTAGGAATTTTATTTAAATATCAAATAGAACTTTTGGATAATTTCCTATTAGGTATGTATAACTATTACGAATAATTTACAATATATAGGCAAATAAAGGTACATATTTAAGTTTAATGAAGAATATATATATATATGTTATTATTACAAAAAATTGGATTAATTTATTTATAAATGGATACGAAAATAATGAATATGATTCAAATCATACAATTTTTAGCGCACAAAAATCATTTACACAAAATATTTCAACACCCAATGGATTGGTGTCTAGAGAATATACATGGTTCGTAATTGTCTTAAATAAAATAAATTTTGGCGTTTTGTATTAAATTAAATTTACGATAGTGTTTTTAGATTTTGACGCAATTATAATTACTAACGCTTGTGCTAACAGTCCTTAGGTTTAGGAAAGGATACCAAACTGAAGAACAAAATTGTATTGGTATGACAAAGAGTAATACTATTACAATTTAAAATATTTATACATTAACCTATTTTCGTAGATTTTTAAATATATTACATGTTTATGTATATTTCAATACTCAGATGTGTATTAAATATTGATTATCGTAAAAACACGCCTTAATTAAAATTATTTGAATTAAAATATAACCAGATTATTCTATTTTTATAATTGACAAAATGATTTAATTTGAATTTTTAAATTTAATCTTGATTCATTTACTTTAACGATAAGATTTTATTAAATCATTATTTTTTTATTGTTAGTATAAGAAACGTATAATTTGTAATCCATTGTTATTCATAAAATAAATTTATTATTTTTAGAAGCTATGAATAACAGATCAGTGGAGAATTTACATTGTAAATATTTTGTATATTCATATTAAAGGGACAATTTGAACATTTTATTTATTTAAATTTCAATTTCACAAATATGAACATTAATTAATAACCTACAATAGAAAAAATAATAATAACAGTAATCGTATTAAATGTTATTTATTTACTTGCAATTAAAATTTAACACTGCTGTATAAAACGATTTTTTTTTTACTTGTTGTTCAAGTGTCACACGAAATAGCTCTAAAAGGTTTATTTTTGTATTTAAGTAAGCTGTTTTAAGTTTAATTATTTCTAGTGTAAGATAATAAAAAATATATATCGAATCATGAATACCATGCATATGTAATATTGTATTTAAACAAAATGAGTTCCTAAAATTTCACATTTTAATATCATCAAATATTTTTTATGTAAACTGAGAATAACCATTATACGAAATTATTTCTAATAATATATGGTATTGCGTCAATAAAATTCAAAATTCAAATAGAATACATGACATCTGAAATAATCATATTATCTTAATTTACAATGTTTCTTATTATTCTTACGATAAAATAAATCGTTCACTTCAAAGTGATATTAATAAAATAATTAAAAGCAATCAGATTTTTCTTTGTATCAGTGTATAATACATTAATTATTATTCTATCATAGAATCTAGCGATAATCGCCATCGAATTAAACGTATGTTTTTATAAATATTTTTTTATATATTTCATGTTCACATAAAATATGGACGTAAATGTTTTATAATCTTGTATTTTATTATTTAAAAAACATAAAGTAGTTTACTAAAAATTAGAAAAGAAATATTTTATTCTTGTAAATTAGTATGACCAATTATAATTAAATACTCTATTTATGAATAATATATTTTGAATTTCATCAGTGTTGTTTATATATGACGTTTTATTTTTATCAATTAAATTTATAAAATATCTATGGTAATAAAGAAATTAAACATATTTTCAGTTATGCAACGAAGTTACATGAATTATGTTGGAGAAAAAATAATACATTTCGTTAGTATGTATTAAGAAAAAAAAGATAAATATACAATAGCATTACATTTATAATAGTATATCAACTGTAGTCGGTCATTAAGATCTTTGAAATTAATATAACAATGCATAATGAAGTAATCATACGTTTAACTGGCAATGGATATATTTATATAAGTTAGGTAAAATTTTTAATAAATAAGCCAGTGTTCAAAGAATATCAAAAATAATAAGAAGAAAACTCGTATATATAGATATACGGATATAAACTAAATCGAAAAACTTAGAAATCATGAAAATTTTATGGATGGAATTATAAAATAATAAATATATTATAATTTGGAATATCAAATAAATAATTGAAATCTTTTTTCATTTCATTTTTAAGATTCCTAAGAACAGCCAATTAGTGATTTAACAGAAATCATTTAAAACATTTTAGATGATACAATTGGATATTATATAACTTGTAACTTGTAAAGTGTAACAGATTTCTAACTATTCTAACCAAACCCGTTTGTATTATGATTACCGGATCTTTCCAAATCTAACTAAACAATATATTGATTGCTGTAAAACATTTATTAATTTTACAAAAATATAATATAAACATATGAAGCAATATATTTTTTATTTATAATGATAATAACTAAAACACTATGTAATATTTTAAAAAAATACGTGATAGAATTTAATTATAATTTTAGTACCAATATAATCTAGTATCGATATTTATACAAAGAACAAATTCACTAATGCAAAATGGTTGATATTAATTTTATTTATTCATTTTCTCTTTTATAGAATATACTTCTGCAAGAAGTCCACGGGAATATTGTGATGATATTAAATCAACGCCAGAAAAGATTATCATTGCAAATAAAAATGGAATATTGGAGGAAATTAGAAACCCAAATTACAATCAATCTTCAACTAGTATTCATCAAGAGAAAAATTTTCCAGTCGATCTTGATTATCAACATGCATCATCGCCTGGTGGAAATAAATTAAAACATAACTTCGATCTGAACCAAATACCACAGAATGAAGGTAAATTTAATCTAGTTTTCATGATGATGCATAATGTGTAATTTCATTGTTATATTTTGATATGTTAATATAATATGTGGGTCATAGTAAATTATAAAATATTAGTTAATATTCACTTTAGTTGTTTACTTCATCTTTTGTAGAATATATTTCTTCAAGTCGTCCGGAGAATGAATGTGACAATATTAGATCACCTCCAAAAAAAAAAATTGTAATTAAAAATGAAAAATGGGAAAAAACATTAGATCCTGACTACAAAAAATCATCAAATAGTGAACATCATGAGAGATATTTTTCTGTTGATCTCAATTATCCACTTGCTTCTTCGGCTGATGCAAATAAGTCAATACTGAACTTCGACTTGAACCAATTACCTTCGGATGAAGAAAAATAAAAACTAACGTAATATATAACTTCAACATCATAATTTGCTTTATTTTTAAATTAATTTCTTATGATGCATATGCTCTAACACATACACATATATTGATTTTGAAAATAAGAATATTACTGTAATAAAATATTATATAAAATTTAGAAAAATTTTTTTTGCTATTTTTAAAATATTATATATATATGATAACATATATACTCGTACATATCCTATTAAAATATTACTGTAAAATATCATAATCACTTACTGTCCTGTTTGTTTTTTGACTACGCTCTGAATATGAAAATATGAATGCCAAAATTTCTTTGTCTTTTGGAATAAAAATTTCTATAATCTCGGCGAGCATTTTTATGATTGTCAACCATTATCGCGAAAATATCATTTAAATAAATTATAATTAATATTGTATAACAATTAATATAATATAATATAACAATTATAATTGTTTATTGTTTAACGTCGTAATTATTTATTGTAAAAATACAATTTCAAATTACCTATAATTCGTTAATGGTCATCATGAATAAAATTCGTTAATGAAGGAATTCATTGACTAATCCTAAGAATTTATTTAAATTAATAATTATTTACATATATATATATATATATATATATATATATACATATATACTAGCTGAATACCCGTGTGTTGCAAGGAGCAAATGTAGAATATTTCACGAAGTACTCTAAGATATTCCAATATTTAATCATTATGGGGAACAATATTCAAAATGCTATTCGAGTGTTTTTGGATATACGATATTTTTCATTTTTCGGTCTGTTGCGTACACGAATAAATCAGGTTTTCCGACTCGTGATCAGGCCACATACAGCTATCCATGTGAGAAGAACGGATTCCCCAAATCCAGCCCATACACTTTCAGTGATTGTCTCTAGGCTTTTTTGACAGTTATTGCAAAAGCAAGACGGACAGGAAACTGCAAACGTTTGAATTCAAGTGGCATATCAGTTGGGATCATTGGAATTCGTGGCACCAATACATCTTCTCCCTTGAATTTCCCATTCAAAATTGTAGCTTCGATGAGATTGTTCATAATCTTTTTCACCAAAAGTCTTGTACCGTTGAAAAGTCGTGGTGGATTGATTTTTCGGAGAAGAACAATAGGCACGCCAATTTTTAATGTTAGAATGTGCGGTGGCATACCTGGCGAATCGAGTTAATTCAAGAACTCCGTTGGGTAATTGACAACTTCGTCTTAATTCTTCACAGTATTGATAGACATGTACGTTGTCGCATTTTCTGGTATTCCGTCTTGAATGCTGAAATTTATGGCATTGGCATCGTTCTTCGTAGCTGCTAATATAGCACGTTCACCACGCCACTAATGATTTTCATAATTCCACGCGATATTTGGGAAAACGTATTGAACTAATTCGTGTTTCGTAGATGTCATCTTACAAAAGTTTGTTGGCAATGAGATACATTGTGTAGAATAGTCAATTGCCAACATCCCATTCCCAATATCCAACAATTGTTTTGCGAAACGTTCGGCGAATGCATCATTTTATAGTTGATCACTCATATTGGTTTTCAAAGTCAATTTGTTGACATGTTGTTATAGAACTGAAAATTTGAGATATGCATTAAGTTCATCAGCGAGTTTTGAATGTGGTGTCACTGGCAGAGTTTGTCGAAAATCCCTTTACAATAGAATGAGTGCTCCAACAAAAGGCTGTCTACTACCCCTCAAATCTTGCAGTGTACGATGAAGTGCTTCTGTTCGCGCCGTATATACGACGGAGCGTACCTGTTCGCGGATCGATACGAGACCGGTTTTGTGTCGGTATAAGCGTGCCGCCGGCTGTGGGGTGGAACGTCGCGTCGTGCCCGTCGGGATTTAACCGCCGTTGCGTACGCACGTTTGTATTGTAGTTACGCGCCCGTTTTTGTGCTCTCGCATTCTTTTTCTTTTCACGGACACCACCATTGTGCAGTACGCGCCTGTTTTGCGTTCTCGCGTTTCTTTGCTGTCCGTGATTTGTTCAACGTCGTGTCGATGCGTATCAATCCACGCCACGTATTGTATTTATTATCATTTGTTTATATTATTATTAGTATTATTTTGTTATTAATATACGTGCATACGCTCTTGCGGAATTGTTATTATCATTGTTTGGAGTGGAGATCCTATTCCTGTACATCACTAGTCGAGCCGACAACCGCATTATTCGTAGGATCGGTTCGGCGGCAACATTTTGGTAGCAGAGCGTGGTTTATATAATATTTTCAGTGCTGTACAGGAATACGGTCTCGACCGGAATTTCCATTGATAACTTGTTATACTTCGCGGTGGACTATTGCTGTTCGACATCGAACCGTGCGCATTCGTATTTACTAATTATAATTATTACGTTATCACAATTGCATGTATTTCTATGTCATATATTGTGAATTCTATATCGTTAGTGTATTGTATACAATTTTACGTCGTAATCAGTCTCGTAGGCATATTATATTTGTAAGGCACGAGTGATTTTTTCGTGTGCGTTCCGGATTCGTTCCACATCGTTTGTTGTTTATCGATCTGTCCATTGCGATGGATAAGACCGTAGATTTAACCCGTCTCCAACGGATCAAACTTAGGTCCTTTGCCAAGCGCGACTCGTACGCCGCTCACATCAGGTCACTGTATGACCTCGCCCAACAGGCGAAATTTAATTCCGATGTTGCCCCCCAGCTTGTAGTCGCCGGTTCAAAACTCGACATGTATTGGACCAATTTCCGCGTCGAAGACGAGGCTTTTTTGGAGGTATTATGTGACCTCGACCAGCTGTCCGAATACTCCAGCGATTTCAGCGTAGAAATCAGCGGTTTGGTCGACTTCACCAAGGCGGTCATTGCTCAATATGAGGAAGACAAGAAGAATGCGATTGTTGACGCCATGCGTGATACTTCGGCGTTACATGACTCACTAAGGTCGGGAGATTTTCGTCGTCTACCGGAAATTCCGTTACCACATTTTAACGGTGACATTCACCAGTGGCCGGCGTTCCGTGACCGTTTTGACGCGTTAGTGGCGCAACGTTCCACCTTAACGGATATCGAGAAGTTTTACTATCTTGTAGGCTGTTTACAGGGCTCTGCCGTCGACATTATTCGCGGTATACCTGTTTCCGGTTCGACTTACGAGTTAGCGTGGGCAGCGTTGGTGGCGAGATTCGACAAACCGCGTTTGGTTGCAAGCGCCCTGATCGACAAGTTATTACAGGCTCCGATTTCAACCAGTGAGGGCCTAATGGAATTGAACAAATTCCTGACACTGTTCGACGAAGGTGTCTCCGTACTCAAGTCACTCAAAATACCCGATCTAGGCAATTTCATATTGTTCTCGTTGGCCGCCCGTTGTTTACCGGCGTCTTGTCGCACGCTCTTCGAGTCACAGCTCTCGACAGATTTTCCATCTATAGAGGACCTGCTCCTATTTGTTAAATCGCGTGCGACGGTCCTGGAGCGAGTACAAGGAGTTCCGTGTCCGCCAATCGCGTCGGTTGCGAAATTAAAACAACGCGTACATGTGGTACAGACCTCGATACGCACACCGAGCAATACCCCACACACGTCCCTCGTGTCAACCACGTTGAAGAATTCGTTAAATTCGTCGTGTTTATACTGCCAGAACTCGCATACGATCGACGTATGTCGAAAATTCGGGTCCTTATCTGCCGACGAGCGGAACAAATGGGCATTTGCCCAACGAATTTGTTTTTCGTGTTTTGGCAACGACCATTGGGCTAATCGTTGTAAAACGCACACAAAGTGTTCGATTTGCTCACGCCGACATCACACTCTATTACATCCAAGTACTACAGACACGGTCCCAGCATCCAGTTCAACGCCACCGGTTTCATCTGCATCGTTGTTATCCGGTCACGATTCTCCGTCGGTCATGCTCGGTACGGCGCTGGTACATATTCGCGATCGATCTGGCGTTTATCAATCCGCGCGTGCGTTAGTCGATTCCGCGTCACAAATCAGCGCAATTACCGTCGCGTGCGCGAAACGTTTAGGTCTTCGATGGTCTCGGTGGACAGCACCAATAACCGGACTGTCCGGCGTTCCTGTTGTCGAGGTCCAAGGACGGGTGGAGTGTCGTATCGTTCCACGGTTCGCATCTGAACCGGTGCTATTAGTTCAAGCGTGGGTGTTATCGTCCATTACCGGTGACCTGCCGCGATGTCCATTGGAGCCATCGGTAAAAGACAAGTACTCGAATTTAGCCCTCGCTGATCCCAACTTTCATATTACCTCACCGATCGAGTTGTTGTTGGGTGCTGACCTTTTTCCGTCGGTCATGAGTGGGCGTCAAGTCGTTATCGATCAAGCATTGCCGACCGCGTTTAGTTCGTGCTTTGGTTGGATTCTGATCGGCCCGATCGCGCCAGTAAAGGAGTCCGATAGTCAGCCTGCCGTCGTGTCGTTACTCATCTCCGTCGAGAGCCTGGTGGACCGTTTTTGGCACATCGAAGAACCTGAAGCAGCTCCACTGGAATTCACCGATGCCGGTCAATGTGAATCTATTTTCCGTGAGAACTTCAGTCGGGACACCTCCGGTCGTTTTTCAGTTCCGTTACCGTTCCGGATTCAGATGCGCGATGATTTATTCACCGGTTCACGAGCTGTCGCCATCAAACGTTTCGACCGTCTCGAGCGGAAACTAAGTTCCGACGATCAGCTTCGCGCCCAATATAACGCATTCATGGCAGAGTACGCAGACTTGGGACACATGACCGTCGCCACGTCTCCTGGCCGTTACTTTATCCCGCATCATGCGGTAATAAACGGCAGCGATAAAATACGCGTCGTCTTTGACGCCTCCGCACAGTGTCCGGATGGTTCGTCCCTTAACAAGTTATTGTTTTCCGGGCCCAAGCTACAACAAGAAATTATTGATGTACTCACGCGGTTCCGTCTGTTCCGGCATGCATTCACGGCAGATGTCTGTAAAATGTATCGCCAAATTATGGTGTTACCAGAATTCCGCGCTTTTCAACATATATTTTGGCGCCCTTCTCCGCACGAGGAACTTATCGAGTATGAGCTAAACACGGTTACGTATGGCGTTAACTGTGCGCCCTTTTTGGCCTTGCGAGTCCTGCAAGAAATCGCCGACGTTGACTGTGTAGATTTGCCACGCGCTCAGTCTGCGTTGCGTTACCAGACATATGTCGACGATATTTGTTACGGAGCAGATCACGTTGACGAGGCACTAGCTGCGCAAGCTGACTTGAATTTCGCTCTCGCTGGTGCCGGACTTGAATTACGAAAGTGGGCTAGTAACACCGATGCCGTATTGCAAACGATCCCTAACGAATTTCGGGTATCCAAATCGGTGACCTTTGCGGACGACGCGAGCGGTGATACCAAGGTTCTCGGTTTGTTTTGGCAGACGGGAGGCGACTATTTTACTTGCGAACCGCGATTAGAATCTCCGATTGTTTTTACTAAACGCGGCATTCTTTCGTTAACAGCCCGATTCTTTGATCCACTTGGTTTATTCGCGCCTGCCATTTTTCTTGCTAAACATATTATGCAGCGCACTTGGCAAGCAGCGTGCACGTGGGATAGTCCCTTGCCACTGGACATCCATCAAGAGTGGGCGCAATTTGTCGAAGAATTACCCACGTTATCGTCAGTGCGCGTTCCTCGTTATTTTCACACAACGGCCGGTTCGACTTGCTCGTTGTACGGATTCTGTGATGCATCACAACGTGGGTATGCCGCCGTGGTATTTTTGCGCGTCCACGACATTCCAAAGGAGTCAGCGATTACTCTGATCGGGACCAAGACTAAGTTGGCGCCAATCACGCGGTTAACCGTGCCACGACTCGAATTGAACGCAGCCGTGCTGTTAGCCCGATGGATGCGCCGGATTCATTCGCTTTTGAGCACGCACGTTAATATCATTGACACCCACGCGTGGACCGACTCGCGGGTCGTGCTGTCTTGGCTAACAATTTCACACGAAGCGTTCAAGCAGTACGTGTCGAATCGTGTCCATCAAATCCAAACGCTGTTGCCGAGTTGTCAATGGCGATATGTGAAGTCTGAAGAAAACCCGGCTGATTGCGCGTCCCGCGGTTTAATGCCGTCTGCGCTTCCGCAACATAAATTATATTGGCACGGGCCGTCCTTCCTCCTCACCCCACCACACCAATGGGGGAGTGACGTCGAACGATTGTCGTATTCAGATTTACCTGAGGGTAAGTTCGTCGCACCTGTAGTTTGTGTATCCGAAGCGACGCCGGAGTGGTTCACACGTTTTTCATCGTATGATAATTTGATACGCGTTGTATCTCGCATATTGCGGTTCGTGGCACGCTGTCGCAGGATTCATGTGGATCCAAATCACGTACTCACGCGTGACGAATTGGACGCCGCCCGTCGCGTAGTCGTCCTAGCGTCCCAGCGGTCTACGTTCGACACGTTATTCGGTGACTTAAAACGCGGAAATCGTATAAGGTCAAGACCACTCGCTCGGTTGAGTCCTTTCATAGACTCCGATGGTGTTATCCGTGTCGGTGGACGTTTACGCCGCTCCGCGTTACCGTACGACAGTAAACACCCGATTTTACTGTCAAAGACATCGTATTTGTCGTTATTGGTATGCCGACATTGGCACAAGGTCACATGTCACTCTGGGCCCCGTTTGATGACCGCCCTTATCAGCCGTCAATTCTGGATTGTATCAATGCGTTCCGTGATTTACTCCGTGATCACCAAATGTACTCATTGCGTTCGCATTCGTGCACTCAATCCACACCCACGTATGGCTGATTTGCCAGACGCGCGAGTGCATCAATGTCGCCCGTTTTCGAGAGTCGGAATCGATTACGCCGGACCAATCGTCGTACGCGAACATCGGCTACGGAAATCGCGGACGTATAAGACGTATATTGCCGTCTTTGTGTGTCTCGGGGTTAAGGCGGTTCATTTGGAGCTTGTGACAGATCTGTCAACGGAGGCATTCCTCGCGGCTTTCGAACGGTTCGCCGCCAGGCGCGGCCTCCCTACTGACATTTATTCGGATTGTGGGACCAACTTCGTGGGCGCAAATAGACAATTACGCCAACTGGTTAATTGCGATGCCAGTCAGCCTATTATTACTGCCGCTGTATCTTCTTGTAACTGGCATTTTAGTCCGCCTAGCGCTCCACATTTTGGAGGATTGTGGGAGGCTGCCGTCCGATCCGCGAAGCGGCTGTTAACGAATATCGTAGGCGTCCACATATTAACTTACGAAGAGTTTACGACGGTGCTGTGCCGTATTGAAGCCGTGCTTAACTCCCGACCATTGACTCCACTATCAACCGACCCACACGATCTCGAGAGTCTAACACCTGGACACTTTTTGGTGGGACAACCACTTTTGACTATTCCGCCTCGAACTATCGACGCTCCAACTCGCTCAATACGCGACCGGTGGAAACTACTCGAACAGTGCCATCAGGCCTTTTGGCGCCGTTGGTCAACCGAATATTTGCAAACATTACACGAGCGAACCAAGTGGACGGACACCCAGCCTAATGTCCAACTCAATACCATGGTCACCATTAGGGACACTACAGCACCCCCACTTGAATGGCGATTAGGACGAGTGATTGAGTTGTTGCCTGGTTTGGATGGAGTGGTCCGTGTGGTGCGCGTTCGGACGTCGCGCGGTATAGTCACTCGGCCGGTATCAAAGATTGTGGTACTACCCACACAATAGTCTATTGTTCAATTATACAATTTATTGTTTCCGTGATTTTTTTTATATGCTATTCATTTATACTTTATTTTGTATTCGTATTATTTTTTTTTCTTTTTCGTTGTTTTCATTTTACAATATTATATCGGTATAGCAGCCACACATCCGACTTCATTCAAAGGAACCTCTATCTAGTTGTGAGAAGCTCTCCTTCACAAGGGGGAGTATGTTCGCGCCGTATATACGACGGAGCGTACCTGTTCGCGGATCGATACGAGACCGGTTTTGTGTCGGTATAAGCGTGCCGCCGGCTGTGGGGTGGAACGTCGCGTCGTGCCCGTCGGGATTTAACCGCCGTTGCGTACGCACGTTTGTATTGTAGTTACGCGCCCGTTTTTGTGCTCTCGCATTCTTTTTCTTTTCACGGACACCACCATTGTGCAGTACGCGCCTGTTTTGCGTTCTCGCGTTTCTTTGCTGTCCGTGATTTGTTCAACGTCGTGTCGATGCGTATCAATCCACGCCACGTATTGTATTTATTATCATTTGTTTATATTATTATTAGTATTATTTTGTTATTAATATACGTGCATACGCTCTTGCGGAATTGTTATTATCATTGTTTGGAGTGGAGATCCTATTCCTGTACATCACTAGTCGAGCCGACAACCGCATTATTCGTAGGATCGGTTCGGCGGCAACAGCTTCTAAAGCTTTTTTGTGAGCCATTGTACATTCGTTCCATATGATAAGTTCACATGTTTGGAGAACTTTGCCGATTCCAGAATTTTTTTTGATATTTCATGTTGGCATCTCAATGGTTTGCAAATTCAACAACAATTTCAGTGCTAAATGCGCTGTTCGACTTCCGTCCAATAGTGTTACCGCAATTCCTGATGATGCAATTTCCAGTGCTATTTTTTTAGTGATCGTATACTTCCCAATATCATAGAAATGAGAAAAGTTTTTCCTGTACCTCCGGGCGCATCTATGAAGTACAATCCACCGATATGCTTGTTTATTGCCTCTATGATTGTATCATATACAATGTGCTGGTTTAAAACCAATTTTGGAAGATTATTTTCAACAAATGCACCCAAGTCATAGATATCAAATTGTGTTTCACGTTGCAAATCACGATCATATGCGGTATTAGTAGGTCGAATCGGTGCACACATTTCTAATTGTACCAATCCTTTGTTAGCGATTGCCAAACATACATCCTCGATCAAAAGCAACGCCTTATTATACACGTTTGGTGTGAATTGCATGTTGATATTCGTTGCTCGCAAACGACGTAGAATGTCTTCACTCATGTCATCTTTGTATTTTTCCCAAAGATCTTTTGGATTGGATGGGAAACACGTTGTCAGTAATATCGCAAATAATGCACGTATTTGCTGTGGTTGAGCAGTATTTGATGCATCAGCGAGTGCTTTGTCCCAGTGGGCATCGTTCTCAAGAAGATTTAATTTCTGGCAAGCTTCACGATAGGTCGCAAATACTTCATCATTGACTGTTCTCAGTTCTTGGAAGGATTTCGATCCACGTACAATAACTAATAGTAATCGCAAGTAAAAACATTCTTGAATGTTTGGATTAACTGTATAGAGACGGCCTAAAGCATCGGTCGAATATAAATTCGGATGTCCTTCAACTGGTTTGCCCTGTCTACGACGTTGAAAAGTTTTGACTGATGCATTCCATGTGTAGTATTTTGGCACTTCTGAGTAAAGAAGCGTTCTTGCGAACAAATCATCCGTACACAAAGAGAAAAACGCAGTTAACGTTATTTTCGGTGGCAAAAATGATCTTGCATGTACATTTTCCGCTGTAAAATACACGCGCTGTCTATTCTCAATACGCACAACCAAATGAATAACTATTGGATGACGTTCATGAATATGAAATGAGAAAATACGCCAAACAACTTCATTGCTACTAATGTAGCGTCCTAATTGATTACTTTCAATTTCATCGATTGGTGCAGATGCATTTAATTTATTTTAAATTAAATACAAATTATTACATATAATACTGAGAAAAAATTGATTTTAAATTATAGCTAATACCTCATAACCATATGATTCTTGGATCACTTTGCGAAATTTTTTTTAACCAAAATAAAAGAATATTGATAGTATTTAAATAAATAAAACGAAAAAGGATAGATTACTTTTTATAATTTACTCATAAGATTTCTTCTCTAATCTTTTGTATACTTTAAAATTTTCTCGAGAGTGCAGCCTTAAATGTGGAAATATCCCAAATGATTTTAAGATTTAATACATTTTAGAAATGTGATAGTGTTATAATTGCTAAAATTTTTGTTAGAATTTTTCTAAAAATATTTCAAATAGAGTTTATATAAACACATATGAAATACAAATGAAGATACTCGAATAATATAGAATTCGACCAACTCATGAAACATTTATATCTAATAATTGTATGCTATGTTCTTGTTAACAATATACAATAAGGCATAATTTTATAAATTTTTGTTATACAATTTATTTTCATAAAATATAAGATACATGGAATATTATATTAACCCACCTGAGCAAATACTAATTTACAATTTTTTTTATTATTTATTCACGACCACTTTTAATTTTTGTTCGTATTTTATACAATAAGATACCATTCTGCAATACATTATTACAAAAAAATACATAATAAATTTTAAACATAACAAAACAAAATGAATATTGTTACAAGTAAACTGATTTCTATAAGCTTAGTTATAACAATTATTGTCGTAACCGCTTTTACAGGTAAGTTTACTATAATTGTAATAAATATAATATAGGATATGTATAAAGTTTAATATACAATAATGATGTGCAATATATTTATCTAAAATAATATCAATCATACAATATATAAAACATTTAGATTCGTTTACATCTACAACAATATAATGACAGATAATGATGTCAATCTATTATTTTCTTTATATAGATGAAGAATGGATAAAAGGTATGTATTTTTTAATTAACCAATTTATGAATTTCATTTGCAATTAAATACTTAAATAATCATATTGGCTATCATTTGGATACATTTTTAATCGTGTTCTAAATTAAAAATTACTAAAGTCAACTGCTATAAAATGATACAATTACAAAAATAAAATTCACTTTTTTTAATAAAAATTGTGTAAATTTGTTAAATTAGATGTGTCACTTTTATGGGTGATATAATAATGTTATACAAACAACTAAAAATAAAATGTATGTGCTTATGGAAGTCCATAATTTATTTTTGTATGTAAAAAATATAAAATGTTTCAACAGATTTAAATATTTTCTCATACTCTGTAATATAATCGCCATTAATCAATCGTCATAACAGGTCGTTTGTTTAGTTATTTTTACATTATCTACGTTTAATTATCGCGGTTTTATTTTTCGTTTTATTTCATTTTACGCCATCATTGACAATTTTCATCAACCGGGAAAATCAAATACAACGCATCTAAAAAACATGGAGTGGATAATTATTGATATTTTATAACTAGTTAGGAATCCCAACGTACTTAAATATAATTACGATACCGAAGCGGACAAAACATTTTTTATACGTGTACGAAATACGGCGGATTTCCATCGATAGTAAGCGACGAACTTATGAAAAACTTACAAAAAAAAAAAAAACCGTATAATTTTCCAAGTTGATTGTTAAAGAAATTTTTGTAATTTTCTCTATAGATACCTTCTGTTCCGTAATTGGTAGTGTACACATTCCTCACAAATCTTCCCTTAATCTGTTCGAATCCCATAGAAAATCCTTTGAATCTGTAATTAGTCTAACATGTACTAACCACACTTATAATTTTTGTGGTGAATATAATTTACGCGAAATATTATGAAATAATGATGAAAATGAATTAGTATAGTTATATCCCACAACTGCTTGTGCACCTTGTATCGTTGAAACATTTGCATTTTATTTTTTTTTTTCAGACAAATTATATTTTCAATAATCATAGATATCTTAGATCTCTTCTTCTGTTGTAGAAAACTACAATCTATTGAAAATTCCCAAAAACTGGTTGTTTCTATTGACTCATATCACCCAGCATTATGTATTTCGTTGCTTTATAATCTAATTGTGCATTTCTCTAATCTTGACCAACTAATTTTAGATTTTTATGAAGAAGATTATTAAAAAATACGTATTTTCTTGGAATTATTCGATTGTTAATTTACCTTTCTACCACTTAATGTTGACACAGCGGTTAAAGTATTTTATGATGCCATTCATCAATTCATAATTGATTTTAGATAACATAATCGAGATAACTGTAGACAGGATACTGATATTCAACAGCCATATTGAAAAGACAGCAAAAAATCTAAGACCATGGGTTAATATAATACGACTAGTGGAACTGAATGGAGATGCAAAGCAGATGCAAAGATTCTAAAAACCACGAAAATGGCATTAGTCTGTAGAACAGCTAAGTATGTTGCTCCAAAGTGGATTAATTGCTCACACGTAAAACGAATCAACGCACAATTATATGAAACTATGAGAATAATCCGGTACTGTAAAGTAAACCCAAAAACAATAGTTGCCCGTGCTTTCGATAATTATGCCATCTCATATTCGAAGGAACGAGTCATTGGCCATGATCATAAAAAAATGTAAAGAGAACAAAACTCATAACTGTATCAAATATTACAAGAAGTCTCACTATTTAGACTCAAATCAAGGAAACCCCCATGCGTCACTTCTGAAAATTAAATAAGTTCAAACTTCTATGGATTCGCAACATGAAAAAAGGAATGGTCAAAATCTGAAGTCAAAAACTAGGAGCTGGTAGCTAACCTTTGTAAGATATTAGAGGGAATTTTATTTAGTAAGACGTACGTGGTTGACAGTGAATCGTATGAGAACAGGGCAAGGTAGATGTGGACACCTATTACATGATCGGTAGAAGACCCTTCGTGCGATTGTGGGGAGACCAAGCAAACAATCCCATAATGACGTGAAAATTTTTTTTCTCAAGGCCTGGCTGGTATCCACAATGTCACCCCGGAAGCTATAGTATAAATCAAATTACTAGACATAGACTTATATTTTATAAATTATAACCTTAAATGTACATTTTTAATTTTAATTCTGATTTTGTGACACTTATTGTGATTATTGTAATTTTCACATGTGATATTATTTAATGATTATGACTAGATATATGATATGTGTTTTGTTAGAACGCCATAAGAAATAAATAAATACATAACAACTAAAAATCAATATTTTTCCTTCTATATTTTTAGATTGTAAAGGTAAGTTTGTTTATTACGTATATAATGTAAAAAAGGTGTAGCGAAGATTGAAAATTTAACGTTTAGCTAAATTTAGTTTTCAAATTAAAATATAAATATTGTTTTGATGAATATTACGCTGTTTCTAATATTTAATAGGGACTTTATATACCTATTTAATTTAAAAATACAAAATTATCATTAAAAATGAATGCCACATTAGTTCATTCTAGTATCACGCTATAATTGTATGTTTTTTCTTCTCCTGAAAAAAATCCAGTTTTTAATTTTATTTTGACTTTTAATTAGTAGGTTTAAGAAAAAAATACATTATACTATTATTATTTTAAATCGGTGTGCTTCATTGAGCTAATAATTTTATCGAAAAAATCAAAATATTTAATATCATTAATTGTTAGCGACGTTTATTACCGAAAATCTAATTTTCGAATTTATAAGTATCGCGAGTCTCAACGATTCAATGGTAACTGAAATAATTAAGTGGACTGTATTTTCAACAATCTCCCGAAACCGCTGCATAGAGAACAGGCTTGATTCACTGGACTCTACAGCGGTTTCCGAGCCGGGCCCGTGAAGGTCCTCCCCCCTCGCCATCGCGTGTCTGGGTCGCAGCACGGACTCAAGTCACGAGATGGCGTCAGTAGCTGGCTGATAACTGAAAGTCCTTGTCGCGGGGATAGTCACTGAGTACATTGAAATAAGTAGCCGTCGACCATGGGTCTCCGGCTTCGATGGCTCAGGGTACGACCCAGCCGGTCGGACGGGTCGTCAAGCTGGACAAGGGCACTCCCTGATTGGAGGGGAGTGTGCCGAATTGGGTTTTAAATCCTACCCGCGGGGAGTATGGTCTTAACCGGCTGGGCACAGCCGGTCCGGTGAGACGTCACACTTGGCCGGTCGAAACCCACGGGAGGTGCCCGGGTCAGATTGACCGTACTGGCTCGGATGGGTGAGAGTACTACGGGACTCTTGCTCGGCGATGGGCCCCAGAGTCTCAGAACTAAGACTCCAGGCCTCTCTGTTCAGAAAAGGGGACGTCACGGGCAGAGAGTAGTCGAAGCGCTGAATCATGAAAAGATTACGTGAAAATGTTAGGAAAAAAAGACCAGAGAGTTGGAAAAGTGGTTCTTGGATGTTGCATCACGATAACACCCCAACTCACAGCTCATTGCTCATTCGTCAGTTCTTAGCAGAAAATCAAACTCCAGTAGTTCCACAACCACCATACTTACCCGACCTGGCCCCCTGCGACTTTTTTTTATTCGCGAAGTTAAAATCTACGCTCAAAGGACGTCGTTTTCAAACAATTGATGACATACAAAATACGAAAATCGATCTTAAGGACATTCCAATTAGTGCCTACCAGGAATGTTTTCAAAAGTGGAAAAGAAGATGGCAGCGGTATATTGCTTCCCATGGAAATTATTTTGAAGGTGATAATTTGTATTTAGAATAATATTGTGTTAATAAAATTTTATTTGAAAAATTCGGGTATTTTTCGATCGCACCTCGTACACGAGAAACAACATATATGTGATATCTTAAAATTGAGCTATTTTATTATATACAAAATATGTAAAATTTAGATATATCCATTAAACCTAAAAGTATATCGTGTTTCTAGAGAGAATAGTGGGCTATTGCAGTCATGAAGACGTGTGTTCACGTATATATTAATTCCGTATCATTAGTTGTTAAATTAAATATGGTATAGCGTAACATTTATAACCACATTCTATAAAAAAATTATTGAAATTTGAAATTTTTCATTTTAACTAATTCTATACTTAATACAATACTAAGTTTTATGTTTTTAATAATTGTTAAAAATGAAAAGTCCTACAAATGTATAACAGCTTATGTTAAATGTAATAAATGTGCAAAGCAAAATTGTATAGTACACCATATTTTGCAAACACTAATACATTGATGTATAACTTTATAACGTCACATATAAATGATGTACCCTAAGGGCAATAAGGCACCACCGCTGCCTTAAACTGTATCGTAAGCAGGTACCTTCGCTGTCGTCGTCTACCTTCCCCCACGTATGCATCGGCTAATCACGCGTTGAATCTTATATGTTGTTCGCGTTTTGCACCAAGTTTTTTTTTCGTCTCTTCACCGTCAGTCGTTCAAGTATCAAGACCATTACCGAAGCCTCAGAAAGAAACATATATATATTTCTTTTCATTGCCCTATGAATTCCGCATCTCAGAATGAAGTAGTTGGTGAAAGTTTTCCTTGCGTTAGTGATCGACATAATAGTCGTTCACAATAGAGATATGGGTAATATTTAAAAAAATGTAAATAACTATATATAAGTATATAGCGTAAGATTTTTTTGATTGTTAGTAAATAATAAATAGCATGCTTTTTTGTCCTTGTAAATATTTTGTGTAATAATAATATTAGTCAAATACTTTCAATACCTATTGAACCAATATTCTTATACCCAGTTCCCCTGCGTAATCCCCCACTGGATAGCAAAAATCCATATGACCCAGACCGCTTCCCGGTCCCGGTATATGGTTGGAAACTTATGGTAAAATGGTAGATCGTCATAGCACGGACCCCAGCCCCAGCTAAGGAGTTATGTCGCAACTTAACATCTATAAGGGCCCCAGTGCTCCCTTTATCTAGTTAAAGTATAACGTACAAAAAACAATGCGAATACTAAAATTAAATATTTATATCATAAAATAATAATAGAAAATAAATTAATATTAGTGTAGCCGAATAATTAATTGTACATTCATATTTCTATTACAATTTAATGTCAAATATATTTATCGTCTAGATCAACTTAAATCTAAGGGAGGTTTTAGAAGTAAGTTATAATGTACTACTGTACTTCTTATGTATAAATTATTGTATGTAATATCGAATCAAAGTATTTCTAAATTTTCTATTTAAATTTGACTTATAAAATTATAAACTATAGTGTATTAAGGTTGAGAATTTTGGTCGATAGACTTTTATAAGATATTTTACATTTGTGTTTATAAAAGATTCTTTTTTATCGGTTAGTGGACGAAAATAAAACTGAAGCTTTCATGTATGCGTATTACAACTTGAGTTAGTAATTTGAAATCAAAATATTTCTAAATTCAAAATACGTTTTATTACAACTACACCTTGTTAGGTGTAGATTTGACTATATATTCTATTAATAAATTGATTTGACTAATAAAAAAAATTTTGCTTATTATTAATATTATTGTTATATGATTACGATTAACTTATTAAAATATATAGAAATTGTATATAAAGATGAATTCACAATGTTTATATATTTTATATTAGTGATTTCTGTAATATTAATTAATAATGTTAATCCTGCATTATTCATAAATTCAGCATATAAGTTTATATCTTATTTTTTTTTATTAGCTGTTCCTACAAGCCAAACACATCATAGAAATATAAAAGGTTAATTTATTTACTTTCAAAAAATGTATACAGTTATAGCTTTAACGTTACATAAAAATTGTATGTGTTTTTGACATATTAAGCTGTCTAAATAATAAATGCATATGTGCTCATTAGGGTGCTTATATAATTATCAAAGAGAACTCTACAATAATTTCATTGCGGGTATGTTTCGTAATTGTAAAAAAAAAGTGCTTAGCTCAATATCTACGTACCATAATAACTTATTATGGTACGTAAATAATTAACTACGTACTTTTTTTTTCACAATTACGATTATTATAAATAATTTTTTATTATTTTAATACTTTTATAGTTTTTATTATTAAAATTAATTATTATTAATAACTAATTGTGCTATTATCATTTTAAGACAATATAGTTTTATTGACTATTATTAGCAAATAATACTAATCAATTAAATTTAACTACTATTATACAATTTTCAGCACACAAAAACCACTTAGAATTCATGTTTCCAGATCCCATTGAATGGTGTATTCCAAACATATATAGTTTGTGTTTTCTAAATTAATTTAAATATGACGTTCTAATTTAGTCTGGTGGTCATGCTTGAAGCCTTTTTATTGATGTTTTAATTTAAATTCAGCATTAACCATTAATTTCAATAGCCATTAAACTTACCAATTATACCTATAATATATAGATTGTAAATATTTCCTGTTTAATAAAGTTTCAAAAAGAAAAGAAAAATTTGATGTGTGACCATTTGAAAAAATTATTATGACATCGTTAATTATACAAATAATTTATTATTCTAACAATTATTTAAATAGAATATAAAAGTAAAGAAATCACATCTAATAAGGAATATTGCATTAGTAAGTTTTAGTAAGTTTTAACAATTTATATAACATTTTTAAACGTGAATTCATTTTTGTGCATATTTAATTACAATTCTTGTAAATATATATTCCAATACTCAAACTAATACGTGGATTAATATATATCTTTTAAAAATAAATAAAAATTCTTCTTTATTTACATATGCGAACCAAAATATAAATAATTTTTAAAATATAATTTTGAATTTTTTTAAATTAAATTAAGGCTCTATTAAACATATATTATATTAAAAGCAAATATTGGCATTTTATTTAATTCAATGCATTACATAAAGAATACATTGCACATTTTCAATCTTAATATATAAGACCCAAAATATTTTATATATTATAAATTATATATTATTATTATTTATTTATACAATACACCAATTATTTTTAGAAACATTGAAAAGCGAATTAGTGCCTGAATTTCATGGTAAACATTTTATGTATATATTAGGTGATATAATTGAAAAGCCTGTTATGAGACTGACTGTTTAGTAAAAATACAAATTGATAGTTTATCAAAAGAAAATATTAATAATTTTAATCACAATAATAGTTATAGAAAAATAATACTACCACATATAATGTTTGAATATAATTTATTTACATAAAATTATTCGTAGTAGTAACAATTGCCGTATAAATCGAAAATATTTATTCTTTTCAAGTATCACGCGAAAAAGCTCTGGAAGGTATTTTCTTGAAATTAAGTAAGTAAATATGTTATTATTGCATATTATTCCTGCTGAAACGTAATGAGATATGTAAAAATATATTACTTTATATCAAATCATCATACCGTTCTACAAAGAAAATAAAACAGTTAAACAAAATAGAATCATTAAAATTTACATTCATAATTTATGAAATTGTTTTGATGTTTACGATTGCTAAATTTACTTCAGAAATATATTCTATCAACATCATTTTATTAATATAAAAATTTGTCTGAGTAAAAGTCGAATTTCAAATACAATAGAAATCACTATAACGAGCATTGGATAAAGCGAAATAATGTATAGAACGAGTAAACGCTGGGTTTCAGTATAAGCCCATATGATTGTACATTAAATTATATGTTTACAACGAGTATGGTTAGAATGAGATATCGGCTACATCGAAAAAAATGCAATGAACCATACTAACAAACTTCTGGTGACTATGAACTGGTCATCTTTTTCGTTTTTGTTCAATCAAAGGTTTTATTGAAGAAATTACGTTCAGATTTTAAAAACTAAAAAATATTTAATTTTAATTTATTGTAATTTTTAAATTGATTGAAAATTATCAATTTCAATTATGTTTAAGTAGTATAAATACAGTTTAATCTCGATTATAACTAAAATAAAATCGTCTGTATATTCCGCTTTGCATTTCCAATGAACACTTTGTTTAACCGAATACAACAAACAACAAATTACAACGAGCAATCAGTTACAACGAGAATAACTCACTGGTCCTTGGAACTCGTTACCGATTTCTATTGTATAATAACTTATCTCTCAATTTTTAGTTGGTATTTGTACGTTTAAGTCCATTTTTCAATGCTAAACTAAAAGAATGATTAAAAATATACATATAGTTCATTCTATAAGTGTTTAATATATATTTTTTTCTTGTATAGAGAAAAATTATTCAACTAAATATATAAAAGGTATAATATTAACTTTTTTTCTAAATACAATTTGGCAAATGTTTTATACATTTTTTACAAAATGTTTTCCAAAAAAATTATAAATTTATTCTTTAATAAAAGAAACGTTATTATTAACGTTAATTATTATTATTTAAATATAATACGAAAAATAAACATATATTAATGCTAATTAATTACCATTCGATTTGTCGTGAAAACTTTAAATATCCTCTGTGATATTTGCAGTATGACTTATTAATAGTATAAATTAAATTAAGATGGTACCTATGAAAATTATATTATGTATTTGTTTAGAAATGCAAAAAAAGTACTTAAAATACATTGGAGATACTGTCAAAAGCTTTGTTGGTACGTAACTTATAAAGACAACATGAATAATGGACGCATATATCTCAAGTATAATAGTTCATCAATAGTTAATGATCATTTAAAATACTGAAATAAATTTTTAATTTATTATTTACAACAGATTATTAAATAATTATACGTTTATTCGAGAATTAATACATTTTAACCATTTAATTAAAATATTCCAAAAATATAACCCAATCCAGTATTTAACGAATTCCAGTTATATACACATATATTTACAAAAATAGGTTTATTGTAATTGAAAATATAGATAATTTTTTTTTTTATACATCTACATTATTATCCATTTGTTTTCCTATTCCTGGGTAACCAGATAATAATAGAAATATTATTCTACCTGTCATCCCAAAAATGAATAGGTGACAAATAAATTATTGTAAAAAATATAAATTATAGTTTATGCTTATTTATAAAAATTACAACTATTTTAGTTGCTCGATAAATAATTTTCATTTAGTTATAAATAGTATACACATATTTTTCATTAATGAATAAATACATCGCTAATAGTTGGTCAAGGTTAAAAAATAAATAACCGTATATTTGAATCACAATTCATAATAAATAGATGTCGCTATTATGCGGTATTCAAATTGGGGGAGGGGGGCGCAAGGAGACAGAGCTTCTCTATTAAATTTAAAAAAAAAATAGCGTGCTATTACTAGAATTTTCAAAGGAACACGGGTGAGCACTTATAAACAGTATACCAAGGGACTATAAAAAAATCATGAAAAAATTTTATATTTGACATTATTATTTTTAATATTTATATTATTATTAATACCTTAATACTATATCAAGTACGTACTTGATAATAGCAATTTATTATCTTGTATATTACTTAACATAGAATATTATTTATATATTATATAACAATTATTTTTAGATTTAAACACAGATATGCTATAAAATTATATACAGAGTGGCTTTCTACTCGATGCATTAATTTCACCTGTGCATTCTATGTTCAAAATAGTTGAAAAAATTTCATATAAACCATTGTCCGATTCCCAATTGTTTGACAGCAATTTCGGTACATGTTGCCATAAAAATAATGATTTAAGATATGCATTAAATTCATCAGCGGGTGTTGAACGAGGTATTACTGGGAAAGTTTATCGAAAATCACCAGCCAATAAAATGAGTGTGCCACCAAAGAGCCGTTCATTTTCTCTAAAATCTTTAAGCGTATGATGTAGCGTTCTATTGTTTTTTTGTGTGCCATAGTATATTCGTCTTATATAATGATAAGTTGACATGATTTTGGTATTTTTCACGTTTCAGAATTTTTATAAATTATATGTTGGAGTTTCACCAATTACCATATTAAATGGTAATTTCATCGCTGAATGCGCTGTTTGGCAACCATCCAAAAGAATTACTATGATTCCCGATGATACGATTGCAAGGGCAATATTATTTGATAATCTAATATTTGCTAAAATAAGTGAAATTTAATAAGTGAATTTTTTTCCAGTTCTTCCAGACACATCAAGAAAATATAACCCACCACATTAGCTCATAATTTTATGCATAATTCTGTCATACACTAGGCGTTGATCTAGAATTAATTTAGAAAGATTCGTTTGAACGGATGTGCGTAATTCGTTGACATCAAATTGTGTTTCTTGTCACAAATCACGATCAAAATGTGTTTATTTACGGAATGATTTGATGTATTCATTTCCAATTGAATTATTGTATTAAACAAGAATTTAAAAATGTACTTTTCGAACAAAAGTGCAAACGCTTTAAGTTCCGAGCCTTAATTATAATATATTATTTTCAATATGAACAATAATTTCTCTGTCCTGTCCTGTACGATTCATAAGTATGTAAAGCATAATTTGGGTCTATATGATGGAAACATCAGGCAAATGTTGCTAAATTATAAGCCTATAGGGGTTTTTTTAGAACTGATTCATATTTAAAGACTCCCTTCACCTTTCCACAACAACGAACACAAGCCGTCACTTATTATTTCCCAATTGCGTTATTAAATATACTTTATAATTTTACAACCTACCAAATTTAATCTCTATAATTATATAAAGAATGAACTGATTAACACAACTTTTGATATTCATTTATATACTTTTTTTTGTAGAATACACTTCTGCAAGAAGTCCAATGGAATATTGTCACGATATTGAATCACCTCCAAAATATCTCATTTCAATTAATGAAAATGGAATATGGGAGATAAATAAAAACCCAAATTACATTAAACCTTCATTTAGTATTCATCAAGTTCTTAATGATCAATTTGCATCTTCATCTGAAACAGGTAAATTAGTTCAGGACTTCAACCTGAATCAAATTTTTTCAGACAATGATAAATAAAAACCAATTCACATAAAGACGCACATTGTTTAGTATCATTAGATTATTTTGCTATGTTATCAAATTACTTACTATATTACTAAGTATATTACTATACTTTGATATATTTGAATTTATACACAAGAATTAGGTATTTTTAAAAATTTGTGTGTTGTAAAACACATGTCCCCTACTATTTACGAATGACATCAATTTATTATGTAGAAAGTCTGAACGTACCGACAAAAGATTCGTATACCATAAATTATTGTTTGAAATTTTTTTTTCTGTCACTTCTAATCTGTTTTACATACGGTGTTGATTTTCGAGAGTATATGTTAAAGACGAATTATCTAAGTTGTCTTAAAGTTTCATTCATTCAAAATATCATTTGTGACAATCCAGCTATATATTCGCGAGATAAGTCCGTCACCGGAGCAGTTTTGTACACATATATACGTAATTCGGTTTACTGGTGAGAACAAAAATCACGAAATTTGCTTTCTACTCGTGGACATCGATGAGAAAAACGCATATACTTAATGTTAATAGGTGACGAGATAACATGCATGCCTGTTCATCTTTTATCTATGTTTTTTATTTTACGTTTCTACTAAAAACTCACAACAAAACGTTCATTTTTTTCATTCTCGTAATTGGCAAGGTATATTATATCTCGTCATATTTAATAAACCATTTATCGCCATGATAAACTTCATGAATAAATTACGATATTATTATTATTATTATTAATATGGATTTCAAAGTATTTTGTCGTTCGAATTTGATCTTTGAGTTTGAATGACACTAAATTTGTCGATTTATTTAATAATTTAATATATATTTATATGTTTTATCTTGAATATATGTAATTTGCCGAAATTAACAGTTTCATATCTGAATATCTTAAAACGGCAATATTTTTATATACGCAACTAGTGGCGTTAAACTAAAGAATACCCAAATACGTAATTCCTTGAGCTTCATTACATATTTTTGAGTTGTTGTCAATTATTATTTTTCCACTACTAAAGTATATTTATCTTTGTTAAAATATTAAGGTAGGTAAAAAATTTAATGTTCTAATTGATTTAAATATTTTATCATAACTATGTAATTTTCTAATACGACAAAATACAATAAAATATGAATTCTTTGTACAGTGCATTAATCACTTGGTTACTCAAAAGTGTCGTTATTCTCATTAGGTTTTGACAATTACATGTAAATTAAATTCGTATAAATACTGAATACCTACTAATAAGAAATATTGTTTTCTTTCTATTATTTTAGAATGTGAACGTAAGCTCATTGAATATTTTAATTATTTTAAATCATTAAATTTATCAACATTTACATGTGAATTTACAGCGGAGATAAAGTTAGATTAGGTGGAGACAACGTCAGGCAAAAAAGGAGATGGAGTAGGATTAACTAAAGACTGATTAAAAAATAATTTTCTCTTTGATTCAACGTAAGCAAAATAAATGCTATTAGGCGAAAACTAAGAAGTGACGTTGATAGGTAAACAAGAACGGAGTGATGATATGGAACGTTCCTTTTTTTTATGATTATTTTTTTTACGATTAGATGAACTACCTGAATTTTTACTTGGCAAAGAAGGGAAAACAAAGAGATAAAAATGAGGAATAGTATTAATCTATGAGTTAAAATTATTATGATGAATAGAAAGAGAGATCTGAGGAAGATTATTAGATGTAACTTGGGAGAAACTCTGAACGTTGCTAACAATATTATTATTATGCATAAACATAGTGTCAGAATATAACACATTATCTACTGCCATTATTTTTTTGATTTTTGAAGTGAAACTTCCTTATAGAGGGTACATAAAAAAATATTTTTGTGCGTCATGGTCGCTCGTCACGACATTTTCTTGAGATGACTCACGCATGTGAGTTGTCTCATTTTAGTTGCGGCCAATAGCGTGAGAGCAGACCCGCTTAACTGTTCCCACCGATTTTACCGCACTTAGTATCCGTGCACCTGCACGTGCTGTGATGACGTCATTTGCTGTTTATAAACACACGTACATGCACCGGCCCAAATAATTTAAACAAAAGTGACATGGCTGTCTTATTTTGTTTACCATTTTTTTTGTTCTTTTCTTTGCTTAATTTACATTACTGCATACACTCAGGTTGGTCGGACTTAGGATTGGTAAAACATGTAACTGATTTCAAAGTATCTTACAGTAGTGACCAAGTAAGCATTTTATTGATAAACGCTCTCGGCTTGCACAGTTCCTATATTTATTTACCTAGCGGAATAGAAAATATTTAGTAACTTCCATATAAATTTTTATTTATTTTATTCCAATACAAACTTGATACTCTATTGGTTGAATGATTCTGAAAGAAGTTTCACTTCATTCGCGCGTACTCATAACACAGACGAATTTTTTTTTTCTGATTGTTTCCTTCAAGACAATCGCTACTGATTGAGAGGTGTCCATCCTTACAACATATATAGCAAGGAACCGTGGCATCATCGGTTGGACACGTTTGCACGTTGTGAGTGGCATTGGCGCAATGACTACTGCGACAGAAACGCGATGTATGTCAGAATCTAAGGCAATTCGAACATTGCATGGGGGATCGAACGCTTGGTGATACCGTCATAAAGACCTTGAAGACAGTGAGACGAGTTGGTAGAGTCGGAGATAAACATTTTAGCTTCACTAGTTTGGACAGAGAGAGAGAACCATCATCCTGACGTGTTGATATTTGACGAAAATTAGCAATATAAACATTGGACTGTATACCTTCAAAAATTCGGATACTTATATGAAATGATTTAGAAGAATAACTCCAAAACTTTAGACTAAGGAGGTCGGGATTACAGCTTTTAAATTTGAATTCGATAATATTCTAGAGAACAGGAAAGCTTTGCATTGAATTTGTTGTCGAATGAGTGACGAACTCTGAGTCTGATCAATTTTTTTTCTGTAATACCTTTTATTAAGTTGTGTAAAAGTTTTCCGATTTTCATTGGACGTAATTTACCAGGATCCAAAGATATGTCAATTGACTCAATTATTATATAAATAAGTACTGAGTACGAATTAAGAAATGACAGAATATTTGGGTTATTAATAATATTGCTAATCGGAAAGTTATTCTCGGATACCTTATTTGAATTAATGGTAATATTGTCGATAATAGAAGTAACAAATGACGTGGACTTATGTTTGTCTTCGCCATTGATAATCGAATTTAACGTCTCGCGCATAATGACCTCATTAGGAGCAACGTCGTGAGAACTGCTTTGGATATGATATTGCAAATAATCTATAGGCAAATTTAATTTTGGCGTATGGTCGATTATTGACTTTAGTGTAGGTGAAACAGGATTAGAGCCGCTTCTGAACTTACTACGTTTAGAAGAATAAGTGGACCATTCGCCATTCTTAGACTGTCGACTAACAACAGAGAGTTTAAGACCATATTTTTTTCGATTTGGTGGATTATTTCTGTCACCGCCCAACGAGGACGATATAATATAGTATATATGGTATATAGTAATATATATATATATATATATATATAGTATTTATGTAGACACTAATTTAACTTCTGCGATATAACGACCTAATTTTAAAAAAAACGACACGAACGTCAGTGGTCGAATCACAACTGAAGCAAAATATTATTGTACAAAATATTTTACAAACGTTAATACACTGATATAAGAATTGATATCTAATAGGACCCCAGTGCTCCCTTTCTCTAGTTACAGAGCAGTACAAAGAAAAATGCTAATATGAAAATTAAATATGCATATTATATAGTGATAATAGAAAATAAAATAATATTGGTAAAGTCAAATTATTGTTTGTACATCAATGTTACAATATTAAATTTATGTATATTATATTTAACATACAGGTCAACTAATTAAAGGAGAATTTACTTGTAAGTAATAATTTACTACTGTAAATTTAATTTATATATCATTATGTAATATAGAATCAAAGTAATATTGCATTTTTCGTTTGAATTGACTTATGAAATTATTATTATTATTCATATGATATTATCCAACAGCAATAAAATATAAAATAAAATAATTTAAATTAAAACAAATAAAATAAAATAATGTTAGCATAAAATTAACAGCAATAGGCTAAATGGTAATCTAGTAATGTTAATAGGAGATATCATTGACTCAGATATTACAGATTTAAGTCTAAGATTTTAATCCAGTGGATAGCCTCTAGACTATGTAGCAAAAGATCACTTATGGTGCCTTAGAACACACGAATAAGGATATAGGAATAACACGACTAATGGACCGATAATTTGATCCGCAATCACATGAAGGTGATTCGGCTAAACCCCATGTATGCAGCATCTGGTTGTATCGGTCGTGTTCTGTTCTGAGACTGTTTAGGATTGAACAGTCTCTGTGTTACAGCTCTTGACATTTTAGTATGGAAGATGGGTCAGTTACTATATTATGCATATCTGAGGATGAATTATTCCAGTCAGTTCTCCAGGACTCTATTACATAGAATTTCGTTTCACGTAGGAGTTTCATTGTACGCCGAAATGTAGTCTTATTGGTTCTTAAGATTATTCACATAGCAACATTTAGTTGAACGTCTATTTTATATATGTGAGCACTGTTTAACCACATCGTGGCGCAATACTCCGCGACTAAGTATACTAAAACTATTGTAGAAATACGGCGTGTGTTCATGTCAATATCCAAGGAGGTACCTGCAAGTTTTTGGATGATATTGAGTCTAGTTTTAATTTTTGCTGAGATTTTCCTTATGTGTTCCTTGTATGTCGGCGTTTGATCTAATGTGATACCTGAAAACTTGTGTTTTTTTTATTTTGTAGTGTTTGTCCATTAAAACTAATCTTTATCATCCATTTATTCGGATTCAGTTTGCCATCCAGTTATTCAAGTAGAAAGTTGAGGTAATAGATTTTATAGAGTTCGGCTGAAGTTTCCATGTTTATAGGTACTTTTTAAAAAGGGTAAGGTCAGACGTCAATAATTCTTCGCATATGCTAAGGATATTAGTTTTGGTCGCTAGTGTTGTATCATCTGCGCTCAAAAACTTTCTACATTTAGTCAAAGGGATTTCGCTTATATATAGATTAAAAAGTATGGGGGCTAGTACAGAGCACTGTGGTAGTTCGTGATTAAGTCATCGTTTTTGGCTTGCGTGTTCTGCTAGGCTGACCGTGAAAATCCTGTTTATATCATATTATTCAATAGCGTGTATAGAGTTTTACTTATGAAATTAGATAGACTACAAAGTACGAGTATTTGACAATTAAAACTTACACAATTTATAGATAATGTTTCAGGTTGAAAGTTTTGACATATACAGTCTCATAATATACTATATTTTACATTAGAGTTTACAAATGATTATATTATTTCTTCGTGTAGTAAACGAAGATAAAACGGAAGCTTTTATGCATGCTTATCAAAAATTGAGTGAGTTATCTAAAAGCCAAATATATTTAAATTCATAAAACTTTTTAATATTAAATTTTAACTCGACAAATAAACATTATTATTATTATTATTATTATTTTTTTTTTTTTTTTTTTTATTATTATTATATTATTATTATTATTATTATTATTATAAAGATGAATTCAAAACTATCAAATACTCGTATATAGGCAATTCCTGTAATGTTAATTAATCGTACTAACTAACCTAATCTTGCATTATTTAAAAATACAACATGTGTGTGTATGTTTTAACATTTTTTTTCATTAGCTGTTCCTACATGCAAAACACATCATCGAAAAATAAAAGGTAAATTTATGTATTTTCAAAAACTCAACATTTATATTTTTTATTTACCATATGAATTAAATGTGTTTTTCATATAAAATTGCCTAAATAACATACACACATGTGCTCCTTAGGATATTTACATTTATATCAGAAAGAACTCTACGATAAATTCATTACGGGTATGTTTCATAATTGTGAATAAAAAAGTTACATAATTAATTGCGTACCATAATAACTAATTGGAGGAAATATGATATATGCTATCATCTGGAAAAATTAGATAATTTGAATAACTATAATAAATAAATAAATATGAAATAGTATGTTTAATGATTATTTATACATATTTTAGCACACAAAAACAACTTGCAGTACATGTTTCCAGATCCAGTTGAATGGTGTATTTGGAACATATATAGTTAGTGATCTTTAAACTATTTCAATTATGACATGTATTTATTTGAAATTTATAATAATTTCATTATTTTTACAAACCAATTACTATGTTAATAATTATTTAAATAGACTCTCAATGCGAAGGAACCCCATCTGATAAGGAATATTGCATTTGTAAGATAATTTCTAACAATTTATTTAAATGTTTTTATTCAAGAATTCATTTTCGTGCATTTTTAAATACATTGCATATGAATATATATTTCCATATTCATATTTATGTAAATTAATAATAATCATAAAAAAAAAATTGATTAAATTATTCTGTATTATAAATATGCAAACAAAAATATAATAAGTTTTTTAAATTTAATTTTGAATTTCTTAAAATTAAATGAAGGCCATAATAAAAAGATATTATGTTGAAAGCAAATATTGCTATGCTATATAATTCAATACATTAAACGGATAACACTATGTACATTTTTCTATTTAATATATAGGACGAAATATATTTTATGTATTGTTACTCATACCATACACCAATTATTTTTAGATTCATTGAAAAGTGTATTAGTGCCTGAATTTTACGGTAAATATTTTTTTTATATATTATAGAGATATAATTGATACGTCTATTATAAAACTGACAGCTAAGGAAAAATAAAAAATGTTAGTTGATTAAAGGAAATAATTATAATCAAATTAATAGTAAATCAAAAAAAAAAAAATAGTTACATATATTCTTCGCGCCGCTTTGTATGTGGCGTTTTATTGTAATACGTGGTTTTTGTGTTGTCAATGTTTGTGTTATAGTTATATTATCGGCCGACCATTGATGTATGTAACAATGGGGGGAATCCATACAAGCTAATTAAGACCGCACGGCTCGAGTTCGTCTATCGGCCTTTTTGTCGTCGAGTCGTCGTCATCGCGTTCGAGTAGTGCTTCGCACTCAATTTTGTTCGTCCGATTTTCTACATTCTTCTTGTGTGTTTTGCGTTTCGCGTGACTACGGTTATTTTCAAATACCTGGCCGATCGTTGGATCCCGTCGCAGTCAGGTTATAGTTTTTTTGTATTCTTAATTTGTATTTTTTTTTATGATATTATTATCGATCTATTTTGTATACTAAATAGGTTTAAGTGATTTTGTTTTTTTTTTACGATTATAATACGTTTAATATCCAAACGACGTTGTATATTGTTAACCTGTTGTTTTTTTGTCATTTTAATAAGATTATTAATATTGTGTTATTTTGAAATACAGTCCGCTTTGTTTTCACCATTACTTCAATTTGTTTATTTTTTTTTAAATTTTTTTTTTTGAAACACTGTTTCACCCAAATATCTTTTTCTTTTTTTGGTTTTGTTAATTTTACATAAGAAAAGAATTGGATACGAAACATATATAATGTTTGAATATAATTTATTTATTTAAAATTATTCGTAATGGTAACAACTGCCGTATATATTGAAAATATTTATTCTTTTCAAGTGTCACGCGAAAAAGCTCTGGAAGGTATATTTTTGAAATTAAGTGAGTAAACATATATATGTTATAATTCCTACTGTAAGTATTTTAAAACGTAATGAGATATGTAAACATATATTGGTGTATATCAAATTATTATAACGTTCTACAAAGAAAATGAAACTGTTAAACAAAAAAAAATTATTAAATTTCATATTCATGAGACTAATACATTTATTTTATTCTATGTGTGTTTAATATATTTTCTTTTCTTGCATAGAGGAAAATTATTCAACTAAATATATAAAAGGTATAATATTAACCTTTTCATAAAACAATTTAACAACTGTTTTTATATATTTTTAAAAACATGGTCACCAACAAAATTATAAATGCATTCTTTAAATTTGAAAAATAAACATATTTCATAGTAACTGTTTGTGACTAATTAATTATTACTCGATTTGTCATGAAAACATTTAAAATATCATCCGTGATATTTGCAATATGACGTATTATTGGTATAAATTCAATTAATATAGTATCTATGAATATTATATTATTTATTTTTGTATTTTTTATCCGTTTAGGAATGCAAAAAAAGTACTTAAAATACGTTGGAGATATTGTCAAATACTTTGTTGGTACGTATAAAGAAAATATGAATAATGGACGCATATATCACAAATAATAGTAACTTACTAATAATAAATGATCATTTAAAATATTAAAATAAATTTTATATTAATACGTTAATATAAAACGTTTTATAATGTTATATAATACGTTATAAAATAATAATAAGTTTATTCAAAATATAATACATTTCTACAATTTAATTTAAATATTCCAAAAAATATAGTCCTATCCAGTATTTACCGAATTCTAATTAATTACACATATGTTTATGACAATAAGTTTAGTGTAATTTAAAATATAAATAATCATTTATAACGATATCGATTAATAACGACATTTTATTAGATAATATTAAGGCCTTTGATCATGTAAAATTTTTCCGCAGTCCAATTAATTTTATGGACTATTTGAATAACGACTTTTTTGAGACTGTTTCATTTAATACAAATATTTATAGTGTACAGCAAAATTTAACAAATTTTAAACCAACAAATATAGAAGATATAAAAATACTGATTGCAATTTAATTAACAATGGGTTGTTTAAAATATCCAAGAGTAAAGATGTATTAGGAAGAAAATTTAAAAATTCCTATGATTTTTTGTTTTATGTCTCGAGATCGCTTTTTCCAATTACGACAATATTTACATATCATAAATAATATGAATATCCTAAATAATAATTATAATAAATTTGTGAAAATTCGTCCTTTACATTCGTTCTAATAAAAAAAAAAATGAATTATCCAAAAATAGAAACCTTTCTACCGATGAACAAATGGTACTTTTTAAGGGAAAAATATCTGCTAAACAATACATACGAGGAAAACCCTGCCCTTGAAGTATAAACATTTTTGTATTAACGTCGGAATGTAGAATGCTATATGATTTTATATAGTATCAAGGAAGTCCTACAGAATTATATAAAAACAATCGATGCATATTTGGTCTTGGAGCGTCTGTGGTTTTATGTCTTGTTCAAACTTTAAAAACAAACAGTCACTTTTTATATTTCGATAATTATTTTTCCGCTTATAATTTATTTGAGCGTCTTTATAACCTTGGCAGTTTGCAGCTGAAACTGTGAGGCTAAATCGATTTGCTAATCCACCCTTATTAAGTGACAAACAAATGAGTGAAATGGAAAGAGGATTAACATTCGAAATAACATCTAATGTACCAAATGCATGTTCAATTGGCTTAGTAAAATGGTATGACAACAAAGTTGTAACATTAGGTTCTAATTTCATCATATCTAGGACGACGAATACTGTTTAAATATGATGAACAATTAAAGCAGTACGTATCAGTTGAAAGACCGAAGATTGTAAAATTATATAATTCGAGTATGGGTGTTCAGTGCACATCATCTAATTAAATATATTTATTTAATGATTGGCCGCGAATAATCAACGTTGTGGTATTTCGCGGTCTTCATTAATTTTGCATACAATAATTACGATGACTCCGACGAGAAATGCCGCCGTGTGACATCTAAACATGCAATGCTGCATTGTCTCATTTTTTTTATATCGTGTGTATGGAAATACATTTTTTGTCTATGGCGGTATCACCATAAGGAAGAATAATTAAGACAGTTTGTGTGGCGGTTTCGTCGTTTAATCTTTATGGGACGGTTTAGTCGGCGAATATTGCAACGTATCTTCAACGAATCATCATCGACATAATTTCACAGCTACATCCATTGTACACCAACAGATCAAGTCAACCATCGTGCAGCCAGACTTCAATATTGCTGGTCATTGTATCCCGGTTGTGAGTCCACAATTTTATATGTGTGTAATGTTATGTTACACGTAGTATTGTCTGTAAAAGTTACATCAAATATCACTTTTGTTCCGTTTATTGTTATTAATAAACGTATTAACGTATTATCCATACCGGTTTATATATATTTTTTTTTTTTTATTATAGATATATTTTATTTCTAATAACTCCCTAAATAGTTATTTATATGAACTCCAATAGGGATGGATCCGTCACAATGGGTGAGGTGGATAAAAGTGATCAGCTAATTAGTTTTTATAGATCTTTTATTAAATCCAGAAAATGGACTAAACAATTAATTACACACGCCTTCGATTTAGTCACAATTAATTCATGGCTTCAGTATAAGAAAGATGCCAATGAATTAGCCATACCAAAAAATGAAAAACTCGTTTTACACATTTTCGCTTACAACTGGCCGATGAATTAATTCGTACTAGTTTATTGAAGCTCTCATGGATTGAAATTTTATTACATGTGTGATTTTCGGATATATCCATGTTGTGATTTTTATTTTTCTGAAAATGCATGGTTTGTAATGACATCTAACGAGAAAAGGAAGTCTGAGATTTTTACGGGTATCTATATACACAGTAGACGTGCATTGTAGAGTGCGTACAGATACATTTAAAAAACTATCAAACGCAAGCATTTGGACGACGTGTAGCATCGACCTAACAATAAAATTATAATATATAATTATTAAATCAAAAATAATTTTTGTCCTGACCTGTACAACTCATAAATATGTAAAATATAACTTGTGACAATGCGATAAAAAAATCGAGCAATTACTGCTAAATTATGAGCCATTTCGTTTTTTTTTTTTAATTCGAAGATTTGACTATTTTATATTTAAAATTTCCCTCTCCCCCCTCCACTAACAGCCAACACAAGCCACCATTGATTATTGTCCAATTGCGTTATTAAATATACATTATAATTTTAATACTTACCAAATTTAATTTCCATAGTTATATAAAGAGTAAATTGATTAACACAACTTTTGATATTCATTTATATACTTTCTTTTTTGCAGAATACACTTCTGCAAGAAGTCCAATGGAATATTGTCACGGTATTGAATCACCTCCAAAATATCTCATTTCAATTAATGAAAACAGAATGTGGAAGATAAATAAAAACCCAAATTACATTAAACCTTCATTTAGTATTCATCAAGTTCCTAATGACCAATTTGCATCTTCATCTGGAACAGGTAAACAATTACGAGACTTCGACTTGAATCAAATACCTTCAGACGAAGATGAATAAATATTCATTAAATTCAATAAATATCAATTCACATAAAGACGCATATGTTTTAGCATCATTATAATAATTTGTTATGTTATTAAATTATTTATTTATGATATATTTGAATTTATATACAAAAATTAGGCATTTTCAAAAATAAATATAATACTTGAATAAAATCATAATACTCTAAAAAATCTTTTTTCGTTTATTACATATTTTGATGCTATTTATATGAAAACATTTGATGTGACTGCAATGTAATAATTAAATGTGTTATTGTGTAAATTTTAATTTGATATATTACTTAAAATGTCATTATACCTTGTTTTCAATAAATAGTATTATATTAAATGTGTTAATTTTTGTTAGAAATCTTAATTTTAAATTTGAATTACGATTAGCAATATCTTGAGTATCTCGAGAATTTGATTCAATGTAATTTCATTATATAATTTATTAATTTCGGCAGTTTTTAAAAGCATATTTCTTTTATACTTACAATATTTATATAGTTATATAAATATTTTATGTTATATTTATATTTATATTAACAATATATGTTGTATACTATTTATATTTATATAAATAGTCTGTGTAATAATGTTATAAATATAGAATAATAATAATTATGCAATTAAATGTTGAATTTAAGTACTTTAACAAAATGAAAAATATATAACTCAAATTCAATTTATACTCCTAATCAATTTTCTCTTCACATTCAAATCTCGTTATACATTCTATAATTTTCTTCTTCAATCTGTATGGCATTATAATTTAATGTTATTTAATTTAGAATATTATTGTTTTTCTTTTTTCTATAATTGACAAAACAAATAGTTTTTATCTAATGCTTCAAGAAAAAAAATTAATTAATTAATAAAACAATTCAAAACTATTAACCACTATTTATAATTAAAATTTAATATTTTATTTATAAAACTTTGTCGACTTGATCAAGAACTTCTGGTGGCAGAAAATCTACAGGTGTTGTCTGCATTGAGAAAACAAGTTTGGAATATAGGTATTGATCTAAAATGTTCAATTTTTGATCAATGCTTAGTAGCGGAGTAGTTACTAATTGGCGGAAATCTTTTTCTAACAGTGTTAGAAATTCTCAGTCAAATATTATTTTGTTAGAAAAGTTAACTCGTAGTTAGCATAATGTCTCTTCTGATGTGATACAGCGTATTTCAGCTTCGTTCATTGTTACCAGTTTTTCAGATGCTAGACTCCCGTTACGGATGTTCTCCCGCTACTGATTTTTCTGGATTTATAAACATGCCCACTTTTTCAAATTCGTTGTTCAATGATTTAATTAGTGCAATAGCGAATTTTCTATCTTTTACGGTAACTGATATATCATCAGCAAACGCGAGAGCGGATATCTTTGTAAGTTTCGCAGAAAGTTCGTATCCATATGCAAATGATACATTGGAGACCGATATTCGTTTAAGTGCGTAGTTCTGGCATGCGTTAAAATAGTTGATGATAGTGATATAATAGTAATATAATAGAAAACAAACATAATAAATAAAATAAAAAAATACAACAAAAATATATTCTCTCTATTACAAACCAATAAATTAAAAACGCGCACATAAAATCAACGTCGTTTTTATCATTAGGCAATTTAAATAAATTATGATTTCTCAATTTTGTAGATAACGTCAAAATGTATATTTTACATAATAACTTATAAGATAAATATGTTAAAATATTTAAAAAATTCCGCGATATTAAAAGTTATTGAAATTTTTACATAAATTTTAGGATCCCTCAAAAATTATTTTACGAATTATTATATTCAACTATTTGAGTAAACACTAATTTACCATTTGTTAAATATTTACTGACAACCACATTTTTATTTCTCATCGTATTTTATACAATAGGATACCGAGGCTTTAATAAATTATGACAAAAAAATACGAATAAATCTTTAACTATAACAAAAACAAAATGAATATGATTACAAGTAAATTGATTTTTATTAATTTAGCTATAGCAATCTTTGCGGTAGACGTTGATCCTAGTAAGTATAAAAAACTTGTATTGAATACAATATACAATTATTTTTAATTAATTTAACTACAAAGAGTATCATAGGATTTATACCATCTATATACTCGTCCTTTGATCATACAATGTTGATAAAAATGAGATTCTATTATTTCCATTATATGTAGAATGGAACATAAGTATGTAATTTGTGGTATTTATTTATTAAATAATTTGATTTAAATTAAACCATTTTAATTGTGTGATTTTTTAAAATAAATTTATAATTGCGTTAAAAAAATTAAGATTTTTCAAATTAATCATTCATAAATTAATACTATATTTATAAATTATTAAAAACTTCTTTCTATAAAATTCAGTTGTTTAGATTAAAACATTCATAAAATGTAATGAATTCTTCATTTCAACTTTTATCAAAATGTGTTATTGCTAGAAATGATTTTATGAATCTAATATCGTAATAAAACGTGTCTATATTTAATTATAAAATTATATTGGTTTGAAATTACTCCAGTTGACCATATAACCTCATAGACATGCCTTAGTATATATCGATGACGTTGTGTATAATGAACAAAACCGAGATAAAGGAGTGAAACTAAGTGACTGAGTGACGTGTTGTATACGTCACCAACAAAAATATATTTTTTGTAAATGTTTATGGATTTTACAAATAGACAAAATCTTTAATGTTTTAATAGATTTAAATATATTTTATAATTATGGACTAAGCTGATACGACAGATTATAATAAAATACAATTCGGTTATGTAAAAGAAATTTTTTACAAATACATAATTCTTACTAATAACTAACAATTTTATTTTAGTATGTGAAGGTAATTTTATAACGCAAATGTATTAAATTATAATTGTATTGTATATTATAAAATAAAAGTTTGAGTAAGGTAAAAAATTTAACGTAATTATATGTTACAAATTTATAAAACAACTTTTCTTCTTCTCCCTCGCTTCTATGCCAGATATTTTATCTGAACATCGCCTGTGGTCTAAGCCTCCATTTTAAACGATCTCCCAAATCATTTGCGCACACACTGACAGTCCTCATATTACACTTAATCACATCCAATTACTTCTTCGGTCTTCCTCTTCCTCTTCTTCCTTCAACATTTATTTCCATAACCGTTTTTATAGCTTCCGAATTTTTTCTTCTCATTACATGACCAAACCATCTAAATCCATTCTCTCTCATCTTATCCACAATCGAGGCTATTTTTATGCTCTTTTTATATATTCAATCCTATCCTATCTTCTTTTTTCACTCCACTCATCTATCTAGGCATTTTTATCTTTGCTACACTCATCCACTGCTTTATTTGTTTGTCAACCGCCCATCACACTAAAACCTACAACATATTTGATCTCACTATACTCTTATAGAACTTACCTTCTTACTTAATTGGAATTCTCTTATTGCATAAAACACCAAACGCTTCTCTCCACTTGATCCACCCGCACTTAATCTTATATTTCACATCCTCATAAAACCCATCTTTTTTTGTATAAAAGATCCTAAATACTTAAAACATTAAACCTCTGAGTTTATTAAAGCTTCGTGGATTGGAAATTTATTATGTGTGATTTGCAGAAATATCCATGTGGTGATTATTATTGTCCTGACGTTTCGGAACCGTTACAGGTTCCATCCTCGGAGTATATAGTGCACTTCTGACTGTCGTGACTACACTCTGTAACTCAGTGTAGTATATAAATAAACGTACATTAATAAAATAGGTTTAATACATTAAACCTCATTCATCAAACTCATACTTTATAAACTCTGTCTTACTTTTAATTATTCTTAATTTCTTTCCTTCAACACGTAAACTCCATACATCACGCCTTTGATTAACTTCTTCCCTATTTTCTCCAACAAAAAACAAACATCATGCACCATGGTACTTTTCCATGTATCTCTTTTGTAACTTCAATCATTACTACTATAGAATACAGGTAAACGCTTAACGCTGATCCTTGGTGCAGACCAACATTTACCCTAAAATTCTCAGTTTCTTCAAACATACTTTTGACACTGGTACATGACCCCTCATTCTGTTTTCAAAAATTAGATTATAATTTGTATTATATTATATTGTCTTTATTTGATTATAAAATTATTATAATTTATATTAAAACAATTTAAGTTAGTGTATACCAAATTTTTATTGATATATTATTAAATATACGTGTATTTTAAAATTCTCGAACATTCGCGTCTTATTAAATACACGTTTTTTTTAAAATACCCGAAAATCCGCGTATTATTAAATTCGCGGTTTATTACACGGGTTTCTTAATTACATGTATATCCGTGTATTTAAGTATACGTGAAATCGCAAGCCCTGCCCTACACCGCTGGTACTACAAACTTTGGGAAACCTGTACACATGACTGGTGAAACAGCTACCGTAAAAGCAATCCGGCTGGTATCATACACTATGTTCTTTAGGCTTCCTCCACCTTAAGTAACGTTATTTACTCCAACCAATTGTCCTCACGCCTACATTTTGCTTAGATCCTTTCATACTATTTGACAATATTTTACACCTGCGATTGACCTGACGCAACCTTATTAGTCGGCTTTTACAACTGTCTGAGAAGACCATACAAATTGATAAAACAACAAATATGGTAATTATATGTTAAATATAAAATACAGCGTTATATTATGCTGGATTCTGCAGACATTAATTTATTTATGTTTAGCTTCACATCTAAAAGAACCACCGTTCTCCACCCTTAACAACAACACTGTATCTTTATATTTATAGTATTATGACGAAAATTTAATACTTACAATAGAGATCAGCATATATCATTAAAATCTATAAATAACAGAGATCCACAAGATTTATAAACTAAGCCGTATACCTTTATTAGTACTGGACACTATTCAAGGGCTACAACAGAACACACCTAGGCCGGAAATAAGTTACCGGGTGAAGTGCCCATCCACATAGAGCGCCGAACAAAACCGAGCATTACGACAGCTCATGCGATATTTTGACGTCGGCGAGCATTGATGGGCGCAAAAGTTTAACCATCATAATTAAATCTGCACAAATCCAACCCAGATCGAGCTCAATCTGTGTTTCTATAAATGTGAAAATGATCCCTACAGCGGGGCTTTAGCGGGTTAGGTTTACCCGTTTTACTGTTCATCAGTAGGACATGCCTCAAACAACTTGTGCCTCCGTTGTTTTTCCGTCATATGGGCCTTACAGCAGCACCAGTCATAAGCTGCCAGTACGCTTAGACGCCATAATACCCACGCTGAATGTCATCCGTGACATAGTCTAAAATGCTGGTACCACGCCCGAGTGGTAGCTTCATAGTTCCATTTATCCTTCCCAGCTTGGATGATAACACTAGCTCGAAAACCCGGCCAACGACGGGGGGTATTCATTTCCGTCGATCGCCCGTCGTTCTTTTGACAAACGCTACGCCCGGGAGAAATTTATATTCTCCTGGTCCACCATATCCTTGGGCCGCGATCACTTGTTTGACTACTCCTAACTGTCTCTGAGACGGAGAATGCGGTTATCCGTCACCTGCGGATGCGATCTATCTCCGTTAGCTCATGCATCACCTAATTTCAACCCCGGGATCTCAGACGAAAAATCTAGTGAAGCATTTCCAGTACCTTACGCAGACTTTAAATTAAATTATAATCAATAAATAACAGTTCTAATTTTAAAAATGTGTATTTATACCATCAAATATATATATATATATGTTGTGGTAATCAAATAATTGTATGTGCATTGATATTACTATAATAATTTTATGTCAAATATAAACATCATACAGAACAACTTCAAACTGAAGGAAAATTTAAAAGTGAGTAGTGAGAATTAATTTATATTGATATAATATCGACAGAAAGTAAAATTGCACTGTCGATTTGGACTAACTCACAAAATTATGTAGGCAATAGCTTATTAAAAATTTAAAACTTACAAAATTATCATGTATTTATTAAGATTGATATTTATTACTAATGCAGCTCAATAATATACAATAAGATACATAATGTTTATAATTTTTCTTCGTGTAGTGGGATGGACTAAAACTCAAGCTTTCATGCATGTATTATACAATTTAAGTGAGTAAATTAAAAAAAATTATTTTTAAAATAAAAACACAATTTTTGAGTGTTAATTTAAATTATTTCTACTTACAATTCGTTTAAAATATATTGACTTTTGCAGGATAATTATTATAGATATTTATTGTTATTATTACTATTTTCATTATTGTCATTATTATTATATTATTATTATTATTATTATTATTATTATTATTATTATTATTATTATTATTATTATTATTAATATTTTATAACCCAGCGTAAGGAAGGTAAGCTCTCATAGCCCAGTGTATTTTAATAAGTGTGCTGCAGCAGCCCTATCCTGACCTTAAGTGATTGAAGTTGTCTGATCCTCCAGTTTAGTGGTTAAGTGCAGGGCTAGCAACCCTTTCTTGTAAAAATACCGTGTTCAGGAACCTGAAAACCAGCCTCGGACGATATTCAATTGAAAAAAATATGGAAATGGAAACACGGAACTAACTTTTGGAACTTGGAATGTACGGACACTTTATAAACCCGTTACTACACAAAATATGATCAAAGAAATTGAATGATATGGATTAAAGTAGTAGCTCTACAAGAAATAAGGTAGAAAAAAACAAGAAGTATAGACATAAGCAATATGATAATCCTTTTTGGTGATTGTAATGAAAGAGAACAATTCGGAGTTGGTTTTGTAGTACATAAAATATAGTACCAACGATAAAAGAGTTTAGAATAGTCAACCTAAGATCAAAATACCTAAAAATAAAAACCAAATGGCTTGATATTATATTCATGAACGTACATGCAACCATAAAGGACAAAACACGACAAGAAAAAGATTTTTATACGGAGATAGAATGAATACTTGAAGGGATATGTAATTGTAAAATTAAAATTGCACTAGGTGATATGAATGCAAAAATAGGAAAAGAGCCATCATTTAGACCAACTATTGAAACCCACAGTTTACATGACATAACTAATGACAATGAAACAAAAGTAATGGAGTTGGTCGTAAGGAAAAGTCTTAGAGTTAAGAACACAATGTTTCCGTTTAAGAACATACACAAAGGAACGTGGATGTCACCTGATGGTATAAATCAAAATGATCATATATTGGTAAATGAAAGATTCGCTAACAATATAACAGATGTAAGAACAGGGAAGCGCACTGCGACTCAGACCATTTTTTAGTAGTAAGTAAACTTAGGGTTAAACTAAAAAAAATAAAATAAGAATATAAGACTGGGAATAATGAGATATGATGTAGAAAAACTCAAAGATAATGGGAAGTGTAGAGAGTTTCAAGAAAATATGCAGGAAATGATAAGAGAAGTACACTCAGACCCCGAAGCAATAGATGACCAATGGAAAGTAATTAAAGATACCCCAAAAAAAGTGTATGAGAAAGTGTTAGAAAAATCCCGTAGAGGAAATAAACTATGTCTTAACACAATATGCCAAGAAGCGCTGGACAGAAAAAAAGTAACAAGAGAAGGATGGCTAAATGATGCTGAAAATTGTGAAAAAGAATCTTTAGAGCAAAAAGGAAAGAAGCACATAATATTATAAGATACGAAAAAAGGAAGTATGTTCAGAATTTGGTAAAAAAATCAGAACAGGATTACAGACCACACAGGACGCAGTAGGTATACCACAAGGTGAATAGCTTTAAAGGCGGATATAGAAAGCAACAAAAAATTTAAAAAGTGATGATGGAAGCCTCCAAGAACCAGGAAAAAATAATGGAGAAATGGGCCAAATACTTCGAAAAACTACTTATGGTGAAAAACCGGTAGATAAATCTATATATGAATACAAAGAGCCCAATGAGATGATTCCTGCCCAGCTCCATCAAAGGAAGAAATTGAACGACATATTAAAAGGCTTAAAAACCACAAATCACTAGGGAAAGACGACCTTTAAGGGGAAATATTAAAACATAAAGATAATTCAATGATAGAGAGTATAATAAAAGATATTAATATTAATATTAATAAAAGAAGTATGGAAAAAGGAAACTTTACCGATAGATTGGGTAGTGGCATATATATGTCCGGTTCACAAAAAAGGCGACAAGCAACTCTGTAGTAACTATAGAGAAATAGCAAAGCTATTCATAAAACATAAAAGGTGTTATTAAACTGTATCCTAGATAGAATCAAACCATTGGCGGAAGAAGTTCTAAGAGACTATCAATGTAGATTCAGATAAAACAGGTCTACAGTAGATCAAATCTTTATAATCAGACATTTATTCCAGAAAATTTGGGAATACAACAAAGAACTCCATGTAATTTTCGTAGATTTTTAAAAGGCTCTAACGTTACAGAACAATTTGGTCTTCGCGATATATATATTAAAATGTTTAATAATATTAATTGTGGATGGAGATGGTATTTTTGATGTAAATACGTGTCGGGTGTTCTAGTGTGGGGATTAGATATTCGACGTCCGATTCCCGACTATCGTAGCCACCTCCTCGTCGTCACATCATACTTAACTAGAGATATTTTTATATGCGCAGTGTATAAGTATAAGTTAAGTAAGTATATTAAGTAAATATATTTAAGAATGTATTGAATTGGAAAATAATATGCTTCTATGCATTAAGTATTCTACTGAGCTGTAGAATCCTCTCAAAATAGGTAAAGATTCAGTTGTATTTGACAATCATACGACCAATAGTTATATATGGATCACAATGTTGAACCTTACAAAATACAGAGGAAGACAGAATGCATGTGTTTGAGAGGAAGGTGCACGAAAAATATATGGGCTTATATATAACCAAAACTATCAATTATGGAGGAAAAAACACAATCAAAACTGATGGATTCATTTAATAGACAAGCATTGTGAACGAGATTAAATGAAATAAGTTAGAATGGGCAGACCACGCGTGTAGAAAACAAAATTCTATGATACAAAGAGTGTTCCAAGAAAACTCAAAAAGCAAAATGCCGCTGGGTAGATCAAGGTTAGGTTGGGAGGATGGTATCGAAAAAGATTTCATAAAAGCCAGACGAGAAAATTATGGAAACTGGGACTGGAAGGAGATAGTGGAGGATAAAAAAGAACGAAAAAGAATTTGTAATATGACAAGACGATCTTAAAGGCTTAATAAAAAATAAACAAATAAACAAATAAATATTTTACATAATTACCCGTCCCATCCGTCTTTGGCTTGTCCAAGAACTCTCTTCGGCCCCCAAAATATGTGAAGAATGCAAACTCTGAGCGTATTAGTGTTTAGGGAATAAGAGGATTTAAAACTGCTGATTTATTTATAAATATCTTACACAACTAACATTTCATTTAAAATTTTCAAAAATGTACGGGACTACAGCCAAGCACTCTTCTTTCACATCGTATTTACTTCTTCTTAGGGTTTATTGGCCATTAAGACCATCACATCACACATCCAATCCTCCAACTCACTCTGTCGGCAACTTTTGCCTTTCATAATATTGTATCTACTAATTTACACATTTTCAAAAAATTCTTGAGGTGTTTAAAATGACAGCTTTTTTTATAAATGATGTATTTGCGACTTTTAATAACTTAATACTTTCATGTCGACAATTTGGTTAAAAACCAAATGATTAATATACAATGTGATTGTATTATTATTAGTATAGTTATAATTATTATATAATCATTATGGCAAACATTTTAAAATATATAGAAATAAGATATGAATACGAAATTAAATCTATCATCAAGTGGTAGATCCCTGTAGAAATTAATTACTTTTGCATAATTCAAAACTAAGACGTGTGTATATATATATATATATATATATTATGATTTTGTTTTTATTAGCGGTTTCTCAAAACGAATCTTATCATCGATATATAAAAGGTTAAAATATGTATTTTTAAAAACTTATATTGGGTACCTAGCCATGTAGGTATCTCAGGAAATGAACGAGCCGACTCCCTAGCATTTTCCACTAAAGATCTTACTCATTATTCTCCTCATAAAATTCCCGCTTCAGATCTTCTTTCAATTTATCACAAACTCCTTCACAAAGCATGGGAAGCCAAATGGTCCTCCCTCCCATCCAATTTTGCCTCTTGGCATAGATCAATCTGTCCCACCATCCCTCTCAAGCCATGGTTCCTAGGCTTGGATATTCCTAAGCAATTTATTCATTCCTTTTCCCGCCTTCGCATCGGACACAGCTTACTCCCCCACCACGCATTCCATCTTTCTTTAAATTCATCCCCCTTATGCCCACTACACCAAGAGGAGGCATTCTGTAACTTCAGACATATCGTTTTTAATTGTCCTCCTCTCTCCTCGGACAGACACCAACTTTTCTTACGCCTGTCTTCTCTAGGTTTCCCCTCTCCTAATCCGTACCATATTCTCAACTCCCGTTCCCCTATCGTCATTTTTCTTATCATTAATTTTATCCTTAATGCTGGCTTCCTAATTTAGTTCATTGTATATATTTCCTAATAACTGCATTGCTGTAATGTTTTTTTTTTAAACAAAAGCAAATTAAAAAAAAAAAAAAAAAAAAAAAAAAAAAAAACTTATTTTGCAGTATTGTAATATTTAATTTTTATGTTAGATGACAGCTTATACTGCCTTAACTATACACATGTGTTTATTGTTTAGATAATTTAATTAGCTATCATAAAGAACTTTTGAACGAATTCTTTAATGGTTCGTATCATTATTTTAAATAATCAAAAGTACAGAATTTATTGATACCTATAATAGCTAATTATACGATGTTAGATATATTTTTATATTGTAGAACTCAAAGAAATATTTTTCGTTTTTAATTATAAGTAGTAGAATAATAGAATTAACATAAAACAATTGAGTTTAATTAAAATTAAACAAATTTTAGCACACGAAAACCATTTAAATTACATGTTTGACACTCCAATGATTTGGTGTATACAAAAGAAAAATAGTGATTATTCCAGTAAATATCATTTTCAACATTTTGAGAATTATTAAATTCCCATTAATTATAGACACAATTAACGATATTAATACTTATGGCAGTTGAAGTAATTAGGAAGCAACATGAAAAAAGAACTCTTAATGAATGCGAGAGTAAGAAATATAGTTCACATACTCGTAATGTAATAAATTTTAGAATTTTCAAGAATTATTATTTATATAATCAATCAATTAAATTTAGAATCTCTGAGATGCAAAAAAGAGCCTTCATTCTTATGTAAATAAAATTCATATAAATAATAAAGAGACATAATTAAGATGTCATAACTGATTGTTAATAAAACAAATTATTAATCTATTTTAGGAAATAAATAATTATAATAACAATGTCAACAATAATAACATAAAATGTTTAAATTGTATTTACTCGTATTTACTTACAATCTTTATTAACAATTGATTAATAAAATACATTTTTTTGTATTTCATTCAAGATTCACATAGAACAGCTCTGGAATATTTATTCTTGAGATTAAGTAAGGAAATATGAATAATTTGTTATTTTATCAACTATAATCATTTGAAACCTAATAAGATAAATATATATATATATATATATATATATATCAAACCTAAATGACCTGTAATATCAATGGCAATATAAATTATTAAATTAAAATATATTATAAATATATTGTGATATTTTCTACCAAAACACAAATTTTCATCCATAAAATTATATTAAACAAAATATTTGTATAGTATTAATTTAGGTACATTATATTTTCATCGATCATTATTTTAAAACTGCAATTTTTAAAACATCTTTTAAAAACACTAATACATTAAATACATATACTTCATTAAAAAAATTTGTTCTTCGTTTATGTTTTAAAAGAACATTCCGATAACAACAATAGGTTTAAAGGTAAAATATTAAATATTTCTTAAATTTTTTCTTTTTTAAATTTAAGTTTACTGAAATTAATTCGGCAAATATATTTATAAGCATTGTAGATTTTATTTACGTCAAAAATTAAATTTTGAAAACTAAATATCATAAAAAAGGCAATTATGTATGACCAATTACATAATTTTCGGTTTATTGTGGAGAACTTCTTAACATTACCAATGTAATTTAACCAACAAATCATATTATTTTTATTTTTATTTATTTATTTTAAATCAATAGTATACCTAAATTAATATAATATTTATTTTCTTAGTTATGCAACGAGAATACATGAGTTATGTCGCTGCTATTATTAAAGACTATGTTAGTATGTATCATAATATATATATATATATATTATATGATTGTGTAAAAGTTTTATAAATTTGTCAAAAAAATGTAATTAAAACTACTAAAAAATTAATCGAAGCTGGGTAAAAGATGGGATTAATCGTCAGTGAGGAAAAAACTAAATACATTAAAGTCGCTAGGGAAGAAAACAATCTAGATGGTATCGTTATTAATAAGGCTAGAATTTATATGCAATAAAAAATGGTAAAATATACATTTGATTTGTTAAAAATATGTAACGAAAACATGTGAAAAATTATCACAAACTATGGCAAAAATGGTATAAATTATTAATGTCATTCAAAAATATTACATGAAACAATGATGTAACGATGTGATGCGATTAATTTTCACGATAATTTATGTAATTATTAGAATTATTATTATTAATCTTGTGTATTTACTTAGTTATTTAGCGAGTGCAACTTATTTAGACTTTTATTATTAATTTTGAATCGGAAAATCTACTATAGCTAAAATTGTTGGAATTACATATCAAACTATATAGGACTGTTTGCAAAAAAATTATATACTCACTCCTTTTTCATATTTGTTATTAGAAATTGTACAAGATTTTTTATAGGAAATGAGGTTTCCCATCTATGCTTCCACATAGATGAGAAACATAGCTATATAAAATGCCCGGCAAATTCCAACAGTATGTACTATAATTACAAAAATTTTTTTTCAATAAATCTACTGGCTGTAACCGATGCTAATAATAAATTTATAACCGTTAATATTGGAGCCTACGTAAAAGACAGTGATGGTGGAATACCGTCGAATTCAAAAATGTATAGAAAGTAAGTTATTAAATATACCAAAAGAAGAGAAATTGCCCAATAGTAACATAATTGTACGTTATGTTTTTATTGGAGATGAAGCATTTCCTTTACAAAATTACCCTATGAGACTATTCTCTAGAATTCAACTCCAAAGTAATCAAGAAAATGCAGTTTTGAAATATAACTTATTTAAAGCCAGAATGACAGTAGAATGTTCTTTTGGTACAATAATAATAGACTTTGAAGGTATACTAAAGGAATTTAATGGATTCGTAGAGATACAGATGATATATGAAAAAAGAAAAAAATGTTAACATTCGAACTCCAAGAAGAAATAACCGTGCATCTCATTCAGCAATTGAAGTGCGAAATAAATTTCGTATATGTTTTATGGCAAAAAGAATAAATAAATTAATATTTAAGCTAAACCAATATATTATAATTTTACGCTTTAAATAATACCTATATTGTAAATTTTTATAATTATTATTATTTTTATTTGAAATTAAAATTAATTATTAGTTTAATAATGCATTTAAACACATATGAAAATATATTAAATATAAATAAACGTGCAATTTGTAAACAAAATTTGAAAAATAATATAACAGCCTACTTGGCATTTCAACCTTTGAGGACATATTTTCCCACGCTTTATCTACTAAAAGTCGATTATGATAATTTGTATCTTTCATGTTGTACAATATTGGCTATTTTGAACTTCTAATATCAACATTTCTACTTTTGAATCCATATTATTAAATAAATTATCAATTTAAATTATTTACCAAATAACAATGTACATACAATTCTATAGACTACACTCTACAGAAAATAGTAATAGTCGCCCACGTCAGAAACAAACAAAATTGTTTTGAAGCAGACAATAATATTATTATCGCCCACCCGCCTGCCAGACACTCAACTAATAAAATCTATTTTGAATTTTATTGCATCATCGCCCAACCACCCGCTCACAAAATCGCATTCACCTAGGACCCACCGTAACAGTACTTACACAAACCCTTTAAATTATTTACCAACATTTTCAGATCCAATTAAAAAATATTATTACTTATGTTAACAATTTACTTATTTTATAAACATAAAATACATTTCAAGCAAAACATTTTTAATTAACAACGATAATAATTAAGACAATATGCCTCACTATTAGGTATCATTATCGTCCAATTGCGTTTTAACTATATTAGTTCCCACGAGAGAAAGGTACCAGAAGCCGACCAAAATCCACATTTTTTACAGTGCCATATGCATCGAGCCACCGACACGAACCGTCGACCATTATTGTTATTTGTTTACACGGAGCATACAGAGCGTTGACATTACCGTTTTCATTCTGATATTTTGCCGAATTAATTATTTTTTTGTATTTAAAAACGCAAAGTTAGGTATTATAAAATCACTTATTTCATTTCTTTTTTGTAGAATTTACTTATGCAAGAAGTCCGTACGAATATTGCAACAATATTGAATCACCTCCACAAAAATTAATTTTTTTAAATGAAAATGGACAATTGCAGGAAGCTGGAAACCCAAAATACAATCAACAATCTTTCAATTTTCAACAAAAAACAAATTTTCAATCCGAGCTCAATGATCAATTTGCATCTTCATCTGATACAGGTAATTTCCACATTGATTTCGATGTATACTATATACCTCCAGCAAAGATGAAAAAAATTTGGTTTTTAGTTTGACTCATATTGTTTAATTTCACTATAATATTTTGCTATGCTACTAAACTAATTGGTTATGATATATTTATTCTTAACTACAAAATTATTAAGTTTTAAATAAAATTAATAATAGTATTACAATACTAAATGATAAATCTAATGATAAAGAAGAATTTCGTTACAAATTAGAAAAAAAAATTCTTTACGTCAAATCGTCGAAAACTATATAATTATATTTATCATCTTACTAACGTGATAACAATATAAAAAAAATATACATAAAAAATGTATTCATTAGAATTAAATTATAAAATATTCACAAATAAAATGAAAGCCATTGTTTATCAATTGAATGTCAATTTAATATATTATACCTTCTCACAATTGTTGGTTAGGTCGAAATTCACACATGTAAAAATATAATTTTTAATTATCCAGCAATATTCATTAGAGATTAAATTATTATTATATTTATTATTAAATTAGCTTTTTAAAATTGTATTTTTTTATATTCTCAACAATTTACTATTTTATTTACGAAAACCAAATAAAATATCAACGTTTTTAAAAATGTATTTTTACTTTATTGTCTTTACATATTTTTCCAACGTTCTTATATAACATTTTTAAGTTGGTTTTGTGTGTTTTTAGCTAATATCTTAAATATATTAAAAATCTTCAAGAATTTTTATCAATTTGATACTTAAAATTATTGCACGATTTAAATAAATTTAAGATCAAGCAAATAATATTTCACGAATTATGTTAAATCATCGGAGTAAACACTAATTAACCATTAGGTTAGGTATTATTTTATCACATTCTTATTTTTTGTCGTGTTTCGTACCATAAGATACCGAGACTGGGATAATTTGTAACAAAAATATACGCATAATTCTTTAACTACAACACAGATGAGCTGAATATGATTAAAAGTGAATTAATTTATATTATTTTAGATGTACCTATTTTTACGGCAGATTTTGATATGGGTAGGTATGCGATACGTGTATTGAACACAATATAGAATCTTTAAATTATTTCAAATCAACCATTTATAAAATTATCTCGTTTTCATAGAAAATAGATCACTTCTATTCTAAAAATTCTCCTTTTTACATGGAATATTATGAATTTATTTATTTCATTGTTCACTAAAACATGTATTGCTACGAATTGTTGAATTTATATAATATTTTAATATAACGTGTCTTTGGTTTCAAATTACTCCAATTGACAATATGACCTCAAAGACTGGCTTTGCATATATCATTTAAGTTGTGTATTGTGAACCGAACCGAGGGAATAGGTAAACTACTGAGTGTACGAATGATGTGTTATACACGTCATCAACAAAAAACATATTTGGTTTATGGAAGATCATGGTTTATTTATTATAGTAAAATATATATTGTCCTAATTGATTCAAATATTTTCTAATAATTATGAACGAATATAATATGACATACTATAATAAACTATAGTTTCGTTAGTTAATGCATTTGTCATTCTCTCACTTCAGTTATGTAAATGTAAATTTAAATACACTAAATTCCTAATAATAATAATCAATTTTTCTCCTTTTGTTTTAGGATGTGAATGTAAGCTCATTTATTATGTATATATTTGTTAATATTTAGTCTATATTATATTCTGTAGAAGAAGTTTCAATAAAATAAAGAATTTAACATTCAATTGCATTTTAAACGAATAAAATGGAATATAAAATTGTCTGTTACAAATATATATAACAGGAAATCTGGTGAATATAATGTGTAAAATATGTTATATATAGTATGTCAAACTCATAGGCTAATATAACAAATTACAATATACATAACATCTAATAGGACCCCAGTGTCCTATGTCTCACTACAGTATTGCATCATCATATTCACAACTTGGTGACGATTATTTAATACTTACAATATAAATCAGCATTATATACCATAAATAAAAGTACGTTTCGGGTTTGTTGGCTGAGGATTACTGACCACTCAGATGCTACTTAAGAGGTGCGGCAGATCAGAACCCGACTGGTAAGCCGGTCGGATTCCGTGTCGTTTAAGGACCATTAGCACCGAACCGAAGACCCGTACCCTTTCGAGGAGAAGGCACGACTCGGTTTCCTGAGCTATGTGAGTTCCTATCACTTTCCAATTAGTTATGTGGTCTGTGATATTCACATGCTGGTAGAATGGAAACCGATGCAGACCATTTCTCAAACGGTGGCTTGTAGATATAATATATAGATAATTATCCGATTTGAATATCAAATGTGTGATCATTGCCCTTAATAGTTATTACCTGCTGGGGTTGAACATTTTGATTAACATAGGTGGCCATGCCATATTTTAGGTGGCCAATGAAATTTATCAGTTGAAAGCCATTAATCATTAGTCACTTTGTCTGATGCAAAAACACGTGGGTCTTCTAAATCGTGAGAAAATCTGCATCGCCAAAAATCTGATTACATATTTCAGCTTTTGTTTTCGACATGCCCTCCATATTTATTCAGACAATTTTAATGTTCTTTATTACATCTTTTTTATCAATTTCATCGCTGCCCATTGTACTCTTGTTCTTAGATATATTAACATTTTTAGTTTTTTGATTTTTATGATTTTTGATTTGTTCTATTTTTATTGTATTATGGTGGTTTAATGAAATCAAAGCATGTAGTCTGTCATCTGGGTAGTCCTGAGAAGGGCTTTTTTCGCCAAACTGGCCAGGAGGTCCGAAGACGTCTAGCTACCGAGTTGATGCTGTTTCATTTCGTGCCATTTTCGTAGAGTTTCGCAATGAATGGTATTCGAGACTAAACTTTGGCATGAAAATAACGTTACTCACAGAGTAAACCCCGAAGAGGTACAGCAACGACTCCCTCAGTTATACAATATAACTATATCGTAAATAAAATGTATATTTTTGTAATCAAATAATTGTATGTACATTACTATTTTTATTATTATGTAAAATGAAATATATTTATAATCTAGATCAACTTAAAAATTATGGAGAATTTTGTAGTGCGTCATACTAATAATATCCTACTATTATACTTAAAATAAATAAATAAATTTAAATATATATATATATAAGTATACAGATATGTGATATTGAACAATAGAATTGCTGCATTATTTATTTGAAATGATATATAAAATTATATAGATTATAGTGTAATTCAATTGCAAATATTACTCAACTAGCCCAAATTGATTAATTAAACTTTTCATATATATAAATATATATCGTATTTTTCAAATGTTGTATATTTTATTTGTATAGTGAACGAAAATAAAACTCAAGCCTTCATGCGTGCATTTTACAATATAAGTGAGTAATTGAGTAATTTACAAATATAATATTTTTTTAAATCACAACACATTTCCTAGACCCACAAGCTGTCTTTAATATTGACTAAAAATACTGACTTATTATTATTATTATTTTTATTATTATTATTGTTATTACTATTATTGTTTTTATTATTATCATTATTATTATTATTATTATTATTATTATTATTATTATCATTATTATTATTATTATTATTATTATTATTATCATTATTATTATTATTATTATTATTATTATTATTATCATTATTATTATTATTATAATTATTATTATAATTATTTTTATTACTGTAATATATTATTATTATATATAAAATAAAATAGAAATTAGAAATAATAAAATGATATTAAATCTATCATAAAATGATCCTTATATAATGGATTACTTATGCATAATTCAAAATTGAAACGTAAATATATATATATATATATATATATATATATGTACGTATTTATATGTTATAATATTTTCTTTTATTAGCTGTTTCTAAAAACAAATATTACCATCGACATATTAAAGGTTTATATATATTTTTTTTAAATGTATTCAGTTATAACTTATTTTTTAATATTTAATTTAAGTGTGTTTTATAACTGTTTATACTACCTATCCTTTTACACATGTTTACTTTATAGAGACACTATTTAAATATCAAAAAGAACTTTTGAACAAATTCCTTGTGGGTTCGTATCGTTATTTTAAATAATAAAAAGTACTAAATTTAAAGGGATCTCTAGTAGCTAATCAAATGATATTAGATATGTGTATATCTGATTAATGTATTATTTGTTTATTAATTATATAATAATATAGTATTAGAATTACTAAGAAACAATCGAGTTTATTTAAAAGCAAACAATTTTTAGCACACGAAAGCTATTTACAATTAATTTTTGAAGCTCCAGTGGATTGGTGCATACAGAAGAAAAAAGGTTTGTATTTCTTTAAATATTATTATCGAGATTTTGCTTCCATTTAATAATTAATATATTCTCATCATTTATATCCACAATTCAATAACAACACTAAAACGTATGCTAGATGAATCTTTGACGGAACTAGATGAAGATAAAATTCGAACGGAATGCACTGGTAAAAAAAGAGCTCACATATTGTAATTAATTTGACAAATTTCTTACAAACACTTTTTTTCGTACATATTATATATATATATTTATTTATTTTTGTTAAAATACAGACCGTAAAATATTTTATAAATAAATATACAAATATAAAATCAATTAAAAATTTGTAGTGTCAATGAAAAGCTTCAAAGAGTCTTCATTTTTAGGTAAATATATTGTGTATGCATAATGAGGAAATAATATTTAAATGTCAGTAATGAGGTTGACAGTTTATCAAAAAAAAAATTGATAATTTAGTCTAAGAAAGAAATTGTAAAAATAATAGCAACGCTTGATGTTAAAATATTATTTATTTTTCTACAATCTTTCTCAACGACTGCATTATAAATAACAAATTTCGTATTTCTTTAAAGATTCACATAAATCAGCACTGGAATGTTTATTCTTGAGATTTAGTGAGTAAATATTAATAATTTGTTGTTACTCCTGCTGTAAACATTTGAATCTTAATGAGTTTTAATATATATATATATATATATATATATATATATATATACAGGGTGAGGCAGTGGGTTATGACGAATTATATAGTGCTGCAGTTAGGTATTAAAGTAGATAAGATAAACTAGATTGTCACCAGATTAAAGTTCATGATGTTCAGTTTTACTTTATCAGTAATCATGGACACTTGGCCTGTGAATCAACGCGTTTTTGCCGTTACGACGTTTATTGAATGATCTAAATCCATTATAACTGTACAACGAAATTTTCGACGACAATTCAATATTCCTATTGGAGATAATATTCCTTCACGGAATTCAAACTTAGACTAGTATCAAACATTTCAAAATACTGGTTCTGTTTTTACAACTTTTAAAGACAGTCAAAAAAGTGTAAGAACACCAGAAAACATTGAACGAGTACGTCAAGCAATTGATCAAAGTCCACAACGCTCGGCAAGGCGCCATTCTCAGTTGTTCAACTTATCTACCAGAACTGTTCGAAGAATTTTATTTAATGATTTACAACTTTTTCCATATAAAGTACAGATAGTGCGATGACTCCTTTCGAATGATTTTGGTACGAGAATTGAATTTTGTAACAGGTTTCAGCAATTGTTACTCGAAAATCATGAATTGGTGTCTAATTTGATAATGTCAGATGAAGCACATTTTCATTTATGTGGTGCGGTTAACAAACAAAACTATCGTTTTTCAGCTTCAGAATAACCTAGTTTGTTACATAAAACTCCTTTGCATTCTGCAAAAGAGACTTGCCAGCTGAATTACAGCGATTAAGAGTACATGATCACGATTTATGGTTCCAACAAGATGGTACTAACAACTATACAGTGCGTATTTCAATGGCTATTCTTAGAAAAGTGTTTCCAAATCGTGTGATTTCGCGCAATGGTGATATTGCCTGGCCACCACGTTCTCCTGATTTGATTCCACATGATTTCTTTTTGTGGGATTTTTAAAATCTAAAGTATTCACTAATAAGCCACCAACACTATTAGAGTTAAAAGAAAACATTAGACGGGAAATTACAGCCATTGATATTCTACAGAGAGTTCTGGACAGTATGAAAAAACGGCTATATACCGACTACATACAAAATGAAGGCGACCATTTAAGAAATGTAATTTTTAAAAGTAAGGATTTTCGTATAATCTTTATGTTGAATAAAATAAAAATTGTTTGGTTACTTTGTTTTTAATACTTCACTAATAAACTACACTTAAAATTCGTCAGAACCCACTGCCCCACCCTAATATATATATATTATATATCATTTCCCACCCAGATATATTATATATCTGTTCGGACATAATCACTGATAGCGGCGGTGCTCCTTTCCTTCTGCTTTGCATTAGCGTAACAATAGGATTGTATATCTTTGACCAGTGCCGAACGACACACCGAGTGAACCATCTTATACCGTGACCTTTACTCGTACCATGTCGTGTGACAGTGCGTTTAGTCTGCTTTTGTCTACGTTTGTTCACCGTTACTGTTATCTACCATAATCTTCACCATCTAACACCTTCACCGTTATCGTCAAGCACCTTGACCATCATTGTAGTCTACCACACTGTCAACACCGTCTAATACCCACTATCAACAATATCATGGTGTTATTTATTGGACGTTTAAATAACATTATTAATGAATAATAGTGTTAATAAGTATTATTTTTCACTTTCTCCTCTGCTGGCCAGCACACCTTTGTACCCCAATTATTTTTGTTAAATTCATTTAAATAGTAGTCCGTAATTATTATAACAAACATAACGGTATTAAGTTTTTTTTGATTGATCAAAAATAGTATTATACAGTCCATTTAAAACAAGATCTTATCCTAGCGATCGAACAAAATCAAACAATCTTAATATTCTGCAAAATCAATTACGAAGGTTGTCTGTAAAATAAGGTCTCCTATTTTTTTTTTATAGTAAATTACATTTATTTATAAAACAAATTACACACTCAGAAAGCCTGAACCATCCTTTATTTTTCGACGTAATCACCGTTTCGTTCGATGCATTTTTGGAGTCGTGACACGAGCTTCTTTATCCCTTCGTTGTACCACTCTCCCACCATCTCACGAAGAAACTTGTTTACCGCTGCCGTGACTTCCTCGTCGTTCGCGAAGTGCTTCCCTCCTAGGTGTTTTTTAAGGGCTGGGAAAAGATGAAAATCACTAGGTGCAACGTCGGGGCTATACAAAGGATGATCCAGAATGTCCCATTCGAATTTGGCGGTAAGCTCCAGAATCTTGTTTGCAACATGTGGACGGGCGTTGTCTAACAAAAGATAGACACCTTTTGTTAACTTTCCTCTCCCTTTGTTTTGTATGGCCGGCAAAGCTTTTGAAGTGTTTCACAATAACGATCTGCATCAATTGTTTGTCCTCGAGGTAGGTATTCAACCAGCAATACCCCGCGTCGGTCCCAAAAGACTGTAGCCATGATTTTCCCGGCTGAGGCGGTCTCTTTGAACTTCTTGACTCTCGGCGAGTTTGAGTGACGCCACTGCTTGGATTGTTCTTTTATCTCGAGGGTGAAATAGTAGACCCATGTTTCGTCCCCAGTTACAATAGAATCAAGAAATACTTTCCTCTCCTCTTCGTATTGGCGCAGAAATTCACGAGACGAATCAACACGCTTTCGTTTGTGTTCGTTGGTCAGCATTCGAGGTACCCATCGGGCGCAGATCTTATGGTATCCCAAATTTTCTGTTAAAATCTTATTGACATTGGTTCTAGAAACATCTGGAACTATTTCACAAATTTCCCTAACCGTCAAACGCCGATCTTCGCGCAAATGTGCTTCCACGCGTGCAACGGTCTCGTCGGAAATGGATGAACTTCCCCTGCCCGGCTCATCGTGGACGTTTGTTCGGCCCGCCGAAAATTCCCTGCACCACTTCCTGACGTTCTTGATGCCCATAATGTTTGAGCCATATGCAGAGGTAAGTTGCTGATGAATTTCAATAGATGAAGTCCCTTTGAAGTGCAAAAATCGAATAACTGAACGAACTTCACACTTGGCGGGAGAAGCTATCGTTCGATTCATCGTGGATGGCTGCTGAGCCAAGACTGAGAGTCGTAGAGAGGTCCACTGGGTAGGTAATTATAGGGAAGGGAACAAAGAACACGACAGTGTTACTAGATTTTGCCTAATATTGCATGTTTAGAAATGGCAACGTTGGAGACCTTATTTTATGGACACCCCTCGTATATGATTAGACAAAATATAGATTTTTGAAATATTTACTATGAATATAGTATATTCCAACTATAACATTATATTAATTATAATATATGTATAATATTAATTAGAGTACATTAAATATTCATCGACTAATATTTAAGAAACCGCCATTTCCTATTCATTACATGTATGACAAAATAAATGCTCCAATTTTTAATGAAATTAATACAATAATAACATATACAAGTATACGTATTTCAATAAAAATATTGTGTTATTCGTTTATTTTTTAATAGAAAAATCGTATAATTCTCACCGCCTAAAAGGTAACATATTAGATAAATATTTATAAATGTGTTATATAAAATCCGAGTGTGCTTAAACTAAATTCGGCAATTATATTTAAAACTCCTAGGGGACCACTAACTAGTGGTATGGGTATGGCAAACCTAGGGCCTTGAGCTCTAAACGGAACTGACGTTAATTAGCAGGTTCAGTTTAATATCATCACCCTGATCTTAATTTATTGAGGTGATTTAATCTTCCAAGTTGGAGGTTAAGCATAGGGTTAAAACCCTACTTTGTAAAAGACATTTTGATGAACCTAAAAACCAAGTCTCGAGATAGTTTTAACAGAAAATAAAAAAGGAAAACGGAAAACGGAAAAAGGACAACAAAAGATTAAGAATCGGAACATGGATCATTAGAACAATTATAACTCTGTTTAAGTCAGGAGCTTTGAAAATGTTAATTGATCTTAATTAATTAATTAACCAGGCATAATCTACCAATAGTAGCATTACATTAAGATGGCCGGAAAAGGGCAGTGTTAATTCAGACAGTCACATGATGTTTTATAGAGGATCGGGAAGTAACAGACATGAAAATGATGTTGGTTTCCTAGATAACAATTCAATATTACCAAACGTAAAAAGTTTTACAGCAATCAATAAGAGAATGTGCTCAATACACATAAAAGGAAATATTTGAGATATTGTCCAATCAAATTGCTATACTCCAACGGAAAATAAGAATAATGCTGTAAAGAGCGATTTCTATGAAAACTTAGAGAATGCATATGACTCGTTACCTGGAAATATAATAAAGATCATTGTAGGAGATCTTAATGCACAGATTGAATGTGACCTACTATCGGACAAGAAAGCCTACATTTAGTGTTACAGAAAACTCACAGACCTGTTCGAAACCAAAATATGGAGAATAAGAGACGAAAGAACAATGCACTAGAAAGATTATATAACAAACCAAATATCAGAATATTCCTGAACACGAGATGACTGGAATGAAGTGTCCATGTTTGGCGGGCTGGTAAAACCCACATACGGAACGTCCTGATCAGAGTCCCAGCAAAAAGACGACCAAGGGAAAGGTCTCGTCACCGGTGGTTGAACAGGATGAAGACGGATATTTCAGATATCAATAATTCAAACAATTGGAGAAGGCAATGGACCAGAATGTATGGAGAAGTTTGGTTGAAATGTGCAAAAAACTTTGATGTCCTGTATAGCACTAAAAAAATTATTTAGAGGCGTTTTAAAATGTATTTATATCAAAAAATAAAAATTTTAAAAAGAAATATATTTAATAATGTCTGATCAATTGCACACTTACTTTTCGAATTATCATTGTAATCTTTTGAAACGTATTAGTTTTATTTATAATATGACATTTTATTTGTATCAATTAAATCAATGATATCTCTGTTATAATATACTATTTATTTGCTTAGTTATGCAACGAGAATACATGAATTATGTTGGATCTAAGATTTTAAAATATGTTGGTATGTATCATAAAAAACACTGATAAATAAACATAATTATTAAAACTTATAGTGATAAAAGTAGTACCTGGTTATTAAAAACTTTGAAATAAATTTTTAAATTAGGGTAAATAATCACTAATGAAATGATGTTTGGTTAGGAATAAGTATATTTTGATAAATTAAGTAAATATTTAAAATATAGTTTAGGACAGTTTTCACACAAATTCTAATTACACGTGCTTATGATATTAAAAATTAATTAATAATAATTTAAAATGTATCTTATATATTTTTTTGATATTATTAATTAACTATAATATTCTGGTATTTTTTTCACTTACCTCCCAGAAAACCAGATGAGCAATCAAAATGGTTGTTTTAACCGTTATATTGGAGTTATTGATAATCATATTTAGATAAAATATTGTAAAACATATTAATAATAATGCAAGCTGAATTATAAAAATATAATTGTTTTTTGTTGACGAATATTTCATTTTCATTCAGTTAAACATTGTATACATTTTGTGTATTAATGACTATTTATATTAAGAATTATAAAATAATCACCGGTTTAAATTATACAAGTCATGATTGGAAATAAAACAAAAATTTGAAGCCAACCTAACGTGACTAGTGTAAAAGTAGTCACAGAATTTACACAAACCGTTTAAATTATTTCATGAAATTTTCAAATCTAATAAAAAAATATTGTTATTCATGTTAATAATTTATTTATTTTAAAAATATAAAATTTATTTTATGCAAACAATTTTCAATTAATAATGATACTATTTAGAACACTCGTTCTCATTATTCCTTTTTATATTATTATTACACAATTTCGGTTTTACAATATAATTTTTATAGCTACCTGATTTAATCTCCATACTTATACATAGAATATTTTAACTAACGTAATGTTTGTTATTCATTTATTTCATTTCTTTTTTATAGAATATACGTATGCAAGAAGTCCGCATGAGTATTGCAACAATATTGAATCACCTCCAGAAAAAGTTATATTTTTAAATGAATATGGACAATTGCAGGAAACTGAAAACCCACATTACTATCAACTACTCCCCAGTGTTCATCAAAAGACACATTTTCACTCTGATCCCAATGGTCAATTTGCATCGTATAAATCAATTCGAAACTTTGACCTGAACGAATTACCGCTAGATGAAGACGATTAAAAATGTGTTTTCAAGAAGACGAATATTGTTTAATTTCACCATATTTTTTGCCATGTTATACAATTTATAACTGTTAAAATATTTTCATTAGAATAATGCGTTTTTAAAATTAATAATAATAATAATACTGTAATAAAATCATTGTATGGGCCGGCAGCGTAATGTGATATTACGTGAGCCCGGATACTAAAACTATACGTAATATTTAATTTTCTATATGCAAATTAAATAAACTAGTAAGTTAATAAACGTCAAACTGTAGCTTGTATAATTGACTAAAAATAAATACTGAATAAAATTAGAAATCACAGCAAATAAACATAACAATTACCAGAAAGCCAAATACACATTTGATTAACATGTATGACACTAAAAAAGTATGAAAATAAAAAAAATGTACGTAATAAATATAATCAATAAAAGCACAAATGACCTATTTGTTCAATTATCAACATAACAAATTTAAACACAAAAATTTTGAAGTCGACTGGCAGGCCGTGTATCTAAACTATATAGCTTGAAAAATATACAATACAAATAATTAGAAAAATGGGTACAGATAGAATTATTTATATAATAATAATATATTTGGTATACACGAGCTGTATGTCTAAGCCTACAAAAATAATTTGGCTATTCGAGCCGACTGATGCAATATGCCGACCATTCGAGTCACTAACAAAAAGTAGATGGTTGTAGTAGATGGTTCATTGTTTATGTTTCACCGCATTTGCAGCTGGTAGTTTCGTCTTCTTCTAATATGTTCCATTTATTGAGTGTGGTTTTGCATCGTCCAACTTCTGTTTTCAAGCAATTTAATGTTATCCATTTCTCCCATTTCCAATCGTTTCCTTTAGGCAACTCTTCTATCTGTAGATTTTTTCTTTTTTTGGTGAGTTCTTTATTGGCCGGATCGTGATAAGTAAGGTTTTTTTGGATTTAAGTTGCGGTTGAAGTGTGTTCTTTCCATGTAGTGGGTGGTAGGGATCATTCTGTTTTTGTGTCGTTCTATCTTTGATGCGATCTCTCTCCTAATATCCGGCGTGGCTATTTCTGATAATACTTGTATTTACTTAATCGGCGTTGGTTTAAGACAGCCCGAGATTATCCTGCAAGTTCGTTTAAAGTAATATCTACTTGTTTTGCGTGAAATGATCTGACCTATACGGTGGCAGCATAGTCAAATGTTGAGTAGCATAGTGTTAGTGCTGAAGTTCTTACAATATTTGGGTCCGTTCCAACGAGCTTTCTGATCAGGTTGTTTCTCACATGTTTTTTGTTTTATATTTCCACAGTGATGTTTGAATGATAAAGTTCGGTCTAAGGTAACGCCCAGGTATTTTGGGTGTTCAGTATTTTCAATCTCGATATCTTCCTAAATTGCTTTTATTGTTTGTTTTGCTACTTTGTTTCTTAGATGAAAAGTACATACTTGGGTTTTGTCAAGGCATTAAAAACGTTTCGTCAGTGTCCTGTTAGTGTCATAAGATATTTATACTCTCTATATATTTTACTCCTCCCCATTAAAAATAACCTAGGGTATATTTACTCTCTGTAAATATATCCAAGGATATATTAACGTTCTTTGTTGTGGGGGGGTGGGGGGGTAAAAATATCCTAGGTTTTGTTTTACTCCCGGTTGATTTAACCTAGATTGATTTTACCTCCAATAAAGATTTATTTATATTATGATTATCGATCGACTGTCGGCGACGCGTATTATATTATGTGTTAACTACGCACTCCGCGAAGAATAATTCTTTTGCTATACTTATCCTTATATTTATAGAACTAGGCATAAAACCTATATGGTGAATAAGAAAATAACTGTTGAAAATAACTAAAAATGAAGAATACTAGACGCAAAAAAAAACATTTTTACTATACAATAAAATAATTCTCATGATTTCACCGCAAAAGAATAATTTAAAATAAATATTATAATTTAATAATTAATTAACTTTATACTGCTGTATACGGCTTTATATCATAGTGCTAATTTGTAAAGAAACATAAGAAATAATTTTATGTCATTATCAAAAATCGATAAAATTCAAGAAGAGATGAATATTCTGGTAAAGAGTTCTCAAAAATTTCTGAAGCGACTTCACTAATGAATATTGACGGTTCTTAAATATTTAATTGACGTCGTTATTTATTACTACTAGCAAATATATAAATATTTTATATATTATGTCTAAGATGATACTTGATTTTTCGAAGCTGAGAGTTCTCCAATTGTTGAACACTTAATACGTTATTAAGCTGTCTGGCTGTCTGGCCGTCTGGGAAAACCCGATCCAAATATATTTTCATATCATGAATTTCTAAATATTAACATTAAATTTTTTTTGAATTTGCATAAAACTACAGGAACTTGGTAGTACCATTATGATTTTATATTTTCAAATTTTTCTTGAGTTTGAGTAGGTAGTGCACGTGCACTTGTGCACATATGTTACGAGCCGCCACTGCTAACTGCATCAATAAATGGATCTTTATCACGATTGAAACTATTGAAAAATGTATTTAAATCGTTATTATTACAATATAATTTTTATCATTATGGAATTTTAAATTTCGGAGTTTTTTTTAATGACTCGAATAGTCGGTTTCACTAGAACAATTTCAAAATTTACACACGACTATTTTGAAGATGGGGGATAATTAACCGAACTTACGTTTTAATGTACCCTAAACCAAAATTTACCTTGTTGAATTTGTATCTCAAAACTAATTGCATCACCAATACACCAAAGTAATAGCGAAAAAAAAATTATTTTTTTACTATTTATATATTTCCGGGGAGTAAAAAAACCCTATTAAAATTTTACTCTTCAACAATCTTAAAATTTTATTAGAGGTAAAAACAATCTAGGTTAAATCACCCGGGAGTAAAACAAAACCTAGGATATTTTTACCCCCCCACCCCCCCCCCCACAACAAAGAACGTTAATATATATAAGAAATATATATATATGTATGAAGTTAGGCCCAGTGTAGTAGCCTCGAGCGTATAGGCTTTCGAATGGGTAAAATGTGTGTAAAGGAAAAAAAAAAGTCTGAGCCTGAATAGATACAATATAAGAACTTTATTAATTTTAATGTTATAATATAATTTTGGTGTGGTAACGCGAGGACGGTGTCGACTGCACTGGCTTTTCCTCTAATTATCTGCGTCGGCACCGACCGCCGTATCGGGAGGGAATAACACACATAAATATACACACATACACAACAACATGTTACAAAAATACAATATTACCACACCAGTTGATTCATTTTATTAAGGCCCACACATTACATAATCCGGTTGTGATAAGAATATATATCAATTTTAGATTTTTGAACTTTATAGTAAATCTCTGTGTTGTCTCTAAAGAAAGCTAATTTGTTATAGATAATATGTATCCATTTTTACAAATCTATTAATAAATACTGTGTGCTAAAAGCGAGAAATGAGCAGTATGTTAAAAGTTGAAGTATTCGCCACGTATTTTGTAATTCTGTAAAACCAGTTGGTAAATTAACTTGCTTTTGACATAACATTAACAAAAATATTTCACAAAAATATATTTTATAATTAGTTTTTTCAAATTATAATTATTCTGTACCTAATATAGTACAATAAATGTACGACTGATTTTATGAAGGTGAATTAATAACATTTTTTTAATTTTAATTTTTTTTCTAATTTATTAGACAACAAATCTGATAAATCTGATAAATGTTATAATGTTTAAAATATAAAATACAAGTTTATGAAACGTTAAAGTTTAAAGAGCATATTATACAACGAGTCATCAACAAATAATTATGTTAAACCATCTGAGCAAACACTGATTTTCTTTTTGATTTATTGTTTACTTATATGGCTACATATATATATTTTTTCGTGTTTTAAACAATACAATAGAGAGATAAGAACACATTTTAAAGTATAATTTTAAATTAGTTTTAACGTAGTCTTTAAAGAAAATGAACACAATTAATATTGAATTGTTTTTTTTTACATTAACAACAGCACATAGTGTCATAAACGCTGTTTCGGGTAAGTTTATTATATCTATTTTTATATGTATTGAATATAACATAGAATGAAATATGACATATATTATACATATTTTATAAAAATTAAATATTATATAATTTAATCTACTAAAATTATGTTAATTTTTTTACATACAAAACTTACCTTGTGGTATATAAAAAAATTATATGTTTGTCAACTACAAAGGTGATAATAATATAAAATTATAAAATAGGTAGACAAAAAATAAAATGTGTCATTTCTGAAACAAATTTATTAATAATACGATAACATATAAAATATTTAAATTGCCTGTCATTATTCTATTGTGTTTTCATCGTACTCTATTAGAACGATAAAACGATAAAAGTGGAATAAATTTTTTCATGTAATTTTATGAATTTATTTATTTATTTAAGGCGGGTTATTTTTATGGACAATATAAAACGTTACTAAAAATAAAATGTGTGTTAATAAAAAATTCTGAGATATAACAATTTAATGTTTTAATCGAATTTAATATTTTCTGGCAAAATTATAAAATTATAATTGTACAAAACACAATAATATGTGACACAATTATGTGACGATTATGTCACAATAATATGAAGTGTTGACAAGGAGCAAAAAAGGACACGCGTAGAAATCTGTCAGGACTTGTTTGATCAAGCTGATATTGATCCAAATTTCATGAAGACCATAATAACCGGTGACGAAACCTGGGTTTACGGATATGACGTGGAAACCAAGGCTCAGTCTTCTCAATGGAAGGGCCCAACCTCTACCCGACCGAAAATAGCTAAGATGTCTCGGTCCAACGTGAAGGTCATGCTGATAGCTTTCTTCGACTGTCAAGGTTTGGTTCACTATGAATACGTCCCTCAAGGACAGACAGTTAATAAAGAGTACCACCTTGAGGTTATGAAGAGGCTAAGGGCCGCTGTGTCGAGGAAACGACCTGAAATGTGGCAAAACGGAACGTGGAAGTTTCACCATGACAACGCGCCGGCTCACACATCGCTGGTAATGATCACGCATTTTGCGAAAAACGGCACAACGGTGATCCCACAGTCTCCCTACTCTCCAGACGTGGCTTCCGCTGACTTTTTTTTGTTTCCGAAATTAAAATCTACCTTGAAATGGCGCCGATTCGACTCAATCGAAGACATCAAAAAAAATTGTACGGCGGACCTAAAGAGGATCCCGAAAGAAGCGTTCCAGAAGGCATTTGAGAGCTGGAAGAAACGCTGGCAGCGATGTGTCGCTAGCCAAGGGATGTACTTTGAAGGCGACAAGCACGATTGAGAGGTAACTTTCAAAATAAAATTTTTATTCGAGCAGTCCGGTCTTTTTTTGAACACACCTTATATATGTAAATACAATTTGTATAAATATTAAATACTTACTAATAATAAATAATATTTTCTTTCTTATATTTTAGAATGTGAACGTAAGCTCATTCAATAATTATAATATATTATATACTCGTATCATAATGTAAAACTGATTTGTTTAAAATTAGATGTTAAATTACGTTTGAAATTTAAATGTTTAAATTGTGGTAAATTCTAAAGTTTAATCTCTGTTTTAATATATATTATTAAACAACTAAATTTTCATTTAAATTTGATGTAAATATCTCACTATATTCATACGATTCTGTCATTAAACGTAAAAGCTACATTACACCCATTAGTAAATCTCCTTAATAATAATATTGTATGTCTTCTTCTCCTAAAATAAATATTTTCATTTTACCTATTAATAAGTAAGAGTAAGGAAAAATAAATTCAATCAATATCACATAGTAGTATTCAAGTAACTCGGAAACTAGGTCACAAACTACGGTTCTCGTCAAAACAATATATCTAAGATCATTTAAATTTTGAGAATTATTTGTAGAACGATATTTTATTCTACAAAAATATGCAACTATTTTTTTTGTTAATTGTCTAAAAGATATTGGTATGAGTTTTACAAATTCAGTTCAAATACCATCAAATTATTATAATAAAAATGTGTTCTAGAAAAAATTTTTTTTCGAGGGAAGCAATAAGTTTAAAAGTTAAGAAGTCATAATGAATGGTGAAATCAATCGTTTTTCCAATAAGATTATGTATGATAATTTTCATATGATAAAACTGTGTTAATGGTACCCAATAAATTTTCTTTGTAGTTATAAATAATACTATAGGAATGTATAGGAGTTTATTGAACAAAATATACTGTTCAATATTATTATGAATAATATTATTTATTATTATTATAAATTATTATAATAATATGCTAATTTGATACATAATGCATTACTACAAATGAATTAATGTTTTCATAAAAATGAAATAATAAAGCTACGTTTTACAAATTTATAACAAAAAATTTTGATAAATATAAAAATATTAAAAATAAAATTTTATAACATGCTGAATTTTACAAACACTAATAACAATATTAATAACATCATATCTAAAGGAACCACAGTACTCACTCTCAACAATAGCTATATTTCTTCATATTATAATTTGATGGTGATTATCTGTATACACACTTACTTAAAGATAAACATATATGATAATCTCTACTATGGGAATCATTTATAATTTATTCATTCTATTAATTTAATATTTTATTATTAGTTTTCATAAATAACAGTACAAGTATAATACATGTATAACAATATCTTCAAAAAATAAATTAATATTGTTATAGTCAAATAATTGTATGTATACATTTTTATGTAGATCAACTTAAAACGCTTGGAGGATTTCATAGTAAGTTATATGCTTAATACCCTTTTTTCTACTTATAATTTAAATACATACATATATATATGAGTGTATGTAGTTTTGAAAAAAATTATAAATGTACTATCTATTTATATTGATTTATAAAATTGTATAGATTATAGTCATTTTAAGTTATGAAACTTACACAATAAACCTATGTTTATATACATTGGATACTTTGACCAACACAGTTTAATGATATATACAAATACACATGTTTATAAATTTTTAAATATTTTCTTCATTTAGTGAACTGTGATAAAACTGAAGCCTTCATGCATGCATTTTACCATTTAAGTAAGTAATTTAAACACAAAATATTTTTAAACTACAAACATATTTTTTAAACATTAATTTTCTTCTTAAACCTGCCCTTAAATAAGTTGACTTGACTTGATAATTATATTATTATTATATAGAATATTTTTTGTTCTTATTGTTATTATTATTCTCGTTACACGCTGCATTTTCCAAGCTGTAGATGGCGTATCTAAATACATATAAATTTCCAATTGTTTGCACGCATGCGATCGGAAGATCGGGCAATAACTGCTAATTGACTAGAAATTTCCTTTTTTTTCAAAAAGAAAAGATTATTTCATATATAAAAATGCACTTAACACATTAATGACCACGGCCCGCCACGGTTTATGTGAATATATATATATATATATGTATATAAAGACATTAATATTTATTATTTGTATCAGTTTTTTCTCAAAAAGATGATCATCATCGCGGGATAAAAGGTTGACTTATGTTTTTTTTTTAATCCTATTTAATTATGCGTTATTATGTAGTTTAAGTTTATTCTTTAGTATTCTATTAAATTATGCTATATTTAACTTTTTTAAGCGGTATTATAGGTAATAATGCCTAAATCATATATGTATGTGTACATTATAGAGGTTTTGCATAACTATCAAAAAGAACTTATGGAAAAATTCCTTGAAGGTTCATATGGTTTTGTAAATTATTCAAATTACATTTATAAATAAGTACGCTATGTAGGAAATAAATGATTTTTATTATAATCATACGATTTTTAGCACATGACATCCATTTAAAATACATGTTTAAACTTCCAATGGAGTGGTGTATACAGAAGAAAATTGGTTTGTATTTAATTAATTAACATTATTGGGATTTTTTATCCGTTTGAATATAAATTTAGTCATTTATTATACACACAATTAACGATACTTATACTAATTATAGATGAAACTTTAATGGAGCTAAATGAAAATAATATTACAATAGAATGTAATAGTAAGAAAGTTGTTTCCATAAAATAATAACCATGACAATTTTATGAATTATTACTTATACAATCAATCAATGAAATGTAGAATCTATGAAATACAATAATGAGCCTTCGTTTTTAGGTAAATATATAATGTAAAAAATATTTTGAATCGTGTTTTATGTAACTGAATATTTAACTTAAATAAAAATTGATGATCCGCAGTAGAAAACAACTAATAATATTAACATATGATTTTTAATTATTATGTATTTCAACTTGTTTGCAATCGTTATTAACAACTGTTTTATGAATCAATTTTTTTTAAATTTCTTTTAGAATCACATAAATCAGCCCTGGAATGTTTATTCTCGAGATTCAGTGAGTAATTATGTATAATTTACTGTTATTTTATCCGTGAGTATTTAAATTATTACAATTAATGGTATCATTAGACAAATATATTATTTTTAATAATTTCGATGACTATAAGATTTTGAGTTTAAAAAATTAAGTTAAACATATCTGTATATTTTTAATCACTCTAAATTATACATATAAATTATTTATATTAATTCATCGACTAATATTTAAAAAAACAATTTTTATTCATATTACGTACGAAGGAATAAATTATAACCTTTCAATGAAACCAATATAATAATTACATTTATTCATATATCACTAAAATTATGTGTTTTTCATTTATTTTTTAATAGAAAATTACGATGATAATGTTTGGTTCACTGGTAAAATTTAAAAAAATGTATCCACTTCTATATAAATTCCAATTTTACATAAATTAAATTAAATTAATGTGTGTTTAAGCATTTTAGATATTATTCATATCAATAAATATGAATATGAAAAATAAATATATTCAAGTGATAATATATGTCTTATAACCTACATCTCAATGCATTGAGATCCTTCAAGTCTAATCAGTGTTGTATTATAATATAACCTATTACCTGTATCAATCAAATTAATGATGTACCTTTAATAATACATTATAAAATCGTTTAGTAATGCATCGAGAATACATGAATTATATTGGACCTATTATTGAAGGATATGTTAGTATGTATCATAAAAATAAACGATGTCTTATCATAATTGTTACACCTATACGGGTTTATCAGTAATACCTGGTCATACTATAGTACGCGAGGCGAAAAGTGAGCCGCGATCGTCATGCGCCAAGCGGTCATTTTTCCTAGTTTCAGGGGTTCTACATTTGAGAGAAATGGAAACAGCTGGCGCTGTTTTATTTTAAAAACGGCAAGGGGTAATTTATTGTGCTATTCATCATATTTTGAAGACCAATTTCTTTTCATACGGCTGTAGCTGTTGCATACAAAATATTTTTTTAACGTTTGGTTAGTCATTCGACATTCGTGATACGAATTTACACGTGTTATTATTCACTTATTATCTACGTTTGTAATCATATTTCCCGTTATTATTATTGTGTTATTATTTGGGAAAACAGTAGGAATAGGCGGAGTAACCCTGACGAAAAACAGCCGCTTGGCGCGCGACGACCGCGGCACACTTTTCGCCTCGCGTACTATAACATTCAAAATAATGTGAAATAAGTGTTAACAAACATAAATTTAATTTCAATAAATTTTAATAGCTAACAATAAAATATTTAAATTTATGTAAAACATTGAAAAAATAATAGTTCATACTAGTGTTCAGAAAAATTCGAATTATACATGCTTATGATATTAATAATTAATTAAATATAATTTTAAACATAAGTAATTTATTTTATAAATTTCTATATTTAATATATTATTCACGTATTATTTTTACTCAACTCCCGGAAAACCAAATAACCAATTAATATTTTTTTTTAACCGTAGTGAATGAAGTGAATGATAAAATAATTAAAATTAAAATAATAACAAATTATAAATATAGTTACGTCGCATTATAATAAATACAATCTACTTTAGTTGTGAAATAGTTCATTTTCATTTAGATATACATTGTATTAAATTGTATTGTATTAACGAGTACCTCAATTATTAATGGTAGTTTATTAAGAAACAAAAAAATAAACAGGTTAAACCTATACAAATCATCATGTATGAAAATGTTAACTTGAATTATAACATAATCTAACGTGGATTGTTGTGTAATGGTAACCACAAACCGTCTTAATTATTTGCTAATAAGTTTTAAATTTGATATCAAATTAGAAAAAATTGTAGTTTAGTTAAAATATTAATCTTTTTCCCAGACATAAAATAAATTTGAAACAAAACCCTTTAGATTAATTAGATGATAAAAATTAGAACTTGTCTTATTAATCATAATATGCATATTTTTTGTCCAATTACGTTTGACTACACGTAGATATATAATATCTATAATTATATATAATAATCATTAGTACTATTAATACCTACCTATTTTCATCTTCATACTTATACAAACAGTGAATTAACTATTGCAAAATGTAGTATTAATAATTTTTTTTTTATAGAATATACTTCTGCAAGAAGTCCGTATGATTATTGCAACAATATTGAATCACCTCCAGAAATATTTATTTCTCTTAATAAAAATGGTATATGGGAGGAAATTAGAAATCCAAATTTCAATCAACTATCCCCCAGATTTCAACAAGGAATACATTTTCAATACGACCCCAATTATCAATCTGCATCTTTATTCAGTTCAGGTAAATCATAGTGGACTTCGAATTTCGTTTAAAATCCAACAATTAAAGATCCAAAAGAATATGTTTTAAGACGGTACATCATTTATTATTTCTTTAACTTTTTTATTAATTTTATCATTTTAATTTGCTATGTTTTTTAATTATGTACAGACGATATTTGCTTTTAATCACAAAATAAATAGGTTTAATCAAAAATAACCAACTATTCAATTACAATAATACATAATTGTAAAGATTAAGACCATTTTTGTTAAAAAAGTTTATCGTCGATATAAACAAAAACAACACTAATAATACTGATTTTAATAGCGTCATCATAATATAATAGAAAAATAAATAAATATAAAAACATTATTCAAATTGAAAACCAATAAATTTGAATATATGAACTCATTAAATGCAATTTATTATTTATTATGATAATGTAATTTAAATAATAAATTTCTAATTTCTAACAGTTTTTAGTTAGGTCATAAGTCAAATATAAAACATTATTATTTCAAATCATTTAACAATTATTTTAAGAGCTCAGCTAAAATTAAGTTATTTTTTATGATCCCTAGAATTTAATATTTTAATTATGAAATCTGACTAAAATATCAACGGGTTTGGAAATGCATGTTTTATTTTATTGTTTTAACATGTTATTTGGACATTTTCATATGATGTGTATGTTGGAACATAAATTACAAAATTATAAAAATTATCAAAGAGTATAAATAACCCATATATCATTATGACTCTACAATGTTTATGATAATAAGAATCTATTTTTGTTTACATATACATATTTATATAGAATGGAAAGAAAGTATGTTAATTTTTATATTTACGTATTAAATATATTGATTGAAACTAAGAAATATCCTTATGATTTAGGATGTGAACGTAAGCTCTTTTATTATGCTTTTTTTTTCTAGATAATTAGTATTACTTATATTATGTAAAAATCGTTTGGATAAAATTGAATATTTAATGTTATAAAATTATTAACGGAAAAGATGGATTTTATAATTGTAAGTTATACATTTGTAAAATAACAAATCTGGTAAATGTAAAAATGTGTGAGATTCAAAAACCCATGTTATATTAGCTGAAATTCATAGGATAATAATACATGGAAGTATAACATTTCGTCTAATATAACCACAGTATCCTATATCTAATAACAACACTGCATTAACATATTTATAAATAAATGACAAATAGTAAATATTTACAAAAGAGATTATATTATAATAACCCATATATAACAGTACCAATTTTATTTGTGAATAACCATATATTTAAAAAAAATGTATATTATAAAATCAAATAATTATATGTACATTGATATGTTTGTTATAAACTAATATCAAATATAAATATCATATAGACCAACTAGAAAAAGAAGGATTATTTGAAAGTGAGCTATTCTATACAATTGTATACATAAGTAATAACGAATGAATGTATGTAATAATTGTGGAGACAATAATTTAATAACAATTAAAGAATATCACCATTGTTATGGGTTTTTTGATATTGAAAACTTGACAAACGCTATTCTATATTATATTATAGTATACATGTTTTTATTTTTGCTTCGTGTAGCGGGATGGACAAAAACTCAAGCTTTTATGCATGCATTTTATCATTTGAGTGAGTAAATTCAAAACAAGATATTAATAATAGCAAAAAATCATTTTCTGTATATTATATTAAATTTGTCATAACTTAAACCTATCTTAAATATATAAACCTAGCCTAATTATAATTATTAATTATCAATTATTGTAATTGTTATTAATATTATTATTATTATTATAAATAATATAAATTTTATAAGTAATATAATAAATATATTCATTTATATATATATAAATATATATATTTAAGCATTTTTTTAAACAGCTGTTCCTTTAAACGAAAATTTTCAACGATTCAAAAAAGGTTGAATTTTGTATTTTTAAAATTTTATTTATTTATGCCTTATTCTATAAATGATTGTGTGTAATCACAATTAATCCTACACAAATAATATACATATGTAAACTTTTTAGATTGTTTGCATAGCTACCAAAAACAACTTTTAAAAAAATTCCTTGAAGGTTTGTTTGTTTATTATGAATTATAAAAACTAAATATATAAATGATTTACATAATATCGAATTATATGATTTATGATATCTGTCAAATAATCTTTAAAAATATTATTAGTTTATTGATTTTAAATAACAAATTGTACGAAATAATTACAATTTATTTGCAATTTTTAGCACATGCAATTCATTTACATCACATGTTTGAATCGCCAATGGATTGGTGTATACGGAAGAAACTTGGTTTGTACTTCATTAAATGACATATCGATATTTTATATCCATTTGAAAATGAATATAGTTTCATTAAATATTTATACAATTGACAATAATAATACTTATGACAGATAATAGTTTAACGGAACAAGATGAAAATAAAATAATAGTGGAATGTAATAGTAAGAAAATTGTTACCATAATATAATTAACTTTAAAATGTTTATGAATTATTATTAATATAAATTATTACTCATACAATCAATTAATGAAATGTAGAATCTATGAAATCCGTTAGAGAGCATTCATTTTTAGGTAAATATATTGTGCAAAAGAACATTATTGAAATGTTAGCTATGAGACTGACAGTTACACTATAATAAAAATTGATAATCTACTGTAGAAAATCTATAATAATATTAACATATTTTAAATATCATGTATTGACAATCGTTATTAACAACTGCTTTATAAATCAAAATTCATATTTCTTTCTAGAATCACATGAATCAGCCCTGAAATGTTTATTTTTGAGGTTCAGTGAGTAAATATGAATAATTTGTTGTTATTCCTAGTGTAATCATTTAAACCCTAATTGAATAAATAAAATTGTATATCAAATTTTAACGTCCTACCAAATCTATGATATGATTAGACAAAATGTAATTTTTCATAATATTTTCGATAAATATATCGCATTCGTACGGGCCGGAAGATTAAAACAATATTATGAGTACGTTGGACATCAAACAATCATAAACAGTAAACTAACAATAAGATTACTGATTTTATTAAAAAATAAATACGAAGAAAATAAAATTAACAGCAACACAAAATAAATATAAACTTTTTATATAGAAAATAAAATACTATACTCACAGCTAATAATTCACACATAGATTGGACAGCCGCTTACCTAAACCTATATAACATTTCACAAATAATTACGATAATAATGGGTGTTATTTAATATGAATATAATATAAATATTAGGCTATTTGAAGCTGTGTGAGTAAGCACAATTTCAAGTTACGAGGTCATTTAAGCCGCACGTTGATCAACTGCTTAAGGTGACCTTACAAACGAATAAAACTACTATAAAAATCAACTATATGTAACAAAACATTGACAACTATAAAAAAGGGACAAAAATATGAAAATTCTCACAATATATTAACGAAGTGTATTTGACAACAACGATTCGTGAACGACGACTACCATTTCTTTGAACCCCCCCCCCCCCCAACCAAGCCTTAATCTACACTCTAACATATATATATATATATATATATATTAGTGATATTAAATATCCTCTCCGCTGTTAGAAATAACATTAAAGTTCTAATTATTTCATAATTTGCTTCAGTTGGAAGAACGCAAAGTTTCACTACTAGTCGTTTCAACTTTATCCCTCACGCTAATGTGTAACGTAACAACTCTGACAATTCCATCATTTCCTGTATGTAACTAGATTATTTTTCCTAGTTTTCACTTCGATGGGATGATGTATTCCTCCCGTATAATGACAATGTCATCGATATGTATGGAGCACTTCATTGTGATCCATTTTTGACGTATTTGGTACTGTGGTAGATATTCGGTTTGCAATCGTAATATAACATTATTATAAATATAATATCATCTTATTATTATTAATAATAATAATAAGTATAAGATAATATTATTACTAATAAAATAATATTATCTTATTATTTATTATATATATATATATCGATCAATATTTAAAATACTACAATTTTCATTCATATTCCGAATGACAAAATAAGTTATTCACCTGTTAATGAAACGATTATAATAATTACATTTATATATATTTCTTTGAAATAATTTTTTTTTTTAAATTTTATTATAGAAAATTTTAATACTTATGGCCAGTTCAAAGGTAAAATAAATAATATTTATTTATTTCAATACAAATGACGAGTTTACAAAAATTAAATTCGATAAATATTTTTATAAGTATTTTAGATTTCATTTATGTCAAAAATACGAATATGAAAAAGAAATATTATACAAATACTAAAGCAATTGTATACTAATACAACAATGCTCTACTTTTCGATATGTCATTGAAAATTGTTTAATTTTATCTGCGTTATTAATGATAAATCGCATTATTTATATCCAGTAAATTAATTATGTATCTTTAAAAATATATTATTAATTCGTTTAGTTATGCAACGAGAATATATGAGTTATGTTGGATCTATTATTGAAGGATATGTCAGTATGTATCATAAAAATAAATGATGAATTATTATAATTATTAAAACTATAATGGTTAATCAGTAATACCTGGTCATTTAAACATTAAAAAAAAAATGTGAAATAAGTGTTAACAAACATTAATGTAATAATAATACATTTTTTAAAATTATGTTAAATGTTTAAAAAATTATAAATCATACTAGTGTTCAAAATAATTCCAATTACATATGTTTATAATATTGATAATTAATTAAAAATAAAATTGAACGTAGGTAATATATTTTATGAATTTCTACATTAAACATATTAATATATTATTTTCACTCAACTCCCGGAAAACCAGATGACCAATCAATAATATTATTTTTACTATCATCTTTTAAATAAAATATTTTTAAAACTATTAAAACAAGGTTATGCTGAAGAGTAACAAATAGAATCCATTTTAGTTATACAATAGCTTTTTTTAAACATTTTTACTCAGGTATACAAAATATTAAATTTTTTTGTATTAACGTGTACCTAAATTACTAATGATAGTTTATCAAGATAGAAAAAAAAACAGACAGGTTAAACCTATACAAATAATCATGTATGGAAATTTTAACATTAATTATAACATAACCTAAAATGACTTGTTGTGGAATGGTAACCCGTATTAACACAAACTGATTTAATTATTTGCTAATAAATATTAAATTTTATATCAAATTAGAAAAAGTTGTAATTTAGTTAAAATATTAATCTATTTCACAAACAAAATAAATTTGAAGCAAAACCCTATAGATTAATAATGATAATAATTAGGACATTTTGTCTTATTAGTCATAAATTATATGTTTTTTATCAAATTGCGTTTGACTACACGTAGATATATAATCATTAGTACTATCAACACCAATCTACTTTTATCTCCATACTTATACAATGATTGAATTAATTAATTAATTGTTTTTCTGTAGAATATACATATTACTAATAATACCTACCTATTTTCATCTTCATACTTATACAAACAGTGAATTAACTATTGCAAAATTTAGTATAATTAAAAAAAAATTATTTTTTTATAGAATATACTTCTGCAAGAAGTACGCATGATTATTGCAACAATATTGAATCACCTCCTGAAAATTTTATTTCTCTTAATGAAAATGGTATATGGGAGGAAATTGGAAATCCAAATTTCATTCAACCACCTCCCAGATTTCAACAAGAGACAAATTTTGAATCCAATCACAATAATCAATCTACATCTTTAATCCGTTTAGGTAAATCAATATGGACTACGGATTTCGTTTTTAATCAAACAATTAAAGATCAATAACAGTAATTTTTAAGACGGCGTATTTCGCTTAATTTTATCATTATATTTTGCTATGTTATTAAATTATGCACCAACAATATATTTGCTCTTAATCACAAAATAAATAAGTTTTCAAAAATAACTTACTATTCAATTACAATAATACATGATAATTGTAAATACGAGTATTAAGAAGGGTTTTTTTTTAAATATTTATCGTCGATATAAATAGAAACAACACTAACAATACTGTTTTTAATATCATCATCATTATATAATAGAAAAAACAAAATAAAAAACTGTTATTCAAATTGACAACCAATAAATTTGAATACATCAAATAAAATTATCAAAGAGTATATATAACCCATATATCGTTATAACTCTACAATGTTCATGATAATAAGAATTTAATTTTTTTTACATGTACATATTTATATAGAATGGAAAAAAAGTATGTATATTTTTATAATTACGTATAAAATATTTTGATTGACACTAAGAAATATTTTTATGATTTAGGATGTGAACGTAAGCTCTTTTATTATGCTTTTTTTTCTAGATAAATAGTATTTCTTATATTATGTAAAAATCGTTTGGATAAAATAAAATATTTAATGTTTCATAAAATTATTAACGAAAAAAATGGATTTTATAATTGTAAGTTATACATTTGTAAAATAACAAATCTGGTAAATGTAAAAATGTGTGAGATTCAAAAACCCATGTTATATTAGCTGAAATTCATAGGATAATAATACATGGAAGTATAACATTTCGTATAACCACAGTATCCTATATCTAATAACAACACTGCATTAACATATTTATAAATAAATGACAAATAGTAAATATTTACAAAAGAGATTATATTATAATAACCCATATATAACAGTACCAATTTTATTTGTGAATAACCATATATTTTAAAAAAATGTATATTATAGTAATCAAATAATTATATGTACATTGATATGTTTGTTATAAACTAATATCAAATATAAACATCATATAGATCAACTTGAAAAAGAAGGATTATTTGAAAGTGAGCTATACTATACAATTTTATACATAAGTAATAAAGAATGAATGTATGTAATAATTGTGGAGACAATAATTTAATTACAATTAAAAAATATCATCATTGTTATGGGTTTTTAGAGATTGAAAATTTGACAAACGCTATTCTATATTATATAATAGTATACATGTTTTTATTTTTGCTTCATGTAGTGGAATGGACAAAAACTCAAGCTTTTATGCATGCGTTTTATCATTTAAGTGAGTAAATAAAGAACAAGATATTTCTACAATCAATAATCATTTTCTGAGTATTAACATAATTTTTTTGTAGTTAAACCTGGCTTAGATATATAAACTTCACTTCTAATATTTATCTTTATATACATATATATATATATATATATATGTTTAACAGATATCCCTTCAAGTGAAACTCATTATCAACAAACGAAAGGTTGTCTTATGTACATTTAAAACCCTATTTTGATATACCTATATTGTAAATTTGTGTGTTATATTACAGATAATACTATCCAAATTATACATATAAATATATATATTTTTAATCTTTTTAGGCTGTTTGCTTAGCTATCAAAAGGAACTTTTGAACAAATTCTTTAAAGGTTCGAATGGTTATTCTGATTACGTAAAAGTACATAAATAATAAGATTTCTTCTTCTTCTTTTTTTTTTCTGTCTACGGCCTTTGAGACCACTTTAAAAAACAAATTTTACTCTTCTGTTCTCTAGCCAAAGCAAGTTCTGTCAAATGCATTCCTAGATCTATCATTTTCGTATTCTTTTATATATGATCTTCTCACCTTGCATGTGGACGTCAAAATTGTCTTTTACCTGTAAGAAATCTAGCTTAAAATAACTTTATCATTGATCCTTCTTATTTCTATGAATATAATGGTCATTGCAATTGTCTTTCCTTTATTTCTTGCACTATGCCTCGTTTCTGATACAACTGTATCATAAAATATTGCATGCATTATTTCGTCTGAGTTTGTAGTGTTACCATTTTTCGGCATCACCTGAATTACTTAGCCATTGATCCCTTGCAACTTTTTTGCGTTTGATAGACACTTCGAAAATTAGATTGAACCATGGTTTTTTCAACTAAATTTTTTAGAACCTAATCATATTGGCTCAATATCTTTTGTATTTCCATTCTTTTTTAATTCACGTATTTGTTGTTGTGTGTGAGCAAAATGTTTCAGTATTCTTAAGTCACCAAGAATTTGGACATCGATACGCCTATTCATGTTTTTCCTTTGTAACATCTTACACTTTAGGGCATCTTCTAATTTTTTAATTATCAAAAAGAGTCTGATCCAAAGTCTTCATCCCGACATTTCCTAAAATCTAGGCCACTATTGGCACAATACGATTACGATTACGATTGTAAATGACAAATTGTACGAAAAAATTTAATTATATTACAATTATACAATATTTAGCACATGAAATGCATTTACGATACATGTTTCAAACTCCAATGGATTGGTGTATACGGAAGAAACTTGGTTTGTTCTTTATTAAATAACATTATTGACATTTTATATCCATTTGAAATTATTATAGTCTCATTAAATATTTAGGCAATTAACAATAATAATAATTATGATAGATGAAGCTTTAACGGATCAAGATGAAAAAAAAATAATAATGGAATGCTATAGTAAGAAAATTTTTACCATAATGTAATAACCTTGACATTTTTTATGAATTATTATTCATACAATCATTTAATTATATGTAGAATCTATGAAATACTTTAAAGATCCTTTATTTCTAGGTAAATATAGTTTGTAGAGTAATATTTTGAAATGTGTTTTATAAGACTGACAGTTTAACAAAAATAAAAATTAATATTCTGTTGTAGAAAATCAAAAACAATATAAACATATGATTTGCAATTTATTATTAAAATTCTCATATTTCTTTCAAGGTTTACATGAACCAGCCCTGAAATGTTTATTTTTGAGATTTAGTAAGTAATTATACATCAATTATACATCATTTTTTGTTATTCCTACTATAATCATTTAAAACCTTATTAAATAAATAAAAAAAAATACATCAAATCCTATCGTCCTAAAAATCTATGATATGCTTAGACAAAATATAATTTTTCTTAATATTTTAGATGAAAAAAAATTTCGTATCTCTAATATTATAATAAATATAATATTTGGTTGTTGTTAATTAAAGTACATGACATTGTAATCAATTATTATTTAAAATACTACAATTTTCATGTATAAATATAATTTGCATATTAAAAACTATGAGATAGGTTATTCGTGTATAAAGGAACAATGATTACATTTATACATGTTTATTTATAATAATATTTTCCGTTTTTTTTTTTTTTTTTTTTTAGAATATTCTAATGCTTATAGCCGGTTTAAAGGTAATATATAAAATATTTATCTATTTTCTAAACAAATTTTGAGTTTACATAAATGAAATTTGGCAAATGTGTTTATGAGCAGTGATTACACTATTTGATAGTCAATATTGTGATTCGTTGAACATGATGTTCGAACGTGAATAGACATAATATAAAATTACGCAAAAATAATTTAAAATGTATTATAAAGTATATTAAATAAATATATATGATTAAGCAGACTGTATTAAATGTATTACATTTTTATAAAAATTCACTCAAAATATAAATGTATACGTAGATAAATCTACAATGGTATTTATTATTATACGTAAATACGCCGACCTGAATGACAACAATTAAAGGTTATGTCACGTCGATAAAAATCACGATTAATGTCAAATGCTGGAAAACAAAATCTTTTGCAAAACATCAAACATTGGATATTTACGGCAGAACAATATATTATATAAAGCGCATAACACATAAAAAGGAACTCTGAGTAAAATCGCGTAATTACAATATGACCACACATGATAAAAAGAAAACAAAAAATTGTATGTGAAGAGCTGACCGTTTTTCGAATTACTGTGGATATTTCGACGACGATTCGACAACATAGAGCACCCTAAAAGGTTTCACCAATGTCGCTGTCGACGAGCTTACACCGCGTATTATTAATGTAAGATAACGTGTCATGAAGGGAGGGGTAAATTCGCATTGCCACAATCAACGAATTATCGATAAAACGATAATGGTAGTGCGATGTATTGTTGTCGCAAAATCGCACTGTACAAACAGTTTAGATTTTATTTATGTCAAAAAATATGAATATGGAAAAGAAATATTACACGAGTATTTATGCAACTGTATAACAATGCTCTAATTTTCGATATGTCATTGAGAATTATTAAATTTTATCACTAAATTTTAATGATAAAGCGTTTTCTTTATATCAATTACATTAATGATATAGCTTTAAAAATATGTTTTTTATTTTTTTTAGCTATGCAACGAGATTACATGAATTATGTTGGATCTATTATTAAAGGATATGTTAGTATGTATCATAAAAAAGAACGATGACCTATTATAATTATTACTAATATATTAAGTTAGTAATAGTAACTGGCTATTTAAACAAAATAATAAATGTTGAAATTACTGCTAAAAAACATTAACGAATTTTTTTTTTTAGTTAGGAAACGATACGTTTTTATAATTTGTGTAAAATATATTAAATACAGAGTTCATTCCAGTGTTCATAAAAATTCTAATTATACATTCTGATGATATTTGATAATTAATTAAAAATAAATTTAAGTGTAGTTTACATTATATTTGACGTTATACATTTCATATATTATTTTAATATTTTTTTCATTCAGATCCCGAAAACTAGATAAACAATAAATATTAATTTTATCATCTTGTAAATAAAATCTTTTTTTTATATTAAAAGAGGTTATGCTGAATAATAACAAATATAATCTATTTCAGTTTTACGAGTATTTAATTCTCATTCGATTATACTTTATACACAATTTTTTTGTGTTACGAGTATCTAAATTATTAATAGTCGTTTATCAAGAAACAACAAAATATCAACAGTTTTAAAATATGAAAATCATTATAAACGAACATTCTAACAAAAAATATAACTTGTATTGGAGTAGTAACAAAATTCACACAAACTGTTTAATTTTTTTACTGACATTTCCAAATCAAATTAGGAAATATTGTGTTCCATGTTCAAAATTCGTTTGTGTTCCAATGATAAGATACATTCGTTTGTGCTTTTCTTCCGTACCGCCATAACGTTTGCACGCGATATTGTTTTTAATCGTGATAATAACTCAGTGGGCGTTAGGGGGCCGGTTAGGTTATCCCCCTTTTCATCATCCCTTCATACTTGAACTCATTACACTATAATAAATATCATTACAGTTATTATCATTTAGGCTAACACTTCATTGGCGTATTATTCGTGAAACTAACACGCCAGAGGCCGAGCCCAAATCCGGCCTTTGGCGTAAACAACGTTTGAAACATTACATTTTGATATAATTATAATAATAATTAGAACAATATGTATCACTATTCATTATGTATAACTATTTTTAATTGCATTTTAACTTTTTACATAATCTTAATATCTATCTAATTAAATCTCCATTTTTATACAAAGAGTAGATTAAACGATGCAATGTTATTCATTTATTTACTTCCTTGTTTGTAGAATATACTTCTGCAAGAAGTCCGAGAGATTATTGCAACAATATTGAATCACTTCCAGAAAAAAATATTTTTTTAAATGAAAATGGAGTATGGGAGGAAACTGGGAACCTAAAGTATAATCAATCATCACCCAGTTTTCATCAAGATACAAATTTTCAATCCGATCCTAGTAATCAGTTTTCATCTTCATCTGGTATAAAAAAACGGATTAGGGACTTCGATCTTAACCAAACACCTCCATCTGAAGATGAATAAAACATTTTTGTTAATAAAAGGCATATTGTTTAATTTAACATGAATATTTTGCTATGTTATTAAATTAATTGCTATTGACATAATTGCTTTTAAACATAAAACTCTTTCGTTTTCAAAAATAAATAATTATGCAATGAATACTGTAATAAAACCACCTATTCTATTCCTTTAAAACAGACAATTATAATATAATGCTATTAAAAAATTAATTAAAATCACATCGAGGTCGCTAAAATGAAAAGGAGCGTAAAATTATATTACCGCGACCTAGATGCCAGAGAACTCGTGTATACGGTAAGATAATAGCAATGTTGAAAAATCGTTGTACTCGTTTAAGGTGAATCGTTCAACTCGTATCGCCTTTCGATTGCGACTCGCATCACATCTGTCTAGCGACCTCCAACAACGCTGTAGATAAAAGTCTACGGGAACGTTATCGCTATAGCACAGCCACTAATATGCGTTCCGATGCAACCACGATCGGGTTAAGTAGTTTTTCAATATTTTCTCTCTCACCATTTGACAATCAACTGACGTACACCGACATACGAAACGGCGTACGTTTCTCCAATATATCTTCTTAGCAGGTACAATATTGTTATTTGTGTATAGAAAATAAACTGTTACATGTCTATAAACGCTACTATATATATATAGCTGTTTTTGTTTCTTTGACCAAAACAGTTCCTCTCCACCGTGAAGCTATGATAATCAATTACATCTCGTTTTAAACGTCCACGTATCTTTTATTTTTCTTATGTGGACGTTTTACGCCCGTACGAGCTTTCCTCCACAACAACGTTCATTAAAGACTTTTAACAATAATAATATATAGATGATAATTCACCTCAAAATTTAAGAAACGGGCTTTATTTCTTTATTTTGCTTCTTGCCCATTTCTTTAGATATCGTTATATGTCAATTTTAATCAATTATTTTTATTACAAAATCACGCGTGTTCCGGTCTTAAACATCGGCCACGGGTTAGCAAACCCTATCCCGTCCTTGATCCGTCACACAGCGCTCATTTGGAGCGAGACATCGCAACAATATTTTAGTATTTTGTAAATATCATTATTCATTAATATTAGCAAAAATAAAAATATTTCATCTAACATCTATAAGATGATACTTGATTTAAACGTAACTAACAGTTCTCCAATTATCGAATAGTTATTACGTATAGATTTCTCTTTTATGTGCACTGATTACACTAGTAAAAGTTTATTTTGCAATTAAATATATTTAAATAAACTGTTAAGGTCATTATTATCATACATATAATTTTCACCATAATGGAATTTTGAGCATCGAAAGTGAATTTCTAAAATCTCTAGATATTGAAGATATAACTAATGTTCAGCAAAAAAAAAAAAAAGCAAGAAAGAATAAATCATGTATGGATGAAAAGAATAAACAAGTTAACAGTTCAAATGTTGAACATGATTGATAACTCTTATAATTTAATCGGGATCTAGTTGGAATATATTTATATACATTTTAGCACTATAAAACTTATAAATATTCGAAATAAACAAAAATCTATGTGTTATCTCTAAAAAAAGCAACTTCGATAATGTGTATCAGTTTCAACTTATCCATTATTAAATATTGTTTAGTAAGAGAGATATATGAGCTATATTCACAGGTCAAAGTAGTTGCCACATATTTTGTAATTCTATAGAACCACTTAAAAAATGTAATAGCCTTTAACACAAAATGTATAATATTTCGCAAAAATATTGTTTTTATTAGGTGTTTTCAAATTTAACTTATTCTATGATTAATGTAGTATAATAAATGTACGACTGTTTTCATGAAAATTTATTTAAAAACTATATATCACAAATTTATTGAACAAAAACTCTAGTAAATGTAATAAAGTATAAAATATAAAATATAATTTAATGTTATATAAAATTCTAAATATCATAATACAACAAATTATCAACAAATTCAACAATACACACCATATGGGAAAACACTCGTTTAAACATAGTTTTTTTTTTTATTATTTACTCATGCTACATTCTCATTATTTGTCATGCTTTAAACAATATTATACTGGGACTACCTAAATTTTAACATAGAATTTAGTATTAGTTTAAAACTATAATAAAAATCGAAATGAACATGGTTAAGATTAAACTGTTTTTTATGACTTTAAATATATCAGTTACTGTCATAAACGCTGTAACACGTAAGGATAATATACATATATTAAATAATATAGACAGTATTTATTTAACTGAATCTACCAAAATGATGTTTGATTTATTTACATACAAAACTCATTTTGCAAAAGATAACAGAAATATATTTTGGTCAAATTACACTACATTGGTGATAAAAATAGAATAATGTTTATTCCTTTATAGACAAAAAATAAAATATGTCATTTTTGAAACGTATTTAATAAATAAAATATTTAAATTGCGTTTTATTTGTGCTTTTAATCGTGTTTTAACATAATGGTCACTTAATTCAACGACAATAATATGATAAGGTTACAACGACAAATTTAACTTTAATTTATGAAATTTTATGAATTAATTTATTAGTGTTTTATTTTTATGCATGACATACAACGTTGATAAAATTTAAATGTTTGTATTTATGAAAGTTTATTGTTTATACACATAGAAAAAATATTTAATGTTTTGATCGTAACAAATATATTATCATGTAATAATACAAAAAAATAAAATAATAAACAAATTTGTGTTTTTATTAAATGAGTATAAGAAATACGGCGTATGGTTCCGAGAATAGTTTAAAAAAGAAATCATAAAAAAAAATTTAAAAAAAAGGAAAAATTAAATAAAAATTAAGCGAAATAAATAGAACGTTTTTTCTAACCTTACTGCTCGTATATGTTTTTTCATTATATCTGTGAATAAAATTGACCACGTAAAGTGTACATGGATTGTACATGCATACACCAGTTCAAACATGTTTTGTACTCATAATGATTAAAATAATGATATGTTGACATATCATTGAACACATACCTTTATAATATAATAGTTGTACATAATGTATTGAAAAATAATTTTGTTCTACAGTACATTAAATACACATAGACGCTAAAAGTATCGTCATTCTCTTTCGGGTCTTAAAGCCATTATGTAAATGAAATATGTATAAATAATAAAAACCCAATAATAATAAATAATTTTTTCTTTCTATTATTTTAGAATGTGAACGTAAGATCATTCATAATTACAATATGATATAAACTCAAATTATAATTTTAAAGAGATTGTTAATTGTAAATTAAGTGTATTAATATGAAAATCGCATAACCCAATATCAGGAAGCCACACGTCTAAAAACAATATATACGCACTCACGCATACACACGCATACGTAAAAATAACTATTTGTTAAATCATATATGATACGTCATTTTTATAAATGCCATACACACTTCGGACCATAAAATTTATATAATTAATATCATTTCATCGTCCACGCCAGTTTGGTCGACACTAAACGTACGTGTTTGTAAATTTTTGTTTTTTTATTTTTTTATTTGTATTGATGAACATTATTTTCTTATTTGTTATTTTTTGTTGAATTTTATAGTATGTTGAATTCTGCAGACACCAATAAATATTTGTATAATGTATATGATGTATCTAAAAGAACCACATAATTTTATGACGATAGTCTTTATTACTACTTACAATACAGATAAGCATATAAGATAACTATAACTACTATGGACATCATTTATGATTTATTCATTTTATTGATTATATATTATATTATTAGTTTCCACAAATAACAGTACAAATATAATATCTGTATAAAAATATCTTCAAGAAATAAATTAATACTGTTTAGTCAAATAATTGTATGTATAAATTATTATGTAGATCAACTTAAAACGCTTGGAGGATTTCACAGTAGGTTATATGACTAATACCCTTTTTTTACCTATAATTTAAATATATATATTTGTGTATGAGTGTGTGCAGTTTTGAAAAACAATATAAATACAATTTCCGTATATAGTGGTCAATAAAATTATATAGATTATAGTCATTTTGAATTTAAAATTGATTTTTTATTTAAATTGATTGTTTTGACCAGCACAGTATAAAGATAAATATATAGACATAGATTTATAAACTTTAAAATATTTTCTTCATTTAGTGGACTGTGATAAAACTGATGCCTTCATGTATGCATTTTACCAGTTATGTGAGTAATTTAAAAACATAATATTTTTAAACTATAAACACATTTTTCAAATATTAATTTTCTAGTTACACATGCCATTAAATAAGTTGACTTTACTTGATAATTATGTTAATATTATAACTTATATTTTTGTTCTAATTGTTATTATTAGTCTGGTTACACGCCGCATCGTTCAAGCTGTAGATGGCATATTAAAATACATATAAATTTGCGATTTTTTGTGCGCGTGTGATCGGAAGATCGGGCGACAACTGCTAAATGACTAGCATTCAAGGCTGTCCGCAAGAGGGGTTGAGAAGTTTCATGCCCCACCCTATTTTATTTGGTATTTGTTTAAATTGGCGATATAATTCCTTATAAATGTTAAATAATTTTCAGTATATTTTTAACGTGTGATAAAATAATCGATTATTATTTCTACTAATTCCGCCCGTAACAGTCAAGGTCTTAGTTAACCATATTCCGTGGAAACAACTTTATAGAGCAGCTGTTATAACATGTGATAATTTGTATTCCCGACTTCATAATCTATGATTTATAATTTTTAGTTTTTTTACTGAGAGTAAATATAAAAAAAATAGGGTGTACATTTTTTGATGTCTCTCCCCTCCCCCCCTCCCCCGAAATATTTTTCTGCGGGTGGCCTTGCTAGCAGTTTGCTTTTTCAAAAGAAAAGATTATTTCACAAAAAATGTTATATTTACCTCATCACAGCGATGACCCGCCACGGCTTAATTTGTTATATATAAACATTTATACGAATACATATATATATATATATATAATATATATACATTAACATTTATTATTTGTGTATCAGCTTTATCTCAAAATGATGATCATCATAACGCGACAAAAGGTTGACTTACGTATTTTTAAATTCTATTTAGTTATGCTTTATTCTATAATTTATTTCCGCGATGTCACAGATTATAGTCATTTTATACATATGAGTACATTTTAGGGGTTTTACATAACTATCAAAAAGAACTTTTGAAAAAATTCCTTGAAGGTTCGTATAGTTTTGTGAAATAATTCAAATTACATATATAAATAAGTACGCTTTGTAGGAAATCAATGATTTGTATTATAATCATACAATTTTTAGCACATGAAATCCATTTACAATACATGTTTAAACTTCCAATGGAGTGGTGTATACAGAAAAAAATTGGTTTGTATTTAATTAAATAACATTATTGGTATCTTTTATCCGTTTGAACATAATTTTAGTCACATTTATTATATACACAATTAACGATACTTATACTAATTATAGATGAAACTTTAATGGAGCTAAATGAAAATAATATTATAAAGGAATGCAATAGTAAGAAAGTTGTTACCATAAAATAAAAACTATGACAATTTTATCAATTATTACTTATACAATCAATCAATGAAATGTAGAATCTATGAAATACAATAAAGAACCTTCGTTTTTAGGTAAATATATTGTGTAAAGAAGAACATTATTAAAATGTCTACTGTGAGACTGACAGTTTCACATAAATACTAATTTATAATCCATTGTAGAAAATCAATATTTACATTAATATACGATGTTTAAATATAATTTATTTACTTATAAACTTTATTAACCACTGCTTTATAAACTAAAGAGTTTTTATTTCTATCAAGATTCACATAAATCAGCATTGGAATGTTTATTCTTGAGACTCAGTGAGTAAATATGAATAATTTTATATTATTCCTATTATAATCATTTAAAACCTAGTAAAAAAAAAAAAATATATATATATATATATACCAAACTTATTGGAACTATTTAAACTTCAAAATTATTTATACGGTTAGACAAAATATAGTTTTTCATAATATTTTGTTTGAATACACGATTTTTTATCCATACATTTATAATAAATAATATATCTGGATAATATAACTAGAGTTTAATACATATTAATAAATAAAGAATTGAAAAGAAAAGAAAAAACAAATAAAGAGTAAAAAGGATATGAAAAAAAAATTAAAAAATTAAAAAATAAAGAAATAAAAGGATTAACGAATAGAAATAAAGTAAAAATTATAAGTTAATGCTCGTAAATAAAACAAAAATATATATATTTAAATAAATAAATATATATACGTATACTTAAATATACAATGAGTATTACGTCATGATAACTCGAGTTGTATTTTTTTTGTATTTTTTAGTTGTTTTTAGTTGTATTTTTAACTTGATGATGACATTTTGTCGAAAATGATAGTAATAAACACACATATACGAGTACAACAACTTATATATTTTCTTTTTTCTTTAATCAACGTAATACTCATTAGCGTTTTTGTATTTTTAATTATATATATATATTTATTTATTTAAATATATATATTTATACATATTAATTGACCAATATTTAAAAACTACAATTTTCAATTTATATAAATGAAATAAATTCTGTACCTTTTTATAAAACTAATACAATAATTAAATATGTACATATTTCAATAAAATAATGTGATATTCGTTTGTTTATTAATAGAAGAGATCGATAATACAAGCCGATTTAAAGGTAAAGTATTAAATATTTCCAATCCTTTTACAAATATTCTTGTTTACATTAATTTAATCCAGCACATATATTTATATGTCAAAACAAAATAAGTGTTATTTAAAAGCAATTATGTACGACATTTTTTTCGATTCATCATAAAAATGTATTGAGTTTTATCTATGTTATATATTACATGACGTATTATTTTGTATCAATTAAATTAATGAATTACCCATATTAATATTTAATTTATTTATCTAGTTATGCAACGAGAGTACATGAATTATGTTGGATTTCTTCTTGAAAAATATATTAGTATGTATCATAAAAATAAAAGATTAATCATAATTATTACAAGATCAATATAATAGAACCAATGAAATAAATTATAATTAGTACTTGGTTTTAAAATCTTAAATCTACATTTTGAAATAAATGTTAACAAATATTAATGAAAAAATAATAAGATTAGTTGAGAAATAAAACATATAAAATATAGGTAAAATATTTAAATGAGTATTGTTCATACCTGTATTCAAAACAATTTCAATTAGACATTCCTAAGCTATTAATAACTAACAAATAATAATTTCAAATGAAAATTACTATTTTTGAATTTATAAAATCAATAGATTATTTCAGTATTTTTTTTCACTCGGCTACCAAAGAACAAGATGAACAATTCAAATCATCTTTGACAAAATGTTGTAATAATTGATAAAATAATTAAAATGAAATATTGAAAAAAATATAAATCATATTATATGATGAATCATCACAAATATAATTTACTTCAGTTGTCAAATGATTAATTTTCGTTCAGTTATACATGGTACAAAATTATTTTGTTTTAACGAGTAACTAAATTATTAATAGTAACTTATAAAGGAACAAAAAAACATAACAGTTTAATATTATACAAATCGCCATACATGAAAATTTTAACATAAATTATAACATTATCTAACGTGACTTATTGTAAAATGGTAACTTGCATTTACACATTCCGTTTTCAATATTTACTAATATTTCCATGTTAAATTAAAATAGTTATAATTCAGATAAAATATTTATTTATTTCACCGACATCAAAGTTTGAAGCAAAAAACCTTTAGGTTATTAATGATAAAAATTAGAACATTATGTCTTATTATTCATAATATGCATATTTGTTGTATAAATTGCGTTTGACTACACGTAGATATATAATCATTAATACTATTAATACCAATCTATTTTTATCTCCATACTAAAACAATGAGTGAATTAACTAATACATATTTTGCTATTAATTAATTAACTTTCTTTTCTGTAGAATATACCTCTGCAAGATGTCCGCATGATTATTGCAACAATATTGAATCACCTCCAGAAAAATTTATTTCTCTTAATGAAAATGGGGTATGGGAGGAAGTTATAAATCCAAATTTCATTCAACCACCTTTCAGATTTCAACAAGAGACAAATTTTCAATCCGATTGTCACTTTGCATCTTCATCCGGTTTAAGTAAATATATGTGTAAAAATGTGTAAGATGTAGAAAACCATATCATATTAACTGATTATTATTATATTATATTATTATATAATTCATAGGATAATAATAATAAATTATCAAAGAGTATTTATAACCCATATCACATTATGACTCTACAATGTTAATGTTAATAAGAATCTATTTTTTTTTACATATACATATTTATATAGAATGGAAAAGAAGTATGTTAATTTTTATATTTACGTAATAAATATTTTGTTTGAAACTAAGAAATATCCTTATGATTTAGAATGTGAACGTAAGCACTTTTATTACGATTTTTTTTTAGATAATTAGTATATCTTATATTATGTAAAAATCGTTTGGATAAAATTGAATATTTAATGTTTTATAAAATTATTAACGGAAAAAATGGATTTTATAATTGTAAGTTATACATTTGTAAAATAACAAATCTGGTAAATGTAAAAATGTGTGATATTCAAAAAACCATATTATATTAGCTAAAATTCATAGAAAAACAATATATGGAACAACACTAAATTAACATATTTATAAAAAAATGATTAGTAAATACTTACAAAAGAGATTATAATATCAATCAATAATATTATTTAATATCAAATTTAAATATCAAAATAGACCAACTTCAAACTGAAGGATTTTTTGAAAGTGAGTTATACCATACAATTGTATATCTAAGTAATAAAAAATGAAATTATACTGCATTGTCCAATTTAAAAGACTTAAATAATTGTGGAGATAATAATTTAATTACAATTTAAAGCTACCAATATTGTAATTGTTAAATTTGACCAACACCATTCTATATTATATTATAGTATATATAATGTTTATATTTTTGATTTGTTTAGTGGGATGGACAAAAACGGACGCTCTTATGCATGCATTTTACAATTTAAGTGAGTAAATTAAAACCAAGATATTTCTAAAATCAGTATCCTTTTTCTGGGCATTATATTAAGCTATTTTTATTTAAAATCTGTCTTAAATATATAAACTTTAATTCTAATATTTATCTGTATTAAATATTTATAGTAAATATAATATATATATATATATACGAGGTGTGATCAAAAAATACCGGAACTAAAATTATATCTCCGCTAAAAATAATCGAATCGGGAATGTACATACATCAAATAAAAATAGAGATAACACTCAATTACGTTATTCAAGCCGTGAGTTAATATAAACTGTAAGTAATAAACGGCAATTCATTGAAATCAGATACTTTTAATGTGTCTGCCATTTTTGTCATGTCGAATAAACTCGAGCAGCGTAAATTTTGCGTTAAACTCGATAAATTAGCGACTAAAATCTTTGAAATAATTAAAAAAGCATTTGAAAATGAAGTGATGAGCAAGTCTATAACATTTGAATGGCATAAAAGGTTTATTGAGAGTCATGAAGACATTAATGATTACTCTCGTTCTGGACGACCTTCAACATCAAGAAATGTGGAAATGGTGGCAAAAGTACGAAAAATTATTCGACCAGATCGACGAATGACGATAAGAGAACTTTCTAGTGAGTGTAATATTTCTTTTGGATCATGTCAAACTATTTTGACTGAAGATTTAGGCATGAGATGAGTCTGTGCAAAAATGGCCCCAAAATTGTTCTCAAGATCAAAAAAATCATCGAATTGAAGTTTGTCAAAGTTTGAAAGAATGAACACAAAATGACCCAGAGTTCATTAAAAATGTGATAACTGGTGATGAAACATGGGTCTATGGTTATGACATAGAAACTAAATGACAGTCATCACAATGGAAATCAGTAACTTCACCAAGACCCAAAAAAGCTCGACAGGTTCGTTTTAACGTTAAGACCATGTTGATTACTTTTTTCGATAAAGACCTGATTTATTACGAATTTGTTCCAACTAGTCAAACGGTTAATCAGACTTACTATAAAGAAGTTTTAATTAAATTACGAGAAAAAATCAGTAAGAAACGTCCAGATCAGTTCCAAAATCGATCGTGTTTGTTACACCACGACAACGCGCCTGCTCATTCTGTCTTATCAACCCGTGAGTTTCTAACTGATAAACAAATTCCAGTTGTACCTCACCCCCCTTACTCACCAGACCTCGCCCCTTGTGATTTTTTTTTTATTTCCAAAAATTAAAACTGACCTCAAAGGACAAAGATTTGATGATATGAAACAATAAAAAATAATGCGGTGGATCAACTCAAACAACAACAACAACAAGTTGAAGACTTCCAACACTGCTTCAAAAAGTGGCAAGAGAGATGGGACAAGTGTATAACATCGGGCAGTGAATACTTTGAAGGAGATTAATATTTGAAATATTATTTGTATATTTAAATACATAAAAAAAAAATCCCGGTATTTTTGATCACACCTCGTATATATATAAATAGATAAATAGATAGAAAAATATGAAATTTTCTTTATTTAACAGATATCCCTTTAAGCGAAATTCAATATCAAATGACGAAAGGTTGACTTATGTATATTTAAAATCCTATTTTTTTATGCATTATATTGTAAATTTGTGTGTCATAATAAATAATACTATTTAAATTATATATATATATATATATATATTTAAACTTTTAAGGTTGTTTGATTAGTTATCAAAAAGAACTTTTGAAAAAATTCCTTAAAGGTTCGTATGGTTATTCTGATTAGTCAAAAGTACATACATATATAATAAGGTTTTTTCTTCTTCATTTTTTTTCTTTTGTCTTTGTCCAATTTAAAAAACAAACATCATTTTATATTTCTACAGCCAAATCTAGTTCTCCAAGAGACTTATTATTGCCCCTTCTTTCCTCTATAAATGTACTACTCATTGCAGTTGTCTCTTTATTATTACCCGCATGATATCTTTGATAAAATGATAACATAAAATATTGCATACATTATATTGTCTTATTTTGTAGTGTGACCATTTTTCGGAATCACCTGAATTACTTAGCCATTGATCCCTTGCAACATTTCTGCGTTTGATAGCCTCTTCAAAAATTAGAATTAACCATGGTTTTTTCAACTAAATTTTTTAGAATCTAACCACATTGGCTCAATATCTTTTGTATTTCCATTTTTTTTTTAATTCACGTATTTGTTGTTGTGTGTGAGCAAATTGTTTCAGTATTCTTAAGTCACCAAGAATTTGGACATCGATACGCCTATTCATGTTTTCCTTTGTAACATCTTACACTTTAGGGCATCTTCTAATTTTTTAATTATCAAAAAGAGTCTGATCCAAAGTCTTCATCCCGACATTTCCTAAAATCTAGGCCACTATTGGCAAATACTGTATTTATAAATATGTGGTAAATTTGATTTACATATTTACCATCTGGTGAAATTTATGTGGCCGTATGGATATTTTTGTGTTGGTATTTAAATATTAGAATTCTCAAGTTTCTTACTAACCAAAAATCAATCAATCTACCGCTATTATCATTAGACTTGTAGTGCAGACTATGGCTTCCTATATTGGGCTTGAAGCAGCTTCCTTTACCACCTTAGCATTGAAATCCCCCAGAATAAATTGTACAACTTTCGATGTGATCCAGTGAATAGTATTTTCTAATAATGAGTAAAAATTATCTTTTATACCATCTTCTTTATCTTGTTTGCGTGTGCATATTTATGAATGAAATATTAAACTACTTCGTTTTTAAGGTCAGTAATGAAAGCCTTAGACTTATTAGACTAAAATTGACCACAGAGTGCACCAGATCGTTATGGACTACGAAACCACACCCACCTTGTCTCCCCTTATCATATGTGCCCAAGAACAAGGTTGTGTCTTTCATCTGAGAGTGCCATTATCGCGTTATCTCAATTCTTCAAACGTCACTATACTGTTGTTATATTTTTCTACTTGATCTAATAGCATTATTGCTGCACCAGGGATATTGAAAAACCGAACACTTTATGTACTAAAACGTAGAACCGATGTATATTTTTCCGTCCTAAAATCTTTAAATCCACTGTTTTTGAGGCAATTTGTTTGTGTTCTGTACAATATTTTTATGTGATATCGGGTATAAATTCCGAGGTTTAACCCCAAAACCTGGATGACCAGCCTTACTGACTGATAAAGGTCAGAGTGAGTCTATTGCTATACATATTTTGACGTATTGGGTGATGGGGACGTCACTTTCCTTTCACCGATGACTCGGACCTGCGCGATTGTTACACCCGTCACTAGTTATGATTTCGTCTGCGGAAAAATATTTTCTATAAAATCTAATTGGAGCGTATATACTATTATATCTGAAAATATAATTAGTTTATTGATTGTAAATGACAAATTGTACGAAAAAATTTAATTATATTACAATTATACAATATTTAGCACATGAAATGCATTTACGATACATGTTTCTAACTCCAATGGATTGGTGTATACGGAAGAAACTTGGTTTGTTCTTTATTAAATAACATTATTGACATTTTATATCCATTTAAAATTATCATAGTCTCATTAAATATTTAGGCAATTAACAATAATAATTATGATAGATGAAGTTTTAACGGATCAAGATGAAAATAAAATAATAATGGAATGCTATAGTAAGAAAATTTTTACCATAATATAATAACCTTGACATTTTTTATGAATTATTACTCATACAATCGTTTAATGCAATGTAGAATCTATGAAATACATTAAAGAGCATTCATTTCTAGGTAAATATAGTGTGTAGATAAGTATTTCGAATTGTGTTTTATGAGACTAATAGTTTAACAAAAATAAAAATTAATATTCTACTGTAGAAAATTAAAAACAATATTGACATATGATTTTCAATTATCATGTACTTATTTAAAATCGTTATTAACAAATGCTTAACAAATCAAACCTCAAACTTTTTTCAAGTTTCACACGAATCAGCTCTGAAATCTTTATTCTTGAGATTCAGTAAGTAAATATGTAAATTCTTTTGTTATATAACATTAAACTTATAAATATTTCTTTAAAATAATATGTATTTTTATATATATATATATATATAAGGTTTCGCTACTAATTCCCGGCTTAAAAGTAAAGTATAAAATATTTATTCATTTTCTAACAAATTTCGAGTTAACTTAAATAAAATTTGGTAAATGTGTGTATATGCATTGTAGATTTTATTTATGTCAATAAATATGAATATGAAAAATAAATATTGTAAGACTATTAAAGTAATTGTGTATAAACACAACAATGCCCGTTTTTCGATGTGTCATTGAGAGTTATTGAATTTTATTACGACTATTAATGATAAATTGTATTATTTATATCAATTAAATTAATGTTTTAGCTGTAAAAATACGTTATATTTTTGTTCAGTTATGCAACGAGAATACATGAGTTATGTTGGATCTATTATTAAAGAATATGTTAGTATGTATCATAAAAATAAACGATGACATATTATAATTATTGCTGCTATATTAGGTTAATAACTTACACACACACACACATACACATTCACACACACTCATACACATACACCTGTATTATTTAAAATAGTTAGAAAATTAAAATAATATTATACTCTTGAGTTTTTTTCATTGCATATGTTTTTTTATTTATCGGCAAAAAACAAAATAAATTAAATTATATGGGTCAACAGAAAGAAAAAATAAATGATAAAGGAAATAAGAACAATAAAACTTATGTTACAGTTAAACTAATACTTAAACTAATATCTGAATATAAGAAACTATATAACTATCGATCACACACGCATCCTCAACTCACTCAGCCACTCGACGCCGCACGTCCCTGCCGCATGCAACCTTTTCCAGACCACCTTCAAAGCGTGTTTTGGGACATACTTCAATAATATGTCATATTATTACACTCCCACATTCGCAATTTTGTGTTTCGATTATGCCTCATTAATGTAGTAGATATTTGCATCTGCCTTTCTTCGTTCTATTCTGATTTAAGGTGGTTCACAAGGAACTTGGACGACTGAAACCTGGGTTTCTATATTGTGAATCGTTTACTAATTCAGTATTCTTTACGTCCGAAGTTTTCCAGTTAATTTTCCAAACATCCTCTAATGAACTTTCACAAGTTGTTTTTTCCCAAACCGGATACCATGGGTTCAATATTTTAATTGGAACATTCCTAAAATCATTATATATAGGTATATTGGTGTTATTCTTCACCTTTGAGTATAACTGATGTACATTCTGCTAATGTAAATAAAAAATTATTGTAGAAATTTCAGAGTGTATTGTATTTTTTACCTATTAAAAATGGAAAAAGAAGAATATTCGTCGTCTTTGAGTTTGTTTACTATCCTAGTCATTACCAGATAGGTATCTTCAAAAATATATGTATGATTCATTGTTTTACCATGCAGAGGAGAAAATATCAAATACTTACTACGTTTTTTTTTGTGAATATATTCAACTCTAATAGCAATAAGTAAATTTTTTTTTGTATTAATGTGTACCTAAATTATTAATGATCGTTTATCAAGAAACAAAAAAATAACAAACAGCTTTAAATTATGAAAAACATTATAAATGAACATTCTAACAAGATATATAACTTAACCTAATATCACTTGCAATGGAGTGGTAACAAACAAACTGTTTAATTTTTTTACTGACATTTCCAAATCAAATTAAAAAATATTATGGTTCATATTAAAAATTCGTTTGTTTTACAATGATAAGATACATTTGTTTGTGCTTTTCTTTCGTACCGCCATAACGTTTGCACGCTACATTGTTTTTAATCGCGATAATAACTCAGTGGGCGTTCGGGGGACCGGTCGGGTTTTACCATTCTATCAGCGTCGCATCAGAACTACGCTCCCTTTTACCGTATTCGTTACCCGCGAAAAACCCTGCACTGCTTACCATCCGCGTGTATGCCTTTTGCTACATTATAAATATTTTAATAACCGCAAACATATAGCTTATCGTCGTAAATCTTAACAGCTGTCGCTACCACGAGACCCGGTAATGACACTGTACCGCCTTCATTCCCGATCACCTGGTTTAAGGCCGATCGACCATATCCAGCTCTGAACCCAGAAGAAATCGTCGTTTCACATCAAGTGCAGTGTTCGCTAAAAAGGCTTCCCCTTCTCATCACCCCTTCATACTTGAGCTCATTGCACTATAATAAATATCATTACAGTTATTATCATTTGGTCTAACGCTTCATTGACGTATTATTCGTGAAACTAGGACGCCAGAGACTGAGTTTAAATCCGGCCTTTGGCGTAAACAACGTTTAAAGCATTACATTTTAATATAATTATGATAATAATTAGAACAATATGTATCACTATTCATTATGTATAACTATTGTTTAATTGCATTTTAACTTCTTACATAATCTTAATACATATCTAATTTAATCTCCATTTTTATACAAAGAGTGAAGTAAACAATGCAATGTATGGTATTCATTTATTTACTTTCTTGTTTGTAGAATATACTTCTGCAAGAAGTCCGCATGATTATTGCAACAATATTGAATCACCTCCAGAAAAAATTATTTTTTTAAATGAAAATGGAGTATGGGAGGAAACTGGGATTCCAAATGACAATCAACCATCATCAAATTTTCATCAAGAGGTAAATTGTAAATCCGAATCCAGTAATCAATTTGCAACTTTATCAAGTATAAAAACCCCGATGATAGATATCGACCTGAATCAAACACCTCCATCTGAAGATGAATAAAACATTTTTGTTAAGAAAAGGCATATTGTTTTATTTAACATAAATATTTTGCTATGTTATTAAATTAATTACTATTGATATATTTGCTAGTAAACTAAAATAAGAAGAGTTTTCAAAAATAAATAATTTTACAAGGAGTTCTGTAATAAAATTACCTATTCCATTCGATTAAAATAAACAGTTACAACGTAATACTATTAAAATACTACAAAAATTCCGTCAAGGATGCCAAAATGAATTATAGCGTAAATTTTTATTAAATGCGTTAGATACCACAGAATTCGTCTATATGAAAAAGTAATATTAGAGTTGAAAAATTCTTATGTAATTAATCTGTCAAAAAAAACTTTTAAAAGTAAAAAAAATTGTTATATGCTAAAGGATTGGACTGTTGTGGTGAAATTTTGAAGTAAATAAATAATTGAAATCAGCTTCAAAATCATGTACCTTAAAGACTGAATAAAAGAGTAGAAAAAAGATAAATTACGAATTTTGAGGTAAGTAAATTGGTCAAATCAAACCTCAAAATTCTGTGGTAAACTTGTGAATTTTAAATTTTTTTAAAAATTCAGATCATTGAAAAATAATACATTTCTCGGCAAGTGAAAAAATAACACAGAACGGAGTGTATTCTTTAAAAAATATTTTGTATTTGTATTCATAATTTATTGAAAATATCGTTGTACAGTACATTAAACACACATAGACACTAAAAGTATCGTCATTCTCTTTCGGATCTTAAAGCCATTATGTAAATGAAATATGTATAAATAATAAAAACCCAATAATAATAAATAATTTTTTCTTTCTATTATTTTAGAATGTGAACGTAAGATCATTCATAATTACAATATGATATAAACTCAAATTATAATTTTAAAGAGATTGTTAATTGTAAATTAAGTGTATTAATATGTAAATCGCATAACCCAATATCAGGAAGCCACACGTCTAAAAACAATATATACGCAATCACGCATACATACGCATACGTAAAAATAACTATTTGTTAAATCATATATGATACGTCATTTTTATAAACGCCATACACACTTCGGACCATAAAATTTATATAATTAATGTCGTTTCATTATTCACACCAGTTTCGTCGACACTAAACGTACGTGTTTGTAAATTTTTGTTTTTTTATTTTTTTATTTGTATTGATGAACATTATTTTCTTATTTGTTAATTAATTATTTAGTTACCAGCGATACAATATTAATGTCAGTTACCATATTTTGTGTGTTGTTTTTACTACCCACTTATACATTCATGCACTAGGAACACGGTAACCGGGCCCCCAAATTACGATTCCCAGCCTTAACTGTATATTTAGGATCATTCAACTTTTAAGAACTATTGGTAAACGATACATTATATTTTTTTTAAGAAATGCAACTATTTATATTGTAATTCATGAACAGTGGAAGTTAGAAATAATAATAACAATATTTTATTTCGGGTAACACTATTAACAGATCGACTATCTACAATTTATTAAAGGTACCTAATGGAATGCAATACTAATAATTATTGAATCTGGTTTAAATAATATTGGTTTTACATTAGTATCATCGATTGTTAAACTAAAAGCTGGTTTTAATATGGAAGGTTTTTATCATTGAAATTTATTTATTTATTTTCATTTATTGAATTTTAAAATTCAAATTATAGTTAAACCAGACGAGTTCGAAAATAAACCTATGTCGATTATAGTTAACCATGACGATAGTGCCTATAGAATTTTAATTAATGAAGCTACAGTAACCTGTTTCCATTGTTATGTCAGCCGGAAGCTCTATTACCCCACTCGAAAAAAATATAAATTATAACATGACAGTCGACACCTCAATTTCCGAGTCAAGCGAAGCAAATACGATTATTATAAGTGAGAACAGACAATTCAATCAAGATTGAGAATTGGTCACACAAAGGTCAACCACGTACATATTATGAAAAAAGAACCCAGACTCGTATGTGAATACTGTAACATCCCATGAATTTCAAAAGAAACATCTACTCGAATGTTTAGGTTTAACTAAAGAAAGAAGTATATTACCTAACCCAACAAACCTAGAAGACATCCTGAAAATAGAAAATTTATTTAATTTAATATATTTCTTAGAAAAGACTAATTTATATGTTCAATACACGCTCGGAAATATGTATAATGGACGCACTAATGAGGGGTTTTGCCACACTTTAGCTAATCGCGGTAGATAAAAGTTTTGTCCGAGTGACATTCCATGAGCGGTGTATGCAAAACATGTCGAGTGTGTATATGTGTGTCCGTTCCACGAAACATAACCATACCACACAGTAAAACTGTCATATAAATATACGTAAAAATATATTTCGCGAGTGCGCGTTTTCGTCGTAGCAATATTATTTATATATAATTGTCATAAGCGTAAAATATCAAACAAAATTCTACATGTTCTCTGATCGAGGAAAAATGCATTCCATTGCCACTCTATATAGAAAAGGATACATGTTGTATAATTGTATTAAGTTTTTGTATCATAAATTGCACCCGATGTCGAGATTGTTTTTGTTATTAATTATTTAATTGTATTCCTTCCACAATACTACTTATGGAATTAATTACTATTTTCATAACAAACTTTTTTATTATAATTCCTTTAACGGCCTTAAACGAACGCTCGGACAGTCAACTCGTCCCGACGTATAATATAATAACCGAAATTTGTCTTGCATAGACACATATAATAAAATTTAAATTAACTTTTAAAATTAATTATATGGCATAAACTATAATTAATAGATTTTTAAGTATTATTAATAATGTTATATATATATATATATATATATATATGAAAATGTAATTCTTGATTTTTCACCAGCTAAATGACTACTGTTTAAGATGTCACGAAAAATAAAATACACTATTCATGATTATTATGAACGCATACATAATTTTAAAAATTAAAAACCTAAGAGGCAAATGAAATACACCAAGAATAATATATCCTATCTCCCCAATTAGCTATTTTAATTTAAATAATATGTAATAGTTAACAAATATCTACTGTAGTATTTTGTGTGCCATGAAGAGAGAAATTAACTAATACAGTTGAAGGTAACATGTAAAACACGTATATATTTATTCAGTATCACCAAGAGTTAACGTAAATGGGATTTAATCCAATAATTACAACTATATTTCACAAAAAAATTATTTATGTTTAATATTTTCAATTTAAACTTATTCTATGGATTAGGCTTTACAACAAATGTATAACTGTTTTCATGAAAAATAAATAGTAAAGATACGCTCTACAAATTTATAAAGCAAAAGGTTTAATAAATTTAATAATTAGAAATATGGAATTTTATAGTATGCTGAATTCTTTAGACACTAATAAATACGAGGTCTGATCAAAAAATTCCAGAACTTTTGAATTTTCGGATAGGAGGGTCGCAGAAACTCCCTGGTGATCTCAGCTGTTAACATTATTTTACCTGAGTTACGTGATTTTTTTTGTTTATCGCTGTAACCTTCTTAGTTCTCGAGTTATCACATTTATTGTGAAGCGCAATTTTCGTCCGCGGCAATTTTGACGATGAACGCGGAACAGGAGCAGCGAGTTTGTATGAAATTATGTGTGTAACTCAAGAAAACTTTCTCGGAAACTTTCAAACTTTTGACTGATGCCTACGGGAATGAAACCATTGGTCGTTCAATGTTTTACGAGTGGTACCAGCGGTTCAAACAAGGTAGGATGTCGGTCGAAGGTGACCCTCCTTCAGGGAGACCCTCAACGTCAACTGAGAACGCTCATGTGGCCCAAGTGAACACCCTGGGTCGTTCAAATCGTCGTCTGACAATCCTAAGAAAATTGCGTGAAGCTGTGAATAAATTTTGTTTATTAACATCATCCTGTAGATAAAAATGTGCTTCGTCCGTTATTAAGAGACGTTTAACGGAATTTCTTCATTTGTAATCAAGAGTTTTTCCAAATATTTATTTATATATTATTATATTAAACGTTTCTACCACAATTTATTCGAACTTTTTCGACTTTAAAAGGTATTCAAACCTTTTTACAAAACTCTCCAAGACAAGAAAGACCAACAGACATATATTATCTATTAAGTATCCATATAACTATTAAAGTTAATCCCGAAGAAATTTTAACCCAGTTTTAAAAGGTAGAAATAACTATAAATTAAAAATTTATTATATATTTATGCTTGTTTATTTTATTTTTCATGTTTTATATAGTCTTAACAATATTAAAAGTCAATTATTAACTACACAAGGTGTCAATTAAGATATTTTGTTTATTTAATTATATTTATTAAACGAATAATAAATCTGATTTTTGTCATATTTTTAACCAAACATTAACGTTTAAATTCAATATTAACTAATATTAGAGTACATATTTTGAAGTTCTCTCGAAAAAACATCTAGATACAGCCTTGTGTATAAGTAATAATTTTTAGAACAAAAAAGGCAATTAAAACTGATAAATTTGAAAAAGTTCAAATTTTAAATGCGGTTTAAAAACAATTTTCCTACCACTAATTTCGTTGTATTGAATTTCATTGCAATTCAATGATTCTTTGTTTATACCAACTATTTTATAACTGTTTTTTAAATGTATTTCCGTTTGCAACTTTTAAATAGTGTAATAATATACTATTTTAGACCTAAAAACTTAAACGAGAATTCAACCACATAAAGTTACCCAATTTTAATTCTGAAAGAAGTTTTAAATTCGTCATTCTGTTTAAATATGGAAATATTTTCTTTGATATTTTAAATAAACCTACGTTTTAATAAACAGTAATAACTTTTATATTTTTGAATTTTTAGTAGAAAACAAATTTAATTAAATCTACTGACGCAATAACTTTAAAAATGTCTGACAGATATCAGTCATTTATGAAAATTAAATTGTATTCGTTTTAAGACCTAAGTGATTGCATTAACTGTAAAAACTAGAACAATAAACAATAGTTTCACAGGATTCCATACTATTTGGAAATCTTTCATTTTACGAATTACTTTAATTTTTTTTAACTGGGACAGACGGTTGCCTTTCGTTTATCTACCTTGTATCCGACATGATATAATAACTGTTGTTAATATTTTAGTGTGTAGAAATTTAAAATATCAGCATCAAATATAATATATACATGATAATAAAAAATAAAATATAAAATAGGAATAACTCATGATATAATATAACAACAAAATATGGTAAAAACTATTTGAAATTTAATTAACTAGTTTTTAAAAAGTGTACAAATAAATTCATCATCATATGTATTTTTATGTACTATTGTCATTTATTATTATATAGAACGGTAATATAATATTCATTTAACGTTATTATTGTTGCTGACAAATTTGATAATAAAATTGGTTGAGATTCAGGTTCTGCTTGCACTTTTCGATTTGTATCTTGTTTTGAAGCGTACAGTATTGGTCGTCGGTCAAACCGCTTATTATTTGAATAACTTTTAGAGTTCTATTAGTTAAATGACCCAATTGAACAACTTTATTTTTAAATTCACATGACTGAAAATAAAAAATAAAATTTCAAATTCGTTTAATTTTTTTCAAAAGCCATTTATAATAACCATACATATTATTTATAACACTATCGGGATTTAAAATAATCTTGTCTTTACATAATAGTACAATTACATATATTTCTAGTAATAAATCAAAAGTATAATATCAAACTAAAAAGTTCTAAAATATATAGTATAAAATCAAAAGCAGATTATTGACAAAACAAATATTAGAATAGTAAAATTATTTGGGTGCATTATGCACTATCTGAAACAAAATAGAAAAAGAAATGAATGGAAGAGTGGAATAAACTCAACGAGAAATATATTACTATACAATTAAATCAAGAAATTATATTCATTAAATAACGAAACAATGAAAAATGTAGCAAAATTTAGATAAGACTGTAATGAGAACCTTTTAGATAATACAAAAATGAGCTCATGCAAAGTCGGTCTATGAACGATTTGATTTTTAACCATTGGTAACCTACAGCAACTTGTCAAATTTTTCTGATCTAGAAATCTCTCTCGTCCTCAAGAAAACTACCCAAAAAAAATTTTGCTCAATTTCTAAACCTTGCTCAATCACTTTCTCGTCTTCGAAAACATTTAACAGATGGTGTATAAGTATACTCACCAATCGACCGTTTTTATCAAAATACAACCGGAACCAGAAAAATATATCCTTTTTTTTTAACAAATATCAATATTAATACATGATTTTAAATATATTTCCATGAAACTAAACTAACATAAATGATTTTTTGGTTTTTTTTAAACAATTTGTAAATGATTACTTACAAAAATTTGCCTTCTAAATATTATAAAACATTATTGTATGAAGATATTTACCTCGGTTGGCAGTATCGAGATCATTTTATTTTCTGTGTTTAAGCGGAGTAAGGTCAGATGCTGTAGAGTATAGTTCCTTTTGTTCACGTAGTAATTAAATATACTGTCACTTTGTCGAGTTTTCCCAAAATCATTATACTCAATCCTGAAAAAAATTAAAACATACATTATTTATTGTCTCGAAATTTTCCAAATTATAACATAACAACATAAATAATAATTATTACATAAAAATTCTAATCGAAATATGAAAAGTATAGTTTATACTGAAATATATATAAAAAGAAAAACTCAAAATTTATCAAAAATGTTATACTATGTTTGACTATTTAAAAATATATAGTTTTTTTAAAAATTAAAACTAAAAATAAATAATAAATGTAATTTTTTATTAATATCATGCAGTATAGTTGTGTATTTGAATAAAACACTTTTATTTGTTTATATTTTTTTAAGTTTTATACAAATTAATAACGAAAGTGTTAAAAAACGAGAGAAAATAATATATTGAAGATATATAAAGATTTTTGGAGTGGAATTTCATATGATATAAAGCAGTGATTTAAAATAATGATCGAAGAACAAAGAAGATCTAAATTATAATATTCTAAAGAAAACGAATACCACATCAATAACTAATAATGAAAAACCTATTAAATAAATAAGAATTAAAGATTGGAACCGGTGTAAACATTTTCACACAGTATCAAAAAAGTGAAATGATAAATTATGGAAAAATATAACGGCTATTAAAAAACAGACAAAACGATAAAAACGCAATAAATCTATACTTTGAAAGAGTACTAATCGAAAGTTACCTGTAAAGCTGCAACATTAATGATATTTAAGTCTTGAAAAATTTGTGAAAAGCAAAATTTAAACTTTTGAAATAATATGGTGCTGAAGACGAACGTTGAAAATTCCATAGCCAAAAAAAACAAGAAATTAAGGGATTGTCCAAATAATCAACAAGCAGATAAGGAGCAAACTTACTAAAAAAAGGTAAATGCCAACTTTACGTGCTTTATTAATATTTCTTCTGTAAATACAAAGTGTATAATTTTCTTTAGCAGTAACGAACATTTTGAGGTAATTTTATTTTGTTAGGGGATTCCAAATATTTGTAATAAATAAAAACTATCATTTTTTGTAGCACTCAATATTTTTTTTAAATATATATAATGTATATTAAATACTTATACGTTACGGTTCATAGTAAACTTCTGTAATCAATATAACCTAACCTATCTGCATTATTGTAATATTATGAGATATGTCTAATTTTGTAACAAAACTTGCCGGAATGCGTTCCCAATTCGGATCAGTCCGACTATTGTGTATTTCCGTAAAATATTACGTTCACTTTTAGTCGTGTTGAGAATCTTCAGCTGTTTCAAATAATCCGATATCTTTTGTAAATTATTTTCGTCCATTTCAGAATTTAAATCGAAATTAAATCGGTCAGACAGGTATTTCTCCAATAGTTCATAATTATCATCTGAAAATAAAAATACATATTATTAAACAACTATTTTAGTGGAGAAATAAGAGGATGTATTCGTGGGTATATTGCGTTCTAGATATATGAGAGGGCCATTCAAGTCACAACCCGAATATTTGATAATCTTAGCGCTACCCAGGAGACACCACCAGGATATTGGCCCCAGGAGTCGTCTCCCAAAAACTAGTATTTTTTTATTTTTTTATGAATTTGTTAAAAACTTTGTCAATTTTCATTCGTGCAGGCAAAAAATAAAAACTTAGTAATTTAATCTAATTAAACCACCTGATTTCATTACATTCAACCATTGCCATTTGTTCCCTTAATTTAATTATTTTGTATAAACTCGAAAAAGATAAAATAAATTATTTTGTACCCAAGAATCTATAATTAACCCAAATATATATATATCTAGGAAATCAACTTTTAAGAACCAAATTTAAGTACTTAGAAAAAACAAGTAAAACCAATAAAATTAAACGGAGCAAGATATAGACAACTTTCGTATAGTAAAAATAGAATATTGAACTAGATGAAAATAAGCAGAATAAATAAAAACTTTTGTGTATAGTATATGTATATATATGAATGTCTGTCTGTCTGTCTATCTTGTATGCATTCCTAAACTATTGATCCGATTGTAATGAAACTTTGAGTTGTTGTATATACCCTTGCGAAGGTTTCTGTAATATAAAATTTAAAATACGACCAACGAAGGTTGTAGCTAATACGGAAAATTTTGGGATTCTAGGCATTAAACAGTTACCATGATGACCATTTATATTATAATTGTTACCATGGTAAACATTTTAATTATTATTTATTTTAAATAGCCATTTTAATTATAATTAAGCTTAAAACATAATTTTCTAAAACGTATTATTATATTTTGGTGAGTATATATTTTCAAACAATTTTGCCATCATGCCAAAACGAAAAGTGATTGAACGTTCTACACTTCAAGCACGAACAAAAAGAGCATCTTGAACTTCAGAAATAAAAAACAAAGAAAAGCAAGATCGGAAACTAATCGAGTTCGTAATTCTTAAGCCCGATAATCTGAAACAGAACAGCAACGTGATGAAAGACATGAAACCGATCGAGTACGCATTTCTCAAGCCAGTTCGTCAATAACAAAACAGCAACGTGTAGAAAGACTGGAAACCGATCGAGTATGCACTATACGATCTAGGCGGTCACTGCACGCTAAAATCAATTTTACTACATTCCACTATGATATTCATTATAACTAGTCTTCATCCAAGTGTTGTGATTGGAAAAATTGACAAAATGTGAAAATATTGTGATGCCTTAAATTTAAGAATGAAACACCAGAAATGTGATGTGAGGGTAAAATAGTAAAATTGCCAAAATGACACTTGCAATCGCACTTTCAATCGCATCATCTGGAATTGGGGCAACTCTTTTGAATGGTTACTGAACAACGCATTCAGCGCTAAAATTATCGTTGATAATTTATATGTAAATTGCCGAAACTCCAACATGTAATATTAACAAAAATTCTGGAATGGGAAAATACTGAAATCATGTCAATTCATAATATGGGACGAATGTTTTATAGTGCAAAAAAAAGCAACAGAAGAGCTACATAGTACACTTAATAATTTGAGAAAAAATAAACGGCTCTTTGGTGGCGCATCATTTTTTTATTTTCGACAAGACTCATGTAGTAATACCACATTCAACGCTCACTGATGAATTTTACGAATCTCTTAAATCATCATTTTGATGGCAACATGTACGGAAATTGACTTTGACGATCAATATGTGTGTACAACTACAACATGATGTTTTACCTGAACGTTTCATCAAACAATTGTTAGATATTGGGAATGGGAAAATGTCAATCAGTAAAGTCACACACAATGCAAAACTTTGCCAGAAATTTTTTGTAAAATAACAGCATCCAAAGGCGAATTAATCAACGAGGTTTTCTCAAATATTGCACAAAACTACAAAAATCATGAGTGGTTCAGTGCACGTATTTTATTGGCAGCCATAAATAACAATGTAAACGTGATAAATTTTTGCATTCAAGATACAATACCAGGCGAAGCTACAATGTATAAGTCAATCGATAACGTAATGATTTTAGATGAAATAATTAATTATCCAACTAAATTCTTAAATTCGCTTGAATCGCCTGGGATGCCACCGTACATTTTGACATTGAAAATTGGAGTGCCTATCATTCTTCTCCGGAACATCAATCCACCACAACTTTGCAATGGAATCAGGCTTATAAAAAGATGATATATGATATCATATAAAATATGATGAACAATATCAAGGTAACAATCTTAAATGGAAGTTTTAAGGAAGAAGTTGTACTGTTACAAAGAAATCCAATGATTACGACAGCCTCTACATAAGCCTTTACATAAGGCTTTACATAGCCTTTATAACACTACCTTTCGACTTTAAACGCTTGTAGTTTCCGGTGCGACTCGCCTTTACAATGACCATCAACAAAACTCAAAGAACAATCGTTAAAGGTATGTGGACTAAACTTGGAAAATACATGCTTTTCACATGAACAGCTTTATGTGGCATGCTCACGCGTCGGCAAACCTTCAAATTTGTTCGTCTATGCACCAAAAGAAAAAACAATATATTGTATATCCCAAAGCACTTAATAATATTATCAATTCTCTTGATATTCGATTTCAGTTGGAAGCAAAGCAATACAATTTTACCTGTTCACGGACGAAACCAAAAAATTCAACTAGTTATAAATAAAATGGAAAATAATATTCTTAGAACCATTCGAAATGGGGCATTGAAAACAAATGGCAAAATTAAGCTAAACAAATTGTGATGCACTAACTTAAGTCAGGGAATCAAGAACTGTAATTAATAGTACAAAGTGATGGGGATATGATGAGACACGTTTTACGCGTCACAAGAAATAATCATAACATAGCATAACACTAGGTGCAATTAAAAGGATCAAAACTACAAGGAAGACCTAGAAATCTGTATATCTTAATAACGAAAAATGATGTAGGAATAAATTTATAGGATACAGCGTTGCCGAATATGATGAACGTTGCAGAATAATGTTGAACGAACAAATCAACCGTTATTTGCAATGTTTGAAAAAAATATCTACACATATTTAAAACATTCTACTTACCGTCCATTATCTTAAAAGGTTTCCAATTTAAGACAATGTTTTCCCAAAAATTAAGGAGCGTCGGATCCGAATGTCTGTCCAAATACGATGAACGTAGGAAATCAAAATTCAACAACAACTTACTATCATCATCATTGAACCTGTTCACAAAGTTTCAGACGCTTCTTTAATTTATAAGTTTTAATATATAATATTATATTAGTATACTTACAGTGGTATGGATGTTTTAATGGTTCTTAATAAAAATTTTTTACTATTTTTAAATCTTGTTGAAAACTTTTCTATATTGAAAAAATGTAGAATGAACAATGACAATTTTTTATTTATGGATGCTCGTATCCGAAAATTTACAACATAACTTTTTTCCTAAAATAAAAAAAAATGGTTTATACCTCCTATGAGTATATTAACTTAAAAATAAGTACACAATTTTTTTTATTTTTTTAATAATTACAATTGTCGACGTTACACAAAAATATTAATATTTAAAGATATTTAAGATATATAAGATATTAAAGATATTTTAAAATTATAAAATATAAATATATTTTAATACGAAATACCTATTAGGTAAGTAGTTGTGCTTGGGCAAAGGATTTTACTACATTTTCAACCCGATAAGTTAAAAGTCATGTTAAAATGTAAAAAATGAGATTAAACCTCTCAACGTCTTACATAAAATATTATAGCATTTGATACTACTGTGTTAAATCAAATAACGTGATCAAATTAACAAACGGGAGGCGGGCTATGCGAAGCAACGACATTTTATCACGTTTCATAGATTCATTTTCTAATAATTCAAAATAAATCAATAGATTATAATATCTCAGTTTCAATCGTACCATTTTGGTTCAAAATTCCTGTTTTATTTCTGAAGAAATTTGAATTTGAACCCAAAAATGTTGACTAACAATTTAATTATAATACTATCCTGACTTTTGTATGTAGAATAATTTTAAAAAATTAAATAGAATATTGTGATATATTGATTGAAATGAGACCAGGTGAAGATTCAAGAACTTTTGTACTCCTAATCTAGAGATTTATAATCATAATGGGGACGGTATAACGCCTTCATGACTTTTTCTCAAGTACTCTACTGTGTTAACGTAATCTTATGAAAAAATGTATACTCATCACGAATTGAGAAAATATCATCTTGAATCTACATGATACACACTCGGTTTCGAATCTACCACAAATTCATGCGTATAAGTTTACGCAACCCTATTGCAAAATTGTCCCCGGAAAGCGTGACAGTCGAGTCTCTGATTTCACGCAAACGCACCAAAAATATGATGCTTAGCTCATGCCCAATACTCGTCACCATCATTGCTGGTATGTAAAGTTACAGTACATTTCCTTGTATCCTTATTAAATATTACTACACTTTTTTAATTGATTAACATACGTGTTCTATGTTCTGCAAAGTGTATATATGATCAGTCCCATTAAAATTGTACTTCAATTTTGGTATATATACGTTAGTGAAAATTTGAATGATAAATCTGTAAAGAAAGAATAACATTGATTATCATTTCATAATAAATTATTCTACTTAACTAGAAGCGAAATTAAAGATAATTAGTCATTTATTAGAGATCTTGTATAAGTGATTCTATAGTTCGTACACGTTATGCAATGTATTCGTATTCGTGCGGAACACAAAATGGTAGGTAGTATGAGTACAGTGTAACAATGTGGGAATATATTCGGATACAAGATGATATCGCACTTCCAACGTACCGATTGATGTTGATATTCGATAAAGATTTTGAAATAATATTAGAAGCTCTAGTAAATTTCACTTTAGATCGAATTCTCGGCTTTTTTTTTATCTATTAAGATTATTAAAAAGTGAATGTTGACAATTTTTAAATTTGAAATTTGTTGAAATTATTTCAGAAGTATTAATGGTGAAAATATTTTAAATATAAAGCAATTGACGGTTGCCACTTTCATTTCCTCTTGTAATCCTCTGTTGAACTGTTTTGCCACTGTCCTCTCATTAAGTAGTGGATCACATCCATATTCCTACTTAGATACTCCTCCATATTATATTTTCAAAATTCATTATTCTTCTTTCTGTGAAACTTGTGGCTGTCCATACTTCGCAACCACAAATGCAAATTGACCTTATTATTTCTGTATTTAGTTTAGTTTTTGTTCTATTTTTAAAGAATTTTGACCGGAATAACTTTGATAATGCAAATAAAGCCCTCTTAGCTCTTGCTATTCACGTGATCAATGATTCAATGTTTTTTAAATATAATTTAAGTTTTCGTCGAAAGTCGATTCAAGTGAATACCTAGATTGGATTTTGTTACAAACTTTAAGTCATGCTATCATTCTAAATTTGAAAGCAGCGAAAAATCATTACTTGAAATCATACTTGAAAATCGATCTTGAGTGAAACTGTGCTTATTATTTATAATGTTTATCGAAATTCAAACTTCCAAAAAAAAAAAAAATTAGTGACAATCGATTTTTGAATATTTTTTTCTTTTAGTTATTTGTTACTGCTTATTAAGATATGATATGTCTGTAAATACGCATAGCGCATAAGTATTATGTTTAAAGTTGATTTTCTGGCAAAATTATATCTGCAGCTCCAAAATCGCCCATTTTTAATGATAAAATTTATTAAAATCACATGATTTATATATCATACATCCTTATCCTTACACACCTACTCAATTAATTTACTATACGAATACAATGAATATCACTGCAATATATATAAGTATTGTTTTTTACGGGGAGAAAAATGTTTACAATAAATTGTCTTTATAATAATAACCATGATGACGGTACCAGTAAATACATCTTTTAAGTTTCAATTCGACAAGATGATCCAAACATCCAGTATTAATAGTAATTAGAGCGGAGAACTTATAGCTCTAAAAAAAAAAAGATTACTGGATATATAAATATATATATACATTTTAAACTCAAAAAATATTTAGTTAAAGTAATTTAAAAAAAAAAATGATAATAATTATGACAGCCAATTTGTTTAAATTTCTTACAAGAATTTTTATTTTAGTACTTTATTGTTAATGTTATACAAATCATTTTTCCTAATGATAAAACACGTTTTAATTATATGAAATAGTCTTACCTGTTAATTGCATCTGACATGTGAGGAATGATGCGTACGCGCGCATGATAAATGTCATTATTAGTTAACATTTCGGTAGTCAGATTCAAGTAATTCTTTCGTTTTTGAAATATAGCTCTTTGAAATTTCGAATTTCTATTATTCACTTTACGTAATAATTTCTGAAATGAACTGTGAATTTCGTCTAAATCAATCAATCATACACAAACAAAAAGTTAGACACCAATACGTATAAGTATGTGTGTGTGTAAGTGTGTATGTTACGGGCAATATAGATAATTTAGGTATATTACACCATATGCATGATATGCATGATATCTAAATACGTAATTCCGACTGATTTTATGCCCAGTGTGAACAAAACATACTTGTATAATAATAATCAATTTTAATTTCAACCTTTTTTTAATTTACTAAAAATATCTGCAGAGGTTTGCCAGATTACGACAGATTAGGTTTGCCCGTCGTTTTTCTGGTCCATTAACGCATATTGTGATAAATACACAAAAAGAAAAATGATGATACAAAACGTTTCTATGAATATAAAATGTACTTAATTGAATTAAATAGACTTTGGTCACAATAGTGTTATATATTAAACGAGAACTAGGTGACATTCATTTATTTTGCGATTCATCAACAATTTAAACATTTCCAACTCTCGTATATGTATGTTTAATGAAAAAACGAAAAGAATCTATTTAAAATGCTACAAAGTACCAACCGACCGACTACTTTGATCTCGTTATATTTAAATATTAATTTAAAGTATCGTCGATCCATAAATACTTTAACTTGTGTTTGTGACGTGTCGATTTCATAATTATTTACGACAATACACAATCGAGCAATTTTGTGGTTATTATTGTTTGTGATACAATAAAACATTTATAATAATAAGCAAATATACAATACACAACTTAGTGTAATTTACGATTTGTCGTAATTATATAAAATTAATTACTATTTTTAGTACGAGTAAATCGTGTAATGAATTATCAATATCGGTTTATAAATTATTTATGTACAAAATTACAACCAATTTGAATGAGAATGAGACCCCAACGATATTTGATGAGGCATCAAGTGCTGTGAGTTTTCAAATTAAATCACTGAATTTGCTTGAAAAATGTCTAACAAAACTTGTATGACTCGATGCGACGATGTAACGAGATTGTTGCAAAATCATCACAGCTATAAAATATGGATGTATAGAATTTACTCAAGATTTCAAATGTTTTCAATATAACGCGTATTGATTAGATTATCATTTAATACTATAATTTACATTTCTTAGTAATATTCAAAGCAAAACATTATTCTTTTACTTTTGAATGATACTTATTACACGTTAAATTTTTTAACAAACCCGAATTTCAAATAATATTAATTTATTTTCTGTGAAATTTTATGTCTATCGTATAAATGGTGAAATAAAATCAATTTTATTATAAATTAATAATGGTGTAGCATGCGTACAACCAGTCACCGCAGCGACGATATGACAACATCGCAGTTTATTTGGCGCTCAATGGTTGTTATAGCCATTATTTACAATATGAAATTTGAACGTTATTACCTGTTGACGATGCTGCAGACCGGTTCGGTTCCTCGACATTCTGATCCATAAGCGCGTTTCGTGCTAAACAGACAAAACGAAAAATAACAATTAAATGTACACGGCAAATGCGAAATGTTTCCGCAAATCAAATTTGAGTAAAATACCGTACTTAACGAAAGTTAAGTGACGTTTGTACAACACACATAATATATATATCGTGGACGGTTTTCGAAAATATTAAAATGAAAGAAATAATATTAATATCAAAACAGAATTTCCAGCATACGTATACACATGTTTTTAATAAAAAAATGAAAAACTGTGTATAATTATACGATACATGATTTATTTATCAATTCGAAAATACGCGAAATAAAAAATACCTATATGTTGGTATAGTGATTCTCAATCTTTTTAAAGCTATCGCCCCATGAGAATCAAAATATTTTCAACGTCCCTCCCTTAAAATGAAAATAGTATACTGGAAAAGTGTATAATTGAATAATAAATATAAATAAGTGTATAATTGAACATTTTTGAAACAATTGTGTTGATCATTACGTTTTCATCTGAATAGAAATGTACTCTGATAATTTTCACAGCGTCCTAATATGTTTTGTCAGTATACTCGATTCGCGTATAAAACAAGAAATACGATTTAATAATTGATTATGGGTATGAATTTTTTTTCGACGTATCGATCGACGTATTCGTTTACACGGTGTCATCGCGATAAAAAAAAAACAAAAGCAAAACAAAACTCTCCGGACGTTCAATTCCGATATCGCCTAGAGTACAAACGTAAATATATATGTATATATATAAAAGAAAAAACAAGAAAAAAGTAAACGATTTATCGATTCTAGAAAAAAGTAAACGATTTATCGAAATTACCGAACGACAGCGATTCGTTGGACTCGAAACTCAGCACGTCCATAAAATCCAAATCGGGGTTGATGCGGTCCATTTTCGTTTGATATTCTATGTACGGAAAGGAGACTACTGCTGCCGAGAACACTTACGCGCTGCAAAACGGAAACACGCGTGTACGCACGTCGTGAGAAGACGGCTGTTAAAAAAAAATAATAATAATAATAATAATAATAATCCCGCTTAAAAAACGCGGACGGCGTGAGACGAAAGGTCGTCGAAAAACGCGATGGCGGCAGCGAGTGAACGGCGGCGGGTCGTCGTCGACGTGGGCTCTGGACTGTCTAGCGTCGTCCCCGATGGGTAGAGAAAATGAATTGTTCGCTCCTGGACGTCGTCGGCGCGCATGCGCGCCCACGACGTCACGGGACCGGATAAACAAGTGAGCCCGCGAGAACACGGAGAAGGGGATTACGAGACGGACGCGACGTTTTCGCACCTTTGTTTGATTCACGGTGCGTACGAAATATCTGTCGGAACGATAACTAAACGGCGCGCGAACGATTCAGTGTGCGTTTTTATCGTCGGCGTACAAACAAGCGTGAACGAGATATATAGAGATCGAGATCGAGAGAGAGAGGGAGAGAGTGAGATAGTCCGAAATTCAAGCACGCTTGACGTCATTTCGCGTTATAAACGAAAACTTGACGAGTTTAATTTAACTAGACCGGAATTTTAGAGTTTTATTGTTATTATTTTCGATTTGATGGTTCAATGGTTCCATTAGAAAAACGATTGCGAACGAGCAGTTTATCACAATCGATAAATATTTCGGTAAAATATCACGTGTACAATTTTGAGCTCCTGAAAAATACAAAAAAAAAAACGGTTCTTTTTTCAATTTTTGTATTTACATGAACTATATAGTTTAGACTATAATGTGTATATAAATAAGACGCTTTTTTTATTATCGCTAATTAAACAATTTAACTATTATTAGCTTTTTAATTTAACCCAAACAATATAAATTACTCATAACTTGATTTACCTTATATATTTTAGTTTGAAAGTGTTGATATACCAAACAAAGTAAATTAGGCATTCAAAAATTATATAATACAATTAAGAAAATATTCGGTATTTTTATTTATAAGCATTATTTCAACATTTAACTTAGGGGAAGGGACTAAATAAGAATTTAATTTAGACTGACACGCTAGAGCAAAGCTTCACCATACCACCTATGACTCGACCTGAACAATTTGTTAATTAACTTACGAAGATTAGATACGGACCGTTTTTTTTTTTTTTACAAAAACATACGTGCGATTTGATTATCTAACGTACAACTTAACATACATTTCGACGAGCTAAACGTAGCTATCATATTACAAACATTAATTATATACACTTAATTTTATTTGAATACAAATCATTTTTTTTTTTTAATTCACGATGATCTTATATACATATATTGTCTATAATTTAAACAATATTAATTATTTGAATGGAATAAAATGATTCACAAACTTTTATTTATGCGGACTGGAGATCGGTAGCTTGGTAAATCACCCCTATCATATCTTTTTTGAGCCTACATGGTTGAGTTTCGGTCAAAAATATTTTTCAATTACGATGATTTACTATTACTTTCGCAAACTTCAATCGAAACTCAAAACTTATACTCGCACCGCTGCCGAGTTGAATGTAACAAAACACAATATTATTGGAAAGTCAAATAAAAAAATATGGAACGAATTAAAAATTTTAAAACAGAACGGATAAATTTTGGAACGCAATGAAACATGACTGTATATTCACAATGTATTTCTTGTTAACTATCTATAAGTTCGAAAAGACAAAACACGTTGTCCTATGTTCGTCGCAAACTTTATACGAGTAATAATAATTGTAAAACATACCTAAGTCGATTTCGATCTGTTGATATTAAATCGGTACTAAAACGAGAGTTATGAAACGCGTGAGATTCGTGACCCGCACGGGTGTCAAATAATGCTGGAGAAATCGATGTACATTTCTGTGACGGTCGCGTATTCTATAATAACGGAGTTGTGACGAAAAATATTCACGAGAAAAATTCCCAAAAAAAAAAAAAAGAACAATGAATAAATAAAAACCGGGATTCATATGTCGAAAACGAAAAACAACGTCGGCAGAGTGTATAATTTTCGCACGAATCCGCTGCGATTTCGTCCGCACGCAATTGTTCGCCACGCCCAATGAGAACGAGCGAATTGGCGTCCCGGCCACACGGGTTTTATGAACCGCGAACTCTTCTCCCGGACCACGTACGCGACTACCGCGCCGCCAACGTGTTACAGGCTGACGCAACATCGGCCCCTGGTACCGTCAAGTTCGATTATAGGAGAGTCTCGGAGATATCGGTTAGGTTAGGTCGCACAGCCCCCACCTATGTACCACGCCTCTACAAAATCTTGTATTATTATTGTTTGCGTATGACCGACTGCGGTTTCGACCGGTTTTATTTTATTCTTTCCCCCCTTCGTCAATAATACGGTTTGATTAACTATGTGTTTTTATGTTCAATGAAAACAAAACAAAATCGTTGATCGATATTTAATATTTAAATTGATAAACATGATAAAATTTCAGTGATGCTCCCACTTCGATCGTTGGAAAAATCTGAGCACGCCATTGCCGTGAACATTTTTTCTGCACAATTGCTTCGATTTCGTTTTAATTGAATACATTTTCAGTCGTCATTAAAAAATTAAGAATTACTAAGACTACCGACACACAGAAAGCGTACGCTCGATTCGTAAACCATGAAAGCACGACGTGTTTATAATCGGAGAGAACAAAATATGTTAGTACCTAACCTTAGCTCCTTAATAGTTTTTTTAAAACATCGATAGACGGTTTTTCAACGGTGGGTAAAACAATAAAACGGTGATCGACCTTACGACCAGACGCGTACATACCTAAGGAAATCCGCGAAAATCGAATAATTGATAGACTCGTCGATCTTTTCACAAACGATATACCCTCTGTTCAGACCTGTTTACAGACGAGGCGGACTGTGAACGAATCGTCTCTGCAGGTACATGAAAACTATAGCGGCCCAATTTTAGAACGGCCTGGACTTAGGGCCAATCCGGATATATATATATATTACAACTACGATTCAATCATTACATAGAAACGATCAAGTACATTCACGAACTAATATAAATTATATTAACTGTTATAGTTTTGACTTATATCGACTACGAATTTAGAATGTTTTTTAACACAATTATTTACATTATTTTCAATAACTTTGGTTACTTCGTGAAATATGACAGGTTTTTAAAATTTTTTCCATGTAATACGGAAATACATTCGTTTTGTTATATAGAATATTTCTTGAAAGTGTATTTTTTTCAAACGTCTAACATACAATTAAATGTTGTTTACGGTGGTTTATTAATTAGTAATTAATTAATTATCAAACGTGCTGACATAAGTACCAGGTACGAGTGACCGGCCCTAGAGGCCAATTTTAAAACGTGCCCGAGACATTTATCTCCCTACCTACTTTCAATCAATCTAAAGATTAGTATTTTTTTTAATTTGAAGAAAGGACTGTTTCATAAATTAAAGTCGCACCTAACATAACCACGAGCTACCACAGGTCATATAATAGATAACAGAAAAACCGTGCAAACGAGCAATTTTGATCCCGTCATACGTTATACGGCATTATCCCCCCCGGCCGTCCGCAGCATAAAGGCTGTCAGAGGCGTCGCTTAGGCTTCGAAATCATCTGTCCGTCGGCGGATCGCGAGCGGCGTCCGCTCCTCCGCCAATCTGGTCCAAAGTCGGTCGCGTTCCTTCTCACGGATACACATTGCGGTCGCGAATTGTTCCAACTCGGCCCCGTCGTCGGTCGGCCCGTCTGAGTCGTCTCGTTCGGCTCCGCACTCGCTGCGGCACCGCGGGACGACCAACGAACCCCATTTGGTCATCAAGCCCAGAAACCAGTCGTGTTCGACCTCCAGGTCGCGCAACACTCTGCTGTATCGTTTGAGGTCGAGATCGCGCCCCGTGATCGCCGTCGACTTCTTTTGCGACATATTTATACAAAAATAAACTCGTCTAAAATAAAATGTTTTTCTCCGATAAAATTACTTCACGGTGTACTTCCAATATCGTAATCGTTATCGATATACCGAAACAAACTATAACGGAATAGGATATATTAAAAAAAAAAATCTAACGTCCTTTCCTGTGGATTGACCGAGACTTCGAAATATACATATTTGTATTCGCAGTGAAAACGACTACACGAATAAACATGATAATAATGCGCACGTTCAGTGAAATTCCTAGGATTCATTTGATCCGTTTAGAAAGCGAATTTTAACCGGTCAAGTGAAGTTCAAGAAAGTCGATTCTTAACTGATCGGAAATTCTTACTTTTAATCGTTGATCACATTCAATCCCAACGGTCGGCGGCTTCGGTTCTTCCGAATCCTCCGTCACTGTTTTCTCCGTCATCATCGACTGTCCCGCCGGTTCATCCGATTCTATAACCCCGTGTAACCGGTCGGCGAACGGCTGCCGGGCAAAGTCCACGTTCTCGTAGCTGTCCGCCACAACCGTCGACTCCTCGACCGGCGTGTACTGCTGTAATGTGGTGTCGTTCTTCTGCGAGACAGCTGTTTCGGCGTCTACCGTTATCACCTGTACCGCTTCACAATTATTATCGAGTCTTTTACAACAAAACAACGACTTGATTTTTGTCCAGAACGTTTTCTTTTCGTCGCTGGACTTTGTTGTCGAAGACATTTTCCGAACACGATCTACTGTCTAAAGATTGGTATAATTGATAAATTTCAATATGCAGCTCTTCTATAATGCGACATTCATATTTCAATTAATTATTTCCCTACGGGGTAGGGAAAGTGACGTTATGCGACACAGCACATTAATTATAAATATTATGGAGGGGAAGATAAATGAAAAAAGAGGAAGAGAACGACCAAGAGACACAAATCTAGGAAATACAAAGAAACTATTATTCATACCAAGTTACGAAGCAATGAAAAGATTAGCAAGAAAAAGAGAAAAATGGTTGCAGCGACAAAGCGAAGTCTTTAGATACAAAAAAAATATTTCAATTGTTAATTAATACTGTTATATTTTCGAACGTATCTAACGTATCTATGTTTGGTATTTCGTTTGTTTTTTTTTCTCCGAATTAGCCAGTAAAACTAAATATATCTTGCACAATGTAAGACAATATCATTCGTTTTCTTTGTTCGGGATATACTTTTTATCGTTATATTTAATTCATTTTTTTCTTTTTACTTGAAAAATCACTCAAGTGCGGGTCTTGAAAAAAGTACTTTTAAAATTGTATTTAAACATATTTAAAACATTTACCACTATATTAATATTTAAACATTTTTTTTTACTACACATTTGTCAATCATATTTTTTATTTATTTTTATATTGAAGTCAACGACTTTTTTCAAAAACTATCTTTTCATCGGAAATTGAAGCAACGTAGAAAATACTTTTTTAAAAAGTATTGTTTTTTATCGTTTAATTTGTTTTTTCAGAGACTATACAATAAAGCTACTTGTTCACTAAGAATGTACACTTAAATAACGGAGTTTTAAGGTCTACATTGTCAACAGAATACTGTGTGATAATTTTAATAAACAACAAAATTTTAAATTACTTAAGTATCACGAGTCTTATAATAAAAAATTGAACGTCATAGTATAGCGTATGGTTTTATACGTTCATTTACTTTTTTTTAAAAATATTTTATTAACGAGTTTTGTTAGAACGCAACACGTGCATCGTATACATTCTAGACATCCCCCTTAGCCGTTCTAAACAACACCCAACAATAAATTAATGGTCTGACATATAGTACCCATCGTATCGCCGCCGTAGGCTTGTTTGGAAAACCAGTTTTAGCCCAGCACGTCGTTTTCAACGCGTGTAATCTCCCTCTCGTAATAAGTTATGGCTACCCAAAAACCAAACGCATTTGTTATTTCACGTCGTCGTAGTCGTCCGTTTGTGAAAGGCGCACATAACATGTGTATACAGCACACAGTCAGTGGTGAGAAGGAGGGTCCGGGGATACTAGAGACCATCCAAAAAAATATAGCATTTCAAAAGAAACTGAAATATATGCCGAGATTAGCTGCGAACAAAATAATACAGATATAATATACATAGGTAGACGACACTCATAGACGGTAAAAATATATTGAATATATTAGTATATAATGATGAAATTATAACAAGATTTGGAAAAATTTGAGAATACATATTGTTATATGGTATTATACCAGCGGTTCTCAAACGTTTTTGTTCGCGAAGCCGTTACGTTGCAAAAAAACTTTACGGAGCACCAAAAACCAGGGACGCCAATTTTAAACAACTACTCAAAAGATTGTCTATAAATAAATTGCCTTATTTTAATATGTATAAAAATAAAATTTTTAATTTAATTAATAAAAAAAACATAACATGAACATTCGTCGGAAACGGAAGAAATATTTGTACAGTAATTTTACCCAAAGATTGATAAATATAAGTGCTGTAAAAGTGCTACTACACCAAAAATGTGTTATTGATATGTCATCGAATAAAGTTTTTATTGATGAATCAAGTATCAATTCAATAAATTTTTCATATTATTTCATAGGAACTTGACCTAGTTTATTTTTTATTAAAAATGGATTTTTAACACAATTATTTTGTTGCATACATTTTATATCTTCACATACTGAAAAATATTTTTCTAATGAAGACAGTATTTTATATAAATGTTGCACTATTTCATTATATATTTCGTCAAGTTCTTCAACATTTCCCTCAACTGATTCTAATTATTCTTTTAACAAAATAAAACTATCTATTTCACGCTAAAAAAACCAACTTAGCTTAAATTTTATTTTATTTTTTAAATTTAGATTTTTCTTTGAAAATTGTAGTTATTTTACCTTGTATTGATAAATTTGTTAGATGCGCTATTTTCTCATTTAAAACGGTAGGATTTTGTCGGTATAACATATTCCTATTCATTAATTGTATTTAATGAGAATGATTCCACTGTATTTTCTGATTTATTTAACCAACGATCCATGATAATTTTAATAAATCGTTAAAAAGACAAAATCGTACAGTATTAGGTAATTGTTTGAGATAATGCATTCACGTAAAGAAGGCAGTTTAATTCAAGATAACTAGTCCGCAATAACAACTTATATAATGCGCCTTATCGTTTTAATAATTGTATAATTTTGTTCAAGGTCAATGTCGTTTATTATTTTATCAGTCTTTTATTAATTTATTTGTATTCTGTCTTTAATTAAAATAATATTTAACTATATGTTAAAATGTGAATTATTATGAATAAAACAGTAATACGCTAATAATATATCGCGTTTGCCATTTTAACAACACACAATTATATAGAAAAATATTTTTTTTTTTTTTTGCTAGAAAAACGCTATTGAGGCAAACGTATAATTAATAATGTAATTTTGTACTTAATTTAATACAAACAGTTTTATATGTGTAATTTTAATCGTCGATTTGGACATTGCGTCCGCGATATTAATTTATGTTAAATTTACATGTTACAAAATTCTCATACTCCTATTTTTAATTTTTTACATCATCATCTCAGTACAGCAGTACACACGTGTTTTTTTTTACTATTCAATTCAGGTGGGGATCAATTCTGATGAAAAATAGTAAGAGTTTATCAAATAATATTTGTGCCGAAAGTGCGCAAATAAAAACGGCAAACAAAACCGGAAAACGCCTAAACAAACAACAGTAATTGTATCAGTGACGCGTGGCAACTAAAGAGATGATTGGAATTTCGTAGGATGTAGATAAGTAAACCAAATTATCGTGGATTTAAAATAAACCATAAAAGCAATATAACGATCTACCAATTCGTATTTAATCACGTTTTCGACTTCGAAACAAAATATGAGGGTTTATTTATATTATCGGACATACAGATAAATACACTAAAAATTAAAAATTAATTTTTTCAGAAGATAATCTAAATATTATTGTACACGAAACAACGTTACTAATATACTGTGTTTATATTTGATTCAACTTGGACGCTCCCGCGGAGCCCTAGAGTCATCTCGCAATTTTATAACCGCTGTACAATGCGCACCACGCGTGTGTTCAACACAATACGATGGATAACCGAAGGCCACTACAAGGTTGTACAGCCGAACACGTGTGCAGTGGCACCGAAATAATATGCCTCTGGCTACAATGTGTAATATAAGATTATATAATATAATCTAGTATTCGGATAAAAATATTTAAAAAAAAATGATTTTTCGTTCATTTTTTTTTTATTCGTTCGCAGATACGATTTGTAAAATACATATGAAATTGCTAGAAAATAGTCATTTGTCTGATTATAATTTATATTAATTAAAAACAGTTCGAACTACAATAATTGTTTAGACGTCTTTCTAATCGTATTTTAATGACTATAGCGTGTATATACGGAACGAATTTATTATATTTTCTTTTCCATCATGTCTATACATAATTATTAACTATACATATATATATATATATTGTTTGATATTTATCACTTTACATTTTTACAAAATTAGAAAATTACACAGCTATATAATATTATAATATTAACCATATTCATCAAGTGAACTAAAAGTATGCGAAAAGTGTTATATTTTACATAATTCGAATTCATGATCTGAATACGTTTTAAAAGTATTCTTTAACAGACACTGGTGTGATTTAATGGATAGAGGATTAATGCTAAAGTTCTTTAATTCTACACAGAATAAAATAAAGACTTTATTTTAAACGCCAATTTCATTCCGATGCGAATTGCGTGATTACATTATTTTATACAGAATTAAAACTGTCAATAGAAATTTTATATTATTTTATTTTAATACCTTAAGAATAATGATTTCCGTCATATAACATGAAGTATAGAAAATTAAAAATTAAAATATAAAAATTATATATACGTATAAAAACAAGTAATGACATGATTGTTAATCAAATTATTTTAATTAATTAGTTTATGCGATTATAACTAGTCCGTAAATAGTGATTATTTATAATTATTATTTCTTCATCAAAAGTATTCCGATGTTATGTACTATTATTATTATTATTATTTTGTTTAATTAATGAAAATGTAGGTATATAAAATGACGTCACGATAAATCTCGATTTATTCCGTTTTACACGTTTTACTACAAATCGATTTCGACATGGTAATTTGAACGCATATTGCACGATTTAATTATAAATATCTGGGACTGTTTTATTTTTCTATGTTAATTATTTATCCAAGTTTATGCACATTGTATACACAATTATATAAAACAATGTAAAACGTGGAAATTGATAATGTTTTCAAAGGCATAATATAGAAAATATCAACATCAATAATACCGTGTTTCGAGATCTTTGGACCCGATGTTTATCGTGTTTGTTATATCAATTAATTCAGTATGATAGTTGTTGTAAACGTTTCCTCAGTCGAGCTAAAACAAAATACCGTCGAAATACATTCGAAACTATACGAAATAATAATCTACACCAAAACTGTGAATAATCGGAATAATCGGATTATGTGTCCGCGAACCTCGGCTAGTTGACTCGACGTCCCATCATCATATTTCATCAAATGTATTGTTATTACTCGTGATAGACATATACGAACTACCCGGATGGGTATACGTGTAGCGCCCGCACAATAATTTTCGTATTTGTACGGAACGTACGACGAAGTACGAAGTCGTCTCGGATTTTTTTTTTCTCTACGTGTGGTCCGCATATGATCCGAACGCGTCGTCGTGAAAATAAAAACGGCTTTGGACAATGCGTTGTGTGTCGTATATTTTACCTGTTGTCAGCATGCCCGACAGATAGACACAGAAAAAAAAAAAAGGAAAAAGGGAAAAAAAGACAAAACGAGCAGACCCACGAAACGCGGTAGAACGTGCAGGTGTCGAAGACGGTCGGTGCTATTATTTAATGTGTATTTTTAGTATATATATATAGTAGTGTGTATAGTTAAAGAGGGTCGACGTCGGAGAAATCGTGTTGTTTGTGAGACGACGACGAACCGGTCGGTGGCGGTCGAGGTAGATCGAGGATAATACAATTCGAAAGAATGTTATCGGCTCGTCGTTCGGTATTAAACCTACAACACACGGGTCTTCTTTCCGTCACACCAAGAAACAGTGAGCGACGGAGCAGGTATAAGACAGGCCGCGTCGGCAGAGAGTATACATAAATGGAGGCAAAAGATTAAGTATGTTTAGTTTTTTTCCCCCTCGTATCGTATATAAACATACATATATGACCTCGCCCGTATATCGTAAATCAAGTGTGTCCAAATCACTCGAAACACCCTAATCGTAAATAATCGTAAAAAAAAAGACGTTCGGACGTTTTAGTGTATACGCGTTACATTATGTTATAGTGTGTAAGCCACATTACAATAAACGTTTTCCTTTGCACGGACCACTGACGCATACGAAATACGTGCATTATCGTTTTCTATTGAACATGAAGTACACGAAATCCAAAACGAAATTAAATAAAAAAAACAACAACGAAAACCCGTCGTAGTCGAACCGATATTAAAATACGTCAATAACATCGGAACCTGGTGCGTCCGCGTGGTAATATGTATGACAAATTCTGTTAGGACCTAAACATTGGTGACCAACAGCTTTTTACGGGCCATTTTGGCCATCACTGCCTACACCTTAACGCGTAATTCAAATACACGTTATTGGAATACATTATTTGATTTGATTTACCAAACAATTAACATGGATAACAAGGAATTAGAGAAGCAATTTCGAAAACAACAATGACTTTATCATATTATAATTTCGTGTATATTGTACGTGTGTACTAATTAATAAGTGATGTGCTTGTATTATATATATTTAAATGAAATTTAAATCTGCTGCTATCACATATGCCCTTTGCCCTTTGATACTTTGAACAGCCAATAAGTTCGTACTATAATGTTTAAATGTTGTTCAAAAAAATACGTGTAGTTAGATATACGTTTTGAAATAAGTATAAATTGATGAAAACGAATTCGCTACAATAAACAATACTATAGAGGTATAGAGAAAAAAAATCATTAAATTAATTGGGAAAATTAAAAATATATTCTATGGTATTGCATGTTGACTACGCACGCGTATTCAAACAAATAAAAAACTCAAACATGCAAAAATTAATGTTCTAAATCATACGAAATTGAAATGCGCGTATAGTATATAGTCTTAGGTAAGGGAATATTTCATCATCGTTTGGGCCGGTATACTCCCAGACGGCCTCTACGCCAGCTGATAGTATTGCTATTGTAGAAATTCTTGAAGTCAAGTAGGTATGGAAAATGTATTATACAGTGACGGACAATTGTCATTACGAGTTTGTACTCTTTATTTGTCGAAAGAATAATTATTTTTGTTATTGTTTTTCTTATATACGATTTTAGGTTTACATAATTCAGAAACAATTTACAAAAACGTTTGGTTAGAATAAAAATATGCAACGAAATTTAATAAGAAATACGTATATATAACTCAAATATTAACGAACAAGCAAAATAACTACGGATTAAATATAATATGTTTTTAACGATGGCATTATAAAAACGATTAGGCAGCTATTTGCGTTGCAGTAAAAAGATATTATTGGATCGTTTAATGATTTTACCGAATATTTCAACAAATTCTTTACTTTTAGGTACATAACGCGTTAACAACTATAATCCTATCTATATAAAATAGGTTTCTGCTACAATTAAAATACAATTACATTTAAAATACGGCGACGGCCTGACAGGTAATTAGGAGCAATACTCGTTTGTGTACACAATTATATTTTTACCTGAGAACTAACGATCCTCCAGCGCACGAACAATATTTAAAATACACACACGTTATCAATATATACTATGCATTTTACGAGATCTGGGTAATACCCACAGATCAAATCCTTGTTCAAATACCAGTCTTTACATCGTACACTCATAATAATATTTTTGAAATAATTATGTACTCAATACACTCTATATTATTAATAATAAATAATATTACACGAAAGTTCCGCTCAAAATCGTTTTATTGAATGCAATAATTTAACATTGCTTTCAAATTTATAGTAATAACAAAATTCTAAAATTTTTACTTAAGCAATTCATTTAAACGATTCCACAACACCCCACGGTTCGTTACCTTTTTATAAAATGGATTAGCACAAACCACAAAAAATAAATGCTCAAATATAAAAAAATCAATCAAATAATTTGGGGGTGCTAAAAAAATATTTGGGCATCACCTAGCTCCCACCTAATTGCGCCTATGGATTGTATACATTAAAATATTATTATCTGTACCAACCAGTTTTTCGTAATGAATATAATTGGTGACAATGTAGAACAATTATTTTGTTTTAAACTAATATAAAATACGTTTGTATTTTATGTTCAATTTTGAAAATATTAATGTTCAAAATATTTGTAGTGTATACATATATAATTTAACTAAACTTGAAGCACTAACTCAGAATTGAGAATTTATAGACCTTATACTGCAGGTTACACATACTGGGTTCGGAATAAAAAGTAATATATCGAAACGAAAGCCACTAAGTTCTATAATAGAACAGTAATTACTTGTTGATAAAATTTAAAAAAAACATTTATGAAGATATATATCATAGCATATAACTGAATTTTATTCTGTATAAAATGTTAATAAGACGATCTCGAAGTAGACAGTTTGCACAGATAATATTATTGGTGCTGTAAAATTGTACGAAACACATAATATAATGTTTTATATGTACGTATGTGAACACAAACAATGTACGAATTGTTTAATCAACAAACAAAATGTGATATATTTATATATGTATTTAATTATTCCGGAAAAATATTTAAATGGTCAGTGTACGTACGTGCCGAAAAGCGGTCGCAATTTATTAAACTAACCAGCATATAATACTATAGACTTTTCGGGTTCATGATGTTATATAAATTTAAATAACTAATAATAGTAATAATAATAATATGAATAATACCTATAATACCATATAACCTATATGGATTTCGTGTAAAAACCGCATAAAACGTATAAAAATATATCGATAGAGTGACGTGCATTATGTAGGGTCATTTAGATACGTACACGAAATTATTTAAGAAGAGCGTATGTAAAAAGTAAATATTAAAATATGAAAAATGTATATTATAAAAACAATAATGTAATAAGTAAATAATGTCAAATTTAAAATCAACAAAGAAAACATTTGACGTAGTAGTGGGAAACATACATCAAGAATCATGCTTTTAATTAATTTTCAAGATTATATTAGATCTACGTTGCCGACACTAGGATCTCGGTAAAGGCTTGAAAAACCATAGTTGTATGTACAATCATACACACATATTCAATGGTGGCGCACTCTGAAGTGAACACACTCGAACTAAAATGCACACACATTTCTTATTCTTCATACAAAATTAGATCCGGCCAATTTCAAGTTTTATTGATGTTTTATCATCAATCGAACCCATTTGAATGAAAATCCTTATTGGATCCGGCATTTTGGATCTCACATCGAAAAATGATCTCAGTTAGCTGCTCCAAAACCATACGTTGGATCTGACAACATACTAAGCGTAAATGCACACACACACACACACACACACACACACACGCACATACACACACACACACACACACACAAGCATACACACACACACACACATTCTATATAAGCCTATTAAGAAAAATGATTGACGCAACGAGTCCGCGTTAAGTGACACATTTTATGTCTTACGAATGAAAATTTTTTTTTAGACGTAGAATTACGGACCTTTCGTTTGGGCAACATCGCGTTGTACGATGTCGTTTTACGTTGTAACATGAAAATTTCTTTGTCGTCGTCTTTTGTCTGCTGCGCGTGGAATATGATCAGAGAATGTCAAAAATGTTATTCAAATTTGACGATATTTAAATGAAACAAAAACGTATTAATACCGTTCTTTTTTGGTTTTCATTTAATATCGTTTTAACAAGAAATCATCTCTTTGGTAAATATCCAAAACCAGGTACGCGAACGATCAACTGCGCAACGGGTTATATACCAAGCTAGCGGAATTTCCAGTCACTAGTTATATATAACTTTGTAACTAGTCATTTTCCGGCTTCCGCGAGATCAACAACATCGGTTTACTATTCGAGAAACAACGGACGGCCTTCCTTTATTTTTCTTCGAGAACTACGAATGATATCTCCATGACGTACACGTCAATGCCACAAGTATACCGATTTGGTTGGATTCTTCACGCTTTGGGTAAAATCACGTTTTGAAATGGTTTGATCTCAAAAATTCCATTGTGTGAGCGTCCAATTCCGAAAACGTTATTAAAGTTCAGTGTGTTCAAAAATAAAAACTGCATTCGTTCCGAAAAACCGACGAAAGTGCATATGTTATTCTTATATATTTATGTAATAATTGTATGATCTGTGGGATGCAATAAGTATTGTCAAATGTCTGACAAGAATCTATGGAGATTTTTTAGAAATGAAACAGTAGGCAATATCAGCATTTCGCATCGGTAAATTTGTTAAAAATTCTCAAAATTGTACTTCTTGTAGTAGATTTATTAAAATTATCGTTTCCACGCACGACGGACTTCGCCGGGTAGAATACGATCGGATGTGAACACTTTACGTAGCAGCTCCGTTTACGTTTGTTAACAAGTCAGGAATGTAGATTTTTTACGGTCCGTATTAATTTACTACACTCGGTTATTAGTAATTGTCCGACGACGAGTCTACGAGCGTATTCAGTTTGCCCATCGTACAGTCCCAAATTTTATGTACTTCTTATACATACAGAATTCTAAACTAATAATCCTAGTATTTCCTGTAGACGTTGACGGTTACTCATGTTTCGGGGGATTTGGCGATTCTGCGTTGTCATACCACCGTTGGGTTGTTGTACACCTGGCGCGGTGGACGCGAGAAATTTTGTCGAAATAGAACATTTTACGTGTTAAAAAAAATATCTTGTTGATTGTCGTCGACGTGTTCTTGCCGCGAACATGTACTTTTATGAAAACTGACGACTGTTCGAATCGGATTTTTTATCGTTATTGCCGTCGATGTCTTCTAGTTTATCGACGGAGTTTGCGATTCAGCGTATTCAAATCCCCGCCTGGTAGTTATACAGCTGGCGGCGACGAACGCATGGAAATATGTCGAAATACAAAATTGTAGCGTACTTATATTTAACGTCAGTTAATAATATATGGTTTTTTTTATAATGGCGGTTAAAATTGTTGTAAAACGTAGACGCATTGCGTATGATTTTTATTTAATAACTCTATGGTCTTTGGGATATTATATAATAATTCTATGATCTATGGGATACAAAAAGTATTGTCATATGCTGACAAACATCTATGCAGAATGTTTCGAGTTGAAACATTTGGCAATATCAGTATTTTGCATCGAAAAATTTATTATATTTTTCTTAACTTAGTATCTTTTGTAGTAGATGTACGAATGGAATCGCTTCTCCACTCAATGGATTTCGTGAGACAGAGAGCGATCGGATATGAGCATTTTAGCGACCCATCTTCGTTAATTCACCAGTCAGGTACGTGGTTTCCTTTACGTTTCATGATCATTTACAAGAATAGATATTTTAATAATTATCTGACGACCCGTTTATGAGCGTTCGTTGGCTCTTCGTAACGTACTAGTTCCAATGTATTTTTATTCGTATAATTTTTATATATAATTACAATTTTTATTCAAATAATCCAAATATGTCATGTACGCATTCATAATTATTAGTCTATCGCCGTATTTGACGATTTTGTGTAGTCACACCAAATTTGGGTTGTTGTGCTGCAAGCAGCGGTAAACGTCAGAAAATTAGTCGAAATACGAAATCTTACGCGTATAAAAAAAATCAATATATAAATATATATATATATCTTGTCGAAAGTCGTAGGAGCATGTTTGTCGCGAACATGATTTTTTTATGAAAACAGACGACCGTTTTGTCACATCCCTGCCTGGTTGTTGTAAAGCTCGAGGCGGTGGACGCGTGCAAATTTGCCGAATTACGATATCGTAGCATGCAAAAAAAAAAATCTGGTTACTTCTCGTCGACGTGTGTTTGTCTTGCGTTTGTTAATTTTTAATGAAAATTAACGAACGTACGAAACGGACTTAACTGTCCTTAATACACGTCGATGGGTACTAGTGATTCGCCGAAATTGGCGAATCGGCATTGTCGCATCCCTGTCTGGTTGTTGTACAGCCCTAGGCGGTGGACGCGTGCAAACTTGCCGAATTACGATATCGTAGCATGCAAAAAAAAAATCTGGTTACTTCTAGTCGACGTGTGTTTGTCTTGCGTTTGTTAATTTTTAATGAAAATTAACGAACGTACGAAACGGACTTAACTGTCCTTAATACACGTCGATGGGTACTAGTGTTTCGCCGAAATTGGCGAATCGGCATTGTCGCATCCCTGCCTGGTTGCTGTACAGCCCTAGGCGGTGGACTCGTGCAAATTTGCCGAATTACGATATCGTAGCATGCAAAAAAAAAATCTGGTTACTTCTCGTCGACGTGTGTTTGTCTTGCGTTTGTTAATTTTTAATGAAAATTAACGAACGTACGAAACGGACTTGACTGTCCTTAATACACGTCGATGGGTACTAGTGTTTCGCCGAAATTGGCGAATCGGCATTGTCGCATCCCTGTCTGGTTGTTGTACAGCCCGAGACGGTGGACGCGTGCAAATTTGCCGAATTACGATATCGTAGCATGCAAAAAAAAAATCTAGTTACTTCTAGTCGACATGTGTTTGTCTTGCGTTTGTTAATTTTTAATAAAAATTAACGAACGTACGAAACGGACTTAACTGTCCTTAATACACGTCGATGGGTACTAGTGTTTCGCCGAAATTGGCGAATCGGCATTGTCGCATCCCTGTCTGGTTGTTGTACAGCCCGAGACGGTGGACGCGTGCAAATTTACCGAATTACGATATCGTAGCATGCAAAAAAAAAAAATCTGGTTACTTCTAGTCGACGTGTGTTTGTCTTGCGTTTGTTAATTTTTAATGAAAATTAACGAACGTACGAAACGGACTTAACTGTCCTTAATACACGTCGATGGGTACTAGTGTTTCGCCGAAATTGGCGAATCGGCATTGTCGCATCCCTGCCTGGTTGTTGTACAGCCCTAGGCGGTGGACGCGTGCAAATTTGCCGAATTACGATATCGTAGCATGCAAAAAAAAAAAATCTGGTTACTTCTAGTCGACGTGTGTTTGTCTTGCGTTTGTTAATTTTTAATGAAAATTAACGAACGTACGAAACGGACTTAACTGTCCTTAATACACGTCGATGGGTACTAGTGTTTCGCCGAAATTGGCGAATCGGCATTGTCGCATCCCTGTCTGGTTGTTGTACAACCCGAGACGGTGGACGCGTGCAAATTTGCCGAATTACGATATCGTAGCATGCAAAAAAAAAAATCTGGTTACTTCTAGTCGACGTGTGTTTGTCTTGCGTTTGTTAATTTTTAATGAAAATTAACGAACGTACGAAACGGACTTAACTGTCCTTAATACACGTCGATGGGTACTAGTGTTTCGCCGAAATTGGCGAATCGGCATTGTCGCATCCCTGTCTGGTTGTTGTACAGCCCGAGACGGTGGACGCGTGCAAATTTGCCGAATTACGATATCGTAGCATGCAAAAAAAAAATCTGGTTACTTCTAGTCGACGTGTGTTTGTCTTGCGTTTGTTAATTTTTAATGAAAATTAACGAACGTACGAAACGGACTTAACTGTCCTTAATACACGTCGATGGGTACTAGTGTTTCGCCGAAATTGGCGAATCGGCATTGTCGCATCCCTGTCTGGTTGTTGTACAGCCCGGGACGGTGGACGCGTGCAAATTTGCCGAATTACGATATCGTAGCATGCAAAAAAAAAATCTGGTTACTTCTAGTCGACGTGTGTTTGGCTTGCGTTTGTTAATTTTTAATGAAAATTAACGAACGTACGAAACGGACTTGACTGTCCTTAATTCACGTCGATGGGTACTAGTGTTTCGCCGAAATTGTCGTTTCGGCATTGTCGCATCCCTGCCTGGTTGTTTTACAGCTCGTGGAGGTAGATAATTCCAAATATTAAGAAATATGGTATTCCTGTGCTCTTAAATATAATGACAAGAAACAATATATAGGTTTTTTTAAACAGTGTGTTAAATATTTTGTATTATGTAAATTGATATGTTTGACAAGCATGTATGTGATTTTATTGTTTCGAGTAAAAACAATTGAAAGCATCGACATGTTTCAATGAGTAACTTTGCTGAGAACTTCTCAACGATGTTCCTCGTGAAGAAGATCTACAAAACATATGGGTTCTACGCGCAATAGTTTTCGTCAAAAAGAATACGATAGGATGTGAGCAGTTTCGTTTCTTTACGATTGTTCACGAGTCAGGTATTATTTGGTTTCTTTTTACAGTCTGTGTTAATTTACTAAATTTGATATTAAGGTTTTTGCCTGACAACGCGTCTAAGAGCGAGTTCGGTTTACCATTTGTACCATCCTAAGATCGATGTAATTTTGTTATATTTTATATAGTAGTTTGTGAACACTTACATTGACTTACATTGAGTTTTCACACAATAGCCGGGATGCTGTACAATTCGCCGTGGTGGTCGCTGCAAAAATTGGTTGGAAGACCATATCGACGCTCACTTTTATATTAAGTCAAGCAACAAAATATTGTATTTTTTTATTTTTATTTTCGACATATGTAATTATTGTATTTATGTAATCGAACGTGCATATGAAATTTTCATATATTTTTATAATAATGTGTGATCCGTGGGATACAGATGGTATTGTCCTATATCTGACAAGCATCTATGTAATTTGATTGTCTTTAGTTAAACATTTTTCAATATCATCATTTTTGTACAGGTAAATTTGTTAACAACGTTTCAACGTTGTGACACGATTAGTAGATCTACGATAAGTATCTTTTCTCCTCGCGATGGACTTCACCGGGTAGACTATGCTCGGATGTGAGCAATTATACAACACGTAACGTTTATTCACTAGTCATGTAAGTGGTTTAATTTACGGTTGATATTGTTTTATAACACACGGTATCTTGGTAATCGTCAGGCGACGTCCCTACGAGCGTGATCGCCTTTCGCTATATACGTCAACGATTACTTGTGTTTCGGCGGAATTCTCGATTCAAATTTGTCCTACCACCACCGTGTCGTTGTTTTTTTTGCCGCGCTAAATAAATGTCACAATGGCGTAACCAGGATATTTAAAGGGGTAGAATAAATTTAAAATCAATAAAATGTTACCATAACATACATGAACACACACACACAAACACACCTAACGATTACTTGTGTTTCGGCGGAATTCTCGATTCAAATTTGTCCTACCACCACCGTGTCGTTGTACAGTTTGCGGTGGTGGACGCGAGAAGAATCGTTGAAATACGATATCTTAACACACTTAAATGAATAAATATTGGTGCTTGTCCTCTACGTGTATTCGCCGCGCGCAAATTTTTTTTGCCGCGTTAAATAAATGTCACAATGGCGTATCCAGGATATTTAAAGGGGGAGAATAAATTTAAAATCAATAAAATGTTACCATTACATACATGCACACACACACACACACACACGTTTTCATATTATTATTATTATTATTATTATTATTATAATTATTATTATTATTTTAATTATTATTATTATTATTATTATT